>OV702286.1:180105333-182605333 GCA_916181665.1 Avena sativa
AGTTGATGTAATATACTTGTTTTTGTGATTACGTTTGTTGAGAGATTGTAATGTGATGTTTTGTGAAACCATGTTGTGATTATGTTTGTTGAGAGATTGTAATGTAATGTTTTGTGAAACCATGACTAAAGAAGTGATGCATAAGTACCTTGTAGTTGACTTGATTTTGTTTCTTTAGATGATGTAATATACTAGTATGTTTTTGTTAGGCAATGAAATTGGGATGGAGGGAGTGCAGGTTTAATATTTGAAATGAGAATGTGTGAAGAGAATCCATATCAGGCAGGAGACAGTAATCCAGGGAAAGGGTATGGTATCCATTAAACTATTGTAACATGCCAAATTAGTCATTGCTGCAGGGGTAGAAGGGCTGCTCTCTCTCTCTCTCTCTCTCTCTCTCTCTCTCTCTCTCTCTCTCTCTCTCTCTCTCTCTCTCTCTCTCTCTCTCTCTCTCTCTCTCTCTCTCTCTCTCTCTCTCTCTCTCTCTCTCTCCGACGCTGACGTCGTCGCCGTCACCTGCGATGACGCATTCGCCATGCTGTCCTTGAACGGCGAGGACGACCAGTCGAGCAGCGACAGCATTCTCTCCGACATCGAGTATTCCTTCCATGATGTGAGTTCCTCTGTTTTCTCGGGCTAGGGTTAGGCAATGGTAAATCTCTCGATCTGAGCTCCATATGTGCATGCAATCATGTTCGATTTCAGCTTTGCGTTTACCTATAGGTACCACGGACGATCTACGACTCCGAATGGGAGGGCCTAGATCTCGATGGAGAAGTGCCATGTGACCATGGGCTAAAACTGAGTAGATATGCTGCATTCGAAGGAAGTAACACTAGGAGAAGGTTTTTGGGCTGTACAAATCAGTTTTGTTTATGTGCAACTGTGACATGAAGTAAAATGTATCGTGCATATTCATAACACTATAGTGTGTGTTTTTAGGTTGGCCCGTTGTGTAAAGCAGTAGAGTGGGTGGATCTTGAGTGGCGACATGCACTTAAGAAATGTTTGGCACAGTTATGGGAGATGTATGAGTTGGAAAAGGCCGGGGAGATTTACTGATGTAAGTGATGCAGCTAAAAAAATTACAAGCTATTGGTACGAAATAAGGAGCTGGAACAAGAAATCGAGAATTTGCAGTCAGAGCTAACTGACGGAATCGATGGGAGCTTGGTTGTTGGAACTACAAAGAAGCTTTAGGATAGTCACAGGTTGCTGATTCATAATGCAGAAAAGGAGAGGGATCAGCTCAGGGAAGACAAGAAGAAGCTAGAGTACTGCATTGCAGATCTGTTGAAGGAACTGAAGAAGGCGCACGAGGGTGAACAAGGACAGACTATAGAGGATAAAGGAAATTCGAGATGAATAATTTATGTTGTGCTAATGCCTGAAACTAGTTAATTGTAATACTTGCAGTTGCGCTTTCCGAACTAAGCCAAACTCAATCTTCGAGCAAACTAATTTCAGCCGAACACACATATCGTGCATAGAGTTAAGTTCACGCTTACAAAATCACCACTTCAGAGGATAAACCAGGCAGTTCAGTACTAAATAGACATATGTTGTGTTCAAGCGAGCCTGGCCCGAAGCTGCCTGTTTTCCTCCCTAAGATTGGCCAGCTCCTTCAGTACTTTGTCGTGCTTCAGCTGTAGGTTCTAGCGCTCCGTCATGGATTGGAGAATTTGGTCCGTAGCCATACGATTTTCCTTCAAGATTCCTTTCATGATCTCCGTCTGCTTCCTAGCCGAGGCGCAGCCTTCACTGTGTAGCTTCGCCCAGCTAGCATTTAACTCCTTCAATTTCTGGCACTTGTCAGAAAGGACTGCGAGTTCAGCGCGCAGTTGGTCAAAGGCCAGTTTCTGGGAATTCTGCTTCTCCCTTTGGATTACTATCTTGTCATTTAGCCAGGTCGCCAGGTCCTGGTCGATCTTTCGCCTCTTTCCCTGCAACAAAAATACATAGTATGGTTTGTTCATTTCACCAGGACAAGCTGGTTAGTTTCCATAATTAACTGAATCAACTAGTGGCACTGTCATAATTTCAAGGAAGAAGCTATCTAGCACTAATGAACATTTTATGAATCGACTAGTGGAAATGTCATAATTTCAATTTCAAAGACAAATAAGATTTATCTGCAGTTTAGTGTGCTGTGGGTTTTTCCCAATATCACCAAATAGTAGTGGGAGAGTGGCAAACTCATAATGCAGAAACCCATGTCCAGATACATAATGGAAAGAGAACATGGTGTCCATTCATGAACATGAACACCAACACATGTCCAGATAGATAAGGAGTTGCCCTAGGATTCTTATTGCACCTTATAATGGGAAGAAGACTTGGGCATTGCTCCCTAAACCCTAAACATTACAAAAGGAGTGGAGGACGAACTGATATTCGTGTCCTTGCTAACGGGAATCATACTTGGGCATTGCTCCGATACGCCTCCAAACATGCCCTTAGCTCCTCGTTCTCTTTCCGAACACCCTCGAGTATGGTGATCCCTCTGCTCATGTCCGCCTTCATCTCCTTGACTGCACCCAGGTAACGGTTCCTATCATGGTAGGCTCGGATGGTAGCCTTGGTGTCCTCGACGCGTCCTTTGAGTGCCTCGCTAACTTCGTCCTGCAGGAGAATGCACCTTACCATGAGATTCTTCTTCTCCTCCGTGAGCTTGTTGATTATCTTGATGGCTTGTTCTTGCCTGTTCAAGTTACGGTCGAGCACTTTCTGCAGCCTAACGACGTCACGTACAAAATCTAGCGAGATCTCCTTCTGCACAGATAATTGCTTGCGTAGGCTCTCATTAGCTTGGGTGAGGGAGCGTGCAAGCTCATGTTGGTTGACAATCTTGGAACTGATCGCGACCACCTTATCATGGTACTCGGACTTCGATCGCTGCATCGTTCATGTTAATTGAAATAGCAATTCTACAATTACACTCTAGGTCCCAGGTGAATACTAATACAGATAAAAAAATCCCCGTTGAATCTATTGGCCGCAGTGTTAAAAAATTGACCTAGAGATCTATTCATGACCACGATAAACTAATCCTAATCACAAAAAATCCATAGTGAATCTATGAACATCGGTATTATGGAAAGACCAAGAGATCCAGTCATATTCATGAAAACTAATACAACTCGCAAAAGAAGAAGAAAAACCAATGCGGGACGGACAGGATCTAAGAAATCCACATCATAACTCAGAGAAATAACAGCATGGAGATTTGCTACCTTGTTGAGACATGGAATGGGGCCGAACGGGTCCTGCAACGCCTCCATCATGGTGGATTCGGGCTCCACGGTCGGCCTGTAATACGTAGAAGAGGAAGAGCAAGAAGAAGAAGAAAAACAAGAAGAAGCTGAATAAGATCATGACAGAGAGGGAGATGGAGAAGAAGTAGAACAAGAAGACCGTACCGGGAGGAGCCCTCGCCTGCTAGAACATTCGGCGCCGTTGTCGGGGAAGATTGGGCCTCGATGAGAGGGTTGGCTTGAGCAGTTGGTAGAGCAAGAAGTGCCTCGCGGCAATTTCTCTCCCTTTTCTCTGTGAGGATCGTCAACCGCCCTCTCCCCCTCCTTAGTGGAGCCATGGCTTGCAGGGTGAGGGTGGCGGCGACAGGAGGAAGGAGATAGTGATTAGTGTGGGAGAAGAGTCAAGGAGTATAGGTCGTGGTCCAGTAGTACTAGCACTATTATACAAGACCACTGTGTACGGTCTACCTTCTCAAAGAAGCCAGGGAGGCAGGGGTAGGGAATCTATGGGACTTGTTTTTATTGCGATGGACACTTCAATGGTCTTTGGTGCCGCCCAAAATCTAGTATATAATAAGGGGAGTGCGAGTCGGGTGGTCATCACGGGAATCAGCGCGCACATCCCGCGTGCGTGTGTCACGTGTTAATGGGGCAATGACACGTGCAACTGCTACACGATCATGTCGGCACGTCGAACTCCGTCGAACTCCACGTGACAGGCACGCACGGGATATTTACGAGTCTAGAATACGCTGTGCCACTTTTGTTGTGATCAAATTATGTTCAGTACGCGAGATATTACTCCAAATGCATGCGTGGAAACGATGCACGAAACCGCTACTCGTCCTTGATCAGATCGGCACCCCACTCTGTGTACCGGCCATCGACCATTCGGAGCAACTACCTCAAGCACGATGCCCCCTCACCGTGGCAATGACAGTTCCAAGCCGTCCACTGACCGTCCTGCATCCCCGGCTCTTCGCTGCATCGTTCACGCTCGCAAGTCGCCTGCTGAGGCAGCACGTCGTGTCTGACCGCGCCAGGATCCATCGACATCGGCAATCGAGGACACCACAACGTCGAAGCTCGTACCGGCCGTGCAGGAGGAGCGTGGGGTACCTGCAGCGTCGGATGAGCACAAAGAAGCAGCCAGGACAGGGGCGCGTGTTACACCGGCGAGTACGGACAAGAAGAGGAACGAGAAGAAGAGAGGAGATAGCTATTTGGACGAGTCCGACTCGGTCAGCGAGGAGGAGTTCATAGATCAGTTGGAGGCAGAAGCGGAGGAGAGTGACAAGGACCCGTGGGACTATGAAGAGGAGGAGGAGGACTCCGACGAGGAGATAGCACGCTTATTAGAGGAAGGGGCGATGTCGAGTCGTCAGAGGAGGACACTAATGGCGGCGATGGTAGGGACCATCGCGTTGACGAAGACGAGGACAAACTGGAAGATGAAGACGATGGCTTCTTAAAAATATGATCATTTATTTTATTTATTTTAGTTAGATAGATGTATTTTCACTTGTTTATGGAGGTAAAGTATCGGTGGCACGGATAGAGAGGTGGCACAGATTGACCATGCATAAAAAAAGTGGAGAAGGGAGGGGTTATCCTGCCCGTTGGATCACATAGGATCAACGGTTGGTGGAGACGATCCGCGTGCCATCTGTGTCAGCCAATCAGGGCATAGCACCCAGAGTGAGCACATGTTTGGGATCTCCACACGTTTGGGCTTTTGTGAGATTTGTGACCGAGAGAGAGGGAAAATCTCTTTTCACAATCCGCCTATGGATCCACCAGTGTAACTGAAATGTGTGTTCTGTTCAGAGACCACACATGGATCCACCAGTGTCATTGCATGTGTGTTCTTTTTACTAACAACAACCAGAGTCATTGCATGTGTGTTCTTTTCACATACCACATATGGATCCAGCAGTGTCATTGCATGTGTGTTCTTTTCACATACCACATATGGATTCACCAGTGTCATTGCATGTCTGTTCTTTTCCCAATCCACCTATGGATCCACTAGTGTCATTGCATGTGTGCTCTTTTTACTAACAACAACCAGAGTCATTGCATGTGTGTTCTCTTCATAGACCACACATGGATCCACCAGTGTCATTGCATTGGTGTTCTTTTTACTAACAACAACCAGAGTCATTGAAATGTGTGTTCTCTTCAGAGACTACACATGGATCCACCAGTGTCATTGCATGTGTGTTATTTTCACTAATAAAAACCAGAGTCATTTCATGTGTGATCTTTTCACATACCACATATGGATCCACCAGTGTCACTGCATGTGTGTTCTTTTTACTAACAACAACTAGAGTAATTTCATGTGTGTTCTTTTCACATACCACATATGGATCCACCCGTGTCATTGAAATGTGTGTTCTCTTTAGAGACCGCACATGGATCCACCAGTGCCATTGCATGTGTGTTGTTTTTACTAACAACAACTTGAGTCATTGCATGTGTGTTATTTTCACATACCACATATGGATCCACCAGTGTCATTGCATATGTGCTCTTTTCACAATCCACATATGGATCCACCAGTGTCATTTCATGTGTGTTCTTTTCAAATACCACATATGGATCCACCAGTGTCATTCAAATGTGTGTTCTCTTCAGAGACCACACATGGATCCACCAGTGTAATTGCATGTGTGTTCTTTTTACTAACAACAACTGGAGCCATTGCATGTGTTTTCTTTTCACATACCACATATGGATCCACCAGTGTCATTGCATGTGTGCTCTTTTCACAATCCACCTATGGATCCACCATGGCATTGAATGTGTGTTCTTTTTAATAACAACAACCAGAGTCATTGCATGTGTGTTCTTTTCACATGCCACATATGGATCCACCAGTGTCATTGCATGTGTGCTCTTTTCACAATCCACCTATGGATCCACCAGTGTCATTGCATGTGTGTTATTTTTACTAACAACAACTAGAGTCATTGCATGTGTGTTATTTTCACATACCACATATGGATCCACCAGTGTCATTGCATGTGTGCTCTTTTCACAATCCACCTATGGATCGACAAGTATCATTTCATTTGTGATCTTTTCACATACCACATATGGATGCACCAGTGTCATTGAAATGTGTGTTCTCTTCAGAGACCACACATGGATCCACCAGTGTCATTGCATGTGTGTTCTTTTACTAACAACAACTGGAGTCATTGCATGTGTGTTCTTTTCACATACCACATATGGATCCACCAGTTTCGTTGCATGTGTGTTCTCTTCAGAGACCACAAATGGATCCACCAGTGTCATTCCATGTGTGTTCTTTTTACTAACAACAACTAGAGTCATTGCATGTGTGTTCTTTTCACATACCACATATGGATCCACCAGTGTCATTGCATGTGTGCACTTTTCACAATCCGCCTATGGATCCACCAGTGTCATTGCATGTGTGTTATTTTTACTAACAACAACTAGAGTCATTGCATGTGTGTTCTTTTCACATACCACATATGGATCCACCAGTGTCATTGCATCTGTGTTCTTTTCACAATCCACATATGGATCCACCAGTGTCATTGCATGTGTGCTCTTTTCACTAACAACAACCAGAGTCATTGCATGTGTGTTCTCTTCAAAGACCACACATGGATCCACCAGTGTCATTGCATGTGTGTTCTTTTTACTAACAACAACCAGAGTCATTGAAATGTGTGTTCTCTTCAGAGACCACACATGGATCCAGCAGTGTCATTGCATGTGTGTTCTTTTCAGTGATAAAAACCAGAGTCATTTCATGTGTGTTCTTTTCACATAGCACATATGGATCCACCAGTGTCACTTCATGTGTGTTCTTTTTACTAACAACAACTGGAGTAATTTCATGTGTGTTCTTTTCACATACCACATATGGATCCACCCGTGTCATTGAAATATGTGTTCTCTTCAGAGGCCACACATGGATCCACCAGTGCCATTGCATGTGTGTTGTTTTTACTAACAACAACTTGAGTCATTGCATGTGTGTTCTTTTCACATACCACATATGGATCCACCAGTGTCATTGCATATGTGCTCTTTTCACAATCCACCTATGGATCCACCAGTGTCATTTCATGTGTGTTCTTTTCACATACCACATATGGATCCACCAGGGTCATTGAAATGTGTGTTCTCTTCAGAGACCACACATGGATCCACCTGTGTCATTTCATGTGTGTTCTTTTTACTAACAACAACTAGAGTCATTGCTTATGTGTTCTTTTCACATACCACATATGGATCCACCAGTTTCATTGCATGTGTGTTCTCTTTAGGGACCATACATGGATACACCAGTGTCATTACATGTGTGTTCTTTTTACTAACAACAACTGGATTCATTGCTTGTGTGTTCTTTTCACATACCACATATGGATCCACCAGTGTCATTGCATGTGTGCTCTTTTCACAATCCGCCTATGGATCCACCAGTGTCATTGCATGTGTGTTCTTTTTACTAACAACAACTAGCGTCATTGCATGTGTCCTCTTTTCACATACCACATATGGATCCACCAGTGTCAATGCATGTGTGTTCTTTTCAAAATCCACCTATGGATCCACCAGTGTCATTGCATGTGTGCTCTTTTTACTAACAACAACCAGAGTCATTGCATGTGTGTTCTTTTCACATACCACATATGGATCCACCAGTGTCATTGCATGTGTGCTCTTTTCACAATCCACCTATGGATCCACAAGTGTCATTGAATACGTTTTCTTTTTACTAAGAACAACCAGAGTCATTGCATGTGTGTTCTTTTCACATACCGCATATGGATCCACCAGTGTCATTGCATGTGTGCTCTTTTCACAATCCATATATGGATCCACCATTGTCATTGCATGTGTGTTCTTTTTACTAACAACAACTGGAGTCATTGCATGTGTGTTCTTTTCACATACCACATATGGATCCACCAGTGTCATTGCATGTGTGCTCTTTTCACAGTCCACCTATGGATCCACCAGTGTCATTTCATGTGTGTTCTTTTCACATACCACATATGGATCCACCAGTGTCATTGAAATGTGTGTTTTCAGAGACCACACATGGATCCACCAGTGTCATTGCATGTGTGTTCTTTTCACTGATAAAAACCAGAGTCATTTCATGTGTGTTCTTTTCACATACCACATATGGATCCATCAGTGTCACTGCATGTGTGTTCTTTTTACTAACAGCAAATGGAGTAATTTCATGTCTGCTCTTTTCACATACCACATATGGTTCCACCAGTGTCATTGAAATGTGTGTTCTCTTTAGAGACCACACATGTATCCACCAGTGCCATTGCATGTGTGTTCTTTTCACATACCACATATGGATCCACCAGTGTCATTGCATATGTGCTCTTTTCACAATCCACCTATGGATCCACCAGTGTCATTTCATGTGTGTTCTTTTCACATACCACATATGGATCCACAAGTGTCATTGAAATGTGTGTTCTCTTCAGAGACCACACATGGATCCACTAGTGTCATTGCATGTGTGTTCTTTTTACTAACAACAACTGGAGTCATTGCATGTGTGTTCTTTTCACATACCACATATGGATCCACCATTGTCATTGCATGCGTGCTCTTTTCACAATCACCTTTGGATCCACCAGTGTCATTGAATGTGTGTTCTTTTTACTAACAACAACCGGAGTCATTACATGTGTGTTCTTTTCACATACCACATATGGATCCACGAGTGTCACTGCATGTGTGCTCTTTTCACCAGCCACCTATGGATCCACCAGTGTCATTGCGTGTGGGTTGTTTTTACTAACAACAACTGGAGTCATTGCATGTGTGTTATTTTCACATAGCACATATGGATCCACCAGTGTCATTGCATGTGTGATCTTTTCACAATCCAGCTATGGATCCACCAGTGTCATTTCATGTGTGTTCTTTTCACATACCGCATATTGATCCACCAGTGTCATTGAAATGTGTGTTCTCTTCAGAGACCACACATGGATCCACTAGTGTCATTGCATGTATGTTCTTTTTGCTAACAACAACTGGAGTCATTGCATGTGTGTTCTTTTCACATACCACATATGGATCCACCAGTTTCATTGCATGTGTGTTATCTTTAGAGACCACACATGGATCCACTAGTGTCATTACATGTTCGTTCTTTTTACTAACAACAACTGGAGTCATTGCATGTGTGTTCTTTTCACATACCACATACGGATCCACCGGTGTCATTGCATGTGTGCTCTTTTCACAATCCGCCTATGGATCCGCCAGTGTCATTGCATGTGTGTTCTTTTTACTAACAACAACCAGAGTCATTGCATGTGTGTTCTTTTCACATACCACATATGGATCCACCAATGTCATTCAATGTGTGTTCTTTTCACAATCCACCTATGGATCCACCAGTGTCATTGCATGTGTGCTGTTTTTACTAACAACAACCAGAGTCATTGCATGTGTGTTCTCTTCAGAGACCACACATGGATCCACCAGTGTCATTGCATGTGTGTTCTTTTTACTAACAACAACTGGAGTCATTTCATGTGTTTCTTTTCACATACCACATATGGATCCACCAGTGTCATTGAAATGTGTGTTCTCTTCAGAGAGCACACATGGATCCACCAGTGTCATTGCATGTGTGTTCTTTTTACTAACAACAACTAGAGTCATTGCATGTGTGTTCTTTTCACATACCACATATGGATCCACCAATGTCATTGGATGTGTGCTCTTTTCACAATCCACCTATGGATCCACCAGTGTCATTGCATGTGTGTTATTTTTACTAACAACAGCCAAAGTCATTGCATGTGTGTTCTTTTCACATACCACATATGGATCCACCAGTGTCATTGCATATGTGCTCTTTTCACAATCCACCTACGGATCCACCAGTGTCATTTCATGTGTGTTCTTTTCACATACCACATATGGATCCACCAGTGTCATTGAAATGTGTGTTCTCTTCAGAGACCACACATGGATCCACTAGTGTCATTGCATGTGTGTTCTTTTTAGTAACAACAACTGGAGTCATTGCATGTGTTTTTTTTCACATACCAGATATGGATCCACCAGTGTCATTGCATGTGTGCTCTTTTCACAATCCACCTATCGATCCACCAGTGTCATTGAATGTGTGTTCTTTTTACTAACAACAACCAGAGTCATTACATGTGTGTTCTTTTCACATACCACATATGGATCCACCAGTGTCATTGCATGTGTGCTCTTTTCACAATCCACCTATGGATCTGCCATTGTCATTGCATGTGTGTTCTTTTTACTAACAACAACGGGAGTCATTGCATGTGTGTTCTTTTCACATACCACATATCGATCCACCAGTGTCATTGCATGTGTGGTCTTTTCACAATCCACCTATGGATCGACCATTGTCATTTCATGTGTGTTCTTTTCACATACCACATATGGATCCACCAGTGTCACTGAAATGTGTGTTCTCTTTAGAGACCACACATCAATCCACCAGTGTCATTGCATGTGTGTTATTTTTACTAACAACAACTGGAGTCATTGCATGTGTGTTCTTTTCACATACCACATATGGACCCACCAGTGTCATTGCATGTGTGTTCTTTTTACTAACAACAACTGGAGTCATTGCATGTGTGTTCTTTTCACATACCACATATGGATCCACAAGTGTCATTGCATGTGTGCTCTTTTCACAATCCACCTATGGATCCACGAGTGTCATTGCATGTGTGTTCTTTTTACTAACAACAACCAAAGTCATTGCATGTGTGTTCTTTTCACATACCACATATGGATCCACCAGTGTCATTGCATATGTGCTCTTTTCACAATCCACCTATGGATCCACCAGTGTCATTACATGTGTGTTCTTTTCACATACCACATATGGATCCACAAGTGTCATTGAAATGTGTGTCCTCTTCAGAGACCACACATGGATCCACTAGTGTCATTCCATGTGTGTTCTTTTTACTAACAACAACTGGAGTCATTGCATGTGGGTTCTTTTCACATACCACATATGGATCCACCAGTGTCATTGCATGTGTGCTCTTTTCACAATCCACCTATCGATCCACCAGTGTCATTGAATGTATGTTATTTTTACTAACAACAACCAGAGTTATTACATGTGTGTTCTTTTCACATACCACATATGGATCCACCAGTGTCATTGCATGTGTGCTCTTTTCACAATCCACCTATGGATCCAGCATTGTCATTTCATGTGTGTTCTTTTTACTAACAACAACTGGAGTCATTGCATGTGTGTTCTTTTCACATACCACATATTGATCCACCAGTGTCATTGCATGTGTGCTCTTCTCACAATCCACCTTTGGATCCACCAGTGTCATTTCATGTGTGTTCTTTTCACATACCACATATGGATCGACCAGTGTCATTGAAATGTGTGTTCTCTTTAGAGACCACACATGGATCCACCAGTGTCATTGCATGTGTGTTGTTTTTACTAACAATAACTAGAGTCATTGCATGTGTGTTCTTTTCACATACCACATATGGATCCACCAGTGTCATTGCATGTGTGTTCTTTTTACTAACAACAATCGGAGTCATTTCATGTGTGTTATTTTCACATACCACATATGGATCCACCAGTGTCATTGAAATATGTGTTCTCTTCAGAGAGCACACATGGATCGACCAGTGTTATTACATGTGTGTTCTTTTTACTAACAACAACTAGAGTCATTGAAATGTGTGTTCTTTTCACATACCACATAAGGATCCACCAGTGTCATTGCATGTGTGTTCTTTTCACAATCCACCTATGGATCCACCAGTGTCATTGCATGTGTGCTCTTTTTACTAATAACAACCAGAGTCATTGCATGTGTGTTCTCTTCAGAGACCACACATGGATCCACTAGTGTCACTGCATGTGTGTTCTTTTTACTAACAACAACCAGAGTCATTGAAATGTGTTGTTTTCACATACCACATATCGATCCACTAGTGTCATTGCATGTGTGTTCTTTTCACAATCCACCTACGGATCCACCAGTGTCATTGGATGTGTGCTCTTTTTACTAACAACAACCAAAGTCATTGCATGTGTTTTCTCTTCAGAGACCACACATGGATCCACCAGTGTCATTGCATGTGTGTTCTTTTTACTAACAACAACCTGAGTCATTGAAATGTGTGTTCTCTTTAGAGACCACACATCGATCCACCAGTGTCATTGCATGTGTGTTCTTTTTACTAACAACAACTAGAGTCATTTCATGTGTGTTCTTTTCACATACCACATATGGATCCACCAGTGTCATTGCATGTGTTTTCTTTTCACAATCCACACATGGATCCACCACTGTCATTGCATGTGTGTTCTTTTTACTAACAACAACTGGAGTCATTGCATGTGTGTTCTTTTCACATAGCACAAATGGATCAACCAGTGTCATTGCATGTGGGCTCTTTTCACAATCCACCTATGGATCCACCAGTGTCATTGCATGTGTTCTCTTTTTACTAACAACAACCAGAGTCATTGCAGGTGAGTTCTCTTCAGAGACCACACATGGATCCACCAGTGTCATTGCATGTGTGTTCTTTTTACTAACAACAACCAGAGTCATTGAAATGTGTGTTCTTTTCACATACCACATATGGATCCACCAGTGTCATTGCACGTGTGTTCTTTTCACAATCCACCTATGGATCCACCAGTGTCATTGCATGTGCTCTTTTTACTAACAACAACCAGAGTCATTGCATGTGTGTTCTCTTCCGAGACCACTAATGGATCCACCAGTGTCATTGCATGTGTGTTATTTTCACAAACCACATATGGATCCACCAGTGTCATTGATATGTGTGTTCTCTTCAGAGACCACACATGGATCCACCAGTGTCATTGCATGTGTGTTCTTTTTACTAACAACAACTGGAGCCATTGCATGTGTGTTATTTTCACATACAACATATGGATCCACCAGTGTCATTGCATCTGTGTTCTTTTTACTAACAACAACTAGAGTCATTGCATGTGTGTTCTTTTCACATACCACATATGGATCCAGCAGTGTCAATGCATGTGTGTTATTTTCACAATCCACCTATGGATCCACCAGTATCATTGCATGTGTGCTCTTTTTACTAACAACAACCACAGTCATTGCATGTGTTCTCTTTAGAGACCACACATGAATCCACCAGTGTCATTGCATGTGTGTTCTTTTTACTAATAGCAACCAGAGGCATTAAAATGTGTGTTCTTTTCACATACCACATATGGATCCACCAGTGTCATTGCATGTTTGTTCTTTTAACAATCCACCTATGCTTCCACTAGTGTCATTGCATGTGTCCTCTTTTTACTAACAACAACCAGAGTCATTGCACGCGTGTTCTCTTCAGAGACCACACATGGATCCACCAGTGTCATTGCATGTGTGTTCTTTTTACTAACAATAACCGGAGTTATTGAAATGTGTGTTCTCTTCAGAGACCTCACATGGATCCACCCGTGTCATTGCATGTGTGTTCTTTTTACTAACAACAACCAGAGTCATTGCATGTGTGTTATTTTCACATACCACATATGGATCCACCAGTGTCATTGCATGTGTGTTCTTTTTACTAACAAAAACTGGAGTCATTTCATGTGTGTTCTTTTCACATACCACATATGGATCCACCAGTGTCGTTGAAATGTGTGTTCTCTTCAGAGACCACACATGGATCGACCAGTGTCATCGCATGTGTGTTCTTTTTACTAACAACAACTGGAGTCATTGAATTGTGTGTTCTTTTCACATACCACATAGGGATCCACCAGTGTCATTGCATGTGTGTTCTTTTCACAATCCACCTATGGATCCACCAGTGTCATTGCATGTGTGCTCTTTTTACTAACAACAACCAGAGTCATTGCATGTGTGTTCTCTTCAGAGACCACACATGGATCCACCAGTGTCATTGCATGTGTGTTCTTTTTACTAAAAACAACCTGATTCATTGAAATGTGTGTTCTCTTTAGAGACCACACATGGATCCACCAGTGTCATTGCATGTGTGTTCTTTTTACTAACAACAACTAGAGTCATTTCATGTGTGTTCTTTTCACATACCACATATGGATCCACTGGTGTCATTGCATGTGTGTTCTTTTCGCAATCCACACATGGATCCACCAGTGTCATTGCATGTGTGTTCTTTTTACTAACAACAACTGGAGTCATTGCATGTGTGTTCTATTCACATAGCACATATGGATCCACCAGTGTCATTGCATGTGGGCTCTTTTCACAATCGACCTATGGATCCACCAGTGTCATTGCATGTGTTCTCTTTTTACTAACAACGACCAGAGTCATTGCATGTGTGTTCTCTTCAGAGACCACACATGGATCCACCAGTGTCATTGCATGTGTGTTCTTTTTACTAACAACAACCTGAGTCATTGAAATGTGTGTTCTCTTTAGAGACCACACATCGATCCACCAGTGTCATTGCATGTGTGTTCTTTTTACTAACAACAACTAGAGTCATTTCATGTGTGTTCTTTTCACATACCACATATGGATCCACCAGTGTCATTGCATGTGTTTTCTTTTCACAATCCACACACGGATCCACCACTATCATTGCATGTGTGTTCTTTTTACTAACAACAACTGGAGTCATTGCATGTGTGTTCTTTTCACATAGCACATATGGATCCACCAGTGTCATTGCATGTGGGCTCTTTTCACAATCCACCTATGGATCCACCAGTGTCATTGCATGTGTTCTCTTTTTACTAACAACAACCAGAGTCATTGCAGGTGAGTTCTCTTCAGAGACCGCACATGGATCCACCAGTGTCATTGCATGTGTGTTCTTTTTACTAACAACAACCAGAGTCATTGAAATGTGTGTTCTTTTCACATACCACATATGGATCCACCAGTGTCATTGCACGTGTGTTCTTTTCACAATCCACCTATGGATCCACCAGTGTCATTGCATGTGCTCTTTCTACTAACAACAACAAGAGTCATTGCATGTGTGTTCTCTTTCAGAGACCACTAATGGATCCACCAGTGTCATTGCATGTGTGTTATTTTCACAAACCACATATGGATCCACCAGTGTCATTGATATGTGTGTTCTCTTCAGAGACCACACATGGATCCACTAGTGTCATTGCATGTGTGTTCTTTTTACTAACAACAGCCAGAGTCATTGAAATCTGTGTTCTCTTCAGAGACCACACATGGATCCACCAGTGTCATTGCATGTGTGTTCTTTTTACTAACAACAACTAGAGTCATTGCATGTGTGTTCTTTTCACATACCACATATGGATCCAGCAGTGTTAATGCATGTGTGTTCTTTTCACAATCCACCTATGGATCCACCAGTATCATTGCATGTGTGCTCTTTTTACTAACAACAACCAGAGTCATTGCATGTGTGTTCTCTTAAGAGACCACACATGAATCCACCAGTGTCATTGCATGTGTGTTCTTTTTACTAATAGCAACCAGAGGCATTGAAATGTGTGTTCTTTTCACATACCACATATGGATCCACCAGTGTCATTGCATGTGTGTTCTTTTCACAATCCACCTATGGTTCCACCAGTGTCAATGCATGTGTCCTCTTTTTACTAACAACAACCAGAGTCATTGCATGCGTGTTCTCTTCAGAGACCACACATGGATCCACCAGTGTCATTGCATGTGTGTTCTTTTTACTAACAATAACCAGAGTTATTGAAATGTGTGTTCTCTTCAGAGACCTCACATGGATCCACCCGTGTCATTGCATGTGTGTTCTTTTTACTAACAACAATCAGAGTCATTGCATGTGTGTTATTTTCACATACCACATATGGATCCACCAGTGTCATTGCATGTGTGTTCTTTTTACTAACAAAAACTGGAGTCATTTCATGTGTGTTATTTTCACATACCACATATGGATCCACCAGTGTCATTGAAATGTGTGTTCTCTTCAGAGACCACACATGGATCGACCAGTGTCATCGCATGTGTGTTCTTTTTACTAACAACAACCAGAGTCATTGAAATGTGTGTTCTTTTCACATACCACATATGGATCCACCAGTGTCATTGCACGTGTGTTCTTTTCACAATCCACCTATGGATCCACCAGTGTCATTCCATGTGCTCTTTTTACTAACAACAACCAGAGTCATTGCATGTGTGTTCTCTTCCGAGACCAATAATGGATCCACCAGTGTCATTGCATGTGTGTTATTTTCACAAACCACATATGGATCCACCAGTGTCATTGATATGTGTGTTCTCTTCAGAGACCACACATGGATCCACCAGTGTCATTGCATGTGTGTTCTTTTTACTAACAACAACTGGAGCCATTGCATGTGTGTTATTTTCACATACCACATATGGATCCACCAGTGTCATTGCATGTGTGTTCTTTTTACTAACAACAACTAGAGTCATTGCATGTGTGTTCTTTTCACATACCACATTTGGATCCAGCAGTGTCAATGCATGTGTGTTCTTTTCACAATCCACCTATGGATCCACCAGTATCATTGCATGTGTGCTCTTTTTACTAACAACAACCAGAGTCATTGCATGTGTTCTCTTTAGAGACCACACATGAATCCACCAGTGTCATTGCATGTGTGTTCTTTTTACTAATAGCAACCAGAGGCATTGAAATGTGTGTTCTTTTCACATACCACATATGGATCCACCAGTGTCATTGCATGTGTGTTCTTTTCACAATCCACCTATGGTTCCACCAGTGTCATTGCATGTGTCCTCTTTTTACTAACAACAACCAGAGTCATTGCATGCGTGTTCTCTTCAGAGACCACACATGGATCCACCAGTGTCATTGCATGTGTGTTCTTTTTACTAACAATAACCGGAGTTATTGAAATGTGTGTTCTCTTCAGAGACCTCACATGGATCCACCCGTGTCATTGCATGTGTGTTCTTTTTACTAACAACCACTAGAGTCATTGCATGTGTGTTATTTTCACATACCACATATGGATCCACCAGTGTCATTGCATGTGTGTTCTTTTTACTAACAAAAGCTGGAGTCATTTCATGTGTGTTCTTTTCACATACCACATATGGATCCACCAGTGTCATTGAAATGTGTGTTCTCTACAGAGACCACACATGGATCGACCAGTGTCATCGCATGTGTGTTCTTTTTACTAACAACAACTGGAGTCATTGAATTGTGTGTTCTTTTCACATACCACATAGGGATCCACCAGTGTCATTGCATGTGTGTTCTTTTCACAATCCACCTATGGATCCACCAGTGTCATTGCATGTGTTCTCTTTTTACTAACAACAACCAGAGTCATTGCATGTGTGTTCTCTTCAGAGACCACACATGGATCCACCAGTGTCATTGCATCTGTGTTCTTTTTACTAACAACAACCTGAGTCATTGAAATGTGTGTTCTCTTTAGAGACCACACATGGATCCACCAGTGTCATTGCATGTGTGTTCTTTTTACTAACAACAACTAGAGTCATTTCATGTGTGTTCTTTTCACATACCACATATGGATCCACCAGTGTCATTGCATGTGTGTTCTTTTCGCAATCCACACATGGATCCACCAGTGTCATTGCATGTGTGTTCTTTTTACTAACAACAACTGGAGTCATTGCATGTGTGTTCTATTCACATAGCACATATGGATCCACCAGTGTCATTGCATGTGGGCTCTTTTCACAATCCACCTATGGATCCACCAGTGTCATTGCATGTGTTCTCTTTTTACTAACAACGACCAGAGTCATTGCATGTGTGTTCTCTTCAGAGACCACACATGGATCCACCAGTGTCAATGCATGTGTGTTCTTTTTACTAACAACAACCTGAGTCATTGAAATGTGTGTTCTCTTTAGAGACCACACATCGATCCACCAGTGTCATTGCATGTGTGTTCTTTTTACTAACAACAACTAGAGTCATTTCATGTGTGTTCTTTTCACATACCACATATGGATCCACCAGTGTCATTGCATGTGTTTTCTTTTCACAATCCACACACGGATCCACCACTGTCATTGCATGTGTGTTCTTTTTACTAACAACAACTGGAGTCATTGCATGTGTGTTCTTTTCACATAGCACATATGGATCCACCAGTGTCATTGCATGTGGGCTCTTTTCACAATCCACCTATGGATCCACCAGTGTCATTGCATGTGTTCTCTTTTTACTAACAACAACCAGAGTCATTGCAGGTGAGTTCTCTTCAGAGACCGCACATGGATCCACCAGTGTCATTGCATGTGTGTTCTTTTTACTAACAACAACCAGAGTCATTGAAATGTGTGTTCTTTTCACATACCACATATGGATCCACCAGTGTCATTGCACGTGTGTTCTTTTCACAATCCACCTATGGATCCACCAGTGTCATTGCATGTGCTCTTTCTACTAACAACAACAAGAGTCATTGCATGTGTGTTCTCTTCAGAGACCACTAATGGATCCACCAGTGTCATTGCATGTGTGTTATTTTCACAAACCACATATGGATCCACCAGTGTCATTGATATGTGTGTTCTCTTCAGAGACCACACATGGATCCACTAGTGTCATTGCATGTGTGTTCTTTTTACTAACAACAGCCAGAGTCATTGAAATCTGTGTTCTCTTCAGAGACCACACATGGATCCACCAGTGTCATTGCATGTGTGTTCTTTTCACATACCACATATGGATCCAGCAGTGTTAATGCATGTGTGTTCTTTTCACAATCCACCTATGGATCCACCAGTATCATTGCATGTGTGCTCTTTTTACTAACAACAACCAGAGTCATTGCATGTGTGTTCTCTTAAGAGACCACACATGAATCCACCAGTGTCATTGCATGTGTGTTCTTTTTACTAATAGCAACCAGAGGCATTGAAATGTGTGTTCTTTTCACATACCACATATGGATCCACCAGTGTCATTGCATGTGTGTTCTTTTCACAATCCACCTATGGTTCCACCAGTGTCAATGCATGTGTCCTCTTTTTACTAACAACAACCAGAGTCATTGCATGCGTGTTCTCTTCAGAGACCACACATGGATCCACCAGTGTCATTGCATGTGTGTTCTTTTTACTAACAATAACCAGAGTTATTGAAATGTGTGTTCTCTTCAGAGACCTCACATGGATCCACCCGTGTCATTGCATGTGTGTTCTTTTTACTAACAACAACCAGAGTCATTGCATGTGTGTTATTTTCACATACCACATATGGATCCACCAGTGTCATTGCATGTGTGTTCTTTTTACTAACAAAAACTGGAGTCATTTCATGTGTGTTCTTTTCACATACCACATATGGATCCACCAGTGTCATTGAAATGTGTGTTCTCTTCAGAGACCACACATGGATCGACCAGTGTCATCGCATGTGTGTTCTTTTTACTAACAACAACCAGAGTCATTGAAATGTGTGTTCTTTTCACATACCACATATGGATCCACCAGTGTCATTGCACGTGTGTTCTTTTCACAATCCACCTATGGATCCACCAGTGTCATTCCATGTGCTCTTTTTACTAACAACAACCAGAGTCATTGCATGTGTGTTCTCTTCCGAGACCACTAATGGATCCACCAGTGTCATTGCATGTGTGTTATTTTCACAAACCACATATGGATCCACCAGTGTCATTGATATGTGTGTTCTCTTCAGAGACCACACATGGATCCACCAGTGTCATTGCATGTGTGTTCTTTTTACTAACAACAACTGGAGCCATTGCATGTGTGTTATTTTCACATACCACATATGGATCCACCAGTGTCATTGCATGTGTGTTCTTTTTACTAACAACAACTAGAGTCATTGCATGTGTGTTCTTTTCACATACCACATATGGATCCAGCAGTGTCAATGCATGTGTGTTCTTTTCACAATCCACCTATGGATCCACCAGTATCATTGCATGTGTGCTCTTTTTACTAACAACAACCAGAGTCATTGCATGTGTTCTCTTTAGAGACCACACATGAATCCACCAGTGTCATTGCATGTGTGTTCTTTTTACTAATAGCAACCAGAGGCATTGAAATGTGTGTTCTTTTCACATACCACATATGGATCCACCAGTGTCATTGCATGTGTGTTCTTTTCACAATCCACCTATGGTTCCACCAGTGTCATTGCATGTGTCCTCTTTTTACTAACAACAACCAGAGTCATTGCATGCGTGTTCTCTTCAGAGACCACACATGGATCCACCAGTGTCATTGCATGTGTGTTATTTTTACTAACAATAATCGGAGTTATTGAAATGTGTGTTCTCTTCAGAGACCTCACATGGATCCACCCGTGTCATTGCATGTGTGTTCTTTTTACTAACAACAACCAGAGTCATTGCATGTGTGTTATTTTCACATACCACATATGGATCCACCAGTGTCATTGCATGTGTGTTCTTTTTACTAACAAAAACTGGAGTCATTTCATGTGTGTTCTTTTCACATACCACATATGGATCCACCAGTGTCATTGAAATGTGTGTTCTCTTCAGAGACCACACATGGATCGACCAGTGTCATCGCATGTGTGTTCTTTTTACTAACAACAACTGGAGTCATTGAATTGTGTGTTCTTTTCACATACCACATAGGGATCCACCAGTGTCATTGCATGTGTGTTCTTTTCACAATCCACCTATGGATCCACCAGTGTCATTGCATGTGTGCTCTTTTTACTAACAACAACCAGAGTCATTGCATGTGTGTTCTCTTCAGAGACCACACATGGATCCACCAGTGTCATTGCATGTGTGTTCTTTTTACTAACAACAACCTGAGTCATTGAAATGTGTGTTCTCTTTAGAGACCACACATGGATCCACCAGTGTCATTGCATGTGTGTTCTTTTTACTAACAACAACTAGAGTCATTTCATGTGTGTTCTTTTCACATACCACATATGGATCCACCAGTGTCATTGCATGTGTGTTCTTTTCGCAATCCACACATGGATCCACCAGTGTCATTGCATGTGTGTTCTTTTTACTAACAACAACTGGAGTCATTGCATGTGTGTTCTATTCACATAGCACATATGGATCCACCAGTGTCATTGCATGTGGGCTCTTTTCACAATCCACCTATGGATCCACCAGTGTCATTGCATGTGTTCTCTTTTTACTAACAACGACCAGAGTCATTGCATGTGTGTTCTCTTCAGAGACCACACATGGATCCACCAGTGTCATTGCATGTGTGTTCTTTTTACTAACAACAACCTAAGTCATTGAAATGTGTGTTCTCTTTAGAGACCACACATCGATCCACCAGTGTCATTGCATGTGTGATCTTTTTACTAACAACAACTAGAGTCATTTCATGTGTGTTCTTTTCACATACCACATATGGATCCACCAGTGTCATTGCATGTGTTTTCTTTCCACAATCCACACACGGATCCACCACTGTCATTGCATGTGTGTTCTTTTTACTAACAACAACTGGAGTCATTGCATGTGTGTTCTTTTCACATAGCACATATGGATCCACCAGTGTCATTGCATGTGGGCTCTTTTCAAAATCCACCTATGGATCCACCAGTGTCATTGCATGTGTTCTCTTTTTACTAACAACAACCAGAGTCATTGCAGGTGAGTTCTCTTCAGAGACCGCACATGGATCCACCAGTGTCATTGCATGTGTGTTCTTTTTACTAACAACAACCAGAGTCATTGAAATGTGTGTTCTTTTCACATACCACATATGGATCCACCAGTGTCATTGCACGTGTGTTCTTTTCACAATCCACCTATGGATCCACCAGTGTCATTGCATGTGCTCTTTCTACTAACAACAACAAGAGTCATTGCATGTGTGTTCTCTTCAGAGACCACTAATGGATCCACCAGTGTCATTGCATGTGTGTTATTTTCACAAACCACATATGGATCCACCAGTGTCATTGATATGTGTGTTCTCTTCAGAGACCACACATGGATCCACTAGTGTCATTGCATGTGTGTTCTTTTTACTAACAACAGCCAGAGTCATTGAAATCTGTGTTCTCTTCAGAGACCACACATGGATCCACCAGTGTCATTGCATGTGTGTTCTTTTTACTAACAACAACTAGAGTCATTGCATGTGTGTTCTTTTCACATACCACATATGGATCCAGCAGTGTTAATGCATGTGTGTTCTTTTCATAATCCACCTATGGATCCACCAGTATCATTGCATGTGTTCTCTTTTTACTAACAACAACTAGAGTCATTGCATGTGTGTTCTCTTAAGAGACCACAGATGAATCCACCAGTGTCATTGCATGTGTGTTCTTTTTACTAATAGCAACCAGAGGCATTGAAATGTGTGTTCTTTTCACATACCACATATGGATCCACCAGTGTCATTGCATGTGTGTTCTTTTCACAATCCACCTATGGTTCCACCAGTGTCAATGCATGTGTCCTCTTTTTACTAACAACAACCAGAGTCATTGCATGCGTGTTCTCTTCAGAGACCACACATGGATCCACCAGTGTCATTGCATGTGTGTTCTTTTTACTAACAATAACCAGAGTTATTGAAATGTGTGTTCTCTTAGAGACCTCACATGGATCCACCCGTGTCATTGCATGTGTGTTCTTTTTACTAACAACAACCAGAGTCATTGCATGTGTGTTATTTTCACATACCACATATGGATCCACCAGTGTCATTGCATGTGTGTTCTTTTTACTAACAAAAACTGGAGTCATTTCATGTGTGTTCTTTTCACATACCACATATGGATCCACAAGTGTCATTGAAATGTGTGTTCTCTTCAGAGACCACACATGGATCGACCAGTGTCATCGCATGTGTGTTCTTTTTACTAACAACAACTGGAGTCATTGAATTGTGTGTTCTTTTCACATACCACATAGGGATCCACTAGTGTCATTGCATGTGTGTTCTTTTCACAATCCACCTATGGATCCACCAGTGTCATTGCATGTGTGCTCTTTTTACTAACAACAACCAGAGTCATTGCATGTGTGTTCTCTTCAGAGACCACACATGGATCCACCAGTGTCATTGCATGTGTGTTCTTTTTACTAACAACAACCTGAGTCATTGAAATGTTTGTTCTCTTTAGAGACCACACCTGGATCCACCAGTGTCATTGCATGTGTGTTCTTTTTACTAACAACAACTAGAGTCATTTCATGTGTGTTCTTTTCACATACCACATATGGATCCACCAGTGTCATTGCATGTGTGTTCTTTTCGCAATCCACACATGGATCCACCAGTGTCATTGCATGTGTGTTCTTTTTACTAACAACAACTGGAGTCATTGCATGTGTGTTCTTTTCACATAGCACATATGGATCCACCAGTGTCATTGCATGTGTGTTCTTTTCGCAATCCACACATGGATCCACCAGTGTCATTGCATGTGTGTTCTTTTTACTAACAACAACTGGAGTCATTGCATGTGTGTTCTTTTCACATAGCACATATGGATCCACCAGTGTCATTGCATGTGGGCTCTTTTCACAATCCACCTATGGATCCACCAGTGTCATTGCATGTGTTCTCTTTTTACTAACACAACCAGAGTCATTGCATGTGTGTTCTCTTAAGAGACCACACATGGATCCACCAGTGTCATTGCATGTGCGTTCTTTTTACTAACAACAACCTGAGTCATTGAAATGTCTGTTCTTTTCACATACCATATATGGATCCACTAGTGTCATTGCATCTGTGTTCTTTTCACAATCCACCTATGGATCCACCAGTGTCATTGCATGTGCTCTTTTTCTAACAACAACCAGAGTCATTGCATGTGTGTTCTCTTTAAAGACCACACATGGATCCACCAGTGTCATTGCATGTGTGTTATTTTCACAAACCACATATGGATCCACCAGTGTCATTGAAATGTGTGTTCTCTTCAGAGACCACACATGGATCCACCAGTGTCATTGCATGTGTGTTATTTTTACTAACAACGACTGGAGTTATTGCATGTGTGTTCTTTTCACAATCCACATATGGATCCACCAGTTTCATTGCATGTGTGCTCTTTTTACTAACAACAACCAGAGTCATTGCATGTGTGTTCTCTTCAGAGACCACACATGGATCCACCAGTGTCGTTGCATGTGTGTTCTTTTTACTAACAACAACGAGAGTTATTGAAATGTGTGTTCTCTTCAGAGACCACACATGGATCCACCAGTGTCATTGCATGTGTGTTCTTTTTACTAACAACAACTAGAGTCATTGCATGTGTGTTATTTTCACATACCACATATGGATCCACCAGTGTCATTGCATGTGTGTTCTTTTTACTAACAACAACTGGAGTCATTTCATGTGGGTTCTTTTCACATACCACATATGGATCCACCATTGTCATTGAAATGTGTGTTCTCTTCAGAGACCACACATGGATCCACCAGTGTCATTTCATGTGTGTTCTTTTTACTAACAACAACTGGAGTCATTGCATGTGTGTTCATTTCACATACCACATATGGATCCACCAATGTCATTGCATGTGTGTTCTTTTCACAATCCACCTATGGATACACCAGTGTCACTGCATGTGTGCTCTTTTTACTAACAACAACCAGAGTCATTGCATGTGTGCTCTTTTCACAATCCACACATGGATCCACCAGTGTCATTGCATGTGTGTTCTTTTTATTAACAACAACTAGAGTCATTTCATGTGTGTTCTTTTCACATACCACATAGGGATCCACTAGTGTCATTGCATGTGTGTTCTTTTCACAATCCACCTATGGATCCACCAGTGTCATTGCATGTGTGCTCTTTTTACTAATAACAACCAGAGTCATTGCATGTGTGTTCTCTTCAGAGACCACACATGGATCCACTAGTGTCATTGCATGTGTGTTCTTTTTACTAACAACAACCAGAGTCATTGAAATGTGTGTTGTTTTCACATACCACATATCAATCCACCAGTGTCATTGCATGTGTGTTCTTTTCACAATCCACCTACGGATCCACCAGTGTCATTGGATGTGTGCTCTTTTTACTAACAACAACCAAAGTCATTGCATGTGTTTTCTCTTCAGAGACCACACATGGATCCACCAGTGTCATTGCATGTGTGTTCTTTTTACTAACAACAACCTGAGTCATTGAAATGTCTGTTCTTTTCACATACCATATATGGATCCACCAGTGTCATTGCATCTGTGTTCTTTTCACAATCCACCTATGGATCCACCAGTGTCATTGAATGTGCTCTTTTTCTAACAACAACCAGAGTCATTGCATGTGTGTTCTCTTTAAAGACCACACATGAATCCACCAGTGTCATTGCATGTGTGTTATTTTCACAAACCACATATGGATCCACCAGTGTCATTGAAATGTGTGTTCTCTTCAGAGACCACACATGGATCCACCAGTGTCATTGCATGTGTGTTATTTTTACTAACAACGACTGGAGTTATTGCATGTGTGTTCTTTTCACAATCCACCTATGGATCCAACAGTTTCATTGCATGTGTGCTCTTTTTACTAACAACAACCAGAGTCATTGCATGTGTGTTCTCTTCAGAGACCACACATGGATCCACCAGTGTCATTGCATGTGTGTTCTTTTTACTAACAACAACCAGAGTCATTGAAATGTGTGTTCTCTTCAGAGACCACACACGGATCCACCAGTGTCATTGCATATGTGTTCTTTTTACTAACAACAACCAGAGTCATTGCATGTGTGTTATTTTTCACATACCACATATGGATCCACCAGTGTCATTGCATGTGTGTTCTTTTTACTAACGACAACTGGAGTCATTTCATGTGGGTTCTTTTCACATACCACATATGGATCCACCATTGTCATTGAAATGTGTGTTCTCTTCAGAGATCACACATGGATCCACCAGTGTCATTTCATGTGTGTTCTTTTTACTAACAACAACTGGAGTCATTGCATGTGTGTTCATTTCACATACCACATATGGATCCACCAATGTCATTGCATGTGTGTTCTTTTCACAATCCACCTATGGATACACCAGTGTCACTGCATGTGGGCTCTTTTTACTAACAACAACCAGAGTCATTGCATGTGTGCTCTTTTCACAATCCACACATGGATCCACTAGAGTCATTGCATGTGTGTTCTTTTTATTAACAACAACCAGAGTCATTGAAATGTGTGTTGTTTTCACATACCACATATGGATCCACTAGTGTCATTGCATGTGTGTTCTTGTCACAATCCACCTATGGATCCACCAGTGTCATTGGATGTGTGCTATTTTTACTAACAACAACCAGAGTCATTGCATGTGTGTTGTCTTCAGAGACCACACATGGATCCACCAGTGTCATTGCATGTGTGTTCTTTTTACTAACAACAACCTGAGTCATTGAAATGTGTGTTCTTTTCACATACCACATATGGATCCACCACTGTCATTGCATGTGTGTTCTTTTCACAATCCACCTATGGATCCACCAGTGTCATTGCATGTGTGCTCTGTTTACTAACAACAACCAGAGTCATTGCATGTGTGTTCTCTTCAGAGACCACACATGGATCCACCAGTGTCATTGCATGTGTGTTATTTTTAATAACAACAACCAGAGTCATTGAAATGTGTGTTGTTTTCACATACCACATATGGATCCACCAGTGTCATTGCATGTGTGTTCTTTTCACAATCCACCTATGGATCCACCAGTGTCATTGGATGTGTGCTCTTTTTACTAACAACAACCAAAGTCATTGCATGTGTGTTCTCTTCAGAGACCACACATGGATCCACCAGTGTCATTGCATGTGTGTTCTTTTTACTAACAACAACCTGAGTCATTGAAATGTGTGTTCTCTTCAGAGACCACACATGGATCCACCAGTGTCATTGCATGTGTGTTCTTTTTACTAACAACAACCAGAGTCATTGCATGTGTGTTATTTTCACATACCACACATGGATCCACAAGTGTCATTGCATGTGTGTTCTTTTTACTAACAATAACCAGAGTCATTGCATGTGTGTTATTTTCACATACCACATATGGATCCACCAGTGTCATTGAAATGCGTGTTCTCTTCAGAGACCACACATGGATCCACCAGTGTCATTGCATGTGTGTTCTTTTTACTAACAACAACTGGAGTCATTTCATGTGTGTTCTTTTCACATACCACATATGGATCCACTAGTGTCATTGCATGTGTGTTCTTTTCACAATCCACCTATGGATCCAGCAGTGTCATTGCATGTGTGCTCTTTTTACTAACAACAACCAGAGTCATTGCATGTGTGCTCTTTTCACAATCCACCTATGGATCCACCAGTGTCATTGCATGTGTGTTCTTTTTACTAACAACAACCAGAGTCATTGCATGTGTGTTCTCTTCACATACCACATATGGATCCACCAGTGTCGTTGCATGTGTGTTATTTTGACAATCCACCTATGGATCCACCAGTGTCATTGCATGTGTGCTCTTTTTACTAACAACAACCAGAGTCATTGCATGTGTGTTATCTTAAGAGACCACATGTGGATCCACCAGTGTCATGCCATGTGTGTTCTTTTTACTAACAACAACTAGAGTCATTGAAATGTGTGTTCTCTTCAGATACCACACATGGATCCACTAGTGTCATTGCATGTGTGTTCTTTTCACTAACAACAACCAGAGTCATTTCATGTCTGTTCTTTTCACATACCACATATGGATCCACCAGTGTCATTGCATGTGTGTTCTTTTTAGTAACAACAACTAGAGTCATTTCATGTGTGTTCTTTTCACATACCACATATGGATCCACCAGTGTCATTGAAATGTGTGTTCTCTTTACAGACCACACATGCATCCACCAGTGTCATTGCATGTGTGTTCTTTTTACTAACAACAACTGGAGTCATTGCATGTGTGTTCTTTTCACATACCACATATGGATCCACCAGTGTCATTGCATGTGTGCTGTTTTCACAATCCACCTATGGATCCACCAGTGTCATTTCATGTGTGTTCTTTTCACATACCACATATGGATCCACCAGTGTCATTGAAATGTGTGTTCTTGATACATTGCAAATGTATCGATAATTTTTGATGTTCCATGCTTGGTTTTATCCACTCTCTTGTGTTTTGTCCACACTTTGGAGTACTTTTCATATGATTTCTTGGATTAACCTATTAACAAGAGCCACAGTGCCAGCTGCCTATTTTCTGTTGTTTTTTGTTCCAGGAAAGTTAGAAAATGAATATTCTCAGAATTGGACGGGACAAAAGCCAATGTGCCTATTTTTCTGGAAGTCATCAGATGCCAGAGTATGAGTCGGAGAGGGGCCAGGGGACACCACACCACCTGGCCACGCGGCCCAGCCTGTCCCGTGCCAGGGGGTGGTGTGGCTGCTCCTGGCACCCCCTCGGCCTCCCCTTCCGACTATAAGATGCCCTCGGGACGTAAACCCTAAGTACCCGATCAAAAATCGACAAAAGAGTCTGTAGCCGCCGTCATCTCCATCCCTAGATCGGGAGGGATCTGAAGCTCTTCCCGGCACCCTGCCGGGGAGGGGAATTCACCCTGGAGGCCTTCTTCATCACCATGCAAGCCTCCGGTCTGATGCGTGAGTAGTTCATCCTTGGACTACGGATCCACGTAGTAGCTAGATGGCTGGTTCTCCTCCTTTGTGCTTTCATGTCTAGATCTTGTGAGCTCCGTACATGATCAAGATCATCTATTTGTAATTCTGCATGTTGTGTTTGCGGGGATCCGATGGATATTGAGATACTATTTCAGATTGATTATTGATTCTATCATGTCTTTGTTATTTGTGATCTTGCATGCTTTCCGTTGTTAGTAGCTATCTTGGCCAAGTAGATGCTAGCAACTCCAAGAGTTAGTATTTATGCTCGATAGTGGGTTCATGCCTCTGGTAATCTAGGGAAGTGACAGAAATCTCTAAGGTACTAGATGTGATGTTGCTACTAGGGAGAAAACAACAATCCTTTGTTCATAGAACAATCGTATTGTTTACTTTACACACAATTCGTAAAGCAATAATCTGTTGCTTGCAACTTAATACTGGAGGGGGTTCGTATGATAACCTCAAGGTGGATTATTAGTCATAGATGCAGTTGGATGGCGGTCTATGTATAATGTTGTAATGCCCAATCAAGTCTCAAAGGAGACAAGATGATTAGTATATGAATGTATTGCTTTCTCGATGTTTGTTAATTGCCCCGCTGTAATTTGTTCACCCAGCATGTTATCTATCTAAGGAGAGCCACCTCTAGTGAACTATGGATCCCGGTCCTTGTATTTTACATTCAATCTACAAACTGTTTACTTCTTTGTGTTTACATTCTACAAACTTTTACTTCTTTCCATTCGATATGTTTAATCCTTTCTTTTCCGCAAAACACGGTGAGATTGACAACCTCATCACAAGTTGGGGACAAAGTTTTGTGGTTGTGTTGTGCAGGTCTCCACGTTGCTACTAGCACCGGTAGTGCGCCCTGCCAAGGCTCAGCTAGCAACACCTTTGGGGTGTTTCCTTGCTCCTACTGGTTCGATTAAACCTTGGTTTCATAACTGAGGGAAACTTGCTACTGTGCTCATCATACCTTCCTCTTGGGGTTCCCAACGAGCTCTACATCAACCACGCACCAGCACTTTTCTGGGCGCCGTGCATTGAGCCATCAAGCAATTTTCTGGCGTCGTTGTCGGGGAGCATAGCTTTATTTATGAAGTCCACTTGGAATCACTATTGTTCAAGCTAAGTTTATTTCCTCCTTGTTTGCTTGTTTCTTTATCAAAAATACAAAAAACAATTAGTTCCTACTCTAGTTGTTATTTTCATTGGTCTGTTATTGTCTTGCTTTATCATGCTTGTGGTTAATGGTTGGTTTCTTTGAAACTGAATCTTATTGGCAAGGTGGGTTCACGGAAGATCAAAAATATTATTATAAGGAACACCGCTTGTCACAAAAAGGGAAACACTTATGGGAACAAATTGATAAATTGTATACCATTGCTAGAAACGTGTGCTCTGCTTATAATGTTACTTATTGCTTGGATAAATCTTGTTGCTGTAGGAGGTACAAACACCTCCCTTTTCAATGTGAGTATAATGAAAATGTTACCATATCTTCTTATGTTAAAGGAAATTATGACTTTTATGATGTGGAACAAATTGAAGAATTTATTGCTTGGAAGGGTGCATTTGAACTTGCTAGTTTGCTTGAAAATATTGATGATTCACCTTATAAACATGAGGTTTATGGAATACTTAAATTTTGCTTTGATAATTACAAGGATGAAAATGGCTATATTCTTGAATATATTAATAGACGCTTTCCACAAATGGAAGAGACTAATGCCTTGCAGGATCCTATGGAAGAATAAATTGATGAACCCGAAATCTCATTAGATGAAAAAGAGGAGGAGAGTGATGAACAAAAGGAGGAAGAATGGATTAGCTACCCATGCCTACCTTCTAATGAGAGTAACTATTTATCCCTTACATTATTTGATTGTCCTCCATGCTTACTAAAGGAGGATGAATGTTATGTTCCTGAGGATTCTTTTGAAAATATTTATAATAAAGCTCTAGTGCTTGTAGATCATGAAAAGCATGTTTTATGTGATAGTTATATTGTTGAGTTTATTCATGAGGCTACTGAAAATTATTATGAGAGAGGAAAATATGGTTGTAGAAGTTTTCATGGTATTGAAACACCTCTCTATATGCTGAAAGTTTGAAGTTACTCTTGTTTTATCTTCCTATGCCTGTCACTTTGTTCTTTGCAAATTTATTTGCATACATGATTCCTATGCATAGGAAGTGGGTTAGACTTAAATGTGTTTTGAATTTGCTTCTTGATGCTCCCTTTTACTTCAACTCATATTTCTTATGTGAGCATCCTCTCAAACTATCATGCCTAAAGATGATAATATGTCCATTATTCTTGGGAGACCTTTTCTTAATACTGCAGGAGCTGTTATTAATTATAATCAAGGGAACGTGACCTTCAATGCTAATGACAAGGAACATATTGTCTATTTCCCCAAAAAGATTGAAAGGACTTATGGTTTAAATTCAATTTAACATGTTGAGGGCATTCAAGTTGGAGAAATATATTGTCCCATACCAAGAGAAAAAAATTGAAACTATTATGATTGGGACCATTGCTATCAAGGTTGAGGTAACATAATCATTAGTGGAATACAAAGTTTTGTATCATATGAAATTGTTTTGGTAACAATACCTGATCAACCTTGTTAACAAAAGGATTTCATTGAACAAAACAATGTTTTCACCATGATTATCTCCGCTTACTTCTATTCTATCCATTTTAGTTTTTGCTTATTCCTAACTTAAAGGCGTTAAAGAAAAGTACTTATTGGGAGATAACCCAAAAGTTTTAGTTGAGTCTTGGAAGTTATTACCTCAGTAATAACCGCTCTTTATCCTTTTTATTTGCTTTTTGTGCCAAGAGTAACTTCTAATGAGAGAGAAGTAATGATTAGGAAAGTTGTTGTCCCGAAACAGATTTTTGTGCTTCACCGTAAAAATTCGTGTAAAATCTCTGTACGTACATTTGAGGCGTGAATTTTTGTGCTTATGACCCAGGTTTTTATCTAACTTTAGTTAGTTCAATACTTTTTGATTTGAGCAACAGAAGGGCTTCGAAAAAATTTGTCTTTACCTGCTGGTCTGTTTTGACAGATTTCTGCCATTTTCTGCATTTGCTTCTTGTTGGTTCCTTTTTGATTTCTTTTGGGGAATTGAGCTTTTTGAGGGAAGTGCTTCAGTAGCTAGTGTTCTAATGGGAATTTATTTGGTGTTATAACTGAACCTTAAGACCTATTATTTTGAGTGCACTAATGTTGCTAATAAAAATTGTGTGAAGTTTTGTATGAAAGAAAAAAATTCAGGTGTATGGAAGGAATGAGTAATGAGATGACATATGGACTAAAGCTCAAGCTTGGGGATTCCAGGGGTGTCACCCCAAGAAATATCCAATAAGTACAAGCGTCAAATCTTGGGGATGCCCAAGGCATCCCCTTCTTCATCAATAAAAAATCCCAGGTTTCTTCCAAACGCTTCATTTTTATTGTTTCATGCACAGTTGTGTTGTTCTTGGAGCGTCTTCTTTTTCGTTTTCATTTTGGTTTTTCGTTTGCTTTTGTTTTCTTAGTTTTCTGAATAAATTGGTTGGACCCCCTCTTTCATACATTGGTTGGCAAATGGTTTGGTTTGGTTTGGAAAAGAGTAGGAAAGCTCATGCTTAAGTGGTAAAGAGAGTTTGTTTTTGATTGTGGCCTATGCTTTGTCATGCCATGCTAGATATTGTTTTGGCTTTATGCTTAGTATTATTTGCTGTAGCATGACTTGTTATAAACAATTGAGATTGCTTAATGTGCCTTGGATGAATCATGCGTTGTTTTAGCATATTAAAGCATAGTATTGTGGTATTCTCCTTTGATGCTTTATTTGGGTTGACTTGGCGCATGCTCACACCATGTTATGACTATCCAAAGTCACCGTAAGACTTTATGATCCTTTAGTTTTCAACTTGTAGTATCACTGTATGCTTTTATCAATGATGTTTTGTCACTCTGCATGATATGGCCATTATTGCTCTCTTAGTTTGTCGCTCCTAGTCTTTTGCTAGCCTCCACAGCAAAGTATGAGTTCCACTCGTGCATCCAACTCCCTAAACCAAGTTATTCCAAAGAGTCCACCATACCTACCTATTAACTTATGCTATTCCAAGTATATTCATGCTTTTGTTTACCTTCCAAATTAAACTTGTTATGAGAAAACTAGTGATTAAAGCTCTCACGAACTTGATGGCACACTTTACTTTTCTTACCCTTAATAAACTTAAACCATTGTGTCGTCTATGTTGTATATGCTTGCACTTATTTGTTGGGAATTAGAAGAACCATGCTTTCATGGGGAATGCTTTCAACATTGCACTTGGTACTTGTACCTAGTTGATATCATGCTCTTTTGTATATGGATGCCGTCGGTGTGAAATGAAAGGGGAGCTTGTAAGTCCATGGAGTTATGTATATGTGTTAGAGAAACGCCTAGGCCGCTGGTCTAATCCATGCTGACATGGTGGAAACCTGCAGCGTAACCATAATGTGCTGTCTATGAAGAATTCTTCTTATAAAAAAAGAGTCCTATGTTGAGAAAAAGAGAAAAACAAAAAAAAACGAGATTATGAAAAGAGGAAAGAGAAAAAAAAGAACCATATTCCCATGGTAAATAAGAAGATTGTTGAGATGCTCGTTGTCTGCTTGCCTTGTCATTTTGATATGGGGATTCTTCCGTATCATCGGGCAAGGGGTACCCTGTTGGCGGTTCTCTATGATACACATGTACTTACGATGACAAGAACTTACCGGTGACTAAACTTGAGTAGCATGAAGAGCGGCCCTCGTATACAAGGGACATGAGATTTCTAACTTATACTTTGTCAAGCATGTACACCATAGTTTGTTCACTTTAACCTTAATCACCTCAAGATGCTTATGATAGGGGCAATGAGAGCTGAAAGGTATAAGTACTATAATTTTTGGAAGCTCTTTATGAAACTTGAATCCCTACTTCCTTCCATTACATTGAGTCTCCACCTTCTATCTTGATGCACCTACTTTGAGAGCATAGTGGCCATTCTTAGTTCTATGTGCATTGTCCCAAGACTAGTTGATTGATGCATAACTTGATATTGCTTATTTTAAACTATTTGTATCTAGTCACTCTTATGAATTTTGAAGGTGTCCTATGCATTTATATTTGCTACTCTATTGAGGGACAAGATGAATACTATTATGCTATGTTTTCTTTATGTGAAACAAACAAACGTCTTGCAAAGCATTGTTATTCATGAATCTTTTGTTTGTGCCTTTTCATGTTGCATCATAGTTTCTTTGTCTTATTGCTAGAACTTTGTCTTTCATGTTATGATTGAAGTACTATGATCCCAACTTTGAATGTTTTACAAATACTTTGATCAAGTTTATGATGGTGCATGTCACCTCAAAAATTATTCTTTCTTTTTATCACTTACCTACTCGAGGACAAGCAGGAGTTAAGCTTGGGGATGTTGATACATTGCAAATGTATCTATAATTTTTGATGTTCCATGCTTGGTTTTATCCACTTTCTTGTGTTTTGTCCACACTTTGGAGTACTTTTCATATGATTTCTTGGACTAACCTATTAACAAGAGCCACAGTGCCAGCTGCCTGTTTTCTGTTGTTTTTGGTTCCAGGAAAGTCAGAAAATGAATATTCTCAGAATTGGACGGGACAAAAGCCAAAGTGCCTATTTTTTAGGAAGTCATCAGATGCCAGAGTATGAGACAGAGAGGGGCCAGGGGGCGCCACACCACCTGGCCGCGCGACCCAGCCTGGCCCGCGCCAGGGGGTGGTGTGGCCGCTCCCGGCACTCCCTCGGCCTCCCCTTCCGACTATAAGATGCCCTCGGAACGTAAACCCTAAGTACCCGATCAAAAATCGACAAAAGAGTCTGTAGCCGCCGTCATCTCCATCCCTAGATCGGGAGGGATCTGAAGCTCTTCCCGGCACCCTGCCGGAGAGGGGAATTCACCCTGGAGGCCTTCTTCATCACCATGCAAGCCTCCGTTGTGATGCATGAGTAGTTCATCCTTGGACTACGGATCCATGTAGTAGCTAGATGGCTGGTTCTCCTCCTTTGTGCTTTCATGTCTAGATCTTGTGAGCTCCGTACATGATCAAGATCATCTATTTGTAATTCTGCATGTTGTGTTTGCGGGGATCCGATGGATATTGAGATACTATTTCAGATTGATTATTGATTCTATCATGTCTTTGTTATTTGTGATCTTGCATGCTTTCCATTGTTAGTAGCTATCTTGGCCAAGTAGATGCTAGCAACTCCAAGAGTTAGTATTTATGCTCGATAGTGGGTTCATGCCTCTGGTAATCTAGGGAAGTGACAGAAATCTCTAAGGTACTAGATGTGCTGTTGCTACTAGGGAGAAAACAACAATCCTTTGTTCATAGAACAATCGTATTGTTTACTTTACACACAATTCGTAAAGCAATAATCTGTTGCTTGCAACTTAATACTGGAGGGGGTTCGTATGATAACCTCAAGGTGGATTATTAGTCATAGATGCAGTTGGATGGCGGTCTATGTATAATGTTGTAATGCCCAATCAAGTCTCAAAGGAGTCAAGATGATTAGTATATGCATGTATTGCTTTCTCGATGTTTGTTAATTGCCCCGCTGTAATTTGTTCACCCAGCATGTTATCTATCTAAGGAGAGCCACCTCTAGTGAACTATGGATCCTGGTCCTTGTCTTTTACATTCAATCTACAAACTGTTTACTTCTTTGTGTTTACTTTCTACAAACTTTTACTTCTTTCCATTCGATACGTTTAATCCTTTCTTTTCCGCAAAACACGGTGAGATTGACAACCTCATCGCAAGTTGCGGACAAAGTTCTATGGTTCTATTGTGCAGGTCTCCACGTTGCTAGTAGCATCGGTAGTGCGCCCTGCCAAGGCTCAACTAGCAACACCTTTGGGGTGTTTCCTTGCTCCTACTGGTTCGATTAAACCTTGGTTTCATAACTGAGGGAAACTTGCTGCTGTGCTCATCATACCTTCCTTTTGGGGTTCCCAACAAGCTCTACATCAGCCACGCACCATCACTTTTCTGGGCGCCATGCATTGAGCCATCAGTTCTCTTCAGAGACCACACATGGATCCACCAGTGTCATTGCATGTGTGTTCTTTTTACTAACAGCAACTGGAGTCATTGCATGTGTGTTCTTTTCACATAACACATATGGATCCACCAATGTCATTGAATGTGTGCTCTTTTCACAATCCACCTATGGATCCACCAGTGTCATTGCATGTGTGTTCTTTTTACTAACAATAACCAGAGTCATTGCATGTGTGTTCTTTTCACATACCACATATGGATCCGCCAGTCTTATTGAAATGTATGTTCTCTTCAGAGACCACACATGGATCCACCAGTGTCATTGCATGTGTGTTCTTTTTACTAACAACAACTGGAGTCATTGCATGTGTGTTCTGTGGCATCCCGCAAAAACCACTACTAGAAAATCGCGTTATTTTCGTGCATTGCATCATCATGACCGCATGCTCATGTCATCATGCCACATTGCATTTGAGCATCGTCATCATCTTGCATTTGCTTGCATAAAACTATTTGCGGAAAAACCTGTTTGTGTTTTCTAAACGCCCCGTCTTTATTCAAACGCAAACCCCGGGTCACCGGATTATTTTGTTTTGTTTTCTATCGGTTTGCAAAAGTCTGTTTGAAATAAATAAAACATTCAATTATTTTTAGTGGGGCAGTCGAACGGGCCGATTCGACCCAGTCGACCACCCCAGTATTAAAACGGTCCACCTAAACCAGCCCCCCCTTTTCCTATCCCTACCTAGTCCTAATCTACCCACCACTCACAGCTCGCCACCTCACCCTCTTCCCCAATTCCTACCCACCCTGCCACCTCATCAATCCACCCTCTTCCCCCCACTCCTTTTCTCACCACAGCCCTATCTACCCTCCCTCTCTCTCCCCACCGACAATCGGGCTCCACCCCGGCCCCACTCTCCACTCAACCTCCCACCCACTCAGCCACCTCTCTCCCTGCCCTGTGGGTCCCGCCTCCCCTGGCCACGCGCCCCCCACGCGCCCCCCACACGGTCACGCCGCGGCCCACCCGCGGGCCCCACGCGCCAGCACCCACGCCCCTGACCCGCGGGACCACCCCGGCCCCACTGCCTGCCCAGCCCCCCACCCGACGCGCCCCCGCTCCAACCCCCTTCTCCTCTCTCCACCATCCTCCCCGCGGCCTCCTCCCCCGACCCCGACACCTCCCTCCGCCGGCGCCGCCGCTCCCGCCTCTTCCTTCCCCCCCACCGCCATCGCTCCTCCTCTAGCCGCTCCCCTCGCCGCCCCCGCCTCCAGGCCCCGAGCTCGCCCCCGCGCAGGACCCCTCTCCGGCCGCCGCGTCTGCCTCGCCGGCCCTGCCTCGCCCTCCGGCGTGCCGTCCCCGCGAGCCCCGCCTCCTCTCCGACCCTCTCCGGCCGACGCATCCGCCGTCCGCCCGAGCTTCCCCGCCTCCGGCCTCCTCCGCGCCTCCCCGCATCGGCCCCGTTACCCCTGAGCCGCGCCGCCCCTGGGAGCCCCCTCGCTGCGTACCTGCCGCCCCGCCAGCGTCCGCCCGACGCCGTGCGCCCGTCCGTCCCGAGGAGCAACCGCCACCGACGGCAGCGAGCCCACCGCCCGAGGTCGTCCACCGTTCTGTGTCTGGTTCCAGGTTGTGCTGCTGCCTGGCAACGAGCCGTCTCCCCGTCCTGTACTCTGTCGGCAGGATGCATGTGCTGTTGCTCTAACAAGTCAAGGTCGCCGCGAACCGCCAAGTTCGTCCACCTCTAGGGCCACTCGAGACCGACAACGACAACGGCCGTCGGAACCCCAAGATATCCTCCACAGATCTGATGACCGCGATCCCGAAGCCCGATCCCGGTGATCCAAGGGCCACGCCAGGACCCGAGCCTGAAGATCGCCAGGATCCGCCGGCGCCGAACCCAAGACCGACATCGCCACCGAGAACTCCGACAAGGACGCCAAGGTCGTTTAAACGGAACGCCAAGTTCGCCACCTTGGACGCCATGACCGCCTACACGGACCCGAAGACCACGGCGACGACAAGATCGACACCGACCAGAGCGGGTCCGATGCGCCCCGACACCGAACCAAGTCCTCCTTCCCGGACGCTGTTCCGCCGAGACCGCTTCCGTCGAACCCTGAGCCCCTGCCGAACCCCGAACCCCCCGGAACCCCAAGTTCGTCGAGACCCCCTAATGTGTGAACCCAAACCCGAGACCTTATTTTATTAAATGATATATACCTGTGGCATATTAAATTGTCATACTCGCATGCATATCATTGGTTTGGGGGCCTTATGCCGATTCACTTCATAATTAAATATGGGGCCCATATGCGGGCAAATCCAGTCTTATATTGGCCCCATGTAATTTGTGTAGCGAACCGATAGTATAATCTTGCCTTGTTAATTACAACATCTAATTTGCGGGGTAGTTAAATAACATGAACCATCTAATTAATTGTCGGGACCACGGTTCCACTTAATATGACCTAATTGCACCGCACCTCTGCCATGTCATACATCATGCATGCATCATGCCCGACCTTTTGCCGTAGTATTAAATAGTGCATCCGGTGTTTCTTCTAGTGTTTTGCTTCTTCGCGGATAAGGCCGTTGAGTTGATGCGAGAGTCGACCCGATCTTCGGTTGAACCTTCGGCAATGTTTTCAGGCGAGCATCTCCCCCTTTATACCTATCTTACTTTTCTAGTATTTATTCCCTCCTGTTGATCTATTGCTATCTGTGTTGCGGTGCTCTAGTTTTCGTACCCGTGATATCCCTTGCAGCCATATATAGCCTTGGACACATCCTATTACCTGTTGTTTGGTAGATAGTTGGACCCGCGCGTCGTAGTCGCTTGCTCAAGCGTTGTTGCGTGTCGTCAAGTACCACAGTTGTTGGAGAAGTGCCGCATGTTCAATGTTGGAGATGATCATGGCTTTAATTATCGTTTAATCTAATTATTGTTTAACAACTAAAATTGAAGTAAGTAAGCAGAGGCATCGGTGGGTGATAGATAATGTTGGTTTCCGACCGCCCACTTGTGTCCTGTAGGACCCCGAGTTCTTGACACCTGTTCCGAGATCGAGCGCGCTAACCACAGGTGGGGAGATATGGGCCCCCCATTGATTAGTACCTGATTTCAAAGTATTGTACTGGGGGCCACAACTAGTTTGAGGTTTTATTTACTATCCAGTACTTATGCCATGCTTTACTGCTTTATTTAAATTGTGCGATGGATAGCACACTGTACTGTTTAGGAAGCAGAGTGTTTTCGCGGTATCGACAGTCCCAGTTTTGGGATTCGCTGTCGTTTACAGCCACTGACGCAAACCCTGAGTCCGTCTCGGAGACCGGCCGACTTCGTTGCGGGTAGACTTAGTGGGGTGGCCCCCCGTGCTTGCTTTGGGTCTGGGAACATCATGACTTAGGCCCCGCCGACATACCGATGGGTGTATGTTAACTGATCTGGCAAAAAGGGTCGAAGTGTTTGTGGATACTTTGGTGCACCCCTGCAGGGTTAAATCTTTTCGAGAAGCCGTGTCCGTGGTTATGGACGACTTGGAGCACAGTGCTTGATCATAGACAACTATAACTAAAGTTTATTGTTATAAATTGACTTGTATCCGATATGACTAGTAATCAGCTTCACTACAACGGAATGGCTAAGTAAAAGTACCAACAATTGCTGGGTTTTGGGGTTATCTCATGCTAATTGTATCTGACTAGTAAGTGTTGCAACTATCACGGAATGGTCAACTAAAAGTGCCCACTGCTTATTTTATCATGATGATTATCTAAACCTGACTAGTAATTGCTGCAACGCTAACTGAATAAATAAAACTACCAACTGTGTGAGTTCCTCGGTTGACTTCCTCGTTTGGTCTCGAGGGGGAACACCAGGATGGGATTGTTTGGTGTTGGTATCAGGCTGGTTCCAGATAGGTCTTTCTTACCCCTCTCTGATAGCCGTCAGTGACATCGGGTCTCTATAGGTTGTTTAGTGCATGCTGCCGCTGCTGCTTCAGTCCACCATACCTATGTAGGCGAGGACCGCCGAATTCTAGCCTCGCCGTGTACTGGCCTCAGTACTGATCGCTCTCTCTTTTTCCTTTGCCCTTTGTCGGCACCCCTTTTGTTTAAGCAGGTTTTGAGATCGACGTCGTTAGCAGGGTTACCCTTCCGTCTTGGCCTGGGCAGGGTTATGGACGCCATTGGTTATTCTTCAGGGCTCTTAGCCCCATTTGCATCTTGTCCGTAGTCGGGCGCTATATCGTTTTCAAGGTGATTTGGATCTTTGTATTTTATATCTGTATTCTTGACTCTTTGAGTCGTTGTTGTATATATCTATTCTGTGGGTCCCATCGAGGACTGTTGTGTAATGTTATTACTTCGTTTTCCACCCGCACGAAAGTGCCTGGTGGGCACCTTTGAATCGTTTCTATGCGGGTTTGGCGGTATTCGCTAAAACTTGCATAGGGACGATTTGAGGGTGTTACAGAGTGGTATCAGAGCTCAGCAGTTGCGATACCCCACAAGTCCAGCCTGTAGGATAACCTAGCTAACGGCCGAAGTAGAGTGTCAAAACTATTTTCGCAAAATCGGTTGGATAGTTCTGATTAGGTCTGATTTTACTCCTTACCCCTCTGCTATTCTCCTCTCACCTCTACGTGTTTTGAATCCGCTCTCTTCTCTCTCTTCGAGTCCAGGATTTCTCGTGGTTGGGTTTCGGTTGTACCTTCAGGGTTTCGCTTCTTCCTTTGGTAACGGTGTTGCCACATCTGGCCTTCATGCTATCCGAGGAACCCTTCGTCCGGTGGTACCATTCCTTGTTCCTTGTTTGTGCCTTCCGGTGTTTTCCGACGCGACGACACCATCTACGCCAGATCCGATGCAGAGTCTGCATCACTCCTTGTTCTGCACCTCGATTGTCGAGATCTTCAGTCTGAATCCTGAGAGTTGGTTGCATAATTCTCTTATTCGTGTGCAGAGTAATGGTTTGAGTGCGGGATGGAGTCGCGACCATACCACTACTCTTATCATTCGCTTTTGTACATTGAATGGTAGGTCGATGCAATTCCTACTCCTTCCATGGGCGTTAGAGGTGGCCTTACCTTTAACCTCGTCTGTTGTTTATCCGGAGTGTCCTCGTGACGAACAGGATCAACGACCTCTTGTTGGTGGTGTCGCCGATTTCAAGACGGAACAAGAACCTTTGTTAGTGGTGTCGCGAAGATCTACACGAAGCGCGAAGGATCAGATCGTCGGCCTTCTTTCCGGTACCATGAGGCGGATCTCGAGGGCGAGATCCATTGTTAGTGGTGTCGAATTGTGGCATCCCGCAAAAACCACTACTAGAAAATCGCGTTGTTTTCATGCATTGCATCATCATGACCGCATTCTCATGTCATCATGCCACATTGCATTTGAGCATCGTCATCATCTTGCATTTGCTTGCATAAAACTATTTGCGGAAAAACCTGTTTGTGTTTTCTAAACGCCCCGTCTTTATTCAAACGCAAACCCCGGGTCACCGGATTATTTTGTTTTGTTTGCTATCGGTTTGCAAAAGTCTGTTTGAAATAAATAAAACATTCAATTATTTTTAGTGGGGCAGTCGAACGGGCCGATTCGACCCAGTCGACCACCCCAGTATTAAAACGGTCCACCTAAACCAGCCCCCCTTTTTCCTATCCCTACCTAGTCCTAATCTACCCACCACTCACAGCTCGCCACCTCACCCTCTTCCCCAATTCCTACCCACCCTGCCACCTCATCAATCCACCCTCTTCCCCCCACTCCTTCTCTCACCACAGCCCTATCTACCCTCCCTCTCTCTCCCCACCGACAATCGGGCTCCACCCCGGCCCCACTCTCCACTCAACCTCCCACCCACTCAGCCACCTCTCTCCCTGCCCTGTGGGTCCCGCCTCCCCTGGCCACGCGCCCCCCACGCGCCCCCCACACGGTCACGCCGCGGCCCACCCGCGGGCCCCACGCGCCAGCACCCACGCCCCTGACCCGCGGGACCACCCCGGCCCCACTGCCTGCCCAGCCCCCACCCGACGCGCCCCCGCTCCAACCCCCTTCTCCTCTCTCCCCCATCCTCCCCGCGGCCTCCTCACCCGACCCCGACACCTCCCTCCGCCGGCGCCACCGCTCCCGCCTCTTCCTTCCCCCCCGCCGCCATCGCTCCTCCTCCGGCCGCTCCCCTCGCCGCCCCCGCCTCCAGGCCCCGAGCTCGCCCCCGCCCAGGACCCCTCTCCGGCCGCCGCGTCTGCCTCGCCGGCCCTGCCTCGCCCTCCGGCGCGCCGTCCCCACGAGCCCCGCCTCCTCTCCGACCCTCTCCGGCCGACGCGTCCGTCGTCCGCCCGCCTTCCCCCCCCCCCCCCCCCCCGCATCCGGCGCCACCGCCCGAGCCCGAGCTCCCCCGCCTCCGGCCTCCTCCGCGCCTCCCCGCATCGGCCCCATTACCCCTGAGCCGCGCCGCCCCTGGGAGCCCCCTCGCCGCGTCCCTGCCGCCCCGCCAGCGTCCGCCCGACGCCGTGCGCCCGTCCGTCCCGAGGAGCAACCGCCACCGACGGCAGCGAGCCCACCGCCCGAGGTCGTCCACCGTTCTGTGTCTGGTTCCGGGTTGTGCTGCTGCCTGGCAACGAGCCGTCTCCCCGTCCTGTACTCTGTCGGCAGGATGCATGTGCTGTTGCTCTAACAAGTCAAGGTCGCCGCGAACCGCCAAGTTCGTCCACCTCTAGGGCCACTCGAGACCGACAACGACAACGGCCGTCGGAACCCCAAGATATCCTCCACAGATCTGATGACCGCGATCCCGAAGCCCGATCCCGGTGATCCAAGGGCCACGCCAGGACCCGAGCCTGAAGATCGCCAGGATCCGCCGGCGCCGAACCCAAGACCGACATCGCCACCGAGAACTCCGACAAGGACGCCAAGGTCGTTTAAACGGAACGCCAAGTTCGGCACCTTGGATGCCATGACCGCCTACACGGACCCGAAGACCACGGCGACGACAAGATCGACACCGACCAGAGTGGGTCCTATGCGCCCCGGCACCGAACCAAGTCCTCCTTCCCGGACGCTGTTCCGCCGAGACCGCTTCCGTCGAACCCTGAGCCCCTGCCGAACCCCGAACCCCCCGGAACCCCAAGTTCGTCGAGACCCCCTAATGTGTGAACCCAAACCCGAGACCTTATTTTATTAAATGATATATACCTGTGGCATATTAAATTGTCATACTCGCATGCATATCATTGGTTTGGGGGCCTTATGCCGATTCACTTCATAATTAAATATGGGGCCCATATGCGGGCAAATCCAGTCTTATATTGGCCCCATGTAATTTGTGTAGCGAACCGATAGTATAATCTTGCCTTGTTAATTACAACATCTAATTTGCGGGGTAGTTAAATAACATGAACCATCTAATTAATTGTCGGGACCACGGTTCCACTTAATATGACCTAATTGCACCGCACCTCTGCCATGTCATACATCATGCATGCATCATGCCCGACCTTTTGCCGTAGTATTAAATAGTGCATCCGGTGTTTCTTCTAGTGTTTTGCTTCTTCGCGGATAAGGCCGTTGAGTTGATGCGAGAGTCGACCCGATCTTCGGTTGAACCTTCGGCAATGTTTTCAGGCGAGCATCTCCCCCTTTCTACCTATCTTACTTTTCTAGTATTTATTCCCTCCTGTTGATCTATTGCTATCTGTGTTGCGGTGCTCTAGTTTTCGTACCCGTGATATCCCTTGCAGCCATATATAGCCTTGGACACATCCTATTACCTGTTGTTTGGTAGATAGTTGGACCCGCGCGTCGTAGTCGCTTGCTCAAGCGTTGTTGCGTGTCGTCAAGTACCACAGTTGTTGGAGAAGTGCCGCATGTTCAATGTTGGAGATGATCATGGCTTTAATTATCGTTTAATCTAATTATTGTTTAACAACTAAAATTGAAGTAAGTAAGCAGAGGCATCGGTGGGTGATAGATAATGTTGGTTTCCGACCGCCCACTTGTGTCCCGTAGGACCCCCAGTTCTTGACACCTGTTCCGAGATCGAGCGCGCTAACCACAGGTGGGGAGATATGGGCCCCCCATTGATTAGTACCTGATTTCAAAGTATTGTACTGGGGGCCACAACTAGTTTGAGGTTTTATTTACTATCCTGTACTTATGCCATGCTTTACTGCTTTATTTAAATTGTGCGATGGATAGCACACTGTACTGTTTAGGAAGCAGAGTGTTTTCGCGGTATCGACAGTCCCAGTTTTGGGATTCGCTGTCGTTTACAGCCACTGACGCAAACCCTGAGTCCGTCTCGGAGACCGGCCGACTTCGTTGCGGGTAGACTTAGTGGGGTGGCCCCCCGTGCTTGCTTTGGGTCTGGGAACGTCATGACTTAGGCCCCGCCGACATACCGATGGGTGTATGTTAACTGATCTGGCAAAAAGGGTCGAAGTGCTTGTGGATACTTTGGTGCACCCCTGCAGGGTTAAATCTTTTCGAGAAGCCGTGTCCACGGTTATGGACGACTTGGAGCACAGTGCTTGATCATAGACAACTATAACTAAAGTTTATTGTTATAAATTGACTTGTATCCGATATGACTAGTAATCAGCTTCACTACAACGGAATGGCTAAGTAAAAGTACCAACAACTGCTGGGTTTTGGGGTTATCTCATGCTAATTGTATCTGACTAGTAAGTGTTGCAACTATCACGGAATGGTCAACTAAAAGTGCCCACTGCTTATTTTATCAGGATGATTATCTAAACCTGACTAGTAATTGCTGCAACGCTAACTGAATAAATAAAACTACCAACTGTGTGAGTTCCTCGGTTGACTTCCTCGTTTGGTCTCGAGGGGGAACACCAGGATGGGATTGTTTGGTGTTGGTATCAGGCTGGTTCCGGATAGGTCTTTCTTACCCCTCTCTGATAGCCGTCAGTGACATCGGGTCTCTATAGGTTGTTTAGTGCATGCTGCCGCTGCCGCTTCAGTCCACCATACCTATGTAGGCGAGGACCGCCGAATTCTAGCCTCGCCATGTACTGGCCTCAGTACTGACCGCTCTCTCTTTTTCCTTTGCCCTTTGTCGGCACCCCTTTTGTTTAAGCAGGTTTTGAGATCGACGTCGTTAGCAGGGTTACCCTTCCGGCTTGGCCTGGGCAGGGTTATGGACGCCATTGGTTATTCTTCAGGGCTCTTAGCCCCATTTGCATCTTGTCCGTAGTCGGGCGCTATATCGTTTTCAAGGTGATTTGGATCTTTGTATTTTATATCTGTATTCTTGACACTTTGAGTCGTTGTTGTATATATCTGTTCTGTGGGTCCCATCGAGGACTGTTGTGTAATGTTATTACTTCGTTTTCCACCCGCACGAAAGTGCCTGGTGGGCACCTTTGAATCGTTTCTATGCGGGTTTGGCGGTATTCGCTAAAACTTGCATAGGGTCGATTTGAGGGTGTTACATGTTCTTTTCACATACCACATATGGATCCACCAGTGTCATTGCATGTGTGTTATTTTCACAATCCACCTACGGATCCACTAGTGTCATTGCAGGTGTGCTCTTTTTACTAACAACAACAAGAGTCATTGCATGTGTGTTCTCTTCAGACACCACACATGGATCCACCAGTGCCATTGCATGTGTGTTCTTTTTACTAACAACAACCAGAGTCATTGAAGTGTGTGTTCTTTTCACATACCACATATGGATCCACCAGTGTCATTGCATGTGTGTTCTTTTCACAATCCACCTATGGATCCACCAGTGTCATTGAATGTGTGCTCTTTTTACTAACAACAACCAGAGTCATTGCATGTGTGTTCTCTTCAAAGACCAAACATGGATCCACCAGTGTCATTGCATGTGGGTTCTTTTTACTAACAACAACCAGAGTCATTGAAATCTGTGTTCTCTTCAGAGACCACACATGGATCCACCAGTGTCATTGCATGTGTGTTCTTTTCACTAACAACAACTACAGTCATTTCATGTGTGTTCTTTTCACATACCACATATGGATCTACCAGTGTCATTGCATGTGTGTTCTTTTCACAATCCACCTATGGATCCACCAGTGTCATTGCATGTGTGCTCTTTTTTCTAACAACAACCAGAGTCATTGCATGTGTGTTCTCTTCAGAGACCACACATGGATCCACCAGTGTCATTGCATGTGTGTTCTTTTTACTAACAACAACTGGAGTCATTGCATGTCTGTTCTTTTCACATACCACATATAGATCCATAAGTGGCATTGCATGTGTGTTCTTTTCACCATCCACCTATGGATCCACCAGTGTCATTGCATGTGTGCTCTTTTTACTAACAACAACCAGAGTCATTTCATGTGTGTTCTCTTCAGAGACCACACATGGATCCACTAGTGTCATTGCATGTGTGTTCTTTTTACTAACAATAACCAGAGTCATTGCATGTGTGTTATTTTCACATACCACATATGGATCCACCAGTGTCATTGCATGTGTGTTCTTTTTACTAACAACAACCAGAGTCATTGCATGTGTGTTATTTTCACATACCACATATGGATCCACCAGTGTCATTGCATGTGTGTTCTTTTTACTAACAACAACTAGAGTCATTTCATGTGTGTTCTTTTCACATACCACATATGGATCCACCAGTGTCATTGCAGGTGTGCCATTTTTACTAACAACAACAAGAGTCATTGCATGTGTGTTCTCTTCAGACACCACACATGGATCCACCAGTGCCATTGCATGTGTGTTCTTTTACTAACAACAACCAGAGTCATTAAAGTGTGTGTTCTTTTCACATACCACATATGGATCCACCAGTGTCATTGCATGTGTGTTCTTTTCACAATCCACCTATGGATCCACCAGTGTCATTGCATGTGTGCTCTTTTTACTAACAACAACCAGAGTCATTGCATGTGTGTTCTCTTCAAAGACCACACATGGATCCACCAGTGTCATTGCATGTGTGTTCTTTTTACTAACAACAACCAGAGTCATTGAAATGTGTGTTCTCTTTAGAGACCACACATGGATCCACCAGTGTCATTGCATGTGTGTTCTTTTTACTAACAACAACCAGAGTCATTGCATGTGTGTTATTTTCACATACCACATATGGATCCACCAGTGTCATTGCATGTGTGTTCTTTTTACTAACAACATCTGTAGTCATTTCATGTGTGTTCTTTTCACATACCACATATGGATCCACTAGTGTCATTGAAATGTGTGTTCTCTTCAGAGAGCACACGTGGATCCACCAATGTCATTGCATGTGTGTTCTTTTTACTAACAACAACTAGAGTCAATGCATGTGTGTTCTTTTCACATACCACATATGGATCCACTAGTGTCATTGCATGTGTGCTCTTTTTACTAATAACAACTAGAGTCATTGCATGTGTGTTCTCTTCTGAGACCACACATGGATCCACTAGTGTCATTGCATGTGTGTTCTTTTTACTAACAACAACCAGAGTCATTGAAATGTTTGTTCTTTTCACATACCACTTATGGATCCATCATTGTGATTGCATGTGTGTTCTTTTCACAATCCACCTATGGATCCACCAGTGTCATTGCATGTGTGCTCTTTTTACTAACAACAACCAGAGTCATTGCATGTGTGTTCTCTTCAGAGACCACACATGGATCCACTAGTGTCATTGCATGTGTGTTCTTTTTACTAACAACAACCAGAGTCATTGAAATGTGTGTTCTTTTCACATACCACATATGGATCCACCAGTGTCATTGCATGTGTGTTCTTTGCACAATCCACCTATGGATCCACCAGTGTGATTGCATGTGTGCTTTTTTCACTAACAACAACTAGAGTCATTGCATGTGTGTTCTCTTCAGAGACCACACATGGATCCACCAGTGTCATTCCATGTGTGTTCTTTTTACTAACAACAACCAGAGTCATTGAAATGTGTGTTGTTTTCATATACCACATATGGATCCACTAGTGTAATTGCATGTGTGTTCTTTTCACAATCCACCTATGGATCCACCAGTGTCATTGCATGTGTGCTCTTTTTACTAACAACAACCAGAGTCATTGCATGTGTGTTCTCTTCACAGACCAAACATGGATCCACCAGTGTCATTGCATGTGTGTTCTTTTTACTAACAACAACTAGAGTCATTGAATTGTGTGTTCTCTTCAGAGACCACACATGGATCCACCAGTGTCATTGCATGTGTGTTCTTTTTACTAACAACAACTAGAGTCATTGCATGTGTGTTATTTTCACATACCACATATGGATCCACCAGTGTCATTGCATGTGTGTTCTTTTTACTAACAACAAATAGAGTCATTTCATGTGTGTTCTTTTCACATACCACATATGGATCCACCAGTGTCATTGAAATGTGTGTTCTCTTCAGAGACCACACATGGATCCACCAGTGTCATTGCATGTGTGTTATTTTCACAAACCACATATGGATCCACCAGTGTCATTGAAATGTGTGTTCTCTTCAGAGACCACACATGGATCCACCAGTGTCATTGCATGTGTGTTCTTTTTACTAACAACAACTGGAGTCATTGCATGTGTGTTATTTTCACATATCACATATGGATCCACCAATGCCATTGCATATGTGTTCTTTTCACAATCCACCTATGGATCCACCAGTGTCATTGCATGTGTGCTCTTTTTACTAACAATAACCAGAGTCATTGCATGTGTGTTCTCTTCAGAGACCACACATGGATCCACTAGTGTCATTGCATGTGTGTTCTTTTTACTAACAACAACCAGTGTCCTTGCATGTGTGTTGTTTTCACATACCACATATGGATCCACCAGTGTCATTGCATGTCTGTTCTTTTCACAATCCACCTATGAATCCACCAGTGTCATTGCATATGTTTTCTTTTTACTAACAACAACCAGAGTCATTGCATGTGTGTTCTCTTCAGATACCACACATGGATCCACTAGTGTCATTGCATGTGTGTTCTTTTTCCTAAGAACAACCAGAGTCATTGAAATGTGTGTTCTGTTCAGAGACCACACATGGATCCACCAGTGTCATTGCATGTGTGTTCTTTTTACTAACAACAACCAGAGTCATTTAAATGTGTGTTCTCTTTAGAGACCACGCCTGGATCCACTAGTGTCATTGCATGTGTGTTCTTTTCACTAACAACAACTAGAGTGATTTCATGTGTGTTCATTTCACATACCATATATGGATCCACCAGTGTCATTGCATGTGTGTTCTTTTTACTAACAACAACTGGAGTCATTTCATGTGTGTTCTTTTCACATACCACATATGTATCCAGCAGTGTCATTGAAATGTGTGTTCTCTTAACAGACCACACATGGATCCACCAGTGTCATTGCATGTGTGTTCTTTTCACCAACAACAATTAGAGTCATTGCATGTGTGTTCTTTTCACATACCACACATGGATCCACCAGTGTCATTGCATGTGTGTTCTTTTTCCTAACAACAACCAAAGTCATTGAAATGTGTGTTCTGTTCAGAGACCACACATGGATCCACCAGTGTCATTGCATGTGTGTTCTTTTTACTAACAATAACCGGAGTCATTGAAATGTGTGTTCTCTTCAGAGACCACACATGGATCCACCAGTGTCATTGAATGTGTGTTCTTTTTACTAACAACAACCAGAGTCATTGAAATGTGTGTTCTTTTCACATACCAGATATGGATCCACCAGTGTCATTGCATGTGTGTTCTTTTCACAATCTACCTATGGATCCACCAGTGTCATTGCATGTGTGCTCTTCTTACTAACAACAACCAGAGTCATTGCATGGGTGTTCTCTTGAAAGACCACACATGGATCCACCAGTCTCATTGCATGTGTGTTCTTTTTACTAACAACAACCAGAGTCATAGAAATGTGTGTTCTCTTCAGAGACCACACATGGATCCACCAGTGTCATTGCATGTGTGTTATTTTTACTTAGAACAACCAGAGTCATTGCATGTGTGTTATTTTCACATACCACATATGGATCCACCAGTGTCATTGCATGTGTGTTCTTTTTACTAACAACAATTGTAGTCATTTCATGTGTGTTCTTTTCACATACCACATGTGGATCCACTAGTGTCATTGAAATGTGTGTTCTCTTCAGAGACCACACGTGGATCCACCAATGTCATTGCATGTGTGTTCTTTTTACTAACTACAACTGGAGTCATTGCATGTGTGTTCTTTTCACATACCACATATGGATCCACCAGTGCCATTGCATGTGTGTTCTTTTCACAATCCACCTATGGATCCACCAGTGTCATTGCATGTGTGCTTTTTCTACTAATAACAATTAGAGTCATTGCATGTGTGTTCTCTTGTGAGACCACACATGGATCCACTAGTGTCATTGCATGTGTGTTCTTTTTACTAACAACAACAAGAGTCATTGAAATGTGTGTTCTTTTCACATACCACTTATGGATCCATCATTGTGATTGCATGTGTGTTTTTTCACAATCCACCTATGGATCCACCAGTGTCATTGCATGTGTGTTCTTTTCACCAACAACAACTAGAGTCATTGCATGTGTGTTCTCTTCAAAGACCACACATGGATCCACCAGTGGCATTGCATGTGTGTTCTTTTTACTAACAACAACCAGAGTCATTGAAATCTGTGTTCTCTTCAGAGACCACACATGGATCCACCAGTGTCATTGCATGTGTGTTCTTTTCACTAACAACAACTATAGTCATTTCATGTGTGTTCTTTTCACATACCACATATGGATCTACCAGTGTCATTGCATGTGTATTCTTTTCATAATCCACCTATGGATCCACCAGTGTCATTGCATGTGTGCTCTTTTTTCTAACAACAACCAGAGTCATTGCATGTGTGTTCTCTTCAGAGACCACACATGGATCCACCAGTGTCATTGCATGTGTGTTCCTTTTACTAACAACAACCAGAGTCATTGAAATGTGTGTTGTTTTCACATACCACATATGGATCCACCAGTGTCATTGCATGTGTGTTCTTTTCACAACCCACCTATGGATCCACTAGTGTCAGTGCATGTGTGATCCATTTACTAACAACAACCAGAGTCATTTCATGTGTGTTCTCTTCAGAGACCACACATGGATCCACTAGTGTCATTGCATGTGTGTTCTTTTTAATAACAATAACCAGAGTCATTGCATGTGTGTTATTTTCACATACCACATATGGATCCACCAGTGTCATTGAAATGTGTGTTCTCTTCAGAGACCACACATGGATCCACCAGTGTCATTGCATGTGTGTTATTTTCACAAACCACATATGGATCCACCAGTGTCATTGAAATGTGTGTTCTCTTCAGAGACCACACATGGATCCAATAGTGTCATTGCATGTGTGTTCTTTTTACTAACAACAACTAGAGTCATTGCATGTGTGTTATTTTCACATATCACATATGGATCCACCAATGTCATTGCATATGTGTTCTTTTCACAATCCACCTATGGATCCACCAGTGTCATTGCATGTGTGCTCTTTTTACTAACAATAACCAGAGTCACTGCATGTGTGTTCTCTTCAGAGACCACACATGGATCCACTAGTGTCATTTCATGTGTGTTCTTTTTACTAACAACAACCATTGTCCTTGCATGTGTGTTGTTTTCACATACCACATATGGATCCACCAGTGTCATTGCATGTCTGTTCTTTTCACAATCCACCTATGAATCCACCAGTGTCATTGCATGTGTGCTCTTTTTACTAACAACAACCAGAGTCATTGCATGTGTGTTCTCTTCAGATACCACACATGGATCCACTAGTGTCATTGCATGTGTGTTCTTTTTCCTAACAACAACCAGAATCATTGAAATGTGTGTTCTGTTCAGAGACCACACATGGATCCACCAGTGTCATTGCATGTGTGTTCTTTTTACTAACAACAACCAGAGTCATTTAAATGTGTGTTCTCTTTAGAGACCACGCATGGATCCACTAGTGTCATTGCATGTGTGTTCTTTTCACTAACAACAACTAGAGTGATTTCGTGTGTGTTCTTTTCACATACCATATATGGATCCACCAGTGTCATTGCATGTGTGTTCTTTTTACTAACAACAACTGGAGTCATTTCATGTGTGTTCTTTTCACATACCACATATGTATCCACCAGTGTCATTGAAATGTGTGTTCTCTTAACAGACCACACATGGATCCACCAGTGTCATTGCATGTGTGTTCTTTTCACCAACAACAACTAGAGTCATTGCATGTGTGTTATTTTCACATACCACACATGGATCCACCAGTGTCATTGCATGTGTGTTCTTTTTCCTAACAACAACCAAAGTCATTGAAATGTGTGTTCTGTTCAGAGACCACACATGGATCCACCAGTGTCATTGCATGTGTGTTCTTTTTACTAACAATAACCGGAGTCATTGAAATGTGTGTTCTCTTCAGAGACCACACATGGATCCACCAGTGTCATTGCATGTGTGTTCTTTTTACTAACAACAACCAGAGTCATTGAAATGTGTGTTCTTTTCACATACCACATATGGATCCACCAGTGTCATTGCATGTGTGTTCTTTTCACAATCCACCTATGGATCCACCAGTGTCATTGAATGTGTGCTCTTCTTACTAACAACAACCAGAGTCATTGCATGGGTGTTCTCTTCAAAGACCACACATGGATCCACCAGTCTCATTGCATGTGTGTTCTTTTTACTAACAACAACCAGAGTCATAGAAATGTGTGTTCTCTTCAGAGACCACACATGGATCCACCAGTGTCATTGCATGTGTGTTATTTTTACTTAGAACAACCAGAGTCATTGCATGTGTGTTATTTTCACATACCACATATGGATCCACCAGTGTCATTGCATGTGTGTTCTTTTTACTAACAACAATTGTAGTCATTTCATGTGTGTTCTTTTCACATACCACATGTGGATCCACTAGTGTCATTGAAATGTGTGTTCTCTTCAGAGACCACACGTGGATCCACCAATGTCATTGCATGTGTGTTGTTTTTACTAACAACAACTGGAGTCATTGCGTGTGTGTTCTTTTCACATACCACATATGGATCCACCAGTGCCATTGCATGTGTGTTCTTTTCACAATCCACCTATGGATCCACCAGTGTCATTGCATGTGTGCTTTTTTTTACTAATAACAACTAGAGTCATTGCATGTGTGTTCTCTTGTGAGACCACACATGGATCCACTAGTGTCATTGCATGTGTGTTCTTTTTACTAACAACAACAAGAGTCATTGAAATGTGTGTTCTTTTCACATACCACTTATGGATCCATCATTGTGATTGCATGTGTGATTTTTCACAATCCACCTATGGATCCACCAGTGTCATTGCATGTGTGTTCTTTTCACCAACAACAACTAGAGTCATTGCATGTGTGTTCTCTTCAAAGACCACACATGGATCCACCAGTGTCATTGCATGTGTGTTCTTTTTACTAACAACAACCAGAGTCATTGAAATCAGTGTTCTCTTCAGAGACCACACATGGATCCACCAGTGTCATTGCATGTGTGTTCTTTTCACTAACAACAACTATAGTCATTTCATGTGTGTTCTTTTCACATACCACATATGGATCTACCAGTGTCATTGCATGTGTATTCTTTTCACAATCCACCTATGGATCCACCAGTGTCATTGCATGTGTGCTCTTTTTTCTAACAACAACCAGAGTCATTGCATGTGTGTTCTCTTCAGAGACCACACATGGATCCACCAGTGTCATTGCATGTGTGTTCTTTTTACTAAAAACAACCAGAGTCATTGAAATGTGTGTTGTTTTCACATACCACATATGGATCCACCAGTGTCATTGCATGTGTGTTCTTTTCACAATCCACCTATGGATCCACTAGTGTTAGTGCATGTGTGATCCATTTACTAACAACAACCAGAGTCATTTGATGTGTGTTCTCTTCAGAGACCACACATGGATCCACTAGTGTCATTGCATGTGTGTTCTTTTTAATAACAATAACCAGAGTCATTGCATGTGTGTTATTTTCACATACCACATATGGATCCACCAGTGTCATTGCATGTGTGTTCTTTTTACTAACAACAACCAGAGTCATTGCATGTGTGTTATTTTCACATACCACATATGGATCCACCAGTGTCATTGCATGTGTGTTGTTTTTACTAACAACAACTAGAGTCATTTCATGTGTGTTATTTTCACATACCACATATGGATCCACCAGTGTCATTGCAGGTGTGCTATTTTTACTAACAACAACAAGAGTCATTGCGTGTGTGTTCTCTTCAGACACCACACATGGATCCACTAGTGTCATTGCATGTGTGTTCTTTTTACTAACAATAACCAGAGTCATTGAAGTGTGTGTTCTTTTCACATACCACATATGGATCCACCAGTGTCATTGCATGTGTGTTCTTTTCACAATCCACCTATGGATCCACCAGTGTCATTGCATGTGTGCTCTTTTTACTAACAACAACCAGAGTCATTGCATGTGTGTTCTCTTCAAAGACCACACATGGATCCACCAGTGTCATTGCATGTGTGTTCTTTTTACTAACAACAACCAGAGTTATTGAAATGTGTGTTCTCTTCAGAGACCACACATGGATCCACCAGTGTCATTGCATGTGTGTTCTTTTTACTAACAACAACCAGAGGCATTGCATGTGTGTTATTTTCAGATACCACATATGGATCCACCAGTGTCATTGCATGTGTGTTCTTTTTACTAACAACATCTGTAGTCATTTCATGTGTGTTCTTTTCACATACCACATATGGATCCACTAGTGTCATCGAAATTTGTGTTCTCTTCAGAGAGTACACGTGGATCCACCAATGTCATTGCATGTGTGTTCTTTTTACTAACAACAACTAGAGTCATTGCATGTGTGTTCTTTTCACATACCACATATGGATCCACCAGTGCCATTGCATGTGTGTTCTTTTCACAGTCCACCTATGGATCCACTAGTGTCATTGCATGTGTGCTCTTTTTACTAATAACAACTAGAGTCATTGCATGTGTGTTCTATTCTGAGACCACACATGGATCCACTAGTGTCATTGCATGTGTGTTTTTTCTACTAACAACAACCAGAGTCATTGAAATGTTTGTTCTTTTCACATACCACTTATGGATCCATCATTGTGATTGCATGTGTGTTCTTTTCACAATCCACCTATGGATCCACCAGTGTCATTGCATGTGTGCTCTTTTTACTAACAACAACCAGAGTCATTGCATGTGTGTTCTCTTCAGAGACCACACATGGATCCACTAGTGTCATTGCATGTGTGTTCTTTTTACTAACAACAACCAGAGTCATTGAAGTGTGTGTTCTTTTCACATACCACATATGGATCCACCAGTGTCATTGCATGTGTGTTCTTTGCACAATCCACCTATGGATCCACCAGTGTCATTGCATGTGTGGTCTTTTTACTAACAACAACCAGAGTCATTGCATGTGTGTTCTCTTCAAAGACCACACATGGATCCACCAGTGTCATTGCATGTGTGTTCTTTTTACTAACAACAACCAGAGTCATTGAAATGTGTGTTCTCTTCAGAGACCACACATGGATCCACCAGTGTCATTGCATGTGTGTTCTTTTCACAATCCACCTATGGATCCACTAGTGTCAGTGCATGTGTGATCCTTATACTAACAACAACCAGAGTCATTTCATGTGTGTTCTCTTCAAAGACCACAGATGGATCCACTAGTGTCATTGCATGTCTGTTCTTTTTACTAACAATAACTAGAGTCATTGCATGTATGTTATTTTCACATACCACATATGGATCCACCAGTGTCATTGCATGTGTGTTCTTTTTACTAACAACAACTAGAGTCATTGCATGTGTGTTATTGTCACATACCACATATGGATCCACCAGTGTCATTGCATGTGTGTTCTTTTTACTAACAACAACTAGAGTCATTTCATGTGTGTTCTTTTCACATACCACATATGGATCCACTAGTGTCATTGAAATGTGTGTTCTCTTCAGAGACCACACATGGATCCACCAGTGTCATTGCATGTGTGTTATTTTCACAAACCACATATGGATCCACCAGTGTCATTGAAATGTGTGTTCTCTTCAGAGACCACACATGGATCCACCAGTGTCATTGCATGTGTGTTCTTTTTACTAACAACAACTGGAGTCATTGCATGTGTGTTATTTTCACATATCACATATGGATCCACCAATGTCATTGCATATGTGTTCTTTTCACAATCCACCTATGGATCCACCAGTGTCATTACATGTGTGCTCTTTTTACTAACAATAACCAGAGTCATTGCATGTGTGTTCTCTTCAGAGACCACACATGGATCCACTAGTGTCATTGCATGTGTGTTCTTTTTACTAACAACAACCAGCGTCCTTGCATGTGTGTTGTTTTCACATACCACATATGGATCCACCAGTGTCATTGCATGTCTGTTCTTTTCACAATCCACCTATGAATCCACCAGTGTCATGGCATGTGTGCTCTTTTTACTAACAACAACCAGAGTCATTGCATGTGTGTTCTCTTCAGATACCACACATGCATCCACTAGTGTCATTGCATGTGTGTTCTTTTTCCTAACAACAACCAGAGTCATTGAAATGTGTGTTCTGTTCAGAGACCACACATGGATCCACCAGTGTCATTGCATGTGTGTTCTTTTTACTAACAACAACCAGAGTCATTTAAATGTGTGTTCTCTTTAGAGACCACGCATGGATCCACTAGTGTCATTGCATGTGTGTCCTTTTCACTAACAACAACTAGAGTCATTTCATGTGTGTTCTTTTCACATACCATATATGGATCCACCAGTGTCATTGCATGTGTGTTCTTTTTACTAACAACAACTGGAGTCATTTCATGTGTGTTCTTTTCACATACCACATATGTATCCACCAGTGTCATTGAAATGTGTGTTCTCTTAAGAGACCACACATGGATCCACCAGTGTCATTGCATGTGTGTTCTTTTCACCAATAACAACTAGAGTCATTGCATGTGTGTTCTTTTCACATACCACACATGGATCCACCAGTGTCATTGCATGTGTGTTCTTTTCCTAACAACAACCAAAGTCATTGAAATGTGTGTTCTGTTCAGAGACCACACATGGATCCACCAGTGTCATTGCATGTGTGTTCTTTTTACTAACAATAACCAGAGTCATTGAAATGTGTGTTCTCTTCAGAGACCACACATGGATCCACCAGTGTCATTGCATGTGTGTTCTTTTTACTAACAACAACCAGAGTCATTGAAATGTGTGTTCTTTTCACATACCACATATGGATCCACCAGTGTCATTGCATGTGTGTTATTTTCACAATCCACCTATGGATCCACCAGTGTCATTGCATGTGTGCTCTTCTTACTAACAACAACCAGAGTCATTGCATGGGTGTTCTCTTCAAAGACCACACATGGATCCACCAGTCTCATTGCATGTGTGTTCTTTTTACTAACAACAACCAGAGTCATAGAAATGTGTGTTCTCTTCAGAGACCACACATGGATCCACCAGTGTCATTGCATGTGTGTTCTTTTTACTTAGAACAACCAGAGTCATTGCATGTGTGTTATTTTCACATACCACATTTGGATCCACCAGTGTCATTGCATGTGTGTTCTTTTTACTAACAACAATTGTAGTCATTTCATGTGTGTTCTTTTCACATACCACATATGGATCCACTAGTGTCATTGAAATGTGTGTTCTCTTCAGAGACCACACATGGATCCACCAGTGTCATTGCATGTGTGTTATTTTCACAAACCACATATGGATCCACCAGTGTCATTGAAATGTGTGTTCTCTTCAGAGACCACACATGGATCCACCAGTGTCATTACATGTGTGTTCTTTTTACTAACAACAACTGGAGTCATTGCATGTGTGTTATTTTCACATATCACATATGGATCCACCAATGTCATTGCATATGTGTTCTTTTCACAATCCACCTATGGATCCACCAGTGTCATTACATGTGTGCTCTTTTTACTAACAATAACCAGAGTCATTGCATGTGTGTTCTCTTCAGAGACCACACATGGATCCACTAGTGTCATTGCATGTGTGTTCTTTTTACTAACAACAACCAGGGTCCTTGCATGTGTGTTGTTTTCACATACCACATATGGATCCACCAGTGTCATTGCATGTATGTTCTTTTCACAATCCACCTATGAATCCACCATTGTCATTGCATGTGTGCTCTTTTTACTAACAACAACCAGAGTCATTGCATGTGTGTTCTCTTCAGATACGACACATGCATCCACTAGTGTCATTGCATGTGTGTTCTTTTTCCTAACAACAACCAGAGTCATTGAAATGTGTGTTCTGTTCAGAGACCACACATGGATCCACCAGTGTCATTGCATGTGTGTTCTTTTCACAATCCACCTATGGATCCACTAGTGTCAGTGCATGTGTGATCCTTATACTAACAACAACCAGAGTCATTTCATGTGTGTTCTCTTCAAAGACCACAGATGGATCCACTAGTGTCATTGCATGTCTGTTCTTTTTACTAACAATAACTAGAGTCATTGCATGTATGTTATTTTCACATACCACATATGGATCCACCAGTGTCATTGCATGTGTGTTCTTTTTACTAACAACAACTAGAGTCATTGCATGTGTGTTATTTTCACATACCACATATGGATCCACCAGTGTCATTGCATGTGTGTTCTTTTTACTAACAACAACTAGAGTCATTTCATGTGTGTTCTTTTCACATACCACATATGGATCCACTAGTGTCATTGAAATGTGTGTTCTCTTCAGAGACCACACATGGATCCACCAGTGTCATTGCATGTGTGTTATTTTCACAAACCACATATGGATCCACCAGTGTCATTGAAATGTGTGTTCTCTTCAGAGACCACACATGGATCCACCAGTGTCATTGCATGTGTGTTCTTTTTACTAACAACAACTGGAGTCATTGCATGTGTGTTATTTTCACATATCACATATGGATCCACCAATGTCATTGCATATGTATTCTTTTCACAATCCACCTATGGATCCACCAGTGTCATTACATGTGTGCTCTTTTTACTAACAATAACCAGAGTCATTACATGTGTGTTCTCTTCAGAGACCACACATGGATCCACTAGTGTCATTGCATGTGTGTTCTTTTTACTAACAACAACCAGCGTCCTTGCATGTGTGTTGTTTTCACATACCACATATGGATCCACCAGTGTCATTGCATGTCTGTTCTTTTCACAATCCACCTATGAGTCCACTAGTGTCATTGCATGTGTGCTCTTTTTACTAACAACAACCAGAGTCATTGCATGTGTGTTCTCTTCAGATACCACACATGCATCCACTAGTGTCATTGCATGTGTGTTCTTTTTCCTAACAACAACCAGAGTCATTGAAATGTGTGTTCTGTTCAGAGACCACACGTGGATCCACCAGTGTCATTGCATGTGTGTTCTTTTTACTAACAACAACCAGAGTCATTTAAATGTGTGTTCTCTTTAGAGACCACGCATGGTTCCACTAGTGTCACTGCATGTGTGTCCTTTTCACTAACAACAACTAGAGTCATTTCATGTGTGTTCTTTTCACATACCATATATGGATCCACCAGTGTCATTGCATGTGTGTTCTTTTTACTAACAACAACTGGAGTCATTTCATGTGTGTTCTTTTCACATACCACATATGTATCCACCAGTGTCGTTGAAATGTGTGTTCTCTTAAGAGACCACACATGGATCCACCAGTGTCATTGCATGTGTGTTCTTTTCACCAACAACAACTAGAGTCATTGCATGTGTGTTCTTTTCACATACCACACATGGATCCACCAGTGTCATTGCATGTGTGTTCTTTTCCTAACAACAACCAAAGTCATTGAAATGTGTGTTCTGTTCAGAGACCACACATGGATCCACCAGTGTCATTGCATGTATGTTCTTTTTACTAACAATAACCAGAGTAATTGAAATGTGTGTTCTCTTCAGAGACCACACATGGATCCACCAGTGTCATTGCATGTGTGTTCTTTTTACTAACAACAACCAGAGTCATTGAAATGTGTGTTCTTTTCACATACCACATATGGATCCACCAGTGTCATTGCATGTGTGTTCTTTTCACAATCCACCTATGGATCCACCAGTGTCATTGCATGTGTGCTCTTCTTACTAACAACAACCAGAGTCATTGCATGGGTGTTCTCTTCAAAGACCACACATGGATCCACCAGTCTCATTGCATGTGTGTACTTTTTACTAACAACAACCAGAGTCATAGAAATGTGTGTTCTCTTCAGAGACCACACATGGATCCACCAGTGTCATTGCATGTGTGTTCTTTTTACTAACAACAACTAGAGTCATTGCATGTGTGTTATTTTCACATACCACATATGGATCCACCAGTGTCATTGCATGTGTGTTCTTTTTACTAACAACAACTAGAGTCATTTCATGTGTGTTCTTTTCACATACCACATATGGATCCACTAGTGTCATTGAAATGTGTGTTCTCTTCAGAGACCACACATGGATCCACCAGTGTCATTGCATGTGTGTTATTTTCACAAACCACATATGGATCCACCAGTGTCATTGAAATGTGTGTTCTCTTCAGAGACCACACATGGATCCACCAGTGTCATTGCATGTGTGTTCTTTTTACTAACAACAACTGGAGTCATTGCATGTGTGTTATTTTCACATATCACATATGGATCCACCAATGTCATTGCATATGTATTCTTTTCACAATCCACCTATGGATCCACCAGTGTCATTACATGTGTGCTCTTTTTACTAACAATAACCAGAGTCATTACATGTGTGTTCTCTTCAGAGACCACACATGGATCCACTAGTGTCATTGCATGTGTGTTCTTTTTACTAACAACAACCAGCGTCCTTGCATGTGGGTTGTTTTCACATACCACATATGGATCCACCAGTGTCATTGCATGTCTGTTCTTTTCACAATCCACCTATGAGTCCACTAGTGTCATTGCATGTGTGCTCTTTTTACTAACAACAACCAGAGTCATTGCATGTGTGTTCTCTTCAGATACCACACATGCATCCACTAGTGTCATTGCATGTGTGTTCTTTTTCCTAACAACAACCAGAGTCATTGAAATGTGTGTTCTGTTCAGAGACCACACGTGGATCCACCAGTGTCATTGCATGTGTGTTCTTTTTACTAACAACAACCAGAGTCATTTAAATGTGTGTTCTCTTTAGAGACCACGCATGGTTCCACTAGTGTCACTGCATGTGTGTCCTTTTCACTAACAACAACTAGAGTCATTTCATGTGTGTTCTTTTCACATACCATATATGGATCCACCAGTGTCATTGCATGTGTGTTCTTTTTACTAACAACAACTGGAGTCATTTCATGTGTGTTCTTTTCACATACCACATATGTATCCACCAGTGTCGTTGAAATGTGTGTTCTCTTAAGAGACCACACATGGATCCACCAGTGTCATTGCATGTGTGTTCTTTTCACCAACAACAACTAGAGTCATTGCATGTGTGTTCTTTTCACATACCACACATGGATCCACCAGTGTCATTGCATGTGTGTTCTTTTCCTAACAACAACCAAAGTCATTGAAATGTGTGTTCTGTTCAGAGACCACACATGGATCCACCAGTGTCATTGCATGTATGTTCTTTTTACTAACAATAACCAGAGTAATTGAAATGTGTGTTCTCTTCAGAGACCACACATGGATCCACCAGTGTCATTGCATGTGTGTTCTTTTTACTAACAACAACCAGAGTCATTGAAATGTGTGTTCTTTTCACATACCACATATGGATCCACCAGTGTCATTGCATGTGTGTTCTTTTCACAATCCACCTATGGATCCACCAGTGTCATTGCATGTGTGCTCTTCTTACTAACAACAACCAGAGTCATTGCATGGGTGTTCTCTTCAAAGACCACACATGGATCCACCAGTCTCATTGCATGTGTGTACTTTTTACTAACAACAACCAGAGTCATAGAAATGTGTGTTCTCTTCAGAGACCACACATGGATCCACCAGTGTCATTGCATGTGTGTTCTTTTTACTTAGAACAACCAGAGTCATTGCATGTGTGTTATTTTCACATACCACATTTGGATCCACCAGTGTCATTGCATGTGTGTTCTTTTTACTAACAACAATTGTAGTCATTTCATGTGTGTTCTTTTCACATACCACATATGGATCCACTAGTGTCATTGAAATGTGTGTTCTCTTCATAGACCACACATGGATCCACCAGTGTCATTGCATGTGTGTTATTTTCACAAACCACATATGGATCCACCAGTGTCATTGAAATGTGTGTTCTCTTCAGAGACCACACATGGATCCACCAGTGTCATTGCATGTGTGTTCTTTTTACTAACAACAACTGGAGTCATTGCATGTGTGTTATTTTCACATATCACATATGGATACACCAATGTCATTGCATATGTGTTCTTTTCACAATCCACCTATGGATCCACCAGTGTCATTACATGTGTGCTCTTTTTACTAACAATAACCAGAGTCATTGCATGTGTGTTCTCTTTAGAGACCACACATGGATCCACTAGTGTCATTGCATGTGTGTTCTTTTTACTAACAACAACCAGCGTCCTTGCATGTGTGTTGTTTTCACATACCACATATGGATCCACCAGTGTCATTGCATGTCTGTTCTTTTCACAATCCACCTATGAATCCACCAGTGTCATTGCATGTGTGCTCTTTTTACTAACAACAACCAGAGTCATTGCATGTGTGTTCTCTTCAGATACCACACATGCATCCACTAGTGTCATTGCATGTGTGTTATTTTTCCTAACAACAACCAGAGTCATTGAAATGTGTGTTCTGTTCAGAGACCACACATGGATCCACCAGTGTCATTGCATGTGTGTTCTTTTTACTAACAACAACCAGAGTCATTTAAATGTGTGTTCTCTTTAGAGACCACGCATGGATCCACTAGTGTCATTGCATGTGTGTCCTTTTCACTAACAACAACTAGAGTCATTTCATGTGTGTTCTTTTCACATACCATATATGGATCCACCAGTGTCATTGCATGTGTGTTATTTTTACTAACAACAACTGGAGTCATTTCATGTGTGTTCTTCTCACATACCACATATGTATCCACCAGTGTCATTGAAATGTGTGTTCTCTTAAGAGACCACACATGGATCCACCAGTGTCATTGCATGTGTGTTCTTTTCACCAACAACAACTAGAGTCATTGCATGTGTGTTCTTTTCACATACCACACATGGATCCACCAGTGTCATTGCATGTGTGTTCTTTTCCTAACAACAACCAAAGTCATTGAAATGTGTGTTCTGTTCAGAGACCACACATGGATCCACCAGTGTCATTGCATGTGTGTTCTTTTTACTAACAATAACCAGAGTCATTGAAATGTGTGTTCTCTTCAAAGACCACACATAGATCCACCAGTGTCATTGCATGTGTGTTCTTTTTACTAACAACAACCAGAGTCATTGAAATGTGTGTTCTTTTCACATACCACATATGGATCCACCAGTGTCATTGCATGTGTGTTCTTTTCACAATCCACCTATGGATCCACCAGTGTCATTGCATGTGTGCTCTTCTTACTAACAACAACCAGAGTCATTGCATGGGTGTTCTCTTCAAAGACCACACATGGATCCACCAGTCTCATTGCATGTGTGTTCTTTTTACTAACAACAACCAGAGTCATAGAAATGTGTGTTCTCTTCAGAGACCACACATGGATCCACCAGTGTCATTGCATGTGTGTTCTTTTTACTTAGAACAACCAGAGTCATTGCATGTGTGTTATTTTCACATACCACATTTGGATCCACCAGTGTCATTGCATGAGTGTTCTTTTTACTAACAACAATTGTAGTCATTTCCTGTGTGTTCTTTTCACATACCACATGTGGATCCACTAGTGTCATTGAAATGCGTGTTCTCTTCAGAGACCACACGTGGATCCACCAATGTCATTGCATGTGTGTTCTTTTTACTAACAACAACTAGAGTCATTACATGTGTGTTATTTTCACATATCACATATGGATCCACCAATGTCATTGCATATGTGTTCTTTTCACAATCCACCTATGGATCCACCAGTGTCATTACATGTGTGCTCTTTTTACTAACAATAACCAGAGTCATTACATGTGTGTTCTCTTCAGAGACCACACATGGATCCACTAGTGTCATTGCATGTGTGTTCTTTTTACTAACAACAACCAGCGTCCTTGCATGTGTGTTGTTTTCACATACCACATATGGATCCACCAGTGTCATTGCATGTCTGTTCTTTTCACAATCCACCTATGAATCCACCAGTGTCATTGCATGTGTGCTCTTTTTACTAACAACAACCAGAGTCATTGCATGTGTGTTCTCTTCAGATACCACACATGCATCCACTAGTGTCATTGCATGTGTGTTCTTTTTCCTAACAACAACCAGAGTCATTGAAATGTGTGTTCTGTTCAGAGACCACACATGGATCCACCAGTGTCATTGCATGTGTGTTCTTTTTACTAACAACAACCAGAGTCATTTAAATGTGTGTTCTCTTTAGAGACCACGCATGGATCCACTAGTGTCATTGCATGTGTGTCCTTTTCACTAACAACAACTAGAGTCATTTCATGTGTGTTCTTTTCACATACCATATATGGATCCACCAGTGTCATTGCATGTGTGTTATTTTTACTAACAACAACTGGAGTCATTTCATGTGTGTTCTTCTCACATACCACATATGTATCCACCAGTGTCATTGAAATGTGTGTTCTCTTAAGAGACCACACATGGATCCACCAGTGTCATTGCATGTGTGTTCTTTTCACCAACAACAACTAGAGTCATTGCATGTGTGTTCTTTTCACATACCACACATGGATCCACCAGTGTCATTGCATGTGTGTTCTTTTCCTAACAACAACCAAAGTCATTGAAATGTGTGTTCTGTTCAGAGACCACACATGGATCCACCAGTGTCATTGCATGTGTGTTCTTTTTACTAACAATAACCAGAGTCATTGAAATGTGTGTTCTCTTCAGAGACCACACATGGATCCACCAGTGTCATTGCATGTGTGTTCTTTTTACTAACAACAACCAGAGTCATTGAAATGTGTGTTCTTTTCACATACCACATATGGATCCACCAGTGTCATTGCATGTGTGTTCTTTTCACAATCCACCTATGGATCCACCAGTGTCATTGCATGTGTGCTCTTCTTACTAACAACAACCAGAGTCATTGCATGGGTGTTCTCTTCAAAGACCACACATGGATCCACCAGTCTCATTGCATGTGTGTTCTTTTTACTAACAACAACCAGAGTCATAGAAATGTGTGTTCTCTTCAGAGACCACACATGGATCCACCAGTGTCATTGCATGTGTGTTCTTTTTACTTAGAACAACCAGAGTCATTGCATGTGTGTTATTTTCACATACCACATTTGGATCCACCAGTGTGATTGCATGTGTGTTATTTTTACTAACAACAATTGTAGTCATTTCATGTGTGTTCTTTTCACATACCACATATGGATCCACTAGTGTCATTGAAATGTGTGTTCTCTTCAGAGACCACACATGGATCCACCAGTGTCATTGCATGTGTGTTATTTTCACAAACCACATATGGATCCACCAGTGTCATTGAAATGTGTGTTCTCTTCAGAGACCACACATGGATCCACCAGTGTCATTGCATGTGTGTTCTTTTTACTAACAACAACTGGAGTCATCGCATGTGTGTTATTTTCACATATCACATATGGATCCACCAATGTCATTGCATATGTGTTCTTTTCACAATCCACCTATGGATCCACCAGTGTCATTACATGTGTGCTCTTTTTACTAACAATAACCAGAGTCATTGCATGTGTGTTCTCTTCAGAGACCACACATGGATCCACTAGTGTCATTGCATGTGTGTTCTTTTTACTAACAACAACCAGCGTCCTTGCATGTGTGTTGTTTTCACATACCACATATGGATCCACCAGTGTCATTGCATGTCTGTTCTTTTCACAATCCACCTATGAATCCACCAGTGTCATTGCATGTGTGCTCTTTTTACTAACAACAACCAGAGTCATTGCATGTGTGTTCTCTTCAGATACCACACATGCATCCACTAGTGTCATTGCATGTGTGTTCTTTTTCCTAACAACAACCAGAGTCATTGAAATGTGTGTTCTGTTCAGAGACCACACATGGATCCACCAGTGTCATTGCATGTGTGTTCTTTTTACTAACAACAACCAGAGTCATTTAAATGTGTGTTCTCTTTAGAGACCACGCATGGATCCACTAGTGTCATTGCATGTGTGTCCTTTTCACTAACAACAACTAGAGTCATTTCATGTGTGTTCTTTTCACATACCATATATGGATCCACCAGTGTCATTGCATGTGTGTTATTTTTACTAACAACAACTGGAGTCATTTCATGTGTGTTCTTCTCACATACCACATATGTATCCACCAGTGTCATTGAAATGTGTGTTCTCTTAAGAGACCACACATGGATCCACCAGTGTCATTGCATGTGTGTTCTTTTCACCAACAACAACTAGAGTCATTGCATGTGTGTTCTTTTCACATACCACACATGGATCCACCAGTGTCATTGCATGTGTGTTCTTTTCCTAACAACAACCAAAGTCATTGAAATGTGTGTTCTGTTTAGAGACCACACATGGATCCACCAGTGTCATTGCATGTGTGTTCTTTTTACTAACAATAACCAGAGTCATTGAAATGTGTGTTCTCTTCAAAGACCACACAAAGATCCACCAGGGTCATTGCATGTGTGTTCTTTTTACTAACAACAACCAGAGTCATTGAAATGTGTGTTCTTTTCACATACCACATATGGATCCACCAGTGTCATTGCATGTCTGTTCTTTTCACAATCCACCTATGGATCCACCTGTGTCATTGCATGTGTGCTCTTCTTACTAACAACAACCAGAGTCATTGCATGGGTGTTCTCTTCAAAGACCACACATGGATCCACCAGTCTCATTGCATGTGTGTTCTTTTTACTAACAACAACCAGAGTCATAGAAATGTGTGTTCTCTTCAGAGACCACACATGGATCCACCAGTGTCATTGCATGTGTGTTCTTTTTACTTAGAACAACCAGAGTCATTGCATGTGTGTTATTTTCACATACCACATTTGGATCCACCAGTGTCATTGCATGTGTGTTCTTTTTACTAACAACAATTGTAGTCATTTCATGTGTGTTCTTTTCACATACCACATGTGGATCCACTAGTGTCATTGAAATGTGTGTTCTCTTCAGAGACCACACGTGGATCCACCAATGTCATTGCATGTGTGTTCTTTTTACTAACAACAACTAGAGTCATTACATGTGTGTTATTTTCAGATATCACATATGGATCCACCAATGTCATTGCATATGTGTTCTTTTCACAATCCACCTATGGATCCACCAGTGTCATTGCATGTGTGCTCTTTTTACTAACAATAACCAGAGTCATTGCATGTGTGTTCTCTTTAGAGAGCACACGTGGATCCACCAATGTCATTGAATGTGTGTTCTTTTTACTAACAGCAACTAGAGTCATTGCATGTGTGTTCTTTTCACATACCACATATGGATCCACCAGTGCCATTGCATGTGTGTTCTTTTCACAATCCACCTATGGATACACTAGTGTCATTGCATGTGTGCTCTTTTTACTAATAACAACTAGAGTCATTGCATGTGTGTTCTCTTCTGAGACCACACATGGATCCACTAGTGTCATTGCATGTGTGGTCTTTTTACTAACAACAACCAGAGTCATTGAAATGTTTGTTCTTTTCACATACCACTTATGGATCCATCATTGTGATTGCATGTGTGTTCTTTTCACAATCCACCTATGGATCCACAAGTGTCATTGCATGTGTGCTCTTTTTACTAACAACAACCAGAGTCATTGCATGTGTGTTCTCTTCAGAGACCACACATGGATCCACTAGTGTCATTGCATGTGTGTTCTTTTTACTAACAACAACCAGAGTCATTGAAATGTGTGTTCTTTTCACATACCACATATGGATCCACCAGTGTCATTGCATGTGTCTTCTTTGCACAATCCACCTATGGATCCACCAGTGTGATTGCATGTGTGCTTTTTTCACTAACAACAACTAGAGTCATTGCATGTGTGTTCTCTTCAGAGACCACACATGGATCCACCAGTGTCATTCCATGTGTGTTCTTTTTACTAACAACAACCAGAGTCATTGAAATGTGTGTTGTTTTTATATACCACATATGGATCCACTAGTGTAATTGCATGTGTGTTCTTTTCACAATCCACCTATGGATCCACCAGTGTCATTGCATGTGTGCTCTTTTTACTAACAACAACCAGAGTCATTGCATGTGTGTTCTCTTCACAGACCAAACATGGATCCACCAATGTCATTGCATGTGTGTTCTTTTTACTAACAACAACCAGAGTCATAGAAATGTGTGTTCTCTTCAGAGACCACACATGGATCCACCAGTGTCATTGCATGTGTGTTCTTTTTACTTAGAACAACCAGAGTCATTGCATGTGTGTTATTTTCACATACCACATTTGGATCCACCAGTGTCATTGCATGTGTGTTATTTTTACTAACAACAATTGTAGTCATTTCATGTGTGTTCTTTTCACATACCACATATGGATCCACTAGTGTCATTGAAATGTGTGTTCTCTTCAGAGACCACACATGGATCCACCAGTGTCATTGCATGTGTGTTATTTTCACAAACCACATATGGATCCACCAGTGTCATTGAAATGTGTGTTCTCTTCAGAGACCACACATGGATCCACCAGTGTCATTGCATGTGTGTTCTTTTTACTAACAACAACTGGAGTCATTGCATGTGTGTTATTTTCACATATCACATATGGATCCACCAATGTCATTGCATATGTGTTCTTTTCACAATCCACCTATGGATCCACCAATGTCATTACATGTGTGCTCTTTTTACTAACAATAACCAGAGTCATTGCATGTGTGTTCTCTTCAGAGACCACACATGGATCCACTAGTGTCATTGCATTTGTGTTCTTTTTACTAACAACAACCAGCGTCCTTGCATGTGTGTTGTTTTCACATACCACATATGGATCCACCAGTGTCATTGCATGTCTGTTCTTTTCACAATCCACCTATGAATCCACCAGTGTCATTGCATGTGTGCTCTTTTTACTAACAACAACCAGAGTCATTGCATGTGTGTTCTCTTCAGATACCACACATGCATCCACTAGTGTCATTGCATGTGTGTTCTTTTTCCTAACAACAACCAGAGTCATTGAAATGTGTGTTCTGTTCAGAGACCACACATGGATCCACCAGTGTCATTGCATGTGTGTTCTTTTTACTAACAACAACCAGAGTCATTTAAATGTGTGTTCTCTTTAGAGACCACGCATGGATCCACCAGTGTCATTGCATGTGTGTCCTTTTCACTAACAACAACTAGAGTCATTTCATGTGTGTTCTTTTCACATACCATATATGGATCCACCAGTGTCATTGCATGTGTGTTATTTTTACTAACAACAACTGGAGTCATTTCATGTGTGTTCTTCTCACATACCACATATGTATCCACCAGTGTCATTGAAATGTGTGTTCTCTTAAGAGACCACACATGGATCCACCAGTGTCATTGCATGTGTGTTCTTTTCACCAACAACAACTAGAGTCATTGCATGTGTGTTCTTTTCACATACCACACATGGATCCACCAGTGTCATTGCATGTGTGTTCTTTTCCTAACAACAACCAAAGTCATTGAAATGTGTGTTCTGTTTAGAGACCACACATGGATCCACCAGTGTCATTGCATGTGTGTTCTTTTTACTAACAATAACCAGAGTCATTGAAATGTGTGTTCTCTTCAAAGACCACACAAAGATCCACCAGTGTCATTGCATGTGTGTTCTTTTTACTAACAACAACCAGAGTCATTGAAATGTGTGTTCTTTTCACATACCACATATGGATCCACCAGTGTCATTGCATGTGTGTTCTTTTCACAATCCACCTATGGATCCACCTGTGTCATTGCATGTGTGCTCTTCTTACTAACAACAACCAGAGTCATTGCATGGGTGTTCTCTTCAAAGACCACACATGGATCCACCAGTCTCATTGCATGTGTGTTCTTTTTACTAACAACAACCAGAGTCATAGAAATGTGTGTTCTCTTCAGAGACCACACATGGATCCACCAGTGTCATTGCATGTGTGTTCTTTTTACTTAGAACAACCAGATTCATTGCATGTGTGTTATTTTCACATACCACATTTGGATCCACCAGTGTCATTGCATGTGTGTTATTTTTACTAACAACAATTGTAGTCATTTCATGTGTGTTCTTTTCACATACCACATATGGATCCACTAGTGTCATTGAAATGTGTGTTCTCTTCAGAGACCACACATGGATCCACCAGTGTCATTGCATGTGTGTTATTTTCACAAACCACATATGGATCCACCAGTGTCATTGAAATGTGTGTTCTCTTCAGAGACCACACATGGATCCACCAGTGTCATTGCATGTGTGTTCTTTTTACTAACAACAACTGGAGTCATTGCATGTGTGTTATTTTCACATATCACATATGGATCCACCAATGTCATTGCATATGTGTTCTTTTCACAATCCACCTATGGATCCACCAGTGTCATTACATGTGTGCTCTTTTTACTAACAATAACCAGAGTCATTGCATGTGTGTTCTCTTCAGAGACCACACATGGATCCACTAGTGTCATTGCATGTGTGTTCTTTTTACTAACAACAACCAGCGTCCTTGCATGTGTGTTGTTTTCACATACCACATATGGATCCACCAGTGTCATTGCATGTCTGTTCTTTTTACAATCCACCTATGAATCCACCAGTGTCATTGCATGTGTGCTCTTTTTACTAACAACAACCAGAGTCATTGCATGTGTGTTCTCTTCAGATACCACACATGCATCCACTAGTGTCATTGCATGTGTGTTCTTTTTCCTAACAACAACCAGAGTCATTGAAATGTGTGTTCTGTTCAGAGACCACACATGGATCCACCAGTGTCATTGCATGTGTGTTCTTTTTACTAACAACAACCAGAGTCATTTAAATGTGTGTTCTCTTTAGAGACCACACATGGATCCACTAGTGTCATTGCATGTGTGTCCTTTTCACTAACAACAACTAGAGTCATTTCATGTGTGTTCTTTTCACATACCATATATGGATCCACCAGTGTCATTGCATGTGTGTTATTTTTACTAACAACAACTGGAGTCATTTCATGTGTGTTCTTCTCACATACCACATATGTATCCACCAGTGTCATTGAAATGTGTGTTCTCTTAAGAGACCACACATGGATCCACCAGTGTCATTGCATGTGTGTTCTTTTCACCAACAACAACTAGAGTCATTGCATGTGTGTTCTTTTCACATTCCACACATGGATCCACCAGTGTCATTGCATGTGTGTTCTTTTCCTAACAACAACCAAAGTCATTGAAATGTGTGTTCTGTTTAGAGACCACACATGGATCCACCAGTGTCATTGCATGTGTGTTCTTTTTACTAACAATAACCAGAGTCATTGAAATGTGTGTTCTCTTCAAAGACCACACAAAGATCCACCAGTGTCATTGCATGTGTGTTCTTTTTACTAACAACAACCAGAGTCATTGAAATGTGTGTTCTTTTCACATACCACATATGGATCCACCAGTGTCATTGCATGTGTGTTCTTTTCACAATCCACCTATGGATCCACCTGTGTCATTGCATGTGTGCTCTTCTTACTAACAACAACCAGAGTCATTGCATGGGTGTTCTCTTCAAAGACCACACATGGATCCACCAGTCTCATTGCATGTGTGTTCTTTTTACTAACAACAACCAGAGTCATAGAAATGTGTGTTCTCTTCAGAGACCACACATGGATCCACCAGTGTCATTGCATGTGTGTTCTTTTTACTTAGAACAACCAGAGTCATTGCATGTGTGTTATTTTCACATACCACATTTGGATCCACCAGTGTCATTGCATGTGTGTTATTTTTACTAACAACAATTGTAGTCATTTCATGTGTGTTCTTTTCACATACCACATATGGATCCACTAGTGTCATTGAAATGTGTGTTCTCTTCAGAGACCACACATGGATCCACCAGTGTCATTGCATGTGTGTTATTTTCACAAACCACATATGGATCCACCAGTGTCATTGAAATGTGTGTTCTCTTCAGAGACCACACATGGATCCACCAGTGTCATTGCATGTGTGTTCTTTTTACTAACAACAACTGGAGTCATTGCATGTGTGTTATTTTCACATATCACATATGGATCCACCAATGTCATTGCATATGTGTTCTTTTCACAATCCACCTATGGATCCACCAGTGTCATTACATGTGTGCTCTTTTTACTAACAATAACCAGAGTCATTGCATGTGTGTTCTCTTCAGAGACCACACATGGATCCACTAGTGTCATTGCATGTGTGTTCTTTTTACTAACAACAACCAGCGTCCTTGCATGTGTGTTGTTTTCACATACCACATATGGATCCACCAGTGTCATTGCATGTCTGTTCTTTTCACAATCCACCTATGAATCCACCAGTGTCATTGCATGTGTGCTCTTTTTACTAACAACAACCAGAGTCATTGCATGTGTGTTCTCTTCAGATAACACACATGCATCCACTAGTGTCATTGCATGTGTGTTCTTTTTCCTAACAACAACCAGAGTCATTGAAATGTGTGTTCTGTTCAGAGACCACACATGGATCCACCAGTGTCATTGCATGTGTGTTCTTTTTACTAACAACAACCAGAGTCATTTAAATGTGTGTTCTCTTTAGAGACCACGCATGGATCCACTAGTGTCATTGCATGTGTGTCCTTTTCACTAACAACAACTAGAGCCATTTCATGTGTGTTCTTTTCACATACCATATATGGATCCACCAGTGTCATTGCATGTGTGTTATTTTTACTAACAACAACTGGAGTCATTTCATGTGTGTTCTTCTCACATACCACATATGTATCCACCAGTGTCATTGAAATGTGTGTTCTCTTAAGAGACCACACATGGATCCACCAGTGTCATTGCATGTGTGTTCTTTTCACCAACAACAACTAGAGTCATTGCATGTGTGTTCTTTTCACATACCACACATGGATCCACCAGTGTCATTGCATGTGTGTTCTTTTCCTAACAACAACCAAAGTCATTGAAATGTGTGTTCTGTTTAGAGACCACACATGGATCCACCAGTGTCATTGCATGTGTGTTCTTTTTACTAACAATAACCAGAGTCATTGAAATGTGTGTTCTCTTCAAAGACCACACAAAGATCCACCAGTGTCATTGCATGTGTGTTCTTTTTACTAACAACAACCAGAGTCATTGAAATGTGTGTTCTTTTCACATACCACATATGGATCCACCAGTGTCATTGCATGTGTGTTCTTTTCACAATCCACCTATGGATCCACCTGTGTCATTGCATGTGTGCTCTTCTTACTAACAACAACCAGAGTCATTGAAATGTTTGTTCTTTTCACATACCACTTATGGATCCATCATTGTGATTGCATGTGTGTTCTTTTCACAATCCACCTATGGATCCACAAGTGTCATTGCATGTGTGCTCTTTTTACTAACAACAACCAGAGTCATTGCATGTGTGTTCTCTTCAGAGACCACACATGGATCCACTAGTGTCATTGCATGTGTGTTCTTTTTACTAACAACAACCAGAGTCATTGAAATGTGTGTTCTTTTCACATACCACATATGGATCCACCAGTGTCATTGCATGTGTCTTCTTTGCACAATCCACCTATGGATCCACCAGTGTGATTGCATGTGTGCTTTTTTCACTAACAACAACTAGAGTCATTGCATGTGTGTTCTCTTCAGAGACCACACATGGATCCACCAGTGTCATTCCATGTGTGTTCTTTTTACTAACAACAACCAGAGTCATTGAAATGTGTGTTGTTTTTATATACCACATATGGATCCACTAGTGTAATTGCATGTGTGTTCTTTTCACAATCCACCTATGGATCCACCAGTGTCATTGCATGTGTGCTCTTTTTACTAACAACAACCAGAGTCATTGCATGTGTGTTCTCTTCATAGACCAAACATGGATCCACCAATGTCATTGCATGTGTGTTCTTTTTACTAACAACAACCAGAGTCATTGAAATGTGTGTTCTCTTCAGAGACCACACATGGATCCACCAGTGTCATTGCATATGTGTTCTTTTTACTAACAACAACCAGAGTCATTGCATGTGTGTTGTTTTTCACATACCACATATGGATCCACCAGTATCATTGCATGTGTGTTCTTTTTACTAACAACAACTGGAGTCATTTCATGTGTGTTCTTTTCACATACCACATATGGATCCACCAGTGTCATTGAAATGTGTGTTCTCTTCAGAGACCACACATGGATCCACCAGTGTCATTGCATGTGTGTTCTTTTTACTAACAACAACTGGAGTCATTGCATGTGTGTTCTTTTCACATACCACATATGGATCCACCAGTGTCATTGCATGTGTGCTCTTTTTACAAACAACAACCAGAGTCATTGCATGTGTGCTCTTTTCACAATCCACACATGGATCCACCAGTGTCATTGCATGTCTGTTCTTTTTACTAACAACAACCAGAGTCATTGAAATATATGTTGTTTTCACATACCACATATGGATCCACCAGTGTCATTGCATGTGTGTTCTTTTCAAAATCCACCTATGGGTCCACCAGTGTCATTGCATGTGTGCTCTTTTTACTACCAACAACCAGGGTCATTGCACATGTGTTCTCTTCAGAGACCACACATGGATCCACCAGTGTCATTGCATGTGTGTTCTTTTTACTAACAACAGCCAGAGTCATTGAAATTTGTGTTCTCTTCAGAGACCACACATGGATCCACCAGTGTCATTGCATGTGTGTTCTTTTTACTAACAACAACTACAGTCATTTCATGTGTGTTCTTTTCGCATACCACATATGGATCCACCAGTGTCATTGCATGTGTATTCTTTTCACAATCCACCTATGGATCCACCAGTGTCATTGCATGTGTGCTCTTTTTTCTAACAACAACCAGAGTCATTGCATGTGTGTTCTTTTTACTAACAACAACCAGAGTCATTGAAATGTGTGTTGTTTTCACAAACCACATATGGATCCACCAGTGTCATTGCATGTGTGTTCTTTTCACAATCCACCTATGGATCCACCAGTGTCAGTGCATGTGTGATCCTTATACTAACAACAACCAGAGTCATTTCATGTGTGTTCTCTTCAGAGACCACACATGGATCCACTAGTGTCATTGCATGTCTGTTCTTTTTACTAACAATAACCAGAGTCATTGCATGTGTGTTATTTTCACATACCACATATGGATCCACCAGTGTCTTTGCATGTGTGTTCATTTTACTAACAACAACTAGAGTCATTGCATGTGTGTTATTTTCACATACCACATATGGATCCACCAGTGTCATTGCATGTGTGTTCTTTTTACTAACAACAACTAGAGTCATTTCATGTGTGTTCTTTTCACATACCACATATGGATCCACTAGTGTCATTGAAATGTGTGTTCTCTTCAAAGACCACACATGGATCCACCAGTGTCATTGCATGTGTGTTATTTTCACAAACCACATATGGATCCACCAGTGTCATTGAAATGTGTGTTCTCTTCAGAGACCACACATGGATCCACCAGTGTCATTGCATGTGTGTTCTTTTTACTAACAACAACTGGAGTCATTGCATGCGTGTTATTTTCACATATCACATATGGATCCACCAATGTCATTGCATATGTGTTCTTTTCACAATCCACCTATGGATCCACCAGTGTCATTGCATTTGTGCTCTTTTTACTAACAATAACCAGAGTCATTGCATGTGTGTTCTCTTCAGAGACCACACATGGATCCACTAGTGTCATTGCATGTGTGTTCTTTTTACTAACAACAACCAGTGTCCTTGCATGTGTGTTGTTTTCACATACCACATATGGATCCACCATTGTCATTGCATGTGTGTTCTTTTCACAATCCACCTATGAATCCACCAGTGTCATTGCATGTGTGCTCTATTTACTAACAACAACCAGAGTCATTGCATGTGTGTTCTCTTCAGATACCACACATGCATCCACTAGTGTCATTGCATGTGTGTTCATTTTCCTAACAACAACCAGAGTCATTGAAATGTGTGTTCTGTTCAGAGACCACACATGGATCCACCAGTGTCATTGCATGTGTGTTCTTTTTACTAACAACAACCAGAGTCATTTAAATGTGTGTTCTCTTTAGAGACCACGCATGGATCCACTAGTGTCATTGCATGTGTGTTCTTTTCACTAACAACAACTAGAGTCATTTCATGTGTGTTCTTTTCACATACCATATATGGATCCACCAGTGTCATTGCATGTGTGTTCTTTTTACTAACAACAACTGGAGTCATTTCATGTGTGTTCTTTTCACATACCACATATGTATCCACCAGTGTCATTGAAATGTGTGTTCTCTTAAGAGACCACACATGGATCCACCAGTGTCATTGCATGTGTGTTCTTTTCACCAACAACAACTAGAGTCATTGCATGTGTGTTCTTTTCACATACCACACATGGATCCACCAGTGTCATTGCATGTGTGTTCTTTTTCCTAACAACAACCAAAGTCATTGAAATGTGTGTTCTGTTCAGAGACCACACATGGATCCACCAGTGTCATTGCATGTGTGTTCTTTTTACTAACAATAACCAGAGTCATTGAAATGTGTGTTCTCTTCAGAGACCACACATGGATCCACCAGTGTCATTGCATGTGTGTTCTTTTTACTAACAACAACCAGAGTCATTGAAATGTGTGTTCTTTTCACATACCACATATGGATCCACCAGTGTCATTGCATGTGTGTTCTTTTCACAATCCACCTATGGATCCACCAGTGTCATTGCATGTGTGCTCTTCTTACTAACAACAACCAGAGTCATTGCATGGGTGATCTCTTCAAAGACCACACATGGATCCACCAGTCTCATTGCATGTGTGTTCTTTTTACTAACAACAACCAGAGTCATAGAAATGTGTGTTCTCTTCAGAGACCACACATGGATCCACCAGTGTCATTGCATGTGTGTTCTTTTTACTTAGAACAACCAGAGTCATTGCATGTGTGTTATTTTCACATACCACATATCAATCCACCAGTGTCATTGCATGTGTGTTCTTTTGACTAACAACAATTGTAGTCATTTCATGTGTGTTCTTTTCACATACCACATGTGGATCCACTAGTGTCATTGAAATGTGTGTTCTCTTCAGAGACCACACGTGGATCCACCAATGTCATTGCATGTGTGTTCTTTTTACTAACAACAACTGGAGTCATTGCGTGTGTGTTCTTTTCACATACCACATATGGATCCACCAGTGCCATTGCATGTGTGTTCTTTTCACAATCCACCTATGGATCCACTAGTGTCATTGCATGTGTGCTCTTTTTACTAATAACAACTAGAGTCATTGCATGTGTGTTCTCTTGTGAGGCCACACATGGATCCACTAGTGTCATTGCATGTGTGTTCTTTTTACTAACAACAACAAGAGTCATTGAAATGTGTGTTCTTTTCATATACCACTTATGGATCCATCATTGTGATTGCATGTGTGTTTTTTCACAATCCACCTATGGATCCACCAGTGTCATTGCATGTGTGCTCTTTTTACTAACAACAACCAGAGTCATTGCATGTGTGTTCTTTTCAGAGACCACACATGGATTCACTAGTGTCATTGCATGTGTGTTCTTTTTACTAACAACAACCAGAGCCATTGAAATGTGTGTTCTTTTCACATACCACATATGGATCCACCAGTGTCATCGCATGTGTGTTCTTTTCACAATCCACCTATGGATCCACCAGTGTCATTGCATGTGTGCTCTTTTTACTAACAACAACTAGAGTCATTGCATGTCTGTTCTCTTCACAGACTAAACATGGATCCACCAGTGTCATTGCATGTGTGTTATTTTTACTAACAACAACCAGAGTCATTGAAATGTGTGTTCTCTCCAGAGACCACACATGGATCCACCAGTGTCATTGCATGTGTGTTCTTTTTACTAACAACAACTAGAGTCATTGCATGTGTGTTATTATTCACATACCACATATGGATCCACCAGTGTCATTGGATGTGTGTTATTATTCACATACCACATATGGATCCACCAGTGTCATTGCATGTGTGTTCTTTTTACTAACAACAACTGGAGTCATTTCATGTGTGTTCTTTTCACATACCACATAAGGATCCACCAGTGTCATTTCATCTGTGTTCTCTTCAGAGACCACACATGGATCCACTAGTGTCATTGCATGTGTGTTATTTTTACTAACAATAACCAGAGTCATTGAAATGTGTGTTCTCTTCAGAGACCACGCATGGATCCACCAGTGTCATTGCATGTGTGTTCTTTTTACTAACAACAACCAGAGTCAATGCATGTGTGTTATTTTCACATACCACATATGGATCCACCAGTGTCATTGCATGTGTGTTCTTTTTACTAACAACAACTAGAGTCATTTCATGTGTGTTCATTTCACATACCACATATGGATCCACCAGTGTCATTGAAATGTGTGTTCTCTTCAGAGACCACACATGGATCCACCAGTGTCATTGCATGTGTGTTATTTTCACAAACCACATATGGATCCACCAGTGTCATTGAAATGTGTGTTCTCTTCAGAGACCATACATGGATCCACCAGTGTCATTGCATGTGTGTTCTTTTCATCAACAACAACCAGAGTCATTGCATGTGTGTTCTTTTCACATACCACATATGGATCCACCAGTGTCATTGCATGTATGCTCTTTTCACAATCCACCTATGGATCCACCAGTGTCATTGCATGTGTGTTCTTTTTACTAACAAAAACCAGAATCGTTGCATGTGTGTTATTTTCACATACCACATATGGATCCACCAGTGTCATTGCATGTTTGTTCTTTTTACTATCAACAACTGTAGTAATTTCATGTGTGTTCTTTTCACATACCACGTATAGATCCACTAGTGACATTGAAATGTGTGTTCTCTTCAGAGACCACACGTGGATCCACCAGTGTCATTGCATGTGTGTTCTTTTTACTAACAACAACTGGAGTCATTGCATGTGTGTTCTTTTCACATACCACATATGGATCCACCAGTGCCATTGCATGTGTGTTCTTTTCACAATCCACCTATGGATCCACCAGTGTCATTGCATGTGTGCTCTTTTTACTAATAACAACTAGAGTCATTGCATGTGTGTTCTCTTCAGAGACCACACATGGATCCACCAGTGGCATTGCATGTGTGTTCTTTTTACTAACAACAACCAGAGTCATTGAAATCTGTGTTCTTTTCACATACCACTTATTGATCCACCAGTGTCATTGCATATGTGTTCTTTTCACAATCCACCTATGGATCCACCAGTGTCATTGCATGTGTGCTCTTTTTACTAACAACAACTAGAGTCATTGAAATGTGTGTTCTCTTCAGAGACCACACATGGATCCACTAGTGTCATTGCATGTGTGTTCTTTTTACTAACAACAACCAGAGTCATTGCATGTGTGTTATTTTCACATACCACTTATGGATCCACTAGTTTCATTGCATGTGTGTTCTTTTTACTAACAACAACTGGAGTCATTTCATGTGTGTTCTTTTCACATACCACATATGGATCCACCAGTGTCATTGCATGTGTGTTCTTTTTACTAACAACAACTGGAGTCATTTCATGTGTGTTCTTTTCACATACCACAAATGGATCCACCAGTGTCATTGAAATGTGTGTTCTCTTCAGAGACCACACATGGATCCACCAGTGTCATTGCATGTGTGTTCTTTTTACTAACAACAACTAGAGTCATTGCATGTGTGTTCTTTTCATATACCACATATGGATTCACCAGTGTCCTTCATGTGTGTTCTTTTCACAATCCACCTATGAATCCACCAGTGTCATTGCATGTGTGCTCTTTTTACTAACAACAACCAGAGTCATTGCATGTGTGCTCTTTTCACAATCCACGCATGGATCCACCAGTGTCATTGCATGTGTGTTCTTTTTACTAACAAAAACCAGAGTCATTGAAATGTATATTGTTTTCACATACCACATATGGATCCACCAATGTCATTGCATGTGTGTTCATTTCACAATCAACCTATGGGTCCACCAGTGTCATTGCATGTGTGCTCTTTTTACTAACAACAACCAGAGTCATTGCATGTGTGTTCTCTTCAGAGACCACACATGGATCCACCAGTGTCATTGCATGTGTGTTCTTTTTACTAACAACAGCCAGAGTCATTGAAATGTGTGTTCTCTTCAGAGACCACAAAAGGATCCACCAGTGTCATTGCATGTGTGTTCTTTTCGCTAGCAACAACTAGAGTCATTTCATGTGTGTTCTTTTCACATACCACATATGGATCCACCAGTGTCATTGCATGTGTGTTCTTGTGACAATCCACCTATGGATCCACCAGTGTCATTGCATGTGTGCTCTTTTTTCTAACAACAACCAGAGTCATTGCATGTGTGTTCTCTTCAGAGACCACACATGGATCCACCCGTGTCATTGCATGTGTGTTATTTTTACTAACAACAACCAGAGTCATTGAAATGTGTGTTGTTTTCACATACCACATATGGATCCACCAGTGTCATTGCATGTGTGTTGTTTTCACAATCCACCTATGGATCCAGCAGTGTCAGTGCATGTGTGATCTTTTTACTAACAACAACCAGAGTCATTTGATGTGTGTTCTCTTCAGAGACCACACATGGATCCACTAGTGTCATTGCATGTGTGTTCCTTTTACTAACAATAACCAGAGTCATTGAAATGTTTGTTCCCTTTAGAGACCACACATGGATCCACCAGTGTCATTGCATGTGTGTTCTTTTCACTAACAACAACCAGAGTCATTGCATGTGTGTTATTTTCACATACCACATATGGATCCACCAGTATCATTGCATGTGTGTTCTTTTTACTAACAACAACTACAGTCATTTCATGTGTGTTCTTTTCACATACCACAAATGGATCCACCAGTGTCATTGAAATGTGTGTTCTCTTCAGAGACCACACATGGATCCACCAGTGTCATTGCATGTGTGTTCTTTTTACTAACAACAACTAGAGTCATTGCATGTGTGTTCTTTTCATATACCACATATGGATTCACCAGTGTCCTTCATGTGTGTTCTTTTCACAATCCACCTATGAATCCACCAGTCTCATTGCATGTGTGCTCTTTTTACTAACAACAACCAGAGTCATTGCATGTGTGCTCTTTTCACAATCCACGCATGGATCCACCAGTGTCATTGCATGTGTGTTCTTTTTACTAACAACAACCAGAGTCATTGAAATGTATATTCTTTTCACATACCACATATGGATCCACCAATGTCATTGCATGTGTGCTCTTTTTACTAACAACAACCAGAGTCATTGCATGTGTGTTCTTTTCAGAGACCACACATGGATTCACTAGTGTCATTGCATGTGTGTTCTTTTTACTAACAACAACCAGAGCCATTGAAATGTGTGTTCTTTTCACATACCACATATGGATCCACCAGTGTCATCGCATGTGTGTTCTTTTCACAATCCACCTATGGATCCACCAGTGTCATTGCATGTGTGCTCTTTTTACTAACAACAACTAGAGTCATTGCATGTCTGTTCTCTTCACAGACTAAACATGGATCCACCAGTGTCATTGCATGTGTGTTATTTTTACTAACAACAACCAGAGTCATTGAAATGTGTGTTCTCTCCAGAGACCACATATGGATCCACCAGTGTCATTGCATGTGTGTTCTTTTTACTAACAACAACTAGAGTCATTGCATGTGTGTTATTATTCACATACCACATATGGATCCACCAGTGTCATTGGATGTGTGTTATTATTCACATACCACATATGGATCCACCAGTGTCATTGCATGTGTGTTCTTTTTACTAACAACAACTGGAGTCATTTCATGTGTGTTCTTTTCACATACCACATAAGGATCCACCAGTGTCATTTCATCTGTGTTCTCTTCAGAGACCACACATGGATCCACTAGTGTCATTGCATGTGTGTTATTTTTACTAACAATAACCAGAGTCATTGAAATGTGTGTTCTCTTCAGAGACCACGCATGGATCCACCAGTGTCATTGCATGTGTGTTCTTTTTACTAACAACAACCAGAGTCAATGCATGTGTGTTATTTTCACATACCACATATGGATCCACCAGTGTCATTGCATGTGTGTTCTTTTTACTAACAACAACTAGAGTCATTTCATGTGTGTTCATTTCACATACCACATATGGATCCACCAGTGTCATTGAAATGTGTGTTCTCTTCAGAGACCACACATGGATCCACCAGTGTCATTGCATGTGTGTTATTTTCACAAACCACATATGGATCCACCAGTGTCATTGAAATGTGTGTTCTCTTCAGAGACCATACATGGATCCACCAGTGTCATTGCATGTGTGTTCTTTTCATCAACAACAACCAGAGTCATTGCATGTGTGTTCTTTTCACATACCACATATGGATCCACCAGTGTCATTGCATGTATGCTCTTTTCACAATCCACCTATGGATCCACCAGTGTCATTGCATGTGTGTTCTTTTTACTAACAAAAACCAGAATCGTTGCATGTGTGTTATTTTCACATACCACATATGGATCCACCAGTGTCATTGCATGTTTGTTCTTTTTACTATCAACAACTGTAGTAATTTCATGTGTGTTCTTTTCACATACCACGTATAGATCCACTAGTGACATTGAAATGTGTGTTCTCTTCAGAGACCACACGTGGATCCACCAGTGTCATTGCATGTGTGTTCTTTTTACTAACAACAACTGGAGTCATTGCATGTGTGTTCTTTTCACATACCACATATGGATCCACCAGTGCCATTGCATGTGTGTTCTTTTCACAATCCACCTATGGATCCACCAGTGTCATTGCATGTGTGCTCTTTTTACTAATAACAACTAGAGTCATTGCATGTGTGTTCTCTTCAGAGACCACACATGGATCCACCAGTGGCATTGCATGTGTGTTCTTTTTACTAACAACAACCAGAGTCATTGAAATCTGTGTTCTTTTCACATACCACTTATTGATCCACCAGTGTCATTGCATATGTGTTCTTTTCACAATCCACCTATGGATCCACCAGTGTCATTGCATGTGTGCTCTTTTTACTAACAACAACTAGAGTCATTGAAATGTGTGTTCTCTTCAGAGACCACACATGGATCCACTAGTGTCATTGCATGTGTGTTCTTTTTACTAACAACAACCAGAGTCATTGCATGTGTGTTATTTTCACATACCACTTATGGATCCACTAGTTTCATTGCATGTGTGTTCTTTTTACTAACAACAACTGGAGTCATTTCATGTGTGTTCTTTTCACATACCACATATGGATCCACCAGTGTCATTGCATGTGTGTTCTTTTTACTAACAACAACTGGAGTCATTTCATGTGTGTTCTTTTCACATACCACAAATGGATCCACCAGTGTCATTGAAATGTGTGTTCTCTTCAGAGACCACACATGGATCCACCAGTGTCATTGCATGTGTGTTCTTTTTACTAACAACAACTAGAGTCATTGCATGTGTGTTCTTTTCATATACCACATATGGATTCACCAGTGTCCTTCATGTGTGTTCTTTTCACAATCCACCTATGAATCCACCAGTGTCATTGCATGTGTGCTCTTTTTACTAACAACAACCAGAGTCATTGCATGTGTGCTCTTTTCACAATCCACGCATGGATCCACCAGTGTCATTGCATGTGTGTTCTTTTTACTAACAAAAACCAGAGTCATTGAAATGTATATTGTTTTCACATACCACATATGGATCCACCAATGTCATTGCATGTGTGTTCATTTCACAATCAACCTATGGGTCCACCAGTGTCATTGCATGTGTGCTCTTTTTACTAACAACAACCAGAGTCATTGCATGTGTGTTCTCTTCAGAGACCACACATGGATCCACCAGTGTCATTGCATGTGTGTTCTTTTTACTAACAACAGCCAGAGTCATTGAAATGTGTGTTCTCTTCAGAGACCACAAAAGGATCCACCAGTGTCATTGCATGTGTGTTCTTTTCGCTAGCAACAACTAGAGTCATTTCATGTGTGTTCTTTTCACATACCACATATGGATCCACCAGTGTCATTGCATGTGTGTTCTTGTGACAATCCACCTATGGATCCACCAGTGTCATTGCATGTGTGCTCTTTTTTCTAACAACAACCAGAGTCATTGCATGTGTGTTCTCTTCAGAGACCACACATGGATCCACCCGTGTCATTGCATGTGTGTTATTTTTACTAACAACAACCAGAGTCATTGAAATGTGTGTTGTTTTCACATACCACATATGGATCCACCAGTGTCATTGCATGTGTGTTGTTTTCACAATCCACCTATGGATCCAGCAGTGTCAGTGCATGTGTGATCTTTTTACTAACAACAACCAGAGTCATTTGATGTGTGTTCTCTTCAGAGACCACACATGGATCCACTAGTGTCATTGCATGTGTGTTCCTTTTACTAACAATAACCAGAGTCATTGAAATGTTTGTTCCCTTTAGAGACCACACATGGATCCACCAGTGTCATTGCATGTGTGTTCTTTTCACTAACAACAACCAGAGTCATTGCATGTGTGTTATTTTCACATACCACATATGGATCCACCAGTATCATTGCATGTGTGTTCTTTTTACTAACAACAACTACAGTCATTTCATGTGTGTTCTTTTCACATACCACAAATGGATCCACCAGTGTCATTGAAATGTGTGTTCTCTTCAGAGACCACACATGGATCCACCAGTGTCATTGCATGTGTGTTCTTTTTACTAACAACAACTAGAGTCATTGCATGTGTGTTCTTTTCATATACCACATATGGATTCACCAGTGTCCTTCATGTGTGTTCTTTTCACAATCCACCTATGAATCCACCAGTCTCATTGCATGTGTGCTCTTTTTACTAACAACAACCAGAGTCATTGCATGTGTGCTCTTTTCACAATCCACGCATGGATCCACCAGTGTCATTGCATGTGTGTTCTTTTTACTAACAACAACCAGAGTCATTGAAATGTATATTCTTTTCACATACCACATATGGATCCACCAATGTCATTGCATGTGTGTTCATTTCACAATCAACCTATGGGTCCACCAGTGTCATTGCATGTGTTCTCTTTTTACTAACAACCAGAGTCATTGCATGTGTGTTCTCTTCAGAGACCACACATGGATCCACCAGTGTCATTGCATGTGTGTTCTTTTTACTAACAATAGCCAGAGTCATTGAAATGTGTGTTCTCTTCAGAGACCACAAAAGGATCCACCAGTGTCATTGCATGTGTGTTCTTTTCACTAGCAACAACTAGAGTCATTTCATGTGTGTTCTTTTCACATACCACATATGGATCCACCAGTGTCATTGCATGTGTGTTCTTGTGACAATCCACCTATGGATCCACCAGTGTCATTGCATGTGTGCTCTTTTTTCTAACAACAACCAGAGTCATTGCATGTGTGTTCTCTTCAGAGACCACACATGGATCCACCGGTGTCATTGCATGTGTGTTATTTTTACTAACAACAACCAGAGTCATTGAAATGTGTGTTGTTTTCACATACCACATATGGATCCACCAGTGTCATTGCATGTGTGTTGTTTTCACAATCCACCTATGGATCCAGCAGTGTCAGTGCATGTGTGATCTTTTTACTAACAACAACCAGAGTCATTTGATGTGTGTTCTCTTCAGAGACCACACATGGATCCACTAGTGTCATTGCATGTGTGTTCCTTTTACTAACAATAACCAGAGTCATTGAAATGTGTGTTCCCTTTAGAGACCACACATGGATCCACCAGTGTCATTGCATGTGTGTTCTTTTTACTAACAACAACCAGAGTCATTGCATGTGTGTTATTTTCACATACCACATATGGATCCACCAGTATCATTGCATGTGTGTTCTTTTTACTGACAACAACTAGAGTCATTTCATGTGTGTTCTTTTCACATACCACATATGGATCCACCAGTGTCATTGAAATGTGTGTTCTCTTCAGAGACCACACATGGATCCACCAGTGTCATTGCATGTGTGTTATTTTCACAAAACGACATATGGATCCACCAGTGTCATTCCATGTTTGTTCTTTTTACTAACAACAACTGGAGTCATTGCATGTGTGTTATTTTCACACATCACATATGGATCCACCAATTTCATTGCATATGTGTTCTTTTCACAATCCACCTATGGATCCACCAGTGTCATTGCATGTGTGCTCTTTTTACTAACAATAACCAGGTTATTGCATGTGTGTTCTCTTCAGAGACCACACATGGATCCATCAGTGTCATTGCATGTGTGTTCTTTTTACTAACAACAACCAGTGTCCTTGCATGTGTGTTGTTTTCACATACCACATATGGATCCACCAGTGTTATTGCATGTCTGTTCTTTTCATAATCCACCTATGGATCCACGAGTGTCATTGCATGTGTGCTCTTTTTACTAACAACAACCAGAGTCATTGCATGTGTGTTCTCTTCACAGACAGACTAAACATGGATCCACCAGTGTCATTGCATGTGTGTTCTTTTTACTAACAACAACCATAGTCATTGAAATGTGTGTTCTCTCTAGAGACCACACATGGATCCACCAGTGTCATTGCATGTGTGTTCTTTTTACTAACAACAACCAGAGTCATTGCATGTGTGTTATTATCCACATACCACATATGGATCCACCAGTGTCATTGCATGTGTGTTATTATTCACATACCACATATGGATCCACCAGTGTCATTGCATGTGTGTTCTTTTTACTAACAACAACTGGAGCCATTTCATGTGTGTTCTTTTCACATACCACATATGGATCCACCAGTGTCATTTCATGTGTGTTCTCTTCAGAGACCACACATGGATCCACTAGTGTCATTGCATGTGTGTTATTTTTACTAACAATAACCAGAGTCATTGAAATGTGTGTTCTCTTCAGAGACCACACATGGATCCACCAGTGTCATTGCATGTGTGTTCTTTTTACTAACAACAACCAGAGTCATTGCATGTGTGTTATTTTCACATACCACATATGGATCCACCAGTGTCATTGCATGTGTGTTCTTTTTACTAACAACAACTAGAGTCATTTCATGTGTGTTCATTTCACATACCACATATGGATCCACCAGTGTCATTGAAATGCGTGTTATCTTCAGAGACCACACATGGATCCACCAGTGTCATTGCATGTGTGTTATTTTCACAAACCACATATGGATCCACCAGTGTCATTGAAATGTGTGTTCTCTTCAGAGACCATACATGGATCCACCAGTGTCATTGCATGTGTGTTCTTTTCACCAACAACAACCAGAGTCATTGCATGTGTGTTCTTCTCACATACCACAAATGGATCCACCAGTGTCATTGAAATGTGTGTTCTCTTCAGAGACCACACATGGATCCACCAGTGTCATTGCATGTGTGTTCTTTTTACTAACAAGAACTAGAGTCATTGCATGTGTGTTCTTTTCATATACCACATATGGATTCACCAGTGTCCTTCATGTGTGTTCTTTTAACAATCCACCTATGGATCCACCAGTGTCATTGCATGTGTGCTCTTTTTACTAACAACAACCAGAGTCATTGCATGTGTGCTCTTTTCACAATCCACGCATGGATCCACCAGTGTCATTGCATGTGTGTTCTTTTTACTAACAATAACCAGAGTCATTGAAATGTATATTGTTTTCACATACCACATATGGATCCACCAATGTCATTGCATGTGTGTTCATTTCACAATAAACCTATGGGTCCCCAAGTGTCATTGCATGTGTGCACTTTTTACTAACAACAACCAGAGTCATTGCATGTGTGTTCTCTTCAGAGACCACACATGGATCCACCAGTGTCATTGCATGTGTGTTCTTTTTACTAACAACAGCCAGAGTCATTGAAATGTGTGTTCTCTTCAGAAACCACAAATGGATCCACCAGTGTCATTGCATGTGTGTTCTTTTCACTAGCAACAACTAGAGTCATTTCATGTGTGTTCTTTTCACATACCACATATGGATCCACCAGTGTCATTGCATGTGTGTTCTTGTGACAATCCACCTATGGATCCACCAGTGTCATTGCATGTGTGCTCTTTTTTCTAACAACAACCAGAGTCATTGCATGTGTGTTCTCTTCAGGGACCACACATGGATCCACCAGTGTCATTGCATGTGTGTTGTTTTCACAATCCACCTATGGATCCAGCAGTGTCAGTGCATGTGTGATCTTTTTACTAACAACAACCAGAGTCATTTGATGTTTGTTCTCTTCAGAGACCACACATGGATCCACTAGTGTCATTGCATGTGTGTTCCTTTTACTAACAATAACCAGAGTCATTGAAATGTGTGTTCCCTTTAGAGACCACACATGGATCCACCAGTGGCATTGCATGTGTGTTCTTTTTACTAACAACAACCAGAGTCATTGCATGTGTGTTATTTTCACATACCACATATGGATCCACCAGTATCATTGCATGTGTGTTCTTTTTACTAACAACAACTAGAGTCATTTCATGTGTGTTCTTTTCACATACCACATATGGATCCACCAGTGTCATTGAAATGTGTGTTCTCTTCAGAGACCACACATGGATCCACCAGTGTCATTGCATGTGTGTTATTTTCACAAAATGACATATGGATCCACCAGTGTCATTGAAATGTGTGTTCTCTTTAGAGACCACACATGGATCCACCAGTGTCATTGCATGTTTGTTCTTTTTACTAACAACAACTGGAGTCATTGCATGTGTGTTATTTTCACACATCACATATGGATCCACCAATTTCATTGCATATGTGTTCTTTTCACAATCCACCTATGGATCCACCAGTGTCATTGCATGTGTGCTCTTTTTACTAACAATAACCAGGTTATTGCATGTGTGTTCTCTTCAGAGACCACACATGGATCCATCAGTGTCATTGCATGTGTGTTCTTTTTACTAACAACAACCAGTGTCCTTGCATGTGTGTTGTTTTCACATACCATATATGGATCCACCAGTGTTATTGCATGTCTGTTCTTTTCATAATCCACCTATGGATCCACGAGTGTCATTGCATGTGTGCTCTTTTTACTAACAACAACCAGAGTCATTGCATGTGTGTTCTCTTCACAGACAGACTAAACATGGATCCACCAGTGTCATTGCATGTGTGTTCTTTTTACTAACAACAACCATAGTCATTGAAATGTGTGTTCTCTCTAGAGACCACACATGGATCCACCAGTGTCATTGCATGTGTGTTCTTTTTACTAACAACAACCAGAGTCATTGCATGTGTGTTATTATCCACATACCACATATGGATCCACCAGTGTCATTGCATGTGTGTTATTATTCACATACCACATATGGATCCACCAGTGTCATTGCATGTGTGTTCTTTTTACTAACAACAACTGGAGTCATTTCATGTGTGTTCTTTTCACATACCACATATGGATCCACCAGTGTCATTTCATGTGTGTTCTCTTCAGAGACCACACATGGATCCACTAGTGTCATTGCATGTGTCTTATTTTTACTAACAATAACCAGAGTCATTGAAATGTGTGTTCTCTTCAGAGACCACACATGGATCCACCAGTGTCATTGCATGTGTGTTCTTTTTACTAACAACAACCAGAGTCATTGCATGTGTGTTATTTTCACATACCACATATGGATCCACCAGTGTCATTGCACGTGTGTTCTTTTTACTAACAACAACTAGAGTCATTTCATGTGTGTTCATTTCACATACCACATATGGATCCACCAGTGTCATTGAAATGTGTGTTATCTTCAGAGACCACACATGGATCCACCAGTGTCATTGCATGTGTGTTATTTTCACAAACCACATATGGATCCACCAGTGTCATTGAAATGTGTGTTCTCTTCAGAGACCATACATGGATCCACCAGTGTCATTGCATGTGTGTTCTTTTCACCAACAACAACCAGAGTCATTGCATGTGTGTTCTTCTCACATACCACAAATGGATCCACCAGTGTCATTGAAATGTGTGTTCTCTTCAGAGACCACACATGGATCCACCAGTGTCATTGCATGTGTGTTATTTTCACAAAATGACATATGGATCCACCAGTGTCATTGAAATGTGTGTTCTCTTTAGAGACCACACATGGATCCACCAGTGTCATTGCATGTTTGTTCTTTTTACTAACAACAACTGGAGTCATTGCATGTGTGTTATTTTCACACATCACATATGGATCCACCAATTTCATTGCATATGTGTTCTTTTCACAATCCACCTATGGATCCACCAGTGTCATTGCATGTGTGCTCTTTTTACTAACAATAACCAGGTTATTGCATGTGTGTTCTCTTCAGAGACCACACATGGATCCATCAGTGTCATTGCATGTGTGTTCTTTTTACTAACAACAACCAGTGTCCTTGCATGTGTGTTGTTTTCACATACCATATATGGATCCACCAGTGTTATTGCATGTCTGTTCTTTTCATAATCCACCTATGGATCCACGAGTGTCATTGCATGTGTGCTCTTTTTACTAACAACAACCAGAGTCATTGCATGTGTGTTCTCTTCACAGACAGACTAAACATGGATCCACCAGTGTCATTGCATGTGTGTTCTTTTTACTAACAACAACCATAGTCATTGAAATGTGTGTTCTCTCTAGAGACCACACATGGATCCACCAGTGTCATTGCATGTGTGTTCTTTTTACTAACAACAACCAGAGTCATTGCATGTGTGTTATTATCCACATACCACATATGGATCCACCAGTGTCATTGCATGTGTGTTATTATTCACATACCACATATGGATCCACCAGTGTCATTGCATGTGTGTTCTTTTTACTAACAACAACTGGAGTCATTTCATGTGTGTTCTTTTCACATACCACATATGGATCCACCAGTGTCATTTCATGTGTGTTCTCTTCAGAGACCACACATGGATCCACTAGTGTCATTGCATGTGTCTTATTTTTACTAACAATAACCAGAGTCATTGAAATGTGTGTTCTCTTCAGAGACCACACATGGATCCACCAGTGTCATTGCATGTGTGTTCTTTTTACTAACAACAACCAGAGTCATTGCATGTGTGTTATTTTCACATACCACATATGGATCCACCAGTGTCATTGCACGTGTGTTCTTTTTACTAACAACAACTAGAGTCATTTCATGTGTGTTCATTTCACATACCACATATGGATCCACCAGTGTCATTGAAATGTGTGTTATCTTCAGAGACCACACATGGATCCACCAGTGTCATTGCATGTGTGTTATTTTCACAAACCACATATGGATCCACCAGTGTCATTGAAATGTGTGTTCTCTTCAGAGACCATACATGGATCCACCAGTGTCATTGCATGTGTGTTCTTTTCACCAACAACAACCAGAGTCATTGCATGTGTGTTCTTCTCATATACCACAAATGGATCCACCAGTGTCATTGAAATGTGTGTTCTCTTCAGAGACCACACATGGATCCACTAGTGTCATTGCATGTGTGTTCTTTTTACTAACAAGAACTAGAGTCATTGCATGTGTGTTCTTTTCATATACCACATATGGATTCACCAGTGTCCTTCATGTGTGTTCTTTTCACAATCCACCTATGGATCCACCAGTGTCATTGCATGTGTGCTCTTTTTACTAACAACAACCAGAGTCATTGCATGTGTGCTCTTTTCACAATCCACGCATGGATCCACCAGTGTCATTGCATGTGTGTTCTTTTTACTAACAACAACCAGAGTCATTGAAATTTATTTTCACATACCACATATGGATCCACCAATGTCATTGCATGTGTGTTCATTTCACAATCAACCTATGGGTCCCCAAGTGTCATTGCATGTGTGCACTTTTTACTAACAACAACCAGAGTCATTGCATGTGTGTTCTCTTCAGAGACCACACATGGATCCACCAGTGTCATTGCATGTGTGTTCTTTTTACTAACAACAGCCAGAGTCATTGAAATGTGTGTTCTCTTCAGAGACCACAAATGGATCCACCAGTGTCATTGCATGTGTGTTCTTTTCACTAGCAACAACTAGAGTCATTTCATGTGTGTTCTTTTCACATACCACATATGGATCCACCAGTGTCATTGAATGTGTGTTCTTGTGACAATCCACCTATGGATCCACCAGTGTCATTGCATGTGTGCTCTTTTTTCTAACAACAACCAGAGTCATTGCATGTGTGTTCTCTTCAGAGACCACACATGGATCCACCGGTGTCATTGCATGTGTGTTATTTTTACTAACAACAACCAGAGTCATTGAAATGTGTGTTGTTTTCACATACCACATATGGATCCACCAGTGTCATTGCATGTGTGTTGTTTTCACAATCCACCTATGGATCCAGCAGTGTCAGTGCATGTGTGATCTTTTTACTAACAACAACCAGAGTCATTTGATGTGTGTTCTCTTCAGAGACCACACATGGATCCACTAGTGTCATTACATGTGTGTTCCTTTTACTAACAATAACCAGAGTCATTGAAATGTGTGTTCCCTTTAGAGACCACACATGGATCCACCAGTGTCATTGCATGTGTGTTCTTTTTACTAACAACAAACAGAGTCATTGCATGTGTGTTATTTTCACATACCACATATGGATCCACCAGTATCATTGCATGTGTATTCTTTTTACTAACAACAACTAGAGTCATTTCATGTGTGTTCTTTTCACATACCACATATGGATCCACCAGTGTCATTGAAATGTGTGTTCTCTTCAGAGACCACACATGGATCCACCAGTGTCATTGCATGTGTGTTCTTTTTACTAACAACAACTGGAGTGATTGCATGTGTGTTATTTTCACATATCACATACGGATCCACCAATGTCATTGCATATGTGTTCTTTTCACAATCCACCTATGGATCTACCAGTGTCATTGCTTGTGTGCTCTTTTTACTAACAATAACCATGTTATTGCATGTGTGTTCTCTTCAGAGACCACACATGGATCCACCAGTGTCATTGCATGTGTGTTCTTTTTACTAACAACAACCAGTGTCCTTGCATGTGTGTTGTTTTCACATACCACATACGGATCCACCAGTGTCATTGCATGTCTGTTCTTTTCATAATCCACCTATGGATCCACGAGTGTCATTGCATGTGTGCTCTTTTTACTAACAACAACCAGAGTCATTGCATGTGTGTTCTCTTCAGATACCACACATGGATCCACTAGTGTCATTGCATGTGTGTTCTTTTTCCTAACAACAACCAGAGTCATTGAAATGTGTGTTCTGTTCAGAGACCACACATGGATCCACCAGTGTCATTGCATGTGTGTTCTTTTTACTAACAACAACCAGAGTCATTTAAATGTGTGTTCTCTTTAGAGACCACACATGGATCCACAAGTGTCATTGCATGTGTGTTCTTTTCACTAACAACAACTAGAGTCATTTCATGTGTGTTCTTTTCACATACCACATATGGATCCACCAGTGTCATTGCATGTGTGTTCTTTTTACTAACAACAACTGGAGTCATTTCATGTGTGTTCTTTTCACATACCACATATGTATCCACCAGTGTCATTGAAATGTGTGTTCTCTTAAGAGACCACACATGGATCCACCAGTGTCATTGCATGTGTGTTCTTTTCACCAACAACAACCAGAGTCATTGCATGTGTGTTCTTTTCACATACCACATATGGATCCACCAGTGTCATTGCATCTATGCTCTTTTCACAATCCACCTATGGATCCACCAGTGTCATTGCATGTGTGTTCTTTTGACTAACAAAAACAAGAATCGTTGCATGTGTGTTATTTTTACATACCACATATGGATCCACCAGTGTCATTGCATGTGTGTTCTTTTTACTAACAACAACTATAGTAATTTCATGTGTGTTCTTTTCACATACCACGTATAGATCCACTAGTGTCATTGAAATGTGTGTTCTCTTCAGAGACCACACGTGGATCCACCAGTGTCATTGCATGTGTGTTCTTTTTACTAACAACAACTGGAGTCATTGCATGCGTGTTCTTTTCACATACCACATACGGATCCACCAGTGCCATCGCATGTGTGTTCTTTTCACAATCCACCTATGGATCCACCAGTGTCATTGCATGTGTGCTCTTTTTACTAGTAACAACTAGAGTCATTGCATGTGTGTTCTCTTCAGAGACCACACATGGATCCACCAGTGTCATTGCATGTTTGTTCTTTTTACTAACAACAACCAGAGTCATTGAAATGTGTGTTCTTTTCACATACCACTTATGGATCCACCAGTGTCATTGCATGTGTGTTCTTTTCGCAATCCACCTATGGATCCACCAGTGTCATTGCATGTGTGCCCTTTTTACTAACAACAACCAGAGTCATTGAAATGCGTGTTCTTTTCAGAGACCACACATGGATCTACCAGTGTCATTGCATGTGTGTTCTTTTTACTAACAACAACCAGAGTCATTGCATGTGTGTTATTTTCACATACCACATATGGATCCACCAGTGTCATTGCATGTGTGTTATTTTTACTAACAACAACTGGAGTCATTTCATGTTTGTTCTTTTCACATACCACATATGGATCCACCAATGTCATTGAAATGTGTGTTCTCTTCAGAGACCAGACATGGCTCCACCAGTGTCATTGCATGTGTGTTCTTTTCACATCCCACATATGGATCCACGAGTGTCATTGCATGTGTGTTCTTTTTACTAACAACAACTGGAGTCATTTCATGTGTGTTCTTTTCACATACCACAAATGGATCCACCAGTGTCATTGAAATGTGTGTTCTCTTCAGAGACCACACATGGATCCACTAGTGTCATTGCATGTTTGTTCTTTTTACTAACAACAACTAGAGTCATTGCATGTGTGTTCTTTTCACATACCACATATGGATTCACCAGTGTCCTTCATGTGTGTTCTTTTCACAATCCACCTATGGATCCACAAGTGTCATTGCATGTGTGCTCTTTTTACTAACAACAACCAGAGTCATTGCATGTGTGCTCTTTTCACAATCCACGCATGGATCCACCAGTGTCATTGCATGTGTGTTCTTTTTACTAACAACAACCAGAGTCATTGAAATGTATATTGTTTTCACATACCACATATGGATCCACCAATGTCATTGCATGTGTGTTCATTTCACAATCAACCTATGGGTCCACCAGTGTCATTGCATGTGTGCTCTTTTTACTAACAACAACCAGAGTCATTGCATGTGTGTTCTCTTCAGATACCACACATGGATCCACCAGTGTCATTGCATGTGTGTTCTTTTTACTAACAACAACCAGAGTCATTGAAATGTGTGTTCTCTTCAGAGACCACACATGGATCCACCAGTGTCATTGCATGTGTGTTCTTTTCACTAACAACAACTAGAGTCATTTCATGTTTTTTCTTTTCACATACCACATATGGATCCACCAGTGTCATTGCATGTGTGTTCTTGTGACAATCCACCTATGGATCCACCAGTGTCATTGCATGTGTGCTCTTTTTTCTAACAACAACCAGAGTCATTGCATGTGTGTTCTCTTCAGAGACCACACATGGATCCACCAGTGTCATTGCATGTGTGTTCTTTTTACTAACAACAACCAGAGTCATTGAAATGTATGTTGTTTTCACATACCACATATGGATCCACCAGTGTCATTGCATGTGTGTTGTTTTCACAATCCACCTATGGATCCACCAGTGTCAGTGCATGTGTGATCTTTTTACTAACAACAACCAGAGTCATTTCATGTGTGTTCTCTTCAGAGACCACACATGGATCCACTAGTGTCATTGCATGTGTGTTCCTTTTACTAACAATAACCAGAGTCATTGAAATGTGTGTTCCCTTCAGAGACCACACATGGATCCACCAGTGTCATTGCATGTGTGTTCTTTTTACTAACAACAACCAGAGTCATTGCATGTGTGTTATTTTCACATACCACATATGGATCCACCAGTATCATTGCATGTGTGTTCTTTTTACTAACAACAACTAGAGTCATTTCATGTGTGTTCTTTTCACATACCACATATGGATCCACCAGTGTCATTGAAATGTGTGTTCTCTTTAGAGACCACACATGGATCCACCAGTGTCATTGCATGTGTGTTATTTTCACAAAACGACATATGGATCCACCAGTGTCATTGAAATGTGTGTTCTCTTCAGAGACCACACATGGATCCACCAGTGTCATTGCATGTGTGTTCTTTTTACTAACAATAACTGGAGTCATTGCATGTGTGTTATTTTCACATATCACATATGGATCCACCAATGTCATTGCATATGTGTTCTTTTCACAATCCACCTATGGATCTACCAGTGTCATTGCATGTGTGCTCTTTTTACTAACAATAACCAGGTTATTGCATGTGTGTTCTCTTCAGAGACCACACATGGATCCACCAGTGTCATTGCATGTGTGTTGTTTTTACTAACAACAACCAGTGTCCTTGCATGTGTGTTGTTTTCACATACCACATATGGATCCACTAGTGTCATTGCATGTGTGTTCTTTTCACAATCAACCTATGGGTCCACCAGTGTCATTGCATGTGTGCTATTTTTACTAACAACAACCAGAGTCATTGCATGTGTGTTCTCTTTAGATACCACACATGGATCCACCAGTGTCATTGCATGTGTGTTCTTTTTCCTAACAACAACCAGAGTCATTGAAATGTGTGTTCTGTTCAGAGACCACACATGGATCCACCAGTGTCATTGCATGTGTGTTCTTTTTACTAACAACAACCAGAGTCATTTAAATGTGTGTTCTCTTTAGAGACCACACATGGATCCACAAGTGTCATTGCATGTGTGTTCTTTTCACTAAAAACAACTAGAGTCATTTCATGTGTGTTCTTTTCACATACCACATATGGATCCACCAGTGTCATTGCATGTGTGTTCTTTTCACATACCACATATGGATCCACCAGTGTCATTGCATGTATGCTCTTTTCATAATCCACCTATGGTCCACCAGTGTCATTGCATGTCTGTTCTTTTTACTAACAAAAACCAAAGTCATTGCATGTGTGTTATTTTCACATACCACATATGGATCCACCGGTGTCATTGCATGCGTGTTCTTTTTACTAACAACAGCTGTAGTCATTTCATGTGTGTTCTTTTCACATACCACATATAGATCCACTAGTGTCATTGAAATGTGTGTTCTCTGTAGAGACCACACGTGGATCCACCAGTGTCATTGCATGTGTGTTCTTTTTACTAACAACAACCAGAGTCATTGAAATGTGTGTTATTTTCACGTACCACTTATGGATCCACCAGTGTCATTGCATGTATGTTCTTTTCACAATCCACCTATGGATCCACCAGTGTCATTGCATGTGTGCTCTTTTTACTAACAACAACCAGAGTCATTGAAATGTGTGTTCTCTTCAGAGACCACACATGGATCCACCAGTGTCATTGCATGTGTGTTCTTTTTACTAACAACAACCATAGTCATTGCATGTGTGTTCTTTTCACATACCACTTATGGATCCACCATTGTCATTGCATGTGTGTTCATTTTACTAACAACAACTGGAGTCATTTCATGTGTGTTCTTTTCACATACCACATATGGATCCACCAGTGTCACTAAAATGTGTGTTCTCTTCAGACACCACACATGGATCCACCAGTGTCATTGCATGTGTGTTATTTTTACTAACAACAACCAGAGTCACTGCATGTGTGTTGTTTTCACAAACCACATATGGATCCACCAGTGTCATTGCATGTGTGTTCTTTTCACAATCCACCTATGGGTCCACCAGTGTCATTGCATGTGTGCTCTTTTTACTAACAACAACCAGAGTCATTGCTTGTGTGCTCTTTTCACAATCCACACATGGATCCACCAGTGTCATTGCATGTGTGTTCTTTTTACTAACAACAACCAGAGTCATTGAAATGTATGTTGTTTTCACATACCACATATGGATCCACTAGTGTCATTGTATGTGTGTTCTTTTCACAATCCACCTATGGGTCCACCAGTGTCATTGCATGTGTGCTCTTTTTACTAACGACAACCAGAGTCATTGCATGTGTGTTCTCTTCAGAGACCACACATGGATCCACCAGTGTCATTGCATGTGTGTTCTTTTTACTAACAACAACCAGAGTCATTGAAATGTGTGTTCTCTTCAGAGACCACACATGGATCCACCAGTGTCGTTGCATGTGTGTTCTTTTTACTAACAACAACTAGACTTATTTCATGTGTGTTCTTTTTACATACCACATATGGATCCACCAGTGTCATTGCATGTGTGTTCTTTTCAAAATCCACCTATGGATCCACCAGTGTCATTGCATGTGTTCTCTTTTTACAAACAACAACCAGAGTCATTGCATGTGTGTTCTCTTCAGAGACCACACATGAATCCACCAGTGTCATTGCAGGTGTGTTCTTTTTACTAACAACAACCAGAGTCATTGAAATGTGTGTTGTTTTCACATACCACATATGCATCCACCAATGTCATTGCATGTGTGTTCTTTTCACAATCCACCTATGGATCCACCAGTGTCAGTGCATGTGTGATATTTTTAGTAACAACAACCAGAGTCATTTCATGTGTGTTCTCTTCAGAGACCACACATGGATCCACAAGTGTCATTGCATGTGTGTTCTTTTTACTAACAATAACCAGAGTCATTGAAATGAGTGTTCTCTTCAGAGACCACACATGGATCCACCAGTGTCATTGCATGTGTGTTCTTTTTACTAACAACAACCAGAGTCATTCCATGTGTGTTATTTTCACATACCACATATGGATCCACCAGTGTCATTGCATGTGTGTTCTTTTTTCTAACAACAACTAGAGTCATTTCATGTGTGTTCTTTTCACATACCACATATGGATCCACTAGTTCCATTGCATGTGTGTTCTTTTTACTAACAACAACCAGAGTCATTGCATGTGTGTTATTTCCACATGCCACATATGGATCCACTAGTGTCATTGCATGTGTGTTCTTTTTACTAAAAACAACTGGAGTCATTTCATGTGTGTTCTTTTCACATACCACATATGGATCCACCAGTGTCATTGAAATGTTTGTTCTCTTCAGAGACCACACTTGGATCCACTAGTGTCATTGCATGTGTGTTCTTTTTACTACCAACAACTGGAGTCATTGCATGTGTTTTTTCAGATACCACATATGGATCCACCAGTGTCAATGCATGTGTGTTCTTTTTACATACGACACATGGATCCACCAGTGTCATTTCATGTGTGTTCTTTTCACATACCACATATGGATCCACAAGTGTCATTGAAATGTGTGTTCTCTTCAGAGACCAGACATGGATCCACCAGTGTCATTGCATGTGTGTTCTTTTTACTAACAACAACTGGAGTCATTGCATGTGTGTTCTTTTAACATACCACATATGGATCCACCAGTGTCATTGCATGTGTGTTGTTTTTACTAACAACAACCAGAGTCATTTCATGTGTGCTCTTTTCACATACCACATGGATCCACCAGTGTCATTGAAATGTGTGTTCTCTTCAGAGACCACACATGGATCCACCAGTGTCATTACATGTGTGTTCTTTTTACTAACAACAACTGGAGTTGTTGCATGTGTGTTCCTTTCACATATCACATATGGATCCACCAGTGTCATTGCATGTGTGCTCTTTTCACAATCCAACTATGGATCCACCAGTGTCATTGCATGTGTGTTCTTTTTACTAACAACAACCAGAGTCATTGCATGTGTGTTTTTTTCACATACCACATATGGATCCACCAATGTCATTGCATGTGTGTTCTTTTCACAATCTACCTATGGATCCACCAGTGTCATTGCATGTGTGCTCTTTTTACTAACAACAACCAGTGTCATTGCATGTGTGCTCTTTTTACTAACAACAACCAGTGTCATTGCATGTGTGCTCTTTTTACTAAGAACAACTAGAGTCATTGCATGTGTTTTCTCTTGAGATAGCACACATGGATCCACTAGTGTCATTGCATGTGTGTTCGTTTTACTAACAACAACCAGAGTCATTGAAATGTGTGTTCTTTTCACATACCACATATGGATCCACCAGTGTCATTGCATGTGTGTTCTTTTCACAATCCACCTATAGATCCACCAGTGACATTGCATGTCTGCTCTTTTTACTAACAACAACCAGAGTCATTGCATGTGTGTTGTCTTTAGAGACCACACATGGATCCACCAGTGTCATTGCATGTGTGTTCTATTTCCTAACAACAACCAGAGTCATTGAAATGTGTGTTCTCTTTAGAGACCACACATGGATCCACCAGTGTAATTGCATGTGTATTCTTTTTACTAACAACAACCATAGTCATTGCAAGTGTGTTATTTTCACATACCACATATGGATCTACCAGTGTCATTGCATGTGTGTTCTTTTTACTAACAACAACTGGAGTCATTTCATGTGTGTTCTTTTCACATACCACATATGGATCCACCAATTCCATTGAAATGTGTGTTCTCTTCAAAGACCACACATGGATCCACTAGTGTCATTGCATGTGTGTTCTTTTTACTAACAACAACTGGAGTCATTCCATGTCTATTCTTTTCACATACCACATATAGATCCATCAGTGGCATTGCATGTGTGTTCTTTTCACCATCCACCTATGGATCCACCAGTGTCATTGCATGTGTGCTCTTTTTACTAACAACAACCAGAGTCATTGCATGTGTGTTCTCTTTAGAGACCACACATAGGTCCACCAGTGTCATTGCATGTGTGTTCTTTTCACTAACAACAACCAGTGTCATTGCATGTGTGTTCTTTTTACTAACAACAACCAGTGTCATTGCATGTGTGTTGTTTTCACATACCACATATGGATCCACTAGTGTCATTGCATTCTTTTCTTTTCACAATCCACCTATGGATCCACCAGTGTCATTGCATGTGTGCTCTTTTAACTAACAACAACCATAGTCATTGCATGTGTGTTCTCTTCAAAGACCACACATGGATCCACCAGTGTCATTGCATGTGTGTTATTTTTACTAACAATAACCAGAGTCATTGAAATGTGTGTCCTCTTAAGAGACCACACATGGATCCACAAGTGTCATTGCATGTGTGTTCTTTTTACTAACAACAACCAGAGTCATTGCATGTGTGTTCTTGTCACATACCACATATGGATCCACCAGTGTCATTGCATGTATGCTCTTTTCACAATCCACCTATGGATCCACCAATGTAATTGCATGTGTGTTCTTTTTACTAACAAAAACCAGAGTCATTGCATGTGTGTTGTTTTCACATACCACATATGGATCCAGCAGTGTCATTGAAATGTGTGTTCTCTTTAGAGACCACACATGGATCCACCAGTGTCATTGCATGTGTGTTCTTTTTACTAACAACAACTGGAGTCATTGCATGTGTTTTTTTTTCAGATACCACATATGGATCCACCAGTTTCATTGCATGTGTGTTATTTTTACATACCACACATCGATCCACCAGTGTCTTTCATGTGTGTTCTTTTCACATACCACATATGCATCCACCAGTGTCATTGAAATGTGTGTTCTCCTCAGAGACCACACATGGATCCACCAGTGTCATTGCATGTGTGTTCTTTTTACTAACAACAACTGGAGTTGTTGCATGTGTGTTCCTTTCACATATCACATATGGATCCACTAGTGTCATTGCATGTGTGCTCTTTTCACAATCCACCTATGGATTCACCAGTGTCATTGCATGTGTGTTCTTTTTCCTAACAACAACCAGAGTCATTGCATGTGTGTCTTTTTCACATACCACATATGGATCCACCAGTGTCATTGCAGGTGTGTTCTTTTCACAATCTACCTATGGATCCACCAGTGTCATTGCATGTGTGCTCTTTTTACTAACAACAACCAGAGTCATTGGATGTGTTTTCTCTTGAGATACCACACATGGATCCACCAGTGTCATTGCATGTGTGTTCGTTTTAATAACAACAACCAGAGTCATTGAAATGTGTGTTCTTTTCATATACCACATATGGATCCACCAGTGTCATTGCATGTGTGTTCTTTTCACAATCCACCTATAGATCCACTAGTGACATTGCATGTCTGCTCTTTTTACTAACAACAACCAGAGTCATTGAAATGTGTGTTCTCTTTAGAGACCACACATGGATCCACCAGTGTAATTGCATGTGTATTCTTTTTACTAACAACAACCATAGTCATTGCATGTGTGTTATTTTCACATACCACATATGGATCTACCAGTGTCATTGCATGTGTGTTCTTTTTACTAACAACAACTGGAGTCATTTCATGTGTGTTCTTTTCAGATACCACATATGGATCCACCAATTCCATTGAAATGTGTGTTCTCTTTAAGGACCACACATGGATCCACCAGTGTCATTGCATGTGTGTTCTTTTTACTAACAACAACTGGAGTCATTGCATGTCTGTTCTTTTCACATACCACATATAGATCCATAAGTGGCATTGCATGTGTGTTCTTTTCACCATCCACCTATGGATCCACCAGTGTCATTGCATGTGTGCTCTTTTTACTAACAACAACCAGAGTCATTGCATGTGTGTTCTCTTTAGAGACCACACATAGGTCCACCAGTGTCATTGCATGTGTGTTCTTTTTACTAACAACAACCAGTGTCATTGCATGTGTGTTGTTTTCACATACCACATATGGATCCACCAGTGTCATTGCATTCTTTTCTTTTCACAATCCACCTATGGATCCACCAGTCTCATTGCATGTGTGCTCTTTTAACTAACAACAACCATAGTCATTGCATGTGTTTTCTCTTCAGAGACCACACATGGATCCACCAGTGTCATTGCATGTGTGTTCTTTTTACTAACAACAACCAGAGTCATTTAAATGTGTGTTCTCTTCAGAGAACACACATGGATCCACCGGTGTCATTGCATGTGTGTTATTTTCACTAACAACAACCAGAGTCATTTCATGTGTGTTCTTTTCACATACCACATATGGATCCACCAGTGTCATTGCATGTGTTTTCCTTTTACTAACAACAACTAGAGTCATTTCATGTGTGTTCTTTTCACATACCACATATGGATCCACCAGTGTTATTGAAATGTGTGTCCTCTTAAGAGACAACACATGGATCCACCAGTGTCATTCCATGTGTGTTCTTTTTACTAACAACAACCAGAGTCATTGCATGTGTGTTCTTGTCACATACCACATATGGATCCACCAGTGTCAATGCATGTATGCTCTTTTCACAATCCACCTATGGATCCACCAGTGTAATTGCATGTGTGTTCTTTTTACTAACAAAAACCAGAGTCATTGCATGTGTGTTGTTTTCACATACCACATATGGATCCAGCAGTGTCATTGAAATGTGTGTTCTCTTTAGAGACCACACATGGATCCACCAGTGTCATTGCATGTGTGTTCTTTTTACTAACAACAACTGGAGTCATTGCATGTTTTTTTTCAGATACCACATATGGATCCACCAGTTTCATTGCATGTGTGTTCTTTTTACATACCACACATCGATCCACCAGTTTCTTTCATGTGTGTTCTTTTCACATACCACATATGGATCCACCAGTGTCATTAAAATGTGTGTTCTCTTCAGAGACCACACATGGATCCACCAGTGTCATTGCATGTGTGTTCTTTTTACTCACAAAAACTGGAGTTGTTGCATGTGTGTTCCTTTCACATATCACATATGGATCCACCAGTGTCATTGCATGTGTGCTCTTTTCACAATCCACCTATGGATCCACCAGTGTCATTGCATGTGTGTTGTTTTTCCTAACAACAACCAGAGTCATTGCATGTGTTTTTTTTTCACATACCACATATGGATCCACCAGTGTCATTGCATGTGTGTTCTTTTTACTAACAACAACCATAGTCATTTAAATGTGTGTTCTCTTTAGAGACCACATATGGATCCACCAGTGTCATTGCATGTGTGTTATTTTCACTAACAACAACCAGAGTCATTTCATGTGTGTTCTTTTCACATACCACATATGGATCCACCAGTGTCATTGCATGTGTTTTCCTTTTACTAACAACAACTGGAGTCATTTCATGTGTGTTCTTTTCACATACCACATATGGATCCACTAGTGTTATTGAAATGTGTGTCCTCTTAAGAGACCACACATGGATCCACCAGTGTCATTCCATGTGTGTTCTTTTTACTAACAACAACCAGAGTCATTGCATGTGTGTTCTTGTCACATACCACATATGGATCCACAGTGTCATTGCATGTATGCTCTTTTCACAATCCACCTATGGATCCACCAGTGTAATTGCATGTGTGTTCTTTTTACTAACAAAAACCAGAGTCATTGCATGTGTGTTGTTTTCACATACCACATATGGATCCAGCAGTGTCATTGAAATGTGTGTTCTCTTTAGAGACCACACATGGATCCACCAGTGTCATTGCATGTGTGTTCTTTTTACTAACAACAACTGGAGTCATTGCATGTGTTTTTTTTAGATACCACATATGGATCCACCAGTTTCATTGCATCTGTGTTCTTTTTACATACCACACATCGATCCACCAGTGTCTTTCATGTGTGTTCTTTTCACATACCACATATGGATGCATCAGTGTCATTGAAATGAGTGTTCTATTCAGAGACCACACATGGATCCACCAGTGTCATTGCATGTGTGTTCCTTTTACTCACAACAACTGGAGTTGTTGCATGTGTGTTCCTTTCACATATCACATATGGATCCACCAGTGTCATTGCATGTGTGCTCTTTTCACAATCCACCTATGGATCCACCAGTGTCATTGCATGTGTGTTGTTTTTCCTAACAACAACCAGAGTCATTGCATGTGTGTTTTTTTCACATACCACATATGGATCCACCAGTGTCATTGCATGTGTGTTCTTTTCACAATCTACCTATGGATCCACCAGTGTCATTGCATGTGTGCTCTTTTTACTAACAACAACTAGAGTCATTGCATGTGTTTTCTCTTGAGATACCACACATGGATCCACCAGTGTCAGTGCATGTGTGTTCATTTTACTAACAACAACCAGAGTCATTGAAATGTGTGTTCTTTTCACATACCACATATGGATCCACCAGTGTCATTGCATGTGTGTTCTTTTCATAATCCACCTATAGATCCACCAGTGACATTGCATGTCTGCTCTTTTTACTAACAACAACCAGAGTCGTTTCATGTGTGTTCTCTTTAGAGACCACACATGGATCCACCAGTGTCATTGCATGTGTGTTCTTTTTCCTAACAACAACCAGAGTCATTGAAATGTGTGTTCTCTTTAGAGACCACACATGGATCCACCAGTGTAACTACATGTGTATTCTTTTTACTAACAACAACCAGAGTCATTGCATGTGTGTTATCTTCACATACCACATATGGATCTACCAGTGTCATTGCATGTGTGTTCTTTTTACTAACAACAACTGGAGTCATTTCATGTGTGTTCTTTTCACATACCACATATGGATCCACCAATTCCATTGAAATGTGTGTTCTCTTCAAAGACCACACATGGATCCACCAGTGTCATTGCATGTGTGTTCTTTTTACTAACAACAACCAGAGTCATTGCATGTCTGTTCTTTTCACATACCACATATAGATCCATCAGTGGCATTGCATGTGTGTTCTTTTCACCATCCACCTATGGATCCACTAGTGTCATTGCATGTGTGCTCTTTTTACTAACAACAACCAGAGTCATTGCATGTGTGTTCTCTTTAGAGACCACACATAGGTCCACCAGTGTCATTGCATGTGTGTTCTTTTTACTAACAACAACCAGTGTCATTGCATGTGTGTTGTTTTCACATACCACATATGGATCCACCAGTGTCATTGCATTCTTTTCTTTTCACAATCCACCTATGGATCCACGAGTGTCATTGCATGTGTGCTCTTATAACTAACAACAACCATAGTCATTGCATGTGTGTTCTCTTCAGAGACCACACATGGATCCACCAGTGTCATTGCATGTGTGTTCTTTTTACTAACAACAACCAGAGTCATTTAAATGTGTGTTCTCTTCAGAGACCACACATGGATCCACCAGTGTCATTGCATGTGTGTTATTTTCACTAACAACAACCAGAGTCATTTCATGTGTGTTCTTTTCACATACCACATATGGATCCACCAGTTCCATTGAAATGTGTGTTCTCTTCAGAGACCACACATGGATCCACCAGTGTCATTGCATGTGTGTTCTTTTTACTAACAACAACTGGAGTCATTGCATGTCTGTTCTTTTCACATACAACATATAGATCCATCAGTGGCATTGCATGTGTGTTCTTTTCACCATCCACCTATGGATCCACCAGTGTCATTGCATGTGTGCTCTTTTCACTAACAACAACCAGAGTCATTGCATGTGTGTTCTCTTCAGAGACCACACATGGGTCCACCAGTGTCATTGGATGTGTGTTCCTTTTACTAACAACAACCAGTGTCATTGCATGTGTGTTGTTTTCACATACCACATATGGATCCCCTAGTGTCATTGAAATGTGTGTTCTCTTCAGAGACCACACATGGATCCACCAGTGTCATTGCATGTGTGTTCTTTTTACTAAAAACAACTGGAGTCATTGCATGTGTGTTCTTTTCACATACCACATATGGATCCACCAGTGTCATTGCATGTGTGTTCTTTTTACTAACAACAACCGGAGTCATTTCATGTGTGCTCTTTTCACATACCACATGGATCCACCAGTGTCATTGAAATGTGTGTTCTCTTTAGAGACCACACATGGATCCACCAGTGTCATTACATGTATGTTCTTTTTACTAACAACAACTGGAGTTGTTGCATGTGTGTTCCTTTCACATATCACGTATGGATCCACCAGTGTCATTGCATGCGTGCTCTTTTCTCAATCCACCTATGGATCCACCAGTGTCATTGCATGTGTGTTCTTTTTACTAACAACAACCAGAGTCATTGCATGTGTTTTTTTCACATACCACATATGGATCCACCAGTGTCATTGCATGTGTGTTCTTTTCACAATCTACCTATGGATCCACCAGTGTCATTGCATGTTTGCTCTTTTTACTAACAACAACCAGAGTCATTGCATGTGTTTTCTCTTGAGATACCACACATGGATCCACCAGTGTCATTGCATGTGTGTTCGTTTTACTAACAACAACCAGAGTTATTGAAATGTGTGTTCTTTTCACATACCACATATGAATCCACCAGTATCATTGCATGTGTGTTATTTTCACAATCCACCTATAGATCCACCAGTGACATTGCATGTCTGCTCTTTTTACTAACAACAACCAGAGTCATTGCATGTGTGTTCTCTTCAGAGACCACACATAGATCCACCAGTGTCATTGCATGTGTGTTCTTTTTACTAATTACAACTGGAGTCATTGAATGTGTGTTCTTTTCAGATACCACATATGGATCCACTAGTGTCATTGCATGTGTGTTCTTTTTACTAACAACAACCGGAGTCATTTCATGTGTGCTCTTTTCACATACCACATGGATCCACCAGTGTCATTGAAATGTGTGTTCTCTTCAGAGACCACACATGGAACCACCAGTGTCATTACATGTATGTTCTTTTTACTAACAACAACTGGAATTATTGCATGTGTGTTCCTTTAACATATCACATATGGATCCACCAGTATCATTGCATGTGTGCTCTTTTCACAATCCACCTATGGATCCACCAGTGTCATTGCATGTTTGCTCTTTTTACTAACAACAACCAGAGTCATTGCATGTGTTTTCTCTTGAGATACCACACATGGATCCACCAGTGTCATTGCATGTGTGTTCGTTTTACTAACAACAACCAGAGTCATTGAAATGTGTGTTCTTTTCACATACCACATATGGATCCACCAGTGTTATTGCATGTGTGTTATTTTCACAATCCACCTATAGATCCACCAGTGACATTACATGTCTGCTCTTTTTACTAACAACAACCAGAGTCATTGCATGTGTGTTCTCTTTAGAGACCACACATGGATCCACTAGTGTCATTGCATGTGTGTTATTTTTCCTAACAACAACCAGAGTCATTGAAATGCTTGTTCTCTTTAGAGACCACACATGGATCCACCAGTGCAATTGCATGTGTATTCTTTTTACTAACAACAACCAGAGTCATTGCATGTGTGTTATTTTCACATACCACATATGGATGTACCAGTGTCATTGCATGTGTGTTCTTTTTACTTACAACAACTAGAGTCATTTCATGCGTGTTCTTTTCACATACCACATATGGATCCACCAGTTCCATTGAAATGTGTGTTCTCTTCAGAGACAACACATGGATCCACCAGTGTCATTGCATGTGTGTTCTTTTTATTAACAACAAATGGAGTCATTGCATGCCTGTTCTTTTCACATACCACATATAGATCCATCAGTGGCATTGCATGTGTGTTCTTTTCACCATCCACCTATGGATCCTCCAGTGTCATTGCATGTGTGCTCTTTTTACTAACAACAACCAGAGTCATTGCATGTGTGTCTCTTCAGAGACCACACATGGGTCCACCAGTGTCATTGGATGTGTGTTCTTTTTTTTAACAACAACCAGTGTCATTGCATGTGTGTTGTTTTCACATACCACATATGGATCCACCAGTGTCATTGAAATGTGTGTTCTCTTCAGAGACCACACATGGATCCACCAGTGTCATTGCATGTGTGTTCTTTTTACTAATTACAACTGGAGTCATTGAATGTGTGTTCTTTTCAGATACCACATATGGATCCACCAGTGTCATTGCATGTGTGTTCTTTTTACTAACAACAGCCGGAGTCATTTCATGTGTGCTCTTTTCACATACCACATGGATCCACCAGTGTCATTGAAATGTGTGTTCTCTTCAGAGACCACACATGGATCCACCAGTGTCATTACATGTATGTTCTTTTTACTAACAACAACTGGAATTATTGCATGTGTGTTCCTTTCACATATCACATATGGATCCACCAGTATCATTGCATGTGTGCTCTTTTCACAATCCACCTATGGATCCACCAGTGTCATTGCATGTGTTCTCTTTTTACTAACAACAACCAGAGTCATTGCATGTGTTTCTCTTGATATACCACACATGGATGCACCAGTGTCATTGCATGTGTGTTCGTTTTACTAACAACAACCAGAGTCATTGAAATGTGTGTTCTTTTCACATACCACATATGGATCCACCAGTGTCATTGCATGTGTGTTCTTTTCACAATCTACCTATGGATCCACTAGTGTCATTGCATGTGTGCTCTTTTTACTAACAACAACCAGAGTCATTGCATGTGTTTTCTCTTGAGATACCACACATGGATCCACCAGTGTCATTGCATGTCTGTTCGTTTTACTAACAACAACCAGAGTCATTGAAATGTGTGTTCTTTTCACATACCACATATGGATCCACCAGTGTCATTGCATGTGTGTTCTTTTTGCAATCCACCTATAGATCCACCAGTGACATTGCATGTCTGCTCTTTTTACTAACAACAACCAGAGTCATTGCATGTGTGTTCTCTTTAGAGACCACACATGGATGGATCCACCAGTGTCATTGCATGTGTGTTCTTTTTCCTAACAACAACCAGAGTCATTGAAATGTGTGTTCACTTTAGAGACCACACATGGATCCACCAGTGTAATTGCATGTGTATTCTTTTTACTAACAACAACCAGAGTCATTGCATGTGTGTTATTTTCACATACCACATATGGATCTACCAGTGTCATTGCATGTTTGTTCTTTTTACTAAGAACAACTGGAGTCATTTCACGTGTGTTCTTTTCACATACCACATATGGATCCACCAGTTCCATTGAAATGTGTGTTCTCTTCAGAGACCACACATGGATCCACCAGTGTCATTGCATGTGTGTTCTTTTTACTAACAACAACTGGAGTCATTGCATGTCTGTTCTTTTCACATACCACATATAGATCCATCAGTGGCATTGCATGTGTGTTCTTTTCACCATCCACCTATGGATCCACCAGTGTCATTGCATGTGTGCTCTTTTTACTAACAACAACCAGAGTCATTGCATGTGTGTTCTCTTCAAAGACCACACATGGGTCCACTAGTGTCATTACATGTGTGTTCTTTTTACTAAAAACAACTGGAGTCATTGCATGTGTGTTCTTTTCACATACCACATATGGATCCACTAGTTTCATTGCATGTGTGTTCTTTTCACAATACACCTATGGATCCACCAGTGTCATTGCATGTGTGTTCTTTTTACTAACAACAACTGGAGTCATGTCATGACTATTCTTTTCACATACCACATATGGATCCACCAGTGTCATTGAAATGCGTGTTCTTCTCATTAACCACATCTAGAGTCATTGGATGTGTGTTCTCTTCAGAGACCACATATTTATCCACAAATGTCATTGAAATGTGTATTATTTTCAACTACAGCCGTTGGCCACAAACAATCGGGACGCAGAGCGAACCAACAACCGCTCTGGGCTTCTAGAAGATCCGATCCCCGATTCTTAGGCGCCGTTGGATCGGGGTGCGTGGATGATAAGGATGGCGATCCGCGAGAAGTCTGTTCTTCGAGCTGATTGGCAGTGGCAACAACGCTGGGCCTATGTCCTTGCCCTTATCCCCTTAACCTCGGGGCCGAAGATCAGATCGTATTCCTTCATCCCCATGGAGAGGGAGAGGCCCAAACTCAGCTTGCACGAGGCTCAGATGTTCGCTCACTACGATATACTCGCGCCGCTGTTCACGAGGCTTCCGGCCGGCTTCGAGGTTCCTGTCGCGCCGCTCTTGCGTGATAATGCGTTGGCGAGGCAGATCGAGGAGCGCTGCCGCCAGCTGTCAGAGCGGAAGAGGGCAATGGCGCGATACTCGCGCACGAGCGCGTACTGGCGAAAGTTGTTCAAGAAGGAGCGGGCTGCATTGATTGATCTATGCGGAACCCACCGGCGGGAGATCCACCAAGATCTACGCAACCCCGAAGTGAGGCAGCGCTTCTGGACAGTGCCTGGGCGTACGACCTCCACCGTTATCGATGAAGCGCGCCGTGAAGAATCCATGAGGAGGAGGAATGCTGCCGGGAACATCAGCATCGATTCCGACGCAGAGGAGGCTGGCAGCGACGCGGACAACATCGTCAATGATGGAGACTGCGGGAGCATCATAGTCGATTAGGGCCACTTAAGCATAAATTAAATCTATGTACGGTATCTTAATGCGCTCTTTGGATCTGGGTCACTTGAGTCATGGTCGATTATCGTCATAATCTATATATGTTGGCCATGTTTTAGTTGTCTTTGTATTTGAAACTAGTCGATCAAAACTCGTCCGATCCTAAAAATAAAGTTCGTGCATTCTTGGCATATCTGATGGGACAATACGCTGACTCTGCTCCCAGCACTTGATGGCACAGCCATAATTTGGAGTGCGCCAGAGGAGAAGGGATCGAGCGTGTTGTAATAGTGTACTACTCCTGTCCAGATATAACTGACTTAGTTTTTTTAGATATTTAATAAATGTGTCTATACCCAAAACATGTCTAGATACATGTTTTAGGTTTCTCTGTCTTTCAAACTAATCAAAAGTCGTTAAATTCTGAACAAACAAAATCATTGCGTTCACATCTGATGGGATAATACGCTAACTCTGCTACTTGATAGCACAGCCATAATTCTGGAGTACGCCAGAGGAGATGGGAATGCAAGGGAGATGGGAACTAGTAGCCGCGTCCAAACGCAGGTAAAAAATTAATGTAATAATATTTAAAAAAATTGTAATCTGGTCCACATGACCCCATCACAGACACGTTGTACGCGCCAGATATAAATAAAGACGAAGCCGCTAGTTTAGTTTTAATGATATAATTCAACATACGACGTTACTGTGCCCGCATCTTTCTGCTCCTCTTATTAGTCTGCTAGCCCACGTTGCATTAAGCATCAGTTGATGAGGATAAAAAAAATGATAAAATGGCAAATAAAACAATTTTTAATCTTAGCTTTCATCCGGAGAATCGTACAAAGATAAAATTGGCAGGGATTTATTATTTCTCCTGCAGTTAGCCGAAAGATCCTCAAGAACATCCTCGATCACCCCTGCAACTTCTTCATATTCTAATACACCTCCATTATATGCGCTTTCCTCCCCGTTCCGCTTACCCCTTTGTTTCTTTTCACACCCTTTTCTCATCGGCACCTCCACTTCTTCATAAATTGGCTGCTTACGTACATTTTCCTCCGAGTGCTCATCACCGTCTTCACGCTTCTCTTCCTCCAGTTCTGGCTGAGAAGCCTCATTTTCTGCCACCGGGGTGTGAACAGGGACAATATCATGTGTAACTGGGTTTTTGCACAACCTCTTGATATGGTTGAATCCTCCACAACATTTGCATTACCTTTTCCTAGCTCCTAGCCTTGAACCTTTATCGGTGGAGGCTTCGATCCTTAGCTTTCTAGGCCTCCCAGGTGGCCTCCTAAGAACTGGTGGTTGAAGTTTGAATCCTGGATCAACAATCTCCCAATCATTTTCATCGGTCATAGGTGGTACGTTTTCTGCATAAGTTGCAGCAAACTTGTCCACGGAGAAATAGTTGTCGACATAGTTCTCTATTTCAGCTCCGCTACCTCTAAGCTTTAAGATGAAGTAAATTGCATGGTGGCATGGGAGACCAGTAATCTGCCACTGCCTGCTGAACAAGACTTGTTTCCAATGTCTACAGTGTACCTCCGTTCACTTCCACACTTGTATTCTGCATAAACCTCAGCCAATGTTCTGGAACTTCTGACCATCCTCATCTTTATCGTTCTCATTGCCCTGGTTCTTGCATTCATTAACATAACCACCTTTGGAACTATTTTATGGCCTAAAAATTTTCTTGCACAAATTCTTTGCCTTAAATCCATCTTCACCATTATGCATTGTCTTATTGCATCCAACAAAATAACAATTCCAAGTGTCTTCATGCCCGAAATCTTATCATTGAAACTCTCTACCAAATTATTGCAAACAAAATCCACCTTGCTTAACTCACCAAACTTGCTTCTGGCTCATAGCTTGGTGTGATGTTCTTCAAGGTATTTTTTCACCTTTGGCACAACATACATGTTTTGCAAGTAAGTAGCATGCGTGCTTGGGGTGTATGTGTATGTTAATCGCCACAAGTCCTCTTCAAAGATCTTTCCTTTGAACTTCTTCATGAAGTTAGTAGCGAGGTGCCGCATGCATTCCCTATGCTCAACCCCAGGGAACACAACATCAACAGCATTCTCAAGACCCTCGCATGCACTGGTGTGTATCACCAAGCCTTCAGGGTGACCGATTACTTCTCGTAGTCTTTGCATGAACCATGTCCAGCTTTCATTTGATACACCCTCAAGAACAGCATAAGCTATGGGTAGAACCCAATTATGTGCGTCCAAAGCACAAGCAGAAGCAACATGTCCCCTGAACTTCCCTGTTAAAGAAGTTACGCCTATTGCCAAGTATGGCCTGCAGCCATCTAGGAACCCCTTCCAGCATGCCTTCAGGCAGACAAAACATCTCCTGAAGCATATCTTATCTGCCTGCTTACACCTGACCCCCCTCGAGACCTTTTCTCTTCCTTTCACAACCTCGTAATCGATGTCAACAACACTACCAGGTAATGTTTTCTCTACCTGAGCTTTGAAACTATACAACATATGAAAACTATCATTCCACTTGCCTTGAATGAAGTCTAGAGTCATCTCCTTCCCATCAAAGACTCTGTGGTAAGGAATCAGAACGTTAAAATTTTTACTAATCTTTGCTCTGAGTTCAGCAGGTCCAATGTTATGATCCTGCCTCACCCAGTCAAGTAGAGTAGCAGCAATCCACTTGGTAGTTGCTGGTCTAATTTTACCACTTAAAGAAGTATTAGGGCATTTGTGTTTCTTCGTGTTTACTTTGATCTGCATTCGATAAGAATCCAAATAATTCAGAGCTAGTTATCAGCAGAATAAATATGAGAAAGATTGAAACTAAATGTAGCTATTGCAACCTGAAATGGGTGTCCACCCTGCATTGGAGATGCATGTAATCTCCATTTACACACATTACTTTCCCTACAGTGCACCCTAAATATCTTTTGGTCACTCTTTTCAATGATAAATTCAAACCCAACTCTGATTGCATAGGTTACAACTGCATATCTACAGTCCTCCACATTATCAAAGACAGTCCCCTCATCAATTGTAGGATTGTCCCTGTCAAAGTGTATCACTGGCCTGTCCTCGTCTTTGTCGTCATATCTACATCCCATTTCCACATCTTCACATTCCTCTTCCTCATCAGTCCCATAGTCAGGGTCAGCAGCCACGTCTGGATATGCTTTCTCATCATCATTCGCACCACCACACATTCCAGTGCCTTCATGCTCGCTTGACAAAGCATCATGCTCAAGGACAAGCTGTACAGACGTCCTACGGTTACCAACACATATCCTTGCCATCACCACGGGACTAGAAACGCTAATTGGGGTATGCAGAAAAGGAATCACAATTCTTACCCTTCAATGTGGACGCACGACACCTTCTCCGGGCTCCATACCTCCAAAGCTCTGCACCCCGCTTCCTCTCCCCCTATTTAGTTGTCCTCTGTGCTCTCCAGCCACGCAGGACCCATATCCATGCTCTCAAGCCTCGCATGATCCATCTCCAAGCGGGATCCAGATCACCAGCGTCGTTGGGCCCCTAACCCAATGGCCGACTCTCGGTTTTGGTTTCCAGACGCGCCTGGGCGATGGACAGCGGCAAGGAGACAGGACAGGGAGGGGAGGGGAGGGGATGTGAGGGGATGGCAGGGAGGGGAGGGCGGGAGGATGACGGCCCAAGGGGACGACGAGAGCAGTGCACGACTGAGCGGAGTGGTGGCGACATGAGCAGAGGAGTGGAGCGGAGTGGAGCTGGTTGCGACAAAGCATGGAAAATTGCACAATAATGTGTTGGTGGGCGGCACCAGCCCTCGAACCTAGGACGCGCCGTCGAAGGTGGAGGAGGCGAGCCCACCAGTCAGAAAACATGCCACCTGTCAGCGCACTATGCACGGTAGCACTTCACGGAATTTTTTAGCAGGTCCCACATGTCAGTCTGTTTGATCAAAACTTTCATGCAGTGCATGGCTGGTTCACGCGCTAGTTCCGAAAAAAGCCCGTTGATCCTCATCTACTCGTCTCCTTGAAGTGGCAGTTCCGCTTCTCCCTCGTCTCCTTGTCTCCTCGCAGTGGCAGTTCCGCTTCGTCTCCCTCGTCTGTTATCCTCTTCTTCTTCTCCTCGCAGTGGTAGTTCTTATTTCTTCCTCGATCAAAACATTCCTGCATATAAGCCATGGCTAGTAGCCGGATGAAGAGGAACTGGTCCAATTTCCCGGCTGACCCACTTTGCAAGATCGCCGACTACTTTGTGGAGAAAGAGGAGTACGTCGACACCTATGCTGCTTGTAGGGAAATCTGCACCGATTGGCGCCGCACTTTAAAGTTGCCCGAATTCCATCTCAACAACTGGATCATGATAGATCGCACACTTCCAGGCATTGGCGACTTCACCTTCCTCAAACTCGCCACTGGTCGTTGCTTCAGGACAAATCTAATGGACGTCCATCGCAGGTTCACATTCACATCCGATATTTATTGGTATTTTCCATTGTAAACATCTTAGTGCTAACTGATACCCTCTTCTTCCAAAAGATTCTACTTCGTCAGTGTTTCCCATGGCGTCATCGTGCTTGCTCAGAGGGTGGAGCCATACCAGATTCGGCTTCTGAACCCAATCACTCATAAGTCTAACACTGAGTTTCAAGCACACATACCATTTGATCTTCTGCAATCTGTCGCCGTGACGAAGTCCCCGACGATGGTGTTCGTTTGCACTGATTATCCAGATCATATTGCATGGGCCGATGAGGGCACCTCAACGGGGCAAATCAATGAATCATTTGGAGAAGGATTGTATTCGCCACCTCCTGCTATGCTTCTGGACTGCATGGCGGCATTCCGAGGGGAAGTATATGCATTACTTGAGAATGGAGACATCTTGTCGACCAACATCAAGTTAGAGCAGCACGCGAGCACTGTCACGATGGCCAAAATAATTTCGTCCCTAGTCTTTGAACATGTACGCGGAACATACAAATTTTACCTTGTGGAGTCAGATGGCGATATGCTTCTTGTGTTGAACAGGGATTTCGGCAAAGGGCAACCGGTGTTGTATCGGGTGGACACAGAGAACCGCTCTCTCGAGGCCGTCGGTGACATTGGAAGTCGTGCCCTCTTTGTTGATTACAATCGGTCTATCTCCATTGACACCAGGTTACACCCCATAGTCAAACCCGGTTGCATATACTACAGGAATTATATCAGACTATATGATCATGAGGTTCAAGCCTGGGAAGAGGAACCAACAATGACGTATGGCTTAAGTATGGAAGAGGAACCAACAATGAATCAAAGTATTTATTTTTAGTAGCTTCTTTCAGAATTCTCTGTGTTCAACATGGGCATCAGCTCAGCGCCGGAATTCAGGTTCCACATGGAAAATTGCACAATAATGTGTTGGTGGGCGGCACTAGACCTCGAACCTGGGATGCACGCCGTCGAAGGTGGAGGAGGCGGGCCCGCCAGTCAGAAAACATGACATGTCGGCATCCCCTGTTTCTGATGCCCTTTAAAAAAGAAAACACGCCACGTCGTCATCCCCTGTTTCTGATGGTGTTGCTACAATCGACGGTACATGGTGGCATATAAATAATATCGTATAAACATAAGGGCACAGTCGTCAACATTCTAAAATGAAACCCGGTCCCATCTCCTACCTATCCTGGTACATTGCCCGATGAGGTGGATAGCCACGACCGATCTTTTTAATACGTTCGCACTCTTATGCTGAAAAGGGAAATAAAGATTGAGCGGTTAATGCAACGAGTGTCGAATTATTACCCTCTAAGGAAATGGGAGATGGTTATTTTCACGCGTGCCCGTAGTCCAAACCTACTATCAGTCTTTCACTCCCCTTCTCCGACAAACCATAGTTCACCTTGCGCAGCTCCTCCGCGCTGCACCAACTAGGGTAAAATGGCCCCGCCTAAGCAGCCGCCGCGGCTGCCGCTGAAACTGGGGTATTTAGCCCCTCTAAGGCAGGCCATGAAGCTCTACTCCAAGGCCGGTCTCCCATTGCCCTGCCGGGCGGATGATTTCCCCGAATGTGCCAAATCGGCCGCGGCAGCGACGGCGGCATCATCGGCACCAGATGCAGCAAGCAGGGCCAAGAGAGCGATGTGGAGAAATTGCGCGGCGGAATTACGGCATGCTCTAGGTAGTGGGAACAAGGTACGTATCAAATCATTCACGAGAGCATGCCGCCGAGGGTACACACCCTCGAACAGGGCAGCGCCAAGGTCTAGGAACTCTCGCGTCCATGCTTCGGCGCGGACTACCTTATCGCAGTGGGGGAGGCTGGGAGCACGCCGTCTGCGGCAAAGACGCTCCATCCTACGCACCGTCGAAGGCCGTACCGTGGCGGCGACCAAACGTCTACACTCAGCATGCTGGATTGTTCGACAACCGGAGCTGGCAGCGGGCATCAGCTCAGCCCCGGAATTCAGGTTTGAGTTCACACGGACCTACGATCCCGAGAAGGAGATGCCGAATTTTAGTTTCGAAGAAATCGTTGTGGCGGCACGGATGGTCCAACTGAACCGGGACTGGTGCACGCAAATCGCTCGTGCATGAACGATGCCGATTTCTTGTAGTTTGGCGGGAAGGCAATAGATCAGTTTGGGTTAAATGATCAAAGAACTTATGTCCTCTCAAGGCAATTGGCCAGCCAACTTTTTTGGTGGAGATCTATAGTTTCTTCAGTGTAGAATAGTTAAGTTCAGACTGAAGAATGGCTTTTGTAGATGACATGCTGACGAATTGTTCTATAAACTAGTAGGAAGTTTAGCCCAATTTTGTGCAGGTATAAGACCCTTTTGTATGGAAGTACTACTGTTGTAAGCAAATACTATCAAGTATCTATTTCCTTCAATTACTAGTCGTGGTTCAATCCAGTTAACTGGCATCTTTTTATCCCAGACTACAGATTTTGCGTCTGCTGTCTGTGCTATAAACCATTTTTCCTTTGTCTTGTGTTGCCTGCAAAATGGTCATGTAGTTCAACGTGTTACAAATGTAGCTACCTTGTACTTGAAGAGGAGATGGACTACATTTTCCTGGCATCCACAGAATTGACATTGCTCATTGTCAGACCACCCTATTTTCATGAGGTTGTCCTTGGTTATTCATAGAAATTATAAAGCACGGTGTTCAACAACATCGATTCAAACTATTACACACACACTACATCAAATTCATTACCCACACATACTACATCAATTCAAACTATTACACACACATACTACTTCAAACTATTACACACATACTACATCGATTCAAACTATTACACATTTTTAGTCGATGCTAACTTCTTGCTACGCTCTCCATACTACAAATTCATTAGCCACACATACCACGGCAATTCACTAGAGCTCTGTCTTCACTCGAGGGAAATCAGAACCACCAGCTCGTCCAAGCCCGGTTCCCCCACCGAAACTGTGTGTGCCGTCGCGAAACGGTGGTGGTCCTGTGCCATTGATCCTTCTAGGTCAACACTGTAGGCAACGAGGACGCTTTCTGGCAGCCTCTTCGGGGCCCTAAATGCCATGTACCGATTCCAGAACCTCCTCCAGGTGGATGATGACCGGGTGCTTCCAGCAAAGCTGTCGCCCTGCCCTGCTTGGAATCTGCACCTCGTACATCTTACGGATGGCGTCAGGATCTTTCAACCACGCCTTTACCTCGATGACCCATCTATCGCTCGGTGGCACGATTTCCACCAGCTCGCCGCCAAGGCTACTGACGACCTGCTTGAGGGCCTCCGGCTCCCAAGCATCCAATGGGAGGCCGTCAAAGCCGAGTTTGGAGAAGAAATGAAGCTGCCCCAAGCGATCATCCCACCCACAGGGGCGAAGCCAACGCATGAAGCTCATTTTCTCCCCGCAGCACTCGAAAGAACGGGAAGAATGCAGAACACGCTCAGTGTTTGAGCTGTGCTCGAACCGGACGAAAAAATTGAATGGCGGCGCGCATACCTCAATGTTGGCCTCATTTCGTCTGATCCCAAAACGGGACCTAAAAGCCGACAACAACTCTGCCGGCGACACGGCGGGACAGACGCCCAGCACGGTGGCCATGAGAGCGTGGTCATCGAACTGCTGTGCCAGGGCTACCATGCCTGGGGTGCGCGGTAGCACGCAACTTCCCGAGGCCGGTCGCCGGCCTGGATCGCCCGACAGGACGCGCTCCGCCGTGCGAGAAGGACTAGCTAGAGGCGAGATATTAGTTCGGGGACGCGAAGCTCCGATACGGCGGACGATGCAACGGCGACAGCTATGAGCTTCGATTAGAGGCGTGGGAGGTTGACCGGACATGGCGGGGACACAAATTAGAGCAAGTGCAAGCTCCGATCTGAGACGAGCAGCCGGAGCTGAGCAGATGTTATGAGGAGGGGAGCAGGGGAGAAGACCAGAGCAGAGCAAAGAAATAGATTTGGTCCACTAGGGATCTAGTCCACGCAGGGGTAAGCTAGTCCATGACCGCAAAAGATAATGGGGAATACTGACATGGCAGGCCAAGAAGAGTTGACCTAATGGCGGTATTTGAGTTCAACCGTTTTTCGTCTGGTTCAAACGACCGTTTGGCCGTTAGATTTGTATTCACCCCCATTTGGCCCTTCTGGACAATTGGCGATTCTACTACGTCCCCTCCGCGCGATTGATGACAACTCGGGTACCACGGTGCGCTCACCCACCAAGTTTGGTACCGCAAACAAACATTCCTCGTGCCTTGGGGTCGGCATTGAGTTTGTGCTCAGCGAGTTCCCTCGGAACACCAGGCATGTCAGATGGCTTTCATGTGAAGATTTCGTGATTCTCATAGGGGAAGTCGATGAGCACACTTTCCTATGCAGAAGTGATATTGGTTCCCATGGTGAACTGCTGGCTTGAGTCGCCCGGGACGAGCTCGATGGTGCGAGTGTGCGTGGAGTCCTCGAAAGCAGCTGGCGATGAGCTCATCGTGGTTGGCTTTTTCAGGATCGAGGGATCGTCCTTGTTAACTCCACTCACATACTTGGCGAGCTCGTCAGCACGGTTCATCTCTTAGGCGATTACAGTGTTAGCGAGCTTGGCCCTGTTGTTCTCGCACTCCAGGGCCATGTTGGAGTCACTGTGCACGGTGATGATGTCGTGTGGGCCCGAGAGCTTCATCATGTTGTAGGCATAGTGGGGTCACCATGAATTTGGCGAATTCCTGTCGCCCGAGCACACACTGGTACAGGATGGGTAAGTTCACTAGCTTGAAGATGATTCGCTCCGTGCGGAACTTGGTGGGGGTGCCGAAGGTGACTAACAATGTCATCTTGCCGATTAAATATGCCTTTTGACCCGGAACTATCCCGTGGAAGGTGCAGAGGGTTGATTCGACCATGGACTGCTGGACCTGTAGCCGCCTGAAGGTGTCTAGGTAAATGATGTTGATGGAGCTTCCCCCATCCATCAGAGTCTTGGGGAGCCAGTAGTTAGCCACTTTGGGCTTGACGACTAGGCGACTCGCCCTAGGTACTTGATCCTTGGTGCATGGTCCTCATGGCTCCAGGTGATGGTGTGCTTCGACCAATTGAGCCAGCACGGAATATCGACTTGCGTCACCGAATTGACAGTGACCGCACGAGCAAGCACCTTCTTCTCGCGCCTTGTTCCCACACCAGTGAAGGTATGCAGCGAGTTGGCCGTGTTGCTGAACGCGCCAACATTGCTATTGTATCTTTGCTACTCAGGGTTTGGGCCTTCCCTGGAGCGCCATGCCTTCTCGATCTCTTTGAGAGAGTGGCAGTCTGTGGTGGTGTGACTGGCGGGTTTCTCCTCTCTATTGTGGTAGACATAGGGTTTGTTCAGCAGGGATGCGAGGTCCAATTTCGGCCTCATGCCATTGTTGTTGCGGTAGCCGCCTCCATCATGACAGGAGTTCTTGGGGTCACGCTGCCCATAGCCCATGTTAGCGACGAAGTATGACCTGTCATCGCCATGGCGCTTGCTGGTTTGGCGAGTGTTGTTGTAGCGGATCTCGCGGTGTCTACCTCTGTCATGGCCGCTAGTGTGGCGCCTGCCACCCAACTCTTCATTGGGGTCTTGGTTGGGGTCCTCTTTAGCATAGAGCTTGGCACTTTCGAGGAGGTCAGGCATGTTGTCGAGCATCCTATAGAACCTCTTGATCTTGGCGACCAGAGGTTCATACCGTCACGTGTTCTTGAAGTAGTGGATCGCTATGTCCAGGTGGATGCTGGAGGCATTGATCCACAAGTATTTCCAATGTTGGCCCCAGTTGCGAGTCGACTCGTGGGGGCCCTGGACGTAGATCTCTAGGTCCTTGATGGTGGTAGCGCATGTGTAAGAGCCCTCAAAGTGCTTGATGAAGGCTTCCTGCATATCCTCCCATGAGTCGATGCTATTCATAGGGAGGGTGTTGATCCACTAGTGAGTAGCTCCCTCCCTCACGAGGGAGAGATAGCGTGCGGAGAGCAGGTCCGCACGACCGGAATCCCCATTACCATGAGGTATGTGTCGATCCACACCGTCGGGTCGAGTGTGGGAATGCACTTCTCAATCTCCTTGGGCCCCTTGCAGTTTGAGGGGTACTTCTCACCACGAGCCATTAGTCCGAAGCACTGTGGGCCGATTCGGCTGACAGAGCCCCTAGGCTCGGGGTCACGGTCATCGCGGTTGTTGAGGGTGTGGCGCAGGTCATAGGAATGGTTGGCTCGCCATGCCTGGTTGTTGATGATGTGGGTCCGTGCATCAATCGGCTAGCCGTTGGCTGCAACCGCGTTGCGGTTTGGACAAGGCTTGTTGCTAGAGTGTGCAGGGTTCATGGCCCGTGGGTGCACCTGTCGTGGCTTGGGTGGTGGGTATTTCTACACGGTGGCGAATGTGTGTTCGCCTGGGCGATTGGTGGAGGCCACTCTGCTGCTGGCGGAGCGAGAGTACACTCGCCCTTGTGAGTCACAGCATGCATTCTGCTGCTCTACCACCTTGGCAACTAAGTCCTAGGCATAGTGGATCTGAAGCGCACCTTCACCCATTGGGTTTATCCTGGTAATTGCAGCTTGACTCGCGATGACTTTGTCTGTCAGAGTGGAGTAGATCGGGAGCCCGTTTGTGTCAAACTATTGTGGTGGGAGGCAGGGTGGTGGTAGAGCTCCATCTGCGTTGCCCCGACGACTGCTTCTTGGTGCGGAGTTGTGGCAGAGCTCAAGCTCAACCGCACATGCGGGATCACGCTCATTGTCAAAGTTCAAGGCGTGGCCCTGAGTGGTGGGATTGAGGTGCCGCCCGATGCAGCGCTGGTAGTAGCACGAAAACTCCTGTGTGATTTTTTGCTCGAGGCGAATTTCTTGTGCTCGGCATGTTCCTTGTTCATGGCCGCCTCCAGCAGCTTGCAATGTTCCTCCACCTCTATCACCGTTGCAGTCACTAGGAGTGGCATGGTGAAGGAATCCACTGGTGCATCGTTGTCTGCCATGCAGATGGCGTTGTAGCGGTTGGATCTGGCATGGGCCTCGTTAGGGGTCTCCGACCCAAAGTCGGAGTCGAAGATCTAGAGGATGGAGGGATCCTCAAAATCGCCGATGTTGGAGACTCGTGTGATCGTTGGCATGTAGTGCGGTGGTGATGGATCCGACGATCAAAGCAGGGGTTGCTGAATCGGCGTCGTCGCGGGGGGGGGGGGGGCATTGTTCGCGTCGGCATAGCTTCTGGCGGGGTTGCACTCAGAGGCCATGAGGGTGATGGATCAGATCTGCTCCTCCGAGAGTAGGTCGTGCAGGGGGTGTCCCATTGGAGATGTCGAATTCCGCCGATTCAGGTGGGTCAATGGCGTTAGTGAACTCGACGAAGAGGTTGATGGTGTTGATTGGCACTACGACATCGTGGGTGACCGGGCGTGAAGCCGGCATGTAGCTACTCGGCAGAATCTGGTAGAACCCATCGGTGGTGATCATGTGACCGGTGGTGAAGGGCCAGTTGATTGGAGTGTAGGATCTCACCGCAGATATGAGGCTTGACTGACCAAGCCCCATGGTAGGCGCCACTATCGTGGGAATAGCCACGACAGTCTCTACTAGGGGTATCGATTGAGTCTATTAAGGCAAGGGAAAGTTAGCCATCTACGGAATTAGATTGGGATCACGTGAGGGTTTACCCAGGTTCAGCCCCCCATAGGATAAAGATCCCTCTTCCTGTTGGATGTATTTATCTATGTGTGTTTACAAGGGGCGGCAAGCTTGGAAGTAAGGAATCAGTCGCTTCTATGGGGTGTATCAGGGCGAATATGCATAGAGAGTACTGACGTGGGGTTAACATGTCAATGTCCATAGTTTATGGCCTTGGGTTTAGAGGAAGAGCGGTGCGCTGGATACTTCATCGGCTAATGGACAAACAACACGGGGAAATAATGTTTACCCAAGTACAGCCCCTGGAGGGAAAACCCTACTCCTTCTTGTCTTCTCTTGATTGATAGAGGATCCGAAGGATTACAAGGGTGCCCTGATGGAGATGGATGCGCAGATTAGATCTGGCAGGTGTATGTGTGCTAGGGTTTCGATGTCTAGATCTATTGTGGCGTACTCAACTCGTTGGACCCTCCTAGCCTTTATATATGTGGATTCTAGGTCTCAGGTACCAATATGATTTGGTTACAAGTTGGATTCGAACTCTATTCTTGAGATTTCCTTGTCTTGCACGCTTGGAGTCCATGTCCACATGGGCTTCTTACCAGCAGAACCGTGATGGACCTTGGCAGGTCGTCTAGTGGGCCTTCCGTTGAGCTGAACCAGGTAGGCTAGAGTTGGGTCCCCGTTGGGCATACCTATGTCAGTAGGCCCCCAGTGTCCATCTGAATCATAGATTAGGGTAGAGACTTAGTTGTCCTGAGCCTAGCATTTGGAAGTTAGGGTTGACAGTTGTATCGAGTGCTTCGCACTCACCTGGGAGTTCATTGGGTCAGGCGGATTCATAGTATTTCATAGGGATGTTGGTAAACGTACCTGGTGTGCTCGACGGATCAAGACCAGTTAATTGCTCTAGGCCAAAAACAACGTCACCTACTCAAACTCGAGTCCCCAGACTCGAATTCAGAAATTGCTCGCGTTGTTCATATCATGCCGTGGAGGCCTTACTGAGCTAAACTCCGGTTGAAACGGCATGTATGCCCCCATGTGTGGTTTTGGTAATTAATGACAATCCCTATGGACTAATGTGCAAATTGAGTTTCACTTGTAGGTTTGTCCATTAGCATCGCTTGGACCATGTGTTAGTTTCAAGGATGAAAAAGAAGAAGCAATGTCCAAGGGCTTTGTGCCTATTGGAATCAAGTAGAAGTAGAAGATTTCATGCTTGGAGCTTGCCATCCTCGGCGTTCATGGAGTGATGAAGACAAGGTCAAAGAAGTGGTTTTCCCATGGAGTATGGGGGAGCCATTCGCAAGTCTTCATCAAGAAAGAGCAATCAAGAAAGGTGTTCTATCTTGAAGGTGACAAGATCGTCTACATCAAGCTCAAGTGGGATGCTCAAGGCAAAGGTTGATCTTGATAGGGTTTTTATTTTACCGGTCTCGTGTAGTGTTGGGAGACCGGGTTTAGGATAGATAGCCGTACTATCAAGAGGGGCTCTCAAGTGGGTGACTCGTTTGTATCTTTCGGAGAGAGCTCAAACCTTTGCATACATAGCATCATCTTTCTTGGTTGTTGTTTGGTTCTTGTCCATGTGAGGATCTAGAGCTTGTGGTTATCTTCATAACATGCTCTAGTTCATCAAAAACGGATTTCCCATGCATATCTCATTGCGTTTTTGATCTTGAGGGTTTTTCGGCTCCACACCTTGGGAGGTATCTCACATATATATTCATGGTATTTTCTCCCTTGGTGATATCCAATATTTCGATATTAGTTTCTACACTTAGTTATCTTTCCAACAAAATTGGTTTCATCTCGTTTGGAGATCGGATGCAAAAGTTATGGCATTTCTGGTTCTGAAGTTTCTCTGACCGGAAGTACCGGCCAGACGCCGGAAGTATCGCTCAGGCAGAAATGCCGCCGGTAGTACCGGTGTTAATACCGGCCCAACTTCCGGTGAACTCATCTTTGGTTCAGTATGCTCTCTGCCTAGTCTGCGCTATTTGACGGAACTTCGGTCGGTATTTCAGGCGGTAGTACCGCTAGGACATTCTTGCCACCGGTAGTTCCGGCGAAGCGGTGGTAGTACCGGCTAGGCTCGCGTTTTATTCTTTCTCTCGCAGTTTTCTGACCGTCCCGATGGGTGCCACCGGTAGTACCGGCCACCCACCGGTACTACCGTCTGTGCGTGATTTTGTGGGTAATGGGCAGATCAGGGAGCCCTTTAAAAGGTGCTCCCCTTTCCCCTTCGGCCCTCACTTGCTTTTTCTTGGTTCTTGCTCTCTCTCTCTCCTCCATTGTTGACCTTGAAGAGCTTGCCCTCTCCCCTTTCCCTTCCTATGATTCTTGCATCTTTTTGAGGGATTTGAGAGAGGAGATCTAGATCTACAAGCCCCACCAAGCAAAATCCCTTCTTTGTGAAGGAATCCTTGGGATCTAGATCTTGGAGAGTTTTGTGTTCTCCTCTTGTGTTCTTCCTCCCTTATTCCCCCAATAGCTTTTGTAGCTTTGGTGGAATTTGAGAGTGAAGGACTTGCCTCTTGCATTTGGTGCATAGGTTTGAGTTCTCCTCGGAGATATGGTGAGTTCAATCCCTTGGGATTGTTTCTCTTGGGTTCTTGGAACCCTAGACGGTTGTGTGGTTTGATAGTTGACCTTTTGTGGTCTTGTAGCCTTTTGTGGCCTTGTTGCCTTTTGTGGCTTTGCAGCCTTTGTGGCATTGTTCTTGGGGCTCCAATTAAGTTGTGGAGGTTCCCCAAGCTTGTTGGCCTTTTGTGGCATTGTGGAGCCTTTGTGGCGTTTCTTGGGAGCCCTCCAATTGAGTTGTGGAGATTGCCCCAAGCCTTGTACGGGTTCGGTGACCGCCCTCAAGTGTCCCATAGTGGAACGTGAGTAGGCCTTTGTGGCGAGCTCACAGGAGAATAGGGTGAGCCTTTTGTGGCGTCGGTGAGTTGTGTGGCTTCGCATCCTTGGTGAGGCCTTGTGTGGCGTTGGGTGAGCATCGAGCCACCACACCTCGAGGTGAGCCATTTGTGGCGTTCTAAGTACATTCCGCCCCCGCACCTCTCCAACGGAGACGTAGCTTCTTTGGAAGTGAACTTCGGGAAACAAATCATCGTCTCCGCGTCCATCGATTATCTCTCAACCGAGCCCTTTACCTATGCAATTTACATTGTGATAGCCTTCGTGCTTGAAGTAATATATCTTGCTATCACCTTGTTGCTTGTCTTGCTTAGCATAGGTTGTTGGTGCACTTAGTGAATCTAGTGGATATAGGTTTTAGCTTGATAAATTAAACGTTAAGTTTTATTCCGCATTTATTAGAGCCTAAACCGTAATATTTTTAAAACGCCTATTTGAATGAAATATGCCCTGAGAGGCAATAATAAAGTTGTTATTATGTATTCCTTGTATATGATAGATGTTTATTTTGCATGCTATAATTGTATTGATAGGAAACGTCAATACATGTGTGTTTAATAAACAAAAAGGGTTCCTAGTTATGCCTCTCTTATAGACTAGCTTGTTGATTAACAAGATGATCAAGGTTTCCTGATCATGGACATTGGATGTTGTTAATAACAAGGTCACAGCATTTGTGAAATGATGTGATGAACATTCATCCGAAGTATAGCATTACGATCAAGTCATTATGTTTATATTGCTATAACATCATATGAAGTAATCTTTATCCTTAGACCATGAGATCATGTTAATTGCTAACACCGGAAGAGTATCTTGATAACATCAAACGTCACACCGTAACAGGGTGACTATAAAGATGTGTTCAGTACTATGAAGGTGTTATGTTGAGGCTCATGGATCAAGAGTGGAATTTGTCAATCCAGATGACGGATAGATATACTCTAGGCCCTCTCGGTGATATCACATTAGGATAGCTTGCAAGCAAGTGATGTGATCACTAGAATGTTATATCACGGGAACGAGAAAAGAGTGCATGTCGGTAACGAGATCAAACTAGGTATGGAGATACCGATGATCGAATCTCGGACATGTAATATATCGAGAGACAAAGGGATTTAGTTACAACCGTTAAAGGTTCTCACGATAATAGGAGTCATCGTTGAATGTGTAGGAGTCAGTACGGATCTCCAGGTCCCACTGCTGATTATTGATCGGAGAAGGGTCTCGATCATGTCTGCATTATTCGCGAACCGTAGGGTGGCACACTTAAGAGTTACCGGACACCATTTTGGAGCACATATGTTTCAGACGAAAGAATTGCAAAGCGCAGGAATTGTTTCAATAGAAACCAGAAATTGTTTCGGGTGAAATTGTAGAAGGTGGTTCTGCATGTGATATTGAAATATTGCAAGGGGCTATATGTGAATGTTTGTTAATTAAAGTAATTAACAAAATTCTGAATAAATTTTATAAAAAGAGTTTTATTAAATGAGAGAGCACTAAATTTGGAGAAAGTTAATGCATTTAAAGTGGAGACTTTAAAAGGGAATGTGAAGAGGCATTTTAATGTGGAGGGGTTACCACCACATGAATGGGGGAGGTGAGGGGTCACCCCCCCATGCGCCGGCCATGGAGAGAGGGGGCACCCCCCCTCCTCCTATAAAAGGCCACCCATTCCCTCCTTCATCCACACACCTCCTTGTGAAGGATCTCTCTCCCCCTCTAGAATTATTCCCCCATGGTCTCGGATTAGCGAGATACATGTTCCGGGTGGCATTTCGTCTGGAAGGAGTTGCTGCTTCCGCTGGATCGCTGGAGCGAGGAGGTGGAGGTTGTCCGGTGGCTTGAACGTGTGTGCGAGTGCGGATGCGCTGCTGAGTTGCGGCGCTCGGACTTCCTCACGATCTTGAGATCGGCAAGTGTACGACTACATCAACCACGAGTTCCTACTCGTTAACAAAGCTCGTTGTCTTCGAGGGTAAGTTCTCCATGGATGTATGTCCACCCGTTTCTCTGTATCTAGTAGATAGATCTTGGCGTATAGTTCTCATCGTAGGAAAATTTTTGTTTTCTATGCTGCGGACCCAACAGTGGTATCAGAGCCTGATCTATGCGTAGGTGCTTTGCACGGGTAGCACACATATGTTTATATGTGGGCGATGATGATCATGTTATTGCATTTTCTATGTACTTTGGATATTGGTGGCATAGTGGGATAAAGCGGCCCGGACCAACCTTACATGTCATCGTACATGAGACCGGTTCCACGACTGACATGCAACTAGTTTTGCATAAGTGGCTAGCGGGTGTCTGTCTCTCCTACTATAGTCAATATCTGATTTACAACGAGTTGCTAATAACTTGGTTATCCTCGTTGTGGTTCATGTTCGTAGGTAAGACCGGTTCTATCTCCGAAAGCCCTAAGCCACGTAAAACTTGCAATTGATAAATTAGAGGCGTCTAGTTTAGATCGTTGTTGGGCTAGTGTATTGATATGGTATTGTTGTAAGTAGATGTATGATAGATACTCTTACAAGTCACTTAACGTGTAAGTTCCATAGACCTTGACCTTACACACAAAGGAATGATAGAGATCATACCACGATGCAAATGATAGAGACAAAATGCATGGACCATATCACCTCACTTCACACATTAGCATCTTATATTGCTAGTTTGGCGCTTTTGGTAGCATTATAAGATGATCCCTCATTTAGATATCAAGATAAAATGTGTTCTTCCTTAAGTATGCACCGTTTTGTGGATCGTGTTTTGAGGCATCACGTGATGATCGGGTGTTCTCGACTCAACGCTTTCATACAACGGGTGTAAGACAGTTTTACACACGCAAATACTAAGGTTCTTACTTGACGAGCCTAGCATGTACAGACATGGCCTCGGAACACGGACCAAAAGGTTAAGCATGAGTCATATAGTTGATATGATGCCCATATAGATGCTCGCCTCTGAAGCTACACCGAGTCACGTGATGATCGGACTTGGTGTAGTGGATTTGGTTCATGTAATCACCAAAAGGACACGAGGGATGTCGCTTTTGAGTGGGAGTTCATTAGTAATTTGGATTAGTTGAACTCAATCTATCATAAACTTAGTCTAAATATATTTTACAAATTCTGTTGTAGATGGCACCACCTGTTTTTAATTTCAATGTGTTCATGGAGAAAGAGAAGCTTGCTGCGAATGGTAGCAACTTCACCAACTGGGCTATGAATTTGAGGATTCTCCTCACTGCTGCACAAAAGCAATATGTGCTAGAGGCGCCGCTAGGCCCCCCACCAGCTCCTGATGCCCCTGACGAGGAAAAGAACGTCTATATAACTCGTCAGGAGGACCACAACTTAGTTCATTGCGGCATACTGTATGGGCTAGAGACAGAACTTCGAAAACGTTTCGAAAATGGCAATGCCTTTGATACCATGGGAGAATTGAAAATGATTTTCGATACCCATGCTGCCGTAGAGAGTTGTAATGCTTCTGAAAAGTTCTTTAGCTGCATGATGGAAGAGAACAACTCCGTTAGTGAGCACGTACTCAAAATGTCTGGATACGCCGATAAGCTTGTGTCCTTGGGAATAACGATTCCCATTGACTTAGGCATACATCGTGTTCTCCAATCTCTGCCACCTAGCTACAAGAGCTTCGTGATGAACTATAATATGCAGGGCATGAAGAAGTCTCTTCCCGAGCTTCTGTCAATTCTTAAGACTGCAGAAGTGGAGATTAGGAAAGAACATCAAGTGTTGATGATCAATAAGACCACCAGTTTCAAGAAGGACAAGAAAGGCAAGCAGAAGGGAAAGAAGGGCGGCAAATCTGTTGCCGCGCCTGAAAAGAAACCCCGAGCTGGCCCTAAGTCTGACACCGAGTGCTAATATTGCAAGGGGACTGGCCATTGGAAGCGCAACCGCCCCAAGTATTTGGCGAACAAGAAGGCCGGCAAGGCAAACAAAGGTATATGTGATATACATGTTATTGATGTGTACTTGACTAGTACTCGCAGTAGCACCTGGGTATTTGATACGGGATCGGTTGCTAATATATGTAACTCGGTTCAGGGGCTGCGGAACAAGCGACAACTAGCAAGGGATGAGGTCATGATGAGGGTCGGCAATGGATCAAGAGTTGATGTGATCGCCGTCAGAACGCTGCCTCTCCATATGCCGTCGGGATTAGTTTTAAACCTGAATAATTGTTATTTGGTGCCTGCACTGAGCATGAACATTGTATCCGGATCGTGTTTGATGCAAAGTGGTTATTCGTTTAAGTCTGAAAACAATGGTTGTTCGATTTATATGAATAATATCTTTTATGGTCATGCACCTGTGTTGAATGGTTTATTTCTGTTGGATCTCGATAGTAGTATTACGCATATTCATAATGTTGATGCTAAAAGGATTAAACTTGATAATGATATATCTACATATATGTGGCACTGCCGTCTAGGTCATATTGGCGTTAAACGCATGAAGAAACTCCATTCTGATGGACTTTTGGAATTACTTGATTTTGAATCATTTGATACATGTGAGCCATGCCTTATGGGCAAGATGACTAGAACGCCATTTTCCAGTTCAATGGAACGGGCGACATATTTATTGGAAATCATACATACTGATGTGTGTGGACCAATGAGTGTGTCGGCGCGAGGTGGATATCGTTATTTTGTTACTTTCACGGATGATTTGAGTAGATACGGGTATATCTATTTCATGAAACATAAGTCTGAAACCTTTGAAAGGTTCAAAGAATTTCAGAATGAAGTAGAAAATCATCGTAACAGAAAGATCAAATTTCTGCGGTCCAACCGTGGAGGAGAGTATCTTAGTTACGAGTTTAGAACACATATGAAAGACTGTGGAATAGTTTCACAACTCATGCCTGCCGGAACACCACAACGTAATGGTGTGTCAGAACGTCGTAATCGTACTTTATTGGATATGGTTTGATCTATGATGTCTCTGACTGACTTGCCAATGTCATTTTGGGGTTATGCACTGGAAACTGCTGCATTCACTTTAAATAGGGCACCTTCTAAATCCGTTGAAAAGACACCGTATGAATTATGGTTTGGAAACAAACATAAGCTGTCATTTCTTAAAGTTTGGGGATGCGATGTTTATGTGAAGAAACTTCAACCGGATAAATTCGAACCCAAAGCGGGAAAATGCATCTTCATAGGATACCCTAAGGAAACGATTGGGTATACCTTCTATCACAGATCCGAGGGCAAGGTCTTTGTTGCTAAGAATGGATCCTTTCTTGAGAAGGAGTTTCTCGCGAAAGGTGTGAGTAGTCGGAAGGTAGAACTCGAAGAGGTTATTGAACCTTCTCTTCATGAAATGGCGAGTAGCGCAGCTCCAGAAGTTGTTTCGGAGGTGACTTCACCTGATGAAGAGAGAGCTAATGATAATGATCATGAAACTCCGAAAGAGGACATTACCAAACCTCGCAGGTCAAGCAGGACACGTGCAGCTCCTGAACTGTACGACAATCCTGTTATGAATTTCATGATTGATGAAATAGATGACCCTGTGACGTATGAAGAAGCGATGATGATCCCGGATTCTAACAAATGGCTAGAAGCCATGAAATCCAAGATGGAATCCATGTACAAAAACCAGGTTTGGACCTTGGTGGACTTACCTCACGATTGAAAGGCCGTTGAGAATAAATGGATTTTCAAAAGAAAAACTGATGCTGATGGTAATGTAACCATCTATAAGGCTCGACTTGTCGCAAAGGGGTTTCGACAAATTCAAGGAGTTGACTACGATGAGACATTCTCTCCCGTAGCGATGCTTAAGTCGGTTAGGATTATGTTAGCAATTGCTGCATATTTCGATTATGAAATATGGCAGATGGATGTCAAAACTGCATTCCTCAATGGTAATATTGAATAGAGTTGTATATGATACAACCTAAGGGTTTTGTCGATCCTAAGGATGCTGATAAGGTGTGCAAACTTCAGCGATCCATCTATGGACTGAAGCAAGCATCCCGGAGTTGGAATCTCCGCTTTGATGAGGTGATCAAAGAGTTTGGATTTGTCCAAACTTATGGAGAGGCTTGTATTTACAAGAAAGTGAGTGGGAGCAATGTGGCATTTCTGATATTATATGTGGATGACATATTATTGATTGGAAATGATATAGATCTTTTAAACAGTGTTAAAAGTTATCTAAACAGCAAATTTTCGATGAAGGACCTTGGTGAAGCTTCATATATATTAGGCATTAAAATCTATAGAGATAGATCAAGACGCCTAATTGGGCTATCGCAGAGTACATACCTTGATAAGATAGTAAAGAAGTTTAATATGGACGAAAGTAAGAAGGGGTTCTTACCTATGTTGCAAGGCAAGGCATTGAGTAAGACTCAAAGTCTGGCTACGGCGGAAGAAAGAGAGATGATGGATAAGATCCCCTATGCCTCGGCCATAGGCTCTATTATGTATGCCATGCTATGTACAAGACCGGATGTGGCACATGCTATTAGTTTGACTAGTAGGTACCAACCTGATCCAGGTTTGGAACACTGGATAGCGGTCAAGAATATCCTTAAGTACTTGAGAAGAACTAAGGATATGTTTCTTGTATACGGAGGTGAAGAAGAGCTAGTCGCTAAGTGTTATGTTGATGCTAGCTTTAACACTGATCGGGATGACTCTAAGTCTCAATCCGGATACGTATTTCTCTTGAACGGAGCAACAGTTAGTTGGAGGAGCTCCAAACAACCTGTGGTGGCTGGATCAACGACGGAGGCGGAATATGTTGCTGCTTCAGAAGCAGCGCAGGAAGCGGTTTGGATGAAGGAGTTCATAACGGAACTAGGTGTGGTTCCTAGTGCGTTGGACCCAATGGTGATCTATTGTGACAATAATGGAGCCATAGCCAACGCCAAGGAACCAAGGTCTCACAAGAATTCCAAGCATATTAAGCGTCGGTTTCACTCCATCCGCGAGCATGTCAAGGATGGCGATATAAAGATTTGTAAAGTGCACACGGACCTGAATGTAGCAGATCCGTTGACTAAAGTACTCCCTAGGGCAAAACATGATCAACACCAGAACTCCATGGGTGTTAGATTTATCACTATATAAACTAGATTATTGTCTCTAGTGCAAGTGGGAGACTGAAGGAAATATGCCCTGAGAGGCAATACTAAAGTTGTTATTATGTATTCCTTGTATATGATAGATGTTTATTTTGCATGCTATAATTGTATTGATAGGAAACATCAATACATGTGTGTTTAATAAACAAAAAGGGTTCCTAGTTATGCCTCTCTTATAGACTAGCTTGTTGATTAACAAGATGATCAAGGTTTCCTGATCATGGACATTGGATGTTGTTAATAACAAGGTCACAACATTTGTGAAATGTTGTGATGAACATTCATCCGAAGTATAGCATTACGATCAAGTCATTATGTTTATATTGCTATAACATCATACGAAGTAATCTTTATCCTTAGACCATGAGATCATGTTAATTGCTAACACCGGAAGAGTATCTTGATAACATCAAACGTCACACTGTAACAGGATGACTATAAAGATGGGTTCAGTACTACGAAGGTGTTATGTTGAGGCTCATGGATCAAGAGTGGAATTTGTCAATCCATATGACGGATAGATATACTCTAGGCCCTCTCGGTGATATCACATTAGGATAGCTTGCAAGCAAGTGATGTGATCACTAGAATGTTATATCACGGGAACGAGAAAAGAGTGCATGTCGGTAACAAGATCAAACTAGGTATGGAGATACCGATGATCGAATCTCGGACATGTAATATATCGAGAGACAAAGGGATTTAGCTACAAGCGTTAAAGGTTCTCACGATCACAGGAGTCATCGTTGAATGTGTAGGAGTCAGTACAGATCTCCAGGTCCCGCTGCTGATTATTGATCGGAGAAGGGTCTCGATCATGTATGCATTATTCGCGAACCGTAGGGTGGCACACTTAAGAGTTACCGGACACCATTTTGGAGCACATATGTTTCAGACGAAAGAATTGCAAAGCGCAGGAATTGTTTCAATAGAAACTGGAAATTGTTTCGGGTGAAATTGCAGAAGGTGGTTCTGCATGTGATATTGAAATATTGCAAGGGGCTATATGTGAATGTTTGTTAATTAAAGTAATTAACAAAATTCTGAATAAATTTAATAAAAAGAGTTTTATTAAATGAGAGAGCATTAAATTTGGAGAAATTTAATGCATTTAAAGTAGAGACTTTAAAAGGGAATGTGAAGAGGCATTTTAATGTGGAGGGGTTATCACCACATGAATGGGGGAGGTGAGGGGTCACCCCCCATGCACCGGCCATGGAGAGAGGGGGCACCCCCTCCTCCTATAAAAGGCCACCCATTCCCTCCTTCATCCACACATCTCCTTGTGAAGGATCTCTCTCCCCCTCTAGAATTATTCCTCCATGGTCTGGGATTAGCGAGATACATGTTCCGGTGGCATTTCGTCTGGAAGGAGTTGCTGCTTCTGCTGGATCGTTGGAGCGAGGAGGTGGAGGTTGTCCGGTGGCTTGAACGTGTGTGCGAGTGCGGATGCGCTGCTGAGTTGCGGCGCTCGGACTTCCTCACAATCTTGATATTGGCAAGTGTACGACTACATCAACCACGAGTTCCTACTCATTAACAAAGCTCGTTGTCTTCGAGGGTAAGTTCTCCATGGATGTATGTCCACCCGTTGCTCTATATCTAGTAGATAGATCTTGGCGTATATTTCTCATCGTAGGAAATTTTTTGTTTTCTATGCTGCAGACCCAACACTATTCACCCCCCCTCTAGGCGACGTCCATTTCCTTTTCACCGGTATTAATGCATATGTACCCAACGTGTCCTCAAGATTTTCGTCATGCCTACAAGCGTGGTATTTATCCGTTAGAGCACACCGGATGCGGTTGCCAGGCCATCAGATTATATCTACGGGTCTTATCTTTATGTCGCAGACGCAACATCCAAAGGTTAATCATCGCGGAGGTGTTTCGGGTGGCCAAGGAGACGTTATCTCTAAAATTGACAATATAGTGTAAAATGGGCAAAGTCGCCAATGAGTTCGGTTGCTATAAGTGAGTTGACATTGTGAACGCAGTTGACACAATGGACTATAGGGTGCACGACCAGCGCTCCCTATGGGAGTAGTCCCGAGTGTCTATTCGAGTCATAGACTCGAGCATAGACTTATAGTCTTCGGTTGAATAGATACAACGATCCGTAAGTGCTTCAGATGATCTTGTAAATGCCATCAACGTCGACGCTTTTTCGAATGCGCGACCAATGAGACCTATGGGAGTATCCCCAAAGTGTTTGTTCGAGTCATAGATTCGTATGAGGAATCATAGCATGCGACTCGAAGATCTTGTATGTGCGCGACCAATGCTCCAATTTGGAGTAGCCCCTGAGTGTCTGGTGGAGTCGTGGAATCGAGCCGAGACTCGTGTCTTGTATCTTGTAGACGCGGTAGAAAATCATGCAAGGAGAAGCCACTGACCCGGAAGTGCATCGAGTCAGCGTCTCACGCATAAGGAGCCAAGAATCAACGATATAGTCAGAGTTGACGTAGCAGAATCATGCGGCGTTTAGCCGGGTGTGTGTACGATGTGAATGGAGTCGACGTAGTTGCTTATGTCAGGTGCGCGTCCAGTGTTGCATCTTTGTAGCATCAAGTGATGCAACCATCCAAGGAGGTACTCGACTCGGGTCTTGAGTTTATGGCGTAGCCAGTTGTTTTTTTAACTCCTGTTGGAGGACCGATAGAATAGCTCGATGTAGTCCGACATCTTTGCAAGCTATAGAAAATGCAAAGAATTGTGAAGTACTTATATCTTGTAAAATATATTTTCTATCGTCTTGTTATAACATTTTCTTTTTCCAACAAATCAACACTTTTGCACTGTATGCTAGGCCTTTTCTTTAGCCTGATTATCCTTAGTCTTAGTACTTTGCCGAGGTACTTGGAGTTCAAGGTTTCGACTATTAAGCAGAATCAGCTACTCGGGCTGTCGCGTATGTGCTGCTCGAGTGCGTGGAGTCGATGGCATATTAGGTTACTCGAAGAGGGCGCAACCCTCAAGTGTTTCGAGTGCGAGTTAAAAAAGAATCATCTCTAAGTAGAGGGAACCTTAGGTTTATTGGTAGTTGTCGTGGATGAGGTGGATGTGACCGTGGACGTAGTCGACATGATGGAGGGTCGTGTGATGGGCGAGGCCGATGCGGCAGTAAGATGCTGGAGTCGATGATGGTAGTGGGCCACAGTAGCCGATGGCGGCATTAGGTCATCATAGTCGAAGACCGTAGCGGGTCGCTGGAGCTGAGGGAGCCCCTGAGTGTAGAGTCGACGCGGTTGACGAAGTCGACGTAGTGGACGCGTGGTCCAAGTTGGTGGAGTCACGGGAGCCGATGCAACCAGTCGGTCGTGGTCGAGGTCGACGGAGTATCGTGATGAATAGAGTCGCCACAGCCGAAAATCGCATTGGGTCACCGGAGTCAAAGATCATTGCGGGTCGTCGCAAATGAAGATTGTAGTAGGTCGTTGTAGTCCAAGGCTACATCATGTCGGTGCAGCGGATTCAGGATAGCCCCCGGGCGTAGAGTCAACACGGTTGGCGGGGTCGATGTGGTGGACGTCTAGTCGAAGCAGCATCTGAGAGCTGATGCGGCGGACCGGAGTCAACGTGGCAGCGGGTCATCGAAGCGGATGGCGTCAGCGGGCTCCCGCAACCGAAGATTTTAGCGGGTCGCATGGCTTTTAATCGGACAAAGTCGATTCAGGCCCGCTAGGAGAGCTACCGAAAGATGATGAGTAGGACACCTCAGTAGTTGATGGTGATGTTGATTCCTCCAGACTTAATCACGACAGAGGATCCCATGGTTGAAGTCATTGGTGGACACGGCTAAGTCGAAGTATCTTTCGAGTTGTCCACACGGTCGGGTGATTTGCCGATGCAATATACTACTGTATTTACATACGTATGAGCTATCTATAGTTTTTTTTGGAAAAGAGTATATATTAATATCAAGAGATACCAATTACACCGAGCCTCTGCAACAACGCATGCCCTAACGGCTTTACGGATGCACACATCACCAAAAAAAGAAGAATTATAAAAATAAAAGTCCCACTACAGAGAATGGTTTCTCGAAGCAACGACACTAACACCACAGAACAACACATAAAGACCAACCACTCAAATAGCGAACTTCAAGAAGGAAAAAGTGCACAAGCGCCATCGTCATTCGATCAAAGATCATAGGTTTTCACCTTGAAGAAAGTTCTCACTCGCAAAACAATGTCTTTAACAAGGTCATTGCCACGCACAACCAATTAAGGCCATACCTTGGATTTTTATCCTGCAAGGTAAGACTGGGAACTCCACCTGTGTTGTCGCCCCCACAAATAGTCGCTACTGCGAGTCATAGATCACGCAACCAATTCCTCGTTGCCACAAAGACTCAAATCACCATCACTTCCCTGATGTTCCAGATTTCCTGACATTCTTCGCATCTAACTTCACCATGGATCATCATAGACATGACACATGATGGTAACAGATACCAAAGCTTCGCAACTCTCCCGCTGAAACAAAACGGACAGAAAAAACATGGGTATGCCTAACCGGATTCAATCTGTTCTAGCAATATCGAGGCATAGTCGCCCATGGGAGTTCGCCGGTGGAGCCTTCCGGAACTCGCCTCTCCAGACCAGATCATCAAGCGCAGGCAGCAAGCAAATCTCCATCTTCGCACCGAGGGAACCCTAGGACCTCCACCCTTATTCGCATGACTCGCAGCCCCCACGCTGCTCGTCAAGATCCAGCAAGAAGGCAGCAAAGTAGAAGGCAGCCGGAAGGCACTTTTGCAAAGATCGCATCAAATGCCCAATTCGGACTCCTCTAGCCCAGATCGCAATCCAGGAGGACCAGATCACCACCTAGTAGAAGAACTGTCTCGCGCGCCGGTGACTGATGACCGCAACGATAGTGCTCTGCCGCCTCTTCTTCGCTGCCCTACCGAAAACTCAGGCCCCAGCCGCACCAGCTGATCCGCCCTGTGTGGTCGTGCCGCTGCCATGCCCCTCTGCTTATTCGATGAAAAACGGGGCACGTCCCCTCCTGCCCTCTGCCTTCAGCGGGACGACCGCCGCCACCACCGCTGGAGACAGCGGCAGCAGCGGCCAGGCGACATCTGGGAGGGGGAGGCTGGAAGGCTAGGTAGCAGTTTGATTGATCCTTTCCTTTTTTTTTCTTCATGATTGATCTAGTCGGATGCGAGTGAAGTCTTTTGTATGGAATTTTTTTCCTTCTCGATCGACCTTGATCCAGTTGTTAGCTGCACGGGTACCTGCTCATAAAATCATAGGCCTTCATGGTCGTGCGCCTTGGATTATTTGGACGAGCTACTAGGCCGCACGGTTGGGATTTTCTTCTTCTTTTCGCATGCATATCACATTGCACCAACGCCGATGACTGACTTCACATGACACACACGTTTAGCGTTTAGCACACGTACAGGCCGAATCAGTCTCCTGTCATATGCCAGATCTGGATTATCCAAAGCACTTTGGATTTTGATGAATCCCATGTGCTTCTAGCTTCCGGTAGACTAGATGGACCTCACGCCTAGTTTGATATATTTTTTGCTTCATTGATTCTGCCATCTGGGACGAACGGGGTGTGATGACGGCGCAACTTGCTGACCATGTCGGGAAAGAACTCCTTGCATCCAAAATTACCATCACCGTTGATACATAAATTTAAGGGTCGCCAAACTTCAGATCATCCCTCCGTCAAGGGAGCCGAAGGTCGGGCGGGATGCCGGTGCGCAGAGTGAGCTCGAGGGAGCCTAAGTGGGTCTTCTTGCCAGGAGCCAAAGAGTCGTAGATCGTCGGTGATGGAACTGCCAAGGTCACAACATCAGCGTGCGGAGTTCCCATAGACGGTACCAATTGACGTGGGGTTAACATGTCAATGCCCATTGTTTATGGACTTGGGTTTAGAGGAAGAGCGGCGTGTTGGAGACTTCGTCGGCTAACAGACAAACAACATGGAGACACGAGGTGTATCCAGGTTCAGTCCCCCGGAGGGAAGACCCTACTCCTGCTTGTCTGCTCTTGATTGATAGAGGATCCGAAGGATTACAAGGGTGTCTTGATGGCGATGGATGCGCACATTATATCTGGCGGGTGTATGCGTGCTAGGGTTTTGATGTCTAGATCTATTGTAGCATGCTCAACTCGTTGGACCCTCCTAGCCTTTATATATGTGGAGGCTAGATCTTAGGTACCAATACAATTTGGTTACAAATTGTATTCGAACTCTAGTCTTGAGCTTTCCTTGTCTTGCGCGCTTGGAGTCCATGTCCACATGGGCTTCTTACCAGCCGAACGGTCATGGACCTTGGCAGATCATCGAGTGGGCCTTCCGTTGAACTGCACCAGGTAGGCTAGAGTTGGGTGCCCGTTGGACATACCTATGTCAAGTACCCTAGGGAGGTTTATATAGTGCTACATCGCTAGGTTTACATGGATAACACCAAATCGGTTAAGGTTTCGATGGTTTGACCTAATCCAACTAGGCCTAGCTATGCTTTTGGGCCTTCTGCTTCCAGTCGCCATGGTCCTTAGTCACATCTTTTCCAGTCGCCGTGCCAGCGAGCCCACACATTGTGGGTTTGAGCCAGTTGAATCCATCTTATGAGTATATCCCGATTGGCATATCCACGTCATCAGATGTGGGCTTGAAAGAATTAATCATTACCACACGTTGGTATGTTTGGTGGCAAAGAAGGCAAATCGTACATGAGGAGAATATTAGTAATACAATGAGATCTGCGCAAGCTATTGCGGCAATTACCACAAATTATTTTAGAGCAAGCAAGAAGAACATCGAGATACGCCATGATGGATGGGAGAAACCGAAGGAGGGTACCGTAAACTCAATGTGGTTGCATCTTTCTTGGCAGATTCTTGCACAGGATCTACTGATGCGGTAATCAGGGATGCTCATGGAACTGCTATCGCTTGTAGTAACTGCGAAATGGCATCTATATTGAATGCAATGACCGCATAAGCAAGAGCTCTCCGGGACAGTCTGTTATTAGGGTGTACAAACCTAGAAGTAAACATTGACCGCACGGAGGTTATTATGACAATGTTAGATGGTGGTAATTCTGTTGGAGTTGCTGCGGCAATATATGAGTGCTCTTTTCTTGCTCGTAATTTTGCTCATAGCCATAAGTATTGCAATATAGTTGCTCATACCTTAGCTTGTAAGGTGGATGGATTTTATTTGTGAGGTTCTCATAAACGATATAATCCTGTTTAAAAATCAATAAAGTGGCATGGCGTTTCCCAAAAAAAAGTCCACCGGTTTGGATTGGACCAGACTCATCATACTCCAGTTCTGTAGAGATTACACTAGTCTTAGTCGACAATATTCCATGTCAAAGCACGGCAAGGTGCTGGTATCATGGACAAGGAAAGCACAGCCAGTCGGCCCCCCTGCAAATTAGGTACGCGACGAACGACGCCTCCTCAAAGTCTTATATTCCACTTCCACGCCGCACTGCAACACCCAACCAACACGCACATGGAGTACCATTGACCAGCCGCGCCGGCCGCTTCCGCCCCGGCCGCAAACCGAAGGAGGGTACTGTAAACTCAATATGGTTGCATCTTTTTTGGCAGATTCTTGCACAGGATCTACTGATGCGGTAATCAGGGATGCTCATGGAACCGCTATCGCATGTAGTAACTGCGAAATGGCATCTATATTGAATGCAATGACCGCATAAGCAAGAGCTCTCCGAGACAGTCTGTTATTAGCTGGGCAAGTTGGGTGTACAAAGCTAGAAGATTCTGTTGGAGTTGCTGCGGCAATATATGAGTGCTCTTTTCTTGCTCCTAATTTTACTCATAGCCATAGGTATTGCAATGTAGTTGCTCATACCTTAGCTTGTAAGGTGGAGAGATTTTATTTGTGAGCTTCTCATAAAACGATATAATCCTGTTTAAAAATCAATAAAGTGGCACGGCGTTTTTTTAAAAAAAGTCCACCGGTTTGGATTAAACCAGACTCATCATACTCCAGTTCTATAGAGATTACACTAGTCTTAGTCCACCATATTCCAGGTCAAAGCACGGCAAGGTGCTGGTATCATGGACAAGGAAAGCACAGCCTGTCAGCCCCCCTGCAAATTAGGTACGCGACGAACGACGGCCTCCTCAAAGTCTTATATTCCGCTTCAACGCCGCACCGCAGCACCCAACCAACACGCACATGGAGTACCATTGACCAGCCGCGCCGGCCGCAAACTAAATCCCCTCCTCTCCCTCGCGTTGGCCGACAGCCGCCCCCCGCCGGCGCGACCCAATGGCTACGGTAGACGCTGCATCCGCACTCGTCCTCCTCCCGCTCCTCGTCCTCTTGGTTTCTGCCGGCGCCGCCAATGCCGCTACGGAGTCGGACGCCCAGGCTCTCCTGGCCTGGAAGGCCAATCTCACCGATGCGGCCGCGCTCTCCAGCTGGGCCAAGCCCGCGAAGGGGCTCTGCTCCTGGCAAGGCGTGTCCTGCGACGCCACCGGCCGCGTCGTGTCTCTCAAGCTCCGGGACCTCGGCATCGCCGGCACGCTCGACGCGCTAGACACCGCTGCGCTCCCGGCGCTCGCCAAGCTCGACCTCAACGGAAATAACTTCGTAGGCGCCATCCCAGCGAGCCTCTCCCGCCTGAGCTCCCTCACCTCGCTCGACCTCGGCAGCAACGGGCTCGACGGCGCCATCCCGCCGCAGCTCGGCGACCTCTCGGGCCTCGTCGACCTGCGCCTCTACAACAACAATCTCGTCGACGCCATCCCGTACCAGCTCAGCAGACTCCCCAGGATCGAGCATTTCGACTTGGGCTCCAACTTCCTCACCAGACTCGACCGCAGGTTCTCGCCCATGCCCACCGTCACCTTCATGTCGCTCTACCTCAACTACCTCAACGGCAGCTTCCCCGAGTTCATCCTCCACAGCGCCAACGTCACCTACCTCGACCTGTCGCAGAACACCCTCTCCGGGCCGATACCGGACTCGCTGCCGGAGAAGCTCCCAAACCTCCTACATCTCAATTTGTCCATCAATGCCTTCTCCGGCCCGATACCGGCGTCGCTGTCCAAGCTTGGGAAGCTCCAGGACCTGCGGCTCGGCTCCAACAATCTGACAGGGGGCATCCCCGATTTCCTTGGGTCGATGTCCCAGCTCAGAGCTCTTGAACTCGGCAACAACCAGCTCCGCGGTCCGATCCCGCCGGTTCTTGGCCAGCTCAAAATGCTACGACGCCTTGACATCAAGAGCGCCGGGTTGGTTTCCTCTATACCACCGCAACTGGGCAACCTTTCCAACCTCAGTTTCGTGGACGCGTCCGTGAACAACCTCACTGGTCTCCTGCCGGCGGCGTTGGCCGGGATGCGCAAAATGCGGGAGTTTGGCATATCGTCGAACAAACTCGGCGGTCAGATTCCGCCGGCTTTGTTCACGAGCTGGCCAGAGCTCATATCATTCCAAGCGCAGAACAACTCGTTCAACGGCACGATTCCGCCGGAGCTCGGCAAGGCGACCAAGCTGAATATCTTGTATCTCTTCAGCAACAATCTTACGGGCTCTATCCCCGCAGAGCTCGGCGAGCTGGTGAACCTGAATGAGCTGGATTTGTCGGTGAACTCTGTCACGGGACCGATCCCCAGCTCCATGGGGAACCTCAAGAAGCTCACCAGACTGGCGCTCTTCTTCAACCGGCTCAACGGCACGATCCCGCCGGAGATCGGCAACATGACGGCGTTGCAAGTCTTGGACGTCAACACCAATCACTTGGAAGGCGAGCTGCCCGCCACCATCACATCGCTCAAGAATCTCAATTACCTCGCTCTGTTCGATAACAACTTCAGCGGCACCGTACCACCGGACCTCGGGATAGGGCTGAGCTTGACCGACGCGAGCTTCGCCAACAACAGCTTCTCCGGCGAACTGCCACAGCGCTTGTGCGACGGCCTCGCCCTCCAGAACTTCACGGCGAACCACAACAACTTCGGCGGCACGCTGCCACCGTGCCTCAAGAACTGCACGGGGCTGTACCGGGTGCGGCTGGAAGGGAACCACTTCGCGGGTGACATCTCGAAGGCGTTTGGTGTCCACCCCCGCTTGAACTACCTGGACATCTCCGGGAACAAACTGACAGGCCGGCTGTCGTCGGATTGGGGGAAATGTATCAATGTCACGAGCCTGCAGATGGATGGTAATCGCTTATCCGGCAGCATTCCGGCAGCGTTTGGGAGCATGACGAGCTTACAGGACCTCAACTTGGCTGACAATAATTTCACCGGAGGTGTTCCATCTGAGCTGGGCCAGCTCGGCCTTATGTTCAGACTCAATCTTAGCCATAATGCCATTTCGTGGACAATTCTGTTAGCTTTGCGACAAGTAAATAACGAAGAACGAAAATAAAATTGCAACGAGGGGGACACAGATTTAACGTGGAAAACCCTCTCCAACAAAGAGAGGGGAAAAACCACGGGCGCCAGCCAGCGAAACTTCACTATATCGGAGAGTGTTTACACAACGCCGGGGATTTCACAGATGCAACTTATCCCAACCGGCGGCTTACAAGAAGTATATATAGCAGTGGTAACCTAGGTCATCAACGATCCGCATCGGCCCAATCCTCCGATGACGGGTCTCGCTCCGCTCCGTCAGAAGTTGGCCTTTACTTTGTAGAATTTGGATCAACATATAACAAATTCCAGCAAATTTGGGCCACAATTCCAAGCTACAGATTATTGATCTGTCCGGGAATTTGCTTGGAGGAACGATACCGGTGAGCATTGGCCAGCTTAGTGATCTAACGCTTCTTGATATGAGCAAGAACAAGTTGACGGGGCAGATACCAACTGAGCTGGGCAATCTGGTTCAGCTGCAGGCCCTTCTTGATCTGAGCAGTAACTCATTGTCGGGTGCGATCCCATCGAATCTTGAGAAGCTGGTGACTTTGCAGAAACTGAACCTGTCACACAACGATCTCAGTGGTTCAATACCAGCAGCGTTTTCTCACTTGTCAAGCCTTGAAACTGTTGATTTCTCTTACAATCAACTCACCGGTGAGATACCGTCTTTCCCTAACACCTCGGCTGATGCCTACATTGGGAATCTGGGGCTCTGTGGTAATGTGCCAGGCATAACTTCTTGTGACCACAGCTCTAGCAATGCATCTTCAGGGCATGACAAGAGAATAGTCATCGCAGTAGTTGTATCAGTTGTTGGGGTTGTGTTACTTGCAGCCATTGCTGCTTGCCTCATACTGATATGCAGAAGGAGGGCATGTGAGCAGAAAGTGCTGGAGGCTAACAGCAATGATGCTTTTGAGTCCATGATCTGGGAAAAGGAGGGGAAATTCACATTCTTTGACATCGTGAATGCCACGGATAACTTCAACGAAATCTTCTGCGTTGGTAAAGGTGGGTTTGGGACCGTGTACAGGGCTGAGCTTGCAAGTGGGCAGGTTGTGGCTGTGAAGCGGTTCCATGTCGCCGAGACAGGCGACATATCGGACGTGAGCAGAAAGAGTTTTGAGAATGAGATTAAGGCGCTGACGGAGGTTCGCCACCGGAATATCGTCAAGCTCCATGGCTTCTGCACTAGCGGTGACTACATGTATCTGGTGTATGAGTACTTGGAAAGGGGCAGCTTGGCGAAGGCATTGTATGGGGAGGAAGGGAAAAAGAAGCTGGACTGGAACATGAGGATGAAGGTGATCCAGGGGGTTGCTCATGCCCTGGCCTACTTGCATCATGACTGCAACCCACCCATCGTTCATCGAGATATCACTTTGAATAATATTCTGCTTGAATCTGACTTCGAGCCACGGTTGTGTGATTTTGGCACCGCAAAGTTACTCGGGTCTGCTTCGACAAACTGGACTTCTGTGGCGGGATCGTACGGCTACATGGCTCCAGGTACACATTTTATGCGTATACTATATATGGTTTGATTCTAAATCAGACACTGCTTAGTAGTATCATATTGGAGCAGCACACAAACATATGTCAGCTCTGGTTGTTTGCTTGCAGAGTTTGCATACACAATGAGGGTAACTGAAAGGTGCGATGTGTATAGCTTCGGCGTTGTTGCACTGGAGGTCATGATGGGGAAGCACCCTGGTGACTTGCTAACCTCTCTGCCGGCCATCTCTTCAGCTCAAGAAGATGATTTACTCCTCAAGGACATACTGGACCAGCGGTTGGATCCTCCAACTGAACAGCTTGCAGAAGAAATTGTGTTCATCGTCAGGATAGCACTTGCTTGCACCCGGGTAAATCCTGAATCCAGGCCCTCAATGCGATCTGCAGCGCAGGAGATATCAGCACATACCCAGGCCTACCTCTCAGAAGCGTTCAGACTTATCACAATAAGCAAGCTAACAGACTACGTGAAGTGACGTACCTCTGTGCAGAGAATTGGAACCCACACAGCCACAGTTACTGCCAAAGACCAGTATTGGGAGAGCATATTGCGTTAACTGGCTGATAAAATATATAACAGCCAAATTATCCTGAAGATTTTCATTAGCAAAACAATGTCTTCGCAGCGATGTTTGTAAACTTAATGTTTGTAAAATAGATAACAGCCAAATTATCCTGATAAAATAGTACTCCCTCCATCTCAAAATAGATCTCCCAAATTTATCTAAATTTGGATGTATCAGTGTCTAGATACATTCAGATTTAGAAAAATTCCTGACAGACAGAGACAGTACTAAGTAGTATTTTCCTTTGTACTATCTTGTGCTATTATTCTTTGTTTCTTTCTGTGAAGGGCTAAACAGTAAGGATGTAACATGCCAACATGTAACCGTAAGATGGACAATAAAAAGGCATCAAGTTTTCTGTTTTCTGGTACTGGTAGTGGCTCAGATGATCTTGTCCAAATGGATGGTGAATACATTTATGTGATAAATTGTTTAATTGGAAAAAACGTCCATGCAATTTCTGAAAGAAAAAAAGACAATTTTTTATTAAAGAAAAAAGACTATACTACCATTTTAAGAGGAGATTTGAGTTTTATTTTCTATAGCTGATTTGCATAAAATTGTGAACTTCTCGAAAGAGGGTGTGCCGCAACACAAAACTCCACTCACAAGTCACAACCGTATTTAGCTCCTTATTTGTTGAACAAGCTAGTAATACTAGATGCATAATTTTAGGGCTTAGTTAGTCCACGGCTCCAAAGTTGTTGGGCAAGTGCATCGCGGGATCCGACTTGCCTGTAATTGCCAGGTTTTACAAAGTTGGACGGTCAACTACCGAGAGGGCTCCATTTTGAGGCAAACTCATCTCACCCCTACCAAATTCAAATATTCCGTCAACTCTCTCGTGAAGTAGACGGTCGGGATCCCTATGTTAGTACTCTGTCCGTGACGCGAGCGCCAACATGGAAACCACATACGCAAAACGAGGAACTACCACCTTGGTGCGTTGACCACATTCACAAATTCACTCCCTCCTTTCGCATGAACCCTAGCACTGCCGGTGGCAAAATCCACCCTCCAACCAGAATGATCTCTTTGGATATTTGCCTTCTGGCGCCAAGTTGCTGCGCCCACTCGCTGATCCCGAGCTCTAATGCCGCATGTTGTGCCCACCGTTGCGAGACTCTAGCCCGCCTCCGCCGCCGGACGAGCTGAGCAGCACAGAGGATGACAAATCCCACTGCACAGTTCAACTTCATGGATGAATGAGGCATCATGGTTCCTCCAGTGTGTGATAGTCAACTAAGTGGGTTGATGAAAAGGATGAGTGGGGTTCGCATGTTTATGATTAATTGTAAAATACTGAATGTGGAAGCTGCTGCTACAGGGAGTCGCCTTGCTAATCTTGGACAGAGTGGTCTAACTCAAACCCCTGCTGCTGGTAAGCAAAATGTGGTTCGTTCTCTACGACATGCTTTTGGCGGGCAATATCCTCGTAGGAGTCCCCCTGCTATTCTTGGACAGGGTGGTCTAACTCGAACCCATGCTGCTAGTAAGCAAAATGTGGTTCGTCCTCTGCGCCATGCTTCTGTCGAGCAACCTCCTCGTAGGAGTTCCCGTATTACCGTTGTGCAAACCCTAGCTATGGAATCTACTGGTACTGGTCGTCCCCGTGGTGTTGTTGCTCTGGCTGCTGACCCAATCTCTGCCGCTGTTGAGCAAACTAAGGCTTCCGGAGGCTGCCACGCTATTGTTGCCAAAACTGTTGTCTTGGGTGCTGCTCCTCCTCAAACTCGTGCTCAAGTTTAGCGGGCTGCTGTTGCGGCTACTCCAAGCCCTGTTGTTGTGGAGCAAGCTCATGGTATGGACTCTGCTAGCACTCGAAACACTGCTGTTGTGGGAACTTCTCATGGTCGTCGATGTGGCGTGGTAGCAGCTGCTCCTAATATAGCTGCTGATAGCTGTGGCCCTACCTATCCACCAGGTATTGTAGCTCCTGCTGCTAAGGGCCCTCGCCTTGATCCTCCTGATGATGCTTTCACCAAGGTTGCTCCAGCTACCGATGACGCTGGTGATGGGGACGGTGGAGTTGTGGCTAGGTCTGATGGTGCCTCTCCACCTCTCGTACCTCTCGGTGGTTTCAGTCCTACAGAACCTGATGATGGCAAAGTACACGTTCATATCGGTGTCAAGAAGTTTACTGCAAAATTAGATGATGGTACATAAAATTTCTACGACAACTTTGATCTAATCCTTGGCAGATACAATCCTGAAGTGGTACAGATATCTGACCTCGTGGCAGCATTACGTGCGAAGGTGGCGTGGGGGTCCTCCCAGGTAGCACATTTGGTATATTATTGTTACAAGACCAAAACGGCTACACCACTAAAAGTTACCAGTGATTTAACCATACCGTTTAGAAGGATACATAGTAAACGTGAAGTGTACATATACTTGATAGCGCAAATGGTTAGAGAGGAATTGGATTTCGACAATAGAGATGATAGACTTGTATAAAACATGTGTGACCTACTTGATGGCATCACTAATGGTTGTGCGACTGAGGGTAGCTTTGATACTCCATGCTTGTTTTATATCAACTTTCTTATGTTTTGTTCACACTTTGAGGTGTTTTTATACATTTTATGGAACTAACCTATTAACAAGATGCTACAGTGCCAGTTGCCTATTTTCTGCTATTTTTGGTTTCAGAAAAGCTAGTAAGAAAATATTCTCGCAATTGGACGGGACAAAAGCCAAAGTCAATATTTTACCAGAAGGAACACGAAGACCGGAGGGGAGACGAAGTGGCGCACCAGGGCGGCCACACCTGGTGGCGGTGCGGCCAGGGGGGCGCCACCAGGTGGTGTGGGCCTCCTGGAGCTCCATCGACCTTGCCCCTTCTCCTATAAAAGTGTCATGAGACAAAAACCCTAAGTACTAAATCAGAATTCTACGAAAAGTTCAACAGCACCGCCACCACTTAAGAGGAGATTCGAGGGACACAAGTCTCTGTCCCGGCACCCTACTGGGGAGAATATCATTTTGCGGCCCGAAAGTTGGGGTGTCCAGGCAACGCGGTACCCAAATTGCTTACAATCAGCTGCGTTGCCCAAAGTTGGCGTGCCAAATACTCAGAGGGTCTTTTTCGGCACGAATTTAACTTTACGTTTCAATACAAAATATCAGGCTAACGACCGTCCAGTTGCCCCCCTGTCAGTTCTCGCCGTTATGTCGCTCCCGTCGCTTAGGCGGGGTGGCTATCACGTAGCCTTGCAGTGCTGGCACAGTGGATAGGATAACACCCCTGCCCAGTGTATTGACGTGTCAAAACAGGGCACATGTATCAGCATTATAATTATTTTTTGTTTACTCAGAAGCTGAAACGGCCATCGCCACGCGTCTCTCCTTGGACTTCCGTCCCAATCTTTAACCACTACCTTAAAAGCGCATTGACGGTTCCACCGTTCCTCTGCCTCGCAGAAACCACTCTTCTTCTTCCTGTCATCTGTCTTCTTCCCGTCTTCTCCTTGCCGCCATGGAAGATCGTCGCACTCCAGAGACAAGCTTCACTACCCATGACAATAAGAAGATAGACGTTGTCTACACCAACGAGGAGGAGACAGTGGTGCGAGTCCTGAGGATGTACGAGGGTTGGCTTGAGAAATATGAGGACAGGTTTATGGGATTGGACCTGGAGTACACCCTAGAGCACCCATATGAAGGGAGTGAAGTTGACGTCGTTTAACTGGCCATGCGGAAACACGTCCTCGTCTACCACCTCTCCTAGTTTGTAGATCTGCTCTCTGTAGCTAACCGCTTTTAGGGTTTTCTCCTCTTGTTCTTTGTCCACTTGCTCATCTTGCAACTACTGAATTTTATTTAGGACCAAATAAATTATAACAAGACAATGTTGAGAGTCTTGATCTTGCATTTACTAAACTTTTCAAAATTATATTCAGATGATGATCTTGCATTGACAAAATATTTGTAGTTACAAATTTTGGTGATGACAAACTATATACTTTCAGGACTGATAGGAATTGTCTGGCGCTGCGCCAGTTCCTTGTAGAAAAGGGAATTGTTTTCTGCACTGTTGACAAAACAACTGATTTTTTGAAATTTTATCAAGAGGGAATTATAATTCCTGCGCACAACTGGATCGATATTCAGTGTCTTGTCAATATCCTAGGGGGCTCGAGGAAGGATGGAATGGCATCACTCGCAACTAGAATCCTCGATGAGTCGTATGACAGAATGAAGGAAGATTTCCCTACGGATAGGCACGATTTCTAGTATGAGTGGCCATTGTCTAATATAAACATGAAGTATGCAGCCATAGATGCTTACGTGACCTACCAGCTGTACAAGAAGATCCATTTTTTCTACGTTACCTCGTGTTTTGCCCTATTTGCAAGAGGGAAGATGAGCTTACGAGAGCCCTTTGTAGAAAATGCAGAATAGCTGAGTTTGAAGCTGCATATGCAAAAAAAATGGCTGCATCTGAAGCAGCTGACAGAGAGGCTGCAGAAGAAGTTGAAAGAGAGCTTGCAGCTGAAGCAGAAGCAACTGACAAAGAGGCTGCAGCTGAAGCAGCAAACAGAGAGGCAGCATCTTCTAGCGGCAACAATCAGGCCTGTGATGCACCGCTAATTGTGCCGCAGGACGCTGAAGATAGGGAAGCCAAGTCAGATCCTAGGTGGGACAAAGCATTTCGTGAGCTGTGGAGTACCTGGAATGGTCGCAGTTGGTCGCCTAGGAACGATGGCAAGCACCTCAAGTGGTCTGATGAGAAGTGAATTAAATTTTACTTCTCAGTGTTATGTTTCTGTTTTGTGGAACTCAGTTAGCTTGTCAAGATGTCTAGCGCCTCAAGTGATAGTAGTAAAATAAATTTAACCCTCTTTGTGTTATGTTTATGTATGTGTCTTGTAGCTTGTCAAGATGGTAGCTCGTTAACTGGCAGTTTGAAAGAATGCCCTTTTCCTCTCTCGCTAAACAGATATGTTTCATTTTGCCCAAATTGGTAGAAAATCTAGAGAAGATTCTCACTTCGATAATTCGTTCCCTTTTGGACCTCTTTTTTGCCTCCGATCAGGTAGCAAATCTAGAGCAGCAAATCACACCAGGCAGAATACATTCATTCAGAAAACAAAACACATGTAGATATAGTTGTACGCAGCTAAATAGGATATAGCGATAGAAAGTAGGTTGCTTAACGAGGTTCGATGCATTCAGCCAGAAATAGGATGCAAGCAAAATATAGAAAATGAAAAGAAGCTGCTTAGCATCAGTAGCCGCCGCAGCAGCAGTTACATTCAAGGACACATCCAACCCGTCCTTCATGCGCCCGTGCCTCCGCCTCCTCCCTCTAGCGCTTCCTCCACTTCTTGCTGCCCAGTCCCTTTATCTTGGGGGCCTTGGGCCTGATTGGAGGCATGCAACCCTCTTTGATGGCCACCCGCTAGAGGTTTTGGAGGTGAATGCCGAGAGCCCGGTGTTCGGCGATGTAGGCATTGATGTTCATGGTCTCGCGCTCGCCGCCTTCGTGGATGTCGGAGCCCGGGACCTCTGCATGCTTCAGTAAGGAGTTGAAGTCGGTGCCGGCGAGACTCACCCAGCTGAAGGCGATCCCCTTGCAGAAGGGGCAGCGCCGGGAGCCACCCCTGAAGAAGGCATCATACTGGCGGGCCCGCAATCTCCTCAACACCTGACGAGTCTTGCTGTGGATGGACTCGTCATCGCTGTAGATGTCGCTGCCGGAAACCTATTGGAAGAAAAGGAAAATGGGGGAGTAGATGATGTAAGAAGACCGAGCAATCGAAATGCAAACAAGCGAATCCTAATAAACCAAGATCTAGCATCCAACAATGGGAAACCAGGGGAGGGGAGCAAACCCTAGTTACCTCCGACCATGGGTCGTCGATGCTGGTGTCATAGGGGTTCAGCGGAGCGATGTACTTATCTGGATTGTAGGTGCCTAAGAAGTTCCTGATATGCTTGTGACCGGCTGGGCCTCCTCGCTGGCGGGGGGCTCCTCTTTGACGGCCCCATCGGTAGCGGGGAGGGGGGCCTGGACGAGAACGGCGGCTGCCATCGATGGCTCGACAGGGGCCTGGACAGGGACGGCAGCTGCTTTCAACGCGTCGAGGGGGACCGGCATGGAGACGGGGGCCTCCTCACCGGCGGCCTCGGAGGCGACGATGGCCACCTTATCCTCCTCCGCCATCGCCGGCGCAGACGGGGTATTCTCGGGAGTTTGCGGGTGCTGGTGGGACAGTGGAGAGGGTTGCGTGGGGAGAGTGAGCGAGAGTGAGAGTGGGTGTGCAGAGAGGGGCTCTATAGTTAAGGTGGATGGAAGCAAGGCACGTTTCGTTGCACCACCGTGCACCGCACCACGCAGTCTACTGCATCGTGCACCGCAACACACGCATAGTACGTCACGTTTTTTCCTGGGCCATGCATGGCAGTTCTGTATTGAGCCACATGCAAAGGGCGTATACACAATTTCTATGTACGAAGTTTAACACGGCCCTAAAATTGGCGATAGTTAAAAGTGGAAATGTAGAGGGGAAGGTAGGTGGCTGTATGGCGATATTTCTGGGGTTGTGCTAGATCGGGTAGAGGGATGTGTTGATGGCTGCGAGTGACTCGATGAAGGCGAAGACGTTAGGTCTCGTCGATCTTAGCTCTTCGGCCTCCGGCTAGCGCGTGCAAGCTTCTTATGGTGGGACCCAGTTGGAAGTGAGATTGAGAGCCGCTGCGTAAAAAATGGGATATGTCTTATTAAAATCAAGTGGCAATAAATTGCAGCTATCCATCGACGACCGTGCACTCGATGACGCATGTGTTGTGGCATAGTAGTAGCAGCAATAGGCTTTTTAGACTTGATTAAACATGACATGACCGCTCGACAACTTTTTCCATGGAAGGCTTTGTGTTCCTTCTTGTAGAAGTCTCGCTGAGGGAGACGTCCATGATGTCTCACGCTGTACTGTGAAGGGCACGACGTGTGCAACGATCATCGTTGGATCACACAGACTCAACAGTTGGTGCGCACGTTATGCGTGACAACTGTGACAACCAATTAGGGAGTAGCAAACAGAGTGAGCACAGGTTTGGGCTTCTACGAAAGATACAGAGATGGGGCAAAACTAAGCAGTGTCAAAAAATCAAGGGCAAAACTGAGTAGTATAAAAATGGAAAGTAAGTGTTGTGTACAATGAAATACATGGAGCAACCAATGGCATTGCATGTCAGTTCTTCTCACAAACCACATAAGGATACACCAGTGTCATTGCATGTGTGTTCTTTTCATGAACCACATCTAGAGTCATTGCATGTTTGTTCTTCTGATGAACCACATAAGGATACACCGGTGTCATTGGATGTGTGTTCTTTTCATGAACCACACCCAGTGTCATTGGATGTGTGTTCTTTCCACAAACCACACATGGATCCACCAGTGTTATTGCATGTCTGTTATTTTCATGAACCATAGCTAGAGTCATTGCATATCAGTTCTTTCCACAAACCACATATGGATCCACCAGTGTCATTGCATGTCTGTTCTTTTCATGAACCACAGCTAGAGTCATTGCATGTCAGTTCTTCTCACAAACCACATAGGGATCCACCAGTGTGATTGCATGTTTGTTCTTTTCATGAACCACACCAAGTTTCATTGCATGTCTGTTCCTCTAAACAAACCACACATGGATCCACCCAGTGTCATTGCATGTCTGTTCGTTCCACAAACCACATATGGATCCACCAATGTCATTGCATGTGTGTTCTTTTCATGAACCATATCTAGAGTCATTGCATGTCAGTTCTTGTCACAAACCACATAAGGATCCACCAGTGTCATTGCATGTCTGTTCTTTTCATGAACCACACCCAGTGTGATTGCATGTGTATTCTTTCCACAAACCACACATGGATCCACCAGTGTCATTGCATGTGTGTTCTTATCATGAACCACACCCAGTGTCATTGGATGTGTGTTCTTCTCATGAACCACACATGGATCCACTAGTGTCATTGGATGTGTGTTCTTTTCATGAACCACAGCTAGAGTCATTGCATGTGTGTTTTTCTAAACAAACCACACATGGATCCACCAGTGTCATTGCATGTCTATTCTTTTCATGAACCACACCTAGTGTGATTGCATGTCTGTTCTTTTCACAAACCACGCATGGATCCACTAGTGTCATTGTATGTCTGTTCTTTTCATGAACCACATCTAGAGTCATTGCATGTCAGTTCTTCTCACAAACCACATAGGGATCCACTAGTGTGATTGCATGTGTGTTATTTTCATGAACCATAGCTAGAGTCATTGCATATCAGTTCTTTCCACAAACCACATATGGATCCACCAGTGTCATTGCATGTCTGTTCTTTTCATGAACCACACCTAGAGTCATTGCATGTTTGTTCCTCTCATGAACCACATATGGATCCACCAGTGTCATTGCATGTGTGTTATTTTCATGAACCACAGCTAGAGTCATTGCATGTCAGTTCTTCTCACAAACCACATAGGGATCCATCAGTGTGATTGCATGTCTGTTCTTTTCATGAACCACACCCAGTGTCATTGCATGTCTGTTCCTCTAAACAAACCACACATTGATCCACCTAGTGTGATTGCATGTCTGTTCTTTTCACAAATCACACATGGATCCACCAGTGTCATTGCATGTGTGTTCTTTTCATGAACCACACATGGATCCACCTAGTGGGACTACATGTCTGTTCTTTTCACAAACCACACATGGATCCACCAATGTCATTGCATGTCTGTTCTTTTCATGAACCACAGCTAGAGTCATTGCATGTCATTTCTTTTCAAAAACCACATAGGGATACACCAGTGTGATTGCATGTGTGTTCTATTCATGAACCACAACTAGAGTAATTGCATGTTAGTTCTTCTCACAAACCACATAGGGATCCACCAGTGTGATTTCATGTCTGTTCTTTTCATGAACCACACCTAGTGTCATTGCATGTCTGTTCCACTAAGCAAACCACACATGGATCCACCCAGTGTCATTGCATGTCCGTTCCTTCCACAAACCACATATGGATCCACCAGTGTCATTGCATGTGTGTTCTTTTCATGAACCATAGCTAGAGTCATTGCATGTCAGTTCTTCTCACAAACCACATAAGGATCCACTAGTGTCATTGCATGTCCGTTCTTTTCATGAACCACACCCAGTGTGATTACATGTGTGTTCTTTCCACAAAGCACACATGGATCCACCAGTGTCATTGCATGTGTGTTCTTTTCATGAACCACACCCAGTGTCATTGGATGTGTGTTCTTCTCATGAACCACACATGGATCCACCAGTGTCATTGCATGTGTGTTCTTTTCATGAACCACAGCTAGATTCATTGCATGTGTGTTCTTATAAACAAACCACACATGGATCCACCAGTGTCATAGCATGTCTGTTCTTTTCATGAACCACACCAAGTGTCATTTTATGTATGTTCTTTCCACAAACCACACATGGATACAACCAGTGCCATTGGATGTGTGTTCTTTTCATGAACGACACCCAGTGTCATTGGCTGTGTGTTCTTCTCACAAACCACACATGGATCCACCAGTTTCATTGCATGTGTGTTATTTTCATGAACCACAGCTAGAGTCATTGCATGTCAGTTCTTCTCACAAACCACACATGGATCCATCAGTGTCATTGCGTGTCTAAGTTCATGAACCACAACTAGAGTCATTGCATGTCAGTTCTTCTCACAAACCACATAGGGATCCACCAGTGTGCTTGCATGTGTGTTCTTTTCATGAACCATAGCTAGAGTCATTGCATGTCAGTTCTTTCCACAAACCACATATGGATTCACCAGTGTCATTGCATGTCTGTTCTTTTCATTAACCACAACTAGAGTCATTGCATGTCTGTTCCTCTCATGAACCACATATGGATCCACCAGTGTCATTGCATGTGTGTTGTTTTCATGAACCACAACTAGCGTCATTGCATGTCAGTTATTCTCACAAACCACATAGGGATCCACCAGTGTGATTTCATGCCTGTTCTTTTCGTGAACCACACCCAGTGTCATTGCATGTCTGTTCCTCTAAACAAACCACACTTGGATCCACCTAGTGTGATTGCATGTCTGTTGTTTTCACAAACCACACATGGTTCCACCAGTGTCATTGCATATGTGTTCTTTTCATGAACCACACATGGATCCACCTAGTCTGATTGCATGTCTATTCATTTCACAATCCACACATGGATCCACCAATGTCATTGCATGTCTGTTTTTTCATGAACCACAACTAGAGTCGTTGCATGTCAGTTCTTCTCACAAACCACATAGGGATCCACCAGTGTGAATGCATGTGTGTTATATTCATGAACCACAGCTAGAGTCATTGCATGTCAGTTCTTCTCAGAAACCACATAGGGATTCCACCAGTGTGATTGCATGTCTGTTCTTTTCAAGAACCGCACCCAGTGTCATTGCATGTCTGTTCCTCTAAACAAACCACACATGGATCCACCCAGTCTCATTGCATTACTGTTCCTTCCACAAACCACATATGGATCCACCAGTTTCATTGCATGTGTGTTCTTATCATAAACCATAGATAGAGTCATTGCATGTCAGTACTTCTCACAAACGACATAAGGATCCACCAGTGTCATTGCATATCTGTTATTCTCATGAACCACACCCAGTTTGATTGCATGTGTGTTCTTTCCACAAACCACACATGGATCCACTAGTGTCATTGCATCTGTGTTCTTTTCATGAACCACAGCTAGTGTCATTGGATGTGTGTTCTTCTCATGAACCACACATGGATCCACCAGTGTCATTGGATGTGTGTTCTTTTCTTGAACCACAACTAGAGTCATTGCATGTGTGTTCTTCTAAACAAACCACACAGGGATCCACCAGTGTCATTGGATGTCTGTTCTTTTCATGAACCTCACCCAGTGTGATTGAATGTCTGTTCTTTCCACAAACCACACATGGATACAGCCAGTGCCATTGGATGTGTGTTCTTTTCATGAACCACACCCAGTGTCATTGGATGTGTGTTCTTCTCACAAACCACACATGGATACAGCCAGTGCCACTGCATGTCTGTTCTTTTCATGGACCACACCCAGTGTCATTGGATGTGTGTTCTTCTAACAAACCACACATGAATCCACCAGTGTCATTACATGTGTGCTCTTTTCATGAACCACACCTAGAGTCATTGCATGTCAGTTCTTCTCACAAACCACATAAGGATCCACCAGCGCCATTGGATGTGTGTTCTTTTCATGAACCACACCCAGTGTCATTGGATGTGTGTTCTTCTCAAAAACCACACATGGATCCACAAGTGTCATTGCATGTCTGTTCTTTTCATGAACCACAACTAGAGTCATTCCATGTATGTTCCTTCCACAAACCACATATGGATCCACTAGTGTCATTGCATGTGTGTTCTTTTTATGAACCACAGCTAGAGTCATTGCATGTCAGTTCATCTCACAAACCACATAGGGATCCACCAGTGTGATTGCATGTGTGTTCTTTTCATGAACCACAGCTAGAGTCATTGCATGTCAGTTATTCTCACAAACCACATAGGGATCCACCAGTGTCATTGCATGTTTGTTCCTCTAAACAAACCACACTTGGATCCACCTAGTGTGATTGCATGTATGTTCTTTTCACAAACCACACATGGATCCACCAGTGTAATTGCATGTGTGTTCTTTTCATGAACCACACATGAATCCACCTAGTGTGATTGCATGTCTATTCTTTTCACAAACCACACATGGATCCACCAGTGTCATTGCATGTGTGTTCTTTTCATGAACCACACATGGATCCACCTAGTGTGATTGCATGTCTGTTCTTTTCACAAACCACACATGGATCCACCAGTGTCAATGCATGTCTGTTCTTTTCATGAACCACAGCTAAAGTCATTGCATGTCAGTTCTTCTCACAAACCACATAGGGTTCCACCAGTGTGATTGCATGTGTGTTCTATTCATGTACCACAGCTAGAGTAGTTGCATGTTAGTTCTTCTCACAAACCACATAGGGATCCACCAGTGTGATTGCATGTTTGTTCTTTTCATGAACCACACCCAGTGTCATTGCATGTATGTTCCTCTAAACAAACCACACATGGATCCACCCAGTGTCATTGCATGTCCGTTCCTTCCACAAACCACATATGGACCCACCAGTGTCATTGCATGTGTGTTCTTTTCATGAACCATAGCTAGAGTCATTACATGTTAGTTCTTCTCACAAACCACATAAGGATCCACCAGTTTCATTGCATGTCTGTTCTTTTCATGAACCACACCCAGTGTGATTGCATGTGTGTTGTTTCCACAAACCACACATGGATCCACCAGTGTCATTGCATGTGGGTTCTTTTCATGAACCATACCCAGTGTCATTGGATGTGTGTTCTTCTCATGAACCACACATGGATCCACCATTGTCATTGCATGTGTGTTCTTTTCATGAACCATAGCTAGATTCATTGCATGTGTGTTCTTCTAAACAATCCACACATGGATCCACCAGTGTCATTGCGTGTCTATTCTTTTCATGAACCACACCTAGTGTCATTGCATGTCTATTCTTCTCACAAACCGCACATGGATATAGCCAGTGCCATTGCATGTCTATTCTTTTCATGAACCACACCCAGTGTCATTGGATGTGTGTTCTTCTCATAAACCACACATGGATCCACCAGTGTTATTGCATGTCTGTTCTTTTCATGAACCACAGCTAGAGTCATTGCATGTTAGGGTGTGTTTGAGAGAGCTCCACTTCACTCCACTCCACTCCACTCCACATCTAAACTCCACTCCACGAACTAGCTCTAGAGCAGCCAAAAAGGTGTTTGGGTCATTTGCTAGCTCCAGATTCAGATAAGAGAGATTTCGATGTGAATTGACTAGACTGCCCTCTTATATTGTTTTCTATCCTATTTTTTTTCCTGCCGATCAGTACTACAATATATTGGTTCTTCAGTTGTCTCACAATCTCACGTATGAGAATTTGAGCTGATTTTTGTACTGATATTTTCTTTTGCTTTGCACGACAACATGCAATGTTTCGTACACCTGAAGTTTGTACAAGTGAATGCGGATAGCTATTTTCAACACTTGCATAATCATCCAATCAACTCAATATACAATCGATAATATATTTGACGGAAATAGATAGCATTCTCCACACAAACAACGCCGTAGGCGAGTTCATAAAAAATCGAGTCATCTCGTTCTTGTTGTGAACTTGAATTATTCTCCTAATTTGACAACGACACACAATATATCACGATGAATTAGAAATATCAGTCGTGAGCTTGTTGCAGAAGACATACATAGTCATCTTGTTCTCTTCTGACTTCGATCCATCAGACACGCTCTGAGAAATTGCTCAATGCATATACATCCACCACCTTCATATGAAAGCCTCCATCTACGATTCATATATATACAACACTCAGGTCATAGAAAATCAGTACCATCTATTCACAACACGTTCAGATCATACACATCAAGAGAAGCATTACCATCTATATTGCTCAACGCACATACAAAATCAAGCGATGAGGATAATAGATTATATTTATCACTGCATATATGTACAAACAGTACCATCTGTTTACCATGTACTGATCAATATGCATATACAGCAGAAATACCAAAAGTAATTAACATATGAGTATACAGTGAAAATCAAATAAAAATAAAGGGGGAAAGCTATCTGGTACAAGCAGGCATGGTCGGTTGCAATTCCCTGTCAAGATTTGTTGTCAGGTTTGATAGGGCTAAAGGTCAGCGGTGTGTTACTGGTACAGGCAAGCGGGAAAATTAGCCAGGCCACAAGCAAGCTGCAAGATTTACGGATACGAGATAGCGCCCTAGCTCCTACTAGACAACTGCCACTGATCTGGGCGGTCGACGATGGCATTTCTTTCCACAGCGTCGCAGGAGTTCCTTCCGTATGCGAGGTACAGGACACGAACGAGAGGGGTGGAGAGGAGAAGGGACGGCGAACAAGGAGGGAGGGGAGATGTGCGCACGTCGTGGGAGACAGGGCAGGTCGCGGGAGCTTCTCTACAAGGGAGCAATCGGGCCGGTGATGGTGGCGGCGACGTGCCCTAGTCATCCCATCTCCATCGTGAGAGGAATCGAAATGGAGTTTCTGAGGAAACCGATCTGGTAGGGGCTGAGGATTGGGGGTAGTCTAGTGGCATCGGTGGGTAATTACAACTCGATTTTAGGGGTATCTTGACATTTGCTAGACGTGGGAGATGGAGTGGAGCAGGCGAAGCACCTCCCCCGCCGCTTCGGTAAAATGAACTAGGGACGCGCTGGCTTCACTCCAGCTGTTACCCGGAGTTTATGCGTTTGGGGCAGCTTCGGCTGCTCCACCTCTTGTTTGGTGGAGTGGAGCTGTCCCAACACACCCTTAGTTCTTCTCACAAATCACATATGGATCCACCAGTGTCATTGCATGTGTGTTCTATTCATGAACCAAAGCTAGAGTCATTGCATGTCAGTTCTTCTCACAAACCACATAGGGATCCACCAGTGTGATTGCATGTCTATTATCTTCATGAACCACACCTAGTGTCATTGCATGTCTGTTCCTCTAAACAAGCCACACATGGATCCACCCAGTGTCATTGCATGTCTGTTCCTTCCACAAACCACATATGGATCCAACAGTGTTATTGCGTGTATGTTCTTTTCATGAACCATAGCTAGAGTCATTGCATGTCAGTACTTCTCACAAACCACATGAGGATCCACCATTGTCATTGCATGTCTGTTCTTTTCATGAACCACACCCAGTGTGATTGCATGTGTGTTCTTTCCACAAACCACACATGGATCCACCAGTGTCATTGCATGTGTGGTCTTTTCATGAACCACACCTAGTGTCATTGGATGTGTGTTCTTCTCACGAACCACACATGGATCCACCAGTGTCATTGGATGCGTGTTCTTTTCATGAACCACATCTAGAGTCATTGCATGTGTGTTCTTCTAAACAAACCACACATGGATCCACCAGTGTCTTTGATTGTCTGTTCTTTTCATGAACCACACCCAGTGTGATTGAATGTCTGTTCTTTCCACAAACCACACATGGATACAGCCAGTTCCATTGGATGTGTGTTCTTTTCATGAACCACACCTAGTGTCATTGGATGTGTGTTCTACTCACACACCACACATGGATACAGCCAGTGCCATTGCATGTGTGTTATTTTCATGAACCACACCCAGTTTCATTGGATGTGTGTTCTTCCAACAAACCACACATGGATCCACCAGTGTCATTGCATGTGTGGTCTTTTCATGAACCATAGCTAGAGTCATTGCATGTCAGTTCTTCTCACAAACCACATAAGGATCCACCAGCGCCATTGGATGTGTGTTCTTTTCATGAACCACACCCAGTGTCATTGGATGTGTGTTCTTCTCAAAAACCACACATGGATCCACAAGTGTCATTGCATGTCTGTTCTTTTCATGAACCACAACTAGAGTCATTCCATGTATGTTCCTTCCACAAACCACATATGGATCCACTAGTGTCATTGCATGTGTGTTCTTTTTATGAACCACAGCTAGAGTCATTGCATGTCAGTTCATCTCACAAACCACATTGGGATCCACCAGTGTGATTGCATGTGTGTTCTTTTCATGAACCACAGATAGAGTCATTGCATGTCAGTTATTCTCACAAACCACATAGGGATCCACCAGTGTCATTGCATGTTTGTTCCTCTAAACAAACCACACTTGGATCCACCTAGTGTGATTGCATGTATGTTCTTTTCACAAACCACACATGGATCCACCAGTGTAATTGCATGTGTGTTCTTTTCATGAACCACACATGAATCCACCTAGTGTGATTGCATGTCTATTCTTTTCACAAACCACACATGGATCCACCAGTGTCATTGCATGTGTGTTCTTTTCATGAACCACACATGGATCCACCTAGTGTGATTGCATGTCTGTTCTTTTCACAAACCACACATGGATCCACCAGTGTCAATGCATGTCTGTTCTTTTCATGAACCACAGCTAAAGTCATTGCATGTCAGTTCTTCTCACAAACCACATAGGGTTCCACCAGTGTGATTGCATGTGTGTTCTATTCATGTACCACAGCTAGAGTAGTTGCATGTTAGTTCTTCTCACAAACCACATAGGGATCCACCAGTGTGATTGCATGTTTGTTCTTTTCATGAACCACACCCAGTGTCATTGCATGTATGTTCCTCTAAACAAACCACACATGGATCCACCCAGTGTCATTGCATGTCCGTTCCTTCCACAAACCACATATGGACCCACCAGTGTCATTGCATGTGTGTTCTTTTCATGAACCATAGCTAGAGTCATTACATGTTAGTTCTTCTCACAAACCACATAAGGATCCACCAGTTTCATTGCATGTCTGTTCTTTTCATGAACCACACCCAGTGTGATTGCATGTGTGTTGTTTCCACAAACCACACATGGATCCACCAGTGTCATTGCATGTGGGTTCTTTTCATGAACCATACCCAGTGTCATTGGATGTGTGTTCTTCTCATGAACCACACATGGATCCACCGTTGTCATTGCATGTGTGTTCTTTTCATGAACCATAGCTAGATTCATTGCATGTGTGTTCTTCTAAACAATCCACACATGGATCCACCAGTGTCATTGCGTGTCTATTCTTTTCATGAACCACACCTAGTGTCATTGCATGTCTATTCTTCTCACAAACCGCACATGGATATAGCCAGTGCCATTGCATGTCTGTTCTTTTCATGAACCACACCCAGTGTCATTGGATGTGTGTTCTTCTCATAAACCACACATGGATCCACCAGTGTTATTGCATGTCTGTTCTTTTCATGAACCACAGCTAGAGTCATTGCATGTTAGGGTGTGTTTGAGAGAGCTCCACTTCACTCCACTCCACTCCACTCCACATCTAAACTCCACTCCACGAACTAGCTCTAGAGCAGCCAAAAAGGTGTTTGGGTCATTTGCTAGCTCCAGATTCAGATAAGAGAGATTTCGATGTGAATTGACTAGACTGCCCTCTTATATTGTTTTCTATCCTATTTTTTTTCCTGCCGATCAGTACTACAATATATTGGTTCTTCAGTTGTCTCACAATCTCACGTATGAGAATTTGAGCTGATTTTTGTACTGATATTTTCTTTTGCTTTGCACGACAACATGCAATGTTTCGTACACCTGAAGTTTGTACAAGTGAATGCGGATAGCTATTTTCAACACTTGCATAATCATCCAATCAACTCAATATACAATCGATAATATATTTGACGGAAATAGATAGCATTCTCCACACAAACAACGCCGTAGGCGAGTTCATAAAAAATCGAGTCATCTCGTTCTTGTTGTGAACTTGAATTATTCTCCTAATTTGACAACGACACACAATATATCACGATGAATTAGAAATATCAGTCGTGAGCTTGTTGCAGAAGACATACATAGTCATCTTGTTCTCTTCTGACTTCGATCCATCAGACACGCTCTGAGAAATTGCTCAATGCATATACATCCACCACCTTCATATGAAAGCCTCCATCTACGATTCATATATATACAACACACAGGTCATAGAAAATCAGTACCATCTATTCACAACACGTTCAGATCATACACATCAAGAGAAGCATTACCATCTATATTGCTCAACGCACATACAAAATCAAGCGATGAGGATAATAGATTATATTTATCACTGCATATATGTACAAACAGTACCATCTGTTTACCATGTACTGATCAATATGCATATACAGCAGAAATACCAAAAGTAATTAACATATGAGTATACAGTGAAAATCAAATAAAAATAAAGGGGGAAAGCTATCTGGTACAAGCAGGCATGGTCGGTTGCAATTCCCTGTCAAGATTTGTTGTCAGGTTTGATAGGGCTAAAGGTCAGCGGTGTGTTACTGGTACAGGCAAGCGGGAAAATTAGCCAGGCCACAAGCAAGCTGCAAGATTTACGGATACGAGATAGCACCCTAGCTCCTACTAGACAACTGCCACTGATCTGGGCGGTCGACGATGGCATTTCTTTCCACAGCGTCGCAGGAGTTCCTTCCGTATGCGAGGTACAGGACACGAACGAGAGGGGTGGAGAGGAGAAGGGACGGCGAACAAGGAGGGAGGGGAGATGTGCGCACGTCGTGGGAGACAGGGCAGGTCGCGGGAGCTTCTCTACAAGGGAGCAATCGGGCCGGTGATGGTGGCGGCGACGTGCCCTAGTCATCCCATCTCCATCGTGAGAGGAATCGAAGTGGAGTTTCTGAGGAAACCGATCTGGTAGGGGCTGAGGATTGGGGGTAGTCTAGTGGCATCGGTGGGTAATTACAACTCGATTTTAGGGGTATCTTGACATTTGCTAGACGTGGGAGATGGAGTGGAGCAGGCGAAGCACCTCCCCCGCCGCTTCGGTAAAATGAACTAGGGACGCGCTGGCTTCACTCCAGCTGTTACCCGGAGTTTATGCGTTTGGGGCAGCTTCGGCTGCTCCACCTCTTGTTTGGTGGAGTGGAGCTGTCCCAACACACCCTTAGTTCTTCTCACAAATCACATATGGATCCACCAGTGTCATTGCATGTGTGTTCTATTCATGAACCAAAGCTAGAGTCATTGCATGTCAGTTCTTCTCACAAACCACATAGGGATCCACCAGTGTGATTGCATGTCTATTATCTTCATGAACCACACCTAGTGTCATTGCATGTCTGTTCCTCTAAACAAGCCACACATGGATCCACCCAGTGTCATTGCATGTCTGTTCCTTCCACAAACCACATATGGATCCAACAGTGTTATTGCGTGTATGTTCTTTTCATGAACCATAGCTAGAGTCATTGCATGTCAGTACTTCTCACAAACCACATGAGGATCCACCATTGTCATTGCATGTCTGTTCTTTTCATGAACCACACCCAGTGTGATTGCATGTGTGTTCTTTCCACAAACCACACATGGATCCACCAGTGTCATTGCATGTGTGGTCTTTTCATGAACCACACCTAGTGTCATTGGATGTGTGTTCTTCTCACGAACCACACATGGATCCACCAGTGTCATTGGATGCGTGTTCTTTTCATGAACCACATCTAGAGTCATTGCATGTGTGTTCTTCTAAACAAACCACACATGGATCCACCAGTGTCTTTGATTGTCTGTTCTTTTCATGAACCACACCCAGTGTGATTGAATGTCTGTTCTTTCCACAAACCACACATGGATACAGCCAGTTCCATTGGATGTGTGTTCTTTTCATGAACCACACCTAGTGTCATTGGATGTGTGTTCTACTCACACACCACACATGGATACAGCCAGTGCCATTGCATGTGTGTTATTTTCATGAACCACACCCAGTTTCATTGGATGTGTGTTCTTCCAACAAACCACACATGGATCCACCAGTGTCATTGCATGTGTGGTCTTTTCATGAACCATAGCTAGAGTCATTGCATGTCAGTTCTTCTCACAAACCACATAAGGATCCACCAGCGCCATTGGATGTGTGTTCTTTTCATGAACCACACCCAGTGTCATTGGATGTGTGTTCTTCTCAAAAACCACACATGGATCCACAAGTGTCATTGCATGTCTGTTCTTTTCATGAACCACAACTAGAGTCATTCCATGTATGTTCCTTCCACAAACCACATATGGATCCACTAGTGTCATTGCATGTGTGTTCTTTTTATGAACCACAGCTAGAGTCATTGCATGTCAGTTCATCTCACAAACCACATTGGGATCCACCAGTGTGATTGCATGTGTGTTCTTTTCATGAACCACACCCAGTGTCATTGGATGTGTGTTCTTTTCACAAACCACACATGGATCCACCAGTGTGATTGCATGTCTGTTCTTTTCATGAACCACATCTAGAGTCATTGCATGTCTGTACCTTCCACAAACCACATATGGATCCACCAGTGTCATTTGATGTGTGTTCTTTTCATGAACCACATCCAATGTCATTGCATGTGTGTTCTTCTCACAAACCACCCATGGATCCACCAGTGGCATTACATGTCTGTTCTTTTCATTAACCACATCTAGAGTCATTGCATGTCAGTTCTTCTCACAAACCACATAGGGATCCACCAGTGTCATTGCATGTCTGTTCCTCTAAACATACCACACATGGATCCACCTAGTATGATTGCATCTATGTTCTATCAACAACCACACATGGATCCACCAGTGTCATTGCATGTGTGTTCTTTTCATGAACCACACATGGATCCACATAGTGTGATTGCATGTCTGTTCTTTTCACAAACCACACATGGATCCACCAGTGTCATTGCATGTGTATTCTTTTCATGAACCACACATGGATCCACCCAGTGTGATTGCATGTCTGTTCTGTTCACAAACCACACACGGATCCACTAGTGTCATTGCATGTGTGTTCTTTTCATGAACCACACATGGATCCACCTAGTGTGATTGCATGTCTGTTCTTTTTACAAACCACACAGTGATCCACCTGTGTGATTGCATGTGTGTTCTATTCATGAACCACAGCTAGAGTCATTGCATGTCGGTTCTTCTCACAAACCACATAGGGATCGACCAGTGTGATTGCATGTCTGTTCTATTCATGAACCACAACTAGAGTCATTGCATGTCAGTTCTTCTCACAAACCACATAGGGATCCACCAGTTTGATTGCATGTCTGTTCTTTTCATGAACCACACCCACTGTCATTGCATGTCTGTTCCTCTAAACAAACCACACATGGATCCACCCAGTGTCATTGCATGCCTGTTCCTTCCAGAAACCACATATGGATCCACCAGTGTCATTGCATGTGTGTTCTTTTCATGAACCATAGTTAGAGTCATTGCATGTCACTTCTTCTCACAAACCACATAGGGATCCACCAGTGTCATTGCATGTCTATTCTTTTCATGAACTACACCTAGTGTGATTACATGTGTGTTCTTTCCACAAACCACTCATGGATCCACCAGTGTCATTGCATGCGTGTTCTTTTCATGAACCACACCCAGTGTCATTGGATGTGTGTTCTTCTCAAGAACCACACATGGATCCACCAGTGTCATTGGATGTCTGTTCTTTTCATGAACCACACCCAATGTGATTGCATGTCTTTTCTTTCCACAAACCACACATGGATACAACCAGTGCCATTGGATGTGTGTTCTTTTCATGAACCACACCCAATGTCATTGGATGTGTGTTCTTCTCACAAACAGCACAAGGATACAGCCAGTGCCATTGCATGTCTGTTCTTTTCATGAACCACACCTAGTGTCATTGGATGTGTGTTCTTCTTACAAACCACACATGGATCCACTAGTGTCATTGCATGTCTGTTCTTTTCATGAACCACAGCTAGAGTCATTGCATGTCAGTTATTCTCACAAACCACATATGGATCCACCAGTGTCATTCCATGTGTGTTCTATTCATGAACCACAGCTAGAGTCATTGCATGTCAGTTCTTCTCACAAACCACATAGAGATCCACCAGTGTGATTGCATGTGTGTTCTTTTCATGAACTACAGCTAGAGTCATTGCGTGCCAGTTCTTCTCACAAACCACATAGGGATCCACCAGTGTCATTGCATGTCTGTTCCTCTAAACAAACCACACATGGATCCACCTAGTGTGATTGCATGTATGTTCTTTTCACAAACCACACATGGATCCACCAGTGTCATTGCATGTGTGTTCTTTTCATGAACCACACATGGATCCACCTAGTGTGATTGCATGTCTGTTCTTTTCACAAACCACACATGGATCCACCAGTGTCATTGCATGTGTGTTATTTTCATGAACCACACATGGATCCACCTAGTGTGATTGCATGTCTGTTCTTTTCACAAACCACACATGGATCCACCTAGTGTGATTGCATGTCTGTTCTTTTCATGAACCACAGCTAGAGTCATTGCATGTAAGTTCTTCTCACAAACCACATAGGGATCCACCAGTGTGAGTGCATGTGTGTTCTATTCATGTACCACAGCTAGACTCATTGCATGTCAGTTCTTCTCACAAACCACATAGGGAGCCACCAGTGTCATTGCATGTCTGTTCCTCTAAACAAACCACACATCGATCCACCTAGTGTGATTGCATGTAAGTTCTTTTCACAAACCACACATGGATTCACCAGTGTCATTGCATGTGTGTTCTTTTCATGAACCACACATGAATCCACCTAGTGTGATTGCATGTCTGTTCTTTTCACAAACCACACATGGATCCACCAGTGTCATTGCATGTGTGTTCGTTTCATGAACCACACATGGATCCACCTAGTGTCATTGTGTGTGTGTTCTTTTCATGAACCATAACTAGAGTCATTACATGTCAGTACTTCTCATAAACCACATAAGGATCCACCAATGTCATTGCATGTCTGTTCCTTTCACGAACCACACACAGTGTTATTGCATGTCTAATCTTTCCACAAACCACACATGGATCCACCAGTGTCATTGCATGTGTGTTCTTTTCATGAACCACACCCAGTGTCATTAGATGTGTGTTCTTCTCATGAACCACACATGGATCCACCAGTGTCATTGGATGTGTGTTCTTTTCATGAACCATAGCTAGAGTCATTGCACGTGTGTTCTTCTAAACAAACCACACATGGATCCACTAGTGTCATTGGATGTCTGTTCTTTTCATGAACCACACCCAGAGTGATTGCATGTCTGTTCTTTCCACAAACCACACATGGATACAGCCAGTGCCATTGGATGTGTGTTCTTTTCACGAACCACACATGGATACAGTCAGTGCCATTGCATGTTGTTCTTTTCATGAACCACACCTAGTGTCATTGGATGTGTGTTCTTCTCACGAATCACACATGGATCCACCAGTGTCATTGCATGTGTGTTCTTTTCATGAACCACAGCTAGAGTCAATGCATGTCAGTTCTTCTCACAAACCACATAAGGATCCACCAGTGCCATTGGATGTGTGTTCTTTTCATGAACCACACCCAGTGTCATCGGATGTGTGTTCTTCTCACAAACCACACATGGATCCACCAGTGTCATTGCATGTCTATTCTTTTCATGAACGACAGCTAGAGTCATTGCATGTCTGTTCCTTCCACAAACCACATATGGATCCACCAGTGTCATTGCATGTGTGTTATTTTCATGAACCACAGCTAGAGTCATTGCATGTCAGTTCTTCTCACAAACCACATAGGGATCCACCAGTGTGATTGCATGTCCGTTATTTTCATGAACCACAGAATCATTGCATGTCAGTTCTTTTCAGAAACCACATAGGGATCCACCAGTGTCATTGCATGTCTGTTCCTCTAAACAAACAACACATGGATCCACCTAGTATGATTGCATGTATGTTCTATCAACAACCACACATGGATCAACCAGTGTCATTGCATGTGTGTTCTTTTCATGAACCACACATGGATCCACATAGTGTGATTGCATGTCTGTTCTTTTCACAAACTACACATGGATCCACCAGTGTCATTGCATGTGTGTTGTTTTCATGAACCACACATGGATCCACCTAGTGTGATTGCATGTCTGTTCTTTTCACAAACCACATAGGGATCCACCAGTGTGATTGCATGTGTGTTCTATTCATGAACCACAACTAGAGTCACTACATGTCAGTTCTTCTCACAAACCACATAGGGATCCAACAGTGTGATTGCATATGTGTTCTATTCATGAACCATAGCGAGAGTCATTGCATGTCAGTTCTTCTCACAAACCACATAGGGATCCACCAGTTTGATTGCATGTCTGTTCTTTTCATGAACCACACCCAGTGTCATTGCATGTCTGTTCCTCTAAACAAACCACACATGGATCCACCCAGTGTCATTGCATGCCTGTTCCTTCCACAAACCACATATGGCTCCACCAGTGTCATTGCATGTGTGTTCTTTTCATGAACCATAGTTAGAGTCATTGCATGTCAGTTCTTCTCACAAACCACATAAGGATCCACCAGTGTCATTGCATGTCTGTTCTTTTCATGAACCACACCAAGTGTGATTGCATGTGCGTTCTTTCCACGAACCACTCATGGATCACCCGTGTCATTGCATGTATGTTCTTTTCATGAACCACACCTAGTGTCATTGGATGTGTGTTCTTCTCACGAACCACACATGGATCCACTAGTGTCATTGGATGTCTGTTCTTTTCATGAACCACACCTAGTGTGATTGCATGTCTGTTCTTTCCACAAACCACACATGGATACAGCTAGTGCCATTGGATGTGTGTTCTTTTCATGAACCACACCCACTGTCATTGGATGTGTGTTCTTCTCACAAACAACACATGGATACAGCCAGTGCCATTACATGTGTGTTCTTTTCATGAACCACACCCAGTGTCATTGCATGTGGTATCTTCTCACAAACCACACTTGGATCCACCAGTGTCATTGCATGTCTGTTCTTTTCATGAACCACATCTAGAGTCATTGCATCTCAGTTCTTCTCACAAACCACATATGGATCCACTAGTGTCATTGCATGTGTGTTCTTTTCATGAACCACATCTAGAGTCATTGCATGTCAGTTTTTCTCACAAACCACATAGGGATCTAACAGTGTCATTGCATGTCTGCTCTTTTCATGATCTACACCTAGTGTCATTGCATGTCTGTTCCTCAAAACAAACCACACAAGGATCCACCTAGTGTGATTGCATGTCTGTTCTTTTCACAAACCACACATGGATCCACCAGTGTCATTGCATGTGTGTTCTTTTCATGAACCACACCTAGTGTCATTGGATGTGTGTTCTTCTCATAAACCACACATGGATCCACCAGTGTCATTGCATGTCTGTTCTTTTCATGAACCACAGCTAGAGTAATTGCATGTCTGTTCTTTCCACAAACCACATATGGATCCACCAGTGTCATTGCATATGTGTTCTTTTCATGAACCACAACTAGAGTCATTGCATGTCAGTTCTTCTCACAAACCACATAGCGATCCAGCAATGTGATTGCATGTGTGTTCTTTTCATGAACCATAGCTAGAGTCATTGCATGTAAGTTCTTCTCACAAAGCACATAGGGATCCACCACTGTCATTGCATGCCTGTTCTTTTCATGAACCACACCCAGCGTCACTGGATGTCTATTCCTCTAAAGAAACCACACATGGATCCACCCAGTGTCATTGCATGTCTTTCCTTCCACAAACCACAAATGGATCCACCAATGTCATTGCATGTGTGTTCTTTTCATGAACCAAAGCTAGAGTCATTGCATGTCAGTTCTTCTCACAAACCACACAAGGATCCACCAGTGTCATTGCATGTCTGTTCTTTTCATGAACCACACCCAGTGTGATTGCATGTATGTTCTTTCCACAAGCCACACATGGATCCACTAGTGTCATTGCATGTGTGTTCTTTTCATGAATCACACCTAGTGTCACTGGATGTGTGTTCTTCTCATGAACCACACATGGATCCACCAGTGTCATTGGATGTGTGTTCTTTTCATGAACCACAGCTAGAGTCATTGCATGTATGTTCTACTAAACAAACCACACATGGATCCACCAGTGTCATTGCATGTCTATTCTTTTCATGAACCACACCCAGTGTCATTGCATGTCTGTTCTTTCCACAAACCACACATGGATACAACCAGTGCCATTGGATGTGTGTTCTTCTTACAAATCACACATGGATCCACCAGTGTCATTGCATGTATGTTCTTTTCATGAACCACAACTAGAGTCATTGCATGTCTGTTCTTTCCACAAACTACATATGGATCCACCAGTGTCATTGCATGTGTGTTCTTTTCATGAACCACAGCTAGAGCCATTGCATGTCAGTTCTTCTCACAAACCACATAGGGATCCACTAGTGTGATTGCATGTGTGTTATTTTCATGAACCACAGCTAGAGTCATTGCATGTCAGTTCTTCTCACAAACGACATAGGGATCCACCAGTGTCATTGCATGTCTATTCTTTTCATGAACCACACCCAGTGTGATTGCATGTTTATTCCTCTAAACAAACCACACATGGATCCACCTAGTGTGATTGCATGTCTGTTCATTTCACAAACCACACATGGATCCACTAGTGTCATTGCATGTGTGTTCTTTTCATGAACCACACATGGATCCACCTAGTGTGATTGCATGTCTGCTATTTTCACAAACCACACATTGATCCACCAGTGTCATTGCATGTCTATTCTTTTCATGAACCACAGCTAGAGTCATTGCATGTCTGTTCTTTCCACAAACCACATATGGATCCACCAGTGTCATGGCATGTGTGCTCTTTTCATGAACCACAACTAGAGTCATGCATGTCAGTTCTTCTCACAAACCACATAGGGATCCACCAGTGTGATTGCATGTATGTTCTTTTCATGAACCACAACCAGAGTCATTGCATGTCAGTTCTTCGCACAAACCACATAGGGATCCACCAGTGTGATTGCGTGTCTATTCTTTTCATGAACCACACCAAGTGTTATTGCATGTCTGTTCCTCTAAACAAACCACACATGGATCCACGTAGTGTCATTGCATGTATGTTCCTTCCATAAACCACATATGGATCCACCAGTGTCATTGCATGTGTGTTGTTTTCATGAACCATAGCTAGAGTCATTGCATGTCAGTTCTTCTCACAAACCACATAAGGATCCACAAGTGTCATTGCATGTCTGTTCTTTTCATGAACCATACCCAGTGTGATTGCAGGTGTGTTCTTTCCACAAACCACACATGGATCCAATAGTGTCATTGCATGTGTGTTCTTTTCATGAACTACACCCAGTCTCATTGGATGTGTGTTCTTCTCATGAACCACACATGGATCCACCAGTGTCATTGGATGTGTGTTCTTTTCATGAACCACATCTAGAGTCATTGCATGTGTGTTCTTCCAAACAAACCACACATGGATCCACCAGTGTCATTGCATCTCTGTTCTTTTTCATGAACCACACCCAGTGTCATTGCATGTCTGTTCTTTCCACAAACCACACATGGATCCACAATGCCATTGGATGTGTGTTCTTTTCATGAACCACACCCAGTGTCATTGGATGTGTGTTCTTCTCACAAACCACACATGGATCCACTAGTGTCATTGCATGTCTGTTCTTTTCATGAATCCACCTAGTGTGATTGCATGTCTGTTCTTTTCACAAACCAGACATGGATCCACCAGTGTCATTGCATGTGTGTTCTTTTCATGAACCATAGCTAGAGTCATTGCATGTCAGTTCTTCTCACAAACCATATTGGGATCCACTAGTGTCATTGCATGCCTGTTCTTGTCATGAACCACACCCAGTGTCATTGCATGTATGTTCCTCTAAACAAACCACACATGGATCCACCTAGTGTGATTGTCTGTCTGTTCTTTTCAGAAACCACACATGGATCCACCAGTGTCATTGGATGTGTGTTCTTTTCATGAACCACAGCTAGATTCACCAGTATCATTGGATGTGTGTTTTCTTTTCATGAACCGCACCCAGTGCCATTGGATGTGTGTTCTTTTCATGAACCACACCCAGTGTCATTGGATGTGTGTTCTTCTCACAAACCACACATGGATCCAGCAGTGTCATTGCATGTCTGTTCTTTTCATGAACCACAAATGGAGCCACCAGTGTCATTGGATGTGCGTTCTTTTCATGAACCATAGCTAGAGTCATTGCATGTGTGTCCTTCTAAACAAACCACACATGGATCCACCAGTGTTACTGCATTTCTCTTCTTTTCATGAACTACACCCAGTGTCATTGCATGTCTGTTCTTTCCACAAACCACACATGGATATAGCCAGTGCCATTGGATGTGTGTTCTTTTCATGAACCACACCCAGTGTCATTGGATGTGTGTTATTCTCACAAACCACACATGGATCCACCAGTGTCATTGCATGTTCGTTCTTTTCATGAACCACACATGGATCCACCACTGTCATTGCATGTCTGTTCTTTTCAGGAACCACACCCAGTGTGATTGCATGTCGGTTCCTCTAAACAAACCACACATGGATCCACCTAGTGTGATTACATGTCTGTTCTTTTCACAATCCACACATGGATCCACCAGTGTCATTGCATATGTGTTCTTTTCATGAACCACACATGGATCCACCTAGTGTGATTACATGTCTGTTCTTTTCACAAACCACACATGGATCCACCAGTGTCATTGCATGTCTATTCTTTTCACGAACCACAGCTAAAGTCATTGCATGTCTGTTCTTTCCACAAACCACATATGGATCCACCAGTGTCATTGCATGTGTGTTATTTTCATGAACTACAACTAGAGTCTTTCCATGTCAGGTCTTCTCACAAACCACATAGGGATTCACCAGTGTGATTGTATGTGTGTTCTTTTGACGAACCACAGCTAGAGTCATTGCATGTCATTTATTCGCACAAACCACATAGGGATCCACCAGTGTGATTGCATGTCTGTTCTTTTCATGAACCACACCCAGTGTCATTGCATGTTTGTTCCTCTAAACAAACCACACATGGATCCACCCAGTGTCATTGCATGTATATTCCTTCCAAAAACCACATATGGATCCACTAGTGTCATTGCATGTTTTTTTCATGAAACATAGCTAGAGTCATTGCATGTCAGTTCTTCTCACAAACCACATAGGGATCCACCAGTGTCATTGCATGTCTGTTCTATTCATGAACGACACCAAGTGTCATTGCATGTCTGTTCCTCTAAACAAACCACACATGGATCCACCTAGTGTGATTACATGTCTGTTCTTTTCACAAACCACACATGGATCCACCAGTGTCATTGGATGTGTGTTCTTTTCATGAACCGCAGCTAGATCCACCAGTGTCATTGGATGTGTGTTCTTTTCATGAACCACACCCAGTGGCATTGGATGTTTGTTATTTTCATGAACCACACCCAGTGTCATTGGATGTGTGTTCTTCTCACAAACCACACATGGATCCACCAGTGTCATTGCATGTCTGTTCTTCTCATGAACCACACATGGCTCCACCAGTGTCATTGGATGTGTGTTCTTCTCACAAACCACACATGGATCCACTAGTGTCATTGCATGTCTGTTCTTTTCATGAATCCACCTAGTGTGATTGCATGTCTGTTCTTTTCACAAACCACACATGGATCCACCAGTGTTATTGCATGTGTGTTCTTTTCATGAACCATAGCTAGAGTCATTGCATGCCAGATGTTCTCACAAACCACATAGGGATCCACTAGTGTCATTGCATGTCTGTTCTTTTCATTAACCACACCCAGTGTCATTGCATGTATCTTCCTCTAAACAAACCACACATGGATCCACCTAGTGTGATTGCCTGTCTGTTCTTTTCACAAACCACACATGGATCCACCAGTGTCATTGGATGTGTGTTCTTTTCATAAACCGCAGCTAGATCCACCAGTGTCATTGGATGTGTTTTTTTCATGAACCACACCCAGTGCCATTGGATGTGTGTTCTTTTCATGAACTGCACCCAGTGTGATTGCATGTCTGTTCCTCTAAAAAAACCACACATGGATCTACCAGTGTCATTGCATGTTTGTTCTTTTCTTGAACGACACATGGAGCCACCAGTGTCATTGGATGTGTGTTATTTTCATGAACCACAGCTAGAGTCATTGCACATGTGTTCTTCTAAACAAACCACACATGGATCCACCAGTGTTATTGCATGTCTGTTCTTTTCATGAACCACACCCAGTGTCATTGCATTCTGTTCTTTCCAGAAACCACACATGGATACAGCCAGTGCCATTGGATGTGTGTTCTTTTCATGAACCACACCCAGTGTCATTGCACGTGTGTTCTTCTCACAAACCACACATGGATCCACCAGTGTCATTGCATGTCTGTTCTTTTCATGAACCACAACTAGAGTCATTGCATGTGTGTTCTTTCCACAAACCACACATGGATCCACCAGTGTCATTGCATGGGTGTTATTTTCATGAACCACAACTAGAGTCATTGCATGTCTGTTCTTTCCATAAACCATATATGGATCCACCAGTGTCATTGCATGTGTGTTCTTTTCATGAACCACAGCTAGAGTCATTGCATGTCAGTTCTTCTCACAAACCACATAGGGATCCACTAGTGTGATTGCATGTGTGTTCTTTTCAGGAACCACAGCTAGAGTCATTGCATGTCAGTTCTTTTCACAAAACACATAGGCATCCACCAGTGTCATTGCATGTATGTTCTTTTCATGAACCACACCAAGTGTGATTGCATGTCTGTTCCACTAAACAAACCACACATGGATCCACCTAGTGTGATTGCATGTCTGTTCTTTTCACAAACCACAGATGGATCCACTAGTGTCATTGCATGTGTGTTCTTTTCATGAACCACACATGGATCCAGCTAGTGTGATTGCATGTCTGTTATTTTCACAAACCACACATGGATCCACCAGTGTCATTGCATGTCTGTTCTTTTCATGAACCACAGCTATAGTCATTGCAGGTCTGTTCTTTCCGCAAACTACATATGGATCCACTAGTGTCATTGCATGTGTGTTATTTTCATGAACCACAACTAGTCATTGCATGTTAGTTCTTTTCAAAAACCACATAGGGATCCACCAGTGTGATTGCATGTGTGTTGTTTTCATGAACCACAGCTAGAGTCATTGCATGTCAGTTCTTCGCACAAACCACATAGGGATCCACCAGTGTGATTGCATGTCTGTTCTTTTCAGGAACCACACGTAGTGTCATTACATGTCTGTTCCTCTAAACAAACCACACATGGATCCACCCAGTGTCATTGCATGTCTGTTCCTTCCACAAACCACATATGGATCCACTAGTGTCATTGCATGTGTGTTATGTTCATGAACCATAGCTAGAGTCATTGCATGTCAGTTATTCTCACAAACCACATAAGGATCCACCAGTGTCATTGCATGTATGTTCTTTTCATGAACCACACCCAGTGTGATTGCAGGTGTGTTCTTTCAACAAACCACACATGGATCCACCAGTGTCATTGCATGTGTGTTCTTTTCATGAACCACACCCAGTGTCATTGGATGTGTGTTCTTCTCATGAACCACACATGGATCCACTAGTGTCATTGGATGTGTGTTCTTTTCATGAACCACAGCTAGAGTCATTGCATGTGTGTTCTTCTAAAAAAACCACACATGGATCCACCAGTGTCATTGTATGTCTGCTCTTTTTCATGAACCACACCCAGTGTCATTGCATGTCTGTTCTTTCCACAAACCACACGTGGATCCACCAGTGCCATTGGCTGTCTATTCTTTTCATGAACCACACATGGACCCACCTAGTGTGATTGCATGTATGTTCTTTTCATAAACCAGACATGGATCCGCCAGTGTCATTGCATGTGTGTTCTTTTCATGAACCATAGCTAGAGTAATTGCATGTCAGTTCTTCTCACAAACCCCATAGGGATCCACCAGTGTCATTGCATGTCTGTTCTTTTCATGAACCACAACCAGTGTCATTGCATGTCTGTTCCTCTAAACAAACCATACATGGATCCACCTAGTGTGATTGAATGTCTGTTCTTTTCACAAACCACACATGGATCCACCAGTGTCATTGGATGTGTGTTCTTTTCATGAACCGCAGCTAGATCCACCAGTGTCATTGGATGTGTGTTCTTTTCATGAACCACACCCAATGCCATTGGATGTGTGTTCTTTTCATGAACCACGCCCAGTGTCATTGGATGTGTTTTCTTCTCACAAACCATACATGGATCCACCAGTGTCATTGCATGTCTGTTCTTTTCATGAACCACACATGGATCCACCCAGTGTGATTGCGTGTCTGTTCTTTTCACAAACCATATTTGGATCCACCAGTGTCATTGCATGTCTGTTCTTTTCATGAACCACACCCAGTGTCATGGCATGTCTGTTCCTCTCATAATCCACATATGGATTCTAACCTTAGGAGAGCTCTAACCTTAGCCCCCCAATGGGTGGCCGTTAGACCGAGTCTTCTATAAGACACACCCTAACATAGTTGTTCTGCTTGATGATTGTTACATACCATTCGATCGGTGCGCTTGGACGATTGGGATGGTCTTCGCGAGAGCGATCCGTGAGTAGGCTGTTCTGCGGCATGATTGGCCACGCTTGCTCTGGACAAAATGGCAACACCGGGCGCTCCCCTGTTGCGAGTGTCACGACTCACGAGTTCAGTGGGCCATATCCTAGTGTCACGTCCCCATTACTTCTCTTCCTTCCCCTCGAAGACACTTTCCCCTCTTCACTCCCATCCTGCCGTAGCCGCAAGCCGACGATGCCTCCATCCCAATCCCCTCTCCGGCAGCTACCCCCTCCCCTCTCGCCATGGGTTCAAGGGGAGACAGCGAGGAAACGTGTCATGACTACAGGGACGGTGATTTCGATGTGAGTCATCTCATCTCTATCTCTATCATCTGTAGCCAGTTATTTATTTTTTGAGCTAGATCTACTCTGTTTACTCATGCACGTATGATGTGTTAGGCCAACCTGACGATGTATGACTCCGACTATCACGGTTTAATGGATGAAGACAGTCCTCTGCTATGTAAACATGGACATGTGCTCGCTAAATTTTTAGCGTTCGAAGGACGAAACGCATGCAGGAGGTTTATACGGTGTCAAGGACATCGTGCAATGATGCAAGGCGGAAGTTGCGATGTTGTCAAACAGGTAGATCCAGAGTGGCCCAAATCGATGCAGAAAACGCTGGACAAACTATGGGATATGACTATTGAGTTGAAAGAATCCGTAGTCAGCTCACTTCTTGACAGTGTTGAGATGAAGCTATGGGACCCAGTTCACACGACCAAGCTTAACCGAGATCTCAGGAGGGTGCAAGACAAGGTTAGCAAAGTCGAAAAGGAGAGGGACGTGGCGTTGGCCCTGAAGGCTAAAGCAGAGCAAGAACTGACTCAAGCAAGGAATGATCTTCACCAGGCCAAAGTCCTGCAGTTCACAACTATGAGTATTGACAAGTGCATGAGGAAAAATACAAAGAAACAATTGAAGCTGTGCAAGGAAGATGCTAAAAGGAAGGACAAGACGAATCGATCCTTGCTCTCGCAGGAAGATGCACATCGGGATAAGATTAGGAAGATCAAGGAGATTTGTGATAACTAGTTCTATTTAGCTTGAGCTACATGCCTTTTTAAGTTGTAATAGTAGTACTTGTTGACCTAGCGGTCTGAACTAGTGGTCCCGGAGTCCTGGGAGGAAAAAAATTGCTCTCTCGTTAGTCTGTCTTAACCCTGCATCACTTCCTTTTGTCTAATCATGGTGGTATTCTGACATTGGTGGTTTGTTTAAACGTAATCTACGTGGATTGTGCCGCATGCAAATGGCACAACCACAATTTATAAAGTGGAAGCACGTACACCCGGTTAATGGAGATCCGGGAGCTTTGCCAGACACAGGGGTGCAGGAGCAGGGAGGCGGTGAGATAGACGGGCTCGAGCGTCTGGGCATTATCGGTTTCCATTGCTATTTATGTTGCCACATCGTTGTGCAGCATCTGAAATAAGTTGCTGCTTCGTGGAGTGTGGCATCTTAAATAATTTATTTCTGTGCCACTTACATTCTGTCGTATTTGGAGACCTCCTGCCCCTTAGCAATCGTGGAACCGGTGCTGCGTCTTTTCAGATAGCAGTGGCACAATCACAATTTCAGATTCAACTACTGACTCGGGCGTTTCCAAACCCTAAGTCACAGTAGATTTTACTCAGAGAACGTGGGTAGATTGTTTCGCCCAGCAACGTGCCACACACAGAGCTCCAGAATTTAACAGAATTACATATATAGGTTCAAGTTCAACACATTACTATGCATCTTCATTGCCATCAACCTTCTTCCGCAGCCTGGGTACCAAGCCTTCACGTCCACTGGCTTCTTCATTTCCTGCCTTCTTCCTCTTCCTCGGTGCCAATTTTCTTAGCTTCACGTACTCTGCATTGCCGGGACAATGGGCACCAGAATCGTGTCCATCATCATCTATCCACTCGTTTTTAATTTCTTCAGGCAGCAGAATGACTGACCCGGCAGTCATGTTTCTAACCTTGCGGCGCTTCCTGTCAAAGAAACATGACTGTTGCATAACTGCCCAATATCTACTGAGTAAATGATACAAAAATTACAATTTAGTACAAACATGCGAACCCCAAGAGACTTTTGCTTACCATGAGCTAATTGGGTTCGAGCGACCACCCTGTCCAAGAATAGAAGGGTGACTCCCAGGTGCAGCAGCTTCCACATCAAGTACATCACAATTCAGCTCAAACATGCAATCCGAAGCATACCTTTTCATCAACCCAATTAGGTGACTGTCACACGTTAGAGGAACCATGATGCCACGTTCATCCATGAAGCTGAACTTTGTAGTCTGCTTCGGCCATAATTCATCATGATTACGCAGAGCAGTAACCATACCAGATATAGTGTAGATCTGCGCAGGCGCTTCTTCCATCGTGATACAATGGTGTCCATACCACTTGCCCTTAGAGTCGTACCTGAAGAGGACTACCATAACCAGGTAAGGGTGGTCCGCGGAGATCCCACTTGACAGAAAACTATGGACAAAATATGTTTGTCAGCGTTGGGCTAACAAACAATTTTAGGTTTAATAGCCAGCTAGCAGTTATAATTAGTGCGAATAGCAAAGAGAAGGGTATCTCACCCGCTTGTAGCCAGAACTTCTTCTTCCTTGGTAGTAGGATCTGCCATCCTCCGAGCTGCTCGGCTCGTCGGCGGCGGAGGTGGGCTAGAGCCTCTCAATGGCGGCTACGACATGCGCCATTGGAGCTCGGGATCAGCGACTGGGCGTAACAACTTGGCACCAGAAGTCAAATATTCGAAGGGATCATCCTGCCTGGAGGGTGGATTCTGACGCTGCTGGTGCTAGGGGAAAGGTGGGAATGGATTTGTGAAATTGGTCAACGCATCCAATCCACTTAGCTACTCGATTTGCCTAAGAGGTTGCCGCATTGGCGCTCGCGTCACGGACATATGACCGACATGAGGGTCCCGACCGTCTACTTCACGGGGCAGTTTAACGGAATGTTTGAATTTCGTAGGGGTGAGATGAGTTTGCCTCGAAATGGTCCCTCTCAGTAGTTGGCGGCCCAAAATTTCGAAACACGGCAATTTCAGGCAACTTAGGTACCACCATGCGCTGGCCTGCAAACTTTGGTACCGTAGACGAACATGCCCCCTGCCGAGACGGGGAAGTGCCCCTGGAGCCATCTCCATCGACTCCACTGCCATCTCCATCGCTGTTGCTGACTCCTATGATGAGGAGGGAGTAGTTCTCTCTCGAGGTTAAGGGCTCTACCGGTAGCTATGTGTTCATCTATCTCTCTATGCATGATCTTATGAGATCATGGGCTTTGTAATCTATAGATCTATTCTGCTACTCAAGTGCTTTAATTAATCTCTGCTTATCCCCACGTGTGTGAAGTTGACAGTGTGCACACCGTGTGGCACTTTGGCTAAGGTTACATAAATACTTATCATGAGTATAATTTGAGTTGGATGTCTCTATGAGATTGTGGTGTTTGTTGGAACCATCTAGCGCTCAAGGTGACAGTGAGGGGTTATCTAGATGGGGAATGCGAACTTTAAGGTGTGCTGTTATAGCCCTACATCGTCCAACCGGAGAGTAGTTTAGGGTAGCATCATGAAGAAAAGATATTTATATGAGAGTGTCCACTAGTGAAAGTACAATCCCTAGGCCTTGTTTCTAAACATTGAAACACCATTTACAATCAGTCATGTTACATGTTTGCTTGTTGCCACTCTTATTTCAGATTGCAATTACCACTTATAATCATCCATATTACATGTATTTCACTATCTCTTCACCAAACTAGTGCACCTATACACCTGACAAGTGTATTGGGTGTGTTGGGGACACAAGAGACTTCTTGTATCTTGATTGCAGGGTTGCTTGAGAGGGATACCTTTGACCACTTCCTCCCTGAGTTCGATAAACCTTGGGTGATCAACTTAAGGGAAACTTGCTACTGTTCTACAAACCTCTGCACTTGGAGGCCCAACACTGTCTACAAGAATATAAGCGTGCATAGACATCAACCTTCGAACATAGGAGAGTCTTACAGAGGAGAATCATAAAGAGAAGAAGGAAGAGCATCCACAAAAAGTGCATCCCTAAGATGAACATCACCAAGCAGACCACGCCAGAGAAGAGGACACCCAAGAGTTGCACGAAAATGGCACCATGCCGCAGAGTACACCCCTAAGATCTAGTCAAAATGCCACACCAAAAAGTAGCAGCAAAAACACTAAGAGGGAGAGCACGGTGGTGAACACACCCAAGAGTGGTAGCAAAAAGGCTAATATGGCCAGCACAGAAGATACCACACCCAGTAGTAGCAGAAAAATGCTAATTTGAAGAGTAACACGCTGCAGAGGTCCGGTAATAATGCCAGCACGAAGGAGAACACACCCAATAGTAGCAGCAAAAGGGCTAATTCTAAGAAGAATACACCATAGAGGTCAGGAAATAATACCAGCATGCTGGAGCCAACACCCGTGAGGGGAAGCAGGAAAGAGATCACACCCAAGAGTAGAAGCAAAAAGGCTAGTTCGACGAGGAACATAATGCAGATTTCAAGCCCTACTGATACCATGAGGAAAGCTTCCATCAGGAAGGAGGATGTACACAAGAAGAGCAAGAGGGCTCTATACACTTGAGATGAAATAGAATTTGACTATTCTTTGTCTATTGAAGAACATGGGATACGTGGAAATGTAATACTACCCCCTATGGTTGTAGGAACACCAAAAGAGCGTCTAGGATAAAATAGAGTTACTGGTGAGGTAGATTGGGCCAATGTTCCGGTCCATCCAGGTGGAGATGATGGTACAACACCACCCCTTGGAGTCAATATGATGTGTGCAGTATTAGGCATTGGAGATGATGATCAAGATTCTGAATCAGATGTAGAAGAGGGCACTGTAGAGGACCAATAATCAAGTGATGATGAAATAGAAGAGACACTTAATGATGAGGCTAGCATTCTAGTTGATGATTTGGGTGCCGACGTAGAAGATATGAAACATGACCACGAGGATCCTATAATTTCGGTTGGCACTGAGTTTATGAGAATTCATGAGTTCAGGATGTCATTTTGAGATTTTTGTATCAAGGGGGAGTTCAATGTTCATAGACTGAAGAACACTACCCAGAGGTATGAGGCTGTTTGCAGGTTAATGTGGAAGAATGGACGGGTGGCGGTACCTTTACCATGGAGGATTGTAGCCAGAGCCTTACCTGCATCAAATGAAATTAGGGTATTCAGGCAATGAATGCAGCAAACCTTTCGAACTTTCTCTTTTTCACTCTATAACTACAATTGTTGTGGAAGATCTTTCTGGCAATGAGTCGACTCCGCTTATCTTGTAAATGAATTGATGTTGCAGGTGAACAAAATGGGCCCTCCCTACTATGTCCGATAGGAAGCATGCTGAAATCCTCAATGGATGATACGGAGTGGGTGGCTTTACAAGCTATGTACATACTAAAGGATAACCCTAAGGAGACCACGAAGAATATTTTGACTAGCCTCGCTGCTAAATACAACATTTTCCTACCGTATTACATGGTTTGGAAAGGTAAAGAGAAAGCTCTGGAAGTCTTGCATGGGGATTGGACTAATAGCTTCAGGATGATGTACAACTTCAAGGCTGAGGTACAAACAAGGTGTTCGGGGAGTGTTGTGGAGATTGAAACTAAATCAGAAGGTGGGAAAATTTATTTCAACTGATTTTTCATGGTGCTTAAACCTTGCATCTAGGGATTGAAGGACGGTTGTAGGCCATATCTGAGTGTAGACAACATTGTCCTAACTGGCAAATGGAAAGGCTGCCTGACATCTACTACAACACTTGATGGTCACAACTGGATGTTCCCAGTGGCATTCGGGCTGTTCGACATAGAAATAGAGGAAAACTAGGTCTAGTTTATGAGGCAGCTCAGGAGATCAATAGATCACATGGATCCATTGGCTATATCCATGGATGCATGGAAAGGGCTGGCGAATGTAGTGAAGGAGGTGTTCCCATTAGCTGAAGGTAGAGAATGCCAAGAACATCTGATGCTCAAATTGTACAAACACCATGCATGCAACATATTTTGTTACATGTTTCCTACTGCTAGAGCTTACAAAGCTTGGAGCAACGAATATTTGATGAGCAAGATTTTTGTGGAAGCCCCTGATCTTCTGCAGTACTTAGCCCCCCATCATTCACAACTATGGAAGAGGAGTCAATTCAACACTGACATCAAAGTTGATTACATAAACAAAAACCTTATTGAATGCCTGAATAACTGGGTGAAGGACATAAAAGTCCATCTTATTCATATGTTGATGGACAACATACATGGTATCATGAAGCTGTTAAATATAAGGAGAGAGATCGGTCAAAGACTTAAGGGACTTATGCTACCGCCTATTGTACAACAACTGCATAAGAGAAGCCGAGGACTTGGTCATCTTAGGGTTCTCCCATCAAACAGCAGCAGCTGTGAGGTGGTTGATATGTCCAATAATGGTCACATGGATGTTGTGAGCATCGAGCTATGAGAATGCACCTGCTTAGAGTGGCAGCATACCGGGAAACCTTGCGAATACGCCTTGGTCTTCTTGGCAAAGAAAAGAACTCTACCACATTTGGATCAATATTTATCCGACTACTACTCTCTAGAAAAGTTTAGAGCTAGGTATGATGGTTCCGTCGAGCCCTGTACAGACCCATCTCTGTGCCCTCAAGTCCAACTGAGTTTCGAGTTGTGCCAGCCAGTTACAAGAAGGGGCAGAGGAAGACCTCAGGTGAAGAGGTTTAAGAATTTTCTCAAGAAGACGGGTTTGGCTTTTAGTGGTAGCAAGAAGGGCAAAAACCGATGCAAGACCTACCATCTTATAGGACATAGAGCAGCGGGTTGTCCCCTTAGTTCTCCCAAACCTAGGTATGAGATGGTACCTTCAATTTTTTTACTCTGTAGATATTAGGTAGTTAGCCGTTTCCTATTTCTTTGGAAGGAAGTGCAAGGTAAGAAATATGACTACCGAATCAGTGATTTTGCTGTAGGAAGAAAATCAAAACGAGTGGAGTGATGATGTTGGACATGATTGTGGTGCTGATTAGCTAGACTTCCCTTGACCCGGAGATGCAGAGTACGTGAAGGTAATAAAATTGGCACCCAGGAAGAGGAAGAAGGCAGGCAATAAAGAAGCGAGAGGACGTGAAGGCAAGAAAGTTGGCATCTAGACAGAGGCATAGGAAGAAGGCTAGCAATGAAGGAGCCTAATAATGTGTTGAAATTGAACCTATATATGCAATTCGGTTAAATTCTGGAGTTGTGTGTGTGGAACTTGTCGAGCAAAATAATCTTCCCCCATTCTCAGAGTAAAATTTATCGCGAGTTGAGGTTTGTACATGGCCAAGACCCTAGTTGAAGCCAAAATTATGACTGTGCCACTACTATCTGAACAATCACAGCACAGGGATCGCGAGTGCTGAGGGGGTCTCCAAATTTGATTGATGTTAGTGGCACAAACATAATTTATTTAAGTGCTTAATAAATCCCTTCTTTTGGCATTACACTTATGATAAGGTTTTGAGCTAAAAAACAAGTTTTAAGCTAGATGCTACACTCAACGAAGTAGCAACTTATTTTAGCTGCTAGACAATGACATGGCAACATTAACTTCAAAGGCAACAAATAATGCCCAAATAATTGTAGCATCCCATTTGTCTAACAATGGTAATGCTACATGGTTTAATAATATAATGGCTACTTCCTATATACAATTGTTGCATCATAATTATATCACGCTCATGTCATCATGCCACCTTGCATTTGAGCATCATATTAAACCCTTTTGATTTGGTTCTTCTCTCATATGCATATTAATTATATTTGACTCTTGATATTGTATTTGATTATTGATATATTGTTTAAATGCCCAAGTTGAGTTGGGGGCATATCTTTTATTTCAATTCCACCACCTTTCTTGGTCACCACTTTATAATTCCACCATCCCATTATCCATGAGCTTGTATTTCTTTTTCTTTTGATATTTATTCTAGCTCATGTGGGTGGGGTGGATCTAATTCTATAAATTCTCTTGCTTGGCTTTTATTCCACTTCTTGGGAATGCATAAGAATAATGCCATATTATTATTATTATTTTCACAAAATAAAACATGGCAGTTATTATTTTGCATGGGCCATGCAAGAGTATCACCACCTTTAGCCATTTGATTCCTCTTGGTTTTATTGGTTCATTTCTTTGTGGATCATCTCCATCCCTCTCCACCACCCCCATATTCTCATCAACACCATTGCTATTTTTCTCCATGCATGAGTCAAATAAGACCTTTTTTCCCATAAACCTTTGTCTTTCTCTTTTATTTGGTTTCTCCTTCACCTCATCTCATGCTAAATCTAAGCCTCACTTTTCATCTTGATTGGATTTATAAACATGTTTTAAAAACCTAAACTCCTAACCAAAACCCTAACCTAGTTCTTCTTTTCTCTCTAACCCTTAACCTCTCTCACCTCTTCTTCTCTCTACCATGCTGGACCCACCTAGCCACCCTCTCCCCCTGGTCCCACACCTCAGCTACCCCTAACCCAACCCTAACAAAACCCTAACCCGAGGCTACACCTAGCTACCCGAGTTGCCCTCTCCCTCTCTCTCTCGGCCTCTCTCTCTTCTCTCGCTGCCACAAGGCCCCACTTTTCCCTCCTCTCTTCCTCGGCCCCACTTGTAGCCCCTCTCCCTGCCCTGGCCTTCCATGTCAAGCACGTGAGAGGAGGTGGAGAAAGGTGGCCGAAGCCACCTTTATCTTTCCCTCTCTACTGAGCCCCACGACATCTTCCCTTCTCCTTTCCTCCTTCCCCGCGACTCCTCTGCTTCTCCCAGATCCACCCCAGGGCCCTGCCTCTCCTCCCCTTCTTCTTCTCCGACGCCATCGTCTCGCGCCGGCCGCCGCCAGTACCGCCGCCTACCCCTCGTACCTGCCGGTGTGCGCGACGTGGAAGTGGTCGAGGAGATCGAGGACGTTCCTCTACACCGCCCTGTACACGCCGACGTGGAGGAGAAGCCCCAGGATCACCAGTACCAGCGCCACCTGACACAAACCCTAGTTCTCCGGCCGCCAGCTTCCCCGGTGATCCGTTGCGCATCTAGCCTTGCCACCACCGCCAACCACCCCGCGGTGAGCTCCTCTACCGCCTGGACATACTCCACCTCACCGGGAAGCCCTAGCTGCGCTAGGCGTTTCGCCGAACGCCCTCGGTGCACCATCGGTCGCCGTTGTCTGCACGTTTTCCGCGCCGCGTAAAGCCTCACCTAGCCGCGTTGCTCCCTCCTGTCAACACCCCCGTCCTACCGCACTGGTTGCCGTCGCCGAGCGCTTGTCCTAGGACCCGGGTTTGAGTCCCCTTTCCGCGCCGCGCGCAGATCTGCCGCCAGACGGTGGAGAAGATCCACAGTACCACGACCTCCCCTTTTTGCAGTTAACCCCCTGCTTGTTTTGCCGCCTCAACCCGCAGTACGCGTGAGCCCACCTGCCAGCCGCTGTGTAACTTTTTACAAAAGGGCACCCCAGCTTTCGCAGCCTCAACCCGCGGTCCGGTACACCCCCCTGTCAGCCTCTGCGGGATTAACCGCTGGCTCATGGGCCCTAGCCGCTGGCCCCGCCTGTCAGCCGCAGCAGCTAGCTAAGGCCGAGGTGAGAAAAGCTTTTTCTGCGCGCGTGGCCCCAGTCAGTAGTGGCCCACCCGTTAGTGGCTTGGGCTGGAATATCCTGGGTGTAAAACGTTCTGGCCATTTCTGTTAAAATAAAAATGTTTTCAGTAATTGCTTAAAATCAAATTCAAATCAGATTTTAAGGACTTTTAAAATACAAATCCAAATAATACAAATAATATATGTTTTTGAATCAAAAAATGTGAGGTTTTAAAATATGCCATTCAAAATATGTTTTGAGCACTTTAAGTTTTCGAGATAGTTAAAATTACAATAAAATGCCCTTTTCCTTAATTAATTAATAACTTTATTTCTATAACTCCAAATTTGACAAATAATATGTCTAAATCGATCAGAGCGACGAGCCTGTTCTATCTATGCATTCCATGTTCTGAATTGCAGCATGCATCATATGAATAATGAGTATACAGCAAGTGTTATGAGAGCAAACCGGGCTAAAAAACATAATTAAATGCTTTAATCTTGTACCCCACACCTCACCCATGCCATGCTACATTATTGCCATGCAAAGTGTGCATCATTCATCATGGCATGATTGATTGATTGATTGTCGCATTTTAATTCATATGCTTGTGCACACTATTTATGTTGGCCCTTGTTTGTTTGGTTCTTCTTCAAATAGACGCTGAGCAGGGGATATATCAGGAAACCCAGGAGCACTACCCAGATCCGTCCCTCGCTTCAACTGAGCTGCCAGACAAGCACTACCTCATGCTTGCATACATATAGTACCTATTTCCTCTATCTTATTCTTGCATCATTGAGTCGCGATTGCATTAAACTGAATCCCACGTACTGCATAGCCTTTACTTTTATACCCCAATGAAGCTTGTTCCTCCATCCCATGAGCCATTATTACAGGAGTTGTTTGAGCCATGCGAGTCGTAGAACAGCATGTGTAGGGTATGTGAGAGTTTGATGGATAACGAGGTACTTAAACAACTTAACCTGAGTAGTAATGGGATAACTAATGAAAGTGGCATCGGTGAGCAATATCTGCTATTTGGTTCTTCATGCTCACTTGTGTCCCGTAGGACCCCGAGTACTTGATTCCTGTTCCTTGACTATTCGCACTATCCACATCCGGGAGGCCTTATGGACCCCCCTGAGCCAGAGCTTGATTCATTCTTATTTCTTGGGGCCACAAAGTAGTTTTGGGATTTATTACTATCCTGTACTTATGCCATGTTTTACTGCTTTATTTAAGATTGTGCGAGGAGCACCTGTCCTGTTTAGGATTGCGGAGTGTTTTCGCGGTATCGACAAGCCCAGTCACACTTTCGGGTTCCCAGTCGTTTACAGCCATTGGCGCAAACCTTGGGTCCGTCTCGGAGCCGGCCAACTTCGTTGCGGGTAGCTTAATGGGGTGGCCCCCTGAAACATTTTTGAATCCTGTGATCGCTTTGTCGAGAATGCCTCGTTGGGTTTTGATTTGGTTTTTCCGAGGTTGATCGAGTGTGTGTTGCTATTTGTGCACCCCTGCAGGGTAAATCTTTCTGAAAGCCGTGTCCGCGGTTATGGACGACTTGGAGCACAGTTTCTCGATCATAGACAAGTATAACTAAAGTACCGCTTTTAATTTGACTAAGTACTTGACTAGTGCAATACTCATGGAATGGTTAATAAAACTGACAACGGATGGGTTGTTCATCCGCTTTCTCGTTGATAAGCGAGAAGGAGGATGGATCTGTTAATATTACTGTTATAACTGTTGTTCTTAATTAACGGACATCCGTCTATCTTTGGTTAGGCGGATGGTAGCGAGTATCTATAGACTTGTTAGTTATTATCTTTTGCTGCAATTGCGTCACCCCAGGTTGTGTCCCCTTTAGAGGCATAAAGCCTTGCTGAGTACCCCTAGGGTCTCACACGATAAATTGTTTGATTCAGATGAACAGGTATACTCGCAAGATAGATACTAGGTGGAGGAGACGGACGATGTTGGCAACGATCACTCGGTGTAGAGATTCCGGGAACGGGGATCCGTGAGATCTGTGGGCGGGATGTGTTTATTTATGTGGCATCTTATGCCGATTTGCTTCTTATTCATACTCGGATCTTGTTTTCCTCTTCCGCCTGATACTCTGATGTTTGATGTATGAGGAGCTATCCTAAAATATTATCTCTATCTAGGATATTTGGATCTTGCCGTATGGTGTTGCAATATTTCTATTTTTTTAGATGGGATGGCTCTGAGGACTGTTGTATGTGGCTTGCATACATAATCATTTGTGTATGTAGTTGATCCCTTCGCCTGCTGATTACGCCGCTCGTTCTTGTCCCGATGTTCTAGAAATGGTTAGGACGGCCGAAAGGTCTACCTATGAGTGGCATTTGGCCCCACCGTACTATTTTAACCATTTTCTCTCGTCCAGGCATGTAACTAAGAGCGTAATTCACCGAGGTAGTTACAATTGGTATCAGAGCCATCCTGCCCTTTAGGGTCTCAGCCAAATGGTCGTTGTCAGTCTAGCAAATATTTTGGTAGCTATGTATACTAGGGAAAAACAAAACATGAGAGTAGGGCTGCTTCCATTTTTCTTCTTACCCACCCACCCACCCTTTTCTGGTAAGAAAGTGTAACGTTTTCAATCCTCTTCTAAAATTCAAACTAGGATTCACGTGTTCTGGGTTCCGTAGTACCATAGGTTGTGTGTGTGTGTGTGTGTGTGTTTTCCTTGTCTATCTGTTGCATCCAACATGTTATCACTATCTGTCTTACTCTTTGTTATCCGATGTTATCTTGTTTGGGGTGTTCGTTTCCGTAGTTACTAATCTTTAAGTTCATCTTAAGATGAAGGTATTGGGATATGTGTTTTACTTATTCATGTGCATAGTAATGATTTGAGTGCGGGATGGAGTCGCGACCATACCACTACTTTTCTCATTCGCTCTTGTATATTGAATTGGTAGAGTTACTAATCTTGATTTGTTAAGTGGTTTTGCACATATAGTGGTATTTTAATGTCGAAATTTGCAGAAAATTTTTCTTTGTTAGTTTGTGTACCACACTCCTTGTTCAGTCGTGTGCGATATGCTTAATATCTTCTAGGTGCTTTGAACTTTGTGATATTTTAATATCATCTTAGTAAATTGTATCCTTTAAATCTTGGTTAATTCCATTTTGGTACTATTTTGGATTATTATTATTCTCCATTATGGTACTAACTTGTGTTTTATATCAATCACAGGATGGCACCACCACGCCGTTCTGAGGAGGACATACAACCTGAACCGGGGGCTGCGTTGGCAAGCATCGCCAATGCCTTGGCCGCAATGCAGCAGAACCAACAACGATTTTAAGAAAGTGCCAGGAGGAATGAGTTTGTTCCGCTACCTCCACCTCCCAAGCGAGGAGACATCAAAAGCTTCCTGAAGTTCAACCCACGCCAATTTGATGTGTCCGATCAACCACTTGATGCTGATGATTGGTTGCGGGAGATGTCAAGGTTACTGGCGACTACTGATGTTCCTGAGCAAGAATGGGTAAAGTGTGCCACTCACCTTCTGAAGGGAGATGCAGATCTATGGTGGGAGAATTACCACAAGGCAAACTACACTGGTTTTCAGCCTACTTGGGAACAGTTCACTGGAGCTTTCAAAGAGCATTATCTGTCAGAAATTGTCATGGAGAGGATGAAGGAAGTGTTTCTCAACCTCAAGCAGGGCAATGACAATGTCAATACCTATATCAGAAACTTCATGAACCTTTCTCCGTATGGTGGCGATGAGATCTCTGATGACAAGAAGAAGCAAAAGAGGTTCAGACAAGGGCTCAACGCATCGATTAAATATGCAATCACACATGCAAGGCCGACGTCTTTTCTAGAACTCCAACATACAGCTCTGCAGGAAGAAGCAAGTAGGCAAGTGTTTGAGGAGTCAAAGAAACACAATCGCGATGCAACAAGCTCTTCAGCTGTGTCAACTCCTTCTAAGCGTCGTGTCTGGGTTCCTAACACCCCACCGTCGCTCCCGGCTCCACCAAGACCTTCAAGCTACACGACAAGGCCAGCAAACTTCCTCACTGCTGCTCCCAGGGGCTACAACCACAACTACCCTGGAGCGCCTGGCGGAGTCCCTGGCTACGTTGCTCCACGTCCACCTGGTGCTTGTTACACTTGTGGAAACACTGGGCATCAACACTGGAACTGTCCAATGAACAACAAAGCTCTTCCTCCACCACCTCCAAGATCTGCGGCAAGCTCTCCTATGGTTCGTGCACCACCACCTCGGGCTCTCAACATCAACACCAAGCCCGGGTCTACTGTTGCTCGTGCCAACTGTGTCAACGCCACTCAAGCTGAGCATGCACCTGGAGTTGTGATGGGTATGCTTTCTGTTAACTCAGTTCCTGCATGAGTTTTGTTTGATTCTAGTGCATCGCATTCTTTTGTCTCCACAAGTTTTGCTGATGCGAATGGGTTCCCTATGGATCCTCTCCCTAAGCGGTTAATGGTCCTTTCTCCTGGAGCAACAATGGCTGCTTCAAAAATCAGCCATGGCAATCAAATTGAGATTGGTGGTTCTTCGTTCCCGGCTTCCTTGATTATTCTCGGCAATTCTGACATTGATGTTATCTTGGGCATGGATTGGTTGACAGCAAATGCAGCTGTGATTGATTTTGCTGAATGCTCGGTTTCTCAAAAAATTCCTGAAGGTCATATAGTCTATTCTCCAAGTCTGACTCCAGCTATTCAGCTTTTCTCTTTGGCAGCTCTGAATGATGATGCTATGGAAGCTATTCAGAGTGTTCCGGTGGTCTGTGAGTTCCCAGATGTCTTTCCTGGAGAGTTGCCAGGTATGCCTCCGGATCGTGAGGTTGAGTTTGTGATTGAGCTTGAACCTGGTACCGCTCCTATCTCCAAGCGGCCTTATAAAATGGGTCCTGCTGAGTTGGCTGAACTCAAACGTCAGCTTGATGAACAAGAGAAGTTGGGTTTCATTCAGCACAGTACTTCTTCTTGGGGTAGCCCAACCATCTTTGTGAAGAAGCGAGACAAAGCTGATAGATTTTGTGTTGACTATCGGGCTCTCAATGCTAAAACCATCAAGAATAAATATCCCCTTCCGCGGATTAATGATCTCTTCGATCAGCTAGCTGGAGCTGTGGTTTTCTCTAAGCTTGATTTGAGAAGTGGATATCATCAAATCAAGATTCGCATGGAAGATGTTCCTAAAACAACTTTCACCACCCGCTATGGCCTGTATGAGTACACGGTCATGTCTTTCGGTCTCACCAACGCACCTGCCACCTTATCGAGGCTTATGAACTCGGTTTTCATGGAGTATCTTGATAAGTTCGTTGTGGTCTATCTGGATGACATCCTAGTCTATTCTAAGTCAAAGGAAGAACATGAAGAACACCTTCGGTGTGTCCTAAACAAGCTTCGTGAGAACCGCCTGTATGCAAAGTTCTCCAAATGTGAGTTTTGGCTGCCTCAAGTTACCTACCTTGGTCACGTCATCTCTGCCAAGGGCATTGCCGTCAACCCAGAAACTGTAAAGACAATTGTTGACTAGCTTCCTCCTGTAAATGTCAAAGAAGTCCGGAGTTTCCTTGGTTTGGCTAGTTATTGCCGTCGCTTCGTTCAGAACTTTTCGAAGATTGCGAAGCCTCTTACCGATCTCCTCAAGAAAGGCAAGAAATACCTTTGGACTCCTGCATGTCAAGCAAGCTTTGAAACACTCAAAGAGAAGCTCACTTCCACACTAGTCTTGATTCCTCCAGATACATCAAAGCCTTTCCAGATATTCTGTGACGCCTCATTGCAAGGATTGGGTGCGGTCCTTATGCAAGAAAAACAAGTTGTTGCTTATGCCTCTTTACAGTTGAAGACGCATGAGATCAACTATCCTACACATGACCTCGAACTCGCAGCAGTGGTCTTTGCTTTGAAAGTATGGAGGCACTACTTGCTTGGCAACCGTTGTGAAATCTTTTCTGATCACAAGAGTCTGAAGTATATCTTCACACAGCCTGATCTCAACCTTCATCAGAGGAGGTGGATTGAAGCAATCAATGATTTCGATTTGACCATCAACTACACTACGGGAAAAGATAATGTCATGGCCTATGCTCTCAGCCGCAAAGCTTATGTCAGCAACCTCATGGTGGAAGAACAACAACCGCTCTTGTGCGAGGAATTCCGTCAGCTCAACCTTGAAATTGTGGATCAAGGGTATCTTCTGAACCTTCTGGCAACCCCTCTCTTGGAAGAAAAGGTTCGCTCCATTCAACTTGGGGATCCTTACACTAAAAAGATCATCTCCAACATTCAGCTTCCAAAGTATGAGTCCTTCCACGTCGATGACCAAGGCACTCTTTTCTTTGAACACCGGATGTTTGTTCCGAACTACCCGGGTTTGAGAGAGCAAGTTCTCAAGGAAGTGCATGATTCTGTTCTTTCTATCCACCCTGGCAGCACAAAGATGTACATGGACTTGAAAACAATATTGGTGGCCTGGGTTGAAACGATATTGTGCCAAGTATGTCTCGGAGTGTGATGTCTGCCGCAGAGTTAAAGCTGTCCATCAGAAACCTTCCGGTCTTCTATAGCCATTGAAACCTCCGGAATGGAAATGGGAGAAAGTAGAGATGGACTTCATCACTGGGTTTCCAAGGTCGCAGAAGGGCAACAATGCAATCTTTGTTGTCATTGACAGGCTTTCTAAAGTGGCTCACTTCTTCCCCGTCAAGGAAACAATTTCTGCAATTCAGTTGGCTGAGCTCTATATCAACAGAATTGTCTCTCTGTATGGAGTTCCTCTTGAGATCAGTTCAGACCGTGGAAGCATATTCACTTCCAAGTTCCGGGGAAGTTTCCAAAATGCTCTGGGAACAAAATTGAACTTCAACACATCTTACCATCCTCAGTCGCAAGAACAAGTTGAAAGGATCAATCAAATTCTAGAAGATATGCTCCATGCTTGCGTCTCTCTTTCGGCATGAAGTGGGAAGAATGTCTTCCTTATGCTGAATTCTCTTACAACAACAGCTTCCAGAAAAGTCTAAAGATGGCACCATTTGAGGCTCTCTATGGTCGCAAATGTAGAACTCCGATTGGTTGGTCGGGCGCAGGTGAAAGAATATTATTTGGCCCCGACATTGTAACTCAAGCGGAGGAAAAGGTTCACATCATTCTTGAAAATCTAAAGATTGCTCAAAGTCGCCAGAAGAGCAATTATGACAGAAAGCAAACGAACATGGAGTATGTCCCTGGTGATCTCGTTTACCTTCGTGTCACTCCCATGAGAGGCACGCACCGCTTTGGTATCAAAGGAAAGTTGGCTCCTAGATACATCGGTCCATTCAAAATCCGTGTAAGAAGAGGAGAAGTTGCTTATGCTCTTGAACTTCCTAAAAACTCAAGGTCCATGATGTTTTCCACATCTCTCAACTCAAGAAGTGCTTCAAGGATCCCGACAGGACCGTGGACCATGAGCTTATCAATCTCCAAGAAGACCTGTCTTATCAAGAACACCCCACAAAAATCCTTGAAGTCGCAGAAAGAAGGACTCGCAACAAGTCCATCAAGTTCTGCAAGGTGCAGTGGTCGCACCATTCCGTGGATGAAGCCACTTGGGAACGTGAAGATGAGCTCCGTGACAAGTATCCTACCCTCTTCGAGTCTTCTTCTTCTTCCTAGAATCTCGGGGCGAGATTCCTGTTTAGTGGGGGAGAGTTGTAGCATCCCATTTGTCTAACAATGGTAATGCTACATGGTTTAATAATATAATGGCTACTTCCTATATACAATTGTTGCATCATAATTATATCATGCTCATGTCATCATGCCACCTTGCATTTGAGCATCATATTAAACCCTTTTGATTTGGTTCTTCTCTCATATCCATATTAATTGTATTTGCCTCTTGATATTGTATTTGATTATTGATATATTGTTTAAATGCCCAAGTTGAGTTGGGGGCATATCTTTTATTTCAATTCCACCACATTTCTTTGTCACCACTTTATAATTCCACCATCCCATTATCCATGAGCTTGTATTTCTTTTTCTTTTGATATTTATTCTAGCTCATGTGGGTGAGGTGGATCTAATTCTATAAATTCTCTTGCTTGGCTTTTATTCCACTTCTTGGGAATGCATAAGAATAATGCCATATTATTATTATTGTTTTCACAAAATAAAACATGGCAGTTATTATTTTGCATGGGCCATGCAAGAGTATCACCACCTTTAGCCATTTGATTCCTCTTGGTTTTATTGGTTCATTTCTTTGTGGATCATCTCCATCCCTCTCCACCACCCCCATATTCTCATCAACACCATTATTATTTTTCTCCATGCATGAGTCAAATAAGACCTTTTTTCCCATAAACCTTTGTCTTCCTCTTTTATTTGGTTTCTCCTTCACCTCATCTCATGCTAAATCTAAGCCTCACTTTTCATCTTGGTTGGATCTATAAACATGTTTTAAAAACCTAAACTCCTAACCAAAACCCTAACCTAGTTCTTATTTTCTCTCTAACCCTTAACCTCTCTCACCTTTTCTTCTCTCTACCATGCTGGACCCACCTAGCCACCCTCTCCCCCTGGTCCCACACCTCAGCTACCCCTAACCCAACCCTAACAAAACCCTAACCCAAGGCTACACCTAGATACCCGAGTTTCCCTCTCCCTCTCTCTCTCGGCCTCTCTCTCTTCTCTTGCTGCCACAAGGCCCCACTTTTCCCTCCTCTCTTCCTCGGCCCCACCTGCAGCCCCTCTCCCTACCCTGGCCTTCCATGTCAAGCACGTGAGAGGAGGTGGAGAAAGGTGGCCGAAGCCACCTTTATCTTTCCCTCTCTACTAAGCCCCACGGCATCTTCCCTTCTCCTTTCCTCCTTCCCCGCGGCGCCTCTGCTTCTCTCAAATCCACCCTAGGGCCCTGCCTCTCCTCCCCTTCTTCTTCTCCGACGCCATCGTCTCGCGCCGGCCGCCGCCAGTACCGCCGCCTACCCCTCGTACCTGCCGGTGTGCGCGACATGGAAGTGGTCGAGGACATCGAGGACGTTCCTCTACACCGCCCTGTACACGCCGACGTGGAGGAGAAGCCCTAGGATCACCAGTACCAGTGCCGCCCGACGCAAACCCTAGTTCTCCGGCCGCCAGCTTCCCCGGTGATCCGTTGCGCCTCCGGCCGTGCCTCCACCGCCAACCACCCCACGGTGAGCTCCTCTACCGCCTGGACATACTCCGCCTCACCGGGAAGCCCTAGCTGCGCCAGGTGTTTCACCGAACGCCCTCGGTGCACCGTCGGTCGCCGTTGTCTGCATGTTTTCCGTGTCGCGTAAAGCCTCACCTAGCCGCGTTGCTCCCTCCTGTTAACACCCCCGTCCTACCGCACTGGTTGCCGTCGCCGAGCGCTTGTCCCAGGACCCGGTTTCGAGTCCCTGTTCCGCGCCGCAAGCAGATCTGCCGTGAAATGGTGGAGAAGATCCACAGTACCGCGGCCTCCCCTTTTTGCAGTTAACCCCCTGCTTCTTTTGCCGCCTCAACCCGCAGTACACGTGAGCCCACCTGCCAGCCGCTGTGTAATTTTTTACAAAAGGGCACCCTAGCTTTCGCAGCCTCAACCCACGGTCCGGTACACCCCCCTGTCAGCCTCTGCGGGATTAACCGCTGGCACATGGGCCCTAGCCGCTGGCCCCACCTGTCAGCCGCAGCAGCTAGCTAAGGCCGAGGTGAGAAAAGCTTTTTCTGCGCGCGTGGCCCCAGTCAGCAGCGGCCCACCCGTCAGTGGCTTGGGCTGGAATATCCTGGGTGTAAAACGTTCTGGCCATTTGTGTTAAAATAAAAATGTTTTCAGTAATTGTTTAAAATCAAATTCAAATCAGATTTTAATAACTTTTAAAATACAAATCCAATTAATACAAATAATATATGTTTTTGAATCAGAAAATGTGAGGTTTTCAAATATGCCATTCAAAATATGTTTTGAGCACTTTAAATTTTCGAGATAGTTAAAATTACAATAAAATGCCCTTTTCCTTAATTAATTAATAACTTTATTTCTATAACTCCAAATTTGACAAATAATATGTCTAAATCGATCAGCGCGACGAGCCTGTTCTATCTATGCATTCCATGTTCTGAATTTCAGCATGCATCATATGTATAATGAGTATACAACAAGTGTTATGAGAGCAAACCGGGCTAAAAAACTTAATTAAATGCTTTAATCTTGTACCCCACACCTCACCCATGCCATGCTACATTATTGCCATGCAAAGTGTGCATCATTCATCATGGCATGATTGATTGCTTGTCGCATTTTAATTCATATGCTTGTGCACTCTATTTATGTTGGCCCTTGTTTGTTTGGTTCTTCTTCGAATAGACGCTGAGCAGGGGATATATCAGGAAACCCAGGAGCACTACCCAGATCCGTCCCTCGCTTCAACTGAGGTGCCAGGCAAGCACTACCACATGCTTGCATACATATAGTACCTATTGCCTCTATCTTATTCTTGCATCATTGAGTCGCGATTGCATTAAACTGAATCCCAAGTACTGCATAGCCTTTACTTTTATACCCCACCAAAGCTTGTTCCTCCATCCCATGAGCCATTACTACAGGAGTTGTTTGAGCCATGCGAGTCGTAGAACAGCATGTGTAGGGTATGTGAGAGTCTGATGGATAACGAGGTACTTAAACAACTTAACCTGAGTAGTAATGGGATAACTAATGAAAGTGGCATCGGTGAGCAATATCTGCTATTTGGTTCTTCATGCTCACTTGTGTCCCGTAGGACCCCGAGTACTTGATTCCTGTTCCTTGACTATTCGCACTATCCACATCCAGGAGGCCTTATGGACCCTCCTGAGCCAGAGCTTGATTCATTCTTATTTCTTGGGGCCACAAAGTAGTTTGGGGCTTTATTACTATCCTGTACTTATGCCATGTTTATTGCTTTATTTAAGATTGTGCGAGGAGCACCTGTACTATTTAGGACTGCGGAGTGTTTTCGCGGTATCGACAAGCCCAGTAACACTTTCGGGTTCCCAGTCGTTTACAGCCATTGGCGCAAACCTTGGGTCCATCTCGGAGCCGGCCAACTTCGTTGCGGGTAGCTTAATGGGGTGGCCCCTGAAACATTTCTGAATCCTGTGATCGCTTTGTCGAGAATGGCTCGTTGGGTTTTTATTTGGTTTTTCCGAGGTTGATCGAGTGTGTGTTGCTATTTGTGCACCCCTGCAGGGTAAATCTTTCTGAAAGCCGTGTCCGCGGTTATGGACGACTTGGAGCACAGTTTCTCGATCATAGACAAGTATAACTAAAGTACCACTTTTAATTTGACTAAGTATATGACTAGTAAATCGTGCAACACTCATGGAATGGTTAATAAAACTGCCAACGGATGTGGGTTGTTCGTCCGCTTTCTCGTTGGTACGCGAGAAGGAGGATGGATCTGTTAATATTACTGTTATAACTGTTGTTCTTAATTAACGGACATTCGTCTATCTTTGGTTAGGCGGATGGTAGCGAGTATCTATAGACTTGTTAGTTATTATCTTTTGATGCAATTGAGTCACCCCAGGTTGTGCCCCCTTTAGAGGCATAAAGACTTGCTGAGTACCCCTAGGGTCTCACACGATAAATTGTTTGATTCAGATGAACAGGTATACTCGCAAGATGGATACTGGGTGGAGACGGACGATGGCAACGATCACTCGGTGTAGAGATTCCGGGAACGGGGATCCGTGAGATCTATATGCGGGATGTGTTTATTTATGTGGTATCTTATGCCGATTTGCTTCTTATCCGTAGTCGGATCTTGTTTTCCGCTTCCGCCTGATACTCTGATGTTTGATGTATGAGGAGATATCCTAAAATATTATCTCTATCTAGGATATTTGGATCTTGCCGTATGGCGTTGCAATATTTCTATTTTTTTAGATGGAATGGCTTTGAGGACTGTTGTATGTGGCTTGCATACATACTCATTTGTGTATGTAGTTGATCCCTTCGCCTGCCGATTACGCTGCTCGTTCTTGTCCCGATGTTCTGGAAATGGTTAGGACGGCCGAAAGGTCTACCTGTGAGTGGCATTTGGCCCCACCATACTATTTTAACCATTTTCGCTCGTCCAGGCATGTAACTAAGAGCGTAATTCACCGAGGTAGTTACAATAATGAGGAAATTGTTTCCACTTTCTGGCCTAATCTTGAGCCCGTCTATCTCACCACCTCCCTGCTCCTTCCTCCCCTACATATGGTGAAGCTCCCGGATCTCTCGCTCCAACGCACGAATATCCTCTTTCTTGTCCCACACAACATCATGAAGATCTTGAACAAGCTCTTTGTGAAAACCTGTTAGGGGCTTTTCGATCCACACAAACTTGTCACAGCCAGGTCCCCTCTCTTCCTGCAAACAATCGAAGGAAACAAATAATAATTACAGTATGCTTCCTAGATCCGGGTTACCATTGTACCTAGCATAAGAAGTTACCGCTCTGATGCTAAAGTTGCTTAGTTTTCCTGTAGTATTTTCATCGGTCCATGAAATCCATCTCTACATCTTCTCACCGCACAAACACAGCATCTCGGGGTAGTAATCATAGGGCGTTTTCAGTACCTGATGTGGGCACCCGCCTGTCGGCGTTGAGCCGATCCTAATTCCGCTCGAGACGAACTGCATGAGCTGTGAGCCATGAGCGAGGGGAGCGAGGGTAGAGGAAAGAGGAGCCTTTGGATGTCAAACTAGGGGAACAGTGAAGCATGATTTATCCCACCTAACTCGGGAAGAATCCGACCGTCCACACTGGGCTGACAGGTGGGGGACCTAACGTGCAGACTTGTCAACAAAACCTCGCGCCTTCGTTGTTCAAAGACCCTCTCACGCGCATTGACCTTTTTTGGCACCATGCCCGCATGCATATCGCTGGGAGGCCTTACTTAGGAACTAGACATGCTTGTCCCACACTCTTACACCCTCAGAACTTTCATGGCTCGCAGCGGCAGATCCATCTGCTCCAACGCTCGCGGCCACGCTCGCCACAGCGGATCCACCCCTAGATCCTATCATTGCAGTATCAAATGGTCATGGTTTCTTGAGCCGAACGGCTGCACTGCATCTCCGAGCTGGGCCCCTCCTATCTGTAGAAGGACTGCTACGGCATCGAGCTCGAGCAGGAGCCGCTAGGCACGATGGGGCTCGGTTGATGCCACCCTTGTCCCCTTCGTCATTGTCAGTTCTGATGTGGAGGACGACGATGATGAAGCAACGCATAAAACCATTTTTGCCTCCTTGGCAAAGGGCAAGCCACAGGTGGGAGTGGATCTCACTAGGAAGGGCAAGGTGGGGTCACCAGTCGAGGTGGACTCCGATGATAGTGTCATGATCTAGGTTTAGATGTTGTTTAGGCTAGTTGCAATTTTGGTTGTGTTTAGTGCGAGTATAATTATAGTAATGGGTTTGGTGAGCTATATTGAGAAACATGGATAGTTGTATTTAGTACAATAATAGAGTGTACGTGCTTCCACTTTAGAAATTATGTCTGTGCCATTTGCATGCGACAGGATCCACGTAGATTACATGTAAACAAACCACCAAAGTCAGATTACAACCATCAGACAAAAGGAAGAAACGAAGGGCGGCAGGAGAGATCGCTGGAGGCGCCATCGGCTTACGGGTATAGCAGGATGGAAGATAACTGGGGATAGTGGCTTCGAGGGGAAGGAAGAGAAGTAAAGGGGTAGAAAGAGAAGTAAAGGGGATGTGACATTGGCAGGTGGGCCCACGGAACACGTGACACTAACAGGTGGGGGCATGCAGTATTGTTAGTTTGTCCAAAGCAAGCGAACTTTGCAACGTGACAACAACAAGCTGATGCGAGTTATTCTTATCCGTCGGATAAGTAAACTCGTCGAATTATTAAGGAGTATTAAAAAACTGCAACTGGGATACATTTGCACAACACGTATGCTCTCCACATCGGAGTAGAATCACTTAAGTCTTACAATTAACGACAACATAAGTACTACAACTCCCTGTCGGTCTTCTCGATACAAATGTTGAAATGCATCTGCTTGTACGGTCCAGCACCGACAAGGTACACCTCGTGTGGCATCGGGCAGCTCGGCGCCTCGGTTGTGACATGCATGGTATCGGACGACGGCGGCTAGGCGTACGCCCACATGCGCACCATGTACAGGGGCCAGGCGCTCGAGACCGACCTGACACATACCACACACATGATGGTGGGCCCATCTTCGGTTCCCGGAACACTGGTGGTGATGGTCAGGACGAAAACAGAGCCGTCCTCCCTCTCGCAAATGAGCCGGTGGCGTGCCAAGTTAGGGAATGGCACCTGCTATTGGAGAAGTTGGGCATGGCCGTATGAGATCCTAATCACTTCGATCAAGTGATCCTCGGCAACATGGACCACGAGCTCTGCCGGCAGGTCAGTGTAGTTGCAGCCGGGCTATGTGCAGGCGCACGCGCCATGCGGGCATGCGAGCTCGTGGCCAGGGAGCTCGTAGTAGGAGTAACGATGAAAGCTTCCTAGGTGGGAGCACACGAGTGGGTATGTGGCATGGATGTTGCGCGCGATGATCTCTAGATTCTTGGGGTGCAGCAGCTCCCACATCCGAAGTTTGTCTAGAAATCGGATAAAAGATCTGCAGTTAGCTAAGCTGATAGTAGGAATATGTAAGATAAATTCAAACGCTAGTTAAATGATTTCTTACCTGAAGGCAGCGACCCGAAAGTCAGCGGATGTCATCTGGGCATGGCGCATGAAAATCTGTGGCGTCATCCAAGCACGGCGACTAGGTGGAGGAGGGGGCTGTGGAGGAGACGTGCTTGGTCACGAGATCTATGATACTACTAGTAGGATAGAGGGGAGTGGAAATAATAGTAATATAAGTGAAATTAAGCACGATTCATATTGCAGAACAACCTACTCGTGGATCGCTCTAACAAAGAACCATCCTAATTGTCCACGCGTCCCGATCGAACAGTCTGTAACAATCGGGACAAACAACACGTGAATTCACGGGGGAGGGCCTTCTCGAAGACTCGATCTAACAACCACCATTGGATGCTAAGGTTACGATCAAATCTTGGACCTCCTTGATCACGTGTCCTTTTGAAAACCACATTGATCCCCTGGTATCATTGGTCTCTGTGACCATGGTTTGAAATGGAAACTGCTCTCCTATGTGTTTTTGGTCTCTGTGACCATGGTTTGACACCTGGAGTCCCTAGAGTCATTGCATGTGTTCTTTTCCTAAACCTTATTGATCCCTTGGTATCATTGCATATGTTCTTTCCCAAACCACATTGATCCACATGACCACACACACTCCAGTGGATTCTGTGATGCAAACACTGTCACACTAGTGCAACATGCAATGTGGAAGCTGCTTTCCTATGTGTTTTTGGTCTCTGTGACCATGGTTTGACACGTGGATTCCCTAGAGTCATTGCAAGTATTATTTTTCCTAAACCACATTGATCCCCTAGTGTCATTTCATGTGTTCTTTCCCAAAACCACATTGATCCACATGGCCATACACACTCTAGTGGATTCTGTGATGCAACCTTTGTCACACTGGTGCAACATGCAATGTGGAAGTTTCTTTCCTATGTGTTTTTGGTTTCTATGACAATGGTTTGACACATGGAGTCCCTTGTAACACTCCAAAGATATTAATCAAGATTATCAAGTTCTAATCACCCAAGTTTAGGGTTAACAAAAACATTTATTATTAAATTTAATTTGAGTGTATGTGTGAATTGCATTAGTGTATGAATGAGTGAAATTGCCATGTTTGATTTCTACAAATGATAAAGAATGGTTTAAAGATGAATACTACATAATCTAGGCCAACTACAAACAAAATCCAAAGAAAGGAAATTCAAATATGAAGCATATGATCAACTAGTCATTTTGACCAATATTAACCACTAGACCACTTTGGGTGTCTCTAGTAAAAGATTTCTAATTGAAACTATCTCAATTCTTTTCATCCCTTGCTAGACCAAGTAAAAGTGAACCCAAGCCCACTTTACAAACCAACAGAAACAATTCCCAAATCATTTTAAAGGACAATTCAAAATTGAATCAAGTTCATATGCTAAGATCACCATTTTTCAAAAACCACTCAAATCAATTCACCTTGGCAAACCCAAGCAACCATAAACACTCAAGCATGTGACAAACACACTCCCCAAAATTTAGCCAAAAATTCAAATCTTGTGTTCATGCGGCCATTTGGTCGAGCACCTGGCATACATAGTTCAAACCTTGCCTAACTTCTACTATTTGAGCAGTAATTGATCACCCCATCTGTCCCCTCTTCATCCCACTCACTCACCCCTAGCGCCCAGTAGTGCTGGACATGCTCCCTCTTTGCTGTTGCGCCAGTGCCGTGCCGCCCGACACTCACCACGCCGGTCGACCATGGACAACTCGCAGCAGCCAGCGCCGCCCTCTGCCACGATGTCCAGGATACAAGCGACCGTCCACCGCCACCCTCTGTTCACCCCTCGATCGCAGGCAAGCCATGGACCAGCCGCATTAGCCACGCCCACCTCCCTGTCTGCCATGCCGAGAGCGCGCTAGAGCGCCACAGCCGACACGTGCACACACTCTGCGCCTCACCCTCACCACGTGTGCCAGCACTCGCCGCGACCCTAGCTACCTCCCAGACATGCCCGTTCGCCGCCGCACGACCCATAGCCACTATGCGCCGTCTCGAACACCGCCGTTTCTGCCCAGAGCATCGACCGTTCCCGACCACCCCTTGCCGCGCCATCACTCGCACTATGACCGCCTTGAAGCACCATGCCAAACCCTACCCGCAGCCATGCCAATAGCCCTCTGTATCACCATCACCGACGAGCTCGAGCCATCCTGCTTTGTCCCTCTCGCTGGTGTATAAATAGAGGCCACCCCCGCATCAATTCAACACAACATTCCACTCCCTACTCCTCACAGAACCTCCAACATTCTCCCCGGAGCAAGGAGAGCACCAGCCTGCCGGAATTTAGCCGGAGTCCGCCGCTGCAGAGGAAGAAGGAAGCCGTCAATTGGAGCCATCCCAGGAGCTGATGTGACCACGCCTCGAACTGCCGTTGATGGCAACCCCATTCGCTCCCATCGCCGACCTTAGCTGGAGCCCAGGTGAGCCCCCATGTACCCCCACCGTTTGCATTAGGGTTCAGTCTCGTCAGAGCTGTTCGTCGTAGACGATGCATGTCAGTAGTTAGATCCTAGTCTAATTGCACGGCCCAGATTGAAACTTACAGTTTTGGTTAGATAGAGTCACTGACCAGTGGGACCGTCCTGTCAGCAGCTCACTGCGCCATCGCAGTGCAGTTGGACCGGCCTAGTTAGTTTCCCGCTCAGAGCCCGTAGATTCAAATAGAATTTTTCCAATTTAGTTAAAACTAGATTCTGTCAGTAGATTTAAAAATCAATTCAAAGTGATTCATGGAACCAAATTGCATGATTGCAAATTTGTTAGAAAGGTATTCAAATTATCTATCCAACCCCGTTGGATTCAAACCATTTGAAATTATAGATCACGTATACCAAAAATAACAAGACAGAGACTTTTCCATATTCAAACATTTTTCAAAAATCAACCATAAATGCTTTTGAGTTGATTCCAACTCTCAAAAATCACATTTGACAAGATCTATCTGAATATGTAAAAATATTTAGGTTTGCATGAAGTGACTTTGGACTAGTAATAAAAGAATGCTATATAGGCATTTCTAGTCACTTTAATTGTATTAAGTGGTAATCTTAAACTTTATAAAATATGACCAACACTTCAAATCACATTCCCAAGTATTATAATATGTGGTGATGACATGTGTCAACATGATCCCATATTTTAATTGGAGAATATTAAATCTTAAGTATTTTCAATGAGTAGAAATTACTTTTCCAAAATAAGATAAATAAAACTAGGTCTTTATTTCATGTGATGATTGTGATGATGCTAGATCATCTAGTGTGATCCTTAGTGTGCTAAATAGAAGTAGTTAAGTATTGTTTGGTGATTTGTGTACCTCGTATTCATTTATAGACGATAGTACCGACCCAGGATACGAGGAGGAGGAGTACTACCAAGAAGAATAAGAAGAGAACTTCAACCATTGCACTACGCAAGGCAAGCCATCATTAACTATGCAAGCTAACACTTGCAAACTTGATAACCTATGCAAGATGCATTAGGCATGCTTTGGTTATACCACTTTGATTATACCAACCCCAAGTTTTACTTGCAAGCTTTATTCTTTTACTTTTACCAAAGTTCTTTACTTTTAGTTAGTGCTTTGTTAGTATGGGAAGAATAGGATAAATACCATAAAGAGTATAAAACTAGGCCTAATTAGTTATACTTAGATGTCATCAAAAGGCATAAAACTAGATTTGGATAGTTACACTTGTTTAGCACCCCTCATTAGTAAATACCCTCAACTATAGTGGCTAGTGCTAAGCATAAAAGTTGATCACTTTAGATGGGAATACTTGGTGAAAATGATTATGAAAACCTAGGAATGATGATTCATTCTATTGAAATATTTTGACATGTGTTATGGACAAAAAAGGATTTGATGATGATAATGTTGAGGCATGAGCCTTAGCCCTTTATAAAAATTGATGGTTGGGTTCGGATGCGATACCATTCCAATTTTATCGTACAACCACAATACCTGAATTGGGTAGGGCTTAACTAGAAGTTTATATGCCTTAGTATGGGTTCCCTCACGGAAAGAGGTTGAGCTGAGGCTACCTCGTGAATGTGAATGTCCACCTATGTAGTGCCCAGGATGGCAGATGGCCATGGCTAGGAGGCCAAGCTCATAGGGGGAGTGCCTATACTAGAGTGTGTAACTGAAAGGTTATGATTGATTATCCGCATACTAAGTATGATGATTCAGGGTTATCCCTGATGGATGTATCCAATTTTGTGCTGAAAGTGTACCACCTCTATAGAGTGTCAAACTATTCGAATAGCTGCGTCCGTAGTTATGGACAGTTGGAGTGTCCATACTGTTCCGTTGTCAGATGTTTTCAAAAAGGACCTGTGAATTGAACTATGACTTTGACTTGACCACAATAGGGTTGTGAACATGAAACCTAAGTTCCCACTTAGGTGATGTAGAACATTAAATTAGTTTTCTTTACTTCTAAACTCAGTATGAAATAAACCTGGCTTTTTGCAAATAAACCTAGAGCTTAAGATTCCTACTAGAACTACCTTACTTGTTAGTGATAGTTTGCGAGTACTTAAAGAGTACTCATGGCTTTGTCCCTGGCTATTCCCGTGGCTAGACTATGAGGAGGACTACCATGAAGATGGACATCTGGAGGTCTATGACAACTAGGATCATCTCCCATTGTTAGCATTGCCTGTGACCCTGAAGATGGAGCCCCTACTATGTTTACTTTCCGCTGCTTTGATTGTATTGAGACCGGATCATGAGATCCTTTATTTGTAAGACCTTTGTTATGATTTGCAATGGATGATGTACTGTGATACCAATCTATTATGTCTCGCAAAAATGGTAATCCTGGGATTGCGAGGTATGGCATAACAGGCATCTGGGATTAAAAATCCGGGTGTTGACAAGTTGGTATCAGAGCCATCCTGACCATAGGAGACCCTAGTTAGAATGGACGTCTGAAGAAAAACTTAGTTTCAAAACAAAAGAAGTGAGTATTTATGAAAACCTATTCCCACTCTTATCCTTGAGATTCTTTCAAAAAAATTCATGTTCCTCAAAAATTCTTGCAATCCTACATAAAATTTGACACACCTGATCACCCCACTAACTTGCTCACCCTAAATTCTTATAGATGGAGGTAAATTATAGCAAGTTCTACCAGCTGGGCAACGGAGGCCACCTGATCTTTGAGAGGGATCTTGAGCGCCCGCACCTGGAGTTCTTCGGTGCGCAACTCAATGATCAGCAAGGTGGAGAGCTATCGTGGCTGATAATTGCAGATCTCAGAGGCAAGATGGAAGCACCCACTTCGGAGAAGATCCAATTCAGCGTTCGGGAGAACAACTGGCTAGATGGATTAGCCAGGGCTATGCAAGAAGCTCCTGCCCGTCTGTGTGGGCAAAACATCAACCAGATCCAGGGAACTTGCTTTGCTCACTATGCAAGGCGTAATTCTATGGGAATGCCTTTGGAGATGCAAGGACACAAGGAGCTGAAGCACCAAGTGGATAATCTCAACTTCATGTTGTATGATAGACAGCAAGAGTTGGACAACGCTCGTGCCTACGCCAACCACAACCATGCCATTGCAGTAAAGAAGGACCAGACCCTCGCCATCCTCGCCAGGGAGCGCCAATCACTTCGTCGTCAGCGTGACAAGAAGGATTGCATCGCCGATCGTCTTCGCAAGAAGGTGGACACTCTTGAGAAGACCATCCGTGAGCAAGAGGTCTAGCTTGAAGCGAAGGAGGAGGAAGGTGAAGATATCCGTGGAGATCTCTACTCTTACCTAAGTGATGACGATGATTACCTAGAGGACGATTCCATGGAGTTCCACCCTGATGATTCCGACTTCATTGATGATGATTAGATGCACTTGAGCACTACCGTAGGAATGAGTTGTATCTGGTCCCACTGTATCGCAGTTTCACAGAATGGTTCTTAAAACCATCTGTTTTCTATTTGTGTTGTGGTGTGTGTTTCCTTTGAATGAATGAATGAGAGGAAGTTGTTGGTTCGGAAAACGTAAGTCAAACTCAAAGTTTAAAGCTTCTGAAACAAAACCATGAACCTTAGAAATTTCCCTCTTATCTCATTATCTATCTCAATCTTCAGATGACTCGTGGAAATTCCGGAGGAAGAAGTTCATCTCAGGACCCAATGCTGTAGATTCTGCAAATGCTAGTTTCTGACCGTGAAGCTAGTAGAGCCGAACGTCAAGCCAACTTAGCCACTCTTCAACAGATAGCTCAGATGGCCCACAATAATCAAGTCCATGGAAACCAGGATAACCATGGATCCAAGCTCAAGAACTTTCAGAATACCAACCCCCTCTATCTTTAGTAAGTCTGAGGAGCCCTTAGATGCTGACGACTGGCTGAAAACCATGGAGAACAACTTCGAGGTCGCAGGAGTTGAAGCCAATGAAAAAGTATTGTTTGCCACCCATTATCTGGCAGGTGATGCAAGAGCCTGGTGGAATAGTAGCCGTACCGTGAACGGAGGTCAGATGATGACTTGGTATGAGTTCAAAATCAAGTTCAGCAGGACACATGTGCCCCCAGGTCGGATTAAGAGGATGAGGGATGAGTTCAGCGATTTGAAACAAAGAAGGGTGACTGTGGTGGAATACCATGACAAATTTCTGTCACTAGCTAGATATGCCCCTGATGAGATTGACACTGAAGCAAAGAACAAAGAGAGATTCCTGAACGGACTTCATGATGAGATGCAAACCATGCTAGTCAACATTCCCTTTGATGATCTTGAAGCTTTAGTGGACTCTGACATTCAGATGGAAGGGAAGATCAACCAAGCCAATGACAATCGCAAGCGCAGGATGATGCACCAACCTGGATCCCACAATACCCAGAAGTATCGCCCTAACCCGTCTGCAGGATATGCCCCAAGAAACAACAAACCCCATATGTCTCGTCCAAGCTATCCCAACTGTGTAGGAGGAAACCCGAGGTCTGGAGGAAACAACAATAACCACCCCGGCAATTCCAATAACTTCAACCGTGCACCGCGCAAGTTCAACAACAACAACAACAATACTGCCCGAAGGACTGGAAGCAATGATGTGCCTATTGCAGGAAAAGACAAGTCCCAGATTACTTGTTTTGAATGCGGAGTCAAGGGTCACTACTCCAACGAGTGCCCCAAGAAGCTTGCAACAGCCACCAATGTGAATGCACCCGCTCAGCTACAACGCCGTGTTCAGCCTGGAAGGAGATTTGCCCCAGGGAACTCGCTCAACCGCAACAGCCGTTTGTTCCACATGAATGCTGAAGAAGCTCATGAAGCGCCAGATGTAGTGCTTGGTATGTTTTCTGTTAACTCAGTACTTGCAAGAGTGTTGTTTGATTCTGGAGCATCGCACTCGTTTGTAACCGAAGAATTTGCATGCACTAGTAAGATTCAACCAACAAAATTGAAGCATGTTATGATAGTTCAAATACCTGGTTCAACCACCAAAGCTAGAAAAATTTGCAAGGCTGTACCTATCAGAATCCATGGGATAGATCTTTATGCTAATCTAATACTACTTGGAACCAAAGGTTTGGAAGTGGTACTAGGAATGGATTGGATGTCGAAACATAAAGGATTAATCGATTGTGCCAAGAAAGCCATAACCATGACCAGTAGCACTGGAGTATCAGTTGAGCATGTATCTGAGACGTTGCCCCGTCAATTCAAATGCAACAAGAGTCTAGCCCAACCAACCTTAGACCAAGTCAGAGTAGTCTGTGAATACCCCGACGTGTTCCCAAATGAATTTCCCGGTATGCCCCCAGATCAGGATATCGAGTTCATCATTGAACTAGTTCCTGGAACTGGACCCATAGCTCAAAGACCTTATAGTATGAACCCATCGGAATTAGTGGAGCTGAAAAGAAGCAACTTGATGCTATGCTGGAGAAAGGTTTGATTCAACCAAGTGCATCGCCATGGAGATCGCCTGTTCTGTTTGTGGATAAGAAAGATGGAGGTAACCGTTTGTGCACGGATTACTGGAAGATGAATGATGTCACCATCAAGAATAAGTACCCACTGCTGAAGATCGAGGATCTGTTTGACCAGTTGACTGGTGCCAGAGTGATTTCTAAGATTGATCTTAGAACTGGTTACCATCAACTCAAGATTCTTCCAACGGATATTCCAAAGACTGCCTTTACCACAAGATATGGATTGTATGAGTATACTGTCATGTCTTTTGTATTAACCAATGCCCCCGCTTATTTCATGAATCTCATGAATAAGATTTTTATCAACGATATTATGATCTATTCCAAGTTATAAGAAGACCATGTGCTACACCTGAGAACCATCCTTGAAACCCTTAGAGAGCATCAGTTGTATGCCAAGTTTAGCAAATGTGAGTTCTGGTTAAAGGAAGTAGGATTCTTAGGACATATCGTGTCGGTAGGAGGAGTAGCTGTTGATCCCACCAAGATTAAGGATGTTGAAGAATGGAAAGCCCCAACCACTAAAACCCAAGTCCGTGCATTTCTCGGATTAGCGAGATATTACCCCAAGTTCGTAGAAGGATTTTCAAGCATCACAAGACCATGACCCAACTATTGAAGAAAGATAAGAAGTTTGAATGGACTAACAAATGTGAAGCAAGTTTTCAAGAGCTCAGGAAGAGATTGATTTCAGCCCCAATTTTGATTATGCCGAATATCAAGAAGCCTTTTGAGGTGTATTGTGATGCATCCAAGATTGGTCTCGGATGTGTGTTGATGCAAGAAGGCAAAGTTATATCCTATCTGTCCCGACAACTGAAGCAGCATGAGAAAAACTACCCTACCCATGACTTAGAACTAGCAGCCGTAGTTTTAGCCTTGAAGACATGGCGTCATTACCTGATGGGTAACCGCTGTGAGGTTTATTCGGATCACAAGAGTCTGAAGTATATCTTCACCCAGAAGGAGCTGAATATGAGGCAAAGGAGATGGATAGAGTTAATCAAGGATTGTGACCTTGACATTCACTATCACCCCCGCAAAGCCAATGTGGTAGCGGATGCTCTCAGCAGATTGCCGTGTAGACTAAACACCATGATTAAAGAAGCCCAACCAAGTTTGCATGAAGAGTTGGAGCAGTTTATAACGGAGCTAGTTAGAAAAGGATTTTTATCTAGCATTGAACTTCAACCCACTTTGATCGGTCAGATCAAGAAGGCACAGAAAGGAAATGCAAGTATCGATGGAATCAAGTGTCGTATCGGTACAGGGAAGGTACCCAGATTCACCGAAGATGAAGAAGGAATTTTGTGGTACAAAGGATGTATCTGTGTCCCAGCAGATTCCGAGTTGAAACAAGTCATCATGCAGGAAGCTCATGATACTCTTTATTCTATCCATCCCGAAGGAACGAAGATGTATTAGGATTTGAAAGAGCAATTTTGGTGGCACAAAATGAAGAGAGAAATCAGAAGCTACATAGCCAAGTGTGATATCTGTCAGAGAGTCAAAGTGGAACATCAGAGACCCGCAGGACTTTTACAACCATTGCAGATTCCGGAATGGAAATGTGATTTTGTCAGAATGGACTTTATCACCGGTTTGCCTACATCTAGTAGGGGAAATGACTCTATTTGGGTCATAGTGGATAGACTGTCTAAGGTAGCCCATTTTATACCTATCACGACCACCTACCAGAGTTCAAAGCTAGCAGAGCTGTACATTGCTAGAATAGTTAGTTTGCATGGAACCCCTAAGACCATAGTATCGGATCAAGGAACCCAGTTTACCTCAAGATTTTGGCAGAAAGTCCAAGAAGGATTAGGAACCAAGCTTCACTTCAGCACATCTTATCACTTGCAAACCGATGTTCAAACTGAAAGAGTCAACCAAATTTTAGAAGATATGTTGAGAGCTTGTGTGCTAGAATATGGATCAAAATGAGAAGATTGTCCGCCTTTCGCAGAATTCTCATATAACAATAGTTATCAAGCTAGTTTGCAAATGGCCACATTTGAATTTCTGTATGGAAGGAAGTGTCGTACCCCCTTGAATTGGTCGCAAGTAGGAGAGAGTCAAATTTTTGGACGCGGCATCCGACGAGAAGCCGAAGAGAAGGTTCACAAAGTCCGTGAACACCTCATGACCGCCCAATCTAGACAGAAGAGTTATGATGACAAGAGACGTCAAGACCTAACTTTCAATGTCAGAGATTTTGTGTATCTCAAAGTGTCACCCTTGAAAGGAATGCTACGTTTTCAACTGAAAGGGAAGTTAGCCCCCAGATATATTGGACCCTTCAAGATTTTGAATCGCCGAGGAGAAGTATCATATCAACTCGAACTACCGGAGGAGATGTCATCCATACACAATGTGTTCCGTATCTCGTTACTTCGCAAATGCTTAGAAGTTCCGGAGAAGACTGAAGTTTTCAAGAATATTGATCACAGAGCCATAGATATAAAAAAGGATCTAACCTATCGTGAAGTACCCATTCGTATTTTGGAAGAAGCCTTCAGAACCACCAGGACCCGGAGTATCAAGTTTCTCAAGATCAAGTGGAGCAACCATACTGAAGAAGAAGCTACTTGGGAGCGAGAAAATTACATTAGGACTGAGTTTCCATATCTCTTTAGTTCCTAGTTTTCTTAAATCTCGGGACGATATTTTGTTTAAGGAGGGAAGGTTTGTAACACCCCAAACATATTAATCAAGATTATCAAGTTCTAATCACCCAAGTTTAGGGTTAATAAAACCTTTTATTATTAAATTTAATTTGAGTGTATGTGTGAATTGCATTAGTGTATGAATGAGTGCAATTTCCATGTTTGATTGCTACAAATGATAAAGAATGGTTTAAAGATGAATACTACATCATCTAGGCCAATTACAAACAAAATCCAAAGAAAGGAAATTCAAATATGAAGCATATGATCAAATGGTCATTTTGAACAAAATTAACCACTAGACCACTTTGTGTGTCTCTAGTAAAAGATTTCTAGTAGAAACTTTCTCAATTATTTTCACCCATTGCTAGACCAAGTAAAAGTGAACCCAAGCCCACTTTACAAACCAATAGAAACAATTCCCAAATCATTTTAAAGGACAATTCAAAATTGAATCAAGTTCATATGCTAAGATCACCATTTTTCAAAAACCACTCAAATCAATTCACCTTGGCAAACCCAAGCAACCATAAACACTCAAGCATGTGACAAACACACTCCCCAAAATTTAGCCAAAAATTCAAATCTTGTGTTCATGCGGCCATTTGGTCGAGCACCTGGCAGACATAGTTTAAACCTTGCCTAACTTCAACTATTTGAGTAGTAATTGATCACCCCATCTGTCCCCTCTTCATCCCACTCACTCACCCCCAGTGCCCAGCAGTGCTGGACACGCTCCCCCTTTGCTGTTGCTCCAGTGCCGCGCCGCCCGACACTCACCACGCCGGTCGACCATGGACAACTTGCAGCAGCCAGCACCGCCCTCTCCCACGATGTCCAGGATACAGGCGACCGTCCACTGCCACCCTCTGTCCACCCCTCGATTGCAGGCAAGCCATGGACCAGCCGCATTAGCCACGCCCACCTCCCTGTCTGCCATGCCGAGAGCACGCTAGAGCGCCGCAGCCGGCACGCGCACACACTCTGCGCCTCACCCTCACCGCGTGTGCCAGCACTTGCTGCGACCCTAGCTACCTCCCAGACATGCCCGTTCGCCGCCGCACGACCCGTAGCCACTATGCACCGTCTCGAACACCGCCGTTTCTGCCCAGAGCACCGACCGTTCCCGACCACCCCTTGCCGCGCCATCACTCGCACTACGACCACCTTGAAGCACCACGCCGAACCCTACCCGCATCCATGCTAATATCCCTCTGTATCGCCGTCACCGACGAGCTCGAGCCATCCTGCTTTGTCCCTCTCGCTGGTGTATAAATAGAGGCCACCCCCGCATCAATTCAACACAACATTCCACTCCCCACTCCTCACAGAACCTCCAACACTCTCCCCGGAGAAAGGCGAGCACCAGCCCGCCAGAATTTAGCCGGAGTCCGCCGCTGCAGAGGAAGAAGGAAGCCGTCAATTGGAGCCATCCCAGGAGCTGATGTGACCACGCCTCGAACTGCCATTGATGGCAACCCCATTCGCTCCCATCGCCGACCTTAGCTGGAGCCCAGGTGAGCCCCCATGTACCCCCACCGTTTGCATTAGGGTTCAGTCTCGTCAGAGCTGTTCGTCGTAGACGATGCATGTCAGTAGTTAGATCCTAGTCTAATTGCACAGCCCAGATTGAAACTTACAGTTTTGGTTAGATAGAGTCACTGACCAGTGGGACCGTCCTATCAGCAGCTCACTGCGCCATCGCAGTGCAGTTGGACCGGCCTAGTTAGTTTCCCGCTCAGAGCCCGTAGATTCAAATAGAATTTTTCCAATTTAGTTAAAACTAGATTCTGTCAGTAGATTTAAAAATCAATTCAAAGTGATTCATGGAACCAAATTGCATGATTGCAAATTTGTTAGAAAGGTATTCAAATTATCTATCCAACCCCGTTGGATTCAAACCATTTGAAATTATAGATCACGTATACCAAAAATAACAAGACAGAGACTTTTCCATATTCAAACATTTTTCAAAAATCAACCATAAATGCTTTTGAGTTGATTCCAACTCTCAAAAATCACATTTGACAAGATCTATCTGAATATGTAAAAATATTTAGGTTTGCATGAAGTGACTTTGGACTAGTAATAAAAGAATGCTATATAGGCATTTCTAGTCACTTTAATTGTATTAAATGGTAATCTTAAACTTTATAAAATATGACCAACACTTCAAATCACATTCCCAAATATTATAATATGTGGTGATGACATGTGTCAACATGATCCCATATTTTAATTGGAGAATATTAAATCTTAAGTATTTTCAATAAGTAGAAATTACTTTTCCAAAATAAGATAAATAAAACTAGGTCTTTATTTCATGTGATGATTGTGATGATGCTAGATCATCTAGTGTGATCCTTAGTGTGCTAAATAGAAGTAGTTAAGTATTGTTTGGTGATTTGTGTACCTCGTATTCATTTATAGACGATAGTACCGACCCAGGATACGAGGAGGAGGAGTACTACCAAGAAGAATAAGAAGAGAACTTCAACCATTGCACTACGCAAGGCAAGCCATCATTAACTATGCAAGCTAACACTTGCAAACTTGATAACCTATGCAAGATGCATTAGGCATGCTTTGGTTATACCACTTTGATTATACCAACCCCAAGTTTTACTTGCAAGCTTTATTCTTTTACTTTTACCAAAGTTCTTTACTTTTAGTTAGTGCTTTGTTAGTATGGGAAGAATAGGATAAATACCATAAAGAGTATAAAACTAGGCCTAATTAGTTATACTTAGATGTCATCAAAAGGCATAAAACTAGATTTGGATAGTTACACTTGTTTAGCACCCCTCATTAGTAAATACCCTCAACTATAGTGGCTAGTGCTAAGCATAAAAGTTGATCACTTTAGATGGGAATACTTGGTGAAAATGATTATGAAAACCTAGGAATGATGATTCATTCTATTGAAATATTTTGACATGTGTTATGGACAAAAAAGGATTTGATGATGATAATGTTGAGGCATGAGCCTTAGCCCTTTATAAAAATTGATGGTTGGGTTCGGATGCGATACCATTCCAATTTTATCGTACAACCACAATACCTGAATTGGGTAGGGCTTAACTAGAAGTTTATATGCCTTAGTATGGGTTCCCTCACGGAAAGAGGTTGAGCTGAGGCTACCTCGTGAATGTGAATGTCCACCTATGTAGTGCCCAGGATGGCAGATGGCCATGGCTAGGAGGCCAAGCTCATAGGGGGAGTGCCTATACTAGAGTGTGTAACTGAAAGGTTATGATTGATTATCCGCATACTAAGTATGATGATTCAGGGTTATCCCTGATGGATGTATCCAATTTTGTGCTGAAAGTGTACCACCTCTATAGAGTGTCAAACTATTCGAATAGCTGCGTCCGTAGTTATGGACAGTTGGAGTGTCCATACTGTTCCGTTGTCAGATGTTTTCAAAAAGGACCTGTGAATTGAACTATGACTTTGACTTGACCACAATAGGGTTGTGAACATGAAACCTAAGTTCCCACTTAGGTGATGTAGAACATTAAATTAGTTTTCTTTACTTCTAAACTCAGTATGAAATAAACCTGGCTTTTTGCAAATAAACCTAGAGCTTAAGATTCCTACTAGAACTACCTTACTTGTTAGTAATAGTTTGCGAGTACTTAAAGAGTACTCATGGCTTTTTCCCTGGCTATTCCCGTGGCCAGACTATGAGGAGGACTACCAGGAAGACGGACAACAGGAGGTCTATGACAACTAGGATCATCTCCCATCATCGGCATGGCCTGTGACCCTGAAGATGGAGCCCCTACTATGTTTACTTTCCGCTGCTTTGATTGTATTAAGACTGGATCATGAGATCCTTTATTTGTAAGACCTTTGTTATGGTTTGTAACGGATGATGTACCGTGATACCAATCTATTATGTCTCGCAAAAATGGTAATCCTGGGATTGCGAGGTATGGCATAATAGGCATCTGGGATTAAAAATCCAGGTGTTGACATCCCTGGAGTCATTGCATGTGTGCTTTTCCTAAACCACATTGATCCCCTGCTGTCATTGCATGTGTTCTTTTCCAAAGATACATTGATCCACATGACCACACACACTCCACTGGATTTTGTGATGCATGCTCTATCTCACTGGTGCAACATGCAATGTGGAAGCTGCTTTCCTATGTGTTTCTAGTCTCTCTGACCATGGTTTTACACATGGAGTCCCTAGAATCATTACGCGTGTTCTTTTCCTAAACCACATTGATCCCCTAGTGTCATTGCATGTGTTCTTTCCCCAAACCACATTGATCCACATGACCACACACACTCTAGTGGATTCTGTGATACAACCTTTGTGACACTGGTGCAATATGCAATGTGGAAGCTGCTTTCCTATGTGTTTTTGGTTTCCATGACCATGGCTTGATGCATGGAGTCCCTAGAGTCATTGCATGTGTGCTTTTCCTAAACCACATTGATCCCCTGGTGTCATTGCATGTGTTATTTCCTAAAGATACATTGATCCACATGACCACACACACTCCACTGGATTCTGTGATGCATCCTCTATCACACTGGTGCAACATGCAATGTGGAAGCTGCTTTCCTATGTGTTTCTGGTCTCTGTGACCATGGTTTGACACGTGGAGTCCCTAGATTCATTGCACGTGTGCTTTTTCTAAACCACATTGACCCCCTGGTGTCATTTCATGTGTTCTTTCCCAAAGACACATTGATCCACCTGACCACACACACTCTAGTGGATTGTGTGATGTAACCTCTATCATACTGGTGCAACATGCAATGTGTAAGCTGCTTTCCTATGTGTTTCTGGTCTCTGTGACCATGGTTTGACACATGGAGCCCCTAGAGTCATTGCATATGTTATATTCCTAAAACACATTGATCCCCTTGTATCATTTCATGTGTTCTTTCCCAAAACCACATTGATCCACATGACCACACACACTCCAGTGGATTCTGTGATGCAACCTCTATCACACTGGTGTAACATGCAATGTGGAAGCTCCGTTCCTATGTGTTTTGGGTCTCTATGACCATGGTTTGACATGTGGAGTCCCTAGAGTAATTACATGTGTTCTTTTCTAAACCACATTGATCCCCATGTGTCATTGCATGTGTTCTTTCCCAAAACCAGATTGATCCACATGACCACATGCACTCCAGTAGACTTTGTGATGCAACCTCTGTCACAGTGGTGCAGCATGCAATGTGGAAGGAGCTTTCATATGTGTTTCTGGTCTCTATGATAATGGTTTGACACATGGAGGCCCTAGAGTCATTGCATGTGTTCTTTTCCTAAACCACATTGATCCCCTAGTGTCATTGCATGTATTTTTCCCAAAACCATATTGATCCAGATGACCACATACACTGCAGCGGATTTTGTGATGCAACCTCTATCACACTGGTTCAACATACAATGTGAAAGCTGCTTTCCTATGTGTTTTTGGTCTCTGTGACCATGGTTTGACACATGGAGTTCCTAGATTCATTGCACGTCTTCTTTTCCTAAACCACATTGATCCCCTGGTGTTATTGCATGTGTTATTTCCCAAAACCACATTGATCCACATGACCACACACACTCTAGTGGATCCTGTGATGCAACCTCTATCACACTAGTGCAACATGCAATGTGGAAGCTGCTTTCCTATGTGTTTTTGGTCTCTGGGACCATGGTTTGATAGATGGAGTCTCTAGACTCATTGCATGTGTTCTTTTCCTAATCAACATTCATCCTCGGGTGTCATTGCATGTGTTCTTTCTCAAAACCACATTGACCCACAGGACCAAACACACTCAAGTGGATTCTGTGATACAACCTCTGTCACACTGGTGCAAAATGCAATGTCGAAGCTGCTTTCCTATGCATTTTGGTCCCTCTGACAATGGTTTGATAGATGAAGTCCCTAGAGTCATTGCATGTGTTCTTTTCCTAAACCATATTGATCCCTAGGTGTCATTACATGCGTTCTTCCCAAAACCACATTGATCCACATGACCACACACACCCCAGTGGATTCTGTAATGCAACCTCTGTCACACTAGTGCAACATGCAATGTGGAAGCTGCATTCCTATGTGTTTTTGATCTCTATGACAATGGTTTAAGACATGGAGTCTGTAGAGTCATTGCATGTGTTCTTTTCCTAAACCGCATTGATCCCCAGGTGTCATTGCATGTGTTCTTTCCCAAAACCACATTGATCCCACACACAATCAATTGGATTCAGTGATGCAACCTCTATCACACTGGTGCAAAATGCAATGTGGAAGCTGCTTTCCTATGCGTTTTTGGTCCCTCTAACAATGGTTTGACACATGGAGTCCCTAGGGTCATTGCATGTGTTCTTTTCCTAAACCACATTGATCCCTAGGTGTCATTGCATGTATTATTTCCCAAAACCACATTGATTCACATGACCACACACACACATGGGCGGAGCGTCATGGAGACCATACTGGGCTCCGGTGCAGTCTTCCCAGGTTATGAAAATGTGTTACCATGATATTTGGTCCATGTGATCGGCCCATGTGCGTGTGTTCCTTCGCCTATGCTACGTTCTTTTGGGTTTCCTTCTCTTCTGGAGTTACCCGTCCACCAAACTCTCCGACCGATGCTTGAATGCTTCTTTCTCTTCTATGTTTACCCGTCCACAGAACTCTCTCTCGATGTTTCTTTTTACCCCAGTTCAAAGCAGCCCAAATAGTTGGTCCAAGTTTTAATATCAAGCATTCAATCGACCGGCAAGTCCAATCCCTGATGGTCGCCATAGCCCATGGCGCTATCCGTCGATGTGGATAATCCAAATTATTTATATTTATAATATGGAAATAGGTGGTTCATTAAATCTGCTGCGTAGCTAAATTGCTGGCCACACAAAACAAGATAAATCTGATTTGCAAAAAAAAAAAGATAAATCTGATTTACAAAAAAAAGATAAATCTAGAGCCTAAAGCATGGTCCAACACGCTCGCCTGGACACCAACTCAAGCCAACATAGGGTTACCTTACTAAGTTTTTATGGTGCGCAAAAAGTTTTTATGGTACTCTATTGATTTAACGATTATAACTTTGGCAAGACTTACATATGATTGTTTGGCTTCAAATATAGTTGGCCCTTCCTTTGTTTTGTGCCACGCTCCGCCACTGCACACACACTCTAGAGATTATGTGATGCAACCTCTATCACACTCGTGCAACATGCAATGTGGAAGCTGCTTTCCTATGTGTATTTGGTCTCTATGACAATGGTTTAAGACATGGAGTCCCTAGAGTCATTGCATGTGTTATTTTCCCAAACCGCATTGACCACCTGGTGCAATTGCATGTGTTCTTTCCCAAAACCACAATGATCCACATGACTACACACACTCCAGTGGACTCTATGATGCAACCTCTATCACACTGGTGCAACATGCAATGTGAAAGCTGCTTTTCTATGTGTTTTTGGTCTTTGTGACGATGGTTTGACACATGGAGTCCCTAGAGTCATTGCATGTATTATTTTCCCAAACCACATTGATCCCCTAGTGTCAATTCATGTGTTCTTTCCCAAAACCAGATTGATCCACATGACCACACACACTCCAGTGGATTCGATGATTCAACCTCTGTTACACTGGTGCAACATGCAATTTGGAAGCTGCTTTCCTATGCATTTTTGGTCTCTCTGACCATGGTTTGACACATGGAGTCCATAGAGTCATTGCATATGTTATTTTCCTAAACCACATTGATCCCCTTGTGTCATTTCATGTGTTTTTCCCAAAACCACATTTATCCACATGACCACACACGCTCTAGTGGATTCTGTGATTCAACCTTTGTCACACTGGTGTAACATGCAATGTGGAAGCTTCTTTCCTATGTGTTTTTGGTCTCTGTGACCATGGTTTGATACATGGAGTCCCTAGATTCATTGCATGTATTTTTCCCTAAACCACATTGATCCCCTGGACTACAACAATATAGAGTTTTGGTAGCATAGTCTTCTATTACTACAAATCCAATATAATGTTACTAGGACAAATAGTTACAGATGTTGGAATGTGTTCCATTAGGCCGTGTTACAAAGTGGTGTCTCCAGTCACACTTAATAGTTGTTACCATATGTTAAAAATATGTTACAGTTTATGTTGTAGTAACATGCATATTATGTGTTACCAGATGCACTGGTAACACATTTTGTAACTATAGTAACACGAGTAGTAACATATTTTTCGTAGATATTGAACTTTGTGGTAACATATTTTTATAAATACGGTAACACAATTAGTAACAGATTTTTAAGCTTCACGACACACATAGTAACATAGTATCCACATATTGTGACACTATGATTTATGGTTGCCAACTACCCTAGTAACACATTCTGTAACTATAGTAACATTACTATACTAGTACTGCAACCAAATTAATGCACTACTTTTATAATTAAATACAAAAATTGGTACCCAAATTATGGAATATACATTTGTTTATTAAATCAATTCACATGATTAGTTAATTAATCACTTTATTATGATACTTGCACCATTAAAATGTGAGGGCAACTGAAGCACGACACATCAATAAATTGAATATTTATTACGGATATACAAGAGTAGGATACATATGCATTACATTATACAATAAATAAATACCAATTTTATTGGCACAACAGCATAATGTTCATATCAATTTTCCAATTCTAAAGAATGTTACACCATAGAATTTACATCAATTCAGTCAAAGAACGGATCTTGAGGATGATTCCAATCTATCAATGTAAACTACAAATATTCCTAAGAAAATCTTTAAAATTTATTTGCTTCGTGATCCAACTGGAGAATTCGGCTGCAACTTAGTCATTCTTCTTTAAAATCTGTAAAGGAAAATCGGACGTTACATTTCTATGAAATGTACAGGAATATTATTCTAGAATATGGAAGAAAAAATAACTTACAAAATGTCAAGGCCAAGCAATTGAGAATTTGAAAGCAAAAACATTGTATGTTATATGATTAAATGTACAAAAGTATTAGATAACAGATATTTAATATGGCATATATGCAAGTTCCTAGCTTTATATTCCAAATAGTACTAGAACACTACTTTGCTAATTTACCAAATTTGAGTTGAAGTGTTACCCAATCCTAATCTATTCTTAAATAGTAGTAACAAACAAAAGGAAGCATTTTCAAAAAATAAGAAAGAGTAAGTACAAGCTGAGAAGATTAATGATCAGCTACCAAGTTAGTATCCAAAGTTCCTTTTTAACACAGTAGTACATATTACTAGTTGAATTTCCATAAGGGAAATAAATGAAGTTGCTTCCCGGATCTCAAGCAGCTACCAACCTGCATATAGTACTAGTTAAGTTTAATTGTAATATGATCCCCCCAAAACCATTAGATGTATATTAATTACCTACCAGGTGTTCATTTTTATCTCTATTTGTAGCATTATCCTTCTTGTGACACGATCTATGTTGTCATTTCTTTTCTGGATTAGCTTGTATTTACAATATAGAAAGAACACTGACATGGAAAAAATATAAAGAAAACTTCCACAAATGGCAATTACTCACCATGTCTTCACCCCAACGAGCATAACTATTTGTCCCGACATTATGTGAATTCTTCAAAAGGGAACGACTACTTGTGTTCTTGTCAGTTAGGGCCTGGTATGACACAATCATACCATAAGTGCAAGTTTTAATATCAGCCTAAGAACTCAGTTTCAAATGTTGAATACATGTAAGAACAATATCAAGTCACTACCCTTTCTTTTTTTGACTCCCAAAATTTAATAGTGCAGGTATATAATCAACATGTACATCACCATCCTAGATATAAACAAAAATATTAATCAAACCATTACAAGTTGATCAATGAAATCTGTTCCAGACATGAGTATTGTGTAGGCAAGCCTAGAAGCACACGTACATACTGCAGTTTCATGTTTATCTCAAAGTCAGAGAGAAAGGTTTAGTTATACCAAGTTCGGGCAAATCTCAGGGAAAGAGAGAGAGTTCACTCAAAAGTTTCAGTTTTACATACACATAGGAGCCTTGTCGTACAGTTGCCAGAGTAGAGTTCCTTCTTAATTTTCCGCATCTAACCAATAGTAATGTGAGAGCTACCTTTCGCTTATACATCTGCTTGTTAACTGAACAATTGCTTGCATAGCTCTGAAATGAAGAAAGATACGTAAGTTCCTACATCTAATAACTTAGAAGTGATCTGGCCGCTTGAGAAAAAGTGTGTTACTTACATGCTTGGTGCATCGAATTGTACAACAAAGAAAGAGTCGATCTGATCCATAATTATTTAGTGTAGTTAAAAGGCAGTTGTAAAATTTTCATGTCAGTAGAAGTTAACTGAACTGTAGCAGCGTATGTTCAAGTTTCAGGAGGGAAAATGCAACACAAAGGACCAGGATTCGGGAAACTTACAATAAAGTCAGTGCCTTGCATTACTTGTTTTTCATTCTGTTTTAGTCTCGAAATTTTCTCTTATAACTGACTATTTTAACCCAAGTAACATTAATGTTGGTTTCAATATAGGAAGCCTAGACTGTTTGTGCAGCTACCCCAATGGTGGAACCTAGTTGTACTTTCTATTCATCTTTTCTCAACAAAGAAACCGACCAAGTAAATCTGAAACTCATCTATGTTTCTGTCCATGATCTAAGACAACTAAAAATAAAGGAAGTAGTATAAGTAATCTGGGATCATCAACACGTAAATGCTTAACTTCTAGAGCTACTCCACAGTAATAGAAGTAAGCTGACACAACTATAAGAAACATCAAAGCAACAATTCAGATTGCTAACACAAATGAATTCGTAGGAGAGAAATGAGGGAAGAGAAAGGAGAACCAACCTAGGACATGTTTGTAGTGTCAGATAGGGAAACCAAGCAGAACAAGTTCCCCTCTGCAATTTGGGTCGTAAGGCCGAGTAACGTGAATGCAAGCAATTACTCCCAACGATGTTCTAGATCAACTTCAAGCAACAAATAGAGGAAGTACACGTGACTAGCCAATTACCTCGTGGTGCATGCGACTGAAGATGTCTATACTCCAGGCAATGTTGAGGCCAGGCCGATGGAGGGGATGGAGGGAGACTTCAGGCGCAACCGAGAGGAGGGGGTGGAGTTCCGGTGCGAAGGGGTAGAGCGTGCGAGGGAGCAGTGGTGGACGACTCGGTGGTTAGAGGGACGGCACAGTCGAGGGTGGCTCGGTGGTGTGTGGCAGCGTGGCGGCAGTGGTGGGCACTGGTGGGGGACGACACGGAAGAGGGCGATGGACAGGTATAGATGAGATTTTCGCGAGATCGATTTTTTTAGGGATTTTTTGGGGATGGATTTGTTTGCCACTGGCGTGAAGAGATTAATTATAAGGGCTCACTAGATCATGTAGGCGCGCGTTGCCGCGCCCGTCCATTAGGAGAATAGATTATTATGAATTGATGAAAATATATTCGATAACATGTTCCAAAGTATCAAGTCATGTTTTGGACTATATTTGATAATGTATGCTCTTATAAGAGAAACTTGCATGTACCCCTATATGGTGAAATTCATTTGCATTTTAAGCTAAAATTCTTCATAGGTTTATTAGTGGTTTATTGGAACGATAGCATGGAGGGTCAATAAATAAAGAATATGTGTGATATGTGAATGTTCTACATTGCTCAAATTATGTTTAGAATCATTAATTTTTGTAATCGTTAATACTGTTCTTCTGTTCTGATTGTTTTTTTCACGAATGATGACTTCAAAGATGGGAAAGAAACTGAATATAAAAATCGTGAATCATTGTAGTGGGAAAGAAATTGATGCATGTGTAATACTATAAAATACATCCTTAACTACATCACAGAACCAAAGAGACATGCCAAGATTTTCAAAAAGTAAGATGGCATCAAAATGGAAATGAAGATATTGTTCTGGATATGCCTTGATTAACTATTTCACTGGCACACAAAAATAAAAAGTAATTTATATATATTGTCATAATTTTAGAATCAGTACCTTTCAGTTGCAAAAGAAGCATACCAGTCTAATGCTGAAGAAATCAGCCAAAACGGTGCAGAAATCAACTCAAACGGGCCAAATCCGAGCCCTACGAAAACAAGCAACAGTGGCGCGGAGTTTGGAGCAGATTCTCCTGCCCTGTTACCGCGATCGACCTCGGACAATTTACAATGGTGCAAGTGACATGAATATAAGTACAGAAATGGCAAACATTTATAATAATAAGGCGTATACTCCCTCTGTTCAGAAATATAAGACATTTTAGCTTTGTGAAATGAATATATCTAGACGTTTTTAGTACATATGTTCACTCCAAACCTCTGCGAACCTATACATTAAAAGACGTCTAGATATATTCGATTTACAAAGCTAAAACGTCTTATATTTCTGAACGGAGGAAGTACTATTAAGCGAAATTAGTGATGTAATTGAGGAACTCACCTGTCCAGCAGCCATTGGTAATACCGAGTCCAACAAAACCAACCAGATGAAAATTTGACCAATCACCAGGAAGCAATAGAATGTAAGCAGCTGGGCTAAAACAAGAAGAACCTATAGAGAAATATATTTCTCATTTAGAAAAGATGACAATTGTTATCTGTAGAAGATATGTATTTCGTTTGGAAATAGAATCAACCTATCAGACCACCATTAGACCTGGAATCTGCTATCGAGTGGGAGTAGCACAGACAGAAACCGAGGCAAGAGATTTTATAGAACATGTAGACAGTGTAGTAACGTATCATAATCATCTGCCGCCGTCAATTTGTGCACCATGGCTGCCATTAGGGATTTGCAAGAACTGAAAAAATAACAAGGTCATAAAGATCAATTAAGATCGGCGCATCAGGTCGCCATGAATGGGGAGGCGAGGGCAGGATCTATACCTCATCCGCAGGAGAGATCGATGACCGCTCCAGATCCTGGCCTGCATTCGAACGGATCGAGAGGTGTGCATCTAGTCTCGGTCGGTCGATCTCGATTGGAGTCTGCTGCATGCTCGCTCTAGAATTTGGCCTGCGGTCCAATCGATCGGGAGGTGTGCGTCATGTCTGGGTGGTTGAATTTACATTGGAGTCTACCGCCGCATCGTGTGTCCTCTTCAATTTTTTTTGGTGGTTTCGTATGAGCAAGGAGACCCGGTTTTCATTGGAGTCTGCTACCACATGTGTCCTCTTCAAAAAAAATTCTGGTGGTTCCGTACGAGGAGACCCGGTTGTCGAAAGATGGAGTAGAACGGACCGAAATAGATAGACATTCCAGCCTAATTAAGTATAGAAAGTCTTTTTTGATTTTCAGAAAAGCGTCTTTAAGAGATAATTCAGCCCACGTGGGAGCTGAGGATCATCCAACGGCCAGAATAACGTGGGGGCGCGATCGGGCGGCCAAAACTGCCCAGTTAGTGGGAGGCCTCCTTTTTGACTCAGTTTTAATATTCCTAATTTATAGGAGCTATCAACGGAGGAAAAATTGTTCGTTAGCGGGAGTAATTACAATTTTTCCTCTATTAGTTTTCCCTCCCAACCAAAATAAATGGACAGATGGAGGGAAATGACTTTTATTTTGTAAAAGCCCTCGGATATGTTGATCAAAGAAGCACAATAGCGTCATGCAAAAATAAAGAAAATCCACTAAACAAAATTCAATTTGCGATAAATATCCTTTCACATAATCACCGAACGCGGATTCTACGGGGTATTCTTGAAGGCCGGTTCATAGATCGGATTTAGACTACCTTGTAGGGTTTAGTTTAGGTGCTGCCACTTGTAAACCCGCTCAGTGTTATATAACCCAAATTCCGTCTAGTGGAAACATATCACATCTATAGACTCGACATGTAACCCTACCCCTCCACCTATATAAGGGAGTAAGGAGGGTGAGGCTAGACATCTCTCATAGTTCGTCATACAGCCGAACTACCACTAGGATCGTACGAAATAGATCTAGCCAGAAACAGAAGTAGGACTGTTACTGAAAGATGTTTCTGGGGACCTAGATGTGTATAAATTGTTGTCTCTCTTGTGTGTTAAACCATCCCGCATTATCACACGTACAATGTCCGATATAATTCATTGCCGATCCGTACCCGTGGTACAAAACATCAACACAATGCAAATTGGGTATTATCTAAACTTGCATATTGCAGTGTCATAACTAGGGAAGTGACGGTTATCTTTTTTTGCGGAAAGTGAAGATACCATTAATTCATCATTCTTACAGAAAGATCCAGAACTAAAAAACAAAATACAAGGAAGCTCTTCTAGATCCCAACTCAAGTGACGATCTGGAGCCATCGGTGGCTCGCCGTTGCCTCTGCTCCGCCTCAGGCCTTGGATTGGAGCCAGACTCGTGGCAGTGTAAGAACGATGGCGCCACCGGAAGAGGTCCTACCAAGCACCGACGCTATGTACAAGCCTGGATCCATGGTTTCCCCAACCTCCCGCCGTCGGAGCGGCCGCTGGAGACGGAAGAGACCGTGGATCGCCGACCAGTGAGGTGGGTTGATGGGAGGTTCTCAGAAAACGCCTCTCACACTATAGTGCCTGGAGAGAGAGGAGCGTCCAAGCCGCGTCTACCTTATGAGATATTCTTATCAACTGAAGTGACGGACATTGCATCTCTGTATTATAAAGGAGATGCACTCATGATGACCTCAAATGAAATTTATTTCTAGGATCATCTCAATTGGAGGTCATATGCAAAACTGATGACAAAATTTGTTAAACCATTCATACTTTTTTTGCAAAATAAATCATTCATACTTGTTGATTATTGATCTCATGAAGAATATTTCTCAGGTATTTGAATTTCAAAACCAGTTGCATATTATTTGGACCAAAACTAACGTCATATAGTTAGCGGTCTTTGTTGGACGAATCAAAGGGTAATTCGTCATCGTATTTGCTACTTTAACAAAGACACACTTGAGATGATGTCAAGCAAATAACTCACCAACGTGAAAGTTTTCCAAATTGGCGATGGGGAAGAAATTGATATTGGGATAATCTCAAGGACGCGACTACAAAGTGGTCAGCCATTTTTTGCCCTTATTTTGTGGTCAGTTTCGACCGGGTGAAATTCTATTTTAGGAAAAGGATTCTGTTCTCAAAAAGGAAAGTTTGCACGTGACGCGACACCACCCGTGACCACCTGGGATGCGACACCACCCGGGAAAACTCCCGGCCTCCAAAAAAAACGCGGGAAATAACAGCTAACTCCTGGGACCACCTCTTAAATAGACGCGTTTTACGTGGAATAGATGCCAGAAAAGTTTGCCCATCTTCTTGTCCCTCAAGATACTCCATCGTTGAGAACTAGATCTACATCCACACAATAACAATCAGTTCCTCCCAACCTCATCTACGACCTCCTTCGGTCATCGAATATACATCTAATGTTGGCGTCGATTTCACCCCTTCCCTCCACCCTCCAACGACAACCTGAATTCTACATCTAAGGATTGACTTGTTCCAGGTAATCAACTCCCCCCTTTCTCAGATCTGGGAGCAACATACTGATCTCTTCTTTCACCCCCAAAAATTGACTCACCTGATTCAGAAAATGTAGAACACCTTTCTTTTTCTCTGAGTAAAACAAGAAGCAAAGTATATTCTCCCCAATAAACATACTAGTGTGATCTATGTTTTCAGTACATGTAGAACACTTTATTTTGTCAATGATTAGAACATGAAGTATGTAAACCTGGGCAGTGTTCTTTGTCAGATTTAAAAGTACGTTTCTTGATAAAAGAGATGTAGAACATGTAGTAAGTTAACATGTTCCCTTGTTCTTAGAAGATCAATTCTATACTAAGTACTGTGCAACAATGTAGAACATAAAAAAAAAGATGTGCAACAGCCTATTTGACCATAAAAGTATGTAAAACCGAGCAAAGTAACCTGCACATTCATCTCAGTAGTCTACAACAGTAATCTAGAAAGATCAACACACTTTGTAGAAACTACTTGATAGAATTTAACTACAAACTGTCAAAAAAATCTTGGCACAGTAGTAGATTTTGATGTTGAAGTTTACTAGAATATACTATGCTTCTCTCCATAGAATTATATGTTAGCCTGCAAACAATCAATAAGAAAAGTAAAAGGACAGCTAACAAAGTAAAAAATACTACTATAGAAGAAATAAAAGAATGTTAACGTTTGTCACACTTTGATACAATTATATAGTTGTACATTTTATTTGTTAAATGAACTAATTATTGTACAATTAATATCTTTATGCAGATGGATATTGATTTAAACGAGCCGCTGGATGTTGATTTAAATGACGACTTCCCAGAACAGTTGCATGAAGATATTGGTTTTGATGCTACACAAGGTCCAGAAAAATCTGATGGTGCTGGTACTGCAGAGACAAAAGAAACTGGTCATGCCACAGGAGTTACTATATCAAGTGAAGATAGTGGTGGTGAAGACGAAGTGCAGTCTACTCCTGAAGGTCTTGTCCCACGGAAGCCTTTCATTGGAATGAAATTTGATTCTATGGAAGAGGCGAAGATTCATTACAACAAGTATGCAAAACATGTTGGTTTTTCCGTGAGAGTCAGTAGTTCAAGAATGTCCATGTTGGATCATGAAAAGGACAAGCAACTATTTGTTTGCAATAAAACTGGAAAGAAAAAAGAAAAAGAAGGTGATGTTCCAACCTCTAGGTTGAGAAACAGGACATTAATAAAGCTCCATGATTGTAGGGCAAAGATGTGTGTCAAGAGGATAGGTGCACGGTGGGAAGTGACTAAATTTGTAGAGAAACATACCCATAAGCTTATACAGCAGTTTGCTTTGAAGAAGTACTTGAGATCTCATAAGAACATGCCAAATATTGAAAAAGATTTCATCGATTTGTTGCGTGCTGTGAACTTGCCTGCTGGCAGAATTATGCAGATTATGGGCGAACTTTATGGAGACATAGGGAATGTTCCTTATGATACAAAGAAGATTAGTAACTAGGTTGCTAAGCATAAAGAAGATCATACGTTCACTGACATCCCAGAGCTATTTGATTATTTTGAGGAGCTTAAAAAAGATAGCAATTTCTTCTATACATTCAAGCTTGATTCTGATGGAAGGTTAGAAAATCTGTTTTGGGTCGATGCTCGGGCAATAGAGGTTTATAAGATGTACAACGATTGTATCTCTTTTGATACTACTTTCCTGACAAACAAGTATAAAATGCCATGCGCTCCATTCATTGGTATTAACAGATATGGCTAGACTATTCAGTTTGGATGTGGTTTTCCAAGGAATGAGAAGGTTGAAAATATTGTTTGGCTTTTCAATGCTTTTGTTCCAGCTATGGGTGGCTTGGCACCACTAAACTTGATAACAGACCAAGATGGAGCTATGAGAAGTGCAATTCTAGTAGTCCTACTTCACACAATCCATCGTAACTGTCGATGGCATATCATGCAGAATTTCCAACAAGAAGTCGGCTCTCTCGTTTCTAATAATGAAGATCTTAGGAGAGAATTCAATGAAATTGTGGACTATAGCCTAACCCCAGCAGAGTTTGAATCAAGATGGTCAACTATGTCACAAAGACATGGTATTAGTGATAACAAACATTTCTGGATCTCTATGACATAAGGGCAAGCTTTGCTCCTGCCTACTTTATGCACCGTTTTTTCCTTTCCTTCAGACTACAACTCGTAGTGAAGGATTCAATGCTGTTTTGAAGAAGTACATCAACCCACATGACAGCTTGCTACACTTTTTCAAACAATACATGAAGATTCAAGAGAAAATTGATGTTGCAGAAGACTCATATGAATTTGAAGGAGAGGATAGAACCTTGCCAGTTTGGGGTGACTATCCGATGGAAGCCCAGATGCTAAAAACCTACACATTGCCCATCTTCAGGAAATTCCAAGCCGAGCTGCGGAAAATAACATCCTACAATGTTCGTCTCATTGCTGATGATACTTATGAGGTTATACCCATAGTTGGTTCAGTTTTTGGCTATGGCAAGAGGAACTATGTTGTTTGGACAGATTTAGCACAACAAATGTACAAATGTGAGTGTTGTAAATTCAGTAGAGATGGTATACTTTGTTGCCATGCTATGAAAGTAATGTCTTATGTGGGCGCGGTTCACACCATGCCTGAACATTACATTCTACCTAGATGGTGTATACCCCCACCTGATGTACAAATGCCTCAAGCACAACCCCCGCCTCAAGCAGAAAATCATCAAGCAGATAAGAAACTGTCTAGGAAAGAGATGAGGTTGCTACGGTATGGAAATCTCATAAATTACTTTGCAAAAATAGTAGTTGGTGCAGTAGCTTCAGAGAAGACTATTGAAGTTGCTCAGAAACACTTGCGTGCCCTTGAAGCTGAGTTGGCTGATTTGAAAAAGGTTTCAGCAAATGCACTAAAAAAAGAAGAAGAAAAAGCAAGCTGCTGAGGAACAAGATGATGGTTCGGGCAGTGGTCATGTTCACGAGGATCCTATAGTTCAGGCAACATCATCTGCTAATGCGCAAAATTATAAAAGGGCTTGAGACCCACCATTTTCTTCTACAAAAGGTAGGCCTGCTGATAAAAGAAAGAAGAGTGGCCTTCACCTGAAATCTACAAAGAAGATTAAGTGTGGTTTGTGTGGCTCCAATGAGCATAATGCCCAGAATTGCCAAAATAAAGTTCAGACATGTGTACCTGCTCCTTATGATCAAGACGGTTTGTTTCCGAAAATGCGAAAACTTTCTTGATATCCTTGGTGTGAAATGTACCTTCCCTTAGTTTTTTCTGAAAAACATTCAAAATCCATGATTGTTAGATAACATATATTTAAGTACTAAAAAGGAACAACATAAAGATAAAATAACATAACAGAAATGTAACACTTACAGAAATGATGAGAGGCATCACAAACTTCTTCTGCGCAACCATTTCATGAGCTAGAACATGGAGAGCAACCTCACATGTAGAGTTGCTTAACCATCCTTCTGGTTTGACTGAATCAGCAAGATCAGCTAAGTAGATGAAAAGTTCCCCATAGTCAATGATTATTCTCTACTTCAGCTCGAAATTTGACTTTAGTCCATGTTTGCATACATTGTTATATACATCCTTTATTGACTTTGTTATAGTGGTTTCTTTGTTTCTTTCCTGTTGTATAAATGGAGACATTTGAGCTTTTGTTGGTTTGACTACCCTCTTCTGATGAGCTTGAGGGACTGGGGTCTTACTATCCGGATCATGTGAAGCATCAATTTGAGCAGCCACTTTATTTTCTTCCCTTTTAATAGGAGTGATATCTGTTTGAGTTGATGTGCTTTTTGTTCCAGCTACAATGCAACTTTTGGTATGAACTGATGAACATGTGTCTGTTGGTATATTTTTTTTGCTCATACTGTTCCAGATCATTTCATACTCTTCGGCTGGACCATAAAATTTATCCTCATTGCTCGAAGTAATTACTGGCAATCCTAAAAGTGTATCTTCATTTTGTTTTACTTCTTTACTTTCCGAGGGTTCTTCAAAACCTAGATCAAAGGACGGTGCTTCCCTGGGCTCCCAACGCAAGCAAGTGTTCTCGCGCTCAATGCTCCCAAAGTCAAGTTTCCTACTCATTGAGTCATCAGCAATGTTGGATGTTGTATTGAAAAGTGGTGTAGTTTCTTCAAACCTTGTGATTGCAGGACTTTTTTTGCTTGCTTGAAGATACTTTGACCACAGGAGAATGTGCCTTGTCTATGCTGAGTTCCTCATTCAGTATAATAAGTGGATTTGCAGAGGATATTGATCTGGTGACTAAACTACTGATCTGAGTTACACTTGATAATAATGGTTTCAATGGAGACATTGATCTGGTTACAGGTCTAGCAGGAGATGGTATCGGTTTCAGTGGAGACATTGACCTGGTTACAGGTGTAGCAGAAGATAATACCATTTTCAATGGTGACATTGATCTGGTTATAGGTCTTTCTCTGCAAAATGTTGGAGGACTAGATTTAGGCAACTTTGTTGGCATGCTGGCATCACTTTCTATGTTGTTCACAGGTGTCACATCAAGTGTAGCTTCAGTTCCTTCCTGAATGGCCCAGGATACTGTTTTCTTCAGTTTTTGGATCAGTTCCAGAAGCTTCTGTTTTCCTATCCAGAATGTGTGCAACACTTGCTATCTTAGTTGTAGTTCCTTCTATTATGCACTCCTTATCGTGAACTGTTGAGACACTCTCAATGCGTTTCTTCAAGCAGCTTCTAAGCACATCTCGAACTATCATTTTTCTCGTTTATCAGTACTTTTGCTTCCTTCATTCTGGTCAACATCATTACTTGACTGTGAATCTGTATTGTACAACTTGATGTTCTCTAGAGGATCTATGACTGACTGTTTGTTGTCGACTTGGTAACCTTCATTCCGGTTACCTAGAGTACCAATAGTTGAAGGACATGTTGGAGAAACTGTAGCCTTTACATTCTTGTCACTGGTTGTATCTTGTGTTGTTTGCTCATCATCTACAACCCTTGGTTTCTTATGCACTGCATCATCGGCCTTTGAGGGACTGTTGCCATCATTCTGAGTCCTTGTGTCACATATTTATCTTTTCCCCATCTGTTCATGAATCTTAATGTTTCTAGTCCGGGCACCACCTTGACCAACTATACTAACTTGAGCTTCTAATCTTACATTATGTTGCACAGTACAAACTGGTGGTTCTCTGATTTGTATTGGCCTAGCTTCTGTGATGACAATTGTATGACCCTCCTTGTCCTTTCTCTTTTTATTCTTCATAGTTGCCATGGTTGGTCGAACAGGAACGGTTGTTGGCTGTTTGAACCACCTGGACTTCCTGATGGGTTGCAAATCTTTCCTCAGGCACACAGGGGCAGTGCAGTCATCATCTTCACTGTTTTTGCAGTCAAAGGATTCTTCATCCAATGAGGTGTCCTCAAGATCAGTTTGATATCCAGGCTGTTCCTCAACATCGTCTCCATCTGGATCATCAGCTTCGTCCTCTAAGCTAGATTCTAGCATTTTCTCTTGCAGATATTTCTTCTTTGTTCTACTTGAAAGTGTGTCAGTCATCATTGGATGTTGCTTATTCTGCCTAGGGGTTCTTCTTGTTGCTTTAAACATCTGAGTTATCTTTGGCTGATGTGGTGAGTTTTTTTCTTTTGTAACTCGTTTCAGAAACTTGGCAATTGACATGTCAATCTCGCTGTACATTTGGCGTGTAGCAGTCCTATACCTTTCCATTTCCTGCATTTTGTTTGGCTGATAAAAAACAAGTTAGTGCAAAGATGGGTTAAAGTTGGATAACTTGAATTATTTTACAACTAGTATTCTCATTACTTACTTCTTCACCACAATCTCGTGGTACATTATCCTTCACAAACTTTTGGATCCTCACTGGGGTACTCAGCAATAGAACCTTGTTTTTCCTGTAAATCTTCTTTAGCTAAAAACAGCAACAGTTAGGTTTGCTGTTTTGGTAATAAAATGTGTGTGAAGATAATGTACAACTAGGTAAGCACGGTGTAACATGCATATATTGTTTAAGCAAGAAAATAGAATGCTACATCTAGTGTAGTCCGCATCGGTATGTCCAAACTGAAATATGTAGTAATTGATAATTAAGAGATCCACAAATTCTATGTAACAGATGAAGGGAATATGCCCGAGAGGCAATAATAAAGTGGTTATTATCTTATTCCATGTTTATGATAAATGTTTGTTTTGCATGCTATAATTTTATTGATCGGAAACATCAATACATGTGTGTTTAATAAACAAAAAGGGTTCCTAGTTATGCCTCTCTTATAGACTAGCTCGTTCATTAACAAGATGATCAAGGTTTCCTGATCATGGACATTGGATGTTGTTAATAACGAGGTCACAACATTGGTGAAATGATGTGATGAACATTCATCCGAAGTATAGCATTACGATCAAGTCATTATGTTTATATTGCTATAACATCATACGAAGTAATCTTTATCCTTAGACCATGAGATCATGTTAATTGCTAACACCGGAAGAGTATGTTGATAACATCAAACGTCACACCGTAACAGGGTGACTATAAAGATGGGTTCAGTGCTACGAAGGTGTTATGTTGAGGCTCATGGATCAAGAGTGGAATTTGTCAATCCCGATGACGGATAGATATACTCTGGGCCCTCTCGGTGATATCACATTAAGATAGCTTGCAAGCAAGTGATGTGATCACTAGAATGTTATATCACGAGAACGAGAAAAGAGTGCATGTCGGCAACGAGATCAAACTAGGTATGGAGATACCGATGATCGAATCTCGGGCATGTAATATATCGCGAGACAAAGGGATTTAGTCACTAGCGTTAAAGGTTCTCACGATCACAGAAGTCATCGTTGAATGTGTAGGAATCAGTATGGATCTCCAGGTCCCGCTTCTGATTATTGATCTGGCAGGAGTCTCAATCATGTCTGCATTATTCGCGAACCATAGGGTGACACACTTAAGAGTTACCGGACACCATTTTGGAGCACATATGTTTCAGACGAAAGAATTGCAAAGCGCTGGAATTATTTCAATAGACACCAAAACTGTTTCGGGTGAAATTGCTGAAATTGGTTCTGCATGTAATATTGAAATGTTGCAGGGGGTTATATGTGAATGTTTGTTAATTAAAGTAATTAACAAAATTCTGAATAAATTTAATAAAAGAGTTTTATTAAATGAGAGAGCATTAAACTTGGAGAATTTTAATGCATTTAAATTAGGGACTTTAAAAGGGAATGTGAAGAGGCATTTTAATGTGGAGGGGTTACCACCACATGAATGGGGGAGGTGAGGAGTCACCCCCCCATGCGCCGGCCATGAAGGAGGGGAACCCCCCTCCTCCTATAAAAGGCCACCCTCTTCCTCCTTCTTCCACACACCTCCTTGTGAAGGATCTCTCTCCCCCTCTAGAATTATTTCCCCATGGTCTCGGATTAGCGAGATACATGTTCCCGGTGGCATTTCGTCTGGAAGGAGTTGCTGCTTCCGCTGGATCGCTGGAGCGAGGAGGTAGAGGTTGTCCGGTGGCTTGAACGTGTGTGCGAGTACGGATGCGCTGCTGAGTTGCGGCGCTCGGACTTCCTCACGATCTTGAGATCGGCAAGTGTACGACTACATCAACCACGAGTTCCTACTCATTAACAAAACTCGTTGTCTTCAAGGGTAAGTTCTCGATGGATGTATGTCCACCCGTTGCTCTATACCTAGTAGATAGATCTTGGCGTGTAGTTCTCATCGTAGAATTTTTTTTGTTTTCTATGCTACGGACCCAACAACAGACACAGTATATATTCTATGTGTAATTGATAAGTGACATGGAAAATGAACTACATGTAGATATTATGCACATGACATGTCCTTTCTAATATACATACAACCAGTTAGTAATATACATCTATGTAGACAGGTGAAGGAAGTATAAAAAGTACTAGTTCACTAATTGGTATCATGCCAATTAAGAAAGTAGAATGCATGTTTGTATGGGTGAGCCGAAAAGATGTAGAAAAATGTATCAGGGTAACAAAGATAAGATATTGGTATCATGCCAATTAAGAAACTATGTAGGTAACAAATTAAAAATAGGAATACATTCTACATAAAACATTGCGCAAATATACAAGTGTAGATGGTCTAAAATACATCTATTCAGACATTATCTAGGAGTCATGAAAGGACAAAAAACTGTTGGAGATATGCCCAAGAGGCAATAATAAAAGTGGTTATTATTATATCTTTGTGTTTATGATGAATGTTTACATCCCATGCTATAATTGTATTATTAGGAAACACTAATACTTGTGTGTTTTGGAAACATAAAAGAGTCCCTGGTAAGCCTCTTGTTGAACTAGGTTGTTGATTAATAGATGATCATGGTTTCCTGATCATGGACATTGGATGTCATTAATAACAAGGTCATATCATTAGGAGAATGATGTGATGGACACACCCATAGTAAGTGTAGCATAAGATCAAGTCATTTCGTATTGCTACAAGCTTTCAAATGCATAGTAACCTAATCCTTCGACCATGAGGTTATGTTAATCACCATCACCGGATGGGTGCTTTGATGACATCAAACACCGCTTCATAACTGGGTGGTTATAAAGGTGTCATTGGGTATTCTGAAAGTATGTGTTGAAGCGCATGGACCAAGATTGGGATTTGTCCATCCATATGACGGATAGATATGCTCTGGGCCCTCTCGATGGAATGTCATCTAGTTAGCTAGCAAGCATGTGACTGGGTCACAAGGGATGACATAACATGGAACGAGTAAAGAGTACTTATTAGTAACGAGGTAGAACTAGGTATGGAGATACCGATGATCAAACCTCGAATAAGTAGAGTATCACGTGACAAAGGGAATTGGTTTCGTATGTTAATGGTTCTATCGATCACAAAGTCATCGTTGAGTATGTGGGAGCCGTTATGGATCTCCAGATCCCGCTGATGGTTATTGATCGGAGAGGTGTCTCCATCATGTCTGCATATTCACGAACCGTAGGGTGACACACTTAAGGTTCGATGTTGTTTAGGTAGATATGGAATGTGCGTTGGAGACCAAATGTTGTTCGGAGTCTCAGATTGGATCTGAGACATCACTAGGAGATCCAGAATTGTCCGGAGAATAAGATTCATATAATGGAGATCATTTTCTAGGTTCAGAAATGTCCCGGAGTGTTTATATGGGGGTTCTAGAAGGTTTCGGAATGTTCTGGAAGGTTCTAGAAATTTCTATGGAGTTTACTTGAAAACCAAGAAAGAAAGAGGGGAAACTTGGGGAGGGGAAGGAAATTCCCCCAAGCCCCCCTTGTGCGCCGGCCCTAGGAGGTGGGCCTAGGGGTGGGAACCCTAGGTCGCACCCCTCCCTCTATATATAGAGAGGTGGAGGCGCCACCCCCCTTGCCCCTCCACTCTTGCCCTAGCCGCCTCTCTCCTCCTCCTTCCTTCTGCTCAGGCTTAGGCGAAGCCCTGCAGAATTCTCTACTCCACCACCACCACCACGTCATCGTGCTGCTGGGATTCCGTGGAGAGATCTACTACCTCCGCTGCTCGCTAGAACAGGGAGAGGAAGGTCTGCATCGACTCCGCACGTGTGACCGACTGTGGAAGCGCTGCCGGAACGCGGCGCCGAAAGGATCATCTACTCGTTCTTGAGATCAGCAAGTGATCGTATACATCAACCACGAGATCCGATCTCGCACAAGGCTTTCGGATCTACAAGGGTTAGTACAGATCTATCTCGTTGCACATGTGTAATAGATTAGATCTTGGCTTTTATCTAGATTAGATCTGGGTTTTGTTCGTTCTTGCAGTAGAATTTTTTATTTTCCATGCTACGAACCCATCAAAAACCATGACTAGTGAACTAACCTATAGCCTGCCAAATGATCCATCAGGATTAGTGTCTTGGGCAATTGCATTTGCTATAGACTTGTTATCCCAAGCACATATACGTGGTCCATATGTAGGTACATTGATATCCCTTGTTTCCAATGAATCAATGTAAGTTATCTGCATTATCAGTTGAGTTTCAAGTTATCGTTATGTAGTGGCCAAGAAAACAATATGTTCTTGAATAACTCAAACTAAATAGATTCTAGCAGGAAGTAGCATGCATTTGTTGAAGGGAATGTATAATGAAAATATTAGGCAACATCAGATAAATGCAGAGAACTGCTCACCATCATTAATGGCATGCAAGCCTTAAATTGATTTTTTCTATCCTTTGCTCTTGCTATTTGGATGATGATTTGAATGACAAAACGGCACCAGTTTAGATCCTTAATCCTCGTTGGGTCCATGACAGCTGGATATATTTTTGGAGAAATATATACTGCGGTGGTTGGTGCTAACATGGAGCATACCACGTAGATGACCCAGAGCATCAAGTATCTAGCATCACCAAGTTCCATTTGTTTCAGCTTCTCTTTTACGTCTGCCAACTTGGGCTAGTGGCCATCACCAAAATCGAGGTTAGCCATGACAATCGCGATTGCTTCTTCATCAGTTTGGTATACCACTAGAAACTTGCCGATTGGTATTCCTAGCATTATCTTTACAAGACCGACTGTGATTGGAATACTACCTCTGCTAGGAAATTCAAGCTCACAAGTCTCGGTATTGAAGCTCGACATCAGAAAGTTGCATAATGCTGGATGCAACTTTGAGCACTTGATCCCCAGGAAACTACCGAAACCATTGAGAGAAATAATGTGCCTGTGTGACTCGTTCTGGTGCTTGTAAAGTTTAACAATTGGTATTGGTGATGCTCGATTAAAGAACTCTTGCTGTAGTCAAATGGAAATGTGTGTGTTAACATTCTCAACAAAACGATTAAAGAACTCCTGCAGTTATTGAAAGAAGTAGAGAAGGAGAACATTTGTTGTCTACCTTCCTTTTTACCTTCTCCTCTTTCATTATGTAAGTTGTCTTCAACTGCTTCCAATGTTTCTTCTCTTTTCTTATATTGAAGTCTTTTACGAAGCTTCTTCAACTTTTTATATCCAGATTTTGGTGTGTTGTTATTGTCCTATTATGAAGGTAAAAAAACAGATTAGTGACACTATTCATGCACTGAAAAACAAGATAGCAAGATGTTAATCTTTTTTAAAAGAAAGATTGAGAAAAAAGAAGCCACGTGGACATACAGATTTTGTCATGTTGTAATTGTTTTTCCTAGAAAGCAAGATAGACCCGCAAAAATAACTGATGGCTCCTGCAAGAAAAGCGAAAAGACATGCTTAGTTGATGTAAAAAACCAGGTTGGATGCCATGTTGCACTCATGTCAACAAATATACATCGATATTGTCCTAATGAACACCCATTAGCAATCAAAAGAATTACAAAATGCACCCAGAAAATGTGTGCTAATACATGCAAAAACATCAACCAAACTATGCATCAACCTACTGTACTATGCCATCTATTGTACACCCAGATTTAAGCTATTGTACATCTAACATACATGTACAGTTACACTAATATATATTAGATGAACGATAAACTAGGTAGTATACATCCACGATTACCCTATTGTACTTCCAGAATTACCATAATTTGCTAGGATGGTAGAAAACTAACAAAAGTTAGCATGAGAAGTAATAAAAACAGGCACTGTTGAACAACCATTGAGTTTCTCATAGACACAAAGATGAGCAATCTTACTACTTCAACTAATAGACATCCAGATTTAATCTATTGTACATCATACATGCACAGTTACCCTAATGTACATGCACAGATTAATGGTTTCCTTATAAAATAGAAGTATATTTGTAGTACTCTATATGATTCTAATATACATCGATGATTAGTTTAATGTACATTTTTTAGAAAAACAACATTAAAATCATTCAGATCTCAGCAACATCAAAATGAACATAATTTCCATCTATTGTATACCCAGATTTGAGCTATTGTACATCTAACATACATGTACAATTACACTAATGTATATTAGATGAATGATAAATTAGGTAGTATACATCCACGATTAGACTATTATACTTCCAGAATTACCATAATTTGCTAGGAAGGTAGAAAACTAACAAAAGTTAGCATGAGAAGTAATAAAAACAGGCACTGTTGAACAACCATTGAGTTGCTCATAGACACAAAGATGAGCAATCTTACTAGTTCAACTACTAGACATCCAGATTTAATCTATTGTACATCATACATGCACAGTTACCCTAATGTACTGCAAAAAAAGAAAGAAAACAGATGTACATTCACGAATGAAAGTAGAAAACAAAACTACCCCCCTTTCTCAACTCCACTGACAAAAGATGTATATACTAAGCATGGAAAAAATTGAACAATGCTCTGTTCTACTGCATTTTAAACTCAACCCCAGGTCTACTACAATCCACCATGGAATCTATAAAGCATGTACAGTGGGTCCTGGTTGGGTTGCACACAGAAAAGGTACACATTCTTTGCAATACATGGAGCAGCAAGATATGATATGGTAGCACCGATCGGTTCTAATCAAATCCAAAATCTCTCTCTGTATTTAGCTAGTCCCATAAATGACACTCCTTCCTAGTTCCTACATCCTTTGTGTTATTCCCCAACAATTTCCTACATGTCCCTAGCAAGCAGCCAGAGACGGTCATAGCATCACATCAGCCAGCGAACAGGTGGAACCCAACTAAATGTTATACGCCCTACTCTATGCCAACGCTTCTGCATGATCCCGAGGAAACTCGTCGATGAGTGAAAGACCGATATGTGCCACGCGTCGTGCTCACCCACCACTAAGTTGAACCATGATATATTCTACCACATTCTCATCTCCAAACCAGGACTACTACAATTTCCATGGAATTTACGCGTTCTGAACTCCACATCGGGCTTACTAAAATCCCTATGGAATATATAAACAGTGTACGCATAACACAAAAAAGTATTGAGATCTCTGCAATAAAAAATGGTGTATCTGTCAAAACAGAAGTTATGACCTACCCTTGAAAAAATATCAGGTTGTCTTCCTCCTTGATCAATCCAGAACTACTTGACAAATGCAGCAGGTTGTCTTCCTCCTTGAATAACCCAAAATTAGTTCCACTTGTTGAATCCCCCTACAATTGCAGCGAAAAACTTTTAGTAATAAAAGAGAAATGAGCAGGATATAATGAAAAAATGATCCATGGGGCACAAAATAGCGGCACTGTTTTGCATTGAACACGGGTTACAGAAATCACACAATAAATTTCAGGTCATTTATCTGATGAAACAAGGAGATGTACCCATACACACACAACGATGAAAATAGAAATAGATCTGGACTAAAATACATCATAATATTGAGTGTGTAGTGTATATTGACGTGATTTAGGGCAGTAGCCTTGATCTATTAACGCAGATAAAGGGAGGATGCACCGAATCGTCACAGATTTTCGCAAGTATACATACAACCACAAACACGAGAAAAAGGGCAAGGTCAAAGAAGCTGTCGCCAGTAAAATCAGCAACTACGACCACAAAAAGGTAATACAACCTGCAACAGAATCAAATATGTCGAGCCGAATCACGAAGAACTCGATGCTAGATCTCTTACGGGGTCGCTTCCACTTGAAATCAGACGAATATGGCCGCTGAAGTAGAGCCTCTCTGGTCGGAGCACCACCAGAGAGTAAGCTAGCAGTCTATGGCGCCGGGGGAGAGGATAAATCGCCGCAGCGCAGCGGCGAACGGCGGGGGACGAACCAGAGCACAGCGGCGATCGAGAAGGGGAATGAAATTTTTGCCTCTCTGTCTCCTCTCAGCGCCCTTCCCGAGATTTGAACAGCTAGAAACTTCCTCGTAGGTGGGACCAGTCGGACAGTGGTACCCGAAACCGACAAAAAGAGTCTCGCGCGCGAGACGTTTTGCCTCTCGTCACCCGGATTGCAGATGACCGCACGATGCCTATCCTGCGGTGCGCGCGGCGACCACACGGTAAGCCACGTTTGTGGTCAGTCAAAAGTTAGATTTCACATAATCTCAATCCGGTCGTCTACAGAATTTACGGTGGAAATATTTAAAACTAGACTATATTTCCGGATGCTTTGCTTTCCATTTCCTTTTTAATTTTTTTGTTAGTATTCGGATATAAAAATGTGCATCCGAAAATATTCTTGGTTTTTGAAAGTTAACTCTCTATTCTTTTTTCTACAAAGGATGAAACTCTTATTGACATATGTATGATTACTTGGGTACTTATGATCTGCTACCCTGGTTGTATAAAGGCTCACGGCTCATGAAGATTCAAGATGATGCACTAGTAGAAAAAGGCTTATCCACAGGGTCATATCAGTGGGGCAGCTCTAAAAGGTGCCCCACGGATATTTATCCGCGACGCACGTGAGAAATGATGCGCCAATGACCTGCACTTATCCATGGCGCACACTCGGAATGGTGCGCCACTCATATGTGGGCCCCATCGGCAGGGGTCGACCCGTCCATGGGTGGCATACCTGTGGCGTACGGAATTATCGTGCGCCACAGATAAGGTAGGTATCAGTGGCGCACGCTGTTTCGGTGCCCACAGATAGATGTGGGCCAATCCCTCCGAAAAGTTGATAGAGTATCCGTGGCGCACCAAATTGGGATGCGCCACGGACATGGGATACCTATGGCGTATCCCATAGTGGTGCGCTACTAATAACTTTCCAAGATTCTGTCCCCATCACCACCCCCGGATCGCCTTTTTAGGTTTGTAAAAAATAAAAGAAAATGATAAACACTTCAAACAAATAAAATCTTTACAGATATAGGTAGGTTATGTGAAGTAGTTTCTAGAAAAATTAACAAATATGAATTCCGATATTTTTTGCAAAAAAAGATCATGTCACGGTAAAACGGCCATAACTTTTGCATACGATGTCGAAAAAATGTATAATATATCCAAATGACGAGCAAGAAATTTTCTATCCACTCGCCATAGTCGAAGACCGTTTAGAGATTTTTTAGATTATAGAAATTCAAAAAGGAAAAAAAGATATGGGAAAAACAAGATATTTTCCTGCAGAAAAATAAAACCGAGGATATGGCAGATTCTAAACTCATAGTGCTGCGCCACGGATAACTAGGGCGAGATTTGAAATTCGAATCACCACCCCGCCCACCTACCCCTTCTCCTTATCTTCTCCTCCACGTCCTCCTTCCCCTCCCATTCTCCTCCTCCTCCGAATCCTCTCCTCTCTTCTTCCTCTTCCACCTCCTCCTCCTCTCCTCCTCCTTCTCATCTTCTCATCTTCTCCTTTCCTCTCCTCTCCTCCTCCTTCGAATCTTCTCATCTTCTCCTTTCCTCTCCTCTCCTCTCCTCCTCCTCCTCCGAATCCTATCCTATCCTCTCCTCCTCTCCTTTCCTTTCTTCTCCTCTCCTCCTCCTCCAAATCCTCTTCTCCTCCTCCTCTCCTCCAATCGCCCTCTCCTCCAACCGCATCGGCCTACTCCGTCCTCGAGCTCCCCCCGGCAACACGGCATGACATGACGACGATGAGACGATGAGGCGACGTGGCGGAAGATCTAGATTCACTTTTTTAAAAAAATGAAAATTTTATCAGTGGCGCACCATGCCCACATGCGCCACAGAGAATTTTGAGACATCCCACCTTTTTTTTCAAATTCGAAATCGATATCAGTGGCGCACCATATCCTGGTGTGCCACGGATAAGTGGCTTATCCGTGGCACACGCCCAGGTGCGCCACGAATAAGTATTATCAATGGCGCACCCCCATGCGCCACTGACCTCTTTTTTGGTGCGCCACTAATAGCCCTTTTCCTACTGGTGATAGCCTAGGAAGCATCCGACAGAAACCTTAGTTATATTAGGAAAGGAAAGATGAATCGACATTGTATTGACATTGTAATCGAACATGTGTAACTTATCTGTATACGGCTTTGGGACCCGGCCTATTATATATAGGACATGAGAGGCCTATGAGGAGGTACCCAAAAACCTCCAAGTGATCTGTAATAGTATTGTCCACTAATAATCAGGCGGCTTCGACTCCCTTATTTGCCTGACATCCGATGAAATCCCCAACATTCTCTTTTTCGCGAAACCCTAAGTCCATAACCATGGGCATTGCCGAGGTTACCCCTCGTCAATTGGCACCGTCTATGGGAAAACTAAACTCCGGAGTCATGGATTCGGCGGACCCCTTTTCATCAAGCAACAAATCCAACGGAAGCGGCACCACGCCCGCCCACCCCTGTTTCGGTATCCGCCGATTTCAACGGCGGATCCGATCTCATCATCGGAAGTTTCCACTTTCAACTGTACAATTCCGAAGAACCACACCTCTTGGCTCTGATCTCATCAGGACCGTCGGTTGAAAAAACTAAGCCTACGGCGGCAGCTGCGTCATCCATTGGATCATGCGCAGAAGTCACGATGCAGGCCGAGACAACTGAAGAAAACAAGGAATACACGGCAGATCTAGAGGATCTTGATAGTCTTTATGACGATCTCTCCTTCAATTCAGACCCCCAGCCAACCATGCCATGCGGATCAAGTCTGATAAACATGGAACCCAAAGAAAGTGACGAGAGTATTGACTTCGGAATTAGGTTGGCTGAAATTTACCTAGAGCAGAGACTGTTGGACTTCGCTGATCCCCCGGACAGTGGCTCCCTCAGTGCCGATGATGACATCACCAGTTCATACATAACTCAGCACCAAGTATGCGTGATCATTGGGGACACCTTAACTCAGCATGACTCCAACGGTAACCCTATTTTTCATCCCGATGATATTTTGTCAAGCGATAATGCAGGAGATCACGGAAACGAAGGAAATCGAGGAAACGAAGGAGACCCGACGAATAACCGCGTAATCCCAGGAGGAGGAGAACCATGCTGATGGGGATATGCCGAAGGGGGTATGCCCAGCAGGACGTTCCGATTGGGCCGAAGGGCCTGTGAGTGTACCTGAAGGACAGCGACTGGACTATGATTGAAGGAGAAGCCTGGCGACTGGAAGCTGAAGGCCCGGAAGCATATCTGAAGCCCAGTCGGATTAGGTCAGAAAGCCTCCGAGTCCATATCTCGCTCCGTTGTAACTTGTAAACCCTAGCGAGGTGACTCCTATATAAACCTCCCTAGGGTATCCTAAAGACTCACGTTCCATCATACACCCCCTCAAGCGACTCGCTGCTTAGACGCTGAGCTCGCCACCCCTGTAACTCGCTCTAATAATCTAATCTAGCAGGGGTAGGTCTTTACCCTCCGGGGGGCGAACCTGGGTAAACCCATGTGCATCCGCCCCCATGGCCGCCAACTCTTCCTCACGTTTCAATCAATCGCTGCCAGTGGCAGCGACTACCGTGGCCATTTCCACGACAGTGGCGCCCACCATGGGGCATAGCAGGACTGGCCTGAGTTCTGCGACGAGACCCTACTCGCCAATCGATCGGCCGCTCGCCACCAGTCGCATGATCGCCTTCGGCAGGATCTTACAGATCCTGCCCAGCAGCTACATCCCGGCGTCATGCCCGGTCACTCACGGCGTGGTGATGCCGGTCGGCTCCATTAACCTCTTCGTCGGCTTCACCGGCGTGGTCGACCCAGCTGCAACGGTGATCGTCGGCGGATCGCCGCCACACTGCGATCTGCTCTCGGAGGAGCAGGTCCGCCCCATCAGGAGCCTTGTCACCGAGTACGACTCGGCCGCCAGTGACGCGGCCGAGACCAACGCCGCCACCAACGATGAGGCCCTAAACGACGACGCCGACTCCACGACCCCTGCTTCGGTCGACGGATCTATCACCACCTCATCACGAGAGGACTCCATCACGCGAGTCTCCAACCCGGAGGATTTCGAGGACCCCTCCATCCTCGGGAACTTTGACTCCGACTCCGGCTCGGAATGGCCTGAAGACTTCCGCGCCAGATATAATCGCTTCAGCATGATCTACATGGCGGGCAGCACGATTGCCCCGCCAGATCCGTTCGCCACGCCAATCCTGCCGACTGCGACGGCCACAGAGGTGGTGGAAGCCCGCGTGCGGATCGCAGAGGCGCAACGCAATGAACTCACCGAGCGCGAGAAATACCACCTCGAGCGGGAAACGACACGGGAGCTATCGCTCTACCACCAGCGCCGCATCAGGACCCGTCTGAACTCCAATGTCCAGGGCCGCGTCCTGAACTTTAACACCGAAAGCGACCCCACACGCGCGGCCGAGCGCGAATACTGGGAGAATGCGCCGCCGGGCGGAAGCAATCCCGCGAGACCACCACCCCGTGCACCGGCGACCGGAGCCCCTCCACCACCCATCGGCCGCACGCCCACGCCGGACCAACCGCGGATCATCATCTCGCCTCAAGCCCGCGACGCTAATGGACTACCACTCTACTCCACCCCGATGGATAACGTCATCGCGGCCGATGCCGCAATCGCCAACCTCGACGTCTAAGGCGATAGCGCGCTACAGATCCAGTATGCCAAGGCCCTACTCATCAAGGCCGTCGAACAACAAGCCGCGGGAGTCGACCCGCGGGGGCGGATGTATTCCCACGCTTCCTCAACTGGTCCAAGTAGAGTATCACTTGGAGTCGCCAAGACCACGCCCCTAGAATCGAGTACCCAGGGCGAGTCGTCCTGGTAGTCAGGCCCAAAGTGGTCGATTACTAGCTACCGAAGACATTGATGGACGGCGGGAGCTCCATCAACATCATGTACCTGGACACGTTCAAGAGGCTACAGCTCCCAGAGTCGGCAATCCAGCCGACCCTGACAACCTTCCACGGCATCGTCCCAGGTCGGAAGGCATATCTGATCGTAAAAGTGACGCTACCCGTCACCTTCGGCACACCAGCGAACTACCGCACCGAGCGAATCGAATTCGAGCTGGTGAACTTCCGCGGGCCCTACCACTGCGTGCTGGGACGCTAGACGTTTGCCAAATTCTTGGCGACCCCCCACTATGAGTACAACATGATGAAGCTCCTAGGGCCAAGCGGCATCATCACCGTCCACGGTGACCCCGACATGGCCGTGGAATGCGAGGACAAAGGAGCCGAGCTCGCCGACGCCGTCATTGCCGCGGAGACCGACCACATGGAGGAGCTCACGAAATACGCGGGCAACATCAACAAGGACGAACCCACTATCCTGAAGAAACCAACCGCCGTGAACTCCACGTTCGAGGTGACCACGCACACCCGCACCGTCGAGCTCGTCCCAGGCGACTCCGGCCAGACGATCACCATCGGGGCACACATGAGCCCCACATAGGAAAGCGCACTCATCGGGTTCCTCCGTGAGAACCGCGACATCTTCGCATGGAATCCATCTGACATCCCAGGTGTCCCAAGGGAACTCGCTGAGCACAAACTCAATGCCGACCCCAAAGTGCGACCAGTAAAGCAGTCGCTACGGCCCTTCAATGAAGAGCGCCACCGAGCAATTGCCGAAGAAGTATAGCGCCTCCTAGCCGCAGGCTTCATTCGGCCAATCAAATACTCCAAGTGGCTGGCAAACCCAGTCCTGGTTGTAAAAAAGAACAACACATGGAGAATGTGTATCAACTACACCAACCTCAACAGCGCCTGCCCGAAGGAGGATTTCGTGCTATCGCGCATCGATCAGATCATCGACTCGACCGCGGGATCAGAGTCGCTGTGCTTCCTCGATGTTTACTCTGGTTATAACCAGATCAAGATGGCAGTCGAGGATGAGGAGAAGATGGTGTTCATCATGCCATTCAGCGCCTTCTGCTACACGGCCATGACATTCGGCCTCAAGAACACCGGCGCCACATACCAGAGATGCATGCAGGAGTGCCTCGTGAGCCAAATTGGCCGCAACATCCACGTCTACATCGATGACGTGGTGGTAAAATCCACCCATCAGGACGACCTGCTCGCCGACCTGACTGAAACCTTCGCAAACCTGCATAGGTACAACATCAAGCTGAACCCTGGAAAATGCACCTTCGGCGTCCCCACCGGACAGCTCCTGGGGTATGTAGTCTCCAAGAGACACATCGAAGCCAACCCTACCAAGATGGACACCATCGCGCGACTCAGGAAACCCGAGTGCCTGCGCGACGTCCAGAAGTTGGCAGGGCGAGTCGCGGCCCTCAGTCGCTTCATCCCCCGACTAGGCGAGAAGGCAATGCCCCTCTACCGCCTGATGCGCAAGAACCCCACATTCCAATGGGACACAGAGGCCGATGATGCACTCAAAGCACTCAAAGAAGTGCTACTCGCGGCCCCACTCCTCGCTGCTCCACTCGACAAAGAGCCAATGCTCGTCTACGTCGCGGCCTCCACTCGAGTCGTCAATGCCGTGATGGTCATCGAACGACCGGAGGAGGGCAAGGAACGCCTCATATAGCGCCCTGTATACTACATCAGTGAAGTCCTGACAGATTCACGACAGCGCTACCTGTAGTACCAAAAACTGGTGTACGTGGTATTCTGAGCTCAGCGGCGACTCCCACACTACTTCCAGGAGCACCCGATCACGGTGGTCTCCTCCGCACCCCTGCAAGACATAATACGCAATCGCGAGGCGACCGGACGAGTCGCCAAGAGGGCCATCAAAATCGGCGTACACAACTTCAAATACGAGCCCCGCAAAGCGATCAAGTCACAAGCCCTGGCTGATTTCCTTGCAGATTGGGAAGAAGCACAGCAGCCAGAGAAGCTCCCGTACCTCCAGTACTGGTCGCTCCATTTTTACGGCTCCAAGAACACCGACGACGCAGGGGCTGGGGTCATACTGACCTCCCCCAAAGGAGACAAGCTCCGCTACGTGCTCCACCTCAACTTCAAGCCCAGCAATAACAACATGGCAGAATACGAGGCCCTCCTTCACGGCATGAGAGCCGCTAAGGAGATGAACGTGAATCGCTTATGATGCTATGGTGACACTGATCTAGTCGTCGGCCAAGTCGCCGGGACGTGTGATGCCGTCTCCCCAACAATGATCGCGTACCGCCAAGCGGTAGACCAGTTGGGAGGACACTTTGACGGCTATTCCGTTGAGTGGATCGACAGACGCAAGAACGAGGAGGCAGACGCCCTCTCCTGCATCGGGTCGGCCCGACAAGTGCCACCAGCAGGTGTCTTCCTCGACATCATCCACAAACCATCGGTCAGCCCACCAAAAGAGATCGACGTCGGGATACCACTGCAACCAGAACCGGCCTTAGTCGCCAAGGTTGTGGAGCCTAGCGATTGGACAACACCATACGTCGCCTTCTTGGAGCAGAAAATCCTACCAAGCAACGAGACGGAGGCGCGAATGATCGTGCGCCGCTGCAAATCCTTCGTCATCATCAACGGCGAGCTCCACAGACGCAGCGTGACTAGCTTGTTCCAGCGTTGCGTACAGCCAGAAGAAGGCCGCAAGATCCTCCAGGACATTCATGCTGGCGACTGCGGCCATCACGCTGGCGCCAAGTCGCTAGTCGCCAAGGCTATGCAGCACGGCTTCTACTGGCTCACCGCGCACGCTGATGCCACCAACATCGTCCAACGATGCGTCAGGTGCCAGAAGTACGCCCACCAGACGCACCTCCCTGGTTCGACACTCAAGACCATCCCCATCACATGGCCATTCACCGTATGGGGCATGGACATGGTAGGCCCGTTCAAGAAGGCCCCATCTGGCTTCACCTATCTCCTGGTCGCGGTCGACAAGTTCACCAAATGGGTAGAGGCCAAGCCAATAAAGAAGTGCGATGGCAAGAAGGCCACCAAGTTCTTACGCGAGCTCATCTGCCGATATGGCTCCCTGCACAACATCATAACAGACAATGGCACCAACTTCGCCAAGGGAGCCATGGCGGAATTTTGTGAAGAACATGGCATACGACTCGACCTCGTTTCAGTTACCCACCCGGAGTCAAATGGCCAAACAGAACGCGCCAACCAGAGCGTCCTCCACGGGTCAAGCCACGACTCCAAGTACCCCTCGAGCGCACCCCAGGATGTTGGGTCGACGAGCTCCCCTCTGTCATATGGGGGATCCGCACCTCCGTCAATCGCTCCACCGGGTTCACACCCTTCTTCATGGTGTATGACGACGAGGCCGTAATGCCAACTGACCTAGAGCATGATTCACCTCGAGTCGCCAACTATGTCGAAGCGACCAACTAGGTCGCCCGCCAAGACATCATCGATCAACTCGACGAGGCACGCGACCTAGCTCGCTCTCGCACCACCATATACCAGCAAGGACTCCGCCGCTACCACAGCCGCCGAGTACGAACTCGCACCTTCCAGGAAGGCGACCTGGTCCTACGACTAGCCCAAGACAAGAAAGGCATGCACAAACTCCCCCCATGGGAGGGGCCATTCGCAATAGGACGAGTCCTCGGTAATGACGCCTACTACCTCATCGACATACGGGATGACGGCCAGCTCGAGGTCGGGAGGCCATGGAATGTAAACCTCCTCAGAAAGTTCTATACTTAGAACCTCAAATTGTACTCGGCTGGCATATATAATGAAATTCATTCGGATCGCACATATTGTGTCTACTCGCCATATTTTGTGCCACTCGCACTCGTACATATTAGCAATACGCTATTCACGGAAGTCAACCTCTGGTCGAGCGACCGGCACGGCTAAGTAGTGCGGCACAAGGGCACCGGAAATACTCGGGCCTTGGGTCGTCCACGAAAACGCCAACCCGGAGCTGCCATTGGAGTCGCCTAGCCCGACTGGCCCACCGGGCCAAGACAACCGGTACCCGCTTCTCACAGCGACCTGTCCCTCCCATCCTCGCGCAAAGTGACTCGAACGGTTAAAGTACCATGCACGGGGACTCCACACAATGGGAACCCCCACGCGGCTCGGGATCACACCAAGTAAGAGAGCTGCCTTGGACTCGCCAAGCGACTGGCTCTCCGGGCCAGGGAGGAGACGCGTTACAAACAACGCATTCACAACCTACAACAGGAACACGACCAATATGGTTGAGCACCACGCTCGGGGACTCGCCTACAAATCAATCCTAATCGCGCTCGGGGACTCGCCACTCAGAAGACGCGAGAGATAACACAATGCACAATCAAAACAAAACACAAAAGTATACAATCGAGTTATACCCCATTAAAGGGCGGACGCGCTCGGGGACTCGCTCAATCAAAAATAAACACACCACATAATCTTGGTGGCAATACGAGTTGATTGACTCCCTTTGGCATATATTACAAAATATATTACAGCAGTTGCCACTTGGCATACATCACAAACTGCACAACTACATTGTTTATTCCACAGGTCCTGATGAAGAAGCACCGCCACCCCCCTTGACACGAACAAAAGGCTGCCACGGGTTCGTCGGGTACGTCGTCAGCGACTTCGACAACACCGACCAAAAGGGCTGCTCCGACTTCATATAACGATGCTCCGGCCCCCGGTCGCCAGGCGCCGACATCGTCTCCTGGTATGGCAGCAGATCCCCCATAGCCAGGACCCGATCAGCGTATGGGGCGGCCTTCGCAGTCAGCTTTAGTACCTCGGACATCTCCACTGTGCCGGTCGCTGATGGGTAGCCACTCGTCACGTCGTCAAGGTCGAAGTCGTCAGGGAAGTGGGCAAGACCCAAACTCAATGTTGTGTGGCCTCGCGCTTGAACGCCGAGCGCGCCATCCACTCCACGATGGCAGGCACCTCCTCTAGATAGCACCACACCTCCGTAAGACCCCCAAGGATAACCTCGGTGGGGGACATGCCTTGGAGAACCGCTTGGACACACAACGCCAAAGCTGTGGCCGCGTTCACCATGGCAGTCACGCACTGCGAAGCGTTGAAGGTCTGGACCACCAGGTCGCTTTGGCCTATCACAGCTGCAAATTCAGACGTTAGTGAAACTACGGACATCCCCAATCAGGGACTCATCGAACAAGTCAGGCGAAGACGGAGACTTACCAAGGAGTTTGCGGCAGCTCTCTGTGACATGCTTCTCCAAGGCGGCTTGCTCGTTGTGCAACGCCATGATGATCGAATCCGTGGCTTTGTGTTCCTCCTCAGCCGCAGCGACAGCAGCCTTCGCTCAGTCCTCCGAAGAAACGGAGGCCGCTCTCGCCTCCTCCAAGTCGTGGATCAGGGAGGCAATTCATCCATTTGCCGCGTCCAGCTTGGCGACTAGAACATACCATTCACGAGCCTTGGAAATCGTAGCCGGGAAACCATTTGAAAGAAAAACCATCAGCGCGGAATACACCAATAGTTCACACTTGATAGAGGAAAGGACAGAAAAGCAAACACTCACCAATGGTTTCCTGAAGCCGCTGGTTCGCCTCCTGTGCTTCGCGCAGATCACGCTCCAAGCGCTCCCTCGCGGCCTGCCGATCGGTCGATTCCCTTTGCAAACCCTGCAAACAAACAACACACTTCAGCACTTACCAAAATCAACATCCAGTTCATAGCCGCAGAAATTCAGCGACTAAGAACTTGGGGATTGGAGAGTAGGAAAAAAGTTCAATTCCTAGCCGCTGAAATTCAGCGACTAGGAATTCAGGGACTGGAGAGGAGAAAGAGGTTCAGTTCCCAGCTGCTGAAATTCGGCGACTAAGAACTCTGGGACCAGACATACCTGAATAGCGGCGCCAAGCAACCTGTGAAGTTCTCCAGCGTCAGTCGACGGGATCGTGAAGGAAGTGCGTCCATGACAGGACCCATTGTCCGCATCCACGATCTCCGGACTCTGCGGAGACTGGGTGTCCCCTAGCCATGAAGCGCGGGAATGTCGCCGATGCTCTGGCGGGGGCACTGGTTGTCGGGACCGGCGCTTCCGGCACGGATGCAGCCAAGACTGGCTCCGATCGCGCCGCCACCACTTCTTCGGTGACTGCCACAACATCAGGCTCCACGGCGCCGCCCTTGGCTATGGTGTCGTCAGCATCCCCCTTCTTCTTCTTCGCGCCTTCCGCGGTCGCCACATCCCCGACGGCTTTTCTCTTCTTGGGGAGATCGCCCTCTCCCGTGGTGGCGGCCAGCGGAATCTTTGCCACTGACGGACGACCAATCTTCTTGGCTCCAGACCTGCCTGAATTCCCATAGTCAATATAACAACAATATGAAAACAAGAGGCGAATCGGCATGAAGAACCAATACTCACTTAGCGACCGGGAGAACACGAAGCCTGGTGCTAATGTGGGCAGGCTTGTCCAATTCTAGACCCTGCTTGCGAGTGAGCCCCCTCTCGAAGACATCTGAAGTCCACGACACCGCGGGCTTCCTCGACGACGAATCTGCGGTCGTCGGAATCTCCGGCTCCGAAGATGTGGCTGCTCTCGACGGCTGCGGCGACTTAGACATCGCCGCCTCGGCCGCTTCCTGGCTTGGAACCCCCGAGACCGTTAGTGAAATTGCCGCTACCGCTGCCTCGATGTCCTCGCCCTCCAACCTCTTCATCGGGATCACGTCCTTTGGGGCTTTGCGCAAGACTTCGGGGGTGTCTTCATCGTCAGAGTCGTCGTCCGACTCAAATACCACCACCGACTTGGACGGTGACATTGGCTTCTTTGCTGGCGACTTGGGCATGCGTGCGGGCTTTGACGGCGTAGCAGTACGCCGGGACATGTGCTCCTGCCCGACCTCGTCGCCTCCGTCGTGTTCGTCCAGGTTGTGGCTCGCCTCGAACTCATGTTGTTTCTGCATACGGGTCTTGCGAGCAATAGATGCTGGGGGAGGAACCTCCTCCTCCTCCCCGTCGCTGTCAGAAGAGTCTCCCTCGGAGTCCTCCTCGAGTTCCTGGGGAACCTCTTCGTCGAGCGGAGGGAGCCATCCCTCCAACACTTGAAAAAGATGAGAACCACCACGAGTAAACACCAGATGCAGCGACTAAGAGTTGAGGTGCAGAAATAGCGACTGGGAAGGAAACTTACTGTGGGGGCTTCATTCTTCACGGGAGTGTACGGGGCGAGCCCGACCGACATGCTGGTAAACTCCGCGTCAGTGATGTTTTTCAGGGCGGCCTTGTAGTCCTCGGTCTCCCATGACTCCTTGTTGGTGCGGGAGGGGTCGTGCTTCCCGCTGTATTCATACATCCAATGCAGGCGAGCCGCCAGCGGAACCAGACGCCGCCCGAGCCAACAGTTGTACAGGTTGATCGAAATCAACCCCTAGTCCTTCAGCTTCTAGATCTGGTCCATCATTTCCATGACGGCCATCCGCTGGTCTTCGGGAAGCTTCTTCGGTGCCAACCGGCGAGGCTCGCTCCTCTCGGCGATGAACTCGGGAAGTGCCACCTCGCCGAAAGGAGTGGATTCTTTTACGTAGAACTAGCTCTTCTTCCACTCGCTGGCGGATTTCTTTGGCAGGAGAAGCTTGACAAAATTAGCCTTCGACTTCAATTGGAAAGTGATGCCGCCTGCGGCCAATATCAGGCTGCCAGACGCCTCACGCCCGATGACGCCGTGGAAGAGCTCCAACCATAGCAGAAAATACGGCCTGCAGCCGAGGTAGCACTCGCCGAAGGCGACAAAGATCGCCAGTTGCTCGATGCTGTGCGGGCCGAGATCTGACGGATTGATCGCGTAATACGCGTAGAAGCGCCAGAAGAAAAGCGAGGTGGGGAACCCTAGACCTCTCTCAAGATGACTGGGCAAGCAGATGAATTGGCCGGCTCGTGGCTTCGGCTCGGTCTCGGAGGAGGGGGGAACCCGCCAGTTCCCCTTGTGGAGGACTCCGGCGTCCTCGAAGGACTTGAGCTGGGCTGTGGTGCATTTGGATTTTCCCCATGAGCCTTTGGGAAGCGCCATCGGGTAGGACGTGGAATCGCACGGGGCGGAAAGGACGAATCGGAAGATTGAAGACAGGAAGAATGCGTATGGGAGAATGAAGAATGCGGGGAAGGATTCGTAGAACTGAATCATCACTCCCCTTATATGGGAACGCCACCCGCCAAAATCGGAATAGCCTTTACTCGCGGTAATTGCGCCGAAGTTACCGTTGGAAATTCCAACGGATAGTTTGACCAGAATGGACGGTCCAACTCCTACATTCCACCCGCTACCTGCCAGTCTTTTCCACTCGCCGAAGCGGCGACTTGGCAGTAATAACATTCATTGGGGTGGCGAGTGGAAACCTGGAGAAATTCTCCTTGGTTCTAATAGTCTATCGCCGACTTGACTGGGCGTCCAAATTGGGCTCGCCTACTTCGACCGCCAAAGGGACACCTGTGTTTGAATCAATGATGGCCTCGGGGACTACTGATGGGGATATGCCGAAGGGCGTATGCCCAGCAGGACGTTCCGATTGGGCCGAAGGGCCCATGAGTGTACCTGAAGGACGGCGACTGGACTATGATTGAAGGAGAAGCCTGGCGACTGGAAGATGAAGGCCCAGAAGCATATCTGAAGCCCAGTCGGATTAGGTCAGGAAGCCTCCGAGTCCATATCTGGCTCGGTTGTAACTTGTAAACCCTAGCGAGGTGACTCCTATATAAACCTCCCTAGGGTATCCTAAAGACTCACGTTCCATCATACACCCCCTCAAGCGACTCGCTCCTTAGACGCCGAGCTCGCCACCGCTGTAACTCGCTCTCCAATAATCTAATCTAGCGGGAGTAGGTCTTTACCCTCTAGGGGGCCGAACCTGGGTAAACCCATGTACATCCGCCCCCATCTCGCACCGCATATGGCCGCCAACTCTTACTCACGTTTCAATCAATCGCTGCCAGTGGCAGCGACTGCCGTGGCCATTTCCACGACACATGCAGAGGCGAGAGGTAAACTCTTCGGGTACCAGCCGAAGCATGGCAAAAAGCAAGATCAGCAATTTCGGGTGCAGTTCCAATGACAACCGATGCCACTCGTGAAGATCTATTGGCATATCAATACCTGCTTCATCACAAAAAAAGAGACCTGCTAAGGATGCAGACGCAGCTCGACGAAAGGAAAAGACTAGCTGACGAATCCAGCCTTTGGAGGGCCCAGCTAAGTTCTACCCGAGGATCAGGAATCGTAACGAGAGGAACACAACCAAGGAGAGGAGCCTCATGGCTGCAAAATATCCCCCGAAGTTGCAAGAAAGGAGATGACACGAGAACTTGATTTATCATTCATGTCAGTAGATCCAACATGACAGATCAAAGCAAAAACAGGCCAAGCCATAATTGTAGCCGCACAAACGTACTTGCTCACAACTCAACCCGCACCCGACGATCCTCGTGCAACTCTCCACCGCTCTGCCCTAATGAACCTCGGCATGGTAGGAGCAGCTCTTGCACAAGCAGAACAAGGAATCACATGACAACCCGACATATCCCACATTGTCGCAGTAGCCCTCGGCAGGTAGGGCACACCCGATGAGCATGATTGCCACATCGAGTACACTTTTCAGGCTCCAAGCCGTGAAACGATGCAAGAGACGATATTACACAACGCATGATTGATAGGTCCAGAGAACAATGTAGCAGCCGGAGATATTATGATGGGGAAAGCGAAGATGAATATGAGCTATATGTAGCTCGTTGCTTTACCCGATGGGTTCGTAAAACTCCAGTACCAAAGGACTTCAAACTTCCCCATGATCGTCAGAAGTATGACAGTTGTAACACCCCAAAAATTATAATCAAGATTATCAAGTTCTAATCACCCAAGTTTAGGGTTAACAAAATTTTTATTACTAAATTGAATACAAGTGTATGTGTGTTTTGCATTAGTGTATGATTGAGTGAAATTGCCATGTGTGTTTACTACAAATGATAAGAAATGGTTTAAAGATGAATACTACATCATCTAGGCCAATTACAAACAAAATCCAAAGAAAAAGAAATCAAATAAGCAAATGGTCATTTTGACCAAAATCAACCACTAGGCCACTTTGTGAGTTCCTAGTAAAGATTTCCTAACAGAAACATTTCCATTTATTTTCACCCCTTGCTAGACCAAGTACAAGTGAACCCATGCCCACTTTAAAAACTCATAGAAACTATTTTAAAATATATCTAAAGGACGGTTCAAAATTGAATCAAGTTCATATGATAAGATCACCATTTTACAAAAAACACTCAAATCAATTCACCTTGACTTTTCCAAGCAACCAGAGACTACCAAGCATAAGATTAGATCACTCACCAAATTTTATTCAAAAATTTCAAATTTAAATTTTTGTGGCCATTTGGTCGAACTCATTGCAGGCACAGATTAAACCCTGCCTAACTCCACTGTTTGGAGCAGGGATCACTCGACCATTTGCCCCCATTTCACTCACATGTCTCCCCCAACACCTAGCAAAGCAGTGGATAGCCTCCCCCATTTGCCGTTGTGCCAGTGTACTGCCGCCCGAAGCTTGCCATGTTGGCCAACCATGGACAGCTCACCACAGACAGTGTCGCCCTTGTCCATGATGTCTAGGAGGCAGGCCACCGTCCACCGCCACCCCCTGTCCAGCCCTCGACCTCAGGCAAACCATGGACCACCAGAAAACCACCGCGCCCACTTTCTTTGCGCCATGCCGAGAGCACGCCAGAGCGCCGTAGCCGACCAGCTCGCACACGTCGCGCCTCGCCCTTTCCGTGCATGCACACACTCGCCATGACCATAGCTAGCTCTCAGACATCCCCGTTCGCCGCCGCTCGACCCGTAGCCCCCGTGCGCCGTCTCGAACGCCGCCAGTTCCATGCAGAGCACCACCCGTGCCCGGCCATTCTCGACCGCGCCATGCCGTGCCTTTAAGCCTGTGACGACAGCCAGGAAACACAACGATGCCCCCTACCCTCAGTCACGCCAATAGCTCGTTGTACCGCCATCAACGAAGGAGCCAGCCCATGCTGCCATGCCCCTCTCGTCGGTGTATAAATAGAGGCCCCCTCCGCCTCAATTCACCACACCATCTCACTCCCCACTCCTCCCAGAACTTCCCACACCTCTCCCCGGAGCAAGGCGAGCACCACTTCACTGGAATTTAGCCGGAGCCCGCCGCTGCAGAAGAAGAAGGGAGTCGTTGATTGGAGCCGCCCCACGAGCCGCCGCGACCACCATTCAAACCATCGTCGTATACCACATCGTTCGCCCCCATCGCCGACCCTGGCTAGAGCCCTGGTGAGCCTCACACGACCCCCGCCGCCGTTTTAGGGTTAGAATGTCGCCGGAGCTGTTCGTCGGAGACGACGAACCTTAGCCATAGATCTTACTTCTAATCATAGGTTTAAGATTGAAAGATACCGTTTCGGTTTATTTTAGTCACTGACGCGTGGGACCGTTCTATAGCAGCCCGCTGCGCCAGCCCAGTGCAGTTGGGCCAGCCCATTTAGTTTCCCACGCAGAGCCCATAGATTCAAATAGTTATTTTCCATTTTAATTAAAACCAGTTTCTGTTAGTAGGTTCAAAAATCAATTCAAATAGATTCACTGAACCAAATTGCATGATTCCAATTTTGTTAGAAAGATATTCAAATTATCTATCCAAGCCCATTAGATTCAAACCATTTGAAATTATAGATCACCTATACCAAAAATAACAAGACAAAGACTTTTCCAACTTCAAATATTTTTCAAAAATCAACCATAAATGCTTTTTAGTTGATTCCAACTCTGAAAAATCACTTTTCTAAAATAAGAGAAATAAAACTAGGTCTTTATTTCATGTGATGTTTGTAATGATGCTAGATCATCAAGTGTGAGCCTTAGTGTGCTAAATAGAATTAGTTAAGTATTGTTTGGTGATTGTGTACCTCGTATTCATTTATAGACGATAGTACTGACCCGGGATACGAGGAGGAGGAGTACTAAGAAGAAGAAGAAGAAAACTTCAAAACTGCACTACTCAAGGCAAGCCTAACACTACAAGTTAACTATGCAAGCCTAACACTACAAGTTAACTATGCAAGCCTAACACTACAAGTTAACTATGCAAGCTAACACTTGCAAGTATTATACCTATGCAAGCCATCCTTGCAAGATAACCAATGCAAGATGCATTAGGAATGCTTTGGTTATACAACTTTGATTATACCAATCCCAATTTTTACTTACAAGCTTTATTCTTTTAATTTACCAAAGTTCTTTACTTTTAGTTAGTGCTTACTGAGTATTGGAAAAATAGGTTAGATACCATAAAGAGTATAAAACTAGGCCTAACTAGTTATACTTAGATGTCATTCCAAGGCATGAGATTAGAGTTGGATAGTTACCCTTGATTAGCACCCTCGTTAGTAAATACCCTCAACTTTAGTGGCAAGTGCTAAGCATAAAAGTTGATCACTTTAGATGGGAATACTTGGTGAAAATGATTATGAAAACCTTCGAATGAGGATTCATTCTATTCAAATGTTTTGACATGTGTTGAGAAACACAAAAGGATTTGATGATGAAAATGTTGAGGCATGAGCCTTAGCCCTTTTATAAAAACTGATGGTTGGGTTCGGATGCGATACCATTCCAATTTTACCGTACAACCACAATACCTGAATTGGGTAGGGCTTAACTGGAAGTTTATATGCCTTAGTATGGGTTCCCTCGCGGAAGAGGTTGAGCTGAGGCTACCTCGTGAGTGTGAATGTCCACCTATGTAGTGCCTAGGATGGCAGATGGCCATTGCTAGGAGGCCAAGCTCATAGGGGAGGTGCCTATACTAGAGTGTGTAATTGAAAGGTTATGATTGATTATCCGCATACTAAGTATGATGATTCAGGGTTATCCCTGACGGGTGTATCGAATTTTGTGGTGAAAGTGTAGCACCTCTGCAGAGTGTCAAACTATTCGAATAGCCGCATCCACGGTCATGAACAGTTGGAGTGGCCATACTGTTCCGTCGTCAGATGTTCTCAAAATTACTTGTGAATTGAACTATGACTTTGACTTGACCACAACAGGGTTGTGAACATGAAAATTAGGTTCCCACTTAAGTGATTTAGAACATTAACTTAGTTTTATTTACTTCTAAACTCGGTATGTGATAAACCTGGCTTTTTGCAAATAAACCTAGAGCTTACGATTCCTACTAGAACTACGTACTTGTTAGTGATAGTTGGCGAGTACTTAAAGAGTACTCATGGATTTGTCCCTGGCTATTCCCGTGGCCAGACTATGAGCAGGACTACCCGGATGATGGACAACAGGAGGTCTACGACAGCTAGGATCATCTCCCATCGTCAGCATTGCCTATGACCCTGAAGATGGAGCCCCTACTACATTTATTTTCCGCTCCTTTGATTTGTATTAAGACTGGATCATGAGATCCTTTATTTGTAAGACCTTTATTATGGTTTGTAATGGATGATGTACTGTGGTACCACTTCTGTTATGTCTCGCAAAAATGGTAATCCTGGGATTACGAGGTATGGCATAACATGCATCTGGGATTAAAAATCCGGGTGTTGACAAGTTGGTATTAGAGCCATCCTGACCATAGGAGACCCTAGTTAGAATGGATGTCCGAACAAAAACTTAGTTTTAAAACAAAAGAAGTGAGTATTTATGAAAACCTATTCCCACTCTTATCCTTGATTCTTTCAAAAACAATTCATGTTCCTCAAAAATTCTTGCATTCCTACATAAAATTTGACACACCTGATCACCTCACTAACCTACTCACCCCAAATTCTTCTAGATGGAAGTCCAGTATTGCAAGTTTTACCAGCTGGGCAACAGAGGCCACCTGATCTTTGAGAGGGTTTTAGATGTACTGTTAGAGTATCTTGAGCGCTCGCACCCGAAATTCTTCGAGGCACAACTCAACGATCACGTAGGAGGAGATCTACAATGGCTGATAGTTGCAGATATCAGAGGCAAGATGGAAGCACCCACTTCGGAGAAGATCCAATTCACCTTGCGTGAGAACAACTGGCTAGATGGATTAGCCCGGGCTATGCATGAAGCTCTTGCCTGTCTGTGTGGGAAAAACATCAACCAGATCCAGGGAACTCGCTTTCCTCACTATGCAAGGCGTGATTCTATGGGAATGCCCTTGGAGATTCCAGGACACCCAGAGCTGAAGCACCAGGTGGACAATCTTGACTTCATGTTGTATGATAGGCAGAAGGAGTTGGACAACGCCCATGCCTACGCCAACCACAACCATGTCATTGCAGTCAAGAAGGACCAGACCCTCGCCATCCTTGCCAAGGAGCGCCAATCGATCGTCTTGACAAGAAGGTGGCCACTCTCGAGAAGACCATCCATGAACAAGAAATCCAGCTTGAAGCGAAGGAGGAGGAAGGTGAAGATATCAAGGGAGATCTTGACTCTTACCTCAGTGATGACAACGACTACCTAGAGGATGATGCCATGGAGTTCCACACTGATGATGATGATTTTGACCTCATTGATGATGATTAGATGCACTTGAGCACTACCATAGGAATGAGTTGTATCCAGTCCCATTGTATCATAGTTTCACAGAATGGTTCTTAAAACCATCTGTTTTCTATTTGCGTTGTGGTGTGTGTTTGTATGGTGTGCTTTGAATGAATGAATGAGAAGAAGTTGTTAGTTTGCAAAACCTGAGTCAAACTCAAAGTTTAAAGTTTTTGAAACAAAACCATGAACCCTAGAGATTTCCCTCTTATCTCATTATCTATCTCAATCTTTAGACGACACGTGGAAATCCCGGAGGAAGCAGTTCATCTCAGGACCCGGTGCTGCAGATTCTTAAAATGCTAGTTTCTGACCGTGAAGCTAGTAGAACCGAATGCCAAGCCAACCTAGCCACTCTTCAATAGATAGCTCACATGGCCCACAATAATCAAGGTCACGGAAACCAGGATCACCATGGATCCAAGCTCAAGAACTTTTAGAATACCAACCCACCTATCTTTAGTAAGTCTGAGGATCCCTTGGATGCTGATGACTAGCTGCAAACCATGGAGAACAACTTGGAGGTCGCAGGAGTTGAAGCCAATGAAAAAGTACTGTTTGCCACCCATTATCTAGCAAGAGATGCAAGAGCCTAGTGGAATAGCACCCGTACCATGAACGAAGGACAAATGATGACTTGGGAAGCATTCAAGATCAAGTTCAGCTGGACCCATGTGCCCCAAGGTTTGGTCACCAGAATGAGGGATGAGTTCAGGGAACTGAAGCAAGGAAGGATGACGGTAGTTGAGTACCATGACAAATTTCTGTCACTAGCTAGATATGCCCCTGATGAGATTAACACCGAAGCAATGAAGAAGGAAAGGTTCCTGAATGGATTACATGATGAGATGCAGACTGTGTTAGTCAACATCCGTTTTGCAGATCTAGACGAGCTAGTAGATTCTGCCATTCAGATGGAAGGGAAGATCAACCAGGCCAATGACAACCGTAAGCGTCACATGATGCACCAGCTTGGATCCCACCATACCTAGAAGTATCGCCCCAACCCATCTGCAGGATATGCCCCAAGAAACAACAGACCCCCTATATCCTGTCCAAGCTATCCCAATCGTAGCGGAGGAAACCTGAAGTCTGGAGGAAACCAGAACCCTGACAACTCCAATAACTTCAACCGTGCACCCCCCAAGTCCAACAACAACAATACTGCCCAAGGACTGGAAGCAATGTTGTGCCTGTTGTAGGAAAAGACAAGTCCCAAATTACTTGCTTTGAATGTGGAGTCAATGGTCACTACTCCAATGAGTTCCCCAAGAAGCTTGCAGCAGCCACCAATTTGAATGCACCCGCTCAGCAGCAACACCGTGTTCAGCCTGGAAGGAGATTTGCCCCAGGGAACTCGCTCAACCGCAACGGCCGTTTGTTCCACATGAATGCTGAAGAAGCTCAGGAAGCGCCCGATGTCATGCTGGGTATGTTTTCTGCTATCAGTATGATTCAACCAAATTACTTGCAAGAGTGTTGTTCGATTCTAGAGCATCGCACTCGTTTGTTATAGAAGAATTTGCATGCACCAGTATGATTCAACCAACAAAATTGAAGCATGCTATGGTAGTTCAAATACCTGGTTCAACCACCAAAGCTAGAAAAATTTGCAAGGCTGTACCTATCAGAATCCATGGAATATATTTTTATGCTAATCTAATAGTACTTGGAACCAAAGGTTTGGAAGTAGTACTAGGAATGGATTGGATGTCGAAACATAAAGGATTGATCGACTATGCCAAGAAAGCCATAACCATGACCAGTAGCTCTGGAGTATCAGTAGAGCATGTATCTGAGACATTGCCCCGTCAATTGAAATGAAACAAGAGTCTAGCCCAACCAACCCTAGACCAAGTCAGAGTAGTCTGTGAATACCCCGACGTATTCCCAGATGAATTGCCCGGTATGCCCTCAGATCGGGATATCGAGTTCATCATTGAACTAATTCCTGGAAGTGGACCCATAGCTCAGAGACCTTATAGTACGAACCCATCTGAATTAGTGGAGCTTAAGAAGCAACTTGATGCTATGCTAGAGAAAGGTTTGATTCAACCAAGTGCGTCTCCATGGAGATCGCCTGTATTGTTTGTGGATAAGAAATATGGAGGTAACCGTTTGTGCACGGATTACCGGAAGCTGAATGATGTCAACATCAAGAACAAGTATCCACTGCCAAAGATAGAGGATCTGTTTGACCAGTTGACTAGTGCTAGAGTGTTTTTCTAAGATTGATCTTAGAACTAGTTATCACCAACTCAAGATTTGTGCAACAGATATCCCAAAGACCGCCTTTACCACTATATATGGATTGTATGAGTATACTGTCATGACTTTTGGATTAACCAATGCCCCCGCTTATTTCATAAATCTCATGAATAAGATTTTTATGAACTTCCTGGATAAGTTTGTCATTGTTTTTATCCATGATATTCTTATCTATTCCAAGTCAGAAGAACACCATGAGCTACACCTGAGAACCATCCTTGAAACCCTTAGAGAACATTAGTTGTATGCCAATTTTATCAAATGTGAGTTCTGGTTGAAGGAAGTAGGATTCCTAGGACATATTGTGTCGGTAGGAGGAGTCGCTGTCGATCTCTCCAAGATCAAAGATGTTGAAGAATGGAAAGCACCAACCACTCAAACCCAAGTCCGTGCATTTCTCGGATTAGCGAGATATTACCGCAAGTTTGTTGAAGGATTTTCGAGCATCGCAAGACCAATGACCTAGTTGTTGAAGAAAGATAAGAAGTTTGAATGGACGGATAAATGTGAAGCAAGTTTTCAAGAGCTCAAGAAGAGATTGATTTCAGCCCCAATCTTGATTATGCCAGATATCAAGAAGGCTTTTGATGTGTATTGTGATGCATCCAAGATTGGGCTCGTATGTGTGTTGATGCAGGAAGGCAAAGTCATAGCATATCTGTCCCGACAACTAAAGCAACATGAGCAAAACTACCCTACCCATGACCTTGAACTAGCAGCCGTAGTTTTAGCATTGAAGACATTGCGTCATTACCTTATGGGTAACCTCTATGAGATTTATTCGGATCAGAAGAGTCTGAAGTATATTTTCACCCAGAAGGAGCTAAATATGAGGCAAAGGAGATGGATAGAGTTAATCAAGGATTATTACCTTGACATTCACTATCACCCCGACAAAGCCAATGTGGTAGCGGATGCACTTAGCAGATTGCCATGTAGATTAAAACACCATGATTAAAGAAGCCCAACCAAGTTTGCATGAAGAGTTGGAATAGTTTAGAATGGAGCTACTTAACAAAGGATTTTTAGCTAGCATTGAACTTCAACCCACTTTGATCAGTCAGATCAAGGAGGCGCAGAAAGGAAATGCAAGTATCAATGGAATCAAGCATCGTATCGGTACAGGGAAGGTTCCCGGATTCACCGAAGATGAAGAAGGAGTAATTTTGGTGGCACAAGATGAAGAGAGAAATCGGAAGCTACATAGCTAAGTGTGATATGTGTCAGAGAGTCAAAGCGGAACATTAGAGACCCGCAGGACTTTTGCAACCATTGCAGATTCCATAATGGAAATGGGTTTTTGTCGGAATGGATTTGATCACCGGTTTTCCTACTTCTAGTACGACCGTTGTAACAACCCAAAAATATTAATCAAGATTATCAAGTTCTAATCACCCATGTTTAGGGTTAACAAAAAAATTTATTACTAAATTGAATATGAGTGTATGTGTGTTTTGCTTTAGTGTATGATTGAGTGAAATTGCCATGTGTTTTTGCTACAAATGATAAGAAATGGTTTAAATATGAATACTACATCATCTAGGTCAACTACAAACAAAATCCAAAGAAAAAGAAATCAAATATGAATCAAATAATCAAATCGTCATTTTGACCAAAATCAACCACTAGGCCACTTTGTGAGTTCCTAGTAAAGATTTCCTAAGAGAAACATTTCCATTTCTTTTCACCCCTTGCTAGACCAAGTACAAGTGAACCCAAGCCCACTTTACAAACTCATAGAAACTATTTTCAAATATATTTAAAGGACAGTTCAAAATTGAATCAAGTTCATATGGTAAGATCACCATTTTACAAAAAACACTCAAATCAATTCACCTTGACTTTTCCAAGCAACTAGAGACTACCAAGCATAAGATTAGATCACTCACCAAATTTCATTAAAAAATTTCAAATTTAAATTCTTGCGGCCATTTGGTCAAACACATTGCAGACATAGATTAAACCCTGCCTAACTCCACTGTTTGGAGAAGTGATCACTCGACCATTTGCCCCCATTTCACTCACCTGTTTCCCCCAGCACCTAGCAACAAACTGGACATCCTCCCCCCCTTTGTCGTTGTGCCAGTGCAGCACCGCCCGAAGCTTGTCACGCCGGCCAACCATGGACAGCTCGCCACAGACAGCGCCGCCCTTGTCCATGATGTCCAGGAGGTAGGCCACCATCCACCGCCACCCCCTGTCCAGCCCTCGACCACAGGTAAACCATGGACCACTAGAAAACCGTCACACCCACTTCCTTTGCGCCATGCCGAGAGCATGCTAGAGCGCCGCAGCCGACCAGCTTGCACACGCCGCGCCTCGCCCTCTCCGTGCGTGCACACACTCGCCATGACCCTAGCTAGCTCCTAGACATCCCGGTTCACCGCCGCACGACCCATAGCCCCCGTGCGCCGTCTCGAACACCGCTAGTTCCACGCAGAGCACCGCCTGCGCCCGACCATTCTCGACCGCCATGTGCCGTGCGTTTAAGCCTGTGACGACCGCCAGGAAACACCGCATCGCCCCCTACCCTCACCCATGCCAATAGCTCACTGTACCGCCGTCGTTGGAGGAGCCAGCCCATGCCGCAATGCCCCTCTCACCGGTGTATAAATAGGGGCCCCCTCCGCCTCAATTCACCCCACCATCTCACTCCCCACTCCTCCCAGAACCGCCCACACCTCTCCCCGGAGCAAGGTGAGCACCACCTCGCCGGAATTTAGCCGGAGCCCGCCCTGCAGAAGAAGAAGGGAGCCGTTGATTGGAGCCGCCCTAGGAGCCACCGCGACCACCATTCGAACTGCCGTCGTCTACCACGTCGTTCGCCCCCATCGCCGACCCTAACTAGAGCCCTGATGAGCCTGACACGACCCCCACCGCCGTGTTAGTGTTAGAATCTCGCCGGAGCTGTTCGCCGGAGACGACGAACCTCAGCCATAGATCTTACTTCTAATCGTAGGGCTGAGATTGAAAGATACCGTTTCAGTTTAGTTTAGTCGCTGACGCGTGGGACCGTTCTGTCAGCAGCCCGCTGCACTAGCACAATGCAGTTGGGCCGGCCCATTTAGTTTCCCGCGCAGAGCCCATAGATTCAAATAGTTTTTTTTCCATTTTAATTAAAACCAGTTTATGTCAGTAGGTTCAAAAATCAATTCAAAGAGATTCACTGAACCAAATTGCATGATTCTAATTTTGTGAGAAAGATATTCAAATTATCTGTCCAAGCCCGTTGGATTCAAACCATTTGAAATTATAGCTCACCTATACCAAAAATAACAAGACAGAGACTTTTCCAACTTCAAACATTTTTCAAAAATCAACCATAAATGCTTTTGAGTTGATTCGAACTCTCAAAAATCACATTTGACAAGATCTATCTAAATATGTAAAAATATGTAGGTTTACATGCAGTGACATTGAACAAGTACCAAAAGAATGCTATATAGGCATTTCTAGTCACTTTAATTCTATTAAATGATAGTTTTAAACTTTATAAAATATGACCACCACTTTAAATCACATTCCCATGTATTAGAATATGTGGTGATGACATGTGTCAACATGATCCCATATTTTAATTGGAGAATATTAAATCTTAAGTAGTTTCAATGAGTAGAAATTACTTTTCTAAAATAAGAGAAATAAAACTAGGTCTTTATTTCATGTGATGTTTGTAATGATGCTAGATCATCAAGTGTGATCCTTAGTGTGTTAAATAGAAGTAGTTAAGTATTGTTTGGTGATTGTGTACCTCGTATTCATTTATAGACGATAGTACCGACCCGGGATACGAGGAGGAGGAGTACTACCAACAAGAAGAAGAAGAAAACTTCAACCACCGCACTACTCAAGGCAAGCCTAACACTACAAGTTAACTGTGCAAGCCTATCACTACAAGTTAACTATGCAAGCCTAACACCACAAGTTAACTATGCAAGCCTAATACTACAAGTTAACTATGCAAGCTAACACTTGCAAGCATTATACCTATGCAAGCCATCCTTGCATGATAACCCATGCAAGATGCATTAGGCATGCTTTGGTTATACAACTTTGATTATACCAATCCCAAGTTTTACTTACAAGCTTTATTCTTTTACTTTACCAAAGTTCTTTACTTTTACTTAGTGCTTGTTGAGTATTGGAAAAATAGGATAGATACCATAAAGAGTATAAAACTAGGCCTAACTAGTTATACTTAGATGTCAACCCAAGGCATGATATTAGAGTTGTATAGTTACCGTTGATTAGCACCCTCATTAGTAAATACCCTCAACTTTAGTGGCTAGCGCTAAGCATAAAAGTTGATCACTTTAGATGGGAATACTTGGTGAAAATGATTATGAAAACCTTGGAAAGAGGATTCATTCTATTGAAAGTTTTTGACATGTGTTGAGGAACACAAAAGGATTTGATGATGAAAATGTTGAGGCATGAGCCTTAGCCCTTTTATAAAAACTGATGGTTGGGTTCGGATGCGATACCATTCCAATTTTACCATACAACCACAATACCTGAATTGGGTAGGGCTTAACTGGAAGTTTATATGCCTTAGTACAGGTTCCCTCGCGGAAGAGGTTGAGCTGAGGCTACCTTGTGAGGTTGAATGTCCACCTATGCAGTGCCCAGGATGGTAGATGGCCATGGCTGGGATGCCAAGCTCATAGGGGATGTGCCTATACTAGAGTGTTTAATTGAAAGGATATGATTGATTATCCGCATACTAAGTATGATGGTTCAGGGTTATCCCTGATGGATGTATCAAATTTTGTGGTGAAAGTGTACTACCTCTGCAGAGTGTCAAACTATTCGAATAGCCGCATCTGCGGTCATGTACAGTTGGAGTGGCCATACTGTTTCGTCTTCATATGTTCTCAAAATGACTTGTGAATTGAACTATGACTTTGACTTGACCACAACAGGGTTGTGAACATGAAAATTAGGTTCCCACTTAAGTGATTTAGAACATTAACTTAGTTTTGTTTACTTCTAAACTCAGTATGAGATAAACCTGGCTTTTTGCAAATAAACCTAGAGCTTAAGATTCCTACTAGAACTACGTACTTGTTAGTGATAGTTTGCGAGTACTTAAAGAGTACTCATGGCTTTGTCCCTGGCTATTCCTGTGGCCAGACTATGAGGAGGACTACCAGGATGATGGACAGCAGGAGGTCTACGACAACTAGGATCATCTCCAATCATCAGCATTGCATGTGACCCTGAAGATGGAGACCCTACTACGTTAATTTTCCGCTGCTTTGATTTGTATTAAAACTAGATCATGAGATCCTTTATTTGTAAGACCTTTATTATGGTTTGTATTGGATGATGTACTGTGGTACCACTTCTGTTATGTCTCCCAAAAATGGTAATCATGGGATTGCGAGGTATGGCATAACAGGCATCTGGGATTAAAAAATCCGGGTGTTGACAACGGTCTCCAAGAACCCGAAGCCTGGTTGGCAGATTATTTAGCAATTTTCAAATTACAGGGTGGCTCCAAGGCCACCGCAATGCAAAGCTTGCAGCTTCATCTAACTAGCGCTGCACGATCCTAGCTAAGGAAGCTACCCGAAGATTCTATCAGCAGCTGGAACGATTTTGAGGACAAATTCATCCGAAATTTCCACTCCACATTCAAGCGACCCGCATCTTTCGAACAATTGCGAGAATGCAAGCAAAAACCAGGAAGAGCCAATACGAGCCTTCATCCAATGGCGGAACATTATAAAAAATTCAGCTAAATCTATATCCGACGAAAGGGCAATCGATGCCTTTAATGATGGCCTTCGTCGACAAGAATTTACCGAAGAATTGGGATGAGTCAAGCCCAAGACGATCTTGCAGCTGATGGACATGGCTGATCGCTGGGTCGATGGAGAATACACGGTACACAATAAGAGGCCCGTTCACCCAAAGAAGACAGGGATATGCACAATAATGATAGAAGATGATGACGCAACGATGGATACATCAGACCAAGCTATGGGACCCCCAGATTAATCCTCCGAGAATCCCTATTATTTTTTTTGAGGGTAAAACAGTAGGGCAAAAAGACCCCACTGCAATTTTTATATATTGTAGAGAGTTACAAAAGAATATTTACAAGACTCATTCCACCTCAAAGAAGAGGGATAAATTCTAATCAGCTATCTCCTATCTAAATTGGTTTCAATCCAAACCTTAAGGCTCTGATAATACTTCTTCTTAATTCTAAAAAGGACCCATCTTAATTCCTGGGCTACAATAGCCTTCCAGGTCTCAATCGATGCATGCTGATTATTGAAAATTTCATTATTCCTGCAAATCCAAATGCCCCAAGTTCCAAGTAGCAGAATTTCCATTGCAAAAGGGACATTGAGGTCTTTTTTAATACTGACTAACACTTCAAAGATAGTTGAATCAGCCAAATTGACCTGAGAAATTTCAGCCCAGCAAGCTCTTGCAAAAGAACATTCCCAAAACAAATGTATGCTGGTTTCTTCACTATTGCAGCCCTGGAAGACACAGTCATAAGATGCCAGCGAGAAACATTTCCTTTTCAGAAGGTTTCTAGTGTTGAGTCTATCAAGCAGTAAGAGCCAGAAGAAGAATTTGTGTTTTTGCTGACAAGAAGATTTCCATAACCAAGAGAAATGTGGCTGAACCGGCTGGTAACCAGCTAATGAGCAGTAAGCCTTTTTCACCGAATAATTACTGCCCCAAATGTAAGACCAACAATCAGAATCCCCTTCCCTGCCAGATTTGAGAATTTTTTCAAGACTTTGATATTCCTGATAAGCTTGCTGTGACAAAGGAAGGTAAAAAAGGTCCTGAGTATTTGGGGTATGCAGGAACTCACTGACAGTGATGTGAGGATTTTTTGCATAAGAGAGGAGGTGAGGAAGCTTATGTTGGAGGCAGCTATCATTCCACATATCAGACCAGAAAAGTGTGGTTTTCCCATTTCCAACCAAGCACTTTGCAAGTCCTTTAAAAATGTCAATCAGTTTGAGGTGAGCTTTCCACCAAAAGGATCCCTCAAGACTTCTTCCAGGGAGCTTATCATTACAATAGTAGGTGTTCCAAACCAGATGAACCAAAGGAATATCCTTATGATTATAAAATTTATCCAAATTCTTCAAAAGAAGGGCAGAATTTTGAACATTAAGATCAAGAACACCCAAACCTCCCTGGTTCTTAGGTTTACAAACTTTCTCCCATGCTACAAGAGCAGTACCTCTAGCTTGAACATCAGTAGTTTTCTTTCTCCACAAGCATTGCCTCATATATTTAACCAACTGCTCCTTGATAGTGACAGGAAGCTCAAAACAGCTCATGTAATATATGGGAAGGGAAGATAACACAGATTTGACTAACTGCAATTTCCCCCCATAATTAAGAAAGTCAGCAATTCCACACAACCTTCTTTCAATTCTCTGAACAATAGGCAGGAAATGTTCCACAGCAGGTTTATTCAAGCTCAAGGGCAAACCAAGGTATGTAAAAGGCAAGGAACCAGTGAGGCAAGAAAGGGTATTAGCAAAATGCCCAAGCCTTTCAGAGTCCATGTTAATAGGCATCTTGCTGGACTTGGAATAATTGACTTTGAGTCCAGAGGAGAGAGCAAAAGTATGTAAAATTGCCTTAAGGCACAGGAGTTGCTCAAAATCAGCCTTAAGGATTATTAAAGTGTCATCTGCATACTGAATCATAGGGAAGTCAGGACAGAAAACATTCTCAGTGGGCAAAGAAAAAAGACCCAGGTTCATTGCTTTATTGAGGATACTTTGAAGAAGATCAGCAGCCAGAACAAACAATAAAGGAGACAAAGGATCTCCTTGTCTGACACCCCTTCGACAGTAAATTTTTTTCCTAGGCACACCATTTAAAAGCACAGAAGAAGAAGCAGACCCAAAGATCATCTGAATCCAAGAAATCCATTTAGCTCCAAAACCTTTGGCTTTAAGGACATTGATGATAGTAGAATGCTCAATTATGTCAAAAGCCTTCTCAAAATCCAACTTAAGAATTAAAATTTCCTCTTTTGACTTGTGACATTGATCAAGAAATTCAAATGCCCAACCTAAACAGTCTTGGATAGATCTTTGCTTGAGGAAACCATATTGATTCTTGTGAACAAGTTTAAGAATGACTTTTTGCAGTCTGTTGGCCAGAATCTTGGTGATAATCTTAAGGACACTATTTAGCAAAGAAATAGGCCTAAAATCAGCAGGGGTCAAAGGAGCAGCAATTTTTGGAATTAGGGTGATAAAAGAAGAATTGATGCTTTCCAAAGAGGCATTCCCTTCATAGAATTCCACAAGAAGACTCTTCACATCATCCTTAATAATAGGCCAGCAAAGCTTCATGAATTCATTATTAAAGCCATCAGGGCCTGGGGACTTATCATTAGGCAAATTTGTGATGACTTCCTCAATCTCCTCATCCGAGAAAGGCTTTTCCAAAGCATCCCTTTCTTCCTGGCTTAAGCAATCACCAGCCAAGTCATTAAGATTGAAATGCATTTCAGGCTTATCAGAAGAGCCCATTCTATTTTTAAAGGCATTCCAAAGAAGATTTGCTTTGCCATCATGATCATAGACCTCAAGATCAGAATCATCCTTGAGCATGGAAATGTAATTGTGCCTAAAACTTATGGTAGCTTTGGAGTGAAAGAACTTGGTGTTCTCATCCCCCATCTTAACCCATTTGATTTTTCCTCTTTGTTTCCAATAAGTATTCTGGTCTTGTAAAAGAGAAATAATAAGATTTTTCAGGATATCCCTAAGATTCCATTCTTGAACAGTAAGAGTTCTCATTTCCTCTATGATATCAAGCAAGTCAATGGTGGCATTGACATTACATATTTGTGCCTTTAGGCAGGGGAGCTATTTGGCCCAAAGCTTCAGCCCTCTTCTCACATTTTTGAATTTAGCAGTGATTTTTTTTTGCAGAATCCATAAAACCCACAGGAATGTTCCAGGCATTTTGAACAATAGCTTTAAACTCCTTATGATGTAACCAATGATTTTCAAATCTGAACACCTGAGCTTTGGGAATCATTGTACCAATGGAAATGACACAGGGAGTGTGATCAGAAGTGGGCTTTGAAAGAGGAGAATCCCTATTATGCATACCACCATGATCCCATGATTAGTTAGTCGTGGCACATAACCGACAAGTTTCAAAGGAAATATCCAATACTTAAACAGATACAATCATACCTTATTTGCCATTATGGTTGCATTGAACATCATCAATGGAACTTTATCATGCGTAGAGCCCAAGCCATGCCTTAACCTACAGGCAGCTGACCGGGAGAACGTCCTAGCTTACATAGCCATCGATGTCACCTTCTTATCGATATCTGACCTAGATAATAGCCAGGGAAAATGCCAGTGAGTACTTTGAATGTACTCGCAAACCACCTTCAGAGAATGATAATAACAAGAGGATATGCAATATGGCTAGGTAGTAGGAGGGATCCAAGAGAGTTTCTTTTCTGAAATAGTTTCTCTTGTAGATATAACATCTACATATCTTTGGTGAAAACTTTTGTAAAACATTTTGGAAGACTTTTTGACAAGTTTTGGAAAACACTAGGATTGGGTCACCCATTTGTTCCTCCTTCCGGTTATCCCATGACCATCTCCTTTCCTCTCTTTCCAACCATCCCATGGTCACAAAATTTACCTTTCTGACCATCCCATGGTCAAAAAATTTCCAAGCCTTTGCTTTTCCGAAGTCCTTTTTGAAATCAAAACCAGCACCGCTCTACAACAACCTTCCCAACCGTCCATGACCATGGACAAGGCTATTCGAATAGATTTGCACTCTGCAGAGGTTGTACACTTTAACCACACCATCCGGTTACCCTGCCCTGATCGCCTAAAGATCATGGGTCGAATAACCGATCAAGAATCTCTAGATGCCACTCTAGTATAGGCCCCACCCTATGAGTTGTTCCTCTTAACGCCAGGACATTTGGGCCAAAGACCAATTGGAGCACATTCCGACTCCTCCGGAGTGGGAACTTTTAATGAGAGGCCCATAGTATTGCCCGACTGCTCCCGAGGGCAGTTCGCTATTCCTCCAGGTGATTGTCTAACAGTTGACCCTTTATGTAAAGGAACCCCGAAATTAGAGGGAGCTGATCCGTTATAAGTAGTCATGAGAATTCCCATGCTAGAGTAGCAAACATTAAGTCCAGCCCTGTCCCATTCCAGAGTAATGTGGTTGCACGCGTTAATTGTTCTAGCAAAACTGCAAAGAACCGAGTGTGTTTTTGTAAACCTTTTTCCTCCATCTTTCCTTCAGCATTTTTGTAAAAAAAACCTTTTTCCTTTATTGAACTCCTATTGGTAGGTCAAACCTCACCAAGGGTTTACCATAAAATATTTTGTAAAACATTTCTAGGGTCTTTCCATCCTATAGCTTTGCTTCGGCAAAACGGGGTCTCCAAAGGGGTATGGTGTTATACACCAACTATCATACTAGGGAAAACTAGGTGCCATCAAGGGGGTTGTACTTAATAGTACAGAAGTGTAATGGTTTGGAGGTGCCAAGCCACTACCAGGTATAGATCATCATATAATAAAACAATACAGTTTTCATAAAATAGTAGGTAAAACATGCATAAGTAAAACAGTAGGACAAGGCTTATGAGCAAGAAGGTGGTTTGCCTGAGATCAACAATCTGGCAATATATGTCCCTAGACTGCTTCTTTGAATATCATAATAACCAAACAATAACCATCTTCTTCTGGTCTCCGATATAATCGCATATATTGTTGTTATGAATCACATGCAAGTAAACAAAGGTAACAATCAACACAAGGCATACAACCACCCATACAATATAGCAAACATACATACAACACATTACTAACTTCAGTAGGTTTTGGTAGATTGAGTTTACAGCACTTGGAATTAATATAATTGACTTTGTGGAATTTCCTTTATGACTTAATTGTCAAATAACACCCAATGAAGGGGTTTGGAACCAAGGCTTGGGTCGCATGAAATCAATGTATAAAAATGATATCATTAGATAGGTATTGAAAAAATACAAGGCCACCAAAAGTGGTTTCATGATTTTATCACTTTTCATTAATTAGTTATCATTATTCTAGGGAAAATAACCCTTATTTAGGTGAATAATTCGCTAGAAAAGATATGGAGCTCAAATAAATTTGTCCTCAGGTGTTTTTGTAGATCTTTTAGTTTATGATTTTCGAGACTTGGAATTACTTAAAATTACTTACCAGAATGCCCTTGGGAAATTCCCAAAGTCAGTTCTGCATAGTTTTGTCTTTTTAACCAGATTTATTCTACAGAATCTTTTCATATGAATCCAAAGGAAAATCGTAGGTATTTGTAATACCTTTCTGCAGAAATTGGATTCATCATTTTTGGAGTTGCAAAACTTCTGGAAGGATTTTCCTAGTGAAACCACTAAGGGCACAAACGTTTTCATTCATTAAAAATCATCCATGGCTCAATAAATTATGGGCTCCTAGATTTGATAGATTTTGCTGTACAAATTCAGTGAGAGTTGGAATAAACTAAGTATATAGCATATATTGGCATAGATAATTTTCTAAAGGCATAATGGATTTGTTTTTGTTATTTTTGCTACAGGAATTATATTGCTCCAATTGGCATGATTCCAAGGCCAGAGGATAGGTAGTTCAAAATCTTTCATAGGAAGTTGGATTTATTCCATTTGGAGATGTAAACTCCTTATACTAATTATCTTGTGAAAAATGAGACATTGTAGGGGATTAATTATTAGAAAATAATCATGTTAGTTTTTGGCAAGGAGCTGGTACTGAATGTTAGATAAAACCTATATATACTAGTGGAAAATTAGATATTGCCAGTTTAGGTTAGTTTCAAATTTATTTTGAATTAAACCTAGTGGTAGTTTTCTAGAGAGGGAAAGTATCATTTTTAAGAAGAACAAGAAGCAGTAGCCTCGCGGGCCAGATATGGTAGGAGATGGGCCGCACCAAGGCAGGACAGCCCAACTAGCACCGGAGGCGCGCGCAGGAGGCGCCTTTGAACCGAGCAGACGGGCCCAGTGGTCAGTCACGCAGGGCATTGAAGGGGTATCTGTTGGAAATATGCCCTAGAGACAAATAGTAATAAGGACTATTATCATATTTCATAAAGTTTATGATTAAGTTTTATATCATCCTATAACTGTATTGAGTGGAAACATCAATACACATGTGATATATAAACAACCAGGGGTTCCTAGTGAAACTTTAGTCACTGGTTCATTGGTCAACAAATGATCAAGTTTCCTGATCATGTGGCATTTATGCCAGTTGGAAATGGAGAAAACTCATTCTAAGAATGAGATGATGAACCAATACCCAACCTAGACCCGATCATGTCATGAAGTTCAAGTTAAGATGATTAGAAATGGATCCTTATAGACTATTCCTTAGACTGCGAGGCTATATCAATCACTGTCTCCTGAGAGTGCTTAGATAACATCAAACGTCACTTGATAATATAGTGATTATAAAGGTGTGACAGGTACTCGGAGGAACCGTAGAGGCAATATATGTCAAGAGCGGTATTTGTCCGTCCATGTGATAGAAAGATACTTAAGGGCCCACTCAGGAGAAGTTATATCCAATAGCTGCGTAGCGTGTGATTTGATCACAGGGATATCACTTGTCGGAACGAGTCAAGTAGCATTGTTCAGTAACGAGATTGAACATGACATGGTGGTGTCATTGATCAGATCTTGGGCAATGTAAGTATTGAGAGACAAAGGGAATAAGACACGACCGTCCCAGTTCAAACACCAAAAGATCTTCGTGGAACGCATAGGGGTCACATGGCCATCCAGGTCCATCTGTCGATCATTGGTCCGGGAGTGTCCCGACCATGTTTGGAGTGTTCCCGAACCGTAGGTTATCACGCTTAAGGGTTTGATGATGCTTAGAGAGTGTTTATAGGATCGGAAGAATCGCCGAAGAATAGTAGAGAGAAAACTGGAAGGGTTTCAGTAAGTCTGGAGGATGTCCGGAGTGGAGGTGGAAGGTGTTCCATAACCACAGAGATTGAATAATATGTGAATGAATGTTTAATATTGATTTAACCATTTATTCATAATTATTTAATAAAATAGAAAATCAATTTAAAGGTCAAAAGGCTTAATGGGCCAATTCCTGAGGGAAGAGGGCCCATTAGGGAAAGGCAAGAGGGAGAGGGCCAAAGGGGGTGGCCGGTGCCCTAGTGGGCCAGCCCTCCACGTGGTGCCCATGGGGGTGGCCGGCGGCACCACCCCTTCCCCTCTCCTCTCCTTTAGTCCCACCCCGGGACTTTGAGGGAGGTAGTACCTCCCCTCCCCCTATATATAGTGGGGGTATTTGGCCAGATAAATACACACAATATTCAATAAATGTTTCCTCACTTTTGGGGAGACCTCCAATCGATACTCTCTCTCTCTCTCTCTCTCTCTCTCTCTCTCTCTCTCTCTCTCGTGACCGTGGTCCCAAGTTCGGACTGCACGAACGAGAGACATCTTCACCACAGAGCGTCGGCGTGCTACGAGATTTGGATCTAGGAGCTCTACTTCCACAACTGCTGCTGGATCGGGGAAGCGGGAGTCATTGTCAGGCACCGGACATGTGTAACTCCCCGTGAGGTGTCACACTTGAGGCACTCAAGTCGTTGGATCCGCAAGAGTGCAAGGACTTCATCACGACCTTGAGGTCGGCTTCAGCTCGTCTACATCAACCACGCTCTCCCGAGCATTGACAATGATTTTCGGTCTTCAAGGGTAAGTTCGCGAAAAGCCCCTCCCATTACTACATGACTAATAAGTCCTGGCAGCATCAAGGGTTCAGGGGCGTAGGGTAAAATTTTATTGTTTTCATACGCGGAACCCCTATAGTGGTATCAGAGCTAGATCTATGCATAGTAATGCTAGTACGGGTATAACACACAAGATGTAGCGTGTGGGCGTTGATCTTTTAGTTCTTACCCTCCCACGTGTACTTGTGTATACAGCAGTAATGCTAGATGAAGCGTCCCCCAACCGACTTTACGCGTTCATTCGTGAGACTGGTCCATGCTTGACATATGACTTGTACCGTATAAAGTGGCTTTGGGGGGTGTCTATCTCTCTCGCATTAGTTGGTATGCCATTTGCAATGGAGGGATCCAAAAGGGATGTAGTATAGACAACTACTTTATCAGCGTTGTGCTAAATGTTCGTAGGTAAGAACGGTTCTTGTGCGAAAGCCCATTGAGCCACGTAAAACATGCAAAGATAAAGTAGAGGCATCTAACTTTGTTTTGCAGGGGGCGTTGCTTTGTGATATGGTTGTGGCAAAGGTAAAGTGATTACCTTATGTTATGTAGTAGTAGACAGTCACAGAGGTGACGAACTACCACGCTAGAAAGACACCGGTACCTTGGTGTCTATGGCGCCGGAACCCTGGCGCCAGAATCCGGTGACGACAGATGGAGATCACGACGTGAAGGACCATATCACAACACATTTACATTCAATGTTATTGTTTGTATATCTTATTGTGTGCTAGTATTAGATACACGACGGTAGCCTAATAAGATGATACTTGTTAAAATTACCAATGATTGTGTTCCCCCTTAGTGTGCACCACCAAGAAAGTTCTTCGGATGAGGCAGGCCGTGATAATTGGGTGTCATACATATCTACGTTCGCATACAGTGGGTGTAAGCCATGTTGCATAGGGAATACATTAAGGTTGAGTTGGCGATCCTGGCACGTTACAGAGACATGGCCTTGAAACACGGATGGTCGAAAGATCAAGCACGAATCGCATGAATGATGTGACCGATGTTTAGCGTCCACCCTTGAACCCACGTTGATGGCCGTGATAATCGGGGGAGATGTGGGGAAAAGGGGTCGTGTTACCACTAGAACCCTTCAGGGGATAGGTGTTTCTGAGTGGAGTTATTATTAAGTCATTTAATTATAAACTAAGTCATTTAAGTCTAAATTCCTTTTGCAATTATAAAAGTAGAAAATGGTTCTCCCTGATGCTACCTTTCCTGTTGATGATTGGTTAGAAGGAGAGAAGCTCAGGCTCGACGGATCAAACTTCTCTATATGGGTTTCGCGTCTCCACGTTCTCCTTAGAGAGAATAACATGGTCGACTACATACTCAACGAGATGCATTTGGAGCAGCCCTGTTTCTATGAGACCCCAGAACAGCAGGAAGAACGCTACTACCGTCGGGAGATGTCCACCTTCAAATCAGTTATAATGTGCTACGGGATTGTGGATGAGTTGTGGCCAATCGTGGGTAATCTTGACCCTCATGCGACTATGGTACAGCTTAGGACACACTTTGTGGAACAAGCACGCATATGGGAGCATGAGCTGATGGGGGACTTCCTCTCCATTAAGATGGAGGAGAACTCATCACTTGATGACCACTTGGAACGCATGCATGATGCGTACAAGAGGCATGCATACTTGCTGGATAGCTGGATGACGGGAACTTTTGCAAATGGCGTTGTGCTGCGGTCACTACCACCAAGCTACCAAGCACAAGTCATGACTTACATTATGAGAGGCGACGCGGAAACATAGGATTTCCACAGGTTCATATCACATCTCAGGAATGTGATGGTTGCACCCGTTGTCACTGAGGTCATCAATGACAAAGGTATATATTTGATATACAATTTTATAAATGTTGTAATCTTGCAAACACATTTGCAGTGTTAAGTATATTTTATACTTGTTCGATTTTACTGAAAACAGGTCCTTCTGCATAGAGGTGCTTGGTGGAGAGGAGGTGACGTTGCGTGTTGATGGAGAGCATGATGATGATGGCCAACGACACTCTCCCTTGACATTTATCATTTAGTTTATGTTTTAGGAGGATTATTGTAATCAAAAGATTATGAACTTCTTTAGTGTGTCTCACACTTTGTGAGGCAGTTATTCATATCAGTTTGTAACAAACAGTTGTTCCACTTTTATGAATGATTTCTATTTGTGTTCATATCTTGTTTGATTATATGTGAATTATCCTTGTTGTTTGAAACGAATTGATAATACATGAACATTTGTAAAATATTGAAATGCCTTAAAATACCCAACTTAATGATATATTCATTAATGAATGAAACCATATTCAAAGTTATGTTGATAATATGTGAAAGTCATTCGATTTCTTATCACATATGAATCATGCCTAAGTTCGGCAAAATAACTTGAACACCGTGTATTACTTGAGTACAAAGTGTTTAATGAATTGTTGAAAGTAAATACATATTCGATGTATTATGTTTTAACAAAATGGTGATTATCATTATATGATTGTTTCAATGTGTAAAGTAGTTTACCAAAGGAAACATGAATATGAAACTATTTGATATGATTAAAGTGTTTCATCAACAAAGGGTATAAAGATAAATGAGAATCTAATTATACGATTTGATCAATAGTAATGAAATTCGACTTTATAAGAATGGCATAAAGAAAATTGTGGAATGTAAAGCATTTTGAAATGTCAAAATGCAAAGCATCACGATATGATATTAGATATCAAAATGGGTGAATAGATGGCGCCAAATAAATCGTTGTAGTGTATATGTAGAGACCATTAGTTAGAAATAGTTAGCACCTAATTAGAATATATAGTGAACCATTTGAATTCGTGAAAGTGACTCCATATCTGGTATGGATCGTCGTAAAAGTTTTGGGGTTATTTGATAAAACCAAAACAATAGCGAATAAGTCCTTGTAGAGTATTCATTGGAAACTTTGAATGTGAAATCCATAGCTGAAACCAAAATAGAAGCAAAACAAGTATTGCTTTGATTTTGGTGCATTCTTAAGAAAGTTCGCATTCAGTGATATTTCTCAATTATGAAGCAAATGGAAGAAAGTGAAAAAACACGATGAGGATTCAAAACCCTGCATCAGAGTGTTGAGAAGTGCAACGGAAAACGTTCCTGAACGATTCTCTTCACAAAGGAAAGAATCAATGATAATGATCATTGTGTTTTCCCCACTGGTGTTTTCACTACATAAAGTAGGATTCAAAATGTAACCCATATCTTGTATGGAGACATTTGTGAATCATTTCTCATGATTCTTGGAATATGACATACCTACGAACTACTAAGGAAATAATGGTAAACTAGAATTATGAGAAATCCTAGAAGCAAAATTCCCTTGAGATTAGAAAGCAATTCATTGCTGAATCTCACAAGTAAAGAAGTTACTTGGATTTTCCCAAATGACTGCAAAGCCATAGTGGAAAACGGGGTGAATGACAAAAGCACGATTTGTCAAGTATTGGACAAATTCAAATGAATTTGATTCAAGTGTGCTAAATGTCTAGTGGACTTAAAACTGGTAAAGTACTAGTATCTCATAGTAAATCTCCAAGTTTGATATTTCATCAAAGGATTTTGAAATCATTCAAAATATTGAGTAAATATGCAATTTGCATGAAATTGTGTGGGATCTATAAAAGTCTTCCTAAAACAATATGTGAATGACATATTTTTGAGTGGGCGCAATATAAGTCTCAAATTCAAATATGTAGGAACATAATTTGAGTAAGAGTAGTGACTCATACCCAAATATGTTAGGAACATATTTTGAGTGGGAGCTTATAGGAGTGATTCTTATGTGTGTTAATAATAAAAGCGTAAGTGTCGATAAATAATGATTTATAAGGGGTAGAAGTTGATAATAAGTGTATTATGATATTATGTAGTATTCCTTAAGGGATTTTGAAAAGGGTTTCAGAATAATAGTTAATTAAGGAACTAGTCCTTAATAAATCAAGTTAGGAATAGTATTAAGTTTAACATCAATGGTTGAAAGAAAGAAAAGGATGATCATCATCCACTATGTTAAGACATTGGTTCAATCTTAGAAAACCATGATGATAACTTAACATAATATATGATCCAATAAGGAACGTTTAAAAGTGATTAAGTTTGAATCGCGGAACGTTGAGCTAAGTTTGTCTGCAGTGTCTAATAGAGAACTATAGACATGTTTTCCAAATCCATAAAGGATGACATATCTTAAAGCATAAAGGGTTATGTTATAAGGGAATATGTTGGAAACTCCTGTAAATACCGATTGAACTCAAGTAGGAAGCAAGGTGAACAAAAACATCGGAAGTTGCACCGGGTGCACTCGTGTTTCGATGAATACATTTATAATAATAGATAAGGGTACCATCTAAAGTGTTGTATAATGTTATGGCGGGGCTAGTTCGCTTTTAACGTAGAATGATGTGTCCCAGGGCATAGTGCCCATGAGAAAGCCCTCGAGGTTGATCTAAAATCACTATAGGCTCCTGGAATCAGGCCTCATTCTGCTGCCATAGCGACGATGCATACACACAGATGTTATCATGTGATGATAAAGTATTAATGTCAATCAAGGTGACATTAGTAAGTTGCAAAGGATTTGGGACTGTAAAGTACATGCCCAATACTCAACCTCTTCCATGATCAAGCAGGTTCAGGGTACCGGATATATGGTGCCAATGATTAAGAACAAATGCAGCTAGTTTATTTGTACTCTAGTGCAAGTGGGAGACTGTTGGAAATATGCCCTAGAGACAAATAGTAATAAGGACTATTATCATATTTCATCAAGTTTATTATTAATTTTTATATCATGCTATAACTATATTGAGTGGAAACATAAATACACGTGTGATATATAAACAACCAGGGGTTCCCAGTGAAACTTTAGTCACTGGTTCATTGGTCAACAAATGATCAAGTTTCCTGATCATGTGGCATTTATACCAGTTAGAAATGGAGACAAGTCATTCTGAGATGATGAACCAATACCCAACCAAAACATCGTGACCCGATCAAGTCACGAAGTTCAAGTTACGATGATTAGAAATGGATCCTCGTAGACTATTCCTTAGACTGCGAGGCTATATCAATCACTGTCTCCTGAGAGTGCTTAGATAACATCAAACGTCACTTGATAATATAGTGATTATAAAGGTGTGACAGGTACTCGGAGGAACCGTAGAGGCAATATATGTCAAGAGCGGTATTTGTCCGTCCATGTGATAGAAAGATACTTAAGGGCCCACTCAGGAGAAGTTATATCCAATAGCTGCGCAGCGTGTGATTTGATCACAGGGATATCACTTGTCGGAACGAGTCAAGTAGCATTGTTCAGTAACGAGATTGAACATGACATGGTGGTGTCATTGATCAGATCTTGGGCAATGTAAGTATTGAGAGACAAAGGGAATAAAACACGACCGTCCCAGTTCAAACACCAAAAGATCTTCGTGGAACGCATAGGGGTCACATGGCCATCCAGGTCCATCTGTCGATCATTGGTCTGGGAGTGTCCCGACCATGTTTGGAGTGTTCCCGAACCGTAGGTTATCACACTTAAGGGTTTGATTATTCTTAGAGAGTGTTTATAGGATCGGAACAATCGCCAAAGTATAGTAGAGAGAAAATCAGAAGGGTTTCGGTAAGTCCGGAGGATGTCCGTAGTGGAGGTGGAAGGTGTTCCATAACCACGGAGATTGAATAATATGTGAATGAATGTTAAATATTTATTTAATAATTTATTCATAATTATTTAATAAAAGAGAAAATCAATTTAAAGGTCAAAAGGCTTGACGGGCCAATTCCGGAGGGAAGAGGGCCCATTAGGGAAACGCAAGAGGGAGAAGGGCCAAAGGGGTTGGCCGGCGCCCTAGTGGGCCAGCCCCCCCGCGCAGGGACCATGGGGGTGGCCAGAGGCGCCACCCCTCCCCTCTCCTCTCCTTTAGGCCCACCACGGGACTTTGAGGGAGGTAGTACCTCCCCTCCCCCTATATATAGTGGGGGTATTTGGCCAGATAAATACACACAATATTCAATAAAGGTTTCCTCACTTTTGGGGAGACCTCCAATTGATATTCTCTCTCTCTGTCTCTCTCTCTCTCTATCTCTCTCTCGTGACCGTGGTCCCAAGTTCAAACTACGCGAACGAGAGACATCTTCACCGTGGAGCACCGTCGTGCTGTGGGATTCGGATCCAAGAGCTCTACTTCCACAACTGCTACTAGATCGGGGAAGCGGGAGTCATCGTTAGGCACCGGACGTGTGTCACTCCCCATGAGGTGTCACACTTGAGGCACTCCACTCGTTGGAGCCGTAGGAGCGCAAGGACTTCATCATGACCTTGAGGTCGGCTTCGGCTCATCTACATCAACCACGCTCTCTCGAGCATTGACAACGCTTTTCGGTCTTCAAGGGTAAGTTCGTGAAAAGCCCCTCCCGTTACTGCACTACTAATAGATAGGTCTTGGCAACATCAGGGGTTCAGGGGTGTAGGGTAAAATTTTATTGTTTTTATACACGGAACCCCTACAGTATCGGGGGTCATAGGCCGTCGGATCTAAAGGAGATCGACGACCATGCGCTATCTCCTTCCTCTCGACTGGGCCATCAGGGAAGAAACCCTAGGTTGTGACTACGGGGAGAGGGCGACTTACCAGAGGCCTTTCAAGGATGGAGGAATGGTGGACGGGACGCAGTCCACCGCGACGAGCCCAATGATGGGCGACATGGGCAGGTTCCACGACGGAGTGCATCGCATGTATCTGCGTCGGAGAACTTGTTTCAGTGCTTGCCGGAGCTGGTTCTACGGTACATGCACGCCGTCCGGGGGGGTGGGTTCTAGGGAGGAGACAAGGGTCTTGAGGAGTGCTCGTGTGGCTGTGGGAGCTGCATGCAGGGGCTCACATCCACTTCCACTAGGGTGACATGCTTCTCGGGAAGAAGATGAGGACGACGGTCTCCGTTGTTCCAGCAACAAGGGGGTAGCATGGAAAGGTATATAAGATTCAGGAAAACAATATAGAGAGCAGATAGTGAGCTGGGAGGGGTTGAGGTTAACCACTTATGCCACCATTAGAAGAAGGCCAAGAGAAGAGATCTTCCTTCTCCATGGCGATGGAGACTACGTGGCCAGATCTGGAGCTCGAGAGATGTGTGGGGATAAGGGAGGAGTGGTCTGAGAGCCAGGGGAGGGTTGGGGCGACCTGGGTCCCTTTAATTTGAGGAGAAGGGCTCATGGTGGACAAGGTCTATGTGTTGGACATGAATAAGGGAGGGAGCAAGGCATTGGCTAGGATGGGCGATGAGGGAGGTGTGTGGGCCAGGTACACGACCAGAGAGAGAGGTGGGGCATGCTGTAGCTGCTGTGGCTTTAAAGATCAAGATTTGCTTGCTAGGATTTGTCCATATCTCTCTCACTTCTAAACACAAGGGACAAAGAGGAGATGGGTGCTATAGTGTTGATATAGTGGTGGTCGACCAGGTTGTGTCCTGGACTGAGGAGAAGTAGTGGACACGTTTTGTGGAGGGTTGGAGGGTTTTAGTTAATGGTTTTGCAAGATGGCTAGTTTTGGACATGATGATGATCATGAAGCAAAGTCAAGGAATTTATTCATGGCAAGATGAGATAGTGATGCTGGTAGATGGTTGAGGTCAAGATACACCCCAGGGAATTATTTGAGAATTTTCTAAATATTTCAGATCCTTATTTTGTCTATTATTCAAATAGTGCTAAATTGGTTTCCATAAGTTGTTTTAATATTTTTGATTTGGACAAGAGTGGTTTTTGGCTTGAGATGGTCCCAAATATGAATATACACTTAGGAGAATTTTCCCAAGATATATTGATGAATAAAAGTATTTAAAACCATTACTTTCCATTTATGCCATTTAAGAAAAAGGGCAAAAATAATTATTAAAACACTTCAAAAATATTTATTTTTGGAGTGAGAGGGTAGGGTATGATAGATATGCCTCACATATGCTTAAGGTTGGGCAAGTGTGTTGGAGAAAAGCATATTTCCTTTTATAGGGAGAGTTTTTAGGTTTTAGTAAAAGAAAGGAGTTTAATTCTTTTTAGGTAAAAAGAATTATGGGTAATATTTGATAAATTTTTATATCTAAGCTTGATATTGGTCTTCATTGACTTGGAAGCTTCTAGAAGCGGAGAATTCTAGAAGTCCTTTGGTTAAGGGTTTTAGATGATCACCTAGTGGCTAGGGATCGGATCCAGCTTTGGAAGCTTGCCTAGGGTTGATATTTTTGGGTTAATTAGAGGCTAGATGATGAGCTTCTAGGGTAGCACATACTACTCCTAGGCAAACAAGTAAAGTAGAAGATCAAGGTAACTCATCTTAGCAAATCAAGGCAATTCATCTTAGCAAGCAACTCAATCTACTACTAGGGTTATCATCCAGCCTAGCTTGAGATTAGTATGGGTATTTTGAAGAGGTTGGATTTTTTGAACAAGGTAAGGTTCCTTGGTACATCTACCAGGAATAGAATTGAAATTCTTTATAAAAGGTTTTGGAAAAACTAGAGGTAAGGGTAGTTGGAAGTTCTGTCTTGAAAACCTAAGGAGATTATATCATATAGATCTCCATAGTTTTTTCAATAGAAGGTACTAAAATAGTTTGGTTTGCAAATGCATTTTGGCTCAGGTTTTGAAATGCCAAAACATTTGAGAATATATAAAATGAGCCAAGATAGTTTTGTTAAATAGCTTATGGTGAGGTAAGGTGTATATCATATGGAATACATTCATATGCACAAGCACAAGCAAGCAACAAGCAAACACTGCATCACTAAACAAGAAAAAGTTTTTGTTCCTCGTGATTTTTGCATTCTAGATAACTAATCAGGGTTTCTGAAATTGGGGTGTTATATACCTTCCCCCCTTAAAAGAATTTTGTCCCGAGATTCGGGAGAGTAAGGTTAGGGGATTTTGTGTTGGAGTTAGTGCTATGTGTTTCCCGCGTACTAACTTGTCGACTTTGTCTTCGAAGAGGGTCACTGCATCAGTGAGGTTGAACTTCAATCATCTTGGATGCATGAATGTTGAGAAGGTTCTAGTCCTAATTACGATGGATGAGCTTCTCTTTCTTTCGGACTCAATGTCTCGAGAGCCTAGGCTAGGCAAACTATTTCTAGGTGGGACTTGGCAAAGGGTAGAGTCAACATCTTGATGTCTTTTTTGGTAAGGATCCACGATGTTTTCCTTAAGGTCTTATCGTATCCTATTTAATGACTTAGGGCTGAAACTCCTGAGGTTGTTTCTGGTGGAGGGTTATGCTATTTTGTGGGAAAGACGCAGTCTTTCCCCCTTAGGGTTATACTAGGGTAGTTTGGAGATAACACAATCCTTCCTTCTGTGAGTTGATGGAGGATGTTAGTTGACTATCGCAATCGTCTGACCAGAGTTGTAACCTTCAGATGAAGTCCATGAAGTGGGTCCTCTGAGAGGCTTATATACTAATTTTTATTCATACTTATCCTATCGGGACCGCTAAATTCGTGGATCCACCAGACGGGTTAGAACTGATGGGGTTAGCAAAATCAGAGGTCCTTCAGGTGGGGCTTTAGTGGAAGTAGCAGAGGGGCTTCATAAAATCTTTAGGAGGTGCTGACTCTTAAGGTTTCTTCATACTCATTGAAGGGTAGTTGGGTCGGCTTCAGGTATTCTTGTAGACTTCATTCTGAGCTTCTTTAGTACTGGAGGGTTTGAGTAGACTTTTGACGTTGCCGCTGGGGTCTATCCTCCGTTATTTTGTTGACTCTCGATTTGTCGCTTGGATATGGGCATCGGATTGGAGGTCTCCATGGAGTAACTTCTGGGAAGCGGTCTTTTGGATTTATGTGGAAAGACACAGTCTTTCCATCTTAGAGCTTTACTAAGGTCCGTCGAGACTAGTGTAGATCTTCGGTCTAGGAGGGCTGGCATGGTACTAAATATATGATGTGTTTCCCCTAGTTCTTGAGTTGAGGTCTTCAGGAGAACTTCTATTTTGTAAACCATGTCGGGGTGGTTACTTAATGAAGCCTTAAGGAGTTAGCTCAGGGCAGTTAACGGTTAACGAATCTTCTTGCTAGTCTTAAGTGAGGTTAGAGACATCCATCTTCAGCGAAGTTGTCTTCACTTGAATTATTGGTGTTTCTTCTGCTCGATGATGGAGTAAACTCATTGTCTTCAAGATTTTTGGAGTATTCTAGCCTTCTGGGGAGGAACTTCCCATTGGTTTGGGTAGGGTCGACTAAGATAGGTAGTCTATTGGGGTTGTCGTAAGTTCTAGTATACCAAGGGTTAGCAGAGTAGAGTCTTAACTTCTCATCTTGGTTAGCAAGTCTTGTGGTTCCTTGTGGATAGTGAGGATCCTTCGGTGGTAGACTTCCTTCTTCAATGATACTCTGGTTATCGTCGGCCGATGAAATATGGCGCGCAGTGTCGATGAAGAGTCTTGAGAAGTGAGTTTGATGGAGTGTTCCATCCTACTGAGGAGGAGTCTGCATGGGATCTCTAACTTGACGAAGTTGAACTCGGGGTTCTGGTGATGCTTTTCCTCTCATATCTCCCGAGGCTAGTATCGGTTCTAGTTAGCGACGACTAACCTATAGGGTTTTCCTGAGTTACTAGGTGGGTTATCAATCCTTGAGTCACATTTGACTAAGGTCAAAACAAGCCAGAACACACATACATAGTGAACATAGTGATGGGCCGCAATGTTCTCCACAAACAACACACATCAAACAACACAATGCACACTTAGGCAAGCAAACACAACCTACTATGGGGATCGAGGAGTTCACTAGTGGTATAGGGGAATCCTATATTGGGACTATCAATCCTAATTGTCATGTTATGGTGGTCTAGGTCACTATCTCGTGTATGAATCCTTTGCCGAGTCATTGGACGCTTATCAATAGTGTAGCGCTTGATTTCTTCTGGGTATGATGATTCCGCTGGTAGGGCGATCTTGTAGTCTCCTTGTGTTTGCTGGTAGTTGCTTCTCTTTATCTCGTCTTCATTGTCTTCACCTGGTTCTAGGTCTTAGTTATTTGAAGTCCGTAGATTTGAATTTTTGGACGAGATATAGAAGAAACCAATTGTTGAAATTGTCTGAAATATGAGAGGATAAGAAGTAGAACTTTTCGAAAGGCTTTTGAGGAAATAGTTGCCATTATGGCTACATTGAATATCATTAGCAGAACTTTATCATGCGTAGAGCCAAGACATGCCTTAACCTACAGGCAGTTGACTGGGAGAACGTCCTAGCTTGCATAGTCGTTGATGTCACCTTCTTCTCGATATCTGACCCAGTTAATAGCCAGGGGAAATTCTAGTGAGTAATTTGAATGTACTCGCAAACCACCTTAAGAGAATAACAATAACAAGAGGATATGCAATATGGCTAGGGCAGTAGGAGGGCTCCAAGAGAGTTTCTTTTCTCAAATAGTTTCTCTTGTAGGTATAGCATCTACATATCTTTGTTGAAAACTTTTGTAAAACATTTTGGAAGTCTTTTTGACAAGTTTTGGAAAACACTAGGATTGGGTCACCCATTTTGTAACACCCTAGTTTTAGTTAATCATATTTAGGGCTTTGTTTGCGCATTCATGAGCATCATATTTTAAAAGTGCATGCAAAATAAATAAAGCAAAACCCTAAAACCCTAATTCCCCCTATCTTTGAAGACCTTCAAAAAGGTTTTGATTATGTTGAAAACTACCAAAAAGTTGGAGCCCAAATGGACGAAAAGGGCCCCACAATTTCAAATGATTCAAATCAGTAAAAGAATTTGGAAAAACAATCTCCAAAGATAAATAGAAATGGAAAAATGTTTTGCAAATAAAAAAATAGCAGCAACAGCCCAGGCCGGCCCAACTCATGTCCTTCCTTTCCTACTCTCCCTACCGCTCGAGCAGCCGGTGCAGCCCACCCTGGCCCAACAGCAGCCCAGCTGGCCCGTACCCCTTCGTCGTGTTTCCCCTTTCTTCCTCCTCACGCGAGAAGGACGATAAGGGGAAGCTGCTCGCTGGCGCTGCGCCTGCCGTTTCCCGTTGCCGCGATGCCCGCTTCGCCATGATGCGTGCTACTGACGCCCTCGAGGTCTACAAGTACCCCTCCCATAGCCGGACGAGCCTTATCCTCTCCCCTATCCCCATTCCCCTTCTTTGACCAAACCCTAGCTCACGGTAGCTTCAGCTCGCCTCCTCTCACCGTTTTGAGCTCGTGGGAGTGACCACCGTGGTCAACTCGGTTGATTGCCCCGGTCAAAGCTAGATGAAGCCGTCCCCTTTGCCCCAATCGACACCTCCTTCACCGACGCTGACCGCCGCCTTCGCCATTGATTCCAGCGTCCCCGCTCTTCGCTGATGCCAGCACTGCAACCACGGTGAGCTTAGGGTGCTCAGGCACCACTCCACGCTTCCCCTTCCTCTCTGGTTTGCCCCAGCGTCACGCGCTGCCGTTTGCCTCCGCCACTTACCGTCATTGCACCTGCTCCGGTGACCAAATAGCAGCGGCGCAACCGCTATAAGGTTCACCGCACCGCGCCATGTCTAGCCCAGCCTTCTGTACTTGTCGGGGTGGCCCTTGTCATTGCCGACAACAACCGCCTGGGGGTGGACGTCGTGCTGACGTCACGCCCGCATCAGCCTGACGTGGTCCGTGGGCCATTGACCGTTGCCGCCCGCGTGGCATGCTGATGTGGCCTCGGACCCAGCAGCCAGTCACACCGGGTAGACCTAGCCCATTGTAAAAAGTTGTAATTCCCCTGTTGATGTCATAATGACGTAGTAAATGCTTTAAATTGTTTTAATAATTCAGAAAAAGGATAAATCTTATAAAACTAATAAGTAATTATTTATAAAATCAGAAAAATGTGTATAATATATCAAAATGTTTAGAAAATTGAGATCTACACTTTAGCATCAAAATCATGCATTGTTCAACAACTTTAATTACAAGTTTAATTAGAGAACAAAGTGAACCCCCACAGGTAATTCTGGGGTCTCTCTTGTATTAGGGTTTGCCCCCTTTGAACCCTATTTAAAATGATCAAGCATGCCCTAGGGTTTCATTTAAGATCTATTTAACTTGTCATATCATAATCTTTGTTTGAGAATTGCATCGATGCCATGTGTTTATTGTTTCCCTTTCTTTCTAGTGTTTGGCTCTTCTCGATAGAATACGATATCGAGATCAAGATTGAAGACCGAGATTAACACCATCAAAGATCGACGAGCAATACTTGACCAATTGTAACCAAGTCAAGTACAAGGCTTCAGGAGATCTATATTTGGGTATCAACAAACAAGGAAATCATAGCCCCACCATGATACAATCCTATGCTTTAAAAGTATTTCACTTCTTTCCATGATGCATACGATTCTACTGTGGTCTATGTTGATAGATAGAGTATCCTATATGTTGCATTAATCCCTTTGGGCTTATATTACCTGATCCACTCCTCCTAGCATAACTAGGTTTGGCTTGTGTGCACTACTAGAGCTTATATCTGTGTCTTTCTTAGCCATGTATAGCTATCAGTTCCGGTTCATCCAGATGATGTACCAAATGCAGAGAATCTAGTATGACAGGAGAACGAGGTATACTAATGAGGTAAGATCAGTGGTAAATGTTAAGCATGCTAAGGCTTGTATGGGAGGCCATGGTGGGATGTGGTTTTTATAGTCCCATGCTCGCCACCACTAGGACCCAAGTTCTAGCCTCTTGAACCAAGACGAGCATACAGCCACACGGGGCCTAGAAAACCTCACGAGCAACTAACTTGCCTAGTAGATTCCATGAGTCACATAGTTCGACGTTCCATTCGACATATGCATAGAAAATGTTTTGAAAGATTTGGTGGGTCAAGGTGCATCATAACAGGTTGGTAAGCGTTGCTGGGGTTGCTTGGGGTAGATGGCGCCCTTGGTAAACCAACCCTGACTCACATCTCGAGGGACCAGCTTCGGGATTTGACCCCTTATGGCGGAACCATCCTTAGGGCGTGACTCATGGTCTCAGCGAAAGCAAGGTAAAGGTCGTGTCCAACCACCCTCTGCTGGCCTTCCAAGGAAGAGGGCTATTACTAGTGGCATTAAGAGTCGGTTGGTACGTGTGGGTAAAGTTGTACATCCCTGTAGGGTATTAATATTTTTGAAAAGCCGTGTCCACGGTTATGGACGACTTGGGAACGGACATGAAGATCGTAGAGAATGATAACCTAATCGTAAAACTTGGTAGATCAACATGTGCTTAAGGATGCTTCATCATGGGTACGAGGGGGTGATCCTAGTTGTGAGATGATTATTACTTTGTTGGATATCAACAGATGATGATCAATTCTTTAGAGATGTCGCTCTCTTATCCCCTTTTAAAATATTCCGATTAGACGAGTTTCTTCTCCCCCTTGTTTTATAAACAAAGATGTCTTTATGCAAAATAACCCCACCATCCATAAGTCTTACGGAGTACACCCTATACTCACCCTTGCTTTGTTGATACTTTTGTACCAGAGTAAATGTTCCTTGAAGACGAGTTCCTTACGACATCGTAACTGACGAGTAGCTTGGGGTTCCTGGCCGGCAGCCTGGAATCTATGGGCTAGGACGTCATCGTTATGCTTTAGGCCTCTTAGGACATTTGTTAAGTTTGCTATAGTTAATAGCATGATTTTCCTTCTGTTGTTTGATGTTTGTGGTTAGTGACCTCTGCCTGTAATATTTTGGTTCTTCGCTCAGTTATGAGCTTGCTGTATTAACTTTTGTGTCGCAAGGTTACTGTTGTGCTACAGACTTCTCACTAGATATCCTCGAGCTCTAGGTTAAGCTTATGTCAGGCTAAGGTCTGGGATTTGTTTAACCCTGATCCCGGGGGTTTCACAGTTTTTGGTATCAGAGAAGTACCGATTGTCGAAAAACCTTGCTATTGGTTGATGTTGAGTCTAGAGTTTGTGAAAACTATTTTAAATGCTAAAAAGTATTTGCGAAAACTCTGGTATGCTTCTTTTTCTCCTGATCCAGTTTCGCTCTAACACTGGGTCACCTTATCTTGTGTTGATTTGAAAAAGTTTTGATATCTCTTCTAGTCTTTCAAAACTTAGGTGCCTTCTGGGCATGTCGTTTCTTAGCCAGTTGACCTAGTGTAGAGTTCTTTAGAGATTTATGTGTTGTGTGTTCTTTGTCCCCTTTGCTCTTCTCCAGTTGAGAGATTCCTTTCCATCATGGTCTCTATACCTTATGGACCTACAATATCATATTGTCGGATCCATAGTGTTCTGTTCTAGGCTTTGAGGTTTCCTTTTGCCTTGTACGCCTCCTTTTATTTGTCTGGGTGCTTTAGAAGTCGTTTCTTCTCTTGGAAGCTACCTCAGGATTACTATCTTGCAGTGTACTCTGTGTCACTCAAGTATTAGTTACTTCTTTCTCAGGTTTTAACCCTTCGACTTGAACCAAAGATCCCTGATTGTACTGGATTTTGGTATTGTGAATCTGGTACATGAAGCTGGCCTTTAAACCAAGATCCATTTCATTGTCCCCTGTTGTTAATGTTCAAACATTACCTCAGGATGGCTAACATAAAGTATAGCCTTCAAACTTGTGGTTTTTGTGGCGATTGCATTTCGATAATTAAGGACTTCCCCTACCACTAGATATGGAAGATGTTCTTTAATGGAACCAAATAGGTCATGACAAGAGTACTCCTCGTGGGTCTCGCATCTATACTCGTGACTCTGCCACACCTTAACTTCTTTGCATGGGTTTTCGTAAGAATGTTAATCTGTGCATCCACATCTCGGGATTCTATCCTGAGCATGTTCTTTCTTCCCTTGTTGTTTTCTGACCTTTGTTTACCAGTTGGTAGCCAAGTAGTGATGTGCATTGGTGTCTTCAGATGCAAGATACTCTTATGGTCTATCATGACAAACCATTTCGGGATGTCAGGATAAACAAACTCCAGTACCTCGTCATATCTAGGACCAGGTCAAAGTGTTGAAATCCACAAATTAAGAGGCTTTGATTAGTTTATGTCTGCTCTGCCTTCGAGTATCACACCCTTATATACTAAGAGGTCGTGCCGAGTTTGATGACCGCTTAATCAAGTGATGCTCTCACACATATTTACCCACCCTTTGCCTGAGCTTTCTCCCTCGTGAATGATGTGTGTGCGTAATAATGTGGCGATCTGAGATTCTTAGCAACTTTTATTGCTTTGAACTCCAAGGACATTTGTGTCATTCTTAGTGTGATTGGTTAACCCTATCACTATGCAAAGGATTATTGTATTACAAGTCCGTTACTCTAGTACATCTTATCGGTCAAATAGTTAGGCTTGTGTCGAAGCTCTGAGACTATGTCTTCTTGCCTTATCAAGCAAGTTTCCTCTCGAACTGAGTGACATACTAGTGGTTCATGATATTATGGTTGTCTTATAGAAGTATTACCATGTTGCCACATGACTGTGTCTGTCAAGTTCTTGAACAAGCAAGTTCTCTGAACTGCTCCTTTCTCCAAGGACCCGTACTGGATACCCCTGAACTAGTTGGTTGAGCTTAAACAACTTGGAGAGTTACAAGACAAAAGTTCTATCTGACTTAGTTTATCTTAAAGGGATGTCTAGTTTTGTTCATGCTGAAGAAAGATAATATCTCCTTCTGGATATGTTATCTCCCCCGCCTTTGATTTGATTTGGGTTATCATCAAATCAAACTTAGTTCCAAGGACTATCTTGACGTGTTGATACTCGTGATGTTTCACTTGGGTACATCCTCATGTCCTTTGGTCTGACCAATATTGTTGTCTTGTTCATACGACATATGAGTCCATCTTCCTGGAGAATCTCGATAAGTTTGTTGTTGAGACCATCGATAACATCCTTATCTTCTCTAACCTAGAATAGATTCATATGGAACATTTGGCATTAATGTTGGAAAACTTTTGAGAACCTTATTCGTGTCACCTCGAAGTATGTGTTCTGGATGTTAGAAGTGACCTTCTCTGATTCACGTACAATTGTTGAAATATGTCATCGTGGATTCGAGTAGAGTTAATTCTATATTTTAAGGACATATGTGTATTTTGTTGCAAGTACTCGATGTATGAGTAATTGTTCTTTGTCAAGTTGTTAATACATGGGTCTAGCAATCTAGCTCAGTCTATTGGAGCTTAACACTGTAGTCCATGTATTGAGAATCTAGTAACTTCACCTTTACAGTAAATGTTGAAAGCTATATATTCGGACATGCCGAGTCTGAAGTATCATCTCACCTAACCAAATCTGAATCTCAAGCAGATATGATGGTTGGTGTTCTTCAAGGAATTGACATAGGTATCTTTGTAAATCTGGCAAGATTAATGTAATGGTTGACACAATTAGTCAAAAGACCTATTGTCATACTCTCTTGAATCAGCAATAACAACCAATCTTCATTAGGATTCTCCTATTGATTTATTATAGGAGTTTATTATGGTTTCCTTTGTAACCGAAGTCCGACCTTTACTTGATGTCTACATTCTCGAACATCAAGGAGAACATTTCAAGTAGTGTTGCTAAATGTCTCTCAGTCGATCCTCTAGACCCTTTTTATGTTGGTAAGCATTTTGTCGAGCCAAGTAATTGAAGTTTGAGAATGAAGTTTCTTTTTCCTCGTGTCATTAGGAATCTTCTTATCTATTCATCTTGGTGGTGTAAAGTGATATCACGATCTTTGGCAAAGATTTTGATAACCCTGGATAAATAAAGAGTTTCCTTCGTATCTCAACCATGTTCATAGAGTGACTATGATTTTGGTAATCAGAAATTCCTCTTGTTACATGTTGCTTGTGACTCTTATGAGTCCTTGCCACAAAACAACCTTCTATCTTGACCTTCTGTTGAATGGAAGAGTGACCCTTCTGTATCAAAAGTAGTTCAACAACTTGGTTCTCCGTATCTCTGTATCCCTAAAAGCTCTACTTAAGTCGTCTAGTAGAGTCCATCTCTCGAAGTCTGCCGTCGTGTTCTTTCTAATGGAAGCTTTCCTTTTCAGAAGCTTAAAACCTTCTGAAACTCCATGGTCTCAATCCTTATTAAGACTAGCCATCTAACAACTTGAAACCTAACTCATTTTGTTTCCTCCGTTACCTTGACGTGTTTCATGTTCGTCACCTCAGAGTTGTTCTGAACACGCCTTCATGAGTTGACCATGAGATACTCAGTGTGTTGTCTAGTGAGTTTCCCTCTTATCCTTAGAGTGGACCTGTTCTCCTTATTTCTTCCTACCTTTGGAATCTCGGGTCGAGATTCTCGTAAGGGGGGATAGAGCTGTAATACCCCAGTTTTAGTTAATAATATTTAAGGCTTTGTTTGCGCATTCATGAGCATCATCTTTTAAAAGTGCATGCAAAATAAATAAAGCAAAATCCTAAAACCCTAATTCTCCCCTCTCTTTGAAGACCTTCAAAAAGGTTTTGATTATTTTAAAAACTACCAAAAAGTTGGATCCCAAATGGACTAAAAGGGCCCCATAATATTTCTATAGTTCTGCAAAAGTCTCTGATATTTTCAAATGATTCAAATCAGTAAAAGAATTTGGAAACACAAACTCAAAAGATAAATAGAAATGGAAAAATGTTTTGCAAATAAAAAATAGCAGCAGCAGCCCAGTCCGTCCCAACTCGCCTCCTTCCTTTCCTTCTCTCCCTATCGCCCGAGCAGCCGCTGCAGCCCACGCTGGCCCAACAGCAGCCCAACTGGCCTGTACCCCTCTGTCGTGTTTCCCCTTTCTTCCTCCTCCCGCCAAAAGGACGATAAGGGGAAGCTACTCGCTGGAGCTACACCTGCCGTCCGCCATTGCCGCGATGCGTGCTACCGATGCCCTCGAGGTCTACAAGTACCCCTCCCACAGCCAGACGAGCCTTGTCCTCTCCCTATCCCCATTCCCCTTCTTCGGCCGAACCCTAGCTTACGGGAGCTTCAGCTCACCATCGTTCCTCGCCTCCTCTCACCATTATGAGCTCGTGAGAGTGACCGTCGTGGTCGACTTGGTCGATTGCCCCGGTCAACGCTAGCTGAAGCCGTCCCCTTCGCCCCAATCGACACCTCCTTCACCGACACCGTCTGCCGCCATCGCCATCGATTTCAGCCTCCTCGCTATTCGCCGAAGCCACCACTGCAACCACGGTGAGCTCAGGGTGCTCAGGCACCACTCCATGCTTCCCCTTCCTTTCTGGTTCGCCCCAGCATCGCGCGCTGCTGTTTGCCTCCGCCGCTCGCCGTCGTGGCCCGTGCTCAGGTGACCAAATAGCAGCGGTGCAGCCGCTATAAGGTTCACCGTGCCGTGTTGTGTCCAACCCAGCCTTCCGCGCTTGCCAGGGTGGCCCCTATCATCGCCGGTGACAATCGCCTGGTGGTGGACGTCGTGCTGACGTCACGCCTGCATCAGCGTGACGTGGTCCGTGGGCCGTTGACCGTTGTCGCCCGCGTGGCATGCTGATGTGGCCTCGGGCCCAGCAGTCAGTCACAGCGGGTAGACCCATCCCCGGTGTAAAAAGTTGTAATGCCCCTGCTGACGTCATAATGACGTAGTAAATGCTTTAAATTATTTTAATAATTTTAAAAAAGGATAAATCTTATAAAACTAATAAGTAATTATTTATAAATCAGAAAAATGTGTATAATATATCAAAATGTTCAGAAAATTGAGATCTACACTTTAGCATCAAAATCATGCATTGTTCAACAACTTTAATTACATGTTTAATTAGAGAACAAAGTGAACCCCCGTAGGTAATTCCGGGGTCTCTCCTGTATTAGGGTTTGCACCCTTCGGACCCTGTTTAAAATGGTCAAGCATGCCCTAGGTTTCATTTAAGATCTATTTAACTTGTCATGTCATCATATTTGTTTGAGCATTGCATCGATGCCATGTGTTGATTGTTTCCCTTTCTTTCCGGTGTTTGCTTTCCCGATAGAATACGATATTGAGATCAAGATTGAACACCGTGTCGTCGAAGATCGACGAGCAATACTTGACCAATTGTAACCAAGTCAAGTACAAGGCTTCCGGAGATCTATATTTGCGTATCAAAAAACAAGGCAAGCATAGCCCCACCATGATACAATCCTATGCTTTCAAAGTATTTCACTTCTTGCCATGATGCATACGATTCTACTGTTATCTTTGTCAATAGATATAGTATCCTATCTGTTGCATTACTCCCTTTGGGCTCATATTACATGATCCACTGCTCCTAGCATAACTAGGTTTGGCTTGTGTGCACTGCTAGAGCTTATATCTGTGTCTTGCCTAGCCATGCATAGCTGTTAGTTCTGGTTCATCCAGATGATGTACCAAATGCAGAGAATCTAGTATGACAGGAGAACGAAGTATATTGATGAGGTAAGATCTATGGTAAAGGTTAAACATGTTAAGGTTTATATGGGAGGCCACAGTGGTATGTGGTTTTTGTAGTCCCATGCTCGCCACCACTAGGACCCGAGTTCTAGCCTCTTGAACCAAGACGAGCGTACAGCCACACGGGGCCTGGAAAACCTCACGAGCAACTAACTTGCCTAGTAGATTCCATGGGTCACATAGTTCCACGTTCCATTCGACATATGCATAGAAAACGTTTTGAAAGATTTGGCGGGTGAAGGTGCATCGTAACAGGTAGGTAAGCATGGCCGGGGTTGCTTGGGGTAGATGGCGCCCTTGGTAAACCAACGTCGACTCACATCTCTAGGGACCAGCTTCATGATTTGACCCGTTACGATGGAACCATCCTTAGGGCATGACTCATGGTCTCGGCGAAAGCAAGGTAAAGGTCATGTCCAACCACCTTCTGTCGGCCTTCCAAGGAAGAGGGCTATTACTAGTGGCATTAAGAGTTAGTTGGTACGTGTAGGTAAAGTTGTACACCCCTACAGGGTATTAATATTTTGAAAAAGCCGTGTCCACGGTTATGGACGACTTGGGAATGAACGTGAAGATCAAAGAGAACGATAACCTAATCGTAAAACTTGGTTGATCAACATGTGCTTAAGGATGCTTCCTCATGGGTACGAGGGGGTGATCCTAGTTGTGAGATGGTTATTACTTTGGTGGATATCAACAGATGATGATCAATTCTTCAGAGATGTCGCTCTCTTATCCCCTTTTAAAATATTCTTATTAGACGAGCTTCTTCTCCCCCTTGTTTTATAAACAAAGATGGATTTATGCAAAATAACTCCACCAACCATAAGTCTTGCAGAGTACACCCTGTACTCACCCTTCCTTTGTTGATACTTTTGTAGCAGAGTAAATGTTCCTTGAAGATGAGTTCCTTATGACATTGACACCGACGAGTAGCTTGGGGTTCCCGGCCGGTAACCTAGAATATATGGGCTAGGACATCATCATTATGCTTTAGGCCTCTTAGGCCATTTCTTAAGTTTGCTATAGTTAATAGCATGATTTACCTTCCGTTGTTTGATGTTTGTGGTCAGTGGCCCCTTCTTGTAATACTTTGGTTCTTTGCTCAGTTATGAGCTTGTTGTATTAAATTTTGTGTCGCAGGGTTGCTATTGTGTTACCGATTTCTCACTAGATATCCTCGAGCTCTGGGTTAATCTTTTGTCAGGGTAAGGTCTGGGATTTGTTTAACCCTGATCCTGGGGGTGTCACACATTTGTTCCTCCTTCCGGTCATCCCATGACCATCTCCTTTCCTCTCTTTCAGACCATCTCATGGTCACAACATTTACCTTTCTAACCATCCCATGGTCAAAACATTTCCAAGCCTTTGTTTTTCCGAAGTCCTTTTTGAAATAAAAACCAGCACCGCTCTACAGCAACCTTCCCAACCATCCATGACCATGGACATGGCCATTCGAATAGATTCACACTCTGTAGAGGTTGTACACTTTACACACACCATCCGGTTACCCTTCCCTGATCTCCTAAGGATCGTGGGTAGAATAACCGATCAAGACTCTCTAGATGCCACTCTAGTATAGGCCCTACCGTATGAGTTGTTCCTCTCAACACAGACGTCTGGGCCAAAGACCAACCGGAGCACATTCCGACTGCTCCAGAGTGGGCACTTTCAATGAGAGGCTCATAGTATCGCCTGGCTGCTCCCGAGGGCAGTTTGCAATTCCTCCAGGTGACTGTCTCATAGTTGTCCCTTTCTGTAAAGGAACCCTGACATTAGAGGGAGCTGATCCCTTATAAGTAGTTGTGATAATTCCCACGCTAGAGTAGCAAACATCAAGTCGAGCCCTGTCCCATTCTAGAGTAATGTGGTTGCACGGGTTAATTGTTCTAGCAAAACTGCAAAGAACTGGGTGTGTTTTTGTAAACTTTTTTCCTCCATCTTTCCTTTAGCATTTTTTAAAACAAAACCTTTTTCCTTTCTCGAACTCCTATTGGTAGGTCAAACCTCACCAAGGTTTTACCATAAAATATTTTGTAAAACTTTTCCAGGGTCTTCCCATCCTATAACTTTGCTTCGGCTAAAATGGGGTCTCCAAAGGGGTATGGTGTTATACACCAACTATCATACTAGGTAAAAGTAGGTATCATCAAGGGGGTTGTACTTAATAGTACAAAAGTGTGATGGTTTGGAGGTGCCAAACCACTACCAGGTTTAGATCATCATATAATAAAACAATGCAGTTTTCATAAAATAGTAGGTAAAACATGCATAAGTAAAATAGTAGGACAAGGCTTATGAGCAAGAAGGTGGCTTTCCTAAGATCAGCAATCTGGCAATATATGTCCCTGGACTTCTTCTTAGAATACCATAATAACCAAACAATAACCATCTTCTTCTGGTCTCTGATATAATCGCATCTATTGTCGTTATGAATCACATGCAAGTAAATAAAGGGCACAATCAACACAAGGCATAAAACCACCCATACAATACATCAAACATACATACAACACATTACAAACTTCAATAGGTTTTGGTAGATTGAGTTTATAGCAGTTGGAATTAATATAATTGACTTTGTGGACTTTCCTTTATGACTTAATTATCAAATACCACCTAAGGAAGGGGTTTGGAACCAAGGCTTGGGTATGCATGATATAATTAGATAGGTATTGAAAAAACAAGGCCACCAAAAGTGGTTTCATGTTTTTATCACTTTTTCTTTAATTAGTTATGATTATTCTAGTGAAAATAACCCTTGTTTAGGTGAATAATTCCCAGAAAGGATCTGGAGCTCAAATAAATTTTTCCTCAGGTGTTTTTGTATATCTTTGAGTTTATGATTTTCCAGAGTTGGAATTACTTCAAAATAATTACCAGAATTCCCTTGGGAAATTCCCAAAGTCAGTTCTACATAGTTTAGTGTTTTAACTAGATTTATTCTACAGAATCTTTTGATATGAATCCAAAGGAACATGGTAGTTATTTGAAATACCTTTCCGCAGAAATTGGACTCATCATTTTTGGAGTTGCAAAACTTCTGGAAGAATTTTCCTAGTGAAACCACTAAGGGCACAAAGGTTTTAACTCATTAAAAATCATCCATGGCTTAATAAATTATGGGCTACTAGGATTTGATAGATCTTGTTGTACTACTTCAGTGAGAGTTGGAATAAACTCTGTATATAGCATATATTATCCTAGAGAATTTTATAAAGGAATAATGGATTTGTTTTTGTTATTTTTTCTACAGGAATTATATTGCTCCAATTGGCATGATTCCAAGGAAAGAGGATAGGTACTTTAAAACTATTTCATAGGAAGTTGGATTTATTCCATTTGGAGATGTAAACCTCCTTATACTAATTATCTTGTGAAAAATGAGACATTGTAGGGGATTAATTATTAGAAAATAATCATGTTAGTTTTTGGCAAGGAGCTGGTACTGAATTTTAGATAAAATCTATATATACTAGCAGAAAATTAGATATTGCCAGTTTAGGTTAGTTTCAAATTTTATTTTGAATTAAACCTAGTGGTAGTTTTCTGGACAGGGAAAGTATCATTTTTTAAGAAGAACAAGAAGAAGTAGCCTCGCGGGCCAGATCTGGTAGGAGATGAGCTGCACCAGGGCAGGCCAGCCCAACTCGCATCGGAGGCACGCGCAGGAGGCGCCTTTGAACTGCACAGACGGGCCTAGCAGTCAGTCACACGGGGCATTGAAGGGGTATCGGGGGTCATAGGTTGTCCGATCTAAAGGAGATCGATGGTCATGTGCAATCTCCGACCTATCGACTGTGCCAGCAGGGAAGAAACCCTAGGTTGCGACCACGAGGAGAGGCGCGGCTTACTAGAGGCCTTTCAGCAATGGAGCAATGGCGGAGGGGATGCGGTCTACCGCGACGAGCCCAATGATGGGCGGCATGGGCAAGTTCCATGATGGAGTGAGTCGCGTGTATCTGTGCCTAAGAACTTTTTTTGGTGCTAGCCGGAGCTGGTTCTGTGGTACATGCACGTCGTCGGGGAGGGTCTAGGGAGGAGACAAGGGTCTTGATGAGTTCTCGTGTGGCTGTGGGAGCTGCATGCAGGGGTTGCATCCACTGCCACTAGGGTGACATGCTTCTCGGAAAGAAGATGAGGACGGCGGTCTCCATCATTCCTGCAGCAAGGGAGTAGCACGGAAAGGTATATAAGATTCAGGAAAACAATATAGAGAGCAGATAGTGAGATGGGAGTATTTGAGGTTGACCACTAATGACACCATTCGAAAAAGGCCGAGAGAAGATATCTTCCTTCTCCATGGTGATGGAGAGTAGGTGGCCAGATCTGGACCTCGAGAGAGGTGTGGGGAGCCAGGAGGAGGCCTGGGGCGACCTAGGGTCCCTTTTATTTGAGGAGAAGGGCTCATGGTGGACAAGGTCCATGTGTTGGACATGAATAAGGGAGGGAGCAAGGGATTGGCTAGGACGGGCGGTGAGGGAGGTGTGTGGTCCAGCTACATGACCAGAGAGAGAGGTGGGGCGTGCTGCAGCTGCTATGGCTTTAAAGATCAAGATTTTCTTGCTAGGCTTTGTCCCTCTCTCTCTCACTTCCAAACACAAGGGACAAAGATGAGATTGATATTATAGTGCTACTACAGTGGTGGTCGACCAGGTTGTGTCCTGGTACTAAGGAGAGGTAGTGCACAAGTTTTGTGGAGGGTTCGAGGGTTTTAGTTAATGGTTTTGCAAGATGGCTAGTTTTGGACATTATGATGATCATGAAGCAAAGTCAAGGAATTTATTCATGGAAAGATGAGATAGTGATGTTGGTAGATGGTTGAGGTCAAGATACACCCCAGGGAATTATTTGAGAATTTTCTGAATATTTCAGATCCTCATTTTGTCTATTATTCAAATAGTGCTGAATTGGTTTCTAGAACTTGTTTTAATATTTTTGATTTGTAAAAGAGTGATTTTTGGCTTGAGATGGTCTCAAATATGAATATACACTTAGGAGAATTTTCCCAAGATTTATTGATGAATAAAAGTATTTAAAACCATTATTTTTCCATTTCTGCCATTTAAGAAAAAGGGCAAAACGAATTATTAAAACACTTCAAAAACATTTATTTTTGGAGTGAGAGGGTATGGTATGATATGCTTAAGGTTGGGAAAGTGTGTTGTAGAAAAGCATACCTCCTTTTATAGGGAGAGTTTATAGGTTTTAGTAAAAGAAAGGAGTTTAATTCTTTTTAGGTCAAAAGAATTATGGGTAATATTTTATAAATTTTTATATCCAAGGTAGATGAATATGCACAAGGTGTATCTAGCATTTTCAACCTTGGGTGTTGATAATCCAACTTGATTTTGGTAGGAAACAATGAATAAAGGATCTAGGGTTATGTTATTTTCATATAGTCAAAACCTTGTTGGATCTTGGAGCTCAGAGATACCCTTGGGTCATGGGCTATATGGATGGATAGATCAAGTGATGTAGATCACCATTGTACAAAGGGTTGAGGTTTATCCTGATTGATCTCTCCAGGAATTTATGCTAGAAATTGAATAAAATAAGGGTGCCAAAAGAGATTATCAAATAGCCTTCAAAACCATGTGGATTTTGGAGACACAAAGATCCAATTGAAACAAGTGAAATAGGATGGATACACCTCCATTAGTAGAGTACAACCATGCCAAGAGTCGGTGAAAAGAAGATAATATGGAGATGTGAGCTTTTGCCAAAGTAAGCTGGTTGATAAGATTTGCAGAAAGATTATTTTGTTGCCTGCAAAACCATCAAGAACAAGTGGGTTGGAGGATGATATAGCCAAGGGCAAGAGTGGGCCTTGGTAGTTATTAGGATGGTATACAATATGGTTAAAGTGCATTTCCAAAAAAGCACAAGGGTTGGAAATAAGAGAGTCCCAAAGATGTGATATTGATAATAGTTTTCTAGACTAAGTCATTTTTGGCAGATTTAGGGTTTTTGACTAGAATTGTGAGAGGGGGTGATTTTGAGAGGATGCAAGGTTCCAAATATTCATCAAGTGGATGATGATGAAGGGTAGATTGAGTAGGATGGATCCAAGCTTGATATTGGTCTTCATTGACTTGGAAGCATCTAGAAGGGGATAATTCCAGAAGTGTGTTGGTTAAGGATTTTTGATGATCACCTAGTGGCTAGGGATCAGATCGACCTTTGGAAGCTTGCTTAGGGTTGATATTCTTGGGTTAGTTAGAGGCTAGATAATGAGTTTCTAGGGTAGCTCATAATACTCCTAGGAAAACAAGTCAAGTAGAATATCAAGGCAACTCATCTTAGCAGATCAAGGCAATTCATCCTAGCAAGCAACTCAATCTACTACTAGGGTTATCATCCAGCCTAGCTTGAGATTAGTATGGGTATTTTGAAGAGGTAGGAGTTTTTGAAAAAGTTAAGGTTCCTTGGTACATCTACCAGGAATAGAATTGAAATTCTTTATAAAAGGTTTTGGAAAAACTAGAGGTAAGGGTAGTTGGAAGTTCTGTCTTGAAAATCTAGGGATATTATATCATATAGATCTCCATAGTTTTGTCAATAGAAGCTACTAAAATAGTTTGGTTTCCAAATGCATCTTGGCTCAGGTTTTGAAATTGTCATGGTGGTGGCACAACAGATGCCATGGATAGGGTAAAGATGGGGCCAATATGCACTAGAGGAATCCATGGAGGGATAGTTTGGTGATTCCACACACACATGCTTGTATTATCACTCTGTCAATGGTGGATTACAAGGGCTCCTTGAGCTGTCTGTGAGAAGGAGACTAGTTCTCTTATGCCCCACTACTACGCTCTAGAGTTCTACCTTAGATAGATCGATCCCCCTCTATGGAGGCCCTAGTGCTCCTTTTATAGGGGAACCCAGGTTACAAAGTTAGGGCACACATGGGGGCATATTCCCCGAGTATGCCCTTTAGCTAAAGCAAGATGCCTCTTTATTCACTTTAAACAGCTAGTTCAGACTATGGACGTAATCCTCTGTGAGCTGCTTTGCTTTTGGTGTCACCCGAAATTGGTAACATCAGCCGACACTGGCTACGTCACCTTTGTTGACCGTTCCCCACTAGTCCTTCCCTCCGCTTGCTTAGCTCATGCTATACTGGACAGAGGCCACCTTTTGACCAGCGAGAGATTCCTTTCTTCTCTTGGAAGCCAAGTGGTAGCCCAGCTAGCGCCTGGCCAACCCGGCTACGAGGGTACTTGTGCATATGGTAAATCAAGTATAGCCAACATACATCTTATGTCGGCCGGGTTAGTGTTAGGTGAATACCCGCCAGGCTGGGTTACCCCATAAGTCGGCCTGCCTTGAGAAGACCCGGTCATCACTTGCTTTGACCGTGTCGTACCTCGACTAACTTGGCCTTTATACCCTGGCGTGACCCTACCCGGGGGTATCCCCCAACATTAGTCCCCGAAGCTGGTGCGGTCTTAGCAACTTCAGCTGATAAGGCCACAGCAGGTTCCAATTATCAAGATCAGTACTCCCCTTGTCGAGTTATCCTATAACGCGGTCTCTTTGGTTCGACATTCCCTTGGCTCGATCCGAGTACTTCTCGTTGGACAGGTCCTAGTCCACATATCCGGGTTATCTTTCCTTCTCTCATACGCTTCCCCATGTCCCACGTGGACGGTAATCATCACTTTGCCTCATTTTAAGGGCCGCGCCAGTTTATTGCGCCGGTTACTATATTGATTGTCAGGAATAACTACTACGCACGTCACGTCACGGCAGCCCCTCGTTAACCGTATCATAACGTCGTGTCATGGGATCACCTACTCCTTGTGGCCCTTGGTGTGGCCTGCATCTGGTTGGCCGGCCCAGCAGATACACGACCACATCATGTGGTCACGCCACGGCGGTTGATCCCACTACGCGCCCTTGTGGCATAGTTAAATAGGGGACAGGGGTGTCCCTTGGGGAAGTTCCCCCACTTTGCACGCGTCCCTGCCCTCTGCCTCTTCTTCTCGACAGCACCGCCGCCGCTGCCGCTTCTGCTCTAGCGTAGTGCCGCCACAGCCGTGCCTTGCCGCTCCTCCATGACCGTGCCACTGCTCCTGCATAGGCTCTTCGCCACAGGGACCTGCATCTCCAAATCTTTGTTTCCATTTGTAGACTATTCTTTCGCAGACCCCAATCTCGATATGACTAAGGAAGAAGCCTCCATTGTTGCTAAAGAGGAGGAGGAAAAGAAATCCACGAGCATGGTGCCTGGGCGGGCGTGTTCGTCTGCCAAGACGACATCGATTGGCTTTACGTGACCCGCCGCATCCCCGCTAGCATCACATGCCGCCTCGCCACCTAGTAAATCGCCCCTTCTCCAAACCCAGGCGAGTTTGTCATCTTTCTCTCTCACTTTCAGCGCGTCTTTGTCTTGCCTGTGAGTGACTTCTTCCATGATTTTATCAACATTTACCAGCTTCAGCCTCACCACCTTCCTCCCAATGCAATCACATCCATTTCCTCTTTTGCCTCCGGCATAGAGGGATACACCGGCCTCTGGCCTACCTAAGAACTTGAGATCAAGTTCTTTGGTCTCAAGAAAAATGTTATCCTGGATCCTCATCTCACCCCTGCCGACAAACACATGGTCCAGTGTGGTGGAGCCTCAATTTCTCCCTGCAAAAACTCTGCTTTCCCCTGGGTTACCGGCCTTGAATCTTGCAAGGGTTGGGCTCGGACCTTCTTCTACGTCAGGAACAACACGAATGAAGACTTGATCCGGCTGCTCCCCTTCAAGATTGTTGTTCCGGACACCTCCTTGTGGGAGCAAATCCCAAAGCGGCCTACTAGGCAGGCGAATCAGGTAGATCACCGGATCAAGGAGCTCGTCAAGTTGGGGCTGCACAGCGATGATTTCATGATCACTTTCGTTCGTAGCTGGGTCTCCCCCCTATAGAAACACTCACACAAGATCTGCCATTTGAGCGGCCCCCTTGACCCCAGCCGGACCTCCTCTTTTGAGCTTAACAACTACGAGGTATTCTGTTGGGTTAAAGCCATTTTCAAGATTGAGAAGGAATTCTCCGAGGCGTGGAAGTGGGGGCTTGGACCCTTCACCCGGGCCAACTTGCCACCTAAGGTATGTTCTTCTCCTGGTATTCTTTCCGAGTCTTGCGGTATGTCGGATTGCATCCTAACTTGACCATTTAGTACTTTTGCTCTCAGTTGTTTCTCCAACAGACAATTGAGGATGGCAAGGAGCCAGCCCTCAAATGGGTGGAGGACCGCTCAGAGCCGGATATGGAGGATCCTAACTCGGAGAGGTTCTTGCCTACTCCGGACAACACCAAGCGAACCTCTGGTAAGGCCTCTTCTTTAAGGGATTGGCCGGATGATGACGACTTTGATGTTGAGGTTATCGAGGTACTTGATCCGATGCCCATCTTTTACGCGCTTCCAGTTACCTCCGAATCTTCAACTAACCTAGCCGGTCAGGTCCACGAGGTTCCTCATCTTGCCATGGATGATCCGACTCCTGCCCCTTCCCAAAAGCATCTAGCAACCTCGGCCGCAGCTTCAGAGGTGGCCCTGCCCAAGAAGAGGCAGAAGATATCCGGAGTCAAGGGTCCAGGCAAGACTGTGGCCAAGAGCACCGTCTGGAGATCGCCCAAGCCTCGAGAGACCCCAACCTCAGCTGAGTAAGTTACTTCTCTTTCCCTGCTCATTTCTGGGTCTTCCCTATTTGTTTTTGCCTTTTACTTGCTTTTCTTTCTCCCTTTGATTTGTTGTTCTATGTTTTTGCAGCGCTCCCAGGGTCATTCCCCAGAGTGGCCCCAGTATCTCCTCTCTAGTCCTGAGTGGCCCATTTTCCCCCGTGATGATGATGTTCGTCCGTTGAGTCCTATCCAAGAGGATTCCGCGGCAGTGCTAGATCTGAGCCCACCTCACCATGAGGAGGGTAACGTTGCTGCGGGGGGTAGTGGGGCTGCCGAGGATACGGCGATGCTAGATCTTCCCAGTTCTTTGGCTCTCCTGCAAACCTCTGCCTCTGAGGTGCCAGCTTCATTGGCACAACCCTAGACAATTCCTTCTTCAGTTTCAGTTTCTCCAGTAGCATCAGCACCACCACCAGCAGCACCAGCACCAGCAGTACCAGTACTAGCAGCACCAGCACTAGCATCACCAGCAACAACCACAACAGCAAAGCCAGCCTCCAAGAAGAAATCTAAAGTTGCTGCCACCGGATTAACTGTGTTCATTAAAGACATATTTCAGCAGGCCCCTCAAGCTCACTCCAGAGCGGCAGCCTTGGCTCTTCTGTAGCGGCCGAAATCCACCAGCAAAAGCAAGAAGGCCGCCGAGATAGCCAAGGATTCATCCTCCAGCCCTTCTGCTGCCGGATTAGAGAGCAGCAAATAGCTGACCTTGCATACGAGCTTGGCTACTGCTTAGTCCGCGAGGCAGGAGGCCCATGCTAAGGGATTGGTGACAACCCAAGCGCTTAGCGGGGAGAGTTATAGTTTGGCGCTCATCGAGTACGTGAACAACTGGAATGACGCCGAATTTATAAATCCACAGGATGATCTCCCGGAGAAGTTTGGTCTGGCGGAGTTCTACGCTCAGATGAACACCGCCACTAGGGCCATCTCCCTTATCGGTTGTATGATGGAGGTAAGCCCTTTTCCATTATGCCTTTTATATACACAAACACTTAGAGATATACCCACTAGTCCCCGAGACTCTGGGGAGTAATTCATTACTCGGTCAGGTGCTCTTAGAGAATTAGCGCAAGTCCTTAGTATTTTCAAGTATCCACCCTTCTAGAGCCGGGTTAGGTTCCACTTGGCCTGGGCCTTGTAAACTTTGAATATCCACACACCTAGAGCCGGGTTAAGTTCCACTTGGCTTGGATCTTGTAGACTTCGAATATCCACACACCTAGAGCCGGGTTAAGTTCCACTTGGCCTGGATCTTGTAGACTTCAAATATCGAAACACCTAGAGTCGTGTTAAGTTCCACTTGGCCCGAATCTTGTAGACTTCGAATATCGACACACCTAGAGACGGGTTAAGTTCCACTTGGCCCGGATCTTGTAGACTTCGAATATCGACACACCTAGAGCTAGGTTAAGTTCCACTTGGCCCGGATCTTGTAGACTTCGAATATCCACACACCTAGGGCTGGGTAAAGTTCCATTTGGCCTGGATCTTGTAGACTTCGAATATCCACATACCTAGAGCTGAGTTATGTTCCACTTGGCCCGGACCTTGTAGACTTCGAATATCCACACACCTAGAGCCGGGTTAAGTTCCACTTGGCCCGGATCTTGTAGACTTCGAATATTCACACACCTAGAGCCGAGTTAAGTTCCACTTGGCCCGGATCTTGTAGACTTCGAATATCCACACACCTAGAACCGGGTTAAGTTCCACTGTTCCCGGATCTTGTAGACTTCGAATATCCACACACCTAGAGCCTGGTTAACCCACGGCCCGGATCTTGTAGACTTCTAATATCCACACACCTATTTCTGAAGTAACATTAGCTTGTTTCAGATCACCACCAACCGCCGAACTTCTAAGTTCCAGTGTCTGCTGGACTCATACAAGGATCTTCACGCCAGATATGGCAAGCTGCTGGTTAATCACCAAAAGAAGGGTAAATTTCTTTGCTTAAGACTTGTTTATTTCCATTCCTTCGAGTTACTTGTGATCCGTACTAACTTATCATCCAGATTATGCAGCCGAAGTAGAGGCTGAGAATGTCATCATGTGCAAGAATTTGGCTGAGGTCCAAGGTAATGCACCTTGTTCACTTAGCCTCTATATGCTCTTTCCTTGACTCGGCAGATATTTATACCTCAGCTCTGCCGGGTCAACCCATTATTGCAGTTACACTTCAAGATAGCGTGCCCATTCCTGACATGCTGCTTCATTTTCTCAAACAAGCAAGAAAGCATCAGGCTGAGCTGAAGAAAAAAGATGATGAAATCACTCAGCTACGCCTCAAGGACAATGAGATCACTCGGCTAAACACCGAAATCCAAAAGCTCAAGGATCTCCATAAATCCAAGCTGGACAAGGCTGACCAGGAGTTCGCTGAGGAGAAAGAGCGCCTGAATACTTAGATCGCCAAGGATAATGATTTGCTAAAGGAAGCCGACGTCAAACTTAAGTCGGTGACCACTAAGTATGAGAACCTCCAATCGAGGAACACCAATGAACATAACAAGCTTACTCGGATCCTCTGCCATATTTCTTGTGAATTCTCTTCCTCTTTCCGGCACTTGTCTCTCCGGGTCAAGTGTCTTTGCTTACTGACATTTTCTGTTGTGTTTATAGGCAAGTTACCAGAGAGTGATCCTCTCGCATCTGCTGCTATGGCCAAGTCTCGCTTGCAGCAAGGTATTCCAACCGGCCCTGCCTCCGGGTCTATTCCTTATTCCTCTCGCATTTGCTGGTGAGCCTTGGTGCCCGCGTGGAAGTGATGAAAAACTATGGCACATGAATTATGCCGGTAGCAGTTCGGATGTTCAACGCTCTCTAGCCCACTGAGCCCACTCCCAAAGGGAGCACTACTTTCATATCCAAGCTGATGGAGTGTGAGACTCAGCTGAACTTATGGCGGGAATCTGCTGCACGAGCCAGAGCTGATACAACACTGAACTTTGTTCTTTCATGGTATGAAGAGCTGGACCTGGATTTGCTTGATTGTTTGAGCACCAGATCTAAATGGTCCAATGATCCGAAGTGCATCGCCGAATGCAAATCCTATACGAAAAATCTTATCCAGTACGCCTTCTGCCATAGCTGGAACGAGGGTCCGAGCTTCCTCGATGCAGCTGATGAGGCCGATGCTTCTGATGGTGCTGAGGGTGAAGAAGATGAAGAAGAATCCTCCGAGCTTGGCGATGATACTGATAACCCGGAGGATGAGGAGGCCAACCCTGAAGATGAGGCCGGGACTAGTGCCCCATCTACTGACGCTGAAGTACCTCCTCCATCAGCCGATGATCTGTCTCCAGCTACTCCTCCATGAGATGTAAATACTTAATAATATTCATCAGATCCCCGGTATGCCAGATGCAGTTGTATTCATGTACAATGGTTCGTTTTGCTAGAATTAGTTATGTTTTTCTACTAATTTTTTAATGCCGAATTAACTTGGGAAAAGTCCCTGAGTTTCCTTTTCTTGTCCCTCCAATTTTATGACTCGGCTCATGTCTACCTTGATTTGGTTTTTTGACTTACGAGTCCGAGGTTCAAAAATTTGACTTGAAAATACTTGAGACTTTGAGATTAGCTCAAAATAATCTGACACAATATAGTTAAAGTAAATATAGGGTTAGTCCAAATAACAAATGTTGGCTCGATTATGTTCCTTTCCTTAGTCGATTTTCATGTGCTTTGTGATTCCAAACTTGTTCTCTTTCTTGCCATGAAGCCAATTCTTGTTGGACAACAGCAAAGTCAAGGAGTTTGGTTTTTGGTGCTTACAGACTACTAATCCGACTAAGGTATAAGTAATTTAATCTAACCGACGTATAAAAAGGTACATACAGATAAAGCAATTATTAAGGCAGTCCCTGATTTTCTGGTAGGGGTGCTGAAGTTTCATTTGTACGCTCATTGGCAACATACATACCGACATATGAGTAACTCGGATATATTCACCTCTTTGTCAGGTGTAAAATGGACAAAGTAGAGCTACATTTCATGGACGCTTTGATTCTTTGCCAGACATGTCCGCCTTGTTCTTCTCTTGTGGCTGTGCATCAATAAGATAATCGGAATCATTGTGCAAAGCTTTGCTTACAATGAAGGTTCCTTCCCATGGAGAGGATAACTTATGCATGCCAGTAGTGCGTTGCACCAGCCGAAGTACAAGATCACATTCTCGGAAGACACGGGGGTTTACTTTTCGGCTACGGTAGCATCGGAGATTTTGCTGATATATGGCGGATCTGGACAAGGCCAGTTCTCTTGCTTCTTCTAGCAGATCAACATCATTTTGCCAGGCTTTGTGCACTTCGACTTCTGTGTATTGGGTGACCCTTGGCGAATCATGCTCTATGTCGGCTGGTAGTAGAACTTCTGCCCCATATACGAGAAAAAATGGCGTATAGCCTGTTGATCGATTTGGAGTTGTTCTTAAACTCCATAGTACATGGTAGTTCTTCTATCCAGCACCCCGCTGATCTTTGCAGCAGCTCAATGAGCCGGGGATTTATCCTAGACAATACTAGTCCATTGGATCTTTCCTCTTGTCCGTTCGATGCGGGGTGGGATACAGAGGAAACATCTAGCGGGATCTTCTTCTCTCGGCAGAACCTTGCAAATGCTCCTTCAGCAAAATTTGTGCCATTATCAGTTATGATACTATGGGGATAGCCATATCTCAGGATTATATCCTCGAGGAATGTTATTGCTGTTGCCCCCATCACATTTCCTGATTGGCTTAACTTCAATCCATTTGGTAAACTTGTTGACCATAACCAAAATGTGGGTCATACCTCCCCTTGCTGGCTTGAACGGTCCCACCATATCCAGGCACCACACAAAAAATGGCCAGGTAATGGGGATAGTCTTGAGTTCTGACATTGGCATATCGTTTTTGTGGCATATCTCTGACAGCCATTGCATGTTCTCACCAGATCCTTTGCTTTATCCAAGGCACTTGGCCAATAAAACCCATACCGAAAAGCTTTTTCAACTAATGCTCTCGAAGATGCATGATGACCACACTCTCCTTGGTGAATATCTCAGAGTATATCAATCCCTTCATCCGGGTCTACGTATCATTGCAGCACAGTGGTGACACTTGTTTTGTATAACTGGACATTGATAATAGTATACGCCTTTCCTCTTCTCTAGATTTGCCTTGAGAGCATCTCATCATTCGGCAAAGTTCCCTCCTTTAGGAATTCAAATATTGGCTTTGCCCATGCAGGTATATCTCAGATGGGGAAAAGCTCCTCATCAAATTCCATTACATCCACCGACATAATCCCAGCCGTATCTAGCAGAACAGTCCCTGGGTCTTGCGAGGCATTCCCCGGGTTTGCCGAGGTGCTTCCCCAGTCTATTTCCATAGGAGTAGTTTCTGATCCGGAGAGGGCCGGGATATAAATTGATTTGGATTCTGGTGATGGTGTAATAGATGGTTTTCTCAAGTGTTTCAATGCAATGCCTGGTAGGATTGGCTGCCGGGATGACCCCAAGTTCGATAATACATCGGCTTCCTCATTTTAGATCCGAGGTACGTGATGGAATTCACACCCCTCGAAGAAACCACTTATCTTTTGGACATAAAATCTGTAAAGTGCCATGTTTGCATCTAGAGCATCCCAATTGCCAGACACTTGCTGTACCACCAAATCTGAATCACCAAAACACAGTATCCCACGTATGTCTGCCTCCTTTGCTACTTTGAGTCCATGCACATGTGCTTCATACTCGGCGGCATTGTTTGATGCACTAAAATGGATCTAGAGGATGTATTTCAACTGCTCTTTCTTGCGCGAGGTAAGCACTACTCCGGCCCCCAGTCCTTCTTTCAACTTTGATCCATCAAAATGCATTCGCCAATAATTGGAGTCCGGCAAAGGTGGTTCGTATTGCATTTTAGCCCAATCCAGAAAGAAATCTGCCACTGCTTGTGACTTGATCGCATCTCTTCTATCAAACTATGGTGCGTATGGGGCTAGCTCAATTGCCTATTTCGCGACTTGGCCACTAGCATCTTTGTTGCTCATAATTTCGGATATTGGTGCCTCACATATCACCTTGATGGGGTGTTCCTCAAAGTAATGTGTGAGTTTCTTAGCCGCCATGTACACACCATATGCCATCTTCTGATAGTGAGGGTAATTCTGTTTTGCACCCGACAATACCTTGCTCAAGTAATACACCGGCCTTTGCACCGACTTTCCTTCCTCGTCATGGTCCACCACTACCACTACACTTATGACTCGGTTGGTCGTGGGTATATAGAGCAACATTGGCTCTTTAGGTAGTGGGGCGGCTAATATTGGTGCAAAGGATAGCATCTTTTTTAACTCCCAGAATGTGCTATCAGCTTGCGGTGTCCATGTAAATTTATCTACCTTTTTCATTAACTGGTAGAGGGGAAATGCCTTCTCTCCCAGCCGACTTACAAACCGACTTAACGATGCCAAGAAACCAGTGAACTTCTGTACATCGTTAAGGCACTTCTACAGCTCCACTTTCTCTATGGCCCGGATTTTTGTTGAATTGGTTTCAATACCTCGGCTAGATACAAGGAAACCGAGTAATTTCCCCGCCGGTACACCGAAGGTACATTTTTTCGCGTTAAGCTTCATCCGGAACCTCCTTAGGTTTGTGAATGTTTGCCGGATATCCTCAAGGAGCATTTTGCTTTCCTTGGTTTTTATCAGCACATCATCCACATAGACTTGCACATTTCGACCTATTTGGTCATATAAACATTTTTGCATGCATCGTTGATACGTTGCTCCTGCATTACATAATCCAAACGGCATAGTGTGATAACAATAAGCCCCATACGGGGTCATAAACACAGTCTTTATTTGTTCATCCAGATTCAGGGGTATCTGGTGGAAACCAGAATATGCGTCTATGAATGACAACAACTCACACCCAGGAGTTGAATCTATCACCTGATCTTTCCTTGGCAGCTGAAATGGATCTTTTGTACAGGCCTTATTCAGGTTCGTTTAATCGATACACATATTCCATACCAATGCCACATTCGGATCATCCTTATTTTTCTCCACTAGCACCGGATTAGAAATCCAATCTAGGTAAAGTACCTCCATGATAAATCCGCCTGCAAGTAGCCGAGCTAGCTCATCTCCTATGGCTTTTGTCCTGTCCTCGGCGAAGCGGTAGAGAGGTTGCTTCACCGGCTTTGCCCCAGGTCTTACATTCAAAGAATGCTCGGCCAACTCCCTCGGCACACCCTGTAGATCCTATGTAGACGAAGCAAAGATGTCCCGATTCTCATGAAGGAAGTTGACGATCCCGCTTTCCTATTTGTCCCCTAACCTGGCACCAATAGTTATGATGCGCTCCAGAAACTGATCATCGATAGGCACTTTCTTTGTATCTTTTGTCACTTGAAATGAAACACTCGCATGCGGGTTACTCAGAGTCGACATATGCTGCTATGTGGACTGAGCCAGTGCAACCACTTACATGATTTTTCTCTTCTCCTGAGCAATCACGAGTGACTCGGCCAAGTTAGATCCGGTAGAAGCACATTCAATAGAACGCCTGAAATATCTCCATCTATGGTAATCACCCCTTGGTCTGGGCAATTTCATCTTCAAATAACTTATGTGAGTGCTCGCCATGAATTTGTTCAGAGCAGGCCTACCGAGTAATGCGTGATATGCGCCTTCCAAGTTCACCACCTCAAACTCTAAGTTCTCAGTCCGGCAATTGTCCCTTGTGCCGAATAATAGATCAACCCGGACTTTACCAATTGGCTCATAGGAGATACCCATCACAATGTCGTGGAAAGTGGTCCTTGTCACCTGCAGCATGTTCTCCGATATCCCCAACTTGTGCATGGTATCATTGTACATGATATTAATGCTTTTGCCGTTGTCTATCAGCACCTTGGAAGACCTTACATTGATATTTGGCCCAATGAACGTCGGATCTAGTACCAACGCGTAGGTCCCAAGACTTGGCATAAGCTTTGGGTGATCCTGATCCAACCAAGGCATATACCTCACCACAGCTGGCATTACTACATTTACCTCCATATGCCGGTGATGCAAACTCTTTCTGTCGGTCTCTTCTGTGGTAAACACACAGTAACTTTGGTGATGCTCCCTATACTCATTTCTCCCCTCATTGCCGCGACATCCTTGGTCTTGTTGTTGTTGGTTATTCAGTTGATGCACTGTATCCCTCCTTTCCTGATTCTCATACCTCGATGGGGGTGGGGGCAACATCAACTCCTATCCATTTCCCCTAGTGAGAAGTTGCTGCCAAGGTGCTTCATTCCGAGGTTCGTCCTGCCGAGGTGCATCGTGCCGAGGTGCCTGAGCATTCCCCGAACTACCTTGCTCTAATTTCCTCATCCATTCACATTTTCGGGTCGTATGGTTCCCCGGACTATTTGGACTTGGCATATGGAACTTGCATGGTTGATCCAACATAGACTCGAATGTGTATCCCAGACGGTCCTTTCCTTCATGCCACTGTTTCTTTTGTTCCGGGGTCCAAGGCTTCTTACCCTCACTCTTTTGCTGCCATTGTTGCCCTCCAGTTTTCTAGCGCTGGCTTGCGCCGGCATTGGGCTGATCCCGATCCACAGCGGCTACTTGCTGCGAGTTGTACCAGTAATCTGGACGATCATCTCTTCTTTTACCTCGGAAATCATTCCTCCTAGATGATCCAGAAACATCTCTGTTGTAGTATTCCTCATTCGATTCACTTGACATTATCCGAGGTTGCGTTGGGTCTCCCAAGGCATACGAATCTGCGATCCGGATCGTCTTAGCCAAGGTGGTTGGCATATCTCGCTGCAACCTTTGCCACAATATACTCCCATACCTACAACCTTAGGTGAACCATGCTATAGCTTGTGATTCAATTACCCCTTTGCATGAATTGCGCACATTACACCACCGGGTAAGAAACTCTTGGTCCGGCTCATTTGGTCTCTGCTTGCACAACGCCAAAGTCTATGGCCTGTTCGGCCTCTTGTAGGTACTTGAGAAGTTGCTGATGAACAGCTCCTCAAAATCCAGCCAACAATTGATGCTTCCTGGTGGCAAGTTGTTCAACCAAACTTTCGCTGGTCCCTCCAACATCTATTGTACGTATCTCATAGCCCATCTCAAATTTCCCGTTGCAATGTTTACCGCAGTTGCATAATCAATGAGACAATCATTCGGCTTTGTGTTGCCATGGCCTAGAGACGACGTGGCTCCAGTAGATTTTGTCGGGTTATTCCTTGTCTAATGAACTACGTGAGATGATATGGGTTGTGCCGGGTTTGCCTTGTTTATTGCCCCGTTCTGCTGACACGCTACTCTCAACAAGTGGTTAACTCTCTCCTGCTGCCTCTCTCGGGCCACTCTGGTTAAGCCTTCTAACTCGGACACATGCATTGGCAACCCTAAGGGTCTTAGCTAGAGTACTGTACCTCTCTAGCCTAGCAGTTACTATTGTATATGTCTGAACAGGCCTAGGAACATACTCCTTGTCAATCCCAGTAATCAGGTTTCTACCTCGGATTTTTATTCCATCTATGCGGTTTGCCTTTGCATACTCCCGTAGAGTGATATTTAGTGACTGTTGCAACTCAGCTACTTTTTTCGCACCGGCTAGCATCTTCTGCCTAGTTTCCTCTAACTCGGCATGTGCCTGAGCCGGATCTACTACTGCTGCTATTGGTGTTGCCAAGCTATCTATTGCTTGCTGCAGTATGTTCTCTAGCCTCTCTAGTGGAGGAAACCTAGACCTTGCATGCTTTGGTGTTTCCTCCGGCTCTGGTGCCGGATCCTTGCTTTCTCCCATGCCTGGCGCTGTCATCATGACCTCAACACAACTTGCAGGGCGAGTGATATGCGTGCCGCGAGCCATGCTGAGAGGTGGTTTGCCTCCCTTGATGACGTGTCGCGGGTATACACAAGACTCGTCAACATCGACGTAGATCTTGTGCGCCCCAAGCTTAATGAAGAGGCCGTTGCATGGGGGAGGGTTCCTACCGAAGCTCCCCGCGTTGTTACTGACATAGTCTAGCGCTCAAAAGCGCTGAACGAGCCCAGAGACGACGCGCTCGCCGGTGCCGAAGATGTTTCCCGTCCGGATTTTTACCCCTGCTAGCACCGCTAGCCCCATGGTGGGTGCCAACTGTTGTGGTGGTGGCACGGAAGATGCCATGGATATGCTAAATATGGGGCCAATATGCACTAGAGGAATCCAGGGAGGGATAGTGTGGTGATTCCACACACAGATGCTTGTATTATCACTCTGTCAATGGTGGATTAAAAGGGCTCCTTGAGCTATTCATGAGAAGGATACTACTTCTCTTACCCCCCCACTACTATGCTCTAGAGTTCTACCTTAGGCAGAAAGATCGACCCCCCTTTATGGAGGCCCTGGTGCTCCTTATATAGGGGAACCCAGGTTACAAAGTTAGGAAATACATGGGGGCATATTCCTCGAATATGCCCTTTGGCTAAAGCAAGATGCCTCTTTATTCACTTTAAACGGCTAGACCGGACTATGGACATAATCCTCTGTGAGCTACTTTGCTTTTGGTGTCAGCCGACATTGCTAACGTCAGCCGACACTAGCCACGTCACCTTTGTCGACCGCGCCCCACTGGTCCTTCCCTCTGCTCCCTTTGCTCATGCTACAGTGGACAGAGGCCACCTTTTGACCAGCAGGAGATTCCTTCCTTCTCTTGGAAGCCAAGTGGTAGCCCGGCTAGTGCTTGGCCAACCCGGCTACGAGGGTACCTACACATATGGTAAATCAAGTATAGCCGACATACATTTTATGTCGGCCGGGTTAGTGCTAGGTGAATACCCACCAGGCCGGGTTACCCCGTAAGTCGGCTTGCCTTGAGGAGACCCGCCCCACACTTGCTTTGACCGTGTCGTACCTCGGCTAACTTGGTCTTTATACCCCGTCGTGACCCTACCCGGGGGTATCCCCCAACAGAAATGCCAAAACATTTGATAGTATATAAAACGAGCCAAGACAGTTTTGTTAAATAACTTTTGTCAACTGATGGTGAGGTAAGTAATATATCATATGGAATACATTCATATGCACAAGCACAAGCAAACAACAAGCAAACACTGCATCACTAAATAAGAAAAAGTTTTTGTTCCCCTTGATTTTTGCATTTTTAACAACTATCAGTGCTTCTTAAATTGGGGTGTTACAAACCTTCCCCCTTAAAAGAATCTCGTCCCGAGATTCAGGATAGTAAGGTTAGGGCATTTTGTGTTGGAGTTAGTGCTATGTGTTTCCCGTGTACTAACTTGCCGACTTTGTCTTCGAACAGGGTCACTACATCGGTGTGGTTGAACTTCAATCGTCTTGGATGCATGAATGTTGAGTAGGTTCCACTCCTGGTTGCGATGGATGAGCTTTTCTTTCTTTTGTTCTCGATGTCTCGAGAGCCTAGGCTAGGCGAACTATTTCTAGGTGGGACTTGGGCGAAGGGTAAAGTCTACATCTTGATGTCTTTTTTGGGAAGGATCCACGGTGTTTTCCTTAGGGGCTCATCGTATCCTATCTAACGAATTAGGGCTGAAACCCCTGATGTTGTTTCTAGTGGAGGGTTACGCTATTTTTGTGGGAAAGATGCACTCTTTCCCCCTTAGTGTTATACTAGGTAGTTTGGAGATAACAGAGTCCTTCCTTCTCGGAGTCGATGGAGGATGTTAGTTGACTATAGCAATCGGCTAACAAGAGTTGAAACCTTCAGATGAAGTCCACGAAGTGGAACCTATGAGAGGCTTATATACTACTTTTTGTTCATACTTAGCCTATCGGGGCCGTTAAATTCGTGGATCCACCAAACGGGTTAGAACTGATGGGGTTAGCAAAATCAGAGGTCCTTCAGGTGGGTCTTTAGTTGAAGTAGCAGAGGTGCTTCGTAAAATCTTCAGGAGGTGCTGACTCTTAAGGTTGCTTCGTACTCGTTGAAGGGTAGTTGGGTCGGCTTTAGGTATTCTTGTAGACTTCATTCCGAGCTTCTTTAGTATTGGAGGGTTTGAGTAGACTTTGGACGTTGCCGCTTGGGTCTATCCTCTGTTATTTTGTTGACTCTCGAGTTGTCGCTTGGATATGGGCATCGGATTGGAGGTCTCCATCGAGTAACTTCCGGGAAGCGGTCTTTTGGATTTATGTGGAAAGACATAGTCTTTCCACCTTAGAGCTTTACTAAGGTTCGTCAAGACTAGTGTAGATCCTCTGTCTGGGAGGATTGGCATGATACTAAAGATATGATGTATTTCCCCTAGGTCTTGAGTTGAGGTCTTCGAGAGAACTTCTATTTTGTAAACCTTGTCTGGGTGGTTGCTTAATGAAGCCTTAAGGAGTTAGCTCAAGGCAGTTAATAGTTAATGGCTCTTCTTGCTAGTCTTCAGTAAGGTTAGAGACATCCATCTTCAATGAAGTTGTCTTGACTTGAATTATTGGCATTGCTTCTGCTCGATGATGGAGTAGACTCGTTATCTTCAAGATTTTGGTGTATTCTAGCCTTCCGGGGAGGAACTTCCCTTTGGTTTGGGTAAGGTCAACTAAGATAGGTAGTCTATTGGGGTTGCCGTAAGTTCTAGTATACCGAGGGTTAGTGGAGTTAGGTCTTAACTTCTCATCTTGGTTAGCAAGTCTTGTGGTTCCTTGTGGATAGTGAGGATCCTTCGGTGGTAGACTTCCTACTTCAATGATACTCTAGTTATCGTCGGCCGATGAATGAAGGCGCGTAGTGCCGATAACAAGTCTTGAGAAGTGAGTTTGACAGAGTGTTCCATCCTGCTGAGGAGGAGTCTACGTGGGTTCTCTAACTTGACGAAGTCGAACTTGGGGTTCTGGTGATGCTTTTCCTCTCATATCTCCCGAGGTTAGTATGGGTTCTGGTTAGCAACGACTAACCTGTGGGTTTTTTCTGAGTTACTAGGTGGGTTATCGATCCTTGGGTCACATTTGACTAAGGTCAAAACAAGCCAGAACACACATACCCAGTGAACAGAGCGATGGGCCGCAATGTTCTCCGCAAACAACACATGTCAAGCAACACAATGCACACTTAGGCAAGCAAACATAGCCTACTATGGGGACCGAATAGTTCACTTCTTGTGGTATAGGGGAATCCTATCTTGGGATTATCAATCCTAATTGTCACGTTATGGTGGTCTAGGTCACTATGTTGCGTATGAAGCCTTTGTCGAGTCATTGGACGCTTCTCGATAGTGTAGCGCTTGATTTCTTCTGGTACGAGGATTCTACTGGTCGGGCGATCTTGTAGTCTCCTTGTGTTTGCTGGTAGTTGCTTCTCTTCATCTCGTCTTCATCGTCTTCACCTGGTTCTAGGTCCTAGTTATTTGCAATCCGTAGATTTGAATTTTTGGACAAGATATAAAGGAAACCAATTTTTGAAATCGTTTGAAATATGATGGGATAAGAAGTAGAACTTTTCGAAAGGCTTTTGAGGAAATAGTTTTTCGAAAGTCGGTGTTTCCAAAATAGTTTTCCTATCTAACGACCATGCTAACTAAGGTTCTCCTATAGTCAGGATGGCTCTGATACCAAATCTGTGGGGGCCCCCGGATTAATCCTCCGAGAATCCCTGTTATGCATACCACCATGATCCCATGATCAGTTAGTCGTGGCACATAACCGAGTAGTATCAAAGTAAACATCCAATACTTAAACGGATACAGCCATACCTTATTTTCCGTTATGGCAACATTGAACATCATCAGCCGAACTTTATCATGCGTAGAGCCCAAGCCATGCCTTAACCTATAGGCAACTGACTGGGAGAACGTCCTAGCTTGCATAGTCATCGATGTCACCTTCTTCTTGATATCTGACCCAGTTAATACCAGGAGAAATGCTAGTGAGTACTTTGAATGTACTCGCAAACCACCTTAAGACAATAACAATAACAAGAGGATAAGCAATATGGCTAGGGTAGTAGGAGGGCTCCAAGAGAGTTTCTTTTCTCAAATAGTTTCTCTTGTAGGTATAGGGTCTACATATCTTTGTTGAAAACTTTTTTAAAACATTTTGGAAGTCTTTTTGACAAGTTTTGTAAAACACTAGGATTGGATCACCCATTTGTTCCTCCTTCCGGTCATCCCATGACTATCTCCTTTCCTCTCTTTCCGACCATCCCATGATCACAACATTTACCTTTCTGACCATCCCATGGTTAAAACATTTCCAAGCCTTTGATTTTCCGAAGTACTTTTTGAAATCAAAACCAGCATCGCTCTACAGCAACCTTCCCAACCATCCATGATCGTGGGCACAGCTATTCGAATATATTTACAGTCTGTAGAGGTTGTACACTTTACCCACAACCTTCCCAACCATCCAAGACTCTCTAGATGCCACTCTAGTATAGGCCCTACCCTATGAGTTGTTCCTCTCAACGCTGGGATGTCTGGGTCAAAGACCACCCGGAGCACATTCCGAGACCTCTAGAGTGGGCACTTTCAATGAGAGGCTCATAGTATCGCCAGGCTGCTCCCGAGGGCAGTTCCCAATTCCTCCAGGTGACTATCCAATAGTTGACCCTTTATGTAAAGGAACCCCAACATTAGAGGGATCTGATCCCTTATAAGTAGTTGTGAGAATTCCCATGGTAGAGTAGCAAACATCAAGTCCAGCCCTATCCCATTCCAGAGTAATGTGGTTGCATGGGTAAATTGTTCTAGCAAAATTGCAAAGAATCGGGTTCGTTTTTGTAAACCTTTTTCCTCCATATTTCCTTCAGCATTTTGTAATACAAAACCTTTTTCCTTTCTCTAACTCCTATTGGTAGGTCAAACCTCACCAAGGTTTTACCATAAAATATTGGGTTTTCTATTTCCGTGCCCTCGGGTCCTTAGTTGTACTCAGTTTTCCCCAACTCCTTAGTTTTTCCTCAGTTTTCCCCAAGTCCTTGTTTGAAACCCGCAGAAGGAGCTCAGACGGCAGGATTCCCGTTTAGTTGACCGTTCCGTGCTGACGTGTGGGGCCGCGTCGTGTGGGGCCGCGTCGCATGGGGCTGGTAGAAAGGGACCGCGTGGGACAGGACGAGACCGCGTTTGGTTGCACGTGAGCAGGAGCTGGGTTTTGTCTCTCTCGGCCCAAATTGGCATTTTCCCTTTTAAGAGTACCTTTTCCCCCTCCTTCTCTCTGTCTTTTTTCACCTAATTAGTATCAAATCTAGAGAAGCTTGCATTTCTGTCTTTCTTCAATTATTTGTGCCTTTTGGCCCTTGTTGTTTGCCCAATATGGCAGCAAATCTAGTACTCCATCTGGTCCATATATATGTAGTTAAATCTAGAAGCAAATCTACAGGGTAATGTACGATAAATTCACACAGTCATATAGTAGAATAGGTATAGATAATAGGGATCCTTCCCTAGATAATAAGCTGCATACAGTAGCCAAACATAGTAACAGGTTCGAGGTTGTTCACAGCACCATCATACTAACAACATAACAACAAGGGATCCCTAGCTAACAACAAAATAGGAGGCAGCAGCAGTACACGTCCAGGACTCCGCCTACCCCATCTGCCTCTGCCTCCACTTGTTGCTCCCCCTGGGAGCCTTGGGCTTGAGCGGAGGCATGCGCTCGGCGGAGATCTCCACCCGCTGGAAGCTGCGGAGGTGCATGCCGAGCGCCTTGTGCTTGGCGCAGAAGGAGTAGGCGTTCACCATCGTGCCGACCTTGGGAAAGGTGTTGCCGATGTTCTCGGCATGCATGAGGAGGCAGTTGAAGTCAGTGCCGCCGAGTCTCCTAGTGCAGAAGGGGCACCTGTAGACACCCTTGGCGAAGTAGGAGATGTACTGGCCGACCTGCAGCTTCCGCAGAACCTGGCGAGTCCTGGTGTCATGGTGCTCGTTGTCGCTGCCGACATCACTGCCAGACACCTGATCCATATCAAACGGAAACTATGAGTGAATGAGTTGCAACGACGACTAACGTGCATTATAACAAAGTTAGGAAAAACAGAGGCAGCCTCAGTTAGAGTGGACACGATTATATATCTACAGGGATGGTGTTAGCGAACCAAAGGTCATGCACAATAGATTTGTACACAGCAATGGTTCGCTGAACCCTCCCTGTAAAAATTTGTGCCCAACGATTCATCATAGGCAAAGAAACAGATTCCAGATCTGAACTTGAACACATTCCAGATTATTTGCAAAATTAAACGGTTGATATCTTTTGATTCGTGCATAAAATAACTGATTGAGATCCCATGATTACTTGCATAAATTAACTGATTGAGATCCCATTATTACTTGCATAAATTAACCGAACGGTCGAACCCCAAATCTTAAACGAAATAAAGAAGGGATCAAAACAAAATGGAATAAAATCAGCGCAAATATTAACCCAATACTCATCCATCTACACCAGCAAAACTAGGGTTCAAAAAGGAATGGGGAACAAAAAAGGAAGCAAACCGTAGTTACCTCGTTCCATGGGTCCTCCATGGAGGTGTCGTAGGGGTTTGGAGGCGGGACGTATGGCACCTCCTCGTAAGGGTCCCATCCCGGCGGGATCTGACCGCCACCGGCGGAAGCAGCCTCCGATGCACCGGCGGCAGCGGCAGCGACGGCCGTTGAGGGGACGACATCGAAGAGGGAGGCGTCGCGCTTGGAGCCGACGGTGTCATGGACGATCGGATTGGCATTCTCCTTGTCCATCTCGCCGGCAGAGGAGAGGGAGAGGGAGAGGGTTTTTTGCTCTGGAGAAGATGATGGGACGTGAGAGAGGCGGCGTTGCGTGAGCGAGTGAGAGTGACAGAGATAGTGGGAGGAGGCGTCTATAAAGGCGAGGGGTGGTTAATACGACCCGCGTCCTACGCGACCACCGTTGCACGTCTGCATGTCTTGGACTTCTTCAACACGACACGCGTCCACGATTGCACGTCTTCGACTTCTGCACCGCAACCCGCGTCTACACGTCAACAATTGCACGTCTTCCATTTCTGCACCACAACACGCGTCCTCGAGTCTAACCCTGGAAATTTAGATATACTCAGGTATACCCTCGAGACTTATACTAGCATTTTTTGTGTGCTCAGTTTTCCCCTTGAGTGCTAATACTGGCTAGTGCAATATGCTCAGTTTTATCCTCAAGTGGCTGGTCAACAGAGAGTCAACAAATGGGATTAACTAGTTAAATGAGTCATTTAATGTGCAAAAAATTCCGAAAAAGGGTGGCACTTACTCATGGAGTCTTTACCACAAATTGCCACTTCTCAAATCATAGATAAGTCATAGATAAATCAAGTTTTACCACAAATTGCCACTTCTCAAATCACCTAGTAGCTATGAAGGTGCATGGTTTTCCATAATAAGCCCTTCCCAAAACAACTTTCCCCAAAACATACTTTGTCTGAATGAGACCACAATTCTCACACTCATGTATATTTGTATTGCAAATAGTTCGAGGTAGGCCAAGATGGGTTTCATTGTACAAAACACGCATTTTCCATTTTTTAAATCTCATATTTGAATCCCTTAGTGTGTTTACTACTTAGGTGCCCTTGGTTTCTTGATACTACTCAGTTTTGCCCTCTTCCTTCACAAATTCTCGCAGACGTGCAACATTTCCCTGATTGGTCTAGCCCATGTCACGCGGATCGTGCCCGCCGACCGTTGATGCAAAATGATAAACCATCACCGATTTGTTGTAGCCATTACTTTTCACGCAAAAAATGATGAACCATCACCGATTTGTTGTAGCCATTAATTTTCTCGCAAAAAATGATAAACCATCACCAATTTGTTGTAGCCATTACTTTTCACGCAAAAAATGATAAACCATCACCGATTTCTTGTAGCCATTAATTTTCACGCAAAAATGATAAACCATCACCGATTTGTTGTAGACATTACTTTTCACACAAAAAATGATAAACCATCACCGATTTCTTGTAGCCATTACTATTCACGGTAAAAATGATAAACGAAACAATCTATCTATCTCTGTATTTGTAGTTTGGGAGGGTTCACCATCTACTTATGTTAACTTTCGAGGTTTTGACCTGAAAATCAAATGGGTATTATAAAGGGAAATAAAAGTTCAAAAAAATGTAAAAACGAAATAATCTACCTATCTTTGTATAGAAGATCGTCTGTATGATTTTTGAGGTCATTTAGAGAAGGTAGAAAAAATTCCCTTTTGAGAAGGTCGAAAAACCTAACTTGTTACAAAAGCTGGTTTCAGTGAGACCTAACCAAGTTTGGCATACATGATGCCATACTTATAACAACAAGGAATATCTAAAAGGGAAAGTTTCACAAAATTTGAAATTTAGGGTGAAAATGATGCCATACATGATGCTTTTTTCGAGGTTTTGACCTGAAAATCAATTGGGTATTATAAAGGGAAATAAAAGGTTTGAAAAATGTAAAAAACGAAACAATCTATCTATCTATGTATAGAAGATCAGCTGTATGAAATTTGAGGTCATTTAGAGAAGGTAGAAAAAATCACCTTGTTAGAAAAGCTGGTTTCAGTGAGACGAAACGGCATGCGCTTAAGCAAAGTGATTTTTTCGAACATCTCCAAATGACCCCAAATTTTCCATACATGATGCCATACGTGTAACAACAAGGAACCCTATCTAAAAAGTGTCAAAAAAGTTTGCCCAACCGTATAGCTCTATCAAAAAGAACCTCACCATGGCGCTAGTATAATTTTTAGTTACAAACTTTCGTTACCTAACCTTTAACATGAAACTTGTTTCAAATTCATTTTGGCGTACAAGAAACAAATCCCACCTTGATTCGAGCACCACAGCCTCCAAACGATGACGATGCCGATATCGGCATGGTCAGAACGGCTATGATCACCGCCACTGCTAGGTCACCATCGGGATGCACCCTCAATCCCGTCCCCTCATTTGATCACTGACACAGCAGAGATACCACCGAGGCCAATGCCGAACGTACATGCTGATGCCAATGCCGAACATGCATGCACGCCGCTGTGGGCACGGCCACGCCGCCCCGCTATGCTGGCCGCCACAGACCACCGCGAGGTCTTTCCCTTCGCCACCACACTCTTCTAGCACCCATCTATACACGCCAGAAAGGAGAGACACTAGTTTTCTCTACATTGCTCGCGTTCGTGTCTGACACGGTCAGTCAAAGTTTTGAGGTAGTCGTCGATGTCGTCGACCATTTCTTCTCTACTTTGCAAGGTTAAACGCGTCTAGTTCATATCTATCTAATGCGCCTGGTCTCGCCTCATGCAGTTCTTTGTGGACGTCGATCTCATCTCGGCACCCCGCAGGCCACCTCCTTTGTGCCATCGCTGTAGAGCTCCGTTTAAAAATCTAGTCCTACCCGTGTATTGCCCCTTGTATCAGCGTCACGGCCCCACTTGTCATTCGATATACCGAAGCCCCACTTGTTCGCGTTTTGGTCAGGGATACAACGATGCTTACGGTTAAACAAAGATGGATGGTCTGACGTGTCTTTGCGGGCTCTACGTGGCCCCACTAGTCAGAAGATAACGGTCAACCGTCGGGCAACCGGCCGTTACAGCACCTGTGATGGTTTCAGACAAGGTCTTGGGGAAAACTGAGGAAAAACTAAGGAGCTAGGGAAAACTGAGCACAACTAAGGACCCGAGGGCACGAAAATATAAAGCCCTAAAACATTTTGTAAAACTTTTCCAGGGTCTTCCCATCCTATAGCTTTGCTTCGGCTAAAACGGGGTCTCCAAAGGGGTATGGTGTTATACACCAACTATCATACTAGGGAAAAGTAGGTGTCCTCAAGGGGGATGTACTTAATAGTACAAAAGTGTAATGGTTTGGAGGTGCCAAGCCACTACCAGGTATAGATCATCATATCATAAAACAATGCAGTTTTCATAGAACAATAGGTAAAACATGCATAAGTAAAACAGTAGGACAAGGCTTATGAGCAAGAAGGTGGCTTGCCTGAGATCAGAAATCTGGCAATATATGTCCCTGGACTTCTTCTTAGAATACCATAATAACCAAACAATAACCATCTCCTTCTAGTCTCCGATATAATTGCATCTATTGTTGTTATGAACCACATGCAGGTAAACAAAGGGCACAATCAACACATGGCATACAACCAATCATAAAATACAACAAACATACATACAAAACATTACTAACTTCAGTAGGTTTTGGTAGAGTGAGTTTATAGAACTTGGAGTTAATATAATTGCCTTTGTGGAATTTCCTTTATGACTTAATTGTCAAATACCACCTAAGGAAGGGGTTGGAACCAAGGCTTGGGTATGCATGATATCAATGTATAAAAATGATATAATTAGATAGGTATTAAAAAAACAAGGCCACCAAAAGTGGATTTCATGATTTTATCACTTTTCTTTAATTAGTTATGATTATTCTAGTGAAAATAACCCTGGTTTAGGTGAATAATTCCCCAGAAAAGATCTGGAGCTCAAATAAATTTGTCCTCGGGTGTTTTTTTCTATCTTTGACTTTATGATTTTCAAGAGTTGGAATTACTTCAAAATAAGTACCGCAATGCCCTTGGGAAATTCCCAAAGTCAGTTCTGCATAGTTTTTGTCTTTTTAACCAGGTTTAGTCTACATAATCTTTTGATATGAATCCAAAGGAACACGGTAGGTACTTGAAGTACCTTTCTGTAGAAATTGGATTCATCATTTTTGGATTTGCAAAACTTCTGGAAGGATTTTCCTAGTGAAACCACTAAGGGTACAAAGATTTAAATTCATTAAAAATCCGTGGCTTAATAAATGATGGACTCCTGGATTTTGACAGATCTTGTTGTACTACTTCAGTGAGGGTTGGAATAAACTTAGTATATAGCATATATTGGCCTAGAGAATTTTATAAAGGCATAACGGATTTGTTTTTGTTATATTTGCTACAGGAAATATATTGCTCCAATTGGCATGATTCCAAGGATAGAGGATCGGTACTTCCAAAATATTTCATAGGAAGTTGGATTTATTCCATTTGGAGATATAAAACTCTTTATACTAATTAACTTGTGATAATGACACATTGTAGGGGATTAATTATCAGAAAATAATCATGTTAGTTTGGTAGGGGTTCCGCGTATGAAAACGATAATTTTTACCCTATGCCCCTGAACCCCTGATGCTGCCAGGACCTATCTATTAGTAATCTAGTAACGGGAGGGGCTTTTAGCGAACTTACCCTTGAAGACCAAAAAGCGTTGTCAACGCTCAGGAGAGCATGGTTGATGTAGACGAGCCGAAGTTGACCTCAAGGTCATGATGAAGTTCTTGCGCTCCTATGGCTCCAACGACTTGAGTGCCTCAAGTGTGACACCTCGCGGGGAGTTACACACGTCCGGTACCTGACGATGACTCCTGATTCCCTGATCCAGCAGCAGTTGCGGAAGTAGAGCTCCTGGATCCGAATCCCGCAACACGACGGCGCTCCGCGGTGAAGATGTCTCTCGTTTGCGTAGTCCGAACTTGGGACCATGATCATGAGAGAGAGAGAGAGAGAATATCAATTGGATGTCTTCCCAAAAGTGAGAAGACCTTTATTGAATATTGTGTGTATTTATCTGGCCAAATACCCCCACTATATATAGGGGAAGGGGAGGTACTACCTCCCTCAAAGTCCCGGGGTGGGACTAAAGGAGAGGAGTGGGGGAGGGGTGGCGCCACCGGCCACCCCCATGGGCCCCCGTGCGGGGGGGCTGGCCCACTAGGGTGTCGGCCACCCCCTCTAGCCCTTCTCCCTCTCACCTTTCCCTAATGGGCCCTCTTCCCTCCGGAATTGGCCCATTAAGCCCTTTGACCTTTTAAATTGATTTTCTCTTTGTTAAATAATTATGAATAAATGATTAAATCAATACTTAACATTCATTCACATATTACTCAATCTCCGTGGCTATGCAACTCCTTCCACCTCCACTCCGGACAACCTCCAGACTTACCGAAACACTTCCGGTTTTCTCTCTACTATTCTTCGATGATTCTTCCAATCCTATAAACACTCTCTAAGCATCATCAAACCCTTAAGCATGATACCCTACGGTTTGGGAACACTCCAGACATGGTCGGGACACTCCCGGACCAACGATCGACAGAGGAACCTGGATGGCCATGTGACCCTTGTGTATTCCACAAAGATCTTTCGTCGTTTGAACCGGGACAGTCATGTGTTGTTCCCTTTGTCTCTTGATACTTGCATTTCCCAAGATCTGTTCAATGACATCACCATGTCCTGTTCAATCTCGTTACCGAACAAAGCTATTTGACTCGTTCCGACAAGTGATATCCTTGTGATCAAATCACACGCTGCGCAGCTATTGGATATAACTTCTCCGAGTGGGCCCTTGAGTATCTTTCTGTCATGTGGACGGACAAATCCCGCTCTTGACATATATTTCCTCTACGGTTTCTTCCGAGTACCTGAACACAACTTTATACCCACCGTATTACCAGATGGCGCTTGATGCTATCTAAGCACTCTCGGGAGACAGTGATTGATATAGCCTCACGGTCTAAGGAATAGTCTTCGAGGATCCATTTCTAATCATCGTAACTTGAACTTCGTGACATGATCGGGTCATGATGTTTAGGTTGGGTATTGGTTCATCATCTCATTCTCAGAATGAGTTGACTCCATTTCCAACTGGCAAAAATGCCACATGATCAGGAAACTTGATCATCTTGACCAATGAACCAGTGACTAGAGTTTCACTGGGAACCCCTAGTTGTTTATATATGACACGTGTATTGATGTTTCCACTCAATATAGTTATAGCATGATATAAAACTTAATCATAAACTTTATGAAATATTATAATAGTCCTTATTACTATTTGTCTCCAGGGCATATTTCCAACAGTCTCCCACTTGCACTAGAGTACAAATAAACTAGCTGCATTTGTTCTTAATTGTTGGCACCATATATCCGGTACACTCAACATGCTTGCTCATGGAAGAGGTTGAGTCTTGGGTCTGTACTTTACAGTCCCAAGTCCTTTGCAACTTACTAATGTCACCTTGATTGACATTAATACTTTATCATCACATGATAACATCTGTGTGTATGCATCGTCGTTATGGCAGCAGAACGAGGCCTCATTCCAGGAGCCTACATTGACTTTAGATCAACCTCGAGAGCTTTCTCATGGGCACTGTGCCCTAGGACACATCATTCTACGTTAAAAGCGAACTAGCCCCGCCATAACATTATACAACACTTTAGATGGTACCCTTATCTATTATTATAAATGTATTCATCGAAACACGAGTGCACCCCGTGCAACTTTCGATGTTTTGTTCACCTCGCTTCCTACTTGACTTTAATCGGTTTTTACAGGAGTTTCCAACATATTCCCTTATAACATAACTCTTTATGCTTTAAGATATGTCATCCTTTACGGATGTGGAAAACATGTCTACAATTCTCTATTAGACACTGTGGACAAACTTAGCTGAACATTCTGTGATTCAAACTTAATCACTTTTAAACATTCCTTATTAGATCATATATTATGTTAAGTTATCATCATGGTTTTCTAAGATAGAATCTATGTCTCAACCTAGTGGATGATGATCATCCTTTTCTTTCTTTCAACCATTGATGTTAATTTAATGTTATTTCTAACTTGAGCTATTAAGGACTAGTTCCTTAATTAACTTCTATTCTGAAACCCTTTTCATAATCCCTTAAGGAATACTACATAATATCATAATACACTTATTATCAACTTCTACACCTTATAAATCATTATTTATAAGTACTTGCGCTTTTATTCTTAACACACTTAAGAATCACTCCTATAAGCTCCTATTCAAAATATGTTTCTAACATGGGTATGAGTCAGTACTCTTACTCAAACTATGTTCCTACATATTTGAATTTGACACTTATATTGATCCCACTCAAAAATATGTCATTCACATATTGTTTTAGGAAGACTTTCATAACTCCCACTCAATTTTATGCAAATTGCATATCCACTCATTATTTTGAACATCTTCAACATCTTCAATATTATGAGATACTAGTAGCTTTACTAGTTTTAAATCCACTAGACATTTAGCACATTTGAATCAAATTCATTTGAATTCGTCCAATACTTGACAAATTGTGCTTTTGTCATTCACCCTCTTTTCCACTATGGATTTGTAGTCATTTGGGAAAATTACAAGTAACTCCTTTTACTTGTGAGATTCAGCAACGGATTGCTTTCTAATCTCAAGGGAATTTTGCTTCTCGGAATTCTCATAATTCTAGTTTACCATTATTTCCTTAGTAGTTCGTAGGTATGTCATATTCCAAGATTCATGACAAATGATTCACAAATGTCTGCATACAAGATATGGGTTACATTTTGAATCCTACTTCATGTAGTGAAAACATCAGTGGGGAAAACACAATGATCATTATCATTGATTCTTTCCTTCTGTGAAGAGAATCGTTCAGGAACATTGTCCGTTGCGCTTCTCAACACTCTGATGCAGGGATTTTAATCCTCATTGTGTTTTTCACTATCTTCCAATTGCTCCATAATCGAGAAATGTCACTAACAGTCAGCTTTCTCAAGAATGGACCAAAATCCAAGCAATACGAATTTTGCTTCTCTTTTGGTTTTAGCTATGGATTTTGTATTCAAAATTTCTAATGAATACTCTGCAAGGACTTATTCTCTATTGTTTTGGTTATATCTGATAACCCCAAAACTTTTACGACGATCCATACTAGATATGGCGCCGCTTTCACGAATTCAAATGGTTCACTATATATTCTAATTGAGTGCTAACTATTTCTAACTAATGGTCTCTACATCTACACTACAACGATCTATTTGGCGCCATCTATTCACCCACTTTGATATCTAATATCATATTATGATGCTTTGCATTTTGACATTTGAAAACACTTTGCATTTCACAATTTCTTTTATGCCATTCTTACAGAGTTGAATTCCATTACTATTGATCAAATCATAGTAATTAGATTCTCTTTTATATTTAACACCCTTTGTTTGATGAAACACTTCTGATCAAATCAAATAGTTTCATATTCATGTTTCCTTTGGTAAACTACTTTACACATTTAAACAATCATATAATGATAATTACCATTTTCGTTAAAACACAATACATCGAATATGTATTTACTTTTAACAATTCATTAAACACTTTGTATTCAAGTAATACACGGTGTTCAAGTTATTTTGCCGAACTTAGGCATGATTTTATATGTGACAAGAAAACAAGTGTCTTTCACATATTATCAAATAACTTCGAATTCAAACAATGGTTTCATTCATTAATGAAATATCTGCAGTTGGGTATTTTTCAAGGCATTTCAATATTTTACAAATGTTCATGTATTATCAGTTAGTTTCAAACAACAAGGACAATTCACATATAATCAAACAAGATATGAACACAACTAGAAATCATTCATAAAAGTGGAACAATTGTTTGTTACAAACTCATATGAATAACCGTCTCACAAAGTGTGAGACACACTAAAGAAGTTCACAATCTATTGATTACAATAATCATCCTAAACATAAACTAAATGATAAACATCGAGGGAGAGTGTCATTTTCCATCATCATCATGCTCGCCATCAACACACAACGTCACCTCCTCTTCAGCAAGCACCTCTCATGCAGAAGGACGTATTTTCAGTAAAACAGAACAAGTATCAAATATACTTAACACTGCAAATGTGTTTGCAATATTATAACATTTATAAAATTATATATCAAATATATACCTTTGTCATTGATGACCTCAGCGACAACGGGTTCAACCACCACATCTCTGAAATGTGATATGAACTCGTGGAAATCCTGTGTTTCCGCGTTGCCTCTCATAATGCAAATCCTGACTTGTGCCTGGTAGCTTGGTGGCAGCGACCGCAACAAAACGCCTGTTGCAAAAGAGCTTGTGAACCAGTTGTCCAGGAAGTATGCCAGACTCATGTATGCATCATATATGCTCAACAAGTGATTGTCTAGTGAGGAGCCCTCCTCCATCTTTATGGAGAGGAAATCCCCCATCAGCTCATACTCCCATATGCGCACTTGTTCCACGAAATGTGATCTCGGATGTGCCATAACTGTTCGAGGATTAAGACTTCCCACAATCGGCCATATTCCATCTTCCATCCCGAGACGCATCGTTACTGATATGAAGGTGGTCATCACACGATGACGGCAACGGAGATCCTGCTGCTCCTGGGTCTCATGATGATAGGGCGGCTCCAAGTACATCTTGTAGATCATGTAGTCAGCCACTTTTTTCTCGCTAAGGAGATCATGAAGGCACATGACCCATGCAGAAAAGTTGGATCCATCTAACTTGAGCTTTTCTCCTTTTAACCAATTGTCAATAGGGAAGGTAATCTCGGGGAGAACCATTTCTACATTTATAATTGCAAAAGGAATTTAGACTAAGTTTGTAATTAAATGTTTAATAATAACTCCACTTAGAAACACCTATCCCCATAAGGGTTCCTAGTGATAACACGACCCCTTTTTCCCACATCTCCCCCGATCGTCATGGCCATCAATGTGGGTTCAAGGGTGGATGCTAAACGTCGATCACATCATTCATGCGACTCATGCTCGATCTTTCGACCATCCGCGTTCCGAGGCCATGTCTACACATGCTAGGCTCGCCAACTCAACCTTAGTGTATTCGCTGTGCAACATGGCTTACACCCACTGTATGCGAACGCAGATATGTCAGACACCCGATCGTCACGGCCTGACTCATACCGAAGAACTTTCTTGGTGGTGCACACTAAGGGGGAACATAATCATTGGTTATTTTAATAGCGATCATATTATTAGGCTACCGTCGAGTATCTAATACTAGCACACAATAAGATATAGAAACGATAACATTGAATGTAAATGCAATGTGATATGGTTCTTCATGTCATGATCTCCATCCGTCGTCACCGGATTCCGGCGCCAGGGTTCTGGCACCATAGACACCAGGGTTCTAGCACCGTAGACACCAGGGTACCGGTGTCTTTCCGGCGTGGTAGTCCGTCACCTCCGTGACTATGTTACACCCCAAAACTGTTAATCAAGATTATCAAGTTCTAATCACCCAAATTTAGGGTTAACAAAAACTTTGATTCCAAAGAATCTATATGAATGCATGTGTGTTTTGCATTAGTGTGGAATTGAGTGAATTTGCCATGCTTGATTGTTACAAATGATCAGAAATGGTTTAAAGGTGAATGCTACATCACCTAGGTCAATTTACAAACAAAATCTAAAGAAAAAGAAATCATATATGAATTAAATAAGCAAATGGTCATTTTGACCAAAGTTAACCACTAGGCCACTTTGAGTGTTCCTAGAAGAGAAATTCTAACAGAAACAATTGCACTTCTTTTCACCCCTTGATAGACCAAGTAAAAGTGAACCCAAGCCCACTTTACAAACTCATAAAAACTATTTTCAAATCTATTTAAAGGATAGTTCAAAATTGAATCTAGTTCATATGGTAAGATCACCATTTTACAAAAACCACTCAAACCAATGCCACTTATCATTTCCAAGCAACCATAGATACTCAAGCATAAGATCTAAACACTCACCAAATTTCATTCAAAATTTTCAAACTAAAGCTCATGAGGCCATTAAGACAAACACCTTGCAGACACTAATTAACATCTGCCTAACTTCACTGTTTGGGGCATTGATCACTAGACCAAATGCCCCCATTACACTCCCCTGTCTCCCCCAGTGTCTAACAGCACCAGACACGCTCACCCTTAGCCGTTTTGCACCAATGCGCCGCCGCCAGAAGCCACACTCGCCCGCCGACCATGGACAGAGCGACAGAGGCCACGCCGCCCTCGCGCATGGCGCGCACCAGACACGCCACCGTCCATCGTCACCCCTTGTCTAGCCCACGACCACAAGAGATCCTTGGACCACCACAGCAGTGCTGCACCCAATGTTTCTACGCCATACCAAGAACGCGCCAGAGCGCCGCACCTGATCGGCTCGCACAGACCGCGCCTTGCTCTCTCCGTGCATGCGCACACTCGCCATGATCATAGCCACCTCCCAGACACCCCCGTTCGCCTCCACTTGACCTATAACACCCATACGCTGTCGCAAACACCGCTGCTCCCGCACAAAGCATCGCACGCGCCCGACCAACCTAGACTGCCCCGTGCCTCGCCATTAAGCCAGTGACGATCACCAGGGAACACCGCACCGCCCCGTACCCTCAGCCACACCGCTAGCCGCCTGTATCAACGTCACCGACGAGCCCGAGCCCATCCCGCTCAGTCCCCTCGCTGTTGTATAGATAGAGGCCCCCTCCGCCTCCATTCTCCACACCAACACACTCCCCACTCCTCACTGAGCCTCCCACACCCTTCCCCGGAGCAAGGCGAGCTCTTCCTCGCCAGAATTTGGGTGGAGCCCGCCGCTCCAGGAGGAGAAGGGCGTCGTCGATTGGAGCCGCCCCAGGAGCTTCCACGACACTGTTCGAACCGCCATCGTCGACCATGTCGTTCGCCCCCATCACCGACCGTAGATGGAGCCTAGGTGAGCCTCACTAGACCCCACTACCGCGTTAGGTTTAATTCCTCGCCGGAGCTGTTCGTTGTCGATGATGAACTACCGCCGTTGGATTGTCTTTTAATCGCACGACCTAGATTACACTATATCGTTTCGGTTAGTTTAAGTCGTTGACTAGTGGACCACCCCTGTCAGTAGCCCGCTGCGATGTGCTGTGCAGATTGGGCCGGCCCGTTTAGTTTCCCGCGCAGCCTAGTGAATTCAAATATGTATTTTCCAATTTAGTTAAAAACCACATTCTGTCAGTAGATTCAAAAATCCATTCAGAGAGATTGACTAAACCAAATTGCATGATTCCAATTTTTTTAGAAAGGTATTTAAGTTATCTATCCAGGCTCATTGGATTCAAATCATTTGGAGTTAGAGATCACCAATACGAAAAATAACAAGACAAAGACTTTTGCACATTCAAACATTTTTCAAAAATCAACCATAAATGATTTTGAGTTGATTCCAACTCTAAAAAATCACATTTGATAAGATCTATCTGAATATGTAAAAATATTTAGGTTTGCGTGTAGTGACATTGGACTAGTACCAAAATAATGCTATATAGGCATTTCTAGTCACTTTAATTCTATTAAATGATAATCTTAAACTTTATAAAATATGACCAACACTTTAAATCACATTCCCATGTATTAGAATATGTGGTGATGACATGTGTCAACATGATCCCATATTTTAATTGGAGAAAAATAAATCTTAAGTTTTTTCAATGAGTAGAAATTACTTTTTCTAAAATAATATAAAAAAGATTAAGTCCTTAATTCATGTGATGATTGTGATGATGGTAGATCATCAAGTGTGAGCCTTAGTGTGCTAAATAGAAGTAGTTAAGTATTTTGGTGATTGTGTACCTCGTATTCATTTTTAGACGATAGTACCAACCCAAGCTACGAGGAGGAGGAGTACTACCAAGAAGAAGAAGAAGAAAACTTCAACCACTTCTCTACTCAAGGCAAGCTAGAACTATGCAAGTTAATACTTGCAAATTTGATAACTTAAGCAAAGTGCATTAGGCATGCTTGGTTATATACCTTTGATTTATACCAATCCCAAGTTTTACTTGCTAGCTTTATTCTTTTTACTTTACCAAAGTTCTTTACTTTTAGTTAGTGCTTTGTGAGTATTGGAAAGTAGTATAGATAGCATAAAGAGTATAAAACTAGGCCTAACTAGTTATACTTAGAGGTCATTCCATGGCATGAGATTGGATATTAGCACCCCTTATTAGTGAACACTCTTAACTTTAGTGGCTAGTGCTAAGCATAAATGTTGATCACTTTAGATGGGAATACTTGGTGAAAATGATTATGAAAACCTTGGAATGATGATTCATTCTATTGAAATGTTTTGAAATGTGTTGAGAAACACCAAATACAATGTTGAGGCATAAGCGTTATCCCTTTATAAAAATTGATGGTTGGGTTCGTATGTGATACCATTGCAATTTTACCACACAACCACAATACCCGAATTGGGTAGGGCTTAACTAGAAGTTTATATGCATTAGTATGGGTTCCCTCACGGAAGAGGTTTGAGTTGAGGATACCTCATGAGTGTGAATGTCCACCTATGTAGTGCCCAGGATGGCAGATGGCCATGGCTAGGAGGCCAAGCTCATAGGGGAGGTGCCTATACTAGAGTGTGTAAAGGAAAGGTTGTGATTGATTATCCGCATACTAAGTATGATGATTCAGGGTTATCCCTAATGGATGTATCAAATTTTGTGGTGAAAGTGTACCACCTCTACAGAGTGTCAAACTATTCGAATAGCCGCATCCATGGTCATGGACAGTTGGAGTGGCCATACTATTCCATCGTCAGATGTTTACAAAATGACTTATGAATTGAACTATGATTTTGACTTGACCACAACAGGGTTGTGAATATGAAAAGTAGGTTCCCACTTAAAGTGATTTAGAACATTATCTTAGTTTTCTTTACTTCTAAACTCAGTTTAGATAAATCTGGGTTTTTGCGAATAAACCTAGAGCTTAAGGTTCCTACTATAACTACCTTACTTGTTAGTGATTGTTTGCGGGTACTTAAAGAGTACTCATGGCTATGTCCCTGGCTATTCCCGTGGACAAACTATGAGGAGGAATACCAGGATGATGGACAGTAGGAGGTCTACGACAACTAGGATCATCTCCCATCATTAGCATTACCTGTGACTTTGAAGATGGACCCCCTACTATGTTTCTTTTCCGCTGCTTGATTTGTATAGAGACTAGATCATGAGATCCTTTATTTGTAAGACCTTATTATGGTTTGTAATGGATGATGTACTGTGATATCCAATCTGTTATGTCTCGCAAAAATGGTAATCCTGGGATTGCAATGTATGGCATAACAGGCATCTGGGATTAAAAATTGGGGTGTTGATAGACTATCTACTACTACGTAACATAAGGTAATGACTTTACCTTTGCCACAACCATATCACAAAGCAACTCCCCCTGCAAAACTTTCACAGAAGAACCGTTCTTACATACGAACTTTTAGCACAATGTTGATCAAGTAGTTGTCTCTACTACACCCCTTTCGGGGCCCTCTGTTGTAAATGGCATACCAACTAATGCGAGAGAGACAGACACCCCCTAAGCCACTTTATACGATACAAGCTGTATGTCAAGCGTGGACCAGTCTCGCGAATGAACTCGTAAAGTCGGTTGGGGGCCGCTTCATCAAGCATTACTGCGGTAAACACAAGTACACGTGGGAGGGTAACAACTAAAAGATCAACGCCCACACGCTACATCTGGTGTGTTCTACCCGTACTAGCATTACTACGCATAGATATAACTCTGATACCACTGTAGGGGTTCCACGTATGAAAACAATAATTTTTACCCTACGCCCCTGAACCCCTGATGCTGCCAGGACCTATCTATTAGTAATACAGTAACAAGAGGGGCTTTTCGTGAACTTATCCTTTAAGACTAAAAAGCATTGTCAACGCTCAGGAGAGCGTGGTTGATGTAGACGAGCCGAAGCCGATCTCAAGGTCGTGATGAAGTCCTCGTGCTCCTGTGGCTCCAACGACTTGAGTGCCTCAAGTGTGACACCTCGTGGGGAGTTACACACGTCCGGTGCCTGACGATGATTCCCGCTTCCCTGATCCAGCAGTAGTTGCGGAAGTAGAGCTCTTGGATCCAAATCCCGCAGCACGACGGCGCTCCGCGATGGAGATGTCTCTCGTTCGCGCATTCCAAACTTGGGAGCACGGTCACGAGAGAGAATATCAATTGGAGGTCTTCCCAAAAGTGAGAAGACCTTTATTGAATATTGTGTGTATTTATCTGGCCAAATACCCCCACTATATATAGGGGAGGGGAGGTACTACCTCCCTCAAAGTCCCGGGGTGGGACTAAAGGAGAGGAGAGGGGGAGGGGTGGCGCCACCGGCCACCCCCATGGTCCCCGCGTGGGGGGGGGGGGGGGGCTGGACAACTAGGGAACCAGCCACACCCTCTGTCCCTTCTCCCTCGCACCTTTCCCTAATGGGCCCTCTTCCCTCCGGAATTGGCCCATTAAGCCCTTTGACCTTTTAAATTGATTTTCTCTTTATTAAATAATTATGAATAAATGATTAAATCAATATTTAACATTCATTCACATATTATTCAATCTCTGTGGCTATGGAACTCCTTCCACCTCCACTCCGGACAACCTCCAGACTTATCGAAACCCTTCCGGTTTTCTCTCTACTATTCTTTGGTGATTCTTCCGATCCTATAAACACTCTCTAAGCATCATCAAACCCTTAAGCGTGATACCCTACAGTTCGGGAACACTCCAGACATGGTCTGGACACCCCCGGACCAATGATCGATAGAGGGACCTAGATGGCCATGTGACTCATGTGTGTTCCACGAAGATCTTTCGTTGTTTGAACCGGGACAGTCGTGTCTTATTCCCTTTGTCTCTTGATACTTGCATTGCCCGAGATCTGATCAATGACATCACCATGTCATGTTCAATCTCGTTACCTAACAATGCTACTTGACTCGTTCTGACAAGTGATATCCCTGTGATCAAATCACACGCTACCAACTATTGGATATAACTTCTCTGAGTGGGCCCTTGAGTATCTTTCCGTCACGTGGACGAACAAATCCCTCTCTTGACATATATTGCCTCTACGGTTTCCTCTGAGTACCTAAACACACCTTTATAACCACCGTATTACTAAATGGCGCTTGATGCTATCTAAGCACTCTCGGGAGATAGTGATTGATATAGCCTCATGGTCTCTATGAGGATCCATTTCTAATCATCATAACTTGAAATTTGTGACAAGATCGGGTCACAATGTTTAGGTTGGGTATTGGTTCACCATCTCATTCTTAGAATGAGTTGACTCCATTTCCAACTAGCATAAATGCCACATGATCAAGAAACTTGATCATCTGTTGATCAATGAACCAGTGACTAGAGTTTCACTGCGAACCCCTGGTTGTTTATATATCACACGTGTATTGATGTTTCCACTCAATACAGTTATAGAATGAAATAAAACTTAACCATAAACTTTACGAAATATGATAATAGTCCTTATTACTATTTGTCGCTAGGGCATATTTCCAACAAGTTTTTGGCAAGGAGCTGGTACTGAATGTTAGATAAAACCTATATATACTAGCGGAAAATTATATATTGCCAATTTAGGTTAGTTTCAAATTTTATTTTGAATCAAACCTAGTGGTAGTTTTCTGGATAGGGAAAGTATCATTTTTTAAGAAGAACAAGAAGCAGCAGCCTCGCGGGCCAGATCTGGTAGGAGATGGGCCACACCAGGGCAGGACAGCCCAACTCGCACTGGAGGCGCATGTAGGAGGTGCCATTGAACTGCGCAGACGAGCCGAGCGGTCAGTCACGTATGGCATGGAAGGGGTATTGGGGGTCGTAGGCCGTCCGATCTAAATGAGATCGACGACCGTGCGCTATATCCTTCCTCTCGAGTAGGCCAGCAGGGAAGAAACCCAAGGTTGCGACTACAGGAGAGGGATGACTTACTAGAGGCCTTTCGGCGAAGGGGACACGGTCTACCGCGACGAGCCCAATGATGGGTGGCATGGGCAGGTTCCACCACAGAGTGCGTCCCGTGTATCTGCCCCGGAGAACTTGTTTTGGTGCTTGCCGGAGCTGGTTCTGTGGTACATGCACGCTGTCGGGGAGGTTCGAGGGAGGAGACAAGGGTCTTGAGGAGTGCTCGTGTAGCTGTGGGAGCTGCATGCAGGGGCTCGCGTCCACTTCCACTAGGGTGACATGCTTCTCGGGAATAAGATGAGGACTGCGGTCTTTGATGTTCCTGCAGCAAGGGGGTAGCGCGGAAAGGTATATAAGATTAAAGAAAACAATATAGAGAGAAGATAGTAAGCTGGGAGGGTTTGAGGTTGACCACTTATGCCACCATACAAAAAAGGACCAGAGAAGAGATCTTCCTTCTCCATGGCGATAGAGAGTAGGTGGCCAAATCTGGAGCTCGAGAGAGGTGTGGGGATAAGGGAGGAGTGGTCTGAGAGCCAGGAGGAGGGCTGGGGCAACCTGGGTCCCTTTTATTTGAGGAGAAGGGCTCATGGTGGACAAGGTCCATGTGTTCGAAATGAATAAGGGAGGGAGCAAGGGTTTGTCTATGAGGGGCAGTGAGGGAGGTGTGTGGGCACGATACACGACCAGAGAGAGAGGTGGGGTGTGCTGCAGCTGTTGTGGCTTTAAAGATCAAGATTTGCTTGCTAGGATTTATCCCTCTCTCTCAATTCCAAACACAAGGGACAAAGAGGAGATGGGTTCTATAGTGCTACTATAGTGGTGGTCGACCAGGTTGTGTCCTGGTACTGAGGAGAAGTTGTGGACATGTTTTGTGGAGGGTTGGAGGATTTTACTTAATGGTTTTGCAAGATGGCTAGTTTTGGACAAGATGATGATAATGAAGCAAAGTCAAGGAATTTTTTCAAGGCAAATGAGATAGTGATTACGGTAGATGTTTGAGGTCAAGATACACCCAAGAGAATTATTTGAGAATTTTCTGAATATTCTAGATCCTTATTTTGTCTATTATTCAAATAGTGCTGAATTGGTTTCCAGAACTTGTTTTAATATTTTTTATTTGTACAAGTGTGCTTTTTGGCTTGATATGGTCCCAAATATGAATATACACTTAGGATAATTTTCCCAAGATTTATTGATGAATAAAAGTATTTAAAACCATTATTTTCCATTTTTGCCATTAAAGAAAAAGGGCAAATAGAATTATTAAAACACTTCAACATTTTTATTTTTGGAGTGAGAGGTTAGGGTATGATAGATATGCCTCAGATATGCTTAATGTTGGGCAAGTGTGTTGGAGAAAAGCATACTTCCTTTTATAGGGAGAGTTTTTAGGTTTTAGTAAAAGAAAGGAGCTTAATTATTTTTAGGTCAAAATAATTACGGGTAATATTTGATAATTTATTTATATCCAAGGTATATGATGTGCACAAGGTGTATCTAGCATTTGCAACCTTGGGTGTTGAGAATCCAACTTGATTTTGGTAGGACACAAGGAATAAAGGATCTAGGGTGATGTTATTTTTCATACCATCAAAACCTTGTTGGATCTTGGAGCTCAGAGCTCCCCTTGGGTCATGGGCTATATGGATGGATAGACCAAGTGATGTAGATCACCATTGTACAAAGGGTTGAGGTTGATCCTGATTGATCTCTCCAAGAATTTATGCTAGAAATTGAATAAAATAAGGGTGCCAAAACAAATTATCAAATAGCCTTAAAAACCATGTGGATTTTGAGACACAAAGCTCCAATTGAAACAAGTGAAATAGGGATGGATAGACCTACATGAGTAGAGTAAAACCATGCCAAGAGTTTGTCAAAAGAAGAAATGTCACATCCCAAAATTTTCCAAATTTTGAAATGTGAAAAAATCAAACAAACAAAAGAAATAAAGGATGAAATTTAGGGGGAAAAGAAACTTTTTGTTTCTAAATGGAAATACCAAAACCTTATTTAAAAAAAATGAATTTTAAAATAAGGAAGTGACAAAAAAATCAAATGCATTCATGCATCAAATGTATCTTGATCTTGAACACTTATATTTTAAACCTTTGGAAAAAGGATAAACCAAAAACCTAAACCCTAACAAGAAAATCACCACATCAGGTTCAATTTAATTCTATGGCTATGTTCCATATAGAATTTGGGAATAAGCATATCTAAGTGATCTATATTTGTAAACAAAATTATAAAGCCACAAGAATTGGTTTCAAACTATTTGGAGCCATGGATAAAAAGTTATTATTTTTATAAGACTAAAGACATTATCTCAAGGTCAATAAAGCTCCAGAGCTTAAATAAATACTTGAAGGGAATAAAGGTAATTTTATATAATGATAAAGATGTATTGAATTACACTAAAGGAAATATTTTTGAACCTTATTGGAGACCTAGAGATATAGTTTTATAAGAAAAGGGTTTATAAAATAATAAAACTTAGGCATATGTGCCATGCCTTTTTAAATGAATATTACTTCAAAAAGAAAACAAATTTAAAATACTCTAATTGCACTAACTGCCAACTTATATTTTATAAAATATTCAGAAAAGATTTGGAACAAATTTAAATCAAATTGGAACTCTTTTGCTAATTCAAAACTTGGTAAAAGAAAAGCTAAAAAAACAAAAAAAAAAGGAAGAAAAAAAACAACAACACAGCAGCAATAGCCTGCTCGGCCCAACACCCAGCCCACTAAGCCCGCCCGGCTAAACCTCTCCCCCTCGGTTTCTTTTCTCACCGTCCCCTTCAGACCCCCTCTCACTGACGCCCCAGACCCACTCCCACGTCACCCTCCACCTCACCGTCTTCCACCACGAGACGAACAACTCGTTCCCCCTCCCCTATCGTTTCTCTATCGATTGAATTCGAGTAAATTCGCACCACTACGTGATTAAAGCCCCACTATGGCCCAAGCCTCTTAATCCTCTCTCCCTCCTCTTCATTTTCCTCACAGACGCCACCCCCAGAGAGCCCCCAGGCTCTCCAATTGTGAGCTCGAACCGCCGCACACCGACGGCAATCCGGCGATGATTTCGGTGAAGGCCGACTTCCCCTCACCCTACCTTTTGTTCTATCCTCTTTGCCATGCTCTGCCGCACCTAATGACTCTTTCCATGCTTTTTATATGCCCTAGGTCGTCGCCACGATCACCACCGGCGTCTCCCTCTGCCACCGCTGTTCGTCGATAATTCCGGTAAGGCAAGGGTTCCCGCCGCCCCTTTTTGGCCACTACTAGATGGTACTGGACCGGGCGCACTCTTCTGACCCCTTTACTTGTCTGCTCGAGCCCTAGAACGACGCCACCATCTCAGAGACGCGAGCTCCGCCGTCGGCAAGAACTCCAGCGAGGAATACAGGACGCAGCCGAGCACCCCTCTCTCCACCGCGACCATCAATGAGACCGCCTTGACCGCCACGACCATTGGTAATAGTCCACGGACCCCTACCCCTTTAGAATCGCTGAAGCATCACCCATCCGATGCACCGCCGCCGCGAGCAGTAGGCCAGCGCCGCCAGTTCTCGGCCAAGCCCTAGGAGCCGTTGGATCTGTCACCAGCGGCTAAGATTAGATCCTTAGTCGAACGGGTACGGGCTGATCTGGTTCGCCCGTTACCACTTAAAATCTAACGGCCCACAGCAGTCAATCCGACACAATCGGTACGGGCCAATAGGATAGCGCCATGTCAGCCAGAGCGTCTGTTTAATTTAGAAAATAGACAGAATATATGATTAACTTAGAAATTCAATAACTTCTGATCCACAAATTAGAAAAATACAAACTTGGTGTCTATGGATTCATAAAAATGAGTAGAACACAGTGGAGCAATAATCTGGTACCTTTTTGACAGTTAAAAATCACTTTTTATACAGAACCATTTGTGGAGTAATTTGAGTATAAAAAATTGTTGTGTAAATTATTTTTGAGTGAATCCTCTTGCAATTGGTTGTATATTGAACCATGTGACCAGAAACATCAACACCAAAAATTAAACTTATAATTTGATGGAAGTAGTAAATATCACAATAAATATGCCTTATTCTAGTAAAAGAAAATTACTTTAAATAGCCAAATTGCACTAAAATGGTTCCAATTGGAAATTCCACCTATATAAAAATACTAGTAGGTGTGTGTAATGTTCAGAACTTTGTTCTAACAACTTGTTGAATAACGTGATCTTGTTGCATGCTTGCATGCATTTCATTGTATTCATGTCTTGTTTTGTGATGCTAGTTTTGAGAGTGCTTTTTGCTTGATTGTATTGTTGTAGACTTTGAGGAGTGTAAACTTTGAAAGATCAAGAAGAGTACCTAAATATTCTACTATCAAGGCAAGTGGCACTATCATCAAGTCCTACTGTTTTCACTATACTTAGTAGATTTTTGTAGTATATGCATGATAGACTATATTATTATGCTATGTTATATCCCCTAAGTAGAATAGGGAATGGTAGTTTCTACTTAGTAGGTGAAACATCGTAGGATTAGAAGTGCTTAGCCCTGCTATAGTTTTTGGGATGGAATATCATATTATGATTATATGGAGTATTGGAAAATATATGTTTTCTGTAATAAAACAAGTAGTTAATGATAGACCTGGGTGGAAATGGGACTTGCTTGGATTATGTTGAGTGGTTACCCAGGGGCCATATCTATGGTCGGCTGGTGTATCGCACTTGTGGACGGCCACCCAGGAATAAAGAGATTGGAGACGTTCTTGTCGTGAAGCTTCCAGTGCAGCCACATGGCATATGGGCTCTGCCTTGACCGACTAAGTTGCGAGAACTCAGCCAGACGGACAGAAGGATGTAGTGATGATAGGATGGAACGCGTCCGTGGTGGTCTGAGGGATTGCTTCTGAAAAGTCTCGTCTCGATGCATGTCGAGTCTTGTGGGGAAAGTGCACCACCTCTCGAGAGGGTAAAACTAAGTACTTAGCCGTGTCCCCGGTTATGGACAATTTCTGAGCATCAAGACAATGATGCAGAGTCAAGAATCTCATCATTCTAATTTCCTAAGTTAAAACTTGATGGGTGAACAAGGGTTGTTGGTTCATTGATTTCTATCAATGGAACCTAGGTTCACTGATCTCTATCAGTGGTACTACTATGTTGTGATTAGAAATATTACCTCGAGGGTATCAAGTGTAACTTAGTTGATAATAAGTGTTGCAAACTATTTATAAAAGGATAGGGAAAAACTTGCTTGCTGCAAACTAGCCAAAGCTCTACCTAGCCAGATATGCATGTAGTAATAGGTTCCACTTTATATCCACATACTAGTGACACTTGCCAATACAATTCAAAATGTATTGACCCTTGTGGCTGTAACTTATCATGTTGCAGGTTTATTTGTTGATAGTGAAGTTTGATGAGTAAGGGATTACGAGTCTACACCCAACATGTTTACCTGTGGCACATGAAGATGATGGACTCCATCCTATATAGTTATATCTGCTGCCTTGTAATAAGATAGCCATATGAGCTATGTAAGTTGTAATGAACTATTTTATTCCTGGATATGCGATGTAATATGACCTTTGTTTCTTGATATTACATCTTGAACTATGGGTGCTAGCTATTGGATCCAGGTACTAGCACTATAAACACAGGGATCTGCACCTTAATAGGTTCGGGTCTTGACAGATGGTATTAGAGCATTGTGTTGCCTATAGGTTCATAACCCTAGGATTTGGACAACCCCTTAGAATAATAGGAGTTGTATTTGTTCTAAGTTATTTACAAACAATCTTGTAAACTCTCTCCTTAGTATTTTGTTTTGTTCCTGCGTCTCTCCCTTTTTCAACTTGATGGCAAAGGACTTCAACTTTATCTCAAAGGACATTCAACTTCATCATTGCAAAGGTCCTCAACTTCATCATCACTAAGGAGTTCATCTTTAGCATCACTAAGGATTTTAGCTTCAACATCACAAAGGACTTCAACATCAGCATAGATAAGGACTTCGGCTTTAGCATCATCAAGGACTTCATCTTCAGCATGGATAAGGACTTCAAGTCTCAACACCTCAAAGGACTTTCGCTTCAGGATCAATGAGCACTTCAAGACCACCTACTTTGGATTTGGACTTCTCGACATTGTCAACATGCTAGATCTACCTATCTCCATCACAAAAGGAAGTCTAGTGAGGTTTCATAAGGAAGATTTTCTCTTCAGATAGTTCTAGGACTTAGGAGTTTTATTAAGTATATTGTTGATGATAGGAGCAACCAACTACGTAGGAAATTATGAGTTACACACCCAACTCAAGGAGAAGGACAAGGCATTCTAGGATCAAGAAGAAAAGTCAAGATCAATGGAGGAGAAGTTCAAGGATCATACAAGGATTTCAAGAAAGAAGAGAAGTTCAAGTTTTGTAGAAAATAAGATGAGAGAGAAATCAAGAAAGATCTTAGGATTAGAAACTTATCTATTATGTTTTACTAGGTTATATTAGCTTTTGTTCTCGTGGAACTATCTTGATTCATTTGGGTATCTTCAAGAAATCTATCAAGAAAGACAACAACAAGACAATGGCACTTTGGATATTCACCAACTTGGAACCTCACTCTACGAGAAGTGCTGCATGGAGGGATATTTAAGAACTTGGAGAAATACTTAGGCCTAGACTGTACAACACTTGGAAGGACTTCAAGGAAGAGAAGAAATATACTCAAGACCTGGAGACTTAGGAGGACCTTGTGACAAGATGACATAAGGACACCTTGATCTCATTCCTAATTCATTAGCTATGGAGAAGGATGGAATAATCCCAAGGGAATAATATCAAGTAGAACCCTATAGTTGGACCACCACATTAGTTATTCATTTAAATAATCGATTTTGTGATTGTTTATGTGTCATACCAATCTATGTGGTATGGAAATAATGTTTTGTTTTCCTAAGTAATGTTTCAAAATTGTTATGTATGTATGATTGAAATTGCTTGCATATTTCTTTGTGTGATCTGTTGTGTATGACTAGAATTATTTCCCTAGGAATCTTTTTCTATTCTAATCCCTACCTAATCCAAACAGATGACTTATCTAAGAGACCACGACTCCAACATCAATGATGGTGACAAAAACCATGAGATGCCCAATGCAATGCGACTTCTAGCAGCACAAACATAGTTGAATTAATTGACAAGCCAGTTTTTAGCCAACAACCACAATAACACTGAGTTAAACCCAGGAAAGCTAAGGTTGTTAGGAGCTCAATCCCAATTGTTGCAAAGGATGACCAATCAGATGATCCACATGAGCAACAATCCTCCACAGAGAGACCATGACAACAATGACTTGAAGGATGATATTGTGACAAGACCAAGAGCTTGCAAAATATGTGGAGACATTGGACATACTTATAAAGAGCATACTGATCAGTGCCCTAATTGTGATGGAAGCCATCCAGTTGGAGAATGCCCCACATCTCAAGTTACATGTTTCCTCTGTGAAGGAACTGATCATGTCCCTGTCCAATGCCACATCTACCTTGTACTTCAAGCGATGAAACATCAAGCTAAGGAAGGGATGTATCAAGTCTTTGGGAACACCCATGAAGGTACAACTTCCACCAAGAATGATGAAGTCAAAGTAAAATCTCAAAACGCACCTCCATACAAAGTAACCAACTTTGGTGAGCATAAGAGGAAACGTGGACGTTTTCCTCGGAACCGTTCTAAGAATCGAGGAAGATTTCCTAAATTTGTGGTGGAACATGAAGAACATGAACTAATATACCTCTTAGCCTTGGAGAGACCCAAAAAGAAGAAGGACATTGGTGAACTACAGTGTTATAATTTCAAGGAACTAGGACATTATGCATCAAATTGTCCAGAAAAGGAGAAGAACAAAACAGAGGAACCCGAAGAAGGAAAAGAGAACCTAAAGAAGGATGATAACAAGAAGCTAGTACACTATGCAAGGGACTTCCCTAAGAACAAGAACGATGCTGAGAATCATGATAGGAACATGATGATCACTACCAAAGCTAATTTCAATGGATATTATAAGGATGGAGGTCTAGTTCCCTGTTTCAACTGTCACAATCTTGGACACTATGCCCATGAGTGTTTGGCGGAGAAAATTCTTGACTACCAATGTGAAGAATGTTTGGTAGGGAAATACCTCAACCATGTCACATGTTTCAAATGTGGTAATAAGGGACACTATGCAAACAACTTCCCAGAGAAGTAAGTTCGAAGATACAATCTAGTCAAATCCTTTTAAGGGTGGTAGTATCCTAGCTGTCCTGAAACCAACCTATTGTTTCTAGCCTTCCTGAATCTCGGGACGAGATTCCTTTTAAGGGTGGTAGCCTGTCACATCCCAAACTTTTCCAAATTTTGAATGTGAAAAAATCAAACAAACAAAAGAAATAAAGGATGAAATTTAGGGGGAAAAGAAACTTTTTGTTTCTAAATGGAAATACCAAAACCTTATTTAAACAAAATGAATTTTAACATAAGTAAGTGACAAAAAAATCAAATGCATTCATGCATCAAATGTATCTTGATCTTGAACACTTATTTTAAACCTTTGGAAAAAGGATAAACCAAAAACCTAAACCCTAATAAGAAAATTACCACATCAAGTTCAATTCAATTCTATGGCTATGTTCCATATAGAATTTGGGCATAAGCATATCTAAGTGATCTATATTTGTAAACAAAATTATAAAGCCACAAGAATTGGTTTCAAACTATTTGGAGCCATGGATAAAAAGTTATGATTTTTATAAGACTAAATACATTATCTCAAGGTCAATAAAGCTCTAGAGGAAAATAAATACTTGAAGGGAATAAAATTAATTTTATATAATGATAAAGATGTATTGAATAAAACTAAAGGAAATATTTTTGAACCTTATTGGAGACCTAGAGATATAGTTTTATAAGAAAAGGGTTTATAAAATAATAAAACTTAGGCATATGTGCCATGCCTTTTTAAATGAATATTACTTCAAAAAGAAAACAAATTCAAAATACTCTAATTGCACTAACTGCCAACTTATATTTTATAAAATATTCTGAAAAGATTTGGAACAAATATAAATCAAATTGGAACTCTTTTGCTAATTCAAAACTTGGTAAAAGAAAAGCTAAAAATACAAAAGGAAGAAAAAACAACAACACAGCAGCAACAGCCTGGTCGGCCCAACACTCAGCCCACTAAGCCCACCCGGCTAACCCTCTCCCCCTCGGTTTCTTTTCTCACTGTCCCCCTTCAGACCCCCTCTCACTAACGCCCCGGACCCACTCCCACGTCACCCTCCACCTCACCGTCTTCCACCACGAGACGAACAACTTGTTCCCCCTCCCCTATCGTTTCTCTATCGATTGAATTCGAGTAAATTCGCATCACTGCATGATTAAATCCCCACTATGGCCCCAGCCTCTAAATCCTCTCTCCTCCTCTTCATTTTCCTCACAGACGCCACCCCTAGAGAGCCCCCAGGCTCTCCAATTGTGAGCTCGAACCGCCGCACACCGACGGCACTCTGACGATGATTCCGGTGAATGCTGACTTCCCCTCGCCCTAACTTTTGTTCTATCCTCTTTGCCACGCTCTGCCGCACCTAATGACTCTGTCCATGCTTTTTTATATGCCCCAGGTCGTCGCCACGGTCACCACCAGCGTCTCCCTCTGCCGCCACTGTTCGTCGACAATTCCGGTAAGGCAAGGGTTCCCGCCGCCCCTTTCTGGCCACTACTAGGTGGTACTGGACTGGGCGCACTCTTCTGACCCATTTACTTGTCTGCTCGAGCCCTAGAACGATGCCACCATCTTATAGATGCGAGCTCTGCCGTCGGCAAGAACTCGGGCGAGGAATACAGGACGCAGCTGAGCACCCCTCTCTCCACCGCGACCATCAACGAGACCGCCACGACCTCTAGTAATAGTCCACGGACCCCTACCCCCTTTAGAATCGCCGGAGCATCACCCATTCAACGTGCCACCTCCGTGAGCAGTAGTTCAGCGCCGCCAGTTCCCAGCCAAGCCCTAGGAGCCGTTGGATATGTCACCAGCGGCTAAGATTAGATCCTTAGTCGAATGGGTACGGGCTGATCTGGTTCATCCGTTCCCACTTAAAATCTAGCGGCCCATAAGAGTCGATCCGACCGAATTGGTACGGGCCAATAGGATAGCGCCACGTCAGCCAGAGCGTCTATTTAATTTAGAAAATAAACAGAACATATGATTAACTTATAAATTCAATAACTTTTGATCCACAAATCAGAAAAATACAAACTTGGTGTCTATGCATTCATAAAAATGAGTAGAACACAGTGGAGTAATAATTTGGTACCTTTTTGAAGGTTAAAAATCACTTTTTATACAGAACCATTTGTTGAGTAATTTGAGTATAAAAAATTGTTGTGTAAATTATTTTTGGGTGAATCCTCTTGCAATTGGTTGTATATTGAACCATGTGACCAGAAACATCAACACCAAAAATTAAACTTATAATTTGATGGCAGTAGCAAATATCACAATAAATATGCCTTATTATAGTAAAAGAAAATTACTTTAAATAGCAAAATTGCACTAAAATGCTTCCAATTGGAAATTCCACCTATATAAAAAGACCAGTAGGTGTGTGTAATGTTCAGAACTTTGTTCTAACAACTTGTTGAATAAAGTGATCTTGTTGCATGCTTGCATGCATTTCATTGTATTCATGTCTTGTTTTGTGATGCTAGTTTTGAGAGTGCTTTTTGCTTGATTGTATTGTTGTAGACTTTGAGGAGTGTAATCTTTGAAAGATCAAGAAGAGTACCTAAATATTCTACTATCAAGGCAAGTGGCACTATCATCAAGTCCTACTATTTTCATTATACTTAGTGGATTTTTGTAGTATATGCATGGTAGACTATATTATTATGATATGCTATATCTCCTATATAGAATAGGGAATGGTGGTTTCTACTTAGTAGGTGAAACATCGTAGGATTAGAAGTGCTTAGCCCTGCTATAGTTTTCGGGATGGAATATCATATTATGATTATATGGAGTATTGGAAAATATATGTTTTCTATAATAAAACAAGTACTTAATGAAACACCTGGGTGGAAATGGGAATTGCTTGGATTATGTTGAGTGGTTACCCAGGGGCCATATCTATGGTCAGCTGGTGTATCGCACTTGTGGACGGCCAGCCAGGAACAAAGAGATTGGAGACGTTCTTGTTGTGAAGCTTCCAGTGCAGCCACATGGCATATGGGCTCTGCCTTGACCGACTAAGTTGCGAGAACTCAGCCAGACGGACAGAAGGTGGTAGTGATGATAGGATGGAACGCGTATGTGGTGGTCTGAGGGATTGCTTCTGAAAAGTATTGTCTCGATGCATGTCGAGTCTTGTGGGGAAAGTGCACCACCTCTCGAGAGGGTAAAACTAAGTACTTAGCTGTGTCCCCGGTTATGGACAATTTCTGAGCATCAAGACAATGAAGCAGAATCAAGAATCTCATCATTCTAATTTCCCAAGTTAAAACTTGATGGGTGAACAAGGGTTGTTGGTTCATTGATTTCTATCAATGGAACCTAGGTTCACTGATTTCTATCAGTGGTACTACTACGTTGTGATTAGAAATATTACCTGGAGTAAGGGATTACGAGTCTGCACCCATCATATTTGCCTATGGCACATGAAGATGATGGACTCCATGCTATATAGTTATATCTTCTGCCTTGTAATAAGATATCCATATGAGCTATGTAAGTTGTAATGAACCATTTTATTCCTGGATATGCGATGTAATATGACCTTTGTTTCTTGATATTACATCTTGAACTGTGGGTGCTAGCTATTCGATCCAAGGACTAACACTATAAACACAGGGATCTGCACCTTAACAGGTTCGGGTCTTGACAAGAAAATATGGAGATGTGAGCTTCTACCAAAGTAGGCTAGTTGATAAGATTTGTCAGAAAAATTATTTTGTTGCCTGCAAAACCATCAAGAACAAGTGAGTTGGAGGATGATATAGCCAAGGGAAAGAGTGGAACTTGGTAGTTATTATCATGGTCTACATTATGGTTCAAGTGCATTGCCAAAAATGCAGAAGGGTTGGAAATGAGGGAGTCCCAAATATGTGATATTGATAATAGTTTTCCAGACTTATTTTTGGTAGATTTAGGGTTTTTGACTAGAATTGTGAGAGGGGGTGATTTTGAGAGGATGCAAGTTTCCAAATCTTCATCAAATGGATGATGATGAAGGATATATTGAGTAGGATAGATCCAATCTTGATATTGGTCTTTGTTGACTTGGGACCTTCTAGAATGGGATAATTCTAGAAGTGTTCTGGTTAAGGGTTTTAGATAATCACCTAGTCGCTAGGGATCATATCTAGCTTTGGAAGCTTGCTTAGGGTTGATATTCTTGGGTTAGTTAGAGGATAGATGATGAGCTTCTAGGGTAGCTCATACTACTCCTAGGCAAACAAGTCAAGTAGCAGATCAAGGAAACTCTTCTTAGCAGATCAAGGCAATTCATCTTAGCAAGCAACTCAATCTACTACTAGGGTTATCATCTAACCTAGATTGAGATTATTATGAGTATTTTGAAGAGGTTGGACTTTTTTAACAAGGTAAGGTTCCTTGGTACATCTACCATGAATAGAATTGAAATTCTTTATAAAAGGTTTTGGAAAAACTAGAGGTAAGTGTAGTTGGAAGTTTTGTCTTGAAAACCTAAGGGGATTATATCATATAGATCTATATAGATTTGTCAATAGAAGCTACTAAAATAGTTTGGTTTGCAAATGCATCTTGGCTCAGGTTTTGAAATTCCAAAACATTTGAGAATATATAAAATGAGCTAAGATAGTTTTGTTAAATAGCTTTCGTCAAGTGATGGTGAGGTAAGGACTATATCATATGGAATACATTCATATGCACAAGCACAAGAAAATGACAAGGGAACAGTGCATCACTAAACAAGAAAAAGTTTTTGTTCCCCCTGATTTTTTCTTTCTGGACAACTAATCATGGTTTATGAAATTGGGGTGTTACATACCTTTCCCCCTTAAAAGAATATCGTCCTGGGATTTGAGAGAGTAAGGTTAGGGTATTTTGTGTTGGAGTTAGTGTTATGTGTTTCCCGCATACTAACTTGTCGGCTTTGTCTTCGAACAGGGTCACTACATCGATGAGGTTGAACTTCAACCGTCTTGGATGCACGAATGTTGAGCAGGTTCTAGTCCTGATTGCGATGGATGAGCTTCTCTTTTTGTCGGACTCGATTTCTCGAGAGCCTAGGCTAGGCGAACTATTTCTAGGTGGGACTTGGCGAAGGGTAGAGTCTACAACTTGATGTCTTTTTTGGTAAGGATCCACGGTGTTTTCCTTAGGGGATTCTTGTATCCTATTTAACAATTTAGGGCTGAAACTCTAGATGTTGTTTCTAGCGGAGGGTTACTCTATTTTTTTGGGAAAGACGCGGTCTTTCCCCCTTAGGGTTATATTAGGGTAGTTTGGAGATAACACAATCCTTTCTTCTGGAAGTCGATCGAGGATGTTAGTTGACTATCGCAATCATCTAACCAGAGTTGAAACCTTAAGATGAAATCCACGAAGTGGGTCCTATGAGAGGCTTATATACTACTTTTTATTAATACTTAGCCTATCGGGGCCCTTAAATTCATGGATCCACCAGATGGGTTAGAACTGATGGGGTTAGGAAAATCGGAGGTCCTTCAGTTGGGCCTTTAGTTGAAGTAGCAGAGGGGCTTCATAAAATCTTTAGGAGGTGCCCACTCTTAAGGTTTCTTCATACTCGTTGAAGGGTAGTTGGGTTGGCTTCAGGTATTCTTGTAGACTTCATTCTGAGCTTCTTTAGTACTGGAGGGTTTGAGTAGACTTTTGACATTGCCACTGGGGTCTATCCTCTGTTATTTTGTTGACTCTGGACTTGTCGCTTGGATATAGGCATCGGATTGGAGGTCTCCATGGAGTTACTTCCGGGAAGCGGTCTTTTGGATTTATGTGGAAAGACGCACTCTTTCCACCTTAGAGCTTTACTAAGGTCCATCGAGACTAGTGTAGATCCTCTGTCTGGGAGGGCTGGTGTGATACTAAAGATATGATGTGTTCCCCTAGGTCTTGAGTTGAGGTCACCGAGAGAACTTCTATTTTGTAAATCTTGTCAGGGTGGTTTCTTAACGAATCCTTAAAGAGTTAGCTCAGGGCAGTTAATGGTTAACGACTCTTCTTTCTAGTCTTCAATCAGGTTAGAGACATCCCATCTTCAGTGAAGTTATCTTCACTTGAATTATTGGTGTTGCTTCTGCTCGATGATGGAGTAGACTCGTTGTCTTCAAGATTTTGTAGTATTTTGGCCTTCTGGGGAGGAACTTCCCGTTGGTTTGGGTAGGGTCGACTGAGATAGGTAGTCTATTCGGGTTGTCGTAAGTTCTAATATAGCGAGGGTTAGTGGAGTCTGGTCTTAGCTTCTCATCTTGGTTAGCAAGTCTTGTGGTTCCTTATGGATAGTGAGGATCCTTTGGTGGTAGACTTCCTGCTTCAGTGAGACTCTGGTTATTGTCGTCCAATGAATGATGGCGTGCTGTGTCGATGACGAGTCTTGAGAAGTAACTTTGACGGAGTGTTCCATCCTACTGAGGAGGAGTGTGCATGGGTTCTCTAACTTGACGAAGTCAAACTTGAGGTTCTGGCAATGCTTTTCCTCTCATATTTCCCGAGGTTAGTATGGGTTCTGGTTAGCAACGACTAACCTGTGGGGTTTTCCTGAGTTACTAGGTGGGTTATCGATCCTTGAGTCACATTTGACTAAGGTAAAAACAAGCCATAACACACATACATAGTGAACAGAGCGATGGGCCGCAATGTTCTCTGTGAACAACACACATCAAGCAACACAATGCACACATAGGCAAGCAAACACAGCCTACTATGGGGACCAAGGAGTTCACTACTCGTGGTATAGGGGTATCCTATCTTGGGACAATCAATCCTATTTTTCATGTTATGGTGGTCTAGGTCACTATCTTGTGTATGAAGCCTTTGCTGAGTCATTGGACGCTTCTCGATAGTGTAGCGCTTGATTTCTTCTAGGTATGAGGATTCTGCTAGTAGGGCAATCTTGTAGTCTCCTTGTGTTTGCTGGTAGTTGCTTCTCTTCATCTCATCTTCATCGTCTTCACCTGGTTCTAGGTCCTAGTTATTTGAAATCCATAGATTTGAATTTTTGGACGAGAGATAGAGGAAACCAATTTTTGAAATTGTCTGAAATATGAGAGGATAAGAAGTATAACTTTTCGAAAGGCTTTTGAGGAAATAGTATTTCGAAAGTCGGTGTTTACAAAATAGTTTTCCTATCTAACGACCATGCTAACTAAGGTTCTCCTATAATCAGGATGGATCTGATACCAAGTCTGTGGGGTCCCCGGATTAATCCTCCGAGAAACCCTGTTATGCATACCACCATGATCCCATGATCAGTTAGTCGTGGCACATAACCGACAAGTATCAAAGTAAACATCCAATACTTAAACGGATATAGTCATAACTTATTTTCCATAATGGCTACATTCAACATCATAAGTGGAACTTTATCATGCGTAGAGCCCAAGCCATGCCTTAAACTATAGGCAGCTGACTAGAGAATGTCCTAGCTCGCATAGTCATCGATGTCACCTTCTTCTCGATATCTGACCCAGTTAATAGCCAGGGAAAATGCTAGTGAGTACTTTGAATGTACTCGCAAACCACCTTAAGAGAATAACAATAAAAAGAGGATATGCAATATGGCTGGGATAGTAGGAGGGCTCCGAGAGATTTTATTTTCTCAAATAGTTTCTCTTGTAGGTATAACATCTACATATCTTTTTTGAAAACTTTTGTAAAACATTTTGGAAGTCTTTTTGAAAAGTTTTGGAAAACGCTAGGATTGGGTAACCCATTTGTTCCTCCTTCCGGTCATCCCATGGCCATCTCCTTTCCTCTCTTTCCAACCATCCCATGGTCACAACATTTACCTTTCTAACCATCCCATGGTCAAAACATTTCCAAGCCTTTGCTTTTCCGAAGTCCTTTTTGAAATCAAAACCAGCACCGCTCTACAGCAACCTTCCCAACCGTCCATGACCGTCGACATGGCTATTCGAATAGATTTACACTCTGCACAAGTTGTACACTTTACCCACACCATTCGGTTACCCTGCCCTGATCGCCTAAGGATCGTGGGTCGAATAACCGATCAAGACTCTCTAGATGTCACTCTAGTATAGGCCCTACCCTATGAGTTGTTCCTCTCAATGCCGCGACGTCTGGGCCAAATACCAATAGGAGCACATTCCGACTCCTCTAGAGTGGAATCATAGTATCGCCCGGCTGCTCTCGAGGATAGTTCGCAATTCCTCTAGGTGACTGTCTAACAGTTGACCCTTTTTGTAAAGGAACCCTAACATTAGAGGGAGTTGATCCCTTATAAGTAGGTGTGAGAATTCCCATGCTAGAGTATCAAACATCAAGTCCATCCCTATCCCATTCTAGAGTAATGTGGTTGCACGGGTTAATTGTTCTAGCAAAACTGCAAAGAACTGGGTGCGTTTTCATAAACCTTTTTCCTCAATCTTTCCTTCAACATTTTGTAAAACAAAACCTTTTTACTTTCTCGAACTCCCATTGGTAGGTCAAACCTCACCAAGGTTTTACCATAAAACATTTTGTAAAACTTTTCCAGGGTCTTCCCATCCTATAGCTTTGCTTCGACTAAAACAGAGTCTCTAAAGGGGTATGGTGTTATACACCAACTATCATACTAGGGAAAAGTAGGTGTCATCAAGGGGTTTGTACTTAATAGTACAAAAGTGTAATGGTTTGGAGGTGCCAAGCCACTACCATGTATAGATCATCATATAATAAAACAATGCAGTTTTCATAGAACAATAGGTAAATCATGCATAAGTAAAACAGTAGGACAAGACATTTGAGCAAGAAGGTGCTTGCCTGAGATCAGCAATCTGTCAATATATGTCCCTGGACTTCTTCTTAAAAATACAATAATAACCAAACAATAACCATCTTCTTATGGTCTCCGATATAATCGTATCTATTGTCGTTATGAATCACATGCAAGTAAACAAAGGGCACAATCAACACAAGGCATACAACCAGCCATACAATACAAGCAACATACATACAACACATTACTAACTTTAGTAGGTTTTGGTAGATTGAGTTTATAGCACTTGGAATTAATAAAATTTCCTTTGTGGAATTTCCTTTATGACTTAATTGTCAAATACCACCTAAGGAAGGGGTTTGGAACCAGGGCTTTGGTCTGCATGATATCAATGTATAAAAATGATATCATTAGACAGGTATTCAAAACAACAAGGCCACCAAAAGTTGTTTCATGATTTCATCACTTTTCTTTAATTATTTATAATTATTATAGTGAAAATAACCCTTGTTTAGGTGAATAATTTCCCACAAAAGATCTGGAGCTCAAATAAAATTTTCCTGTCACACTAGTGCTCCATTGCATTCCAACGTGTTCTAGGGCTTTTTAACCACGGTTTTAAACATGGAGTGTCATTGCATGTGTTCTTTTCCAAACCACAATGATCCACATGACCACACACACGCAAGTGGGACTGGTGATACAACCTCTGTCACACTGGTGCTCCATTGCATGCGTTATTTTACAAACCACATTGATTGACATGAGCACACACACTCAAGTGGGTGTGGTTATGCAACCTCTGTCACACTAGCACTCCATTTCATAAGGCTTTTGCATTCAACATGTTCTAGGGCTTTGTGACCATGGTTTGACACATGGAGTGTCATTGCATGTGTTCTTTTCCAAACCACAATGATCCACATGCACACTCAAGTGGGTTTGGTGATGCAACCTCTGTCACACTGGTGCTCCATTCCATGTGGAAGTTGCGTATCAACATGTTCTAGGGCTTTCTAACCATGGTTTAACACATGGAGTGTCATTGCATGTGTTCTTTTCCAAACCACAATGATCCACATGACCTCACACACTCAAGTGGGTGTGGTGATGCAACCTATGTCACACTGTTGCTCCATTGCATGTGGCAGGTGCATTCCAACATCTTATAGGGGTTTTTGTTATGTCATGGCATGTGTTCTTTTCCAAATCACATTGATCCATATGACCACACACACTCAAGTGGGCATGGTGATTCAACCTCTGTCACGCTAGTGCTCCATTGCATGTGGCAATTGCATTCCAACATGTTCATGGGCTTTGTGACCATGGTTTAACACATTGTGTGTCATTGCATGTGTTCTTTTACAAACCACAAAGATCGACATGTCCACACACACTCAAGTGGGTGTGGTGATGCAACATCTATCACACTGGAGCTCCATTGCATTCCAATGTTGCATTCCAATATGTTCTAGGTCTTTTTAACCACAATTTGACACATGGAGTGTCATTGCATGTGTTCTTTTTCCAAACCACAATGATCCACATGGCCACACACACGCAAGTGGGACTGGTGATGCAACCTCTCTCATGCTAGTTCTCCATTGCATGTGTTCCTTTCCAAACCACATTGATCCAGATGACCACACACACTCAAGTGGGTATGGTGATGCAACCTAGGTCACACTGGTGCTCCATTGCATTTGGCTGTTGCATTCAACATGTCCTAGGGCTTTCTGACCATGGTTTGACACATGGAGTGCCATTGCATGTGTTCTTTTCCAAACCACAATGATCCACATGACCACACACACACTCAAGTGGGTGTGGTGATGCAACCTCTATCACACTGGTGCTCCATTCCATGTGGAAGTTGCATTCCAACATGTTCTAGGGCTTTCTATCCATGGTTTGACACAATGGAGTGTCATTGCATGTGTTTTTTCCCAAACCATATTGATCCAGATGACCACACACACTCAAGTGGGTGTGGTGATGCAACCTCTGTCACACTGGTGCTCTATTGTATATGGCATTTGCATTCCAACATGTTCTAGGGAGTTCTGTTGTGTTATTTCATGTGTTCTTTTCCAAACCACAATGATCCACATGACCACACACACTCAAGTTAGTGTGCTGATGCAACCTCTGTCAAAATGGTAGTCCATTTCATGTGGTAGTTGCATTCCAACATATTCTAGGGCTTTGTGACAATGGTTTGACACATGGAGTGTCATTGCATGTGTTCTTTTCCAAATCACAATGATCCACATGACCACACACACTCAAGCGGGTGTGGTGATGTCACCTCTGTCACACTGGTGCTCCATTTTATTCCAACTTGTTCTAGGGCTTTATGACCATGGTTTGACATAATTGAGTGTTATTGCATGTGCTCTTTTCCAAACCACATTGATCCACATGACCACACACACTCAAGTGGGTGTGATCATACAACCTCTATCACACTCATGCTCCATTGCATGTGGGAGTTGCATTCCAACGTGTTCTAGGGCTTTCTGTTGTGTCATTGCATGTGTTCTTTTCCAAAACACATGTCCACACACAATCAAGTGGGTGTGGTGATGCAACCTCTATCACTCCGGTGCGCCATTGCATGTGGCAATTGCATACCAACGTGTTCTAGGGCTTTATGACAATGGTTTGACACATGGAGTTCCTTTGCATGTCTTCTTTTCCAAACCATAATGATCCACATGGCCATACACACTCAAGTGGGTGTGGTGATGCAACCTCTATCAGATTGGTGCTCGATTGCATTCCAATGTTGCATTCCAACATGTTCAAGGGCTTTTTGACCACGGTTTGACACATGGAGTGCCATTGTATGTGTTCTTTTCCAAACCACAATGATACACATGACCACACACACTCAAGTGGGTGTGGTGATGCAACCTTTGTCACACTATTGCTCCATTGCATGTGGCAGTTGCATTCCAACATGTTATAGGGCTTTCTGTTGTGCCATTTCATGTCTTCATTTCCAAACCACATTGATCCACATGACCACACACACTCAAGTGGGTGAGGTGATGCAACCTCTATCACACTAGTGCTCCATTGCATGTGGAATTTGCATTCCAACATCTTCATGGGCTTTTTGACCATGGTTTGACACATTGAGTGTCATTGCATGTGTTCTTTTACAAACCACAATGATCCATAAGACCACACACAGTCAAGTGGGTGTGGTGATGCAACCTCTATCACACTGGTGCTCCATTGCATTCCAACATGTTCTAGAGCTTTTTAACCACGGTTTGACACATGGAGTGTCATTGCATGTTTTCTTTTCCAAACCACAATGATCCACATGACCATACACACGCAAGTGGGACTGGTGATGCAACATCTGTCACACTGGTGCTCCATTGCATGTGTTGTTTTCGAAACTATAATGATCCACATGACCACACATACTCAAGTGGGTGTGGTGATGCAAACTCTGTCAGACTGGTGCTCGATTGCATCCCAATGATGCATTCCAACATGTTCTAGGGCTTTGTGACCATGGTATGACACATGGAGTGTCATTGCATGTGTTCTTTTCCAAACCACAATGATCCACATGACCACACACACTCAAGTGGGTTTAGTGATGCAGCCTCTATCACAGTGGTGCTCCATTCATATGGCAGTTGCATGACAACATGTTCTAGGGTTTTTTGTTGTGTCATTGCATGTGTTCTTTTCCAAACCACATAGATCCACATGAACACATAGGTAATTGGGTGTGGTGATGCAACCTCTATCACACTGGTGCTCCATTGCATGTGGAAGTTGCATTCCAACATGTTCTAGGGATTTTTTACCATGGTTTGACCCATGGAGTGGCATTGCATGTGTTGTTTTCAAAACCACAATGATCCACATGACCACACACACACTCAAGTGGGCCTGGTGAAAGAGCATGTGGGCCCCCGTGTGTGGTTTTGGTAATTAATGACAATCTTTATGGACTAATGTGTGTACTAATTTGCACTTGTAGGAATTGTCCATTGGCATCGCTTGGAGTATGTGTTGGCTCCAAGGTGGAAGATATGAAGAAGAAGATGCGGTGTGCAAGCTCATAAGGCTTCATCCCGAGAAGATCTCGTGTTTGTTGCTTGCCATCCTCGTTGTTCATGGATCGATGAAGACAAGATCAAGTATGCTCAAGGCAAAGGTATTCTTGATAGGTTTTCCATTTTGTCGGTCTAGCGTTGGTAGTTGAGAGAACGGGTTTAGGATAGATAGCCGTACTACCGAGAGGAGCTCTCGAGTGACTATCTCGATCATATCATTCGGAGAGAGCTCAAACCTTTGCATACTTGCATCATCATATTTGGTTGTTTATTTGTCTTATCCATGTGAGGATATAAATCTTGTGGCTATCTTCATAACAAGCTCTTGTTCATCAAAATCGGATCTCCCTTTTATATCTTGTTGCGATTTTGATCTTGGCGGTTTTCCGGATTCTCACCAATTTAGGTATCTCACATTATACTACTTTTAGTTGGATAGCTCCTGTCATGATCTTTCCAACGCAATTGGTTTCATGTCGATCGGAGCTTCCTAACTAAACTTATAGCCGTTTGTATTTTGCCTCTTTTGTTTTAAAATGAAAAAGGAAAATCCTCCTCTTCTTGGGCCGAGTGATAGTACCGTTGGGTACTACCGCCCGCCCCTGAGCACTTCCCACTTGTCTCTAACCCGTCCGGTGGGTCTGTCCGGTAGAACCGGCCTAGCCCAATAGTACCGCCTTGGCTGGCCGGTACTACCGGCCGGCCCAACAGCTTGCCAGCCCCCTTCCCAGCTCGCTTCCACCTCTACTCTCGCTAGCCCACACGCGCCTGCCCCGTTCCCCCTCGCCCGACATGCGCCTTCCCTGCTTCCCTCGCTCTTGCTCCCGATCCCCTGCTCGCGCTACGCGCTCGCGGGCCGCGGCCGACTGGCCCAGCGCAGCCGCCGCCGCTTCGCAGCCCAGCTGCCGCTGCTACTTGTCAACACCCGGATTTTGAATCCCAGATGCCTATTATGCCATACATCTCAATCCCAGGATTACCATTTTTGCGAGACATAACAGATTGGATATCACAGTACATCATCCATTACAAACCATAATAAGGTCTTACACAAATACAGGATCTCATGATCCAGTCTTAGTACAAACAAGTAGCGGAATAATAAGCGTAGCGGTGGGCTCCATCTTGATTGTCATAGGCAATGCTGACGATGGGAGATGATCCTAGTTGTCATAGCCGTCCTGTTGTCCTCCTTCCGGATAGTCCTCCTCATAGTCTGGCCACGGGAATAGCCAGGGACAATGTCAACAGCTGGATTTTTAATCCCAGATGCATGTTATGCCATATATCACAATCCCAGGATTACCATTTTTGTGAGGCATAACAGATTGGATATCACAATACATCATCCATTACAAACCATAATAAGGTCTTACACAAATAAAGGATCTCATGATCCAGTCTTAGTACAATCAAGTAGCAGAATAAATAGCATAGCGGTGGGCTCCATCTTCAGTGTCACAGGCAATGCTGACGATGGGAGATGATCCTAGTTGTCTTAGCCGTCCTGCTATCCTTCTTCCGAATAGTCCTCCTCATAATCTGGCCACGGGAATAGCAAGGGACAAAGCCATGGGTACTCTTTAAGTACTCGCAAACTATCACTAACAAGTAAGTAGTTCTAGTAGGAATGCTAAGTTCTAAGTTCATTTGTAAAGTTTAGTTTGAAACCTAAGCTAAGTTCAGAAACAAAGAAAGATAAAAGAAAGTTTGAAATCACGTAAGTGGGAACTTAGTTGTCATAGTCACAACCATGTTGTGGTCAATTCAGGTCACAATTCATTTCATAAGTCATTTTGAAAACATCTGACAATGGAACAGTATGGCCACTCCAACTATCCATAACCGTGGTACACTTTCACCACAAAATTCGATACATTTGTCAGGGATAACCCTGAATCATCATACTTAGTATGTAGATAATCAAACATAACCTTTCCTTTACACACTCTAGTATAAGCACCTCTCCTATGAGCTTGGCCTCCCAGCCATGGCCATCTGTCATCCTGGGCACTGCATAGGTGGACAACATTGAGAGGTAGCCTCATCTCAAACCTCTCCCGTGAGGGAACCAATACTAATGCATATAAACTTCCGGCTAAGCCTTACCCAATTCAAGTATTGTGGTTGTACGGTAAAATTGGAATGGTATCGCATCCGAACCCAACCATCAATTTTTATAAAGGGGCTAAGGCTCATGGCTCAACATTTTCATCATCATAAACCATTTGTGTTTCTCAACACATGTCAAAACGTCTCAATATAATGACTCATCATTCCAAGGTTTTCATAAGCATTTTCCCATCTAGAGTGATCAAGTTTTTGGTTTAGCTCTAATCACTAAGTTAATAGTGTTCACTAAAGTGGGATGCTAACCTCAATCTCATGCCATAGAATGACATCTAAGTCTCACTAGATAGGCCAAGTTTTATACTCTTTATGCTATCTATAATTAAAGTACATAACTATGGTAAAGTAAAAGAAAGTAAAGCTTGTAAGTAAAACTTAGGATAGGTATAAATCAAAAGGTATAACCAAATCATGCCTAATGCATATTGCTTAGGTTAACTTGCATCTAGTGATGGCTTGCAAGTTTTAGCTTGCCAATAATAGCTTGCATAGTTAAGAAACTTGCAAGTGTTATCTTGCCTTAATTGGTGCAGTGATTGAAGTTTTCTTCATCTTCTTCGGGGTAGAACTCCTCCTCCTCGTAGACTTGGTCGTTACTATCGTCTATAAATACATACGGGATACACAATCACCAAACAATACTTAACTACTCTATTTAGCACACTAAGGCACACACTTGATGATCTAGCATCATCACATTCATCACAAGATTTAATGAACTAGTTTCATTTATTTTATTTGAGAAAATTAATTTCTACTCATTGAAATTAATTAAGATTTAATATTCTCCAATTTAAAATATGGTATCATGTGGGCACATGTCATCACCACATATTCTAATACATGGGAATGTGATTTAAATGTTGGATCACATTTTATAAAGTTTAGGATTAATATTTAAATAATTTAAAGTGACTAGAAATTCTTATATAGCATTATTTTGGTACTAGTCCAAAGTCACTGCATGCAAACCTAAATATTATTACCTATTCAGATAGGTATTGTCAAATGTGAGTTTTGAGAGTTGTAATCAACTCAAAAGCTATTATGGTTGATTTCTGAAAAATGTTTGAATGTAGAAAAGTCTCTGTCTTGTTATATTTGCTATAGGTGATCTATAACTCTAATTGAATTAAATCCAACGGTCTTGGATAGAGATTTAAATTATATTTCCAAAAAAATTGGAATCATGTCATTTGGTTAAGTAAATCTTTCTGAATTGATTTTTAAACTAGGGGACATAATCTAGATTATGTCTAAATAGAAAAATCTAAAATGGGCCGGCCCAGTGGCACTCCGCGGCGCAGCTGGCAACTGACAAGGGGGTCCCGCATGTCAGTGGCACAACTCAACACGAAGCGGTACGGGGCGATGTGGACCGTGCGATTAGAACCTAGATCAACGGCTCCGGTTCATCGCCGATGACGGACTAGTCGCCGGCGAGACGGAACCCTAGCAGCTCGGTGGGGGTCTACTGGGGGCTTACCAGGGCTCCATCTAACATGGCGATGGGGGCGAACGAACGAGGAGATGAGGGCAGACTCAGGCGAGGTCGCGGCGGCTCCTGGGGTGGTCGCAATCGACTGCCCCCTTCTTCTACTGGGCCTGGCACGGCTCGAGGAAGGGACCTAGGGCAGCGGTGTGATCACGCCTACCTCCCTGGTGTGGCGGAAGAGGGCGGGGATGTGTACTGCGACATGGGCATGGTCGGCCGACGATCATGGCATCGGGGTGGCGCGGCACTGCTGCTGGGGGCTAAATGGTAGCTTGTTTATGGTCTGGTTAGAGCTAGGGGAGACAAGGGAACAAGATTGAGCCCAATTGGCTCGACAAAGCATTGATCCAAATAGTGTTAGTTAGGCAGATTTATTTTTTCCTGCCAAGTGTTTGACAAAATGGCCGCAAGAAGATTTTATTTGAATTTTGAAATGATTTTTGGTGGATATGTTAGTCATATGCTTAAGCATCTGTGGTTTCATGGGATTGTCAAGGTGAACTCATTTAAGTGGTTTTTGAAAAAGTGTGATCTATGCATATGAAAAGGATTCCATTTTCAAATGCCATTTAAATTTAGTGTTTAAATGTTTTTGTAAGAATTCAAAGTGGGCCTTGGTAGATCATTACTTGTACTAACAAGGGGTGCAAAGAGTTAGAATTGTTTCTGTTTGAATTTCACTTCTAGAAACACCTAAAGTGACCCAGTGGATTAAAATGGCAAAAGTGACCACTTGCATTTATTAATCTTATTTGATTTCTTTTTCTTTGGGTTTTGCTTGAGAATGATCTAGATGATGTGGAATTCATATTTGAATCATTTTACAACCATTAGAGCAAACAAACATGGAAATTCAAAACAATTCTATATTAATGCAACACACATATGCATTCCTAATTGTTTTAATAATAAAAAGTTTTTGTTAACCCAAAATTGGGTGATTTGGATCTTGATAATCTTGATTAAAGTTTTGGGATGTTACAAACCTTCCCCCCTTAAACAAAATCTCATCCCGAGATTTAAGTAAAGAGATCTGGAAACTCAGTCCTAATGTAATCTTCTCGCTCCCAAGTGGCTTCTTTTTCGGTATGGTTGCTCCATTGGATCTTAAGAAACTTGATACTCCGGGTCCTAGGGGTTCTGTAAGCTTCTTCCAAGATACGGATGGGCACTTCACGATACGTCAGATCCTTGTTGATATCAATGGCTCGGTGATCGATGTTCTTGAAAACTTCGGTCTTCTCCGGCACTTCCAAGCATTTGCGAAGTAACGAGATATGGAACACATTGTGGATGGCAGACATCTCTTCTAGCAGTTCCAGTTGATACGATACTTCTCCTCAATGATTCAGAATCTTGAAGGGTCCGATATATCTGGGGGCTAACTTTCCTTTCAGGCTAAAAAGTTGCGTTCCCTTTAATGGCAAAACTTTGAGATACACAAAATGTCCAACATTGAAAGTCAGGTCTCTATGTCTCTTGTCAGCATAACTCTTTTGTCTGGATTGGGCGGTCTTGAGATGCTCACGTACTTTTTGAACCTTCTCTTCGGCTTCTCGTAGGATGCCGGGTCCAAAAATCTGACTCTCTCCTACTTGCGACCAATTTAAAGGGGATGGCACTTTCTTCCATATAAGAACTCAAATGGGGCCATTTGCAAACTGGCTTCATAACTGTTGTTGTATGAGAATTCTGTGAAAGGCAGACAATCTTCCCATTTTGATCCATACTCTAACACACAAGCTCTCAACATATCTTCTAAGATTTGGTTGACTCTTTCAGTCTGTCCGTCGGTCTGCGGGTGATAAGCTGTTCTGAAATTCAACTTGGTTCCTAATCCTTCTTGGACTTTCTGCCAAAATCTTGAGGTAAATTCCGTTCCTCAATCCGACACTATGGTCTTGGGGGTTCCATGCAGACTAACAATTCTAGCAATGTACAACTCTGCTAGCTTTGAACTTTGGTAGGTTATCTTGACAGGTATAAAATGAGCTACCTTGGACAGTCTAAGAACGATGACCCAGATTGAGTCATTTCCCCTACTAGAAGTAGGCAAACCGGTGATAAAGTCCATTCTGACGGAATCCCATTTCCATTCCGGAATCTGCAATGGTTGCAACAGTCCTGCGGGTCTCTGATGTTCCGCTTTGACTCTTTAACAGATATCACACTTGATGATGTAGCTTCCGATTTCTCTCTTCATCTTGTGCCACCAAAATTGCTACTTCAAATCTTGATACATCTTCGTTCCTCCGGGGTGGATAGAATAAAGAGTATCATGAGCTTCTTGCATGATAACTTACTTCAGCTCTGAATCTACTGGCACAAAAATACGTCTTTTGTACCACAAAACTCCTTCTTCGTCTTCAGTGGATCCAGGCACCTTTCCTGTACCAATACGACACTTGATTCCGTCGATACTTGCATTTCCCTTCCGGCTTCCTTGATTTGGATAATCAAAGTGGGTTGAAGTTCAACGCTAGATAAAAATCCTTTGCTAACTAGCTCAGTTCTAAACTGCTCCAACTCTTCATGTAAACTTGGCTGCTTCTCCTTGATCATGGTGTTTAACCTAAACGACAGTCTGCTAAGAGCATCCACTACCACATTGGCTTTGCCGGGGTGATAGTGAATGTCATGGTCATAATCCTTGATTAACTCTATCCATCTCCTTTGCCTCATATTCAGCTCCTTCTGAGTGAAAATATACTTCAAGCTCTTGTGATCTGAATAAATCTCGCATCGATTACCCATAAGATAATAATGCCATGTCTTCAAAGCCAAAACTACAGCTGCTAATTCGAGATCATGGGTAGGGTAGTTCTGCTCATGCTGCTTCAGTTGTCGAGACAGATATGCGATGACTTTGCGTTCTTGCATCCATATACATCCGAGACCAATCTTGGATGCATCACAATACACATCAAACGGCTTCTTGATATCGGGCATAATCAATATTGGGGCTGAAATCAATCTCTTCTTAAGCTCTTGGAAACTTGCTTCACATTTGTCAGTCCATTCAAACTTCTTGTCCTTCTTCAACAATTGGGTCATGGGTCTTGCGATGCTCAAAAATCCTTCTACGAACTTGCGGTAATATCCCGCTAATCCGAGAAATGCACGGACTTGGGTTTGAGTGGTTGGGGCTTCCCATTCTTCAACATCTTTGATTTTGGCGGGATCAACAGCGACTCCTCCTGCCGACACAATATGTCCGAGGAATCCTACTTCTTTCAGCCAAAACTCACATTTGCTGAACTTGGCATACAACTGATGCTCTCTAAGGGTTTCAAGGATGATTCTCAGATGTTGCTCATGGTCTTCTTCTGACTTGGAATAGATTAGAATATCGTTGATAAACACAACGACAAACTTATCCAGAAAGTTCATAAAAATCTTATTCATGAGATTCATGTAATAAGCGGGGGCATTGGTTAATCCAAAAGACATGACCGTATACTCATACAATCCATATCTGGTGGTAAAGGCGGTCTTTGGAATATCCATTGCACGAATCTTAAGTTGGTGATAACCAATCCTAAGATCAATCTTAGAGAACACTCTATCACCAGTAAACTGATCAAATAGATCTTCTATATTTGGCAATAGGTACTTGTTCTTGATGGTGACATCATTCAGCTTTCGGTAATCTATGCACAAACGGTTGCCTCCATCCTTCTTGTCGATGAACAACACGGGCGATCTCCAAGGATATGCGCTTGGTTGAATCAAACCTTTTGCTAGCATAGCATCCAATTTATTCTTCAGCTCCACTAACTCTAATGGGTTCATGCTATAGGGTCTCTGAGCTATGGGTCCGGTTCCAGGAATTAGTTCAATAATGAACTCAATATCCCGGTCCAGGGGCTTACCCGACAATTCATCTGGGAATACGTCGGGTATTCACAGACTACTCTGACTTGGTCTATGGTGGGTAGGGCTATACTCTTGTTGCATTTGAATTGACGGGGCAAGGTTTCAGATATATGCTCTACTGATACTCCTGAGCTACTGGTCATGGTGATGGCTTTCTTGGCACAGTCTATCAATCCTTTATGCTTCGACATCCAATCCATTCCTAGTACTACTTCCAAACCTTTGGTTCCAAGTACTATTATATTGGCATAAAAATCTATCTCATGTATTCTGATAGGTACAGCTTTGCAAATTTTTCGAGGTTTGGTGGTTGAACCAGGTATTTGAACATCATAACATGCTTCAAGTTGGTTGGGTGAATCTTACTAGTGCATGCAAATTCTTCAGTAACAAACGAGTGAGATGCTCCAGAATCAAACAACACTCTTGCTAATACTGAGTTGACAGAAAACATACCCAGCATGACATCTGGCGCTTGTTGGGCTTCTTCGGCGTTCATGTGGAAGAGACGCCCATTGCGGTTGTGAGGATTCCCTGGGGCGAATCTTCTTCCAGGAAGAACACGGCGCTGCTGCTGAGATGGGGCATTCACATTGGTAGTGGCGGCAATCTTCTTGGGACACTCATTAGAGTAGTGACCCTTCACTCCACACTCAAAACAAGTAATATGAGACTTGTCTTTTGCTGCCACGGGAACGGCATTACTTCCAGTCCTCGGGGCAGTGCTATTGTTATTGTTGTTGTTGGACTTGGGCGGTGCACGGTTCAAGTTGTTGGAGTTGCCGGGGTGGCTGTTGTTGTTTCCTCTGGACTTCACATTTCCTCCACTACGGTTGGGGTAGCTTGGACAAGACATTGGGGGTCAATTGTTCCGCGGGGCATATCCGGCAGACGGGTTGGGGCGATACTTCTAGGCACTGTGGGACCCAGCTTGGTGCATCATCCGACGTTTGCGATTGTAATTCGCCTGGTTGATCTTCCCTTCCATCTGAATGGCAGAGTTGACTAGCTCTTCGAGGTCATCAAAACGGATGTTGACGAGTACCGTCTACATCTCATCATGCAGTCCGTTCAGGAATCTCTCCTTCTTCTTGGCTTCAGTGTTGATCTCATCAGGTGCATACCTGGTGAGAGACAAGAATCTGTCATGGTACTCCACTACCATCATTCTGCCTTGCTTTAGTTCTCTAAATTCATCTCTCGTTCTGGTGACTAAACCCTGCGGCCCATGGGTGCGGCTGAACTTGACTTTGAAAGCTTCCCACGTCATCACTTGACCGTGGTTCATCGTGCGGGTGCTGTTCCACCAAGCTCTTGCATCTCCTGCCAGATAGTGGGTGCCAAACAGAACTTTCTCGTTGGCATCCACTCCTGCGACTTCTAAGTTATTCTCCATGGTCTGTAACCAATCATGAGCATCCAGCGGGTCTTCAGACTTGCTAAAGATTGGGGGATTGGTATTCTGGAAGATTTTGAGCTTGGATCCATGATGATACTGATTTCCATGGCCCTGATTGTTGTGGGACATATGGGCGATCTGTTGCAGGGTAGCTAGGTTGGCTTGGCGCTCTGCTCTACTAGCTTCACGGTCCGCAATTAGCGTTTGCAAATCTGCAGCATCGGGTCCTGCGATGAGCTGCTCCCTCCTTGGTTTCTACGATTCATCTGAATATTGAGATAGATAATGGGGTAAGAGGGAAAGTTCTAAGGTTCATGGTTTTGTTTTCAAAGCTAAAACTTTGAGTTTGACTCAGGTTTTGCAAACTAACTTCTTTTCATTCATTCAAGCAAAGCACACGATACAAACACACACACCACAACAAAAGGAAAACATATGGTTTTAAGAACCATTCTGTAAGATAAGATACAATGGGACCGATACTTCTCACTTCTACGATAGTGCTCTAGTGCATCTACTCATCATCGATGAAGTCGGAGTCATCATCATCTGTGTAGAAGTCCGTGGCATCATCCTCCAGGTAGTCATCATCATTGCTGAGGTATGAGTGAATATCCCCTGGATGTCTTCACCTTCTTCCTCTTCTTCTTTTGCTGCAAGCTGAGCTTCCTGCTCCTTGATGGTCTTCTCGAGGTCGGCCACCTTCTTGCGAAGATGGGTGATGGTGCGATCCTTCTTCTCATGTTGCCGGCGAAGTAATTGACGATCCTTGACGAGCCGTGAGAAAGTCTGGGCCTTCTGGGTGGCAATGGCAAGGTTGTCGTTGGCGTATGCTCGAGCATTGTCCAATTCCTTCTGTCTGTCATACAGCAGAAAGTCGAGGTTCTCCACTTGGCGCTTCAACTCTGGGTGACTTGGCATCCCCAGAGCCATTCCCATAGAATCACGCCTTGCATAGTGAGCAAAGTGAGTTCCCTGGATCAAGTTGACATTATGTCCGCAAAGATGAGCGAGAGCTTCATGCATAGCCCTGGCTAATCCATCTAGCCAGTTGTTCTCTCTCACGGTGAATTTAATCTTCTCGGAAAGAGGTGCTTCCATCTTGCCTCGAAGATCAGCAACTATTAGCCATTGTAAATCTCCTCCTGGGTGGTCCTTGAGTTGAGCTCCGAAGAATTCCGGATGCGGGCGCTCAAGGTACTCAGATAGTGCATCAAGATCCCTCTCGAAGATCAGTTGGCATCTGTTGCCCAACTGGTAGAACTTGCAGTACTGAACTTCCATCTATAAGAATTTAGGATGAGAAAGTTAGTGTGGTGATCAAGTGTGTCAAATTTTATGTAGCAATGTAAGAGTTTTTGAGGAACATGAATCTTTTTGAAAGAATCTCAAGGGTAAGAGGGGAAATAGGTTTTCATAAATACTCACTTTGGTTTTTGAAACTAAGTTTTTGTTCAGACTTCCATTCTAACTAGGGTCTCCTATGGTCAGGATGGCTCTGATACCAACTTGTCAACACTCGGATTTTTAATCCCAAATGCATGTTATGTCATACATCGCAATCCCAGGATTACCATTTTTGCGAGACATAACATATTGGATATCATAGTACATCATCCATTACAAACCATAATAAGGTCTTACACAAATACATGATCCAGTCTTAGTACAAACAAGTAGCGGAATAATAATCGTAGCGGTGGGTTCCATCTTCAATGTCACAGGCAATACTGACGATGGGAGATGACCCTAGTTGTCATAGCCGTCCTGTTGTCCTCCTTCCGGATAGTCCTCCTCATAGTCTGTCCACGAGAATAGCCAGAGACAAAGCCATGAGTACTCTTTAAGTACTCGCAAACTATCACTAACAAGTAAGGTAGTTCTAGTAGGAATGCTAAGTTCTAAGTTTATTTGCAAAGTTAAGTTTGAAACCTAAGTTGAGTTCAGAAACAAAGAAAGATAAAATAAAGTTCTAAATCAACTAAGTGGGAACTTAGTTGTCATAGTCACAACCATGTTGTGGTCAAGTCATGTCACAATTCATTTCATAAGTCATTTTGAAAACATTTGACAATGGAATAGTATGGCCACTCCAACTGTCCATAACAGCGGACGCAGCTATTCGAATAGTTTGACACTCTGTAGAGGTGGTACACTTTCACCACAAAATTCAATACATCCGTCAGGGATAACCCTGAATCATCATACTTAGTATGCGGATAATCGAACATAACCTTTCCTTTACACACTCTAGTATAAGCACCTCTCCTATGAGCTTGGCCTCCCAGCCATGGCCATCTGCCATCCTGGGCACTGCATAGGTGGACAACATCAAGGGGTAGCCTCAGCTCAAACCTCTCCTGCGAGGGAAATCATACTAATGCATATAAACTTCCGGCTAAGCCCTACCCAATTCAGGTATTGTGGTTGTACGGTAAATTTGGAATGGTATCGCATCCAAACCTAACCATCTGTTTTTATAAAGGGGTAAGGCTCATGCCTCAACATTTTCATCATCATAAACCATTTGTGTTTCTCAACACATGTCAAAACATCTCAATAGAATTACTCATCATTCCAATGTTTTCATAAGCATTTTCACCAAGTATTCCCATCTAGAGTGATCAAGTTTTTGGTTTAGCTCCAACTACTAAGTTAAGAGTGTTCACTAAGGTGGGATGCTAATCTCAATCTCATGCCATAGAATGATATCTACTATAGGCCAAGTTTTATACTATTTATGCTATCTAAACTACTTTCTAAAATCACACGAAGCATTACTAGAAGTAAAGGAAACTTTGGTAAAGTAAAAGGTAAAACTTGTAAGTAAAACTTGGGATGGGTATAAATCAAAAGGTATAACCAAAGCATGACTAATGCATTTGCTCAAGTTAAGGGGGCAAGTGTTGACTTGGTTAGTTCTAGCTTGCCTTGATTGGAGTAGTGGTTGAAATTCTCCTTGTCTTCTTCGGGGTAGAACTCCTCCTCCTCGTAGACTTGGTCGGTACTATCGTCTATAAATATATATAGAATACACAATCACGAAACAATACTTAACTAGTCTATTTAGCACACTAAGGCACCTATTTGATGACCTAGTATCATCACACTCATCACAAGATTTAGTGAACTAGTTTCATTCATTTTATTTGAGAAAAGTAATTTCTACTGATTGAAATTAATTAAGATTTAATATTCTCCAATTAAAATATGGGATCATGTGGACACATGTCATCACCACATATTTTAATACATGGGAATGTGATTTAAATGTTGGATCACCTTTTATAAAGTCTAAGATTAATATTTAAATGATTTAAAGTGACTAGAAATGCCTATATAGCATTATTTTGGTACTAGTCCAAAGTCACTGCATGCAAAACTAAATATTATTATATATTCAGATAGGTATTATCAAATGTGATTTTTGAGAGTTGGAAGCAACTCAAAAGCTATTATGGTTGATTTTTGAAAAATATTTGAATGTAGAAAAGTCTTTGTCTTCTTATTTTTGATATATGTGATCTATAAATCTAATTGATTTAAATCCAACGGTCTTGGATAGATATTTGAATTATATTTCTAACAAAATTTGAATCATTCAATTTGGTTCAGTAGAACTCTCTGAATTGATTTTTAAACTAGTGGATAGAACTGAGTTTAAGTCTAAATAGAAAAACCTATATTTGAATCTGCGGGCTAAGGCGTGAAACTAAATGGGCCGGCCCAGTGATGCTCCACGGTGCAGAGGGCAACTGACAAGGGGGGTCCACACGTCAGCGGCACTTAAAACCCGAAACGGTACGGGGGGATGTGGGCCGCGCGATTAGAACTACGATCGACGACTGTGGTTCAATGTCGACGACGAACAGGTCGCCGGCGAGACTAAACCCTAGCGGCTCGGTGGGGGTCGATTGGGGGCTTACCTAGGCTCCAGCTAATGTGGCGGGGAGATCAGACTAGTGGAGGACGGCGAACTCAGGCGTGGTCGTGGCGGCTCTTGGGGTGGTCGCAATCGATTGCCCCCTTCCTCCTCTGTCGTGGCATCTCCGGTGGAAATTCCGGCGATCAATGGCTCGAGTGGCTCTAGGGATGGCGTGAGGGACTCAGTGGGAGGTGGGGAGTGTAGGAGTGTGGAGAAATGGTGCTGGGGAGGGCTCCTTATATAGCCCAACAAGGGGACTGAGGGGTGCGACGGTGAGATCGTCGGTGACAGTGGTACAGGGTGCTAAAGGCATGGGCATGGTAGGCTAGGGGCGATGGCTTTTGGTCGGGCGAGGCTAGCACTCTGAGCAGGTCCGACGGTGTTTGATGCGGCGTGCGGTGGCTGCAGGTCAAGCGGCGGGGAGAGGGGTTGTCTGGGGGCGTGCTGGTGTTAAGGCGAAGCGTCGCACACGAGCTGAGGGAAAGGCGTGGCGGCACACGCGAGCGGTCCGTGCTTGGCATAGAGGCGGCGGTGCACGGCTGCTCCTCGGTGGTCCAGGGCTGGGCAGCTTCCGTGGGGTGGACAGGGGATCGCGGTAGGGTGCGGCAGAGCTAGGGGACGTGCTAGTTCGGCGCGGCGTTGTCTCTTGCGCGTTGTCCATGTTTGGCCGGCGACGACCATATTTGGGCGGCACGGTACTGCTGCTAGCAGTGAAGGGGGATGTTGTCTGGGCTGGGGTAGATGCTAGGGGGACAGGGGGTTAAGATGGAGACCAAATTGGTCGATGAACACTATAGAAATAGTGAATCTACTCTAGTGTTTGATATGTGCCTGCCATGTGTTCGACAGAATGGTCGCAAGAAACTTTTATTTGAATTTTGAATTGATTTTTGGTGGGTGACTTGATCTCATGCTTGGTAGTCTGTGTTTGCTTGGGATGGTCAAGGTGAACTCATTTGAGTGGTTTTTGCAAAAGTGGGATCTATGCATATGAAATGGATTCCATTTTCAAATGCCATTTAAAATTAGTGTTTAAATGTTTTTGTAAGACTTCAAAGTGGGCCTTGGTAGATCTTTACTTGTATTAGCAAGGGGTGAAAAGAGTTGAGAATGTTTCTGTTTGAACTGGACTTCTAGGAACACCTAAAGTGACCTAATGCATTAAAATGGCCAAAGTGACCATTTGGTATTTTATTCTTATTTGATTTATTTTTCTTTGTATTTTGTTTCTAAATAATATAGATGATGTGGCATTCATCTTTGAATCATTTTACAACCATTAGAACAAACAAACATGGCAATTTCAAACCATTCTATATTAATGCAAACACACATATGCATTCCTCATTATTTTAATGCTAAAAAGTTTTTTTTAACCCTAAATTGGGTGATTTGAAACTTGATTAACCTTGAACAAAGTTTTGGGATGTTACACTACTCTCACGCATCGCTGTCCCAGCTCCGCTGCTGTGCTTGCTCACTCCTGCCTAGCCTCCTCGCGTGCATAAGCTCGCGTTGACCACGCCGCTCGCCCTGCTGCGTCCCCCCGATCCCTTCTCTCCAATCCCGTTCACTGCTGCTGGGTTGCTAGCGGTAGTACCGGGGCTCTCTGGTACTACCGGCCCAGCCAGGCAAATGTGCCCACAACAGGCAGATTTCTATGGGCTCCTATTTAAGCCTTTCCCTTTGTCTTTTTGGGGTGTTCTTCCTATATTCTTATTTGCTCAAGCCTTGCCTATTATTTGACACTCTCTTGGCTTGATTTCTTTACCCCCCCCCTCCATTAATTCTTGCCAATATTTGAGGGGTAGATAGAGGAGATCTAGATCCATGTTTTGACCAAACCAAATCACCTCTTCATGAGTGAATCTTCGGGATCTAGATCTTTGGGGCTTTTTGTGTTCCCCTTTTGTGTTATTCCTCTATTTCCCCCCAATTGCTTTAGTAGCCTTGTTGGAACTTGAGTGTGAGGATTTGGGGCATCTTTGTGGTGTTCTTGCCTTTTGCATTTGGTGCATCGGTTTGTGTTCTCTCCGGAGGATTTGTTCGGTGATATTCATTGAAGATTGTCCCTCTTGGTTTCTTGGAACCCTAGACGGTTGTGTGGACTTTAACACCCCTAGTTTTAGTAACACTAATTAGGGTTTGTTTTGTGCATCATGAGCATAGCATGCATCTCATGTTTTGTTAAATCTTGCATTAAGAGAAAGAAGAAAACCCTAAAACCCTAGTGTTTCCCCTCTCTTTGAAAACCTTCAAATGGTTTTGATTATTTTGAAAATTACCAAAAATGTTGGAGCCCAAATGGACTAAAAGGGCCCCACAATATTTCTCTAGATTTACAAAAGGCTCTAGTATTTTTAAATATCTCAAAACAGAAAACAATTTGGAAATCAAAGAGAGAAAAGAAAATAGAATAGGAAAAAGGGTTTTCTAATATAAAAACTATTTCTAACTCTACCTGGGTCGCAGCCCAACCTCTCTCTCCTCTCTCTGCCGCCCACGCGCGCTGCAGCTGGCCCAACCTAGCCCAAATACAGCCCAGGCCCAACTTACCCCTTCGATGTTCTATCCTCATCATCTTCCTCGCCAGTAAATCGATGAAGCTGCTTGCTGTCGAGCTCTGCCGTGTCGCCATGCGCCAAGATGCACGCCGCCGCCCCTGGATGCCTACAAGTACCTCGACGATGCTGCGGATAAGACCTAGCACGCCTCTGCCCTCCTCTTCCTATTTTCCTTGCGCTATGCTGAAACCCTAGCCCAGACCTCGACGGCGCCCCGCCGTCTCCAGCCACCCCGAGCCCCGCTGAGATGCCCTAGAGAATCAACGTGCTCCCCTCTTTCTTCTCCTGGAAGGAATCGAGCCGGGGTGCTCTCAATCGAGCCCCACATCACCGTCTTCTTCATCACTAACGGAGCTTGCCGCCGACCATGTCATCTCTCCCGGCCTTCCCTCGCTTCACCGACCCCTCCATCGTGCTCAGTGTGAGAACCCTGTCCTCCTGGACCCCTCTGTTGCTTCCCTCTCGCTCTGTATCATGTCGCTGATGACCACCTGCAGCCTCCGCCGTCAGCCGCCATTGTACTCGTTGCTTCGACAACCATTTCTTGGCGGCGCCACCGCTATTCGACTCGCTTCGCTCCCCTCTCTCTAGCAAACTTAGCCACGAGGCCCCGCGTGCAGCCAATCGATGGGGGCGTGCTCAACCTAAGAGAACCTCCATTGCTGACGTCATGCTGACGTCAGCATGAGATCATATTCGCTTTTTCTTTTATTTTAAATGTTTTATAATTGTTTTCTAGAATATTAATATGATAGGTGGGCCCTGTTTGTCAGGGTTTTATTCATTTTGGAAATAATTTCTGAAATTATTAAACTTCTGACATGTGGGTCTAGGTTGGAAAATAATTTAAATATTCCAAAAATGTTTAATTGTTTTAATAATGATTTAAAAATGGATTTAAAATGATAAAAATCATAACTAATTCATTTTAAATCAGAAAAATATGTATAATATATCAATGTTCAGAAAAATGAGATCTATCCAATAGAATCATACTCATGCATTGTTAAGAAACTTACATGACAAGTTTAATTAGAAGAACAAAATAACCCCTATCATGTGCATTCGGGGTTTCTCCGAATTAGGGTTTGGACCCTTCGAATCCCATTTAAATTGCCAAGCATGCTATAGGGTTACATTTCAATACAATTTAACTTGTCATATCATCATCCTTGCTTGAGCATTGCATCGATGCCATGTGTTGATTGTTGCTTTCCTTTCCGGTGTTTGTGCTTCTTCTCGGTAGACCTCGGAGTTGATGTGAGCAACGATATCGAGTCCAAGATTGAAGATCAAGATCAACACCATCGAAGGATAACGACGAATGATGCCAAGCAGATGAACCTGAAGTTCTATATCTGATTATCAACAGGCAAAGGCAAGCAAAACTCCACACATGATATAATCCTATGCTTTCAAAGTATTTCATTCTTGCCATGTGCATACGATTCCAAAGTCTTTTACGATAGATAGTTTAATCCTATCTGATGCATGTTTCCTTTGTAGCCTATATTCCCTGATCCACTGCTCCTAGCATAACTAGGGCTTGGCTTATGAGCTTCGCTAGAGCTATTATAACCGTTGTGTTCAACCATGCTTAGTTTTTACCGTTGGTCCATCCGGTTGATGAATCAGAGCTGCGAATGAACCTAGTTGGACAGGATGACGTGGTATGATCAGAGATGAAAGTTAAACATGTTAAGGCTTGTATGGGAGGCCATGTCAGGTTGTGGTTTTTACAGTCCCATACTTGCCACCACTAGGATCTAATTTCTTGCCTCTTGAACCAAGACGAGCGTACAGCCACACGGGGGCCTGGAAACCCCCTCGACCAACTAACTTGCCTAGTAGATTCCATGAGTCACATAGTTCGTGTGTTCCATTTGACATATGCATTATGGTTGTTCTTGAAGGAGGTGGAGGAGGTGCATTCATACAGGTAGGTAAGCGTGGCAGGGAATGGGAGAGGCACGGCCTCCATAATCTCAAACCCTATTCACATCTCTAGGGACCGCCTTCTCCTTAGGGCGTGACTCATGGTCTCGGCGAAAGCAAGGTAAAGGTCGTGGTCAACCACTCTCTGCCGGCCTTCCAAGGAAGAGGGCTAATCTTAAGTGGCATTAAGAATCGGTTGGTATGTGTGGGTAAAGTTGCGCACCCCTGCAGGGTATTAATCTTTTCGAAAAGCTGTGTCCACGGTTATGGACGACTTGGGAACGGATTCAAAGGTCATAGAGAAGAATAACCTAATCGTAAAACTTGACAAGAGATGTGAGGTGTGTTTAAGGATGCTTCCTCAGGGAATCGAGGGGGTGATCCTAGTTGGTAGGTTCAGCTGATAAAGGTTCGGTGGATATCAAAAGAAGATCAAAGCTAGAGATATCGCTTTCTTATCGCCTTTTAAAAATGATCTATTTAGTCGAGCTTCTTCTCCCTCTTTTACAAAGAAAGATAGCTTTATGCAAAGTAACCCCACCAGCCATAAGTCTTGCGGAGTACACCCTGTACTCAGCCTTGCTTTGTTGATACTTTTGCAGCAGGTAAGTGTTACCATAGAAGATGAGTTCGTTACGACATCGACATCGACGAGTAGCTTGGGGTTCCCGGTCGGTAGCCTAGAATCTATGGATTGGGACATCATCGTTATGCTTCAGGCCTCTTAGGCCATTTGTTAAGTTTGCTATACTTAATAGCATAATTTTCCTTCCGTTGTTTGATGTTTGTGGTCAGCGACCTCTGCTTGTAATATTTTGGTTCTTTGCTTAGTTATGAGCTTGCTGTAAGAATTTTTGTGTTCTAGGGTCACTATAATGTTACCGATTTCTCTCTCTGTACGCTTCTAAGATTTAGGTTAGGCTTATATCAAACAGAGGTCTGGGATTTTTCTAGCCTTAATCCCGGGGGTGTCACATGGCCTTTGTGTCATGTTCTTGGGGTCTTCAATTAAGTTGTTAAGCTCCCCCAAGATTGAGGCATTGGTGGCGATTATTGGTAACCTCCAATTAAGTTGTGGAGATAGCCCCAATCTTGTATGGGTTTGGTGACCATCCTCAAGTGTCCCATAGTGGAACAGGTGCTTTCTCGTGTGGTGGGTGCTTAGGAGAATAGGGTGAGGCCTTTGTGGCGTTGGTGGTCTTTGTACCGCCCACCCCTCCAACGTGACATACTCCCTTGTTGGGAGGAACTCGGTAAAATATATTCGTCCCTACATGCCTTGGTTATATCTATACTCGAGCTCTTTACTTATGCACTTTACATTGTGATAGCCATCATGCTTGAAGTAATCTATATTGCTATCATTTTGTTGCTTGTCTTGCTTAGCATAAGTTGTTGGTGCACATAGGTGAACCTTAGTATATCTAGGCTTTATGCTTAACAAAAAAACGCTAGTTTTATTCCGCCATTGTTAAGCCCATCTCGTAGAAGTTTTAATCGCCTATTCACCCCCCCCCCCCTCTAGGAGATATCCGTGATATCTCACCTGGTAATGCAACCTCTATCACACTGGTGCTCCATTGCATTTGGTAGTTGCATACCAACATGTTCTAGGGCTTTCTGACCATGGTCTGACACACTAGAGTGTCATTGCATGTGTTCTTTTCCAAATCACAATGATCCACATGACCACACACACTCAAGTGGGTGTGGTGATGCAACCTCTATCACACTGGTGCTCCATTGCATTTGGCAGTTGCATTCCAAAATGTTATAGAGATTTCTGTTGTTTCATTGTGTGTGTTCTTTTCCAAACGACATTGATCCACATGACCACACACACTCAAGTGGGTCTGGTGATGCAACCTCTGCCACACTTGTGCTCCATTTCATGTGGTAGTTGCATTCCAACATGTTCTAGGGCTTTCCGGCCAAGTTTTGACACATGGGGTGTCATTTCATGTGTTCTTTTACAAACCATAATTATCCACATGGCCACACACACTCAAGTGGGTGTGCTGATGCAACCTCTTTCACACTTGTGCTCCATTGGATTCCAATGTTACATTCCAACATGTTCTAGGGCTTTTCGACCATGGTTTCACACAAGGAGTGTCATTGCATGTGTTCTTTTCCAAACCACAATGATCCACATGACCACACACACTCAAGTGGGACTAGTGATGCAACCTCAGTCACATTGGTGCTCCATTTCATTCCAATGTTACATTACAACATGTTCTAGGGCCTTATGACCTTGGTTTGTCAAATGGAGTGTCATTGCATGTGTTCTTTTCCAGAGCACAATGATCCACATGACCACACACATTCAAGTGGGTGTCGTGATGCAACCTCTGTCACATTGTTGCTCCATTGCATGTGGCAGTTGCATTCCAACATGTTCTAGGGCTTTCTGTCCATGGTTTGACACAATGGAGTGTAATTGCATGTGTTTTTTCCAAACCATATTGATACACATGACCACACACACTCAAGTGGGTGTGGTGATGCAACCTATGTCAGACTGGTGCTATATTGCATGTGGCAGTTGCATTCCAACATGTTCTAGGGCTTTTTGTTGTGTTATTTCATGTGTTCTTTTCCAAACCACGATGATCCACATGACCACACACACACACAAATGGGTGTGGTTATGCAACCTATGTCACATTGGTGCTCCATTGCATGTGGCAGTTGCATTCCAACATGTTCTAGGGCTTTTTCACCATGGTTTGACACACGGAGTGTCATTGCATGTGTTCTTTTCCAAACCACAATGATCCACATGACCACAAACACTCAAGTGGGTGTGGTGATGCAACCTTTGTCACACTGGTGCTCGATTGTATTCCAATGATGCATTCCAACATGTTCTAGGGATTTTTTACCATGGTCTGACACATGGAGTGTCATTGCATGTGTTCTTTTCCAAACCATAATGATCCACATGACCACACACACTCAAGTGGGACTGGTGATGCAACCTCTATCACACTGCTGCTCCATTTCATTCCAATATTGCATTCCAACATGTTCTAGGGCTTTATGACGATGGTTTGACAAATGGGGTGTCATTGCATGTGTTCTTTTCCAGACCACGATGATCAACATGACTACACACACTCAAGTGGGTGTGGTGATGCAACCTCTATCACACTGTTGCTCCATTGCATGTGGCAGTTGCATTCCAACGTGTGTTCTAGGGCTTTCTGTCCATGGTTTGACACAATGTAGTGTCAGTCCATGTGTTGTCTTCCAAACCATATTGATCCAGATGACCACACACACTCATGTGGGTGTGGTGATGCAACCTTTGTCACATTGGTGCTCCATTGCATTTGGCAGTTGCATTCTAACATGTTCTAGGGCTTTTTGTTGTGTTATTTCATGTGTTCTTTTCCAAACCACAATGATCCACATGAATACACACACTCAAGTGGATCTTGTGATGCAATGTGTATCACTATTGCTACATTTCATGTGGCAGTTGCATTCCAACATGTTCTAGGGCTTTCTGACCATGGTTTGACACATGGAGTGTCATTGCATGTGTTCTTTTCAAAATCACAATGATCTACATGACCACATATAATCATGTGGGTGTGGTGATGCAATCTCTGTCATAGTTGTGCTCCATTGCATTCCAATGTTGCATTCCAACATGTTCTAGGTCTTTCTGTTGTTTCATTGCATGTGTTCTTTTCCAAACCACATTGATCTGCATGACCACACACACTCAAGTTGGTGTGGTGATGCAACCTCTGTCACACTGGTGCACCATTGCATGTGGCAGTGGCATTCCAACATGTTCTAGCGCTTTCTGACACATGGAGTGTCATTGCATGTGTTCTTTTACAAACCACAATTGTCCACATGACCAGACACATTCAAGTGGGTGTGGTGATGCAACCTCTTTCTCGATTGTGCTCCATTGGATTCCAATGTTGCATTCCAACATGTTCTAGGTCTTTTTGACCATGGTTTTACAAATGGAGTGTCATTGCATGTGTTATTTTCCAAACCATAATGATCCACGTGACCACACACACTCAAGTGGTACTGGTGATGCAACCTCTATCACACTAGTGCTCCATTGCATGTGGCAGTTGCATTCCAACATGTTCTAGGCTTTTGTGACCATGGTTTGACACATGGAGTGTCATTGCACGTGTTCTTTTCCAAATCTCAATCATCCACATGACCACACACACACTCAAGTGGACCTAGTAATGCAACCTCTGTCACACTGGTGCTCCATTGCATGTGGCAGTTACATTCCAACATGTTCTAGCACTTTCTGACCATGGTCTGACACACTGGAGTGTCATTGCATGTGTTCTTTTCCAAACCACAATGATCCACATGACCACACACACTCAAGTGGGTGTGGTGATGCAACCTCTGTCACACTGGTGCTATATTGCATATGTCTATTGCATTCCAACATGTTCTAGGGCTTTCTGTTGTGTTATTTCATGTGTTCTTTTCCAAACCACAATGATCCACATGACCATACTGAAGGAAATATGCCCTAGAGGCAATCATGGAGATGATTGTATTTCATATGTATCCACGAGTTTTTATAATGTTCCTCAAATATCCCTATATTAGGCAACTTGTATTGATTGGCAATTATTTGAATTGTTTTTGAAACTCTTTACTTGTATGGTTATCTAATAGTTGTCCCTAGTCAGAGTTAATGTGAAGACACTCATGGTTATTAGACTAGCACATTGATTGGTTGATGACTTTGTTTCGCAAGTCATAGACATGGAGATGTCAAACCAATGATGTGGACACATGTTATGAAATTGGGGTTGGACTGACCCAACTTGAGACTGGCAATAATACTTGCAGCTCTCTCTACACATCGTGTACATTTTGTCCTTAGACCTGAGATTGTCGCATGTACTTGAGATGTGGATCGACCTACTTTGGGTCTTCCGTAACTGGGTGGTTATAAAGGTAGCTTTTGGGTTTGTCCTGATACATGCTGCAAGGCATTGGTCAATCAACATGGGATTTGCCCCTCTCTACTTGTGACAGATATCACTAGGGCCCTCGAGTGATCGGATCCATAAATGCATGGCCGTGCTACATATGGTTAAGATTTAACCTAGTAAGGGGATTCTGAATCACAGTATCGAGAAAGAGAGGTCAGCTTGGAGCTAGACCAAATATCATAGAGAAAAGGGAAAGACATGTTGCTCAACCTTGTGATGGTTTGTCCGAATGATCTTTATATGCGTTTAGGAGTTGGCACGTCTTGCTAGAGGCTGCTACCAACTATTTACAGAGTAAGTGTACTCGTGTCATGTCTATACGTGTATGAACCTATAGGGTCACACACTTTAGGGGTTGGAAGCCTAATGAGGATTTGATCCGAATTAGACCAGGCTTAGTCTGCTAATGGGCTGCTAATGTAGAAGCCCACCAGGGATGCCTATATAAGAGACAGTGAGGCGAGATGAATAGGGTTGAGCATTCCGCCCAGCCGCCAATCCTCTTACGCCTGTCTTGCATGTGTGGACCTAGCAGTCTACCGTGTGACCTTCCACTCCGGACGTGTGGATACCTCGGAGGTGATGCAGCTGTAGCAAATCCGCGCAAATTGGAGCTGCTCGTGGTACGAGGACAAGGAGAAGACGTAGAACATCTAAACTGTTGCGACGTGCTTCACCGAGTTCCGCAACTGTGCGTCTAGCGGTAATCCAGTGATCTATGACAATAGTATTCATGGTTGACATGGTAGAAAATTTTGATTCTACACTAGTGTAGCCTACCCATTACCCCTATAGTGGTATTAGAGCCGATGCTGTTCAGTCATAGGTTCGGGAAGTTTGCATATGGTGATATGTAGATTGATATGAATGATGTGATCATTTGTATGGCGGTGGTTCTGGATTGATCTATGATCTTACTTTCCGTGATCGTGATTCTAAGGTCATCGAATGACTTACCCCTACCGGTCGGTTTCCGCCATCGGGGTAGACAGTGACACTAAGTCCATTTGAATCATGCGAAGATCAATATGATTGATCGAATTGGGAACTAGATCTGAATCGACGTACCGTGATCAAAGGAGTTTGGTTGAATCATAACTATGGTCGGTTTATGGTAAATTTGATTTGCCGATCAAAATACTTAAAAAAATTGTATAGATTCGATCTCTCATTTTTCACAAATTTCCGGACGCTCGGAGATACCACAAGGGGCGCTGCCCCTTCGAACCCTGTAGGGGGAGACCCCCTAGACACCCCTTAGTCGTAGCCCCTTTTGTATAAAATTAAGGTTCATAGGTGCTGCGATTTCACATGATCCGGTAGATTGCGAGTCTATGCACAACTTGTTTTTATAGGATGTATGTGATCAGTATGACCCAAAATGTATGTGATGCATGTATGTATTTTTCATGACCTGCGTGTCGTGAGTAGGGTAACATGGCTGGAGCCATATGTGTTGTGAATTATTGTAATGGCCTGCGTGCCAACTTGTGATGATCCCAATACCATATAATTTTGCTTACTAGTTGTTAGGAGTAATAGCTTGTATTAGTTCTTGGAGAACTCATCACTTGGAGGATGGCTCGCATAGAGCATGAAGATGGAGATCGTCATGGTGGATAGGTTCTATGGCAATGGAGATCACCATGATAAAATGGGGCATACTATATCACATCTATGTGGATGCTATTCTTATACGTTTTACTACTATGAATGCTTAGATGATAGAAGTAGAACGATCCCTCACAAAGTTTAAGTTAAACCATTCCCTCCCAACCAAACCTTGCACCATCCTGTGCCCTTTACAATCATTGGTGGGTCTATTCAATTAAGGTGCCACAGTTTTCCTTGGCTAGATGGGTTTGTATCGGATACCTACACGCATAAGGGTTGGTGAGCTTAAGAAGGTCATCTTAATAGTTAAGGACCTTGGGGCATAAAGGTTGGGTGCCTAGTTTTGACATAGACATGTCACCCAACAACAAGAGTCATATGTGATATGATTAGCAAAAGTTGCTTACCGATTTACCTTGTCTTCTAGCAATGATGCTAAAGCTCACTAGTCGACTTGTTAATTGTGGATCTTGAATCACTTAGTATCAATAGAGGGATGTTGATTTAAGTGGGAGTATATGCTATTAAATTGTTTAATAAGTTTTACTCTTTCATGGTTACATGGCTTAGTATTTTGCATGTTTTTATGTTGTAGATCAATGGCACCGAACTAAATGGAACAAACTATTCGGAATGGGTCCGTAACCTGAGAATTGTTCTCAAGGCTGAGAAAAAGGAAACTGTTCTGGATACCCCAATCCCAGATGAACCTGTTGATAATGCAACTGCTGCCCTTAAGAATGCCTACAAGAAAGCATGTGATGAATCTCTTAAGGTTAGTTGTGTTATGCTTGCATGCATAGAACCTTATCTTCAAAAGCAGTTTGAGGATCAGGAAGCGTACGATATGATCGTCACGCTTAAGGACATGTTCCAGACTCAGGCTAGGACTAAGAGGTACAATGTCGCTAAGTCCTTTGTGGAATGCAAGCTGGCAGAGGGAGCAGCTGTAGGCCCCCATGTGATCAAAATGGTTGGTTATAGTCAGACTTTGGAAAAACTTGGTTTTCCATTAGGCCAAGAGTTGGCTACTGATTTGATTTTGGCATCTCTTCCATCTAGCTATGGGCATTTCATTTCAAACTACCATATGCATGGGGTGGAGAGGGGCCTTAGTAAATTATGTGGGATGCTGAAAATAGCAAAATATGACATTAATAAGTGTGCAGGGCATAGCCATGTGATGGATGTGCACAACAAGCCTAGTTTCAAGAAAAAGGGCACTTCTTGGCAGAAGAAGAAGGGAAAGGCTAAGGATATGATCCTTAACCCAAACCCTGCACCCAAGCAAAAGGCTAGACCTGCAGGAGACACTGAGTGTTTCTTTTGTCATGAATATGGCCACTGGAAGAGAAACGACAGCAAGTACCAGGCTTCTTTGAAGAAGGGTGGAAGTAAGAGTACTTCCCACTCAGGTACGCTTGTTGTAAATGTTGTGGACATTTTTCTCGCAAATTCTTATGTTAACGCTTAGGTATTTGATACCGGATCGGTTGCTCATATTTGCAATTCAATGCAGGGGCTAATAAAGACTAGAGAAGTGCAGAAAGGAGAAGTGGATTTTCATGCCGGAAATAAAGCAAGGGTTGCTACATTGTTCGTCGGTGTCATGCAACATCACCTTCCGTCAGGATTTATTATGGAGTTAAATAATTGTTATTACATTCCTAGTATGGGTGGAAACATTTTATCACCTTCATGTTTGATGAGGGATGGTTATTCATTCGCGAGTACAAACAATGGTTGTGTAATCTCTAAGAATGCTATGTTTATGGCTGATGCTCCCATTGTGAATGGGTTATTTATTTTAAATCTTGGTGATGCATCTATTTACAATGTTAGTGCTAAAAGGCTTTGTCCTAATGATTTGAGACCTATCTATTTATGGTATTGTTGTTTGGGGCATATAAGTGAAAAGCGCATGAAGAAGCTCCATGGTGATGGTCTTCTAACTTCGTTTGATTTCGAATCATACGAGACATGTCAAGCTTGTTTACTTGGAAAGATGACCAAGACGCCTTTTACGGGTTTTCCCGAGAGAGCGGCAGACTTGTTGGAACTCATACATACTGATGTATGTGGACCAATGAGCATGATAGCCGGAGGAGGATATCACTAGTTCATTACTTTCACTGATGATTTCAGTAGATATGGCTATGTCTACTTGATGAAGCATAAGTCTGGAACTTTTGAAAAGTTCAAAGAGCTTTAGAGTGAGGTAGAGAATCAACGTGGAAACAAAAATAAAGGCCTTGCGATCTGATCGCGGAGGCGAATATTTGAGTCACGAGTTTAGCAATCATCTTAAGAGTTGCGGAATTGTTCCATAGCTCATGCCGCCTGGAACACCTCAAAGAAACAGGGTCTCCAAATAGTGTAATCGAAATTTGTTGGACATGGTTCGTTCAATGATGAGCCAGTCAGATTTACCATTATCATTTTGGGGTTACGCTCTAGAAACAGCAGCTTTCACACTAAACAGGGTACCGTCTAAATCCGTAGTTAAGACACCATATGATATGTGGACTGGAAAGAATCCCAGTTTGTCTTTTCTAAAGAGTTGGGGTTGTGATGCATTTGTCAAGCGACTTCAGTTGGACAAGCTAAGACCCAAATCAGATAAATGCATTTTTGTGGGATACCCAAGGGAAACTTTAGGGTATTACTTCTACAACCGAGAAGAGGGCAAAGTGTTTGTCGCTCGTAGCGGTGTTTTCCTAGAGAAAGAGTTTCTCAAAAGGAACGAGTGGAAGGTCAGTGCGACTTGAAGAAGTTCAAGATGAGCCGGTCAGGGATGCTTCAATGAGTGATGCTATTGTAGCAGAACAAGTTGAGGAACCTGTGGCAACAGAAGCACCACAACCACGATGGTCGGTGAGGCTCCGTGACGCGCGATAATTATTATTGTTGGACAATGATGAGCCTGTGACCTATGCAGAAGCGATGGTGGACCCAGACTTTGAGAAATGGCTGATTGCCATGAGATCCGAGATAGAGTCCATGGGAGAAAATCAAGTTTGGAACTTGGTTGACCTGCCTGATGGTTTTCAAGCCATCGAGTGCAAATGGATCTATAAGAAGAAGATTAATATGGATGGAAATGTTCACATCCATAAAGCTCAACTTGTTGCAAAATGTTTTCGACAAGTTCAAGGAGTTTACTACGACGAGACTTTCTCGCCCATAGCGATGCTTAAATCTATACGGATCATTCTAGCCATTGCTGCATATTTCTTTTATGAGATATGGCAGATGGATGTCAAGACGGCTTTCTTAAATGGAATCCTTACTGAGGACGTGTATATGATGCAACCCGGAGGTTTTGTCGATCCAAACAATGCTGGAAAGGTATGCAAACTTCAAAAGTCTATTTATGGGCTGAAGCAAGCATCTCGGAGTTGGAACATTCGATTTGATGAAGTTGTAAAGGAGTTTGGCTTCACCAAAAACGAACAAGAACCTTGTGTGTATAAGAAAGAAAATGGGAAATCACTTGTATTTCTAATCTTATATGTAGATGACATATTACTGATTGGAAATGACATTTCTATGCTCGAGTTTATTAAGACCTCATTGAAAAATAGTTTTTCTATGAAGGACTTAGGAGAAGGGGCATATATTGTGGGTATGAAGATCTATAGAGATAGATCAAGGAGGATAATTGGATTAAGCCAAAGTATGTACATTGACAACATGTTGAAACGGTTCAGCATGGAAGAGGCTAAGAATGGGTTCTTGCACATATCTCACAACAATAAACTCAGTAAGACTCAGTGTCCTTCGACCACTGATGAGTGAGAGCGCATGAGTAGGGTTCCATATGCTTGGGCTATTGGATCCATCATGTATGCAATGACATGTACACGCCCAGATGTTTCCTATGCTCTAAGTGTTACGAGCAGATATTAGGTGAAAGCCATTGGACATCGGTAAAGAATATCCTTAAGTAGTTGAGAAGGACTAAGGATATGTTCCTAGTTTATGGAGGTGAGGTTGAACTCAGTGTAAAGGGTTACACAGATGCGAGTTACCTTAACGACTCAGATGACTCCAAATCGCAATCAGGTTATGAATGGTGGTGCTGTGAGCTAGAAAAGTTCCAATCAAGATATAGTGGCCTCCTCTTCAACAAAAGCTGAATATATTGCTGCCCCAGAGGCGCCAAAGGAATCTGTTTGGATTAGAAATTTCCTGATCGCTCTTGGTGTGGTTCAGGGTGTGTCCAATCCCATGGATGTTTATTGTGACAACAATGGTGCTATTGCACAAGCCAAGGAACCTAGACAACACCAGAAGAACAAACATATCCGCATGCGTTACCATCTGATTCGTGAGTTCATTGATGATGGTAGTGTCATGTTATGCAAAATACATACGGACTCAAATGTTGCTGATCCCTTGACAAAGCCACTCCCGCGGCATGTGCATGAAGCACACACAAGAGCAATAGGTATTAGATACTATCTAGATTGACTCTAGTGCAAGTGGGAGACTGAAGGAAATATGCCCTAGAGGCAACATAGAGATGATTGTATTTCATATGTATCCATGAGTTTTTATAATGTTCCTTGAATATCCATATATCAGGCAACTTGTATTGATTGGCAATTATGTGAATTGTTTGTGAAACTCTTTACTTATATGGTTATCTAATAGTTGCCCCTAGTCAGAGTTCATGTGAGGACACACGTGGTTATTAGAATAGCACATCGATTGGTTGATGACTATGTTTCGCAAGTCATCGACATGGAGATGTCAAACCAATGATGTGGACATATGTTATGAACATGGGGTTGGACTGACCCAACTTGAGACGGGCAATAATACTTGCAACTCTCTCTACACATCGTGTATGTTTTGTCCTTAGACCTGAGATTGTCGCATGTACTTGAGATGTGGATCGACCTACTTTGGGACTATCAAACACTACTCCGTAACTCGGTAGTTATAAAGGTACCTTTCGGTGCCCCTCTCTACTTGAGCGAGATATCTCTGGGCCCCTCGAGTGATCGGATCCAGAAATGCATGGTCGTGCTACATATGGTTAAGAGTTAACCTAGTAAAGGGATTCGGAATCATAGTATCGAGAAAGAGAGGTCATCTTGGAGCTAGACCAAATATCGCAGGGCAAAGGGAAAGACATGTACTCAATCTTGTGATGGTTCGTCTGAATGATCTTTATATGCGTTTAGGAGTTGGCATGTCTTACTAGATGCTGCTACCAACTATTGACAGAGTAAGTGTACTCGTGTCATGTCTATACGTGTATGAACCTATAGGGTCACACACTTTAGGGTATGGAAGCCTAATGAGGATTGGATCCGAATTAGACCAGGCTTAGGCTGCTAATGGGCTACTAATGTAGAAGCCCACCAGGGATGCCTATATAAGTGAAAGTGAGGCGAGCTGAATAGGGCTGAGCATTCCACCCAGCCACCACTCCTCTTACGCCTGTCTTGCACGTGCGGACCTAGCAGTCTATCGTGTGACCTTCCACTCCGAACGTGTGGGTACCTCGGAGGTGCTGCAGCTGTAGCACTTGGACGAGCCGCGCAAAGGGGAGCTGCTCGTGGGACGAGGACAAGGAGGAGACATAGAACATATACACTGTCGTGACATGCTTCATCGAGTTCTACAACTGCGCGTCTAGCGGTAATCCCGTGATCTATGACAACAGTATTCCTATTTGATGCGGTAGAAAATCTTGATTTTACGCTAGTGTATCCTACCCGTTACCCCTACACATACACACTCAAGTGGGTGTGGTTATGCAACCTCTGTCACACTGGTGCGCCGTTGCATGTGGCAGTTTCATTCCAACATGTTCTAGGGCTTTCTGACCATGGTTTGACACATGGAGTGTCATTTCATGTGTTCTTTTCCAAACCACAATGATCCACATGACCACAAACACTCAAGTGGGTGTGGTGATGCAACCTCTGTCACACTGGTGCTGCATTGCATTCCAATGTTGCATTCCAACATGTTCTAGGGCTTTCTAACCATGGTTTGACATAATTCAGTGTCATTGCATGTGTTCTTTTCCAAACCACATGACCACGCACACTTAAGTGGGTGTGATGATGCAATCTCTATCACGCTTGTGCTCCATTGCATGTGGCAGTTGCATTCCAACATGTTCTAGGGATTTACGTTGTGTCATTGCATGTGTTCTTTTCCAAACGACATTGATCCACATGACCACACACACTCAAGTGGGTGTGGTGATACAACCTCTGTCACAGTGGTGCTCCATTGCATGTGGCAGTTGCATTCCAACATGTTCTAGGGATTTTTGACCATGGTTTGACACATGGAGTGTCATTGCATGTGTTCGTTTCCAAACCATGTTGATCCACATGACCACACACACTCAAGTGGGTCTGGTGATGCAACCTCTATCACACTGGTGCTCCATTTCATTCCAATGTTGCATTCCAACATGTTCTAGGGCTTTATGACCATGGTTTGACAAATGGGGTGTCATTGCATGTGTTATTTTCCAAACCACGATGATCCACATGACCACACACAATCTGCAACCTCTGTCAAAATGGTGCTCCATTACATGTGGCAGTTGCATTCCAACGTGTGTTCTAGGGCTTTCTGTCCATGGTTTCACACAATGGAGTGTCAGTTCATGTCTTGTTATCCAAAACATATTGATCCACATGACCACACATACTCAAGTGGGTGTGGTTTTGCAACCTTTGTCACATTGGTGCTCCATTATATTTGGCAGTTGCATTCCAACATGTTCTAGGGCTTTCTGTTGTGTCATTTCATGTGTTCTTTTCCAAACCACAATGATCCAGATGAACACACACACTCAAGTGGGTCTTGTGATGCAACCTCTATCACACTGGTGCTCCATTGCATGTGGCAGTTGCATTCCAACATGTTCTAGGGCTTTCTGACCATGGTTTGACATAATTCAGTGTCATTGCATGTGTTTTTTCCAAACCACAATGATCCACATCACCACACACACTCAACTGGGTGTGGTGGTGCAACCTCTGTCACACTAGTGCTCCATTGCATTCTAATGTTGCATTCCAACATGCTCTAGGGCTTTCTGGTGTTTCATTGCATGTGTTCTTTTCCAAACCACATTGATCCACATGACCACACACACTCAAGTGGGTATGGTGATGCAACCTCTATCACACTGGTGCACCATTGCATGTGGCATTTCCATTTCAACATGTTCTACGACTTTCTGGCCATGGTTTGACACATGGAGTGTCATTGCATGTGTTCGTTTCCAAACCATGTTGATCCACATGACCACACACACTCAAGTGGGTCTGGTGATGCAACCTCTGTCACACTTGTGCTCCATTTCCTTCCAATGTTGGATTCAAATGTTCAAGGTCTTTATGACCATAGTTTTACAAATGGGGTGTCATTGCACGTGTTCTTTTCCAGACCACGATGATCCACATGACCACACACACTCAAGTGGGTGTGGTGATGCAACCTCTGTCAAAATGGTGCTCCGTTGCATGTGCCAGTTGCATTCCAACGTGTGTTCTAGGGCTTTCTGTCCATGGTTTGACACAATGGAGTGTCAGTTCATGTCCTGTTTTCCAAACCATATTGATCCACATGACCACACACACTCAAGAAAGTGTGGTGATGCAACCTTTGTCACACTGGTGCTCCATTGCATTTGGCAGTTGCATTCCAACATGTTCTAGGGCTTTCTGTTGTGTTATTTCATGTGTTCTTTTCCAAACCACAATCATCCAGATGAACACACACACTCAAGTGGGTCTTGTGATGCAACCTCTATCACACTGGTGCTCCATTGCATGTGGCAGTTGCATTCCAACATGTTCTAGGGCTTTCTGACCATGGTTTGACACATGGAGTGATATTGCATGTGTTCTTTTCCAAACCACAATGATCCACATGACCACACACACTCAAGTGGGTGTGGTGATGCAATCTCTGTCGCACTAGTGCTCCATTGCATTCTAATGTTGCATTCCAACATGTTCTAGGGCTTTCTGTTTTTTCATTGCAAGTGTTCTTTTCCAAACCACATTGATCCACATAACCACACACTCAAATGGGTGTGGTGATGCAACCTCTGTCACAGTAGTGTGCCATTGTATGTGGCAGTTCCATTTCAACATGTTCTAGGGCTTTCTGGCCATGGTTTGACACATGGAGTGTCATTGCATGTGTTCTTATACAAACCAGAATTATCCACATGACCACACACACTCAAGTGGGTGTGGTGATGCAACCTCTGTCACGCTCATGCTCCATTGCATGTGGTACTTGAATTCCAACATGTTCTAGGGCTCTCTGTTGTGTTATTGCATGTGTTCTTTTCCAAACCGCAATGATCCACATGACCACACACACTCAAATGGGTGTGGTGATGCAACCTCTGTCACACTGGTGCTCCATTGCATGTGGTAGTTGCATACCAACATGTTCTAGGGCTTTTTGACCATGGTTTGACACATGGAGTGCCATTGCATGTGTTCTTTTCCAAACTATAATGATCCACATGACAATACACACACAAGTGGGTGTGGTGATGAAACCTCAGCTAGACTGGTGCTTGACTGTATTCCAATGATGCATTCCAACATGTTCTAGGGCTTTTTGACCATGGTTTGACACATCGACTGTCTTTGCATGTGTTCGTTTCCCAACCACATTGATCCACATGACCACACACACTCAAGTGGGTCTAGTGATGCAACCCCTGTCACACTTGTGCTCCATTTCATTCCAATGTTGCATTCCAACATGTTCGAGGGCTTCATGACCATGGTTTGACAAATTGGGTGTAATTGCAGGTGTTCTTTTCCAGACCACAATGATCCACATGACCACACACACTCAAGTGGGTGTGATGATGCAACCTCTATCACGCTCGTGCGCCATTGCATGTGCCAGTTGCATTGCAACATGTTCTAAGGCTTTCTGTGTGTCACTACATGTGTTCTTTTTGAAACCACATTGATCCACATGACCACACACACTCAAGTGGGTGTGGTGATGCAACCTCTATCACACTGGTGCTCCATTGCATATGTCAGTTGCATACCAACATGTTCTAGGGATTTCTGACCATGGTTTGACACATGGAGTGCCATTGCATGTGTTGTTTTCGAAACTATAATGATCCACATGACCACACATACTCAAGTGGGTATGGTGATGCAACCTCTGTCAGACTGCTATTCCATTGCATCCCAATGATGCATTCCAACATGTTCTAGAGATTTTTGACCATGGTTTGCCACATGGAGTGTCATTGCATGTGTTCTTTTCCAAACCACAATGATCCACATGACCACACACACTCAAGTGGGACTGGTGATGCAACCTCTATCACACTGGTGCTCCATTTCATTCCAATGTTGCATTCCAACATGTTCTAGGGCTTTATGACCATGGTTTAACAAATGGGGTGTAATTGCATGTGTTCTTTTCTAGACCACAATGATCCACTTGACCACACACACTCAAGTGGGTGTGATGATGCAACCTCTATCATGCTCGTGCTCCATTGCATGTGCCAGTTGCATTCCAACATGTTCTAGAGATTTCCGTTGTGTCATTGCATGTGTTCTTTTCCGAACCATATTGATCCACATGACCACACGAACTCAAGTGGGTGTGGTGATGCAACCTCTGTCACACTGGTGCTGCATTGCATTCCAACATTTTCTAGGGCTTTATGACCTTGGTTTGACAAATGGGGTGTCATTGCATGGGTTCTTTTCTAGACCACGATGATACACATGACAACACACACTCAAGTGGGTGTGGTGATGCAACCTCTGTCACACTGGAGCTCCATTTCATGTGGCGCAGTTGCATTCCAACATGTGTTCTAGGGATTTCTGTTGTGTTATTGCATGTGTTCTTTTTTCCAGACCACATTGATCCACATGACCACACACACTCAAGTGGGTGTGGTGATGCAACTTATGTCACACTGGTGCTCCATTGCATGTGGCAGTGGTATACCAACATGTTCTAGGGCTTTCTAACCATGGTTTGACACATGGAGTGCCATTGCATGTGTTCTTTTCAACACTAAAATGATCCACATGACAATACACACTCAAGTGGGTGTGGTGATGCAACCTCTGTCATACTGGTTGTCAATTGCATTCCAATGATGCATTACAACATGTTCTAGGGCTTTTTGACCATGGTTTGACACATGGAGTGTCATTGCATGTGTTTGTTTTCAAACCACATTGATACACATGACCACACACACTCAAGTGGGTCTGGTGATGCACCCTCTATCACACTTGTGCTCCATTTCATTCGAATGTTGCATTCCAACATGTTCTACGGCTTTATGACCATGGTTTGATAAATAGGGTGTAACTGCATGTGTTCTTTTCTAGACCACAATGATCCACATGACCACACACACTCAAGTGGGTGTGATGATGCAACCTTAGTCACGCTCATGCTCCATTGCATGTGCTAGTTGAATTCCAACATGTTCTTGGTCTTTTTGTTGTGTCATTGCATGTGTTCTTTTCCAAACGACATTGATCCACATGACCACATACACTCAAGTGGGTGTGGTGATGCAACCTATGTCACATTGGTGCTCCATTGCATGTGGTAGTTGCATACCAACATGTTCTAGGGATTTTTGACCATGGTTTGACACATGGAGTGCCATTGCATGTGTTGTTTTCCAAACTATAATGATCCACATGACCATACACAGTCAAGTGGGTGTGGTGATGCAACCTCTGTCAGACTGGTGCTCGATTGCATTCCAATGATGCATTCCAACATGTTCTAGGGATTTTTGACCATGGTTTGTGTCGTGGTGGTGTCACGGCAGATGCCATGGATAGGATAAAGGTGGGGCCAATAAGCACTAGAGGAATCCAGGGAGGGATAGTGTGGTGATTCCACACACAGATGCTTTGTATTCACTTGCCTAGATGAGTTTACAAGTGCTCCTTGAGCTGTATTGGGGAGAGGAGGAAGAAGGAACTCTCTTACTCTCACCCCTACCTATCTCCCCGGAAACAACTACTCAAAATGCCAACCAACCAGCAAATCAACCCCTTCTACAGATGCCCTAGCCCTCCTTATAAAGGGGTGGCTTGGTCTCCAATTAGGGCATACGTGGAGGCTTATTCCTGGGAATATGCCTCTTCCCAAAATAGCAAACCGATCGGATCACTTTTTGCCATCGTAACCCATGCAGAGGCTACGTAAGCCTCTGCGGCGCCAGCGTCATCCGACACAGGGCGCGTCACCCTTGTCGGCCACGCCTCGGTGGTCCTTCTCTCTATCCGCTTTGCTCATGCTCCTGCATATAGTGACCACCTTTTGACCAGCGAGATACCTTCCTTCTCTTGCAAGCCTGATATAACCCGGATCGTGCCTGGTTAATCCGGCCACACAGGTACCTGCATACAAGTTACATAAATCTTGCCGGCATACGACATACTTCGGCCGAGACTCAGTTAGGTGGACATCGTCCGGTCCGGGTTACGTCGTGATTCGGCCTGCCTTGAGGTGACTCGGCCAGCATTCGCTTTGACCTGGCCGTACCTCGGCTAACTCGGCCTCTATACCCCGGCGTGACCCTACCTGGGGGTATCCCCCAACATTAGTCCCCGAAGCTGGTGCGGTCTTAGCAGCTTCAGCCGCTAAGGCCACGGCAGGTTCAACTTATCGAGCCCTTTGCTCCTTTTTCCGAGTTACCTCATAGTCTGGATTTCATGGGCTAACTTTCCCTTGGCACATTCCGAGTTTTCACTCATTGGCCGGGTCACCCTTTAGTTATCCGGGTTATCCTTCCTTCTCTTGTACGCTTCCCCACGTGGAGGGTAATCATTATTTTGCCTCATTTTAAGGGCCTACGCCAGTTACTGCTGTAGTTAATGTCAGGTGTTACTGTTGCACACGTCATGTCGTGTCTGTCTCCTCGTTAACTGTATCACCACGTCGCGTCGTGGGATCTCCTGCACCCTGTGGCCCTTCTGTGGCCCGCCTCTGATTGGCTGACCCGGCAGATACACGGCCACACCGTGTGGCCTCACCGTATTGCACGATCCCACTACCCCCGCTGGGGCGTGGTTAAATAGGGGAGGGGCGCGCCCCTTGGTCTTTTCCCCTTATCGCGCCCCTCTGCCTCTTCTTCTTCTTCTTCTTCTTCCTAGCGACAGCGCCGCCGCCGCTGCACCGTGCCTTTTCGCACCTGCATCGCTGCCGCTCCCGTGCAGCTCCACCGCCATAGGTCCATGCCAGTCCAAAGTTCTGCCTCCACCTCCGATTGGGCTGGTGAGGACAGTGATCTAGACATGACTGAAGAAGAACTCGCCGTCGTTGAAGCAGAGATGGAGGAGGGAGGGGAGAACACGGAGCGCGGTGCCTGGGCCGGTTCCTGGGTGTGCCAGGATGACCTAGACTGGCTCTACCGCACCCGGCGTATCCCTGAGGGCGTGGTTGCCCGCCTCGCCGCCGAGGAGCTCGCTCCCTCACCCAATCTGGGTGAGTTCGTAGTGTTCCTCTCCCATTTCCAGCGCGGCTTCAGCCTCCCCATCAGTGATTCTTCCATGATTTCCTTGATATCTATGAACTTCAACCGCACCATCTCCCGGCGAATGCCATCACATCCCTCTCTTCATTCGCCTCCACCATAGAAGGGTATGTCGGATTGTGGCCCACTAAAGAACTCTAGATCCGGTTTATCGGTCTATGCCAGAACATAATTCCGAATAAGCAGCTTGATCTAGAGGACAAACATCTGACTCAGTTCGGTGCTGCCTCTATTTCTCCCCGGAAGCAATCCGTCTTTCCCCGGGTCACGGGGCTTGATTCGTGCAAGGGCTGGGCCCGAACTTTCTTCTATGTTAGAAATGGCACGAATGAAGATCTGATCCGGCTGCGCCCCTATGTTCTGAGTCCTCCTAATCCGGATTTGTGGGACCGGGTTTCCAAGAAACCCACTGTCTTGGCGAATCAGGTCAACAAACGGTTTCAGGAGCTGAAGGATACAGGCCTGCGCAACGAGCATGCAATGATCACTTTCGGCCGCAGCCGGATCTCCCCTCTCCAGAAACGCACACACAAGCTTTGCCACATGAGCTAGCGCCTTGACCCCAACCGGACCTCTTCCTTTGAATTGAACAACACCGAGATATTCCGCCGGGTCAAGGCCCTTTTCACGACCGACAAAAACTTCTCCGCTGATTGGGAGTGGGGGATAGAGCATTTCTATCGGGACAAGCCTCCTCCTACGGTAACTCTCATGTTCCAATCTCTTTCCGAGTTATATTCTATGTCGGAGTATGTTGTTTATCTGATCCATTTGTATTTCTCTCTTAGCTGTTTCTTCAGCAAACTCTCAAAGATGGCACCGAGCCATCACTCAAATGGGCGAAGGATCGACTTGTCTCGGACGAGGAGGAGCCGGATCAGGAAATGTTCCTGCCGTTCCCTGATGCCACCAAGCGACCCACTGGTAACTTCTCTTCCTTAAGAGATTGGCCTGACGATGAAGATGATTCCGAAGTTGAGGTGATGGAAGCATTTGACGCTATACCCCTTTCTTATGCCTTTCCGGCTTCAGCTAACCTAGGTGGGCAGATCCACGAAGACCCGCCTCTTGCCACGGGTGAGCCGGTCCTAGCCGCGTCTAAGAAACGGGCTGCAACTTCTGTTGCTTCCTCCGGACCTGCCAAAACGACTAAGAGGAGGAAGAAGTCCGCAGACAAGACCACCACCAAGCCTCTGACTAAGGCTATAGTCCGGAGAGCTCGCAAGCCCAAGGAGCCTTTGACTTCTGACGAGTAAGTCACTTTCTTCTTCATCCAATTTTCTGCTTCGTGCTTTGCTATTCATATGTTTTTCCTTTGTTATAATTTATTATTCGTTGCTTGATTCGGCAGGGCTACGGTGGAGGTTCCCCAGAGTGGATCCAGCATCGCTTCGCCTCTCCGGCATACCCCATCTCCCCCTCGTGGCGACGATACACGCCCGCTGAGCCCCATTCAGGAAGGTTCAGTGGCTGCTCCGGGTTCTAGCCCACCTCGTCCAGAGGAGGGCGACCTTGGAGCAGGGGGAAGTGGCTCTACTGAGGCAGCAGATGCCCCTAGCTCTTCTTTGGCTCAGCCGCAACCTGCCACCTCCGAGGTACCCACAGCACCCCCGCCAAAACCAGCACCAGCACCAACACCAGCGCCAGCACCATCAGCAGCACAAGTATCAGCAGCAGCACCAACTCCTTCCGCCTTGTTAGAGTCTTCCAAGACTCGGCGAGAAGGCCTAGTTAGCACCAAGGCTGCACCCAAGAGCAAATCTGTAGCTCAAACTTCAACCTCTCAGCAGCAGCCTAAGGCCAAGAAAATTTCTGATGCCGCCAGGGCAACATCGATTGAGGCTGGACAGCGCACGCTCGCGTCCATGCTTCCGAAGAAAACTCCACCAAAGAAAGATGCGCCCTCCGGGTCAGCTGACACGCAACTTGCATTGCACACCAGCCCTACTGCTGCCCAAGTTGAAAGGAGGGAGGCCCACGCCAAGGGTTTGATTACGCCCCATATGCTTAGCGGAGAGCAATATCCTCCTGCCCTAATTGAGTTTGTCAATAACTGGAACAAGTCGGAGTTCGTCAATAACGACGATCTCCCGGAGAAATTTGGGCCTGCCGAGTTTGCCGCACAAATGAACACAGCCACCAAGGCTATCAACCTTGTCGGCCGGATGATGGAGGTACGCTACTTCGTCTTTTCTTTAACATGTACTAGTGCTTAGTCATATAACCATTAATCCCCGAGCCTCCGAGGGAGTAACTTGTTACTCGGCCGGATTCTCCTTAGAGAATTGGCATAGCTCCCTAGTAACTTCGGATATGCACACACCTAGAGCCGGGTTAAGTTCCACTTGGCCTAGATCTTGTACACTTCAAATATGCACATACCTAGAGCCAGGTTAAGTTCCACTTGGCTCGGATCTTGTACACTTCGAATATGCACACACCTAGAGCCGGGTTAATTTCCACTTGGCCCGGATCTTGTACACTTCGAATATGCACACACCTAGAGCCGGGTTAAGTTCCACTTGGCCCGAATTTTGTACACTTCGAATATGCACACACCTAGAGCCGGGTTAAGTTCCACTTGGCTCGGATTCTGTACACTTCGAATATGCACACACCTAGAGCCGGGTTAAGTTCCACTTGGCCTGGATTCTGTATACTTCGAATATGCACACACCTAGAGCCGGGTTAAGTTCCACTTGGCCCGGATTCTGTACACTTCGAATATGCACACACCTAGAGCCGGGTTAAGTTCCACTTGGCCCGGATTCTGTACACTTCGAATATGCGCACACCTAGAGCCAGGTTAAGTTCCACTTGGCCTGGACTTGTACACTTCGAATATGCACACACCTAGAGCCGGGTTAAGTTCCACTTGGCCCGGATTCTGTACACTTCGCACATGCACATGATCAAGTCAACTTTGCTTTTCTCAGGTCACCACCAATCGTCGAAGTGCTGAGTTTCAGCGCCTCTTGGACACACACAAGGCGCTGCGCGCGAAGCATTCTACACTTCTTGCTGAGTTTGAGAAAAGGGGTAAGTTTTGTAGGGTCCGCAACATAGAAAACAAAAAAATTCCTACGGTGTGAACTACACGCCAAGATCTATCTACTAGGTACAAAGCAACAGGTGGACATACATCCATCGAGAACTTACCCTCGAAGACAACGAGTTTTGTTAACGAGTAGGAACTCGTGGTTGATGTAGTCGTACACTTGCCAATCTCAAGATCGTGAGGAAGTCCGAGCAGGTCCAGCTCCAGCACGTCCTTCAGATCCAGCTCCAGCACCACCAAGTCCAGCACCGCAAAGCAGCGGTGCATACGGATCGCACACACGTCTGGTATCCCGACAACCTTCGTCCCTCGCTCCAGCAAAGAAGTGGAAGCAACAACTCCTTTCCAGATAAAGCCACCGGGAACATGTATCTCGCTAATCCGAGACCATGGGGAAATAATACTAGAGGGGGAGAGAGATCCTTCACGAGGAGGTGTGTGAGAGAAGTGAGGAGAGGGGGGGCCTTTTATAGGAGGAGGGGAGGGTACCCCTCCCATGGCCGGCACCCCATGGAGGTGACCCTTCACCTCCCCCATTCATGTGGTGGTAATCCCCTCCACATAAATTTGCCTCTTCACATTCTCCATTAAAGTCTCCACTTTAAATGCATTAAATTTCTCCAAATTTAATGCTCTCTCATTTAATAAAACTCTTTTATTAGTTTTATTCAGAATTTTGTTAATTACATTAATTAACAAACATTCACATAAAACCCCCTGCAACATTTCAATATTACATGCAGAACCAATTTCAGCAATTTCACCCGAAACAGTTTCGGCGTCTATTGAAATAATTCCAGCGCTTTCTTAAATATTTATCTGAAACATATTTGCTCCAAATGGTATCGGTATCCCTTAAGTGTGTCACCCTACGGTTCGCGAATAATGCAGACATGATCGAGACCCCTCTCCGATCAATAATCAGTAGCGGGACCTGGAGATCCATACTGACTCCTACACATTCAACGATGACTTCTGTGATCGTGAGAACCTTTAACGCTAGTAACTAAATCCCTTTGTCCCGCGATATATTACATGTCCGAGATCGATCATTGGTATCTCCATACCAAGTTTGATCTCGTTACCGACATGTACTCTTTTCTCGTTCCCGTGATATAACATTCTAGTGATCACATCACTTGTTTGCAAACTATTTCAATGTGATATCACCGAGAGGGCCCAGAGTATATCTATCCTTCATCGGGATGGACAAATCCCACTCTTGATCCATGAGCCTCAACATAACACCTTCGTAGCACTGAACCCACCTTTATAGTCACCCTGTTACGGTATGACGTTTGATGTTATCAAGATACTCTTCCGGTGTTAGCAATTAACATGATGTCATGGTCTAAGGATAAGGATTACTTCATATGATGTTATAGCAATATAAACATAATGACTTTGATCGTAATGCTATACTTTGGATGAATGTTCATCACATCATTCAACCAATGGTGTGACCTTGTTATTAACAACATCCAATGTCCATGATCAGGAAACCTTGATCATCTTGTTAATCAACAAGCTAGTCTATAAGAGAGGCATAACTAGGAACCCTTTTGTTTATTAAACACACATGTATTGATGTTTCCGATCAATACAATTATAGCATGCAAAATAAACATTTATCATAAACATGGAATAAGATAATAACCACTTTATTATTGCCTCTCGAGCATATTCCCTTCAGTCCCCCACTTGCACTAGAGTCAATAATCTAGTTTGAAAAACTTTGCGCATTGAACACCTATGGCTTTCTGGTGTTGCATATACACTATTGCTAGTTGTTAACATAATCTCCGGATCTGACAATTTCAGGTCCGCGTGTATTTGCATGTCTCTGCGTCTCTACGCATCACTCATTCTCAAATGAGATGGCATTGTATAGATTTGGTCCTTTGGTGAGACCTTTAGTTCGTTCGGCTCAAAATATGTTGATATTATTGTCACACAATATATCTTCATAGTATTAGCCCACTTTGAACCACACCTAGTTTGATAACAAACTACTTAACACAAATGCCCTCCTTTGCTGCTACTATAGCAGTCATATACTTAGCCTTTTGTTGTAGTATCCGTCACAATGTCTCAACTCTGGAACTCATCCAAATCCATCATGGAACATCCTTTCTATTACATTGTGCCACCCATAGTCTAAATTGAGATAAATTTAATTTCTATCTTGTGACAAAACTAGTATCAATGTAACACTTTACAATGAACTACCTTTAACTATTTGTCACTTATACATTACATATTCTTAGTTCTTCCAAAGCTCATAAGAATATCTTTACTATTGTCCAATGATCATCTTATGAATCATTCTGGTATATGCTCATAACATTTAGAGCATAGGACATTCTGGATATATACATATCATGGTATAATCGATCAAAATCTTCATGTGATTTTACTCACCAAGTGTTGAAACACTTGATTTTTGATACAATCCTTTCCATGCAGCAAGAACCTTTCTTGTTGTTTCCATATTGAACCCTTTCAATATCTCATATATGTATGTCTGGCACAACCATATTAGCGCCTTAATCTATCCATATAGATATTGATGCCTAATATTCCGGGTTTGTCCAAGTCTTTCATCGAAATCTTATTTTAATGAAATTCTTAACTTGTGTCAATACAAGATACATCATTTCCAATCAACAATATGTCCTCTACATAATGTATTAGAAATATGTCTCAGCGCTCCCACTTAATTTCTTCCAAATGCAAGCATCTTCATCATCTCTGATGAATTTAAACTCTTTTAACAGTTTCATCATGGTGAAGATTCCAACTCCATTATGCTTACTTCAACTATTGAAGTTTACATGCCCTTTTAGCACCCTTTGAATCAACAAAACCCTTTGGACCATGTCATGTACATGTCCTAGGTTACCGTTCTATTAGAAGAACCTTGTTTTGTTTATTCAAGTACCATATACCAAATTATATGTAGTGGTTGCTACATTAATCCGTCAAGACTATATATCGCTATGAAAGATCAACTTGTCATAGTCAACTCCTTGAACATTGTCGTAAACTTCTTTCCGACATGTCGACTATTTCATAGATGTTAAACATCCATGTCTTATTTCTTTATAGATCCAAACACGTCTGATAGGCTTCACGCCTTTCCGGAGGGTCTTCCAAGTTCAGAAACTTGATTTCTCGTTTATGGATACTATCACGAATTCTATGACTTCTAGTCATTTTATGGAGTCAGGGCCCATCATCGCTTCTTTGCATGTAGTCGATTCATCATTGTCAAAACAATAACGACTTGCTTATCAAATCTTACTATTTGATTCTTACCGACCCACACGGTTCTATAGGAACTCTAATCTCTGAGATCACACCTTTTGTAATCACGAGAGCCATGAGCATTGTGGCCGCCACTGGGACACTTTTCGGCGCTGCGCTACTTAGCACATATAGCTAAGGTTCAACAACCTTATTAAAGTTCTATTGTCCTCCCACTTAACTTTTCACGAAAAATTCCTTCTTAAGAAACTTGACGTTCCAAGTAACAAACTCTTTTGTCCTTGGTGTTATGGAGAAATTCCCAACAAATTCTTTGGGATAACCTACAAAGACGTGCTTATCCGACTTTGGTTGTAAACATTTTACTTATGCATAGCATACCAAAATTTAAGAAAAGACAATTCGGGTTTTATCCCAAACCATAACTCATATGGTGTCATTTCAACGGATCACGATGGTGCTCTTTTCAGTGTAAAAGCGGTAGTCTCTAAAGCTTCAATCTTTAAAACAAAATGGCAGTTTTATAAATGACACCCTTGATCTTACCATGTCAAACATGGTTTGATTTTATCTCTCAAATATGCCATACTCCTATGGTTTATCGGGAAACACAAATCATGGAACAATTCCTCAAGTCTTAGGTGTTTTTGCTAAACATGTAACTCAAATATCTTCCTTTATGATCGAATCATAAACTCTTTATTTTCTTGTTACAATGATTTTCCACTTCATCTTGAAAGTCTTTGAACAAGTTTCAAATGTTTCATACTTCTTCCTTGTTAAGTAAATATACAGATATATTCACTCAAATTTTCGGAGAAAGCATATGAAGCAAAAATATCCATCGCATATGGCTACACATAATGGACTATGCACATCAGCATGCACATCCAATAAGCTAGTCATCCGTTCCTCTCTGGCCTATGGACGGAGTTTCAATTATCTCGAGGAAAGTCTCACATGCGTGAATTGATCAAAATCAAAGACTCCAAAAATCCATCAACATGGAGTTTCTTCATGTTTTCTTTCCAATATAATTTAAACAGCGATGTCACTTCATAAGTGATCTTTCATCATTTGTCTTGCGACATTTTAGCAATAGTGTTTATGGATGTGATTTCTCCAACTAGACTTGTAAAATTTCATCCATTCTTTATGGAATACGGTAATTATTTGAACAGCCATTGTTCACATAATACCGGAACAAAATAACAATTATTTAAACAAATCTTGAAGGCTTGGTTTGATGACAACGAAAAATACAATAACACTTTATTTGTTTTCGATGAACATCATCACTCATTCTCTTGCTGGTTACTTAGGCCATTGTAGTTCATGAATTGCGTTGTCCTGTATGACACTTCATACCGACCAATTCGGTATCCAATACCGGTATCCAATACCTCATAACCACATTGTTTAACAAGCAAGGAATATAGCCATAACATGTATATCGTCTATATACCCAAGTTGGACATCTCCAACCTTTTATTTTCTGCCAAATATTTTATAGATTCTCTTTCAGCAATTCCTTTTTATTTTAAAAGAATCTATCAACATCAATAGTGGTGTCATCAACATGACACATGGTACAAAGCGTATATAGTCAACTACTAATACCTTTGGACTTGCACTTTGAAGTGGATCACCATCATCAAATGTTTGGTGTTCTTTCAAAAATCCATTCTTTAGTAATCTATTAGTGTAGTAAACATTTTACTTACATCTTCTATTCATCCATATCATGACAACTTTCATGATCAAGCTACTATAGCCTATAAGGAAGAATCGCGAGTATAATATCAGTTCCCAAAACTCTTTTGGTAGATTCGGATGCCTAGCATCTCCATCCTTCACAAATTCTCATACAATATGAGAACATGTATTTTGCTAAATTATACTCTATCATAATGCAACCAAAAACATTGTTTCAGATATCACAATATCTTTCACACATGATGGTTTCTGAAACAATTTCCAGCTCCAATATAATCTTGATATTAAAACAACTTTTGAATATCAATAATCATGGAGGCAAACATGATACTTTAGATACTAACATTGGAATTCTAACTCTTGATTTAATACTACTTATTAAACTTCATGGAGAAAACAGAGTTTGCTAAAAGTTTGCAATAGGACTTATAAACTTTAAATTGATATTCAAAACAATACGATACCAGTTCGTAAAGTAAATATCCAGAATTCTATAGTTCTATTATCTTAATTAAAACTAAGCATAAGGTAGTGAACAGATGCCAATGACTACAACAAATTATGCAAATTCACTTCGATTTAGTTTATGAAAAATTGAGTTCGACTAATCCAAATTAGAAATGAACTCCCACTCAAAAACGACATCCCTCGTGCCTTTTTGATGATTACATGAACCAAATCCACTACACCAAGTCCGATCATCACGTGAGTCGGTGTAGCTTCAAAGGCGAGCATCAATATGGTCATCACATCAACTATATGACTCATGCTTAACCTTTTGGTCCGTGTTTCGAGGCCATGTCTGTACATGCTAGGCTCGCCAAGTAAGAAACTTAGTATTCGCGTGTGTAAAACTGTCTTACACCCGTTGCATGAAAGCGTAGAGTTGAGAACACCCGATCATCACGTGATGTCTCGAAACACGATCCATAGATGGTGCATACTTAAGGAAGAACACATTTTATCTTGATATTTAAATGAGGGATCATCTTACAATGCTACAGAAAATGCCAAACTAGCAGTATAAGATGCTAACATCTAATGTGTAAAGTGAGATGATATGGTCCATGCATTTGATCTCTATCACTTGCATCGTGGTATGATCTCTATCATTCCTTTGTGTGTAAGGCCAAGGTCTATGGAACTTACACGTTGAGTGTGTTGTAAGAGTATCTATCATACATCTACTTACAACAATACCATATCAATACACTAGCCTAGCAATGATCTCAACTAGACGCCTCTAATTTATCAATTGTAAGTTTTACGTGGCTTAGGGATTTCAGAGATAGAACCGTTCTTACCTACGAACATGAACCACAACGAGGATAACCAAGTTATTAGCAACTCATTGTAAATCAGATATTGACTATAGTAGGAGAGACAGACACCCGCCAGCCACTTATGCAAAACTAGTTGCATGTCAGTCGTGGAACCGGTCTCATGTACGATGACATGTAAGGTTGGTCCGGGCCGCTTCATCCCACTATGCCACCAATATCCAAAATACATAGAAGATGCAATAACATGATCATCATCGCCCACATATCAACATATGTGTACTACCCGTGCTAAGCACCTACGCATAGATCAGGCTCTGATACCACTGTAGGGTCCGCAGCATAGAAAACAAAAAATTTCCTACGGTGTGAACTACACGCCAAGATCTATCTACTAGGTACAAAGCAACGGGTGGACATACATCCAACAAGAACTTACCCTCGTAGACAACGAGCTTTGTTAACGAGTAGGAACTCGTGGTTGATGTAGTCGTACACTTGCCGATCTCAAAATCGTGATGAAGTCCAGCATGTCCGGCTCCAGCACGTCCATCAGATCCAGCTCCAGCATCACCAAGTCCAGCACCGCAAAAAAGCGGTGCATCCATGATCGCACACACGTCCGGTACCCCGACAACCTCCGTCCCTCGCTCCAGCAAAGCAGCGGAAGAATCAACTCCTTTCCAGATAAAGCCACCGGGAACATGTATCTCGCTAATCCGAGACCATGGGGAAATAATACTAGAGGGGGAGAGAGATCCTTCACGAGGAGGTGTGTGACAGAAGTGAGGAGAGGGGGGGCCTTTTATAGGAGGAGGGGAGGGTACCCCTCCCATGGCCGGCACCCCATGGAGGTGACCCTTCTCCTCCCCCATTCATGTGGTGGTAATCCCCTCCACATAAATTTGCCTCTTCACATTCTCCATTAAAGTCTCCACTTTAAATGCATTAAATTTCTCCACTTTTATTAGTTTTATTCAGAATTTTGTTAATTACTTTAATTAACAAACATTCACATAAAACCCCCTACAACATTTCAATATTACATGCAGAACCAATTTCAGCAATTTCACCCGAAACAGTTTCGGTGTCTATTGAAATAATTCCAGCGCTTTCTTAAATCTTACATATTTGCTCCAAATGGTGTCAATATCCCTTAAGTGTGTCACCCTATGGTTCGCGAATAATGCAGACATGATCGAGACCCCTCTCCGATCAATAATCAGCAGCGGGACCTGGAGATCCATACTGACTCCTACACATTCAACGACGACTTCTGTGATCGTGAGAACCTTTAATGCTAGTAACTAAATCCCTTTGTCCCGCGATATATTACATGTCCGAGATTCGATCATCAGTATCTCCATACCTAGTTTGATCTCGTTACCGACATGTACTCTTTTCTTGTTCCCGTGATATAACATTCTAGTGATCACATCACTTGCTTGCAAGCTATTTCAATGTGATATCACCAAGAGGGCCTAGAGTATATCTATCCGTCATCGGGATGGACAAATCCCACTCTTGATCCATGAGCCTCAACATAACACCTTCGTAGCACCGAACCCACCTTTATAGTCACCCTGTTACGGTGTGACGTTTGATGTTATCAAGATACTCTTCCGGTGTTAGCAATTAACATGATCTCATGGTCTAAGGATAAAGATTACTTCGTATGATGTTATCGCAATATAAACATAATGACTTTGATCGTAATGCTATGCTTCGGATGAATGTTCATCACATCATTCCACCAATGGTGTGACCTGGTTATTAACAACATCCAATGTCCATGATCAGGAAACCTTGATCATCTTGTTAATCAACAAGCTAGTCTATAAGAGAGGCATAACTAGGAACCCTTTTGTTTATTAAACACACATGTATTGATGTTTCCGATCAATACAATTATAGCATGCAAAATAAACATTTATCATAAACATGGAATAAGATAATAACCACTTTATTATTGCCTCTCGGGCATATTCCCTTCAAGTTTTCACTTTGACTTTTTTCTATCTTTTTGAGTCTTTTCTCGCTTACCTAATCTCTCATTCGAATTTGTGCAGCTGAAGTGGACGCCGAAAACAAAATCATGAGAAAAAACTTAGCTGAGATAAAAGGTAAGTCACTTTGGTTACTTAATTTCTATGCTCTCTTTTCTTTCTCCTGAGCTCGACAAATATTCATACCTCGGCTTTGCCGGGTCAACAAACTATTTCAGCATCCCTTGAAGATAGTGTGCCCATGCTTGATATGATGCTGCATTTTCTCGAACAAGCAGGGCAACACCAGGCCAAACTTAAAAAGAAGGATGATGAGCTCGCCCAACTCTGAGCCAAAGATGATGAAATTGCCAAGCTGAAGGCTGAGATGAAAAAGCTTAAGGAGCTCCATAAGGTCGAGATGGACAAAGCTGGCCAGGATTTCAACGAGGAGCAAGAACGCCTCAACCTTCAACTTGCAAAATATCAAGAGCTACTGAAGGAGGCCGACGTCAAGCTTGAGTCGGCAAATGCTGAACTCGAGATACTCCGGACGAGGCGTGCTAATTGCACCAACGAGCTGATCTGGATCCACTGTCATATCTCTCGTAAGTTCTTTTCCTTCAGCTGACATGAATTTCGTCGGGTCAACCTCTTTTACTCATTTCACTTGTCTTGTTATCAGGCAAATTCCCAGACGGTAACGCCATTGCGGCTACTGTCATTGCCAAGTTCCGCCAGCAGAGGGGTACTCCTACTGGTCGTGGATCTGAAACCATCCCCTTTGACATGGAGGACTTGCTGGTCAGCCTATCCTCTCGCCTTGAGATTATCAAAAACTATGGTTCAAATATCCTAGACTCAGCCGTCCGGATCTTCAATGCCCTTTCGCCTAGTGAAGATACTCCAAAGGGGACCACTGCTCTGATTGCCAAGTTAATGGAGTGCGAGACCCAGCTTGACCTCTGGAGGGAATCCGCCGCCCGCGCCGGAGCTAAAACTGTTCTCCATTTCGTGCTCACATGGTATGAGAAAATAAATTTGGATCTTCTCGAGCACTTGCACACCAGATCAAGGTGGTCCAATGATCCGAATTGGATAGCTCGGCGCAACGCTCGCGCCCATCACCTCATTCAGTATGCCCCCATCCATCAATGGAACGAGGGACCAAGCTTCCTTGGCGTTATTGACGATGAATACGTCGAAGATGGTTCGGGAGATGAGGAAGAGGACGAAGCTTCAGATGTTGAAGAGAATGAAAACGATGATGAGGCTGAGGCTGGAGTTCCACCTGCCGGCGACGAGTTACCTCCTCCTACTGCTCCTTGAGCACCAAAAAACACTTTGAAATTTTCAGATCCCCGGTATGCCGGGTGCAGATGTATTAAGCACTCAAATTATATTTTGCTACTAAGTTGCTCGTGCCGGATTAACTTGGGCGTAGTCCCCGAGTTTCATTTTCTTGTTTCTCCAATTTCCTGGCTCGGCTTGTGTCTACCTTGATTCGGTTTTGTGACTTACGAGTCCGAGTTTCAAAAATTGACTTAACAATACTTGGAAACTTTAGGCTTAGCTCATAGTAATTCGGCATAGTAAAAACAAGATAAACACAGAGTTAGTCCGAATAACAAATGTTGGCTCGATTACGTTCTTTCCCTTAGTCGTCTTTCGTGTGCTACGCAATTCCAAACTTGTTCTCTTGCTTTCCATGAAGCCAAATCTTGTTGGATAGCAGCAAATCGAAGATTTGAGTTTTTGGTGCTCACACACTACTAATCCGGCTTAGGTAGAAGCAACTTAAGCCAGCCGACATAAAAATAAATAACAAGTACAGAAGATAACAAATATTATTGAGGCAGTCCCCGAGTTACTGCCCGAGGTGCCAAGATTTCATTGATAAACTCATTGCCGGCATACATACCGACGTATGAGAGACTCGAATACACACACTTCTTTGTTAAGTGTGGAACGGACGAAGTAGAGCTACATTCCATGCACGCTTAGATTCCTCACCGGACCTATCCGCCTTGTTCTTCTCTTGTGGTTTTGCATCGATGAGATAATAAGAGTCATTGTGCAATGCTTTGCTCACAATGAATGGCCCTTCCCATGGGGGGATAACTTATGCATGCCAGCAGTACGTTGTACCAGCCAGAGTACCAGATCATCTTCCCGGAAGACTCGGGGGTTCACTTTCCGGCTATGATAGCGTCAGAGATTTTGCTGATATATGGCGGATCTGGACAATGCCAATTCTCTCGCTTCTTCCAGCAGATCAACATCATTTTGCCGGTCTTCTTGCACTTCGGCTTCTGTGTATTGGGTGACTCTAGGCGAATCATGCTCTATGTCGGCTGGTAATACAGCTTCTGCCCCATATACCAGAAAGAATGGTGTATAGACTGTTGATCGATTCGGAGTTGTTCTTAAACTCCATAATACTGCTGTTAGTTCTTCTATCCAGCACCCCGCTGATCTTTGCAGCGGCTCAATGAGCCGGGGTTTTATCCCGGATAATACTAATCCGTTGGATCTTTCCACTTGTCCGTTCGATGCGGGGTGGGCTACCGAGGCAACGTCTAGCCTTCTTATCTCGGCAGAATCGCGCAAATGCTCCTTCAGCAAAATTTGTGCCATTATCTGTTATGATACTGTGAGGATAGCCATATCTCAAGATGATATCTTTGAGGAATGTCACGGCTGTAGCTCCATCACATTTTCTTATTGGCTTTACTTCAATCCATTTTGTAAACTTGTCAACCATAACCAAGATATGAGTCATGTTTCCTCTTGCTGGTTTAAACGGGCCAACTATATCCAGACACCATACGGCAAATGGCTAGGTAATTAGTATGGTCTTGAGCTCCGACATTGGCATGTGTGTCTTGGTAGCATACCTCTAACAGCCATTGCATTTTCTTACTAGATCTTCTGCTTGTTCCAAGGCACTTGGCCAGTAGAACCAATCCCCTTGATGTATATCTCGGAGGATGTCAAGCCCTTCTTCCGGGTCGACACATCGTTGGAGGATGTTTGTGATGCTCCTCTTGTATAGTTTGGCATTGATAATCGTGTACGCGTTTGCGCGCCTCTGAACTTGCCTTGAAAGCACTTCTTCATCGGGCAAGGATCCATCTTTCAGGAACTGGAATATGGGCAATGCCCAAGATGGTATTGTTCACACTGGAAATACATCCTCGTCCACTTACATTCGATCTACCGGCATAACCTCTGTCGGGTCAGGCTACACAGTCCCCGGGTTCTTCGAAGTAGTCCCCGGGTTTGCCGAAGGAGTCCCCGGGTTTCCGGAGGCACTTCCCACATCAATGTTCATGGGCACAGCTTCCGGCTCCGGATTTTTCGGGATATAGATGGACTCAGATTCTGGGGGTGGCCTGATAGATGGCTTTCTGAGGTGCTCTAGTGCTACGCCTGGCGGAATCGCTTGCCGGGTGGATCCGAGTTTCGACAGCACGTCGGCAGCCTCATTTTCTAGCCGGGGTACATGATGGAACTCACATCCCTCGAAGTATCCCGATATTTTCTGCACATGAAATCTGTACAGCTCCATGTTTTCATCCAAAGCATCCCATAGCCCCGAGACTTGCTAAACTACCAAATCCGAGTCACCAAAGCATTGAATCCGACGTATTCCAATTTCCTTTGACACTTTGAGCCCATGCACAAGTGCTTCATATTCTACAACATTGTTTGATGCTGCAAAATGGATCTGTAGTACATACTTCAGCTGGTCCTTCTTGGGCGAGGTGAGCACAACTCCGGCGCCTAACCCGGTTTTCGTTTTTGATCCGTCAAAATGCATTCTCCAGTAGTTCGGATCTGGCAATGGTGGCTCATATTGCATCTCGGCCCAATCCACGAAAAAGTCGGCCACCGACTGAGACTTGATCGCATCTCGCCTGTCGTACTGCGGAGCATAAGGGGCTAGTTCAATTTCCCATTTTGCGATTCGGCCGCTTGCATCCTTATTGCTCATTATCTCTGATATGGGGGCTTCACATATCACTTTAATGGGATGTTCTTCAAAATAGTGCTTCAGCTTCTTTGCTGCCATATATACACCATACGCCATTTTCTGATAGTGAGGATAGTTCTGCTTTGATGCTGATAATACCTCGCTCAGGTAATAGACTGGCCTCTGCACCGACTTACCCTCTTCGTCGCACTCTACCACTATTACTGCACTTACAACTCGGTTGGTTGTGGCTACGTAGAGCAACATTGGCTCTTTTGATAGTGGAGAGGCTAATACTAGTGAAGTGGCTAACATTTCCTTTAGCTGAATGAAGGCTTCATTGGCATGTGGCGTCCATACGAATTTGTCTGATTTTTTCATCAGTTGATAGAGAGGTAATGCCTTTTCTCCCAACCGACATATGAACCGACTTAAGGATGCCAGGCAACCAGTGAACTTCTGGACATCATTAAGACACTTGGGCAATTCCATTCGCTCTATTGCTCGGATTTTAGTTGGGTTAACTCCGATACCTCGGCTGGAGAAAAGAAATCCGAGTAATTTTCCAGCCAGGACACCAAAGGTACATTTCTATGGGTTAAGCTTCATCCGGAATCTCCTTAGGTTCGTGAATGTTTGCCTGATATCTTCAAGGAGCGCTTTGCTTTCCTTGGTTTTTATAACCACATCGTCCACATATACTTGCACATTTCCACCAATTTGATCGTGCAAACATTTTTGCATACATCTTTGGTACGTTGCCCCTGCATTATGTAAACCAAAAGGCATGGTGCGATAGCAATAAGATAAATGCAGTCTTTATTTGATCACTAGGTGTAAGATCTCACCATAATAAGGTAAGATCCCTGTGATTGCAGTGCTAGTCCCTGGATCGAAAATGCTAGCACCCACAGTTTAAGATGAAGTACACAGAAACAAAGGTCATTATTACATCGCATATCTAGGAATATAATGGTTCTTACAACTCACTTATCCCAAGGCTAAGGCACTTAAAGTTCACAGTACATAGCATAATAATAATAGAGTCTTTAGTCTTCATGTGCCACAGGCAAGCATGTTGAGTGTAGACCCGCAACCCTACTCATCATCAGAGTATCCTGCAACATAATAAGTTACAGCCACAAGGATCAATACATTTGGAATTGTATTGGCAAGTGATACCATAGATACTTAGTATAATCCAACAACTACATGAATATATGGCTAAGTGGGGTTTATGGCTAGCTTTACTAAAATTAGTTTAACTTATAGTTTTCTTTTTGAAGAAGTTTTTCATTCCAGCTATAAGGTACCAATGATGGACATCACTGAACCTCTACCCATGTTCACCCACAAGTTTTAACTTAGAGAAATTTGGATGAGGAGATTATTGAACTGCTTCACTCTCTTGAGGCTCAGGAATGTCCATAACCGGGGACACGGCTAAGTACTTAGTTTTACCCTCTCGAGAGGTGGTGCACTTTCCCCACAAGACTCGACATGCATCGAGACAAGACTTTTCAGAAGCAATCCCTCAGACCACCGCGGACGCGTTCCATCCTATCATATCTACCACCTTCTGTCCGTCTGGTTGAGTTCTTGCAACTTAGTTGGTCAAGGCAGAGCCCATATGCCATGTGGCTGCACTGGAAGCTTCGCGACAAGAATGTCTCCAATCTCTTTGTTCCTGGGTGGCCATCCACAAGTGTGATACACCAGCTGACCATAGACATGGCCCCTGAGTAACCAGTCAACATAATCCAAGCAAGCCCATTCCACCCAGGTGTTTCATTAACATTAGTTGTTTTCTTAGTTAAACAAAATAATATCTTTCCATGCTATCTTATGTGTATATTCCACCCACGAATTCTAATAGCATAGCTAAGCATTCTAGCATACAAAGTCTTTATCTAGGGAATACTACCAAGATATACACTATAGGGTAGCATAGCATAGTATGTTAACATATGAATAATTCTATCATGCTAAGATCTACCAAAATATCACTAGTGCAATAGTGAAAATAATAGGACATGAGATGAAATATCACTTGCCTTGGTAGCTAGGGGAATAGGTACAATCCTCACAGGAACAAACTTCACAATCCACACAATCTACACAAGATTAATACAACAATAACAATTCAATCAATAAAACATTACAAAAATATGAATGCATGCAAAATGCAATGATATGATAATAATTCTATAATTTATAGAGTCTATAGTACAAAGGAAAGAATACCTCATCTAAATGCATAAGAAATACCCAAAGATAATTTAGAGAACAATTTTTGTGATCAAAATACTCCTGAAAAGGTTCTGCCTATAATTCAAATTTTTCTAAGACAAAAGTGTGAAACAAGGCCTTCATAATAAAGGTCTTATTTTTCTGAATCCATAGACACCAAATTTGTATTTTTCTGATTTGTGGATCAAAAGTTATTGAATTTCTAAGTTTAATACTAAATCTGTCTATTTTCTAATTAAACAGAAATAGTCTGGCGACGTGGCGCTATCCTATTAGCTGGTACCGGTTCGGTCGGATCGATCGCTGTGGGCCGTCAGATCTTAAGTGACTATGGACGGATCTGATTAGCCCGTACCGCTTCGTCTACGTTCTAATCTTAGCCACAGATGTGAGATCTAACGGTCCCTAAGGCCTGGCCGGGAACGGGCGGCGCTGACCAGCTGCGCGCGGCGGCAGAGCGTCAGCCGATGACGGTCCGGTGGTTCTACAGGGGCAGGGAGTCCGTGGACACGTACCAGAGGTCGTGGAGGTCGTGGCGATCTCGATGGAGGTCATTGTGGTGCGGGGGTGCTCGGGCTTGGCCTTGATCCCTCGCCGGAGTTGTGTTGTCGGCGGAGTTCACGGCTTGGTGACAGAGATGACGACCTGGGGCTCGAACAAACCAGCAAGGGGGTCAGTGGGGTGCGCATGGATCAGCATGGTCTATCAGAGGTCAAAAAGGGGCGGCGGAAACCCTACATTCACCGGAACAAGCGATGGACGGCGGCGGGAGAGGAGTTCGTCGGACTTGGTTCGAGTCGTCGATCTGGGGCAAGAGAAAACACGTGGTCGGGTTTAAAACACGCTCCAGTATACGGAAATCAAAGTAGGACAGAGAGAAGGGCGTCGGGCGGCCTGGGTTCACCGGAATCATCGCCGGAGTCCGTCGGACAGCGGTGGTTCGAGCTCGAAATTCGGGGAGCCTGGGGGCTCTCCGGGGTGGTGTCTGTGGGGAAAATGATTGGGAGGGAGAGGGGATTAAGAAGGGGCGTGGTGGTGGCAATTTAACTCGCGGTAACGCCCGAATTCGGCCGGGTTTTAGAAACGACAGAGGGATGGGGTTGCTCGACGGTGAGGTTGAAGACGACGGGTGGCGGGGTGACGTGGCGTGGGGTCGACCTGTCAGCGGGAGGGGGTAGGTTGAGGGGGTGTGCAGAAAGACAGAGAGGGGGAGAGGGAGTCCAGGTGGGCTGCTGGGCCGGATTGGGCCAAAAGGCCAGAAGCTGTCTGCTGCTCTCTTTCTTTTCTCCCTTATTCTTTTTCTTTTTCTATTTCTGTTTTCTCCACAACTTTGGATTTAAGGATTCAAATTGATTCAAATCAATTTGTGAACATTTGTAAAATCTCAAATTAGGTTTTTAGGGTATTATGAAACATATTTAACTTCTATTTTAATCCAAAGTATTTACTTTGGATTTGATAGGTAATATAGCATTTTCTTTGATTCTATTAAAAAAATCATATCTTTTTGTTCATGGCTCAAAATTGCACCAAATTTTTGGAGGACATTCTAAATGCAATGCAAATACATGCTATGATGATATGAGTGCAATGATGATGATTTCAGATGAAATTTTGGGATGTTACACTAGGGTTCAGGGGTATCTGGTGGAAACCAAAATATGCATCTATGAACGACAACAGTTCACACCTAGCAGTAGAATCTATGACCTGATCTATCCTTGGCAGCAGGATTGGATCTTTGGACACGCCTTATTCAGGTTCGTGTAGTCGATGCACATACACCAAACCACTGCCACATTTGGATTATCTTTCTTCTTTTCCACAAGCACCGGATTAGATAGCCAATCCGGGTAAAGCACTTCCATGATAAACCCGGCTGCGAGGAGCCGAGCTATCTCATCCCCAATGACTTTTCTCCTATCTTCGGCGAAGCGGCGGAGAGTTTGCTTCACCGCCTTTGCTCCGGGTCTCACATTCAAAGAGTGCTCGGCCAACTCCCTCGAAACACCTTCCAAGTCCTGTGTGGACCAAGCAAAGATATCCCGATTCTCACGGAGGAAGTTGACGAGCTCGCTTTCCTATTTGTCAGTTAACCCGGCCCTAATTGTTACGGTGCGCTCTGGGAACAGATCATCAACAGGCACTTTCTTTGTATCATTTGTTGCTTGAAATGAGACACTTCCATGCGGGTTACTCAACACCGACATATACTGCTGTGCGGATTGAGCCAATGCCGCCACTTTCTGGATAATTCTCTTTTCTTGTGCGATCACGAGTGATTCGGCCAGGTTAGACCCAGCTGACGCACACTCAATGGAACGTTGGAAATCTCCTGCTATGGTAATTACTCCATTTGGCCCGGGCAACTTCATCTTCAGGTAACTGATATGACAACTTGCCATGAATTTGTTCAGGGTTGGCCTACCGAGTAACGCGTGATACGTGCTTTCCAAGTTCACAACCTCAAACTCCAAATTCTCAGTTCGGCAGTTATCAAAAGTTGTCCTCGTGGTATAGAGCATGTTCTCCGAGATACCCAACTTGCGCATGGTATCCACATACATGATATTAATGCTACTGCCATTGTCAATCAACACCTTAGAAAATCTCACGTTGATATTGGGCCTGACTGTTGGGTCCAGCACTAATGCATATGAACCAGGACTCGGCATAATCTTGGGATGATCCTTGATATTCCAGGTAATTTCCTGATCCGACCACGGCATATACCTCGTCACTGCCGGCATAACCGCATTCACTTCCATATGTCAGCGTTGCAAGCTCTTCCTATCCGTTTCCTCCATGATAAACACATAGTAACTCTGGTGATGCTCTCTGTATTCATTTCTTCCCTCATTTCCGGGGTACCTTTGATCTGGCTGATGCTGATTTTCCACCTGATGCACTACAACCCTTCTTTCATGGTTTTCATACCTCGGCAGAGGTGGTGGCAACATTAACTGTTGTGTGTTCGCTTCGGAGAGCAATTGCTATCGGGGTAACTCCTGCCGAGGTTGATCGTTCCGAGGTGCCTGAGCATTCGCCGGACCACTTTGTTCAATCTTCCTCATCCATTCGCATTGCCGAGTCGTGTGACCCGCCGGGTTACTCGGATTTGGCGTGTGAAATTTGCATGGCTGATCCAGCATTGCCTCATACGTATACCTCGGCCGGTCTTTCTTTTCTTGCCACTGTTTCTTCTGCTCTGACGTCCAAGTTTTCTTGCCATCGTTTCTTGGAGTCCATTGTTGCCCTCCAGTTTTCTGACGCTGATTACACCCTGTTCCGGGTTGATCTTGATTTACAGCAGCAACTTGTTGCAAACTATACCTGTAATCCGGTCTATCATCTCTTATCTTACCCTGGTAATCATTTCGCCGGGATGATCCGGCTCCATCTCGCTAATAGTACTCCTCATTTGACTCATTTGACATAAGTCGGGGTTGAGTTGAATCACCCAAAGCATATGAATCAGCGATCCGGATCGTCTCTGCCAGTGTAGTTGGAATATCCCTTTGTAGCCTTTGCCACAACATACTTGCATATCTACACCCTTGTGCAAACCAAGCTATTTCCCGTGACTCAATCACGCCCTCACACGAGTTTCTCACAGTGCACCAGCGGGTCAAGAACTCCCTATCCGTTTCATTTGGTCTCTGTTTGTACATTGCTAAGGTCTGTGGCCTATTTGGCCTCTGATACGTGCTCGAGAAGTTACTGACAAACATTTCCTCAAAATCAATCCAATAGTTGATACTTCCTGGTGGTAAATTATTTAACCATACCCTCATTGGTCCCTCCAGCATCTGAGGTATGTATCTCACAGCCCATCTCAAGTTGCCTGTAGCAATTTTCACTGTCGTAGTGTAGTTGATCAACCAATCCTCCAGCTTTGTGCTACCGTCATATGTTTTCATGCCTCTGGGTAACTATAAGTTAGGTACTGGAGGCTCTTTCATGATCCGGGGCCCAAAGCACGCTGGACCCAGAGGACCTTGCCCCTCAATCTGCTCCGACCTATAGATCCGATCCAGTTTTAACCTGGCGTCGTCAGGCATCAAGTCCCTGCTTCCCAACCTTGACCCTATCACATGATAGTTCGGCCTAGGGTATCCTGCGTTCACCATTTTCGAATCACCATCATTGTATCTATCTTGCTCTTGTGGAGCGTATCTCTGTTGCATACCTTGGCTGGCACTTCGCTCTTGCCGTCGTATATTCCGCTACTACGGTTGCCCTGCACTCGCCAAGTTGCGCTGTCCGGCATTGCCGTTTACAACGTTTCCCTGACCGGCATTGCCTTAGTCACGGTTACCTCGGCCAGCTTCACCTTGCCTGACACTTCGCCGATCCTCATTTCCCTGCACTTCTTTCCCTTTCCCTGCCCTTGCCAGGTCATAGGGGACTATCTGTTTGTTTCTCCTTGCCGAGGTTACCACTTCCTCTCTTCTTGGGCCACCATGAGGGGATGATGCAGCTCCAGCAGATTTCTCCGGGTTACCTACCGCTGAATAAACGACTTTGGAAGCCCCAACCCTTGCCGGGTTAGCCCTGAGCAACTCTTCATTTTGTCTGTTAGCGATCCAAACTAACTCATTGACCCTCTCCTGCTATCTTTGCCGGGCTTCACCCGTCAAACCCTCTAACTCGGATGCGTCTGCATCCGCTGCTCTGAGGTTCTTTGCCGGGGTACTGTACTTCGGCAGCCCCACGGACAAAATGTTCTCTGACTCTTCAACTCTAGTATCACCCTCTTTGTTCATTTCATTGATGAGGTTTCTCCCCTTCACTTTTACAGCATCTACCTTATTCACTTTTGCGTACTCGTGCAGTGTCATGTTCAATGACTGCTGAGCCGCAGCTATCTTTTTCGCACCTTCTAGTATTTTCTACCTAGTTTCCTCTAACTTGGCCTGTGCCCGAGCCGGATCTACTGCTGGTGCTATGGGGCTCTCTAGGCTATCTATCGCCTGCTGCAACACGTTCTCTAGCCTCTCTAGTGGAGGACCTCTACTTTTCCTTAGTGCCTTGGGTGTTACCTCCGGATCTGGTGCCGGATCCTTGCTCGCGCCAGCGCCAGGTGCCGTCATCATCACCTCAGCACGGTCAGGGAGCGAGTGATGCGTGCCCCGTGAGCCGCGCTAAGGGGTGGCTCGCCTCCCTCAACAACGTGCCGCGGGTGAACGCACGACACATCGACAGCGACGTAGATCATGTGAGCGCCAAGCTTGACGAAGAGGCCATTGCACGGAAGAGGTCATTTGCCGAAGTAGCCAGCATTGTCGCTGACGAAGTCCAGTGCTCCAAAGCGCTGAACGAGCCCATAGACGATGCGCTCGCCGTTGCCGATGAGGTTTCCCGTTTGGATCTTCACTCCTGCTAGCGCCGCTAGCCCCACGGTGGGCGCCAACTGTCGTGGTGGTGTCACGGCAGATGCCATGGATAGTCTAAAGGTGGGGCCAATATGCACTAGAGGAATCCAGGGAGGGATAGTGTGGTGATTCCACACACAGATGCTTTGTATTCACTTGCCTAGATGAGTTTACAAGTGCTCCTTGGGCTGTATTGGGGAGAGGAGGAAGAAGGAACTCTATTACTCTCACCCCTACCTATCTCCCAGGAAACAACTACTCAAAATGCCAACCAACCAGCAAATCAACCCCTTCTACAGATGCCCTAGCCCTCCTTATAAAGGGGTGGCTAGGTCTCCAATTAGGGCATACATGGAGGCATATTCCTGGGAATATGCCTCTTCCCAAAATAGCAAACCGACCGGATCACTTTTTGCCACCGTAAGCCATGCAGAGGCTACGTAAGCCTCTGCGGCGCCAGCGTCATCCAACACAGGGCGCGTCACCCTTTTTGGCCACGCCTCGGTGGTCCTTCTCTATGTCCGCTTTGCTCATGCTCCTGCGTATAGTGACCACCTTTTGACAAGCGAGATACCTTCCTTCTCTTGCAAGCCTGATATAACCCGGATCGTGCCTGGTTAATCCGGCCACACGGGTACCTGCACACAAGTTACATAAATCCTGCCGGCATACGACATACATCGGTCGGGACTCAGTTAAGTGGACATCCTCCGGTCCGGGTTACGTCGTGATTCGGCCTGCCTTGAGGTGACTCGGCCAACATTCCCTTTGACCGTGCTGTACCTCGGCTAACTCGGCCTATATACCCCAGCGTGACCCTACCCGGGGGTATCCCCCCAACAGTTTGACACATGGAGTGTCGTTGCATATGTTCTTTTCCAAACCACAATGATCCACATGACCACACACACTCAAGTAATAATGGTGATGCAAACTCTATCACACTAGTGCTCCATTTCATTCCAATGTTGCATTCCAACATGTTCTAGGGCTTTATGACCATGGTTTGACAAATGGGGTGTAATTGAATGTGTTCTTTTCCAGACCACAACGATCCACTTGACAACACACTCAAGTGGGTGTGATGATGCAACCTCTATCATGCTCGTGCTCCATTGCATGTGACAGTTGCATTCCAACATGTTCTAGAGCTTTCCGTTGTGTCATTGCATGTGTTCTTTTCCGAACCATATTGATCCACATGACCACACACACTCAAGTGGGTGTGGTGATGCAACCTCTGTCACACTGGTACTGCATTGAATTCCAATGTTGCATTCCAACATGTTCTAGGGCTTTATGACCTTGGTTTGACAAATGGGGTGTCATTGCATGTGTTCTTTTCTAGACCACGATGATACACATGACAACACACACTCAAGTGGGTGTGGTGATGCAACCTCTGTCACACTGGAGCTCCATCGCATGTGGCAGTTGCACTGCATCGTGTGTTCTAGGGATTTCTATTGTATTATTGCATGTGTTCTTTTCCAAACCACATTGATCCACATGACCACACACACTCAAGTGGGTGTAGTGATGCAACTTCTGTCACACTGGTGCTCCATTGCATGTGGCAGTGGCATACCAACATGTTCTAGGGCTTTCTAACCATGGTTTGACACATGGAGTGCCATTGCATGCGTTCTTTTCCAAACTACAATGATCCACATGACAATACACACTCAAGTGGGTGTGGTGATGCAACCTCTGCCATACTGGTTGTCGATTGCATTCCAATGATGCATTCCAACATGTTCTAGGGCTTTTTGACCATGGTTTGACACATGGAGTGTCATTGCATGTGTTCGTTTTCAAACCACATTGATACACATGACCACACACACTCAAGTGGGTCTGGTGATGCAAACTCGGTCACACTTGTGCTCCATTTCATTCCAATGTTGCATTCCAACATGTTCTAGGGCTTTATGACCATCGTTTGACAAATGGGGTGTAATTGCATGTGTTCTTTTCTAGACCACAATGATCCACATGACCACACACACTCAAGTGGGTGTAATGATGCAACATCAATCACGCTCGTGCTCCGTTGCATGTGCCAGTTGAATTCCAACATGTTCTAGGTCTTTCTATTGTGTCATTGCATGTGTTCTTTTCCAAACCACATTGATCCACATGACCACATACACTCAAGTGGATGTGGTGATGCAACCTCTGTCACACTAGTGCTCCATTGCATGTGGCAGTTGCATAGGGATTTATGACCATGGTTTGACACATGGAGTGCCATTGCATGTGTTGTTTTCCTAACTATAACGATCCACATGACCATACACACTCAAGTGGGTGTGGTGATGCAACCTCTGTCAGAATTGTGCTCGATTGTTTTCCAATGATGCATTCCCACATGTTCTAGGGATCTTTGACCATGGTTTGACACATGGAGTGTCATTGCATGTGTTCTTTTCCAAACCACAATGATCCACATGACCACACACACTCAAGTGGGACTGGTGATGCAACCTCTATCACACTGGTGCTCCATTTCATTCCAATGTTGCATTCCAACATGTTGTAGGGCTTTATGACCATGCTTTGCCAAATGGGGTGTAATTGCATGTGTTCTTTTCTAGACCACAATGATCCACTTGACCACACACACTCAAGTGGGTGTGATGATGCAACCTGTATCATGCTCGTGCTCCATTGCATGTGCCAGTTGCATTCCAACATGTTCTAGAGCTTTTCCTTGTGTCATTGCATGTGTTCTTTTCCGAACCATATTGATCCACATGACCACACACACTCAAGTGGGTGTGGTGATGCAACCTCTGTCACACTGGTGCTGCATTGCATTCCAATGTTGCATTCCAACATGTTCTAGGGCTTTATGACCTTGGTTTGACAAATGGGGTGTCATTGGATGTGTTATTTTCTAGACCAGGATGACACACATGACAACACACACTCAAGTGGGTGTGGTGATGCAACCTCTGTCACACTAGAGCTCCATTGCATCTGGCAGTTGCATTCCAACGTGTGTTCTAGGGATTTCTGTTGTGTTATTGCATGTGTTCTTTTCCAAACCACATTGATCCACATGACCACACACACGCAAGTGGGTGTGGTGATGCAACTTCTGTCACACTAGTGCTCCATTGCATGTGGTAGTGGCATACCAACATTTTCTACGGATTTATAACCATGGTTTGACACATGGAGTGCCATTGCATGTGTTCTTTTCCAAAGTACAATGGTCCACATGACAATACACACTCAAGTGGGTGTGGTTATGCAACCTCTGTGTAGCATCCCAATTGTCTAACAATTGTAATGCTACTTGGTCTAGTAATATAATGGCTACTTCATATATATAATTGTTGCATCATAATTATATCATGCTCATGTCATCATGCCACCTTGCATTTGAGCATCATATAAAACCCTTTTGATTTGTTTCTTCTCTCATATGCATTATTAATTGTATTTGCCTCTTGATATTGTATTTGGTTGTTGATATATTGTTTAAAATGCCCAAGTTGAGTTGGGGGCATATCTTTTATTTAACTCCACCACCTTTCTTGTCATCACCCCATCTTTCCACCATTCCATTATCCATGAGATTGCAATTGTTTTCTTTTGGGTTTTGCCTCTAGCTCATATGGGTTGGGATGGATCCAATTCTGCTTTCCACATGCTCTCATCTTAGCATCATGTTGTTTTCACATCATTGCTATATGAGAGCCACATGGCCACCTTTGCATGCCTTGTGAGTGGAACCCTTCTTCCTAGCTTCCACATGGATTATCATGGATTTATGCTCATGTTGGGATATTTTTGGGACTAGTAAACATCTAGTGGAATAAACACACTAGCAAGTACCAATTATAATAAAATATGAGCATCTCCATATAATTCATCTGATACTTTCACTTGTTTTCTGTTGCTTGGCCTTACTCCACATTTTTGGGTAATGCATAGTAATAATGCCTTGTTAATAATATTGTTTTCACAAGGATAATCATGGCATTAATTATTTATGCATGGCCCATGCAAGTACCACCACAATTGGGTCTTTTGGTTTTATTTGAATTCTTGAGGGGTTCATCTCCCATCTCTTTCTCTCCTTCTCTTTTGGGCTTGATCTAGTTGTTCTTGCTTTAGTCCACCACCACACCCTATCCCTCTCTTCCACCTTTTGTTGATCTTGTTTGGAGCATGCAAGCTCTAAAACCCTAGCTCTCACCCTCTCTCTTATCCTCTATCTAAGTCCCTCTCTATCACCATGGCCCTCTACCCCATCCTCTCTAACCCCCCCCATCTAACCTAACCCTCATCTACCCTAGTTACCACCTACCACCACCTTGGGCTTCATCTAAACCAAACCCTAGTTCCTCCATAGTCCCCCTCTCTCTCGGCCTCACTCCTCTCTCACCTAGCAGGCCCACCTGGCTACCCTCTCCCTAGTCCCACACCTCATCTACTCCCTCTCTCTCTCTACCCCAACCCTAAACAAACCCTACCCGAGGCTCCCCCTATCTAGCCGAGCCTCCCCTCTCCTCCTTACTCCTCTCTCCCTGCCCTGCATGGCCCACACTGAACCACCTGCCAGCTCCCTAACCTGCCCTGCCATGCCCCTGCTCGAACGAGCACGTGAAGGAGGAGAGGAAAAGTGGCCGAGCCACCTTTTCCATCTACCCCCTCCCCACGGCACCCTCTCTCCCTCTCTGCTGTACCACTCCCTCTCTCTCGCCTCTGCATCCTCCCAGATCCGCCCCAGGGTCATGACCGTCCTCTCCTCCCTCCCCAGCTACCCCTACCACCGTCTACCCCCATCGCCGGCAAACCCTCGGCCTCCACCGCCCCTTCTTTCTCCAGCCGGTGGCGTGGCGATCTTTGGTGTCGAGGAAGACCGCACGGTACCCCTGCGTCACCTGGACCGCGCCAGCGAGGAGGAGGAGGCATGCACCGCCGCTGCACGCCGAGACGCCTACCGAAACCCTAGCTCCGTTGGGCCCCTGCATCACCGTCGTCCTGCTGCTCGCCGACCCGATCCAACACCGCCGACCACCTCACGGTGAGCTGACCCACCTCCTAGACAACCCCCTCTGGCCGATCCCACCCTAGCCTCGCCGGACTTTGCGTCGAACGGCCTCCGCGCGCCGGAGTGCACTGGCGTCTGCACGCTCGCGCTCCGCGTAACACCTCACCTAGGCCACGCCTACCTCCCTGACACCAACCCCAGGCCACCGCAGTGGCTCCGCTCTCTGCGCGCGTGCCCCAGGTCGCGTGTTCGAGCCCCGCGTGACGCGCTCGGCCGCTGTCGCGCACCGATCCGTCGTCAGAGTTCAGAGGAAGATCTACAGTACGGGCAACCCTTTTTGCGTGTAACCCCCTGCCTTGTTTTTCGGCTAAACCCGCGGTCCACCAGTCCCACCTGCCAGCCCCCCATACTTTTTGCAAAAAGGTACCCAGGCTTTTGGTTTCATCAACCCGCGCTCCCTCGCTGTGCCGCGTGGCAGCCCCGCACCCGTCCGCTGGCGTGTGGACCCGCGTGTGCTCTGGCCCCACATGTCACTCTCTGAGGCTGGACTGGCTCACGGTGACAGAAGAATTTCTGTGCGCCTGTGTCGCCCAGTCAGCATGGCCCACTGGTCAGTGTCTAGGGCTAACTTAACTTGAGTATAAAAAGTATTTTCTGTATCTGTTTAAATTCAAATCTTTTCCAAATTATTTCAAATTCAAATTCAAATCTGTTTTCAAATATCTTTTAAAATATAAATCCAAATAATGCAAATAATATATGTTTTCAAATCAGAAAAATGTGAGGAATTCAAATATGCCCTCCAAAATATATTTTGGACACTTTATTTTCCAAGTTAATTAAAATTACAATAAAGTGCCCTTCCAATTCAATTAATTAATAACTTTTGTTTTCTAACTCCAAATTTAACAAATAATATGTCTAAAATGATTAGCTCGACGAGACCTTTCTGTTTATGCATTCCATTATCTGTTTTGCAGCATGCATCATATAAATGTAAAGTATACAACAACTAATATGAGGATAAAATGGGGCCAAAACTCAATAAAATGATTTATTCTTGTATTCCACACCTCACCCATGCCATGCTACTTTATTGCCATGCAAATTGTGCATCATTCATCATGGCATGATTGTTTGCTTGTCGCATTTTATTCATATGCTTGCGCACTTTATTTATGTTGGCCCTTGTTTGTTTGGTTCTTCTTCGAATAGACGCTGAGCAGGCGATATATCAAGAGAACCAGGAGCACTACCCAGATCCATCCCTTGCTTCAACTGAGCTGCCAGGCAAGCACTACCACATGCTTGCATACATATAGTACCTATTGCCTCTATCTTATTCTTGCATCATTGAGTCGCGATTGCATTAATCTGAATCCCAAGTATTGCATAGCCTTTACTTTTAAACCCCACCGAAGCTTGTTCCTCCATCCCATGAGCCATTACCTCAGGAGTTGTTTGAGCCATGCGAGTCGTAGAACAGCATGTGTAGGGTATGTGAGTGTCTGATGGATGACGAGGTACCTAAACAACTTAACCTGAGTAGTAATGGGATAACTAATGAAAGTGGCACCGGTGAGCCATATCTGTTATTTGGTTTTTCAGGCTCACTTGTGTCCCGTAGGACCCCGAGTACTTGATTCCTGTTCCTTGAATATTCGCGCTATCCACATCCGGGAGGCTTATGAACCCCCCTGAGCCAGAGCTTGATTCATTCTTATTTCTTGGGGCCACAAACTAGTTTGAGGTTTTATTTACTATCCTGTACTTATGCCATGCTTTACTGCTTTATTTAAATTGTGCGAGGTACTGCACACTGTACTGTTTAGGAAAGCGGAGTGTTTTCGCGGTATCGACAAGCCCAGTCACATTTTCAGGTTCCCAGTCGTTTACAGCCATTAGCGCAAACCTTGAGTCCGTCTCGGAGTCAGCCAACTTCGTCGCGGGTAGCTTAATGGGGTGGCCCCCTGAAATATTTCTGAATCCTGTGATCGCTTTGTCGTGACTGCCTCGTTGGGTTTTGATTTGGTTTTTCCGAGGTTGATCGAGTGTGTGTTTCTATTTGTGCACCCCCTGCAGGGTAAAACTTTCTGAAAGCCGTGTCCGCGGTTATGGACGACTTGGAGCACAGTTTCTCGATCATAGACAAGAATAACTAAAGTACCACTTTTAATTTGACTAAGTACCGGACTAGTAAATAGTGCAACACTCATGGAATGGATAATAAAACTGCCAACGGATGGGGGGTTGTTCGTCCGCTTCCTCGTCGGTAAGCGAGGAGGAGGATGGATCTGTTAAGATTACCGTTATAACTGTTGTTATTAATTCGCGGACATCCGTCTATCTCTGGTTAGGCGGATGGTTAGCGAGTATCTATAGAATTGCTAGGGTTTATCTTTTGCTGCAATTGCGTCACCCCAGGTTGTGTCCCCTTTAGCGGCATAAATACTTGTTGAGTACCCCTAGGGTCTCACACGATAAATTATTGGTTCAGATGAACAGGTACCCTCGCAAGATGGATACTGGGTGGAGGAGACGGACGATGTGGGCAACGATCATTTGGTGTAGAGATTCCAGGAACGGGGATCCGTGAGATCTGTGGGCGGGATGTGCTTATTTATGGGGCATCTTGTGCCGATTTGCTTCTTATCCGTACTCGGATTTTGTCTTCCGCTTCCGCCTGATACTCTGATGTTTGATGTATGAGGAGATATCCTAAACTATTATATCTATCTAGGATATTTGGATCTTGGCGTATGGCATTGCTATATTTCCTTTCTTTTTAGATGGAATGGCTCTGATGTACTGTTGTATGGTGGCTTGCATACATACTCATTTGTGTATGTAGTTGATCCCTTCGCCTGCCGATTACGTCGCCCGTTCTTGTCCCGATGATTGGAAATGGTTAGGACGGCCGAAAGGTCTACCTGTGAGTGGCATTTGGGCCCCACCGTACTATTTTAACCATTTCCGCTCATCCAGGCTTGTAACTAGGAGAGTAATTCACCGAGGTAGTTACACTCTGCCATACTGGTTGTCGATTGCATTCCAATGATGCATTCCAACATGTACTAGGGCTTTTTGACAATGGTTTGACACATGGAGTGTCATTGCATGTGTTCGTTTTCAAACCACATTGATACACATGACCACACACACTCAAGTGGGTCTGGTGATGCAACCTCTGTCACACTTGTGCTCCATTTCATTCCAATGTTCTATTCCAACATGTTCGAGGGCTTTATGACCATGGTTTGACAAATGGGGTGTAATTGCATGTGTTGTTTTCTAGACCACAATGATACACATGACCACACACACTCAAGTGGGTGTGATGATGCAACCTCAATTATGCTCGTGCTCCATTACATGTGCCAATTGAATTCCAATATGTTCTAGGTCTCTTTGTTGTGTCATTGCATGTGTTCTTTCCCAAACCACATTGATCCACATGACCACATACACTTAAGTGGGTGTGGTGATGCAACCTCTGTCACACTGGTGCTCCATTGCATGTGGCAGTTGCATACCAACATGTTCTAGGGATTCCTGACCATGGTTTGACACATGGAGTGCCATTGCATGTGTTGTTTTCCAAACTATAATGATCCACATGACCATACACACTCAAGTGGGTGTGGTGATGCAACCTCTGTCAGACTGGTGCTCGATTGCATTCCAATGATGCATTCCAACATGTTCTAGGGATTTTTGACCATGGTTTGACACATGGAGTGTCATTGCATGTGTTCTTTTCCAAACCGCAATGATCCACATGACCACACACACTCAAGTGGGACTGGTGATGCAACCTCTATCACACTAGTGCTCCATTTTATTCCAGCATTGCATTCCAACATGTTATAGGGCTTTATGACCATGGTTTGACAAATGGGGTGTAATTGCATGTGTTCTTTTCTACACCACAATGATCCACTTGACCACACACACTCAAGTGGGTGTGATGATGCAACCTCTATCATGCTCGTGCTCCATTGCATGTGCCAGTTGCATTCCAACATATTCTAGAGCTTTCCGTTGTGTCATTGCATGTGTTCTTTTCCGAACCATATTGATCCACATGACCACACACACTCAAGTGAGTGTGGTGATGCAACCTCTGTCACACTAGTGCTGCATTGCATTCCAATGTTGCATTCCAACATGTTCTAGGGCTTTATGACCTTGGTTTAAGAAATGGGGTGTCATTGCATGTGTTCTTTTCTATACCACGATCATACACATGACAACACACACTCAAGTAGTTATGGTGATGCAACCTCTGTTACACTGGAGCTCCATTGCATGTGGCAGTTGCATTCCAACGTGTGTTCTAGGGATTTCTGTTGTGTTATTGCATGTGTTCTTTTCCAAACCACATTGATCCACATGACAACACACACTCAAGTGGGTGTGGTGATGCCACTTCTGTCACACTGGTGCTCCATTGCATGTGGCAGTGGCATACCAACATGTTCTAGGGCTTTCTAATCATGGTTTGACACATGGACTGCCATTGCATATGTACTTTTCCAAACAACAATGATCCACATGATAATACACACTCAAGTGGGTGTGGTGATGCAACCTCTACCATACTGGTTGTCGATTGCATTCCAATGATGCATTCCAACATGTTCTAGGGATTTTTGTCCATGGTTTGACACATGGAGTGTCATTGCATGTGTTCGTTTTCAAATCACATTGATACACATGACCACACACAATCAAGTGGGTCTGGTGATGCAACCTCTGTCACACTTGTGCTCCATTTCATTCCAATGTTGCATTCCAACATGTTCTAGGGCTTTATGACCATGGTTTGACAAATGGGGTGTAATTGCATGTGTTCTTTTCTAGACCACAATGATCCACATGACCACACACACTCAAGTGGGTGTGATGATGCAACCTCAATCACGCTCGTGCTCCATTGCATGTGCTAGTTGAATTCCAACATGTTCTAGGTCTTTCTGTTGTGTCATTGCATGTGTTCTTTTCCAAACCACATTGATCCACATGACCACATACACTCAAGTGGGTGTGGTGATGCAACCTCTATCACACTGGTGCTCCATTGCATGTTGCAGTTGCATACCAACATGTTCTAGGGATTTCTGACCATGGTTTGACACATGGAGTGCCATTGCATGTGTTGTTTTCCAAACTATAACGATCCACATGACCATACACACTCAAGTGGGTGTGGTGATGCAACCTCTGTCAGACTGGTGCTCGATTGTATTCCAATGATGCATTCCAACATGTTCTAGGGATTTTTGACCATGGTTTCACACATGGAGTGTCATTGCATGTGTTCTTTTCCAAACCACAATGATCCACATGACCACACACACTCAAGTGGGACTGGTGATGCAACCTCTATCACACTGGTGCTCCATTTCATTCCAATGTTGCATTCCAACATGTTCTAGGGCTTTATGACCATGGTTTGACAAATGGGGTGTAATGGCATGTGTTCTTTTCAAGACCACAATGATCCACTTGACCACACACACTCAAGTGGGTGTGATGATGCAACCTGTGGGGCCCCCGGATTAATCTTCCGAGAATCCTTGTTATGCATACAACCACGATCCCATGATCAGTTAGTTGTGGCACATAACCGACAAGTATCATCAGAACATCCGAGACATACCGAATTACAAGACTTACATAAATGTCGTTATGGCTACATCAATAAATATTAGCGAAACTTCATCAAGCGTAGAGCCCGAGCCATGCCTTAACCTACAGGCAACTGACTGGGAGAACGTCCTAGCTCGCATACTCGCCAACCTCATCTTCTTCTTGAGATCTGACCAAGTTAATAGCCAAGGACAAAGCTAGTGAGTAGTTTGAATGTACTCGCAAACCACCTTAAGATAACAATAATAACAAGATGATATGCATTATGGTTGTGGTAGTAGGAGGGCTCCAAGAGAGGTTCTTTTCTCAATTTGTTTCTCTTGTAGATATAGCATCTACATATCTTTGTTGAAAAATTTTGTAAACATTTTGGAAACCTTTTTGAAAAGTTTTGGGAAAAACATTAGGACTAGGTCACCCATTTGTTCCTTTCTTCCGGTCGTCCCACGACCAAACTCCTTCCTTTTTCCGTCCGACCATCCCATGGTCAAAACCTTTCTCCTTTTCGACCATCCCATGGTCAAAACATTTCCAAAGCCCTTTCTTTTTCGAAATCCTTTTTGAAAACAAAACCAGCACCGCTCTACAGCAACCTTCCCAACCGTCCATGATCGCGGACGTGGCTATTCGAATAGATTTACACTGTGCAGAGGGTGTACACTTTACCCACACCATCCGGGTACACTACCTTGATCTTCACCGATCGTGGGTCGAGTAACCGATCAAGACTCTCCGGATGCCCACCCCAATATAAGTGCGTACCCTATGAGTGTTGTTCCCCTCAAAACCGGGACGTCGGGTACCTAGGACCAAACGGAGCGCATTTTGCACTTCCCAAGTGTTGCGCTTTCAATGAGGGTCTCATAGTAACGCATGGAGGTCTGTAAACCCTTCGTTCCTTCTCCAGGTCGATGTAACGCATGGATTTTTATCCCCTGTAGTTGTTGCGAGGCAGCTTATACCAGAATAGACAAACATCAAATCCAGCCCTATCCCATTCTAGAGTAATGTGGTTGCATAGGGTTAATTGTTCTAGCAAAACTGCAAAGAATTGGGTGTGTTTTTGTAAAAAAAATTCCTCCATCTTTCCTTCAGCATTTTGTAAGACAAAACCTTTTTTTCTCAACATCTCTTGCAAGGTCCCACCTCACCAAGGTTTTATCATAAAACATTTGGTAAAACTTTGTCGGGGTCTTCCCATCGTATAGCTTTGCTTTGGCTAAATCGGGGTCTCCAAAGGAGTATGGTGTAATGCACCATCTACTCTACTAGGGACCAGTAGGTGTCATCAAGGGGGTTTGTACTTAATAGTACAAAAGGGTAATAGTTCGGAGGAGCCAAACCACTACCATATATACATCAACATATAGTAAAACAGTGCAGTTTTAATAAACAGTAGATAAAACATGCATAAGTAAAACAGTAGGACAAGGCTTATGAGAAAGAAGGTGGCTTGCCTGATGATCAGCACTATGGCCATATGTCCCTGGACTTCTTCTTTAGATAACCAAGAATTCCAATATCAATAATAATAAGACCCCTTCTTCTCGGTGTCAATACAAGCGCAACTATCGTCATCATCGAGCATACATGCAAGCAAACAAGTCCACAATAAAACAAGGCATTCAAGCATCAATGCATATAGCAAGCATGAACAATACAAGTTTACAAATCAGTAGGTCTTAGGGAGAATGGATTAATGAGATTGGCCTTGTCTTGGAAATATGGAAGAAAATCCCTTAGGATTTATAGTCTAGGAATTACCTAAGAGGGGTTTTGGACCAAGGACATATTCTGTATGATACCATTGTGTAAAAATGATACCAACAGACAGGAGTTGATAAAATGAGACCAACAAAAGTGGTTTCACTATTTTATCACTTTTCTTCAATTTATTATGAAAATCCTAGCGATAAAAGCTCTAGTTTTAGGAAATAATTCACCAGGAAAGTTTTGTACTTCCAAAAATTATTTCCTTGGATGGCTAAGTGGAGTTTCATGTACTGGTTCATTGAGAGTTGGAATCAGGTCAAAATAATTACCATAATGCTCTCAGGAAAATCCCAAAGGCAGTTCTGGAGATGCTTTGTCTTTTTCACCAAATTAAATATACAAAAGATTTTAGTTTGGTTCAAAATACATATTGTAGGTATTTAGAATACCTTTCTTTAGAAATTTGAATCACCTTATTTGGAGTTCCAGAACTCCTGTAATGATTTATCTAGTGATAATACCATATATAGAAGTGTTTAATTCATCTAAAAACTTCAGAGGCTCAATAATTCTTGAGCTCTTGTATTTTTATAGTATGGAGTGTATCACATCCTAGAGAGTTTGAATGAGGTCAAGACAACTCATGGTTTGGTCTAGGGAAATTTCTAAATTCAGAACTGGAGGGATTTTGTTAATTTTACCAATGTTTAAACACAGTTCACCTTGGCATGAGATAAATGCTTGATGGTAGGCCTATGGGTGTACTTCCAAAGGAACTTGGTTTCATCCAATTTGGAGATGTGTAGGTCACTGATGAATTTATTTAGTGCAAAAGACAACCTTTAATGGATTAATTGCCAGCAAAATGATGGAAATTAATTTGGGCCTAGGATTGGGTCTGCGTGTTGGGCAAAACATGTGGTTACATGTCTATATTTTTATCTGGGAAAAATAAGGAATTTTTCATTTTATTTGGTAATTAAACCAGACTGCCTAATTAACAGATCTAGAAACCCAGGAAAAAGGAAAACAGAAAGGTGCTCCGCAGGCTGGGATCTGGGGCAGCTAGGCCTCGCAGAGCATATTTGGCCCAACTCCAGGCGGGCTACGACGGGGGGAGGCAGAAATCAATATTTCTCGCGGGGCGGGGCCTGCTGTCAGCCAGAGCGGGGCACCAAACCGGTAAGGAGGGACGGGGGCCGTCCGCTTAAAGGGCGATGGACGGCCCTGGCTCGTCCTCTTTCTCTCGACGGCGCGGCAGGGCAAGAACCCTAGGGGCGGTGCCGACGGGGTCAGGGAGATCACCAGGGGGCGTGCGAGGTGCCGAGATGGGCGGAGACGACACGGCGCTCGATGGCGAGCCTGGGGAGGGGCGGCACAAGGTGGTTCGATGTTGGTGCAGGGCTCGCGCGAGGACGCTCAAGAGTGATCTCATCGGAGCTCGACGCCGGTGACGGTAGGGGCAGTACCTGGCCACCAAATCAGCAACATTAGAGAGAGGGGAAGGAGGGAGTGTAGCACGGTGACATGTAGAGAGGGAGGGGCAGAGTAGAGGGGGCTCATCTCGAGGGGAAGGTGGAGGCCGAGAGGAGAGGTCCTCCTTCTCCATGGCGAGGGAGAGCCGAGGGGATGGATCTGGAGCTCTCTAGGGGGTTAAGTGGAGTGGGAGGGGAGAAAGGAGGGAGAAGGAGTGGGGTGGAGGGCATCTGGTCCATTTAAAGGCAATGGGGACGTTCATGGTGGACATGGCCTTGCCATTGGCAGCAGGGGTGGTGGAGAGGGTACTGGGGTCATGCAGGGGCAGAGAGGGCTAGCTGGTGGCTGCTGCAAGATAATTGGCCTCACATGCTTGTCTCTCTCTCTTCTTCTTCTCACTTCGAAGCACATGGGACAGAGGAGAGGGGTTGCTACAGTAGCCTAGCTACAGTGCACATGACCAGGATGAGTGTTGGGTGCTATGGTGCATTGTTTTGCAATATTGGTGGGGTTTGGGTTTGGTTTTTGTTGCAAATAGTCTAATTGCCCAAATCTGCCATAAGGGATGATCAAGTGTTATTTCTGAATTTTTGATCTTGACCACTTAAGATAAAGGTGCTGGTAGATGGGTAGGGTTCAGATACATCTCCAAGATTTATTTGGGATTTATTGGGTCACTCTAGATTAATTTTGTATCATTTATTCAGAAACTGCTGAAATGGTTTTTAGGGTTTGTTTATATATGTTTGAATTGGACAAGAGGGGTTTTTGATCTGAGATGGTCCCAACTGTGAATACATACTTAGGAGAATTTTCCCAAGATTTATTGGGGCTTAAAAGTATTTAAAACATTTATTATTCCATTTGTGCCATTTAGGAAAATAGGCAAAAAGAAATAATAAAACTCTTCAAAAATATTTATTTTTGAAGTGGGATGATAGGGTATGATATATAGGACTCGAAAGTGCTTAGAGTTGGGGAAGTGTTTTGGCAAAAACCAAACCTTCCTTTGGGAAAGCTGTTTTGGAGCGTTTGACTATTAAAGAGATTTACAAGATTTGGAGCCATAATAATTATGGATAATAATTGATAAATCTTGATGATCAAGGTGGATGATGTAGACAAGGTGTAGAAAGCATTTGCAACCTTAGGAATTGGAAATCCAACTTGAATTAGGTGGAAAACAAGGAGCTGTGAATCTAGTGTGTTGTTATTTTTATACCATAAAAACCTTGTTGGATCTTGGAGATCAGAGCTCACCTTGATGCAAGGGATAGATGGATAGTTAGACAAAGTTATATAGATGATCATTGCAGAGGGAGTTTGGATTGGTTACATTTAAGGTGGTCTGGAAGTAATGATAAACTTTGTTGAAAATAAGCATGCCATACCAGATGAGTCATGATGCCTTATAAACCATGTTGGTTTCAGAAGCACAAAGATCCACTTGGAACAAGTGAAGTATATATTTATAGACCTATATGAGTAGAACACAACCATGAAAATAGTTGTTCCATAGAAGGTTGGATGGTGGTGTGAGCTTCTATCAAAGTAGGCATGATGACTAGATTTGCAGGAAAAGTTATTTTCTTGTCTGCAAAACCATCAAGGACAAGTGGGTTGGAGGATCATATAACCAAGGTAAAAAGTGTGCCTTGGTAGCCTTAGTATGGTTAACAAGATGGTTCAAGTGCATTACCAAAAATGCACAAGGATTGAGAAAGGGAGACATCCAAAAAGGTGATGTTGAAACAGATTCCAGACTTAGCCAAATTTGGCAGTTTTAGGATTTTTGACTAGAATGTGGGTGGTGATGATTCTGATGGGTTGCAAGGTATCAAAGCGTCATCAAGTGGATGAGGTTGAAGATTAGATTGAGTATAAGGGATCCATGCTTGATATTGTTCTCCATTGACTTGGAAACTTCTGGAGTGGATCACTGCAGAATTGATCTAGGTAAGGGGTTTTAGAGGATCACCTGGTGGCTAGGGATTAGATCCAGCTTTGTAATCTTGCTTAGGGTGTGGTGATTTGGACAAATATTGATCCTAGTGATGAGCTCCTAGAGTATCTCATACTATCTCCTAAGCAAACAAATCAAGCAGCAGATCAAGGCAATTCATCTTACAAACAATTCAACTACTACTAGGGTTACCATCAAGCTTAGCTTGAGGTATGGATGGACACTTTTGAAAGGTTGGAGTTTGAGTAAGGTAAGAGTCCTTGGTATCCCTACCAAGAGTAGAATTCAAAAGTTTTAGCAAGAGGTTTTGGGAAACCTAGAGATAAGGATGGTTGAGGGTTCTGTCTAGAGAGCATAAGGAGATTATATTATATATCTCTCCATAGTTTTGTCAATAGAAGCTACTAAAGTAGTTTTGGTTACATAAGCATCTTGGCTCATGTTTTGAAATGCCAGAACATTTGAGAATATATAAAATGAGGCAGGATAGTTTTGTTAAATAGATTGTTGTTAAATGATGGTGAGGTAAGGAGTATCATATGGCATACACTCACATGCACAAGAACAAACAAACAACACGCACACACTGTACCAATGAACAAGAAAAAGTTTTTGTTCCCCCTGATTTTTGCATTCTGGGCGACTAAATAGGGTTGCTGAAATTGGGATATTACACAACCTCTATCATGCTCGTGCTCCATTGCATGTGCTAGTTGCATTCCAACATGTTTAGGGCTTTTTTGTTGTGTCATTGCATGTGTTCTTTTCCAAACCACATTGATCCACATGACCATAGACACTCAAGTGGGTATGGTGATGCAACCTCTGTCACACTGGTGCTGCATTGCATTCCAATGTTGCATTCCAACATGTTCTAGGGCTTTCTGACCATGGTTTGACAAATGTGGTGTCACTGCATGTGTTCTTTTCCAGACCACGAAGATGCACAAGATCACACACACTCAAGTGGGTGTGGTGATGCACCCTCTATCACACTGGTGCTCCATTGGATGTGGCAGTTGCATTCCACAGTGTGTTCTAGGTCTTTCTGTTGTGGCATTGCATGTGTTCTTTTCCAAACCACAATGATCCACATGACCACACACACGCAAGTGGGTGTGGTCATGCAACCTCTGCACACTAGTGCTATATTGCATGTGGTAGTTGCATTCCAACATGTTCTAGGGTTTTCTGTTGTGTTATCATGTGTTGTTTTCCAAACCACAATGATCCGCATGACCATACACACTCAAGTGGGTGTTTTTATGCAACCTCTATCACACGGGTCCTCCATTGCATGTGGAAGTTTCATTCCTACATGTTCTAGGGCTTTCTGACCATGGTTTGACACATGGAGTGTCATTGCATGTGTTCTTTTCCAAACCACAATGATCCGCATGACCACAAACACTCAAGTGGGTGTGGTGATGCAACCTCTATCACACTGGTGCTGCATTGCATTCCAATGTTGCATTCCAACTTGTTCTAGGGCTTTCTGACCAAGGTTTGACATAATTGAGTGTCATTGCATGTGTTATTTTCCAAACCACATTGATCCACATGACCACACGCACTCAAGTGGGTGTGATGATGCAATCTCTATCACGCTCGTGCTCCATTGCATGTGGCAGTTGCATTCCAACATGTTCTAGGGCTTTCTGTTGTGTCATTGCATATGTTCTTTTCCAAACCACATTGATCCACATGACCACACACACTCAAGTGGGTGTGGTGATGCAACCTTCGTCACACTGGTGCTCCATTGCATGTGGCAATTGCAAACCAACATGTTCTAGGGCTTTTAGACCATGCTTTGACACATGTAGTGCCATTGCATGTGTTGTTTTTCAAACTATAATGATCCACATGACAATACACACTCAAGTGGGTGTGGTGATGCAACCTCTACCAGACTGGTGCTCGATTGCATTCCAATGATGCATTCCAACATGTTCTAGGGCTTTTTGACCATGGTTTGACACATGGAGTGACATTGCATGTGTTCATGTCCAAACTACATTTATCCGCATGACCACACACACTCAAGTGGGTCTGGTGATGCAATCTTTGTCACACTTGTTCTCCATTTCATTCAAATGTTGCATTCCAACATGTTCTAGGGCTTTATGACCATGGTTTGACAAATGGGGTATAATTGCATGTGTTCTTTTCCAGACCACAATGATCCACATGACCACACACACTCAAGTGGGTGTGATGATGCAACCTCAATCACGCTCGTGCTCCTTTGCATGTGCTAGTTGCATTCCAACATGTTCTAGGTCTTTATGTTGTGTCATTGCATGTGTTATTTTCCAAAGCACATTGATCCACATCACCACATACACTCAAGTGGGTGTGGTGATGCAACCTCTGTCACACTGGTGCTCCATTGCATGTGGCAGTTGCATACCAACATGTTTTAGGGATTTCTTACCATGGTTTGACACATGGAGTGCCATTTCATGTGTTGTTTTCCAAACTATAATAATCCACATGACCATACACACTCAAGTGGGTGCGGTGATGCAACCTCTGTCAGACTGGTGCTCGATTGCATTCCAATGATGCATTCCAACATGTTCTAGGGATTTTTGACCCATGTTTGACACATGGAGTGTCATTGCATGTGTTCTTTTCCAAACCACAATGATCCACATGACCACACACACTCAAGTGGGACTGGTGATGCAACCTTTATCACACTGGTGCTCCATTTCATTCCAATGATGCATTCCAACATGTTCTAGGGCTTTTAACCATGGTTTGACACATGGAGTGTCATTGCATGTGTTCGTTTTCAAACCACATTGATACACCTGACCACACACACTCAAGTGGGTCTGGTGATGCAATCTCTGTCACAGTTGTGCTCCATTTCATTCCAATGTTGCATTCCAACATGTTCTAGGGCTTTATGACCATGGTTTGACAAATGGGGTGTAATTGCATGTGTTCTTTTCTAGACCACAATTATCCACATGACCACACACAGTGAAGTGGGTGTGGTGATGCAACCTTTGTCACACTGGTGCACCATTGCATGTGGTAGTTGCATTCCAACATGTTATAGGGCTTTCTGTCCATGGTTTAACACAATGGAGTGTCAGTGCATGTGTTGTTTTCCAAACCATATTGATCCACATGACCACGCACACTCAAGTGGGTGTGGTGATGCAACCTTTGTCACACTGGTGCTCCATTGCATTTGGCAGCTGCATTCCAACATGTTCTAGGGCTTTCTGTTGTGTTATTTCATGTGTTTTTTTCCAAACGACAATGATCCACGTGAACACACACACTCAAGTGGGTCTGGTGATGCAACCTCTGTCACACTGGTGCTCCATTGCATGTGGAAGCTGCATTCCAACATGTTGTAGGGCTTTCTGACCATGGTTTTGACACACAGAGTGTCATTGTTGTCATGGTGGTGGCACGGTAGATGCCATGTGTAGGCTAAAGATGGGGCCAATGTGGACTACAGGAATCCTGGGAGGGATAGTGTGGTGATTCCACACACAGATGTTTATATTTCTCTCTTGTTGGTGATGGATTATAAGGGCTCCTTGAGCTTTTCGTGGGAAGGAGACTAGTTCCCTTACTACCCACCGCTACACTCTAGGGTTCTCCCTTAGTAAAAATGGCCGACCCTCTCTATGGAGGTCCTTCCCCTCCTTATATAGGGGGGCTAGATTACAATCTAGGGCATATGTGGAGGCATATTCTCTGAATATGATCCTCGATAAAGTAAGATTCCTCTTTTACACTTTAACAGGCTGGTCCAGACTCAGGGCGTAAGCCTCCCTGAGCCCCTCTGCGGCGTGGCATCATCTGACACTTGTGGTGTCAGCCGACATTGGCTACATCATCTTTTACGGCCACCTCCCACTGGACCTTCCCTCTGTCCGCTTCGGTCATGCTACAGTGGACAGAGACCACCTTTTGACCAGCGAGATTCCTTGCTTCTCTTGTAAGCCAAGTCATAACCTGGCTAGCGCCTGGCTAACTCGGCCATGTGGTACTTGCAAACAAGTTACAAAAGGCTAGCCGACATACGCTATACGTCGGCTCGGACAAGGTTAGATGGATATCCTTCGGGCGGGTCACTTCGTAAGTCGGCCTGCCTTGAGGTGACTCGGCCAGCATACACTTTGACCTTGTCATACCTTCGGGCCGGGTCAGTTCGTTAGTCGGCCTTCCTTGAGGTAAACATTAGTCCCCGAAGTTGGTGCAGTCTTAGCAACTCCAGCTGATATGGTCACATCAGGTTCAACCTATCAACTTTTTTGCTCTCTTCATTGAGTTATCCCATAACTTGGCTCCTATGGCTTGACATTCCTTTGGCTCATTCCGAGATATTACTGGCTGGCCAGGTTACTTTCTATTTATCCGGGTTATCTTTCCTTTCTCGTATGCTTCCCCACATCCTACGTGGAGGGTGATCATTGTTTTGCCTCATTTTAAGGGCCTACCCCAGATACTGTGCCGGTTACAGTATTTACTGTCAGGGATAACTGTTGCAGGCGTCACATCATGGTTGCCTCTTCGTTAGTGTATCACCATGTCGCGTCGTGGGATCTGCTGCTCCTTGGTTGCTCTTCCCCCACTTCGCACATGCGTTTGCTCTTCTTCTTCCTTCTTTTCCACAACAGCACCGCCATCGCCACTGCTTCTGCTCCTCGTAGCGTCGCCGCCGCCACGCCTTGTCGCTTCTCCGTCATAGCTGCGCTGCCGCTTCTGCGCAACCTCACCGCCACGGGGCCACGCCAATCTAGGCCACTGTCCACCACCCCAGATTGGTTATGTGAGGACAGTGACTTGGAGATGACAGAAGAATAAATTGCCATTGTCGACAAGGAGAAGGAGGAGAGCAAAGCGCATGAACGCGGCGGCTGGGTCGGCTCCTGGGTCTATCAAGATGATCTTGACTGGCTCTAACGGACCCGCCGCATCCCTGAAGGGGTTACCTATCGCCTCGCCGCCAAGGAGATCACTCCCTCTCCCAATCTGGGTGAGTTTGTGGTCTTCGTCTCTCACTTCCAACGCGGTTTTGGTCTCCCACTCAACAATTTTTTCCACGATTTAATCAACACATATGAGCTCCAAACGCTGAAGGGTTCGCAGCATAGAAAACAAAAAATTTCGTACGATGGAAACTATACACCAAGATCTATCTACTAGATACAAGCAATGGGTGGATATACATCCATAGAGAACATACCCTCAAAGACAACAAAGCTTTGTTAATGAGATGGAACTCATGGATGATGTAGTCGTACACTTGCCGATCTCAAGATCGTGATGAAGTCCTTCAGGTCCAGCAGTTCCAGCACCATCAGGTCCAGCACCATCAAGTCCAGCACCACAAAGTAGTGGTGCATCTGTGATCGCACACACGTCCGGTCCACCGAACAACCTCCACCTCCTTGCTCCAGCGATGCGGCAGAAGCAACAACTTCTTTCCAGATAAATCCACCGGGAACATGTATCTCACTAATCCGAGACCATGGGGAATAACTAGAGGGAGAAGAGAACGTTCACCAGGAGGTGGGGCAATAGGAGAGGAGCCATGGGGCTCCTTTTATAGGGGAGGGGCACAGCCCCAAGTCCATGGCTAGCCGGCCATGGTGGGTGCCCCACCTCTCCCTGATTCATTCTCAACACCCGTATTTTTAATCCCAGATGTCTGTTATGCCATACCTCGCAATCCCAGGATTACCATTTTTGCGAGACATAACGGATTGGATATCACAGTACATCATCCATTACAAACCATACATAAGGTCTTACACAAATAAGGATCTCATGATCCAGTATTAATACAACAAGCAGCGGAAATAAAAGATAAGCGTAGCGGTGGGGTCCATCTTCAGGGGCACAGGCAATGCTGACGAAGGCAGATAGTCCTAGTTATCATAGTCGTCCTGCTGGCCATCATCTTGGTAGTCTCCTTCATAGTCTGGCCATGAGAATAGCCAGGGACAAAAGCCATGAGTACTCTTTAAGTACTCGCAAACTACCACTAACAAGTAGTATAATTCTAAGTTAAAGTGCTCAATCTAAGTTTAACTATAAGGTTAACTTTGAAACCTACACTGAGTTCTGAAGCAAAGAAAGATAAAATAAAGTTCTAGAATCACTTAAGTTGGGAAGCTATTGTCATAAACACAACTCTGTTGTGGTCAAGTCAAGATTCATCATTCATTTCATAAGTCATTTTTAAAACATCTAACAACGAAATAGTATAGCCATTCCAACTGTCCATAACCAAGGACGCGGCTATTCGAATAGTTTGACACTCTGTAGAGGTGGTACACTTTCACCACAAGATTCAATACATCTATCAGGGATAACCCTGAATCATCATACTTAGTATGCAGATAATCAAACATAACCTTTCCTTTTTACACACCCTAGTATAAGCACCTCTCCTATGAGCATGGCCTCCCAACCATGACCATCATTCATCTTGGGCACTGCATAGGTGTACAACATTGAGAGGTAGCCTCATCTCAAACCTCTCCCACGAGGGAACTAATACTAATGCACATAAACTTCTGGCAAAGCCTTACCCAATTCAGGTAGTGTGGTTGTACGGTAAATTTGGAATGGTATCGCATCTGAATCCAACCATCAGTTTTATAAAAGGTCTAAGGCTCATGCCTCAACATTTTCATCATCATAAACCATTTATGTTTCTTAACACATGTCAAAACATCTCAATAGAATGACTCATCATTCCATGGTTTTCATAATTCATTTTTACCAATTGTTCCCATCTAAAGTGACTCAAGTTTTTATCTACTCTAAACTACTAAGTTAAGAGTGTTCACTAAGGTGGGAAGATGATGGGTTCAATCTCATGCCATAGAATGACATCTAAAGCTTATCTAAATAGGTCAAGTTTTATACTCTTTATGCTACCTTCAAAACAAGTAAGGGACTTTGTGTAAGGTAAATGAAGTAAAGCTTGAAAGTAAGACTTGGGGTAACTAGTAGTCAAAGTGGTAGGATCAAAGCATGCCTAAAGCATCTTTGCTTGGGTTATCTAGATTGCAAGGATTAGCTTGCATTGTTAATAGTGGCTTGCAAGTACAACTTGCAAGGGTTAACTTGGATAGTGCTAGCTTGCCTTGGTTGGTGTAGTGGTTGAAGTTTTCTTCTTCTTCTTGGTAGCACTCCTCCTCCTCGTAAGCTTGGTCGGTACTATATTCTATAAATACATACAAAGTACACAATCACCAAACAATACTTAACTAGTTTACTTAGTACTCTAAGGCACACAATTGATGATCTATTATCATCACAAGCATCACAAGTTTTATTCAATAGTTTCCTCCTTTTTAGTTTAGAAAAGTAATTTCTACTCATTGAAAATTTAACTAAGATTTAATATTCACCACTTAAAATATGGGATCATGTGGACACATGTCATCACCACATATTCTAACATGTGGGAGTGTAATTTAAGGGTTGGATCATAAATATTTTGGTTTAAGTTCATTATTTAATGATTTAAAGTGACTAGAAATGCCTATATAGCATTACTATCATACTAGTCCAAAGTCCCTGCATGTAAATCCTAATATTATTACATATTCAGATAGGTATGATGAAATGTGATTTTTGAGAGTTGGAATCAACTCAAAAGCTAACTTGGTTGATTTTATAAAAATGTTGCAAGGTGCAAATGCTTCTTTTTTATTATTTTTACTAGGAGAGATCTATAACACTAAATGAATTAAATCCCACGGGCTTGGATAGATCTTTTCAGTAGCTTTCTAACAAAATTGGAATCACTCCATTTGGATTTGTAAATCTCTCTGAATTGAATTTTGAACTAAGGGACAAAACTAAGTTTAAACTAAAAAGAAAAATCCCAATTCAAACTGACTGGGTCGCGCGAAAAACGCTAACGGGTTGTCCCAGTGTCACTCCGCAATGCGGGGCTCAGCTGACAGGGGGGTCCACTGGTCAGTGGCTCATAACGCGCAAAGCGGTACGGGGCGATGTGGGGCGTTGGATTAGAACAGGGATCAACGGTTGGGGATCGTCGTCGACGACGGACTTGTCACCGGCGAGCTCTAACCCTAGCGGTTTAGTGGGGGTACATAGGGGGCGTACCAGGGCTCCAGCAACGACGGCGAGGCGGGCAAACGAACTGGTGGTCACGGCGAGGTCAGGGACGGTCGGGGAAGCTCCGGGGGTGGTCGCAATTAGTGGCGCCCTTCTCCTCCAGAGGCGGCCTGCTCCGGTACAATTCTGGCGAGCTGCTACTCCCCGTGATCCGGCTAGAGGTGTGGGACGATCAGTGAGGTGAGGGGAGTGGAGTGGTGTGCTGCAAATGGCTGGGGGTGCCCTCCTTTTATAGGCTCGACGGCGAGACCGAGAGGGATGGGCAGGCGACGGTGGCGACATGGCTACGGGCTGCTAGCAGCATGGCTCAGGGTGGCGATTGACGCGCGGTCTCCTGGCGGTGCTCTAGGACTTTAATGCGGGCTTAGGGGCGGTGGTAAGCGGTCGGGCGGAGCTGGCGCTCTAAGCAGCAGAGGCAGCGGCTTCGACAGTGAGCGGTGGTTGTGAGGCGTTGGACGGCGAATGGGGGTGTCTGGCGTGCTCCCTGGGTCGTGGCGACGCGGTGGGCGCGGGCTGCGGTCGAGCGGCAGCTTGTGCACGCGTGCCGGGTGCGGCGCTCTGGCGCGTGCTCGGCATGGCGCGCTGGCACTGGGCGCGGGGTTTTCTCGATGGTCCACGGCTGGGCCTGGCTCGGGGAGGGGACAGTGGGCGGTGGTGAGGTGCGGGGTATCTCCTAGACATGGCGAGAGAGAGGGGGACGGTCTGCTGCGGCGGTGACCAAGTTGGCCGGCGAGTTGGTGCTCGGGGTGGCTCGACACTGTTGCTAGGGACAAGGGGGTGAGGTGCTAATGGTCTGGTTTGATCAAGAGGGGGCAAAGGGATTAACTGGAGATCAAATGGGGGCAAAACCCTGTACAAAACAGTGAGCTATGTTTAGACTTTGATTCTTGCCTGCCAAGTGTTTGTGAAAATGGCCGCAAGAAATAAAATTTGGAATTTTGAAAAGATTTTTGGTGGGTGTGCTAGTACTAAGCTTGGGACTTTGTGGGTGCTTGGGTTTTGAAAATTGAACTTGTTTGAGTGGTTTTTGAAATAGTGGGATCTTCCCATATGAAATAGATTCAATTTTAAACTATCATTTAAAATTAGTATTTGATTGTTTTTAGCAGATCACAAAGTGGGCCTTGGTACCTCATTATGTGTACTAGCAAGGGGTGTAAATATCCACAAATGTTTCTATTAAGTTTTGAGTACTAGGAATAGCCAAAGTAGGCATGATAGTTAATTTGGCCAAAATGACCATTCACTTCAATTATTCATTTTCAGTTGTTTTTCTTTGAGAAAAGTTTGGGAATGATTTAGATGATATTTATTGCACCTAAGAATCATTTTACAAGCAATGAATCATAGAACCATGGCAATTCAAATCAACTCCTAATTTAAATGCACATACACATGCATGCTTTCATATTTTGAATTGGAAAAGTTTTTGTTAACCCTAATTTTGATGATTTGGATCTTAATAATCTTGGATTAAAGTTTTGGGATGTTACATTCATGTGGGTGGAGCTTCCACTAAGCCCACTCACATCAATTTCAACTCCACTCACTTTGCATTTAATGTCCACCAAATTAAATGCATTTTATCTTTAAATAAAATACTTTTATTTATTTTATTCATAATTTTTAATTACTTTAATTAACAAACATTCACATAAAACTCCCTACAACATTTCAATATCACATGCAGAACCAGTTTCAGCAATTTCACCCGAAATAATTCCGGTTTCCATCGAAATGATTCCAACGCTTTCATAATCTTTATCTGAAACATATTTTCTCCTAAATTGTGTCGGTATCCCTTAAGTGTGTTACCCTACAGTTCGCGAATAATGCAGACCTGATCGAGACCCCTCTCAAATTAATAATCAGAAGCGGGACCTAGAGATCCATACCGACTCCCACACATTCAACGATGACTTATGTGATCGTGTGAACCTTTAACTCTATAACTTAATCCCTTTGTCTCACGATATATTACATGTCTGAGATTCGATCATCGGTATCCAAATACCTAGTTTGATCTCGTTACCGACATGCACTCTTTTCTTGTTCCCGTGATATAACATTCTAGTGATCACATCACTTGCTTGCAAGCTATTTCAATGTGATATCACCGAGAGGGCCCTGAGTATATATATCCGTCATCGGGATGGAAAAATCCCACTCTTGATCCATAAGCCTCTACATAACACCTTCGTAGCATTGAACCCACCTTTATAGTCACCATGTTACAGTGCGATGTTTGATGTTATGAAGATACTCTTCTGGTGTTAGTGATTAACATGATCTCATGGTCTAAGGACTAGGATTACTTCGTATGATGTTATAGCAATATAAACATAATGACTTTGATCGTAATGTTATACTTCGGATGAATGTTCATCACATTATTCCACCAATGTTGTGACCTCGTTATTAACAACATCCAATGTCCATGATCAGGAAACCTTGATCATCTTGTTAATCAACGAGCTAGTTTATATGAGAGGCATTACTAGGAACTTTGTATTTTGTTTATTAAACACACATGTATTGACGTTTCCAATTAATATAATTATAGAATGCAAATAAACATTTATCAAAAACATGGAATAAGATAATAACCACTTTATTATTGCCTCTCGGGCATATTCCCTTCAACGGCATCATCTTCTAGCGAATGCCATCACCTCCCTTTCCTCCTTTGCATCTGGCATAGAAGGGTATGTCGGCCTTTGGCCCACCAACAAGCTCTAGATCAAGTTCTTTGGCCTTCGCAAGAATGTCATTCCTGATCCTGTTCTAGCCCCTTCTGACGAATCCTTGACCCAGTGCGGTGGAGCCTCTATCTCCCCCTGCAAAAACTCTGCATACCCTCGAGTCACTAGCCTCGAGTCTTGCAAAGGTTGGGCCCGGACGTTCTTCTATGTGAGGAACAACACGGATGAGGACCTGATCCGGTTGCGGCCCTTCAAGTTGGGTGTTCCGGATACCTCTTTGTGGAACTAGATCCCAAGGCGGGCGACTGCTTTGGCGAATCAGGTGGATAAGAAAATCAAGGAGCTGAACAATCTGGGGCTACGCAGTGAGGATGTGATGATCACCTTTGTCCGTAGCCAGATCTCTCCCCTGCAAAAACGCACTCACAAGCTCTGCCACATGAGTGGGCATCTTGACCCCAACCGAACCTCCTCCTTCGAGCTTAATAACACCGAGATTTTCCGCCGGGTCAAGGCTATCTTTAAGGTAGAAAGGAGTTCACGGAAGAGTGGGAATGGGGGCTGGAACATTTCTTCCGGGATAAGTTTCCTCCTCCGGTATGTTTCCCACTTGTTCCCTTTTCCGAGTCTTGTCTTATGTCGGATAATCCTCTTACTTGATTCTTTTTTATTTTTGCCTCTAGTTGTTCCTTTAGCAGACCGTAGAAGATGGTAAGGAGCCGTCCCTTAAATGGGGGAAGGACCGTCTAGTCTCGGACATGGTGGAGCCGGACTCGGAAATGTTTTTGCCCACTCCAGATGGCTCCAGACAAACTTCTAGTAAGGGCTCTTCTTTAAGGGATTGGTCTGATGATGATGAAGACTCTGATATTGAGATTATGGAGGTACATGACCGGATGCCCATTTCTTATGCATTTCCGGTTGACTCGGATTCAGCTAATCCGGTCGGGTAGGTCCACGAGGATCCTCCTCTCACCGTGGGCGACCCGGTTCCTGCTCCTTCCAAGAAGCGCGCGGGTACCTCGGTTGCTTCTTCCGAGCCACCCCCAGCTAAGAAGAGGCAGAAGAAACCTGGCGTCAAGGGTGCTGGCAAACCCGTGCCCAAGGCCACGGTCTGGAGAGTGCCCAAGCCCAGGGAACCTCCAACCTCGGCCGAGTAAGTCATTTTTCCTTCCTTGTCCATTTTTGGATCACATTTCACTATCTTCATGTATTTCTTGTTTCTCTTTTTCTGTTATAACTTGTTGTTCTTTGTCTAACTCGGAAGGGATGCTAGGGAGATCCCTAGAGCGGCTCCAGCATTGCTTCTCCTATCCGGAGTGCCCCATATCCCCCTCGCAACGATGACACGCGCCGGCTGATCCCTATTCAGGAGACCTCGACGGCTGCTCCGAATCTTAGCCCACCTCGTCATGAGGAGGGCAACGTCGGTGCACGGGGAAGTGGTGCTGCCAAGGATACGGCTATGCTGGATCTCCCTAGCTCCTCTTTAGCCCATCCGCAACCTGCCATCACCGAGGTGCCAATTAGATCGGCACCGACCCAAATTTCTTCTCCGCCAGCACCAGCACCAGCACCAGTACTAGCACCAGCATCAGCACCAGTACCAGCAGCAGCATCAGCTCCAACACCAGCACTAGCTTCAGGTTTCGCACCAACTCCTCCTGCCTCATCCGTGTCTTCCAAGACTCGGCAAGAAGACCAAGCTCAGCGCAGCCCAAGGGCCAAAATTCTAGCGCCTACAACTTCTGTCAAGGATATCTTCCAGCAGAAGTCTCAGGACAAACCTGGCACCAAGGCCAAGAAAGGGCATGATGCCCCTAAGAGCCAAACACCTGCGGAGGCCACAAAAATCACAAAAGGATCAACATCCGAATCTGGATAACATACTATCGCGTCATGATAAAGAAGGGAAGTGCCGTCTCTGACCCTGCTGCTTCTGGGTATGCTGGCAGCAAGCAGCTCACTCTTCGCACTAGCCTAGCTACTGCCCAGATCGCAAGGAAACAAGCCCATGCCAAGGGCTTGGTAGAGACCCAGACGCTCAGCGGGGAACATTATTGCCTGACGTTGATCGAATATGTCAACAACTGGAATGACGTCGAGTTCATCAACCCCAATGACGATCTCCCGGAGAAGTTTGGTCCTGCTGAGTTCAGCGCTCAAATGAGAACAACAACCAAGGCTATTTCTCTTGTCGGCCGAATGATGGAGGTAAACCTTTTTGTCATGCCTTTAATATGCGCAAGTACTTAGAGATATATCCACTAGTCCCCGAGCCTCTGGGGGAGTAACTATTTACTCGGTCGGATGCTCCTAGAAAATTAGTGTAGTCCCTTAGTAGCTTCGAATATCCACATACCTAGAGCCGGGTTAAGTTCCACTTGGCCTGGATCTTGTGAACTTCGAATATTCACACACCTCGATCCTGGTTAAGTTCCACTTGGCCCGGATCTTGTAAACTTCGAATATTCACACACCTAGAGCCGGGTTAAGTTCCACTTGGACCGGGTCTTGTAAACTTCGAATATTCACACACCTAGAGTCGGGTTAAGTTCCACTTGGCTCGGATCTTGCAAACTTCGAATATTCACACACCTAGAGTCAGGTTAAGTTCCACTTGGCCCGGATCTTGTAAACTTCGAATATTCACACACCTAGAGCCAGGTTAAGTTCCACTTGGCCCAGATCTTGTAAATTTTGAATGTTCCTTCTTATTCCTAAACTGACACTTGCCTCTTTAGATCACCACCAATCGCCGAACTGCTGAGTTCCAGCGTCTTCTGGACACACACAATGATCTTTGCTCAAAGCATATCAAATTGATTGTTGAGCTGAAGAAGAAATGTAAGTTATCTCACTCAGTATTTTTTACTCTTACTTCCTCTGCCTCATTTGTTATCCGAACTAACTTGTGATCTAGATTGCACAGCCGAAGTTGAGCTAAGAACATCCTCATGAGGAAGAACTTGGCCGAGATTAGAGGTAACTCGCCTTGGCAACTCAACCTTCACACTTTTCCATCCTGACTCGGCAGATACTTATACCTCAGCTCTGCCAGGTCAACAAATTATTTGCAGTGTCTCTTGAAGATAGCATGCCATTGCCTGATATGATGCTTCACTTTCTCGAACAAGCAGGGCAGAATGAGGCCGAACTTAAGAATAAGGATGATGAGATCACCGAACCGCGGCTCAAAAATGATGAGATTACTCGGATGAACACTGAAATCAAAAACCTGAAGAACTCCCACAAAGTTGAGCTGGACAAGGCTGATCAAGAATTCTCCGAGGAAAAGGAGCGCCTGAAAACTCAGCTTCAAAAAGACCAAGATATGCTGAAGGAAGCCGACATCAAATTTGAGTCGGTGACCACCGAATACGAGAAGCTCAAAAAGAGGAATGCTGACGGTCCCAAGGAGCTGAGCCGGATCCTCGATTATATCTCTCGTCAGTTTTTTTCCTTCCGCCAAATTTTTCCTCCGGGTCATGCGCCCTTACTTGCTGATGTTATTTGTTTTGTTTCTAGGCAAATTTCTAGAGCGCGATGCCATTGCTTCTGCTGCCGTTGCCAAATTCCGCCTATAGAGACGTACTCAAGTTGGTCCTGGTGCTGAGCCTATTCCTTATGATATGGAGGACATGCTGGTGAGCCTCGCTGCCCAGGTTGAAACCATGAAGAATTATGGCGCGGACATCATGAATGCAGCTGCCCGGATCTTCAATGCCCTTTGGCCGACTGATCCCACTCCCAGAGGTAGTATAGCTTTTATTGCAAAACTGATGGAGTGTGAGACCCAGATAAACCTTTGGAGGGAATCCGTTGTGCGGGCTAGATCTGACACGGTGCTAAGCTTCATGCTATCTTGGTACGATGGCTTGGATCTGAGGGTTCTCGATCGCTTGCGCACCAAATCTAAGTGGGTGAATGATCCGGATTGGATAGCTCGGCGCAAGGCTTGCGCTTACAAACTCATCCAGTACGCCTTTTTCCACAGCTGGAACGAAGGACCTAGCTTCCTCGACATCGTTGATGACGCCTATGTCTCAGATGGAACAGACAACGACGAAGAAGAAGAGGCGTCGGATCTTGGCGAGGATATTGAAGGTCCAGAGGATGCTGGGGCCAACTCGGAAGATGAGGCAGAGACTGAAGCTCCCCCCACAGATGCTGAATTACCTCCACCTGCGGCTGATACCTCGGGCGCTACTGCTCCTTAGAGCAAAAAAACACTTTAACATTTATCAGATCCCCGGTATGCTCGGTGCATATGTATCAAGCACAATGGTTGTGTTTTGATACTAAGTTATTTATGTCGGATTAACTTGGGCGTAGTCCCCGAGTTCCATTTTCTTGTTCCCTCAATTTTATGATCCGGCTCACGTCTACCTTGATTCGGTTTTTTGACTTATGAGTCTGAGGTTCAAAAAATTGACTTAACAATACTTGAAACTTTAGTTTTATCTCAAAGTAATACAACATAACATAAATAAAATTAAAACAGGGTTAGTCCGAATAATAAATGTCGGCTCGATTACGTTCCTTTCCTTAATCGTTTTTCATGTGCTTTGCAATTCCAAACTTGTTCTCCTGCTTGCCATGAAGCCAATTCTTATTGGACAACAGCAAGTCGAAGAGTTAGGTTTTTGGTGCCTACACATTACTAACCCGGCTAAGGTGTAAGTAATTTAAGCCTACCGACATATAAAAAGTAAATACAGAAAAGAGAATTATTAAGGCAGTCCCCGAGTTTCTTCTTGGGGTGCCTAGGTTTCATTGATAAGCTCATTACCGATATACATACCGGCATATGAGAGAATTGGATACATACACTTTGTTCTAAGTGTAAAACGGTCGGAGTAGAGCTACATTCCATGGACACCTAGATTCCTCGCCAGACATGTCCATCTTGTTCTTCTAATGTGGATGTGCATCGATAAGATAATAGGAATCATTGTGCAATGCTTTGCTTACAATGAATGGCCCTTCCCATGGAGTAGATAACTTATGCATGCCAGCAGTGCGCTGCACCAGCCGAAGTATCAGATCACCTTCCCGGAAGACTCGGGGGTTTACTTTCCGGCTATGGTAGCGTCGATATTTTGCTGATATATGGTGGATCTGGACAAAGCCAGTTCTCTTGCTGCTTCCTGCAGATCAACATCATTTTTCCAAGCTTCTTGCACTTCGGCTTCTCTGTATTGGGCGACCCTGGGTAAGTCATGCTCTATGTTGGCTGGTAATACAGCTTCTGCCCCATATACCAGAAAAATGGCGTATAGCCTATTGATCGATTCGGAGTTGTTCTTAAACTCCACAGTACCGCTGGTAGTTCTTCTATCCATCATCCCGCTGATAATTGCAGCGGCTCAATGAGCCGGGTTTTTTTATTTTAGACAGAATTAGTCCGTTGGATCTTTCCACCTGCCCGTTCGATGCGGGGTGGGCTACTGATGCAACATCTGGCCGAATCATCTCTTCTCTGCAGAACCTTGCAAATACTCCTTCAGCAAAATTTGTGCCATTATCAGTTATGATACTGTGAGGATAGCCATATCTCAAGATTATATCTCTAAGGAATGTCACAGCTGTTTCCCCATGACATTTCCTGATTGTATTTACTTCAATCCACTTAGTAAATTTATCTACCATAACCAAGATATGGGTCATATTTCCTTTTCCCGGCTGCTTGTTGGCTCGTGTATTAACAAGCTCGTTGGGGAACCCCAAGAGGAAGGTATGATGAGCACAGCATCAAGTTTTCCCTCAGTTATGAAACCAAGGTTTAATCGAACCAGTAGGAGCAAGGAAACACCCCAAAGGTGTTGCTAGCTGAGCCTTGGCAGGGCGCACTACCGGTGCTAGTAGCAACATGGATACCTGCACAACACAACCACAGAACTCTGTCCCCAACTTGCGATGAGGTTGTCAATCTCACCGGTTTTGCTGAAAACAAAGGATTATACGTATTGAATAGGAGGAAGTAATAGTTTGTAGAAAGTAAACACAAAGCAGTAAACAGTTTATAGATTTTATGTAAAAGAAAGGACCGGGGTCCATAGTTCACTAGAGGTGGCTATCCTTAAGAAAGATAACATGCTGGGTGAACAAATTACAGCGGGGCAATTGACAAACATCGAGAAAGCAATACATGCATATACTAATCATCTTGACTCCTTTGATATTCGATTGGGTATTACAACATTATACATAGACCGTCATCCAGCTGCATCTATGACTAATAATCCACCTTCAGGTTATCATCCGAGCACCCTCCAGTATTAAGTTGCAAGCAACAGATTATTGCTTTACGAATTGCGTGAAAAGTAAACAATACGATTGTTCTATGAACAAAGGGTTGTTGTTTTCTCCCTAGTAGCAACAGCACATCTACAACCATAGAGATTTGTGTCACTTCCCTAGATTACCAGAGGAATGAACCCACTATCAAGCATAAATACTAACTCTTGGAGTTGCTAGCATCTACTTGGCCAAGATAGCTACTAACAACAGAAAGCATGCAAGATCACAAATAACAAAGACATGATAGAATCAATAATCAATCTGAAATAGCATCTCAATATCCATTGAATCCCCGCAAACACAACATCCAGAATTACAAATAGATGATCTTGATCATGAACGGAGCTCACAAGATCTAGACATGAAAGCACAAAGGAGGAGAACCAGCCATCTAGCTACTACATGGACCCGTAGTCCAAAGATGAACTACTCATGCATCACACCGGAGGCTTGCATGATGATGAAGAAGGCCTCTAGGGTGAATTGCCCTCTTCGGCAGGGTGCCGGGAAGAGCTTCAGATCCCTCCCGATCTAGGGATGGAGATGATTGCGGCTACAGATTCTTTCGCGGATTTTTGATCGGGTACTTAGGGTTTTCGTCCCGAGGGCAATATATAGGTGGAAGGAGAGGTCGAGGGGGTGTTGGGGTCGGCCAGACCACCCCTTGGCGTGGGCTAGGCCTGGCCGCTCGTCCAGGTGGTGTGGCCGGCCTCCAGCCCTTCTCCGTCTTGTATTCTGGCATCTGATGACTTCCGTAAAAATAGGCACTTTGGCTTTTGTCCCGTCCAATTCCGAGAATATTCATTTTCTGACTTTCCTGGAACCAAAAATAGCAGAAAACGGGCAGCTGGCATTGTGGCTCTTGTTAATAGGTTAGTCCAAGAAATCATATGAAAAGTACTCCAAAGTGTGGACAAAACACAAGAAACTGGATAAAACCAAGCATGGAACATAAAAAGTTATAGATACATTTGCAATGTATCAACATCCCCAAGCTTAACTCCTGCTCGTCCTCGAGTAGGTAAGTGATAAAAAGAAAGAATAATTTTTGAGGTGACATGCACCATCAAAGACTTGATCAAAGTATTTGTAAAACATTCAAAGTTGGGATCATAATACTTCAATCATAACATGAAAGACAAGGTTCTAGCAACAAGACAAAGAAACTATGATGTAATATGAAAAGGCACAAACAAAAGATTCATGAATAACAATACTTTGCAAGACGTTTGTTTGTTTCACATAAAGAAAACATAACATAATAGTAGTAAGCTTGTCCCTCATAGAGTAGCAAATATAAATGCATAGGACACCTTCAAAGTTCATAAGAGTGACTCGATACAAATAGTTTAAAACAAGCAATATAAAGTTATGCATCAATCAACTAGTCTTGGGACAATGCACATAGAACTAAGAATGGCCACTATGCTCTCAAAGTAGGTGCATAAAGGTAGAAGGTGGAGACTCAATATAATGGTGGAAGAAGGCCTTCATTAAAGGAAGTAGGGATTCAAAAATTATGGTACTTATAGCTTTTAGCTCTCATTGCCCCTATCATAAGCATCTTGAAGTGATTAAGGTTAAAGTGAACAAACTATGGTGTATATGTTTGACGAAGTATAAGTTAAAAATCTCATGTCCCTTGAATACGAGGGTCGCTCCTCATGCTACTCAAGTTTAGTCACCGGTAAGTTCTTGTCATTGTAAGTACATGTGTATCAGTGGCGGACGACGGACTAAATTTTTGGTGTGGCGGAATTGTACAAATGAAAATTAAAAGTACCAAATATCACAATTGTACACTCGGAATCATTCAATACTACTTCACATCTAATTGTTCTAATAACAGTTTTCTAATACAGTAGTACAATACCTTTAATTTTGAGATTTGGCCTACGCTTAGGAGGTGCCATCTCTCGTTTCCATCAACGAAAGAGTTCACGCCGGGCGCATCGTTCGCCAGATGGCCGGAATATCTTGGAAAGCTCTTGCCCATCGATCTCCCTGCAAGCTTCGCTCAGCGTCGGCCTAGAGCCCTAGTCATCTTGTCGGTTGCCGCAACCGCCGTCTCATCGATCAATTGGTACACGTATGTGTACGTGGTACTTGTTCTAGTTTAAGAGTTAAGCCTAAGAAAATTAGCAGACATGCAGGTCCAAGACTTTCTTAACGTGTCGGTGTCTCTAATTATTTAATCCTAAGCCCAGATTACTTAGTATTGTGCCGATTTACCCATTGCAGCTAGCTAGATTTTGCATACTACTAGGTATACGCGACGTGAAGTAGGTCGGGCGATCACCATAGACCACCCTATGGGCTCCTCCGCCACTGATGTGTATCATAGATAACCGCCAACGGGGTACCCCTTGCCCGATGATACGGAAGAATCCCCATATCAAAATGACAAGGCAAGCAGACAACAAGCATCTCAGCAATCTTCTTATTTACCATGGGAATATGGTGCTTTTTTCTCTCTTTCCTCTTTTCATAAGCTCTTTTTATTCTTTTTCTCTTTTTTTCAATATAGGACTCTTTTTTTTTAAGAAGAATGCTTCATAGACAGCTCATTATGGTTACGCTGCAGGTTTCCACCATGTCAACATGGATTAGACCAGCGGCCCAGCCGTTTCTCTAACACATATACATAAATCCATGGACTTACAAGCTCCCCTTTCATTCCACACCGACGACATCCATAGACAAAAGAGCATGATATCAACTAGGTACAAGTACCAAGTGCAATGTTGAAAGCGTTCCCCATGACAGCATGGTTCTGCTAATTCCCAACAAATAAATGCAAGCATATACAACATAGACGACATAATGGTTCAAGTTTATTAAGGTCAAGAAAATTAAAGTGTGCCATCAAGTTCGTGAGAGCTTTATTCACTAGTTTGCTCATAACTAGTTTAATTCGGAAGGTAAACAAAAGCATGAATATACTTGGAATAGCATAAGATAGTAGGTAGGTATGGTGGACTCTTTGGAATAACTTGGTTTAGGGAGTTACATGCATGAGTGGAACTCATACTTGGTTTTGGAGGCTAGCAAAAGACCAGGAGCGACAAACTAAGAGAGCAACAATGGCCATAATCATGCAGAGCGACAAAACATCATTGAACAAAGCATAAAGTGATACTACAAGTTGAAAACTAAAGGACCATAAAGGCTATGGTGACTTGACATAGTCATAACATGGTGTGAGCATGCGCCAAGTCAACCCAAATAAAGCATCAAAGGAGAATACCACTATACTATGCTTTAATATGCTAAAACAACCCATGATTCATCCAAGGCACATTAAGAAATCTCAATTGTTTATAACAAGTCATGCTACAGCAAAGAAACTAAGCATAAAGCCAAAACAATATCAAGCATGGCATGACAAAGCATAGGCCACAGTCAAAAACGAGCTCTTTTTACCACATAAGCATGAACTTTTGTACTCTTTGCCAAACCAAACCAAACTATTTGAAAACCAATATATGAAAGAGGGAGACCAACCAATTTATTCAGAAAAATAAGAAAACCAAGCAACCGAAAAATCAAAACGAAAATGAAAAAGAAGACACTCCAAAAACAACACAACTGTGCATGAAACAATAAAAATGAAGCGTTTGGAAGAAACCTGGGATTTTTATTGATGAAGAAGGGGATGCCTTGGGCATTCCCAAGCTTTGATGCTTGTACTTATTGGATATTTCTTGGGGTGACTCGTGTGGCATCCCCAAGCTTGAGCTTTAGTCCATCCTTCATCTCATTACTCATTCCTTCCATACACCTGAAATTTTTCCTTCATACAAAACTTCACACAATCTTTATTAGTAACATTAGTGCACTCAAGATAATAAGTCTTAAGGTTCAGTTCCAACACCAATAAACTTCCATGAGAACACTAGCTACTGAAGTACTTACCTCAAAAACCTGAATTCCCCAAAAGAACTCAAAAAGGAACCAACAAGAAGCAAATGCAGAAAATGGCAGAAATCTGTCAAAACAGACCAGCAAGTAAAGACGAATTTTTTCGAAGACCTTCTGTTGCTCAAATCAAAAAGTGTTGAACTAACGAAAGTTAGATAACAACCTGGAGCATAACCACAAAAATTAAAGCCTCAAAACAACTTTCAGAGATTTTACACGAATTTTTATGGTGAAGCACAGAAATCTGTTTCGGGACAGCAACTTTACCAAACATTAATTCTCTCTCATTTGAGGTTACTCTTGGCACAAAAAGCAAATAAAAAGTATAAGGAGCGGTTATTACTGAAAATTCTAAGACTCATCTAAAACTTTTGGGTTATCTCCCAATAAGTACTTTTTTTAACGCCTTTAAGTTAGGCATGATACTTTGAGAAGATGCTCACATAAGAAATATGAATTGAAGTAAAAGAGAGCATCAAGAAGCAAATTAAAAACAAATTTAAGTCTAACCCACTTCCTATGCATAGGAATATTGTACGGAAATAAATTCAAAAAGAACAAAGTAACATGCATAGGAAGATAAAACGAGAATAACTTCAAAACTTTCATCACATAGAGAGGTGTTTGGATACCATGAAAACTTCTACAACCATATTTTCCTCTCTCATAATAATTTTCAGTAGCCTCATGAATAAAGTCAACAATATAACTATCACATAAAGCATGATTTTCATGATCTACAAACAATAGAGCTTTATTATAAATATTTTCAAAAGAATCCTCAGGAACATGACATTCATCCTCCTTTGGTAAGCATGGGGGACAATCAAATAAAGTAAGGGGTAAAGAGTTACTCTCATTAGAAGGTAGGGATGGGTAGATCCATTCTTCCTCCTCTTGATCATCACTCTCCTCCTCTTTTTCATCCAATGAGCTTCCAGTTTCAGCAATTTCTTCTTCCATAGGCTCCTGCAAGGCATTCGTCTCTTCCGCTGGTGGAGAGCATCTATTAAGTTATTCAAGAATATAGCCATTTTCTTCCTTGTAATTATCAAAGAAAAATTGAAGTATATCATAAACCTCATATTTATAAGGTGAATCATCAGTATTTTCAAGCAAACTAGCAAGTTCAAATGCACCCTTCCAAGCAATAAATTCTTCAATTTGTTCCACATCATAAAAGTCATAATTCCCTTTAACATAAGAAGATATGGTAACATTATCATTATACTCACATTGAAAAGGGAGGTGTTTATACCTCCTACAGCAACAAGATTTATCAAAGCAATAAGTAACATTATAAGTATAGCACATGTTTATAGCAATGGTATACAATTTATCAATTTGTTCCCATAAGTGTTTCCCTTTTTGTGACAAGCGGTGTTCCTTATAATAATATTTTTGTTCTTCCGTGAACCCACCATGCCAATAAGATTAAGTTTCAAAGAAACCAACCATTGATAGACAGCATGATAAAGCAAGACAATAACAGACCAACAACTATAGTAGGAACTAATTTTTTGTGTTTTTGATAAAGAAACAAGCAAACAAAAAAAAGTAAACTAAGCAAAACAAAAATAACAAAGTAAAGAGATTGGTTATGCGGGACTCCCCTTGTGAAGATGTCCTTGACTCCTCGGCAACGGCGCCAGAAAAGTTTTGCTTGTTGGCTCATGTATTAACAAGCTCATTGGGGAACCCCAAGAGGAAGGTATGATGAGCACAACAGCAAGTTTTCCCTTAGTTATGAAACCAAGGTTTAATCGAACCAGTAGGGGCAAGGAAACACCCCAAAGGTGTTGCTAGCTGAGCCTTGGCAGGGCGCACTACCGGTGCTAGTAGCAATGTGGAGACCCGCACAACAAAACCATAGAACTCTGTCCCCAACTTGCGATGAGGTTGTCAATCTCACAGGTTTTGCTGAAAACAAAGAATTAAACGTATCGAATGGGAGGAAGTAATAGTTTGCGGAAAGTAAACACAAAGTAGTAAACTGTTTATAGATTGTATGTAAAAGAAAGGACCGGGATCCATAGTTCACTAGAGGTGGCTCTCCTTAAGAAAGATAACATGCTGGGTGAATAAATTACAGCGGGGCAATTGACAAACATCGAGAAAGCAATACATGCATATACTAATCATCTTGACTCCTTTGAGATTCGATTGGGCATTACAACATTATACATAGACCGTCATCCAACTGCATCTATGACTAATAATCCACCTTCAGGTTATCATCTAAACACCCTCTAGTATTAAGTTGCAAGCAACAGATTATTGCTTTACGAATTGCGTGTAAAGTAAACAATACGATTGTTCTATGAACAAAGGATTGTTGTTTTCTCCCTAGTAGCAATAGCACATCTAGTACCTTAGAGATTTATGTCACTTTCCCAGATTACCAGAGGCATGAACCCACTATCGAGCATAAATACTAACTCTTGGAGTTGCTAGCATCTACTTGGCCAAGATAGCTACTAACAACGGAAAGCATGCAAGATCACAAATAACAAAGACATGATAGAATCAATAATCAATCTGAAATAGCATCTCAATATCCATCGGATCCCCGCAAACACAACATGCAGAATTACAAATAGATGATCTTGATCATGAACGGAGCTCACAAGATCTAGACATGAAAGCACAAAGGAGGAGAACCAGCCATCTAGCTACTACATGGACCTATAGTCCAAAGATGAACTACTCACGCATCACACCGGAGGCTTGCATGATGATGAAGAAGGCCTCTAGGGTGAATTCCCCTCTCCGGCAGGGTGCCGGAAAGAGCTTTAGATCCCTCCCGATCTAGGGATGGAGATGGCAGCGGCTACAGACTCTTTCATGGATTTTTGATCGGGTACTTAGGGTTTTTGTGCCGAGAGAAATATATAGGTAGAAGGAGAGGCCGAGGGGTGCTGGGGTCGGCCAGACCACCCCCTGGCGCAGGCCAGGCCTGGCCGTGCGGCCAGGTGGTGTGACCGGCCTCTGGCCCTTCTCCATCTCGTATTCTGGCATCTGATGACTTCCGGAAATATAGGCACTTTGGCTTTTGTCCCGTCTAATTCCGAGAATATTCATTTTTTGACTTTCCTGGAACCAAAAACAGCAGAAAATAGGCAGCTAGCACTGTGGCTCTTGTTAATAGGTTAGTCCAAGAAATCATATGAAAAGTACTCCAAAGTGTGGACAAAACACAAGAAAGTGGATAAAACCAAGCATGGGACATCAAAAATTATAGATACATTTGCAATGTATCACCGGCTTAAATGGGCTGACCATATCCAAACACCATACCGCAAATGGCCATGTGATGGGGATAGTTTTCAGTTCCGACATAGGCATGTGTGTCATGGTGGTGTACCTATGACAGCCATTGCATTTTCTTACAAGATCTTCTGCTTGCTCCAAGGCATTTGGCCAGTAAAATCCATGCTGGAAAGCTTTTGCCACTAATTCTCTGGAAGATGCATGATACCCACATTCCCCCTGATGGATATCTCGGAGGATGTCAAGCCCTTCTTCTGGGTCAACACATCGTTGCAGAACACTTCTAACACTCCTCATGTATAGTTCGGCATTGATAATAGTGTATTCCTTTTCTCTCCTTTGGATTTGCCTTGAAAGTATCTTGTCATTTGGCAAGGTTCCTTCTTTCATGAACTCAAATATTGTCTTTGCCCATGTAGGTATAGCTCAAATAGGGAAAAGTTCCTCATCAATTTCCATTACTTTCACTAACATAACTCCAGTCGGATCAAGCTGAACGGTCCCTGAGTCCTGCGAGGTAGTCCACGGGTCTGCTGAAGTAGTCACCGGGTTTGCTGAGGTGCTCCCCCAATCTATATCCATAGGGATAGCTTCTGATCCGGAGCGTGCCGGGACATAGATTGAGTCGGATTCCGGTTAAGGTGTAATAGATGGTTTTCTCAAGTGCTCCAAAGCAACACCTAGCAGGATTGGCTGCCGAGATGACCCCAACTTAGATAATACATCAACTGCCTCATTTTCAAGCCGAGGTACATGGTGGAATTCACATCCTTCAAAGAACCCACTTATTTTTTGAACATGGAATCTATAAAGGGCCATGTTTGCATCCAAAGCATCCAAATTGCTAGACACTTGCTACACCACCAAATCTGAATCACCAAAACATTGCATCTGACGTATCCCTACTTCCTTTGCCACCTTAAGTCCATGCACGAGCGCTTCATACTCGACAACATTATTTGATGCTCTGAAATGGTAAGTACTACCCCGGACCCCAGTCCTTCCTTTAACTTTGACCCATCAAAGTGCATCCTCCAATAATTTGAGCCCGGCAAAAGATGGTTCATATTGCATCTCAGCCCAATCTACGAAGAAATCTGCCACTGCTTGAAATTTGATGGCATCTCTCCTATCGTACTGTGGTGCATATGGGGCTAACTCAATTGCCCATTTTGCAATCCGTCCACTTGCATATTTATTTCTCATTATCTCGGATATGGGCGCCTCACATATCACTTTTATGGGGTGTTCCTCAAAGTAATGCTTGAGCTTCTTGGCTGCCATATATACGCCGTATGCCATTTTCTGATAGTGAGGGTAATTCTGCTTCGAAGTTGACAATACCTTGAATAGGTAATACACTAGCCTCTGCAGTGACTTACCCTCCTCATCACGCTCCACTACTATCACTGCACTTACGACTCAGTTGGTCGCTGCTATATAGAGCAACATTGGTTCTTTGGATAGTGGCGAGGCTAACACTGGTGCCGAGGCTAGCATCTTTTTAGTTCGTGAAATGTGCTATTAGCTTGCGGTGTCCATATAAATTTATGTGCCTTTTTCATTAACTGGTAGAGGGGCAATGCCTTCTCTCCTAGCCGACATACAAACCGACTTATAATGCTAGGCAACCTGTGAATTTATGCACGTCGTTAAGACACTTAGGCAGTTCCATTCTTTCTATGGCTCGGATTTTTGTGGGGTTAGCCTCGATACCTCGGCTAGATACGAGAAAACCGAGTAACTTCCCTGCCGGCACACCAAAGGTACATTTCTCCGTGTTAAGCTTCATTCAGAACCTCCTTAGGTTCACGAACATTTGCCGGATATCATCAAGGAGCATTTTGCTTTCCTTAGTTTTTATTACAATATCATCCATGTAAACTTGCGCATTTTGACCAATTTGACCATGTAGACATTTTTGCATGCATCGTTGATACGTTGCTCCTGCATTATGTAAACCAAACGACATAGTGCGATAGCAATAAGCCCCATACGGGGTGATAAACGCGGTCTTTATTTGATCATCCGGGTTCAAAGGTATCTGGTGGAACCCAGAATAAGCATCTATGAATGATAACAACTCACACCCAGCAGTTGAATCTATGACCTGGTTTATCCTTGGTAGTGGAAATGGATCTTTTGGGCATGCCTTATTCAGGTTCGTGTAATCGATACACATACGCCACACCACTGCCACATTCGGATCATCTTTCTTCTTCTCCACGAGCACCGGATTAGAGAGCCAATCCGGGTAAAGTACTTCCATGATAAACCCAACTGCAAGGAGCCGAGCTACCTCATCCCCAATGACTTTTCTCCTATCTTCGGCAAAGCGGCAGAGAGGTTGCTTCACCGGCTTTGCTTCGGGTCTTATATTCAAAGAGTGCTCAGCCAATTCCCTCGGCACACCTTGCAGGTCCTGTATAGACCAAGCAAAGATATCCTGATTCTCACGGAGGAATTTGACGAGCTTGCTTTCCTATTTGTCGCTTAACCCCGTACTAATGCTTACAATGTGCTCTGGGAACTGATCATCAATGGGCACCTTCTTCATATCCTTCGTTGCTTGGAACGAGACACTCCCATGTGGGTTAGTCAGAGCCAATATATGCTGCTGCGTGAACTGAGCCAATGCTGCCACATCCTGAATTTTCCTCTTCTCCTGAGCAATCACAAGTGACTCGGCCAGGTTAGACCCAGCTGAAGCACCCACAATGGAAGGCCTGAAGTCTTTAGCTATGGTGATCACTCCCCTCGGCGCTGGCAACTTCATCTTCAAGTAACTGATATGAGTACACGCCATAAACTTGTTTAGAGCAGGATTGCCGAGTAACGCATGATACACACTTTCCAAGTTCATAACCTCAAACTCCAAGTTCTCAGTCCGGCATCTGTCCCTTGTGTCGAATAACACGTCAACCTAGACCTTAACAATAGGCTCACATGAGATACCCGGCACAATGCCATGGAAAGTGGTTTTTGTTGCTTGGAGCATGTTCTTCGATATTCCCAACTTGTGCATGGTATCCTTGTACATGATGTTAATGCTACTGCTGTTTTCTATCGGCACCTTGGAAAATCTTACATTGAAATTCGGCCCAATGAACGTCGGATCCAACACAAGTGCATATGATCTAGGACTCGGCATGAGCCTAGGGTGATCCTTGATGCTCCAAGTGAATTCATGTTCTACCCAAGGCATATACCTCGTCACAGCTAGAATTACAGTGTTCACCTCCATATGTCAGTGCTGCAAGCTCTTTCTATCAGTTTCCTCTATGGTGAACACATAGTAACTCTGGTGATGCTCTCTGTATTCATTCCTGCCATCATTGCCATGATACCCTTGGTCTTGTTGCTACTGATTATTCACCCGATGCACTACATCCCTTCTCTCATGGTTCTCATACCTCGATGGAGGTGGAGGCAACATCAGTTGTTGCCCATTTTCCCCAGCAAGCTGCTACCGAGGCGCATCGTTCCGAGGTGCTTCGTGCCAACGTGCCTGAGCATTCCCCAAGCCACCTTGCTCTATCTTTCCCATCCATTCACATTGTTGGGTCGTATGATTCGCCGGGTTATTCGGACTTCACATGTGGAACTTGCACAGCTGATCCATCATAGACTCGTATGTGTATCTCAACCTATCCTTTCTTTCTTGCCACTGTTTCTTCTGCTCTAGCGTCCAAGTTTTCTTGCCTTCACCCTTTTGTTGCCACTGTTGCCCTCCAGTTTGCTGACGCTAGCTAGCGCCGGCATTAGGCTGATCCACAACTGCCACTTGCTGCTAGCTGTACCGATAATCCGGCCGATCGTCTCATCTTTTACCTCGGAAATCATTCCTCCAGGACGACCCAGAACCATCTATGGTGTAGTATTCCTCATTTGACTCACTCGACATTAGCCGAGGTTGGGTTGGATCTCCCACGGCATATCTTCAGCGATTCAAATCGTTTCTACCAAGGTAGTTGGCATATCTCGCTGCAACCTCTGCCATAACATACTCCCATATCTACAGCCTTGGGCAAACCATGCAATAGCTTGTGATTCAATTACCCCTTCACAGGAATTATGCACATTGTACCACTGAGTCAAGAATTCTTGGTCCGGCTCATTCGGTCTTTGCCTGCATAATGCTAGAGTTTGTGGCCTATTCGGCCTCTTGTACGTGCTCGAGAAGTTGCTGACGAACATATCCTCGAAGTCTATCCAGCAGTTGATACTTCTCTCTAGCAAATTATTGAACCAGACCCTTTTCGGCCCCTCTAACATCTGTGGTACATACCTCACGGCCCATCTAAAATTTCCTCTGGCTATGTTAACTCCAGTAGCATAGTCAATGAGCCAATCTTCTGGATTAGTGCTACCATCATACGTCCTTCTCCCGCTGGCCACCTAAAAGTTCGGCACTGGCGGATCCCTAATGATCCGAGGTCTAAAACATGCTGGACCCGGAGGACCTTGCACCTCAATCATTTCTGACATATAAATCTGGTCCAACTTTAGCCTTGCATCATCCAGCTGCAAATTCCTGTTTCCCAATCTTGATCCTATCACATGGTGCTCTGGTCTAGGAAATCCGGCATTGACCATTGTCGAGTAACCATCATACTATCTATCTTGACCCAGAGAAGCATTTTGCTGCTGCATTGCTGGGCCAGCACTTATCTCCTGCCAAGGTGCATATTGTTGCTGAGGTATTGCGCTACTCCCACCAGATTATGCTATCTGGCATTGCTGTTGGCAGTGTTTCCTTGACCGGCATTGCCTTGGTCATGGTTACCTCAGCCAGCTTCACCTCGGCTGGCACTATGATGATCCTCATCAATTTGCACTGCTTTTCCTTTCCCTGCCCTTACTGGGTCATACAGGACAATCAGTTTGTCTTTTCTCCCCGAGGTTACCAATTCCGCTCTTCTAGGGCCATCATGAGGTGAGGACGCAGCCCTAGTGGACTTCGTCAGGTTATTCCTTTCTGAATGAACTACATGGGAAGCTCTGGGTTGCGCCGGGTTTGCCTTGTTTATCTCCTCCTTCTGTTGACAGGCTACCCTTAACAAATGGTTAACTATCTCCTGTTGCCTTTCTCGGTCCTCTCCGGTCAAACCCTCTAACGCGGATGCCGCTGTGTTGGTAGCCCTGAGGTTTTTTGCCGGGTGCTATACCTCTCCAACCCTGTTGTTACTAGAGTAGATGTTTGACCCGGCTTAGGCACATACTCTTTGTCAATCTCAGTGGTCAAGTTTCTACCTCTGATTTTCACTCCATCTATATGGTTTGCTTTCGCATACTCCTGCAAAGTAATGTTTAGTGACTACTGTAACTCAACTACTTTTTTCGCCCCAGCTAACATCTTATGCCTAGTCTCCTCTAAATTGGCATGGGCCTGAGCCGGATCTATTGCTGGCGCTATGGGTGTTGCTAAGCTATCTATTGCTTGATGCAGTACATTCTCTAGCCTCTCTAGTGGAGGTAATCTAGATCTTTCCTGCTTCGGTGTAGTGTCCGGATCTGGCTCCAGGTCCTTCCTTTCTCCTGCCTCAGGCGACATCATCATGACCTCAGCGCAGCTAGTGGGGAGAGTGATACGCAAGACACGAGTTGTGTTGAAAGGTGGTTCACCTCCCTCGACGACGTACTACAGGTGAACGCAGGACTCTTCGACGTTGACGTAGATCTTGTGGGTGCCAAGCTTGCTAAAGAGGCTATTGCACCGAGGAGGGCGCCTGCCGAAGCTGCCAACATTGTCGCTAATGTAGTCCAGCGCTCCAAAGCGCTGAACGATCCCGGATGCATTCTGTAACTACCTCGGTGAATTACGCTCCTAGTTACAAGCCTGGATGAATGGAAATGGTTGAAATAGTACGGTGGGGCCCAAATGCCACTCACAGGTAGACCTTTCGGCCGTCCCAACCATTTCCAAACATCGGGACAAGAACAGGCGGCATAATCGGCAGGCGAAGGGATCAACTACATACACAAATGAGTATGTATGCAAGCCACCATACAACAGTACATCAGAGCCATTCCATCTAAAAAGAAAGGAAATATAGCAACGCCATATGGCAAGATCCAAATATCCTAGATAGATATAATAGTTTAGGATATCTCCTCATACATCAAACATCAGAGTATCAGGCGGAAGCGGAAGACAAAATCCGAGTACGGATAAGAAGCAAATCGGCATAAGATGCCCCATAAATAAGCAGATCCCGCCCACAGATCTCACGGATCCCCGTTCCCGGAATCTCTACACCGAATGATCGTTGCCCACATCGTCCGTCTCTTCCACCCAGTATCCATCTTGCGAGTGTACCTGTTCATCTGAACCAATAATTTATCGTGTGAGACCCTAAGGGTACTCAGCAAGTCTTTATGCCTCTAAAGGAGACACAACCTGGGGTGACGCAATTGCAGCAAAAGATAAACCCTAACAATTCTATAGATACTCACTAACCATCCGCCTAACCAGAGATAGACGGATGTCCGTGAATTAATAACAACAGTCATAACGGTAATCTTAACAGATCCATCCTCCTCCTCGCTTACCGACAAGGAAGCGGACGAACAACCCCCCATCCGTTGGCAGTTTTATCATCCATTCCGTGAGTGTTGCACTATTTACTAGTCAGGTACCTAGTGTAGTCAAATTAAAAGCGGTACTTTAGTTATGCTTGTCTATGATCGAGAAACTGTGCTCCAAGTCGTCCATAACCGCGGACACGGCTTTCAGAAAGTTTTACCCTGCAGGGGTGCACAAATAGCAACACACACTCGATATGCCTCGGAAAAACCAAATCAAAACCCAACGAGGCAGTCACGACAAAGCAATTACAGGATTCAGAAATATTTCAGGGGGCCACCCCATTGAGCTACCCGCAACGAAGTTAGCTGACTTCGAGATGGCCTCAAGGTTTGTGGAGCCGGCTGTAAACGACTGGGAACCTGAAAGTGTGACTGGGCTTGTCGATACAGCGAAAACGGGTCACGGACCTAAACAGTACAGTGTGCATTACCTCGCACAATTTAAATTAAAGCAGTAAAGCATGGCATAAGTACAGGATAGTAAATAAAACCTCAAACTAGTTTGTGGCCCCAAGAAATAAGAATGAATCAAGCTCTGGCTCAGGGGGGTTCATAAGCCTCCCGGATGTGGATAGCGCGAATATTCAAGGAACAGGAATCAAGTACTCGGGGTCCTACGGGACACAAGTGAGCCTGAAAAACCAAATAGCGAGTATGGCTCACCGATGCCACTTTCATTAGTTATCCCATTACTACTCAGATTAAGTTGTATAGGTACCTCGTTATCCATCAGACACTCACATACCCTACACATGCTGTTCTACGACTCGCATGGCTCAAACAACTCCTGTAGTAATGGCTCATGGGATGGAGGAACAAGCTTCGGTGGGGTTTAAAAGTAAAGGCTATGCAATACTTGGGATTCAGTTTAATGCAATCGCGACTCCATGACGCAAGAATAAGAAGGAGGCAATAGGTACTATATGTATGCAAGCATGTGGTAGTGCTTGCCTGGCAGCTCAGTTGAAGCGAGAGAAGGATCTGGGTAGTGCTCCTGGTTCTCTTGGTATATCCCCTGCTCAGCGTCTATTCGAGAAGAACCAAACAGACAAGGGCCAACATAAATAAAGTGCACAAGCATATGAATAAAATGCGTCAAGCAAACAATCATGCCATGATGAATGATGCACAATTTGCATGGCAATAATGTAGCATGGCATGGGTGAGGTGTGGAATACAAGGAATAATCATTTTTATTGAGTTTTGGCCCCATTTTATCCTCATTTTAGTTGCTGTATACTTTATATTTATATGATGCATGCTTCAAAACAAAACAAGTAATGCACAAACAGAAAGGTCTCGTCGAGCTAATCATTTTAGACATATCATTTGTTAAATTTGGAGTTATAAAACAAAAGTTATTAATTGATTAAGACGAAAGGGCATTTTATTGTAATTTTATCAACTTGCAATTTTAAATGTTCAAAATATATTTTGAAGGTCATATTTGAATTCCTCATATTTTTCTGATTTGAAAACATATATTATTTGTATTATTTGGATTTATAAAATAAAAGTTATTTTAAAACAGAATTAAATTTGAATTTGAATTAATTTGAAAAGATTTGAATTAAAACAGAATACAGGAAATACTTTTGTTACCCCGATTAAGCTAGCCACAGTCACAGACGAGTGGGGCCAGCGGCTGACTCAGCAGCACACGCGCGCAGAAAACGTTTTACACCGCGGGCTTTTCTAGTCCCTGAGAATGACAGGTGGGGCCGGAGGCTTCGCGGGCCCAGCTGCCAGCGGGTGAACCGTGCCCAACCACGTGGCCCAGCTGGGGATCACGGGTTGAGGTTTACGAAACTTCGGGATCCTTTTTGCAAAACGCCACGGGAGGCTGACGGTGGGCCACGCGGGAGCGCGGGTTGATGCAGAAAAGGGTGTGGGGGTTATCTGCAAAAAGGCGTCACGATGCACTGTGGATCTGCTTCCTCTGAATCTCTGACGACGAGATGGTGCTCGACAGGGCGGGCTCGGTTCAGGGTTCGAACCCGCGACACGGGCCACGCGCGCGGTGGGCGGAGCCGCTGCGGTAGGCTTGGGCTTGTGTCAGGTGGGGGCTACGCGGCGAGATGAGGTTACGCGATGAACAGAGCACAGACGGCGACGAACCTGCCGTGCACAGAGGGCGTTCGCCGCCGGGATCCGCTCGACCAGGAAGAGAGAAACAGCGGGAGGGTGCCAGAGAGGTGCAGCAGCTCACCGGGAGGCTGTCGGTGGCGTTGGATCGGGCAGGGGCGCTGGCGATCGTCGACGTGGCTCGCGGACGGCGGCTAGGGTTTCGCGACGGGTCGGCGGTGGTCCAGGCGATGCCGGTGCTCCTCCTCCTCACTGGCGAGTACCGGGCGAAGCAGGGGGTCCTCCTGGTGCTCCTCAACCACTCCCACGTCGTGCTACACGACTGGATCGACGGGGTGTGGTGGAGGCCGACGGTGGCCGGTGATGGGGTGGCCGGCGGCGATGGAGAAGAAGGCAGGAGGGCCAGGGCGCCTCAGCCAGATCTGGAGAGGCCAGAGGAGAGCCGAGGGAGGTGGTGGTAAAGCAGGGGGAGAGGGAGGTGCCGTGCGGGAGTGGTTGGATAAAGGTGGCCTCGGTGGTCACCTTTCCTCCTCTCTCCGATCATGTGCTCGGTCGAGGCAGGGGCAGGGCAGGCAGGGGGTGGCTTCCAGGTGGGGCCAGAGGGCGAGGCCAGGAGGCAGGGGCAGGCTCGGGCTAGGGGGCCACAAGGCAGGGAGAGAAGAGGGAGGGAGGAGGCTCGGGTGTAGCTAGGGTTGGAGCTAGGGTAGGAGGGAGAGGGGGTATGGCTCGGTTAGGGTTTGGTTTGGGTGGCAGCTAGGTGGGCCAGGGTGGCCAGGTGGGGCCAGCAAGGAGGGGAGAGGAGAGAGGCCGAGAGAGGGTAGGGTAGCTTAGGGTTTTGGTTTATATGGGGGTGTGGGTTTAGAGAGGTGAGGTGAGAGATGAGTGGTATGGTAGCTAGGGTCCAAGATCAAGCCAAGCACATGCCAAGCTCCAACTAGATCAAGCTAAGAAAAGAGAGGGAGGGTGAGATCTAGGGTTTTAGAGCTGGCATGCTCCAAACATAGATCAAGCAAGAGCATGTGGAAAAAGAGAGAGGAATGTGTGTGGTTTAGATTCACTCAAAATTCAAATAAAATCCAAAGGACAAGTAAAAGGTGGTTCTTGCATGGCCCATGCAAAATATTTAATGCCATGTTTATTTTTGTGAGACAATAATATCACATGGCATTAATCTTAGGCATTCCCACAAGTGTAATAAAGCCAAGCAAGAATTTAAAGGAAAGTCCCAAGTGGAATAGATGGAGATGATCATATTTGATTATAATTGGTACTTGCTAGTGTGTTTATTCCACTAGATGTTTAGTAGTCCCAATAATACCCCAACATGAGCATAAATCCATGATAATCCATATAGAAGCTAGGAAAAAGGGTTCCACTCACAAGGCATGCAAATGTGGCCATGTGGCTCTCATATATCAATAATGTGAAGACAACATGATGCTATGATGAGAGCATGTGGAATGAATAGAATTGGATCCATCCCAACCCACATGAGCTAGAGGCAAAACCCAAATAAAGTGCAAAGCTCATATTTAGTTGGATGGTGGAATTATAAGGTGGTGAAAGAAAGGTGGTGGAGTTAATAAGAGATATGCCCCCAACTCAACTTGGGCATTTAAACAATATATCAACAACCAAATACAATATCAAGAGGCAAATACAATTAACAATGCATATGAGAGAAGAACCAAATGGAAAAGGGTTTTATATGATGCTCAAATGCAAGGAGGCATGATGACATGAGCATGATATAATTATGATGCAACAATTATATATAGGAAGTAGCATCTATGTAGACTAGGCTAGTAGCATTGCAATTGTTAGACAATTGGGATGCTACAACTCTCCCCCACTAAACAAGAATCTCGCCCCGAGATTCCTAGGAAAAAGAAAACAACACAAGGCGAGGCGGTTGTTCGGAACGAAGGTGACCCTCACGTTCCCAAGATGATGAAGAACGGAATGGTGCGACCACTACACCTTGCAAAATTTGCTAGACTTGTTGCGAGTCTTGCGTTTTGCTTCAAGAACAACGGATAGAAGAGTTGAAGGATTATCGTGAGACAAGAAGGATAGGATGGACAAAGCTCCGGTTTTCTCAAGAAACATGATAAAAGAATAGAACCACTTGTGAAAGAAAGGACAAGATGATGTATCATGGATATAGCGAGGCACACCGTTAAGATTACAGATTTACTTATACTAGAGAGGATGAAAACTTTGTCTCGCTGGAAGAGAAGAGCTAGATTGGAGAGGTTTGAACCACTATGACAATAGCATCGTACCTTCTCTCGGATTAGAGAAAGGAAGTTCGGAAACAATATTGCCTTCAAACAATAGAGTCCCTTGATATCAACAGAAAGATTTAGTTAGACATCGTCGGATTAGATTCTTCTTGCGCCGGTAAGAACCAAAGGATCACGCAATTGAGGTGCGCGGATATAACTTCCAGAGACGGATGTGAAGACAGATCATGGTAGAAACCCGAGAAGCAAAGAATATGGAGGATCTGGAGTTTATTGTAGAGATACTTATTGCTTTCTTTAGCCTTGAGGCTAACGCAATAGATTTGCGGCTGATGGCATCAACCATAATTGGCTTTACCACAGAAAAGAGTTGAAGAAACAAAGAGAGAGATCGTTTCCTTTCATCTTGTTTGGGGATGTAGAGCACCGGTAGAAAGACGAGGACAGAAAAGAGTTTGCTTTTGTTTCCACCAGATAATTGTAGATTTTTGCTCCATCTAGGATAGACAGACCACCAGCAAGAGATTATTGATTACTTTCTTCGAGAGAGCACTCCGGAAAAACAAAGACGGAAGTAAAAGTATCGAGGGATAAAGGCCACTTCTAACTTCCGTGGAATGAGTGAAATCACATTAATTCACCAATTCAATGTACAAGAGCGAATGATAAGAGTAGTGGTATGGTAGCTACTCCATCCCGCACTCAAAGCATTACTCCGCACATGAATAAGAAAACCATGCAACTCAACTACCGAAACAGACTAAAGGTATTGACAATAGAATCTCATGGAACTCCGTTAGAAAACAAGGATAGATGCAGACGATTCGCCGGATTCATAGATAGATAAAGATGATGATGTTGTCGTCATGTCGGAAGTACCAAGCCACCGGAAAGATAAGAAGGAAGATTACGGAGAAGAACTGCAAGATTCAACAGCTACAGAAAAGATGGCACCAACTTGAATTGAAGGAAAGCAAGATCTGGAAGGTCTTCATGGCCTCCGGTGGATTGGGCATAGACGATAGAGCGAGAGGGTTTCAAGAGATTACTTAACGAGACAGAGGTGAAAGAAATCCATGTTCTTCTTGAAATGATTGAGAGAGATTTAGCAGTCTTGAGGAAATCTTCGGCGGCACGACGATGATAACTTGCCAACAAGGAACAACTCCGGATTGGTTGAAGATGGAGGATGGAATTAACAACGGACTTGCTAATTCCAGAATTGAAGCGATCCATTTAGCAGAAGGACGTGGTCGAGATAGGTGACTTCAAGAAGCCAGAATTCTCACTTTGAGACTTTGCACACAGGCAGTGCTCACGAAGCTTGAGAGAAAGAGACACAGATGACCTTCCATGTCCTTCCATTGCTATGGAGTAGGCAAGCATATTATCAACATATACCACCATGGATTAACAGGATATTCCCAGAATACCAAGTTCAAAAGGCGAGAGAAACGGACAAATGCTCGAACACTTCCTGAGCTCAACGCTCTTAGAAAGATCAATATTAAGAGCACGGGTTCGTGTTGAAGAATATGCACTGGAAGAATAGATTATCTGGTCCTTCGGAAGAAAAAGAGATGACACCTGGTTCACATTGTCGATCGGAACACCGGTTACAAAGATAAAGAGATCTTGGATAAAGAAAATATGATAGATCGTACCTTAAGCAAAGCTATCAGAGACAAAAAGATGCAATTCCCTCGTCTCAATGAGAATTTTGCAGTTATGGAGTTGAAAACGATGTGCAGCAAGATGGACAGAGGATAGACCGCCGTAGTGCTTGAGAAACTCTGGATTGCCAAAGATGCTTGAATATGCATAGATATGATCACGGTGCACTCAAAATCACAGGAGATAACCTTATCCTCCAGATGGTGACGGTTGATAGCATTTTTCCATATTCCAATCGACACTTATCATGAGTGGGATATAGCTATGCCGAGAGCCAAATTACATTCACCAGCATCGGATCGACACATGTTATGTAACTAGCCCAAGAGAAAAGGAGGTGAAACAAACTCCAGGATTAAGCGCCGGTGACAAAAGAATGAGTTAGCATGGACATGCTGATAAAAGGGAGACAGATAATGTTTCACACACGACTGGAAAAGAGTGTGGAAACACAGATGTATCAAAGAAAAATTTTCCGCATTTTTCGGCATTAAAATACCAATAGATGCGCAAAATCACTTATCAGGTAGAGATTAGCAACAGATGATTTCACAGAATGTGGAGTTGCTAGAAGGAAGGACACCCTTAAGAAGATGGCACCGGTTAACAAGGAGTCGGATAGATCGCACCGGTTTTCAAAAGCCTGTCAGTATGGAATGTACCAACAGTTGATAACCAAAAGCAGATATAGATAACAAGTTGGATGCAACAGATAGACAAGGAATTACACACACACACACACTTTCTATGGTACTACGGAAACCCAGAACACGTGAATCCTAGTTTGAATTTTAAGAAGAGGATTGAAAACGTTACACTTCCTTACCAGAAAAGGGTGGTGGGTGGGTAAGAAGAAAAATGGAAGCAGTCCTACTCTCGCGTTTTGTTTTTCCCTAGTATACATAGCTACCAAAAATATTTGCTAGACAGACAACGACCATTTGGCTGAGACCCTGAAGGTCGGGATGGCTCTGATACCAATTGTAACTACCTCGGTGAATTACGCTCCTAGTTACAAGCCTGGATGAACGGAAATGGTTGAAATAGTACGGTGGGGCCCAAATGCCACTCACAGGTAGACCTTTCGGCCGTCCCAACCATTTCCAAACATCGGGACAAGAACGGGCGGTGTAATCGGCAGGCGAAGGGATCAACTACATACACAAATGAGTATGTATGCTAGCCACCATACAACAGTACATCAGAGCCATTCCATCTAAAAAGAAAGGAAATATAGCAACGCCATACGGCAAAATCCAAATATCCTAGATAGATATAATAGTTTAGGATATCTCCTCATACATCAAACATCAGAGTATCAGGCGGAAGCGGAAGACAAAATCCGAGTACGGATAAGAAGCAAATCGGCATAAGATGCCCCATAAATAAGCAGATCCCGCCCACAGATCTCACGGATCCCCGTTCCCGGAATCTCTACACCGAATGATCGTTGCCCACATCGTCCGTCTCTTCCACCCAGTATCCATCTTGCGAGTGTACCTGTTCATCTGAACCAATAATTTATCGTGTGAGACCCTAAGGGTACTCAGCAAGTCTTTATGCCTCTAAAGGGGACACAACCTGGGGTGACGCAATTGCAGCAAAAGATAAACCCTAACAATTCTATAGATACTCGCTAACCATCCGCCTAACCAGAGATAGACGGATGTCCGTGAATTAATAACAACAGTCATAACGGTAATCTTAACAGATCCATCCTCCTCCTCGCTTACCGACAAGGAAGCGGACGAACAACCCCCCATCCGTTGGCAGTTTTATCATCCATTCCGTGAGTGTTGCACTATTTACTAGTCAGGTACCTAGTCTAGTCAAATTAAAAGCGATACTTTAGTTATGCTTGTCTATGATCGAGAAACTGTGCTCCAAGTCGTCCATAACCGCGGACATGGCTTTCAGAAAGTTTTACCCTGCAGGGGTGCACAAATAGCAACACACACTCGATATGCCTCGGAAAAACCAAATCAAAACCCAACGAGGCAGTCACGACAAAGCAATTACAGGATTCAGAAATATTTCAGGGGGCCACCCCATTGAGCTACCCGCAACGAAGTTAGCTGACTCCGAGACGGCCTCAAGGTTTGTGGAGCCGGCTGTAAACGACTGGGAACCCGAAAGTGTGACTAGGCTTGTCGATACAGCGAAAACGGGTCACGGACCTAAACAGTACAGTGTGCATTACCTCGCACAATTTAAATTAAAGCAGTAAAGCATGGCATAAGTATAGGATAGTAAATAAAACCTCAAACTAGTTTGTGGCCCCAAGAAATAAGAATGAATCAAGCTCTGGCTCAGGGGGGTTCATAAGCCTCCCGGATGTGGATAGCGCGAATATTCAAGGAACAGGAATCAAGTACTCGGGGTCCTACGGGACACAAGTGAGCCTGAAAAACCAAATAGCGAGTATGGCTCACCGATGCCACTTTCATTAGTTATCCCATTACTACTCAGATTAAGTTGTATAGGTACCTCGTTATCCATCAGACACTCACATACCCTACACATGCTGTTCTACGACTCGCATGGCTCAAACAACTCCTGTAGTAATGGCTCATGGGATGGAGGAACAAGCTTCGGTGGGGTTTAAAAGTAAAGGCTATGCAATACTTGGGATTCAGTTTAATGCAATCGCGACTCCATGATGCAATAATAAGAAGGAGGCAATAGGTACTATATGTATGCAAGCATGTGGTAGTGCTTGCCTGGCAGCTCAGTTGAAGCGAGAGAAGGATCTGGGTAGTGCTCCTGGTTCTCTTGGTATATCCCCTGCTCAGCGTCTATTCGAGAAGAACCAAACAGACAAGGGCCAACATAAATAAAGTGCACAAGCATATGAATAAAATGCGTCAAGCAAACAATCATGCCATGATGAATGATGCACAATTTGCATGGCAATAATGTAGCATGGCATGGGTGAGGTGTGGAATACAAGGAATAATCATTTTTATTGAGTTTTGGCCCCATTTTATCCTCATTTTAGTTGCTGTATACTTTATATTTATATGATGCATGCTTCAAAACAAAACAAGGAATGCATAAACAGAAAGGTCTGGTCGAGCTAATCATTTTAGACATATCATTTGTTAAATTTGGAGTTATAAAACAAAAGTTATTAATTGATTAAGACGAAAGGGCATTTTATTGTAATTTTATCAACTTGCAATTTTAAATGTTCAAAATATATTTTGAAGGTCATATTTGAATTCCTCATATTTTTCTGATTTGAAAACATATATTATTTGTATTATTTGGATTTATAAAATAAAAGTTATTTTAAAACAGAATTAAATTTGAATTTGAATTAATTTGAAAAGATTTGAATTAAAACAGAATACAGGAAATACTTTTGTTACCCCGATTAAGCTAGCCACAGTCACAGACGAGTGGGGCTAGCGGCTGACTCGGCAGCACACGCGCGCAGAAAACGTTTTACACCGCGGGCTTTTCTAGTCCCTGAGAATGACAGGTGGGGCCGAAGGCTTCGCGGGCCCAGCTGCCAGCGGGTGAACCGTGCCCAACCACGTGGCCCAGCTGGGGATCGCGGGTTGAGGTTTACGAAACTTCGGGATCCTTTTTGCAAAACGCCACGGGAGGCTGACGGTGGGCCACGCGGGAGCGCGGGTTGATGCAGAAAAGGGTGTGGGGGTTATCTGCAAAAAGGCGTCGCGATGCACTGTGGATCTGCTTCCTCTGAATCTCTGATGACGAGATGGTGCTCGACAGGGCGGGCTCGGTTCAGGGTTCGAACCCGCGACGCGGGCCGCGCACGCGGTGGGCGGAGCCGCTGCGGTAGGCTTGGGCTTGTGTCAGGTGGGGGCTACGCGGCGAGATGAGGTTACGCGATGAACAGAGCACAGACGGCGACGAACCTGCCGTGCACAGAGGGCGTTCGCCGCCGGGATCCGCTCGACTAGGAAGAGAGAAACAGCGGGAGGGTGCCAGAGAGGTGCAGCAGCTCACCGGGAGGCTGTCGGTGGCGTTGGATCGGGCAGGGGCGCTGGCGATCGTCGACGTGGCTCGCGGACGGCGGCTAGGGTTTCGCGATGGGTCGGCGGTGGTCCAGGCGATGCCGGTGCTCCTCCTCCTCACTGGCGTGTACCGGGCGAAGCAGGGGGTCCTCCTGGTGCTCCTCAACCACTCCCACGTCGTGCTACACGACTAGATCGACGGGGTGCGGTGGAGGCCGACGGTGGTCGGTGATGGGGTGGCCGGCGGCGATGGAGAAGAAGGCAGGAGGGCCAGGGCGCCTCAGCCAGATCTGGAGAGGCCAGAGGAGAGCCGAGGGAGGTGGTGGTAAAGCAGGGGGAGAGGGAGGTGCCGTGCGGGAGTGGTTGGATAAAGATGGCCTCGGTGGTCACCTTTCCTCCTCTCTCCGATCACGTGCTCGGTCGAGGCAGGGGAAGGGCAGGCAGGGGGTGGCTTCCAGGTGGGACCAGAGGGCGAGGCCAGGAGGCAGGGGCAGGCTCGGGCTAGGGGGCCATAAGGCAGGGAGAGAAGAGGGAGGGAGGAGGCTCGGGTGTAGCTAGGGTTGGAGCTAGGGTAGGAGGGAGAGGGGGTATGGCTCGGTTAGGGTTTGGTTTGGGTGGCAGCTAGGTGGGCCAGGGTGGCCAGGTGGGGCCAGCAAGGAGGGGAGAGGAGAGAGGCCGAGAGAGGATAGGGTATCTTAGGGTTTTGGTTTAGATGGGGGTGTGGGTTTAGAGAGGTGAGGTGAGAGATGAGTGGTATGGTAGCTAGGGTCCAAGATCAAGCCAAGCACATGCCAAGCTCCAACTATATCAAGCTAACAAAAGAGAAGGAGGGTGAGATCTAGGGTTTTAGAGCTCGCATGCTCCAAACATAGATCAAGCAAGAGCATGTGGAAAAAGAGAGAGGAATGTGTGTGGTTTAGATTCACTCAAAATTCAAATAAAATCCAAAGGACAAGTAAAAGGTGGTTCTTGCATGGCCCATGCAAAATATTTAATGCCATTTTTATTTTTGTGAGACAATAATATCACATGGCATTAATCTTAGGCATTCCCACAAGTGGAATAAAGCCAAGCAAGAATTTAAAGGAAAGTCCCAAGTGGAATAGATGGAGATGATCATATTTGATTATAATTGGTACTTGCTAGTGTGTTTATTCCACTAGATGTTTAGTAGTCCCAATAATACCCCAACATGAGCATAAATCCATGATAATCCATATGGAAGCTAGGAAAAAGGGTTCCACTCACAAGGCATGCAAAGGTGGCCATGTGGCTCTCATATATCAATAATGTGAAGACAACATGATGCTATGATGAGAGCATGTGGAATGAATAGAGTTGGATCCATCCCAACCCACATGAGCTAGAGGCAAAACCCAAATAAAGTGCAAAGCTCATATTTAGTTGGATGGTGGAATTATAAGGTGGTGAAAGAAAGGTGGTGGAGTTAATAAGAGATATGCCCCCAACTCAACTTGGGCATTTAAACAATATATCAACAACCAAATACAATATCAAGAGGCAAATACAATTAACAATGCATATGAGAGAAGAACCAAATGGAAAAGGGTTTTATATGATGCTCAAATGCAAGGAGGCATGATGACATGAGCATGATATAATTATGATGCAACAATTATATATAGGAAGTAGCATCTATGTAGACTAGGCTAGTAGCATTGCAATTGTTAGACAATTGGGATGCTACACATTCGCTGGTGCCGATGATGTTTCCCATCCGGATTTTCACTCCTGCTAGCACCGCTAGCCCCACGGTGGGTCCCAACTGTTGTGGTGGTGGAACTACAGATGCCATGTATAGGCTAAAGATGGGGCCTATGTGCACTAGAGGAATCCAAGGAGGGATAGTGTGGTGATTCCAAAAACAGATGTTTGTATTTCTCTTTTGTTGATGATGGATTACAAGGGCTCCTTGAGCTGTTCGTGGGTAGTAGACTAGTTCTCTTACTACCACCGTTACACCCTAGAGTTCTCCCTTAGTAAAAATGGCTCACCCTCTCTATGGAGGTCCTTCCCCTCCTTATATAGTGGGGCTAGGTTACAATCTAGGGCATACGTGGAGGCATATTCTCCGAATATGCTCCTCGGTAAAGTAAGATGCCTCTTTTACAATTTAACTGGCTAGTCCGGACTCAGTGTGTAAGCCTCCCTGAGCCCCTCTGCGGGGTGGCATCATCCGACACTGGTGGTGTCAGCCGACATTGGCTACGTCATCTTTGTTGGCTACATCCCGCCAGTCCTTCCCTCTATCCGCTTCGCTCATGCTATAGTGCACAAAGACCACCTTTTGACCAGCAAGATTCCTTCCTTCTATTGTAAGCCAAGTGATAACCCGGCTAGCGCCTGGCTAACCCGGCCACGTGGGTACCTGCAAACAAGTTACAAAAGGCTAGCCAACATACGCTATACGTCGGTCGGGACAAGGTTAGACGGATATCCTTCGGGCCAGGTCACTCTGTAAGTCGACCTGCCTTGAGATGACTCGGCCAGCATACGCTCTGACCTTGCCATACCTCGGCTAACATGGTCTTTATACCCTGGCGTGACCCTGATATGTTGTAAATGTATCTATAAATTTTGATGTTCCATGCTTTGTTTATATCTACTTTCTTATGTTTTGTCCACACTTTGGAGTATTTTTACAAATTTTATGGAACTAACCTATTAACAAGATGCCATAGTGCCAGTTGCCTATTTTCTGTTGTTTTTGGTTTCAGAAAAGCTAGTAAGGAAATATTCTCAGAATTGGACGGGACAAAAGCCAAAGTCAATATTTTACCAGAAGGAACACGAAGTCCGGAGGGCAGCCGAAGGAGGGCTAGGGGCTGTCCACACCCTATGGTGGCGCGGGTACCCCCCTAGCCATGCCATTAGGTGGTGTGGGCCCCTCGGGCCTCCACCGACGTTGCCCCATTCGCCTATATATTCACCCCGAGACGAAAACCCTAAACACTAGATCAGAATTCCACAAAAAGTTCCAAAGAGTCCACCATACCTACCTATTAGCATTTGCTATTCCAAGTATATTCATGTTTTATCTACCTTCCGAATTAAACTTGTTATGTGAAAATTAGTGATTAATGCTCTCACGAACTTGATGGCACACTTTATTTTTTTTGCCCCTAATAAACTTGAACCATTGTGTCATCTATGTTTTATATGCTTGCACTTGTATGTTGGGATTAGAAGAACCATGATGTCATGGGGAACGCTTTCAACATTGCACTTGTACATTATACCCAGTTGATATCATGCTCTTTTCTTGATGGATGTCGTCAGTGTGAAATGAAAGGGGAGCTTGTAAGTCCATGGAGTTATGTATGTGTGTTAGAGAAACGCCTGGGCCGCTAGCCTAAGCCATGCCTAATCATGGTGGAAACTTGCAGCATCACCATAGTGAGCAATCTATGAAGCATTCTTCTTATAAAAAAGAGATGGAGATTGAGAAAAAGAAAAAAAGATGAGAAAAGAGGAAAGAGAGAAAAAACACCATTTTCCCATGGTAAATAAGAAGATTGCTGAGATGCACATTGTCTGCTTGCCTTGTCATTTTGATTATGGGATAGCTCCTGTATCATGTGCAAGGGGTACCCCGTTGGCGGTTCTCTATGATACACATGTACTTACTATGACAAGAACTTACCGGTAACTAAAGTTCAGTAGCATGAGGAGCGGCCCTCGTATTCAAGGGACATGAGATTGCCAACTTATACTTTGTCAAGCATATACTCCATAGTTTGTTCACTTTAACCTTAATCACTTCAAGATTCTTACGATAGGGGCAATGAGAGCAGAAAGCTAATAAGTACCATAATTTTTGGAAGCTCTTTTTGAGACTTGAATCCCTGCTTCCTTCTATGAAAGCCTTTCTTCCACTTTTATATTGAGTATCCACCTTCTATCCTTAGGCACCAATTAAGAGAGCATAGTTGTCATTCTTAGTTCTATGTGCATTGTCCCAAAACTTATTGATTGATTCATAACTTTGATATTGCTTGTCCTTAAACTATTTGTATCTAGTCACCCTTATGAACTTTGAAGGTGTCCTATGCATTTATGTTTTGCTACACTATGAGGGACAAGCTGAATACCATTATCATTATGTTTTCTATATGTGAAACAAACAAACGCATTTCAAAGCATTGTTATACATGAATCTTTTGTTTGTACCTTTTCATGTTACAACATAGTTGTTATGTCTTATTGTTAGAACTATATCTTTCATGTCTATGTTAAAGTACTTTGATCCTAGCCATCAATGATTTACAAATACCTTGATCAAGATTATGATGGTGCATGTCACCTCAAAAATTATTCTTTTTTATCACTTACCTACTCGAGGACGAGCAGGAGTTAAGCTTGGGGATGTTGATACGTTGTAAACGTATCTATAATTTTTGATGTTCCATGCTTGTTTTATATCTACTTTCTTATGTTTTGTCCACACTTTGGAGTATTTTTACACATTTTCTGAAACTAACCTATTAACAAGATGCCACAGTGCCAGTTGCCTGTTTTCTACTGTTTTTGGTTTCAGAAAAGCTAGTAAGGAAATATTCCTAGAATTGGACGGGACAAAAGCCAAAGTCAATATTTTACCAGAAGGAACACGGAGTCCGGAGGGCAGCCGAAGGAGGGCCAAGGGCTGGCCACACCCTATGGTGGCGCGGGTACGCCCTGGTCGCACCACTAGGTGGTGTGGGCCCCTCGGGCCTCCACCGACCTTGCCCCTTTGCCTATATATTCACCCCGGGACGAAAACGCTAAACACGAGATCAGAATTTCATGAAAAGTTCCGCAGTGCTGCCGCCACCGAAGAGGAGATTCGGGGGACAGAAGTCTCTGTTCTGGCACCCTGCCGGGACAGGGAAGTGCCCCCGGAGCCATCTCCATCGACTCCACCACCATCTGCATCGCTGTTGCTGACTCCCATGATGAGGAGGGAGTAGTCCTCTATCGAGGCTAAGGGATCTACCGGTAGCTATGTGTTCATCTCTCTCTCTATGTGTGATCTTATGAGATCATGTGCTTTGTAATCTATAGATCTATTCTTCTACTCAAGTGTTTTAATCAATCTTTGCTTTTACCCATGTGTGTGAAGTTGACAGTATGCCCAGCGTGTGGCACTTAGGCTAAGGTTACATAAATACTTATCATGAGTATAATTTGAGTTGGATGTCTCTATGAGATTTGGTGTTTGTTGGAACCATCTAGGGCTCAAGGTGACAGTGAGGAGTTATCTAGATGGGGAATGCGAACTTTAAAGTGTGCTGTTATAGCCCTACATCGTCCAACCGGAGAGTAGTTCAGGGTAGCATTATGAAGAGAAAATATTTATATGAGAGTGTCCACTAGTGAAAGTATGATCCCTAGGCCTTGTTTCTAAGCATTTAAACGCCATTTACAATCAGTTTTGTTACATGTTTGCTTGCTGCCACTCTTATTTCAGATTGCAATTACCACTTATAATCATCCATATTACTTGTATTTCACTATCTCTTCACCGAACTAGTGCACCTATACACCTGACAAGTGTATTGGGTGTGTTGGGGCCACAGGAGACTTATTGTATCTTGATTGCAGGGTTGCATGAGAGGGATACCTTTGACCACTTCCTCCTTGAGTTCGATAAACCTTGGGTGATCACTTAAGGGAAACTTGCTGCTGTTCTACAAACCTCTGCACTTGGAGGCCCAACATTGTCTACAAGAATAGAAGCGTGCGTAGACATCAGACCCTACTCAGGGTATCCCGCCAACAATTGCATGTGTTCTTTTACAAACCACAATGATCCACATGACCACACACACTCAAGTGGGTGTGATGATGCAACCTCTGTCACACTAGTGCTCCATTGCATTCCAATGTTGCATTCCAACATGTTCTAGGGCTTTCTATTGTTTCATTGCATGTGTTCTTTTCCAAACCAAATTGATCCACATGACCACACACACTCAAGTGGGTGTGGTGATGCAACCTCTGTCACACTGGTGCGCCATTGCATGTGGCAGTTGCATTCCAATATGTTCTAGGGCTTTCTGGCCATGGTTTGACACATGGAGTGTCATTGCATGTGTTCTTTTACAAACCACAATTATCCACATGACCACACACACTCAAGTGGGTGCGGTAATGCAACCTATTTCACACTGGTGCTCCATTGGATTCTAATGTTGCATTCTAACATGTTATAGGGCTTTTTGACCATGGTTTCACACATGGAGTGTCATTGCATGTGTTCTTTTCCAAACCACAATGATCCACATGACTACACACACTCAAGTGGGACTGGTGATGCAACCTTTTTCACATTGGTGCTCCATTTCATTCCAATGTTGCATTACAACATGTTCTAGGGCTTTCGGTTGTCTCATTGCATGTGTTCTTTTCAAACCACAATGGGTGTCGTGATGCAACCTCTATCACACTAGTGCTCCATTGCATGTGGGCGTTGCATTCCAACATGTTCTAGGGCTTTCTGTCCATGGTTTGACATAATGGAGTGTCATTGCATGTGTTGTTTTCCAAACCATAATGATCCACATGACCACATACACTCAAGTGGGTGTGGTGATGCAACTTCTGTCACATTGGTGCTCCATTGCATGTGGCAGTTGCATTCCAACATGTTCTAGGGCTATCGGTTGTGTTATTTCATGTGTTCTTTTCCAAACTAGAATGATCCACATGACCACACACACTCAAGTGGGAGTGGTGATGCAACCTCTGTCAAACTGGTGCTCCATTGCATGTGACAGTTGCATTCCAACATGTTCTAGGGATTTGTGACCATGGTTTAACACACGGAGTGTCATTGCATGTGTTCTTTTCCAAACCACAATGATCCACATGACCATAGACACTCAAGTGGGTGTGGTGATGCAACCTCTATCACGCTGGTGCTCCATTACATTCAAATGTTGCATTCCAACATGTTCTAGGGCTTTTTGACCATGGTTTGACATAATTGAGTGTCATTGCATGTCTTCTTTTCCAAACCACATTGATCCACATGACCACGCACACTCAAGTGGGTATGATGATGCAACCTCTATCACACTCGTGCTCTATTGCATGTGTCAGTTGCATTCCAACATGTTCTTGGGATTTTTGTTTTGTCATTGCATGTGTTCTTTTCCAAACCACATTGATCCACATGACCACACACACTCAAGTGGGTGTGGTGATGCAACCTCTATCACACTGGTGCTGCATTGCATGTGGCAGTTGCATACCAACATGTTCTAGGGATTTCTGACTATGGTTTAACACATGGAGTGCCATTGCATGTGTTGTTTTCCAAATTATAATGATCTGGATGACCATACACACTCAAGTGGGTGTGACACCCCCGGGATTAGGGCTAGAAAAGTCCCACGCCTTTGTCTGATATAAGCCTAACCTAAATCTCGGAAGCATACAGAGAAAGAATTGGTAAAATTAAAGTGACCCTATGACACAAGAGTTATTACAGCACAGTCATACCTGATGAGAGAACCAAATTATTACAAGCAGAGGTCACTAACAACAAACATCAAACAACTGAAGGAAAATTATGCTATTAAGTATAGCAAACTTAACAAATGGCCTAAGAGTCCTAAAGCATAACGATGACGTCCCAATCCATAGGTTACAGGTTGCCGACCGGGAACCCCAAGCTACTCGTCAATGTCAATGTTGTACCAATCTTGTCTTCAGGGGAACACTTATTCTGCTACAAAAGTATCAACAAAGCAAGGGTGGGTATAGGGTGTACTCTGCGAGACTTATGGCTGGTGGGGTTATTTTGCATAAAACCACCTTTTTTTGTAAAACAAGGAGGAGAAGAAGCTCGTCTAATTAGAATATTTTAAAAGGGGATAAGAGAGCGACATCCCCAAAGAATTGATCATCATCTTGATATCCACCAAAGTAATCATCATCTCACAACTAGGATCACCCCCTCATACCCATGAGGAAGCATCCTTAAGCACACGTTGAACTGCCAAGTTTTACGATTAGGTTAATGTTCTCTATGATCTTAGAATTCGGTCACCAAGCATTCATAACCGTGAACACGGCGTTTCAAAAAGATTTAACCCTGCAGGGGTGTACAACTTTACCCACACGTACCAACCGACTCTTAATGCCAAGCTATTAGCCCTCTTCGTTGGGTAGGCTGACAGAGGGTGGTTGGACACGATCTTTACCTTGTGTTCGCCGAGACCATGAATCACGCCCTAAGGATGGTTCTGCTGTAACAGGTTAAATCCTGAAGTCGGTCCCTAGAGATGTGGGGGAGGTTGGTTTACCAGAGGAACCGCCTCAAGAAACCTTGGCCACGCTTACCTACCTGTATGAATGCGCCTCCTTCACCGCCTTCGAGAACAACTAATTATGCATATGTCGAATGGAAAGGCAAACTAGGTGACTCATGGAATCTACTAGGCAAGTTAGTTACTCGTGCGGTTTTCCAGGCCCCGTGTGGCTGTACGCTCGTCTCGGTTCCAAAGGCAAGAACTTGGGACCTAGTATTGGCGAGCATGGGAGTACAAAAATCACATCCCACTATGGCCTCCCATACAAGCCTTAGCATATTTAACCTTTACCACTGATCTTACCTCATCAGTATACCTCGTTCTTCTGTCATACTAGATTCTCTAAATCTGATGCATCATCTGGATGAACCAGCACTGACGGCTAAACATGGCTAAGCAAGGCACATATATAAGCTCTAGCGATGCACAAAAGCCAAACCTAATTATTCTAAATGAAGTGGATTACGTAATATAAGCTTAAAGGGACTAATGCAACAGATAGGATACTCTATCTATCGATAAAAGACCATAGTAGAATCGTATGCAGCATGGTAATAATAGAAATACTTCGAAATCATATGATTATATCATGGTGTGGCTATGCTTTCCTTTGCATGTTGACAACTAATAAGAAGATCTTCGGAAGCCTTGTACTTGACCTGATTACATTTGGTCAAGTATTGTTCATCAATCTTCGATGGTGTTGCTCCCGGTCTTCGATCTCGGAGTCGGTATCGTATTCTACCGGAAAGAACCAAACACCAAAAAGAAAGGGGAAAACAATCAACACGTGGCATCAATGCAATTCTCAAGGAGGGATGATGAATATGACAAGTTAAATAACATTGAATTGAAACCCTAAAACATGCTTGGTCATTTTAAGCGGAGTCCGAGGGGTAAAAACCCTAATTCGGAGAAACCCCAAATGCATATGAGAGGGGTTATTTTATTCTTCTAATTAAACTTGTCATGTAAGTTGCTTAAGAATGCATGATTACGAGTCTATTGTGTAGATCTTATTTTTCTTAACATTTTGATATATTATACTTATTTTTCTGACTTAAAATGAATTAGTTATTAAATTTCCCAATTTTAATCCTTTTAAATCATTTTTAAACAATTAAACATTTTTGGATATTGTAAATTATTTTACAACCTGGACCCACATGTCAGATATGTAATCATTTCAGAAAATATTTCCAAAAATATTAAAAACTGACAGACTGGGCTCACCTGTCAGCATTTTCATTTATTAAAATGAAAATGTTAAGGCGCTAGAGGCGATGCGGGGCTGCGGGAGTGGGTGCGTTCGACGCATGGGAGCACGCTGAACCACCTAGTGGTGGTGCCGCCGAAGAAGGAGAGGGCGCGGGAGCACGCTGAACCACCTAGTGGTGTCACTTGAGCAGGGAAAACAACGGTGGGCAGCGTCGGCGCATGATGGCGTTCGGCGCCAATGCGAACCAGAGGAGAGGGCACGGGAGAAGGTCCATATGGACCAGTAGCTCACCAGGAGCTCAGTGATGGTGTCGGGAGGCGAGGCGAGCTCAGACGGTGAGGAATTGAAGCGATGACTGCTGCGGCCGGCGACGAGAATGAGCTCGATTCCAGCGAGGTGAGGCCTTCCCGGCATGCGCGCTTCGAGGAGGATAGCAAGGGCGGCGACGTGGTTCCAACGGTGGACTCTTCTGGTCGAGGGAAGCTCGAGAGCAGTGGCGACTGGCGATTCCCAACGGCTATGGTTTCGGCTAGCTTTGGAGGAGAGGAAGGAAGAGGGAGCCATGGGGGAAGTGAGAACCAGAGGGAAGAGATGGCGATGAGGTCCTTACCATTCTCTGCGAGTGGCGGTAGGCATCTCAATGGTGAGAAATCATCGCGACGATGGCAAGCGGTGGAGGCGATGACACGGAGGAGCTTCCCTAGCGAGGAAGACGACAACGAAGGGGTACTAGGCCTTGGGCCGGGGTGGGCTGCAAGCGAGCCACGGTAAAGCAAGGGCGGGAGGCTACTGGCGGTTGCGCGTGAGTGGCAAAGAGGAGAGAAGAGAGATGGGCTTCGGCCTAGGTTAGGGTAAGAAATAGGTTTTTATTTCGAAAATCCTTTTTGTTCTTCTATTTTTATTTTCCCTTTTGTATTTTCAATTTCAAATATGTTTTGAATATTTCCAAAATACCAGAGATTTTGTAATTATATTAAAATACTGTAGGGCCCTTATAATCCATTTGGGCTCCTTATATTTCATAATTTTCTTGAAATTCAAACTATTTTGAATATATTTTCAAAGAGAGGGAAAAGACTAGGGTTTACGGTTTTGTAAATTGTTTTCTTCCATGCATTTTAAAATATGATGCTCATGCTATGCACACACAAACCCTAATTAGAAGGTCATTAAAACTAGGGTTGTTACACGGGGTGTGGTAATGCAACCTCTGTCAGAATGGTGCTCGATTGCATTCCAATGTTGCTTTCCAACATGTTCTAGGGCTTTTTGACCATGGTTTGACACATGGAGTGTCATTGCATGTGTTCTTTTCCAAACCACAATGATCCACATGACCACACACACTCAAGTGGGACTAGTGATGCAACCTCTATCACACTAGTTCTCCATTTCATTCCAATGTTGCATTCCAACATGTTCTAGGGCTTTATGACCATGGTTTGACAAATGGGGGGTCATTGCATGTGTTCTTTTCCAGACCACAATAATCCACATGACCACACACACTCAAGTGTGTGTGGGATGCAACCTTTGTCACACTGGTGCTCCATTGCATGTGGCAGTTACATTCCAACGTGTTCTAGGGCTTTCTGTCCATGGTTTGACATAATGGAGTATCATTGCATGTGTTGTTTTCCAAACCATATTGATCCGCATGACCACATGTAATACCTCGGACATTATGCTCTAAGCACGATCCTAGATGAGCCCAAAAAGTGGATAAGGGATTCTACCATGAAGGCCCAAGGCCACGCATCAGTAGGCCCATCGAAGCGGAGCAGGGCACGGTACGGCCAACCACCCTATCCACTTTCAAGAACATCGGGACTGGAGTGAGCGGCATAAGCGACAAGTAACGCGACAACGACATACACAAAATGATTATGTATGTCTACGACTTACAATAGACATTAGAGTCACACCATATAGAAACAATAGAAACAGAAATATTCAACGCCATATGGCAAGATCCAAATATCCTAGATAGAGATAATAGTTTAGGATACATCCTCATACATCAATCAACATAGTAGCAAGCGGAAGCGGAAAACATGATCCGATTACAGATAAGAAGCATATCCCGCCCACAGATCTCATGGATCTCCATCCCCAGAATCTCTACACCTGATGGTCGTTGCACCATCATCAGTCTCTTTGACCTAGTAGCCTTCCTGGGAGTATACATGTCCATCTGAACCAAATATTTATCATGTGAGACCCTAGGGGTACTCAGCAAGTATTAATGCTTCTAAAGGGAACAACCTGGGGGTGACACAATTGCAGCGGAAGATAATATCTACAAAGTTCTATAGTGACACGTTACACATTCGGCCAAGCAGATATGGACGGACGCTCATTCATTAATAACAACAGTTATATAAGCAACATAGATAAACATTACCCGCCCTCCTTCTCGCTTACCGACGAGAAGGCGGAAGAACATCCCATCTATTGGCAATTTTATTAACCATTCCATGAGTATTGCACTATTTACTAGTCATGTCTTAGTCAAATTGGAGGCGGTACTTTAGTTATGCTTGTCTATGATCGAGAAATTGTGCTCCAAGTCGTCCATAACTGTGGACATGGCTTTCAGAAAGATTTACCCTGCAGGGGTGCACGAATAGCAACACACACATGATCAACCTCGGGAAGAACCAAATAAAACACAACGAGGCCTCACGACAATGCATTCATATGATTCATCAATTATTTCAAGGGTCCACCCTACTAAGCTACTCGCAACGAAGTTTTCCGGCTCTGAGATGGACCCAAGGTTTGCGCCAATGTTTGTAAACGATTGGGAACCCGAAAGTGTGACCGGGCTTGTCGATACTACAAAAACACTCCGCAATTCCTAAACAGTACAGGTCCTCCATGCACAATCATAAATAAAGCAGTAAAGCATGGCATAAGTATAGGATAGTAATAAAGCCCCAAACTAGTTTGTGGCCCTAGGAAATAAAGTGCGAATCAAGCTCAGGCAAAGGGGGATCCATAGGGTCTCCCATATGTGGATAGTGCGAATAGTCAAGGAACAGGAATCAAGTACTCGGGGTCGTACGGGATACAAGTGAGCTTAAAGAACCAAATAGCAGATAATGGTCACCGATGCCTCTTTCATTAGTTATCCCATTACTACTCAGATTAAGTTTTTTAGGTACCTCGTTATCCAAAGACTCGTGCAAACCCTACACATGCAATTCTATGACTCGCATGGCCCAAACAACTCCTATAGTAACAGCTCATAGGATTGAGGTACAAGCTTCGGTGGGGTTTAAAAGTAAAGACTATGCAATACTTGGGATTCAATTTAATGCAATCGCGACTCAATGATGCAAGATTAAGATAGAAGCACAGGTACTATATGTATGCAAGCATGGGGAATTGCTTTCCAGGAAGTTCAGTTGTAGAATAGGAAGGATCCGAGTAATACTCTTGAGGCTCCTGGTATTATCCTTGCTCAGTGTCTATCCGGATAAAAACCAAACCCACAAGGGCCATAATGAATAAAGTACGCAATCAGATGAATATATGCGACAAGCAAACAAGGTACACCATGATGGAATGATGCACAATTGTATGGCATATCATAGCATGGCATGGGTTAGGTGTGGGAACAATAATTAACCACTTTATTAATTTATTTAGGCATGTTTTGATCTCATAAACATTGTTGTTTTCTTTATACTTATATGATGCATATATGATGTGTGGCATGGCAAAGATGCGATGCGACTAGGCACTCTTAAGCAGAACCGGGGTCCGGACAATTAGTTAGGTGGTTCATGTTGTTTCGATATCCCGCAATTTAAATGTTGGATTAACAAGGCAAAACATAGCATCGGTTCGCTACACAAATTTAAATGGGCCAATATAAGACTAGAATAGCCTGCATATGGTCTCCATATTTAATTATTAGGTGAGTCGACAAAATACTCCCCTGAATGACAAAATATGCGTGCAATCATGAACAATTTAATATGCAACAAGGTGGATATCACATATTATTAAAAAATAGGGACCTCGGGAAAAGGGGTCACACATCGGGGATCGGCGATCTTGGGTCCGAGGGTTCGATGGTGTTCAGGGTTTTCAGGGTTCGGTCTTCGGGTTCGGCATCAAGTCCATCAGATCCGTGAAGGAGATCATGGAGTTCCGCAGTACTTGGCGTGCCGAATGTTCCGGTTCAGGGATCGGGTCTTCGGCTATATTACGATGATCTTGTCGTTCCATGATGAAGACCTTGGTGTGCCATTTCGATCATCGGTTGCCGGCATCGGTCAACGCGTTCGGAAGTAGATCTTAGCTTGGCGGCAGGGGTCAGACTACCACCTCATCTAGGTACACAAGTAGTACCATAGCATGAGGCAGTGGAACAAGCTGTCGATCTTGCCTTTGAGAACTAGTAGCAGCATCAACACAATGGAGGCTCACATCAACAGCAGGTACAAACAGAGCAAAATTCTGCCGGGCCTATAGAGCTAAACAGGGACACGGTCATCGATGGAGGGCTGATAGGAGGGCATGGGGACGAGGTACAACAGTTGAGCACAAGAGGCGGAAGAAGAGGGGCAGACGATGCTACGGGGTCCGGGAGCTTGCTCAAGGGCAGAGGCGATGGCGGGGCCAGTCACGCGGTTGTGGGAGGAAGGCGACAAGGGGTAGGATGCGTTGGTGGTCGAGCCTACAGAGGCCGATGGTGGCACGGCAGAGCAGGGGGCCACGAGTGAGCCAGGCGACGACGACAAGGTCAAGCTGCAAGGTGGTCCGGGTAGTGTTGTAGGGTGCGCTGCGGCGAACTAGAGAGGCGTGGTCAGGCGCGGTGAGGAAGGCTGGCGCACGGGTTGAGGCCCGACGCGGAGAGCACGCATGGTGGGGGTCGCTGGCGCGCAGGACGGCGGCTGGGGATGAGAGGACAATGGTGGGAGGAGCTTGAGGGTGATGTCTACCGAGGCGGTGACGCTGTGCAGGGCTCGGGGTCGAGGACTGGGTAAAGGGAGACCAGGACGGGGCGAGAGCGTACGAGGAACCAAGGATGGTGGCTGGCCTGAGCTCCTGTGGCGGCGGGATGGACCTTGGCGGCGTCGAGGATCCATCGGGGGAGCGGAGTGAGGGCGAGAGCAAGCAGGGTCGAGGGGAGAGGTGGGATGGATGTGAGGAGCTTACGATGTGTTGCGGGATGGGCTAGGCAGGGAGTAGGGCAGTCAGTGGGGGTCGACGCGGGGTGGGGCCAGGTAGCGGGGTTGGGCTGCGGGCGTGTTACGGGGTGGTCTCCATGGTGTGTTGAGTAGCGACGGGGTGGGGACATGGTGGCTTGCTGAGGCGCGCATTGCATCGCACGTGGTATGTGGCACGCGCAGGTGTGTCTAGGTTAGGTCGTTGTCTCACGTCAGAGTGGGGCCGGGTGCGGGCGGCTACAATTTATGTGAGGCAAGCGAGGGAGTGCGGTAGATGGTGGCTGCTGTGAGGTGGAGAGTGGGGTAGGTCGGCTTAGCATTAGGGTTTAGGTTAGAATAGGATTGGTCTAGCTAGGTTCTGGTCCAAAACAGGCTGGGCTAGCCGGGGTAGTAGGTGGCCTGGCCTACAGGCTGGGCTGCCTCCCCTGGTTTATAAAATATGTTTTTATTTATTTATTTTTAAAACAAAACATTTCGCAAGTAGATTTTAGACAAACCAAATATTCAGGTAGACCTGGGGTTTATACTTTGAAATAAATAAGGGGTGTTTAGAAAATAGAGGTGGGATTTTTAGAAAGAGTTTTTGGCAAAAGATGCATGATGACATGACGATGCTCAAATGCAATGTGGCATGATGACATGAGCATGCGGTCATGATGATACAATAAAATACATGTAGGAAGTAGCAATATATACTAGGCAAGTAGCACTGAAATTGTTAGACAATTGGGACGCTACAACTCTCCCCCACTAAACAAGAATCTCACCCCGAGATTCCTAGGAAAAAAGGCATAAGGATAGGCGGGTGTTTAGAACGAAGGTGATCCTCACGTTCCCAAGTTGATGAATAATGGAATGGTGCGACCATTACATTTGCAAAATTGCAAGACTTATTGCGAGTCTTGCGTTTTGCTTCTTCGGAACAAAGGACTTGCAGAACCTGGAGGATTGTTGTGAGACAAAAAAGATAGGATGAACATAGCTCCGGTGGTCTCGATAAACATGATAAAAGAATAGAAACACTTGTTGAGAGAATCTTGAAATGGCGATGTATCGAAGATAAAGTTTCTTATGGCATTGCGGCCATAGAGGATTCTGAAAAGAGTTGATAGAAGACGAATCCGCCAAAAGGAAAGGAAAACTTTGTAACATCCCAATTTCAGCAACCCTGATTAGTTGTCCAAAATGCAAAAATCAGGGGGGGACAAAAACTTTTTCTTGTTTATTGATGAAGTGTTTGCCTATTGTTTGAATATGTTTATGCGTGTGAATGTGTATTAGGTGATATACTCCTTACCTTAACACCAGTTGACAAAAGCTACTTCCCAAAACTGTCTTGGCTTAATTTCCATATTCTCAAAATGTTCTGGCATTTCAAAACCTAAGCCAAGAAGCCTTTGCAAACCAACTATTTTAGTAGCTTCTATTGATCAAACTATGGAGAGCTATAGAATACTATCTCCTTATTTTTCAAGACAGAACCTTCAACTACTCTTACCTCTAGGTTTTTCCAAAACCTTTTCATAAAGCTTTTGAATTCCACTCTTGGTAGAGATACCAAGAACTCTCATCTTATTCAAAATCCAACCTTTCCACCTATACATCCTTACCTCAAGCTAGGTCTGATGGTAACCCTGGTATTAGATTTGTTTTGCTTAAAACATGAGTTGTCTCTATCTGCTAAGGTGAATTGCCTTGATCTGCTACTTGAATTGTTTGCTTAGGAACTAAATGAGCTACCCTAAGGGCGCATCCTCTAGCATATAACTAGTCCTATCCACCTTAAGCAAGTTAACAAAGCTGGATACGATCTCTAGCCACTTGGTGATCATCTAAAACCCCTAACCAAATCAATTCTAAACAGATCTAATCTAGAAGCTTCCAAGTCAATGAAGACCAATATCAAGCATGTATCCTTTCTACTCCCTCTACCCTTCAACATCATCCACTTGATGATGCTTTGGTACCTTGCATACCATCAAAATCATCACCACCCACATTCTAGTCAAAAACCCTAAATCTGCCAAAATTGGCTATGTCTGGAATCTGTTTCAACATCACCTTTTTGAATGTCTCCTTCTTGCTCATAAGCCTTGTCCTACTGTTTTACTTGTGCATGTTTTATCTATTGTTTTATGAAAACTGCATTGTTTTACTATATGATGTTGTATGCCTAGTAGTGTCTTGTCTCCTCCAAACCATTACTCAATGGTACTACTAAGTATAACCCTCTCGATGATACCTACTTGTCCCTAGTATGGTAGATGGTGTAACACACCATACCCCTTTGGAGACCCTGATTTAGCCGACGCAAAGCTATAGTATGGGAAGACCCCGAAAAAGTTTTACCAAATGTTTTATGATAAAACCTTGGTGAGGTGGGACCTCCCAAGAGATGTTGAGAAAGAAAAAGGTTTTGTTTTACAAATATTGAAGGAGAAGGAACGAAGGGGATAAAAATCCCTGGAGGGTGGGCCTTCTCCTGTAAGGGTCCATGTGAGACATCGACCTGGAGAAGGAACGAAGGGTCTACGGGTCTCCACGCGTTACTATGAGCCCCTCATTGAAAGCGCACACTTGGGAAGTGGATAAATGCGCTCTGGTTGGCTTGGGAACTATATAGGGCGTCCCGGTGTTGTGGGGAACAACACTCATAGGGTAGGCACTTATATTGGAGTGGGCATCCGGAGAGTCTTGATCGGTTACTCGACCCACGATCGGTGTAGATCAGGGTAGTGTACCCGGATGGTGTGGGTAAAGTGTGCAACCTCTGCAGAGTGTAAATCTATTCGAATAGCTGTGTCCACGGTTATGGATGGGTTGGACAAACTTCTGTAGAGCGGTGCTGGTTTTGATTTCAAAAAGGGATTTCGGAAAGCAATGGCGTTGGGAATGTTTTGACCATGGGGTGGTCAGAAAGCACAAATGTTTTGACCACGGGATGGTCGGAAAGGAAAGAAAGGAGTTTGGTCATGGGATGACCGGAGGGAGGAACAAATGGGTGACCTAGTCCTAATGTTATCCAAAACTTTTCAAAATGGTTTCCAAAATGTTTTACAAAAGTTTTCAACAAAGATATGTAGATGCTATATCTACAAGAGAAACTAATTGAGAAAAGAACCTCTCTTGGAGCCCTCCTACCACCACAGCCATAATGCATATCCTCTTGTTATTATTGTTATCTTAAGGTGGTTTGCGAGTACATTCAAAGTACTCACTGGCATTGTCCCTGGCTATTAACTTGGTCAGATTTAAAGAAGAGGATGAAGTTGACGGATATGCGAGTTAGGACGTTCTCCCAGTCAGTTGCCTGTAGGTTAAGGCATGGCTCGGTCTCTACGCTTGATGAGGTTCCGCTGATGTTTATTGATATAGCCATAATGGCATGTAAGGTATGACTTGTATCCGAGTAATTAATGGATGTTTACTTTGATACTTGTTGGTTATGTGCCACGACTAACTTATCATGGGATCGTGGTTGTATGCATAACAGGGATTCTCGGAGGATTAATCGGGGGCCCCACAGACTTGGTATCAGAGCTATCCTGACTGTAGGAGAACCTTAGTTAGCATGGTCGCTAGACAGGAACCTTATTTTGAAAACCCCGTCTTTCGAAAACTAGTTTCTCAATGAGTTTCAAAAAGTTCTACTTCTTCTCTTACCCTAAGTAAATGCTTTCGAAAATGGTTTCCTCTAACTCTCGTCCAAACTTCAAACCTACGGATATTAAATAACTAGGACCTAGAACCCGGTGAAGACAATGAGAACAAGAAGAAGACAAGCAACTACCAGCCAACACAAGGAGACTACAGGATCGCCCTACAAGCGGAATCCCCATAACCAAAGAAGTCAAGTTCTACAATATCAAGAAGCGTCCAAAGATACGACAAAGGCTTCATCTGCAAGATAGTGACTCATACCTACATAACCCTTGGTCCCTAACGTTGACCGTGTTTGCTTGCCTAAGTGCATGATGTGTGGCTTGATGTGTGTTGTCTGCTGACGAGGGTTTAACTCGTCAATGCCCATTGTTATGGAATTGGGTTTTGGAGAAGGAGGGAGCGCTAGAGACATCTATCGGCTAGCAAACAAGCACACAGGGGACAAAGGATTTACCTAGGTTTAGGCCTCGTAGAGGTCCCTACTCCTGCTTGTCTGCTCGTGGAATTATTGAGGGAGTCGAAAGTTACAACGGTGCGCAAATGCAATCTGGCGAGGCTTTGTGGAAGCTAGGGTTGCGTGTGTCCTCCTCGCTGCCCCCTCCTAGCCCTTATATAGATAGGCTAGGTCTCGGGTAGCAGGTCAAGTCGGTTATAAGTTAGGGTTTTCGCCTTCAAACTTTCTATCTTTAGCTTCTTCTTGTCCTTCAAGCAATCGAGAGTCCACAGGTTACTCGAGTCCTTTCATCTGGACCTTGGCGACATCGTGGTCCTGTACGTATTTGGACTGTATATACCAAGCTCGAGTACCTATAGGGTATACCCATGTCAGTAGCCCCCGAGTGTCCACTGGAATCACAAATTCGACTGGGAACTTTTGAAGCCTTCGAATGCCTAAATGAGTATATTTTGATTGTTTTATTTGTGTCATAGGGATTGTTGATATACGTGCCTGATATAACCGAAGTATCGGTATTAGTTAACCACCTTAGGGTGAAACAACGCAATCTACTCAAATTCGAGTCCCTGGACTTGAATCCGGAAAAATGCTGGTGTAATTCGACTCAGGCCGCGGAGGTCTTACAGGAGTCGAATTCCAGTTATATGGGTGTGAGCACTTGACGCGTCCGTCAAGGCATGTTCATCGTGCCTGTAGGCACGGATATGTTTCTGGTAGTGCGCAGTTAAATGCGTTGCCAGGCCTTATTCAGGTCTTACCTTCACGCCGTAGGCGCGGCATCCGAATTTTATCATCGCGGAGACGATTCGGGTGACCCAGGAGACGCAGTCTCTTTGTAGGGGGAAAATTATGAGGTGGTGTCACCATGAGTTTCGAGTGTGGATGTTATCAACACATAGTTTTTTGTACAAATAATCACAGGGTGCGCGACCAGCGCTCCCTATGGGAGTAGCCCCCGAGTGCCTGGTTGAGTCGAAGACTCAGGCAGGGACTAAAGAACTTTTGCGACTATTGTCGTCTTTTGCTTGCTTGTTTTAGTCGATGACTCAGGCTGGTACTAAAAAACTTTTGCGACTGTTGTCGTCTTTTGCTTGCTTGTTTCAGTCGATGACTCAGGAGGTACTAAAACACCTTTGCGACTGCTATCGTCTTTTGCCTGCTTGTTTCAGTCGAATTTGTTTCCGGCGCTCCCTATGGGAGTAACCCATGTCCATAATCGAACTATGTTTCGAGTGGTTGGGTTTGCTTTTGTGATTGTCCATGTTCCTGCAACAAGAAAAATAAAAGTTGTAGGGTGCGCGGCCAGCGCTCCCTATGGGAGTAGCCCCCAAGTGCTTGGTGGAGTCGAAGACTCTAGCAAGGACTAAAAATAGTCGAAGTTTTCCACTGAGTAGCCTTGGTGACGTCAGTGCTGACGCTTGTATGACCTTAGTTGCCCGCGTGAGCGATTTTGACGGGACGTGACGAGCGGTGGGTCCCACTTTCTGACTTTGATTTGACTAGGCGTGCGTAATCTTATTTTTAACTGCGCCTCCTTGATTTCCGCGCGTAATGGTAGAAGTGGGGGGACGGTTCACGCTTCCTCTTCTCCACGCGTCCAACACGATGCGTGCCACGCGTCCAATAGGGTTTTTGTCAGCCATTAGATTGCATCTCCCAGGGGTTAAGTAGCGGTGTTGCGGCGGTAATTTCCCATCTGCGCTCTTTCTTCCTTGCTGCCATCGCCATTGCTGCTGCTTTTTTGCTTTCCCTTGCGCCCATCTTCTCCACGACGCTGGACCAGCTCCGTTCGTTCCCGAGCTACTTCCTTCACTCACATCGCCGTGCAATGGGGAAGAAGAAGGGAGGTGCTGCCGCTGATTCTGCGGCCACCATCCCTGCGGCGAAGAAGAAAGGTGGCCCCGCTGCTGCGGGCACCAGCACCGCCGCCGGCGGGAAGAAGAAGGTCGCGGGCACCCGCGTGACCAATGGCGCATGGCGCCCCACTATCATCAAGGCGTCGGATCTCCGTATTCTTCGCCAAGATGGAGTTATCTCTGCGGCAGTCGCCGATGCGCGCGTCCCAGCAGTGAGACCATTCCTGCTCCTCCCGCTGGTTTTCGAGTGATATTTCTTGCATTCATCATTCGCGGTCTTTCCTTGCCTCTTCACCCCTTTCTTAGGGGTCTTCTTTGTTTCTATGGGCTCCAGCTCCATCAGCTGTCCCCAAATTCGCTCCTCCACATCACTTGTTTCATCACTCTCTGCGAGTGCTGGCTCGGAATCGAGCCACACTTTGGTCTTTTCAAGCGCATCTTTAAATTGAAGCGGCAGTCCGCATATGGCTCTTTAGTTTATGACGTAGGTGGTTGCGGAATCCACGTCGACCCATCTGCCACCTACTTCGACATCAAGCTTACCAATTCCATCCAAGGATGGAGGGACAAATGGTTCTATGTTCGCGACCAGAAGGCCAAGGACGAGCACTTTGGACTCGCGCCTTTCGATCCCGCGACTCCCTGCAAGAAGATGCGTTCTTGGAAGAACGTGATCATGCCTTCCGAACTCGCGGAGACAAACGTGCTATATCAGCGCGTCTGCGACCTCGAGAGTCGCATAGGCGCAGAAGAGGGAGGTTGCGCCCTTATCAGGACTTGGCTGCGTCATCGCGTCCAGCCTCTCCAGGCCAGGGTCCATCCCATGTTTCAATGGGTGGCGCTGATGATGCCACTCGCGTGTCTGCTGATGGCATGTCCGCGAGTGAGGTAGATAAGAGGGTCACGAAGTACACCCTCAAGGATGTGCTTCCGAACGAGCCACTCGTTCCTCCTTTCGATGCTTCGAATCCTCCTCCTGAGGTACAGTTGTGCTACGTAGTAGCTTATTTTCTCGAGTGCGTTTTCTGTTGCTTACCTGTTATGTTTGCTGATCTTTACTGTTTATATGCAGGAGTGGGCGGTGTCGCCTTGTATGCCTCCCCTCCCTGAGGGGATTATTCCTTGTGAAGCTTTGGAAGAGGACGAGTCTGAGTCGACTGTCCCTTCTGATGTGGAAGAGGAAGCCCCTGAGTCCGAGAGCCCGGATACTCGCAAGCGTTCGCGTAGCGGGGATTCCGACGCGTCGACTCCTTCAAATCCAGGAGGCGCGGCTATTGGCATGGAGTCGCCAATTCCAGTTGTTCCTGTGAGGGCTGTGGCACCGTCTTCTCGCAAGAAGATGCGATTGCCCAAGGAGTCTTTGTCAGAATCGACGGCTGCCACGTTTGATCTTGACAACTTTAACTGGTAAGTTTGTTGGGTTATTCATTCTTTTCTGTTTTCTTCTTGTTTGTTTTTTCCCTGGAGTTTGCCCTTTTCTCAATGTGGATTTTGTCTTGCAGTCAAGAGGCATCGTCATCTTCTGGCGACGTCGAATTTTTGAAGGAATCGGGAGTCGCGACTTCAAGGGCCAAGGTAGAGGTCGAGCACGCTCCTTCTCCGGCGGCGGCCCACTCCGGGCACAATTCTTCGAGCTCTCCTCACGTAGGGGAGCATCGAGTATTTGCTCGGATGACGGTTCAACAAACTTCTTCGGAGTCGCTGGAGGACCATGTAAGTATAGCTTTCCTTCTTTTTTAATGTGGTAGTCAACGCCTTCTGCTGCCCTCTGCTGACTCCTTGTTTTGTGTGACAGCTCCTTGTAAAGGAAGCCACGCAGGTGGCGGAGCAGGTGATGGCGGTGGATCGCCAGCATGCGATGCTGGAGACGCGCCACCGCGTGGTCGAGAGTGAGTGTCATATACTTATTCTTTTCGTCTTCTCTCTGTTTTGGTATAATCGACTGACAGCCAGTTATTAACTGCCATGTAGCCGAGCATAATGCTTTACTGCGCGATGTCGCCACGTTGGAGAAGACACTAGCCGCAGCTGTGAAGGGGCGCGACGAGCCAATCGCGGCTCGTGATGATGCCCAGAAGCGCGAAGAGGATCTGTGCGCCTCCTTTGCAGCCAGGGAGAAGTTGTTCGAAGAGCAACTATTCTCAGTCGCCAAGGCCCTCTCAGGTACCTTTACTGGTAGATATTTTATTGATGTTCTTCTCTGCATCTGTAGTGCCGGTGGCACTAGAAGTTTGATCCATGTGTGTATTTTGGTGTAGATGCTGGTGGCTTGAGTTTTGATCCACAAGTCCTTTGTCGCGATGACACTCTGGCGGGCGCGGTATCTGTGGTCGAGGATCGTAGCGCCGCTGTCAAAAATACGTTGTCCAAGGCCAAGGCCACCCTAAGTCGCCTCCGGGAGGAGTTGATGCCGAAGGCGGAGCTGGTCCACAATGTGGAAGAGCTGGTGGAGCCGCTCGCTGGGGGTGTGCCTGCCACGTACAAGAACTCCCTCCGTGCAGTTGGCGCGACCATGTCGCTTGCCATGGTGCAAGCCCACGGAGTCGAAGTAGATCCTTCTGCGGTGTCGAAGACGATGCCTGTTGGCGCGGATGGTCAGCAGGTAGTATTCGCTCCCTTTGCGACTACCTGTGCCAAATATGGCCATTCCTTGATAAACACTATTGCCAAGTATTCGGAGGAGCTCAATCGTGCGAAGAAGGCGGCGAAAACTTCGGCCTCAAGGGCCGGCGGAAAGTCAGTGGCATCTGATACTGCCACAGACTTGATGAAGCCCCCGAGGTCATCGAAGTCGAAGAAGCTAGCTGCTTCGTAGTTAGTTTCTTGTAATAGTTGATGAATTGCTCTTTTGATTGGAGAACATGCCTGTTGGCGAATGTGTTTGTAGATACTTTTATGCTGATCCTGAATGCATCTGTTACTTTTGACTTTTGAGTTGGTCGCCTTATTTGCCTCTGGCTTGATTTTTGGTAGGGTACATCAAGTGGTCCTGTGGGGGGAACCCCGGACTCGCCATCTCTTGAGGATACAATGGCACCACCACGCTCCAGGGTAGAGGAGCTGTCCTTGCTTTCGCGACTTTGTGATCGCGTTAAGCAACTAGAGCGTGAGCTGCCCGTGATCCGCGGTAGCGCGGACGTGTGGAAGTCAAAGGCTGAAAAAGCCGCCGGCCGTGAGCAATATCTGCTTGGCGAGGTGACGCAGCTGGGCGACCAGTTTAAGTGTTAGTTTGCTCATCCTCGTCTTTTCCTTTGTAGTTAATCGCAATGGTACGTTGTACTCATGCTGTTGATGCTGCTTCATGTAGTTGTTAGCGCACGCCATCCGCAGGAGGAGAGGGATAGGATTGCCATCCGCCTTCATGATCTCACCTAGGAGCAACTTTAGTAGAGTGGATACTTCTGGGTAGATCATGATCGTGCGACTGCGTTGGCGACCCTGCAGGATCGCGCCTCGCGAGTGCTGCTCTTTCTGAAGAAGTCGCAGTCGTGTTTGAAGAACATCTATCGGGCTATGTTCCCGCTAGATGATACTCCATCGAGCCTGCTGGCTCTCCTGACCAAATTTCAAGATATGTTCGCGGTTCGCGAGTGCGTGAGGCAGCAGTTGGTGGCTGGTGCCAAGGCTGTCCTCTCCATGGTGCGTTTGCACAGGCCTGACGTGGATGTCGCCGCCATTGCCTCTGGGCCACCGGTGCCACCAGCAGGATCTTCCTGGAACATGGTGCTGCACTATCAGGCGGTGGACCGTCTAGCCAAGGAGGTCGTCGACTTCTTCGAGGAACAGACTAATGTTCTTCTGTTGCAAGGGTAGCCAAATATGTATCCTGCACATAAGTGTACTAGTGTTGTAAAGCTCATATACATTTGTAGATAATATACTGTTGAATGTGTACAAATAGCTTTAAGCGGGGGGTGCGTTGCACTTATGCGAGTCATTTTCGTTAGCCTGGCCATCTTTGTATCGTTCCCTTGTCAACCTGTCAGGTGCGTTGCAGCTAGGTTGAGTTTGTGTTAAGGGGTTTGATTGATGTGTCAGCTACTCAGGATGTCGCGTTATTGTTCGAAGAACATATGTGTATAGGGTGGCGTAGCCCCCGAGTATGAAAATTGACAAAGTAAAGGAAAACACGGAGTTTTGGGGCACTTAGCTTTTATTTATTCGAAGAACAATGCGAAGTACAATGTGCGGCTAAGTAGCCTTATTTGCGATGTAAAAAGTAAAACTACTAGGGGTAGAAGCGTCGCAGTTGTGCAACATTCCAAGGGTTGGAGTATGCGACTCCTGTCTCTAGATCTTTAAGGCGATAGGCTCCCCCTGGGATTACTTTTGTAATCACGTACGGTCCTTCCCAAGGGGACTCGAGCTTGAGATGCCCTTGCTGCTTCAGTCGCAGGACCAAGTCACCTTCGACGAAGGATCTGGGGCGAAGCCTTCTACTATGGTAGTTGCGCAGGTTCTGCTGGTAGATCGTGGATCTTTTTGCGGCGATTTCTCTTGCTTCGTCAAGGAGGTCGACGGAGTCTTCGAGTGCGAGGGATGACTCCTACTCGCTGTAGGCGACTATGCGTGGCGCTTTGTACCGTACCTCGGCGGGTAGTACTGCCTCTGCTCCATGTACCATAAAGAATGGCTTGTAGCCGGTGGCGCTGTTTGGAGTTGTACGCAGGCTCCAGAGTACGGATTGCAGTTCGTCTGGCCAGCAGCCCACGGCTTGTTCGAGTGGTCGGAGGAGTCGCTTCTTGATGCCGCTACAGACGAGCCCGTTTGCCTTTTCCACCTGACCGTTGGTCTGTGGGTGTGCTACTGAGGCGTAGCTGATGTTGATCCCCAGGTTCTCGCAGAATTCTTGGAACTCCTTGGATGTGAAGTTCGTTCCATTGTCGGTGATGATGTTGTGCGGCACGCTGAAGCGGTAGACGATGGACTCGAAGAACTTGACTGCGTTGTGCCCTGATTGCTTGGTCACCGGCGCGAGGACCTTGGAAGTTTGCCAACCATGTCGAGTCCCCACTGGGCGAAGGGCCAGTCCAATGGAATAGGCCGTAGTTCTGCGCCTGGTGCGTGTGGCTTGTCCGCGAATCGTTGGCAAGCATTGCATTTTTGGACAATGTCCTTGGCATCGCGCATGGCCGTGGGCCAGTAAAATCCAGCTCGTAGAGCTTTGGCGACGAGGGCGCGACTGCCTGCGTGGTGCCCGCAGGTCCCTTCATGGATGTCGAGGAGAATTGCTCTTCCATCAGCCATGGAGACACATCGTTGTAGCACTCCTGTGATGCTGTGTTTGTATAGTTCGTCGTTGATAACGGTGAATGCCTTGGAGCGTCGCGCGATGTGCCGTGCGTCTGTCGGGTCATCCGGTAGGCGCTTACTGAGGAGGTACGTAATGTATGGCTGCGTCCAGGATTGTTCGATCATCATGACGCTCATTGGCCCTTCGAGTCCTGTGTCTAGCTCCAAGTCGTCGAGTGCCATTGTCTCATTGGGTGGCGTAGCCCCCGAGTCCATTACTGCGTTTGTTTTCTTCTCTGCGGCCTTTGGCTTGATGGAGCATTCACAGATGCGCTCGAGAAATACACCAGGTGGTATGGGGGCGCAGGTAGAGCCTATGTTTGCGAGTGCATCCGCCTCCTCGTTGCTTTCGCGACCTACATGTCGCAGCTCGCAACCATCGAAGTCCCCTTCGAGTGTATCGTAGAGGTCGCGGTACGCGATCATGTTGTCGTTCAGTGCGTCGCACTCGTGCATTGTTTGGTTGACGACCAGCTTGGAGTCGCCATATATGATGAGCCTTTTTGCGCCGCAGGCTTTTGCCATCCTCATCCCGTGCAATAGGGCCTCGTATTCAGCTTCGTTGTTTGAGGCTATGAACTGCATTCGCAGGATGTATTTCAGCTTGTCTCCTTGAGGTGATGTCAGTATGACACCTGCTCCTACTCCATCTTTCCGTTTGGATCCATCGAAGTGCATGGTCCAGAGGTAGGACATATCTGGCTTGTCTGGGAGTTGATTTTCCATCCAATGCACGAGGAAGTCAGGGAGAATTTGCGACTTGATTGCATTGCGCTTTTCGTATGTGATGTCTCGTGGAGATAGTTCGGTTCCCCAAAGCGCGACTCGTCCCGTGGCGTCGGGGTTATTGAGGATATGTCCCAATGGGGCGTCGTTGACTACCACGATTGGGTGTTCCTCGAAGTAATGGCACAGTCGTCGGGCGGTCATGAAGACGTCGTACGCCAGCTTCTGGTAGTGCGGGTACCGCTGTTTTGTTGGCATGAGGACCTCGCTGAGGTAGTATACCGGGCGTTGTACACCATGGACCTTGTTTTCCTCTGCCCGTTCGACGACGAGCACTGTACTAACCACTTGGTTGGTAGCGGAGATGTACAACAGTAGTGGTTCCCTTTCCCGTGGAGTCACCAGTACTGGCGATGTGGATAACAGGCGCTTGAGATCTTCGAATGCTTCTTGCGCTTCATTGGTCCACTCGAATTTATCAGCTTTGCGGAGGAGTTGATAGAAGGGCAGTGCCTTTTCTCCCATTCGACTGATGAATCGACTGAGGGCCGTGATTCGTCCGGCTAGTTGCTGGACGCCTCTTATGTTCTTTGGCTTCTCCATGGCTAGTATGGCCTTTATCTTTTTTGGGTTTGCCTCAATCCCTGTCGTGGAGATGAGATACCCAAGCAGCTGCCCAGATGGTACGCCGAAGGCGCATTTGTCCGGATTGAGCTTGATCCGGTAACGGTCGAGATTGGCGAATGTTTCACGCAAGTCATCGATTAGAGAGGCTTCCTTTTTGGTTTTGATTACTATGTCATTGACATAGACTTGGATGTTGCGACCCAGCTGCTCCTTGAGGCAAGCCTGCATGCACCGTTGGTAGGTAGCTCCCGCGTTTTTTAGCCCGAAGGGCATTGTGTTGTAGCAGAACACACCGAACGGCGTTGTAAACGCGGTCTTCTCCTGGTCTTCCTCCTTCATTCGAATTTGGTTGTAGCCTGAGTAGGCATCGAGGAAGCAGGGCGCTCGCATCCAGCGGTGGAGTCGATGATTTGGTCGATCCGTGGTAGCGGGAAGTGATCTTTTGGGCAGTGCTTGTTTAAAGAAGTGAAGTCCACGCACATCCGTAGGATATCCGTGTTCTTTTTTGGCACCAGCACCGTATTGGCGAGCCAAGTGCTTTCCTTGATCTCGCGTATGAATTTGGCCTCGAGGAGTTTGTTGATCTCCATTCCGACTGCCTGCGCTCGTGGCTCAGACAGTCGCCTAATTGTTTGCTTGACTGGCCTTGCGTCGGGGTTGACGTTGAGTGCGTGCTCGGCGAATTCCCTGGGAACTCCTGGCATGTCCGCAGGACACCAGGCAAAATATTTCTAGTGCTCATGGAGGAATTCGACGAGCGCGAGTTTCTATGCAGGACTCAATTTTTTGGCGATGAGGGCCGTTTTGGCGGGATCTGATGGATGGACCTGCACCTTCTTTGTGTGCACAGATGAGTCGAAGGAGAGGTTAGGTGAGCTTGGCATACTCAGGGGCGGCAGACTGTTGTCTGTCGTTTCCTTCAATCGTGTGAGCTCCTCCTGCATGCCGAAGGACTGGGAGATTCTGTTGAATTCCCTGTCGCAACTGTCAGATCGCTCAAAGCTCCCGTTGATCATGATGACGCTGTTGGGACTTGGCATCTTCATCTGCAGGTAGGCGTAGTGGGGTACCTCCATGAACCTAGCGAACGCGACGCGTCCGAGGATGCAGTGGTATTGTGAGGGCCAGTCGACAATAAAGTCGATGCGCTCGCGCCGGAAGTTCTTTGGCATGCCGAATATGACGTCAAGGTTGATTTTGCTCAGGGGGTATACGCCTTTCCCTGGGACGATGTCGTGGAACGTTGTGTCCGATGCCTCCAAGCAGGTTAGAGGGATCCTCATTGCTCGCAAGGTACTCGCGAATATGAGTTTGATACCGCTTCCGCCATCCATGAAGATGCGACTCATGTCGAAGCCTCCAATTTGCGCCTCGACTACGAGGGGGCAATGACCTGGGCGAGGTACTTGAGGCGGGTGGTCGCGTTTGTCGAAAGTAATGCACGACTCACTGCCACGGAGGTACTCAGTGGTGGATGGTGGCGAGTGCGTGGCCAAGTTGACTTGGCGAGTGATGGCCTTCTGCACCCTATTGGAGGGGCGCCCCTTTTGGATCATCATGGTACCCATGGCCCATGGGTACGGTTCGCCTCCGTGGTGTTGGTCCGGTGTAGCTCCGTTCGGGGGTGGCCCAGGTGGTGGTGGTGGTGCGCCATGTGCCACGGCGCCTGGAGCGGCTCCGTAGCCTCTTTTGACTGCATTGCGGTTCATCTGAACCAATCCCTCATGTAGCTTGAGGAACTCGCGGCAGTCCTTGAGGAGGTGGCTGGACTTTCTCTTGCCATCATGCTTGTCGATTTAGAAGTGTACCGTGCATGGCCCGGACAGTTTGTCCTCGATGGAGGTCGCGGGTGCTTCATCGCGAGTGCGGCGTTGCCACACTTGCGTGGTTTTCCCGGAGTCGCGGTGTCCGCCGCTGCGGTATCCGCTGTTGCAGTTATCGTCGCGTCTATTGGCGTAGCCGACTGCAACCATGTTGACGTCATAGCGATCGTCGTAGACGCGCATGCGACGCTTACTCCGGCGGTCGCGTCTTCGTTTGAGTTCTGCCTCCTCGTCAGAGTGAACACGATTCTTCACCGAATCTTCTCCATCAGCCCACCGATTCGCGATCTCCATCAGGTGGTCGATGGTCTGGGGCTTTGAGCGGCCTAGCTCCTCCCTGAGATCCATGCGGCGGACACCACCGTTGAATGCATCAATCACGCGGTCTTTTGAGATGTTCTCCGCGGAGTTCTTGATGATGGACCACCTTTGGATGTAAGAGCGCAGCGATTCGCCAGATCTTTGCTGGTAGCATCTCAGTTCGTTGATTGAGGCGGGGCGTTTGTACGTGCCCTTAATGTTGCGCACGAAGCTGTAGACCAGCTCATCCTAGCTGCGAATGGATCCGCGTGGGAGGTTATTGAGCCATGCCCGGGCGGCGCCCTACAGCTGTAGCTGCAAGCATTGCATGGCAGTACTTCGACTGCCTCCATGTAGCCTGACGGAGGAGATGTGATCCTCCAGCCAGATCTTGGGGTCCTGCAGACCGTCAAATTTCGGGTTCTCCGATGGGAGTTTGAACCCTTTAGGCATTCGCTTTTGCCTGATGGATCTGCTGAAGCATCTGGTGCCGCAGAGCTTCCCATCTTCTTCTTCCGAGTCAGTCGACCGAGCATGTCATGCCCTTGACTTGTCGATCTTGCACTGCGTGAGTTCATCGCGTGCATCGTAGTCGCGATCGTGTCACCGTGAGCGGCGGCGCCGAGACAGGTCGTGACTGTCATCGCTGGACGAGGGCGAGGAGTAGCGTTTTGATAACGCTTTGCCCTTTTTTGGGTCTGGTACCGGTTCCTTGTCGAGGGCGGCCTCGATTAGCCCCAGGTCCGCGATCGTAGATCGGTGCATGGCCGTTCAGGGATCTCCAGCTGGTGGCTGGTTATTGAGAAGGTACATGGTGGCCGTTGTCACCTCGGCCTGTGGTGTCCTGGGAACCACGTTGCCTCTCGTGTCGACTGTCATAGAGCCGAAGTCGAGGACTTTCACGGCGTCTATGCGTTCTTATTCGGTGAGGTGAGCCATCCGCGATTGCCTTTTCCTAGCGAGGTGCTCGTTGCCTCTTGAGAAGGATCCTCCGTGGGAGGAGAGCCCAACACGACGAAGGCTTGACTCGTCCGCCGCCTTTTTACGCGCCTCAAGTTGCGAGATTTCTTGTTTTTGGCGCTTGAATTCCTCTTTTAGGAGCCAGTGGTAGCCCATCAGTAGCTCCTGCGGGGACCCGAAGGGTAGAGGTGCACCTCGTAGGGCTTCGCGGCAGCGTTCCCACTCTTGCTCGTTGAGCCTGATCACGACGCGTTCGCCGGTTTGCTCGTTGATTATGCTAGGAGGTTCGACTGCTCCTCCGTTGCCACCATTATCGCCGTTGCCGGCGTTGGGCGGGTCGGTGCCGTTGCCGGTGTTACCACCGTTGTCGCGATTGGGTGGATCGGTGTCGTTGCCGGTGTTGCCACCGTTACCGCGGTTGGCGGAGGTGTCGCCTGCGTTGATGACGGCGCACATGAAGTGATTTGGGAAGCTGTTGCTTCCACAACTTTCAGATTCGGAACCGTAGGTTCCATCTTCAGTGGCCAGATCGCTTAGATCGGAGTCGCGACTGCTGTCGCTGACCATGTTCCCAACTACCGCCGGAGCATTGAGCTCACTGAGGATGCCGATCGATGGAGGGAACCATGATGCTGGGGCAATCGCCGGTGCCATCGGCTGATCGGGCATGCGAAGCGTGCCCATCTGACCAACTTGGAAGCGGAAGCTCCCAATCGCCAGGCTGATTCCGTCGCCCACGGACTCGAAGGCCGGGCGAGTAGCCGGCGTGTGGACGGTGAAGTCGAAGGCACCGAAAAGCTGGCGAATCTCCGTTGTTGCAGAGTTGTAGATCGCGTTTGATGGGGCCGAAGAAGCCGCAACATCAGCACTCCCAATTCCCACAGACGGCGCCAATTGACGAGGGTTTAACTCGTCAATGCCCATTGTTATGGACTTGGGTTTTGGAGAAGGAGGGAGCACTGGAGACATCTATCGGCTAGCAAACAAGCACACAGGGGACAAAGGATTTACCCAGGTTCAGGCCTCGTAGAGGTCCCTACTCCTGTTTGTCTGCTCGTGGAATTATTGAGGGAGTCAAAAGTTACAACGGTGCGCAGATGCAATCTGGCGAGGGTTTGTGGAAGCTAGGGTTGCGTGTGTCCTCCTCGCCGCCCCCTCCTAGCCCTTATATAGATAGGCTAGGTCTCGGGTAGCAGGTCGAGTCGGATACAAGTTAGGGTTTTCCCCTTCAAACTTTCTATCTTTAGCTTCTTCTTGTCCTTCAAGCAATCGAGAGTCCACAGGTTACTCGAGTCCTTTCATCTGAGCCTTGGCGACACTATGGGCCTGTACGTATTTGGACCGTATATACCAAGCTCAAGTACCTATAGGGTATACCCATGTCATCTGCCGAGGACATTGCGATTCTCTCGCTCTGTTCGCCTTGTTTGCATGTTATGGTTTGCTGTGACCTCCATAACAGTGTGATCCGAGGAGCGATAACTCACCTAGTACCTCAGGCACCCCTATTAGTTGTCGCTAACGATAACCCAGACTAACCTCGCGAGTATATGAGAGGGAAAGCATCGAAAGAACCAGGAGTTCGACATCGACTAGTCAGGACAACTGGAAGACTTCACCTCAGCAGGATGACATATCTCGTCCAACTCACCTCTCAAGACTCGTCAATAGCGCAACACTCCCTTGTTCATCAGTCTACTACAGCAAGAATCCCGTTGAAGTCGGAAGTCGATCACCGAAGGATCCTCAATATCCACAGGAAACCACCTAATAAGTCAACCAAGACAAGAAGTGACGACCTAACTACGTTGACCTTCGGTATATTAGAGGTTTCGACCGCCTCAGGAGACTACCTATTATAGTCGAACCTACCGAAACCGACGGGAAGTTCCTCCCTAGAAGGTCAGAACTACCCCTGAAGTCAGATGATTAGGAAGTGTGAAGACAACGAGTCCTCTCCGCCATCAAGCAGAAGCAACTCAAGAACTGCCAATGAAGACTGCTTACCTGATGCTGACTGCTTCAACCCTGACTAACTACTAGCAAGAAGAGACGTAAACCGCGAACTTGTGTTGAGCTAACTCCTTAAAGCTTCATTAAGAAACTACCCCTGATAAGGCTTAAGCGATAAGACGTCACTCGAAGACCCCAGCTCAAGACTCCGGGAAGATACAGCCTTCCGCTAACATCTGGTCAGCACTCTCAGACAGAAGATCTGCACCACTCCTAAAGCACCTTAATGAAGCTCTAAGGTGGAAAGACTACATATTTCCACTCAATCCTCAAAAGACTGTCTACCAGAGGATACTTCAGAAGACCTCCTGAATTGGACGCCTTCCCTCCAAATAACAACCCGGGAGTTATCAGAGGAGAAACTAACTGAAGATCCTACGAAGTCCCTCTGCCGTTTCAGCTGAAGACCCACCAGAAGGTCCACAAGATCGCTAACCGCTCAGTTCCAATCGCTTAGAGGACTTGAGACTCCAACTAGATAAGTACGAATAATTGTAGTACATAAGCCCCATAGTACCTACCTTCGCGGACGCCATCGGAAGTTTCCAACTCTAGGAGAAAGAGTGACGACAGTCTTCAAAACATCAATTCACGACTCCAAGAAGGAAGGACTATGCCAACTCTCTAATCTACCCCAGCTTAATCCTAAGGGGGAAAGACTGCGTCTTTCTCACAAAAATAGGGTAACCCTTCGCCGAAGCAAACTCAGGAGTCCCGACCCTAAAATCGTTAAATAGGATATCCTATGCTCCTAAGGAAGAGCTATGGATCCTTAGAGGAAGGTACACCAGGCCATAGATTCTATCCTCCGACGAGTACTCCATGAAGCTCAGCATCGAGACAGTCTGCCCAGTCTAAGCCCTCCAGATATAGAGTCCCGAAAGAATATAAGACCATCCCTCACAATCAGGACTGGACTCTGCTCAACTCTCTGTGCATCCCGGAAGACTGAAGCTCAACTTCATCGACAGAGTAGTCACTTTCAAAGACAGAGTCCGTAAGATAGTACGCATAAGACACCTAGTATCAACCCGACTCAAAATCCCCTAACCCTACTCTCCTGAATCTCGGGACGAGATTCTTTTAAGGGGGAAAGGTCTGTAACATCCCAATTTCAGCAACCCCGATTAGTTGTCCAGAATGCAAAAAATCAGGGGGAACAAAAACCCACATTCTAGTCAAAAACCCTAAGTCTGGAATCTGTTTCAACATCACCTTTTTGAATGTCTCCTTTTCTCAACCCTTGTGCATTTTTGAAAATGCATTTGAACCATCCTAAGTACTACCAAGGACCACTCTTGCCCTTGGTTAGATCATCCTCCAACCCACTTGTTCTTGATGGTTTTGCAGGCAAGAAAATAACTTTTCCTGCAAATCTTATCAACATGCGTACTTTGATAGCAGCTCACACCATCATCCAACCTTCTACTCATATAGGTATACCAATACCTACTTCACTTGTTCCAAGTGGATCTTTGTGCTTCTTAAACCCACAAGGTTTTGAAGGCTAGTTGATAATCTGCTTCGGCAGGCTTATTTTATTCAAAGTTGGAAATCAATTCTTGGTGAACTCAAGCAAGATCAAGCTCAAACCTATATACCATGTTGTTGTACCTCACTTGGTATGTCCATACATATATCCCATGACCCAAGGGGAGCCTTGAGATCCAAGATCCAACAAGGTTTTGGTGGCATGAAAACAATCTTACCCAAGATCCTTAAATCTTTAGTTTGCACCAAAATCAACTTGAATTCTCCAATCTCAAGGTTACAAATGCTTGTTACACCTTGTCTACATCATCTACCTTGATCATCATGATTTATAAAAGTTTATCCATATTTATTATTGACCAAATCTATTTAATTCCTTTAATAGACAAAATCTCCAAAACTCCTTTCCCAATGGAAAGTTTGGTTTTTGCCAAAACACTCCAACTTTTTGCTCAATCGAGGTCCATATATCATACCCTACATTCCCATCTCAAAAATAATTAGTTTTGAGATCATTTATTATTTATTTTTGCCTATTTTCTTAAATGGCAGAAATGAAATAATAATTGTTTTAAATACTTTTAATCCTCAATAAATCTCGGGAAAATTCTCCTAAGTGTGTATTCACATTTGGGACCACCTCACATCAAAATCCAACAAGGTCCAATGTAAAAATATCAAATGAGATCCAATAATTCACTTCTGCGGTTTTTGAATAAATGGATTTAAGTGGACTTCTAATCTTCTGAGAAATCCCAAATAAATCATAGAGATGTATCCTAACCTTACCCATCTACCAGCATGCTTATCTCAATTGGTCAAGATCAAAAATCAGGAAATAAACCTTGATCATCCCTTATGGCAAATTGGGACATTTAACCTTTTTGTATCAAAAACCAAATCCAAACACCACCAATCTTGCAAAGCAATGCACCACAACCCTCAGCACTCCCTCTAGTTGACATCCACTGCAGCATCACTGTAGCACTCACACCCCTTGTCTCTTGTGCTTGGCAAGGAAGTAGAGAGGGAGAAAATACAAGACCTTATGGCAAGCCCTCACCACAACAGCAATACCCCTCCCCCTCTCTGTCCCTGCCGACCAGGTGTCCCACACGACCTCTCCACTGCCCCTGAGAGCCAATCACTGGCCACCTCCTTCTCACAAGCTCTCACATGAGCATAGTCCACCATAGACCTTGCCCCTCTCAATTTAAATAGACCAAGACCACCCCCGAGCCTCTCTGTCCCTCATTTGCCTCCTATCCCACTCACCTACCTCCCCAGAGCACCCTCTCCCTCTCCCCTGCCCTGTGCAACTCGAGAGAGAGAGAGAGAGAAGAGCTTCGGCCTTCTCCTCAAATCGAGCTAAGATCCCTCTCCTCTGCTTCTCCCTCGCTGCATGTCACCGCATTGAGATCCCCTCCTCCTATATCTAACCATGCCCTCTTTTTGGCCCAGGACCGTCTCCTCGAGTTGCACCGACGAGCTCACCTCGGTCATCGTCGCGCGAGCAAGAACTAGTCACGGAAGCCGTCCGTGCCGCCCCTCTCCTGGTTCGCCGTCGTGGACCGTGTTGCCCTGCGGCCTCCGCTTCGCTGGAGACGACCCCGGTGAGCCTCCCCCGCACCTCCCCAACCTCTGCTAGGGTTCTGTCCCCGCCGCCGCGTCGGGAGCTGGGAGACAACACTGCATCGTCGATCTCCCCTCTAATCCGACGGCCAGGGTCGTCCCGTACCCCTTCACCGCCGCCTCCGGCTGATAGCGGGCCCCGCCCCGCCCCGCGGGTTTGAAATCCCGCCTCCCGCCGGCGCAACCCGCACGGGGTTGGGCCGAATCGGCTCTGCGAGGCCCAGCTTCCCCAGATCCGACCCACTAGCCCTCTCACCTCTTTTCTTTTAAATTCCTAATTACATCCAGAAACTTGGCTGTTGATTTAAATTGTTTTGAAAATGTAAATCCGCACAAAATGCCAAGGTCTAAATTTCTTTCAGTCCCCACATGTTTCCCTAAACATGCAAAACTAATCTCCTGCCAAGAATGATTTTTATTATTTACAGGCAATTAATCTACAAAAAGGTACCCCTATCACTAAATAAATTCCTTAGGGAGTTTTACATACCTAATTTGGATGAATAAAAGTTCTCCTGGAAGGAAATTGCTATACCTGTCATCCAACTTATGTCTTATGCCAAGGTGAATAGTAGTTTGCCTTCATCAAAAATAACAAAAACACCTTGTATTTGACTTAGGTAATTTCTCTAGGTCAAACCAATAGAGATATTGGCCCAATTCCAACTCCTAGTAAAACTCCATATCATCCTCTATCAAACCCCAGCAGATCAAATTTTATTGAGCTCTGGTTAAATTTTAATGATTTAAACTATTCTGTGTAGACTCATTTCACTAAATAAACCACTCAAGTAGTTCTTGATATCCAAAAAAGGTTGATTCCAATTTCTACGGAAAGGTATTCTAAATACCTACCACGTGTCCTTGGAATCAAATCAAAAGCCTTTGAAAAAGACAAAATAGCTATGAAACTGCTTTTGGGAATTTCTTAAGGGCATTCTGTTAATTATCTTGGCATGATTCCAACTCTTAGTGAATCAGTACATCAAACTCTACCTGACCATCCAAGGAAATGATTGTTGGACCTCCAGAACTTTTCTGGTGAATTATTTCCTAAAAATAAAGCTTTTATCAATAAAATATTCATAAAAAATTAAAGAAAAGTGATAAAATAGTGAAACCACTTTTGTTGCCTCCATTTTATCATCACCTATCCATTGATATCATTTGTACATATTAATATCATACAGACCCAAGCCTAGTTCTAAATCCCCTTGCTAGGTGGTATTTGGACAAATAAATCATAAAACAAAGACGACAAAGGCAATTGAACTAATTCCAACTACCACCAACCCAATCTATCCAAAACCTACTGATTTGAGTAATGTGTGGTATGTTGGTTTTCTGTATGGTATTGATGATTGTATGCCTTGTGTTGATTTTGCCCCTTTTTTGCTTGCTTGCATGTGCTAACTTGACGATGATAGTTGCGATGAAATCGGAGATCAGACGAAGTGGTCAATATTGATTATTATGGTATTCTAAGAAGAAGTCCAGGGACATATATGCCATACTGCTGATCACAGGCAAGCCACCTTCTTGCTCATAAGCCTTGTCCTATTGTTTTACTTGTGCATGTTTTATCTATTGTTTTATGAAAACTGCACTCTTTTACTATATGATTTTGTATGCCCGATAGTGTCTTGGCACCTCCAAACCATTACTCAATGGTACTACTAAGTACAACCCTCTCGATGATACCTACTTGTACCTAGTATGGTAGATGGTGTAACACACCATACCCCTTTGGAGACCCCGATTTAGCCGAAGCAAAGTTATAGGACAGGAAGACCCCGGAAAAGTTTTACCAAATGTTTTATGATAAAACCTTGGTGAGGTGAGACCTCCCAAGAGATGTTGAGAAAGAAAAAAGTTTTGTTTTACAAAATACTGAAGAAAAGTTGGAGGAAAAAGGTTTACAAAAACACACCTGGTTCTTTGCAGTTAGCTATAACAACTCAACCCGTGCAACCACATTACTCTAGAATGGGACAGGGCTAGACTTGATGTTTGTTTATTCTGGTATAAGCTGCCTCGCAATGACTACAGGGGATAAAAATCCCTGGAGGATGGGCCTTCTCCTGTAAGGGTCCATGTGAGACATCGACCTGGAGAAGGAACGAAGGGTCTACGGGCCTCCACGCGTTACTATGAGCCCCTCATTGAAAGCGCACACTTGGGAAGTGGAAAAATGCGCTCCAGTTGGCTTGGGAACTATATAGGGCGTCCCATGATGAGGGGAACAACACTCATAGGGTAGGCACTTATATTGGAGTGGGCATCCGGAGAGTCTTGATCGGTTACTCGACCCACGATCGGTGTAGATCAGGGTAGTGTACCCGGATGGTGTGCGTAAAGTGTGCAACCTTTGCAGAGTGTAAATCTATTCGAATAGCCATGTCAGCGGTTATGGATGGGTTGGACAAACTTCTGTAGAGCGGTGCTAGTTTTGATTTCAAAAAGGGATTTTGGAAAGCAATGGCGTTGGAAATGTTTTGACCATGGGATGGTTAGAAAGCACAAATTTTTTGACCATGGGATGGTCGGAAAGGAAGGAAAGGAGTTTGGTCATGGGATGACCGGAAGGAGGAACAAATGGGTGACCCAGTCCTAATGTTATCCAAAACTTTTCAAAACGGTTTCCAAAATGTTTTACAAAAGTTTTCAACAAAGATATGTAGATCCTATATCTACAAGAGAAACTAATTGAGAAAAGAACCTCTCTTGGAGCCCTCCTACCACCACAACCATAATGCATATCCTCTTGTTATTATTGTTATCTTAAGGTGGTTTGCAAGTACATTCAAAGTACTCACTGGCATTGTCCCTAGCTATTAACTTGGTCAGATTTCAAGGAGAGGATGAAGTTGAGGGCTATGCGAGCTAGGACGTTCTCCCAGTCAGTTGCCTGTAGGTTAAGGCATGGCTCGGGCTCTACACTTGACGAGGTTCCGCTGATGTTTATTGATATAGCCATAATGGCATGTAAGGTATGACTTGTATCCGAGTAATTAATGAATGTTTACTTTGATACTTGTCGGTTATGTGCCACGACTAACTGATCATGGGATCGTGGTTGTATGCATAACAGGGATTCTCGAAGGATTAATCTGGGGGCCCCACAAACTTTCCACTTTAGGCTGAAGGATAAGACTTCTCGATAAGAGTGAAGATCAAAACTACAAGAGAAGATGATTCCAGCTTTCGCCGGAAGAAAATAGCGACTTTGTAGAAGTACCTAGCACTATCAAATAACATTGTTTCTTTCCTTGGATTTAAGAAACGAAGTTTGGAGAAAACCATATTGTCTTCAAACAACAAATTTCTTGATAACAACAGGAGAAGTTTAGAATTGAGGGCTTCTCGGATTAGCTTCTTGTTACACTGGTAAGAACCACAGGATCATGCAATTGAGGTGCGTTGATATATCTTCAAGAGAAGGACATGATGCTATTTATGGTGGAATCCTGAGAAGAAATTTAATGTTGAAGATTGGGCATTTATTGTAGAGATGCTTATTGCTTTCCTTAACCGTGAGGTTATTGCAATAGATTTTGCGATTGATGGCATCAACTACCATTGGCTTTACCACGAGAAAGGACTTGACAACTTGAAGTCAGAGATGGCTTCCCTTCATCTTGTTTGACGATGTCGAGCACCGGTAGAATGAAGAGGACAGAGAAGATTTTGCATTTGTTTCCACCAGATCATTGAAGATTTTTGTCCATCTTGAAATAGACGAGATAACCAACAAGAGATTATTGATCACGTTCTTCGAGAGAACACTCCGAAAAACAAGGACGGAAGTAAAGTATTGAGGGATAAAGACCACTTCTAACTTCCATGGAATGAGTAAAAATCGCATTGATTCACCAATTCAATGTACAAGAGTGAATGATAATAGTAGTGCAACCTAGCCCCCGAATTTAAGACTGAAGAACTTGGTAAGAAGAACAGAAGTTCCGTAAAAACAAAGATTTGATTCAAATGATTCATCGGATCCAAAGTAGATAAAGATGATGATGTTTTAGTCATGTAGGAAGTCCCTAGCCATCGGAAAATACATGAAGGAAGCTCACGGCAAACAGATGAAGGCTTCAACAGATATATTAAGGATATCACCACACTTGAATAGAAGAATTGCAAAGGATTTGAAAAGTCTTCATGGTATCCGGCAGATTGAGGATAGAAGATAAAGAGAGATGGTTTCAAAAGGTTTCTTGATGAGCAGAATACCAAAAGAACATTTTTGTCCTTCTTAAGAATATCTGAGATAGATTTAGCAATCTTGAGGAAACTTCAGCGGAATGATGATGATATCTTGCCAAACAAAGAAAAACTTTGTATTTGATTGAAGGTGGAGCATGGAATTAACAATTGACGTGATGATTCTAGAATTGTAGCAATGTCTTTAGCAGAAGGACGTGGCTGAGATAGGTGACTTCAAAAAGTTGGAATTCACACTTTGAGAACTTTGCATGCACGCGACATTCATGAAGCTTGAGAGGATGATAAGAAGATGTTCTTCCATTGAACGAATAGATTATCTGTCCTTTTGGATGATAGCAGAGATGTCGAGTTGTTCACATATTTGATCAGATCACCGATTGAAAAGATAAGATATCTTGGATAAAGAAACAATGATAACTCATACCTTAAGCATAGCTATCAGAGATGAAAAGAATGAGATTCTCTCATATCAAAGAGAACCTTGCAGATATGGAGTTCACAAAGATGTGAAGCACGGCAATTGGATCATAATCCACAATAGTTCCTTAAGAATCCTCCGAATTTCCAAAGATACTTGAATATGATATAGATATGATCACGGTACAACTCAAAATCACAAGAGAGAACCGCCATCATTTGGAGGATTAGATTGATAGCATTGGCCATATTCCACTAACGATAGGTGTCATATAGCTATACCGAAAGCTAGATTAGAATCACAACATCGGATTGACACATGTTATGTATTTAGCCCAAAAGAATTGAAGATGAAGTAAAAACTCCAGATTGAAGTGCGGGTAGCAAAAGATCGAGTTAGCATGGATATGCTGATAAAGAAGGTGAATAGTGTATCACACACGACTGAAAAGGAGTGTGGAAACACAGATGTATCAAAGAAAAAATTCCGCATTTTTTGGCATTAGAATACCAATATATGCGCAAAACCACTTAACAGATAGAGATTAGCACCTCGACATTCTGTGAAAGCGTGTAGGAAGGAAGAACACCCTTAACAAGATTGCGCCAGTTAACAAAGAGTAAGACAGATTGCATCGGTTTACAAGGAGTTAGATAGATCGCATCGGTTTACAAAAGACTATCGGTATGGAATGTACCAATAGTTGATAGCAAAGGCAGATTGTGACAACAAGGTTGGATGCAACTGATAGAGAAAGAATTACACACACATCCTATGGTACTACGGATACCCCAAACACGTGAATCCTAGTTTTAATTTTTAGAAGAGGATAGACAAACATTACACTTCCTTACTAAAAAGGGTGGTTCGGTGGGTAAGAAGAAAAATAGAAGCAGCCCTACTCTCATGTTTAGTTTTTCCCTAGTATACATAGCTACCAAAATATTTTCTAGACTGACAACGACCATCTTGGCTAAGACCCTGAAGGGCGGAATGGCTCTAGTACTAATTGTAATACCTCGGACATTACGCTCTAAGCACGAGCCTGGATGAACCCAAAAGTGGATAAGGGATTCTACCGCAGAGGCCTAAGGCCACCCATGTATAGGCCCATCGAACCGAAGCAGGTAACGGTACCGACCGACCACCCTATCCACTTTCAAGAACATCGGGACCGGAGCGAGCGGCGTAAGCGACAGGTAACGAGACCACTACATACACAAATGAGTATGTATGTCCGCGACTTACAATAGACATCAGAGTCACACCATATTGAAACAATAGAAACATAAATATTCAACACCATACGACAAGATCCCAATATCCTAGATAGAGATAATAGTTTAGGATACATCCTCATACATCAATCAACATAGTAGCAAGCGGAAGCGGAAAACATAATCCGAGTACGGATAAGAAGCACATTGGCAAAAGATGTCCTGAAAATAAGCACATCCCGCCCACTGATCTCATGGATCTCCATCCTCGGAATCTCTACACCTGATGGTCGTTGCCACCAGCATCGGTCTCTTCGACCTAGTAGCCTTCCTGGGAGTATACCTGTCCATCTGAACCAGATACTTATCATGTGAGACCCTAGGGTTACTCAGCAAGTCTTAATGCTTCTAAAGGGAACAACCTGGGGGTGACGCAATTGTAGTGAATGATAATATCTACAAAGTTCTATAGAGACACGCTACACATCCCGGCCAACCAGAGATGGACGGACGCTCATTAATTAATAACAATAGTTATATAAGCAACATAGATAAAAATCACTTGCCCTCCTTCTCGCTTAACAATGAGAAGGCGAAAGAACATCCCATCCATTGACAATTTTATTAACCATTCCGTGAGTATTGCACTATTTACTAGTCATGTCTTAGTCAAATTAGAGGTGGTACTTTAGTTATGCTTGTCTATGATCGAGAAACTATGCTCCAAGTCGTCCATAACCATGGACACGGCTTTTAGAAAGATTTACCCTGTAGGGGTGCACAAATAGCAACACACACACGATCAACCTCCAGAAGAACCAAATAAAACACAACGAGGCCTCACGACAATGCATTCACAGGATTCATAAATTATTTCAAGGGACACCCCATTAAGCTACCCGCAACGAAGTTGGTAGGCTCAGAGAAGGACCCAAGGTTTGCGACAATGGTTGTAAACGACTGGGAACCCAAAAGTGTGACTGGCTTGTCGATACCATGAAAAGACTCCGCAATTCCTAAACAGTACAGGTGCTCCACGCACAATCATAAATAAAATAGTAAAGCATGGCATAAATACAGGATAGTAATCAAGCCCCAAACTAGTTTGTGGCACCAGAAAATAAAGTGTGAATCAAGCTCAAGAAAATGGGTATCCATAGGGTCTCCCGTATGTGGATAGTGCGAATAGTCAAGGAACAGGAATCAAGTACTTGGGGTCCTATGGGACACAAGTGAGATTAAAGAGACAAATAGCAGATAATGCTCATTGATGCCTCTTTCATTACTTATTCCATTACTACTCAGGTTAAGTTGTTTAGGTACTCGTTATCCAAAGACTCGTACAAACCCTACACATGCAATTCTACGAATCGCATGGACCAAACAACTCCTGTAGTAATGGCTCATAGGATTGAGGTACAAGCTTCGGTGGGGTTTAAAAGTAAAGGCTATGCAATACTTGGGATTCAATTTAATGCAATCGCAACTTAATGATGCAAGAGTAAGATAGAAGTGTAGGTACTATATGTATGCAAGCTTGGGGAATTGCTTGCCTGACAGTTCAGTTGCAGAATAGGAAGGATCCGGGTAATACTTCTGAGGCTCCTGGTATTCTCCTTGCTCAGTGTCTATCCAGATAAAAAACAAACACACAAGGGCCATAATGAATAAAGTGCGCAATCAAATGAATATATGCGACAAGCAAACAAGGTATGCCATGATGAAATGATGCACAATTGCATGTCATATCATAGCATGGCATGGGTGAGGTGTCGGAATACTTTATGAATTTATTTAGGCATGTTTTGATTTCATAAACATTTTTGTTTCTTAATACTTATATGACGCATATATGATGCGTGGCATGGCATAGATGCGATGCGACTAGGCACTCTTAAGCGGAACCGGGGTCCCGATAATTAGTTAGGTGGTTCATGTTGTTTATATACCCCGCAATTTAAATATTGGCTTTACAAGGCAAAACATAGCATCAGTTCGCTACACAAATTTAAATGGGCCAATATAAGACTAGAATAGCCCGCATATGTTCTCCATATTTAATTATTAGGTGAGTCAACAAAATACCCCCTTTCCCCCCCCCCCCCCCCTCCCGAATGACAAAATATGTGTGTAATCATGAAAATTTTAATATGCAACAAGGTGTATATCATTTATTATTAAAAAAATAGGGGCCTCGAGAAAAGGGTGTCACACATCGGGGATCGGTGATCTTGGGTTCCGAGGGTTCGACGGCGTTCGGGGTTTTCAGGGTTCGGCACCGAGTGTGTCGGATCCGTGAAGGAGATCATGGAGTTTCGTAGTACTTGGCGTACCGAAGGTTGCGGTTCCTGGATCGGGTCTTCGGCTCTACTACGATGATCTTGTCGTTCCATGATGAACACCTTGGTGTGTCATCTCGATCATCGGTTGTTGACATAGGTCAACACGTTCAGAAGTAGATCTTTGCGTGGCGACAAGGGTCGCACTACCACCTTATCTAGGTACACAAGCAGTACCATAGCATCAGGCAGTGGAACAAGCTGTCGATCTTGCCTTCGAGAACTGGTAGCAACATCAACATAGCGGCGGCTCACATCAACAGCAAGTACCAATAGAGCAGAACTTTGTCGGGCCTGTAGAGCTGAACGGGGACACGGTCATTGATGGAGGGCCGATAGGAGGGCACGGGACGAGGGCCAACAGGAGACCACGAGAGGCAGAAGTAGAGGGCGCAGACAGCGCTGCTGGGTCCAGGAGCTTGCTCGGAGACAGAGGCAATGGCGGGGTCACTCGCGCGGTCGCAGGAGGAAGGCGACAAGGTGGTAGGCTGTGGTGGCAGTCGAGCCTGTAGAGGCCGACGGTGGCGCGGCAGAGCAGGGGGCTGCGGGTGAGCCAGGCGATGACGACAAGGTCACGCTGCAAGGTAGTCCGGGCGGTGCTGCATGGCACGTTGTGGCGACCTGGAGGGGAGTGGCTGGGCGCAGCGAGGAAGGTCGGCGCACGGGTCGAGGCCCGACAAGGAGGGCGCGCGTGGTCGGGTGTCGCTGGCACTTAGGATGGTGGCCGGTGACAGGAGGACAACGATGCGAGGAGCTTGAGGGCGAGGTCGACCAAGGCGGTGATGTTGTGCAGGGCTCAGGGTCGAGGTCGGGGTAAAGGGAGGCCAGGATAGGGCGAGAGTAGACGAGGCACCAAGGACGGTGGCGAGACGGAGCTCATGTGGTGGCGGGATGGACCTTGGCAGCATCGAGGATCCATCGGCGGAGCAGGGTGAGGGCGAGAGCAAGAAGGGTCGAGGGGAAAGATGGGGTGGTTGCGGGGCGCTTGCAACGCGTTGTGGGATGGCCCAGGCAGGGAGTGGGGCGGTCGGTGGGGGTCGACGCGGGGTGGGGCCAGGTAGAGGTGTTGGGTTGCGGGTGCGTTACAGGGTGGTCTCCATGGTGTGTCGATTTAGCGAAGGGGTGGGGCCGGGGTGGTTCGCTGAGGCGCGCGTTGCATCACGCGTGGTGTGTGGCGCTCGTAGGTGCGTCTAGACTCTAGATTAGGTAGTTGTCTCGCGTCGGAGTGGGGCCGGATGCGAGCGGCTGCGATTTGTGTGAGGCGAGCTAGGGAGTGCGGCAGATGGTGGTGGCTGTGAGGTGAGGAGAGTGGGTAGGTCAGCTTAGAATTAGGGTCTAGGTTAGAATGGGATTGTTCTATCTAGGGTTTGGTCCGAAATGGTCTGGGCTAGCCGGGTAGTAGGTGTCCTAGCCTATGGGCTGGGCTGCCTCCCTCGGTTTATAAAATATGTTTTTATTTTTTTATTTTTAATACAAAACATTTTGCAAGTAGATTTTAGACAAACCAAATATTCAGGTAGACCTGTGGTTTATATTTAAATAAGGGGTGTTTAGAAAACAGAGGAGGGATTTTTAGAAAATATTTTTTGGCAAAAGATGCATGATGACATGACGATGCTCAAATACAATGTGGCATGATGACATGAGCAATGATGATGCAATAAAATACATGTTGGAAGTAGCAATATAGACTAGGCAAGTAGCATTGCAATTGTTAGACAATTGGGATGCTACACCACACACACTCAAGTGGGTGTGGTGATGCAACCTTTATCACACTGGTGCTCCATTGCATTTGGCAGTTGCATTCCAACATATTCTAGGGCTTTCTATTGTGTTATTTCATGTGTTATTTTCCAAACCACAATGATCCACATGAACACACACACTCAAGTGGGTCTGGTGATGCAACCTCTGTCACACTGGTGCTCCATTGCATGTGGCAGTTCCATTCCAACATGGTCTAGGGGGCTTTCTGACCATGGTTTGACACACGAAGTATCATTGCATGTGTTCTTTTCCAAACCACAATGATCCACATGACCATACACACTCAAGTGAGTGTGGTGATGCAATCTATGTCACACTAGTGCTCCATTGCATTCCAATATTGCATTCCAACATGTTCTAGGGCTTTCTACTATTTCATTTCATGTGTTCTTTTCCAAGCTACATTGATCCACATAACCACACACACTCAAGTGGGTGTGGTGATGCGACCTCTATCACACTGGTATTCCATTGTATGTGGCAGTTGCATTCCAACATGTTCTAGGGCTTTCTGATCATGGTTTGACACAAGGAGTGTCATTGCATGTGTTCTTTTACAAACCACAATTATCCACATGACCACACAGACTCAAGTGGGACTGGTGATTCAACCTCTGTCACACTGGTGCTCCATTTCATTCCAATGTTGCATTACAACATGTTCTAGGGCTTCATGACCTTGGTTTGACAAATGGAGTGTCATTGCATGTGTTTTTTCCACACCACAATGATCCACATGAACACACACACTCAAGTTGGTGTCGTGATGCAGCCTCTGTCACATTGGTGCTAAATTGCATGTGGCAGTTGCATTCCAACATGTTCTAGGGCTTTCTGTCGATGGTTTAACACAATGAAGTGTCATTGCATGTGTTGTTTTCCAAACCATATTGATCCACATGACCACACACACTCAAGTGGGTGTGGTGATGCAACCTCTGTCACACTAGTGCTCCATTGCATGTGGCATTTCCATTCCATCATGTTCTAGGGCTTTCTATTGTGTTACTGCATTTGTTCTTTTCCAAACCACAATGATCCACATGACCACACACACTCAAGTGGGTGTGGTGATGCAACGTCTCTCACACTAGTGCTTCATTGCATTCCAACATGTTCTAGGCTTTCTGACCATAGTTTGACATAATTGAGTGACATTGCATGTGTTCTTTTCCAAACCACATTGATCCACATGACCACACACACTCAAGTGGGTGTGATGATGCAACCTCTATAACACTCATGCTCCATTGCATGTGCCAGTCGCATTCCAACATGTTTAGGGCTTTCTGTTGTGTCATTGCATGTGTTCTTTGCAAACCACATTGATCCACATGACCACACACACTCAAGTAGATGTGGTGATGAAACCTCTGTCACAATGGTGCTCCATTGCATGTGGAAGTTGCATACCAACATGTTCTAGGGCTTTCTGACCATGGTTTGACACATAGAGTGCCATTGCCTGTGTTGTTTTCCAAACCATAATTATCCACATGACCATACACACTGAAGTGGGTGTGGTGATGCAACCTCTGTTAGACTGCTGCTCTATTGCATTCCAATGTTACATTCCGACATGTTATAGGGATTTCTAACCATGGTTTCACACAGGGAGTGTCATTATATGTGTGTTTTTTAAACCACAATGATCCACATGACCACACACGGTCAAGTGGCCTGGTGATGCAACCCCTATCACACTGGTGCTCCACTTCATTCTAATGTTGCATTCTAACATGTTCTATGGCTTTATGACCATGGTTTGACAAATGGAGTGTCATTGATGTGTTCTTTTCATGACTAGAATGATCCACATGACCACACACACTCAAGTGGGTGTAGTGATGCAATCTCTGTCAGACTGATGCTCCATTGCATGTGGCAATTGCATTCCAACATGTTCTAGGGATTTATGTCCATGGTTTGACACAATGGAGCTTCATTGCATGTGTTGTTTTCCAAACCATATTGATCCACATGACCACACACATTCAAGTCGGTGTGGTGATGTAAACTTTTTCACACTGGTGATCCATTCATTTGGCAGTTGCATTCCAACATGTTCTAGGCTTTTTGTCATGTTACTTCATGTGTTCTATTCCAAACCACAATGATCCACATGAGCACACACGCTCAAGTGGGTCTGGTGATGCAACCTCTGTCACACTGGTGCTCCATTGCATGTGGCAGTTCGATTCCAACATGCTCTAGGTCTTTCTGACCATGGTTTGACACACAGAGTGTCATTGCATGTGTTCTTTTCCAAACCACAATGATCCACATGACCATACACACTCAAGTGGGTGTGGTGATGCAACCTATGTCACACTAGTGCTCCATTGCATTGCAATGTTGCATTCCAACATGTTCTAGGACTTTCTACTGTTTCATTGCATGTGTTCTTTTCCAAGCCACATTGATCCACATAACCACACACACTCAAGTGGGTGTGGTGATGCGACCTCTATCACACTGGTATTCCATTGTATGTGGAAGTTGCATTCCAACATGTTCTAGGGCTTTTTGATCATGGTTTGACACAAGGAGTGTCATTGCATGTGTTCTTTTACAAACCACAATTATCCACATGACCACACACACTCAAGTGGGACTGGTGATTCAACCTCTGTCACACTAGTGCTCCATTTCGTTCCAATGTTGCATTACAACATGTTCTAGGGATTTATGACCTTGGTTTGACAAATGGAGTGTCATTGCATGTGTTTTTTCTAGACCACAATGATCCACATGAACACACACACTCAAGTGGGTTTCGTGATGCAGCCTCTATCACATTGGTGCTATATTGCATGTGGCAGTTGCATTCCAACATGTTCTAGGGCTTTCTGTCCATGGTTTGACACAATGGAGTGTCATTGCATGTGTTATTCTCCAAACCATATTGATCCACATGACCACACACACTCAAGTGGGTGTGGTGATGCAACCTCTGTCACACTGGTGCTCCATTGCATGTGGCATTTCCATTCCATCATGTTCTAGGGCTTTCTATTGTGTTATTGCATGTGTTCTTTTCCAAACCACAATGATCCCATGACCACACACACTCAAGTGTGTGTGGTGATGCAACGTCTATCACACTAGTGATCCATTTCATGCCAACATGTTCTAGGCTTTGTGACCATAGTTTGACATAATTGAGTGTCATTGCATGTGTTCTTTTCCAAACCACATTGATCCACATGACCACACACACTCAAGTGGGTGTGATGATGCAACCTATATCACACTCGTGCTCCATTGCATGTGCCAGTCGCATTCCAACATCTTTAGGGCTTTCTGTTGTGTCATTGCATGTGTTCTTTTCCAAACCACATTGATACAGATGACCACACACACTCAAGTGGATGTGGTGATGAAACCTCTATCACAATAGTGATCCATTGCATGTGGAAGTTGCATACCAACATGTTCTAGGTCTTTCTGACCATGGTTTGAAACATAGAGTGCCATTGCATGTGTTGTTTTCCAAACCATAATTATCCACATGACCATACACACTCAAGTGGGTGTGGTGATGCAACCTCTGTCAGTTTGGTGCTCTATTGCATTCCAATGTTGCATTCCGACATGTTCTAGGTCTTTCAAACCATGGTTTCACACAGGGAGTGTCATTGCATGTGTTCTCTTTAAACCACAATGATACACATGACCACACATGGTCAAGTGGGCCTGGTGATGCAACCCCTATCACACTGGTGCTCCACTTCATTCCAATGTTGCATTCTAACATGTTTTATGGCTTTATGACCATGGTTTGACAAATGGAGTGTCATTGATGTGTTATTTTCCAGACCAGAATGATCCACATGACCACACACACTCAAGTGGGTGTGGTGATGCAACTTCTGTCACATTGGTGCTCCATTGCATGTGACAGTTGCATTCCAACATGTTCTAGGGATTTCTGTCCATGGTTTGACACAATGGAGCTCCATTGCATGTGTTGTTTTCCAAATCATATTGATCCACATGACCACACAGATTCAAGTCGGTGTGGTGATGTAAACTTTTTCACACTGGTGATCCATTGCATTTGGCAGTTGCATTCCAACATGTTCTAGGGCTTTCTGTTGTGTTACTTCATGTGTTCTTTTCCAAACCATAATGATCCACATGAACACACACACTCAAGTGGGCATGGTGATGCAACCTCTATCACACTGGTGCTCCATTGCATGTGGCAGTTGCATTCCAACATGTTCTAGGGGTTTCTGACCATGGTTTGACACACGGAGTGGCAGTGCATGTGTTCTCTTCCAAACCACAATGATCCACATCACCACACACACTCAAGTTGGTGTGGTGATCCAACGTCTATCACACTAGTGCTCCATTGCATTCCAACATGTTCTAGGGCATTCTGGCCATAATTTAACATAATTGAGTGTCATTGCATGTGTTCTTTTCCAAACCACAATGATCCACATGACCACACACACTCAAGTGGGAGTGGTGATCCAACGTCTGTGACACTAGTGCTCCATCGTATTCCAATATGTTCTAGGCTTTCTAACCATGGTTTGACATAATTGAGTGTCATTGCATGTGTTCTTTTCCAAACCACATTGATCCACATGACCATGTGTGTGATGATGCAACCTCTATCACACTCGTGCTCCATTGCATGTGTCAGTTGCATTCCAACATGTTTAGGGCTTTCTTTTGTGTCATTGCATGTGTTCTTTTCCAAACCACATTGATGCACATGACCACACACACTCAAGTGGATGTGGTGATGAAACCTCTATAAGATTGGTGCTCCATTTCATGTGGCAGTTACATACCAACATTTTCTAGGGCTTTCTAACCATGGTTTGACACATAGAGTGCCATTGCATGTGTTGTTTTCCAAACCAAAATTATCTACCTAACCATATACACTCAAGTGGGTGTGGTGATGCAACCTCTATTAGAATGGTGCTTGATTGGATTCCAATGTTGCATTCCAACATGTTCTAGGGCTTTCTAACCATGGTTTGATACATGGAGTGTCATTGCCTATGTTCTTTTTGAAACCACATTAATCCACATGACCACACACGGTCAAGTGGGCCTGGTGATGCAACCCCTATCACACTAGTGCTCCACGTCATTCCAATGTTGCATACCAACATGTTATAGGGCTTTATGACCATGGTTTGACAAATGGAGTGTCATTGATGTGTTCTTTTCTAGACCAGAATGATCCACATGACCACACACACTCAAGTGGGTGTGGTGATGCAACCTCTGTCACGCTGGTGCTCCATTGCATGTGGCAGTTGCATTCCAACATGTTCTAGGGAATTTTCTCCATGGTTTGTCACAATGTAGTTTCATTGCATGTGTTGTTTTCCAAACCATATTGATCCACATGACCACACACATTCAAGTTAGTGTGGTGATGTAAACTTTTTCACACTAGTGATCCATTGCATTTGGCAGTTGCACTGCAACATGTTCTAGGGCTTTCTATTGTGTTATTTCATGTGTTATTTTCCAAACCACAATGATCCACATGAACACACACACTCAAGTGGGCGTGGTGATGCAACCTCTATCTCACTGGTGCTCCATTACATGTGGCAGTTGGATTCCAAAAGGTTTTAGGGCTTTTTGACCATGTTTTGACTATCATTGCATGTGTTCATTTCCAAACCACAATGATCCACATGACCACACACACTCAAGTGGGTGTGGTGATGCAACCTCTATCACACTAGTGCTCCATTCCAACATGTTCTAGGGCTTTCTGGCTATGGTTTAACATAATTGAGTGTCATTGCATGTGTTATTTTCCAAACCACATTGATCCACATGACCTCACACACTCAAGTGGGTGTGATGATGCAACCTCTATCATACTCGTGCTCCATGCATGTGCCAGTTGCATTCCAACATGTTTTAGGGATTTATATTGTGTCATTGCATGCATTCTTTTCCAAACCACATTAATCCACATGACCACACACACTCAAGTGGGTGTGTTGATGCAACCTCTATCACACTGGTCCTCCATTGCATGTGGCAGTTCCATACCAAGATGTTCTAGGGATTTGTGACCATGGTTTTACACATGGAGTCCTATTGCATGTGTTTTTTTTCCAAATCACAATGATCCACATGACCACACACACTCAAGTGGGATTGGTGATGCAACCTCTGTCACACCGGTGCTCCATTGCATGTGGTTGTTGCATTCCAACATGTTCTAGGGATTTTGGTCCATGGTTTGACATAATGGAGTGCCATTGCACGTGTTGTTTCTCAAACCATATTGATCCACATGACCACACATAGTCAAGTGGGTGTGGTGATGCAACTTCTGTCACACTTGTGCTCCATTGCATGTGCCAGTTGCATTCCAAAATGTTCTAGGGCTTTCCGTTGTGTCATTGCATGTGGTCTTCTCCAAACCACAATGAACCACATGACCACACACACTCAACTGGGTATGATGATGCAACCTCTATCACACTCGTGCTCCATTGCATGTGCCAGTTGCATTCCAACATGTTTTAGGGCTTTATATTGTGTCATTGCATGCGTTCTTTTCCAAACCACATTGATCCACATGACCACACATACTCAAGTGGGTGTGTTGATGCAACCTCTATCACACTGGTCCTCCATTACATGTGGTAGTTCCATACCAAGATGTTCTAGGGATTTGTGACCATGGTTTGACACATGGAGTCCTATTGCATGTGTTCTTTTCCAAACCATAATGATCCACATGGCCATACAAAGTCAAGTGGGTGTGGTGATACAACCTCTGTCAGACTGGTGCTCGATTGCATTCCATTGTTGCATTCCAACATGTTCTAGGGATTTCGAACCATGGTTTGACACATGGAGTGTCATTGCATGTGTTCTTTTCCAAACCACAATGATCCACAAGACCACACACACACTCATGTGGGCGTGTTAAAGTAACCTCTTTCACGTTGGTGCTCTATTGCATTTAGCAGTTGCATACCAACATGTTCTAGTGCTTTTTGACCATGGTTTGACATTGCATGTGTTATTTTACAAACAACAATGATCCACAAGACCACACACACTCAAGTGGTGTGGTGATGCAACGTCTATCACACTGGTGCTCCATTGCATTATAATGTTGCATTCCAACATGTTTTGGGGATTTTTGACCATGGTTTGACACATGTAGTGTCATTGCTTGTGTTCTTTTCCAAACCACAACGATCCATATGACCATGCACACTCAAGTGGGACTAGTGATGCAACCTTTGTCACACAAGTGCTCCATTGAATTCCAATGTTGTATTCCACTATGTTCTAGGGCTTCCTCGACATGGTTTGACAAATGGAGTGTCATTGCATGTGTTTTTTTCTAGACCACAATGATCCACATGACCACACACACTCAAGTGGGTGTGGTGATGTAACCTCTGTCACAATGGTGCTCCATTGCAAGTGGTAGTTACATTCCAACATGTTCTAGGGCTTTTTTCCATGGTTTGACACAATGGATTGTCATTGCATGTATTGTTTCCCAAACCATATTGATCCACGTGACCACACACACTCAAGTGGGTGTGGTGCTGCAACCACGGTCACACTCTTGATCCATTGCATGTGGCAGTTGCATTCCAACATGTTTGAGGGATTTCCTTTTTGTTATTGCATATGTTGTTTTCCAAATCACAATGATCCACATGACCACACACACTCCAGTGGGATTGGTGATGCAACCTCTATCACACCGGTGCTCCATTGCATGTGGTTGTTGCATTCCAACATGTTCTAGGGATTTTTGTCCATGGTTTGACATAATGGAGTGCCATTGCATGTGTTGTTTCTCAAACCATATTGATCCACATGACCACACATAGTCAAGTGGGTGTGGTGATGCAACTTCTGTCACACTTGTGCTCCATTGCATGTGCCAGTTGCATTCCAAAATGTTCTAGGGCTTTCCGTTGTGTCATTGCATGTGGTCTTCTCCAAACCACAATGATCCACATGACCACACACACTCAACTGTGTGTGGTGACCCAACCTCTATCACACTAGTTCTCCATTGCATTCCAATGTTGCATTCCAACATGTTATAGGGCTTTGTGTCCATGGTTTGACACAATGGAGTGTCATTGCATGTGTTTTTCCAAACCACATTGATCCACATGACCACACACACTCAAGTGGGTGTGGTGATGCAACCTCTATCACACTCGTATTCCATTGCATGACGCAGTTGCATTCCAACATGCTCTAGGGCTTTCTGTTGTGCCATTGATCCACCTGACCACACACTCAAGTGGGTGTGGAGATGCAACCTCTTTCACACAGGTGCTCCATTCCATGTGGAAATTGCATATCAACATGTTCTAGGGCTTTCTAACCATGGTTTGGCACATGGAGTGTCATTGCATTTTATTTTTCCAAACCACAATGATCCACAAGACCACACACACACACTTAAGTGGGTGTGGTAATGCAACCTCTATCACATTAGTGCTCTATTGCATTTCGTAGTTGCATACCAACATGTTCTAGGGCTTTCTGACCATGATTTGGCATTGCATGTGTTATTTTACAAACCACAATGATCCACAAGACCACACACACTCAAGTGGGTGTGCTCCATTGCATTCTAATGTTGCATTCCAACATGTTCTAGGGCTTTTTGACCACGGTTTGACAGATGGAGTTTCATTGCATGTGTTCTTTTCCAAACCACAATGATCAACATGACCACACACACTCAAGTGGGACTGGTGATGCAACCTCTGTCACACTGGTGCTCCATTGAAATCCAATGTTGCATTCCACCATGTTCTAGGGCTTCCTTACCATGGTTTGACAAATGGAGTGTCATTGCATGTGTTCTTTTCCAGACCACAATGATCCACATGACCACACACACTCAAGTGGGTGTGGTGATGCAACCTCTGTCACACTAGTGCTCCATTGCATGTGGCAGTGCCATTCCAACATGTTCTAGGGCTTTTTGTCCATGGATTGACACAATGGTGTGGCATTGCTTGTGTTGTTTCCCAAACCATATTGATCCATGCGACCACACACACTCTAGTGGGTGTGGTGATGCATCCTCTATCACACTAGTGCTTCATTGCATGTGGCAGTTGCATTCCAACATGTTCTAGGGATTTCTATTCTGTCATTGCATGTGTTCTCTTTCAAACCACGATGATCCACGTGACCACACACACTCAAGTGGGACTGGTTATGCAACCTCTATCACACTCGTGCTCCATTGCATTCCAATGTTGCATTCCAACATGTTCTAGGGCTTTCTGACCCTAGTTTGACAAATGGAGTGCCATTGCATGTGTTCATTTCTAGACCACAATGATCCACATGACTACACACGCTCAAGTGGGTGTGGTGATGCAACCTCTTTCACACTCGTGCTCCATTGCATGTTGTAGTTTCATTCCAACTTCTGTCACAATGGTACTCCCGTGCATGTGGCAGTTGCATACCAACATGTTCTAGGTCTTTCTGACCATGGTTTGACACATGTGTGTCATTGTATGTGTTCTTTGCCAAACCAGGATGATCCACATGACCACACACACTCAAGTGGGTGTGGTGATGCAACCTCTGTCACATTGGTGCTCCATTGCATATGGCAGTTGCATTCCAACATGTACTAGGGTTTCTGTGGTGTCATTGCATGTGTTCTTTTCAGAACCACATAGATCCACATGAACATACACTCAATTGGGTGTGGTGATGCAACCTCTGTCACACTAGTGCTCCATTACATGTGGCAGTTGCATAGCAACATGTTCTAGGTCTTTTTGACCATGGTTTGACACATGGAGTGTCATTGCTTGTGTTATTTTCCAAACCACAATGATCCACATGACAATACAGAGTAAAGTGGGTGTGGCGATGCAACCTTTGTCACACTAGTCATCCATTGCATTCCAACATGCTCTAGGGTTTTCTGACCATGGTTGGACACATGGAGTGTCATTGCATTAGTTCTTTTCGAAACCACAATGATCCACATGAACACACACACTCAAGTGGGCGTGGTGATGCAACTTCTGTCACACTGGTGCTCCATTGCATATGGCAGTTGCATTCCAACATGTTCTTGGGATTTTTTACCATGGTTTGACACACGAAGTGTCATTGCATGTGTTCTTTTCGAAACCACAATGATCCACATGACCACACACACTCAAGTGGGTGTGCTAATGCAACCTCTGTCACACTAGTGCTTTATTGCATTCCAATGTTGCATTCCAACATGTTCTAGGGCTTTCTAACCATGGTTTGACAAAATTGAATGTCTTTGCATATGTTCTTTTCCGAACCACATTGATCCACATGACCACACACACTCAAGTGGGTGTGATGATGCAACCTCTATCACACTCGTGCTCGATTGCATGTGGCAGTTGCATTCCAACATGCTCTAGGGTTTTCTATTGTGTCATTGCATTGAAGGAAATATAGTCTAGAGGCAATCATAGAGATGATTGTATTTCATGTATCCACGAGTTATTATAATGTTCCTTGAATATCCATATATCAGGCAACTTGTATTGATTGGCAATTGTGTGAATTGTTTGTGAAACTCTTTACTTGTATGGTTATCTAATAGTTGTCCCTAGTCGGAGTTCATGTGAGGACACACGTGAATATTAGACTAGCATATCGATTGGTCGATGACTATGTTTCGCAAGTCATAGACATGGAGATGTCAAACCAATGATTTGAACACATGTTATGAAGATGGGGTTGGACTGACCCAACATGAGACTGGCAATAATACTTGCAGCTCTCTTTGCACATCGTGTACATTTTGTCCATAGACCTGAGATTGTCGCCTGTACTTGAGATGTGGATAGACCTACTTTGGGGCTATCAAACACTACTCCGTAACTGGGTAGTTATAAAGGTAGCTTTCGGGTTTGTCCTGATACATACTGCAATGCATCGGTCAATCAATATGGTATTTGCCCCTCTCTACTTGAGAGAGATATCTCTGGGCCCCTCGAGTGATCGGATCCAGAAATGCATGGCCGTGCTACATATGGTTAAGAGTTAACCTAGTAAAGGGATTCTGAATCACAGTATCGAGAAAGAGAGGTCAGCTTGGAGCTAGACCAAATATCGTGAGGCAAAGGGAAAGACATGTACTCAACCTTGTGATGGTTCGTCCGAATGATCTTTATATGCGTTTAGGAGTTGGCACGTCTTGCTAGAGGCCGCTACCAACTATTGACGGAGTAAGTGTACTCGTGTCATGACTATACGTGTATGAACCTATAGGGTCACACACTTTAGGGGTTGGAAGCCTAATGAGGATTGGATCCGAATTATACCAGGCTTAGGCTGCTAATGGGCTACTAATGTAGAAGCCCACCAGGGATGCCTATATAAGAAAGAGTGAGGCGAGCTGAATAGTGTTGAGCATTCCACCCAGCCGCCACTCCTCTTCCGCCTGTGTTGCACGTGCAGACCTAGCAGTCTGGCATGTGACGACTTCCACTCCGGACGTGTGGATACCTCGGAGGTCCTGCAACTATAGCACTTGGACGAGTCACGCAAAGGGGAGCTGCTCATGGGACGAGGATGAGGAGGAGACATAGAACATCTACACTACCCCGACGTGCTTCATCGAGTTCTGCAACTGTGTGTCTAGTGGTAATCCCGTGATCTATGACAATAGTATTCCTGGTTGACGCGGTCGAAAATTTTGATTTTACGCTAGTGTAGCCTACCCATTTCCCTTGAGTGGTATCAGAGTCGATGTTGTTCAGTCATAGGTTAAGGAAGTTTGCATATGGCTGATGTGACCGTCTGTATGGAGGTGGTTCTAGATTGATCTATGATCTTACTTTCCGTGATCGTGATTCTAAAGTCGTCGAACGACTTACCCCTATCGGTTGGTTTCCGCCATCGAGGTAGACAGTGACACACAAATCCTTTTGAATCACGCGAAGATCAATATGATTGATCGAATCGGGAATTAGATCTGAATCGACGTACCGTGATCAAAGGAGTTTGGTCGAATCGGAACTATGGTCTGTTTATGGTAAATTTGATTTGCCGATCAAAATCCTTAAAGAAAATTGTATAGATTTGATCTCCATTGCATGTGGCAGTTACATTCCAAAATGTTTCAGCAATTTCCATTGTGTCATTGCATGTGTTCTTTTCCAAACCACAATGATCCACATGACCAAATACACTCAAGTGGGACTGGTGATGCAACCTCTATCACACTGGTGCTCCATTGCATTCCAATGTTGCATTCCAACATGTTCTAGGGCTTTCAGACCATGCTTTGACACAATGGAGTGTCATTGCATGTGTTCTTTGCCAAACCACAATGATCCACATGACCACACACACTCAAGTGGGTGTGGTGATGCAACCTCTGTCACACTGGTGCTCCATTACATATGGAAGTTGTATTCCAACATGATCTAGGTCTTTCTGTCCATGGTTTGACACAATGGTGTCTCATTGCATGTGTTCTTTTCCAAACCACAATGATCCACATGACCACACACACTCAACTTGGTGTGGTGAGGCAACCTCTATCACACTGGTGCTCCATTGAATTCAGATGTTGCATTCAAACATGTTCTAGGGCTTTGTGACCATGGTTTGACACAATGGAGTGTCATTGCATTTGTTCTTTTCCAAACCACATTGATCCACATGACCACACACACTCAAGTGGGTGGGGTGATGCAACCTCTGTGACAATCATGCTCCACTGCATGTGGAAGTTGCATTCCAAAATGTTCTAGGGCTTTCTGTTGTGCCATTGCATGTGTTCTTTTCCAAATCACATTGATCCACATGACCAAGCACACTCAAGTAGGTTTGGTGATGCAAACTATGTCACAATGGTGCTCCATTGTATTCCAACATGTTCGAGCGGTATCTGACCATGGTTTGACACAATGGATTGTCATTTCATGTGTTATTTTCCAAACCACAATGATACACATGACCACACACACTCAAGTGGCTGCGGTGATGCAACCTCTATCACACTGGTGCTCCATTGAATGTGGTAGTTGCATTCCAACATGTTCTAGGGCTTTCTGTTATGTCATTGCATGTGTTATTTTCCAAACCACGTATATCCACAAGAACACACACTCAATTGGGTGTGGTGATGCAACCTCTGTCACACTAGTGCTCCCTTGCATGTGGCAGTTGCATACCAACATGTTCTAGGTCTTTCTGACCATGGTTTAACACATGTGTTTCATTGCATGCATTATTTTCCAAACCATGATCCACATGACAATACATAGTCAAGTCGGTGTGGTGATGCAACCTCTATTAAACTGGTGCTCCATTGCATTCCAATGTTGCATTCCATCATTTTCTAGGGTTTTCTGACCATGGTTCGACACATGGAGTGTCAGTACATGTGTTCTTTTCCAAACCACAATGATCCACGTGACCACACACACACTCAAGTGGGCGTGGTGATGCAACCTCTATCACACTATTGCTCCATTGCATTTGGCAATTGCATTCGAACATGTTATAGGGCTTTCTGACCATTGTTTGACACAATGGAGTGTCATTGCATGTGTTCTTTTCAAGACCACAATGATCCACATGACCACACACACTCAAGTGGGTGTGGTGATGCAACCACACTGGTGCTCCATTGCATGTGGTCGTTGCATTCCAACACGTTATAGGTCTTTTTGTTGTGACAATGCATGTGTTCTTTTCCATACTACATTGATCGACATGACCACACACACTCAAGTGGGTGTGGTGATGCAACCTCTGTCACATTGGTGATCCATTGCATGTGGAAGTTGCATTTCAACATGTTCTAGGGCTTTCTGACCATGGTTTGACACATGGAGTGTCATTTCGTGTGTTCTTTTACAAACCAAAGTGATCCACATGACCACACACACTCAAGTGGGTGTGGTGAAGCAACCTCTATCACACTGGTTCTCCATTCCATTCCAATATTGCATTCCAACATGTTCTAGGGCTTTTCGACCATGATTTGACACATGGAGTGTCATTGCATGTCTTCTTTTCCAAACCACAAAGAACCACATGAACACACACACTCAAGTGGGTGTGCTAATGCAACCTCTGTCACACTGGTGCTCCATTGAATTCGAATGTTGCATTTCAACATGTTCTAGGGCTTTCTAACCATGGTTTGACAAATGGAGTGTCAGTGCATGTGTTATTTTCCAGATCACAATGATCCACATGACCACACACACTCAAGTGGGTGTGGTGATGCAACCTCTCTCACACGATGCTCCATTGCATGTGTAGTTGCATTCGAACATGTTCTAGGTCTTTCTGGCTATGGTTTGACACAATGGAGTGTCATTGCATGTGTTATTTTCCAAACCATATTGATCCACATGACCACATACACTCAAGTGGGTGTGGTGATGCAACCGCTATCACACTGGTGCTCCATTACATTCCAATGTTGCATTCCAACATGTTCTAGGGATTTCTGACCATGGTTTGACATAATTGAGTGTCATTGCATATGTTATTTTCTAGACCACATTGATTCACATGACCACACACACTCAAGTGGGTGTGATGATGCAACCTCTTTCACACTTGTGCTCCATTGCATGTGGCAGTTGCAATCCAACATTTTCTAGGGCTTTTTGTTGTGTCATTGCATGTGTTGTTTTCCAAACCACATAGATCCACATGACCACACACACTCTCAAGTGGGTGTAGTGATGCAACCTCTGTCACACTGGTGATCCATTGCATGTGGCAGTTGCATACCAACATGTTCTAGGGAATTCTAACCATGGTTTGTCACATGGAGTGGCATGCATGTGTTCTTTTCCAAACCATAATGATCCACAAGACCATACACACTCAAGTGGGTGTGGTGATGCAACCTCTATCAGATTGGTGCTCGATTGCATTCCAATGTTGCATTCCAACATGTTCAAGGGCTTTTTGACCACGGTTTGACAAACAGAGTGCCATTGTATGTGTTCTTTTCCAAACCACAATGATCCACATGACCACACACACTCAAGTGGGTATGGTGATGCAACCTCTGTCACATTGGTGCTCAATTGAATTCCAATGTTGCATTCCAACATGTTCTAGGGATTCCTGACCATGCTTTGACAAATGGAGTATCATTGCATGTGTTCTTTTCTAGACCACAATGATCCACATGATCACACACATTGAAGTAGGTGTGGTGATGCAACATCTTTCACACTGGTGCTCCATTGCATGTGGCAGTTGCATTCTAACATGTTCTAGGGCTTTCTGTCCATGGATTGACACAATGGAGTGTCATTGCATGTTTTGTTTCCCAAACCATATTGATCCATGGGACACCACACAAGTGGGTGTGGTGATGCAACCTCTGTTACGCTAGTGCTCCATTGCATGTGGCAGTTGAATTCCAACATATTCTAGGGATTTCCGTTGTGTCATTGCATGTGTTATTTTCCAAACCATATTGATCCACATGACCACATACACTCAAGTGGGTGTGGTGATGCAACCGCTGTCACATTGGTGCTCCATTACATTCCAATGTTGCATTCCAACATGTTCTAGGGATTTCTGACCATGGTTTGACATAATTGAGTGTCATTGCATATGTTATTTTCTAGACCACATTGATTCACATGACCACACACACTCAAGTGGGTGTGATGATGCAACCTCTTTCACACTTGTGCTCCATTGCATGTGGCAGTTGCAATCCAACATTTTCTAGGGCTTTTTGTTGTGTCATTGCATGTGTTGTTTTCCAAACCACATAGATCCACATGACCACACACACTCTCAAGTGGGTGTAGTGATGCAACCTCTGTCACACTGGTGATCCATTGCATGTGGCAGTTGCATACCAATATGTTCTAGGGAATTCTAACCATGGTTTGTCACATGGAGTGGCATGCATGTGTTCTTTTCCAAACCATAATGATCCACAAGACCATACACACTCAAGTGGGTGTGGTGATGCAACCTCTATCAGATTGGTGCTCGATTGCATTCCAATGTTGCATTCCAACATGTTCAAGGGCTTTTTGACCACGGTTTGACAAATAGAGTGCCATTGTATGTGTTCTTTTCCAAACCACAATGATCCACATGACCACACACACTCAAGTGGGTATGGTGATGCAACCTCTGTCACATTGGTGCTCCATTGAATTCCAATGTTGCATTCCAACATGTTCTAGGGATTCCTGACCATGCTTTGACAAATGGAGTATCATTGCATGTGTTCTTTTCTAGACCACAATGATCCACATGATCACACACATTGAAGTAGGTGTGGTGATGCAACATCTTTCACACTGGTGCTCCATTGCATGTGGCAGTTGCATTCTAACATGTTCTAGGGCTTTCTGTCCATGGATTGACACAATGGAGTGTCATTGCATGTTTTGTTTCCCAAACCATATTGATCCATGGGACACCACACAAGTGGGTGTGGTGATGCAACCTCTGTTACGCTAGTGCTCCATTGCATGTGGCAGTTGAATTCCAACATATTCTAGGGATTTCCGTTGTGTCATTGCATGTGTTCTTTTCCAAACCACAATGATCCACATGACCACACGCACACAAGTGTATGTGGTGATGCAAACTATGTCACAATGGTGCTCCATTGCGTTCCAATGTTGCATTCCAACATGTTCTAGGGCTTTCTGACCATGGATTGACAAATGGAGTCTCATTGCATGTGTTATTTTCTAGACCACAATGATCCACATGACCACACACGCTCAACTGGGTGTGGTGACGCAACCTCTTTCACACTGGTGCTCCATTGCATGTGGTAGTTTCATTCCAACATATTGCAGGGCTTTCTATCCATGGTTTGGTACAATGGAGTGCCATTGCATGTGTTGTTTCCCAAACCATATTGATCCACATGACCACACACACTCAAGTGGGTGTGGTGATGCAACCTCTGTCACACTGGTGCTCCATTGCATGTGGCAGCTGCATTCCAACATGTTCTAAGTCTTTCTGTTGTGTCATTGCATGTGTTCTTTTCCAAACCACAATGATCCACATGACCACACACAGTCAAGTGGGTGTGGTGATGCAACCTCTATGACAGTAGAGCTCCATTGCATTCCAATGTTGCATTCCAATATGTTATAGGGATTTCTGACCATGGTTTGACACATGGAGTGTCAACATGTGTAATTTTCCAAGCAACAATGAAACACATGACCACATACACTCAAGTGGGTGTGGTGATGCAACCTCTGTCTAGCTGGTGCTCTATTGCATGTGGCAGTTGCATTCCAACATGTTCTAGGGATTTCCGTTGTATCATTGCATGTGTTCTTTTCCAAACCACAATGATCCACATGACCACACACGCTCAAGTGGGTGTGGTGATGCGAACTATGTCACAATGGTGCTCCATTGCATTCCAATGTTGCATTCCAACATGTTCTAGGGCTTTCTGACCATGGTTTGACAAATGGAGTCTCATTGCATGTGTTATTTTCTAGACCACAATGATCCACATGACCACACATGCTCAAGTGGGTGTGGTGATGCAACCTCTTTCACACTGGTGCTCCATTGCATGTGGTAGTTTCATTCCAACATATTACAGGGCTTTCTATCCATGGTTTGACACAATGGAGAGCCATTGCATGTGTTGTTTCCCAAACCATATTGATCCACATGAACGCACGCACTCAAGTGGGTGTGGTGATGCAACCTCTGTCACACTGGTGCTCCATTGCATGTGGCAGTTGCATTCCAACATGTTCTAGGTCTTTCCGTTTTGTCATTGCATGTGTTCTTTTCCAAACCACAATGACCCACATGACCACACACAGTCAAGTGGGTGTGGTGATGCAACGTCTATCACACTGGTGCTCCATTGCATGTGAGAGCTGCATTACAACATTTTATAGGGATTTCTGACCATTGGTTTGACACAATGGTGTGTCATTGCATGTGTTTTTTTCCAAACCACAATGATCCACATGATCACACACACTCAACTGGGTGTGGTGACGCAACCTCTATCACACTGGTGCTCCATTGCGTTCAAATGTTGCACAACATGTTTTGGGGCTTTGTGACCATGGTTTGACACAATGGAGTGTCATTGCATGTGTTCTTTTCCAAACCAGATTGATGCACATGACCACACAAACTCAAGTGGGCATGGTGATGCAACCTCTATCCCACTCGTGCTCCATTGGATGTGGCAGTTGCATTCGAAAATGTTCTAGGGCTTTCTATTGTGCCATTGCATGTGTTATTTTCCAAATCACATTTATCCACATGACCACACACTCAAGTGGGTGTGGTGATGCAACCTGTTTCACACTGGTGCACCATGGCATGTGGCAATTGCATACCAACATGTTCTAAGGCTTTCTGAACTTGGTTTGACACATGGAGTGTCATTGCATGTGTTTCTTCCAAACCACAATGATCCACATGACCACACACACTAAAGTAGGTGTGGTGATGCAAACTATGTCACAATGGTGCTCCATTGCATTCGAATGTCGCATTCCAACATGTTCAAGGGATTTCTAACCATGGTTTGACACAATGGATTGTTATTTTATGAGTCATTTTACAAACAACAAAGATCCACATGATCACACACACTCAAGTGGGTGTGGTGATGCAACCTCTGTCACACTGGTGCTCCATTGCATGTGGTAGTTCCATTCCAACATGTTCTAGGGCTTTCTGTTATGTCATTGCATGTGTTATTTTCCAAACCACATAGATCCACATGATCACACACTTAATTGGGTATGGTGATGCAACCGTTGTTACACTGGTGGTCCCTTGCATGTGGTAGTTGCATACCAACATGTTCTAGGTCTTTCTGACCATGGTTTGACACATGTGCGTCATTGCATGTGTTATTTTCCAAACCACAATGATCCACATGACAATACACAGTCAAGTGGGTGTGTGATGTAACCTCTATCACACTGGTGCTCCATTGCATTTCGATGTTGCATTCCACCATGTTCTAGGGTTTTCTGACAATGGTTTGATACATGGAGTGTCAGTGCATTTATTCTTTTCCAAACCACAATGATCCATATGACCACACACACTCAAGTGGGTGTGGTGATGCAACCTATGTAATACTGGTGCTCCATTGAATTCCAATGTTGCATTCCAACATGTTATAGGGATTCCTGACCATGGTTTGACAAATGGAGTGTCATTGCATGTGTTCTTTTCTAGATCACAATGATCCACATGACCACACACACTCAAGTGGGTGTGGTGATGCAACTTCTGTCACACTGGTGCTCCATTGCATGTGGTAGTTGCATTCCAACATGTTCTAGGGCTTTCTGTCCATGGCTTGACACAAAGGAGTGTCATTGCATGTGTTGTTTCCCAAACCGTATTAATACACGTGACCACACACACTCTAGTGGGTCTGGTGTTGCAACCACTATCAAGATGGTGCTCTATTGCATGTGGCAGTTGCATTCCAACAAGTTCTAGGGATTTCTATTGTGTCATTGCATGTGTTCTTTTCCAAACCACAATGATCCACATGACCACACACACTCAAGTGGGTGTGGTGATGCGCACTCTATGTCACAATGGTGCTCCATTGCATTCCAATGTTGCATTCCATCATGTTCTAGGGCTTTCTGACCATGGTTTGACAAACGGTGTGTCATTGCATGTGTTCTTTTCTAGACCACAATGATCCACATGACCACACACGCACAAGTGGGTGTGGTGATGCAACCTCTTTCACACTAGTGCTCCATTGCATGTGGTAGTTTCATTCCAACATATTACAGGGCTTTCAATCCATGGTTTGACACAATGGATAGCGATTGCATGTGTTGTTTCCCAAACCATATTGATCCACATGACCACACACACTCAAGTGGGTGTGGTGATGCAACCTCTGTCACACTGGTGCTCCATTGCATGTGGCAGCTGCATTCCAACATGTTCTAAGTCTTTCCGTTGTGTCATTGCATGTATTCTTTTCCAAACCACAATGATCCACATGACCACACACAGTCAAGTGGGTGTGGTGATGCAACCTCTATGACAGTAGAGCTCCATTCCATTCCAATGTTGCATTCCAATATGTTATAGGGCTTTCTGACCATGGTTTGACACATAGAGTGTCAACATGTGTAATTTTCCAAGCAACAATGAACCACATGACCACACACACTCAAGTGGGTGTCGTGATGCAACGTCTATCACACTGGTGCTCCATTGCATGTGGGAGTTGCATTACAACATTTTATAGGGCTTTCTGACCATTGGTTTGACACAATGGTGTGTCATTGCATGTGTTTTTTTCCAAACCACAATGATCCACGTGACCACACACACTCAAGTGGGTGTGGTGATGCAACCTCTGTCAAGTTGGTGCTCTGTTGCATGTGGCAATTGCATTCCAACATGTTCTAGGGATTTCCGTTGTGTCATTGCATGTGTTCTTTTCCAAACCACAATGATCCACATGACCACACACACTCAAGTAGGTGTGGTGATGCGAACTATGTCACAATGGTGCTCCATTGCATTCCAATGTTGCATTCCAACATGTTCTAGGGCTTTCTGACCATGGTTTGACAAATGGAGTGTCATTGCATGTGTTGTTTTCTAGACCACAATGATCCACATGACCACACATGCTCAAGTGGGTGTGGTGATGCAACCTCTTTCACACTGGTGCTCCATTGCATGTGGTAGTTTCATTCCAACATATTACATGGCTTTCTATCCATGGTTTGACACAATGGAGAGCCATTGCTTGTGTTGTTTCCCAAACCATATTGATCCACATGAACACACGCACTCAAGTGGGTGTGGTGATGCAACCTCTGTCACACTGGTGCTCCATTGCATGTCGCAGTTGCATTCCAACATGTTCTAGGTCTTTCCGTTTTGTCAATGCATGTGTTCTTTTCCAAACCACAATGACCCACATGACCACACACGGTCAAGTGGGTGTGGTGATGCAACGTCTATCACACTGGTGCTCCATTGCATGTGGGAGCTGCATTACAACATTTTATAGGGCTTTCTGACCATTGGTTTGACACAATGGTGTGTCATTGCATGTGTTTTTTTCCAAACCACAATGATCCACATGATCACACACACTCAACTGGTTGTGGTGACGCAACCTTTATCACACTGGTGCTCCATTGCGTTCAAATGTTGCACAACATGTTTTGGGGCTTTGTGACCATGGTTTGACACAATGGAGTGTCATTGCATGTGTTCTTTTCCAAACCAGATTGATCCACATGACCACACAAACTCAAGTGGGCATGGTGATGCAACCTCTATCCTACTCGTGCTCCATTGCATGTGGCAGTTGCATTGGAAAATGTTCTAGGGCTTTCTATTGTGCCATTGCATGTGTTATTTTCCAAATCACATTTATCCACATGACCACACACTCAAGTGGGTGTGGTGATGCAACCTGTTTCACACTAGTGCTCCATTGCATGTGGCAATTGCATACCAACATGTTCTAAGGTTTTCTGAACTTGGTTTGACACATGGAGTGTCATTGCATGTGTTTTTTCCAAACCACAATGATCCACATGACCATACACACTTAAGTAGGTGTGGTGATGCAAACTATGTCAGAATGGTGCACCATTGCATTCCAATGTCGCATTCCAACATGTTCAAGGGATTTCTAACCATGGTTTGACACAATGGATTGTTATTTCATGAGTCATTTTCAAAACAACAAAGATCCACATGATCACACACACTCAAGTGGGTGTGGTGATGCAACCTTTGTCACACGGGTGCTCCATTGCATGTGGTAGTTCCATTCCAACATGTTCTAGGGCTTTCTGTTGTGTCATTGCATGTGTTATTTTCCAAACCACATAGATCCACATGAGCACACACTTAATTGGGTATGGTGATGCAACCGTTGTTACACTGGTGGTACCTTGCATGTGGTAGTTGCATACCAACATGTTCTAGGTCTTTCTGACCATGGGTTGACACATGTGCGTCATTGCATGTGTTATTTTCCAAACCACAATGATCCGCATACAATACAAAGTCAAGTGGGTGTGTGATGCAACCTCTGTCACACTGCTGCTACATTGCATTCCAATGTTGCATTCCAACATGTTCTATGGTTTTCTGACCATGGTTCGACATATGGATTGTCAGTGCATTTATTCTTTTCCAAACCACAATGATCCATATGACCACACACACACTCAAGTGGTCTTGGTGATGCAACCTCTGTCACACTGGTGCTCCATTGCATTTGGAAATTGCACACCAACATGTTCTAGGACTTTCTGACCATGGTTTGACACAATGGAGTATCATTCCATTTGTTCTTTTCAAAACCACAATGATCCACATGACCACACACACTCAAGTGGGTGTGGTGATGTAACCTCTATCACACTAGTGCTCCATTCCAACAGGTTCTAGGGCTTTCTGGCTATGGTTTAACATAATTGAGTGTCATTGCATGTGTTATTTTCCAAACCACATTGATCCACATGACCTCACACACTCAAGTGGGCGTGATGATGCAACTTCTATCACACTCATGCTCCATTGCATGTGCCAGTTACATTCCAACATGTTTTAGGGCTTTATATTGTGTCATTGCATGTGTTCTTTTCCAAACCACATTTATCCACATGACCACACACACGCAAGTGGGTGTGGTGATGCAACCTCTGTCACACTGGTGCTCCATTGCATGTGGAAGTTGCATTCCAACATGTTCTAGAGCTTTCTAACTATGGTTTGACACATGGAGTGTCATTTCATGTGTTCTTTTACAAACCAGAATGATCCACATGACCAGACACACTCAAGTGGGTGTGGTGAAGGAACCTCAGTCACACTGGTGCTCCATTCCATTTTAATGTTGCATTCCAACATGTTCTAGGGATTTTTGACCATGGTTTGACACATGGAGTGTCATTGCATGTCTTATTTTCCAAACCACAATGAACCACATGAACACACACACTCAAGTGGGTGTTGGAAATATGCCCAAGAGGCAATAATAAAATGGTTATTATTATATCTTTGTGTTTATGATGAATGTTTACATCCCATGCTATAATTGTATTATTAGGAAACACTAATACTTGTGTGTTTTGTAAACATAAAAGAGTCCCTAGTAAGCCTCTTGTTAAGACTAGCTTGTTGATTAATAGATGATCAGGGTTTCCTGATCATGGACATTGGATGTTATTGATAACAAGATCGTATCATTAGGAGAATGATGTGATGGACACACACCCATAGTAAGCATAGCATAAGATCAAGTCATTAAGTTCATTTTGCTATAAGATTTCAAATACATAGTAACCTAATCCTTCGACCATGATATTGTGTTAATCACAATCACCGGATGAGTGCTTTTATGACATCAAATGCTACTTCGTAACTGGGTGGTTATAAAGGTGGCATTAGGTATTATGAAAGTATGTGTTGAAACGCATGGATCAAGACTAGGATTTGTCCATCCATATGACGGATAGATATGCTCTGGGCCCTCTCGGTGGAATGTCATCTAATTAGCTTGCAAGCATGTGACTAGGTCACACGGGCTTACATATCACGGAACGAGTAAAGAGTACTTATCGGCAACGAGGTTGAACAAGGTATGGAGATACCGATGGTCGAACCTTGGATAAGTAGAGTATCGCGTGACAAAGGGAATTGGTTTCATATGTTAATGGTTCTATCGATCACGAAGTCATCGTTGAATATGTGGGAGCCATTATGGATCTCCAGATCCCGCTGATGGTTATTGATCGGAGAGGTGTCTCGATCATGTTTACATATTCGCGAACCATAGGGTGACACACTTAAGGTTCGATGTTGTTTAGGTAGATATGGAATATGTGTTGGAGACCGAATGTTGTTTGGAGTCTCGGATGGGATCCAGGACATCACGAGGAGATATAGAATTGTTCGGAGAATATGATTCATATAATGGAGATCATTTTATGGGTTTCGGAAATGTTCTGGAGTATTCAGATGGAGGTTCTAGAAGGTTTTGGAATGTTCCGAAAAGTTCTAGAAGGTTCCATAGTGTTTGCTTGAAAACCAAGAAAGAAACAGGAATACTTGGGGGAAGAAAACTCCCCCCTCCCTTGGCGCGCCAAACCCTAGGGGGAAAGGGGGCCAGCCCTAGGCCGCCTCCCCCTCTATATAAAGGAGGGGTGGGGTGCCTCCCCCCTTACACCTTCCACCCTAAACCATGGCCGCCTCTCTCCTCCACCACCCTCCTGCTCTGTCTTAGGCGAAGCCCTACAGAAATCTCTCTCCACCACCACCACCACGCTGTCGTGCTGCTAGGATTCCATGGAGATCTACTACCTTTGCTGCTCGCTGGAATGGGGAGAGGAAGGTCTACATCGACTCCGCACGTGTGACCGTCTGTGGAAGCGCTGCCGGAACGCGGCGCCGGAAGGATCGTCTACTTGATCTAGAGATCAGCAAGTGATCGTCTACATCAACCACGAGATCCAATCTCGCACAAGGCTTTCGGATCTACAAGGGTTAGTACAGATCTATCTCGTTGCACTTATCTAATAGATTAGATCTTACCTTTTCCTAGGTTGGATCTTGGTTCTTTTTGTTCTTGTGGTAGAATTTTTTTATTTTCCCTCCTACGAACCCATCAGTTGTATCAGAGTCGTGTCTATGCGTAGATCTATTGCACGAGTAGAACACAATGGTTATTGTGGGCGTTAATGCTTTTGTTGTTGTTGTCTTCACGTGTACTTTGCATCTTGCGGGGTGGTGGGATGAAGCGGCTCGGGCTAACCTTACATATCCTCGTACATGAGACTTGCTCCATGCTTGACGTGCAACTTGCATTGCACAAGTGGACTTGCGGGTGTCTGTCTCTCCCACCATAGTTAAGATTCAATTTACAATTAGCATCTGACAACACTTGTATCAGCGTTGTGGTTCTTGTTCGTAGGTAAGATCTGTTCTTATACGAAAGCCCCAAACCACGTAAACATGCAAAGAAAATTAGAGGCGTCTAACTTGTTTTTGCAGGGGCATGTGATGTGATATGGCCACGATGTGATTGTGAATATATTTGATGTATGCAATGATCCTTATTGTAATATGGCAACCGGCAGGAGCCTAATGGTTGTCTTTAAATTCTGTTAAGACATGCGTGTCTATTCATCATGTAATAGCTTTATTCCAAGTAGTTGTTATAGTTGCTATTAGTGATGGACAACCATGAAGCGGCGCCACTGACCTTGACACCATGCTGGTGATGATGGACATCATGTCCATGCTTTGGAGATGGAGATCAAAGGCACAAGAAGAAAGGCCATATCATGTCACATATTATGAATTGCATGTGATGTTAATCCTTTTTGCATCTTGTATTGCTCGATCGCGATGGTAGCATTATAAGATGATCCCTCTCACTAAATTATCAAGTAATAAAGTGTTTGTCCTTAGTAGGCACCGTTGCTAAGACTCGTCATTTCGAAGCATCTCGTGATGATCAGGTGTGATAGATTCTACGTGTGCATACAATGGGTGCAAGCCAGATTTGCACATGCGGATACTAAGGTTAATCTTGACAAGCCTAGCATGTACAGACATGGTCTCGGAACACGGAATACCGAAAGGTAAAGCATGAGTCATATGAATGATATGATGAACATGTTGATTGTTCGCCTTTGAAGCTACATCTTCTCTCATGAAGATCGGACTTGGTGTAGTGGATTTAGTTCGTGTAATCACTAAGGCAACATGAGGGATGTTGTTTTGAGTGGGAGTTCACTTAGTTAATTTAAGAATTAAATTTGAACTCAATTTGTCATAAACTTACTCTAAACTCTTTGCAAATATGTTGTAGATCATGGCGACCCCCTCCATCAATTTTAATGCGTTCCTAGAGAAAGAAAAGCTGAAAAACAATGAAAGAAACTTCACGGACTAGTTCCGTGGATTGAGGATTTTCCTCAGCGCTGGTCAGTTGACCTATGTGCTCGATGCACCGCTAGGTGACCCACCTGCAGAGGATGCCTCCGATGATGTTAAGAATGTTTTCATCACTCGGAAAAACCACTACTCCATAGTTCAGTGTGCCATCTTGTATGGTTTAGAATCGGAGCTTCAGAACCGCTTTGAGCATCGCGACCCTTTTGAGATTATCAATGAGCTCAAGCTGATCTTTGAGACTCATGCGGTCGTGGAGAGCTATGAGGCCTCCAAGAAGTTCTTTAACTATAAGATGGAAGAGGGAAGCTCCGTTAGCGAGCACGTGCTCAAAATGTCTGGGCACGCGAATAGGCTCCAAGAGTTGGGAATAACGATTCCTAATGCATTTGGGATTCATCGTGTCCTCCAATCACTGCCACCTAGTTATAAGAACTTTGTGATGAACTATAATATGCATTGCATGAATAAGACATTGCCTGGACTCTTCTCCATGCTAAAAACCGCTCAAGTGGAGATTAAGAAAGAGCACCAAGTGTTGATGGTTAATAAGACCACCCATTTCAAGAAACAGGGCAAGCCTAAGAACAAGGGCAACTTTAAGAAGGACGGCAAGAAAGCTGCCGCACCTGCTAAGAAGCCCAAGGCTGGTCCTAAGCCTGATACTGAGTGCTTCTACTGCAAGGGTGAAGGTCACTGGAAGCGCAACTGCCCCAAGTACCTAGCAGATCTGAAGAATAGCAACATCAAGAAGAAAGGTATATTTGATATACATGTTATTAATGTGTATCTTACTAGTAATCGTAGTAGTGCATGGGTATTTGATACTGGTTCGGTTGCTCATATTTGTAACTCGAAACAGGAGCTACGGAATAAACGAAGAATGGAGAGAGACGAGGTGACGATGCGCGTTGGAAATGGCTCCAAGGTTGATGTGATCTCCATCGGCACGCTCCCTCTTCATCTACCTTCGAGATTAGTTTTGAACTTGAATAATTGTTATTTGGTGCCTGCGTTAAGCATGAACATTATTTCTAGATCTTGTTTATTGCTAGATGGTTACTCGTTTAAGTCTGAGGATAATGGTTGTTCGATTTATATGAGTAATATCTTTATGGTAATGCACCTGAGATGAATGGTTTATTCTTATTGAATCTCGATAGTAGTGATACACATGTTCACAACATAGATGCTAAACGAATAAAAATGAATGATAATTCTACATACATGTGGCATTATCGTCTTGGTCACATTGGAGTGAAGCGCATGAAGAAACTCCATTCTGATGGACTTCTTGAATCAATTTATTTTGAATCACTTGAAAGATGCGAAGCATGTCTAATGGGAAAAATGACTAAGACTCCATTCTCTGGGATAATGGAGCGAGCTACGGACTTATTAGAAATAATACATACCGATGTGTGCGGCCCAATGAGCGTAGCATCGCGTGGTGGATATCGTTATGTTCTTACTTTCACGGATGACTTGACTAGATATGGGTATATCTACTTTATGAAACATAAGTCCGAGACTTTCGAGAAGTTTAAGGAATTTCAAAGTGAAGTAGAAAATCATCATAACAAGAAGATTAAATTTCTGCGTTCTGACCGCGGAGGTGAATATCTATGTTACGAGTTTGGCATGCATTTAAAGAAATGCGGAATAGTTTCGCAGTTGACACCGTCGGGAACACCACAGTGTAATGGTGTGTCCGAACGTCGTAATCGAAGTCTCTTAGATATGGTTCGGTCTATGATGTCTCTTACAGATTTACCATTATCATTTTGGGGTTATGCATTAGAGACAGCCGCATTCACTTTAAATAGGGCACCATCTAAATCCGTTGAAATGACACTGTATGAATTGTGGTTTGGCAAGAAACCTAAGTTGTCGTTCCTTAAAGTTTGGGGCTGTGAAGCGTATGTAAATAAGTTACAACCCGACAAGCTTGAACCCAAAGCGGAAAAAAGCGTCTTCATAGGATATCCTAAAGAAACAATTGGGTATACCTTCTATCATAGATCCGAAGGCAAAGTTTTTGTTGCTAAGAATGGATCCTTTCTTGAGAAGGAGTTTCTCTCGAAAGAAGTGACTGGAAGGAAAGTAGAACTCGACGAGGTTGTTGAACCTTCTCTTGGATTTGAAAGTAGCGCAGCACCGGAAGATGTTCTGTGCCGCCTGCACCAATAAGGGAGGAAGATAATGATGATGATCATGAAACTTCGAATGAAGTTGCTGCTGAACCTCGCAGGTCGACGAGGGTTCGTGCCACTCCTAATTGGTATGACCCTGCGTTGAATGTCATATTGGTGGACAACATCGACGACCCTGCGACGTATGAGGAAGCTATGATGAACCCAGATTCCGACAAATGGCAAGAAGCCATGAAATCCGAAATGGGATCCATGTACGAAAACCAAGTGTGGACTTTGGTGGACTTACCGGATGGCCGCAAGGCTGTCGAGAATAAATGGATCTTTAAAAGAAAAACAGATGCTGATGGTAATGTTACTGTCTATAAAGCTCGACTTGTCACGAAAGGGTTCCGGAAAATTCAAGGAGTTGACTATGATGAGACCTTCTCACCGGTAGCGAAGCTAAAGTCTGTGAGGATTTTGTTAGCAATCGCTGCATATTTCGATTATGCGATTTGGCAGATGGATGTCAAAACAGCATTCCTTAATGGTGACATTGAGGAAGAGTTGTATATGGTTCAACCCAAAGGTTTTGTCGATCCTAAAGATGTTGATAAGGTGTGTAAGCTTCGGTGCTCCATTTATGGACTGAAGCAAGCATCCCGGAGTTGGAATCAACGTTTTGATAAGGTGATAAAAAACTTTGGATTTATACAAACTTATGGAGAAGCTTGTATCTACAAGAAAGTGAGTGGGAGCTCTGTAGCATTCTTAATACTATATGTGGGTGACATATTGTTGATTGGTAATGATATAGAACTTCTTGAAAGTGTCAAGGCCTATTTGAAGAATAGTTTTTCGATGAAGGATCTTGGCGAAGCGGCATACATTTTAGGCATCAAGATTTATAGAGATAGATCAAGACGCTTAATAGCGCTTTCACAAAGTACATACCTAGACAAGGTTCTAAAGAGATTTAGAATGGAAGAAAGCAAGAAAGGGTTCTTGCCCATGTTGCCAGGTAAGACCTTGAGTAAGACTCAAAGTCCAGCTACGGCAGAAGATAGAGAGAAAATGAGTAAAATACCCTATGCCTCGGCCATAGGCTCTATTATGTATGCCATGATGTGTACAAGACCGGATATAGCACACGCTGTTAGTTTGACTAGCAGATATCAAAGTGATCCTGGAATGGAACACTGGACAGCGGTCAAAAATATCCTCAAGTACCTGAATAGGACTAAGGATATGGTTCTTTCTTATGGAGGTGATGAATAGCTTGTTGTAAATAGTTACACCGATACTAGTTGGAACACCGATCCGGATGACTCGAAGTCACGGTCTGGATACGTATTTATCTTGAATGGTGCTACACTGAGTTGGAGGAGCGCCAAGCAAAGCGTTGTGGTGAAATCTTCAACTGAGTTGGAATACATAGCTGCTTCGGAGGCTGCGCAAGAAGCGATATGGATGAAGGAGTTCATTACTGAGCTTGGTGTGGTTCCTAGTGTGTTGGACCCGATGGCCATCTATTGTGACAACACGGGTGCCATAGCCAATGCACAGGAGCCAAGGTCACATTGCAAGCTGAAGCACATCAAGCTACGTTTCCATGCTATTCGCGAGTATGTCCAAGATGGCGACATAAAGATTTGCAAAGTATACACTGATCTGAATGTAGCAGATCCATTGACTAAACCTCTCCCTAGAGCAAAACATGACCAACACCAGAACGCCATGGGTGTTAGGTACATTACAATGTAATCTCGATTATTGACTCTAGTGCAAGTGGGAGACTATTAGAGATATGCCCAAGAGGCAATAATAAAATGGTTATTATTATATCTTTGTGTTTATGATGAATGTTTACATCCCATGCTATAATTGTATTATTAGGAAACACTAATACTTGTGTGTTTTGTAAACATAAAAGAGTCCCTAGTAAGCCTCTTGTTAAGACTAGCTTGTTGATTAATAGATGATCATGGTTTCCTGATCATGGACATTGGATGTTATTGATAACAAGATCGTATCATTAGGAGAATGATGTGATGGACACACACCCATAGTAAGCATAGCATAAGATCAAGTCATTAAGCTCGTTTTGCTATAAGATTTCAAATACATAGTAACCTAATCCTTCGACCATGAGATTGTGTTAATCACCATCACCGGATGAGTGCTTTGATGACATCAAACGCTGCTTCGGAACTAGGTGGTTATAAAGGTGGCATTAGGTATTCTGAAAGTATGTGCTGAAGCACATGGATCAAGACTGGGATTTGTCCATCCATATGACGGATAGATATGCTCTAGGCCCTCTCGGTGGAATGTCATCTAATTAGCTTGCAAGCATGTGACTAGGTCACAAGGGATGACATATCACGGAACGAGTAAAGAGTACTTATCGGTAACGAGGTTGAACAAGGTATGGAGATACCAATGATCAAACCTCAGATAAGTAGAGTATCGCGTGACAAAGGGAATTGGTTTCATATGTTAATGGTTTTATCGATCATGAAGTCATCATTGAGTATGTGGGAGCCATTATGGATCTCTAGATCCCGCTGATGGTTATTGATCGGAGAGGTGTCTCGATCATGTCTACATATTCGCGAACCATAGGGTGACACACTTAAGGTTCAATGTTGTTTAGGTAGATATGGAATATGCGTTGGAGACCAAATGTTGTTCGGAGTCTCGGATTGGATCCAGGACATCACGAGGAGATACGAAATTGTCTGGAGAATATGATTCATATAATGGAGATCATTTTCTGGGTTTCAGAAATGTTCTGTGGTATTCATATGGAGGTTCTAGAAGGTTTCGGAATGTTCCGAAAAGTTCCAGAAGGTTCCATAGTGTTTGCTTGAAAACCAAGACAGAAAAGGGAATACTTGGGGGGAAGAAAACTCCCCCTCCCTTGGCGTGCCAAACCCTAGGGGGCAAGGGGGCCAGCCCTAGGCCGCCTCCCCCTCTATATAAAGGAGGGGTGGGGCGCCTCCTCCCCCTTGCACCTTCCACCCCAAACCCTGGCCGCCTCTCTCCTCCACCACCCTCCTGCTCCGGCTTAGGCGAAGCCCTGCAGAAATCTCTCTCCACCACCACCACCACGCCGTTGTGCTACTGGGATTCCGTGGAGATTTACTACCTCCGCTGCTCGCTGGAACGGGGAGAGGAAGGTCTACATCGACTCCGCACGTGTGACCGTCTGCGGAAGCACTGACGGAACACGGCGCCGGAAGGATCGTCTACTCGATCTTGAGATCGGCAAGTGATCGTCTACATCAACCACAAGATCCGATCTCGCACAAGGCTTTCGGATCTACAAGGGTTAGTACAGATCTATCTCGTTGCACTTATCTAATGATTAGATCTTGGCTTTTCCTAGATTGGATCTTGGTTCTTTTCGATCTTGCGGTAGAAATTTTTTGTTTTCCCTGCTACGAACCCATCAGTGGGTGTGGTGATGCAACCTCTGTCACACTGGTGCTCCATTGAATTCCAACATTTCATACCAACATGTTCTAGGGCTTTCTAACCATGATTTGACAAATGGAGTGTTAGTGCATGTGGTATTCTCCAGACCACAATGATCCACATGACCACACACACTCAAGTGGGTGTGGCGATGCAACCTCTACCACACGATGCTCCATTGCATGTGGAAGTTGCATTCCAACATGTTCTAGGTCTTTCTGGCCAGGGTTTGACACAACAGAGTGTCATTGCATGTGTTGTTTTCCAAACCATATTGATCCACATGACCACACACACTCAAGTGGGTGTAGTGATGCAACCTCTGTCACACTGGTGCTCCATTGCATGTGGGAATTGCATTCCAACATGTTCTAGGGCTTTCTATTGTGTTATTGCATGTGTTCTTTTCCAAACCACAATGATCCACATGAGCACACATAGTCAAGTGGGTGTGGTGATGCAACCTCTATCACACTGGTGATCCATTGCATTCCAATGTTGGATTGCGACATGTTCTAGGGATTTCTGACCATGGTTTGACACAATGGAGTGTCATTGCATGTGTTCTTTTCTAAACCACAATGATCCACGTGACCACACACACTCAAGTGGCTGTGGTGAATCAACCTCTATCACACTGGAGCTCCATTGCATGTGGAAGTTGCATTCCTACATGTTCTAGGGCTTTATGATCATGGTTTCACACATGGAGTGTAATTGCATGTGTTATTTTCCAAACCACAATGATCCACATGACCACACACACTCAAGTGGGTGTGGTGATACAACCGCTGTCACACTGGTGCTCCATTGCTTGTGGCAGTTGCATTCCAACATGTTATAGTGCTTTCTGACCATGTTTTGACCAATGGACTGTCATTGCATGTGTTATTTTCCAGACCACCATGATCCACATGACCACACATACTCAAGTGGGTGTAGTGATGCAACCTCTGTCACACTGGTGCTCCATTGCATGTGGAAGTTGCATTCCAACACGTTCTAGGCCTTTCTGTCCATGGTTTGACACAGTGGAGTGTCATTGCATGTGTTGTTTCCCAAACCATATTGATCCACATGACCACACACACTCAAGTGGGTGTGGTCATGCAACCTCTGTCACACTGGTGCTCCATTGCATGTGGCAGTTGCGTTCCAACATGTTTTAGGGCTTTTTGTTGTATCATTTCATGTGTTCTTTTCCAAACCACTAGAGCTCCATTGCATGTGGAATTTGCATTCCAAATGTTCTAGGGCTTTATAACGATTGTTTGACACAATGGAGTTTCATTACATGTGTTATTTTTTCCAAGCCACAATGGTCCACATGACCACACACACTCATGTGGGTGTGGTGATGCAACATCTATCACACAGGTGCTCCATTGCATTCCAATGTTGCATTCCCAGATGTTCTATGGCTTTCTGACCATGGTTCAACACAATGGAGTGTCATTGCATGTGTTCATTTCCAAACCACATTGATCCACATGACCACACACACTCAAGTGGGTGTGGTGATGCAACCTCTATCACACTCGCTGTCCATTGCATGTGGCAGATGCATTCCAACATGTACGAGGGATTTTTGTTGTGTTAGTGCATGTGCTATTTTCCAAACCACATTGATCCACATGACCACACACACTCAAGTGGGTGTGGTGATGCAACCTCTATCACACTCGTGCTCCTTTGCATGTGGCAGATCCATTCCAACATATTCTAGGGCTTTCTGACTTTGGTTTAACACATGGAGGGTCATTCCATGTGTTTGTTTTGAAACCATAATGATCCACATGACCACACACACTCAAGTGGGTGTGGTGATGCAAACTCTATCACAATGGTGCTCCATTGCATTCCAATGTTGCATTCCAACTTGTTCTAGGGCTTATTGACCATGGTTTGACACATGGAGTTTCATTGCATGTGTTGTTTTACAAACCACAATGATCCACATGAACACACACACTCAAGTAGGTGTGTTGATGCAACCTCGGTCACACTAGTACTCCATTGCATGTGGCAGTTGCATTCCAACATGTTCTAGGGCTTTCTAACCATGGTTTGACACATGGAGTATCATTGCATGTGTTCTTTTCCAAACCACAATGATCTACATAACCACACACACTCAAGTGGATGTGGTCATGTGTCACACTAGTGTTCTAATGCATTTGGCAGTTGCATTCCAACATGTGTTTTTGGATTTATGGCCATGGTTTGACACATGGTGCAACATGTGATGCAATGTTTGCCACACTGGTGCAACATGCAATACGGAAGGTGCTTTCCTAAGTGTTTTTGGTCTCTATGACCATTGTTTGACACATGGAGTCCCTAGAGTCATTTCATGTGTTCTTTTGCTAAACCACATTGACCCACATGACCATATTGCATGTGTTATTTCCCAAAACCACATTGATCCACATGACCACAAACACTCTAGTGGATTCTATGATGCAACTTCCGTCACACTGGTGCAACATTCCATGATATCTATATAATATCATATTTCTTTATGAAATATACACCCTATGATACATCATGAGACATATTTTCACATGATATCTATATAATATCATAGTTCTTTATAGTTTTTCCAGTTGTAGATAATTTGATGTAGGCCAGTATGCATTCCATTGTGAAAAACACGCATTTTCCATCTTTAAATCTGTTTCTATTTTCTATTTGAATCCTTAAGTCTATTTTGCCATTTGTTTTTTGATTCTACATAGTTTTTACCTCTCTTGTAGTCACAAACTCTCACAGAAGCTCAAACTTGTGCTCACTTTGCCTGCTACGCGTTGATTGGTTGACACAGTTGTCACGTGGATCATTCGCGCCTACCGTTGATCCTCTCTGATCCAGCGTGGATCGTTGCATGATGTCATGCCCTTCACACTACATCATGAGAACGCACGAAAGTCTGCTTTCCATCTACCCCCCTATTTTATCTGTTGGGTTTTTAAGGGGCGGGTATCTCTCAGTGAAACTTCTACAAGAAGGAACACTGATCAATACATTAAATAATTTGTCGAGTGGTCATGTCACGTTTAATCTTGTTTGAAAAGCCTACTACTCCACAACACGGCCCCGTGTCATCCACGGGCTCTCCCATTTTTACGTAGCGCGCCTGCAATCTCACTTCCAACAGGCCCCCACTACACAAACCTTCCACGCGTCAGTCGGAGGCCGAAGAGCTGCATACTGGGGCCCCAATTGGGCCCCTCGAGGAGACCTAAATGTCCCTGCATTTAAAACCCAACCGTCCTTATCGTGTCCTCCCCTCGCACTCATCCGCTCCTCCCTCTGCCCGATCTAGCAAAACCCCCACAATCCTCACCATACAGCCACCAACCTTCTCCATTCCGACGCCATGAATCCAGTGTGTGGAGGTGAGTCTGTGGGCATCACCGTAGTGGTGGTTGCTCCTGTTATGTGCGATTAGGTGCTTCCTGCTGTAGATCTAGAGGAGCATCATGCAGGACAGGGCGAGGAGGACGTCCAGTTCGACCCCTATGGGGCTATGTGCTCATCAGTGCAGACGACTTCAGAGCCCTCGAGGAGGGCAAGGAGTTCGACAAACACACTTTGCTCGTGTACCCGGAGGTACACCTATTTCTCCATGTTTCATATTTCCTACTCGAGTTGTAGATGTAGCTTTTAATCTATTCATGTACTACTTAATCTGTTCATGTACTCCTTAATCTTGTCCTAATGATTACATGCACCGTACAAACCGGTGCATGTAGAGATTTAGTCTATTCTGAATGAATCCACGTTGCATATTTATTAAGTTATCAAAAACACAAACAATCTTAATTTAGGAGGGAGCTCGGGAGACAACCGTAATGAACTGCTCAACCTGTATAAATATGTTATTGTTTTCAAAGCAAATTGGAATGGTTGTTCGAATATCTATTCATTATTTTGCCCACTTGTGTTTGCACTTTATCCATTACGGGTATATTCTAGTGATGTGGACTCTGACAAGGATGACATGGACAACAAGAGTCGCCATGTCATGAAGAAGCTCAAGAGCGGGAGAATCCGTTTCTCCACACTCAACTTGGGGAGCTCAGATGCCCTTTCTGTAAGAAAGGAGTGAACCCGAGGATTGCCAACTTGATTCCACATGCAGTTGGCATCAGTAAAAGCCTAGCGAGTAAACACAAGTCAGCGACCAAGGCTAAGCATGCTCCATATGTAAAATTCATGAGGGAGTATGCCAAGACCAGACTGGTGCCCCTCACCTAGGAATCGTGGCCAGGAACGACAACTTCTAGTCGGTGAACTCATGATTGTGCTGCCCTGGCCAATAATAATGTTTAATTGTCTTGCTATTGCTAGAACCTAAAACTATGTGGTGTGTTGAAACCTGATGCTATGCTACCAACACGTGTGTTGCAACGTTGCTTGATCGTGCTAGCTTACACTAGTGGCGGGCCTAGAAACTTCTAGAAGCCTAGGCAAACGAGTTTAAGTTCCCAAATTCTAGACAAAATGACATGCAATCGGCAAGCTTGGGCGGCTGCCCGCGTTGTAGGGATGCTAGGTCCTTCTATGCTTACACGTCCCTTGAATTATTTGGGCATAATGATCACAAATAGTTGTCCACTAGCTTCTGTCATGTCATGTTATGTCGTGTTAGCACTGCGCACCCACTGCAAAGCGGCAACAGGAAGGTGGTCTCTGTGACCGGTCTCCGCCATACCATCGCCACGTCGCACACCCATCCCATCCCTACAGGGAACGACCGCCCAATTTAAGCCCTAGGATTGGAAATCAACGTTGCTTTCCTGGTCAAACGTGCTTCCAATTTGGTAAGACCAGAATAATGTTAAATGAAATTTACGAAGCTCGGCCAACACCCCCCTTTTTACGCATCGCCTCCCATCCCCATAGCACAGCATTGTGCAAAAATCCCCAACTCGTTCCGCCGTTGCCGGCGCAGCCACCGCAAGAACCATCAACGCCGCCATCACCTCTGCCACCGCAAGAACGATCGACACCACCGCCGCTCCATACCACCACATTAGATTCTCCACCACCACGCCCAGTACCATCCACCGCCGCCATAGTAGCTTTTGCCATGGACGCAAAGTACGGTGTGTTCGGTGATAGGAGCGACTTCACTGACGAGTACACTGTCATTTCCCATGCACCACCGAGCTAACGGTTATCCACACTAATGCATCAACGGAGGTGGCCAAGGTCATCGCAATGTACGAGCGGTGCCTATAGGAGCCGATGGACAAGTAGAAGATCGTTGGCCTAGACCTAGAGTATACCGGTGATAGGAAGAGGGTGGCGCTTTTGCTGTTGTCCATGCGCAACCACTGCCTCTTATAACACGTATGTAGGGCCAAATGGGTATGCCTAGAGCTTCGCGAGTTCTTGCTCAGGAGGAAGATCTACTTTGCTAGTGTCGACATCACGAATGACACTCCACAGCTAGGGAGGAATCTCCTGGTTCATGTCATCAATCATGTCGATCTCCACCGTGTGTGGAGGTACTCAGACGATGATATGAGGAAAGCCGGCATGGCTAGACTCACTGACGACATCATCGAGTACGCCGGCATGAAGGTCGATTTCTCGAAGAACCTGCACAATCGATGGGAGTGGAGGTACCTAGATTATGATGTAATCCGGTACACGGCCAGGGATGCGTATGTCTGTTATGAGATGCTCAACAAGATCTGGCGGATGAGTGAGTGTGTTGTTACCACTACTAGTTCACATTCTTTTCCTAGTTTATCTCACATGTATATTGTAAGCATTCTGTGTGTTAGAACGGAGCTCGTATGATCCCTGCGCTACAGTATTAACTAGTATGAATTACATTTCCCTTTTTGTATGCTCAACATTCATACTTAGAAATTTTGTCTGTGCCCTTTGCATGCGGCAGAATCTAGAACTACCATGAAATGCCTAGGTTTATTACTAAATATAGCTACCTGAGATTGTGATGGGATCCACATGATCAGATTATAGTTTGAAAGTGCTCACAGATAGCTATCACACATAGTACTTATGAAAGAACATGCATGTCTATGGACACATTCATAAAATAAGATGCTATCCAACTCAGCACACTGTGCTTGGCTATAGTGGCATAAACATAATTCCTGTTATAACAAAGGACACAGTCATAACAAACCCCAGATAATAGTTCAAAAGTGCTCACAGATAGCTATCACAGATACTCACATGGTAATTGTGAAAGAACATGTTTTCATAAACAGAACAAGCCCCATACAAACACAACAATCGTGCACTAACATACTATGTCCTACGGGAGATCCTAGCCTGTTGGAATGATTGGTGGAGAAGACGACCGATCCTAGGTTGACCTCGTGCGCTTGAACCAGCTTGTAGATTCATCTCCATTCTCGCATTTGGGGCAGACCACTTGCCTTGGTGGTGGTGGTGGTTGAAGGTGGCGTTGCCTGGAACAAAACAATTTGATCTGGAGATATAGATCATGGCTAACATATCCTTCAATTGCAGAATACTTCAGGTTAGGATCATAAACTGGCTTATCCTCCTATAAATCATGCCCTAAATGCCTCCACCTACATTTTGGGAATTTTTCCTTCATGTCAGCGTACCATGGGTCGATGAGTTTGGATGCAAGATCGCCCATCCTAGTCCTGCTGCCCTTCCCTGGGATCCAGTAAATATCATGGATGTCCACTCTGTACTCTTTTCGGATGTCAATTCTGACAATAGGGGTGGCAAGCATGGTAGCGTCACCCCTGGTGTCAACACTAGTAAATGTTATCTGGTAGTTGACGAGAAAGTCATGAAAGAGTGACCTAGTTCTTTTGCCCCGCCTGCATGAAATGAATTCAGACAAATAATGTAACAAGAACTTTTGCAAACAGATGATCCGGGAACAAAAGAACAGCAACATGTACATGTTCCCGTCCCCCTCCTCTCAATAAGGCTAGTATACAAAGACGTGCCCCCTCATGGATAGTTGCACCACAACGATCTTGCACTGTTCGCGGCTATACTCGAGGTCGAGACTGATGAACTTGATTTCTTTGAACCGCAGCCAATTCTTGAATGTGGCTAGAGTGCGTTGCACTGTTTCAGGGTCAGTGGTGTAGACGACATTGATCTTCTTCCTCCATGGGCTTCTATGGGAATTTTGCAGTCGTTATCATGTTAACGTTTCGGACATCCGCTGGTCCATGACTATAGGAAAGAGGGAAAGGAGAAGCAGAAAGAGTGTGTTGTCATGGTGGAGGAAATGGATGAGGTCATGGAGGAGGAAGACAATGAGTCCGCGGCAGAGGAAAGGAGCGGGAGAAGTGAACCTACTTAATGCAAGATTGCAACTGCCCTTCCTAAAATGTGGAATGGTTCACGACCATTCATAGTGGGGGTGGAGGTTGAGGAAAATGGTGGTTTTAAATGACAGTGCTAGCGTTGCCTGAAATTAGTTCTATGCCACCTGTATGTAGTGGACTCAAGGTCTTCCATGCACGATCTAAGTCAAATGTAGTCATGTTTGCATGTGCTGACTTTCACTCGCTGATAGGTGGGACCATACTTTTTTATTACTATTAATTTTTTCACTTCCTGTAGACGGTTCTTGTGCCCACCCTCACTAATTACAACACCCCCTTCCTTGTCTTCCATGTGGATGAGACTAGCGGCGGCTGTTCCTCACTCCCTACTCGAACAACTAATCCCCTCCCTGATTCCATCCTCTCCTGAATCCATCCACCTCCAGATCCCACCACCTTGATTAATCTACAGGATTCTAGACTCCATTTGCCGCCATGGGTAAATATTGGGGTAGCAGTAGGCTCAAGCGTAAGGAAGACGAACACGATGACGCGGATAGTCATGGAGACCGCCACCGCGAGGTAAAATCCCATTCAAAATTCTTCTTACTGACTATAAGTAACACGGAGGTACACACACATCCCTGCACATCATTACGGCTTCAATGATCGAAGATGTAGTAGTAGATTCTGATCTTGGATCACAACGATGGTTCCTGGAACCTCTCAGAGGCAGCATGAAACAGGTTGCTGAACTCATGTGGATTCATATTAGGGGAGCACTAAACAATGTTGGTGACACAATAGAGCATATGGGGACACTTCTTTCTTCATACCCATCTCTGAGCTGTCACATTTTCTTGAGGTCCGAGTGTCCATCCAAAAACCCAGTAGAACAAGTTTGGAGTAGAGTTGATAATCTGAAGGAATAATCTGTGTTTCTTAGGATCAACTATCATTTCTTCCATGGAGCCCCTAGAGCTATTGAAACTGTAATTGCTCCAACAGCCCTGGGTCCCGCTCCTGCTGCTGGTGGTGGTAGTGGTGGAGCTGATGAAGAACTAGCTGATTCTCCTGCTAGTGAAGCTGATGAAATACTTGTTGATGTTGCTGCTAGTGAAGCTAACGAAATACTTGCTAATGCTGCTGCTAGTGAAGATGACAAAATACTTGTTGATCCTGCTGCCGAAGTCTAGGAAGAACATGCTGGTGTTGTTGCTGAGGTGCCAGTACTTCCAATGTTGATAGGAGATTGTCTGTTTGTTGCACACTCACGCGCCTATTAAGTTGACCCTCCAGATCTGACCTAGAACCGAATGCACGTCAAGGGGGGGCTCTGCCATTGGCTCATTAGTGGGGTTGTACAATTTGATAGAGAATGAGAGACGACCAAATATAGCATTTTGGGTCGTTCCGACGATACCACCAGCTCTAGATACCTAGTGCTCAACTGGCAGATCCTATGAACCATTTATCTTTATCTTTATCTTTATTTTTCCCCTAGTGCTAATTAGTAAATGCTTCTTTGGTCAAGACTCAATTACGCTTATTTGTGTAAGACTAAGCTTTGCTTATTTGTGTTAGCACAAGTTAAGATTATGTGTGTAATACTAAGTTAGGCCTAACGGTGTAATATTCAGTGAAGCCCAGGTTTCCTTTCCCTGCCCATAATAGCAGAATTGCAACATGAACGGACAATGGTAATGTGCACACTAGACATTTTGCTTAGGATAACAATCACTTCAAGTTAACTATAGTTTCAAGATTACTATCCAGGAAAGTAAGGTTCCACGATCATATAAAATGAATATCTCATACAGACAGCTAGCAACATTGCCGATAGTGTTATTGTTATGAATGATACATGGTATACTCATTTTAACACACAACTAGAATGTGCCACCTATTGATGATTGATGACATGGATCTAGGTTCTCTTTGTGTATTTTCATTGAATTGATCATCGATTTGTTCCCATATTTTTGGCAATAACTGATGAACTCCACTCTCTTAGTAACATGCTTCATCAACGAGCCCTTGTTGATGTAATGAAAAGTACATACCATGGTATTCATTGTCATTCCATTTAGGTTATCTATGTTTCTTCATCACAGAGCTACTAATTTTAAACGAAAATCTAGTAAAAACATATTTGTACATGTTCTTCTACCACAATCACAAGAAGAAAACCGGATGGAATTTCACCTTGTTGGCGTTGTGCCAAATAGAGTGGACGCGGCCTTGGGGTTCGGAGAGGAAGGCACGGTGGCTGGTGCGGGTGCGACCATGGCGATGGCGAGCTCGGATTCGGGAAGAGGACAACATGACCGAGCATGTTCGGCATCGTGAAAAATATCACACGAGAATGAATTCTCGTCCCCGTGCAATGCCATGGGTGCAGCCATGGTGAGGGCACGCTCCGATTTGGGATGGGGAGGAGAGTTGGGCTGAGAAGGTTCGTCCACATCCCGGATCACACCACCAAAGGAAATGGTGTCCCAGCTCCACACCATGGCCATGACCACAGATCACCGCTCCGGGGAAGAAGAAGACGACATAATGAGGAATGGCTCCAAGCGCCAATGCTGCAAGTCTACATGGCAGCCACGATGGCAGCGAGATAACGGTCAAAACTGATAGGGGGCCAATTGATGGGCATTATCATGATATTATGTATTCAAACGTTATGTTGAATTCATGCCGAAAAAGACCCTCCAAGCATTTGGCACGCCAACTATGGGTAACACGATCCGATAACAACCAACTCGGGCCCCACTATGCCTTGGCATCTCAACTTTGGGGCTGCAAAATGAAAAACTCAATAGGAAGGCAGTGAAGTAGCGGATGGTGGGATTCTGTTTGGCAGACTTCTTCCGTGGGGAGTTGAAATTGCTGTAGATGAAAAATTTCTCCCAAACATGCATTGACTGTTGAAGAGTCCTCAGTAATGTTGAGTTCTTCCACAGTGGAGAAACCAAATCAAGAACAAAATTCATTGAAAGTACGATTTTAAGGGTGTCCATTCAGTTGGAAACTCACAATGCAATTGCGACCATGGGTAGCATGGTCGTCATTGAAACTCGAGAGGAACTCGAGGGTGGCCTGCTTGAACTTGTTAGTGTTGAGAGTACTAAAGACCTCCATGCCAGCAGTGTTAACCATCATCTTAAAGTCGCCCAACAAACCATTGTGCGAGAGGAACTCCCCGTTCACCGACTCCATGGGTAGCACGGAGCGAGTACTCACTCTTGCGCACTCCTTGTTGTAGTTGGCCTTCAGGGCTTCCCTGGCGCATGATTTTCCCTAACATCATTGTTACTAAAAATTTCACCACAAAAGTATAGGCATAAGGTTTCTATGATTTCAACAAACAATTCCAGGTAAAAACTTTGAATCCTAATGTGTAGAATCAACAAGAATCTCAAAATAATATGAAATCAACTAGATAGTTAGTGTGAGAGTTTCAACCATGGATTTCTAAAAATAAAGCATGGATCATGTGAGAAACATACTGATGTGAAGATTCGCCAACTCAAATGAATGAAATCGATGAAGAATAGAAGATTCTAGATGATTAGGATTAGAGTTTGAAAGAGAAAGAGAGAAAAAGAGGCTGGTTTAGAGCTTCCCAGCCAACCACCATTATTTTCAAGATGTCATACAGTCGGAACGGGTGGAAGGTACGGGGCCATCCCACCCGTTCAACGGTCATCACCGTTGGATCAGTTAGGGTTTAGGAGATCAAACCTGGATTTGGTACAGGCAGGTGGTACGGTGCGTTCGGTCATACCGATGATCGCTACGAGCTCAATGACTTCTTGGAGAAAATTCGCAAATTGGTCGAGGATTGGTATGGGCACATGGTATGGGGGTACCCGGCCATATCAATGATCATCTCTTTTACTATGATTCATCGCATAATTTCTCATTTCTCTCAGAGGGTTGGTATGGGCACGCGATATGGGCAGGCCATTCGCACTACTGCTCATTAGGTCTCCGGTAGCTTCTGTTTTTCAATGCTTCTTCTTCCTTTTTTCGAACATTTACCTTCTCATTTTAAAAACAGAACTCCTCTATAAAACTAAGCATTGATAAATAAAATAAGACAACTAAGAATTAAAACTTCTAAAAAATAACTAATTTATTAAGGATGGGTTGACTCCCATCAAGCATTTTATTTAGAGAGGGTTGATTCACTCAACCAAATTTTGGATTGGAGATACTCACCTTTACCTACATAATATTAATATTACTTACTTCTTGAGAGTGCTTATCAGGTGGCATGTATTTTTCACCATCTTCCCATTTCTTCGAGAAGTGATGAATTATTTGATCATCATAAATATTGAAGAAAAAATCCCACTGGTGCAATCAACGTTTGCACCTGCAGTACTAAGAAAATGTCTCCAAAGAATGATAGACAGTTTGTCATCTTCAAGCATATCAAGTATGATGAAATCAGTCAATATAACATCCTGATCAATTCGTAGAAGAACATCTTGAATCATCCCAATAGGGTTTTTTAGTGGTCTTGTCACCCATTTGTGAAGTAATGGAGGTAGGAGAATACTCACCAAGATCTAAAATTTAATAAAGTGAATATGGCACTACACTAAAACCTACACTCAAATCACATAAAGCATTATGAATGCTACTTTTTCTCTTTGCGCGCCTGTTCTTCTTGATACCAGGGTGTCCCTTGTGATCCTCGCGTTCTATACCTCGTCTAGTAACTATGTTTGTAGAAATGGCTTTGCTAAAATTATTTTAACTTAGAATCAAAGCTTGAGTATTAGATATTTTATCACATTGGACTTTAAACATCCTAATGTCTTTATCTACATGTATAGTAGCATGTTCTAGATCATCGAAGGTTGTTGTTAACTCATTAATATTTTTTTCATGGAAAATGAGATGTTTATTAAAATGATGTCGGAATTGGATTTGTTGATGCTTGCACAGTTGCAAAGCTAAACTCATCTCATCTTCATTTATAAAGGTTTGGATCACATTAACTTTGTTTTATTTAACTAGTTCAACATGTATACATTTTTCCTTCATGAATGTATTAACCTCGGCCATGAGTTCAGGTGTTATAAAGATCAAACCTTTCTTTGGTTTGACTTCCACGTTGGAATTATATTGTTCACCATTGATAGATCTTACCGACAAAAGATTCATTGCTTCCTTCGCTATTAGCTCATTCAAATATCCTCATGCGGCTGAGTCAATCATTTGTTTAATTTCATCAGTAAGCCCATTATAAAAATAATGAACAATTAATTCTTCTAAAAAACCATGATTAGGGACCCTCATAAGTAGTTCAAAGAATCTTGTCCAAGCTTGTGCTAAACTTTATCCAATATTCTAAAAAAATGGTTATATCACGCTTGACCTACACCATGTTATTAAACGAAGTGAATCTTTGCATAAATTCTCTAATTCTGTCTTTCTAGGTATTTCTAGGTAGTAATAGTTCTATCTAAGGATTGTAGCCATATTAAAGATTTATCTTTCAAGGACCAACGGAAAAGTTTAAGAAGGACAAACTCTTTAAGTAGTCCTTCTAGTCCCAAAGCATTGCATATTTCATTGACCTTTGTTAAATGGTGACTAGGATCTTCATCATCCCTTCCCACAAAAAGCATCTTCTTACAACATACGAATTAATTCAGGATCTAGCTAAAATTCAATGCCTTTTATATCATGATAAAGTATAGGTTTTCTTTTATAAAGCACAAAAGGAGATCTAAATTCCTTCAAAGTTTTAGGATTTTTTGCTGTAATGATGATAGATAAATCTGTCATCAAAGAAATTAAGGTGTTCACATCTACAACACATGAGTTAGAATTTTTTTCAAAATTTCCAAGTGTCTTTCGGTTGGTACACATTCAATATAAGGAGGTACAAAAGTTCTTTCTGAATGCGTATATCCTCTATCTTCAACAGAGATCATTTGTGGTTGGAACACTTACAGTTATCAAGAAACAAACAGTTGGCACTTAGCTTCCTGACAATGACGCCATAAGATAGCTTGATGTCCTGCAAGAACACATGTTTGTTAGAGAACGTTTTCGTGAAAGTATTGTTTCTTGTTTTCATATCGAATCCCAACAAGGAACTTAGGAAAGTGTTTATCTACAACATTTCTGTCGCACTCAAGGTGTCACTAGTCTTAAGTGAATTGACTGCAAGAGTTGAGATGGAGAAAGAGTGAGTGTGAATGTAATCCCCCGGACCTCATGCTCTAAATCACAAGTCGGTATAACCAACAAGTGGATGAAGGATGTACTACAGTGGAGGCCATTAGGCCTCCCACAAGTAGGCCCGCCAAAACGGCGCAGGGCACGGTACCGGCCAACCATCCCACCCACTTTTATGGTTATAGCTTCATGTCCGAGGAATGTGACTGTCTGGCCTATGAGTCAAACATGCACAAATGAGTATGTATGCCAGCGACATACAAACGTACATCAGAGCAATTTCATCTAGAAAGAAATAGAAATATATTGCAACGCTATTATGGAAAGAATCAAATATAGATAGATACTAGTAATATTTTAGGATTATATCCTCATACATAACTCAAGAAATCATCAGGCGGAAGCAGAAAACACAAATCTGAGTACGGATTAAGAATCAAATCGGCATAAGATGCCATGAAATAAGCACATTCCCACCTACAGATCTCAAAGATCTACATCCCTGGAATCTCTACGCAAGAGGATCCTTGCCTCCATCATCGGCCTCATCAGTGTAGTAGCCTCCATATTTATATACCTGAAAATCTAATCAATAAAGTGTGATACCCTAGGGGCACACTTAGCAAGTCTTTATGCAACTAAAGTGATAACCTTGGTTGACGCGATTGCAACGAAAGATAAAAATATCTAATAGTTCTATAGAGACACGCTACAACATCCTCCTAACCAAACATAGGCGGATGCTCATTATTTAAAATCCAACAGTTATAGATGCATCATAAAGTAAACATATCCCATCATGTTTCTCGCTTACCAAACGAGAAGGAGGAAGAATACCCCATCTGTTGGTAATTTTATTAACCATTCCATGAGTATTTCACTAATTACTAGTCAAGTTTAGTCAAGATAAACATGGTACTTTAGTTATAGTTATCTATGATCGAAAAACTATGCTCCAAATCGTCCATAACCGTGGACACGGCTTTCAGAAAGATTTACCCTGCAGGGGTGCACATATAGCAACACACGCACGATCAACCTCAGGAAAAACCAAATGAAAAGCAACAACGCATCACGACAGAGCATTTGGAATATTCAAAAATGATTTCAGGGGCCACCCCACTAAGCTATCCACTATGAAGTCAGCCAGGATCTGAGATGGACCAAGTGGTTTGCGAGAATGGCTGAGAAAGACTAGGAACCCGAAAGTGTGACTAGGCTTGTCCAGACAACATAATCGTGTCACGATCCAAAACAATACTGTAGTAAACCGGTCCTCAAGCAATCGTAGTAAATAAAGCAGTAAATCATGGCATAAGTACAGGATATTAGTAAATCCCCAAACTAATTGTGGACCCAAGAAATAAGATGTGAGTCAAGCTCAGGCAAGGGGGATCCATAAAGTCTCCCACATGTGGATAGTGCGATAGTCAAGAAACAAGCATCAAGTACTCGGGTCCTAGGTGGACACAAGTGAGCGGATAAAATCCAAATCTCAAATATGCCCATCGATGCCTCTTTCTTTACTTATCACATTACTACATAGTTTAACTTGTTCAGGTACCTCGTTATCCACATAAGTCTGCACAAACCCTACTCATGCAATTGTACGACTCACATGGCTCAAATAATTCCTATATTTAAGTTTGATAGGATGGAGGGTACAAACTTTAGTGGGGTTTAAAAATAAAGGTTGTGTAGTACTTGGGATTGCAATTTAATTAATGATGCAAGAATAAATATAGAGTCATAGGTTCTATATGTAAATAAAAGCATGGGGAAATTCTTGCCTGGTAGCTCAGCAGTGGGATAACTGGGTTCTGGATAATACTATGATGCCTCCTGATAAATTACTTGATCGACATCTATCCAGAATAAAAAACAAACAAACAAGGGAAATAATAAATAAAGTGCACAAACATATGAAGCATATGCATCACGAAAAACATGATATACCATGATGAAATGATGCACAATTGCATGGTATAACTTGGCATAGCATTGGTGAAGCATTATCAACAAAAAGGAAATAATTCTAATTTTAATTATTCATTTTGTTAATGAATTTTCTTCTATTAATGTATTATAAATGCATGAAACAGGATGTAAAAACAAGTATAGATGGCATAATTAGAAGGGCTCATCACAATTAGAAGGGCTCATCACGCTGATCGATTTAGACATATTATTTGTTGAATTCAGAATTACTGTTCATAATATATAGATTTAATAGGAAAAGGACATTTATGGTATTTTAAATAATTTCGAAATTTTATTTGCCCCAAAACAATTTTGGATAGCATATTATTACCCCTTGCGTTTTTATGATCATAATACATACATAATATGTATTAATTGAAAAATAGTGATTTAAATTATAATAATTGCATCTTATATAGGAAAATGGTAAAATTATCATTAATGTGAATAATTAGGGGCATTTCTAGAATTTCTTGAAAATGTATTTGAATTCATCTCTTAAAAATATTTATGTTTCGTTTGAAAGTTTTTACAAATTCCAAACATATTTGAAGTTATGAATTTAAATTTGCGGTTGAATTATTTGAAATATTAAAAAAGATTGTTTAAATAAATAGAATAAAAGAGGAAGTGGGCCATCGGGGTTAGTGGGTCGCGGCGCTGGTTGCCTGCGGGTGGTGGATAAAGCACTTGGTCAGCCCATCTGGAACGGTCAGTTGAGGACTACGGTTTTAGAAGCAAAACATGCCAGGGGCTTTTCTGCAAAAGCTTCTAGTGCTTGACTAACAAATTGAAGTTTGTCTGCGCATAGCTGCTAGCTCAGTCGATATTTAATGCATGATTCCGAGTGATCTAGGTCATCATTTTGAGAAAACTCGATTCTACGCGAAGCCGGTACATAGGAAATGAGATGTCCGTGAAGATATGCTCCGTAGGGACACTGATAGGGGCGAGAACTAATCGATTAATAGAGGGATAAAGCCCAGGCTAAACTGACAGATAAGGAGTGAAGAAAGACAGTTTAACAACGAGTTTTCTGATCTTTGGAAGATTTTTGAGGGTGATGCAGACCTTCGATTGACGTGTGGTTTTTACCGGTGTGCAGACGAAATTACGGGTATCAGAGTCCGGTGAGGAAGCTTCACCGGAGGAGGTACAGGACGTCGGTAAACAGGGGAAGAATAGAGGTCCTATGATGCTGACACTATTGTTGTTGTCGGTGTGTGATCTCCGAAACCGACAGAGGATGCGTGCGGTGGCACGATCTTTCGAGGATGCGCACATTCATGATACTGCACCAAATCACTCGTGTGGCAGCACATTGGAAAGAGTGAGGCACAGGCTAAATCTGAGTTTCATCGGGACAGTATGGATTGGTCTAAGAACACATTTTATCTTGATATCTAAATGAGGGATCATCTTATAATGCTACCAAAAGCGCCAAACTAGCAATATAAGATGCTAATGTGTGAAGTGAGGTGATATGGTCCATGCATTTGATCTCTATCATTTGCATCGTGGTATGATCTCTATCATTCCTTTGTGTGTAAGGCCAAGGTCTATGGAACTTACACGTTAAGTGAGTTGTAAGAGTATCTATCATACATCTACTTACAACAATACCATATCAAGACACTAGCCCAGCAACGATCTAAACTAGACGCCTCTAATTTATCAATTGCAAGTTTTACGTGGCTTAGGGCTTTCGGAGATAGAACCGGTCTTACCTATGAACATGAACCACAACGAGGATAACCAAGTTATTAGCAGCTCGTTGTAAATCAGATATTGACTATAGTAGGAGAGACAGACACCCGCTAGCCACTTATGCAAAACTAGTTGCATGTCAGTCGTGGAACCGGTCTCATGTACGATGACATGTAAGGTTGGTCCAGGCCGCTTCATCCCACTATGCCATCAATATCCAAAGTACATAGAAGATGCAATAACATGATCATCATCGCCCACATATAAACATATGTGTACTACCCGTGCAAAGCACCTACGCATAGATCAGGCTCTGATGCCACTGTTGGGTCCGCAACATAGAAAACAAAAAATTTCCTACGATGAGAACTATACGCCAAGATCTATCTACTAGATACAGAGCAATGGGTGGATATACATCCATGGATAACTTACCCTCCAAGACAACGAGTTTTGTTAATGAGTAGGAACTCGTGGTTGATGTAGTCGTACGCTTGCCGATCTCAAGATCGTGTGGAAGTCCGAGCGCCGCAAATCAGCAGCGCACCGTCCTCGCACACACGTTCAAGCCACCGGACAACCTCCACCTCCTCGCTCCAGCGATCCAGCGGAAGCAACAACTCCTTCCAGACGAAATGCCACCGGAAACATGTATCTCGCTAATCCGAGACCATAGGGGAATAATTCTAGAGGGGGGGAGATATCCTTCACAAGGAGGTGTGAGGATGAAGGAGGGAATGGGTGGCCTTTTATAGGAGGAGGGGGGTGCCCCCTCTCTCCATGGCCGGCGCATGGGGGGGTGACCCCTCACCTCCCCCATTCATGTGGTGGTAACCCCTCCACATTAAAATGCCTCTTCACATTCCCTTTTAAAGTCTCCACTTTAAATGCATTAAATTTCTCCAAATTTAATGCTCTCTCATTTAATAAAACTCTTTTTATTAAATTTATTCAGAATTTTGTTAATTACTTTAATTAACAAACATTCACATATAGCCCCTTGCAATATTTCAATATCACATGCAGAACCACCTTCTGCAATTTCACCCGAAACAATTTCCGGTTTCTATTGAAACAATTCCTGCGCTTTGCAATTCTTTTGTCTGAAACATATGTGCTCCAAAATGGTGTCCGGTAACTCTTAAGTGTGCCACCCTATGGTTCGCGAATAATGCAGACATGATTGAGACCCTTCTCCGATCAATAATCAGCAGCAGGACCTGGAGATCCGTACTGACTCCTACACATTCAACGATGACTCCTGTGATCGTGAGAACCTTTAACGCTTGTAACTAAATCCCTTTGTCTCTCGATATATTACATGTCCGAGATTCGATCATCGGTATCTCCATACCTAGTTTGATCTCGTTACCGACATGCACTCTTTTCTCGTTCCCGTGATATAACATTCTAGTGATCACATCACTTGCTTGCAAGCTATCCTAATGTGATATCACCGAGAGGGCCCAGAGTATATCTATCCGTCATCTGGATTGACAAATTCCGCTCTTGATCCATGAGCCTCAACATAACACCTTCGTAGTACTGAACACATCTTTATAGTCACCCTGTTACGGTGTGACGTTTGATGTTATCAAGATACTCTTCCGGTGTTAGCAATTAACATGATCTCATGGTCTAAGGATAAAGATTACTTCGTATGATGTTATAGCAATATAAACATAATGACTTGATCGTAATTCTATACTTCGGATGAATGTTCATCACGTCATTTCACAAATGTTGTGACCTTGTTATTAACAACATCCAATGTCCATGATCAGGAAACCTTGATCATCTTGTTAATCAGCAAGCTAGTCTATAAGAGAGGCATAACTAGGAACCCTTTTTGTTTATTAAACACACATGTATTAATGTTTCCTATCAATACAATTATAGCATGCAAAATAAACATCTATCATATACAAGGAATACATAATAACAACTTTATTATTGCCTCTCAGGGCATATTTCCTTCAGTCTCCCACTTGCACTAGAGACAATAATCTAGTTTATATAGTGATAAATCTAACACCCATGGAGTTCTAGTGTTGATCATGTTTTGCCCTAGGGAGTACGTTAGTCAACGGATCTGCTACATTCAGGTTCGTGTGCACTTTACAAATCTTTATATCTCCATCCTTGACATGCTCGCGGATGGAGTGAAACCGGCGCTTAATATGCTTGGAATTCTTGTGAGACCTTGGTTCCTTGGCGTTGGATATGGCTCCATTATTGTCACAATAGATCACCATTGGGTCCAACGCACTAGGAACCACACCTAGTTCCGTTATGAACTCCTTCATCCAAACCGCTTCCTGCGCTGCTTCTGAAGCAGCAACATATTCCGCCTCCGTCATTGATCCAGCCAGCATAGGTTGTTTGGAGCTCCTCCAACTAACTGCTGCTCCGTTCAAGAGAAATACATATCCGGATTGAGACTTAGAGTCATCCGGATCAGTGTCAAAGCTAGCATCGACATAACACTTAGCGACTAGCTCTTCTTCACCTCCGTATACAAGAAACATATCCTTAGTTCTTCTCAAGTACTTGAGGATGTTCTTTACCGCTATCCAGTGTTCTGAACCTAGATCAGATTGGTACCTACTAGTCAAACTGATAGCATGTGCCACATCCGGTCTTGTACATAGCATGGCATACATAATAGAGCCTATGGCCGAGGCATAGGGGATCTTATCCATCATCTCTCTTTCTTCCGTCGTAGCCGGACTTTGAGTCTTACTCAATGTCTTGCCTTGCAACATAGGTAAGAACCCCTTCTTACTTTCGTCCATATTAAACTTCTTTAATATCTTATCAAGGTATGTACTCTGCGATAGCCCAAATAGGCGCCTTGATCTATCTCTATAGATTTTAATGCCTAATATATATGAAGCTTCACCAAGGTCCTTCATCGAAAATTTGCTGTTTAGATAACTTTTAACACTGTTTAAAAGATCCATATCATTTCCAATCAATAATATGTCATCCACATATAATATCAGAAATGCCACATTGCTCCCACTCACTTTCTTGTAAATACAAGCCTCTCCATAAGTTTGGACAAATCCAAACTCTTTGATCACCTCATCAAAGCGGAGATTCCAACTCCGGGATGCTTGCTTCAGTCCATAGATGGATCGCTGAAGTTTGCACACCTTATCAACATCCTTAGGATCGACAAAACCCTTAGGTTGTATCATATACAACTCTTCTTCAATATTACCATTGAGGAACGCAGTTTTGACATCCATCTGCCATATTTCATAATCGAAATATGCAGCAATTGCTAACATAATCCTAACCGACTTAAGCATCGCTACGCGAGAGAATGTCTCATCGTAGTCAACTCCTTGAATTTGTCGAAACCCCTTTGCGACAAGTCGAGCCTTATAGATGGTTACATTACCATCAGCATCAGTTTTTCTTTTGAAAATCCATTTATTCTCAACGGCCTTTTGGTCGTGAGGTAAGTCCACCAAGGTCCAAACCTGGTTTTCGTACATGGATTCCATCTCGGATTTCATGGCTTCTAGCCATTTGTTGGAATCAAGGCTCATCATCGCTTCTTCATACGTCGCAGGGTCATCTATTTCATCAATCATGAAATTCATAACAGGATTGCCGTACAGTTCAGGAGCTGCACGTGTCCTGCTTGACCTGCGAGGTTTGGTAGTGTCCTCTTTCGGAGTTTCATGATCAATATCATTAGATCTCTCTTCATTAGGTGAAGTCAACTCCTTAACAACTTCTAGAGCTGCGCTACTCGCCATTTCATGAAGATAAGGTTCAATAACCTCTTCGAGTTCTACCTTCCGACTACTCACACCTTTTGCGAGAAACTCCTTCTCAAGAAAGGATCCATTCTTGGCAACAAAGACCTTGCCCTCGGATCTGTGATAGAAGGTATACCCAATCGTTTCCTTAGGGTATCCTATAAGACGCATTTTTCCGCTTTGGGTTCGAGTTTATCCGGTTGAAGTTTCTTCACATAAACATCGCATCCCCAAACTTTAAGAAATGACAGCTTAGATTTGTTTCCAAACCATAATTCATACGGTGTCTTTTCAACGGATTTAGATGGTGCCCTATTTAAAGTGAATGCACTGGTTTCCAGTGCATAACCCCAAAATGAATGTGGCAAGTCAGTCAGAGACATCATAGATCGAACCATATCCAATAAAGTACGATTACGACGTTCTGACACACCATTACGTTGTGGTGTTCCGGCAGGCGTGAGTTGTGAAACTATTCCACAGTCTTTCATATGTGTGCTAAACTCATAACTAAGATACTCTCCTCCACGGTCGGACCGCAGAAATTTGATCTTTCTGTTACGATGATTTTCCACTTCATTCTGAAATTCTTTGAACCTTTCAAAGGTTTCAGACTTATGTTTCATCAAATAGATATACCAGTATCTACTCAAATCATCCGTGAAAGTAACAAAATAACGATATCCACCTCACGCCGACACACTCATTGGTCCACACACATCAGTATGTATGATTTCCAATAAATCTGTCGCCCGTTCCATTGAACCGGAAAACGGAGTTCTAGTCATCTTGCCCATAAGGCATGGCTCACATGTATCAAATGATTCAAAATCAAGTGATTCCAAAAGTCCATCAGAATGGAGTTTCTTCATGCGTTTAACGCCAATATGACCTAGACGGCAGTGCCACATATATGTAGATATATCATTATCAAGTTTAATCCTTTTAGCATCAACATTATGAATATGCGTAATACTACTATCGAGATCCAATAGAAATAAACCATTCAACACAGGTGCATGACCATAAAAGATATTATTCATATAAATCGAACAACCATTGTTTTTAGACTTAAACGAATAACCACTTTGCATCAAACACGATCCGGATACAATGTTCATGCTCAGTGCAGGCACCAAATAACAATTATTCATGTTTATAACTAATCCCGACGGCATATGGAGAGGCAGCGTTCCGACGGCGATCACATCAACTCTTGATCCATTGTTGACCCGCATCGTGACCTCATCCCTTGCTAGTTGTCGCTTGTTCCGCAGCCCCTGAACCGAGTTATATATATTAGCAACCGACCTCGTATCAAATACCCAGGTGCTACTGCGAGTACTAGTCAAGTGCACATCAATAACATGTATATCACATATACCTTTGTTTGCCTTGCCGGCCTTCTTGTCCGCCAAATACTTGGGGCAGTTGCGCTTCCAATGGCCAGTCCCTTTGCAATAGTAGCACTCGGTGTCAGACTTAGGGCCAGCTCGGGGTTTCTTTTCAGGCGTATCAACAGATTTGCCGCCCTTCTTTCCCTTATGCTTGCCTTTCTTGTCCTTCTTGAAACCGGTGGTCTTATTGATCATCAACACTTGATGTTCTTTCCTAATCTCCACTTCTGCAGTCTTAAGCATGGACAGAAGCTCGGGAAGAGACTTCTTCATGCCCTGCATATTATAGTTCATCACGAAGCTCTTGTAGCTAGGTGGCAGAGATTGGAGAACACGATGTATGCCTAAGTCAATGGGAATCGTTATTCCCAAGGACACAAGCTTATCGGCGTACCCAGACATTTTGAGTACGTGCTCACTAACGGAGCTGTTCTCTTCCATCATGCAGCTAAAGAACTTTTCAGAACCATTATAACTCTCTACGGCAGCATGGGTATCGAAAATCATTTTCAATTCTCCCATGGTATCAAAGGCATTGCCATTTTTGAAACGTTTTCGAAGTTCTGGCTCTAGCCCATACAGTATGCCGCAATGAACTAAGTTGTGGTCCTCCTGACGAGTTATATAGACGTTCTTTTCCTTGTTAGGGGAATCAGGAGCTGGTGAGGGGCCTAGCGGCGCCTCTAGCACATATTGCTTTTGTGCAGCAGTGAGGAGAATCCTCAAATTCATAGCCTAGTTGGTGAAGTTGCTACCATTCGCAGCAAGCTTCTCTTTCTCCATGAACACATTGAAATTAAAAGCAGGTGGTGCCATCTACAACAGAATTTGTAAAATATATTTAGATTATGTTTATGATAGATTGAGTTCAACTAATCCAAATTACTAATGAACTCCCACTCAAAAACGACATCCCTCGTGTCCTTTTGGTGATTACATGAACCAAATCCACTACACCAAGTCCGATCATCACGTGAGTCGGTGTAGCTTCAAAGGCGAGCATCTATATGGGCATCATATCAACTATATGACTCATGCTTAACCTTTCGGTCCGTGTTCCGAGGCCATGTCTGTACATGCTAGACTCGTCAAGTAAGAACCTTAGTATTTGCGTGTGTAAAACTGTCTTACACCCGTTGTATGAAAGCGTAGAGTCGAGAACACCCGATCATCACGTGATGCCTCAAAACACGATCCACAAAAAGGTGCATACTTAAGGAAGAACACATTTTATCTTGATATCTAAATGAGGGATCATCTTATAATGCTACCAAAAGCGCCAAACTAGCAATATAAGATGCTAATGTGTGAAGTGAGGTGATATGGTCCATGCATTTGATCTCTATCATTTGCATCGTGGTATGATCTCTATCATTCCTTTGTGTGTAAGGCCAAGGTCTATGGAACTTACACGTTAAGTGAGTTGTAAGAGTATCTATCATACATCTACTTACAACAATACCATATCAAGACACTAGCCCAACAACGATCTAAACTAGACGCCTCTAATTTATCAATTGCAAGTTTTACGTGGCTTAGGGCTTTCGGAGATAGAACTGGTCTTACCTACGAACATGAACCACAACAAGGATAACCAAGTTATTAGCAACTCATTGTAAATCAGATATTGACTATAGTAGGAGAGACAGACACCCGCTAGCCACTTATGCAAAACTAGTTGCATGTCAGTCGTGAAACCGGTCTCATGTACGATGACATGTAAGGTTGGTCCGGGCCGCTTCATCCCACTATGCCACCAATATCCAAAGTACATAGAAGATGCAATAACATGATCATCATCGCCCACATATAAACATAAGTGTACTACCCGTGCAAAGCACCTACGCATAGATCAGGCTCTGATACCACTGTTGGGTCTGCAGCATAGAAAACAAAAAATTTCCTACGATGAGAACTATACGCCAAGATCTATCTACTAGATACAGAGCAACGGGTGGATATACATCCATGGAGAACTTACCCTCCAAGACAACGAGTTTTGTTAACGAGTAGGAACTCGTGGTTGATGTAGTCGTACGCTTGCCGATCTCAAGATCGTGTGGAAGTCCGAGCGCCGCAAATCAGCAGCGCACCGTCCTCGCACACACGTTCAAGCCACCGGACAACCTCCACCTCCTCGCTCCAGCGATCCAGCGGAAGCAGCAACTCCTTCCAGACGAAATGCTACCAGGAACATGTATCTCGCTAATCCGAGACCATAGGGGAATAATTCTAGAGGGGGAGAGATATCCTTCACAAGGAGGTGTGAGGTTGAAGGAGTGAATGGGTGGCCTTTTATAGGAGGAGGGGGGTGCCCCCTCTCTCCATGGCCGGCGCATGGGGGGTGACCCCTCACCTCCCCCATTCATGTGGTGGTAACCCCTCCACATTAAAATGCCTCTTCACATTCCCTTTTAAAGTCTCCACTTTAAATGCATTAAAATTTCTCCAAATTTAATGCTCTCTCATTTAATAAAACTCTTTTTATTAAATTTATTCAGAATTTTGTTAATTACTTTAATTAACAAACATTCACATATAGCCCCTTGCAATATTTCAATATCACATGCAGAACCACCTTCTGCAATTTCACCCGAAACAATTTCCGGTTTCTATTGAAACAATTCCTGCGCTTTGCAATTCTTTTGTCTGAAACATATGTGCTGCAAAATGGTGTCCGGTAACTCTTAAGTGTGCCACCCTATGGTTCGCAAATAATGCAGACATGATTGAGACCCTTCTCCGATCAATAATCAGCAGCAGGACCTGGAGATCCGTACTGACTCCTACACATTCAATGATGACTCCTGTGATCGTGAGAACCTTTAACGCTTGTAACTAAATCCCTTTGTCTCTCGATATATTACATGTCCGAGATTCGATCATCGGTATCTCCATACCTAGTTTGATCTCGTTACCGACATGCACTCTTTTCTCGTTCCCGTGATATAACATTCTAGTGATCACATCACTTGCTTGCAAGCTATCCTAATGTGATATCACCGAGAGGGCCCAGAGTATATCTATCCGTCATCTGGATTGACAAATTCCGCTCTTGATCCATGAGCCTCAACATAACACCTTCGTAGTACTGAACCCATATTTATAGTCACCCTGTTACGGTGTGACGTTTGATGTTATCAAGATACTCTTCCGGTGTTAGCAATTAACATGATCTCATGGTCTAAGGATAAAGATTACTTCGTATGATGTTATAGCAATATAAACATAATGACTTGATCGTAATTCTATACTTCGGATGAATGTTCATCACGTCATTTCACAAATGTTGTGACCTTGTTATTAACAACATCCAATGTCCATGATCAGGAAACCTTGATCATCTTGTTAATCAGCAAGCTAGTCTATAAGAGAGGCATATCTAGGAACCCTTTTGTTTATTAAACACACATGTATTAATGTTTCCTATCAATACAATTATAGCATGCAAAATAAACATCTATCATATACAAGGAATACATAATAACAACTTTATTATTGCCTCTCAGGGCATATTTCCTTCATTTAGGATCTAAAATTCTGCCTCTCCTAAACCTGAGGAGCCATTACCACTATACATCCTTGCCACTACCCAGGTGGTCAGCGCAGTGCTCGTCATTGAAAGGGAAGAAGATGATGTGTGTTTCATCATCGAGGGCCCCAATTAGTGGACCGAGCCAGGCACACCTCCCGGGCTCTTTGACCCGGGAAGCGAACCTAGATTACTGGAAGGGCCTCTTCCTTATCCTGACGAGGTGGAGCATGTGAAGGGAGATGAGTCGGGAGTCATCGCTGAGGGCCCTGGTCTCAGGATCAAGCTAGGCACACCTCATGAACTCTCGGAGTTAGGAAGTGACCCTGGTTGACTAAAAGCTCTTCCTCCACGGCTCTGCAACTCGGGCGATGAAGACCGATGGGAGCCCCAAAAAAGCATACGGTGCAGCACCCCGTGTATTTCATCAGCAGTGTGTTGCGCGATTCCCTAGTGCGCTACCCTACCCTACAAAATCTCCTGCTCGGTATCCTCTTTGCATCGATGAAGCTTTGTCACTACTTTGAGGCCCACCAGGTCAGTGTAGTTACCAAGCACTTGTTGGAGCACAACCTGAGCAACAGAGAAGCTACTAGACAAGTGGCGGAGTGGGCTATGGAGCTAGCCGGCTTCGACCTCCACTTCGCCCACACTCAGACCATCAAGAGTGCGGCTCTGGCCAAGTTAATCACCGAGTGGGTCCCAACTCCGAAGGACTAGGAGGGTCCCTTATCCTCCCTGCCAAGGAACATCGACGAGCGCGACTGGACCATGTACTTTGATGGCTCGTACTCCCTTGGCGGCGCAGGGTCTGGCGTGCTCCTCGTGTTGCCAACGGGATACCAACTAAAGTACGTGGTCCAAATGATCTACCACAGAGCACATTTAACCAACAACACCGCCGAGTATGAAGACCTGCTCGATGGTCTCCAGATCTCGGGATCAAGCGTCTAACTATCTGCGGGGACTGTGAGCTAGTCGTTAATCAAATCAACAAAGATTACGACTCCCTGCGAATGGGACCCTACGTGGAGGAAGTCAGAAAGTTGGAGCAGCACTTTGATGGACTCCAGATGGAACACATCCCGCGCAGCTCCATCACCGTCGCCTATGAGCTCTTGAAGATCATGTCTTCTAGGGGATGCGTACCCCTGTAATTCATGGTGGAGAGGCTGCTTAATCCCTCCATCAAGATCCATCGAGATCAAGTCGACAAAACCACCGTGGTGAGCGCTCGGCCACACCCATCGTATGTGAAGCAATGGCTGCAGAGCTATGTGCCCACAAGGATGGATACACGAGTATCCGACCCCCCAATGAAGAATCCCGGGGCGAGCCCTCGGCCACACCCTTCGTATGCGAAGGGATGGGTGTGTAGATGTGTGCCCTCAGGAGGAAAGATACCATAGAAAAAACAAGACACTAGGGTGAGCCCTTGGCCACATATGTCATATGCGAAGCAATGGATGTGGAGATGTGTGCCCTGGAAGCGAAGACACTATAGCCAAAGAAATCCTGGGGTGATCCCTCAGGCACACCCATCATATGCGAAGCGATCGCTACAGAGTTGTATGCCCCTAGGAAACAAAGCACGAGAACTCACTAATCCCGCAGAGTTTTTTGGGGAGAGCCCTCGGTCACACCCATCGTATGCGAAGCGTTGAGTATGGAGCTATGTGCCCCCAGAATCCAAGGTGCGGGAAGCAAGCAAACCTACAAAAAAAACTGGGGAGAGCCATCGACAACACCCCTCGTACGCAAATCACCGGGTGTAGAGTTGTGTGCCCCCAGGGACGAAGACTGGGGAATCCTTCCCGACAAGAGCGCTGTCCAAGCGGAGGAGATGCCTAGGCTACCTAAAGGGGTTCATTGCATAGAATTTTTTTCCTATGGTTGAAACTACCAAGATCGAATCTAGGCGACACTTGTAACGGTTTTAGATGGACTCACCCTTGAAGACCGTAAAGAGGGATAACGTTCCTGCAAACAAATGTGGTTGTTGTAGAGTGTAGACGATCTTCCACAAGGACGCGCTAACCAACGCTAGAAGGGGGAAGCGCCTCCATAATCGGTCACACGTATGGTGTGACGATGACTTCCGTCCCTCTCTCCAGCTTGGTAGCGGAAGTAGGGGATCCTCGGGAACTCCGCCAACACTACGACATGGTGGTGGAGAAGATCTTTAATAGGGATTCGCCTAACCACCGTGCTCGTGGCAATGGACAAGGCTAGAAGGGGAGAAAGATGCCAACCAAAGGGAATATGAGAGGAGGACGATGAGTGTGAGTGAGAGAGGTGCTCCACCCCACCTTTTATAGGGGAAGGGGGCTACCTCTTTCGATGTCCAAGAGGGGTGCCTCCAACTCTTCCCTCATTCATTTGGGTTGACACTCCACTGAAAAAATTGATCTCCACTTTTTCTTATTTAATCTCCACTCAAAATCAAGAGTCACGCAATTAAAAACTACTTTAATTCACTTGATTTAATGCCACTCATTCAATGAATACTTCATTTAATAAGTACTTCATTTAATGAACACATTGATAATTCAATCCCCCGTAATATTCTGATACACCAAAACTATTTTAGCATATTTATCAGAATAATTCTTGCACTGTCTAGTATTTTGTTTGGTGTTTTCTATGCACTCAAATGAGTCGACTACCCTTAAGTGTGTATCCCTATGTGATTGTGAACTATGTAGACATGATCGAGACTCTCTTCGATCAATAATCATTAGCAGGGCCTAGAGAACCATAATGACCCCCACTATCTCAATGATAAACTAGTGATTGCATGAACCTTTTTCATATTAACCAATTCCTTTTGTCTCACAATATTTTACTTGTCCGAGATCCGATCATTTGGTATCATCTATACCTAGTTTGATCTCGTTATTGACAAGTACTCTTTTCTCGTTCACGTGATATAACATTCTTAGTGATCTTATCACTTGCTTGCTAGCTATGTTAATGTGATATCACCGAAGGGTCCTGAGTATATCTATCCGTCATTGGGATGGACAAATCCCACACTTGATGCATGAGCCTCAACTAAGACTTTCCAAGTACCCGACGACATCTTTATAATCACCCTGTTATGGTGTGACATTTGATGGAATCAAAGTACTCTTCCAGAGTTAGTGATTGGCGTGATCTCATGGTCTAAGAATTAGAGTTACTTCGAATGACGTTATAGAAATGTAAACATAATGGCATGATCATGTTACTATACTTTGGGATAATGTTCATCATATCATTTCACCAATGTTGTTAGCTCATTATTAACAACATCTAATGTCATGATCATGAAAACTTGATCATCTGTTAATCAACAAGCTAGTGTAATGAGAGACATTACTAGGAACCTTTTCTTTGTTTATTAAACACACATGTATTAACGTTTCTGGTTAACATGATTATAGCATGATAAATAAACATTTATCATATACATGAAATAAGATAATAACCATTTTATTATTTTCTCTCGGGCATATTCTTTTCAGTCTCCTACTTGCACTAGAGTCAATAATCTAGTTTGAAACGTGTGCATATAAACACCTATGGCTGGTGTTGTATGTACACAATTGTTGTGGTAAACCTAATCTCCATGTTTGACACTTTCAGGTTTGTGTGTATTTGCATGTCTTTGCGTCTCTACGCATCACTCACTCTCAAATGAGATGGCATTGTATAAATTTGGCCCATTGGTGAGATCTTAGTTGCTTGGGGTTTAAAATATGTTGATACTATTGTCATACAATAGATCTTCATAGTATTATCCCTCTTGGAACTACACCTAGTTTGATTAAGAAACTTCTTAACACAAAGGCCTTCTTATGCTGCTACTAGAGCAGTCTTATACTTAGCCTTTCGTTGTAATATCCGTCACAATACTTAACCTTATGGAACTCATACAAACCTATCATGAAACTTTCTTCCATCAAATTGTGCCACCTTAACCCATAGCCTAAATTGATATAAACTTAGTTTGTACCTTGTGACAAAATTAGTATCAATGTAACATTTCACAGTGAACTATCTATATAGTGCCAATGTAACACTTCACAATGAACTATTTGTCACTTCTACATACAGAATATATTCTTAGTTCTTCCAAAGATCATAAGAATATCCTTATTATCATCCAATGATGATCTTATGAGTCACCCTGGTATATGCATATAACATTTAGAGCATAGAACATATCTAGATATGCACATATCAAGGCATGGTTGATTAAGATATTCATGTGATTTTACTCCAAGTGTCAAAACATTTGAATCTCATTTATCAAGATATTCATGTGATTTTACTCACCAAGTTTCAAAACACTTGAATCTCGTTTATCAAGATATTCATGTGATTTTACTCACCAAGTGTCAAAACACTTGAATCTTGATTCACTCGCCAAGTGTCAATACACTTGAATCTTGATTCAACCTTTTCCATGTGGCAAGAACTTTTCTTGTCATTTCCATATTGAACCCATTCAATATTTCATCTATGTACATATGGCATAACCATATTAGTGTCTCAATCTATCCAAATAGACTTTAATGCCAAATATTATGGTTTTGCCCAAATCTTTCATGTAAATCTAATTTTAATGAAATCCTTAACTTGTGTCAATAAAAGATACATCATTTCCAATCAACAATATGTCTTATACACAATGTATTAGAAACATGTCTCTGCGCTCCCACTTAATTTCTTACAAATGTGATCATCTTCATCGTCCCCTGAGGAAATTAAACATTTTAATATTTTCATCACGGTGAAGATTCCAACTCTGTTATGCTTACTTCAACTATTGAAGTTTGCATGCTATTTTAACATCCTTTGATTTAACAAAACCCTTCGGACAATGTCATGTACACGTCCTTGGTAACCATTCTTTTAGAAGGTAGTTGTTTTATTTGTTCGACTAGCATATACATCAATTAACATATAGAGTGGTTGCTATACTAATCTGTCAAGACTAAATATCAATACGAAAGATCGGATCTTGTCGTATTCGACTCCTTAAACATTGTCGTAAACTCTTTATCGACATGTCGACTATTTCATATATGTGAAACATCCATGTCTGTTTCTTCTATAGATCTAAACACGACTCATAGGATTTATGCCTTTCAGAGGGTCTTCCAAGTTTAGTAACTTGGTTTCTCATGTATGAAACTATTATGGATTTTATGGCTTCAAGCCATTTGACAGAGTTAATGCCCATCATCGCTTATTTGCATGTAGTCAGTTCATCATTGTCAAACAATACTGATTTAATCTCAAATCTTAATATTTGATTGTTTGCCCGACCTACACGGTTCAATAGGAATTTAGATCTCCGTGACCACAACCTTTGAGGCATGGGAGCCATGAGCATTATTGCTACCTCCGGGTCACTCTCCGATGCTGTGCAGCTCAGCAGATATAGCTAAGGTTCAATAATCTTATCAAAGTTCTGTTGTCCTCCCACTTAACTTTTCGTGAAAAATTCCTTCTCAAGAAAATTGACGTTCTAAGTGATAAACAATTTTTGTCTTCGGTGTTATGGAGGAACACCCAACAGTTATTTAGGATAACCTACAAAGACTTTTTCATCCGACTTTGGTTGTAAACATTTTACTTATGCCTAGCATACCAAAATTTAGAGAAAAGACAACTTATGTTTAGTCACAATCTATAACTTATATGGTGTCATTTCAACGGATCATGATGGAGCTCTTTTCAATGTAAAAGCTATAATCGCTAAAGCTTAATCTTCCAAAATATAATGGCAATTTTATAAATAACATTGTGGATCCTACCATGTCAAACAAGGTTTGATTACATCTCTTGAATATTCCATATTTCTATGGTTTATCGGGAAACATAAATCCATGAAGCGATTCCTTAAATCTTAGGTGTTTTTGCTAAACTTGTAACTCAAATATTTTCCTTTATGATCCAATCATAAATTCTTTATTTTCTGGTTACAATGATTTTCCACTTCATCTTGAATCATTTGAACATTTTAAAACGTTTCATACTTCTCCCTAATTAAGTAAATATATATTATAAATTCTGTTGAGGTAGATTTGTCTCTTCGAATTTCCGTTCCAATTTTTTGTTCCTGATTTTGCCCTTGTCTGTAACACCCCAAAATATCAAGGTTATCAAGTTCTAATCACCCAAGTTAGGGTTAACAAAAACTTTTATTAAGAAGGATGAATATGAATGCATGTGTGTTTGCATTAGTATAGAATTGCGTGTATATGCCATGCTTGATTGTTCTAAATGTTGTAAAATGGTTTAAAGGTGAATGCCACATCATCTAGACCAATTACAAACAAATTCTAAAGAAAAAGAAATCAAATAAGAATAAATAAAGCAAATGGTCATTTTGACCATTTTAAACCACTAGGCCACTTTAGGTGTTCCTAGAAGAAGATTTCCAATAGGAACATTTCCAACTCTTTTCACCCCTTGCTAGACCAAGGAAAGATGTATGAAGGCCCACTTTACAAACTTACAAAAACATCTAGCAAATCCATTTAAAGGACATTTGAAAATTGAATCCAATTCATATGGGAAGATCACACTTTTTCAAAAACCCACCAAATCAATTCCCCTTGAACTCTCCAAGCAAACCTAGTCTCTCAAGCTTAATATAAGATCTCTCAAAAAATTTGAATCAAAAAATTAAAAAATAAAGTTCATGCGGCCATTAACACAAACACTTGGCATGCACAGAATAACCTCTAGCCTAACTTCACAGTTTTATACAGTGATCATCGACCATTTGATCTCCCTCTTAATCCCCTTGTCCCCTTGAATGTCTAGCAGCAGCAGACAAGCCCCCCTTAGCCATGGAGAATAGTGGAGCGCCGCTGTTTTGTGGTCATCACCGGCCGACCACGGCCAGCTCACACCAGACCACCCCGCGCCCATCCAGGATGTCCACTAGCACCGCCGCAGCCTACTGCCACTCCATGTCCAGGCCACAGCCCCAGCCGAGCCATGGACCATCCTAGTCGCGCCTCGCACCGCCTCTCTGCGAAGTGTCCAGAGCGCGCCAGTGCATCGTGCCCGACCAGCCCCGCCAGCTCGTGCCTTGCCCTCACCGCACACTTGCAGCCTCGCCATGATCAAACCACCCCGGCAGACACCCCCGTTCGCCGCCGTGCGACCCACGGGAGCATTTCGCTGCCGCAAGGACCTTTGCCTCCGCTCAGAGCACCGCACGCGCCAGACCAAACCATGCTTCCCCACGCCATGCCTTTAAGTCCATGAGAACCGCCAGGGAGCACCGCACCATCCTACGCCCTCGCCCATGCCATTAGCTGCCTGTAGCGACGCCACCGTCGAGCTCACCGCCGCACCGCTCGGTCCCTTTGTTGAGCTATAAAAGGAGGCCACCCCCACCTCCATTCTGCACACCACTCGACTCCCCACTCCTCACTGACCTTCCCCACTTCTCCCAAGAGCAAGGCGAGCACCACCGCGCCAGAATTTCATCGGAGTCCGCCGCTGCTAGAGCAGAAGGGCGTCGTCGATTTCGACCACCCCGAGCCCTGCCGTGATCGCGCCTCACCTCGCCATCGTCTACCTCGTCGTTTGCCCCTATTGCCGAGCTTAGCTGGAGCCCAAGTGAGCCCCGAGAGACCCCCACCACCGTGTTAGGTTTAGCTCGTCGCCGAAGCTGTGTGTCGTCGACGACGACCCTCAGCCGTTGGATTAGAATTAGATCGTAGCGCCCATATTGAAAGATACCATTTCGCGTAGAGTGAGTCACTAACCAGTGGACCCCCTCTATCAGCCGTGCGCTATGCTGTGCTGTGCAGTTGGGCCGGCCCATTTAGCTTTACCGCCTAGGCCTGGAAATTCAAATATGATTTTCTTTTTTTAGTTTCAACTAGCTTCTGCCCCTAGATTCAAAAATCAATTCAGAGAGTTTCACTTAACCAAATTGCATGATTTAAATTTTGATAGAAAGGTAATGAAAATATCTATCCAAGACCGTTGGATTTAAATCATTTGGAGTTAGAGATAATCTATAGCAAAAATAATAAGACAGAGACTTTTGCAACTTCAAACATTTTTCAAAAATCAACCATAATAGCTTTTCAGTTGATTCCAACTCTAAAAAATCACATTTGATAATACCTATCTAAATATGTAATAATATTTAGGTTTGCATGCAGTGACATTGGACTAGTACCAAAATAATTCTATTAGAGCATTTCTAGTCACTTTAAATCATTTAAATAATAATCTTAAACTTTATAAAATGAGACCAACCCTTTAATCACATTCCCATGTATTAGAATATGTGGTGATGACATGTGTTCACATGATCCCATATTTTAATTGGAGAATATTAAATCTTAATTAATTTAAATGAGTAGAAATTACTTTTCTCAAATCAACTAAATATAACTAGTCTTTAATTCATGTGATGATTGTGATGATGCTAGAACATCAAGTGTGAGCCTTAGTGTGCTAAATAGACTTAGTTAAGTATTGTTTGGTGATTGTTTACCCCGTATTCCTTTATAGATGATAGTACCAACCAAGGATACGAGGAGGAGGAGTTCTACCCCGAAGAAGACGAAGAAAACTTTAATCACTACACCAATCAAGGCAAGCTATTATTGACAAGCTAGAATTATACAAGATGACCTAAGCAAGATGCATTAGGAATGCTTGGTTATACATTTTGATTTATACCCATCCCAAGTTTTACTTGCAAGATTTACTCTTTTACTTTACCAAAGTTCTTTACATTTAGTTAATGCTTTGTGAGGTTTTGGAAAGATAGTATAGATAGCATAAAGAGTATAAAACTAGGCCTATAATAGATGTCATTCTATGGCATGAGATTGAGATTAGCATCCCTCATTAGTGAACACTCTTAACTTAGTGGCTAGTGCTAAGCATAAAACTTGATCACTTTAGATGGGAATACTTGGTGAAAATGATTATGAAAACCTTGGAATGATGAGTCATTCTATTGAGATTTTTTGACATGTGTTGAGAAACACAAATGGATTTTGATGATGAAAATGTTGAGGCATGAGCCTTAGCCCTTTATTAAAACTGATGGTTGGGTTCGGATGCGATACCATTCCAATTTTACCGTACAACCACAATACATGAATTGGGTAAGGCTTAGCCAGAAGTTTATATGCATTAGTATGGGTTCCCTCGCGGAAGAGTTTTGAGCTGAGGCTACCTCTTGATGATGTCCACATATGCAGTGCCCAGGATGGCAGATGGCCATGGTTGGGAGGCCAAGCTCATAGGGGAGGTGCCAATACTAGAGTGTGTAATTGAAAGGTTATGATTGATTATCCACATACTAAGTATGATGATTCAGGGTTATCCCTGACAGATGTATCGAATTTTGTGGTGAAAGTGGACCACCTCTACAGAGTGTCAAACTATTCAAATAGTCGCGTCCACGGTCATGGATAGTTGGAGTGGCCATACTGTTCCGTCGTCAGATGTTTTCAAAATGACTTGTGAAGTGAACTATGATTTTGACTTGACCCCAACAGGATTGTGAATATGAAAACTAGGTTCCCAACTTAAAGTGATTTAGAACTTTAACTTAGTTTTCTTTACTTCTGAACTCAGTTTAGATAAATCTGGCTTTTTGCAAATAACCTTAGAGCTTAGGATTCCTACTAGAACTACCTTACTTGTTAGTGATAGTTTGCGAGTACTTAAAGAGTACTCATGGCTTTGTCCCTGGCTATTCCTGTGGCCAGACTATGAGGAGGACTACCATGAGGAAGGACAGCAGGACGGCTACGACAACTAGGATCATCTCCCATCATCAACATTGCTTGTGACACTAAAGATGGAGCCCGCCGCTACACTTATTATTCCACTACTTGTTTGTATTAAGACTAGATCATGAGATCCTTTATTTGTGTAAGACCTTATTATGGTTTGTAACGGATGATATACTGTGATATCCAATCTGTTATGTCTCGCAAAAATGGTAATCCTGGGATTGCGATGTATGGTATAATAGGCATCTGGGATTAAAAATCCGGGTGTTGACAAGTCGGTATTAGAGCCATCCTGACCATAGGAGACCCTAGTTAGAATGGCGTCCAAAGAAAAACTTAGTTTCAAAACAAAGGAAGTGAGTATTTATGAAAACCTATTTCCACTCTTATCCTTGATTCTTTCAAAAAAAGACATGTTCCTAAAAAATTCTTACATTCCCACATAAAACTTGACACACTTGATCACTCCACTAACTTACTCATCCTAAATTCTTATAGATGGAAGTTCACTATTGCATGTTCTACCAGTTGCACAACAGAGGCCAGCTGATCTTTGAGAGGGATCTTGATGCACTGTCAGAGTATCTTGAGCGCCCGCATCCAGAATTCTTTGGAGCCTAACTCAAGGATTTCCCCGGAGGACATCTACAACGGCTGATAGTTGCAGATCTTCGAGGCAAGATGGAAGCACCCCTTTCTCAGAAGATTCAATTCACCGTGAGAGAGAACAACTGGCTAGATAGATTAGCCAGGGCTATGCATGAAGCTCTTGCCCATCTGTGTGGGCAAAACATCAACTTGATCCAGGGAACTCGCTTTGCTCATTACACAAGGTGTGCTTCTATGGGAATGCCATTGAAGATGCCAAGTCACCCGGAGATGAAGCGCCAAGTGGAGAATCTTGACTTCCTGTTGTATGATAGACAAAAGGAATTGGAAAATGCTCGAGCCTACGCTAACCACAACCTTGCCATTGCTGCCAAGAAGGACCAGACTGTCACCATGCTCGTCAAGGATCGCCAATCACTTTGTCGTCAACGCAAGAATAAGGATCGCACCATCACTCGTCTTCGCACAAAGGTAGCCAACCTCAAGAAGACCATCCAGGAGCAAGAAGTTCAGCTTGAAGCAAAGGAAGAGTTAGAAGGTGAAGACATCCAGGGAGATATTCACTCGTACCTCAGCGATGACAATGACTACCTGGAGGATGATGCCATGGATTTCTACACCGATGATGATGACTCCGACTTCATTGATGATGAGTAGATGCACTTGATCACTACCGTAGGAATGAGTTTTATCGGTCCCACTATACCTTAGTTCATGGAATGGTTCCTAAAACCATCTGTTTTCCATTTGTTGTGGTGTGTGTGTTTGTATTGTGTGCCTTGAATGAATGATTGAGAAGAAGTTAGTTGCAAAACCTGAGTTCAAACTCAAAGTTTAAAGCTTTTGAAAACAAAACCATGAACCTTAGAACTTTCCCTCTTATCTCGTTATCTATCTCAATCTTCAGATGACTCATGGAAACCAAGGAGGAAGCAGCTCATCACATGACCCGATGTTGCAGATTCTGTAGATACTAGTTTTCGACCGTGAAGCTAGTAGAGCCGAGCGCCAAGACAATCTAGCCACCCTACAACATATAGCTCAGATGGCCCACAATAATCAAGGCCAAGGAAATCATGATCATCATGGATCCAAGATTAAGAATTTTCAGAATACCAATCCCCCTATCTTCAACAAATCCGAGGATCCTTTAGATGCTGATGACTGGCTGCAGACAATGGAGAATAATCTAGAAGTCGCAGGAGTTGACGCCAACGAGAAGGTACTATTTTCCACTCATTATCTGGCAGGAGATGCAAGAGCATGGTGGAATAGCACTCGTACCATGAACAACGGTCAAGTCATGACTTGGGAAGCTTTCAAGATCAAGTTCAGCCGCACCCATGTGCCGCAAGGTTTACTCACCAGAATGAGAGATGAGTTCAGGGAACTGAAGCAAGGGAGGATGATGGTAGTTGAGTACCATGACAAATTTCTGTCCCTCGCTAGGTATGCACTTGATGAGATCAACACTGAAGCCAAGAAGAAGGAAAGGTTCCTGAACAGACTGCATGACGAGATGCAGACTATGTTAGTCAACATCCGTTTTAACGAGCTAGAAGAGCCATTCAACTCTGCCATTCAGATGGAAGGGAAGATAAACCAAGCAAATGACAATCGCAAGCACCGAATGATGCATCAGACTGGGTCCCACAATACCCAGAAGTATCGCCCCAACCCGTCTGCAGGATATCCCCCAAGAAATAATAGACCCCCAATGTCTCGTCCAAGCTACCCCAATCGTAGTGGAGGAAACCTGAAGTCTGGAGGAAACCATAACAACAACCCCGAAAACTCCAATAACTTCAACCGTGCACCGCCCAAGTCCAACAACAACAACAATACTGCCCCAAGGACTAGAAGCAATGTTGTGCCTGTTGCAGCCAAAGACAAGTCCTAGATTATTTGCTTTGAATGTGGAGTCAAGGGTCACTACTCCAATGAGTATCCCAAGAAGCTTGCATCCACCACCAATGTGAATGCCCCAGCTCAGTAGCAACGCCGTGTTCATCCTGGAAGAAGATTTGCCCCAGGGAATTCGCTCAACCGCAACGGCCGCCTATTCCACATAAATGCTGAAGAAGCTCAGGAAGCGCCAGATGTCATGCTGGGTATGTTTTCTGTTAACTCAGTACTTGCAAGAGTGTTGTTTGATTCTGGAGCATCGCACTCGTTTGTTACAGAAGAATTTGCATGCACTAGTAAGATTCAACCAACAAAATTGAAGCATGTTATGATAGTTCAAATTCCTGGTTCAACCACCAAAGCTAGAAAAATTTGCAAGGATGTGTCTATCAGAATCCATGGGATAGATTTTTATTTTATCGATGATATTCTTATCTATTCCAAGTCCGAAGAAGACCATGAGCAACACCTGAGAACCATCCTTGAAATCCCGAGAGAGCGTCAGTTATATGCCATACCATTCCAATTTTACCATTCCAATTTTACCGTACAACCACAATACCTGAATTGGGTAAGGCTTAGCCACAAGTTTATATGCATTAGTATGGGTTCCCTCGCGGAAGAGGTTTGATCTGAGGCTACCTCTTGATGATGTCCACCTATGCAGTGCCCAGGATGGTAGATGGCCATGGCTGGGAGGCCAAGCTCATAGGGGAGGTGCCTATACTAGAGTGTGTAATTGAAAAGTTATGATTAATTATCCGCATACTAAGTATGATGATTTAGGTTTATCCCTGACGGATGTATCGAATTTTGTGGTGAAAGTGTACCACCTCTGCAGAGTGTCAAACTATTCGAATAGGCCGCATCTGCGGTCATGGACAGTTGGAGTGGCCATACTGTTCCGTCGTCAGATGTTTTCAAAATGACTTGTGAAGTGAACTATGATTTTGACTTGACCCCAACAGGGTTGTGAATATGAAAACTAGGTTATCAACTTAAAGTGATTTAGAACTTTAACTTAGTTTCTTTACTTCTGAACTCAGTTTAGATAAATTTGGCTTTTTACAAATAACCTTAGAGCTTAGGATTTCTACTAGAACTACCTTACTTCTTAGTGATAGTTTACGAGTACTTAAAGATTACTCATGGCTTTGTCCGTGACTATTCCCGTGGCTAGACTATGAGGAGGACTACCAGGAGGAAGAACAGCAGGACGGCTATGACAACTAGGATCATCTCTCATCGTTAGTATTGCCTGTGACACTGAAGATGGAGCCTGCCGCTACGCTTATTATTACGCTGCTTGTTTGTATTAAGACTAGATCATGAGATCCTTTATTTGTGTAAGACCTTATTATGGTTTGTAATGGATGATGTACTGTGATATTCAATCTGTTATGTCTTATAAAAATGGTAATCCTAAAATTGCGATGTATGACATAACAGGTATCCGGAAATAAAAATCCGAGCGTTGACATTGTCTTTTAGAGCAAATTACCAAATTACCCAGGTTGCCAGCGCCAGGTAAAAACTAAACAGCTCGAACGGCTCGTTGGCTCAGCACGATCCCCTCCACCTCCTCTTAATCTTAACAGCGTTGACTGACCAGAGATGGCCGCCCATGTCCTGGCCGCGTGCCTCCGGATCGACGACGACCTCGACTGCGCTTAGTATCCAAGCTGATGCGCTCCCTACCGTCGGCCTCCCCGTCCCCGACCCCAAGCCCGCCAAGGAGGGGTGCGTACTCCCTTGCTCTCTCCCCAATTTTGTCTCGATTTGGTACCCGACTCTCTCGATCTGGATCGAGGAACTACTCCTGGGGCGACTTTGTCTGTGCGAGAGATTTGATTTTTTTTCTATGCATTGAAAAGGCATATGGGAGCGGATTGGCTACGTCCTGACGCTGAGGTGTTGTGTGTAGCTTTGCCAATTCCAAATCCAAATTTAGGAGATATTAGTATACAATAGACCTTTTTCCGGCAGTACTTGGGACCTTGATCAGAGCGCACAAAATCCTTAGTGTGATGGAAGTCACAGTGTTGTGGAACTGCATGGTTGACTTGATGATGCTTACTTGAATTTCACGTGTTTCTTCTTCCTGTTCTTGATTGCATTGCAGGAAAGAGGATTTCTTCATGTTCCCAAAGAGGATGCGCAGAAGGCTCAAGCGACTATGTTTTAAGATCCAAACATGGCCGTGGACATGATGAATAAGAATTTCTCCATGATAGTTCCGCAGGTTAGGCGACATGCATATTGATTTATTTTTACCTGAATGACCCCTTAACTTCTATTAACATTATTTTGCAAACAGTTATGTTTGCATGGGTAAACATGTTATTTTCAGGTTTAGTTGCAGGTATGTGCATCACTATGTCTACTAATGTGATAGTTGTTATTTTTCCTATGTCATTTCCATATTCTACATTTATTTCAGTCTGTTCTAAGATCATGACTATTATCAAATAATTACAAAGTACATCAACTTTAAATTCAGTAAAAGTCTATTGTACTTGCAATTACATGTAATGCTGACCAATATTTTGATAGAATGCATGCGCAGATCAACATGTCTCCCTCTTGCTTACATGAAGAGCTATGACCTAACTGGGAGTGGTTTTGTGCTTCAGTGGTGAACTCGTTAATGATCTTCAATGAAAAACTTGCATATGAAATTTCAAGAGGCATTTCTTGTGTACTCATCAAGTGGCACAATAATAAATGGTAGAGGATGGTGTCTTCATGTAGGCTATCAGCTTGATTTATTTTTTCTTTCTGTATGCATTACAAAACCTATAATTATACCGTTGAGGTACACCTTGCAATTATGCGCTTTTCAGAAGACATTGGTCATAGCTGTTTTGTGGTAAAAATTCTAAAAGAAACACTATTTTTTTAGGATTCAAAGTTTATGATAAGGTCAGAAGGATTGATAGCCTGATAAGGTCAGAAACACATATCTGCCAATCTATTTTCAGCCAAAACACCCTTTCCATTGACCCTAAAGATTTAGGGGAGTGCTGCAAAATGGGATAGACCTTAGTACTATTGATGTGAACTATGTTAGCAGCCATTCATGGTGTGTTTAAGTTATTACTTTTCTGTGCCAAGGAATCTTCAGACCGCTGGATGGCTAGAATTTTGCAGATGAATGTATTTGGGGATGGTTGCGGGTATGTCAAAACCGACCCCGCACCTTCCATCTCCGCCGTACCTCTCTCGTTCATCCCCACTGTATTTTCCCTATTATCGTCTGCAGCCTCACCCACCATGGTGGGCTTGTGCGCCTGATTAGCCAGATATGCACTGTGTACACTAATCTACACTTCTTGCTGATGAGAACTACTGCCCCTGCTCCGTCTAAAGCTGATGCTTGATGGAGTTTCACCTGTTGTTGGTACTGACAGCGGTTGTGCCCTCTTTTCGCGGGGTCAACCTGCTGCTATTTGGTAGATTTGGCCTTTGGATGATACAACTCATGGAGCCATGAAGTAAGAATAGAGAATAAAAGAGCATGCACGGCTGGAAAAAAGATAGGAGAGGATAAGAGCAGATATGTGGTGTCCAAGAGAAATTAGTAATATTTGTTTAAATGCTCCATTACACGGTGCTGCTTTAAAAAAATTGCAATTTAGTTTTTTCTGAAGTTATAGGTAGTCTTGTCGAAGAAAGCTCCTTACTTACTGTTTTAAATTCATCATCTTGTCACTACTTTTCATACGTCACGGTTTCACCTGCTCACTTTTGGAAAGCCTGTAGAAGTGCAGAACACCCCTACCATGATGGCTTTTTGTTCTCTGATGCCCAGCTTGCTCCGACCTCTGTCCAATCCAGCTTACTCCTTGGATTTTACCAGCTAATTATTTCTTCCACAAGCAACACACATTGCCGAGGGTAAAAATCTGAAGTGAACATCGTTCAGACCATACAGAACAAGTAGCACAACTGAACAAATAATACAAATGTTTTCGGGATGCACTCTCTAATGTATGTCCATGGAAAGCATATTTTCTATTGAGAGGAATAAATTCCCAATGTAATGTAGATTGAAACACACTTTCTATATGATTGGAGCACTTGGGTGCTTCCGGATAATTTGGGAGGATATCTGCTCCTATTGCAATATGGAAAACGATACAATACCCCCGGGGGATCCCGTAACTTCTATCCCCCGGGTCACGTGGCGTGTCGTCGTGGTGGGCCAGCTAGTCTATCGTTCCCCAATCTTTTTCTCCCGTGTACTGTCTAGCCATGGCTGCACCTTGGATAGCGCCGCCGGCGCACACCAGCTGGCCGGAGCCCCCGCGCCCTCCTCCGCCCCTCCCTTCGCGCCCATCGCCGCCTCCTGCTCGCTCTCGATGCTGGCCCACCGCCGTCTTGCTCGCCGGAGCTAGTACCGTCTTCTCCTCTGCCGGCGTACGTACGCGTCATCAAGCCGTTGAACCCGTTCTTCCTCCACCTCGCCGCGCAGCCTTGCCTCGCCGCCTCGCCTTGTCGGCTCGCCGCGCCGCTGCAGCCGCGGCGCTCGACCAAGAATTAGAGGCGCTGGACCTCGACGACTCCAGCCTCCACATCTTTGGACGTACTCCGCCATGGGCATGAGATCTGGCCGTCGACGAGCTGTGCTGCTCGCGTGGATGGTGGCTTTGCGCCGGTTTGCGGTGGCAGGTGCTGCTGGCGCAGGTGGTGGTGCTGCCCCGCCTTGATGGTGGTGCTACTCCTTGCCCCCGCTACATCCGTGCGAGGCTCTGCTACAAGCTGTCAAAGGGCTTGCTACATAGGCATGCCGACCTCGCTACATAGGAACGGAGGACGAAAGGTATATGGGGAGGCGTCTTTTGCTACAAGCGGTGTGAGGCTCTGCTACAAAGGCACGACAACCTTGCTACAAAGGCATGCCAACCTTGCTACAGAGGTATGGAATCGTCTTCTAAGGCGACGACGTTATCCTTGCTACAGAGGTACGACATCACCTTCTCTGGTGATAGCGTTTTTGCTACAAATGGTGCAAAGCCCCGCTACAGGGGCACAACGGCCTTGCTACAGAGGTAGGGCGGCGTCTTCTTTGGTGTCATCGTGTTCTCTGTCGATAGAGCTTTTTCTTGCTATAATTGTTTTTTTTTGCTACAACCGTTTTATGAATTTGCTACAAAAGCGTAAAGTTTTTGCTACATACATTTTGTACTCTTGCTACAATAGCATAAAATTTTTGCTACACGGTCTCCGGCGAGGTCTCCGGCGAAAGTCTCCGGTGAGATCTCCGGCAAAGTCGGGTTTGCTACATTAGCACAATTTTTTTGCTACCACCGTTTTGCATTTTTGCTACAATAGCGTAACGTTTTTGCTACACGGTCTCCGGTGAGGTCTAGCGGCGAAAGCCTCCGGCGAGTCTCCGGTGAGGTCGGGTTTGCTACATTAGCATAACTTTTTTGCTACACGGTCGCCGGCGAGGTCTCCGGCGAAATCTCCGACGAGGTCCCCTCGGTTTTTTATTTTCTGGACTGAACCGTTTTTTGCTATAATGTAGCAAAAGCAGGGCAAATGTAGCAAAAAACGGGGCAAATGTAGCAAACGCGGGATTTTGAATTCAAAATACAGACACGTGGTTGGCTGGGACCTGGGGGATAAAAACCACATATCCCCCGGGAGACGCGTAGGGCTTTCCTTGCAATATCATGGTAGACAAATAATATAACATGCCATTTATTTGAAACCGCCAACATCCCAATTTTTAGGCTTAACAGTTTTGTTCAGAGCAGTAAAATTTAGGCATTCTTCTTTGCCATTTTGTACATTGTCCTCAAAATATTGCATTATAGATTTCTATATCCAGCGATAGATTATTTGGAGTCCTCTTGTACCTTTATCGTAGGGACAAGAAAAATACATTGCAACAAATAATTAAAACTTTCCCTGTACTGTGAATTGTTTTAGTATACGGAAAAACAGCCCGTCGTACTGCAAAATTTTGGTAGGTTGTGTTGAGTATATGGAGAAAAACAGTCCCCTGTGACAAAAAAAATTCACCTCCGCAACACACTCACTGCGTACGGCTGGAGATTTTGGCTTTGTCTGTCGTCGCCTCTGTCCTCTCCGATGCCCCACCGTTCCATTCCTGCCAATGTGAGAGCTTGACTTACTCGTAGATGGTGGGCTTTCGTTGTGTCCTAGAATTTTTAGCTTTATGATATGTGGCTATTGCATGAATGTATATTATTTTTAGATGTGCGTAAATAAAGAAGTTAGAATTTTTAGCTGTATGATATGTGTGGCTATTGAGTGAATGTATATTATTTTTAGATGTGTGGCAAGAAAAAAGTTAGAGGGGCGTAGCAACGCATGGGTATTCTACTAGTATATATATATTCCCTTTGAATGATCCACCACATACGGCTACACATAATGGACTATATACATCAATATGCATAATATCCAATAAGTTAGTCGTTCATTTTTCTTTAGCCTATGAACGAAATTTAAATCATTTCCAGGATATTCTCACAAGCGTTAATTGATTCAATAATAAAAAAGACTCCAAAATTCCATCAACATGGGGTTTCTTCATGTTTTCTTTCTGATATGATTTAAACTGCAGTGTTACTCATAATCATTTGTCTTATGACACTTTAGCATCAGTGTTTATGGACGCGATTTATCCAACCAGATTCGTAAGAGTTCATCCATGTGCAATGGAATACGGTAATAATTTGAACAACCATCATTCTCATAATACCGGAACAAAATAACAATTATTAAAATACAAATCTTGAAGGGAAGCTTTGATGTCAATGAGAAACTCAATAACACTTTATTTGTTTTTATGAACAACATCACATATTATCTTGCTAGTTACTTAGGCCATTGTAGTTTATGAGTTGTGTTGTCATTTTACACCAACCAATTCAGTATACCTAAGAACCACATTGTTTGTATATCATTTATATACCTAAACTGGATATTTCTAGTCTTTTCTTTTCTGCCAAATATTTTCAAGATTCTTTTTCAACATTTATTTATTATTTTTAAAAGAATCTATCAACATCAATAGTAGTGGTGCCGTACATATGACACATGGTTCAAAGCGTGTATAGTCAAATACTAATACCTTTGGACTTGCTATTTGAAGTGGATCACCACCATCAAATGTTTCATGTTCTTTCAAATTTCATTTCTTTAAGTGATTATTTTAATTTAGTAAATATTTTACCTACATCTCTTATCCATCCTTATCATGATAACTTTGACGAACAAGTTACTATAGCTCATAAGGACAAATCGTGAATATAATGTTAATTTTCAAAACCTTTTGGGTGATCAAGACACCTAGCCGTCTCTAGCCATTGCAAATTCTCATACAGTACGAGAATATGTATATTATTATGTTCTATCATATTGCAATCAAGCATTGTTTCAGATATCACAATGTCTTCTACACATGATGGTTTCTGAAATAATTTTCAGCTCCAAGATAACATTGATATTAGAACAATCACTACAGCAGAAATGATATTTATTGACAGACCCTTTTGTCACTTAGTATCCATATTTTGTCAATGAATATATGTTGTTGACAAAAATGGGTTGTCACTAATTTTGTCATAAAAGCCACGTCACAAAAAATCATAACCACGGTTTGCATTTTTCGTCATTGTTTAACTTATATTAGTTGACGGTGTTAGTTTTGTCAATAATCATGTTTGGTGACTGAAATATTTGTCATGCTATATATGAAATATTTATCAATGTAAAATAAAAGGGAGTGTATGATAGGTCATCGTTATATACGTGGCAATATGACTAGTGGGACCCAATGGTTCTTACAGGTGGACCAATAGCGGGTCCCAAACAGTTCTGATAGGTGGGACCCGGAGGATTCTGACAGGTGGGAGCCATATGGTTCGGACATGTGGGACCCATAGGGTTCGGATAGGTGGGACCCATAGGGTTCAGACAGGTGGGAGTAAGATGGTTCGGATAGGTGGGACCGAGATGGTTCTGACAAGTGGGTCCACATATTGCTGATAGTGTCTGTAATTTCATTACGTTATTAATTATGTAGAAAATGAAACAATGATGATACTGACAAATAAAATTGGGAACCAATATATAAAATGACATCAATAAAATTATGTGCAATAGTTTTAACATGACAAACATTGCTGAATAGACTATATCATATTGATAAACAATTTCATCAAGATGGAGGTGTTGTTGAGTTGTTGCCCTGTCCTTGCTGCTGTGATGTCCTTAATATGAAACTAAGCGTGGCTTCTAATTCTTGCTGCTTATTCTTAGTTGCTCTTTTTTTTCTTCTTGTGCTTTTACGAGAGCTGCATGGTCCTCTTCTTGCTTTTTTCATTTCTTCAAAAAAATTATCCTGGACTTGCATCTTTTTCTGCATCTCTTGTTTGTACCTTTTAGTTGCGAGGAGTGATTGTTCCTCCTATTTAGCAAGCTTGTTTTCTAGTTCTCGGATACATGTTGTGGACACAGAGCTCTTCCTTGATATTGATTCAACGCTCAAATTTAAGAGGAACGTGCTAGTTCGTGAGCTTGTTGTGCTCTTCTCCTTCAAGACTTCTTCAATAATCTATATTTCTATTTTTTAGGTGTCATCTTCTAGGCGTGGTCTATTTTTCATGGTCATCATTGCACCCTGCAAATAATTTCAAATGAGAGCATAAGAAATATTGAAGTAGAAAGCTTATTCCTTACAAAATATTAGCAATATTAGAAATGTTTTACATAAGCATCTTTGGCTTCCGTAGTCATGGTGCCTTCCTTGTTAGTGTGGCTAAGTGTATAGAATTCAATTGGAGATGTCACCTCCTCTAGGTTCTCCGAGTTCTACAAATGTTTTGTAATTACGAACATGAGTTAGCAAAATTTCTACTGAGCTTGGAAGAACAATTGTTTCATGTATGAACTTAAAAACTTAAAGAGCTCTGTAGTGTGCAATGAAGTATCTCGATCCAGTTGTATGGTTCTTTTTCACAGCTTCTCTATTCACTTGATTCTTCACACATATTTCCTAAATTTAAGTATTAACTTGTGAGTTTTCTGTGCAGTAGAGATTTATGTGCTTAGTATTTGTAAGTGGGTATCAAACCATCTGTCCATAAGATCTTTCCAACTTATCTCTAGTACATTTGCTGGATTCATGCTATATGCTCCTGGGGCTCATATCTTTAATCTTGTCCCAATTCTTCTTCTTAAGCTTGTAACGTAGTTGGCGCATACTACTCTGAATAATATTATTGCACATTGTCTTGGTCACTTCATCATTTGTGTCCATTTCAAAATTTCCCTGTAAAATTGAGATTCATATTATGTAGTTGCATAGCTATGATGTAAAACTATAGAGTTATGATCACCGCTACTTTGCGAATAACACATGGAAAAACATCTTTCAGAATCTCATCTTTTTTGTATGGAGTGCAGTTGGTTTCCAGATGCACTTTGTCTCGGATTTGTATTCTTGAAGTAGATTTTTGGGCCTTCTAACACCCTTAGTGAATTCAATTTTAATTTTATTCCCACCATTTCTTCTAGTGTAGTCATGCATATCATGGCCCATGGAAATTCCAGGTTACCCACACTTCCACTTTGAACTAGAAGAGGTTTCCTCTGAAACATGGTAGGAAGAAAGTTAAAATTAGAGTTTATATATTATAGGACTAACCATCAATACAATTATTTAAGGGCAATTGTTAATACCTTTTTGTTTTGTAATGACAAGTTGATTGACCTCTGGTGATTTGATTCATATAGATGTTAGGTTCAACATTGGTGAGATTTGAACTTTTGTGTAACACCCTCAAATCGGCCCTATGCAAATTTTAGCGATACCCGCCAAACCCACAAAGAAACGATTCAAAGATGCCCACTAGACACTTGTGTGCGGGTGGAAAAACAAAGTAATACCATTACACAATAGCCCACGATGGAACCCACAGAAACATATATATACAACAATGACTCCATGAGTCAAGAATACATATATACAATACAAAGATCCAAATCACCTTAAAAACGATACAACATCCGAGTACGGATAAGATGCAAATAGGGTTAAGAGACCTGAAGAATAACCAATGGCGTCCATAACCTTGCCCAGGCCAAGCCGGAAGGGTAACCCTGCTAACGACGTCGAACTTATACCTGCTAAAACAAAAGGGGTGCCGACAAAGGGCAAAGGAAAAAGAGAGCGGTCAGTACTGTGGCCAGTACACGGCGAGTCTAGAATTCGGTGGCTCTCGCCTACATAGGTATGGTGGACTGAAGCGGCAGCGCAACATGCACTAAACAATCTATAGAGACTCAATTCAACTATTGTCTATTAGAGAGGGATAAGAAAGACCTATTCGGATCCAACCTGATAGTAACACCAATCATACCCATCTTGACATTTCCCCCTCGAGACCAAACGAGGAAGTCAAACCGAGGAACTCACACGATTGATAGTTTTATTCATTCTATTATAGTTGCAGCTCTTACTAGTCAGATACAATTAGCAGGAGATATCCCAGATCCAGGAGTTGTTGGCACTTTTATTTACTCATTCCATTACAGTGTAGCTGATTACTAGTCATTCCATAGTCAAATTTATAGTACTACTTTAGTTATAATTGTCTATGATCGAGATATTGTGTTCCAAGTCATCCATAACCGCGAACACGGCTTTCAGAAAGTTTTACCCTGCAGGGGTGCACAAATAGCAACACACACACGATCAACCTCGGGAAGAACCAAATAAAAAGCAACGAGGCCTCACGACAAAGCATTCATAGGATTCATAAATCATTTCAGGGGGCCACCCCACTAAGCTACCCACAACGAAGTTGGCTGGCTCCGAGACGGACCCAGGGTTTGTGTTAATGGTTGTAAACGACTGGGAACCCGAAATGTGACTAGGCTTGTCGATACCGCGAAAACATTCCACGTTCCAAAACAGTACAGGTGCTCCAAGCACAATCATAAATAAAGCAGTAAAGCATGGCATAAGTACAAGATAGTAATAAATCCCCAAACTACTTTGTGGCCCCAAGAAATAAAGTGTGAATCAAGCTCAGGCAAAGGGGGATTCATAGAGTCTCCCGTATGTGGATAGTGCGAATAGTCAAGGAACAGGTATCAAGAACTCGGGGCCTACGGGACACAAGTGGGCGCGGAAGAACCAAATATTAGCTATTGCCCACCGGTGCCTCTACATTAGTTATATCTATTCCTAGCATTTTAATATCAAGTTGTAATTAAAACCATGATCATCTCCACCCTTAAGCATCTCCACCATTAAGCATGTGTCAACCTTCCAACAACGGTGGAACGACAACGACGCGAAGAAGCAACTGAGCAAGCAACTTCGACTCGCAAGACCGACTGTCTATTAAACAACAGGAAATAGGATGTGTCCAAGGCAATATAGAGGCTGCAGGGAATATAAATGGTGTACGGAAACTAAAGCATCGTAACACGGATAGCAATAGATCAATAGGAGGAAATAAAGACTATAAAAGAAAAATAGGTAGAAAGGGGGAGATTGCTCACCTAGGAAACATAGCCGAAGATTCATTATCCGAAGAACTTGTCGATACTCACATCAACTCATCAGCCTAATCCGCAAAGAAGCAAAGCACTAAAACAAACACCGGAGGCACTATTTAATACCACGGCAGAAGAATCGGCATGTTTATGATATGATGCATGATATGGCAAAGATGCGGTGCAATTAGGCAATATTAAGCGGAACCAAGGTCCCGACAATTAATTAGCTGGTTCATGTTGTTTAGATACCCCGCAATTTAAATATTGACTTAACAAGGCAAAAGATGGCATCAGTTCCCTACACAAATTTAAATGGGGCCAATATAAGACTAGAAAAGTCTGCATATGGACTCCATATTTAATTATTAGGTGAACTAATAAAGTGTCCCCAACCCACAAAAATATGTATGCCACATGAACAATTTAAATGCAACAAGTATATGTCATATATTATAAAAATAAGGGTCTCCGAAAGGGAATCACATTAGGGTATCAGTGATCTGGGGGTTCACCGAGGGGGTTCGAGTTCAGCGGGATCGGTCTTCGGGGTCTCGACCATGACGATAATCCGTCAATGGTTCATCGAGTGCCACCGGATCCGGTACGGTCTTCGGATCTCACGGGTTCTTGATGTGGTTCTTCGGGCTCAGAGATAATGTTTCGTCTTTAATGTCGGCGTAGAAATTGATTAGGCAGCCTTTGACTTCCATATTCCTGCGGTGTTCACGAGGAACATCTGCGAACGGATTCTACTGGCCAGAACAAACACCGAGGCGAAGACAGGCGCGACGTCTTCAGAACAAAGAGGAGGCCCCTCGGGTGCTACAGGGGTCACAAACATGGTCAAATAACAGACGGCGAAGGAGGTCTTGTTGCTGCCTGCTACAAAGGGGAAGGAGGTAACCTACAGGGCTGGGCCGGTGGCGTGGCTCCAGGCATAGAACAGTAGCGAGGGTGAGCCGAGAGAGAACATGGCATCGAGCATGCTCGCATGAAGGTAGAGGGTGGCGATGACCGGAGGGAGGAGGGCGCAATGAGATCAAGGATGGCCGAGGTGATGGGGACCTGGTGAGGGTGCGAAGAGAGGAGGCGGGGCACCGGGCTTGAGCGGCTGAGGCGGCACGGCGGCGCTCTGCGGAGGCCATGCCTCGGTCCGGGACGGAGACGACAGGGAAGGTGGCGCTCCGCAGGGGATGACGATGGCGGCGGGCCCGAGGAGAGGAGGGGGCGGCGGACAGAGGCGGAAGATGAGCTAGAGGTGGCTCTTCTTGTCTCGGGCGGCAGAGCTCACAACCGGAGGAGCTCGGGCGCGGGCACCGCGGCTTTCCATGGCGGCGGGGCCCAGCTTGGTCGAGTGGAGGGCCAAGGCGGCGAGGAGAGCTCGGGCCAGAGGATGACTTGCAGGGGGCAGCCTCAGGGCGGCGGCGATTGCAGGGCGGAGGGGGATCGCGAGGCAGAGATTTCGAGGACGAGCGGGCTGCGGGGTCACCCGTCGAGGTGGGGCCGGGGACTTGTCGTGAGTGCATACGGTAGTGCAGGAAGGTGGGTCCGGGAGCGGGGCAGCAAGGCTGGTAGGTGTGCGTGTGTGACAGGGAGAGACGAGGTGGCGTGTACCGAGCGGGAAACGAGCAGAAGCGTGCGCTGGGTGGGTAAGTGGCGGTAGCGGCTGTGGGGGGTTGGGTAGTTTCACGGTTTGGGTTTAGGGAGAGAAGGGTGGTGGTCGGGGTGGATCGGGCTTAGGCTAGTGGGGGTCGTAGGTGGCCAGGCCCAACGGCTGGCTGCCTCCCCCTAAAACACTTTTATTTGTTGATCTATTTATTTTATTTTAAATAGACTTTTGCAAATAGTTTTTAGGCAAATAAAATATCCGGCTAAGTCAGGGGTTTAACTTTGAATAAAAGATGGGGATAATTAGAAAACAAAGATAGCCTTTTGGAAAATTGTTTTAGGAAAACATATGCATGATGTCATGATGATGCTCAAATGCAATATGGCATGATGACATGAGCATGCGATCATGATGATGTACAAAGGAAAAACACAGCGATTTTCTAGTAGGGGTTTTATCGGGGTGCTACAATTCGACACCACTAACAATGGATCTCGCCCTCGAGATCCGCCTCATGGTACGGGGAAGAAAGTTGATGATCTAGATCTTCTCACTTCATGTAGAACCTCGCGACACCACTAACAAGGATTCTTGCTTCATGTCAAAATTGGTGACACCACCAACAAGAAGTCGTAGTCCCTGATTGTCGAGAGAACACTCCGGGAACAAAGGACGAAGGTAAAGGTATCAACAAATAAAGCAACCTCTAACTTCGACAGAAGGAGAGAAAAGATGCATTCTAACCCACTTCAATGTATAAGAGCGAATATAATGAGTACTCGGAATGGGGGCCAATCCATCACGCACCCAAACTATTACCCCGCACATGCAGTAGAAAGTTTGCAACCCATTCTCGGAATTTAGACTGAAGATCTTGGCAAGCGAGGTTCAGAAACAAAGGAGTGATGCAGGCTCTTCATCGGATCTGGCATAGACGATGTTGTCGCGTTGAAAAACACCGGAAGATACAAAAAAAGATTTCAGTGGATTTTGATCCAGCGAAAGGTACACAGAGAAAAAAGAATTCTCAGATAGCATGAAGTCCGGATGTAGCAACACTGTTACAAGAGGAAGGAATCAAAACCCTGAAGGTACAACAGAAACCCAACCACGAGAATTCCTGGACTCGAAGAGAAGATAAGAGTAGATTCAAAACACGTAGATGTAAGAGGAGAATAGCATAGGGATAAGGAGTAAAAGTAGACCTAATCAGATATATCCAATCGATTTTGCAAAATAGTTTTGACACTCTACAACGTCCATTAGCTAGGTTATCCTTCAGGCTGGACCAGCGGGGTATCGCAACTGCTGAGCTCTAATACCACTTTGTAACACCCTAGAATCGGCCCTATGCAAGTTTTAGCGATACCCGCCAAACCCACAAAGAAACGATTCAAAGATGCCCACCAGGCACTTGCGTGCAGGTGGAAAAACGAAGAAATACCATTACACAATAGCCCACGATGGAACCCACAGAAACATATATATACAACAATGACTCCATGAGTCAAGAATATAGATATACAATACAAAGATCCAAATCACCTTAAAAATGATACAACATCCGAGTACGGATAAGATGTGTCAACACCCGGATTTTTAATCCCAGATGCCCGTTATGCCATACCTCGCAATCCCAGGATTACCATTTTTGCGAGACAACGGATTGGATATCACAGTACATCATCCATTACAAACCATACATAAGGTCTTACACAAATAAGGATCTCATGATCCAGTCTTTAATACAACAAGCAGCGGAAATAAAAGATAAGCGTAGCGGTGGGGTCCATCTTCAGGGGCACAAACAATGCTGACGAAGGTAGATAGTCCTAGTTATCATAGCCGTCCTGATGACCATCCTCTTGATAGTCTCCTTCATAGTCTAGCCATGAGAATAGCCAGGGACAAAAGCCATGAGTACTCTTTAAGTACTCGCAAACTACTATTAACAGGTACTATAGTTCTAAGTTAAAGTGCTAAATCTAAGTTTAACACTAAGGTTAAGTTTGAAACCTAAGTTGAGTTCAAAAGCAAAGAAAGATAAAGTAAAGTTCTAGAATCACTTAAGTTGGGAAGCTATTGTCATAACACAACCCTGTTGTGGTCAAGTCAGGATTCATCATTCATTTCAAGTTATTCAGAAAACATCTGACAACGAAACAGTATGGCCATTCCAACTGTCCATAACAGCAGACGCGGCTATTCGAATAGTTTGACACTCTGCAGAGGTGGTACACTTTCACCACAAGATTCGATACATCTATCAGGGATAACCCTGAATCATCATACTTAGTATGCAGATAATCAAACATAACTTTCCATTTACACACCCTAGTATAAGCACCTCTCCTATGAGCATGGCCTCCCAACCATGACCATCAGTCATCTTGGGCACTGCATAGGTGGACATCATGAGAGGTAGCCTCAGCTCAAACTTCTCCCGTGAGGGAACTAATACTAATGCATATAAATTTCCAGCTAAGACTTACCCAATTCAGGTAATGTGGTTGTACGGTAAATTTGGAATGGTATCGCATCCGAATCCAACCATCAGTTTTATAAAAGGGTTAAGGCTCATGCCTCATCATTTTCATCATCATAAACCAGTTGTGTTTCTCAACACTTGTCAAAACATCTCAATAGAATGACTCATCATTCCAAGGTTTTCACAATTCATTTTCACCAATTGTTCCCATCTAAAGTGACTCAAGTTTTTGATCTACTCTAAATTACTAAGTTAAGAGTGTTCACTAAGGTGGAAGTGATGGGTTCAATCTCATGCCATAGAATGGCATCTAAGGGTTTCTAAGTAGGTCAAGTTTTATACTTTTTATGCTACCTTCAAAACAAGTAAAGAACTTTGTGTAAACTAAGGGAGGTAAAACTTGTCAATAAGACTTGAGGTACTAATAGTTAAAGGGGGTGTGATCAAAGCATGCTTAAGGCATCTTTGCTAAACCACCTAGTTTGTTTCTAGTTTGCTAAGCACTAAACTTGCAAGGGTAAATCTTGGATGGTGCTAGCTTGCTAATGGTAGCTTGGACTGTTAATGGTGGCTTGCCTTGGTTGGTGCAGTGGTTGAAGTTTTCTTCGTCTTCGTCTTGATAGCACTCCTCCTCCTCGTAAGCTTGGTCGGTACTATCTTCTATAAATACAGACGGAGTACACAATCACCAAACAATACTTAACTAGGCTAGATAGCATTCTAAGACACACAATTGATGTTCTATTATCATCACAAGCATCACAAGTTTAATTCAATAGTTTCAACCTTTTTAATTTAGAAAAGTAATTTCTACTCATTGAAAAATTAACTAACATTTAATATTCACCACTTAAAACATGGGATCATATGGACACATGTCCTCACCACATATTCTAACATGTGGGAATGAGATTTAAAGGTTGGATCAATATTACTTTAGTTTAAGTTCATCATTTAATGATTTAAAGTGACTAGAAATGCCTATATAGCATTATTTTGGTACTAGTCCAAAGTCACTGCATGTAAATCTTAATATTATTACATATTTGGATAGATATGATAAAATGTGATTTTTGAGAGTTGGAATCAACTCAAAAGCTAACTTGGTTGATTTTATAAAAATGTTGCAAGTTGCAAAAGCTTCTGTTTTGTTATTTTTATTAGGAGAGATCTATAACTCTACTTCCATTAAATCCAACGGTCTTGGATAGATCATCTCAATACCTTTCATACAACATTGGTTTCATACAATTTGGATTTATAAAACTCTCTGAATTGAATTTTAAACTAGTGGACAGAAACTAGATTTAACTAAAAAGAAAAATCCAGATTTGAACGGGTGGGCTAGCGTGGGAAAAGACTTGGGCCGGACCAGTGGCGCTCCGCGGCGTGGGGCTCAGCTGACAGGGGGGTCCCGCTTGTCAGCGGCACTTAACACGTGAAACAGTATGCGCGCTGTGGGCCGTAGGATTAGAAGAGGAATCTACGGCTGAGGGTCGACGTCGACGACGAACAGGTCGCCGGCGAGCTCGAACCCTAGCGGCTCGGTGGGGGTCTGCTGGGGACGTACCAGGGCTCCAGCAGGGTCGGCGAGGCGGGCAAACGAACTGGAAGACGACGGTGAGGCCAGGCGCGGTTGCGGCGGAGCTTGGGGTGGTCGCAATCAGCGGCGCCCTTCTCCTCCAGAGGCAGTCGCTCCAGCTCCAATTCCGGCGAGCTGCTGCTCCCCTTGCTCCGGCTAGAGGTGGGTGAGGTTCAGTGAGGTGAGGAGAGTGGAGTGGTGTGGAGAGAAGAGGCTGGGGAGGCCTCCTTTTATAGGCCCGACGGTGAGACCGAGCGGGATGGGAATGCGACTCCGGCGACAAGGCTACGGCGGGGTAGAGGCATGGCTGAGGGTGGCGATCGATGGGCGGTCCACTGGCGGTGCTCTAGGGATTTAATGCGGCCGTAGGGGCGAAGACATGCGGTCTGGGCGAGGTGGCGCTTTGAGCGGCAGAGGCGGCGGTGTCCACGGTGACCGGTGGCTGTGAGGCATTGGGCGGCCAACGGGGGTGTCTGGGGTGTTCTCCAGGTCGTGGCGGAGCGGCGGGCGCGGGCTACGGCCAATGGGAGGTCTGTGCGAGCAGGGACAGAGCACGCTCTAGGGGCGGCACCGGCATGGTGCAGTGGCACTAGGCACATGGTATCCTCGGTGGTCCACTGCAGGGCTGGGCTCGGGCAGTGGACAGGGGGTGGCGGTGAGGTGTGAGCTACCTCCTAGACATGGAGAGAGGCGAGAGAGGGCTGCTGCGGCGAGTGCCCGGTCGGCCGGCGAGAGGGGGCTCAGCATGGCAGTGCAGTACAGCTAGGAGGTAGGGGAGATGCTGGTGTGGGTCTGGTCAGGCTTGAGGGGGGACAAGATGATCAAGGCACCTCCAAATTGCTAGACAAAATAATCTCAAAATAGTATTAGTTAGGCCAATATGATCTTGCTAGCAAGGTGTTTGATGAAATGGCCGAAAGAGAAAAAGTTTTGAATTTTGGTTTCAATTTTTTTGAGTGATCTCCACTAGTGTAGGTAGTCTCTGGTTGCAAGGGTTTTGAAAGTGGAGCGCAAATAGATGGGTTTTGAAATAGGGGTGATCTATGCATATGCATTAGATTCAATTTTCAAATGCCAATTAAAGTAAGTAAAAGAATGCTTTTTTAGCAGATCCAAAAGTGGGCCTTGGTACCTCATTATATGTACTAGCAAGGGGTACAAAGATCAAGAATTGTTTCTGTTAAGAATTGAGTACTAGGAATAGCCAAAATAGTGTAGTGGATTAAAATGGCCAAGATGACCATTCCTCCTTTTTAATTCTTTTTGATTTGATTTTCTTTAGGAAAAGTTTGGGAATGATGTAGATGATGTTTAAATCACCTAAGAAACATTTTACAAGCATTGGATCACTTAATCATGGCAATTCAAACAACTCCTATTTTAAATGCACCCATATATGAATGCTTTCATTTTAAATTTGGAAAAGTTTTTGTTAACCCCATTTTTGGTTGATTTAGATCTTGATAAGCTTGGATTGAAGTTTTGGGATGTTACAAACCTTCCCACCTTAAACAAAATCTCGTCCCGAGATTTACAAAGAAAAACTAGGAACTAAAGAGATCTGGGAACTCTGTCCTAATGTAATCTTCGCGCTCCCAAGTAGCTTCTTCCTCGGTATGGTTGCTCCACTGAATCTTGAGAAACTTGATGCTCCTGGTCCTGGTGGTTCTGTAGGCTTGTTCTAAGATACAGATGGGTACTTCCCGATAGGTCAGATCATTGTTGATTTCCACAGCTCTGTGATCGATATTCTTGAAAACTTCAGTCTTCTCAGGCACTTCCAAGCATTTGCGTAGTAACGAGATATGGAACACATTGTGGACGTCTGACATCTCTTCAGGCAGTTCCAGTTGATACGATACTTCTCCTCGGCGGTTCAGAATCTTGAAAGGTCCGATATATCTGGGGGCTAACTTTCCCTTCAGACTAAAGCGTTGAGTTCCCTTCAAGGGTGAAACTTTGAGGTATACAAAATATCCGACATTGAAAGTCAGGTCTCTCCTTCTCTTGTCAACATAGCTCTTCTATCTGGATTGGGAGGTCTTGGGGTGCTCATGGACTTTGTGAACTTTCTCTTCTGCTTCTCGGAGAATGTCGGTTCCAAAGATCTGAATCTCTCCTACTTGCGACCAATTCAAAGGGGTACGACACTTTCTTCTGTATAGGAATTCAAATGGTGCCATCTGCAAACTAGCTTGATAACTGTTGTTACATGAGAATTCTGCGAAAGGCAGGCAGTCTTCCCATTTTGATCCGTATTCCAAAACACAAGCTCTAAGCATATCCTCCAAGATCTGGTTGACTCTCTCAGTTTGTCCATCTGTTTGCGGGTGATACGCGGTGCTAAAGTTCAACTTGGTTCCTAATCCTTCCTGAACTTTCTGCCAAAATCTTGAAGTAAACTGGGTTCCTCAATCTGACACGATGGTCTTGGGGGTTCCATGCAGACTAACAATCCTAGCAATATACAGCTCTGCTAGCTTTGCACTCTGGTAGGTTGTCTTGACAGGTATGAAGTGGGCTACCTTGGACAATCTATAAACGATGACCCAGATTGAGTCATTTCCCCTACTAGAAGTAGGCAAACCGGTGATAAAGTCCATTCCGACAGAATCCCATTTCCATTCCGGAATCTGCAATGGTTGCAACAATCCTGCAGGTCTCTGATGCTCTGCTTTGACTCTTTGAAAGATGTCACATTTGGCGATGTAGCTTCCGATCTCTCTCTTCATCTTGTGCCACCAAAATTGCTCTTTCAAATCCTGATACATCTTTGTTCCTCCGGGGTGGATAGAATAAAGGGTATCATGAGCTTCCTTCATGATAACTTCCTTCAGCTCCGAATCTGCTGGCACACAGATACGCCCTTTGTACCACAGTACTCCTTCTTTGTCTTCGGTGAATCCAGGTACCTTTCCTGTACCAATACGATGTATGATTCCGTCGATACTTTCATTCCCCTTCTGGGCTTCCTTGATTTGGCTAATCAACGTGGGTTGAAGTTCAATGCTAGCTAGGAATCCTTTGCTAACTAACTCAGTCCTGAACTGCTCCAACTCCTCATACAAACTTGGTTTCTTCTCCTTGATCATGGTGTTAAGCCTACACGGCAATCTGCTAAGAGCATCCGCTACCACATTGGCTTTGCCGGGGTGATAGTGAATGTCAAGGTCATAATCCTTGATTAACTCTATCCATCTTCTTTGCCTCATATTTAGCTCTTTCTGAGTGAAGATATACTTCAAGCTCTTGTGATACGAGTAAATCTCACAGCGATTACCCATCAAATAATGACGCCATGTCTTCAATGCTAGAACCACAGCTGCTAGCTCAAGATCATGGGTCGGATAGTTCTGCTCATGCTGCTTCAGTTGTCGAGACAGATACGCGATGACTTTGTCTTCTTGCATCAATACACATCCTAGACCAATCTTGGATGCATCACAATATACATCAAACGGCTTCTTGATGTCTAGCATGATCAAAATTGGGGCGGATATCAATCTCTTCTTCAGCTCCTGGAAACTGGCCTCACATTTGTTTTTCCATTCAAACTTCTTGTCCTTCTTCAACAATTGGGTCATTGGTCGGGCTATGCTCGAGAATCCTTCTACGAACTTGCGGTAATATCTCGCTAATCCAAGAAATGAACGGACTTGGGTTTGAGTGGTTGGGGCTTCCCATTCTTCGACATCTTTGATCTTGGTGGGATCAACAGAGACTCCTTCGGTAGACACAATATGTCCTAGGAATCCTACTTCTTTCAGCCAAAACTCACACTTGCTGAACTTGGCATATAACTGATGCTCTCTCAGGGTTTCTAGGATGATTCTCAGATGTTGCTCATGCTCTTCTTCCGACTTGGAGTAGATAAGGATGTCGTCGATGAACACAACTACAAACTTATCTAGGAAATTCATAAAGATCTTATTCATGAGATTCATGAAATAAGCAGGGGCATTGGTTAATCCAAAATAAATAACCGTATACTCGTATAAACCATAGCGAGTAGTAAAGGCGGTCTTCGGAATATCCGTTGCACGAATCTTAAGTTGGTGATAACCAGTCCTAAGATCAATCTTTGAGAATACCTGAGCTCCAGTCAACTGATCAAATAAATCCTCTATCTTTGGCAAGGGGTACTTGTTCTTGATGGTGATGTCATTCAACTTTCTGTAATCTGTACACAGACGATTGCCTCCATCTTTCTTGTCGACAAATAACACTGGTGATCTCCATGGCGATGCGCTTGGCTGAATCAAGCCTGTTGCTAACATGGCATCCAACTGCTTCTTCAGTTCCACTAACTCTGAGGGGTTCATGCTATAGGGTCTCTGGGCTATAGGTCCAGTTCCGGGGATTAGTTCGATAATGAACTCAATATCCCTATCCGGGGGCATACCTGGCAATTCATCTGGGAATACGTCGGGGTATTCACAGACTACTATGACTTGGTCTATGGTGGGCAGGGCTACACTCTTGTTGCACTTGAATTGACTAGGTAAGGTTTCAGAGATATGCTCTACTGTTACTCCCGAACTACTGGTCATGGTGATGGCTTTCTTAGCACAGTCGATCAATCCTTTATGCCTTGACATCCAGTCCATACCTAGTACTACTTCCAATCCTTTGGTTCCAAGTACAATTAAGTTGACATAAAAATCTATTCCATGTATTCTGATAGGTACAACTTTGCAAATTTTTCTAGCTTTTGTAGTTGAACCGGGGATTTGAACTATCATGACATGCTTCAGGTTGGTTGGGTGAATCTTACTAGTGTATACAAATTCTTCGGTGACAAATGAATGCGATGCTCTAGAATCAAACAATACTCTTGCTAAAACTGAGTTGACAGAAAACATACCCAGCACTACATCTGGCGCTTCCTGGGCTTCTTCTACGTTCATGTGGAAGAGACGACCGTTGCGGTTGTGAGGGTTCCCTGGGGCAAATCTCCTTCCTGGTTGAACACGACGCTGCTGCTGAGCTGGGGCATTCACAGGGGCATTGGCGGCAGTCTTCTTGGGACACTCATTGGAGTAGTGACCCTTCACTCCACACTCGAAACAAGTGATCTAGGACTTGTCCTTGACTGCGACAGGCACAACATTGCTGCCAGTTCTGGGTGCAGTGTTGTTGTTGTTGTTGCTCTTGGGAGGGGCACGGTTGAAATTGTTGGCATTACCGGAGTTGTGATTGTTTCCTCCGGACTTCACATTACCTCCGCTACGGTTGGGGTAGCTTGGGCGACGATTTGGGGGTCGGTTGTTCCTTGGTGCATATCCTGGTGAGGGGTTGGGATGGTACTTCTGGTGACTACTGGATCCAGACTGCTGCATCATACGATGCTTGCGGTTGTCGTTTGCCTGGTTAATATTCCCTTCCATATGAATGGCAGAGCCGACTATTTCTTCGAGATCCTGAAAACGGATGTTGACGAGGACAGTCTGCATCTCATCATGCAGTCCGTTCAAGAATCTCTCCTTCTTCTTGGCCTCTGTGTTGATCTCATCCGGTGCATATCTGGCAAGTGACAGGAATCTGTCACCACAGTCATTCTTCCTTGCTTCAATTCACGGAATTCATATCTCATCCTGTTGACGAGACCTTGTGGCACGTGGGTGCGGCTGAACTTGACTTTGAATGCTTCCCAGGTCATCACCTGGCCATGGTTCATATTGCGGATGCTATTCCACCAAGCTCTTGCATCTCCCGCCAGATAGTGGGTGGTGAAGAGAACTTTCTCATTTTCATCAACTCCTGCAACTTCAAGGTTGTTTTCCATGGTCTATAACCAGTCATCAGCATCTAATGGGTTCTCAGATTGGTTGAAGATTGGGGGATTGGTGTTCTGAATTTTTTTGAGTTTGGATCCATGGTGATCCTGATTTCCATGTCCTTGGTTGTTGAGATCCATTTGGGCGATCAGCTGCAACGTTGCTAAGTTGGCTTGACGCTCGGCCCTGCTTGCTTCACGGTCCGCGATGAGATTCTGCAAGATCTGCAGCATTGGTCCTGCGACGAGCTGCTCCCTCCTTGGTTTCCACGAGTCATCTGAAGATTGAGATAGATATAGGGGTAAGAGGGAAATTCTAAGGTTCATGGTTTTGGGTTTTCAAAGCTAAAACTTTGAGTTAGACTCAGGTTTTTCAACTAACTTCATTCTCATTCATGCAAGCAAGCACCCGATACAACACACACCACAACAATCAAAGGGGGAAAACAGATGGTTTGATGAACCATTCTGCAAGCTACGATACAAGGAGATGAGACATCTCATGCTACGATAGTGCTCTAGTGCATCTACTCATCGTCGATGAAATCGGAGTCCTCATCATCAGTGTAGAAGTCCACAACATCCTCCTCCAGAAAGTCATCATCATTGCTGAGGTAAGAATCCATGTCTCCCTGGATGTCTTCACCCTCATCTTCTTCTTCCTTGGCGGCAAGCTGAGCTTCCTACTCCTTGATGGTCTTCTCGAGGTCGGCCACCTTCTTGCGAAGAAGGGCGATGGTGCGATCCTTCTTTGCACGCTGGCGGCAAAGAGACTGGCGATCTTGGACGAGCAGTGCGAAAGTCTGGGCCTTCTGGTCGGCAATGGCACGGTTCTGGTTGGCTAACTCCCTGGCATTGTCCACTTCCTGCTATCTGTCATGAAGCAAGAAGTCAAGATTCTCCACTTGACGCCTCAACTCTGGGTGACTTGGCATCTCCATCGGCATTCCCATGAAGTCACGTCTTGCATAGTGGGCAAAACGGGTTCCTTGGATCTTGTTGACGCTGAGGGCACATAGACGTGCGAGAGCTTCATGCATTGCCCTGGCTAATCCATCTAGCCAGTTGTTCTCTCTCACGGAGAACTGAATTCTTCCAGAAGTTGGTGCTTGGATGCGTCCTCAAAGATTTGCGGTGACTAGCCACTGTAGGTCTCCTCCTGGGGGTCCTGGAAGTTGAGCTCCAAGAAACTCCGGATGTGGGCGTCCCAGTAACTCTGGCAGTGAATCCAGATCCCTCTCGAAGATCAGCTGACCTCTGTTTCCCAACTGGTAAAACTTGCTGAACTGAGTCTCCATCTACAAGAATTAAGGATGAGGAAGTTAGTGGAGTGATCAAGTGTGTCAAGTTTTAAGTCATAATGTAAGAATTTTGAGGAACATGAATTTTTGAGAAAGAATGAGTTCACAAGGGTAAGAGAGGAAATAGTTTTTCATAAATACTCACTTTGGTTTTTGAAGCTAAGTTTTTGGTTTGGACGTCCATTCTAACTAGGGTCTCCTATGGTCAGGATGGCTCTGATACCAACTTGTCAACACCCGGATTTTTAATCCCAGATGCCCATTATGCCATACCTCGCAATCCCAGGATTACCATTTTTGCAAGACATAACGGATTGGATATCACAGTACATCATCCATTACAAACCATACATGAGGTATTACACAAATAAGGATCTCATAATCCAGTCTTTAATACAACAAGCAGCGGAAATAAAAGATAAGCGTAGCGGTGGGGTCCATCTTCAGGGGCACAGGCAATGCTGACGAAGGCAGATAGTCCTAGTTATCATAGCCGTCCTGATGACCATCCTCTTGATAGTCTCCTTCATAGTCTGGCCATGAGAATAGCTAGGTACAAAAGCCATGAGTACTCTTTAAGTACTCGCAAACTACTATTAACAGGTACTATAGTTCTAAGTTAAAGTGCTAAATCTAAGTTTAACACTAAGGTTAAGTTTGAAACCTAAGCTGAGTTCAGAAGCAAAGAAAGATAAAGTAAAGTTCTAGAATCACTTAAGTTGGGAAGCTATTGTCATAACACAACCCTGTTGTGGTCAAGTCAGGATTCATCATTCATTTCAAGTTATTCAGAAAACATCTGACAACGAAACAGTATGGCCATTCCAACTGTCCATAACAGCAGACGCGGCTATTCGAATAGTTTGACACTCTGCAGAGGTGGTACACTTTCACCACAAGATTCGATACATCTATCAGGGATAACCCTGAATCATCATACTTAGTATGCAGATAATCAAACATAACTTTCCATTTACACACCCTAGTATAAGCACCTCTCCTATGAGCATGGCCTCCCAACCATGACCATCAGTCATCTTGGGCACTGCATAGGTGGACATCATGAGAGGTAGCCTCAGCTCAAACTTCTCCCGTGAGGGAACTAATACTAATGCATATAAATTTCCAGCTAAGCCTTACCCAATTCAGGTAATGTGGTTGTACGGTAAATTTGGAATGGTATCGCATCCGAATCCAACCATCAGTTTTATAAAAGGGTTAAGGCTCATGCCTCATCATTTTCATCATCATAAACCAGTTGTGTTTCTCAACACTTGTCAAAACATCTCAATAGAATGACTCATCATTCCAAGGTTTTCACAATTCATTTTCACCAATTGTTCCCATCTAAAGTGACTCAAGTTTTTGATCTACTCTAAATTAATAAGTTAAGAGTGTTCACTAAGGTGGAAGTGATGGGTTCAATCTCATGCCATAGAATGGCATCTAAGGGTTTCTAAGTAGGTCAAGTTTTATACTTTTTATGCTACCTTCAAAACAAGTAAAGAACTTTGTGTAAACTAAGGGAGGTAAAACTTGTCAATAAGACTTGAGGTACTAATAGTTAAAGGGGGTGTGATCAAAGCATGCTTAAGGCATCTTTGCTAAACCACCTAGTTTGTTTCTAGTTTGCTAAGCACTAAACTTGCAAGGGTAAATCTTGGATGGTGCTAGCTTGCTAATGGTAGCTTGGACTGTTAATGGTGGCTTGCCTTGGTTGGTGCAGTGGTTGAAGTTTTCTTCGTCTTCGTCTTGATAGCACTCCTCCTCCTCGTAAGCTTGGTCGGTACTATCTTCTATAAATACACACGGAGTACACAATCACCAAACAATACTTAACTAGGCTAGATAGCATTCTAAGACACACAATTGATGATCTATTATCATCACAAGCATCACAAGTTTAATTCAATAGTTTCAACCTTTTTAATTTAGAAAAGTAATTTCTACTCATTGGAAAATTAACTAACATTTAATATTCACCACTTAAAACATGGGATCATATGGACACATGTCCTCACCACATATTCTAACATGTGGGAATGAGATTTAAAGGTTGGATCAATATTACTTTAGTTTAAGTTCATCATTTAATGATTTAAAGTGACTAGAAATGCCTATATAGCATTATTTTGGTACTAGTCCAAAGTCACTGCATGTAAATCTTAATATTATTACATATTTGGATAGATATGATAAAATGTGATTTTTGAGAGTTGGAATCAACTCAAAAGCTAACTTGGTTGATTTTATAAAAATGTTGCAAGTTGCAAAAGCTTCTATTTTGTTATTTTTATTAGGAGAGATCTATAACTCTACTTCCATTAAATCCAACGGGCTTGGATAGATCATCTCAATACCTTTCATACAACATTGGTTTCATACAATTTGGATTTATAAAACTCTCTGAATTGAATTTTAAACTAATGGACAGAAACTAGATTTAACTAAAAAGAAAAATCCAGATTTGAACGGGTGGGCTAGCGTGAGAAAAGACTTGGGCCGGACCAGTGGCGCTCCGCGGCGCGGGGCTCAGCTGACAGGGGTGTCCCGCTTGTCAGCGGCACTTAACACGTGAAACAGTATGCGTGCTGTGGGCCGTAGGATTAGAAGAGGAATCTACGGCTGAGGGTCGTCGTCGACGACGAACAGGTCGCCGGCGAGCTCGAACCCTAGCGGATCGGTGGGGGTCTGCTGGGGACGTACCAGGGCTCTAGCGGGGTCGGCGAGGCGGGCAAACAAACTGGAAGACGACGGTGAGGCCAGGCGCGGTTGCGGCGGAGCTTGGGGTGGTCGCAATCAGCGGCGCCCTTCTCCTCCAGAGGCGGTCGCTCCAGCTCCAATTCCGGCGAGCTGCTGCTCCCCTTGCTCCGGCTAGAGGTGGGTGAGGTTCAGTGAGGTGAGGAGAGTGGAGTGGTGTGGAGAGAAGAGGCTGGGGAGGCCTCCTTTTATAGGCCCGACGGTGAGACCGAGCGGGATGGGAATGCGACTCCGGCGACAAGGCTACGGCGGGGTAGAGGCATGGCTGAGGGTGGCGATCGATGGGCGGTCCACTGGCGGTGCTCTAGGGATTTATTGCGGCCGTAGGGGCGATGACATGCGGTCTGGGCGAGGTGGCGCTCTGAGCGGCAGAGGCGGCGGTGTCCACGGTGACCGGTGGCTGTGAGGCATTGGGCGGCCAACGGGGGTGTATGGGGTGTTCTCCAGGTCGTGGCGGAGCGGCGGGCACGGGCTACGGCCAAGGGGAGGTCTGTGCGAGCAGGGATAGAGCACGCTCTAGGGGCGGCACCGGCATGGTGCGGTGGCACTGGGCACGTGGTATCCTCGGTGGTCCACTGCAGGGCTGGGCTCGGGCAGTGGACAGGGGGTGGCGGTGAGGTGTGAGCTACCTCCTAGACATGGAGAGAGGCGAGAGAGGGCTGCTGCGGCGAGTGCCCGGTCGGCCGGCGAGAGGGGGCTCAGCATGGCAGTGCAGTACAGCTAGGAGGTAGGGGAGATGCTGGTGTGGGTCTGGTCAGGCTTGAGGGGGGACAAGATGATCAAGGCACCTCCAAATTGCTAGACAAAATCATCTCAAAACAGTAGTAGTTAGGCTAATATGATCTTGCTAGCAAGGTGTTTGATGAAATGGCCAAAAGAGAAAAAGTTTTGAATTTTGGTTTCAAATTTTTTGAGTGATCTCCACTAGTGCTAGGTAGTCTCTGGTTGCAAGGGTTTTGAAAGTGGAGCTCAAATAGATGGGTTTTGAAATAGGGGTGTTCTATGCATATGCATTAGATTCAATTTTCAAATGCCAATTAAAATAAGTAAAAGAATGTTTTTTAGCAGATCCAAAAGTGGGCCTTGGTACCTCATTATGTGTACTAGCAAGGGGTACAAAGATCAAGAATTGTTTCTGTTAAGAATTGAGTACTAGGAATAGCCAAAGTAGTGTAGTGGATTAAAATGGCCAAAATGACCATTCCTCCTTTTTAATTCTTTTTGATTTGATTTTCTTTAGGAAAAGTTTGGGAATGATGTAGATGATGTTTAAATCACCTAAGAGACATTTTACAAGCATTGGATCACTTAATCATGGCAATTCAAACAACTCCTATTTTAAATGCACACATATATGAATGCTTTCATTTTAAATTTGGAAAAGTTTTTGTTAACCCCATTTTTGGTTGATTTAGATCTTGATAAGCTTGGATTGAAGTTCTGGAATGTTACAAGATGTAAATGGGGCTAAGAGCCCTGAAGAATAACCAATGGCATCCATAACCCTGCCCAGGCCAAGCCGGAAGGGTAACCCTGCTAACAACGTCGAACTTATACCTGCTAAAACAAAAGGGGTGCCGACAAAGGGCAAAGGAAAAAGAGAGCGATCAGTACTGAGGCCAGTACACGGCGAGTCTAGAATTCGGCGGCTCTCGCCTACATAGGTATGGTGGACTGAAGAGGCAGCGCAGCATGCACTAAACAATCTATATAGACTCAATTCAACTATCGTCTATTAGAGAGGGATAAGAAAGACCTATTCGGATCCAACCTGATAGTAACACCAATCATACCCATCTTGACATTTCCCCCTCGAGACCAAACGAGGAAGTCAAACCGAGGAACTCACACGATTGACAGTGTTATTCATTCTATTATAGTTGCAACACTTACTAGTCAGATACAACTAGCAGGAGATATCCCAGATCCAGGAGTTGTTGGCACTTTTATTTACTCAATCCATTATAGTGTAGCTGATTACTAGTCATTCCATTGTCAAATATATAGCACTACTTTAGTTATAACTGTCTATGATCGAGATACTGTGCTCCAAGTCGTCCATAACCGCGGACACGGCTTTCAGAAAGTTTTACCCTACAGGGATGCACAAATAGCAACACACACACGATCAACCTCAGGAAGAACCAAATAAAAAGCAACAAGGACTCACGACAAAGCATTCACAGGATTCATAAATCATTTCAGGGGGCCACCCCACTAAGCTACCCGCAATGAAGTTGGCCGGCTCCGAGACAGACCCAGGGTTTGTGTCAATGGCTGTAAACGACTAGGAACCTGAAAGTGTGACTGGGCTTGTCGATACTGTGAAAACATTCCATGTTCCAAAACAGTACATGTGCTCCACGCACAATCGTAAATAAAGCAGTAAAGCATGGCATAAGTACAGGATAGTAATAAAGCCCCAAACTACTTTGTGGCCACAAGAAATAAAGTGTGAATCAAGCTCAGGCAAAGGGGGATTCATAGAGTCTCCCGTATGTGGATAGTGCGAATAGTCAAGGAACAAGTATCAAGTACTTGGGGCCTACAGGACACAAGTGGGCGCGGAAGAACCAAATCTTAGCTATTACCCACCGGTGCCTCTGCATTAGTTATATCTATTCCCAGCATTTTAATATCAAGTTGTAATTAAAGCCATGATCATCTCCACCCTTAAGCATGTGTCAACCTTCCAACAACGGTGGAACGACAACAACACGAAGAAGCAACTGAGAAAGCAACTACAGCTCGCAAGGCCGACTATCTATCAAACAATAGGCAATATGATGTGTCCAAGGCAATATAGAGGCTACAGGGAATATAAATGGTGCAAGGATACTAAAGCATCGTAACACGGATATCAATAGATCAATAGGAGGAAATAAAGACTATAAAAGCAAAATAGGTAGAAAGGAGGAGATTGCTCGCCTGGGAAACATAGCCGAAGATTCATTATCCGAAGAACTTGTCGATACTCACATCAACTCATCAGCCTAATCCACGAAGAAGCAAAGCACTAAAACAAACACCGGAGGCACTATTTAATACTACGGCAGAAGAATCGGCATGTTTATGATTGAAGGAAATATGCCTGAGAGGCAACAATAAAGTTGTTATTATGTATTCCTTGTATATGATAGATGTTTATTTTGCATGCTATAATTGTATTGATAGGAAACATCAATACATGTGTGTTTAATAAACAAAAAGGGTTCCTAGTCATGCCTCTCTTATAGACTAGCTTATTGATTAACAGGATGATCAAGGTTTCCTGATCATGGACATTGGATGTTGTTAATAACAAGGTCACACCATTGGTGGAATGATGTGATGAACATTCATCCGAAGTATAGCATTACGATCAAGTCATTATGTTTATATTGCTATAACATCATACGAAGTAATCTTTATCCTTAGACCATGAGATCATGTTAATTGCTAACACCGGAAGAGTATCTTGATAACATCAAACGTCACACCGTAACATGGTGACTATAAAGATGGGTTTAGTACTACGAAGGTGTTATGTTGAGGCTCATGGATCAAGAGTGGAATTTGTCAATCCCGATGATGGATAGATATACTCTGGGCCCTCTCGGTGATATCACATTGAGATAGCTTGCAAGCAAGTGATGTGATCACTAGAATGTTATATCACGGGAACAAGAAAAGAGTGCATGTCGGTAACGAGACTAAACTAGGTATGGAGATACCGATGATCTAATCTCGGACATGTAATATATCGCGAGACAAAGGGATTTAGTTACAAGCGTTAAAGGTTCTCACGATCACAGAAGTCATCGTTGTATGTGTAGGACTCAGTACGGATCTCCAGGTCCCGCTGCTGATTATTGATCGGAGAAGGGTCTCGATCATGTCTGCATTATTCGCGAACCATAGGGTGACACACTTAAGAGTTACCGGACACCATTTTGGAGCACATATGTTTCAGACGAAAGAATTGCAAAGCGCAGGAATTGTTTCAATAGAAACCGGAAATTGTTTCAGGTGAAATTGCAGAAAGTGGTTCTGCATGTGATATTGAAATATTCCAAGGGGCTATATGTGAATGTTTGTTAATTAAAGTAATAAACAAAATTCTGAATAAATTTAATAAAAGAGTTTTATTAAATGAGAGAGCATTAAACTTGGAGAATTTTAATGCATTTAAAGTGGAGACTTTAAAAGGGATTGTGAAGAGGCATTTTAATGTGGAGGGGTTACCACCACATGAATGGGGGAGGTGAGGGGTCACCCCCCATGCGCCGGCCATGGAGAGGAGGGCCACCCCCCTCTTCCTATAAAAGGCCACCCATTCCCTCCTTCATCCACACACCTCCTTGTGAAGGATCTCTCTCCCCCTCTAGAATTATTCCCCCATGGTCTCGGATTAGCGAGATACATGTTCCCAGTGGCATTTCGTCTAGAAGGAGTTGCTGCTTCCGCTGGATCGCTGGAGCGAGGAGGTGGAGGTTGTCCGGTGGCTTGAACGTGTGTGCGAGTACGGATACGCTGCTGAGTTGCGGCGCTCGGACTTCCTCACGATCTTGAGATCGGCAAGTGTACGACTACATCAACCACGAGTTCCTACTCGTTAATAAAACTCGTTGTCTTCGAGGGTAAGTTCTCGTGGGATGTATATCCACCTGTTGCTTTGTACCTACTAGATAGATCTTGGCGTATAGTTCACACCATAGGAATTTTTTCTATGCCGCGGACCCAATAGTGGTATCAGAGCCTGATCTATGCGTAGGTGCTTTGCACGGGTAGTACACATATGTTTATATGTGGGCGATGTGTATCATGTTATTGCATCTTCTATGTATTTTGGATATTGGTGGCATAGTGGGATGAAGCGGCCCAGACCATCCTTACATGTCATCGTACATGAGACCGGTTCCACGACTGACATGCAACTTGTTTTGCATAAGTGGCTGGCGGGTGTCTGCCTCTCCTACTATAGTCAATATCTGATTTACAACGAGTTGCTAATAACTTAGTTATCCTCGTTTTGGTTCATGTTCGTAGGTGAGAATGGTTCTATCTCCGAAATCCCTAAGCCACGTAAAACTTGCAATTGATAAATTAGAGGCGTCTAGTTTAGATCATTGCTGGGCTAGTGTATTGATATGGTATTGTTGTAAGTAGATGTATGATAGATACTCTTACAACACATTCAACGTGTAAGTTCTATAGACCTTGGCCTTACACAGAAAGGAATGATAGAGATCATACCACGATGCAAATGATAGAGATCAAATGCGTGGACCATATCATCTCACTTTACACATTAGATGTTAACATCTTATACTGCTAGTTTGGCGCTTTTGGTAGCATTATAAGATGATCCCTCATTTAGATATCAAGATAAAATGTGTTCTTCCTTGAGTATGCACCGTTCTATGGATCGTGTTTCGAGACATCACGTGATGATCGGGTGTACTCGACTCTACGCTTTCATACAACGAGTGTAAGACAATTTTACACACACGAGTACTAAGGTTCTTACTTGGCGAGCCTAGCATGTACAGACATGGCCTCGGAACACGGACCGAAAGGTTAAGCATGAGTCATATGGTTGATATGATGCCCATATAGATGCTCGCCTTTGAAACTACACCGACTCACGTGATGATCGGACTTGGTGTAGTGGATTTGGTTCATGTAATCACCAAAAAGGCACGAGGGATGTCGTTTTTTAGTGGGAGTTCATTAGTAATTTGGATTAGTTGAACTCAATCTATCATAAACTTAGTCTAAATAAACTTTACAAATTCTGTTGTAGATGGCACCACCTGCTTTTAATTTCAATGTGTTCATGGAGAAAGCGTTTCGAAAGCGTTCATTACGGCATACTGTATGGGCTAGAGCCAGAACTTCGAAAGCGTTTCGAAAATGGCAATACCTTTGATACCATGGGAGAATTGAAAATGATTTTCGATACCCATGCTGCCGTAGAGAGTTATAATCCTACTGAAAAGTTCTTTAGCTGCATGATGGAGGAGAACAGCTCCGTTAGTGAGCATGTACTCAAAATGTCTGGGTACGCCGATAAGCTTGTGTCCTTGGGAATAACGATTCCCATTGACTTGGGCATACATCATGTTCTCCATCTCTGCCACCTAGCTACAAGAGCTTCGTGATGAACTATAATATGCAGGGCATGAAGAAGACTCTTCCCGAGCTTCTATCAATGCTTAAGACTACAGAAGTGGATATTAGAAAAGAACATCAAGTGTTGATGATCAATAGGACAACCGGTTTCAAGAAGGACAAGAAAGGCAAGCACAAGGGAAAGAAGGGTGGAAAATCTGTTGCCGCGCCTGAAAAGAAACCCCGGGCTGGCCCTAAGTCTGATACCGAGTGCTACTATTGCAAGGGGTCTGGCCATTGGAAGCGCAACTGCCCCAAGTATTTGGCAGACAAGAAGTCTGGCAAGGCAAACAAAGGTATATGTGATATACATGTTATTGATGTGTACTTGACTAGTACTCGCAATAGCAGCTGGGTATTTGATACAGGATCAGTTGCTAATATATGTAACTCGATTCAGGGGCTGCGGAACAAGCGACAACTAGCAAGGGATGAGGTCACAATGCGGGTCGGCAATGGATCAAGAGTTGATGTGATCGCCGTCAGAACGCTGCCTCTCCATATGCCATCAGGATTAGTCATAAACCTAAATAATTGTTATTTGGTTCCTGCACTTAGCATGAACATTGTATCTGGATCGTGTTTGATGCAAAGTGGTTATTCGTTTAAATCTGAAAACAATGGTTGTTCGATTTATATGGATAATATCTTTTATGGTCATGCACCTATGTTGAATGGTTTATTTCTGATGGATCTCGATAGTAATATTACGCACATTCATAATGTTAATGCTAAAAAGATTAAACTTGATGATGATATATCTGCATATATGTGGCACTGCCGTCTAGGTCATATTGGCGTTAAACACATGAAGAAACTCCATTCTGATGGACTTTTGGAATCACTTGATTTTGAACCATTAGATACATGTGAGCCATGCCTTATGGGCAAGATGACTAGAACGCCGTTTTCCGGTTCAATGGAACGGGCGACAGATCTATTGGAAATCATACATACTGATGTGTGTGGACCAATGAGTGTGTCGGCGCGAGGTGGATATCGTTATTTTGTTACTTTCACGGATGATTTGAGTAGATATGGGTATATCTATTTGATGAAACACAAGTCTGAAACTTTTGAAAAGTTCAAGGAATTTCAGAATGAAGTGGAAAATCATCGTAATAGAAAGATCAAATTTCTACGGCCTGACCATGCAGGAGAGTATCTAAGTTACGAGTTTAGCACACACATGAAAGAGTGTGGAATAGTTTCACAACTCACGCCTGCCGGAACACCACAACGTAATGTTGTGTTGGAACGTCATAATCGTACCTTATTGGATATGGTTCGATCTATGATGTCTCTGACTGACTTGCCACTGTCATTTTGGGGTTATGCACTGGAAACAGCTGCATTCACTTTAAATCGGGCACCATCTAAATCCGTTGAAACGACACCGTATGAATTATGGTTTGGAAACAAACCTAAGCTGTCATTTCTTAAAGTTTGGGGATGCGATGTTTATGTGAAGAAACTTCAACCAGGTAAACTCGAGCCCAAAGCGGAAAAATGCGTCTTCATAGGATACCCTAAGGAAACATTTGGGTATACCTTCTATCGTAGATCCGAGGGCAAGGTTTTTGTTGCCAAGAATGGATCCTTTCTTGAGAAGGAGTTTCTCGCGAAAGGTGTGAGTAGTCAGAAGGTAGAACTCGAAGAGGTTATTGAACCTTCTCTTCATGAAATGGCGAGTAACGCAACACCGGAAGTTGTTTCGGAGTTGACTTCACCTAATGAAGAGAGAGCTAATGATATTGATCATGAAACTCCGAAAGAGGAAATTACCGAACCTCGTAGGTCAAGCAGGACACGTGCAGCTCCTGAACTGTACGGCAATCCTGTTGTGAATTTCATGGTTGATGAAATGGATGACCCTGTGACATATGAAGAAGCGATGATGAGCCTGGATTCCAACAAATGTCTAGATGACATGAAATCCGAGATGGAATCCATGTACGAGAACCAAGTTTGGACCTTGGTGGACTTACCTCACGATCGAAAGGCCGTTGAGAATAAATGGATTTTCAAAAGAAAAACTGATGCTGATGGTAATGTGACCATCTATAAGGCTCGACTTGTCATAAAGGGGTTTCGACAAATTCAAGGAGTTGACTACGATGATACATTCTCTCCCATAGCGATGCTTAAGTCAGTTAGGATTATGTTAACAATTGCTACATATTTCGATTATGAAATATGGCAGATGGATGTCAAAACCGCGTTCCTCAATGGTAATATTCAAGAAGAGTTGTATATGATACAACCTAAGGGTTTTGTCGATCCTAAGGATGCTAATAAGGTATGCAAACTTCAGCGATCCATCTATGGACTGAAGCAAGCATCCCGGAGTTGGAATCTCCGCTTTGATGAGGTGATCAAAGAGTTTGGATTTGTCCAAACTTTTGGAGAGGCTTGTATTTACAAGAAAGTGAGTGGAAGAAATGTGGCATTTCTAATATTATATGTGGATGACATATTATTGATTGGAAATGATATAGATCTTTTAAATAGTATTAAAAGTCTCTAAACAGCAAATTTTTGATGAAAGACCTTGGTGAAGCGTCATATATATTAGGCATTAAAATCTATAGAGATAGATCAAGGCGCCTAATTGGGCTATCGAAGAGTACATACCTTGATAAGATATTAAAGAAGTTTAATATGGACGAAAGTAAGAAGGGGTTCTTACCTATGTTGCAAGGCATGACATTGAGTAAGACTCAAAGTCCGACTACGACGGAAGAAAGAGAGATGATGGATAAGATCCCCTATGCCTCGGCCACAGGCTCTATTATGTATGCCATGCTATGTACAAGACCGGATGTGGCACATGCTATTAGTTTGACTAGTAGGTACCAAGCTGATCCAGGTTCAGAACACTGGATAGCGGTAAAGAACATCCTCAAGTACTTGAGAAGAACTAGGGATAAGGTTTCTTATATACGGAGGTGAAGAAGAGCTAGTCGCTAAGTGTTATGTCGATGCTAGCTTTGACACCAATCCGGATGACTCTAAGTCTCAATCCGGATACGTATTTCTCTTGAACGGAGCAGCAGTTAGTTGGAGGAGTTCCAAACAACCTGTGGTGGCTGGATCAATGACGGAGGCGGAATATGTTGCTGCTTCAGAAGCAGCGCAGGAAGCAGTTTGGATGAAAGAGTTCATTACGGAACTAGGTGTGGTTCCTAGTGCATTGGACCCAATGGTGATCTATTGTGACAACAATGGAGCCATAGCCAACACAAAGGAACCGAGGTCTCATAAGAATTCCAAGCATATTAAGCGCCGGTTTCACTCCATCCACGAGCATGTCAAGGATGGAGATATAAAGATTTGTAAAGTACACACGGACCTAAATGTAGCAGATCCGTTGACTAAAGTTCTCCCTAGGGCAAAACATGATCAACACCAGAACTCCATGGGTGTTAGATTTATCACTATGTGAACTAGATTATTGTCTCTAGTGCAAGTGGGAGACTGAAGGAAATATGCCCTAAGAGGCAATAATAAAGTTATTATGTATTCCTTATATATGATAGATGTTTATTTTACATGCTAGAATTGTATTGATCGGAAACATCAATACATGTGTGTTTAATAAACAAAAAGGGTTCCTAGTTATGCCTCTCTTATAGACTAGCTTGTTGATTAACAAGATGATCAAGGTTTCCTGATCATGGACATTGGATGTTGTTAATAACAAGGTCACACCATTGGTGGAATGATGTGATGAACATTCATCCGAAGTATAGCATTACGATCAAGTCATTATGTTTATATTGCTATAACATCATACGAAGTAATCTTTATCCTTAGACCATGAGATCATGTTAATTGCTAACACCGGAAGAGTATCTTGATAACATCAAACGTCACACCGTAACAGGGTGACTATAAAGACGGGTTCAGTAATACAAAGGTGTTATGTTGAGGCTCATGGATCAAGAGTGGAATTTGTCAATCCCGATGACGGATAGATATACTCTGGGCCCTCTCGGTGATATCACATTGAGATAGCTTGCAAGCAAGTGATGTGATCACTAGAATGTTATATCACGGGAACGAGAAAAGAGTGCATGTCGATAACGAGATCAAACTAGGTATGGAGATACCGATGATTGAATCTCGGACATGTAATATATCGCGAGACAAAGGGATTTAGTTACAAGCGTTAAAGGTTCTCACAATCACAGAAGTCATCGTTGAATGTGTAGGAGTCAGTACGGATCTCCAGGTCCCGCTGCTGATTATTGATCGGAGAAGTGTATCGATCATGTCTTCATTATTCGCGATTCGTAGGGTGACACACTTAAGAGTTACCGGACACCATTTTGGAGCACATATGTTTCAGACGAAAGAATTGCAAAGCGCAGGAATTATTTCAATAGAAACCGGAAATTGTTTTGGGTGAAATTGCAGAAAGTGGTTCTACATGTGATATTGAAATATTGCAAGGGGCTATATGTGAATGTTTGTTAATTAAAGTAATTAACAAAATTCTGAATAAATTTAATAAAAGAGTTTTATTAAAAGAGAGAGCATTAAACTTGGAGAATTTTAATGCATTTAAAGTGGAAACTTTAAAAGGGAATGTGAAGAGGCATTTTAATGTGGAGGGGTTACCACCACATGAATGGGGGAGGTGAGGGGTCACCCCCAAATGCGCCGGCCATGGAGAGAAGGGGCACCCCCCTCTTCCTATAAAAGGCCACCCATTCCCTCCTTCATCCACACACCTCCTTGTGAAGGATCTCTCTCCCCCTCTAGAATTATTCCCCCATGGTCTCGAATTAGCGATATACATGTTCCCAGTGGCATTTCGTCTAGAAGGAGTTGCTGCTTCCGCTGGATCGCTGGAGCGAGGTTGGTTGTCCGGTGGCTTGAACGTGTGTGCGAGTACGGATGCGCTGCTGAGTTGCGGCGCTCAGACTTCCTCACGATCTTGAGATCGGCAAGTGTACGACTACATCAACCACGAGTTCCTACTCGTTAACAAAACTCGTTGTCTTCGAGGGTAAGTTCTCATGGGATGTATATCCACCCGTTGCTTTGTACCTAGTAGATAGATCTTGACGTATAGTTCACACCGTAGGAATTTTTTTGTTTTCTATGCTACGGACCCAACAATCATATGATGCATGACATGGCACATATGCGGTGCAATTCGGCAATATTAAGTGGAACCGGGGCCCCGATAATTAATTAGCTGGTTCATTTTGTTTAGATACCCCGCAATTTAAATGGTGACTTAACAAGGCAAAACATGGCATCGGTTTGCTACACAAATTTAAATGGGGCCAATATAAGACTAGAAAGGTCTGTATATGGTCTCCATATTTAATTATTAGGTGAATTGATAAAGTGTCACCAATCCACACAAATATGTATGCCCAGGAACAATTTAAATGCAACAAGTATATGTCATATATTATAAAAATAAGGGTCTCGGAAAGGGAATCACATTAGGGTATCAGCGATCTGGGGGTTCACCGAGGGGGTTCGAGTTCAGCGGGATCGGTCTTCGGGGTCTCGACCGTGACGATAATCCGTCGATGGTTCGTCGAGTGCCACCGGATCCGGTACGGTCTTCAGATCTCACGGGTTCTTGATGTGGTTCTTCGGGCTCAGAGATATTGTTTCGTCTTTAATGTCGGCGTTGAACTTGATTAGGCAGCCTTCTACTGGCCAGAACAAACACCAAGGCGGAGACATGCGCGACGTCTTCAGAACAAAGAGGAGGCCCCTCAGGTGCTACAGGGGTCACAAGCATGGTCAAATAATAGACGGCGGAGGAGGTCTTGTTGCTGCCTGCTACAAAGGGGAAGGAGGTAACCTGCAGGGCTCGGCCAGTGGCGTGGCTCAAGGCATAGAACAACAGCGAGGGGGAGCCGACAGAGAACATGGCATCGAGCATGCTCACAGGAAGGTAGAGGGTGGCGATGACCGGAGGGAGGAGGGCGCGGCGAGATCTAGGACGGCCGAGGTGATGAGGACCTGGTGAGGGTGCGAAGAGAGGAGGCAGGGTGCCGGGCTGGAGTGGCTGAGGCGGCACGGCGGCGCTCTAAGGAGGCTAGGCCTTTGTCCGGGAAGGAGACGACATGGAAGGTGGCGCTCCGCAGGGGATGTCGATGCGGCGGGACCAAGGAGAGGAGGGGGTGGCAGACAGAGGCGGAAGACGAGGTGGAGGTGGCTCTTCTTGTCTCGGGCGGCAGAGCTCACAACCGGAGGAGCTCGGGCACGGGAGCCGCGGCTGTCCATGGCGGCGGGGCTGAGCTTGGTCGAGTGGAGGGCCAAGGAGGCGAGGAGAGCTCAGGCCGGAGGATGACTTGCAGGGGGCAGCCTTAGAGCGGCGGTGATTGCGGGGCGAAGGGGGATCGCGAGGCAGAGATTTCAGGGACGAGTGGGCTGTGGGGTCACGCGTCGAGGTGGGGCCGGGGACTTGTCGCAAGTGCGTACAGTAGTGCAGGGAGGTGGGTCCAGGAGCGGGGTAGCAAGGCTGGTAGGTGTGCATGTGTGACAGGGAGAGACGGGGTGGCATGTACCGAGCGGGAAACAAGCAGAAGCGCGCGCGGGGTGGGTGAGTGGCGGCGGCTATGGGGGGTTGGGTAGTTTTAGGGTTAGGATTTAGGGAGAGAAGGGTGGTGGTTGGGGTGGATTGGGCTTAGGCTAGTGGGGGTCGTAGGTGGCTAGGCCCAACGGCTGGCTGCCTCGCCATAAAACACTTTTATTTGTTGATCTATTTATTTTATATTAAATAGAATTTTGCAAATAGTTTTTAGGCAAATAAAATATCTGGCTAAGTCCGGGGTTTAACTTTGAATAAAAGAGGGGGACAATTAGAAAACAAAGATAGCCTTTTGAAAAATAGTTTTAGGCAAACATATGCATGATGTCATGATGATGCTCAAATGCAATGTGGCATGATGACATGAGCATGCGATCATGATGATGCACAAAGGAAAAACACAGCGATTTTCTAGTAGGGGTTTTATCGGGGTGCTACATTTTGTGTTCTCACCCTCTAGGTGTGTAGGGGTCTGACATGCGACAATTTCAGTTCATTTAGTGACATGTGGTGTTATTGATCTAGTTGCTACAGTAGATTGAGGTACAGTTGTTGTTGTAGACTTCTTCTGTGCTGCATTTGATGTACCATCATTAGCCTGTTTTCAAAAAAAATAATAGTTAGTAACAAAACTGTATCACTTTATAGGGATAAAAAATCAGCGAAAATAAGATATGATAACATTTGTCTTAAGGTTACCGATGTTCTGGTCCTCGTCATCTGAATTCGAGTCATCATTAGCTATGGCCGTTTCTTCTACCGTGGGTTCATATGTAGGGTTTTGTTGATTGTCGTTAGCATCCTTATGTTTATTTTTCTGGTGGCCTCTGTCATTGTGCGAATGCCTCTATAGGCGAATTTACATGCTTCCTCTTTGACATTTTCTATAGGCAAACCATTAGCGCGTTGTGTTTATTTGAATACGTCTATCATCCGAGCTTGATTTTTTTCCAAATTTTTGTACTTGTTTGCCTCATATGCATTAGTTGGTTTTTCGAATGCCTGACAAGGGATGGTCAAATTGAACTTAATCTATGTACTACCAAATAATATCATTGCTTGTGTGGGAAAACAAAAACAATGTAGGGAGTAGATCGCTTGAATTATAACTACTATGACGGAAATAAGATGTTTAACCACTTTATAATGAATGGTTCTAGAAAATCTACTGCATATGAGAAGGATCCGGGGATTGAATTATCACCTGATGATCGTTTGACGTTGGGCTTCTTCTTTGGTGTACATCTCAATGGAGCGCGTGCCTTCTCGTTGCGAAGAGTCCTGAACATGGCGTCGGCCATAGAGATCGCCGATCAGATGCGACGACGCGTTCCGATCCTTGAGGTATGAGATCGGATCTAGGGGAGAAGAAGGATGAGGCGCCAGTGGGGGATTGGTTTTGGGAGTTAAGATGATACGCTAATCGTGGGAGGGAATCGTACGCCATTTTTATGTTGCGGGGTTTCATATTTTGGCGGTGGGATGGGGAAAAAGGAGGGAACGAAAATTTGTCAAAAAATTTGGAGGAAGGTTCTCTTTAGTTGTTAATTTTGACATAACAACAAAAAAGTGTTCAACATTAGGTATATTTCGTTTTTAGTCTTATCTCATTTTAAGAATTAATAATACATTAATGAAAGAATAGTACTGTAATTTATAAGTTAGTCTTATCTCATTTTTATGAATTAATAATACATAAAAAGTACTAGTGTTAGACCTGAAAGATGGATGCATTACCCAACTTTAATATGTCAAAGTTTATATACATTTTTACTAACAAGGGTGAGCCATGTTGTAGAAAGTATAATTTGTGGTTGTAATGTACAAAGACACATACCTAAATCATAACTAAGAATAGTGAAATATTTATATTGTTCAAATTACAATTTCATAAGCCATGTTTTCATGTAATGATGCTAGCTAAATGGACTCAAATTTGGCAAAGGGTGTATCACCATGTGGCTAATGATGCTAGTATTAAATCTAGCCATTTTGGTTTGATATTTTTTAAAATTTCACCCTCAAACTCAAAAACAGGCTTTTTGGTGAAGCAAGTACCAAAACTACAACTTGAAGCCTTCAAGTTGCATGCTTGTATGATTGTACATCACATTGGGACCATAGAATAGTAGTTCTACTTTTCAGATACTTTCACAAGCTCTAGAAAGACTATGGTCAACCCTGGTTTGACCATACCTTGTAAAATTCATAAAAAAAGAGAGATTCTCAAAAACTTTTGGAACCTTCAAAATTGGTCATTGTGTGGCAAATACATTCCATAAAAAATGACAAACTTTGAAAAAAAATGTACCCCTAGCAGTCCACTCTGAGATGTGGGATAGTTAGGTCAACGATCATGTCCGACTACTCGAAAGAGCCACTTGTGTACCATGTTTTCATATACCTATCTTCAAATGGACTCACATTTGGCACATGGGTGCATCACCATGTGGCTAATGAGGCTAGCATTAAATCCAGCCATTTTGGTTTGAATGTTTTTTAAATTTTACCCTCAAACTCAAAAACAGGCTTTTTTGTGAAGCAAGTACCAAAATTACCATTTGAAACCTTCACGTTGCATGCTTGTGTGGTTGTAGATCACATTGGGACCAGAGAACAATAGTTGTGTTAGAGTAGTATACGTATAGGTCTAGTATTGTAGTTTAGGAAAGCTAGGATTCTAGCGTAACTTGACTTGTACTCTAAGATGATCCCTGTACTCCTGTATATACTCGCCCATGAGGCTCAATAATACATCCAACATATTACGCCAATCTCATACTCTTTCATGGTATCATGCTAAAAATTCGAGCTGCCGCCGACACGCTTTCGGCGCGCCTTTCCCGGCGGGATCGATCTCCATGATCTCCTCTGGGGGCCACGCGATCTGTCGTAGGGCTCGTCCGCCGATCCATGATCGGTTGCCCCGGTGAGTCTTTTCCGATCTCTTGATCGGTTTTTCACTTCATCGGTCGTTCGACCGGTATTTTCTTTTTTGCTTTATCGATCATAGATCGGATTGAGTCGCCCTCCACCACTGTCCTTATCGCCGCGCCTCTACTCCGACCATCGACACCGATGATCTACACCGTGCTCGTGTGCCTGCCACCTTCGCCCCTCAAGGCAGGCTACCGCGCACCGCGGCCGGCTGCTATGCCTTCCTCGGGAGGCTCGCGGCTGTCCCCTGCGGATTGTCTATGTCGTCATCGTCCGGGACTTCACCGACAACGCCGCCATCGACTCCGGTCTACGCGTCATCCACGCCATGGCGCATGCGGCACACCGTCGGTTTGATCAACCGATCCCGCTCTCGTCTAGGCCAAGCATGTCCTCGATCACGCGTCTACTAGCGATCGAGCTACGGGCTGCCGTAGCGTCGCCCCTTCGGGTCGCAGCGTCGCCGCCTTGGTCTTCACTCACTAGCTGCCAACGCGCCTCACAAGCGGGTACGCGCCGGTGCCCTCAGCCCGCTGCACCAACTCCTGTCCTGCAGCCACGCCATCACCTCATCGCCATCTCCACACACCGACGTCCCTGGCTACATTGCGGTGCCTCCCTAGGCGCAGATCACCGTCGTCCGTGCATGGTCTTCGTCACGTCGCTGGGTTCTTCTTCACCTACTTCGAGTACCGCCGCCGCGCCTCTCTAGGCGTCCAGATGACCACTTCAGGTCGCCGTTGGTTTCGCCGCCTTCTATGTCTTCTCCACATCAAACTCGTCGGCATCGTCATACGATACTGGCGCACAGGTTCATGATGGCAACTGCACCTGCACGCCTAGTACAGACAACACTGGTGCGTGCCTTCGTCCCCGACGCGTTCCCGAGTCTGGCAAACTCGTGCCGGATGCCTCGTCTTCGTTGGCATGATAATGTCTTCTTCGACATCGACACCTTCCTCTACGACTACCTTGACCGCATCAGCGACGCATTCTTCTTGGCATACTAGGTTCTGGCAGAACCAAGATGTGCCTTCGTCCCCGACGTGCGCCTAGTTCTGGCAAAACTTTGGCGCCGACCGTACCCGATGGCTCGGACTGCATTGACTCTGGCATTGATCGACACCTTCGACCTGCCTCGACGCGTCTTCGTCATCCTCTTCGCACACTATGCGCTTGCGGCTTCATGTGCGTCTACATCGACACCGTCAACCTCGACCATGACATCGACCACGACGACACTTCGCACGGCTACATCGACCTCGACATTGCTCCACGCTCTCCGCTCCCTCGACATCGGCACAAGGGCTTCCACCTCGCTTGAGCATCATCAGCCTGTTCTACAGTCCAAGCATCCGCGCTGCAACATCGTCTACGACACTCCCGTTGCGGCTGCGGGGGGATGTCAGCCTACTAGTCTACTTCGACACTCCAGTCTACCCATTTGCGACGTTCTTGTTCAAGATGCTACCGCTACGACTGCAGGGGAGTGTTAGAGTAGTATACGTATAGATCTAGCATTGTAGTTTAGGAAAGTTAGGATTCTAGCCTAACTTGACTTGTACTCGAAGATGATCCCTGTACTCCTATATATACTCACCCATGAGGCTCAATAATACATCCAACATATTACACCAATCTCATACTCTTACAAGTTGTACTTTTTAGATGCTTTCACAAGCTCTTGAAAGAGTATGGTAAACCCTAGTTTGACCATACCTTGTAAAATTCAAAAAGAGAGATTCTCAAAAACTTTTGAAACCTTCAAATTTGGTCATTGTGTGGCAAATACTTTACATGAAAAATAATAAACTTGAAAAAAATGTCCCCCAAACAGTCCACTCTAAAATGTTGGGTAGTTAGGTCAATGATCATGTCTGGCTACTCGAAAGAGCCACTTGTGAACCATGTTTTCATCAACCTATCTTCAAATGGACTCAAATTTGGCACAAGGGTGTATCACCATATGGCTAATGATGCCAGCATTAAATCTAGCAATTTTGGTTTGAAAATTTTAAAAAATTTCACCCTCAAACTCAAAAACAGTATTTTATTTGTGAAGCAAGTAACAAAACTACAATTTGAAACCTTCAAGTTGCTCGTGTTGTTGTACATGACATTGGAACCATAGAACAACAATTGTACTTTTCAGATGTTTCACAGACTCTTGAAAGAATCTGGTCAACCCTAGTTTGACCATTCCTTGTAAAATTCATTTTAAAAGAGAGATTCTCCAAAAATTTGGAAACCTTAAAATTTGGTCATTGTGTGGCAAAAGCTTTTCCTAAAATATGAAAAACTTGGAAAAAAAGTCCCGTAGCAGTCCACTCTCAAATGTGGGGTAGCTAGGTCAATGATTATGTTCGACTACTCGAAAGAGCCACTTGTGTACCATGTTTTCATGTACCTATCTTCAAATGGACTCAAATTTGGCACAAGGGTGTATCACCATGTGGATAATGATGCTAGCAATAAATATAACCATTTTGCTTTGAAATTTTTAAAAATTTCACCATCAAACTCTCAAATAGGCTTTATTTATGAAGCAAGTACCAAAAACTACAATTTTAAACCTTCAAGTTGCATTCTTGTGTGGTCGTACATCACACTGGGACCACAGAACAATAGTTGTACTTTTCAAATGCTTTCACAAGCTCTAGAAAGACTCTGGTCAACCCTGGTTTGACCGTACCTTGTAAAATTCATAAAAAAGAGAGATTCTCAAAATCTTTTTAAACCTTCAAAGTTGGTCATTGTGTGGCAAATACTTTTCATAAAAATGACAAACTTGGAAAAAAATATCCCCCTAGCAGTTCACTCTCAAATGTGGGGTAGTTAGGTCAACGATCATGTCCGACTACTCAAAAGAGCCACTTGTGTACCATGTTTTCAAGTACCTATCTTCAAATGGACTCAAATTTGGCACAAGGGTGTATCTCCATGTGGCTAATGATGCTAGCATTAAATCCATCCATTTTGATTTGATTTTTTATAACTTTTACCCCCAAACTCAAAAATAGGCTTTTTTATGAAGCCAGTATCAAAACTACAACTTGAAACCTTCAAATTGCATGTTTGTGTGGTTGTATATCATATTGGGACTAGAGAACAATAGTTGTACTTTTTAAATGCTTTCACAAGCTCTTGAAAGAGTATCGTCAACCCTGGTTTGACCATACCTTGTAAAATTAAAAAAAAGAGATTCTCAAAAACTTTTGTCGTGGGAATGACCACGACAGTCGCTACCAGGGGTAGTGATTGGAAGGTTTTGGGGCAAGAGCGTGAAGCCATATGCGGAGCGCGATGAGGGAAAAGACACAGGGATTTACCTAGGTTTTCCCCCCGTAGGGTAAAGGCCTACTCCTGCTAGATTGTATTATCGAGTGAGTTACAAGGGTGGCGAGCTCGGCGGCTAGGCAACGAGTCGATGGGGTGTATGATGGAACATGAGTGCAGAGAGAACTCTAGGGAGGTTTATATAGGGGGTACCTTGCTAGGGTTTACAGGTATACAACCGAATCAGTTATGGACTCAGAGGATTTGACCTAATCCGACTGGACCTAGCTACACTTCTGGGACTCCAGCTTCTAGTCGCCAGGCTTGTCCTCAGTCACATTCCAGTCGCCATCCTGCCAGCCCACTCGCAGAGGCCTTGGTCCAGTCGAAACATCCTGCTGGGCATACCCATTCGGCATATACACATCAGTAGTCCCCAGGCCAATGTTGGTTCAGCGCAACTGCTCGTTTGGCAATCGTAGTAAGCGAATACAATCAGACACCCAGCTGAATCAATGGTGGACCCCCTCAATAAAGGAAGGAATCTCTTCAGTGTATCTTCATTCGCAGCATTGGCGAATGGAAATGTTTCCAGGTCTCCACGCCCGGCCGATCGGAAGGGCGAGTAGGCAGGCGAATCGAGTGAATGAAGTTGGACTGTCATCTTGGTCAAACTAGCCATTGCGTAATCCAACAGTATCTTTGGCAAAATTACCGCAGGGTAATGGCTACCCTGAGATTGGCAGGTAGCACCCCTTTATAAAGGGAGTGACAGGGGGAGTTATGCACCTTCTTCGCATTTCTCTGCCCTCGTGCACCCTCAGTCTTCCCATCTTCTCCCGATCCAAAATATTCGGACCGAGCAATCTTGTTCTCACCTGATGGCACCTCCAAAGGACTTGTGGGGCAAATCAAAGTGCACCATAGCTGCCTTGAAATCTTTTCAGTACGTGGGCATCCTCTGCAAAGGGAACTGGCAAATTTCTGCGCCCGGCGAGACAGAACCAAAACCTCGCCCGGGGAGTTCATCTCCTTCCTGAGCCATTTGGAGAGGGGACTGGGGTTCCCCACTTCAATTTTCTTCTGGCGGTTTTGTGCATACTACGTGATCAAACCATCGGATCTGGGGCCAGACATCATGGAACAACTAGCAATCTTCGTCGCCTTCTGCGAGAGATATCTCGGATGCCACCCTTATTTACCTTTGTGGCTGGACCTGTTCCACGACTGCATCAACCGCGAGGGATCCGACGGCCCCATCCTGGTGGCGGGTGGAATTACCTTCCAGCTGAAGCCCAAGGCCACGTTTGTGAATCTTCTGCTGCCGAAGAAGGCCGCCAACGAGTGGAAGAAAAGCTGGTTCTATGTGAAGGAGTCCACTCCCAATGGTGATGTGGTGCACCCAATGTACACCGTCGAGAGGAGCGAGCCACGCCGGTTATCAGCGACCATGCTTCATGAAGATTAGAGGATGGCCATTGATGAAATGCTAACACAAATCAAGAAGATGAACAAGGAGGGTCTTGAGACCCTCAACTTGTATAACTGTTGTCTCGGGCAACGGCTGCTTCCGCTGGCCACCCGAGCCCACTGGATGTACTAGTATACTGGTAAAGATAACACCACAAAGGCGAGCAAGGAGGTCTAGGAGGCCAATGACTACATTGCCACATTGAAAAAGATCACGGAGGGGAGTACAACGACCCGAAGGCCGGGCTTGCTCCATACACCGCCGTTGGGAAGCGTCAGCCCCCCACAGCAAGTCTCCTCTCTTACTCAATTTTGATTTTGCAACCTTAGCTTTGTAGTCGCGGCTTCTCAGTCGCGGTTTTGCAGTCGCGGTATTTGTGCTTGTTTTGATCCAGTTATCACTTCTTTGTCTCTGATAGCTGTTCCAAGTCCTGGAGAACTGGCTTCCTCCGCTTGATGAAGAGGTTCCCTCTGAGCTTGAGGAGGAGGCGGTGGAGGAGTGCTTTGAGAGTGAGGACAAGATCGTGGAGGCACGTGCCCCCTTGTCCGTGGCTCAAAAGACCCGTGGGTAGAAACAACACGAGCTGCAGGCGAGTCGCAGCCTCGAAGAACGCAACAATGACGTCGACATCGTAGAAGAGCAATGTTCGTGGCGCATGGCCACGCCGGCCAAGCCTGTGTTGGAGTCGAAGTCGTCGCCGAGAAGATGAAATATCCGATGATGGCCAAGCCGGCGGCGAGGCCGAAGGCGCCAACAAAGTCACCGGCTAGATCCATGACGATGTTTGACTCTAATGACGAGTCGGGCAACGCAGAAGCCAAGGACATGACCAAAACTCTGGAGGACCCCAATCCGAGGATGGACATGGAGGCCGTGGACTTGGTTGTGGAGATCCCACTCGCCACCATCACGCCGGAGGCGTCGGCGCCCGCAGACGTGGAGATTGAAGCGGCCAAGGATTCAACGATTCCACCACCGAAGGCGGCGACCGCAATGATGTTGCCAGAGATTTTCGCGACTGCGGCCTCGTCGGCGAATAAGCCCGTGACATCGAGGCCAGCGAGCATGTTGGAGAGGGGGCTCACATGCAAGCTGTGCCCGGAGCTGGAGAAGCCTGCGCACATCAGCACCAAATTACGCGCCCTCCCAGTCGCGAAGTAAGTCTCTGCTGCACCGTTTTTCGTGACTTTCAGGGTTTTAGTGGATCATTGATCATGGCAATCTTGCAGGACTAGCGCCATGAAGATCACTCGTCCCTCGGTGAGCAAATTCCCGCTGGCCGGCACCAAAGGAGAGGTCGATCCCTCCAAGAACAGAAAGACATTCACTATCGAGGCACCGGGTGAAGGCGCAAAGAGGAAGAAGGGGAGAAACCCTATCGCCATGGTGGAGGAAGGTGCGGAGAAGTATGACTCCACCATTCATGCTGAAGAAGGGGTGGCCGCCGGCTCGGAGCTAAGTAAACTGGTCCCGCCAGTGGAAATTCCGGCCTCGATTACCGGCAACCAACACAGCCGCAATGTTCCCACGCTTTATGGCAAGGGCGTTTGAGACAGCGACTAGAACTCAGTCGCCGCAAGTTCGCGAGATCATTGACGCTGACGCTAGGTAGCGGCGTTCGTGATTCCTTCAGCGAATGCCATCGAACTTCACAACATGCTAGGTGCTGCTATCTATGTATGTCCAGTCCCCGAGGATATAGTCACTGAATTTCAGCGGCTAGATGCTTAAAACTTTGGTCGTCTAGTCCCCGAGTGTCTAGTCGCTGAATTTCAGCGGCTAGAAACTTAGAACTTTGGTCGTCCAGTCCCCGAGGGTCTAGTCGCTGAATTTCAGCGGCTAGACAGAATTCTTTGGTCGTCCTTTATCTCATTACTTTTCTGTCTTCAGGGTCTATAGAGGGAGTCTACCGATCAGCAGGCCGCGAAGGAGCGTCTAGAACGTGACCTGCGGGTAACGCAGGAGTCCAATCGGCTGCTCCAAGTGGCTGCAGTTAGATTGGTGTTCTTGACAAGTTTTGGATTGCGTGCAGTTGTTCAGAATTTTGATTGTTGTTTTCTTGATTCAGACGAGCACATTACTGCACTCGTCAAGGCCTGTGAGGCCTATGTCCTGGTCACCGAGCTTGATTCTGCAAAGGTGTCGGTGGCTGCAGAAGAGGAACAAGCTAGCTCCTGGGAGACCGAGCTAGAGGCAGCGAAGGCTTCGATGACTGCCTCTGAAGAAAGGTCCAAGGCCACAGTCGCTGCAGTGGAGGAGGAGTAGAAGGCCTCTGACTCTGTGATCGTCGGCCTGCAGGAGAAGCTGTCCACGCTAGAGAAGTTCGTCACAGAGAACTGCCGCAAGCTTCTTGGTAAGGATATCTTTCCTCATGCTTTATCTTGATAGTAGTAGGTGAGTCCCTGAGCGGTTGAGTCCCCGAGCGGGCGAGTCCCCGAGCAGGTGAGTACATAGGTATGCTTCCGCATAAATTTGATTTTCTGACATTACAGAAGTAATAGGTCAGGGAGACCCAGTGGTGCAGATGTTCGATGCCGTGCAGAGCATAGTAGCGGTGGTGAATGCATCCACCGCATCGGCGATGTGCGTCCAAGCCATCCTCCAGGGGATTTCTCCCAGCGAAGTGATTCCTGGGTACCTGATGGAGGTGTGGCATTATCTGGAAAAAGCGCCTACCATAGTTGAGTGGATGGCGTGGTCGGCCTTCCGCCGTGGAGCCACGATGGTGCTGACTCTTGGACTCACACACTTCCCTGATGACTTCGACCTCGACGATGTCACCAGCGGGAACCCTTCGGCAATTGGCTCGGTGGAGATCGCGGAGGTGTTGAAGCTGACCGCCAAGGCTGCTCCTTTCACGGTGTGTGTGTTGGCGATGGGTGATCAACTGCCGTGCAAGGAGACTGTGCTAGCACAAAATGACCCCGAGCCCAAGCATCGCGAGCTGAACTCGGAGCAGCCCTTTTGGTTGTTGCTTGCGAAGAAGTTGACGACGTATCCGGTGAACCCTTGGGAGCCTTTCGTCCGGGTCAAGGGTGATGGCAGCGCCTCCTCGTTGAAGCCTGTGGAGTAAACAGATTGCCTTGGGGCATCTCATTAGTCATGGCGACTGGCCTATTTTGTAATATGTCTTGATGATGAACAATGTATGTTGTGACTGAATGAAAAAATGTCAATCGACTCGCATTTGCTTTGTGATTTCTGTTTATTTGTATTTTTGGTTGCGCGAGTCCTCGAGTGCGTCCGCTCTTTAGTGGGGTTGACCTCGCGTATATGTATGTTGGTTTGTGTTAGGTTGTTAGGTTAACCGGAGTCGACTTGCCATGGCTCGTGGAACCAGTCGCTTGGCGACCCCATGGGGTGCTCTGTACTTGGCCATTTTCCTGAACATGACCGGGGTCGGTTAGGCGAGTCCTCGAGCGTGGTACTTAGTCGTTCTAGTCGCAATCCCAAGGAAGGCAAGGACATTGTACGTTGTTTGTAACGTGTCACTCCCCTGTCTTGGAAAGGCAGTCGCGTGGCGAGTCTGAGGCAGGCTCTCATACTTGGTGCGTTCCCGATCCGCGTGAGGGTCGTTTTTGGAGAGTCCCCGAGCGTGGTACTTGACCTTTTGAGTCGCTATGCGTGGGGATAGGGAGGACAGGTCGCTGTGAGAAGCGTGTTTGGTTGTCTTGGCCCGGCAGGCCAGTCGGGCGAGGCGACTCCGATGGTGGCTCCGGGGTAGCATTTTCGTGGACGGCGCAAGACCCGAATATTTTCGGTGCTCTTGGGCCGCACTACTTAGCTGTGCCGGTCACTCGACCAAGTGTTGACTTTCGTGTGTAGCGTATTGCTAAGTGTACGAGTGCGGTTGGCACAAGGAGAAGGCGAGTAGGCACAATTTGTGCGATCCGAGTTTATTTCATCATATAGCAGATGAGTACAAGTTTTAGTTGTATGTATAGAACTTGCGGAGGAGATTTACATTCCACGGATGCCCAATGTCGAGCTGGCCGTCACCTCATATATCGATGAGGTAATAGACGTCGTTGCCGAGGACTCGCCCTATGGCGGATGGCCCGTCCCATGGGGGAGAAAGCTTGTGCATTCCCTTCTTGTCATGGATCAGTCACAAGACCAGGCCGCCTTCCTGGAAGGTGCTAGTCTGGACTCGGTGGCTGTGATAGCGGTGGAGTCCTTGCTGGTAGATGGCGGTGCATGAGCAAGCTAGGTCACGGGCTTCATCGAGCTGGTCGACCCCGTCTTGGCGGGCGATCTCGTTGTCTACCTCCACATAGTTGACGACGTGAGGCGAGTCGTGTTCCAGATCGGTTGGCATGAGTGCTTCAACACCGTACACCCTGAAGAAGGGTGTAAACCCTGTTGAGTGGTTGAAGGAGGTGCGAATGCCCCATAGCACGAAGGGGACCTATTCGACCCAGCATCCAGGGGTCCACTCGAGGGGGACCTGTATTCGTGGCTTGAGGCCGTGGAGGACGCTTTGGTTGGCACGCTCTGCTTGGCCATTCGACTCCGGGTGGGCGACTGAGGCGAGGTCGAGTCGTATGTCGTTCTCCTCGCAGAAGTCAGCCATGGCGCCCTTGGCGAAGTTGGTGCCGTTATCCGTGATGATACTGTGCGGGTAGCCATACTAGTAAATTAACTCGCGGAAGAACCTGGTGGCGGTCTTGTCGTCGCTTTTATTGATTGGCTTTGCTTTGACCCATTTGGTGAATTTGTCAAGGTGACCAGGAGGTGGGTGTAGCCTGATGGAGCTTTCTTGAACCGACCCATCATGTCGATGCCCCATACGGAGAATGGCCAAGTAATGGGGATGGTATTAAGGGCCGAACCAGGGATGTGCGTCTGGTTGGCGTACTTCTGGCACCCGACGCATCATTGAACAATGTCGATGGCGTCAGGGTGTGCGGTGAGCCAGTAGAAGCCGTGGCGCATGGCTTTGGTGACTAGCGACCGGGCACCTACGTGGTGGCCGCAATCGCCGGCGTGGATGTCCTGGAGGATCTTGCGTCCTTCTTCTAGCTGCACGCAGCGCCGGAACATGCCGGTCACGCTGCGTTTGTGGAGCTCGCCATTGATGATGACAAAGGATTTGTAGCAGCACACGATCATTCGCGCCTCTGTCTCGTCCACGGGCAGGATCATGTGCTCGAGGTAGGCGAAGTACGACGCAGTCTAGTCGCTAGGCTCCATGACCAGGGTGACTAGAGCGGGCTCGGGCTGCAGTGGTATCCCGATGTCGATCTCCTTCAGGAGGGGGGAGACTGAGGGCTTGTTGATGATGTCGAGGAAGACACCCGGTGGTGGTGTCTGGCAATCCCACCCGATGCACGAGAGTGCATCAGCCTCTTCATTCTTGTGGCGATCAATCCACTCAACGGAGTAGCCGGTGAAATAGCCTCATAGTTGGTCCACCGCCTACCGGTAGGCTATCATGTTGGGGGCGACTACATCGCAGGTGCCGACGACTTGCGCGACAACAATGTCAGAGTCATCGTAGCACTTGAGGTGATTAACGTTCTTCTCCTTGGCAGCCTCATATTCCGCTATGTTGTTGGTGCAGGGCGTGAAGTTGAGTTGTAGCACGTATCGGAGCTGGTCGCCCTTGGGGGAGGTGAGCACAATTCCTGCTCCGGCCCCATCAGAGTTTTTGGAGCTGTCGAAGTGGAGGTGCCAGTAGTGGAGGTAGGGAAGCGTCTCAAGTTATTGCGCTTCTTCCCAGTCGATGAGTAAATCGGCAAAGGCCTGCAACTTGATCGCCTTGCACGACTCATACTTGATGTGTTGGACAGCAATTTCGACGACCCACTTGGCGACTCGCCCAGTCGCCTCGCGATTGCGGATAATGTCCTGCAGTGGCATGGAGGAGACGACCGTGATGGGGAGCTCCTGGAAGTAGTGGTGAAGCCGTCGTTGGGCTCTGAAGACCACGTACACCAGCTTCTGGTACTGCGGGTAGCGCTGCCTTGAGTCCGTTAGGACCTCACTGATGTAGTAGACCAGGCTCTCTACCGAGCGCTCCTTGCCCTCCTCTGGTCGCTCGATGACCATCACAGCGCTGACGAATTGAGTGGAGGCCGCGACGTATACAAGCATTGGCTCTTTGTCGACTGGGGCGGCGAGCAGCGGTGCTGTGAGCAGCGGTGCTGTGAGCAACACTTCCTTGAGCACTTTGAGCATGTTGTCCGCTTCTTCATCCCATTGAAATGTGGGGTTCTTGCGCATCAAGCAGTAGAGGGGCATTGCCTTCTCACCGAGCCGGGGGATGAAGCGACAGAGATCCGCGACTCGGCCGGCCAGCTTCTGGACATCGTGCATGCACTCAGGTTTACCAAGTAATGCAATGGTGTCGATCTTGGTGGGGTTTGCTTTGATGCCTCGCTTGGAGACTATGTACCCGAGGAGCTGTTCGGTGGGCACGCCGAAGGTGCACTTCCCCGGGTTGAGCTTGATCTTGTACTTCCGCAGATTTGTGAAAGTTTCGGCCTGGTCGGCGAGCAAGTCGCTCTGGCGAGTTGACTTCACCACTGGGTCGTCGATGTAGAAATGGATGTTGCAACCAATTTGGCTCGCAAGGCACTCCTACATGCACCTTTGGTAGGTCGCGCCGGCATTCTTAAGGCCAAACATCATAATAGTGTAGAAGAAGGCGCCGAATGGCATGATGAACGCTGTTTTATCCTTGTCCTCGAACACCATCTTGATGTAGTTGTAACCAGAGTACACATCGAGGAAGCACAGCGACTCCAACCCCGCGGTCGAGTTGATGATCTGGTCGATGCGGGGGAGGACGGATTCCTCCTTCGAGTAGGCGCTGTTGAGGTTGGTGTAGTCGATGTACATTCTCCAAGTGTTGTTGTTCTTTAGCACTATGACTGGGTTTGCCAACCACTTGGAGTATTTGATTGGCTGGATGAAGCCTATAGCGAGTAGATGTTACACTTCTTCGGTGATTGCTCGGCGACGCTCTTCATTGAAGGGCCGTAGCGACTGCTTCACCGGTCGCACTTTGGGGTCAGCGTTGAGTTTGTGCTGAGCGAGTTCCCTCGCGAAACTAGGCACGTCAGATGGCATGTGAATATGTCATGATTCTCACGTAGGAACTCAATGAGCGCGCTTTGTTATCCGACGCTCATGTTGGTCCTGATGGTGACCTTCTGACTCGGGTCGCCCGGGACAAGCTCGACGATGCGGTATGCGTGGAGGCCTCAAATGCTGTTGACCCGACATTTTCTACATTGGGTTTCTTGAGGATCCCGGGTTCGTCCTTGTCGATGCCACTCGCATATTTGGCGAGCTCATCGGTGTGGTTGGTCTCCTCGGTGATGACGGTGTCGGCGAGCTTGGCGCCGTTGTCTTTGCATTCCACGGCCATGTCGGGGTCGCCGTGGACAGGATGATGGCGTGTGGCCCGGGGAGCTTCATCATGTTGTAGGCGTAATGTGCGGCCACCATGAACTTGGCGAATGCCTGTTGCGCCAGGACGCATTGGTAGTGGCTGCGGAAGTTCACCATCTCGAAGACGATCCGCTCGGTGCGGAAGTTTGTTGGTGTGCCGAAGGTGACTGGAAGCATCACCTTGCCGGTCGGGTACACCTTCCCACCAGGGACAATGCCGTGGAAGGTGGTCAGGGTCGACTCGATCATCGACTCCGGGAGGTGTAGCCTCTTGAACATGTCCAAGTACAGGATATTGATGGAGCTCCTGACGTCCATCAACGTCTTGGGTAGCCAGTAGTCAGTCACTTTGGGCCGGACCACTAGGGCGACTCTCCCTGGAGATGCGATCCTGGGCGCGTGATCTTCACGACTCCAGGTGATACTTTGTCGGACTAGTTGAGGAAGCAGGGGATGTCGACCTGGGTCACGGCATTGACTGTGACTGCACGGGCGAGCACCTTCTTCTCACGCTTGGTGCCGAGCCCGGTGAATGTGTGTGCAGTGAGCCAACATCGTCGTCGAACCCGCCGGCATTGCCGTTGTCCCTTGGTGGGTCGTTGTTGGGTCCTTCTCTTGCTCGCCTTTCCTTCTCAATCTCCTTCAGAGTGTGGCAGTTGGCGGTGCTGTGAGTGGAGGGCTTCCATTCCTAGCTATGGCAGACATAGGGCTGGTTGAGTAGGGCGACATGGTCAAATTTCAGCCTCGCCGTGTTGTTGGCGTGGTAGTTTCCGCTGTTGTGGTAGTTGCCTCCGTCATGGTGGAATTTCTTGGGGTCGCGCTGCCTGTAACCGGCATTGGCGACAAAGTCAACTCGCTTCACCGCGGCGCTTGCCGGTTAGGTGAGTGTTGCTGTAGCGCATGTCTTGCTATTTCCCGTTGTGTTGCCTCCGAGGCAACGCCTTCCACCTGACTCATCGTTAGAGTCTTGATTCAGGTCCTCTTTCGCATAGCGTTTGGCAATATCGAGGAGGCCGGGGACATTGTCGAGCGTTCGGTATACCCTCTTGATCTTGGCGACCAGAGGCTCGTACCTACACACGTAATTGAAGTAGTGGATTGGCGTGTCCGGGTGAATGCCAAAGGCATTGATCTAGAAGTCCTGCCACCGTTGCACCTAGTGGCGGGTTGACTCGTGCTTTCCTTGGATGCAGTGCTCCAAGTCCTCGATGGTGGTGGCGTGGGTGTAGGAGCCCTCGAAGTGCCTGACGAAGGCCTCTCGCATGTCCTCCCACGAGTCGATGCTGCCCACGAGGAGGGTGTTGATCCACTACTGGGTTGCTCCCTCCATAATCAGGGGGAGGTAGTGAGCGGCGTGGAGGTCGGTGTGGCCAGTGATCCCATAGCCATGAGGTATGTGTCGAGCCACACCACTGGGTCGTACGTCGGTTCGTATTTCTCAATATGCTTTGGCGCCTTGAAGTTACGGGGTAGTTTTCGCCTCGGATCATTGGTCCAAAGCACCGTGGGCCGACCCGGCTGGGGGAGCCCGTTGGCTCCGGCTCGCCATTCGTTGGTGAGGGTGTGCCTCAAATAGTTTGGGTGGCGCGCTCGCCAAGCCTGGTTATTGTCGATATGGGTTCACGCGTTGATCGGCTGACCGTTGGCGGCGACCGTGTTGTTCGCAGGTTGCTGCTCGTTGGTGGAGAGCATGGGATTCGCGGCCCGCGATTGGAGCTGCATGGGATCGGGTGGTGGGAAGTTGAGGGTATTGGCGATTGTTGGACGGCCGCTCGAGGCCGTCCTGCTCCCCGATGAGCAGGAGTACATCCGTCCCCATGGGTCGACTCCCGCGGCTTGTTGCTCGACGGCCCTGGTGAGTAGGGCATGTGCGTACTTGATCTGCAGCGCGCCCTCCCTCGTGATGTTGAGGTTGGTGACTGCATCTTGCCCCGCGATGACATTGACCATCGGGGTGGAGTAGAGCGGGAGTCCATTGGAGTCCCAGGCTTAGGGTGAGATGATGATCCCGGCTACTCTAGAGGAGGCGGGCGGCCCGGTGGCCGTGGGGCACCGGTCGCTGGTGCGCTAGGTGGCGGGTGGTTGCTTCTGCCGGGTGGCGCGTTCTCGCAGACCTCGTGCTCAGTCGCGCGAGTGGGGTCGTGCTCGTCATCAAATCTCAGGACGTGGCCCTGGACTTCTGAGTTTAGGCGGGTCCTGATGCGGTGCTTATGGTAGAGCGACAGCTCCCGCACTGTTTCCCGCTCGAGGCGGTACTTCTTGCGCTCGGCTTGCTCCGCACGTGTTGTCACCTCCAGTTGTTGGTGGTACTCCTCGACCTCCGTTGCCGTCGCAGTCGGCGGGATCGGCGTGGAGAAGGGATCTGGCAGGGCGGTCGTGCTACCCGCCATGTAGATCGTGTTGAAGTGATTGGATCTGGCGCGTAAGTTGTTAGGTAACTATGAACCAGAGTCAAAGTCGAAGATCCCGAGGATGGAGGGGTCCTAAAAATCATTAGCGTTGGAGACCCACATGATGGAGTCTTCCCATGATGGATCCGACCGAGGTAGGGGTCGCCGAGTCAGCATCATCATGGAGGGCCGCGTCGTCCACGGCTGCATCAGTCGTGGCCGCGTTGCTGGCGGCCGAGTCGTACTCGGAGGCAAGGCAGATGATGGAGTTGATTTGGCCTTCCAGGAGTAGGTCGCAGCATGGCAGTGACCCACCGATGATCGCCGTCTCCGCCGGGTCGACGGTGTCAATGAAGCCGACAAACAGGTTGATGGTGCCGACTGACATCACCGTGTTGTGCGTGATCAGTCACGGCACCAAGATGTAGCTGCTGGGAAGGATCTGAAGGATCCCACCGCTTGCGATCATGCTGCTGGTGGCGATTGGCTGATCGATTGGCGAGTAAGGTCTCGACGCAGAACTCAGGCTAGACCTGCCATGCCCCATGGTGGGCGCCACTTTCATGGGAATGACCACGACAGTCACTACCAGGGTTAGCGATTGGAAGGTTTTGGGGAAAGAGCGGGCAGCCATCTGCGGAGCGAGATGAGGGCAAATACACAGGGATTTACCCAGGTTCGGGCCCCCATAGGGTAAAGACCTACTCCTGCTAGATTGTATTATCTAGTGAGTTACAAGGATGGCATGCTCGGCGGCTAGGCAGCGAGTCGCTGGGGTGTATGATGGAACGTGAGTACAAGATAACCCTAGTGAGGTTTATATAGGGGATACCTCGCTAGGGTTTACAAATATACACTTATGGGCCTAGCTACATTTCTAGGCCTCCAGCTTCTAGTCGCCAGGCTTCTCCTTAGTTGTATTCTAGTCGCCGTCATGCATGCCCACTCGCAGAGGCCTTGGTCCAGTCAAAACGTCCTACTGGGCATACCCCATTCTGCATATCCCCATCATTTTGAAACCGTCAAATTTGGTCATTGTGTGGAAAATAGTTTGCATGAAAAATGACAAACTTGGAAAAAAATGTCCCCCTAGCAGTCCACTCTCAAATGTTGGGTAGTTAGGTTAATGATCATGTCCGACTACTCGAAAGAGCCACTTGTGAACCATGTTTTCGTCAACCTATCTTCAAATGGACTCAATTTGGCACAAGGGTGTATCACCGTTTTGGTAATCATGCTAGCATTAAATCTAGCCATTTTGGTTGAAAATTTTAAAAAAATTTGACCCTCAAAATCAAAAATAGTCTTTTATCTGTGAAACAAGTAACAAACCTAAAATTCGAATCCTTCAAGTTGCATGCTTATGTTGTTGTACATCACATTGGGACCACAGAACAACAATCGTTCTTTTCATATGCTTTCACAAGATTTTGAAAGACTCTGGTCAACCTTGGTTTGACCATACCTTGTCAAATTCATAAAGAAGAGAGATTCTAAAAAACTTTTGAAACCTTTCAAATTTGGTCATTGTTTGGAAAATAATTTGCATGAAAAATTACAAACTTCAAAAAAATGTGCCCCTAGCAGTCCACTCTCAAATGTGGGGTAGTTAGATCAACGATCATGTCCGACTACTCGAAAGAGCCACTTGTGTACCATGTTTGCATGTACCTATCTTCAAATGGACTCAAATTTGGCACAAGGGTGTATCACCATGTGGCTAATGATTCTAGCATTAAATCTAGGAATTTTGGTTTGAAATTTTTATAAATTTCACCCTCAAACTCTCAAACAGGTTTTTATTTGTGAAACAAGTACCAAAAGTACATTTTGAAACCTTCAATTGCATGCTTGTGTAGTTGTACATCACATTGGGATCACAGAACAATAATTGTACTTTTTAGATGCTTACACAAGCTCCTGAAGGACTCTGGTCAACCCTATTTTGACCATACCCTGTCAATTTCATAAAAAAAGAGAGATTCTCAAAAACTTTTGAAACCTTCAAATTTGGTCATTGTGTGGCAAATACTTTGCATGAAAAATAACGTTTAGGGCATATTAGGATTGCATGTAGACCTTGTTTCATCATGGATGTGTAGTTAAATCTTTTTTAAACATTTTTAATTATTCTCACAAATTTGATTATAGGTAAAACAAATATTTGATCACAAAGTTAAGGGTTGACCAATCTTAATGAGAATCGGCCCACAATCAGCCTCAAAAGGCTAATACTTATTACTTTCCCAAAAAATAGTACACACAAATATCGAAGAATTAGTATATAGGGGCTTCTGACGATATTGCATCCTCCCTCTTTCACCATCCCCTGCTCCTATCTCGCTGCCGTCATGTTCTCTCTCGTCCTCACTCTTTCACCTACCGACAGCGAACGATCCTACACCAGGAGAACTATTGAGATGACTTCCCAGGTACGTATGTCATCTTGACCCAATGCGGTATGAACTCTACTAGCTGAGATTGTTTGTTATCCTTTTGGTTGCAAAAATGGTCGGTATATCTTGTAGATCTGAGTGATTCTACTCACGATTTGACTGCACTTACGATCTAATTTATCATGTAGTGTGGTGTTTGTTTCGACACGAAGGGTTTGTGCATTGCCGCGACTCAGATGCACAAGTTTTTCGAATTTACCCTACATCAAGGATTCGAGGAGAGAATGGTACGATTTTCTTATTGAAACACATATGGATGTGCAGATCGTTTTCTATCTCTTAAGATCTACTATATGGGGTTATTTAAAGGGACTAACACATAAAACAATTAGAGGGTTAGCTATATTGTTTCATACAAGTGCCATCCTCTCATTGTGTCATACATGCTACATAGGTTCTCCCATGCTATGCAAGATCTCTGTTGCTCAATCAGTATTCAGTAAAAAAAATGAAATAAGGAGATTCTACGCGTCCTTTGTTACACCTGAGAATTTTGAATTTGTATTGATGGTTACAAAAGAACCAAATGTAACTTCCATTAGCTGTGATGCTTGGAAAGAATTTTGTAGTGTACCAACTACAAAGGGAATAATAGGTGTATTTCACCATTCACAAAAAACTTTGTGAATCAAACAATGTTATTTGTGGAAATTTCCCTATCATCAATCCAAGTAATACTTCTATCTTAATGTCATTCTGGATATGATAAACATATTGTGATTTAACTAATGTGCCAAAAGATGAATGCATAACTATTTGTGCCACATTTTATTTGTAGCATACTACATTTTGGGTGTTGAAATGAGAGAAATAGTTGATCATCTCAGTGCAACTGAGAGAACCGAGGTTAATTGGAGAATTATGGAGAAGGTGATAACATAGGTGGGAAAGCTTAACATGTGTGTACACCATCATGATGCTGGAGATTATGATGTTGGAAGCGCTTATAGACTGCTTCATACCTTGAATTGGTCCAACTACAGCAAGAATTTTTTAGTATTTAATATTGATTGGGTTTTTATTACATCATAATTAAACTAACTTAGTTAATGTTTTTGAATTGACACAAACACCATTGTTTGCAAATTTCTAACATAAACTTCCTCGTCGTCTTATTCCAAACGACATGGACGAAGAAGGTCATGTTAGTATAGTTTGCGATCCTAGCACGAGGGTGTCGACATACACCATTTCTACTAATGATGGTTGTGCGTGCGGAAAAATTCATGAAGAAGGGAAATAAATTGGAGATTGGACAAAATTTTCTCATGCTACTCTACTTTGGTGATCATGGAGCCTATCTATTTGTCTCTCATGTGCCAGATGTTGAACATGGTCAGTAGTTTTAGGACATTAAAATGTTGCCTCGTTAAGTAATTCCATATTTTCCTTGTAGACTATTAATAATGCTCGATTTGCAAGATGTGTGTATGGTTGCAATACATTAAGGGTTGATGATTTCAAGAGGGCTACAAATTAATCTTTTCAATGATTGAGTTTGCAACATTTACTCTGTGCACTTACGGTTGTGTTCATAAATTTACTCGTTTTACTATGTAATTGACACATGACGTTGTACAACTAATGTGTATGACAAAGTGATATGTGTGCAGACTAGGATATTCAAACAGTACTGTAATTAGGTACATAATGAATAGAAGTACACATTTGTTTTCTAAACATTTTAATGTGCCGCAAGTTACTGCGTTAGGTAGAGAATAAATTGAATTTTTATTCTCCTAGTTTTAATGCGCATTACAGTGCTACGATATGACTCTCTCCTTGATATTGTTGAGGTCTTTTAATATTTTTTATTTTTCCTAATGGAGAAAACAGAACATATGGTCCAAAAATCAAGGGATAAACTATGTCGTGGCAAAAGCCCCAATTCCTCATCCCTATTTCTTCTTCGGCAGTTCTCGAGAGCGTCGCTTTCCTTCTCTTCTTCCAATCCTCTCTCCCTTATTTTCCCTTAGATCCTCTTCCACCATGGGTGCGGGAGCCTCGGCCTTGCTGCACTTCGACCGCCTACAAGACACCATGGACGACATCAAGCGGACGAGGGAGGTTCATCAGTTCCGTGTCCATGACGACACTTGGATCCAAGCAGTCTACACCAACGAGGGAAGCACCGTCGACATCATCCTCACCATGTACCTGGAGTAGCTCAAGGATAAGGAGGTCAGGTTTGTCGGTCTGGATCTAGAGTATGACATCATGTACAGCAAGATTGTGGTCATGCAGATTGAGATGAAGGAGCACGTCCTCGTCTTCCACATAATCAGTTACTAAATCTGAAACTTCCTCTTCTTAATCAGGTACTACATACCTCAAAATAAAGGTACTAATTTTATAGATTCAACTACGAGTGAATCTGCAATTACCATTTTTTGTACTACAATATGTTCGATTTGTTGCAATTCATCTTCTTATGCTGCACTTTTTTCTCTTTTTTTGCGAGTAAGGTAATGCTGCACCTCATGTGCATCACTCTATAGCCAGGGATGGCGGAGGCCCCCTTAGGTCAAGAAAAAATTGCCTAAAATCTAGTCATATTTGGCCCATTTGCCCCCCAATAGTGGTCCAAAAGGTCTCCACGGCCATTTTCCACCCCAATTTGTGGGCTCAATTATAGGTAGAGAATGTTGTAACCAAGGTTTCTAAATGAACAAAAAACACCAGGAAGGTTCCTTGTTGCAATATGTGTTTCTTTTGGAGATGATAACACTCTGAATTGCTTGTGTTATATTTGTGAATTCCTAAGTAGGAAATTTTATAGTCTTATTTGAAATGTTACTTTGGAAATCAGAATTGCTTGTGTTATATTTGTGAACGTGCTTCTTCAAATCAGAATTCCTAGCACACCTAGTAATAGTCCTATTTGTAATGATACTTTGGAAAGCCATTTCATTCTTTGAACAAGGTTAAATCTTTTCCAGTAATAAAATGTCATAGTTAAAGCATTCCAATTCATTCTTTTAACAGAGAATCATTGTATCTGTTACTGCAACATAGTTCAAGCATTCCATGTCATACGTTCCTAGCCTTAGGGATTTCTTTTGGCGCAGAAATGTATCTTTTGTAGGTGTGGACATAAGGAATGACGACAGATTGTTGCGGCGAGAATGGTTGTACATTCCACAAGGGAAACACATTGACATCCAGGACATCTTCAAAATTAAAGGTCATGGACTAAGGGCTGGGATGACTTCCATGGCTGAACAGCTCATCCACCCCAGGTACGGAGGCATGAAGGATTCCTTTGTCAAGGACATTACCAAACACTAAGGCCATGACTACTGGGAATGGAAGCCACTTGCAGAGATGAACCTGGAGTATGCTGCCACTAATGGATATGTCGCGTATGAACTATTTCACATCATCAATCTAGTGACCCAGGGTACTCCTTCAAACATGGGGGGCAAGTGTCACCGTGGTTATTAGAACTGATTTTCCAAAACATCTGCAAGAAGCTAGTCATGTTTGTTGGCAGTAGTATGTGTTTCTAACTCTAGTATTAGTGACACATGTGTGGAGAAAACTATGTGCCCTGCCTTTTTTTTATAATTGTCAAGATGCATTGGTATCACTGGTTATAGTTACGACACATGAGTTTGGTTCATAAACCACAAAGTTTGCCCAAAATTATGAATTATGTAGTACACATAACTAATCCTCAACATCTGTGTGATAATCAGAGTTCCTGCCTTCAGCATCATTTGCAAGGTCTTACATGTAGTAAACATGTTCATCATCACTTATGTCCATGTCCTCATTACTATTATCTTCCTTTTCTAGATCTTGGAAAAATCTTGTAGCAACACATTCCACTTTGTCTAGATGATCAACAACCTCGATATCATCATCATCTTCATCTTCTTTGACAACGACATCTTGAAATCTATGATCCATTTGACATATGTCCTCCTGGTATGCCAAGTTCTCTTGATCAGTAGCTTCATTACCAAATTCATTTTCTGGTACATCATAGACATTCCTATTGCTCAATGTCTGCACAATTTTCCAAGAAAAACCAAAACTCAGTATCTTCCAAATAAAAACATGATTCTACTTGACCCGCCAATATGAAGGGGCATTATTGTACCAAAGATCAGAAGTAGTAACACTTTTGTAGTGTCCGTCATCTTTCAACTTTGATTTCTTGCTATCTATATCACATAAGTCATAGTAAAACAGGAATACTGATCTAGGACCGTGCTTGTTAGGCACATACTTGAGCTCTATAACTTCCTGCAGAACACCATAAAACTCATTATCTTGTTTAGCACCAACAAATGTCTTATTCATTACCCCACAATTCTCAGTTCTTGGGTTCTTCTCCTGAGTTACCATACGAAACCTAGCACCCATTACATTACAAGGAGAGTGTACAATTACATGCTTGTGTGGCCCATATGCAAGTGACTTCAAAGCTTCAGATGCATTGTTCAGTTCAGTCACATAGTTTTTAAACCATGATGGGAACACTTTCTTGAGTGCCTCATCTAGGTTATTAACACTTGAAAGGGCATGTATGACCCCATGTGTGGTTTTGGTAATTAATGACAATCTCTATGGACTACAGTGTAAATTGAGTTTCAATTGGAGGTTTGTCCATTGGCATCGCTTGGACCATGTGTTGGGTTCAAGGATGAAAAAGAAGTAGCAATATCCAAGGGCTTTGTGCCTATTGGAATCATCAAGAAATGATGTGCAAGCTAAAGATGCACCATATCTAGAAGATCTCATGCTTGGATCTTGCCATCCTTGGCGTTCATGGAGTGATGAAGACATGGTCAAAGAAGAGGTTTCCCCATGGAGTATGGGGGCCATTCACAAGTCTTCATCAAGCAAGAGCAAGCAAGAGCAATCAAGAAAGATGTTCCATCTTGAAGGTGACAACTTCATCTACATCAAGCTCAAGTGGGATGCTCAAGGCAAAGGTATGATCTTGATAGGGTTTCTATTTTACCGGTCTCTTGTAGTGTTGGGAGACCAGGTTTAGGATAGATAGCCATACTATCAAGAGGGGCTCTCGAGTGGGTGACTCGTTCATATCTTTCGGAGAGAGCTCAAACCTTTGCATACATAACATCGTCTTTCTTGGTTGTTGTTTGGTTCTTGTCCATGTGAGGATCTAGAGCTTGTGTTTATCTCCATAACAAGCTCTAATTCATCAAAAACGGATCTCCCTTCCATATCTTCTTGTGTTTTTGACCTTGTGGGTTTTTCCGGCTCAACACCTTGGGAGGTATCTCACATATATATTCATGGTATTTTTTGTTGGATTCTACACGTTGTTATCTTTCCAACAAAATTGGTTTCATCCTGTTTGGAGTTCGGATGCGAAAGTTATTGCATTTCTGGTTTCTGAAGTTTTCGTGACCGGAAGTTCTGGCAGGCCACCTATAGTATCGATGGGCATTTTAGCCGCCGATAGTACCGGTGTTAATTCCGGCCCAACTTCCGACAACCCCGATATTGGTTCAGTACCCTCTCTGTCTTGGTGTGCGTTTTTGACGGAACTTGGATCGGTATTTCAGGCGGTACTACTGTTCCCGCCAGAAGTTCCGGTGGATGACCGGTAGTACCGGCCATGATCGTTTTTGTGTTCTGTTTGGGATATGCTATATAGGTATCCTCATAGCATGTAACCAATCCTCCTAACGCAGGTGGCCTGTAGTTGGTAGCAAGGCCTATGGTCTGCTGGGCCACCCAGTTAGACGGATCCTGAAGGGAGGCCCATGCCGGATAAAGGAAGGCTATGCAGGAGTCACTGACATAGTCAGAGCCTTGGAGTACAAGACACGGAAGACTAGTTCGTGTAGGTGTAGGACTCTTTACCTTGTCCGGCAAGGACCTTTCCCTGTAAACCCTAGGTCTTGGCGCCTTTATAAGCCGGCCTGTGGGAGCCTTTATGGCACAACCTCTCAGATTGCTGCGTATAACGTGCAACACCTCGCACATCGAACCTATCTCTCTAACTCGGCGTATTTCCATTATAGTGATTTTAGCAGGAGTAGAGTTCTGCCACCGTTGTGGGACTTCAACCTGGGTAAGCTGTGTTACCTCATACCCGCCAACTCTCCGCCTTACCCCACCTCTCTAAACACGCACTGTGAGGATACCTCGATGGTGTACTTGTTGGCAATACCAAGACAGTTGGTGCCCACCGTGGGGCAAGAGGTGCTTCGAGCTCTACACCGGGCGAGGTCTAATCTCTTCACGAGAATCGGCGATACTTTAGCCATCGGTCATGTTCTCTTCTCCGGCAACGTCCCGATCGTCCCTCCAGATGAGTTTTGGGTGCCGGCGAAGACGAACCCCACGTGATGCTCCGTCATCCCCTTCGAAGACATCCACATCTTCATCAGCGTAACTGACTCGGGTCCTAGCTCCCAGGAAGTTAGAAATTCGTCAAGCCCCGCATGGACCGCCTATGAGCAGGACACATTCGCGGAAGGATCTGGGCCATACCTCTCTTTGGAGTATGGTGGCTCGGATCAGGAAATTTCAAGGCCCACCCAAACCGCCCCTATGCGGGATATAAAGGTGGAAGGACCCCGCAAATCCGCTTGGCTTTCCCGAGCGTTAGAGATGCACAGGTCGCACTTTGTCAGCATCGTAACCATCTTCGATCTGGCCAGATGCGTTCAAAGGGATGGAGAACCTCCCCGCGAATACCTTGCCAGATGGATGAGGGTGAGGGAAACCGTAGAGGGTGACCGCGCCGACAAGCTCGTGTACCACTTCATGGAAGGTCTCACGCCTGGAACACTCCTCCGGCATACCCTCCGAAGGCGGCAGGCCGCAGGCCCTCTCACCCTTGGTGAGATGGTTGACATCGTCAATGAATACGCGGATGCTAATGAAGAGGCCATGGCGGCAATCACCATCGTAGCCGGAGTAGGAAACAACAACAACAACCCGCGTCCATCACCCTCCACATCCGCCAGCGCCAACACCGAGGCCAACTCCGACTCTGTCCTCGACACGCTTTATGCCAACATCAATATGGATGTCGGCGGCTTCGAAGCTAACTCGAAGGAATACGACGCTGTTATGAGGGAGATCGAGCATAAGATTGATAAGGAGGAGTGCGCTGAGAAGACCAACACTTCCCACCAGGTGCTAGTCTCCATTGGGAGCGTGATAGAAGAAGACAGACAGGAACAGGAACATGAGAGAGCTCCGCCCACGCCAGCGGTCACTAGAGCAACAACAGCTAAAAAAGCCGCCAACCTCCGGCTCCGGCCAAAGCCCTGCCTCCTCTAGTCACTCGCCTGCCACCGGCGCAAGAACTTACCACGGCCCCTAATTATACGGACCAACAATCGGATCAGCCGCCAATGCCACTGTCAACGTCTATAGCTGGCAACCCACTAGCCACTCTCGCAGACAAAGCAATCTACGGCACACTTCTCGTTGAACCAATCACCGTCGCCCATATCTGGAGCGTTATGGATCTTGATGAGAAGCGCGCGGAAATCATGGCAGAGGTCAAGTGCATCGAGGAGCAAGGCGCTAAGCTAGATGAAGACATGGCTAAGGCGCAGCAGTCCACGAAGGAGGCAAGAGCTATGGAGGCTGAATACAAGCAATTGCTGTTAAAGCATAAAACAAAGAAGGTACCAACTCACGTCATCCAAGATCCCGACGTTCGGCGAGGCTTGGGATTTTATGGGTCTAAGCCGAGAAAAGCCACCCCTTACATAGATTCAGAGGGGAGGCATGTCATGCCAACTCCCACTCTCAACATTGCCGTTGCCAAGACCCTCCTGGAGTAGGACAGGTCGCCAGAAGCAGTTTCTCAGGTGTACGACCTTGTCGCTAAGGCATGCAAGCAATAGGAAAAGGCCGCCTCGCAGAGGCTTGAGTCCAACCTGGAGTTATACCAGTCAACCTTGAACAGCCGTAGAAGGTCAAAATCTCCCCATGACGAAGGATCGCGCATAGGCTCTACAGAGCAAAGACGGAGAGAGGCACACAATAGGACTAACGCTATCCCCATATCTCCGACCACGGAGAAAAGGCTCGTCCCCACTGCTCGCCACCTCCACCACCATCTCGATGTCACGAGGAACCAGAGCCGCGCCACCGCACAAGCATGCCACCTCCATGGCGGTCCCAGCCTGGCGTCGTTATACGCCATCAAGGCGAACAACCTCAGCATGCTGGAGAGCGCAGCGGCCATGACAGACATAGGAGCAGGTCCCACAAGGAACCGCCACGTCTGACAAGCAATCGCGACAGGCGTGAGGAATCGCAGGAGGGGCACAGCAAGAGAGATAACCCACCGCCTCCACTGCCGCCATCGCCACCTAGCAGCCATCATGGTAGAGGGCACGGTGGATCTCATAGATCACGCCACAATCCCCCCCATGACAGAAAAGGGAAGCAGCTAGAGCCATACGATGCACATACATAGCTAGACAAGATCCAAGAGCTCAGGAGCTCCCATACCTTGGGCCACGTTGTTTTGGACAAGTCATACGGGCCATCAGCTAACCCAAGGGCCTCCGGATAGACAAGACCATCAAGCCATACAACGGTACCGCCAGGCCAGCAACATGATTGCAAGATTACAGTGAAGCGATCCACATCGCAGGGGGAAACTCGAATGTCGCTGTCAAGTACCTCACACTCATGTTGACCGGCACCGCCTGACAATGGATCGACGACTTACCGGAGAAATCAACATGCAATTGGTTGGACATGCATGAAGCGTTCACCAAGAATTTCGAGCGTACGTACAAACGTCCCTGCACTGTCGGAGACCTACAACGGTGTGTGCAAGAAAAAGGATGAAACCTCCCGTGCCTACCTCTCTCGCTGGCTGGATATGAAAAATTCCTACACGGGGGGTGCACGAACAGACCGCTATGGCCGCCTTCATTGATGGTCTAGAAAAGGGAACTTTGCTCGAGCACACGTTGAAGCACAGACAAGACAACAATGACCTCAACCTCAACGCAATGATTGCCATGGCTAGCGAGTTCGCCGCCGCTGATGACGACACGCGTGGATCGTTGCCGGTGATAGCAAACTCTACCCAGGCCAAGAAGAACAACAATAACAAGCGGAAGAATCCGCCTGAAGAGAAGCAAGTAGCCGACATGGTCGCCGCAATGTTCATTAGCAGAGGCAACGGCGGACAGCGTGGACGTGGTCGGGGAGCTAGCAGTGGTTAGCAGCGGAGTGACACTACACCCTCAGTGCCCCGCGTTCCCCAAACGTACAAAGAGTACCGCGATATGCCGTGTTCCGTCCATCTCGACGCCAATGGAAAATCCACCCACACCAATCGCTAGTGCAAGTTTGTGAATGATATCAAGTAGGACCCTGAGTCTGGGTACAAGTGAAGTCGGAAAAACAGACCCCGCGGAAAAGTTAAAGGGAAGAAGGAGGGAGAACACAAGGAATCAAGTGATATAGATGATGACGTGGACCCAAAATCATTCGACAAGGGAGAGGATAAAGGGAAAAATCCCTTCGAAAAGAAGGCTCCATATCACCACACCTTCCTTGGCACCCCAACCGTCCGTGCCTAGAAAACCTCTTTGAGGATATTGATGGCTACCCTCCCTCCGGTTCCCCAGTACGTCAGGTGGTCGGAAGGTCAAATTACTTGGGATAGGAAGGATCATCCAGAATTCATCCCAATAGAGAACCAATATGCCATGGTCATCAACCCTGGATACACTGCACAAGATGAACTTGATGGAGACCCAACTAAGGAAGAACAATACCGTGTTCCATGGGGTGTCCCTGGCCGGCAAGCAAATTCCCTGGGCTACATCACCCTTCCGGTCGCTTTTGGCGATGTAAACAATTATCGCCAAGAACGCATGACCTTTGAAGTGGTGCCTTTCAAGATCGCGTACCACGTCATCTTTAGACGCGACATCTTGCACTCCTTCCTTGCAAGGCCATGCTTTGTCTACAACAAACTCAAGATTCCCGGACCAAAGGGCGTCATCACCGAAGCTTCACCAAGGCACGGGAGTGCGAGCTCAGCGAAGCCTCCTTCGCCAAAGCAGTCCTCTACAGTGAGGAGTTCAAGGAGATCCAGAACCATGTTGATGCCTCGGAGATGCCGGCTTCGAAGAAGAAGATCACGACTGCCGAACCCGCCTTCAAGGCCACCATCAAGACCAAGCAGGTGGAGCTTCTCGAAGGTGATTCCTCCAAGACCACCACCATTGGCATGGACCTAGATCCCAAATAGGAAATCACGCTCGTCGAGTTCCTCTGTGAGAATAGGCACATCTTTTCCTAGTAACCAGCTGACATGAAAGGTGTACGTAGGGCCGAGCACAGCTTGAATTTTGATCCTAATGCAAAACTGGTGAAACAACCTCTATGATGCTTTGGTGATGAAATACGAAGGGCTATAGGCAAAGAAATAGCTAGGTTACTTAAGGATGGCTTTATCCGAGAAGTTATTCACACTCGCTAGGTGGCAAATCCTGTACTTGTGCCCAAAAAGGGAACCAATGAATTAAGAATGTGCGTTGATTACACCGGTTTGAACAAAGCGTGTCAGAAGGATCCATTTGCTTTGCCTCGCATTGACCAAGTCATTGATTCCACGACTGGCTCGAAACTTCTGTATTTTCTCGATGCCTATTCAGGATACCACTAGATCCGGATCCGAAAGTCGGACCAATTGGCCACTTTGTTCACCACACCCTATGACATATATTGCTATGTCACGATGCCCTTTGGGTTGAAAAACGCTAGTGCCACGTACCAGCGAATGATGCAACGTTGCCTGCACGACCAAATAGGTCACAACGTACATGCCTACATGGACGACATAGCGATAATGTCAAAGAAATCAAATAATCTTATTGCTGACTTGCGGAAAACCTTCGACAATCTACATAAATACAACATGATGCTGAATCCAAAGAAGTGCGTCTTCGGGGTACCATCCGGCAAACCGTTGGGCTTCATCGTTTCGCATCGCGGAATCAAGGTGAACCTGGGGAAAATCAAGGCCAATGTTGACATCAAACGTCCGACATGCCTAAAGGGCATACAAAGGCTCACAGGCTGTGTTGCAGCAGTAAGCCATTTCATCAGCCGACTTGGTGAGAAGGCTATGCTGCTCTACAAGTTGCTCAAGAAGGCAAACAAATTCACATGCACGGACGAAGCTGACGCAACACTTCAGGAGTTGAAGAGAATACTCTCCTCCCCACCTATACTTGCCGCACCAGTGCTAAGGGAGCCTATGTTAGTATACATGGCAACGACCAACCGAGTAATCAACATCATTATCATGGTGGAGCGCAAGGAACCAGCGCACAAATACGGAGTTCATCGACCCGTTTACTATGTAAGCGAGGTCTTGATAGAATCCAAGCAGCATTACCCGCACTACTAGAAGATAGCTTATGGAGTTTTCCTTCCTTCACGTAAGCTAAGGCATTATTTCCAGGAGCACCCCATCATAGTAGTGAGCAAAGCTCCACTGTCCGACATCATCAACAACAACGACGCTACAGGGAGAGTGGCAAAGTGGGGGCATTGAACTTGCCGCCTTTGACATCACCTACAAGCGATGCGACGCTATCAAATCACAAGCATTGGCGGATTTTCTTGCGGATTGGACAGAACTACCAGAAGACACTCCTGTACCAGAGCCAGAGTATTGGGTCATGCACTTTGACGGATCAAAGTTACTTAATGGATCGAGGGCTGGTGTATTATTGCAATCACCAACAGGAGAGAAGTTGCAATACGTCCTGCAGATCCACTTCAACGCTACAAATAACATGGCGGAGTATGAGGCCCTCATTCACGGACTTCACGTAGCCAAGGATATTGGCATCAAGCGCTTAGTTTGCTGTGGAGATTCTGACTTGGTTGCCAGCAAGTAGTTGGCACCTGGAACGCATGGAACCCTATGATGATGGCATATCGAGATGAAGTAGACGAAATAGCCAAGTGCTTCGACGGCTATGAAGTTAAGTACGTAAAAAGGGAAGATAATGAGACGGCAGATCTGCTGTCAAAGCTTGGATCAGCTCGTCGCCAATTCCACCAGGTGTTTTCCTAGAGAATTTACGGACTCTATCCCTGAAGGGAGCAGACCCTGACAACCCGGATAGAGTGGATTCATTTGTTAACATAGTAAAAGTGACCTCTCTGGCTTTGACGAAGCCGTTCATGGATTATCTATAAGATGGAACTTTGCCCGCCGACCAAGTCGAAAGTTGAAAAATAGTATGTAGAGAAAAAGGCTATGTCATCATTGATGGCCAGCTATACAAAAGAAGTACCACATGAGTCTTCCTATGATGCGAATCCTAGCAGCAAGGTATTGAAATCCTTAGAGAAATACATCCCGGAGATTGCGGGCATCATGCCGCTCCCTGATCGTTGGTGGCCAAGGCCTTCCGACAAGGATTCTACTGGATAACTTCCAAGGCGGACACCGACAAGTTGGTACAAACATGCCTTGGGTGTCAATTTTATGCTAGACAACCAAATATTCCGGCTGAAGAATTGCGAAGAATACCAATAACTTGGCTGTTTGCAGTCTGGGGGCTGGACATGGTGGGACCTCTGCAGACAGCACCCTATGGATTCACACACTTGCTAGTAGCAGTGGACAAATTCACGAAATGGATTGAAGCTAAACCCATTAGAAAGCTTGATGGGGCAACAACCCTAAAGTTTGTCCGGGATCTAGTGGTGAGATTTGGTCTCCCACATAGCATCATCACCAACAATGGCAGAAATTTATCTCTCAGAGAAGTTGAGGAGTACTGTCATGAGAAAGGCATCCGCCTTGACCTAGCATCTATGGCACACCCATAGTCAAATGGGCAAGTTGAAAGGGCCAACAGACTAATTCTGCACAGAATCAAGCCACTCTTGGAGGCACCGCTACATAGAGCAGTTGGAGCATGTGCGGAGGAATTACCATCTGTCTTGTGGAGTTTACGAACAACACCAACAGATCCATCGGCTTGACTCCTTTCTTCATGGTTTATGGAGCAGAAGCAGTTCACCCATCCGACATCCTCCACGACGCAACAAGAGTTTCCGCCTACAAGGAGGATGACGTTGAAGAATCTAGACGACTATCTGTGGACCTACTTGAAGAAGAGCACGTGCTAGCATGCTAGAGATCCGCCGTCTACCAGCAGAAGCTGTGTGGTTACCATAGTCGTCGTGAAAACGTGTAGACCAGAAAATTCCGCCTACGGGCGTTAGCTTAAGTTTTCTGGTCTACACGTTTTCGGAAGTTTTTACATGGATTTCGGAGTAGTGACTTTTTGGCACTCAAAGCCGGCGATTTTGTTCTTAGGTTCTTGACGGTGCTATTAAGAATCATTGCCTGAGAGCATACTTTTGTGCTGCGAGTCTTCCATCTCACGAAAGATCAAGCATATGAACCAGAATAATGGATAAGCCAGCACATGTTTAAAAAATATATACACATGCTGGAAACAGATAAGTTGCAGGAAGCTTGAATACAAGTTTTTCCACCTTAGAGAAACATAAGTTTTTTCCGCATACATTTTGTAGACATACATTTAATACAGACATTGTTTTCATGGCTTTGCTGCAGGGGGCTTCATGGTGGCATCATCAGGAGAGCCAGGCTGGGAAAGCTCGTCAAACTCTGAAGGAGAGGGGCTAGACTCAGAAGGGACCATATCGTCATCGAGGATCTCGGCAAGCACGAAGACATCAGCTTTGACCATCTTGGCAACCCTGGTATCGAAGATAGCAAGAGAATTCCAAATAGCATCGCTATCGATCTCTTGTCCTTCCTCATCTAGCTTGGGCATGCCGGAGGTCACCAAGTCGATGTCGGCATTGTCATAGTGAGCCTTGACCAAGGACAGGGTTATCCTAGCACCAGCCCGAATGCAAGAGGCTTTCCAGTCTTTGATTTTCTCGGGGGCTCAGCGCAGGATTTCCACATACTTGGCCGCTGAGTCTGCCGCCTTGATATTGATGCCCAGAGGTTGAGCTATCTCGTTGGCTTGGGCGATGGCGGTGCTGACGAAGTGGCTGGCAAGAATCATGCGTTCCTTGGAACTCAGAGCACCCTCACCCAAGTTGGCTAAGCCAATGGGAGCTGTGGTTTGCACAAGCATACACGGACCATGAGCATAAACAAGTCAAATGGTTATCCAACTTACAGAAAAAGACCAAGACGGAGAAAGGTTACCAAAGATGCTCGTTTCCGCTTGCTTGCACGTCTCCGCCAAGTCGTCGCGCTCCTTCTAGACTAACTTGAACATCTCAAGACTCGTTGCATTCTGCTCCTTGGCAGATTGGTTCTGGTCTTTGAGCTATGCAATCTCATCCTTCAGGCACTGCATCTCGACATCTGTAGACTCTTGCATAGCCTTCATGGTCACCTCATGGCCCTTGACGGCCTCAGCTAGGTCCTTCTTCAAATTTTTTTTTCATCATCGAGCTCCTGATTGGCCTTGGCAATAGCTTCAGTAAGATGGAAATCAAAAAGTGTTATGAGAAGACGAAAGAAATGATTCAATGAGAAAAGCAAGGAGCTGTTGTAGGAAACAGACTCTGGCTATTTTTGATCTGTTCCTTCAGGAATTTGGTTTTACCCTGTTCAAGGTCCATCTCCTTCCGAAGAGCAGCAAACCTCTCATTGGCGGCTATCCTCCATTTCTTCTCGTTCTGCACAAAATCTAAACATGCTTAGTTTCTCTAGAGCATCTTGTCGAAACTATTCAGTTTCAACTAAATGCTCGAGGGCTACAATACATGATTTTAAAGTAAACTAGTTTCTCTAGAGCATCTAGTCAGAACTATCCATTTTCAGCTAAACAATCGGGGGCTACATGAACAAGTTCTGCACTTAGTTCTTTGGATCACTCAGGCCAATAACTATTGGATTATTCCCCTAAGAGCTTGGGGGCTACAGTGGGATATACTACACAAAGTAAAGCAAGTAAAGTTCAAAAGACTTACGATGGCAATGACCCTATGATGGTTGGCCAGATGAGCATAGGAGTCATGGAAGGTCCTGGCATTGTTATAAATTGCATTGGCCTGCATGATGAGATCATCTAGGCTCAATGTCGAAGGAGTTGCAGCCAATGGAGAGGTTAAAGCCGGAGGCATGGATGAAGCCCTAGCTGCCTCCTGCACCTTCAAGGCAGTTGATGGCTCGGAGGTCCCGCCTCGATCGGAGCTTCCACGTCCACCTCTTCCACCACTTCCTTCCCTTTCTTGGTGGCATCCTTAGCTGGAGCTTCAGCCACTTTAGAGGAGGTGCTCTCCTGCGTCACCTAGCCGCTAGGAGCGACATCTGCCTCGATAGAACCTGAGACATCAATGAGTGGATTGATATCTGTCTCCATCGCGGAGGTCTTAAGGATGACGGGGGATGACGGCCCAGCGGGACCAGAAGAGTGTTTGGCGGTAGGAGTAGGGGGAGTGGTGGCAGGAGAGGACTTGGCCGAGAAATCCTTGGTCAGCATATCACGAATGTTTTTTAACCCTCCAACATCTTTGGAGGATCGCTTCAAACTAACACCGGATTTCCTCCTGAAACATACAAAGTATAAGTACAAGAGTTGAAAAAAGGTGTGAGCTCAAAAATACAAGCTGGAGAATGAAAGTACTTATTCCACGGCAGGAGCCTTGGCGAGGGGAATGCCGGTGGACTTCTTCTTCTCCGCCTCTAAGGCGGCAATGGAACGTTTGGACACTCCACTCTCTGATTTCTTCTTCTTGGCCTTGGCAGCAGCATTAGAGGTGGAGCTCTTCCGCTTTCGTGCTGCCGGAGCTGGTTGATCCTTGGGGGCATCATCGTCGGACACCACCTAGATATCCTTCAGTTTTGGATCATAGACCTAGAGGCCATTTGATCCACCACCAAGGTCGCCAGCTGGGATACAGAGGAGTGTTAGACGGACAACTTCAAAGTCGGCAAAACCTTAGAGTATATAACGAGCAACAAAGGAAACAACAGCTACCTCTAGGCACTTTCCGCACTCAAACATGTCGAAGGTGATCTGGAAGCCACGCCTCTTGTCCTTTACCTTGACGATGTCCTTGAGACGGAGCTTGATGGAGTCAGTAGATAAGTTATCCTGCAAAATTCGCATGGGATCCCTCCTGTCTTGGTTATACTTGCACATCAACTTGGCGCAGTGCTGCAGAGGCTGGATCCACCTAACGTACCAGCACATGGCAAGGTCCAAGCCCGTCAGACCTCCGTCTACGAGCCATTCGATCCGCCTTATGGCTCGATTAGCTTCGTCGTCGGAAGGAAGAGAGGCTAGGGTCCGCCATGCGGGCACTTTAGTGGCGGCTCCATCGACGAAGTCGGGGTAGGTCTCAAGGCGGTCTGGCAGAGGGACATCTGGCCCGTAGAAATATGTGTGCTGCCAGTTCTTGCAAGACTCGTGCCCTACAATGTCGGGGAAGCGCCGGCTAGGCCGAATCTTAAAGCTAATGGTTCTGCAGGTCCGCAATTCATCCTTGGACTCTACGGACTCTCTCTTGATGGTAAAAAAGTCCACAAACAGATCTAATCTAGGCTTAATACGTAGATATCCTTCGCACAGAGCTACGAAGTTGCTAAGAACTAGAATACTGTTGGGAGAGAGGTTGTGGGGGAGTGCCCGGAAGTGCCAGAGGACATCCAAGAAAAAGTCGGATACTGGAAAGCTTACGCCGCGTACCAACTGAGATTTGAGGTACACCTTCTCTTCGGGTTGGGGAGAAGGGACCACCTCGCCGTCCGGTGCTGCCCGCCAGACAAACTTCTCCGCCGCGGGGAGATACCCCTCGTCGACCAGTTCTTGAAGATCCTCGGCGGAGAGATCATAGCCTCTCCACACCCCCTTGTGGGAGTCACTTTCCCCTTCAGCGGCTTAGGGCGCCGCTCGTTCTTGGTCATTGTTGGCGGATTCCGTCACGGCGGAGATGGGAACGACCACCCCCTCCGGCGGAACGATCACTCCCTAGGATGGCTCCATCGTAGCCTTGGGAATCGCCGCCGTGGAAGGAGCAGAGTTGCTAGAGGCCATTACAACGAGGAGAGTGTGGAGGAAGAAAGGGCTCTGGTTAGGGTTTTCACATGAGAGCTCGAGCGTTCGTGCGGCTGGAGGAAGACGAAGATAGGGAAACGAATGCGGGTAAAAAGAAATAAATTGACCTTGGTGGAAATATATAAGCCTCGCGTCAAGATTCGTGCAAAAGGATCTGATGGATGGAATGTTGCCGACGTGGAAGTGAACGTGTGCGGTAATTTCGCCATGTCCTCCATCTTTTGCCGCTCCACCGTATCGGATTTCGTGCGCGTAAAAATAGCTGATGATTAATTCACTGCTTTTGTGAGTTTCGAGGTAGCGTACCCTATGTCATCCTCCCGACAGTTGCAGTGATGGGTCACATCCGAAGATTCTATCAAAGACGGCGATCATCCGACTCTGAAAACAAAGACTCAGGGAATCTCCATCTACATTGTGAAGCCGGAGAGGATTGTAGGGTTCTTTGGGAGACCTTTGAGATATTGCTTAAAGGATTGCGAGCATCACTTAGACGGGATATTCAGATATCAACGAGCAAGACGGCGCAAGATTTCAAAGTCCTCCGGGGGCTACTGTTGGGGATATGCTATATGGGTATCCTCATAGCATGTCACCAATCCGCCTAACCCGGGTGGCCTGTAGTTGGTAGCAAGGCCTATGGTCTGCTGGGTGGCCCAGTTAGACAGATCCTGAAGGGAGGCCCATGCCAGATAAAGGAAGGTTACGCAGGTGTCACCGACATACTCGGAGCCTTGGACTACAAGACACGGAAGACTAGTTCGTGTAGGTGTAGGACTCTTTACCTTGTCCGACAAGGACCTTTCCCTGTAAACCCTAGGTCTTGGAACCTTTATAAGCTGGCCCGTGGGAGCCTTTAGGGCACAACCTCTCAGATTGTTGCGTACAACACGCAACACCTCGCATAGCGAACCTATCTCTGTATCTCGACATATTTCCATTATAGTGATTTATAGCAGAAGTAGAGTTTCGCCACCATTGTGGGACTTGAACCTGGGTAAGCTGTGTTACCTCATACCCACCAACTCTCTACCTTACCCCACGTCTCTAAATACGCACTGTGAGGACCCCTCCATGGTGTACTCGTCAACAATACCACGACATGTCCATTGGAACCTTGTTTTTGGACCATTGGCTGGGTGTCACCAGTAGTACCAGCCACCCACCGGTACTATCAGTCGTGCGTGAAACTGTGAGTAACGGGTAGATCGGGGAACCCTTTAAAAGGAGCTCCCCTTCCTCTTCGGGGGTTAAAACTAGCTCTTTCTTGGTTTTTGGCTTTCTCTCTCCTCCATTGTTGACCTTGAAGATCTTGCCCTCTCCCCTTCCCCATTCTATGATTCTTGCATCTTTTTGAGGGATTTGAGAGAGGATATCTAGATCTACAACCCCATGAAACCAAATCCCTTATTTGTGAAGGAATCCTTGGGATCTAGATCTTGGAGATTTTTGTGTTCTCCTCTCTTATTCCCCCAATAGATTTTGTAGCTTTGGTTGAATTTGACAGAGAAGGACTTGCCTCTTGCATTTGGTGCATAGGTTTGAGTTCTCCTCGGAGATTCGGCGAGTTCAAGCCCTTGGGCTTGTTTCTCTTGGGTTCTTGGAACCCTAGACGGTTGTGTGGAGTTGTGGTGTGTTCTTGGGGCCTCCAATTGAGTTGTGGATATTCCCAAAGCTTGTTGGCCTATTGTGACATTGTGGAGCCTTTGTGCCATTTCTTGGGAGCCCTCCAATTGAGTTTTGGAGTTTGCCCCAAGCCTTGTACGGGTTCAGTGACCGCCCACTAGTGTCCCATAATGGAACATGAGTAGGCCTTTGTGGCGAGCTCACGGGAGAATAGCGTGAGCCTTTTGTGGTGTAAGTGAGTTGCGTGCCTTCGCATCTTGGGGTGAGGCCTTGTGTGGCGTTGGGTGAGCATCGAGCCACCACACCTCGAGGTGAGCCATTTGTGGCATTCGAAGTACATTGCGCCCACGCACCTCTCCAACATAGACGTAGCTTCTTTGGAAGTTAACTTTGGGAAACAAATCATAGTCTCCACGTCCATCGGTTATCTCTCAACCGAGCCCTTTACTTATGCAATTTACATTGTGATAGCCATCGTGCTTGAAGTATTATATCTTTCTATCACCTTGTTGCTTGTCTTGCTTAGCATAGGTTGTTGGTGCAATTAGTTGAACCTAGTTGATATAGGTTTTGGCTTGATAAATTAAACATTAAGTTTTATTCCGCATTTATTAGAGGCTAAACCGTAATATTTTTAAAACTCCTATTCGCCCCCTCTAGGCGACATTTGTTTCCCTTTCAACACCCCTAACAAGTAATTCTTCTCGGCAAACATTGAAGCAAATGAATAAAAATGAGATAATATAATATTAAGTATAACATAAAACAATTATTTATGCATTATCATGTCAAAAATACTTACTTGATATAAGGTTTTGCCTCTTCACAATTATCCAGAACATACCAAACCATGTTATCAAATTCCTTGTCAGAAAAATTTAGATAAGATTTTCCAAATCCTTTGGCTCCATCAGAGAAAACTTTGAACTCATCGACACTAACTTCCCTTTGATTATCTTGGTTCCTTTCAGCTTTGTTAAATCTTGTTTCCATGTCATCACTAAAATATCTATAGCAAAATGTGATGCACTCATCGATGATATACCCTTCAACAATTAAACCTTCAGGTCTTCATTTGTTGCGGACAATAGACTTAAGATAACCTAGTCTTCTCTCAACTGGATACATCCAGCCATAATGGACATCCCTCCTTAGAATAGCCTCCTCAGGAAGATGAACAACTAAGTGCACCATGACATCGAAAAATGCAGGGGGAAGAGCTTCTCTAGCGTGAAAAGAATTAAAACTATTTGTAACTTTAGTCATTACATGACTTATGCATGAAGAGTTCTCGCACACAACTCTCTAAAAAATCTCCCCAAATCAGCAATAGCCTCATACATTTCTTTTGGTGTAACACCTTTCAAGCGAGCTGCCAAAATACGCTGAAGAAGAATGTGGTAGTAATGTGTCTTCATACCATGTACTTTTCTAACTTCAATATCCACACACCTTTCCCAGTTTGAAAAAACCATCTAGGAACCTAGTTTTTGCCAAAAACCCGCAAACGCGTTTCTTCTTTTCCTTTTCAAGCGTGTAGGGTGCATGTGGCTTGATAAAACTACCCCCTTCATCTTTCATCCAAAATTTCTTCCTAATGTTCATTTTCTTCAGATCAACTCTAGCACTAACAGTGTCCCTGTTTTTTCCATAAATTTTGAGAAGTGTACCTACTATCTTGTCACATTGTTCATCTCGATGTGCATCACATCAAGCTTGTGTGATAACAGAAGTGTGGACCAATAAGGTAAATCATGTAAGCTGACCCTAAGGTTTGAGGTTGCTTCACCTTTAACAACACGCCTGTGCTTCTTACATGTTGGATTTTTACCATGTATATAATCCTTAACTAATTCTAGCTTCTCCTTTTTTCTTCTACACTAAACTGCCTTGGTGGATCCCTCTTCTCAACTTTACCATTGAACATTTTAGTTATCCTATTGGGGTGATCCTTAGCAAGTAACTAACGATGTCCAATGTTCCCAATTTTGTATTTTAATGACTCATAGCAAGGATTCTCATCACAATACACACAACCATAAAATCCTCTAGTGCTACGGCCAGATATGGTAGCATACCCTGGATAGTCATGAATAGACCATAGGAAAGAAACATGCAATTTGAAGTCATCCTCTACAAGAACATCATATGTGTCAACACTTGTCGATAGCTTCAACAAATATTTAATAAGAGGCTGCATAAATACATTAAAATCCTTCCCTAGTGAATATTTCCCTAGTATAAGTAACGACAACATAAATTTGGATTGATCCATGCACATCCATGGTGGAAAGTTATATGGAATCACAAATACTGGCCACATACTATATGAACTACTCATGTTACTACTATAGGGGTTGAATCCAACAGTGGCAATGACTAAACATATGCTCCTGGGGTTATCAGAAAACAAACCAAACTTCTCATCAAAGTGTTTCCATGCCTTACCATCAACTAGGTGCCTCAAAACATCATCCTCAACAACCTTGTTCTCTTTGTGCCACCTCGTATGTGTTAACAATTCTGTTGAAACAAAAAATCTTTGTAATCTTGGAATTATAGGAAAGTACCTCAAAAACTTGTGAGGCACCTTCTTGATTCCATTTGGGTCTCTCTATCTAGAAAATCCACAGACATGACAATGCGTATTGTTCTCGTGATCTCCCCAAAACAAAGCACAATCAAACTTGCACACATGTATAGTCTCATAACCAAGCCCAACATCAGAAAGTACACCTTGGCATCAGCATAAGATTTAGGGAAATCCACCCATGGCAAGGCATCACATAACAGGGAAAGTTTTAAAAGATCAAATTCTTTGTTTGTGACCTAGTTGTCTGTTTTGATATGAAGAAGCTTCATAATAAATGCCAACCTTGTATAAGTGTTGCATCCCTCATGAAGCTCTTTGTTTGCTTCTTCAAGTAGCTTTGAGAAAAAATGAGGATCATTAGGACATTTCTTTCCAGACTTCTCCAACTCATGAACCATATTATATGGATCATCAACATAATTATTCTCATTGAATTCATCATATTCATCATCATTGTCTCTATTATACGCATCATGACCCTAACTGTGTTGACCATCACTATGGCTTCTATTATCACTAAATTCCTCCCCATGAAATATCCATTTAGTGTAATGCATGGACATACCATTACAATTTATGTGTCGCAACACATCTTTCTGATCACGAGGTACAAGATTAAGGGAACGAGTGCACGAGCACACAATTGCTTCATCTTCCATCTTATGTTGTCGCACAAACTTCAAGAACTCATTACAATATTTCATGTATGGACCTGTGAACTTTCTTCCCATCCTTAATCAAATTCATTACTTGCAATACAAAGTATATAATCAAATTCATTAATAGTAGTAATTACAAATCATTAATACTAATACATGAATTTAGTATTTGCGGACACACAAACTAATCTACATGCGATACATGATATGAAGTTAACTAGACACATCGTCCAAACTACTTGAAAACAACAATAACTATATGCCACAATTATTGACATTGTCACGCGAGCTAACCTTTAAAATAGTGTCAACCTGATTTTAAAAGGAAAATATTATAGATCTGGTACAACCCAACATGAAAATGAAACTCACCTCCCGTCAAAGCCTACCCGTCCGCCACCTTCCATATCACGCTCCGATGAACTACAATAGCCTTGTCCACGACCTCTCCTACTGACAACAGCGATCGAGATTGGATTGAAGGCAATCAGGATCGGATCGACGATGATCGTGCTCGGCTCCTTCTATCCTGCCTCACACCGCCTCGACTTGGCAGGGACTCTCATGGCAACATGGTTTTGTCAGATCTTTCAGACTTATCACACAGTCAAAGATCATCTAATTATGACATGTCCTATAACAATTAATTTATGTTACAAAACTAATCGACAACATTACATGACAAATACAGTACCTCTAACGTAGCAGCATCAACACTAATCAACTCTTGGTCACAAGCTCAAACCCCGCGTACTACAATATTTTACATTTAATGTTTTACCTTGTTATTTTGTAACGCGTCATATAAATATTCATAAACTATTTTCCCCTACTGACAACTTGGTATCACTTGATTTTTAGTGACAATTTCAATCCACCACGATAAAAACTTGTAACCTACATCGACAAACCAACCAAAAGAGTAATCCATGACGATATAACAATGACAAAATACTAAACCGTAGTGCATTATTCTTAATACTTGACGTCATAACCAAATCGTCAATGATTAAGATAATATATGATGTTTCACAACTTTGTCAACAAGCCATTTTGTCAATAAATATCACATCTGCTGTAGTGAATTTTTCAATATCCAGAATCATGGAGGCAAGCATGATACTTAGATACTAACGCTGGAATTTCATACTCTTGATTCAATACTATTTATTGAATTTCATGGAGAAAAGTGTGGTTTTGCTGAAAGTTTGCAGTAGTACTTTAAACTTTAGATTTATACTCATAAAACAGTATGATACACGTTCGTACAGTGAAATCCCAGAATCCTATAGTTCTATTATCTCAAGTATAGCTAAAAACATGGTAGTAAATGAATGCCAGTGACTACAACGAACTATTCAAATTCACTTAGATTTAGTTTATGATAAATTGAGTTCCAATTAATCCAAATTACCAAATGAACTCCCACTCAAAATAACATCCCTAGAGTCATTTTGGTGATTACATGAACCAAATTCACTACACCACATCCGATCATCACATGAGGTGGTGCATCTCTCTAACACACTCCAATCGGATCTATGCAGATTTTAGCGCTTCCCGCCAAAACCGCATAGAAATGATTCAAAGATTCCCACTAGGCACTTGCATGCGGATGGAAAACAATGTAATACCATTACAAAATCGTCCACGATGGAACCCACAAGAACATATATACAACAATGACTCAAAGAGTCAAGAATATAGATATACATTACAAAGATCCAAATCACCTTAAAAATGATACCACATCTGAGTATGGATAAGAAGTAAATTGGACTAAGAGTCCAGAAGAATAACAAATGGCATCCATAACCCTACCTAGGCCAAGCCGGAAGGGTAACCTTGCTAATGTCGTCAAACATATAACTGTCAAACCAAAAGGGGTGCCAACAAAGGGAAAAGGAAAAAGGGAGCAGTAAGTACTGAGTCTAGTACATGGCGAGTCTAGAATTCGGCATCTCTTGCCTACATAGGTATGATGGACTGAAGCGGCAGCGACGCATGCACTACACAACCTACAGAGACTCGATATGACTGTCGGCTATTAGAGAGGGATAAGATAGAACTATTCAGAACTAACCTGATACTAACACCAAACATATATACCCACCCTAGTACTTCCCCCTCGAGACCAAATGAGGAAGTCATGACAAGAAAACTCACTATTGGGGATATGATATATGGGTATATATGTCACCAATCCGCCTAACCCTGGTGGCCCATAGTTGGTAGAAAGGGCCATGGCCTGTTGGGCGGCACAGTTAGATGGATCCTGAAGGGAGGCCCATGCCGAATAAAGGAAGGCTACGCAGGAGTCACCGACATACTCAGAGCCTTGGAGTACAAGACACGGAAGACTAGTTCGTGTAGGTGTAGGACTCTTTACCTTGTCCGGCAATGACCTTTCCATGTAAACCCTAGGTCTTGGCACCTTTATAAGCCGGCCTGTAGGAGCCTTTAGGGCAGAACACAATAGATTGCAGCGTACAATGCGCAACACCTCGCATAGCGAACCTATCTCTGTAACTCGGTGTATCGCCATTATAGTGATTTATAGCAGCAGTAGAGTTCCGCCATCGTTGTGGGAATTGAACCTAGATAATCTATGTTACCTCGTACCTGCCAACTCACTGCCTTACCCCACGTCTCTAAACATGCACTGTGAGGACCCCTCCATGGAGTACTTGTCGGCAATACCACGACAGTTGGCGCCCGCCATGGGGAAAGAGGCGCTTCGAGCTCTACACCGGGCGAGGTCCAATCGCTTCGCAGGAATCAGCGACACCGTAGCCATCAGTCGCGTTCTCTTCTCCGACAACATCCTGATTGTCCCTCCAGATGAGTTCTGGGTGCCGGCAAAGACGAACCCCACGCGCTACTCCGTCATCCCCTTCGGAGACATCCACATCTTCATCCGCAAACTGACTCGGGTCCTAGCTCCCAGGAAGTCGGAAATTCATCAAGCCCTACACGGACCGCCTATGAGCAGGATACGTTTGCGGAAGGATATGGGTCATACCTCTCCTTGGAGTATGGTGGCTCGGATCAGGAAAATTCAAGGCCCACCCAAACCCCCTATGCAAGATATAAAGGTTGAAGGACCCCGCAAATCCGCTTGGCTTCCCTGAGCATTAGAGATCCGCAGGTCACACTTTGTTGGTGTCGTCACCATCTTCGATCTGGCCAGATGCGTTCAAAGGGATGGTGAGTCCCCTCGCGAATACCTTGCCAGATGGATGAGGGTGAGGGAAACCCTAGAGGGTGACTGCGCCGACGAGCTCGTGTACCACTTCGTGGAAGGGCTCACACCTGGAACCCTCCTCCGACAGACCCTCCGAAGGTGGCAGGCCGCATGCCCTCTCACCCTTGGTGAGATGGTTGCCATCGTCAACGAATACGCGGAAGCTAATGAAGAAGCCAAGGCGATGATTACCATCAAAGTCGTAGGAGGTAACAACAACAACGACTCGCCTCCATCACTCGCAACATCCGCCATCGCCAACACCAAAGCCAACTCCGACTCTGTCCTCGATGCGCTATACGCCGACATTAATATGGATGCTGGTGGCTCGGACGTTAACTCGGAGGAATATGATGCTGTTATGAGGGAGATCGAGCAGGAGACCAAGAAGGAGGAGCACACCGAGAAGACCAACACTTCCCACTAGGTGCTAGTCGCCATTGGGAGCGTGATGGAAGAAGACGGGAAGGAACGGGAACGTGAGAGAGCTCCGCCCATGCTAGCGGTCACTGGAGCGGCAACGGCTAAAAAGGCGTCGAGCCCCCGGCTCCGGCCAAGGCCGCGCCTCCTCCAATTACCCGCCAGCCACCAGCGCAGGAACTTACCACGACCCCCAACACGGCCCGACAATCAAATCAACCGCCAGTGCCACCGTCGACGTCAGCAACTGGCAACCCACTAGCCACCCCCGCCAACAAATCAATCTACGACTCACTCCTTGTTGATCCAATCATCGTTGCCCATATCCGGAGCATTATGGAGCTTGATGAGAAGCGTGCGGAAATCTTGGCAGAGGCCAAGTGTATCAGGGAGCAAGGTGCTAAGCTGGACGAAGACATGGCTAAGGCGTAGCAATCCATCAAGGCGGCAAGAGCTATGGAGGCCGAATATAAGCAATTGTTTTTGAAGCATAAGGCTAAGAAGGTACCAACTCACATTGTCCAAGATCCCGGCGTTCGGTGAGGCTTGGGATTTGACGGGTCTAAGCCGACAAAGTCCAGCCCTTACATAGATTCAGAGGGGAGGCAAGTCATGACAACTCCCGCTCTCAACATCGCCGTTGCCAAGACCCTCCTGGAGCAGGACAGGTCGCCAGAAGTAGTTGCCCAGGTGTACGACCTCGTCGCTAAGGCATCCAAGCAATAGGAAAAGGCTGCCTAGCAGAGGCTTGAGTCCAACCCGAAGCTTTGCCAGTCAACCCTGAACAACTGCGAAAGGCCAAAATCTTTGTGTGACGAAGGATCGCGCACAGGCTCTACAAAGCGAAGACAGAGGGAGGCACCCAACAGGTATGACTATATCCCCTTATCCTCCGACCACGGAGAAAAGGCTCGTCCCCACCGCTCGCCACGTCCACCACCATCTCGACATCACGAGGAACCTACGCCGTGCCACCGCACGAGCATGCCACCTCCAAGGCGGTCGCAGCTCGGTATCGTTATAGGCGATCAGGACGAATAGCCTCGGCATGCCGGAGAGCGCAGCAGCCATGGCAGACACAGGATCAGGTCCCACAAGGAACTGCCACGTCCGACAAGCAACCACGACAGGTGTGAGCAGTTGCAAGAGGTGTATAGCAAGAGAGCTAACCCACCACCTCCACCGCCGCCATTGCCACCTAGCAGCCATCATGGCGGAGGTCATGGCAGATCTCACAAATCACGCCACAACTCACCTCCCCATGACGGAAAAGGGAAGCAACCAGAGCCATACGACGCACGATCATGGCTGGACAAGATCCAAGAAGCTCGGGAGATCCCATACCTTGGGCCACGATGTTTTTGACCAGCCATACGGGCCACAACCTACCCCAAGGGCCCCCGGATAGACAAGACTATCAAACCCTACAACGGCACCGCCAGGCCAGCAACATGGTCGCCGTCAAGTACCTCCCACTCATGCTGACAGGCACTACTCGGCAATGGATCGATGACTTACCAGAGAAATCAATATGCAATTGGTTGGACATGCATGAAGCGTTCACCAAGAACTTCCTGCACTGTCGGAGACCTACAGTTGTGTGTGCAAGAAAAGGATGAAACCTCTCGTGCCTATCTCTCTCGCTTGCTGGATATGAAAAATTCCTGCACAGGGGAGCACGAACAGACCGCTATGGCCGCCTTCATTGATGGACTAGAGAAGGGTACTTTGCTCCGGCATACATTGAAGCGCAGTCAAGCCAACAATGACCTCAACATCAACGCAATGATCGCCATGGCTAGCGAGTTCGCCGGTGCCGATGACGACGCGCGTGGATCATTGCTAGCAATAGCAATCCCTACCCAGGCCAAGAAAAACAACAATAACAAGTGGAACAATCCATCCGAAGAGAAGCAAGTAGCCGACATGGTCGCCACAACGTTCACTGGCAGAGGCAATGGCGGACACCGTGGATGTGGCCGAGGAACTAGCAGTGGCCAGCAGAGGAGTGACACTACACCCTCAGCGCCCCGTGTTCCCCAAACATACGAAGAGTACAGCATATGACGTGTTTCGTCCATCTCGACGCCAATGGCATATCCACCCACACCAATCACCAGTGCAAGTTTGTCAATGATCTCAAGGAGGATCCTGAGTCCGGTTACAAGCAAAGTTGGAAGAACAGACCCCGCGGAAAGGGCAAGGGGAAGAAGAAGGAGGAAGAACCAAAGGAATCAAGTGATATGGACGAGGACATGGACCCAAAATCTTCTGACAAGGGAGAGGATAAAGGGAAAAATCCCTTCAAAAAGAAGGCTCCATGTTACCACACCTTCCTTGGTACCCCAACCGTCCGGGCCTAGAAAACCTCTTTGAGGATACTGATGTCTACCCTGCCTCCAGTTCCCAGTACGTCAGGTGGTCAGAAGTTCCAATTACTTGGGATAACAAGGATCATCTAGAACTTATCCCAACAGAGAACCAATATGCCATGGTCATCAACCCTTTGATTGATGGCACAGAGTTCACCAAGTGCCTCACGGATAGTGGAAGAAGCATCAACATCATGTACCTGGATACACTACATAAGAAGAACTTGACGGAGACCCAGGTAAGGAAGAGCAACACCATGTTCCATGGGGTTGTCCCTGGCCGACAAGCAAATTCCCTGGGCTGCATCACCCTTCCGGTCGCTTTTGGTGATGTAAACAATTACCGCCAAGAACGCATGACCTTTGAAGTGGTGCCTTTCAAGAGCGTGTACCACGTCATCTTCGGACGTGACATATTCCACTCCTTCCTCGCAAGGCCATGCTTTGTCTACAACAAACTCAAGATTCCCGGACCAAATGGCATCATCATCGTTGACGGAAGCTTCACCAAGGCACGTGAGTGCGAGCTCAGCGAAGCCGCCTTCGCCGAAGCAGTCCTCTATGGTGAGGAGTTCAAGGAGATCCAGAACCAGGTCGATGCCTCAGAGATGCCGGCTTTGAAGAAGTAGATCACTGCTGCCGAACCCGCCTTCAAGGCTGCCATCAAGACCAAGCAGGTGGAGCTTATCGAAGGTGATTTCCCCAAGACCACCGCCATTGGCACGTACCTGGATCCCAAATAGGAAAGCGCGCTCGTCGAGTTCCTCCATGAGAATAGGGACATCTTTGCCTGGCAACTTGTCGACATGAAAGGTGTACCTAGGGAACTTGCCGAGCATAGCTTGAATATTGATCCTAATGCCAAACCGGTGAAACAACCTCTACGACACTTTGGTGATGAAAGATGAAGGGCTATAGGCAAAGAAATAGCTAGGTTACTTAAGGATGGCTTTATCCGAGAGGTTATTCACACCCAATGGGTGGCAAATCCTGTACTTGTCCCCAAAAAGGTAACCAATGAGTTAAGAATGTGTGTTGATTACACCGTCTTGAACAAAGCATGTCTGAAGGATCCGTTTGCTTTACTCGCATTGACCAAGTCATTGACTCGATGGTTGGCTCAGAACTTCTGTGTTTTCTCTATGCCTATTCATGATACCACCAGATCCAGATGCGAAAGTCGGCCAATTGGCCACTTCGTTTACCAAATAGGTTGCAATGTACATGCTTACATGGACGACATCGCGGTAATGTCAAAGAAATCAAATGATCTTATCACTGACTTGCTGGAAACCTTTGACAATCTCTGGAAATACAACATGATGCTGAACCCAAAGAAGTGTGTCTTCGGGGTACCATCCGGCAAACTGTTGGGATTCATCATTTTGCATCACGGAATCGAGGTGAACCCGGGGAAAATCGAGGCCATTCTCGACATCAAACACCCGACATGACTGAAGGACATACAAAGGCACACAAGCTGCATTGTAGCAGGAAGCTGGTTCATCAGCCGACTTGGTGAGAAGGCTATGCCGCTCTACAAGTTGCTCAAGAAGGCGGACAAATGCACATGGACGGACAAGGCTGACGCAGCACTTCAGGAGTTGAAGAGAATACTCTCCTCCCCACCTATACTTGCAACACTGGTGCCAAGTGTTGGGGATATACTTTCTGGGTATCTTCACAGTCCTCACTGACCAGGGTGACCCACTTCAGGTTAGAGCTTTGCTTCACGGGCGGCCCAGTCAGGGAGAAGAGGCAGAGTCCAATCCGGCTACGGGAAGGCCCATAAGACTTACCTACTTAGGCCCATAGTGTTACTTGTAGTTCAAGATGTACTCTGTAACCGACTCTTAGTCGTAGCCAGATAGATCTCTCCTGTAAACCCCATGCCGGATATCTATATAAGCCATCCTAGGGAGAGCCTTTAGGGCACCCTCAATAGTCTACAATCTCAACTCACACAGGCGAACCCTTGTAACCCATATTTTGGCTCTGCCGTATTACTAGATTGCTAGCAGGAGTAGGATCCATCCAAAGCTGGCGGATTCGAACCTGGGTAAACTTGTGTGCTCACCATCCCGAAACACCGTACGTCTCACACCCCTCTCTTCTGCACGCCCCGAGGACCCCCTCATGGCGTACTTGTCATCAATCCGACGACAGTTGGCACCCATCGTGGGGCAAGTGAGCTTCGGATCTGCGTTCCGAGTAGAATCTGCAAGAATCGGAATCGGCGAGACTATCACCGTCGGTCGCATCCTCTACGCCAGCGACGTCCCTCTCATCGTTCTCGACGAGACCTGGATTCTGGCTAGGGAGGCTATGACTACCTACACCATCATGTCTTTTGGTGAGATCGATGTTTACATCGGTTTTGCTGAACCTGTCCTACCCACCCAAGCGGTGATGATAGAGGCAGAGTAAATTTCTGGGTCCCCTTTGTCCGCGAAGGCGGCAGAGTTCCGGATCTCAGGAAACCCTAATCCCACCCAGCCCGCACTAGTTGTGGAGATAGTGGAGAAATCCAAGCCTGAGGCAGACCTGGCGGTCCAAGCTGAATCTGGAGTGGATCTCCCTGGATAAGCCAAATCCCAGATCGACCCACCCGCTGAAGTCGACATCCAGGAGGAGCATAGCAATGACACTGATTCCTGCTCGATGACGCCGGGACAGACAGGCCTTTCCTGAGATACACGCTAAGACGCATGATGATGCAAAACTCTGGCGTAGATGAAATCCTCGAGACCATCAAACGTTTCGACGAGGCCGATCGTGAGAGCCGCAGGTATCTCAGGAGGCTGGCATCGCACTTAGTCGGATATGTGGGATCCGGATCCGGCTCTGCCGATACTGGAGACAACACCGACTCTGTGCTGGAGGCGATTGGAACAAACGCCGACGTACCCGCATCCTCGGATGAATCGATGACGTCAGCAGATTTCCGAAAGTTCTCCGTGGAATATGAAGAGGAGTATAATTCCAATGCTGCAGAGGAAGGAGAAGCCATGGATGAAGGATCCGAGGAACAATCTCCCAAAGCGCAGGATGACATGGAAGTCGGAGATAATCCCGTGGTCCAGATGTCCAAAAGTACCGATTAGAGCTTGACTCCGGGAAACGGACCCAAAGCCGTATTTGCTACCAGCGCTGCCAAGAAGGCAAAGAAGAAGAACAAGAAGAACAAGACCCCGACAAAAGACCCTCCGACAGAGGAGGTGATTGCCAAGGAATACGAGGAAGACTCGGATGGAGCGCTTATCCCAGACGAGCCCAAAATAGAAGAATCGATGGATGGACACGTGATCACTGAAGGTGCACGTAAACTCATCGATGCTGCATTAACCACACCTATTCCTACAGCTGCAGAACTTACTGCTGAAGAACTGGACGAGAGGGCACAGGACCTAGAAGCGCGTCGTCAAGTACTCCTCGATGAAGCCAAAAACATTGAGCAGGAAAAGAAACGCATGGCATCTGCGGAGAAGTACAACTCCAGGCAATACCAGAAGACCAGGAAGCGTCATACTAATGACAACCAATTCCCGCAGATTCACGCCGTCCTTTTTGGAGAAGAAATGGGGAAACCTCGGAAAGATAGCAAAGGGGATTGGGTGTATCCAACCCCAGTACAGAACACCGTTGCGGCCCGAGAGATTCTATCGGCTAATCCAGGCCCGGAGTAGATCCGGTTGGGCATGAAATTACTCAACAAGGGACTAGAGCAGCAAAAGGTCGCCATGTCCGGAAGTCAAAAGCTGGTCTCTGATTCCGACCAGTGTCGCATAGATCTGACAGGGGCTGATGTAAGACCCCAGTGCGTTCTGGAGCAGCACCACCGTTCTGACCACCGGAAGGACAATTACTCGAGAACCGGATCTCGGGACAGGACCACAAAGCTGCCCGTGACTGGCGTAATGTTAACCCAGTTGCAGAGCAAGAGGCAATTGCTGCACTGAATCCGAGGAACCTGCCCCGGCGAGAGTCGAAAGACCGCAGGGACGATGATAAAGAGAAATGTCAGGAGGAGGATCGACAAAGAATGCCACCTCCTAGACATGAGAGCCGTCCGGATGACAGGCGAAGGAACGACGGACACCATGCCAAGACAAGCCGGCAAGGGGCTCGTCACAATGAAGAGCCTCTTCGGAACCGGAATAATGATGCTCCGGACGGAGGCCGGCGATCAGCCGGAAATAACCCCGTTGCTCCACCCTCTCCGCCAAGTAGCCATCACAACGGCTCCCAAGGAGGCCAAGGAGGGCGTCATGGTGGAGGAGGTGGTGGCAGAAGCCGAAGTCCGGCTCCAAGGCACCACAGCCACAGTCGACACTCGGGATGATCTCTATCCCCGAACGACGCAAGGCACAAGATCAACTCCAATATAGAGGCGTGGTGCTATGAAAATGATGATGTATACGTGGGCCCAAAGTGCTTCGGACCATGCATAAGAGCTACAAGATTCCCGGAATGATTTGCTATCTCACGACATATCCTAGCCTACGACGGCATTGCTCGGCCAGATACCTGGCTACAGGATTTCTTCCAAGCTTGTTGCATTGCCAAAGGCGGAAACAGCCTGGTTGCAACCCGATATCTCCCACTCATGTTGCGGAAGACGGCAAGATCATGGCTCAATGAACTTTCGGAGAATACCATCAATAACTGGTATGACATGCAAAGTGTGTTCTGTTGGAATTTCGAAGGCACATACCGGAGGCCCTGTACGGTTGGAGACCTACAGCATTGCACCCAGAAAGCCAGAGAAACTTTCCGGGATTACCTCAGACGATGGATCGACACCAAGAACTCCTGTGAAGTAGTAAATGACCAAACTACGATTGAAGCTTTCATTGCAGGTCTCCCAATTGGTTTACTACGTCATCGCTTGAAGTGTGACAAAGTCACTGACTTGGGAGAGATGATAGAAACAGCGAGCAAGTATGCATATGCTGACGACGATGCAGAGGGATTACTCAACGCCCTAACTGTGCCACAGTCGGCCAAACAACCAAAGCAACAAGCATAGAAGCGCAAGAATACCTCGGAAGAGAAACCCAACGCAGAAACAACAGTGGTCACTGCTACTTTCGGGTCTCGAGGACGAGGAGGACGCGGCGGAGGCCGCGGGCGCGGCCGCAGGACTTCAAGAGTTCAAGGTAGAGGAGACCAGCAACCAGGAAAAACCTACTCTTGGGCCGAGATTGCCAATAACCCATGTGTGCATCACTTAGACGCCAATGGGGGCTCGTCCCACACCAACGCCGAGTGTCGTTTCAATGACGACATTAAAAGAGATGATACCGCTGGCTACAAAGCTAAGCGGAAGAAGGGAAAGAAGAATCCCGAAAAAGATAAAGAGACCAAGGAATATTCTGACATGGAGGAAGCTGATGCTTCAAATCCCAAGCCGGAAGTGAAGAAAAAATTTCCGACCAAGAAAGACACTTATGTCACCTTCCTCAGATCTCAACCAGCAAAGGTCAAAAAGGCAGTGCTACATGAGCTCAATGCAACAGTTCTGGCTGTCCCCCAATTCTTGGACTGGTCGGAAGTGGCAATCACATTTGACCGCGTTGATCATCCGCCTAAGTTGCACAGGCAAGGAAAATACGCCTTAATCGTCAATCCACTCATTGACGGTTATGGATTCTCCAAGACTCTCATGGATGGTGGTAGAAGTATTAATATTCTGTATGTCAAAACGCTACGCCGGATGAAGATCTCAGAGACCCAGCTGAACCACAGCTCTGTGATCTTTCACGGGGTTGTCCCAGGAAGACAAGCAAATTCCCTAGGAGAAATCACTTTGGATGTTACCTTTGGAACTCCAAAGAACTATCAGACGGAGGTACTTTCCTTCGAAGTGGTCCCGTTAAAGAGCGCGTACCACGCTATATTCAGACGTCTAGCTTACTAGGCTTTTATGGCTCGTCCGTGTTACATTTACAATATGATGAAAATTCCAGGTCCCAATGGCGTGATCACCATCAGGGGAGACCCAAAGAAAGCGCGAGAGGGTGAAGATGGAAATGCCGCCTTTGCTGAAGCCGTGCTACACGCCCAGGAGTACCAGGAGATCAAGAAGAGCATGGATATGTCCGAGATGCCTGCACGAAGAAGGAGGTGAAAAAGCCGAATCCGGAGTTCAAGGCATCAGAAGAGACGAAGAAGACGCCGTTGAAGGATGATGACCCCTCCAAGGTGACCCAGATAGGCATAGGCCTAGATAGCACATAGGAAAGCGCGCTCGTCAAGTTCCTCAAAGCAAATCAAGATATCTTCGCATGGCAGCCATCTGACATGACCGGAGTACCTAGGGAACTTGCCGAGCACTCTTTAAATGTAAACCCAAACGCTAAACCCGTCAAACAGTCCTTACGATGTTTCGGCGATGAAAAGTGTAAGGAAATAGCTAAGGAACTAGCACGGCTCGAGTTAGTCGGATTCATAGAAGAGGTCATCCACACTGAGTGGTCGGCCAATCCTATAATGGTCCCTAAAAAGGACATCACTGATTTAAGGATGTGTGTTGATTATACTTCCTTGAACAAGGCTTGTCCAAAAGATCCGTTTGCTCTACCTAGGATTGATCAAGTTATCGATTCTACGGTAGGCTTGGAACTCTTCTGTTTTCTCGACGCATATCCCGGTTATCACCAAATCCGGATGAAGGAATCTAACAAAGTCAATACCTCATTCATAACCCCCTTCGAAACCTTCTGTTTTGTTACGATGGCCTTTGGGCTGAAGAACGCAGGAGCTACGTACCAGCGCATGATGCAGCGTTGCCTCCACGACCAACTTGGATGCAATGTACATGCATATGTGGATGATATTGCGGTGATGTCGAAAAAGAAGGAAACACTGATTTTTCCGACTTGGAGGAAACATTCGCCAATCTACGAAAATAAACATAATGCTTAATCCGAAGAAATGCTTCTTTGGAATTCTAGCCGGAAAACTGTTAGGTTTCATCGTGTCTCAAAGAGGCATAGAGGTGAACCGAGAAAAAATCAAGGCTATACTCAATATTTCCAGGCCAACTCGCCTGAAGGACGTACAAAGACTAACTGGTTGCATCGCTGCAGTCAGTCGGTTTGTAAGCCGACTCGGCGAAAGAGCCGCACCATTATACAAACTCTTGAAAAAGACCAAGGATTTTGTGTGGACCGACGAAGCTGAAGCTGCATTACAAGACCTGAAGAAAGTACTCTCATCTGCTCCTATCCTTGCTGCACCGGAACCACGGGAACCGATGTTGCTTTATCTTGCTGCGACAAACAAACTCGTTAGTATCGTCATGGTAGTGGAAAGACCAGAGGAAAATCAGGAACACTTGGTGCAGCGTCCGACTTATTTTGTTAGCGAGGTCCTAACAGAATCAAAACAGCGGTATCCGCACTATCAAAAGCTGGCTTATGGTGTTTTCTTGGCATCTCGTAAGCTACGACACTATTTCTAGGAGCATCCAATTACCATGGTGAGCATAGCTCCCATGAGAGACATAATTAACAACAGTGACACCACAAGACGTGTCGCCAAATGGGGCATAGAGCTTTCAGCTTTCGATATTGAGTATCAACCCCGGACAACAATTAAATCCCAAATCCTTGCCGACTTTGTTGCTGATTGGACAGAGACGTAGGATAATATGACCCTCCCTGAGTCAGAATATTGGACCCTATACTTTGATGGGTCTAAGGCTCGAGGGGGCTCGGGGGCTGGCGTGCTGCTCAAATCACCCCAAGGAGATAAACTTCTATACGTGTTGCAGATCCACTTCACAGTGACAAATAATATTGCCGAGTATGAAGCACTGCTGCATGGAATCCGGATTGCTCAGGATATCGGCATCTGACGTTTGATGTGTTATGGAGATTCGGATCTTGTTGCTCAGCAAGTGTCGGATATTTGTAATGCAAATAAACACATGGCGGCATATAAGGCTGTCGTGGATGATTTAGCTAAATCGTTCGAAGGGTTTGATGTTCAACACATCCCTCGAGCAGAAAATGAGGAAGCAGATGCACTTTCTTGGATAGGCTCTGCACGGAAAGAGGTCCCGGATGGCGCTTTTTTAGAGCACCTCAAAGTTCCCTCAATAAAGGGAGTGGATGCGGAATATCCGACCAAATCCGACTCACCTCTACTAGCAGTTCTGGCTGTAATTCCCAGCTAGACTCAACCCTACCTTGATTATCTGGTAGATGGCAAATTACTCGAAGATGAGGTTCTGAGCCGGCAGATTATCTGACGAGCGAAAACCTATACTATAGTTAAAGGTGAGCTCTATAAGAGGAGTGTGTCTGGGGTCTTTCTGCGCTGCATATCTTCGGAAGAAGGAGTGGAAATCTTAAGAGAAATCCATGAAGGCGGGTGTGGTCACCACGCTGCAGCCAAATCTTTAGTGGCAAAAGCTTTTAGACACGGTTTTTTCTGGCTTACAGCTCAGGCAGATGCCGAACGGCTAGTCAAGACGTGCAAAGGCTACCAAAAGTACGCCAAACAAGCTCACGTTCTATCTAATTAGCTGTGAACAATACCTATAACATGGCCTTTTGCGGTCTGGGGGCTTGATGGGGCTGGTGCGTGCGAGGAAGGTGGGGGAAGCGGGGTAGGTGGATGCGGGACGGGGGTGTGGTGGTGGGTCCGCAGGGTGGGATGGCGGCACTAGGGAGTTTTACGCGAGTGCGCTAGTGTGTGCATTTGTCGTGTGAGGGTGCACAAGTACGAGTTAGTGTGGTTAGGTAAGTCATATGGTGGCGGTAGATCTTGGGTTTAGTCTATGTTGGGATTAGGGTTTCAGGTTGGGGTGGTAGGGTTTGGTTTACATGGGCTGGGTAGTAGGTAGTCTGGTCAGGTTGGGCCTCTGGCCTGACCGACTGGGCTACCTCCCCGGGATAAAATAGTTTTATTTATTTATTTATTTTTATTTTAAACACTTTTGCAAATAACTTTTAGACAAACAAATTATCCAGAAGAGACCGAGGTTTTGATTTGAGATAACGACGAGGATATTTAGAAAACAAAGATAGGATTTAGGAAAATAATTTTAGGAAAACATATGCATGATGATGATTCTCAAATGCAATGTGGCATGATGACATGATAATTCTATAATGATGATGCACAAAGTAAAAAACAACAAGGGAATTTCTGGTAGTGGTTTTTCCTGGGGTGGTACAAGCTCCAATGACGAGCATCATATTGACATCATATCATTCATATGACTCCTGCTTTACCTTTTGGTTCATGTTTCTTGGCCATGTCTGTACATGCTAGGCTCGCCAAGTAAGAACCTTAGTACTCGTGTGTGTAAAACTGTCTTACACATGTTGTATGCAAACGTAGAGTCTATCACACCTGATCATCACGTGGTGCTTCGAAACAACGAACTTTTTTAACGGTGCATACCAAGGAACAAAATATTATTATCTTGATATTTAGTGAGAGGGATCATCTTATAATGCTACCGCCAAGAACTAAGCAAGGCATAAGCACAAATAAGATGCAAACAAACATCATATTTATAAGTGATATGGTATGGTTCTTGCACTTGATCACTTTCTTGTGCATCGTGGTATCATCTCTATCATTCTATTTGTGTAACGCCAAGGTTTATGGCTCTCCCACTAACTTTGTTATAATTCTCGAGAGTATCCGACCATACTAAAATTATAACATTTACCATATCATGTCACATGCCCAACAAAAATAAAACTAGACCCTTCTAATTTATTTTTACATATTTTACGTGGCTTAGGGATTTCGAAGATAGGATCGTTCTTACCTATGAACTTGCAAAGACAACGATGATAATAAAATTATTAGCAACCCATTGTAAATCAGGTATCAACTATAGTGGGAAAGACAGGCACCCTCTAGCCACTTATGCAAAATTAGTTGCATGTCAAGCGTGGAACATGTCTCATGTGCGAGGACATGTAATGTTAGTCTGGGATGCTTCATCCCACTATGCCGCTAATATCCAAAATACATGAAGGATGCAATAACATGATCATCAGTGCCCACATATTCATATGTGTTGTAACCGTACAAAGCATCTATGCATAGACATAGCTCTGATGCCACTAAAGAGGTTCGTTGCATAGAAACAAAAAAGTTTCCTACAGTTACAACTACCAAGATCAAATCTAGGCGACACTTGTAATGGTTTCAGATGGACTCACCATCAAAGACCGTAAAGAGGGATAACGTTCCCACAAACAAATGTGGCTGTTGTATAGTGTACATGACCATCCTCAAGGACACGATGACTAACGCCAGAAGGGGCAGTGCCTCCGTAATCGGCCACACGTACAGTGTGCTGACGACTTCCGTCCCTCGCTACAACTTGGCACCGGAAGTAGGGGATCCTAGGTAACTCCACAACACTACGACATTGTAGTGATGGTGGTGGAGAATATCTTGAGCAGGGCTTCGCCTAAGCACCATGCTCGTGGCAATGGACAAGGATAGAAAGATGCCAACCAAAGGGCATATGAGAGGAGGACGATAAGTGTGGGTGAGAGAGGTGATCAACCCCACCTTTTATAGGGGAAGGGGGTTGCCCATTTCCATGGCCCACGGCCAAGAAGGGTGCCGCCAACTCTTCCCTCATTCATGTGGGTGGACACTCCACTCACAAAATTGATCTCCACGTTTTCTTGTTTAATCTCCACTCAAAATCGAGTCACGCAATTAAGATCTCCTTTTTAATTCACTCGATTTATATGTAACACCCGCATTTTTACTAATACTAATTAAGGTTTGATTTGTGCATACCATGAGCATCATATTTTAAAATGCATGCAAGCAAAGAAAATGGACAAAACCCTAAACCCTAAACTCCCCTCTTTATTTGAAATGTGTTCAAAAGGGTTTTGTATTTTGAAAACAACCAAAATTATGGAGCCCAAATGGATTATAAGGGCTCTGTGGTATTTTGAGAAGTTTATAAAAGTTCTGGTATTTCAGAAATATTTAAAACATAAGATAAATTGAATTACAAAAGAGAAAAATAGAAAAATAGAAAATAAAAAGGTTTTACAAAAAAATAGAAACCTAGCCTAACTGGGTCGCAGCCCATCTTTCCCTCTCTCTAACTGTCGCTCAGTGCATAACGAGCATCCTACCCCGTGAGCTTTGCTGCAGCCCGCTTGCAGCCTAGTAGCAGCCCTCGTTGGCCCGTACCACTTTGCCTTGTCTGTTCTATCATCTTCGACGACGACGGCAACCACTTGCATGTCGCCGGTGCTGCAGGTGCCCCTATTCCAAGATTTTTGCTCGCCGCCGCCCTGGGAGAAGGGGATAAGGCCCCGCGTCTACGTGTACCTCGCCCTCATCCTCTTCCTTCCTCTCTATCTCTCCCTCTCTCGTTCTGCCTCGAGGCTGAACCCTAGCTCGCTGGCAATCGCCAGTTCCCGCCGTCCCTGGTCTCCCCTTGGCTAGTTGTGCACCCTAGGAACTCTGCACCGTCTCCCTCTTCCTAACTATTAAATCGTGCTTGCAGGAGAGCCCACTTCTCACTGGAATTGACCTCGAGACCGCTGGCTTCTCGAGTTCCGAGCTCCATCAATTAGTCGCTGGCCGAACTCGCCCGGCCTCGTAGCACCCACCACCATGGTCCTCGAGGACCACCTGGGAGTATGGCCAACTACAGTAGTCGGGAGCCCTTCTCGTGACTCATGGATTAGGCAAAAGCAAGGGAAAGGTTTTGCTCGACCACCCTCTATCAGCACACCAAGGAAGTGTGTCAAGTGGCATTAAGAGTCGATCGGCGCATGTGGGTAAAGTTGGACACCCCTGCAGGGTTAAATCTTTTTGAAAAGCCGTGTCCATGGTTATTGACGACTTGGGAATGGACGTGGGATCATAGAGAAGAATAACCTAATCGTACAAATTGGCAATTAAAGTAAAGTGTGCTTAAGGATGCTTTCTCAGGGATCGAGGGGGTGATCCTAGTTAGTAGGTTCGGCTGATAAAGATTCAGTGGATATCAAGAGATGATCAAGTTAGAGATATCGCTTTCTTATCCCCTTTTAAAATGATGTATTTAGTCGAGCTTCTTATTCTCCCTCTGGTTTTATAAACAAAGTTTGCTTTATGCAAATGAATTGCACCAGCCATAAGTCTTGTGGAGTACACCCTGTACTCAACCTTGCTTTGTTGATACTTTTGCAGTAGGTAAGTGTTACCATAAGAGATGAATTCTGTATGACAACGACATTGACGAGTAGCTTGGGATTCCCGGTTGGCACTCTAGAATCTATGGATTGGGACGTCATCGCTATGCTTCAGGCCACTTAGGCCATTTGTTAAGTTTCTTATACTTAATAGCATAATTTTCCTTCCATTGTTTGAAGTTTGTTGTCGTGGTGGTGTCACGGCAGATGCCATGGATAGGCTAAAGGTGGGGACTAATACACGCTAGGGGAATCCAGGCAGGGTTAGTGAAGTGATTCTCCAAACAGAAGTTTATATTCGCTTTGCCTCCAAGGTTACAAGTGATCCTAGAGCTGTATTGGCGAGAGGAGGAAGAAGGATCTCTCTTACTCTCACTCATAGATCACACTTAAAACCCTAGCCAAATCAGAAAAATCGGACCCTCCTCTACAGAAGCCCTAGCCCTCCTTATATAGGGGGGCTAGGTCTCCACTTAGGGCATACGTAGGAATATTCCTAAGAATATGCCATCTCCCAAAGTAGTAAGCCGACCGGGTTACTTTTCCCTCGCGTCACACATGTAGAGGCTACATGAGCCTCTGCGGCGCCCGCGTCAGCCGACATTGGCATCGTCACCCTTGTCGGCCACGCCTCGGTGGTCCTGCCCTTGTCTGCTTCGCTCAGGCAGTGCGTACCGGGGCTTCTTTTGTCCAGCGAGATTCCTTCCTTCTCCTAGAAGCTAGATGTGACACGGATCATAGTTGATCCGGCCACACCCGTTCCTGCATACAAGTTAAACATGCATTTCCGACTTACTGCTTAAGTCGGTTGAGACTTAGTTAGGTGAACGCCCCTGGTTTGGGTTACCCCGTGATTCGGCCTGCCTTGAGGTGACTCGGCCAGCATCCACTTTAGCCTTGCCGAACCTCGGCTAACTCGGCCTTTATACCCCGGCGTGACCCTACCCGGGGGTATCCCCCCAACATTAGTCCCCGAAGCTGGTGCGGTCTTAGCTGCCTCGGCCGCTAAGGCCACATCAGGTTCAATTATGTTTGACCTTTGGACGTTATTTTCGAGTTACCTCCTTGTCTCGGGTTAGGTGGATTTATGATCCCCTTGCACGTTCCAAGTTTTCACTTGCCGGCTGGTTACCACTTCAATTCGGACCTCATGGTTTTACTTTCCCTCTGCACATTTCAAGTTTTCACTTGCTAGTCGGGTTACCACGGTCTTATCCGGGTCTTGCTTCCTTCTCTCGTACGCCAACCCACGTGGAGGCTAATCATTATGTTGTCTCATTTTAAGGGCCCGCACAGTAACCGCCGCAGTAATTGTCAGTCATCACTGTGCGCGAGTCACGTCAAGCCTGCCTCCTCGTTTACCACATCAACGTGTCACGTCATGGGACCAACTCCACTCTGTGGCCTTCTGTGTGGTTCCTTGCTGATTGGTCGATGCGGGTGGTACACGGCCACTGCGTGTGGCGTGCCTGCAGGACGCGATCCTACTTTCTCCTCGTGGGAGAGGTTAAATAGGGGAGGGGCGCATCCCTTAGGCTTTTTCCCCTTATTGCGCCCCTCTGCCCTTTGCTCTTCTTCTTTGTCTTCCTCGCGACCACGCCACTGCCAGTGCTCCCAAGCAGCAGCGCCGCTGCCGCATCTTTTCCCCCACATCTCTACATCGTCGCCACCGCTACGCGCCTCCTCCATCGCGGGTCGTTGCCAATCTAGGCCTTTGCCCCCCGCCGCCGCTAGCTCCAGCGAGGGCAGCAATCATCAGATGATGGAGGAGGAGCTCGTTGTTGCTGAGCAAGAGATGAAGGAGGACTCCGCCGCTGCAAACCGTGGTGTGTGGGCTAGGTCCTGGGTCTGCCAAGATGACCTGGACTGGCTCTATCGGACCAGACACATCACCGCCGGAGTCATCACGCGCCTTGCCTCCGCCGAACTCGCCCCCTCACCCAATCCGGGTGAGTACGTCGTGTTCTGGTCGCACTTCCAACGGGGGTTTGGCTTGCCGGTCAGCGATTTCTTCCATGACTGGTTAAGCACATACGAACTCCAGTCGCACCACCTTCCTGCCAACGCAATCACTTCTCTTTCTTCTTTTGCCTCTACGATCGAGGGCTACGCCGGATTATGGCCCACGAAGGAGCTATGGATCCGGTTTTTTGGCCTTCGTCATAATGTCATTCCAAATATTCAACTCGATCCGGAGGACAAGCAGCTCACTCAATTCGGAGCTGCATCCATCTCACCCTGGAGGCTATCCGTTTTCCCTCGAGTCACCGGGCTGGACTCCTGCAAAGGATGGGCCCAGACTTTCTTTTATGTCCGGAACAAGGGCACTAAAGACTTGATCCAGCTGCTTCCCTATGCTCCGGGACCACCTAACCCGGAGTTGTGGGACATTGTCCCCAAGAAGCCCACAGTATTGGCCAACCAGGTCAATAAAAGGTTCAAGGAGCTGAAGCATCTCGGGTTACGCAACGAGGATGCCATGATCACATTTGTCTGCAACCGGATCTCGCCTCTCCAGAAGCGCACTCACAAGGTGTTCCACATGAGCTGGGGTCGCTACCCCAACCGGACCTCGTCCTTCGAGCTTAGCAACACAGAAATCTACCGCCGGGTCAAGGCGCTCTTCACCACCCACAAGGACTTCTCCTCTGAGTGGACGTGGGGAATTGAGCATTATTGCCGGGATAGGCTTACTCCCGTGGTAAGCTTCGTGCCACCAACTCTCTCCGGATTAGATCTTATGTCGGTTGTCGTCTTATTTTTAACTCTGTTGTCTTTTTTCTCCTTCAGCAATTCCTTCAGCAGACCATTGAGGATGGCACCGACCCTACCCTCAAATGTGCGCCTGACCGAGAGAGCTCGGACGAGGAAGAACCGGACCAGGAAATGTTCCTCCCAATGTCCGACGCGACCAAGCGACCCACCAGTAAACTCTCTTCTATTATAGATTAGCCCAACGATGAGGATGACTCGGATATTGAGGTGATGGAAGTTGTTGACGCTGTCCCCCTTTCTTATGCTTTTCTGGCATCAGCTAACCCCGGTGGGCAGATCCACGAGGACCCTCCCCTTGCCACGGGTGAACCTGTTCTGGCAGCGCCGAAGAAGAGGCGTGGAGCTGCATCAAGTTCCTCCTCCGGACCTTCTCAGCCCTCGAAAAGGCGAAAGAAGTCTGGAGACAAAACTGCTTCCAAGCCTGCAGGCAAGGCCCCAGCACAAAGGGCTCGGAAACCCAAGGATCCCGTGACCTCGGATGCGTAAGCCTCTTTTCCCTCTGCAATTTATTCTTCCTTGCATTGTTTTAGTTTCTCTTCTGACATTGTTTGATCTGGCAGTGCTGCGGAGGATGTTCCCCAGAGTGGATCTAGCATCTCTTCACCGCTCCGACCTAGCCCTTCTCCCCCTCATGACGACGAGTCATGCCCGCTAAGCCCTATTCCAGAGGGTTCTGCGGCTGCTCCGGGTTCCAGCCCACCTCGTCAAGAGGGAGGCAACCCCGGAGCGGGGGAGACGGACCCAGCCAAGGCAGCGACATCCACCACTTCGGCTCCGCCACAACCAGCAACTACCGAGACTACCTCCGTACCAGCACCAACACCAGCACCAGTTCCGGCATCAGCACCAACTCCGGCAGCGAGAACATCAGCAGCAGCACTAGCTCCAGCAACAAGGGCACCAGCGCCAAGCTCCTCCGCCTCGTCCGAGTCTTCTTAGTCTCGGCGAGGAAGTACCCAGGCAGCTCCTAAGGGGAAATCTGCCGCAACCACTTCCTCCTCTCAGCAAGCCAAAGGCAAGAAAGCCCCTGACGTCACCAGGGCAGCGTCCACCGGGTCTGGACAGCGCACCCTCGCGTCCATGCTTGCCCAGAAGGCTCTAGCACTGAAGGACACCCCTGCCGAGCCAACTAGTGCGCAGCAACTTGTTCTGCACACCAGTCCGGCCCTTGCTCAGGTTGAGAGGAGAGAGGCACATGTGAAGGGCTTGGTGGCGCCCCACATGATCAGCGGTGAGCGATATCCTCCGACCTTGATTGAGTTTATGAACAACTGGAACAAGGCAGAGTTCGTCTATAACGATGATCTCCCGGAGAAGTTCGGTCCCGCCGAATTCGCTGCTCAGATGAACACAACCTCTAAGGCGATTAACCTCGCGGGCCGGATGATGGAGGTATGTTACTTCACCTTTTCCTCAGCATGCACTAGCGATATAACCATTAGTCCCCGAGCCTCCGGGGGAGTAACTTGTTACTCCGCCGGATGCTCCTTAGAAAACTAATGTAGCTCCCTGACAACTTCAAATATGCACACACCTAGAGCCGGGTTAAGTTCCAATTGGCCCGGATCTTGCACACTTCAAATATACACACACCTAGAGCTGGGTTAAGTTCCACTTGGCCCGGATCTTGTACACTTCGAATATGCACACACCTAGAGCCGGGTTAAGTTTCACTTGGCCTGGATCTTGTACACTTCGCTTATGCACACACCTAGAGCCGGATTAAGTTCCACTTGGCCCGGATCTTGTACACTTCCAATATGCACACACCTAGAGCCGGGTTAAGTTCCACTTGGCCCGGATCTTGTACACTTTGAATATGCACAAGGCTTAAGCCAAATTTTTGTATTCTTTCCAAGTGACCACCAACCGCCGGAGTGCTGAGTTCCAGCGTCTTCTGGATACCCAAAAGATGCTGCTCGCAAAGCATAATGCACATCTCGATGAGCATGAGAAAAGGGGTAAGTTTCTCCCTTGACGCTTCTCCGTTTTCCTTCATCTTCCTCTGCCGAACTAATCTCATTATTTGGTTTCCGCAGCTGGGGTGGAGGCTGAGAACAAGATTATGCGAAAGAACCTGGAGCAGATCAAGGGTAAGTCCTTTTTGTCCGACCCTGCTTTGCTTTCCATCTTGTTTTCTTCTTGGCTCGGCAAACATTCATACCTCGGCTCTGCCGGGTCAACACACTATTTCAGCATCTCTTGAAGATAGTGTGCACGTGCCTAACATGATGCTGCATTTTCTCGAACAAGCAGGGCAGCATCAGGCCGAGCTCAAAAAGAAATACGATGAGCTTGCCCTCCTCCGAACCAAGAACGATGAGATTGCCAAGCTAAAGGCAGAAATGAAGAAGATGAAGGCGCAGCACCAAACTGAGCTTGAAAAGGCTGGCTAGGACTACACCGAAGAGCGCGAGTGCCTCAACCTCCAAATTGCTAAGGACCGCGAATTTCTCCATGAGGCCGACGTCAAACTCGAGTCGGCGAATGCTGAACTGGTGCAGCTCCGCCAAAGACGTGATAATTGCATCAATGAATTGACCCGGATCCACAGCCACATTTTACGTAAGTTCCTTTTCCTTATCCGGCATATATCTTCGGGTTATCTTACATGTCTTTTCATTACTTGCTTCTCTTGTCCCGTTTTTAGGCAAATTTCCAGAGGGTACTCCCATTGCGAGCGCCGCTGTTGCCAATTTCCGCCGAGAGAGGGGTACTCCCGTCGCTCCTGATGGTGAGAACATTCCCTTTGACATGGAGGACCTATTGGTCAGCCTGTCATCTCGCGTGGAAATCATCAAGAACTACGGCAAGGATCTCCTCGACGTTTCAGTCCAAGTCTTCAACACATTCTGGCCCAGCGAGGACACTCCGAAGAGAATCGCAATTCTTGCTGAAAAGCTGACGGAGATCGAGACCCAGCTCGACCTTTGGAGGGAGTCCGCTGGACGTGCTATAATTAAGGCTTGATTTGTGCATACCATGAGCATCATATTTTAAAATGCATGCAAGCAAAGAAAATGGACAAAACCCTAAACCCTAAACTCCCCTCTCTATTTGAAATGTGTTCAAAAGGGTTTTGTATTTTGAAAACTACCAAAATTATGGAGCCCAAATGGATTATAAGGGCTCTGTGGTATTTTGAGAAGTTTAGAAAATTTCTGGTATTTCAGAAATATTTAAAACATAAGTGAAATTGAATTACAAAAGAGAAAAATAGAAAAATAGAAAAGAAAAAGGTTTTACAAAAAAATAGAAACCTAGCCTAACTGGGTCGAAGCCCATCTTTCCCTCTCTCTAACTGCCGCTCAGTGCATAACGAGCATCCTACCCCGTGAGCTTTGCTGCAGCCCGCTTGCAGCCTAGTAGCAGCCCTCGTCGGCCCGTACCACTTCGCCTCGTCTGTTCCGTCATCTTCGACGACGACGGCAACCACTTGCATGTCCCCAGTGCTACCGTTGCCCCTATGCCAAGATTTGTGCTCGCCGCCACCCTGGGAGAAGGGGATAAGGCCCCACGTCTACGTGTACCTCGCCCTCATCCTCTTCCTTCCTCTCTATCTCTCCCTCTCTCGTTCTGCCTCGAGGCTGAACCCTAGCTCGCTGGCAACCGCCAGTTTCCGCTGTCCCTGGTCTCCCCTTGGCTAGTTGTGCACCCTAGGAACTCTGCACCGTCGCCCTCTTCCTAACTATTAAAGCGTGCATGCAGGAGAGCCCACTTCTCGCTGGAATCGACCTCGAGACCATCGGCTTCTCGAGTTCCGAGCTCCATCAATTAGTCGCTGGCCGAACTCACCCGGCCTCGTAGCACCCACCACCGTGGTCCTCGAGGAACACCTGGGAGTATGGCCAACTACAGTAGTCGGGAGCCCTTCTAGTGACTCATGGATTAGGCAAAAGCAAGGGAAAGGTTTTGCTCGACCACCCTCTATCAGCACACCAAGGAAGTGTGTCAAGTGGCATTAAGAGTTGATCGGCACATGTGGGTAAAGTTGGACACCCCTGCAGGGTTAAATCTTTTTGAAAAGCCGTGTCCATGGTTATTGACGAGTTGGGAATGGACGTGGGATCATAGAGAAGAATAACCTAATCGTACAAATTGGCAATTAAAGTAAAGTGTGCTTAAGGATGCTTTCTCAGGGATCGAGGGCGTGATCCTAGTTAGTAGGTTCGGCTGATAAAGATTCAGTGGATATCAAGAGATGATCAAGTTAGAGATATCGCTTTCTTATCCCCTTTTAAAATGATGTATTTAGTCGAGCTTCTTATTCTCCCTCTAGTTTTATAAACAAAGTTAGCTTTACGCAAATGAACTGCACCAGCCATAAGTCTTGTGGAGTACACCCTGTAATCAACCTTGCTTTGTTGATACTTTTGCAGCAGGTAAGTGTTACCATAAGAGATGAATTCTGTATGACAACGACATTGACGAGTAGCTTGGGATTCCCGGTCGGCAGTCTAGAATCTATGGATTGGGACGTCATCGTTATGCTTCAGGCCTCTTCGGCCATTTGTTAAGTTTCTTATACTTAATAGCATAATTTTCCTTCCATTGTTTGAAGTTTGTTTTTGTGGTGGTGTCACGGCAGATGCCATGGATAGGCTAAAGGTGGGGACTAATACACGCTAGGGGAATCCAGGGAGGAATAGTGAAGTGATTCTCCACACAGAAGTTTATATTCGCTTTGCCTCCAAGGTTACAAGTGCTCCTAGAGCTGTATTGGCGAGAGGAGGAAGAAGGAGCTCTCTTACTCTCACTCCCAGATCACACTTAAAACCCTAGCCAAATCAGAAAAATCGAACCCTCCTCTACAGAAGCCCTAGCCCTCCTTATATAGGGGGGCTAGGTCTCCACTTAGGGCATAGGTGGAGGCATATTCCTAAGAATATGCCATCTCCCAAAGTATTAAGCCGACCGGGTTACTTTTCCCTCGGGTCACACATGCAGAGGATACGTGAGCCTCTGCGGCGCCCGCGTCAGCCGACATGGGAATCGTCACCCTTGTCGGCCACGCCTCGGTGGTCCTGCCCTTGTCTGCTTCGCTCAGGCAGTGCGTACTGGGGCGTCTTTTGACCAGCGAGATTCCTTCCTTCTCCTAGAAGCTAGATGTGACCCGGATCATAGTTGATCTGGCCACACCCGTTCCTGCATACAAGTTAAACATGCATTTTCGACTTACTGCTTATGTCGGTTGAGACTTAGTTAGGCGAACGCCCCCTGGTCCGGGTTACCCCGTGATTCGGCCTGCCTTGAGGTGACTCGGCCAGCATCCGCTTTGGCCTTGCCGAACCTCGGCTAACTCGGCCTTTATACCCCGGCGTGACCCTACCAGGGGGTATCCCCCCAACATTTGTGGTCAGTGACCTCTACTTGTAATATTTTGGATCTTTGATCAGTTATGAGCTTGCTATAATACTTTTTAGTCATAGAGTCACTTTAATGTTACCGATTCGTTCTCTGTATGGTTCCGAGATTTAGGTTAGGCTTATATCAGACAGAGGTCTAGAATTTGTCTAGTCCTAAACCAGGGGGTGTCATAGGTTTTGGTATCAGAGCCTTAACGACTATAGGAAAACCTGTGTATAGGTCGATGTTGAGTCCATAGTTTGTGAAAACTATTTGAAAGTTGAAAAGTATTTGCAAAAACTCTGGTATGCTTCTTTTCTCCTTATCCAGTTTCGCCCTAACTCTAGGTCATCTTACCTTGTGTTGACTTTGAAAAAATTTTGTTATCTCGTCTCGTTCTTCAAAGCTTAGGTGCCTCTCAGGCATGTCATTTCTCAACCAGTTGACCTAGTGTTGAGTTTTCTAGAGTCTGGTGTGTGTTCCTTGTTTTCCTTTGATCCTCTTCTGCCGAGAGATTCCTTTCTATCATGATCTCTCTATCCTATGGGCCCACAACATTGTGTTGATGGCTCCATAGTGTTCTATTCTAGGCCTTGAGGTTTCCTTTTGCCTCGTATGGCTCCTTTTCGTTTGTTTGAGTACTTCACAAGTTGTGACTTCTTCTAGATGCTACCTCGTGGTTACTACCTTGTAGTACCTTTTGTGATACTAAGATAGAAGTTAGTCCTTTCTTTGGGTTTTAACCATTAGACTTGAACCGAAGATCCCTGATTGTGTTGGATTCTGGTGTTGTGAATATTGCACCTGAAGCTGACCTTTAGCCCAAGATCCATTTTGTTGATCCTTGTTGTTAATGACTAATTACCTCAGCATGGCTAGTACCTTCTACTATAGCCTTCAGGATCGTGGTTATTGTCATGATTAAATTATGACAAGAAAAGGACTTCCCCTACCACATGTTATGGCAAGTGTTCTTTAATTGAATCAAATAGATCACGACAAGAGTCCTCCTTGAGAGTCTCGTATATATACTCGGGAATTTGCCACACCTCCCTTCTTTGCATTGGTTCTTGGATGATTGTTGAATTATGCATCCACATCTCGGGATTCTATCCCGAGCATGTTCTTCTTTTCCCTTGTTGTTTTCTGACGTTTGTCTACCAGTTGGTAGCCAAGTATTAATGTGCATTGGTGTCTTCCGATGCAAGATATTCTTGTGGTCTGTCAAGGCAAACCATTTCGGGATATCTAGGAGAAACAAACTCCATTACCTCGTCATTTCTAGGAAAAGGACAAATTGTTGTAATCTGCAGATCGATAAGCATTGGTTAGCTTCTGATCTATTCCACCTTAAGGTATCACATTCCTTTATACTAAGAGGTCGTGCTGAGTTTCATGACTATCTTAGTGAAGTGATACTCTTACACATCTTTACCTACCCTTCCTCTGAGCTCCTGCACTCAGGAATGTTGCATGTGCGCAATGATGTGGCCATCTGAGATTCTTAGCAGTTATGACTGCTTCAAACTCTAAGGACATTTATGTCACTCTTAGCGTGATGGTTAACCCTATCACTAAGGAAAGGTTGACTGTGCTACCAAGCCCGTTATTCTAGTACAATCTCCTCGGTCATAGAGTTAGGCTCGTGCCGAAACTCTAAGACTATGTCCCCTTGCCTTACCAAGCAAGGTTCCTCTCGAACTTTGTGACATATCGGTGGTTCGTGATATTCTAGATGTCTACTAGAAGTATCGCCATGTTGCCACATGACCGTGTAGTCAAGTTCTTGAGCAAGCAGGTTCTCTGAACTGCTCCCATCTCCAAGGATCCGTACTGGATACCCTAAGCTAGTTGGTTGAGCTTAAACAACAACTTGGAGAGTTGTAAGACAAAAGTTTTACCTGACTCAATTTCATTGTAAAGGGATGACTAGTTTTGTTCGGGCTGAAGAAGGATAGTATTTCCTTCGTGGAAATGTTATCGTCCCACCCTATGGTTTGATTTGGGCTATCTCAAATCAATCTTAGTTCCAAGGACTATCCTGATGGTGTATCTATTCATGGTGTTTCACCTAGGTACATCTTCATGTTCTTTGGTTTGACCAATCATGTACCTTGTTCGTATGGCATATGAGTCCATATTCTTGGAGTATCATGATAAGTTTGTTATTGAGCCCATCGATGGCATCATTATACTCCCCAAGCTAGACATAGATTCATATGGAACAGTTGGCACTAATGTTGGAAACCTTTTGAGAACTGTCTTCATGTTATCTCGAAATATGTGTTCTATATGTTAGAAGTAATCTTCTCTAGTTCACATGCAATAATTGAAAGCTGTCACCGTGGATTCGAGAAGAGTTATTTTTATTTCCTCGGGAATTGTTCCAAGTCAGTCAAGCATGTGTGATGTATCCTTGATATGGTAGGGTGATACCTTCACATATCGAGAACATCCTCTAAGCATGCTAAGCCACTGACCAATTCATCATGGAAGATATGAAGTTCTACAAACTTCAGTATCCTCCTAAATGTCTCCCAACAATAAGGATGAATTTTTGTTTTGTTGCAATCAATTCATGTAGGGGCAATTATCTTTTGATAACTTGTTAATGCATGGGTTTTGCAACCTAGCTCATTCCTTGGAGCATGAAAATGTAGTCCATGCTTTGAGAATCTAGCAAATTTACCTCTGTGGTAAAGGTTGCAACCTTCCAATTCGGACATGCTGAGTCTAAAGTATCTATTGCACCTAACCAGAGCTGAATCTCAAGCAGCAATGATGGTTGGTGTTCTTCAAGGTTTTGAAGTAGGTCCCTATGAAAATCCGGCAAGGATATATGTATTGGTTGACACAATTAGACAAAAGACCTCTTGTAACATTCTCTTGAATCAGCAATAACAACCACTATTGATGAGACTTCTTCTATGATTGTTATAGGAGTTGTTCTTATGGTTTCCTTTTTATTCGAAGTCCAACCTTTACTTGATGTCCCCTTTCTCAAACATCAAGGATAATATTTGAAGTAGAGTTTCTAAATGTCTCTCGATCGATCCTCTTGACCCTTTTATGCTGGCGAGTGTTGTTGAGCCAAGTAATTGAAGTCTGAGAATGAAGTTTCTTTTCCTCATGTTATCTAGAATCTTCCTATCTATTCATCTAATGGTGTAAAGTGGTATCATGATCTTTGGCAAAGATTTTGATAAACCTGGATGAATAATATTTTTCCTTCGGTTCCTCTAACATGTTCAAAGAGCGACTACAATTTTGTTAATCAACAGTTCCTCTTGTTACATGTTCCTTGTGACTCTTACGAGTCCTCTCCACCAAAACAATCTTTCTGTATTGACCTTCTATTGAACAAAGAGTGATCTCTCTGTATCAAACTAGTTCTATATCTTGGTTCTCCGTATCTATGTATCCCTGAAAGCTCTACTTAAGCCTTCTAGTAGAGTTTCATCTTTTGAAGTTTGTGGTCATGTTCTTTCCGTTGTATGCTGTCCTTTTTCAGAAGTTAAAATCTTCTGAAGCTCCATGGTCTCAATCCTTATGAATACCAACTATCTACCACCTTGAGAGCTTTTTTTTTCACCTTTACCTTGACGTGTTTCATGCTCGTTAGCTCTAGAGATGTTATGAAACATCTATCCATGAGTTGACCATGAGATACTCTGTTTGTGGTTCTATGTCATTCCCTCTCTCCCTTAGTGTGTGTAGCTACCTCGAAGAAATGAAGCGCTTAAGTCATTCAATAATGGTGGTATGGATCAACCTCTTCGAAAAGATCGTTGAAGTCTAGTGTAACCCTGTTTCTTGTATCTTCCTACATAGGAATCTCGGGATGAGATTATGTTAAGGGGGATAGAACTGTAACACCCCTAGTTTTACTAATAGTAATTAAGGTTTGATTTGTGCATACCATGAGCATCATATTTTAAAATGCATGCAAGCAAATAAAATGGACAAAACCCTAAACCCTAACCTCCCCTCTCTATTTGAATGTATTCAAAAGGGTGTCTTTTGAAAACTACCAATTATGGAGCCCTAATGGACTATAAGGGCTCTGAAGTATTTTGAGAAGTTTATAAAAGTTTTGGTATTTTAGAAATATTTAAAAAAGAAGAGAAATTGAATTACAAAAGAGAAAAATAGAAAAATAAAAAAAGATTTTATAGAAAAAATAGAACCCAAGCCTAACTGGGCCGAAGCCCATCTTTCCCTCTCTCTAACCACCACACAGTGCACAACCAGCAGCCTACCCCGCGAGCTTTGCTGCAGCACACTTACAGCCTAGTAGTAGCCCACCACGTCCCGTACCGCTTCACCTCATGTAACTACCTCGGTGAATTACGCTCCTAGTACAAGCCTGGATGTTCAGAAATGGTTGAAATAGTACGGTGGGGCCCAAATGCCACTCACAGGTAGACCTTTCGTCCGTCCCAACCATTTCCAAACATCGGGACAAGAACGGGCGGCGTAATCGGCAAGCGAAGGGATCAACTACATACACAAATGAGTATGTATGCAAGCCACCATACAACAGTACATCAGAGCCATTCCATCTAAAAAGAAAGGAAATATAGCAACGCCATACGGCAAGATCCAAATATCCTAGGTAGATATAATAGTTTAGGATATCTCCTCATACATCAATCAACAGAGTATCAAGCGGAAGCGGAAGACAAAATCCGAGTACGGATAAGAAGCAAATCGGCATAAGATGCCCCATAAATAAGCACATCCCGCCCACAGATCTCACGGATCCCCGTTCCCGGAATCTCTACACCGAATGATCGTTGCCCACATCGTCCGTCTCTTCCACCCAGTATCCATCTTGCGAGGGTACCTGTTCATCTGAACCAATAATTTATCGTGTGAGACCCTAGGGGTACTCAGCAAGTCTTTATGCCTCTAAAGGGGACACAACCTGGGGTGACGCAATTGCAGCAAAAGATAAACCCTAACGATTCTATAGATACTCGCTAACCATCCGCCTAACCAGAGATACACAGATGTCCGTGAATTAAAAGCAACAGTTATAACAGTTATAATGGTAATCTTACCAGATCCATCCTCCTCCTCGCTTACCGACGAGGAAGCGGACGAACAACCCCCATCCGTTGGCAGTTTTATTATTCATTCCGTGAGTGTTGCACTATTTACTAGTCAGGTGCCTAGTCTAGTCAAATTAAAAGCGGTACTTTAGTTATTCTTGTCTATGATCGAGAAACTGTGCTCCAACTCGTCCATAACCGCGGACACGGCTTTCAGAAAGTTTTACCCTGCAGGGGTGCACAAATACCAACACACACTCGATATGCCTCGGAAAAACCAAATCAAAACCCAACGAGGCAGTCACGACAAAGCAATTACAGGATTCAGAAATATTTCAGGGGGCCACCCCATTAAGCTACCCGCGACGAAGTTGGCCTACTCCGAGACGGACTCAAGGTTTGCGCCAATGGCTGTGAACGACTGGGAACCCGAAAATGTGACTGGGCTTGTCGACACCGCGAAAATACTCCGCTTTCCTAAACAGTACAGTGTGCAGTACCTCGCACAATTTAAATCAAGAAGTAAAGCATGGCGTAAGTACAGGATAGTAAATAAATCCTCAAACTAGTTTGTGGCCGCAAGAAATAAGAATGAATCAAGCTCTGGCTCAGGGGGGTTCATAAGCCTCCCGGATGTGGATAGCGCGAATATTCAAGGAACAGGAATCAAGTACTCGGGGTCCTACGGGACACAAGTGAGCCTGAAAAACCAAATAGCAAAATATGGCTCACTGATGCCACTTTCATTAGTTATCCCATTACTACTCAGGTTAAGTTGTTTAGGTACCTCGTTATCCATCAGACACTCACATACCCTACACATGATGTTCTACGACTCGCATGGCTCAAACAACTCCTGTAGTAATGGCTCATAGGGTGGAGGAACAAGCTTCGGTGGGGTTTAAAAGTAAAGGCTATGCAATACTTAGGATTCAAATTAATGCAATCGCGACTCAATGATGCAAGAATAAGATAGAGGCAATAGGTACTATATGTATGCAAGCATGTGGTAGTGCTTGCCTGGCAGCTCAGTTGAAGCACTGGATGGATCTGGGTAGTGCTCCTGGTTCTCTTGATATATCCCCTGCTTAGCGTCTATTCGGAGAAGAACCAAACAAACAAGGGCCAACATAAATAAAGTGCCCAAGCATATGAATTAAATGCATCAAGCAAACAATCATGCCATGATGAATGATGCACAAATTGCACGGCAATGATGTAGCATGGCATGGGTGAGGTGTGGAATACAAGATTAAATCATTTTATTGAGTTTTAACCACATTTTAACTTCATATTAGTTGCTGTATACTTTATATTTATATGATGCATGCTTCAAAACAAACCATGGAATGCATAAACAGAAAGGTCTCGTCGAGCTAATCATTTTAGACATATTATTTATTAAATTTGGAGTTATAAAACAAAAGTTATTAATTATTTAAGACAAAAGGGCATTTAATTGTAATTTTAATTAACTTGGGAAAATAAAGTGTCCAAAATATATTTTGGAGGGCATATTTGAATTCCTCACATTTTCCTGATTTGTAAACATATATTATTTGCCTTATTTGGATTTGTAAATCATAAGTTATTTAAAACAGATTTTAATTTGAATTTGAATTTATTTTGAAAAAGTTTGAATTAAAACAGATTGCAGCAAAAACTTTTGTTACCCAGCCTAGCCTAGCCCAAGACACAGACAAGCGGGGCCGGTTGCTGACTAGGCGACACAGTGGCGGAAAAGATTCTTCTCACCACGGCCTAAACTAGCTCAAGCGACTGACATGTGGGCCACGGCACACACGGGCCCACGTGTCAGCGAACGGTCGCGCGGGGGCTGCCAGGTGGGCCGAGCGAGGGAGTGCGGGTTGAGTCTGGAAAGACAGAGGGGCCTCTCTACAAGATCTTCGGGATGGCTGGCAGGTGGGGCTGGCGGACCGCGGGTTGCTGCATAAAGAAAGGCAGGGGGGTTTTACGCAAAACGGGCACAGCCGTACTGTTGATCTTCCTCTGAACCCGTCTGACGACAGATCGGTGCCGAGCGCGCGGAGCGCAGCGCGCAGGTCTCGAACCGGGGACCTGCTGGTGCGCGCGCAGAGGCGGAACCGCTGCGGTGGCTCGGGCTAGGTGCTACGGAGGTGGGCATGGCCTAGCTAGGGTTTAGCGCGACGCGGGGAGCGAGTCGACGCTGCGCTCGCCGGCGCACAGAGCGTGCACGACGAAACGTCCGGCGAATCTAGCGCGAGACGGCGACGGCGAGGATGTCTAGGGGGTTGGGGAGCTCACCGTGAGGGCGTCGGTGGCGATGGATCGGGTCAGCGAGCAGTGGATCGACGGCGAGGCAGACGGACGGCGATCTAGGGTTTCGCGGCGGGCTCGTCGGTGTTCTTCGGCTCCAGAGCTCCTCCTCTGCGACGGCACGTACAGGGCGAAGCAGGGGGTTGTCCTCGGACTCCTCGGTCACCTCCAGGCCACGCTCGCCCGCTGGCTCGAGGGTTCGGTGGTGGACAGACGGTGGCCGGCGTTGGGTAGACGTTGGCGTCGGTGGAGAGGGAGGGGAGGAGCGGCAGGGCGCCCTTGGGGTAGATCTGGGGCAAAGGGGAGCCGTGGGGTGGTGGTAAAGCAGAGGGAGGGAGGCTGATGCCGTGGGGAGCAGGTAGACGATAAAGGTGGCTCGGCCACCTTTATCCTCCCTCTCCTTCACGTGCTTGGCAGGGGCAGGTAGGGCAGTGGGGGGGTGGCTTCCAGGTGGGGTAGGGCACGGCCAAGGAGGCAGGGGCAGGCTCTAGTTTGAGGGGCCCCTAGGGCAGGGAGAGAAGAGAGGGAGAGAGGGTGGAGAAGCCTCGGTTGGATAGCTAGGGTTGGGAGTAGAGGGGGTATGGCTCGGGTAGAGGTAGCTAGGGTCGGGGTGAGGTGGCCAGGGAGAGAGGGTGGACGGTGGGGGCAGCTAGGTGAGAGAGAGAGAGGCCGAGAGAGAGAGATGGGGTGGGTACTTAGGGTTAGGGTTTTAGGAGATTGAAAACTCCAAACTAGATCAAGCACCAACATGTGGAGAGAGAGAGAGAAAGATGAGGGGAGAGATGGTACTCCTTTTTGGCAAGCTCAAGCAAACACAAGATCATACTCAAGCTAGACCAAAAAGAGGGAAAGGTGGGGGCATGGTTTTGAGCAAGCTCAACTAAAACCAAGCCCAAAAGAAGGATAGAGGTAGAGAGAGAGATGAACCACTCGAAAATCAAATAGAAACCAAAAGTCTAGGCAAAAAGGTGGTACTTGCATGGCCCATGCAAAACTAATTTAATGCCATGTTATTCTTGTGAAAACAATAACATTAACCATGGCATTGTTCATTTGCATTTCCAAGGTGGAATAAAGCCAAGCAAAAGAATTAACAAGGATGCCCATGTGGAGTAGATGGAGATGACCATTTTGATATACAATGGGACTTGCTAGTGTGTATATGCCACTAGGTGGTTAATAAGCCCACAAAATATTCCAACATGATGATCACCCCAAAACAACACATATGGGAGCTAGAATTAGGGTTCCACCCACAAGGCATGCAAAGGTGGCCATGTGGCTCTCATATATCAATAATGTGAAAACATCATGATGCCAAGATGAGAGCATGTGGAAAAGAATTGGATCCATCCCAACCCACATGAGCTAGAGGTAAAACCAATAAGTGCCAAGCTCATATTTAGTTGGATGGTGGAATTATAAGGTGGTGAAAAGAAAGGGTGGTGGAGTTAATAAGAGATATGCCCCCAACTCAACTTGGGCATTTAAACAATATATCCAGAACCAAATACAATATCAACAGGCAAATACAAATAATAATGCATATGAGATAAGAACCAAATGTAAAAAGGGTTTTATATGATGCTCAAATGCAAGGTGGCATGATGACATGAGCATGATATAATGATGATGCAACAATTATATGTTTGAAGTAGCATATATCTAGGCTAGGCTAGTAGCATTGCAATTGTTAGACAATTGGGATGCTACAACTCTCCCCCACTAAACAAGAATCTCGCCCCGAGATTCCTAGGAAAAGGAAAACAACACAAGGAGAGGCGGGTGTTCGAACGAAGGTGGCCCTCATGTTCCCAAGTTGATGAACAACGGAATGGTGCGACCACTACACCTTGCAAACTTGCTAGACTTGTTGCGAGTCTTGCGTTTTGCTAGAGAAACAACGGTTAGAAGAGTTGAAGGATTGTCGTGAGACAAGAAGGATAGGATGGGCATAGCTCCGGTTTTCTCAAGAAACATGATAAAAGAATAGAACCACTTGTGAAAGAAAGGACAAGATGATGTATCATGGAGAAAGAAATGACACACCATTAAGATTAAGGATTTGCCGATACTAGAGAGGATGAACCTTTAACTCGCCGGAAGAAAAAGAGCTAGATTGGAGAGGTTTTGAACCACTATGACAATAGCATCGTATCTTCTCTTGGATTTGAGAAATGACGTACAGAAACAATATTGCCTTCAAACAATAGAGTCCCTTGATATCAACAGAAAGATTTAGTTAGACATCGTCGGATTAGATTCTTCTTGCGCCGGTAAGAACCAAAGGACCACGCAATTGAGGTGCGCGGATATAACTTCCAGAGACGGATGTGAAGCCATATCATGGTGGAATCCCGAGAAGCAAAGAATATGGAGGATCTGGAGTTTATTGTAGAGATACTTATTGCTTCTTTAGCCTTGAGGTTAACGCAATAGATTTGCGACTGATGGCATCAACCATAACTGGCTTTACCACAGAAAAAGAAATTAAGAAACAAAGAGAGAGATAGTTTCCTTTCATCTTGATTGGGGATGTCGAGCACCGGTAGAAAGACGAGGATCAAAAGGAGTTTGCGTTTGTTTCCACCAGATAACTGAAGATTTGCTCCGTGTAGGAAAGATAGATCACCAACAAGAGATTATTGATTACTTTCTTCGAGAGAGCACTCCGGAAAAACAAAGACGGAAGTAAAAGTATCGAGGGATAAAGGCCACTTCTAACTTCCGTGGAATGAGTGAAATCGCATTAATTCACCAATTCAATGTACAAGAGCGAATGATAAGAGTAGTGGTATGGTAGCTACTCCATCCCGCACTCAAAGCATTACTCCGCACATGAATTAGAAAACCATGCAACCCAACTACCGAAACAGACTGAAGGTATTGATAAGAAGAGCTCATGGAACTCCGTATGAAAACAAAGATCGATGCAAATGATTCACCGGATCCAAGATAGATAAGGGTGATGATGTTGTCGTCATATCGTAAGTAACCAGCCACCGGAAAGATAAGAAGGAAGATTACGGAGACAACTGCAAGATTCAACAGATAAAGAAAAAGATAGCACCACTTGAACAAAGGATTACGAAAGATCTGAAAAGTCTTCATGGCCTCCGGTGGATTGAGCATAGACGATAGAACGAGAGGGTTTCAAGAGATTACTTGACGAGACTGAGGTGAAAGAACTCCATGTTTTTCTTGAAAAGATTGAGAGAGATTTAGCAGTCTTGAGGAAAACTTTAGCGAAACGACGATGATAACTTGCCAACAAGGAAAACTCCGGGTTTGATTGAAGATGGAAGATGGAATTAACAATGAACTTGCTGATTCCAGAATTGAAGTGATGTATTTAGCAGAAGGACGTGGCCGAGATAGGTGACTTCAAAAAGTCAGAATTCTCACTTTGTAACTTTGCACACAGGCAGTGCTCACGAAGCTGGAGAGAAAGAGACACAGATGATCTTCCATGTTCTTCCATTGATATCGAGTAGGCAAGCATATTATCAACATATACCACCATGGATTAACAAGATATTCCCAGAATACCAAGTTCCAAAGGGCGAGAGAAACGAACAAATGCTCGAACACTTCCTGAGCTCAACACTCTTAGAAAGATCAATATTAAGAGCACGGGTTCATGTTGAAGGAGATGCACTGGAAGAATAGATTATCTGGTTCTTCGGAAGAAAAAGAGATGTCACCTGATTCACATTGTCGATCGGATCACCGGTTACAAAGATAAAGGGATCTTGGATAAGAACCGATGATAGCTCATACCTTAAGCAAAGCTATCGGAAGCGAAAAGATGCAATTCCCTCGTATCCAGGAGAATTGTGCAGATATGGGGTTGAAAAAGATATGCAGCATGATGGACAGATGATAGACCGCCGTAGTGCCTTGAGAAACTCCGGATTGCCAAAGATACTTGAATATGCAAAGATATGTTCACGGTGTACTCAAAATCATAGGAGATAACCGTATCCTCCAGATGGTGACGGTTGATAGCATTTTCCATATTCCAATCGACACTTATCATGAGTGGAATATAGCTTTGCCGAGAACCAAATTACAATCACCAGCATCGGATCGACACATGTTATGTAATTAGCCCAAGAGAAAAGATGATGAAGAGAAACTCCAAGATTAAGCGCCGGTGACAAAAGAATGAGTTAGCATGGACATGCTGATAAAAGGAAGATAGATAACGTTTCACACACGACTGAAAAGGAGGGTGGAAGCACAGATGGGTCAAACAAAAAATTTCCGCATTTTTCGGCATTAACATACCAGTAGATGCGCAAAATCTCTTAGCAGATAGAGATTAGCAACTGATGCTTGCTGGAAGGAAGAACACCCTTTAAGAAGATGGCACCGGTCAACAAGGAGTCAGATAGATCGTGCCGGTTTGCAAAAGCCTGTCGGTATGGAATGTACCAACAGTTGATAACCAAAAGCCGATAAAGATAACAATTGGATGCAACAGATAGACAAGGAATTACACACACACACTCACACACACAGATACACAACCTATGGTACTACGGAAACCCAGAACACGTGAATCCTAGTTTGAATTTAAGAAGAGGATTGAAAACGTTTCACTTCCATACCAGAAAAGGGTGGTGGGTGGGTAAGAAGAAAAGTGGAAGCAGTCCTACTCTCGCGTTTTGTTTTTCCCTAGTATACATAACTACCAAAAATATTTGCTAGACAGACAACGGCCATTTGGCTGAGACCCTGAAGGTCGGGATGGCTCTGATACCAATTATAACTACCTCGGTGAATTACGCTCCTAGTACAAGCCTGGATGTTCAGAAATGGTTGAAATAGTACGGTGGGGCCCAAATGCCACTCACAGGTAGACCTTTCGGCCGTCCCAACCATTTCCAAACATCGGGACAAGAACGGGCGGCGTAATCGGCAGGCGAAGGGATCAACTACATACACAAATGAGTATGTATGCAAGCCACCATACAACAGTACATCAGAGCCATTCCATCTAAAAAGAAAGGAAATATAGCAACGCCATACGGCAAGATCCAAATATCCTAGGTAGATATAATAGTTTAGGATATCTCCTCATACATCAATCAACAGAGTATCAAGCGGAAGCGGAAGACAAAATCCGAGTACGGATAAGAAGCAAATCGGCATAAGATGCCCCATAAATAAGCACATCCCGCCCACAGATCTCATGGATCCCCGTTCCCGGAATCTCTACACCGAATGATCGTTGCCCACATCGTCCGTCTCTTCCACCCAGTATCCATCTTGCGAGGGTACCTGTTCATCTGAACCAATAATTTATCGTGTGAGACCCTAGGGGTACTCAGCAAGTCTTTATGCCTCTAAAGGGGACACAACCTGGGGTGACGCAATTGCAGCAAAAGATAAACCCTAACGATTCTATAGATACTCGCTAACCATCCGCCTAACCAGAGATACACGGATGTCCGTGAATTAAAAGCAACAGTTATAACAATTATAACGGTAATCTTACCAGATCCATCCTCCTCCTCGCTTACCGACGAGGAAGCGGACGAACAACCCCCATCCGTTGGCAGTTTTATTATTCATTCCGTGAGTGTTGCACTATTTACTAGTCAGGTGCCTAGTCTAGTCAAATTAAAAGCGGTACTTTAGTTATTCTTGTCTATGATCGAGAAACTGTGCTCCAACTCGTCCATAACCGCGGACACGGCTTTCAGAAAGTTTTACCCTGCAGGGGTGCACAAATACCAACACACACTCGATATGCCTCGGAAAAACCAAATCAAAACCCAACGAGGCAGTCACGACAAAGCAATTACAGGATTCAGAAATATTTCAGGGGGCCACCCCATTAAGCTACCCGCGACGAAGTTGGCCTACTCCGAGACGGACTCAAGGTTTGCGCCAATGGCTGTGAACGACTGGGAACCCGAAAATGTGACTGGGCTTGTCGACACCGCGAAAATACTCCGCTTTCCTAAACAGTACAGTGTGCAGTACCTCGCACAATTTAAATCAAGAAGTAAAGCATGGCGTAAGTACAGGATAGTAAATAAATCCTCAAACTAGTTTGTGGCCGCAAGAAATAAGAATGAATCAAGCTCTGGCTCAGGGGGTTCATAAGCCTCCCGGATGTGGATAGCGCGAATATTCAAGGAACAGGAATCAAGTACTCGGGGTCCTACGGGACACAAGTGAGCCTGAAAAACCAAATAGCAAAATATGGCTCACCGATGCCACTTTCATTAGTTATCCCATTACTACTCAGGTTAAGTTGTTTAGGTACCTCGTTATCCATCAGACACTCACATACCCTACACATGATGTTCTACGACTCGCATAGCTCAAACAACTCCTGTAGTAATGGCTCATAGGGTGGAGGAACAAGCTTCGGTGGGGTTTAAAAGTAAAGGCTATGCAATACTTAGGATTCAAATTAATGCAATCGCGACTCAATGATGCAAGAATAAGATAGAGGCAATAGGTACTATATGTATGCAAGCATGTGGTAGTGCTTGCCTGGCAGCTCAGTTGAAGCACTGGATGGATCTGGGTAGTGCTCCTGGTTCTCTTGATATATCCCCTGCTCAGCGTCTATTCGGAGAAGAACCAAACAAACAAGGGCCAACATAAATAAAGTGCCCAAGCATATGAATTAAATGCATCAAGAAAACAATCATGCCATGATGAATGATGCACAAATTGCACGGCAATGATGTAGCATGGCATGGGTGAGGTGTGGAATACAAGATTAAATCATTTTATTGAGTTTTAACCACATTTTAACTTCATATTAGTTGCTGTATACTTTATATTTATATGATGCATGCTTCAAAACAAACCATGGAATGCATAAACAGAAAGGTCTCGTCGAGCTAATCATTTTAGACATATTATTTATTAAATTTGGAGTTATAAAACAAAAGTTATTAATTATTTAAGACAAAAGGGCATTTAATTGTAATTTTAATTAACTTGGGAAAATAAAGTGTCCAAAATATATTTTGGAGGGCATATTTGAATTCCTCACATTTTCCTGATTTGTAAACATATATTATTTGCCTTATTTGGATTTGTAAATCATAAGTTATTTAAAACAGATTTTAATTTGAATTTGAATTTATTTTGAAAAAGTTTGAATTAAAACAGATTGCAGCAAAAACTTTTGTTACCCAGCCTAGCCTAGCCCAAGACACAGACAAGCGGGGCCGGTTGCTGACTAGGCGACACAGTGGCGGAAAAGATTCTTCTCACCGCGGCCTAAACTAGCTCAAGCGACTGACATGTGGGCCACGGCACACACGGGCCCGCGTGTCAGCGAACGGTCGCGCGGGGGCTGCCAGGTGGGCCGAGCGAGGGAGTGCGGGTTGAGTCTGGAAAGACAGAGGGGCCTCTCTGCAAGATCTTCGGGGTGGCTGGCAGGTGGTGCTGGCGGACCGCGGGTTGCTGCATAAAGAAAGGCAGGGGGTTTTACGCAAAACGGGCACAGCCGTACTGCTGATCTTCCTCTGAACCCGTCTGACGACAGATCGGTGCCGAGCGCGCGGAGCGCAGCGCGCAGGGCTCGAACCGGGGACCTGCTGGTGCGCGCGCAGAGGCGGAACCGCTGCGGTGGCTCGGGCTAGGTGCTACGGAGGTGGGCATGGCCTAGCTAGGGTTTAGCGCGACGCGGGGAGCGAGTCGACGCTGCGCTCGCCGGCGCACAGAGCGTGCACGACGAAACGTCCGGCGAATCTAGCACGAGACGGCGACGGCAAGGATGTCTGGGGGGTTGGGGAGCTCACCGTGAGGGCGTCGGTGGCGATGGATCGGGTCGGCGAGCAGTGGATCGACGGCGAGGCAGACGGACGGCGATCTAGGGTTTCGCGGCGGGCTCGTCGGTGTTCTTCGGCTCCGGAGCTCCTCCTCTGCGACGGCGCGTACAGGGCGAAGCAGGGGGTTGTCCTCGGACTCCTCGGTCACCTCCACGCCACGCTCGCCCGCTGGCTCGAGGGTTCGGTGGTGGACAGACGGTGGCCGGCGTTGGGTAGACGTTGGCGTCGGTGGAGAGGGAGGGGAGGAGCGGCAGGGCGCCCTTGGGGTAGATCTGGGGCAAAGGGGAGCCGTGGGGTGGTGGTAAAGCAGAGGGAGGGAGGCTGATGCCGTGGGGAGCAGGTAGACGATAAAGGTGGCTCGGCCACCTTTATCCTCCCTCTCCTTCACGTGCTTGGCAGGGGCAGGTAGGGCAGTGGGGGTGGCTTCCAGGTGGGGTAGGGCACGGCCAAGGAGGCAGGGGCAGGCTCGGGTTTGAGGGGCCCCTAGGGCAGGGAGAGAAGAGAGGGAGAGAGGGTGGAGAAGCCTCGGTTGGATAGCTAGGGTTGGGAGTAGAGGGGGTATGGCTCGGGTAGAGGTAGCTAGGGCCAGGGTGAGGTGGCCAGGGAGAGAGGGTGGACGGTGGGGGCAGCTAGGTGAGAGAGAGAGAGAGGCCGAGAGAGAGAGATGGGGTGGGTACTTAGGGTTAGGGTTTTAGGAGATTGAAAACTCCAAACTAGATCAAGCACCAACATGTGGAGAGAGAGAGAAAGATGAGGGGAGAGATGGTACTCCTTTTTGGCAAGCTCAAGCAAACACAAGATCATACTCAAGCTAGACCAAAAAGAGGGAAAGTTGGGGGCATGGTTTTGAGCAAGCTCAACTAAGACCAAGCCCAAAAGAAGGATAGAGGTAGAGAGAGATGAACCACTCGAAAATCAAATAGAAACCAAAAGTCTAGGCAAAAAGGTGGTACTTGCATGGCCCATGCAAAACTAATTTAATGCCATGTTATTCTTGTGAAAACAATAACATTAACCATGGCATTGTTCATTTGCATTTCCAAGGTGGAATAAAGCCAAGCAAAAGAATTAACAAGGATGCCCATGTGGAGTAGATGGAGATGACCATTTTGATATACAATGGGACTTGCTAGTGTGTATATGCCACTAGGTGGTTAATAAGCCCACAAAATATTCCAACATGATGATCACCCCAAAACAACACATATGGGAGCTAGAATTAGGGTTCCACCCACAAGGCATGCAAAGGTGGCCATGTGGCTCTCATATATCAATAATGTGAAAACATCATGATGCCAAGATGAGAGCATGTGGAAAAGAATTGGATCCATCCCAACCCACATGAGCTAGAGGTAAAACCAATAAGTGCCAAGCTCATATTTAGTTGGATGGTGGAATTATAAGGTGGTGAAAAGAAAGGGTGGTGGAGTTAATAAGAGATATGCCCCCAACTCAACTTGGGCATTTAAACAATATATCCAGAACCAAATACAATATCAAGAGGCAAATACAAATAATAATGCATATGAGATAAGAACCAAATGTAAAAAGGGTTTTATATGATGCTCAAATGCAAGGTGGCATGATGACATGAGCATGATATAATGATGATGCAACAATTATATGTTTGAAGTAGCATATATCTAGGCTAGGCTAGTAGCATTGCAATTGTTAGACAATTGGGATGCTACACCTCATTTGTTCTATCATCTTCGACGATGACGGCAACCACCTGCGTGTCTCCAGCGCCTCCGTTGCCCCTGTGCCACGATTCATGCTTGCTGCCACCCCGGGAGAAGGGGACTAGACCCCACGTTGACGTGTACCTCGCCCTCATCCTCTGCCTTCCTCTCCGCCTCTCCCTCTATCATTCTGCCTCGAGGCCGAACCCTAGCTCGCCAGCAAACGCCAGTTCCCACCGTCCCTAGTCTCCCCTTGGCTAGCTATGCACCCCATAAACTCCGCACCGTCGCCCGCTTCCTACCCGTTGAAGGTGCTTACAAGAGAGCCCCCTTCTCGCTAGAATCGACCTCGACACCGTCGACTTCCTGAGCTCTGGTTGCCGTCAATAAGTCATCGTCCAACCTCACCCGTCCTCGCTGCACCCACCACTTCGTCCCCTCCTGCTTCGGATCCTCCCCTCCTTGAGCACATGCCGCTGCGGCCGTTATTCATCATTGTCGGCCATGCTCCGATGGTCAATCTGCAGCGGCGCTGCCAGTTTATGGTCCAGCGCAGCGCCCCGCATCGAATGCGCCCAGCGTCGCGCGTGCAATCGCCGAGCCTGACCCCGCCTGGGATGTCCTCCATTGATGACGTCAGAATGACATCATCATGAGGTCATAAATCCATCTTTTGTTTTTATTTACATGTCTTGTATTTATTTTCAGTAATGTATTAAATGCTGACAGGTGGGTCCACCCTATAAGTGATATAACATTTTCAGAAATGCTTTTATAATTAATAAAAGTATAATGTATTTCCAAAATGTAATTATTTTATAATATTCCAAAAATGATTTAAAATTAATAAAAAATGGGAATAATCATAACTAATTCATTTTAAATCAGAAAAATATGAATAATATATCAAAATGTTTAGAAAAATGAGATCTTCACAATAGACTCATAATCATGCATAGTTTAACAACTTGAATTGCAAGTTTAATTAGAAGAACTAATTGAACCCCATAGGTGATTCCGAGGTTTTCTTTGTTCTAGGGTTTGCAACCCTCAGACCTTGTGTAAAATGACCAAGCATGTACTAGGGTTCATTTTATTACACTTTAACTTGTCATATCATCATTCTTGCTTGAGCATTGCTTCGATGCCATGTGTTAATTGTTTCCTTCCTTTCTGAAGTTTTTGCTTCTTATCAGTAGACCTCGGAGTTGATGTGAGCAACGTGATCAAGTCCAAGATCTAAGACCGAGATTAACACCATCAAAGAGAAGTACTTGATCCATGGTGAACAATGTCAAGCAGATGAACCTGAATTTCTGTGCTGGGTATCAACAGGCAAAGGCAAGCAGAGCCCCACACATGATATAACCTTATGCTTTCAAAGTATTTCATTCTTACCATGTGCATATGATTCCAGAGTCTTTTATTGATACCAATCCTATCTGATGCATGTTCACTTTGTATCCTATATTCCCTAATCCACTGTTCCTAGCATAACTAGGGTTTGGCTTATGAGCTTCGCTAGAGCTATTAATGTTTGATGTTCTTAGACATGCCTAGTTCTTACCACTGGTCCATCCGGTTGATGAGTCAGAGCTACGAATGAACCTAGTTGGACAGGATGACATGGTATGATCAGAGATGAATGCTAAACATGCTAAGGCTTGTATGAGAAGCCACGAGGGTTGTGGTTTTTGCAGTTCCATACTTGCCACCCTTAGGACCTGAGGTTCTTGCCTCTTGAACCAAGACGAGTGTACATCCACATGGGGCCTAGGAAACCCCTTGACCCCAACTTAGCTAGTCTGATCCATGAGTCCTTAGTTTGATATTTTATTCAGCACCCACATGGAAAAAGGTTTTGGAAAAATGGTTCAAGCATATAGGATGTGGCCGGGTGAAGGGTGCACGACACTGAAACTGGATCCCGGTACATAGAGTCGAGGACCGCCTAGGAGTATGGCCAACTACCATAGTCAGGAGCCCTTCTGGGTGGCTCATGGATTAGGAAAAACCAAGATAAAGGTTTTGGTCGACCACCCTCTATCATCACACCAAGGAAGTGTGTCAAGTGGCATTAAGACTCGGCCGGCACATGTGGGTAAAGTTGTACTCCCCTACAGGGTTAAATATTTTTGAAAAGTCATGTCCATGGTTATGGACGACTTGGGAATGTACGTGTGATCATAGAGAAGAATAACCTAATCGTAAAACCTGGAAAGTAAAGTAAAGTGTGCTTAAGGATGATTCCTCAGGGATCGAGGGGGTGATTCTAGTTGGTAGGTTCAGCTGATAAAGATTTGGTGGATATCAAGATATGATCAAGTTAGAGATATCACTTTATTATTCCCTTTTAAAATGATATATTTAGTCGGGATTCTTATTCTCCCTCTGGTTTTATAAACAAAGTTAGCTTTACGCAAATGAACTCCACCAGCCATAAGTATTGCGGAGTACACCCTGTACTCAACCTTGCTTTGTTGATAATTTTGCAGCAGGTAAGTGTTACCATAAGAGATGAATTCTGTATGACAACGACATCGACGAGTAGCTTGGAATTCCCGATTGTAGCCTAGAATCTATGGATTGGGATGTCATGTTATGCTTTAGGCCTCTTAGGCCATTTGTTAAGTTTGCTATAGTTAATAGCACAATTTTCCTTCTGTTGTTTGATGTTTGCGGTCATTGACCTCTGCTTGTAATATTTTGGATCTTTGCTCAGTTGTGAGCTTGCTATAATACCTTTTGAGTCGTAGGGTTATTGTAATGTTATCGATTCATTTTTTGTATGGTTCCGAGAATTAGGTTAGATTTATATTAGATAGAGGTCTGGGATTTGCCTATCCCTAATCCCGGGGGTGTCACATTAATGCCACTAATTCAATCAACACTTCATATTAATAAGTACTTCATTTAATGAACACTTCAATTAATGAACACATTGATAATTCAATCCCCGGTAATATTCGGATACACCAAAACTATTCTAGTAGATTTATCAGAACAATTCATGCGTTGTCTAGTATTTTCTTCTGTGTTTCCTATGCACTAAAATGTGTCGACTGCCCTTAAGTGTGTTCCCTATGGGATCGTGAACTGTGTGGACATGATCGAGACCCTCTCTGATAAATAATCATTAGCAGGGCTTGGAAATCCATAATGACTCCCACTAGCTCAACGATAAACTAGTGATCACGTGAACCTTTTTCGTAGTAACCATTTCCTTTTGTATCGCAATATTTTACTTGCCCGAGATCCAATCATTTGGTATCATCTATACCTAGTTCGATCTTGTTACCGACAAGTACTCTTTTATTGTTCTCGTGATATGACATTCTTAGTAATCTTATCACTTGCTTGCAAGCTATGTTAATGTGATATCACCAAGAGGGCCCTGAGTATATCTCTCCGTCATCGGGATGGACAAATCCCACTCTTGATCAATGAGCCTCAACTAAGACTTTCTAAGTACTCGACGACATCTTTAAAATCACCCTATTACGGTGTGATGTTTGATGAAATCAAAGTACTCTTCCAGAGTTAGTGATTGATGTCATCTCATGGTCCAAGGATTAGAGTTACTTTGAATGATGTTATAGCAATGTAAACATAATGGCATGATCGTGTTACTATACTTTGGGAGAATGTTCATCACATCATTCCACCAATGTTGTGACCTCATTATTAACAACATGCAATGTCATGATATGGAAACCATGATCATCTGTTAATCAACAAGCTAGTGTAATAAGGTGCGTTACTAGGAACCTTTTCTTTGTTTATTAAACACACATGTATTAACATTCCCAGTTAACACAATTATAGGAGAAATAAACATTTTATCATAACATGGAATAAGATAATAACCATTTTATTATTTCCTCTTGGGCATATTCCTTTCACTACACTTGGCCTCGGATGTACTAAGGTACCTCTAGACTTGGGAGCTTCCCGCCCACCGCGCTGAAGCTGAAAAAGTATTCCACCAAGCCAAAATGTACACCCCTGATGGACAGAGATCTCTATAGGAAGCGCAAATTTTGTGTCCTATTCCGCTACATCACCCAAGAATAATGACACGAACTCCTTGCTGAGATCCACAAGGGAGAGTGCTCGAGTCACCTTGCCTCCCGAACCTTGGCAGGGAAAGCATTTCGCCAAGGGTTCTACTGGCCAACGGTACTATCCGACATCGAGTACTTGGTCAGAACCTGCGATGCTTGCCAATTCCACGCCAAAGAGATGCATCAACTAGCTCAAGGTCTCTATACTACACCCCTATCATGGCATTTTTCCGTATGGGGGCTAGGCATTGTGGGGCACCTCCAACTGGTGGTAGGGGTATTCTAGTACTTGTTTGTCTCAATCAACAAATTCACCATGTGGCCTGAAGTAGAGCCCGTGCGGGCTATCACCGTCAAGTTCATCTGAGGCACCGTTTGCCGCTTCGGAATGCCTCATCGAATCATCACCAACAACGGATCATAGTTCCCAAGCGGCGCCTTCCTCACCTATTGTGATACCCTCGGCACCAAAGTTTCTTTCTCTTTGGTGGCCCATCCCTGGAGCAATGGGCGAGCAGAGTGCCTCAACCTGGAGGTGCTTTGCGGGCTAAAGACGAGGACCTTCGATCGATTCAAGGCCAGTGGGCTAGTCTGAATCGAATAGATCCCAACCGTCCTCTGGTCTATCTGGACCACCCCAAGCAGGGCCACGGGAGATACCCCTTCTCCTTGGTCTACGGCACCGAGGCCGTGCTGCCCACCGAGCTGCATTATGTGACCCCTAGGGTGCAAGCTCATCAAGAGCCTACCAGGGGGAATACCGCATGAACAACATCTACTTCCTCGAAGAGGCTCGTAACCTAGACGATGTGCATGTAGCTCACTATCACTATAGCCTACGACGCTATCATAGTCGCCGGGTCCATCCTCACACTATTCAAGAAGGTGGCTTAGTCCTTCGTCAAGCTCACCCCAGGAAGGGCAGTAACAAGTTACAACCAAAGTGGGAGGGCCCTTACCAGGTGGTACAATTCTCTAGGACCGGAGTGGTCCGCCTGGAGACTGAAGATTGTAGTCCCGTGGAGAAATCGTCGAATATAGAGTACTTGAACAAATACCATCTTCACAAATTCTAAACGTAAGGTGCTCAAGAAATAAGGTTGTGAGCTGAATAGGCAGCACGTGAGTCCAGGCGGGATCACCCCGCGTGTCTTGCCCACTGCGATGATGGAACGCACCGTCGAGGTAGTTGTAACAGTTAGATAAGGTTGTGTGTTGTTTGTGCAGCATGTGAGTCCACACGAGATCACCCCGCGCGTCTTTCCCACTATAACGATGGACGCGCCATCGGTGCAGTGGGCATAGTTCAATAAGGCTGAGTGCTGCTCACGCAGCGTGTGAGTTCAGGCGGGATCACCCCACGTGTCTCACTCGCTGCAATGATGTTCACACCATCAAAGTAGTTAGCATAGTCGGGCTTGCTCGTGGTTGGTCTCTGACGGTTATTGAGTTACCCAAAGAGCAGAAACCCTCGGGGGATACCCCCGAGCACCCTAAAGCGATGCACTAAGGATCCTCCTGGTTGTGGAACGAAGGTAAAGTGGTCTCTTGCGCCCCCACCCACTAGAGGCTGACCGCCAACCAAAGGATGCACCAAGATGCGCTCCAGAGGTGATCAAGGAGCGAACCTTGTCATCACCGGTGCACCAGCAACAGAAAAAACTCGGAGGACAAGAAGGCAACAACACCAGATAAGTGACCTTTTTTATTCTTGGGATAATAAATGCAGAATTACAGCCGGGAGAGATAAAGCATAATACATCTCCTAACACCTTACATCTTGTATTCCCTGTTAAAGCCTACGTAGGTCTAACCTACTCACTCAATGAGGGGTCTCGGACAAGAAGCCAGGCGGGGACCTCTGCAGGATCAGAGCCCCTCCTCATGGAAGTAGTCAACACAACGTTGGTTGCTTCTAAACACCTTGACGGACATCGTCTCCAATCTATCAAACATGACTAGGAGGATGTCTGCCCACTGGAGGGACATGCTCCCACCTTATTTGGAGAATATGCAAGCCCACCATATGGTATTATAGCACCCGGTAGGCTGCAGCATCAACCGGCAAGGTTGGTGATGGCTGCCAAAGGAGCAGGCAATGGTGTCAACAAGGCACATCATTCCCACATTCTCTCGGTGCACCCTCACATAGAACTCGAAGCCGGACAAATACGGCCATGAGTCTTGAGGAGCGGTCACTATGGGAGAATGACCCCTTTCCAAGAGAAGACTCCATCCAATGCCTCGCCGCCTCTTCCTCAATCTGCCTCGCCACCGCCGAGTGGAAGCCAACCCTTCGGCGCTGGCAGAAGCAGCCTCCCCGATGCTAGCGCATTGTCGGGAAGGTGGATGGTGGCCATGCTTCTATATAGAACGAAGAGCAAAAACGGAAAGTGCTGGATATTGCCTCCTCCACCACGACCACTTAAATAGGATGAGGGGGTAAGCTCCTCAACACATCATTGAAGACTCAATTCACTGCAAGGGCAGTCCTTTGGATTCCCCTTGGAAGTGGAATCTATGCACGAAGATCTTCGTTAGAATCTTCTGGCTAGGGCCCAAGAAAGCTCCACGTGTAGCCTCCCCTTCTCCGACTCCCTGAGTGGGAGGGGTACTGCCTCAGACCACACACCCATTATGGCGGCACCCCGCTTGGTGGCTACTGTGGGTTTCGTGCTCTCCTCGAGTCATGCAACCACGGGCTCTAGGCAGGGCGCCTCATGGCTTGTCAACTCAAGAGGCCCGGAGAGACCTCCTTAGGCAGATTCGAGGGTCCACCTCCCAGATCGGAAGGCCCCCCAGAGACAAAGACAGACAGCTATCCTGCGACACCTGACCAGCTGTAGACTATGCACTAATCTAGCAGAAGAGTTAATACCATGCATCACCCTACGGAATCACTCACCCAACGCTTGGCCGATGTGCACCTGAGGTTTCACCACGTGGCCACTTAACGTTTCAGCTAGGCCGCCCACTCGGGTCCCGCCAGCAACCCCGCCGACAACCTCATCCTAGGTAAACCACCCTGAGGCAAGGGCCTGATTAAGTCAAGACCAACACCAGTCTGCCACCGCCCAGTAAGCGACACCCAACACCAGAGTAGGGATGCTAGGACATGTTGCGAGTCAATAGCGATGTGTGGCTAAGCCCATGTCACCACGTGAGCTCCGACCCCTGTGGCGTCCCCTTACCCCTATAAAAAGGAGGCCTAGGTTAAATGAGAGAAGGGGAGTAAGAGATACAAGTGTAAAATCATATGGCAATCAAACACTAGATAGTTGCAGGACATAGGGATTCGATCACATCGAACCTGAACTTGGGTAAAAAACATTGCATCCCTCTCCATGTGATTGCGTTCGCTCGTTTCCTCGATTCCGCTCGCAAGGTACGGCGTCCCTAGCTAAACTTCAAACGGGATGATCACAAGTGTAAAAAACCGTGACATGATAGAAGACATATTGATAGGATTAAAGCTCGGAAGCTGCAAGTGAAGATGATTCTTTTGCTAGAAAAAAGAATGGCAGTGAGAATTTATCAACCACTATGAAAATAGCATTGTTTCTTCCCTTAGATTTAACAAATCCGAGTATGGATTAAGAGTCAAATCAGCATAAGGTGACATGAAATAAGCATATTCCCGCCAATAGATCTAAGAGATCTCCATCCCCAAAATTTCTACACAAGAGGGTTGTTTCCTCCATCATCGACCTCATCAATGAGTAGTATCCATATGGATATATCGACAATCTAATCAGTAGAGTGTGAGACCCTAGGGAAACACTCAACAAGTCTTTATGCAACTAGAGGGATAACCTTGGTTGACATGATTGCAGCAAAGGATAAAATATCTAACAATTCTATAGCGACACGCTATAACATCTGCCTAACCAAATATGAACGAATGCTCGTTAATTAGAAACCTATAGTTATAGATACAATATAAAGACATATCCCATCCTCCTTCTCTCTTGCCAAACAAGAAGGCGTAAGAATACCCCATCCGTTGGCAATTTTATTAATCATTCCATGAGTATTGCACTAATTACTAGTCATGTTTAGTCAAGTTAAACATGGTACTTTAGTTATAGTTATCTATGATCGAGAAACTATGCTCCAAGTCATCCAAAACCATGGACACGGCTTTCAGAGATTTACCCCGCAGGAGTGCAGAAATAGAAATACACACTAGATCAACCTCAAGAAAAGCCAAATGAAAAAGCAACGAGGCATCACGATAGAGCATTTGCAAGATTCAAAAATGATTTTATGGGGTATCCCAAGCTACCAGCCATGAAGTTGGCCGGGCTCCTAGACGGACCAAGTGGTTTGCGAGAACAGCTGAGAAAGACTAGGAACCTAAAAGTGTGACTAGGCTTGTCCAAACAGCATAATCATGCCGCAATCCAAAACAGTACAGTAGTAAACTGCTCATCAAATAACAATAGTAAATAAAAGTTGTAAAGCATGGCATAAGTACATGATAGTAGTAAATATCCAAACTAATTGTGTTCCTTGGAAATTAGATGTGAATCAAGATCAGGTGAAGGGGGGTCCATAAAGTCTCCCACATGTGGATAGTGCGATAGTCAAGGAACATGCATCAAGTACTCGGGTCCTAGGTGGACATAAGTGAGTGGATAAAATCAAAATCTAAAATGTTGCCCACGGGTGCCTCTTTCTTTAGTTATCCCATTACTACACACTTTAAGTTCTTTAGATACCTCGTTATCCACATCAGACTCGCATAAACCCTACTCATGCAATTCTACAACTCGCATGGCTCAAACAATTCATGTAGTAAAGTTTGGGAGGATGGAGGGTACAAACTTTAGTGGGTTTGAAAAGTAAAGGTTGTGTAGTACTTGGGATTGCAATTTAATTTGTACCGTTACATAATGATGCAAGAATAAAGATAGAGGCATAGGTTCTATATGTAAATGAAAGCATGGGAAATTCTTGCATGGTATCTCAGCGGTGGGATAACTTCAGGTGCCTCCTAATAACTTCCTTGCTTAGCGTCTATACGGAATAAAAACCAAACAAACAAGGGCCATAATAAATAAAGTGCGCAAACATATGTAGCATATGCATCAAGCAAAACATGATATGCCATGATGAAATGATGCACAATTGCATGGTATAACATGGCATAGCATTGGTGAAGTATTATCAACAAAAAGGAATTAATTCCAATTTTAATTGTTCATTTATTTAATGACTTTCCTTGTAGTAATGTATTATAAATGCATGTAACAGGATGCAAAAACAAGTATAGATGGCATAGTTAGAAGGCTTATCATGCTGATCGATTTAGACATATTATTTGTTGAATTCAAAATTACGGTTTAAAAGTTATGGATTTAATAGGAAAATGTCATTTATGGCATTTTAAATAATTTGAAAATTTATTTACCCAAAAATTATTTTGGATAGCATAATATTAATCCTTCCATTTTATGATCACAAACATATATAATATGTATTAATTGAAAATAATTATTTAAAATATAAGAATTGCATTTTATATAGGAAAAGGGAAAATTTTCATTATTGTGCATAGTTAGCGGTATTTCTAGAATTTCCTAAAAATGTATTTGAATGCATCTCTGAAAATATTTAATTTTCATTTTGAAAGTTTTTACAAATTCCAAACATATTTGTAGTTATGAATTTAAATTTGTATTTGAATTATTTGAAATATTAAAAAAGATTGTTTAATGAAATAGAATAAAAGAGCCAGTGGGCCACCAGGATTACTGGGCCATGGCACTGGTTACAGGTTGTGCGCGGGCGGCAGATAAAGCACTAGGTCGGCCCAATTAGAATGGTCAACTAAGGATAAGGATGGGAATTTTACCCATGGGTACGGGCACCCGTGGGTACCGTACCCACATGGATAGGGTATGGGAACACTTTTATACCCACATATGATATCCATACCCTATCTGTTAAGTTACAGGTACAGACACGGGTATAAACTTGTACCATGAATATACCCATATCCTTCCCATTTAAACTAACATGTCAAACTTACCTGTAGAGTGTCAACCTATGCGGCCAAGAAGCCCAGGGACGAATATGCGATTGCGAATTCTAAATTTCGATACTTTTATATACTCGTCTACTTATTATTAAGTAGAGATAATTGTCTTTTTTCAAATATATGGTATTGATGAACGTAAAATTGTGAATAACTTATGTACTATTGGATCTACCCACCGGGTACTGAATGGGTATGGGTACCTGGCGGGTATGGGTGTGGGTAAAGTTTTATACCCGTGGTATAGGTATGGGTAAACTGTTGTACCCATTGACTATATAGGTGTGGGTATGGTATTGCTCTACCCTTCCCATACCCTATCCATTGCTATCCTTAGCAGAGGACTACGGTTTTAGAAGCAAAATAGGCCAAGGGCTTTTCTATAAAAGCTTCCGGTGGTTGACTCATGAACTGAAGTTTGTCTGCGCATAGCTGGTATCTCGATCGATGTTTAACGCATGATTGCATGATCTAGGTCACCATTTTGCGAGAAACTTGATTCTACGCGAAGCCGGTACGTAGGATACGAGACGTGCGTGAAGATATGCTCCATATGGGGTGAAAAATAGTCGAGGAATAGAGGGGTAGATCCTAGGCTAAACTGATGGATAAGGATTGAAACAAATACAGTTTAATAACTAATTTTCTGATCTTTGGAAGATATTTTTGGGTTATCCAGAGCTTCGATTGACATGTGGTTTTTGTCGGTTCATAGATAGAACTGCAGAGATCAGAGTCCATTGAGGAAGCTTCACCGGAGGATCATGGCGCTAGTAAATAGAGGAAGAACAGAGGGCCTGTGAGGCTGACACTGTTGTTGTTGTTGTTGATGTGCAATCTTTGAAACTAATAGAGGATGCACGTGCTGGCGTGATCTTTCGAGGATGCGTGCGTTCGCGATACTGCACTAAATCCCTTGTGTGGCAGTGCGTTGGAAAGAGGGGGCATGGGATACAACTGAGATTCATCGGGAGCATCCGGATTGGTCTGTGCGCAACATGAGTGAGCATGGAGCAAAGCGCGCAGGTAACATCACACGCACATCTATGATGGTAACTGCACACGACGGCGAGCTCGGTGGCGAGGTATGACGCTAGGGAGAAGGAGGTCATGCATGGGGTGTCATGGAGCTCACCCTGGGGTTGCGGGTGAAGGCGGTCTGGCTCAGGGTGGCATCGATCAGCGATGAGGTATTGGCTGAGGGAGTTCCTATGATTTGTGGCACGGCGGTGCTGGGTACTTCCGGTGGGCTCTAGCATCGGCTAAGAGCACTGGTCAGCAAAGAGGAAGAAGGGGATGTTGTTCCAGTTCATTAACACGCTTGGGGCTTCCCAGAATGAAGGGTGTACATGGAGGCTGAAGATAGGGTTTCGAGAGGACATAGAGAGGCCATGGCCAAGAGGAAGGAGGACTGCCAGCTCGGTCTCAATCTGGATCTCGATCCATATGAGGCAGGAGAAGGTAGATAAGGGTAAGGTGGGGAAGGGGGCTCACGTGGGTTGGTTGTTGCTTTTCAAAAAATATGAGGAGGGGCTCGAGGTAGCTAGGTTTCTCATTCTTCCCTTTGTTCTTTAGCTAGGAAGGTCAAGTGAGGGACCAGGGAGGACGGGAGCTCGGGCTGGTGCTGAACACGCTAGGGGAAGGGGTTTTGAAGGACATGACTTTCACTAGGGCCATGCTATGCCATGGCAGCCGTGGCCACTTGGGTTAGCTAGGTAAGCTCGGGTATGGTTAGGCGTTAGCTTGGGTTAGGTATAGGCTTGGGGGTGTTAGCTAGGTCATGTGGTGCGGTAGTGATAGCTCCAAATATTGACACTTTTTATCGGTGATTTTCCATTGGTTTTCACTGGGTTTCATTTTTTTATCTTTCTACTAATGTTAACATTGGAAATTAGTGAAACCTTAGTTTCTTATGTTGGTTTTCAGGCAATGAACAATTTTGGAAGATCTGAGAGCATTTATATGCTAATTACATCTGATTGACAAAATCCCCAATTGAAGCCCCTAACATTAGAGGCTTCGAGGGGCCGTAGCGACCACTGGTACGGTCGGAGGCCGCCTATATGACCCACCCGTACCACATTCCAGTGCCTTTGTTATATCAATACAAGCAACTTTCATGAAGGGGAGAGGACGAGAAGACGAACAAATCCACCGCAAATAGTCCTAGAAGAGAGCAGATCGGACCTGAAGAAGGAGAAGAACACCATCTCATCATTTGCTGATCCCTAACCTCTCAATCATCTAGTCCACCATCATCCCCACTTGTAGTGAGATAGAGAGAGATTCACACATGTAATATTACGGTTTGAGACTTTGATCCCCACCTTTGGTTGTATTTGATTTGATCCTCAACCGGTATTGTGGTGTGCTACGCTAAACTTGAGATGATTTCCATTTGCAATATTATCATGTCCTTGATCTCTCTCTCTCATGTATGAGTAAATACCCATAGGCTTGGGAGATGTAGGGGATTGGTAACATGTGTTGTTCCTCCTTTAATTACATCCGTATGTGATTGTTGTCGTGATTATTACATTATGAGAATGAATATCTTCGTTTTCCTAATGCTTGTTGTCCAATCTAAGGGCCTAGATAACAAGATCTTGAGATCTCATAGGTATGAACTTATTTATTAGCGAACTGGTGACCACCGAGTGACACGTCCGACATCAAAGAGGGTCTAGTACTACTCGAGGATAACAAGGAACCACCAAGCCTAAATCCTTGATCTGGTTGAAATACGCTAATTAATGTGCTGGCCATTGCTATGTTAACAAACAAATGGATCATTGGGATTGTGAAGAATCTACCAAGAGGACTCCTAGTTAGTATATGGGTTGCTTTCATACTCACATATGAATAATAAGTATCACAATCACTTATATCATTTCATTCATTTGGCACATTCACTACTACCATGAACCATTTCTCTCCGCGCCTAACTTCTCATCTGCAGGAATCCGGAGCACCTTTCTTCACTTAAAATCACCACAGTATTCACTCATACACATCCACTCTCTACACTTGTGTCCAATGCACTCAAGACAACATGACACCTTGGGTGCAACAAAAACGCCTCATAAAGACACTTCACTAAGCTCCTTATTGAGATCGATATAAAAACTAGAATTAATAATTCCATAAAAACATGATGTGATGAACCTATGCTCTTGCAAGCTATCAGGTAGCGACCTGATCCTTAGGATCAGATCAAGGTGGTTGATGCCCCGGGCAGATGAGGATTTAGGATAGATAGCTAGGTAGCTTAGAGAGAAACATATGTTTTATTTGATTTTTTTTGGTTTGATTTATTTTTCAACCTACCTTCCAAGAATAACATGCATGCTCCAGATTAAAAGAAACAAAGCAAGAAGGGAATGGATGGTTAGATTGGTAGGGTATTTCCCTAAGATTGGTTTTTGGTGATTCTCAAATTGAGATAAAACCCTCATAAAACCATAAGATTCAAAAAGAAAAAAGAAAATAAGATGGAGGTACCATTCCATGGCATGCATACATACACAATGTGGTGATGAAAAGCACCACATCTCCATTTGCACTTGTAAACCGACATGCTAGAAAATCCCAATAAACTGCCTCTTATGGGAGGATTTAGAAATTGGTATATTTGAAATAAAAGGCCAATTACAGTCTGTATGAGCCACTATGGTTTTACTTGTCCTCATTATTTCTATTATACTGAAGTCTTGAATAAAACAATAGAAATAAGCTAAAAGGGATTCTATATTGTATATCATGAAAAGGTGGCAAGGTAACTCCCGCAATAATAATGTGAAGAAAATACTAAACAAGTATGGAAGCATGGCTAAAAGAGAGGATACATCCCAAATATCATGAGCAAGATTTGAATACCAAAATAAAATCATAGCTCATATATAGTTAAAATGGTGGATGGAAACCAAGTGTAGGTGGCAAGGTGGTGTATGGAACTATAATAGATATGCCCCCAACTCCATTTGGGCATCAAGCAATTTAGTAAGAGGCAATACAATATATCAAGAAGCAATATAATAATACAAATGCAAGATGAGAGGAAGAACCAAATGCAATAGTTTTAATATGATGCTCAAATGCATTGTGAAATGGTGACATGAGCATGACATTATGATGATGCAATTAATGACAAGTATATAGTAGCATATATCTTTATTATTAAGGTAGCATTCCAATATTAGAAATTTGGGATGCTACAGCGAATGAAGGGGTTTATATATTGAATGGTACTTAAATTAAAGAACATAAAAGTAAAAAAACAAGGATTGATTGAAGTTTTTTGTAGAAGAAAGGTTAGGCGTGGAGAGATATTTCATGGTGATAGTGAATGTGCCAAATGGAATAAGCAGGATAAGTGATTATAATACTTCTTATAAATATGTTGTGACACCCCCGGGATTAAGGCTAGACAAATCCCAGACCTCTGTCTGATATAAACCTAACCTGAATATCAGAAGCATACAGAGAGAGAATCGGTAACATTACAGTGACCATACGACACAAAAATTATTACAACAGGCTCATAACTGAGCAGAGAACCAAAATATGACAAACAGAGGTCACTGACCACAAACATCAAACAACAGAAGGAAAGTTATGCTATTAAGTATAGAAAACTTAACAAATGGCCTAAGAGGCCTGAAGCATAACGATGACGTCCTAATCCATAGATTCCAGGCTACCGGCCGGAAATCCCAAGCTACTCATCGATTTCGATGCGGTAAAGAACTCATCTTCTATGGTAACACTTACCTGTTGCAAAAGTATCAATAAATCGAGGCTGAGTATAGGGTGTACTCCGCAAGACTTATGACTGGTGGGGTTATTTTGCATAAAGCTAACTTTCTTTGTAAAAGAGAGAGGAGAAGCTCGAGTAATGGAACCTTTAAAAGGGGATAAGAAAACGATATCACTAGCTTTGATCATCCTCGAAATCCACCGAATCTTTATCAGCCGTACCTACTAACTAGGATGACCCCCTTGATCCTTGAGGAAGCATCCTTAAACACAATTCACTTGCCAAGTTTACGATTAGGTTATAGTTCTCTATAATCTTTGAATCCGTTCCCAAGTCGTCCATAACTGTGGACACGGCTTTTCGAAAAGATTATTACCCTGCAAGGGTGCACAACTTTACTCACACGTACTAACCTCCTCTTAATGCCACTAGTAGTAGCCCTCTTCCTTGGAAGGACAACAGAGAGCGGTTAGACACTACCTTTACCTTGCTTTTGCCGGGACCATGAGTCATGCCCTAAGGTGATGCTGCCGTAATATGACAAGTCCCAAAGTTGGTCCCTAGAGATGTGCACAGGGTTCAAGATTACGAAGGTCGTGCCTCACTTATTCCCGGCCACGCTTACCTACCTGTATGAATGCACCTCCTTCACCGCCTTCGAGAACAGCCAGAATGCATATGTCGAATGGAACGCCCGAACTATGTGACTCATGGAATCTACTAGGCAAGTTAGTTGGTCTAGGGGGTTTCCAGGTGTAGGGGTTCGTAGCATGGAAAACAAAATTTTTCTATCGCATACAAACAAACAAGCCAAGATCTATCTACTAGATTGTAGCAACGAGTCGATAGTGGAACTCACCCTCGAAGATTCCAAAGCGGTTAACGAGAGCAGATTCTCGTGGGTGATGTAGTCGTACTCTTTCCGATCTCAAGATCGCGTAGACGATCCTTCCGGCGCCACGTTCCAGCAGCGCTCCCGCAGTCGGTCACACGTTCGGTACTCGACGAAGACCTTCCTCTCCCTTGTTCCAGCAGGCAGCGGAGGTTGTAGCACTCTCCTCGCGATTCCGGCAGCACAACGGCGTGGTACCGGAAGTAGAGGGGAGATCCCGCAGGGCTTTGCCTTAAGCCGGTGCGAGTATGGTGGAGCTTATGAGAGAGGCTATTAGTGGTCTAGTATTTAGACACACCAATTAGAGGGCTCTAAACCAATTAGAAGGCTCTAAACCGAAATAGCTCTAAACCGGGGTTTAGGTCTAGGGTTTAGATTAGAGGATAGGAACTTATGTGTGCTAGGAGGGAGCCCTGCCCCTCCTTATATAGGTGGGAGGGCTGGCCGGCCAAGGGGAGGAGAGTCCCTCCCCAAGTCGGCTTGGTGGGGCGCCGGCCAAGGGAGGAACCCTCCTCCAATTCGGCCTCCACCAATCCTCCTCTCTTCCCACTTCCCAAAATTGCCGTTTGACTTTCAAACTAGCCGTTTGACTTTTCAATTTAGGATTTAAATAAACCCTTTATTTTGGACAGCGAGAACACTTAGTATATGATGCAATCATTCCAATATGTAATGACACATTCATGTACCCTTCCCCCTCCGGAGTGCCGGACATTCCGGGACCTTCTAGAATGTTCCTGATGAAAACACCGGAACCATTCCCCAACTCCGAAACGGGACTTTCCTTATATGAATCTTATTCTCCGGACCATTCCGGATCTCCTCGTGATATCCCGGATCCCATCCGAGACTCCGAACAACATTCGGTCTCTTTCTCATAATACCATAACTACTCAAACAACGTCGAATCCTTAAGTGTGTCTCCCTACGGTTCGTGAATTATGCGGACATGATCGAGACACTTCTCCGATCAATAACCAATAGAGGAATCTGGAAATTCATATGGCTCCCACATATTTCTACGATTACTTTGCGATCGAATGAACCACTTACATACGATACCAATTTCCCTTTGTCTCACGATATGTTACTTATCCGAGGTTATGATCGTCGGTATCTCTGCATACCTAGTTCAACCTCGTTACTGATAAGTACTCTTTTCTCGTTCCCGTGATATGTGATCCCTTGTGACCAAGTCACATGCTTGCAAGCCAATTGGATGACATTTCACCGAGAGGGCCCAGAGTATATCTATCCGTCATATGGATGGACAAATCCCACTCTTGATCCATGTGTTTCAACCAATACTTTCCGAACACTCAATGCCACTTTTATAGCCACCCTGTTACGGTGTGGTGTTTGATGTCATCAAAGCATCCATCCGGTAAAGGTGATATGCATGATCTCATGGTCGAAGGAATTAGGTTACTATGTATCAGAAAGCATATAGCAATTGAACTATTGAAATGACTTGATCTTTATGCTACGCTTATCTATAGGAGTATGTCCATCACATCATTCTCCTAATGATATGACCCTGTTGTTAATAACATCTCTATGTTCATGATCAGGAAACAATGATCATATATTAACCAACAAGCTAGTTTAACAAGAGGCTTTACTAGGGACTCTTTTATGTTTACAAATCACACAAGTATTAATGTTTCCTGTTAATACAATTATAGCATGGTATGTAAACATTTATCATAAATACGAAGATATGATAATAACCACTTTATTATTGCCTCTTGGGTATATCTCCAACAGTCTCCCACTTGCACTAGAGTCAATAATCTAGTTTCGAACCTTTGTGTATATAACACCTATGGCTTTCCGGTGTTGTATGTACACGATTGCTAGTGGTCAACTGATCTCCGGATCTGACACTTCCAGGTCCGTGTGTAATTGCATGTCTTTGCGTCTCTACGCATCACTCATTCTCTAATGAGATGGCTTTGTATAAATTTGGTCTTTCGGTGTGACCTTTAGCTCTTTGGGTTTAAAACATGTTGATAATATTGTCGCACAATATATCTTCATAGTATTATCCCACTGTGAACTACACCTAGTTTGATAACAAACTACTTGACACAAATGCCCTCTTTTGCTGCTATAATAGCAGTCATATACTTAGCCTTTTGTTGTAGTATCTGTCACAATGTCTTAACTTTGGAAATCATCCAAATCCATTATGGAACTCACTTTCCATTATATTGTGCCACCCTTAATTTAGATTGAGATAAACTTAATTTGTACTTTGTGACAAAACTAGTATCAATGTAGTACTCTTACAATGAACTAACCATCTATTTGTCACTTCTACAAATATTATACTCTTAGTTCTTTCAAAAAGATCATAAGAATATCCTTACTATTGTCCAATGATCATCTTACGAATCATTCTGGTATATGCTCACAACATTTAGAGCATAGGACATATCTGGATTTGTACATATCACAGTATGATTGATATAAATACTTTTTGTGATTTCATACATCAAGTATCAATCTATACTTGATTATTCGTTTCACTTTACCAAATGTCAATACACTTGAATATATCATCAACATTGAACTCATTCAATCCTTTCTGTGCGACAAGAACCTCTCTTGTAGTTTCTATATTGAACTCATTCAATATCTTGTCTATGTACTTCTGGCACAACCATATTAGCGTCTATTGATGCCAAATATTTGGGTTTTGCCTAAGTCTTTCATCGGGATGAAATTCTTAATATGTGTTAATAAAATATACATTATTTCCAATCAACAATATGTCTTCCACATAATGTATTAGAAACATGTCTTAGCGCTCCCACTTAATTTCTTGCACATGCAAGCATCTTCATTGTCTCTGATGAAATTAAACCCTTTTAACAGTTTCATCATAGTGAAGATTCCAACTCCGCTATGCTCACTCTAACCATTGAAGTTTGCATATGCTTTTAGCATCCTTTGAATTAACAAAACCCTATGGACCGTGTTATGCACATGTCCTAGGTAACGATTCTATTAGAAGAACTTGTTTTGTTTATTCAACTACCATATAACAAATTATATGTAGTGGTTGCTACATTAATCCGTCTAGACTAAATATCACTATGACAGATCAAATCTTGTCATAGTCAACCTTTGAACATTGTTGTGAACTCTTTCTCAACATGTCGACTATTTCATAGATGTAAAACATCCATGTCTATTTCTTTATAGATCCAGACACAACTGTAAGGTCTTACACCTTTCTCGAGGGTCCTTCAAGTTCAAAACTTGATTTCTCGTGTATGGAACTATCACGGATTTTATGGCTTCAAGCCATTTGACGGAGTCAGGGCCCATCATCGCTTCTTTGCATGTAGTCGGTTCATTATTCTTAAATAATGATTCAACCCTCAAATCTTGGTATTTGATTGTTTACCCGATCTACTTGTTTCAATAGGAACTTAGATCTCCGTGACCACAACATTTGAGGCACGTGAGCCATGAGCATTGTTGCCGCCTCCGGAACACTTTTCGGCGCTTCGCAACTTTGCACATACAGCTAAGGTTCTTTTAACCTTATCAAAGTTCTATTGTCCTCCCACTTAACTTTTCACGAAAAATTCCTTCCAAAAGAAACTTGACGTTCTAAGCAACAAACACTTTTGTCTCCGGTGTTTATGGAGGAATACTTAATAGTCATACAAAGACAGGTTCATCCGACTTTGGTTGCAAAACATCTTTCTTATGCATAGCATACCAATGTTTAAGAAAGGACAACTTGGGTTTTATCCCAAACCATAACTTTATATGGTGTCATTTCAACGGATTACGATGGAGCTCTTTTCAGTGGAAAAACGGTAATCCCTAAAGCTTTTAATCTTTAAAATATAATGGCAGTTTTATAAATTATACCTTTGATCTTACCATGTCAAACAAGGTTTAATTACATATCTCGAACGCTCCATACACTTATGGTGTTTCGGGAAAATGCAAATCCACGGAACGATTCCTTAAATCTTAGGTATTATGCTAAACTTGTAACTCAAATATCTTCCTTTATGATCTTATCATAAACTATTTATATTCTTGTTACAATGATTTTGCATTTCATCTTGAAAGTCTTTGAACTCTTCAAATATTTCACACTTCATCCTTATTAAGTAAATATTCATATATTCACTCAAATTTTCGGAGAAAGCATATGAAGTTGAAATCCATCGCTCTTGACTACACATAATGGATTTCATACAACAATATGTACAAGTTCCAATAAGCTAGTCATTCGTTCCCTTTTGGCCTATGAACGAAGTTTTAATTATCTCTAGGAAAGTTTCACAAGCGTCATTTGATCAAAAATCAGAAGACTCCAAAATTCCATCCACATGGAGTTTCTTCATGTTATCTTTCCAATATAATTCAAACAGCGATGTCACTTCCTAAGTGATCTTTCAATCAATTTGTCTTTCGACATTTTAGCACTAGTTTTATGGATGTGATTTCTCCAACGAGATTTGTGAATCATCCATCTTTTATGGATTACGGAAATTATTTGAACAACCCTTTTGTTCTCATAATACCTGATAAAACAAATCTTGAAGGCAAGCTTTGATGTTTAACGAGCAACACAATAACCCTTTATTTTGTTCTCGATGAACATCATCACATATTCTTTTGCTAGTTACTTAGGCCATTGTAGTTCATGAATTGTGTTGTTTCGTATGACGATTCACACCAACAAATTCAGTATCAAATACTGAAGAACCACATTGTTTAATAAGCAAAGAATATTTCCATACCATGTATATCATCTATATACTTAAACTGAACAATTCTAGTCTTTTCTTTTCTGCCATATATTTATGATATTCTCTTTCAATATTTCCTTTTCTGTTTGAAAGAATCTATCAACATCAATAGTGGAGTCATACATATGACATATAGTCCAAAGTGTGTATAATTAAATACCAATGTCTTTGGACTTGCACTTTGAAGTAGATCACCATCATCAAATGTTTGGTATTCTTTCAAATTCCTTTCTTTAGTAATCTCTTGGTGTAGTAAACATTTTACATACATCAAATATTCACCCTTATCATGGAATCATCCATGATCAAGCTACTTTTAGCTTATAACGATGAATTATGAGTATAATGTTGCTATCCAAAACCTTTTGGAGGATTAGGACAACAAGTGTCTCCAACCTTTTTGCAAACTCTCATCAAATATGAGAACATGACTTTTGCCATATTATACTCTATCATGTTGCAACCAAAACTTCGTTTCAGATATCACAATATCTTCCACACATCATGGTTTCTGAAACAACTCTTTCAGATCCTAGATAACCTTGATATTAAGAGAATCCTTTGAATATCAAGAATCATGGAGACAAACATGATACTTATATACTAACATTTGGAATTGTTACTCTTGATTTAATACTAATTATTAAACTTCATGGAGTAACCGGAACTTACTGAAAGTTTGCAATAGGACTTTTAAACTTTAGATTAACACTTCAAAACAATACGATACCAGTTCGTAAAGTAACTAACCAGAATTCTATAGTTCTATCATCTCAATTATAACTAAGCGCAAGGTGGTAAACGGATGCCAATGACTACAACAACTATGCAAATTCACTTTGATTTAGTTTATGATAAATTGAGTTCTAATTAATAATTAAATTAATCTAGGTGAACTCCCACTCAAAACAATATCCCTCACATTGTTTTAGTGATCACACGAACCAAATCCACCACATCAAAACCGATCATCACGAGAGTTGATGTAGCTTCAATGGCGAACAATCAACATGTTCATCATATCTACTATATGACTCATGCTTTACCTTTCGGTGATCCGTGTTCCTGAGGCCATGTCTGTACATGCTAGGCTCGTCAAGATCAAACCTTAGCTACCGCATAAGCAAATCTGGCTTGCTTACGTTGTATTCACCCGCGGAATCAAAGACACCCGATCATCACGTGGTGCTTCGAAGTAGCAAGCTTTGGCAACGGTGCATACTAAGGGTGAACACTTTAGAACTTGAAATTTATGTGTATGAGGGATCATCTTATAATGCTACCGTCGTCTACTAAGCAATACAAGATGCATAAAGGATTAACATCACATGCAATTCATAATATGTGATATGATATGGCCTTTCTTCTTTGTGCTTTCGATCTCCATCTTCAAGCACGAACATGATCTCCATCATCACCGGCATAGCATCAAGGTCAATGATGCTTCTTCATGGTTGTCGTCCACCAGCATCAACTATTACAACTATTTTGAATAGACACGCAGGTCTTAACAGAAATTAAAGACAACCATATGACTCCTGCCGGTTGCCAACTTACAATAAGGAACATTGCATACATCAAATATAATCACAATCATGGCCATATCACATCACTGCACACCCCTGCAAAACAAAGTTAGACGTCTCTACTTTCTTTGCATGTTTTACGTGGTTTGGGGCTTTCAATAAGTGTCGTTCTAACTTACGAACAAGAACCACAACATTGATACTAGTATTGTTAATCACCCGTTGTAAATTGGATCTTAACTATGCTAGGAGAAACAGGCACCCGCAAAGCCACTTATGCAATACAAGTTGCATGTCAAGCGTGGAGCAAGTCTCATGAACGATGTCATGTAAGGTTAGCCCGGGCCGCTTCATCCCAACATACCGCAAGATACAAAGTACACAAGAAGCAATCGACAATAAAAGCATCAACGCCCACAATGACCATTGTGTTCTACTCGTGCAACAGATCTACATATAGACACGGCTCTGATACCACTGTAGGGGTTCGTAGCATGGAAAACAAAATTTTTCTATCGCATACAAACAAACAAGCCAAGATCTATCTACTAGATTGTAGCAACGAGTCGATAGTGGAACTCACCCTCGAAGATTCCAAAGCGGTTAACGAGAGCAGATTCTCGTGGGTGATGTAGTCGTACTCTTTCCGATCTCAAGATCGCGTAGACGATCCTTCCGGCGCCACGTTCCAGCAGCGCTCCCGCAGTCGGTCACACGTTCGGTACTCGACGAAGACCTTCCTCTCCCTTGTTCCAGCAGGCAGCGGAGGTTGTAGCACTCTCCTCGCGATTCCGGCAGCACAACGGCGTGGTACCGGAAGTAGAGGGGAGATCCCGCAGGGCTTTGCCTTAAGCCGGTGCGAGTATGGTGGAGCTTATGAGAGAGGCTATTAGTGGTCTAGTATTTAGACACACCAATTAGAGGGCTCTAAACCAATTAGAAGGCTCTAAACCGAAATAGCTCTAAACCGGGGTTTAGGTCTAGGGTTTAGATTAGAGGATAGGAACTTATGTGTGCTAGGAGGGAGCCCTGCCCCTCCTTATATAGGTGGGAGGGCTGGCCGGCCAAGGGGAGGAGAGTCCCTCCCCAAGTCGGCTTGGTGGGGCGCCGGCCAAGGGAGGAACCCTCCTCCAATTCGGCCTCCACCAATCCTCCTCTCTTCCCACTTCCCAAAATTGCCGTTTGACTTTCAAACTAGCCGTTTGACTTTTCAATTTAGGATTTAAATAAACCCTTTATTTTGGACAGCGAGAACACTTAGTATATGATGCAATCATTCCAATATGTAATGACACATTCATGTACCCTTCCCCCTCCGGAGTGCCGGACATTCCGGGACCTTCTAGAATGTTCCTGATGAAAACACCGGAACCATTCCCCAACTCCGAAACGGGACTTTCCTTATATGAATCTTATTCTCCGGACCATTCCGGATCTCCTCGTGATATCCCGGATCCCATCCGAGACTCCGAACAACATTCGGTCTCTTTCTCATAATACCATAACTACTCAAACAACGTCGAATCCTTAAGTGTGTCTCCCTACGGTTCGTGAATTATGCGGACATGATCGAGACACTTCTCCGATCAATAACCAATAGAGGAATCTGGAAATTCATATGGCTCCCACATATTTCTACGATTACTTTGCGATCGAATGAACCACTTACATACGATACCAATTTCCCTTTGTCTCACGATATGTTACTTATCCGAGGTTATGATCGTCGGTATCTCTGCATACCTAGTTCAACCTCGTTACTGATAAGTACTCTTTTCTCGTTCCCGTGATATGTGATCCCTTGTGACCAAGTCACATGCTTGCAAGCCAATTGGATGACATTTCACCGAGAGGGCCCAGAGTATATCTATCCGTCATATGGATGGACAAATCCCACTCTTGATCCATGTGTTTCAACCAATACTTTCCGAACACTCAATGCCACTTTTATAGCCACCCTGTTACGGTGTGGTGTTTGATGTCATCAAAGCATCCATCCGGTAAAGGTGATATGCATGATCTCATGGTCGAAGGAATTAGGTTACTATGTATCAGAAAGCATATAGCAATTGAACTATTGAAATGACTTGATCTTTATGCTACGCTTATCTATAGGAGTATGTCCATCACATCATTCTCCTAATGATATGACCCTGTTGTTAATAACATCTCTATGTTCATGATCAGGAAACAATGATCATATATTAACCAACAAGCTAGTTTAACAAGAGGCTTTACTAGGGACTCTTTTATGTTTACAAATCACACAAGTATTAATGTTTCCTGTTAATACAATTATAGCATGGTATGTAAACATTTATCATAAATACGAAGATATGATAATAACCACTTTATTATTGCCTCTTGGGTATATCTCCAACACCAGGCCCCCGTGTGGCTATATGCTCTTCTTAGTTCAAGAGGCAAGAACTAGGTTCCTAGTAGTGGCAAGTATGAGACTACAAAAACCACAACCCAACGTGGCCTATCATACAAGCCTTAGCATGTTTAACTTTCGTCTCTGATCGTACCACGTCCACCTATCCAATTAGGTTAATTCGTAGCTCTGATTCATCAAACGGATGGACCAGTGGTAATAGCTAAGCATGGCTAAGTGCAATAGATATAATAGCTCTAGCGAAGCTCATAAGTCAAACCCTAGTTATGTTAGGAGCAGTGGATCAGGAAATATAGGCTACAACGGTAACATGCATAATATAGGATTATTGTATCTATCGATAAAAGACTTTGGAATCGTAAGCACCTAGTAAGAATGAAATACTTTGAAATCATAGGATTATATTATGTGTGGGGTTTTGCTTGCCTTTGCCTCTTGATACTCAGATATAGAACTTCAGGTTCATTTTCTTGGCGTCATTTGTCGATAACCTTCATTGGTGTTGATCTCGGTCCTCAATCTTGGACTTGATCTCGTTGCTCACATTAACTCCGAGGTCTACCGAGAAGAAGCAGGAACACCAGAAAGGAAAGCAACAATCAACACATGGCATTGATGCAATGCTCAAGCAAGGATGATGATATGACAAGTTAAATTGTATTGAACATCACCCTAAAGCATTCTTGGTCATTTTAAACAGGGTCCAAAGGGTGAAAACCCTAGTTCTGGGTGAACCTCGGAATCACCTACGGGGTTCAATTTATTCTTCTAATTAAACTTGTCATGTAAGTGGATTAACAATGCATTATTATGAGTCTATTGTGTAGATCCCATTTTTCTGAACATTTTGATATATTATTTGTATTTGTCTGACTTAAAATGAATTAGTTATGATTTTCCCATTTTAAATCAATTTTAAATCATTTTTAAAACAATTAAACAATTTTGGAATATTAAATTAATTTACAACCTGGGCCCACATGTCATATATTTAACAATTTCAGAAAACATTTATGAAAAATATTAAAATGTTGATAGGTGTGGCCCACAGGGATATTTATTAATTCTAGAAAACAATTTACACAACATTAAAAAAAGAAAAGATGTACTGCCTCATGCTGACGTCATCAATGGAGGACCTCTCGGATCAAGCTCGGGTCGGGTGGTTGGGAGCATGTGGGGTTGCGGGAGCAGGGGCATGCGACGCAATGCTTCACGCTAAGCAGGAAAGTAGCGGCGCCGCTTGGCTTTGGTCGCTGGAGCTGCGCACACGACGGTGGCTGGCTGCAGGGCTTGCAGCTGCACGGGGCAGGCTCGACTGGGGGGAGAGGAAGACAACGAAGAGACCCACGAGGGCCAGTAGCTCACCAAGAAGCTAGAGGAGGGGTCGGGGAAGGCTCACGAGTTCGACAACAACAATAATCACCGGCGGTGAGCTTCAGACAATCAAGGTCATGAGCTGCGGTAGGGAACACTCCAGCCCGATTCCTTCGGTGAGTCGGACGAGGATGAAGAGGCGATGATGATAGCATGCTCGGTGAATCTTGGAGGGGCTGAGAACGGCAGTGCATGTCAATGATTCATTTGCCTGTTCTTATCCTCTCGTCCAACGGGGGCGGGCATCGTAGTACGAGGGATATCGACGCGAGGCGGCTGACACGCAGGAGATTCTCTAGCGCTCGGGGAAGAAGAAAGAATAAGAACGGCGAAGAGGTACGAGCCGAGTCTGGGCCACGTGTGGGCTAGGTGGGCCGATAGCTGCTGCGCGCGCGGGGAGAAACAGGCGAGGGAGATGGCTGCTGGGCTGGTTTGCTGCTGGCTGAACATTTTTTCTTGTAGAACAGTTTTCCAATTATGTTTTCTATTTCTTTGTTTTTAGTTTCAAACTCTTTTCTATTTTGAACATTTTGAAAATACCAGAGGGTTTTGTAAAACTATTCAAATATTGTGAGGCCCTTTTAATCCATTTGGGCTCCAACATTTTGGTAGTTTTCAAATAATCAAAACCATTTTGAATTGATTTGAGAGAGGGAGGAAACTAGGGATGTAGGGTTTTCTTCTTTGTCTTAATGCAAGATTTATAAAACCTTGATATGCATGATATGCTCATGATGCACAATCAAACCCTAAATACTATTAGTAGAACTAGGGGTGTTACATATGTGAGTAGGCAAGCAAACCGTATGGTAGTTGATACTCCTCTTGGTATATTTTTATTGACTTTAATGATTCATTTGCCTGTTACCAAAACCATGGTCAGTGCATCAATTAAGGCTTTAAACTTGGTGGCTCCTTATTGTCCTCTGGTTGTACTAGCTCCTCTTTGATATCGGCCATGTCACTCGAGGGATGCCTATTCACTAGCAAACAAGTTCATGTCTATGAGTTGTCAAGGTCATGTTATTTAGGCCCTTAAATAATATAACAGTTATTAGTCATACATAGAAAGTCATTCGCAAATAGAATAATTACAAAAATAATCACAAATATATGAATGTAAGATAATCACAACACATATCACCAATTCCCTACATATACCATGCCTACGTGGATTTACTTCCACATGAGAGGGGAATAACACAATGAGATTATAATAATGTAAATGGAGTTCATCTCAATATTACTGTAGAGAATCAAGATAAAGTTGGAGATAGAATCAAATACAAACTCAAATAGGAATAGAGGTTCGAATCCCTAACCTTACAGATGTGAATATCTCTCTCTTAGTACAAGTGAGAATTGTGGAGTAAAAATGAGGATCTGGAGGTTAGGGATCTTTGGAAAAGTTGATGGAATTCTTCTTCTCACTCATATCTGACCTCCTCTCTTTTGGGTTGTTTTGTGGCGGCTGTGTGTGCAATTCATCCTATCCTCCTTCACGAAAAGTGGTTGGCTCGATAAATAGAAGCCAATGGCACCTGGTACGAGTGGCCGGTACGGGTGAGGCCTGCTCGTACTGGTGGTCGTTAACACCTATGTGCACCCCGGATAAAAAACAATTGAAGATTTGCTTGTTTCGGTATAAATGGCTCATAAATGTCCTGGGATCTTTCAATAAGTGTTCAATACCAAAAATATACATTATAGAATAAGATTTCTCTACATTGCGATATTAGTGTTAGTTGAAAGGAAAAATTCTAATGAAACCTGATGAAAATCAATAGAAAACCCAGGTAAAGAGTGTTAATATTTGGAGTTATCAATCGACCTCTTACAACTGTATGATCAGATTTTCCTCCCGACAACTACACCTTGGGTTCGCAATATTTTCCTATTTTCTCGATGTTCTATTCACATACATTTTTTCCATAGCCGGTCTGACTAACTCTTATAATCAATGTTTTGTTTGAATGTCGTGCCCCTAGGTGGTGAAAAGAGGGGTCTAGTATATATACCGAGTGAGAGTTTTAAAAATTGCAAGTTATTGCTAAGAATTTGTATACCAGAAAATTTGGCCCCTGTTTGAAAACATTAAAATAAGATAAATAAAAAATAAAAGTCTTTCGCGAGGCGGCCTCTTACGTATATTACTTGCCATGAAAAATAAGAAACATGTATTTTGACAACTTTTATAAAACTATCTTGCCGCTTCACAATATTGGCCTCCCATGTATGAACATTCCTAGGTATCAACCTAACGACCATGGTAATTTCCATGTCGACGTCATAGTTTATGAAAAATTTCCCACTTTTGGAAAACATGTGCATCTAGGTGTAGTAAACAATATTGTTGGTGGGATTTCCAATAGCTGGGAAAAAATATTTCAAATCTTCATGTGACAGGAATGTTTTTACGTAAATAAAGTACGAAGAATATGATTCAGGATGCCACAAGCCTAATTTTCACACATTATGGACCATATTTTACAATTACCAAGTTCGATGAGTTTTCAATTTTCCTAGGTAAATTCTCCCACTTAATTAAATGATATTATGTCTATTTATCGAAACTAGGTCAAAATTGTACTACAATTAATTAGCAAATTGATTTTAATGTTTTAAAAAATCAATGTATAATAAAACAAACTAGAGTTTTAAAAGATTCAACTTCTTGTTAAGAATTTGCATGCTATCAAATTTGACTATATTTTGATAACAATAAAATAAAATAAATAAAAATGTAAAAAACAAACGAATTATTTATGGCATCCTATCATGTGTACTATTTGGAGTGAAAACTATAAACATGAGATATATCAACTTCTGAAAAAGTATCTTCACAACACTGTTCTATCATGTATAAACATTCTTGGGTTTCAACCGGAGCAACCATCATCATGGACTTGTTGACATCATTGTTTATGATATATTCAAACATTTGGTAGATGGTTTGTAACAACTCAAAAGATTTGGCCCTCGACACTTTTTGAGATTTTTCCCACAATGGCCTTGAATTTGAATTGTTTTAATAATTTTCATTTGGATGTTATGAATCTCTTAGTTTCTTGCACTTGGCCAAGGAAAGATTTGTGACACCCCTCTTTCAGTAGCCTTGTTTATGTGCTCAAAGTACAAAAAAATAGGGGGAACAAAAACTTTTTCTTTCTTAGTGGTGAACCAGTTGTTTGATTGTTTGTGCTTATGTTTCTGACTGTGAGGTAGTTAAGATACTTTCCTACCTTCCCATCAATTGCAAAAGCTATTTAACAAAATATAATGTCTTAACTTACCTTATATATTTCCAAATGTTCTGGAGTTTCAAAACAAGAGGCAAGATGCCTTTGCAACAACAAATATTTTCTTATCTTCTGTTGACAAAATTATGGAGATCTATATGATACTATCTCTGTATGTTTTCAAGACAGAACCTTACAAATATCCTTACCTCTAATCCTTCCAAAATCTTTTATAAAGCTATTTGTTTCCTGCTCTTGGTAGAAGTGCCAAGGGAATCTCACCTTCGTCAAAACACAAACCTCTCAAAGCATCTCCTCTTTAGACCTTGAGTAATACTTGTGTGTGTTGGCGGTATTCCGGAGGTGTTTGTATGAATTTCCTTGATTTGCTGTCTTCAAACTTGATTGTATTGAATTGTTGGATTATGATTTAGTATGATATGATCTAGGAGCTCCACCCTAGTAACCAAATCACACTATTAATACACCTCCAAAAACTCATTGTGTTGACTGGAAACCATTTCCCTCAGCACTCCTCAAAACTTGGATGGATCATAGCATCTATCTTACAACCAATCACATTCATCAAACGTTGTTAAGCAAGACTAGGATAGATGATGATACTAATACCCCACATTAACTCTCTGTAGAGCAAATCATCAGAACACTAGTTGGAAGAACATATTCATCCTTGCTATCAAGTTCATTTATTGGATCCCTAATCAAGACCTTTATCTCTATATCTTTTTTTTGAAAGAACCTTTATCTCTATATCTAAGGTGTACCTATGCTATCCTCTTACTTGTGATGTACTCTTTCATCACCCATAGTTGCTTCGGATCAAGGAACCCATCTACCAAGTTTCCCAAGCTTGTCTTTATCTCTAGTCATTAACTTGACCATCTAATTCCTTAACAATATTAGTTTTGAGCTAATTCTTTTTAGTAGCTTCCAAATCAATGGAGGCCAACTCAATGCACGTTACCTTTCTACTCAATCTAGTCATCAACCATATTAACTCAATGGTGTGTTTCAAATCCTAGAATCCATCAATTCCTTTTAATCTTGTACACAAGACAAAAACCCTAAAATAGTCAAAATTGACTAAGTCTGAATCTGTTATCAGGATCCCATCTTTGAGTCTCTATCTATATTAATTCATGGACCTTTTTGGAAATGGATTCAAACCATCTTGTACACGATTATGTGTACCTGCAAACCCCACTCTTTCCCTTGGCAATATCGTTCTTGGACCCACTTGTCCGATCACCAAAGCTCATCAAACGAAAAATAATAATATGAAGAAATATGATCATATCTTCCTCCCATTCACCCTAAATTCCTTTTAAATCTTTACCAAGGCACCTTTTGACCATCACGGCCTCCCACCTCCCTCTCTATTCATGCATAGTAGCACCTCTCTCCTTTTGTCCTTTAATGCTTGGAAGAGAGAGAGGGAGAGGATTATGCCACTATTTCCTAGCCTAGTTAAAAAAACCTTGAAATTGCAGCCACCCTCCCCCCACTAATCTAGCAAGCATTCATGTCACACGCCATCCTTCCACCCCACATGCCAGCCTCTAAGTCTAGACCTAGATCGCTCTCCCTCTCTTTTCTTTATTGCACCCAAGGTGTAGGGGGGTCACCCTGTCCCTTTTAGGCAAAAACAACGCCCTCCTCTACCTCCCTGATCTAACCCCACCCCCTCCACCTCCTCCCTCGACCAACCAATGTTCGACGCCTCCTCTCCTTGTCCAAAATGGACGAAGTTCATCATGGACCGAAGTCCTTGGGTATTTAGCCCCCTAGACTACCCTGGATCCCCTCTTATGCTCCATTTCACTCCCGTACCGCTCCTCTCTCCACTCCTCAAATCTCAGGAGCTCCCTCTTGCTCTACCAATGAGGAGAAGCAAAAACTCACCCTAGGTATGCAGGCTCTCGGTGGTGTTTTCCACCAATTCAGATCACCTCCGCCCTAGTTCTTTCTATGAATGTCCCTCCCTTGACCAAATATTCCTAAACCTTTCCTCTTTCTTGCACAAGAGCATCCCTGGCATCACCTACGATGAGCTATTGAGGGTGCCCCGCTGTCGCTCGAGTGCGAGCTTGTTGGAGTCACCGTGGTGCGCTGCATCACCTCCGCTAGTCCTCCGTCTCCCTTTGCCCTCAGGTGAGCTTCCCCATGCCATCCCCAACCCTGCTAGGGTTTCGTCAGGGCTACGCCAGTCCAGAGCTGGACGAAAACACTCGTCGTCGATCTCGCTTAGATCAAACAGCCACGCTCTCCCGATAGCGATTCACTCTCCCTCGTCCACTTAACGACGGGGATTTAAATGGCCTCCCGCGTGCAGCGTCGCCTAGATGGGCCAGGTCTTCTTAGTGCGGCCCACTAAACCCTAGATCTGGCCCGTGTTCTCTTTTTCCCTTTATGTTTTCTTATTTCCTAGATCTATTAAATTATCAGTTAGAAATAAATCCAAACAATAAAACTACTTAGTTTTGCCAGATCTAATTATTGACATGTCCCTATATGTTTCCTCAACATGTAGAGCAAGTTCCTTGGCAAAATTAATTTCTATTAATTCCTGGCATTTAATCTACTAAAAAGTGTTCTTTTCAATAATATATTAACATTTAAGATTTTACATCTTCAAATGATGTGAAACCAATTTCTCCTAGTAGCTACCGAGAATAACTATCATGTGGATTTCGTTCCATGCCAAGAGGATCTATATCTTTACTTCTATATCTAATAATAAAGGATGGACTGCTTCTATCAACCAGCATTTTCTGGTCGATTCTGCCCTTAAATCTTAGAAATATTTACCCACTGTGCCACTGGTTAGTCAAACCATGAACAATTCGTTTCCTTCTGTTATGTTTTATCCGATTGGAAACAAGGACTTCCAATCCCCATCCCGTCACTACCTGTCTTCTCGGGCAAGCGGCGCCGGCTCCATCATCCGACGGGAGAAACAGAACGCTGCCCACAGAGCCCTCTGCTCCAGAGATCTGATGTGAAGCCACAACTTCTTCCGCCGTCATCTTTGAGGAGTGCAAGCCGCCTAGGTGCCAGACCTCTACATCTGCTACAACACACGCCAAGACAGTGGAGAGGATGCAGACGGTGGCACCTAGCCTGGGCCTCCGTAAGGAAACCCCACCCACGCTCTCCCCCATCCCCGCATCGTCGGCGTGCTCGCGGACGCAGCTGGCATGGTTGCCGGCTCAACGTCGGTGACGATGCGACCAGGCCTCACGTGACGCCGGCTGGCTCCTCCCCGTCGAGACCTCCTCCGTCCTCCTGCTGCAAGCTTCGCCACAATCCTTATCTGGTGCCCTTGTGAGTATTGACTGACTAGCCCCAAAGGCCCTTCACGTCCTCCTACCCAAGAGAAGGGGAGAAGCCCTCCTCCTACATAGCTATATCCCTATCAACTCAGGTCCTCCGTGAGCTTGGCCGCTGTGCTCCTATATCAAATACAGTTGGTTGGCCGCTGCCCTCCTATACCAAATACAGCTTATATATATCGTGCCTTGCGTAAATGTCAAACTGAATTTAGGAAGGGTTTCAGAATTACAGATATTGCAGGAGGCGTATAAGGAGCAAAAGAGTTACTGTAATATATTTTCTTGTACCTCTACTGAATTTGTTGGTATGCATACCCATCTCACTTGGTGGCGGGCAGGGAGGTCACGACATCCCTATATGGGACGTTTTCTCTTACCCTTTCGTTCGTGGAGTGGAAGCTCCGTGTATTTTTAGTCCTAATGTTTTTTCAAATCCATTTTTTCAGGTATGAATTTAGATATTTTTCATATTTTGTATGCAATGTGCTCATGAACGAGCTTGCCTGGCTGATGTGTTTTGATTGTGGACTGAGATTCATGTTCAAGATGTTGGTCCGGCATCAACCGCGGATCGTAGGGCCCAAAGCCCGACAAGGGCCATTGGCATTGCGCTCTTCCCTAAAGCCATGGTGGTCACGGGCATCGCGGGTCCAACCAAGCCAAAAATATTAAAAAATATTAACCCGTAGCAATGCACGGGTACATGTGCTAGTATAGTAAAAATAACAAAAATCTTCTAGATATAACTTTATAAGTTTCTCTATGTCAAAATATGAAATATGTTGGCTTGGTTCCAACTCTCAATCAACATTTACTATGAAGACTATCAAACCCTAAGTTGGCAGGATTTATTGAGCAACTAATTAATTTAGTGATTTAAACACTACTACATGTAGTTTTTTTACAAAATAAATAACCCCAGGAGTTAAATAAATGTAAAAATAGTGAAACCAAAATCTAGATAAAAGTATTGGTAATGCCTACCAGGAGTCCTTGGTTTCATACCAAAAGGGCATATAGAATAAATCTGAAAAGACAAAGTTTCTTGAAGTAATGACTTTGGAAATTTTCCAAGGGCATTCTTTTAATTATTTTAAAGTGAAACTAACTCCAAGTGAACTAGTACTCAAATACCTTTCTAACCCTAAGAGGAAATAATTATTTGACTTATTGATATTTTATGGTGAAACCACTTTTGGTGTCTTTGTTATTTCAATACCTACCTAATGATATCGTGTTTGTATATTGCTATCATACATGACTTAGTCTTGGCATAAATCACCTTGTTTGAAGGGTGTTTGGTATTTAAATCATAAGGATGGTTTAGGAAGTGCAATTGAAACAAATCTAAATGCTTTAAACTAAACTTTTCAAAACTGACTAGAGTATGTTGATGCCTTGCTCTTTTTCTTGTTGTATTGTACTGGTGGTTGATTGCATTGTGTTGATTGTGTACCCTGCTTGTATGCATGTGTTATCTATGATGACAATAGTTGCGATTGTCTCAAAGTCCAGAAGGACAATATAATTGGTTATTATGGTTTTATAAGAGGAAGTCCAGGGACATATTGCTGGTAATAGGCAAGCCACCTATCAGTTCATAAGCTTGTCCTACTATTTTACGTATGCATGTTTTATCTACCTATTTATGCAAACTGCATTGTTTTATTTTATTGTTATCTATATCTGGTAGTGGCTTGACTCCTCCAAGCTAGTACACCTTGGTACTACTAAGTACAACCCGTGATGAGACCTACTATACCCCTAGTGTTTCTGAAACCCCTTTTAGCCATAGCAAAAATTTAGGTTGGGAAACCCTCGGAAAGTTTACCAGAAAAGGTTTTATGGTAAAACCATCATAAGGGTGGCCTTACTGAGAGGAGATTTGAGAAATGAAAAGGTATTGTTTTACAATTGGTACTAAAGGAAGAGGAGGAAAATGGTTTAAGAAAACACACCCGGTTCTATGTACTTTGCTAGAACAACTAGACCGTGCAACCACATTACCCTAGAATTGGATAGGGCTTGACTTGATGTTTGTTTACTCTTGTATGGGATGCCTCACAACTACTTGTAAGGGATCATATCCCTCGAATGCCAGGTCTCTCCATGGTAAAGGGCCAGTTGTTAGTAACCATGATCTGGGTTGTTGTGAACTACCTTCGGGCATAGCCGGGCAATACTATGAGCCTCTCATTGAAAGCGCACACTTTGTATAGTGGAAAACACGCTCTGGATGGTCCTTGGTACCCGAAGTCCCGGTGTTGAGAGGAAAACTCGTAGGGTAGGCGCTTATACTGGAGTGGCATCCTGAGAGTCTTGATCGGTTACTCGACCCGCGATCCATGCGAGATGAGGATAGGGTACCCGGATGGTGTGGGTAAAGTGTTCAACCTTTGCAGAGTGTAAATCTATTCGAATAGCGGTATACGTGGTCATGTATGGTTGGAAAGACTGCTTCTTAGCGGTGTTGGTTTTGTTTTTAGGAAGGTTTTGAGAAAGCAAAGGTTTTGTAAATAATGTGGTCATGGTATGACCACCGAGGAAGGTGATTTGGTCATGGGATGACCACTGAGCAAGTGTTGTGATCATGGGATGGTCACGGAGGAAGGTGCCCGGTCATGGGATGACTAGGAAGTAAGAAATTGGGTGACACTAGTCCTAGTGGTTTTCAACATCAAATGTTCCTAAATGTTTTCAAAAGGTTTTTTAACAAAGATATGGAGATGCTATATCTACAAGAGAAATTGGTTTTAGAAAAGAACCTCATATGGAACCCTCCTACTACCACAGCCATATTGCATATCCTTTATTGATACTCTCTTAAGGTGTTTTGCGAGTACATTCAAACATACTCACTAGCATTGTCCCTGGCAAATTACTTGGTCAGACTTCGAGAAGGATGGAGAATAAGAAGGAAATACATTCATGACTATGTGAGCTAGGACTTTCTCCTAGTTAGCCGCCTATAGGGTTAATGCAATGACTTGGGATCTATGCTTGATGAACTTCCACTTTTGATAACTAGAGTACCCGACGGGAATCATGTAAGGTATATCCATAATGGTATTATTGTAAGTCTTACTCATTATGTTTCAGATGTTGTAATGATACTTGTCGGTTATGTGCCATGATAGACTGAGCACGAGATCATGGTGGTATGCATAAAGGGATTCTCGGATGGCTAATCCGAGGCACGGAAAGATTGGGGAAAACATTATTTGGCAAACTTGTTCCTCATGTCAAGATACACCTACACAAATTTTTCCAAGACCAGAATAATTGCATAAATATTTATTTTAAGTTATTTAAGAAAATCCGTTTTCTTGAGCTTAGAAAGGAACCACCCTTTTTATTGCCCATAAAAATCACCCAAATTTTGAGTAGGATTCTCACCTCATGTGGAACCCTATTATGTAAAAAATATCCCCTAGGTTGCTCTAAATTTTTTGGACATTTATGCCCTCTGTTTTCAACACAAAACCTAAGAAAATTTGGAAAACCATTTCAAATTTGTGTAAACCTTGGGCTGTTATTTTTCCTAGAAGACAGCTTCCTGGAATTAATACTATCTTGCCCAAACTAAAAATCCCCAATTTCAGCATAACTATTTTTTGGAAATTTCTATATAGACCAAGTTTTGAATTTTCAAAAACTACAGAAAGAGAAAAGGTAGAGCGTTGCATTTGGCATGCATTGCAAAACATTTCAACTTTCTGGTGCATCACAACGCTAGCACATCCGCCTCACTGTCGTTGGCATGCTCTAGCACGATGACCACTAAGCGGCGGCGTCACCCGTTTATAGTCACCGGTGCGCAAGTCCCACCCACAACCAAGATAGGCCCCACCTCGCGCCCACACATCCTCATCCAACCTGTAGACCACTAGAGCCCACACCATCGCCGTCACTGAGCTTGTCCTTTCTGCATATTCCCAGGTCGAATTCTCCCCGTGGAAGCACACATCCCCAAATTAAAATGATCATGAAAACCGCCACAACCTAAGCTACCCCTAGGTAGTCTCAACCCCGCCACTCGAGCCCTAGTTCATCATTCCCGATGATGCCATAGAAGCTCACCGCTGAAGAGGTTGACCTAGGCCATGATTCCGACCACCCCTCATCATGTGGTTAGGATCGTTAGAGTTTCCTCGATGCCCTCTCTCGCCCTCTAACCACAGACACGACCGTCGTGAACCATAGCTTTCCGGAGACAATGGTGAGTCATCGGAAACCTAAACAAAGATCTAAAGCAGGACTTGTAAATCAGATATCGATTCATCAGTTAAAGTGTTGGTGGGACCGTGTTGTCAGGTTCAAATGCCTAACAAAACTAGTTTTAAACTGAGATTGATCCTAGGGGGTTCATTATAAGGTGATTTTCTCATAGTAGGAAACTCCAAATGAATTGATTCTTTTTCTGGTGGAAAGATAGTTAAAAATCTATTAAATGTAACTGGTTTTACCATTTATTGAGGTGCCTTGCCAAGTTTATGATTTATTGCTCTCAAGCAAGGTTTTGATCAAGTTTTAATATTTTCTTGATAGATTTGAATGCATATCAAGGAGAGGATTTTTCCCAAGATACGTACCAACCCACTAAAGGCAAGCCATGAACCAACCTTTCACAAGTCGGGAATAATCCCTCTCGAACATAAAAACCAAAAATATTTTCTGCATTGCATGCATGTGCCATGGTCACTTGAGTGGTTTAAACAACACTAACTATGCCATGCTTTGTTTGGTTCCTATGAGTGTTTTCTTCTTCCTCTTTATCGGGGATAGGTGCGCACGAATGTCGGCCAACAACCCCCGGTTTTGGGGTATTTTCCCAAAAAATGAGACGTTCCATTTGGTTCTTCATTTTCCTGGATGACTATCCCCATGTCGTATACCGAGTGGTTGGAGAACTCTCCGCTACCCGTGTTGCGCATCATGAAAAATATGAAGGCTTTGAGGAGACTAAAGTTGCCCCAGAATCTCCACTTCCTTGTTAAAGGCTAGACATAGGTGCCAACGCAAACATGTGTGTGAGCAAAAGGGTCACGTCAAAGACTCCACTAACTATTTCTAGCACCAACAATGTAATGACACACTTAAAGTTGATGGATGTGGTAGAGATACTAAAGCTTGATTAATAAGATAACCACCTTCGTTGACTATATCAAGCCATATGGTGCCACCCACTAAACATATTCATTGCTATAACATTTTTTGTTCAAATGGGGGAACCTTAGATTAGTATCCTCATTTCAGCCTCATTTGATGCCATCCTTGTGGTATGGTTGGGGATTTCATGAGTGTGGTCTCCAGTCGTACGAAGGTTCCGGAGCAAGGCGTTGTACAAAGTAGGAAACGTGTCGGATTCACTTCTGCATAAGACATGATCTTAGGGTCGACTAAGTGGCTATATAGGGAGCACCTTGGTAGCGAGAAAGGCAAGGGGTGGAAGCTTGTGTCACCGCCTCAGTGGTTTTAGTACTTCAATACCGGTGGCATAAGTGGATATTCTAGCAGGCGGATAATTGTTCTGACCTCTCAAGAGTGTATTTTCTAGAATTATCACTGTCCCTGGGTTAAGGGACGATGTTTGGGTCACGGTCACATCATCAATTTGGTTGTGTCGACATAATGGAGAAAGTAAAAGTAAAATATACCAACAAGAAACCATAAGAATCGTTAGCAGGAAGTATGCCATGAGTTTGGTATGCTAGAAGTCATGAGTATGACTAGAAAAGTGGGAAGAACATGTGTAGAGAAAATAGGAACTTTTATCTTCTCACTAAAGGTAAGAAGGTAAGTCAGGCTAATCATCATGCTTGGCCCTAACATCAAACCCCGTACTTACGCCATGCCATGTAACCACCCTTGTGTGTGACTTGTTTGTTTATGTCTTGCGAGTACATTCAAAGTACTCATATAGCAATGTTATTGTCAGACCCTAAAGTCTCCATCTCAGAGCACCTTTTATATACCAACTAGAACCATGTTCGTGGCAGAACCCAGTTTGGCTGAGTCTACCTTCCGCGAACATTTTATGTCTCCTGCTACTACACAAATCTAGATGCCAGGATTAAACAAAAATAATGTATATACTATTGTGTTGTGAATGTTGTGCGATGGGTGCCACCTCCCCACCATGTTATAATATTTAAACATGTCATATTCGAACCATAAATAAGTATTGAGTTTCGTGTGGTTTATCAAGTGCATTATTGCCAGTGTTCTTGGAGTTGGAATATGGACTTACTCGGTCAACTGGACCATGATGCCACATGGGTGCATCTTGGCATAGTAAACAATGTTGCAGGTGGGAGTTTACAACTATTAAGAAAAAATCAATATTCCATGTGATATGAATGTTTTTTATATAAAGAAAGTATGAATAATGTGGGTCGAAATACCTCAAGACTAGTTTTTAGACATAGTAGAACATGCATGTTTTACTTACGATTCCCATGTTCTATGACTCTTCAAGCTTCCTTGTTAACTTTGCCCACTTAAAAGAGTTTATGTCAATTTATCAAAATTTGGTTGAATTTGAAAACAAGTAAGTGGTGGATTGCTTTAAAAGTTTTATAGAAAGAATTTAGGGGTACCCACTAAGAAATCAATATATGAAAAATCACCGAGAGTTTTGAGTAATTCAAATTCATTTTAAGGATTTACAAGCCAACAAATTGGACTCCATTTTGAAAATAATCAAAATAAATAGATAAAAACAAGAAAAACATAAGATTGATGCATATCATACTATGACGTTCACTACTAGCTATGAAAATGATAAATCATGATATTTTTCAAATTTTGGAAAAAAGTAGCTTCACATTATGGCCTATCATGCATGAACATTCTTGGGTTTCAACCCGAACGACCAAGGTCATGGCCATATCGACATCATAGTTTACAATATAGTTCCAACATTCGGTAAATGGGTGCATCATGGTGTAGTAAAGAATGTTGCATGTAGGAGTTTCCTACTATTAGGAAAAACCATTTCAATTTTCCAAGTGATGACGGGAATGTTTTTTGTGTAGATGAAGTACGAAAAGAATGGCTTAGAATGCTACAAGGTCACTTTTCAGACATAGTGGACCATGTTTTACTTACGATTTGAAGGTTTCTACTGAAATTCGCCAACTTAAATGACTTCATGTCAATTCATCAAAATTAGATCAGATTTGAACTACAAGTTAGTGATAAATTGCTCTTACGGTATTACAAAAGAGTTTTAAAGGTACCCACACGGTAGTTTAAGTATCGAGAACGACATAGAGTTCTGATAGAGTCACCTTCTTCCAGAGAATTGGCATGCCGAAAAATTTGACCCTGACTTGAAAACAGTCGAAGCAAATAAAGAAAAAAAATAAGACCAAACGACTTTTGCATGGCGCCATGTAGCGTGTATTACCTACCATGAAAAATGATAAACATGAGTTTTGACAAATTTTTAAAAAATTGCTTCACAAAACTAGTCAATCATGTATGAATATTCTTGGGTTTTAAGCCAAACGATAAAGGTCATGGCCATATCAAAATCATAGTTTATGATAATGTTCCCATATTTGGTACTATGGATCGGTACATCTTGGCATGATAAGAAATATTTCCAATGGGAGTTTTCAAGTATTAGGAAAATAAAAAATTGAATTTTCCAAGTGACGGGAATGTTTATTCTATAAAGCAAGTAGTATGATGAACATGGGTCAAAATGGAAAGGGAAAAACTAAGAGCGATCGAGAAGAGACTATTATAAGCGCAGAGAAAAGAAGGGACACGACACGAGGAGCAATGACGAGGAGTTTAAGGTCTTGTGATGTTAGAGAAAAATTATGATGAGTTCCTATCACGACGTAAAGGGTACACTGTACTAGTACAAGTAAATTTTAGGACATATATATATATATGCATGCAAAAATCTCTCTCCTTTGTTGCCCCTTACCATCCATCCTCCTGTCTCTACAACCCACATGCCAGCTGATCTCTCCCTTCTCTACAACATGGCAGTGCATATGTGTGTGCATTTTGGGTCTAGGAGGTAAAGTGCTAGCAATTAAAAAAATCTGGTTTCTAAAATTTCACTTTCTTCCCAAACATAGCGAGGGAAGGTTATTCAAAAGATCGCCATTCGATGTACTCCTCCTACTAACAAGGGATTATTGATAGGTCCCATCACATTCAATGCACTTCTTCAAGACTTAGTCAGCCTTCTAATATTTTTATACTACTCTGCACTCCAGGTTTTCCACATCACACTATGCGAAGACGAAGCACCACGAACGCCAGCATTCATTAAATAAAAAAGGGATAGAGGTAGCAAACCTACAGCATGTTCGTCCAAAAGTGAGCAACATGTTGCTTTTTTGTGTGAAGCAAGTACTGTAGTAATACACGAAGAGTATGGCTCAACTGTTGGATGGAGGATCCGGACCCGAGTACTTTTCCTTACTTAATGTTTGGGTCCTCTATGATAAATGTATGGACTTGGATGTAATTTTCTATTTCTTGAGGTCCACGTTTAGGCTCGATAGGACCGACATTATAAATATTTGGAACTACTACATTGTGTACCTCTTGCTACATTTCACATCGAAGCCAAATGCACCTTAGTGTCAGATATGTCAAAGGCAATACTGTGGCTACAATGTGCCATCATGCTCCCACCCAAAACAGGTACCCCTGGTGCAAATTTATCTAAAACTTATGGGGACATGATGGGGGCCCCAGCGTTCTGCACAACGTCGCGCGGTTGTGTAGTCGGAATTAGTATGCAGAAGCACATGGGAAGGAAGATATGCCTATTGCGCGATGCTTGCCACCTGAAAATGTGCCTTTATCATAGGCATATATAAATTCCTGCAATAGATGAGAGAGGGGAGGTAGCTTCTACATTTTGTAATGGATGCATTCTTATACGTTAGGTGAGGTTATCTAATGGATGCACATGTAATGGCTGCACATGTAGGGTTATGTAATGTATGATTATACTGTTGAGACACACAAAGATAAACACAACATTTTATATACATGGTGTTCCCAATATCTAGCTGAGGGAGAAGGCCACGATGATTACCACTAGACGCGCATGTGTGAATTATCGATGAAGCGCGTCGATTGATGCAGTGCAATCCCATGATCATCGAATTGCTGGCAAGGAGGAGTGCCATTGGTGGACCGCTAGGTCCGATAGAATGGCTAGAATAAAATGGGTCTAGGGTTTCCAATGCATGGAATGTTGTAACCAAGCCCCTTGGGAATCCTGTGCCCACTATATATGGGGAGTGAAAGTGGTATGCACAAACTCTTGTGGCCCATCCACTAAACGCCTATTTTGGTCACCGCAAGTCGAACTCACTAACCCAGTCCATGTTTGGTTTGGGTCCAACCCGAACAAAGTATGTGACCCCGTAGGCTCATTGTGATTTGGATCTAATTTGAGTCTGACTCATAATTGATCAATCGATAGAGGCTCCTAGAAGAACATGCCGACTCCCAAGTACCATAGAGTCATAATGAAATACCTTTTCCAATGTAGCTTACGCCTAATTCCTTTTGCCTCATGATGTACCTTGTTGCGCTGTAGGCGAATCATCATCATCCTTTAATAGCTCAACTCTCTTATGTTGGGAATATGCCCTAGAGGCAATCATGTATGATGAATTCCCAATGTATTCATAAAGTAATAAAGTTTTCCTTGTATGAACATCAGATATATATCATTGAATACATGATTCAGTTGTGGAACTATATATTCATGTTTGTTCATACTATGTAGCACCCCGGTAAAACCACTACTAGAAAATCGCTTGTTATTTATATTTTGTGCATCATCATGACCGCATGCTCATGTCATCATGCGACATTGCATTTGAGCATCGTCATGTCATCATGCATGGTTTGGCAAAAACTATTTTCTAAAAGCCTAGTTTTGTTTTCTAATTATTCCCCTTCTTTATTTCAAATCAAATCCTGGTCTATTTTAGATCTTTGGTTTGACTAAAAACTATTTACAAATGTCTATTAAAAATATTTTAAATAAAATGTTTTGACCAGGGGAGGCAGCCCAGCCCATAGGCCAGGCCACCTACCACCCTAGTCGGCCCAACCCGTTAACCCGACCAAACCCTAAAAACCTAAACCACCACAACCGGCTACCCCTCCATCCCGCCTAGTCCCTACCCCACGCGCAGCGTACATGCTAGCGCTCCCCTAGCCACGCGACTGTGACACACGCTCGTCACAGCGTGCTCTACGCGTCGTTCCACCCCAGCCCCACCCAGCGGACCCCACCATCCCACTACGTCGCCAGCGCACGCACGCCCTGTGCCCACTCCCGGTCACGTCGCCCGCCCCGTTCCCACACCTACCCGTGTGACCGACACGCTCCCGCACGACCCAGTCGCCACCAACCCCACCCCGCAACCCCGCTCCATCCTGGCCCCACCCTCTCGTGTCGCACGCGCCTAGCGACCCACCTCGCGATCCCCATCCCTCGCCCCGCTCCTCTCACCCATCCTCGTCCGCCGCCTGGAGCCCATGGCCCCGCCTGGAGCCGCCGCCTCCCTTCTTCCTATCTCTGCCGCCGCAGCGGTGCTCTCCTCCGACCCGAGCGCCCCACCTCCATCGTCCAACTGCCGCCGCGGCCGTCCTATGCCTCGCCGCCCGTCAGCGAGGTCGCTTTCCTCGCTGTTCCTGCGCTGTTGGCCGACCGCTGTCCGAGCGCCGCCGCCAGGGAGAGCCCTGCTCGATCCCCATGGCGCCACTGCCCCGGCCGCTCGCTGCCCCGCCTCCTCGGATCCCCTCCGCCCTGCACATGCTCCTCGTTAACGCCTCCCCTGCTCCGACCCCGAGCCGGCCGACCTCGCCCCAAGCTCGGGCTGCCGCTGCTGGCCGCACTCTTCGAACGCCGGCCTCTCCCTCTAAAGCTCGACCCCTCCCCCCTCTGTCGAGCCCCGCAGCCGCCGGCGCCCTTGTCCTATCCTGTGGCCGCCCATCATCGCTATGGGCGCCTCCTTCTGACCGATGCAGCAGCATGCTCGTCCTCGCCCTGTGCCGATGGTCACTGTTTTGCCATGCTCCGGTGCTTCCCCGTCTTGTCTGCAAGCATGGCTCTTATGGATGCTCTCGTAGCTCGTGTGTGTCCTTTGTTCAGCCAGCCAGTTTACATGTTTCCTACCTCCTGTTTTTCTCTGTAGGTTTGTTGTTGGTACACGTTTGGTTCTAGCCAATCATCAATGAGTTGTTGTTGCCCCGGTGTCCTGCAGGTCCTTCCTACCGACAGTCCAGTGCGTGTGCCTTCTCAGTGGATGCTCCTCCAGTTGTGTGTTGCTGATGTGCTACTTCTATACCGACGCCAAGGAGACGTTGGTGTAGTAGAACTGGTGTGGTGGTGTTGGTGAAACTACGAAAGACATGCGTTAAGATCTTCCGAGCACCCCGAGGACATTCGTCATGGACCGAAGACGCCAAGACCTCCTCCACGGAACCAAAGACCTCGGATCTGAAGATCCGAAGACCAAGCCCCGAAGACCGATCCCACCAAGGCCCGGAACCCCGTGGAACTCTCAAAACCAAGATCGCCGAACCCTATGTGTGATCCCTTTCCCGAGCCCTATTTTATAAAATGTCTTTCACACATCGATGCATATTAAATTGTTCATGATTGCATACATATTGTGGTTGTTTGGGGGTACTTTGTTGATTCACTTAATAATTAAATATGGAGGCTATATGCGGGTTATTCTAGTCTTATATTGTCCTTCATTTACATTTGTGTAGCGAACCGATGCCATGTTTTGCCTTGTTAAAAAACATTCAAATTGCGGGGTACCTAAACAACATGAACCTATTAATTAATTGTCGGGACCGTGGTCCCGCTTAATATTGCCTAATTGCATCACATCTTTGCCATGCCATGCATCATATCATAAACATGCCGATTCTTCTGCTAAAGTATTAAATAGTGCATCCAGTGTTTCTTTTAGTTCTTTGCTTCTTCACGGATTAGGCCGTTGAGTGGATACGAGTATCGACAAGTTCTTCGGATAATGTAACTTCGACAGTGTTTCCCAGGCGAGCATTCTCCCCCTTTCTACCTATTTTGCATTTATAGTCTTTATTTCCTCTTGTTGTTCTATTGCTATCCTTTTTGCGATGCTTTAGTGTTCCGTACCAGATATATTCCGTGCAACCTTTATATTGCCTTGGACACCTCCTATTACCTGTTGTTTGGTAGATAGATGGTCTTGCGAGTCGTAGTCGCTTGCTCAGGTGTGATCCCGTGTCGTGAAGTACCACACAGTTGTTGGAATATTGTCATATGCTTTACGGTGGAGAGGATCATGACTTTAAATACAACTATTAAATTGCTGGATAACTAATGAAAGAGGCACCGGTGGGCAATATATGCTATTTGGTTTTTCAAGTCCACTTGTGTCCCGTAGGCCCCGAGTACTTGATACCTGTTCCTTGAATATTCGCACTATCCACATACGGGAGACTCTATGAATCCCCCTTAGCCAGAGCTTGATTCATTTCTAATTTCTTGGGGCCACAAACTAGTTTGGGGCTTTATTACTATCTTGTACCTATGCCATGCTTTACTGCTTTATTTACGATTGTGCGTGGAGCACCTGTACTGTTTTGGATCGTGACACGTTTTCGCTGTATCGATAAGCCCAATCACACTTTCGGGTTCCCAGTCGTTTACCGCCGTCTACACAAACCCTGGGTCCGTCTCGGAGCCAGCCAACTTCGTTGCGGGTATCTTAGTGGGGTGGGCCCCTGAAATATTTTATGAATCATGTGATTGCTTTGTCGTGAAAGCCTCGTTGGGTTTTGATTTGATTTTTCCAAGGTTGATCATGTGTGTGTTGCTATTTGTGCACCCCTGCAGGGTAAATCTTTCTGAAAGCCGTGTCCGCGGTTATGGATGACTTGGAGCATAGTATCTCGATCATAGACAAGCATAACTAAAGTAGTGCTATAAATTTGACTTAATATGTGACTAGTAATCAGCTTCACTACAATGGAATGGATAATAAAAGTGCCAACAACTGGTGGAACTGGGTATTGTATCGTGTCATGTTATACCTGCCTAGTAAGTATCGCAACTCCAATGGAATGAAATAAAAGTGCCAAACAACTGTTGGGTTTGGGATGTCATATGCTAATTGTATCTGACTAGTAAGTACTGCAACTACAACTGAATGGTTAACTAAAACTGGCCACTACTTATGCTATTAGGATGACTCATGCTATCTATATCTGACTAGTAAGTGCCACAACTATAATGGAATGAATAAAACTACCAACTATGTGAGTTCCTCGGTTTGACTTCCTCGTTTGGTCTCGAGGGGGAATACCAGGATGGGTATGATTGGTGTTAGTATAAGGTTGGTTCTGATTAGGTCTTTCTTATCTCTCTCTAATAGCCGACAGTTTACCGAGTCTCTATAGGTTGTTTAGTGCATGCTTTGCTGCCGCTTCAGTCCACCATACCTATGTAGGCGAGAGCCGCCGAATTCTAGCCTCGCCGTGTACTGTCCTTAGTACTGACGCTCCTCTTTTTTCCTTTGCCCTTTGTCGGCACCCCTTTTGTTTTAGCAGGTTTGAGATCGACGTCGTTAGCAGAGTTATCCTTCCGGCTTGGCCTGAGCAGGGTTATGGACGCCATTGGTTATTCTTCAGGGCTCTTAGCCCCATTTGCATCTTATCCGTACTCGGATGTTGTATCGTTTTCAAGGTGATTTGGATCTTTGTACTGTATATCTATATTCTTGACTCATGGAGTCGTTGTTGTATATAAATGTTCTGTGGGTTCCATCGTGGACTAATGTGTAATGGTATTACTTCGTTTTCCACCCGCACGCAAGTGCCTGGTGGGCATCTTTGAATTGTTTCTATGCGGGTCTGGCGGGAATCGCTAAAACTTGCATAGAGCCGATTTGAGGGTGTTACAAAGTGGTATCAGAGCTCAGCAGTTACGATACCCCACTGGTCCAGCCTGTAGGATAACCTAGCTAACAGCCGATCTAGAGTGTCAAAACTATTTTGCAAAATCGGTTGGATAGATCTGATTAGGTCTATTTTTACTCCTTACCTCTATGCTCTTCTCCTCTTACCTTTGCGAGTTTTGAATCTTCTCTCTTATATTTTCTTCAAGTCCAGGAATTCTCGTGGTTGGGTTTCCATCGTACCTTCAGGGTTTCGCTTCCTCCTTTGCTAACTGTGTTTCCACATCCGGTCTTCATGCTATCTGAGTAACCCTTCATCCATTGTACCTTTTGTTGGATCAAAATCCACTGAAATCTTTCTTTGTATCTGCCGGTGTTTTCCAACACGACGACATCATCATCAGCTACATCAGATCCGATAAAGAGCCTGCATCACTCCTTTGTTTCCGAACCTCGCTTGTCGAGATCTTCAGTCTAAATTCTAAGAATGGGTGGCATGCTTTTCTACTAAATGTGTGGAGTAATAGTTTGGGTGCGTGATGGATTGGCCCCCATGCCGACTACTCATTCTATTTGCTCTCATACATTGAAGTTGATTAGAGTGCACTTATTCTCTCCTTCCACAGAAGTTAGAGGTGACCTTCCCTTTTGAGACCTCTGCCTTCGTCCGTGTTTCTCCGGAGTGTTCTCTCATCGAACGTGAGCAACGACCCCTTGTTGGTGGTGTCGCCGATTCAAGATGGAGCAATGATCTTTGCTAGTGGTGTCGTGAGAATCTACACGAAGCGAGAAGATCCAGATCATCGACCTTCTTCCCCGTACCATGAGGCGGATCTCGAGGGAGAGATCCATTATTAGTGGTGTCGAATTGTAGCACCCCGGTAAAACCACAACTAGAAAATCGCTTGTTATTTCTGTTTTGTGCATCATCATGAACGCATGCTCATGTCATCATGCGACATTGCATTTGAGCATCATGATGTCATCATGCATGGTTTGGCTAAAACTATTTTCTAAAAGCCTAGTTTTGTTTTCTAATTATTCCCCTCCTTTATTTTAAATCAAATCCCGGTCTATTTTAGATCTTTGGTTTGTCTAAAAACTATTTACAAATGTCTTTTAAAAATATTTTAAATAAAATGCTTTGACCAGGGGAGGCAGCCCATCCCATAGGCCAGGTCACCTACCACCCTAGTCGGCCCAACCCGTTAACCCGACCAAACCCTAAAAACCTAAACCACCACAACCGGCTACCCCTCCATCCCGCCTAGTCCCTATCCCGCGCGCAGCATACACACTAGCGCTCCCCCAGCCACGTGACCATGACACACGCTCGTCACAGCGTGCTCTACGCGTTGTTCCACCCTAACCCCACCCAGCGGACCCCACCATCCTACCACGTCGCCAGCCCGCGCACGCCCTGTGCCCACTCCCGGTCACGTCGCCCGCCTCGTTCCCGCACCTACCCCTGTGACCGACATGCTCCCGCATGACCCAGTCGCCACCAACCCCACCCCGCTCCATCCTGGCCCCACCCTCTCGTGTCGCACGCGACTAGCGACCCACCTCGCGATCCCCATCCCTCGCCCCGCTCCTCTCACCCATCCTCGTCCGCCGCCTGGAGCCCATGGCCCCGCCTGGAGCCGCCACCTCCCTTCTTCCTAGCTCTACCGCCGCAGCGGTGCTCTCCTCCGACCCAAGCGCCCCACCTCCATCGTCCAACTGCTGCCGCGGCCATCCTATGCCCCGCCGCCCGTTAGCGAGGCTTCTTTCCTCGCCGTTCCTGCGCTGTTGGCCGGCCGCTGTTCGAGCGCCGCCACCAGGGAGAGCCCTGCTCGATCCCCATGGCGCCGCTGCCCCGGCCGCTCGTTGCCCTGCCTCCTCGGATCCCCTCCGCCCCGCGCATGCTCCTCATTGACACCTCCCCTGCTCCGACCCCGAGCCGGACGACCTCGCCCCAAGCTCGGGCTACCGCCACTGGCCACACTCTTCGAACGCCGGCCTCTCCCTCTCTAGCTCGACCCCGCCTCCGTCGAGCTCCGCAGCCGTCGGCGCCCTTGTCCTCTCCTGCGGCCGCCTAGCATCACTGCGGGCGCCCCCTTCTGACCGATGCAGCAGCGTGCTTGTCCTCTCCTTGTGCCGATGGTCACTGTTTTGCCATGCTCCGGTGCTTCCCCGTCTTGTCTGCGAGCATGGCTCTGATGGATGCGCTTGTAGCTCGTGTGCGTCCTTTGTTCAGCCAGCCAGTTTACATGTTCCCTACCTCCTGCTTTTCTCTGTAGGTTTGCTGTTGGTACACGTTTGTTACTAGCCAATCATCAATGAGTTGTTGTTGCCCCGGTGTCCTGCAGGTCCTTCCTGCCGACAGTCCAGTGCGTGTGCCTTCTCAGTGGATGCTCCTCCAGTTGTGTGTTGCTGATGTGCTACTTCTATACCGACGCCAAGGAGACGTTGGTGTAGTAGAATTGGTGTGGTGGTGTTGGTGAAACTACGAAAGACATGCGTTAAGATCTTCCGAAGACCCCGAGGACATTCGTCATGGACCGAAGACGCCAAGACCTCCTCCACGGAACCGAAGACCCCGGATCTGAAGATCCGAAGACCAAGCGCCAAAGACCGATCCCGCCAAGGCCCGAAACCCCATGGAACCCTCGGAACCAAGATCGCCGAACCCTATGTGTGACCCCTTTTCTGAGCCCTATTTTATAAACTATCTTTCACATATCGATGCATATTAAATTGTTCATGATTGCATACATATTGTGGTTGTTTGGGGGTACTTTGTCGATTCACTTAATAATTAAATATGGAGGCTATATGCGGGCTATTCTAGTCTTATATTGCCTTCATTTAAATTTGTGTAGCGAACCGATGCCATGTTTTGCCTTGTTAAACAAGATTTAAATTACGGGGTACCTAAACAACATGAACCTATTAATTAATTGTCGGGACCCTGGTTCCGCTTAATATTGCCTAATTGCATCGCATCTTTGCCATGTCATGCATCATATCATAAACATGCCGATTCTTCTGTTGTAGTATTAAATAGTACATCCGGTGTTTCTTTTAGTGCTTTGCTTCTTCGCGGATTAGGCCGTTGAGTGGATACGAGTATCGACAAGTTCTTCGGATAATGTAACTTCGACAGTGTTTCCCAGGCGAGCATTCTCCCCCTTTCTACCTATTTTGCATTTATAGTCTTTATTTCCTCCTGTTGTTCTATTGTTATCCGTGTCACGATGCTTTAGTGTTCCGTACCAGATATATTCCGTGCAACCTTTATATTGCCTTGGACACCTTCTATTACCTGTTGTTTGGTAGATAGATGGTCTTGCGAGTCGTAGTCGCTTGCTCAGGTGCGATCCCGTGTCGTGAAGTACCACACAGTTGTTGGAATGTTGTCATATGCTTTACGGTGGAGAGGATCATGACTTTAAATACAACTATTAAATTGCTGGATAACTAATGAAAGAGGCACCGGTGGGCAATATATGCTATTTGTTTTTTCATGTCCACTTGTGTCTCGTAGGCCCCGAGTACTTGATACCTGTTTCTTGAATATTCGCACTATCCACATACGGGAGACTCTATGAATCCCCCTTAGCCAGAGCTTGATTCATTTCTAATTTCTTGGGGCCACAAACTAGTTTGGGGCTTTATTACTATCTTGTACCTATGCCATGCTTTACTGCTTTATTTATGATTGTGCGTGGAGCACCTGTAATGTTTTGGATCGTGACACGTTTTCACTGTATCGACAAGCCCAGTCACACTTTCGGGTTCCCAGTTTTTTATCGCCGTCTACAAAAACCCTGGGTCCGTCTCGGAGCCGGCCAACTTCGTTGCGGGTAGATTAATAGGGTGGCCCCCTAAAATATTTTATGAATCCTGTGATTGCTTTGTCATGAAAGCCTCGTTGGGTTTTGATTTGGTTTTTTCGAGGTTGATCGTGTGTGTGTTGCTATTTGTGCACCCCTGCAGGGTAAATCTTTCTGAAAGCCGTGTCCGCGGTTATGGATGACTTGGAGCGTAGTATCTCGATCATAGACAAGCATAACTAAAGTAGTGCTATAAATTTGACTTAATATGTGACTAGTAATCAGCTTCACTACAACGGAATAGATAATAAAAGTGCCAACAACTGGTGGAACTGGGGTGTATCGTGTCATGTTATACCTGCCTAGTAAGTATCGCAACTCCAATGGAATGAAATAGAAGTGCCAACAACTGCTGGGTTTGGGATGTCACATGCTAATTGTATCTGACTAGTAAGTACTACAACTACAACTGAATGGTTAACTAAAACTGCCCACTACTTATGCTATCAGGATGACTCATGCTATCTATATCTGACTAGTAAGTGCCGCAACTATAATGGAATTAATAAAACTACCAACTATGTGAGTTCCTCGGTTTGACTTCCTCGTTTGGTCTCGAGGGGGAATACCAGGATGGGTATGATTGGTGTTAGTATAAGGTTTGTTCCGAATAGGTCTTTCTTATCTCTCTCTAATAGCCGACAGTTTACCGAGTCTCTATAGGTTGTTTAGTGCATGCTTCGCTGCCGCTTCAGTCCACCATACCTATGTAGGCGAGAGCCACCGAATTCTAGCCTCGCCGTGTACTGGCCTCAGTACTGACGCTCCTCTTTTTCCTTTGCCCTTTGTCGACACCCCTTTTGTTTTAGCAGGTTTGCGATCGACGTCGTTAGCATAGTTATCCTTCCGGCTTGGCCTGGGCAGGGTTATGGACGCCATTGGTTATTCCCCATTTGCATCTTATCCGTACTCGGATGTTGTATCGTTTTCAAGGTGATTTGGATCTTTGTACTGTATATATGTGTTCTTGACTCATGGAGTCGTTGTTGTATATAAATGTTCTGTGGGTTCCATCGTGGACTAATGTGTAATGGTATTACTTCGTTTTCCACCCGCATGCAAGTGCCTGGTGGGCATCTTTGAATCGTTTCTATGCTGGTCTGGCGGGAATCGCTAAAACTTGCATAGAGCCGATTTGAGGGTGTTACATAATAGATGTCCTTTGTCATTGAGGTTGTGTTGGACACACAACTTAGACCAATGTGCAAGTCGGCTGATGACACGGTTCCACTTGTCATAGGCATGGTGATGTTATTCCGACTTACAAAAACTCGGCTAAAGAGTTCAACGAGTTGGACTGACCCACAATTGAGATGCAATGAGCATGTTGTCATTTTAAGTCTCAAGCAATGGAATCCTTGAACCATAGGTGACCACATGATCCGAGGTGTGGATCGCCAGCTTAGGTTCTGTCAAATAATGTTCCGTAAATGGGCAGTTATAAAGGTAGAGTTCGGGCTGGTTGTGAATCAAACTGCGTGACGTGGATTACCAAGATGGGATTTGCTCCTCCATAATGGAGAGATATTCTCTGAGCCCTCTCATGTATTATGATTCGGAAGCATGACCATGCGGGACTTGGTTAAGTGTTAACCAAGTAGTCGGAGTAAGTGTTAGCCCAATGAATCATATATCATGGAAGGAGAAGAGAGAGTCGAGCTATTAAAGGGATGGCACCTACTCTCCTATAGGTTGACATGGTATATCGTGAGGCAAAAGGAATTGGACGAAAGTCACATTGAAAAAGGTTTATCTTCTGACTTTATGACACTTGGGAGTTGGCACGTCTTTCTAGAGGCCGCTACCAGCTATCGACTCAGAGTGGTGACTGGTGTCGTGTACAGGTGTACGTGAACCTACAAGGTCGCACACTTAAGGGAAAGGAGCCCATATGGATTCGATCCATGTGGAGATTGGGGTACAACCTAAATGGGCCTCAAGCGTTGAGCCCACCTAGTAGTGTATATAAGTGGAGTGACAAGGGATAGTACCTGACCTAGCCGTCACTTTCTCCACTCCCATTTTGGGCTAGACAGGATCTAGCAGTCCTCTGTCTAGAGCTCCTCCCTGTACGTGTGGATACCGGTAGGGGCGCTGCACGTGTGGCGCTGGAGACAAGGAGGTTCATGGGGATCTAGACATGTTGTACATGAGATCGTTCGGCATGGCATCAACCTACGCGCTTCATCAATAATCCACACCTGTGCGTCTAGTGGAAAATCTCGTGGCTTATCACCTGAGATAGATCTTGGGAGCACCGCGTAGGGGAAAAGTTTTTATTTATCTCTACGTGGACCAACGTCTTATCAATCCATGATATGTGATTCATCCGACTAACTCTTAGTCGATCACCACAGTTAAAACATAATTGAGTCACGCATGTCCATGCTTTCCGAATCATAACACCCAAGGGGTTGATTGAATATCTCTCCAGTTCGAGTGGCAAAATCCCATCTTAGTTGTCCACATAACGTAGCTTGATTCTCAGCTGACCCGAAAACTGCCTTTATGACTTCCCTGTGACGTAACATTGTTTGACATAACCTAAGTTGGTTGATCCACAACTCGGATTGTGCGACAACCTCAGGTCTAAGGATTACATTATTTGAGGCATACAAATGATGACTTCCTCGTTGTATCTCAATATGGGCTAGTCCAACTCGCTAAACTCTTTAGTCGAATCTGTGTAATTTGGAATAGCATCACCATGCCCATGACAAGTCGAACCGATTCATTAGCCAACTTTCATATTAGTCTAAGTTGTGTGTCCAGCACAACCTCAATGACTAAATTCATCTAGTATGAACAACATGAATATATAGTTCCACAATTGAATCACATAGTAAATGATACAAATTAGATGTTCATACAAGGAAAACATAATAACTTTATGAATATATTGGGAATTGCATCATACATGATTGCCTCTAGGGCATCTTCCAAACATATACGGAATAGTTCCTCAGCTCACTCCGCCGGAACACCACCGAGAAACAGTGTATCGGAAAGGCGGAATGGGACCTTGTTGGACATGGTACGATCAATGATGAGTCGGAGAGATCTACCTTTATCATTTCGGGGTTATTGTCAAGAAACAACAGCATTCACACTGAACAGAGTACCATCAAAATCGGTAGAGAAGACACCACATGAGATGTGGACAGGCAAAAGGCCAAGTTTGTGTTTTCTTAAGATTTGTGGTTGTGAAGCATTTGTCAAGCGACTTCAGTTGTACAAGCTTACAGCCAAGTCAGATAAGTGTATTTCCGTGGGGTATCCGAGGGAAACCTTGGGTTACTACTTCTACAACCGAGAAGAGGGCAAATTGTTTGTCGCTCGGAAAGGTGTCTTCCTTGAGAAAGAGTTTCTCAGTCAGGGAGTCAGTGGGAGCATGGTTCAGCTTGAAGAAATTCGAGAAGAACCGGTTAGTAGCGAGTCAGCAAAAGCCTTGGAGGTTAAGACGGTCGTGGTGGCTGAGCCAGCAGTTGCACCTACACCATGGAGATCGGCCAGATTGCAAAGTGTTCGTGATGTGTTACTGTTGGACAGTGATGAGCCGACAACTTATTTTGAAGCAATGGTGGGTTCTAATTTTGAGTTGTGGCTTGGAGCGATGAGTCTGAGTTAAAGTCCATGGATGCAAATCAAGTTTGGAACTTGGTTGATTTGCTAGACGGTGCAAGACCCGTCGAGTGCAAATGGGTCTTTAAGAAGAAAACTGATATGGATGGAAATATTTCGTCTATAAAGAACGACTTGTCGTGAAGGGGTTCCAACAGGTTTAAGGACTTCACTACAATGAGACCTTCTCACCTATAGCGATGCTTAAGTCAGTTCGGATCGTGTTAGCTATGGCAGCCTATTTCGACTATGAGATATGGCAGATGGATGTCAAGACCACTTTTCTTAATGGAAAATTAATCGAGGACGTGTATATGATACAGCCCAAGGGTTTTGTTGATCCGGATAATGCTAACAAGGTATGCAAACTTCAGAACTCCATTTATGGGTTGAAGCAAGCATCTCGGAGTTGGAACATTCGCTTTGATGAGGTAGTCAAATCGTTTGGCTTCATCAAGAGTGATCATGCTTCTTGTTTTTACAAGAAGTTTAGCGGGAGCAAATGTAAACTTTTTGATCTTATATGTGGATGAAATATTACTGATTGGAAATAATGTCTAGATGTTGCAAGAAACCAAGGAGTCATTGGAAAGGAGTTTCTCAATGATGGAATTGGGTGAGGCAACTTACATACTAGGAATCAGGATCTATAGAGATAGATCAAGGAAGCTCATTGCATTGAGTCATAGTACATATTTGGACAAAGTGTTGAAGAAGTTCAACATGGAATCATCTAAGAAGGGGTTCTTACCGATGTACCATGTTGTAAAACTTAGCAAGACTTAGTGTCCTTAGGCAACTAATGAGCAAAGTCGGATGAGTGCAATTCCATATGCTTCAGTAGTCAGATCCATCATGTATGCCATGATTTGTACTAGGCTAGATGTTTCATATGCTCTAAGTGTTGTGAGAAGATACCAGGCTTACCTAGAGAAATCCACTAGGCATTGGTTAAGAACATCCTTAAGTACTTGAGAAGGACTAAGGATGTGTTCCTAGTTTATGGAGATGAGGTTGAACTCGGTGTAAAGAGTTACACGGATGCAAGTTATCTTACTGACTCAGATGATTCTCGTTCGCAATTTGGGTACGTGTTCATAATGATCAGAGGGGTTGTGACCTAGAAGAGTTCCAAGCAAGAGACTATGTCTGCATCTAGAATAGAGGCTGAATATATTGCTGCCTCAGAGGCGGCTAAGGAAGCCGTTTGGATCAGGAACTTCCTGATGGATCTTGGTGTGGTTCAGGGCTCGTCCAATCCATTAGACATATATTGTGACAACAATGGTGCAATTGCACAAGCCAAGAAACCTAGACAACACCAGAAGATCAAACATATACTCATGTGGTACCACCTGATTTGCCAGTTTGTGGATCAAGGCGATATCAAGTTATGCAAGGTACAAACGTATGCAAACGTTGCAGAACCATTGACAAAGCCGCTTCCATAGCCTAAGCATGAGGCACGCATAAGAGCCATGGGCATTAGATTCCTAGACATGTGATGTCATGATGATGGACTCTAGTGTAAGTGAGAGACTGTTGGGAATATGCCCTAGAGGCAATCATGTATGATGTAATTCCCAATGTATTCATAAAGTAATAAAGTTATCCTTGTATGAACATCATATATATATATATATATCATTGAATACGTGATTCAGTTGTGGAACTATATATTCATGTTTGTTCATATTAGATGTTCTTGCTCATTGAGGTTGTGCTAGACACACAACTTAGACCAATGTGCAAGTCGGCTGATGACACAGTTCCACTTGTCATGGGCATGGTGATGCTATTCCGACTTACACGGACTCGGCTAAAGATTTTAGCGAGTTGGAATGACCAACAGTTGAGATGAAATGAGCATGTTTTCATTTGCAGTCTCAAGCAATGGAATCCTTCAACCTGAGGTGATCGCTGATACGTTGGAAATGTATCTATAATTTTTGATGTTCCATGCTTGTTTTATATTTACTTTCTTATGTTTTGTCCATACTTTGGAGTATTTTTACACATTTTCTGGAACTAACCTATTAAGAAGATTCCACCGTGCCAGTTGCCTATGTTCTGCTGTTTTTGGTTTCAGAAAAGCTAGTAAGGAAATATTCTCAGAATTGGACCGGACAAAAGCCCAAGTCAATATTTCACCAGAAGGAATACAGAGTCCGGAGGGGAGACGAAGAGGGGAGCCAGGGTGGCCACACCTGGTGGTGTGGCCAGCCCTAGCCGCGCCACCAGGGGGTGTGGGCCCCCTGGTACTCCACCGACCTTGCCCCTTCGCCTATATATTGCCTCCGGGACGAAAACCCTAAGTACCCGATAAAAATTTCACAAAAGATTTTGTAGCCACCGCCATCTCCATCCCTAGATCGGGAGGGATCTGAAGCTCTTCCCGGCACCCTGCTGGAGGGGAGAGATCACCCTGGCGGCCTTCTTCATCACCATGACTACCTCAGGTGTGGTGCGTGAGTAGTTTATCCCTGGACTACGGGTCCATGTAGTAGCTAGATGGTGGGTTCTTCTCCTTTGTGCTACCATGGCTAGATCTTGTGACCTCCGTTCATGATCAAGATCATCTATTTGTAATCATACATGATGTGTTTGCGGGGATCCGATGGATATTGAGATGCTATTTCAGATTGATTATTGATTCTATCATGTCTATGTTATTTGTGATGTTGCATGCTTTCCGTTGTTAGTAGCTATCTTGGCTGAGTAGATTCTACACTACAAGAATTACGGTGTATTGCAACAAAATTTATTGTTGCAATATAGTAGGTTTTGTTGCAATATGTATCTTTTGCAACGAAAGAACTTTTGTTGCGAGCTGTTGCAATAAGGGGCGTGGTAATAAGCTATCACCACAATTTTTGCTTTGTTGCAATAAATGATTATATTGCAACGAATTTCGACTGTGCTGCCACAATTTTACCCATGGCAATTTCCTTTTATTGCCACAATTCTACTTGTTGCATTATCTTAACACAAGAAGGATCAAACCATGGTGACAACATATTGCAACAAAATTGTTGGGCGGATAACCCCGGGTAGGGTCACTCCGGGGTATAAGGGCCGAGTTAGCCGAGGGTCGGCAAGGTCAAAGCGGATGCTGGCCGAGTCACCTCAAGGCAGGCCGGATCACGGAGTAGCCCGGACCAGGGGGTCGCCTAACATTGTCTCGTCCGACTTAAGGAGTAAGTCGGAAATGTTTGTCTAGCTTATATGCAGGAACAGGTATGGCCGGATCGACTGTGGTCCGGATCCTCGCTTGGCTTCTAGGAGAAGGAAGGAATCTCTCTGGTCAAAAAAGAAGGTCCGGTGCATACTGGATGAGCGAATAAAGCAAGGGCAGGACCACCGGATCGTGGCCGACAAGGGTGACGACGCTCACGTCGGCTGACGCGGGCGCCGCAGAGGCTACGTCGCTAAAGCAAGTGTGACGCGGGGGAAAAGCACCTCTGTCGGGTTACTACTTTGGGAGGGCATATTCTTAGGAATATGCCTCCACGTATGCCCTAGGCCAGGACCGAACCACCTCTATATAAGGGGGGTTAGGGTTCTGATAGGGAGGTTGGGTTTTTTCTGATACATAGCAAGGAGAATTCTAGTTGGTCGAGCACTAGTGGATCTAGGGTTCTTGGGCTAGTTGGTAGGCAAGAGTAAGAGAGTTTCTTCTTCCTCCTCTTGTCAATACAGCTCGAGGAGCTCTTGTAATCTTGGAGATTGAACATCAATACAAAGCTTCTGTGTAGAGAATCACTCTACTATCCCTCCCTGGATTCCCCTAGCGCATATTAGTCCCCACCTTTAGCCTATCCATGGCATCTGCCGTGACACCACCACGACAGTTGGTGCCCACCGTGGGGCTAGCGGCGCTAGCAGAGGTGAAGATCCGGACGGGAAACTTCATCGGCACCGGCGAACACATCGTCTCCGGGCTCGTTCAGCGCTTTGGAGCGCTGGACTACGTCAGCGCCAATGCTGGCTGCTTCGGCACGCGCCCCCTTCCGCGCAACGGCATCTTCGTCAAGCTCGGTGCGCACAAGGTCTACGTTGTTGTGGACGTGTCTTGCGTTCATCCGCGTCACGTCGTCGATGCAGGAGAACCACCCCTCACTGTGGCTCACGGGGCGCATATCGCTCGCTCCCCAGACCATGCAGAGGTGATGATGACTGCGCCAGGCGCGGGCATGAGCAAGGATCCAGCGCCAGACCCGGAGGTAACGCCTAAGGCACCGAGGAAAGCTAGGGGTCCTCCGCTAGAGAGGCCTGAGAACGTGCTAAGGGAAGCTATGGATAGCTTGGCGAACCCGGTGGCAGCAGTGGTAGATCCGGCTCAGGCACAGGCCGAGCTAGAGGAGACCCGGCAAAAGATACTGGAGGGGGCAAAGAAAATAGCAGCGGCTCAGGAGTCGTTGAACATGACGCTGCGTGAGTACGCGAAGGCAAACAAGGTTGATGCAGTAAGGGTAAAAGGGAAAAATCTCATAAGTGAGATGAACAGAGAAGGTGATGATGGACCAGAAGGGTTGGAAAACTATCTGTCTGTGGGGTTGCCGAAGTATAGTACCCCGGCGAAGAACCTCAGAGCAGCAGATGCTGCGGCGTTCGAGCTAGAGGGTCTGACGGGTGAAGCCCGTCAAAGACATCAAGACCGGGTTAACGAGCTGGTTCGGATCGCGAACAGGCAGAACGAGGAGCTGCTGAGAGGTAACCCGGAGAGAGTTGGAGCTTCTAAGATCGTCCATTCGGCGATGGGTAACCCGGAGAAATCCGCTGGAGCCGCATCATCGCCTCATGGTGGCCCAAGGAGAGAAGAGGTAGTAACCTCGGCTAGACGGAACAAGCAGATCGTTCCGTACGACCCAACGCGTGCAGGAAAAGAAAAAGAGATGCGGAAAAACGACGATCAGCGAAGTGTGAGCCGAGGTGAAGCGGGCCGAGGTAATCACGACCAAGGCAATGCCGGTCAAGGGAATGCTGCCAACGGCAATGCCGGACAGCAAAACTCGGCAGGAGCAGGTCAACCGCAGCAGCGGAATGCACCAAGGCAAGAGCAAAGTGCCGGCCGTGGTATACAACAGAGAGGAGCACAACGAGAGCAAGACCGATATAATGACAGAGACTCGGAGATGATGAACGCGGGATACACAAGACCGGACTATCATGTGATAGGGTCGAGATTGGGAAGCAGGGATTTGATGTCGGATGACGCCAGGTTAAAGCTGGATCGCCTGTATAGGTCGGAACAAATCGAATGTCAAGGTCCTCCGGGTCCAGCGTGCTTTGGACCCCGGATCATGAAGGAACCGCCAGTACCCAATTTCCAATTACCCAGGGGCACGAAGACGTATGACGGTAGTACAAAGCCGGAGGATTGGCTGATAAACTACGCAACAGCTGTGAAAATTGCAACTGGCAACTTGACATGGGTTGTACAATACGTACCCCAAATGTTGGAAGGTCCGGCTAGGGTATGGCTGAATAATTTGCCACCCAGAAGCATCAATTGTTGGATAGATTTTGAAGAAATGTTTATCAGCAACTTCTCAAGTACATATCAGAGACCGAATAGACCGCAGAATCTGGCGATGTGCAAGCAGAGATCTAACGAAATGGATCGTGAATTCTTGACCCGGTGGTGTACCGTGAGAAACTCGTGTGAGGGAGTCATAGAGTCACAGGCTATAGCATGGTTCGCACAAGGGTGCAGATATGGCAGCGAGTTGTGGATGAAATTGCAAAGGAAAATGCCAGTCACGCTGGCAGAGATGATCCGGATTGCGGATTCTTATGCTTTGGGTGATCCAACTCAACCTAGGATCGCGTCGAATAAGTCAAATGAGGAGTACTATCCGAGGGACGGAGCCGGGTCATCCCGGAGGAACGATTACAGGGGAAAAGGAGAGACGATAGACCGGACCATCGATACAGTTCGCAACAAGTTGTAGCCGTGAATCAAGATTAGCCCGGAGCAGGGAGCAACCAACGCCAGAAAACGAGAGGGCAATGGACTCCTCGAAACGATGGCAAGAAAACGTGGACTCCGGAGCAGAAGAAGCAATGGCAAGAAAAGAAAGATCGTCCGAGGTATACCTATGAGTCAATGTTGGACCAGCCGTGTAAATTTCACACGCCAAATCCGAACAGCCCGGTGGGTCACACAACGAGGCAATGTGAGTGGATGCATAAGATAGAACAAGGTGGTTCAGGGAATGCTCAGGCACCCCGGAATGATCAACCTCGGCAGGAGTTACCCCGGCAGCAACTGCTCTCCGGAGCAAACACGCAACAACTGATGTTGCCTCCCCCTCCGCCGAGGTATGACAACCGTGAGAGAAGGGATGCAGTGCATCAGGTGGAAAACCAGCAACAACCGGATCAGAGGTACTCCGGAAACAAGGGAAGGAATGAGTACAGGGAACATCACCAGAGCTATTGTGTGTTCACAACAGAGGAAACAGATAGGAAGAGCTTGCAGCGCCGACATATGGAGGTTAACGCGGTTATGCCTGCAGTGACAAGGTACATATCTTGGTCAGACCAGGAAATTACCTGGAGCGTCAAAGATCATCCCAAGCTTATGCCAAGTCTGGGCTCGTATGCACTAGTGTTAGATCCAACATTCATTGGACCAAACATTAATGTGAGGTTCTCCAAGGTACTGATCGACAATGGCAGTAGCATTAACATCATGTATGCGGATACGATGCGCAAGTTGGGCATCTCGGAGAACATGCTCCAGGCTACAAGAACAACTTTCCATGGTATCATACCAGGCATATCCTGTGAGCCCATAGGCAAAGTCCGGGTCGACATGCTATTCGGTACGAGGGATAACTGCCGAACTGAGAATCTGGAGTTTGAGGTGGTGAACTTGGAGAGCGCGTATCATGCATTACTCGGGAGACCAGCACTGAGCAAATTCATGGCAAGTTGCCACGTTAGTTATCTGAAGATGAAGTTGCCCGGGCCAAATGGAGAAATTACTATCGCTGGGGATTTCCGACGTTCTATTGAGTGCGCCTCAGCCGGGTCTAACCTAGCCGAGTCACTCGTAATTGCCCAAGAGAAAAGAAAAATCCAAGAGGTGGCGGCATTATCTCAGTCCGCACAGCAGTATATGCCGGCGTTAAGCAACCCGCATGGAAGCGTTTCATTTCAAGCCGCGAAGGACACCAAGAAGATTCCAGTGGATAACATGTTTCCGGAGCGTACCGTAACAATTGGTGTCGGGTTAACTGAAAATAGGAAAGCGAGCTCGTCAACTTCCTCCGTGAGAATCGGGATATTTTTGCTTGGTCCACACAGGACTTGCAAGGTGTTCCGAGGGAGTTGGCCGAGCACTCTTTGAACATAAGACCCGGAGCAAGGCCGGTGAAGCAGCCTCTCCGACGCTTCGTCGAGGATAGGAGAAAGGTCATTGGTGACGAGATAGCTCGATTGCTAGCAGCAGGATTTATCATGGAAGTACTGTATCCGGATTGGCTCTCTAATCCGGTGTTGGTAGAAAAGAAGAAGGATGATCCGAACGTGGCAGTGGTTTGGCGTATGTGTATCGATTACACGAACCTGAACAAGGCGTGTCCAAAAGATCCATTCCCACTACCGAGGATAGATCAGGTCATCGACTCTACCGCGGGATGTGAACTGTCGTCATTCATTGACGCTTATTATGGTTTCCACCAGATACCTCTGAACCCGGATGATCAAATAAAAACTTCCTTTATTACCCCATATGGGGCTTATTGCTATCGCACTATGCCGTTCGGTTTACGAAATGCAGGAGCAACGTACCAAAGATGTATGCAAAAATGTTTGCACGATCAAATAGGTCAAAATGTACAAGTCTACGTGGATGATGTGGTTATTAAGACCAAGGAAAGCGCAACGCTCCTTGACGACATAAGGCAAACATTCGCGAACTTGAGGAGATTCCGGATGAAGCTTAACCCGGAGAAATGTACCTTCGGTGTCCCGGCTAGGAAATTACTCGGATTTCTCGTCTCCAGCCAAGGTATCGAGGTTAATCCAACTAAGATCCGAGCCATCGAACGAATGGAGCTACCGAAGTGTCTCAACGACGTCCAGAAGTTCACTGGATGTCTGGCGTCGTTGAGTAGGTTTGTGTGTCGGTTAGAGGAAAAGGCACTGCCTCTCTACCAACTCATGAAAAAGTCAGATAAATTCGTTTGGACGCTGCAGGCCGATGAAGCTTTTGCACACTTGAAAAAGATGTTGGCCACTGCACCAGTGTTAGCTTCTCCACTGTCAAAGGAGCCAATGTTGCTCTACATAGCCGCAACCAACCGAGTTGTAAGTGCAGTGATTGTAGTGGAGCGAGATGAAGAGGGTAATTCAGTGCAGAGGCCAGTGTATTACTTGAGCGAGGTATTGTCTGCCTCAAAACAGAACTACCCGCATTTTCAAAAGGTGGCATACGGGGTTTATATGGCGGCAAAGAAGTTAAAGCACTACTTTGAGGAGCATCCAATCAAAGTGATATGCGAAGCCCCCATATCCGAGATAATGGGTAACAAAGATGCGAATGGCAGAATTGCGAAATGGGCAATTGAGCTAGCACCTTACGCACCCCAATATGATAGGAGAGAAGCGATCAAGTCCCAGGCTGTGGCGGACTTTTTCGTGGATTGGGCCGAGGTACAATACGAACCACCGCCGCCAGATCCGAACTACTGGAAGATGCACTTTGACGGATCGAAAACCAAAACCGAGTTAGGTGTCGGGGTTGTGCTTACCTCGCCAAAGAAGGATCAGCTCAAGTACGTATTGCAGATCCATTTCACGGCGTCAAACAATATTGCTGAGTACGAGGCTCTTGTGCATGGTCTCAAAGTGGCAAAGGAGATTGGCATACGTCGGATAATCTGCTTTGGCGACTTAGATCTAGTAATACAGCAAGTGTCCGGAGTGTGGGACGCCCTGGATCCAAACATGGCACTATACAGATTTCATGTGCAGAAGATCTCGGGTTACTTTGAGGGATGCGAATTTCACCATGTACCTCGCGTGGAAAACGAAGCTGCCAACATGCTGTCAAAGCTCGGATCGACCCGACAGGCAATTCCACCGGGCGTAGCATTGGAGCACCTCAGAAAACCATCTATCAGGCCGTCCCCAGGAACCGACTCAATCTATGTCCCGGAAAACGCGGAATCTGGAGCTGAGCCCATGGACATTGACATGGGAGGTAGCACGCTGAACCCGGGGACTACCTCGGCAAACTCGGGGACTACCTCGCCAGACCCGGGGACTGTTTAGCGTGATCCGGCTGAAGTTATGTCGGTGGATCGGATGGAAATTGATGAGGAGATGTTCCCTGCGCGAGCAGTACCAGCTTGGGCACTGCCTATATACCAGTTCTTGAAAGATGGAACGTTACCCACTAAGGAAGTGCTAGCCAGGCAAACTCAGAGGAGAGCCAAAGCTTACACAATCATCAATTCCGAGTTGTACAAACGGAGTGTAACCAATGTCCTCCAGCGGTGTGTTGACCCGGAAGAAGGACTTGACATCCTCCGAGATATACACCAAGGAGAATGCGGGCATCATGCCTCATCCTGGGCCTTAGTGGCAAAGGCGTTCCGGCATGGATTCTACTGGCCAAGTGCCTTAGAGCAAGCAGAAGATCTGGTGAGAAAATGCAATGGTTGTCAAAGGTACTCCACCAAGACACATATGCCTATGTCGGAACTCAAAACCATACCAATTACATGGCCATTTGCTGTGTGGTTCTTGGATATGGTTGGCCCGTTCAAACTATCAAGAGGAAACATGACGCACATTCTGGTCATGGTGGACAAGTTTACAAAATGGATCGAAGTGAAGCCTATAAGAAAATGTGATGGAGCAACGGCCGTGACATTTCTCAAAGACATCATCTTGAGATACGGTTATCCACACAGCATTATAACTGATAATGGAACAAATTTCGCGAAAGGAGCATTTGCGCGCTTTTGCCGAGACAAGAAAATCCGACTCGACGTAGCCTCGGTAGCCCACCCCGCATCAAACGGACAAGTGGAAAGATCCAACGGATTAGTGCTATCCGGGATAAAACCCCGGCTCATTGAACCGCTGCAAAGATTAGCGGGGTGCTAGATAGAAGAACTACCAGCGGTATTGTGGAGTTTAAGAACAACTCCGAATCGATCAACAGGCTACACGCCGTTCTTTCTGGTATATGGGGCAGAAGTTGTATTACCAGCCGACATAGAGCATGATTCGCCTAGGGTCACCCAATACACAGAAGCCGAAGTGCAAGAAGCCCGGCAAAATGATGTTGATCTGCTGGAAGAAGCGAGAGAACTGGCACTGTCCAGATCCGCCATATATCAGCAAAATCTCCGACGCTATCATAGCCGAAAAGTGTGCCCCCGAGTCTTCCGGGAAGGCGATCTGGTGTTCCGGTTAGTACAGCGTACCACTGGCATGCATAAATTATCCCCCCCATGGGAAGGACCATTTATTGTGAGCAAAGCATTGCACAATGATTCCTACTATCTTATAGATGCAAAGCCACAGGAAAAGAACAAGGCAGAGAGGTCCGGAGAGGAATCGAAGCGACCATGGAATGTAGCACTACTTCGTCCCTTCTACACTTAGCTAAGAAGTGTATGTATCCGAGGCATCTCATATGTCGGTATGTATGTCGGCAATGATCTTATCAATGAAATAGCGGAGCCTCGAGCAGTAACTCGGGGACTGCCCTAATAAATGATTGTTGTTACTTTTTATGCGTTAGCTGGAATGACTCGTGTCGCTTAACCCGGATTAGTAATGTGTGAGCACCAAAAACCCAACCATTCGACTTGCTGCTGTCCAACAAGAATTGGCTTCATGGCAAGCAAGGGAACAAGTTTGGAATTGCGTAGCACATAAAAAACTACTAAAGAAACGATCCTATTCCAGCTAACGTTTTTTTTCCGGACTAACCCCGTATTTACTTTCAAGCTATTATGTTGAATTATTTTGAGCCAAGCCTCAAAGTTTCTCAGTATTGTTAAAACGATTCTTGAGGCTCGGATCCGTAAGTCGTAAAACCGAATCAAGGTAGACACGGATCGAGCCGGAGAATTGGACGAACAAGAAAATGAAACTCGGGGATTACGCCCAAGTTAATCCGGCATACAAGCATAGTAGCAAAATATCATGTATTCAGCATACAATTGCACCCGGCATATTGGGGATCTGATAAATTTTCAAGTTTTTTCAACTAAGGAGCGGCAGGAGGAGGAAGTTCAGCGTCATCATCACTATCTTCAATATCTGAAGCAGGATCTTCTCCATCATCGCCCGACCCATCCTCCATGTTCTCCATCTGCTCCTCCTCGCCGGATTCCAGAAAGCTCGGCCCCTCAACCCAGTCATGGATGGGAGAATATTCGACAAGGCTGTAGGCGCAAGCCTGGCGCCGAGCTACCCACTCCGGATCATCGGTCCATTTGGATCCGGTGCGCCGGCGTGTGAGGAGGCTCAGATCGATCTTCTCGTACCATGTAAGGATATGATGGAGGAGGGTATCTGCTGCGGCACGCCCGGCAGATTCTCTCCAGAGATCAAGCTGTGTCTCGATTTCCAATAGCTTCTCAGCAAGGAGTGTGATCCTTTTCGGAGCGCTTTCGCTTGGCCAGAAAGTGTTGAAGATCCGGACCGCAACGTCGAGGAGATCTTTCCCATAGTTCTTGATGGTTTCCACCCGAGCTGACACGCTGACCAGCAGGTCCTCCATGTCTAAGGGGATGCTCTCACCATCAGGAGCGACGGGAGTACCCCTCTCTCGGCGGAATTTGGCAATGGCAGCACTGGCGATGGGAGTACCCTCCGGAAAATTATCTGAAAATAAGGAGAGGGAAGATGTTGAAGCGAAGGCATATGAGCTAACCCGGAAAACTAGGTCGGACAAGGGGAAGAAACTTACGTGAGATATGACGATGGATCCGGGTCAACTCCTTGATACAACTGTCGTGTCTCTGGCGAAGTTGTTCAAGCTCGGCGAGCGCCGACCCAAGCTGGACCTCGGATTCCTTAAGCAGGTCCTGGTCCTTGGAGATCTGAAGGGTAAAACGCTCACGCTTTTCGGTGAAGTTCTAGCCAACTTTTTGGAGTTCGGTTTTGTGTTGGGCCTTCATCTTCTCCATCTCGGCCTTGAGTTTGGCTATTTTGTTGTCCTTGGTCCGGAGGAGGGCAAGCTCATCATTCTTCTTCTTCAGCTCGGCTTGATGCTGTCCTGCTTGTTCGAGAAAATGCAGCATCATATCAGGCACGGGCACACTATCCTCAAGCGATGCTGAAATAGTGTGTTGACCCGGCAAAGCGGAGGAGTGAATGTTTGCCGAGCCAAGGAGAAGAAGGAATCAAAAACACAACAACGTTGGCCGAAAGAGGACATACCTCGGATTACCTCCAAGTTCTTCCGCATAATTTTGTTTTCAGCCTCCACCCCAGCTGCAAAAAACCGAATAAGGAGGTTAGTCTGGCAGAAACAAATGAAACGGAGAGGTGTTAAGAGAGGAAATTACCCCTCTTTTCATGCTCCACGCCAAGTGCAACATGTTTTGCGCGCAAGATCTTGTGGGTATCAAGCAGGCGCTAAAACTCGGCGCTCTGGCGATTGGTGGTTACCTGACAAAGGTACAGGCGTGTAAAATTAGTTCGTTGCATGTTTGAAGTGTACAAGATCCGGGCCAAGCGTAACTTAACCCGGCTCTAGGTGTGTGCATATTCGAAGTATACGAAATCCGGTCCAAGCGGAACTTAACCCGGCTCTAGGTGTGTGCATATTCAAAGTATACAAGATCCGGGCCAAGCGGAACTTAACCCGGCTCTAGGTGTGTGCATATTTGAAGTATACAAGATCCGGGCCAAGCGGAACTTAACCCGGCTCTAGGTGTGCGCATATTCGAAGTATACAAGATCCGGGCCAAGCGGAACTTAACCCAGCTCTAGGTGTGTGCATATTCAAAGTATATGAGATCCGGGCCAAGCGGAACTTAACCCGGCTCTAGGTGTGTGCATATTCAAAGTGTGCGAGATCCGGGCCAAGTGGAACTTAACCCAGCTCTAGGTGTGTGCATATTTGAAGTTTACATGCAGCTACGTTGATCTTCTAATGAGCATCCGGCCGAGTAACAAGTTACTCCGCCGGAGGCTCGGGGACTAATGGTTATTATCTACTGCATGTAAAGAAGAAATGACGTACCTCCATCATTCGCCCAGTGAGGTTAATGGCCTTGCCGGCGGTATACATCTGAGCGGAAAATTCAGCGGGGCCGAACTTTTCCGGGAGATCGTCGTTGTAGACGAACTCCTCCTTATTCCAGTTCATGACAAACTCGATGAGGCTCGGAGGGTACCGTTCGCCTGTCAGCATGTGGGGTGCCACCAAGCCCTTTGCGTGAGCTTCTTTCCTTTCAATCAGGGCAAGAGCCGGGCTAGTGTGAAGAACCATCTGCTGCGAGTCGGTTGGCTCGGTAGGAGGATCCGTCGCTGCCGGTGACTTCTTCGGAAGCATTGACGACAAGGTTCACTGATCGGCCTCGACGGAGGTAGACTTGCCTTTGGCTTGCTGGGAGGATGTGACCACGGTAGATTTGCCCTTGGAAGCCGCTGGAGTGGTTCCTCGCCGAGCTTGGGATGACTCGGACGAGGCAGACGAACTTGGCACGGGAGCTTTGGTGGCTGGTGCTGGAGATGCTGTTGGTTTCTTCGGAGCCGGGATAGGCGCTGGTTCGGTAGCTGGTGCTGGAGTTGCGGTAGACTTGGTGGTTGCTGGTTGCGGCAATGACGAAGTAACGGACGCCGTTGCCTCGGCCGATCCGACCCCTTCCGATCCGAGGTCGCGTTCCTCTGAAGGAATTACTGCGGAACCCGGAGCGGACGCAGAGCCCTCCGGAATAGGGCTCAGCGGGCGTGACTTGTCGTCACGAGGAGGGGAAGGACCGGACCGAAGGGGAGAGGAGATGCTCGATCCGCTCTGAGGGACCTCCACAGGAGCCCTGCAAAAGAAAATAATGTCAGGAGTGAAATTACCCCGAGGCAGGGAGAAGTGTGTTGCACAGTGAAAAGTGACTTACGCATCCGAGGTCTCGGCCTCCGTAGGTTTCCGGGCCCTCCGTGCCGGGGCTTTGCCTGCCCGTTTGGAGGCAGTCTTGTCTCCGGCCTTCTTTTACCTTTTGGTAGGCTGAGAAGGTTCGGAAGAAGAACTTGACGCGGATCCGCGCTTCTTCTTCGACGCCACCGGAACAGGCTCGCCCGTGGCAAGTGGAGAATCCTCGTGGATGTGCCCACCGGGGTTAGCTGATGCCGGGAAGGCAAAAGAAAGAGGGACAGCCTCAACAGGTTCAATCACGTCAATATCCGAGTCATCCTCATCGTCGGGCCAATCTCTAAGAGAAGAGAATTTGCCGCTGGGTCGTTTGGTGGCGTCGGTTGTGGGGAGGAACATCTCCTGGTCCGGCTCCTGCTCATCCGGGATTTCTCGGTCCGGGGCCCACTTAAGGGTTGGATCAGTACCATCCTCGAGGGTTTGCTGGAGAAACAACTGAGAAAAAAGCACAAGGAGCAGAGTCAAAAATACCATAAGAACCGACACGTAATTGATCCGAAATAAGTTTACTCCCCGAAGCTTACCGCGGGAGGGGGCCTGTCACGGCAGTAATGCTCGATTCCCCACGTCTATTCGGCGGAAAAATCCTTATGGGTGGTGAAAAGAGCCTTGACCCGGCGAAAGATCTCCATATTGCTCAACTCAAACGAGGAGGTTCGGTTGGGGTCGCGGCTGAAGCTCATGTGGCACAACTTGTGAGTGCGCCGCTGGAGGGGAGAGATTCGGTTGCGCACGAATGTGATCATGGCATCCTCGTTGTGCAATCCGAGCTTCTTCAGCTCCGCAAATCTTTTGTTGACTTGGTTGGCCAGAGCTGTAGGTTTTTTGGCGACCTCCTCCCAGAAATTCGTGTCCGGGGGACCCGGAGCGTAGGGCAGCAACCGGATCAAGTCTTCGGTGCCATCGTTCCGGACGTAGAAGAAGGTCCGGGCCCATCCTTTGCAGGAGTCAAGCCCGGTGACCCGGGGAAAGATTGAGAATCTCCGGGGCGAGATCGAGGCAGCTCCGAACTGAGTGAGCTGCTTGTCCTCCGACTCGACGTGTATGTTGGGGGACGACGTTGCGACGGAGGCCGAAGAACCGGATCCACAGCTCCTTCGTGGGCCATAGTCCGGTGTAGCCCTCGATCGAAGAGACAAAAGCGGACAGAGAGGTGATGGCGTTCGCCGGGAGATGATGTGGTTGCAGGTGATAGGTACGGACCCAGTCCCGGAAAAAATCACTCACCGGAAGACCAAATCCCCATTGGAAATGGGATAGGAAAACAACGAACTCACCCGGATTGGGTGAGGGGGCCAATTCCGAGGAGGGGAGACGAGCGGCGACGCTGGCGGGAATACGCCGGGTCCGGTAGAGCCAGTCGATGTCGTCCTGGCAGACCCACGAACCGGCCCACGCGCCGCGGTCCGCCGCGCCGGCGTCCTCCTCCATCTCCTGCTCGACGACGATGAGCTCCTCCTCCGTCATCTCGAATCCGCTGTCCTCGCTGGAGCTGGCGGCGGCGGGGCTCTGCGGTCTAGATTGACGAGGACCCGTGGCTAAGCAGTGGTGCAGCGGTGGCTGCGGTGCGGAGGCACGGAGAAGGTGCGGTGGCGGCGCTGTTGCAACAGGCACTGGCGGCGGCGCGGTCGCGAGGAAGAAGAAGAGGAATGGGCGAAGGGGCGCGGAGATGGAAAAGTGCTAAGGGGCGCGCTCCTCCCCTATTTAACTGCCCCCAGTAATCAACAAGTGGGATCGCGCTGCGCTGGAGAGCCACGCGCTGTGGCCGTGTATCACCGGCATTAGCCAATCAGAGAGAAGCCACAACGGAGGCCACAGAGTAAATATGATCCCATGACACGACGTGCAGTTGCGGTAAACGAGGAGACAGGCGTGACGTAATCAACGCACAGTAATCACTGACAGTTACTGCGATAGTTACAGTGCAGGCCCTTAAAATGAGGCAACGCAATGATTAACCCTTACGTGAGTTGGCGTATGAGAGAAGGAAGCAAGGCCCGGATCCGAGCCTCCATGGTAACCCGGCCGACAAGTGAAAACTTGAAATGTGCAGAGGGAAAGTAAAACCATACGATCCGAGCTACAATGGTAACCCGGCCGGCAAGTGAAAACTTGGAACGTGCGAAGGGAACGTAAATCCATACAATCTGAGACAAGAAGTTAACCCGGAACTAGACGTCCGAGGCTCGAATACGAATGAACCTGATGTGGCCTTAACGACCAAGGACGCTAAGGTCGCACCAGCTTCGGGGACTAATGTTGGGGGGATAACCCCCGGTAGGGTCACTCCGGGTATAAGGGCCGAGTTAGCCGAGGGTCGGCAAGGTCAAAGCGGATGCTGGCCGAGTCACCTCAAGGCAGGCCGGATCACGGAGTAGCCCGGACCAGGGGGTCGCCTAACATTGTCTCGTCCGACTTAAGGAGTAAGTCGGAAATGTTTGTCTAGCTTATATGCAGGAACAGGTATGGCCAAATCGATTGTGGTCCGGATCCTCGCTTGGCTTCTAGGAGAAGGAAGGAATCTTTCTGGTCAAAAAAGAAGGTCCGGTGCGTACTGGATGAGCGAATAAAGCAAGGGCAGGACCACCGGATCGTGGCCGACAAGGGTGACGACGCTCACGTCGGCTGACGCGGGCGCCGCAGAGGCTACGTCGCTAAAGCAAGTGTGACGCGGGGGAAAAGCACCCCTGTCGGGTTACTACTTTGGGAGGGGGCATGCCCTAGGCCAGGACCGAACCACCTCTATATAAGGGGGGTTAGGGTTCTGATAGGGAGGTTGGGTTTTTTCTAATACATAGCAAGGAGAATTCTAGTTGGTCGAGCACTAGTGGATCTAGGGTTCTTGGGCTAGTTGGTAGGCAAGAGTAAGAGAGTTTCTTCTTCCTCCTCTTGTCAATACAGCTCGAGGAGCTCTTGTAATCTTGGAGATTGAACATTAATACAAAGTTTCTATGTAGAGAATCACTCTACTATCCCTCCCTGGATTCCCCTAGCGTATATTAGTCCCCACCTTTAGCCTATCCATGGCATCTGCCGTGACACCACCACGACAAAAACAAGACAATGTTGCGATAATTTTTCGCAACAACATGCGTGTGGTATTACCTTTCCGCAATGAGACAAAATTTTGTGGTAATATCCTACCACAACAAAATTCTCTTCTTGGTAATTAGCGTGTATTGCAACCAAAGGTAGATTCATGGTGTTAGATTGCTGCAATGAGTCCTTTCTGTGGTGTTAGATTGCGTGTATTACAACCAAATTATGTACAAGCAAGCATGTCATACAATAAATAAATTATATGCATCTATATATACCAATATATCAAATTGGTAAAAAGGAATACGTCGAGGAATCCACACATATGTTAAATAATTTAGGCTGTAAATATCCGAACATATATACACAAGTAAAAGCTCACTATGAATATCTCGAGTAAGCAATATGAATCATATTATATAAAAACATCCATTGAAAGAAAACACAAATTTGATTCCTGTAAGCATTCTAATCTGAAAGCTATCATCCAAAGTGGCACCACTGAGCTAACTTTTCCTTCACTTCACGCCTTTATTTAGATCCTGCAAGGCACAAAGCAGAATAACTGGTTAGCTCTTCTAAATTGTACTATACTGTTCTTTTTATGCCCGTGACCTGAACTTAGTTAGCTCATTGCACATTACCAGTAAAAAAACGAAAAAGGACAGTCCACATTGCCAAGTAAACTTAGTTTGGGCTCTGAATGAGCAAGCTTCATATCACGCAGACCTGATGCTACTTTGCAAAAAATGTCTCACGAGAGACAAAAGTTGCCGAAGCGAACTTTCTGTTTCTCACTTCTCTTGCTACTTGGTGCTTGTTTGTGGAATATATGGACTAGTACTTACGCTACTAGAGCTTGCCAAAGGAAGCACTAGCTAGTCTGAACAGCGGCCATGGAGACAAGCCGCTATCTCCTGACATTGTATCCTGGCAACTACTGCTAGTTATCCTCGCTAGAACTGCTGCCAGCTATCCTGTAAATGCAGCTGGAATACTTGACTTGCTAGTGGTGCAAAAGGCTCATGTTCACACTCCATGTGCATTTAGCATCCGAAAAATTCACATATATCATTTAGCATCCCGAAAATTCACATATATCAAAAAATTCACAGCATTGAATTGGAAATAGAAGAAAATACAAAACTATCTTTTAACAAATCAATCTAATACACTACTTTCAGCCTTTATATTTTACAAGTCATAACCTTAGAAGGCAGTTGCTCCTAAAACTGAAGTAATATGAAAATATCAGAAGATTATGAAATAAATCCAGTATTGTTAGTTCATGTGTACCCGTATTAACATACATATGTTGGTTCAGCTGTGAAAGGATCTAATATAGCAGTTTGTGGCAATGAAAATTTCAGAAACAGAGAAGAAAACATGCAACTTCAGTCGACATGAAAACTGGTAATACGAAAATATATAACTAAACTTACTAAGCAGTATTCCACATTAAAAAGTAGGCATCAAGCACATAGGGACATCTGCAGACAGGGTTATGGATTATGATAGGCATATAGTAATCAAGTCAAAGAACTTAATAATATAAGCCATGTGTAGAGGTAACCTCGAGGAGATTGAATTTCCATCGATGTCAAATGTAGTATACTTTGCTTTAACAGGAAGATGTGTAACACCTTTTTCACGGACCAATGAGAAGACAAAAAGGAGCATATTAACCAAGAGTGCTCACACCTATCAAAATCTAGAAAAGCGCATATGGATGGAATAAGGAAAATGGAACTGACCAAGTTTATTGGTATCCTAAATAATTTGTTAACTATGAAATTTACTCTAAATTCCATGGATACGCATAGTATGAAGAACACATCAACTTCAGAATACTTGATGTCAGTATAAGAACTGAAACTAAAGAACATAAGCCTATTTAGTGATTGTTAAATACCTCATGTCCTTTCTTACATTTAGAACTGATATGGATGGTCTTGCTTGCATGCAGGATATCCGTTTTCTTTTAAACCAAAGGGAACCAAATTAAATATATTATTGCAGATAACATACCACAACATAGTTGTTATGACCGGTTTGGCCTATAGCAGGAGGAAGCCCATTAGTGGGTCTAAATTAGGGGCTTAGCCCATTTATCCTTTTCATTAGCTTATTTATACTGTCGTAAACGTACGTGAGAAGGCAAGCAATAAACAGATCGTACAGATCGTTATTGCCGACTCCTTGAGGAGTCGGTCTTCCCTGCCCTAGCCGCCGCTCCTTTCCTTGCGCCGCCTTCCTCCAACCTCGCGACAGCGGCCAGCCGCCGGCGCCGCCTTCCTCTCCCTCGTCCAGCACACTTCCACCCCTAAAATCTACGTAACCGGCCTGGTACGATCATAGATCCTATCAATTTGGTATCAGATTGCTCGGGATCGACTATGTCTTCGGGCCAACCCACCGCCTCCGTCACCGCCACCACAGGGCCGCCGCCCATCTCCATGGTGGCGCCACCGGGCACCACCGCCGCGCCCGCCGCTGGTCACCCGGCGCCGGTCACCGACTAGGCCCCCGTCCTCTCTCCGGCGGAGATGTCGACGGCTATCCGCGATCTCTCCCTGGCGGTCGCGAACCTCTGGATGTACCTCCAGGGCCTCTACGCGCCGCCCCCGCTGAGCCAGGCGGCCACCGCGCCGCCACCACCGCCGCCGCCCGCGGCCCCCGCGCCCTCGCCGTCGACCGCCGCCTCCCACCAGGGGGTCCCGATCACTCAGATCAGGTTCCTGCCCTCGCCGTCCCAACTCCCGACCTGGCTCACCGCACCAGTCTATACGACCGCGCCCGCCCAGCCGACCGTGGTCCATCCGGCCGCGTCGCCCTCGGCCATGACCTTCGGGGGTTTTACCGGGTACGCCGACCCCTACACCGGCGCTGGCGGCCACCAGTTCCAGGGGGGCCCATGGTGCCCAACTACTCGCCCCCCGCCGCGATGAGTCGTCACGAGGGAGCCGTCGCCGTCGCCCCACACGGCCAGCAACCGCCCCCGCTTCACCAAGCTGGAGTTCGCCACCTAAGACGGCACCGTCGACCCCCTGCACTGGCTCAACCAGTGCGACCAGTTTTTCAGGGGGCAGTGGACACTGGTGTCCGACCGCACGTGGATTGCCTCCTACCACCTCCGTGGCGCCACCCAGACGTGGTACTACGCCCTCGAGCAAGACAAGGGCGGGATGCCTCCGTGGGAGCGTTTCCACGACCTTTGCCACCTTCGGTTCGGGCCCCTGATACGCGAGAGCCGGCTGGCCGAGCTCGGCCGCCTTCCCTTCACCTCCTCGGTCTAGGACTTCGCCGACCGCTTCCAGACGTTGGCATGCCATGCGCCTGGCGTGACGGCTCGCCAGCGCGCCGAGCTCTTCATTGGCGGACTGCCGGACCACATTCGCGTCGACGTGGAGCTGCGGGATCCCCAGGACCTGCAGTCGGCCATGTACTACGCCCGCGCCTTCGAGCAGCACGCGCGGGCCATGCAGCAGGCCTTCCCGGCCAGCGACGTTCGGCCGGCCGCCCGCCTTCCACCGACACCACCAGGCCAGGTGCTCAAGGCCGTGACTCATACGGGGCACTCCGATCCAGCCGCGACGCGGCCTTTCCGTCGGCTGACCACGGCTGAACAGCTCGAGCGCCGTCGTAAAGGGTTGTGCTTCAACTGTGACGAGTTCTATGTACCGGGCCATGTTTGTCCACGCCTGTTCTACTTGGAGACCATAGCGACGTTGCAGCTGATGTCGTCGCAGCTGGGCTGGCTAACGCGGCCGTCTCCAAGGCCGACACCGTTCCGGGCTGAGTTCTGCCAGCAGTTTCCAGCTATCCAGCTCAAAGACAAGCTGTTTGAGAAGGCGGGGAGAGATGTTATGACTGGTTTGGCCTATAGCAGGAGGAAGCCCATTAGTGGGCCTAAATTAGGGGCTTAGCCCATTTATTCTTTTCATTAGCTTTTTTATACTGCTATAAACTCGTACGTGAGAAGGCAAGCAATAAACAGATCGTACAGATTGTTATTGCCGACTCCTTGAGGAGTCGGTCTTCCCTGCCCTAGCCACCGCTCCTTCCCTTGCGCCGCCTTCCTCCAACCTCGCGACGGCGGCCAGCCGCCGGCGCCGCCTTCCTCTCCCTCGTCCTGCACACTTTCACCCCTATAATCTACGTAACCGGTCTAGTAGGATCACAGATCCTATCAATAGTATCCATGCATACTGCATATTGCTGTTACAATATGAGATCTGCGAAAAAAATATTTTCAAAAATGTGGAAATAATATTATCCTAGTTATATCAGATCTACTTAATAATGTATATTTGCCTTAATGTGAGTGGTGGTAGTTGATACCTCTACAAATTTATCAATTAGCACATCCACCAGACATCTTTAATCATATATGCCTGATAGTAGCTAGTAGTAATCAACCGTGATTACATGAAAGGAACATGTGAGCAGTAGTTTGCAGTTCACGTACCAAAAGTTTTACTCCAAAGATTATTGTGCTTCATAGTACCACCACCTTTCCAGATCAGAGCACCGCACCTAGACATGCTATTACTTCTGTATCTTACTCAGCGGCGGAGCTACAGAAAACTGGACCAGGGTGCACAGATTTTCTACGCAACAATGCACTAAATTATGAAGTCTGCAACAATTCTGAGCACGTATAATTCTCCATAAAAAACAAATCAACGAAGTGGCAAGAAAATTACTAATAAAAATAGATAATCCATTGAAATTTGATAATACAGGCTAACATCGGCAAAATGGGATACTAAAGATGGCATTGACTAACAAAACATGGTTCTGGTACTGCCTGAATGTCTATCTTAATCACCTATCCAACCCAGTTGTCCCAGCAACCTATAAATCACAAAGAATATGGAAAAACTTCAATAAGAACTCGAAAAAAATACATGAACAGTTTAATTAAGCAAACGATGTTACCTTTACCTTTTAGAATTTACGGCCTCTCAATTTCATGAAGCGATCAACCACTGGATAGTTAGTGACTTTCTTCATTTCTTCTTTCTCCACGTAGAAAATAGAGACGTACTGCTAATAGTACCTCCTGGTCTTTAACCCGTGACGAATCGACGCCTTCTTGTTCTGCTTTGGGCGCTTGCAGTCGTCCGCGACAGGAATTCAAGAGGGGAATTAGGGATTGACTGGAACACGGGCAGAACTGCGGACGGGAGCAATTTGGAGCAGCAGCCGGCGGCAGAGCCGTAGAGGGGAGTGGACTCTTGGCTGCTCTTGGAATCCAGTCAAGCAGCGGCGCGCCGGCCGGGGAGTGTGGACGAGGCGATGAGAGAGTTCAGGAGGGGACGAGGGGTACGATCGGAATATGCATAGCCACGCCGCTTCGCGAAACGCCAGGAGAGAGCTCTCGTCTCTTGTGTCAGCTGCGATGGATGCACGTTTCTGAACTCACCCGTACGCATGATCAGTTATGGGCTTGAAATGAAGCCTGAAAATTTAGTTGGGCTTTTCACAACCGTGCGCTGCAAACAGGCTGACGGGGTTGCACATGCTCCAGCCTAGGGGGTGCACATACGGTGGAAATGAGCTGCTATACAAAGAAATTTTGCTTTGACCCGGTATCCAGTGCACCCCGTTGGGCCTGTGTAGCTCCGCCGATGATCTTACTTCTTGCATGATAGATGCAAGCGGCTTGCACAATAAAGACAGAAGATGCTGGTCTTGGGTTCCAGTCCAAGGCGCCGGTGAGGCGGCGACCACTGGAGCAGGTCATTGCACAAACTTAAAGGGAAAATGCAAGTGGATTTCATATTTGCAAGGAGACGATGAAACTGGTATCAGATTTTAGTAAAGGGCGCCAGCCAGGCGGCCAATACTGCAGCAGATATCGGCTCCTCCATTGGAAGCCTGCATGTATCAACATGAGAATTCGATCAGACCAAACAAATGAGTAAGATTATAGTTGCAGCATGGTTCCCTAAAAAATTTGAAGCTGAGGAGGTTTGAAAGAAAACGAATCTGTTTAAATCTGAAAATTCTTCCTATCTATTCTAATCACCTCTAATCCTAAGTCATCAAACGGCAACCAGATGTATTATGAACGGTCTACCTGAATTTGAATGCACACTAGACCGGATAAATTGTTATATACAATAGCGTATATAGATTAGGTGTATGCATACACCTGAATTTGAAGCTGCGGCAACGGAGCAGACCACCTTGCAGTCTCCTCGACGGCAGCAACCCGGTGGTAACCGGCCGCTTGCATAACGAAGATGGCCTGGGCCCTGCCTGTGCCACCGCATCCCACATCCCAGGGACAACCGGAGGAGCAGAGGAGCACTGAGAATACGCCGGGGAGCAGTGCGTGACCGCGCCGCCGCCACGCAGGCGAGATTCCTTGGGAACCATGGGCCCTGGGCCCACTGGACACCGTCGCTTCAGACCGGTCAGAGCAGCGGTGCCGTGCTCGGGGTCTCGATGAAGGAGACACGAGGGTATGGGCGGGGGAGAGGCTGCTGGAAGGCCCTGCCGCCGCTGCAGGACGGCCGGTGGTCGCCAGCGGCAGGGGAGAAAGGCGGTGGGGGGTTGAACTGAGATTGAAGGAGGGAGAAAAGATCTTCCGCCACCAGGAGCACTCAGGCCTAAACAAAATCCTCCTCCTCCGGCAAGCGCGCAACCCCGATAAGATAAGACCATCCGTCGCCGCCGCACTTGGAACCAGATCCGCTAGGCAAAAACAAATATATGGGAGAAAAATATTTCACTCTGACGAATAAGTAATTAGTTCATATATGTCAAGTATATAAAGTTAATAAAAATCGGCCTGACATGTGGGGCCTTCCAATATTGTTGCAATATCACATCCTATTTGGCAACATAAAATAGTTGTGGCAATATGTGCAAAATATCACCACAAATATCTATTTTGTTGCCATATCGCATCTCTATTACCATAAAATAATTGTTTATGGCAATGAAATGAAAACGTTGCAAAGTGTGGCAATACCCGTCCACTATTACCACAAAAGAAGATTTTGTAGTAATATATTGTGGTTTATTGCAATAAAATATTGGTGTTGCAATAAATTTTGTTGCAATATACCGGAACCCTTGTAGTGCAGTAGGTTCATGCCTCTAGAAATTTGGAGAAGTGACAGAAATCTCTAAGGTATTAGATATGCTGTTGCTACTAGGGAGAAAACAGCAATCCTTTGTTCACATAACAATCATATTGTTTACTTTACACACTTTGCTTTATGCATTTATCTGTTGCTTGCAACTTAATATTAAAAGGGGTTCGGATGATAACCTGAAGGTGGATTATTAGTCATAGATGCAGTTGAATTACGGTCTATGTATAATGTTGTAATGCCCAATCAAATCTCATAGGAGTCAAGATGATTAGTATATGCATGTATGATTTCTCGGTGTTTGTCAATTGCCCCGCTGTAATTTGTTCACTCAACATGTCACCTATCTTAACACTACTAGGAACCAGCTTATAGATAGACAAGTTACTGTGTGGCGCATATGTAAATCCATACGCCACAGAGACTTGTCAGTGGCGCATTAGGAAACATGCACCACAGAAACTAAGAAGTTCTATGGCGCATTTCGTACAACATGCGCCACAGATGTTTGGTGGGACCCGCCAACCGGGATGAGGCGATCTAAGTTCTGTGGTGCATAACGAGATATGCGCCACAGAAGTTGTCTCTTGTGTGGCGCATATTTCACTATGCGCCACAGAACTTGGAGGCGGGCCCAACCACGGATACTTTTTCACCCACGATCCGTGGCGCATGTGTGGATATACGCCACAGATATGTTTCACTTCTGTGTCGCATATCCGCACATGCGCCACAGAAACCTAACCCTAGGTCCCACCACTTTAACATGCACCATATGTTTTGTGGCGCATATGGCCATATGCACCACAGAAGTTTGAGCATTTGTGGCGCATTTCTACGGGTCCATGTAGTAGCTAGATGGTTGGTTCTTCTTCTTTTTGCTACCATGTTTAGATCTTGTGAGCTCCGTTCATGATCAAGGTCATCTATTTGTAATTCTACATGTTGTGTTTGCGGGGATCCGATGGATATTGAGATGCTATTTTAGATTGATTATTGATTCTATCATGTCTTTGTTATTTGTGATCTTCCATGCTTTCCGTTGTTAGTAGCTATCTTTGTCAAGTAGATGCTAGCAACTCCAAGAGTTAGTATTTATGCTCGATAGTGGGTTCATGCCTCTAGTAATCCGGGGAAGTGACAGAAATCTCTAAGGTACTAGATGTCATGTTGCTACTAGGGAGAAAAGAGCAATCCTTTGTTCATAGAACAATCATATTGTTTACTTTACACGCAATGCGTAATGCAATTATCTGTTGCTTGCAACTTAATACTGGGGGGGGGGGGGTCGGATGATAACCTGAAGGTGGATTATTAGTCATAGATGCAGTTGGATTACGGTCTATGTATAATGTTGTAATGCCCAATCAAATCTCAAAGGACTCCAGATGATTAGTATATGCATGTATGGTTTCTCAATATTTATCAATTGCCCCACTGTAATTTGTTCACCCAACATGTCATATATCTTAACGAGAACCACCACAAGTGAAGTATGGACCCCGGTCCTTTGTTTTACCATCAATATACAACTGTTTACTGCTTCTATTTACTTTCTGCAAGCTTTTACTATCTTCCACACAATACGTTTAATCCTTTGGTTTCAGCAAAACCGGTGAGATTGACAACCTCACTATAAGTTGGGGGCAAAGTTATATGGTTATGTTGTGCAGGATTCCAAGTTGGCAACAACACCTTGGAGGTGTTTCCTTGCTCCTACTAGTTCGATAACCTTGGTTTCATAACCGAGGGAAACTTACTACTGTGCTCATCATACCTTCCTCTTGGGATTCCCCAACAAGCTCGATATCGACCATGAGCCAGCAAGTATTTTTCTAGCGCCGTTGCCGGTGAGTCAAGGACATCTTCACAAGGGAGTCCCTCATAACCAATCTCTTTAATTTGTTTTGCTTAGTTTATTTTCTGCTTTGTTTGCTTGTTTCTTTATCAAAAACACATAAAAAATTAGTTCCTGTTATAGTTGTTATTTTCTTTGGTATGTTATTGTCTTGCTTTATCATGCTTTCTATCAATGGTTGGTTTCTTTGAAACTGAATCTAATTGGCAAGGTGGGTTCACGGAAGAACAAAAATATTATTATAAGGAACACAGCTTGTCACAAAAAGGGAAACACTTATGGGAAAAAATAGATAAATTATATACCATTCTAGAAACGTGTGCTCTACTTATAATGTTACTTATTGCTTTGATAAATCTTGTTGCTGTAAGAGGTATAAACACCTCCCTTTTCAATGTGAGTATAATGATGATGTTACCATATCTTCTTATGTTAAGGGAAATTATGACTTTTATGATGTGGAACAAATTGAAGAATTTATTGCTTGGAAAGGTGCATTCGAACTAGCTTATTTGCTTGAAAATACTGATGATGCACCTTATAAATATGAGGTTTATGATATACTTAAATTTTGCTTTGATAATTACAAGGAAGAAAATGGCTATATTCTTGAATATCTTAATAGATGCTCTCCACTACTGGAAGAGACTAATGCCTTGCAGGAGCCTATGGAAGAAGAAATTGCTGAAACTGGAAGCTCATTGGATGAAAAAGAGGAGGAGAGTGATGATCAAGATGAGGAAGAATGGATATACCTATTCATACCTTCTAATGAGAGTAACTCTTTACCCCTTACATTATTTGATTGTCCCCCATGCTTACCAAAGGAGGTTGAATGTTATGTTCCTGTGGATTCTTTTGAAAATGTTTATAATAAAGCTCTAGATGATGGACCTATATTGGTTGATAATATTAATTGTACTACTATTGAAAATGAGATTGATCAGTCATCTTGTTATAAAATTATTAAAAGTGGGTTTGAAGGTTTTAATCCCAGTATTTTTGAGTTTGATAAAAATTACGTGTTTATAGATGATGAAAAGCATGCTTTATGTGATAGTTATATTGTTGAGTTGATTCATGAGGCTACTGAAAATTACTATGAGAGAGGAAAATATGGTTGTAAAAGTTTTCATGGTACTGAAACACCTCTCTATTTGCTGAAAGTTTTGAAGTTACTCTCATTTTATCTTCCTATGTCTATCACTTTGTTCTCTGTGAATTTATTTGCGTATAACATTCCTATGCATAGGAAGTGGGTTAGACTTAAATATGTTTTGAATTTGCTTCTTGATGCTCTCTTTTACTTCAATTCATATTTCTTATGTGAGCATCATCAAAATTATCATGCCTAACTTAAAGGCGTTAAAGAAAAGTACTTATTGGGACATAACCCAAAAAATTTAGATGAGTCTTGGAAGTTATTTTTTCAGTAATAACCTCTCCTTATCCTTTTTATTTGCTTTTTGTGCCAAGAGTAACCTCTAAGGAGAAAGAAGTAAGGCTTGGGAAAGTTGTTGTCCCGAAACAGATTTTTCTGCTTCACTGTAAAAATTCGTATAAAATCTCTGTACCTCCTTTTGAGGCGTGAATTTTTGTGCTTCTGCCCCAGGTTGTTATCTAACTTTCCTTAGTTCAACACTTTTCGATTTGAGCAACAGAAGGTCTTCGAAAAAATTGGTTTTTACCTGCTGGTCTGTTTTGACAGATTTCTGCCATTATTTGCATTTGCTTCTTGTTGATTCCTTTTTGGGTTCTTTTTAGGGAATTGAGATTTTTGAGGGAAGTGATACAGTAGATTGTGTTTTAATGGAAGTTTTATTGGTGTTCAAACTGAACCCAAAGACTTATTATCTTGAGTACACTAATATTGCTAATAAAGATTGTGTGAAGTTTTGTATGAAGGAAAAATTTCAGGTGTATGGAGAGTTTCGTCGGATTGATGATAAGTACGCCATGAGGGGGTCCTCGAGGCGTGCGGAAGAGGGGGGTGTGAGACGTACGATGTTCCAGGATGGTGAGCACACAAGTTTACCCAGGTTCGAATGCGCCGGCTTTGGACGGATCCTACTCCTGCTAGCAATCCAATAATACGGCAGAGCCGGGATATGGATTACAAGGGTTCGCCTATGCGAGTTGAGATTGTAGACTATTGGGTGCCCTAAAGGCTCTCCCTGGGACGGCTTATATAGATATCTGGCCTAGGGTTTACATGACAGATCTACCCGGCTACGACTAAGAGTCGGTAACAGAGTACATCTTGAACTACAAGTAACACTATGAGCCTATGTCGGTAAGTCTTCTGGACCTTCCCATAGCCGGACTGTACTCCGTTTCTTCTCCCTAACTGGGTCGCCCGTGAAAAGCTCTAACCCGAAGTGGGCCACCCTGGTCAGTGAGGAACTGTGAGGATACCCAGAAAGTATATCCCCAACAGTAGCCCCCGAAAGTCTCCATGATCCAAAGTCAGATTCATCATCGTCTAGCTTGATCTTCGGCTTCCAGAATCTTGAAGGGTTCCTGAAACTTCAAAACAAAAGATACGATCCGGGTCAAAAAAATAAGTCGGACCTATCAGTACGTTATTCGGATTTTCCAGCTTGATATTCAAACTAAGTCGGAACTTGGTCTCTAACGTCATCTGACACTGGTCATGGTCAAGTCACGTCACTGACAGACATCCTGTCAGCATGACCGTTGGTGGGAACGCCGTTCACAAAACCGAGGCGCTGTTTCAATGCGTACGCAAAGATTGAGGTGACGTAATCATCGTGTGGGTCCTTCCCAGTTCTTTCCACGACACGTGGCGTACTTACTGTGGGTTTTGCACGAATCTTGGCGCGGTTAGGTGGTTATAAGGGGGTGAGGATTCCTTTCCTCCACTTCTCCGTCGCGCACAGAGCTCCCCTGCTTCCCAGATTCCCAGCGCCGCCCATCCAAGGTCATCGGCGCACCGGAGGAATGGCTTCATCTTCATCATCCAGCTTGGCTGGGGCCGCAGCGGCGGCGGATAAGGAAAGCAATCGCGGGGTCTGGATCCCCTGCGTCCTCGACGACGGGAAGCTCCGCGGCGTGGAGAATGAAGGTCTCCTCCGCGCCGGCGACTAGCGGAGCGGTTTCGGTGAAACCATCCCCAATCCACACACCGACGAGCGGGTGCACTTCGGCACCCACCTCGACAGAGGTTTGTCCTTCCCTCCCTCGGAATTCTTTTCCGAGGTGATAGATCACTATGGTGTTCAGCTTCACCATCTTCCCCCCTACTCCATCTTAGAGATGAGCACCTATGCGGCTTTGTGTGAGGGATATATCAGCATTAGGCCGAGTCTCACCTTATTCCGGTTCTATTTTCATGTCCGAAGAAACTCCATCACTGCCGATAATCCTTATATTACCGGCATGATTAGCCTTTCAGTTAGATGCGAGCGTGTTTATCCTCGCATTTTAGATAGTGAGTCAGTCAAACAGTGGTCGGCCACCTTCTTTTATCATAGGGATATCCCTGCTCCCAGCAAAGCTATTGCTTTGCTGGCTTTCATCGACGGAGCTGCCACGGCCCAAGCATCTTGGGACGAAGCTCCTCCGGCTCTTAGTGACGATCTGATCCTGGCCAAGAGGCGGATCGAATATCTGATGAAACACAAGGGCCTAAGAGGGTCCGACTTAGTCCAGTCTTGGGTGGCACGCCGGATCCAGCCCCTCCAGTACCACGATGACCGACTGATGAATTCCATCACGGCGTCGAAAAATGACTCCCTCTGCATCAGTCCCAACACTTTAAAGCCACATGATTACATAAGCCAGATCAAATGGCTGATAAAGGAGCGGATCGAGAGGAAGATCCCGGATTTGTCATTGGACATGCACACAGCGGAAGACCCTGTAGTGCCGGTAAGCTTTAGCAATAACCCCTTTTTATATGTTTCACCTTTAACTTGTTTTGCAATACTGAGATATTATCTTCTTTTCAGCTTGCCGACCTCCCCGAGTCGGAACTGGCTCCTATCGAGGGATATCCTCCAGAGTTTTCTCATGAGGAGGAACTGGTCCCACTGCCGGACATTGTGCCCAGGAAGCGCAAAGCTCCGACAGTGGCCGTCGGCACAAAGGAAGTGCCAGTTGTGAAGAGGTAACTTTCCACACAACTTCCGCCTTTGTACTTTATCGGTAATTTCTTCCGAGACATAATGTTCTTCATTCTATTACTTTCTCAGAGTGAAGCATCTCATCAAGGGCAAGGGGAAAGGCAACGTCACGAAGCCCCTGCGTCATACGAAGCTAACCATGGCTTCTCCTGGAGCAGCTCCTCCGACTCCTGCCCCTCAACCTTCTACAACACGGGTGATTATTCCATCACCAGTTGTCGCAGAAGATCCGGCTCCCTCAACAGGGCCAGCGACACTTGAGTCGTAGATTGACGCCACCATGGGTGGCTCATGTTTTGATAAGGGTGAACCCTCTTCAGGTAATGATCCCTCGGCAGAGACTTTCGCCGAAAACCTCCTGAACAATGAACATCATGTAAGTCGGAATTCCAACTCACATTTTTCTTTATTGTACTTTATATCATATCCTCTAGCATCCAAGCATGAAGTTGGATATACAATCCGGTTTTATGCTTCCTTAGGATGCCAAAGAATGAACTAGTGTAGCCCCCAAGGCTCGTGCTGATATTAGCTACAATATTAGCCCGATTCTTCAGTAGACTTCTGACTCTGGGTATTCTGACTTATAGAAAGTTAATTCATATAACCATGATTTGTTGAAGAATGTCTGCAACAAGCGGAGAGAGATTAGAGCTCTCTGACTTAAAAATGCTGAGCTTAAAGTTTCCAAGGATGAGGCCGAAGGTAAACATTTCAAGACTCAAACCTTGTCCTATGTTTTCATAGTCGAATAATTTTGCTGAACTGTTGTTCTTTTTGACTTACATCACTGGTAAAACAGTCCTGTGCTATGATCGAAGAGGCCGAAAATCTGAAGACCCTGGTGGTGGAAAACAAGGATCTCCGCCGAAAGCTTGACCAGCTTAAGGCAGATCATGAGAAGAGCATAGCTCAAGTTCTCGAATCCTCCTCCATGGCCATCGTGGAGCGTGATCGCAAGATCGCAATCCATGAGCAGAAAATTTCGGATCTCAACAACGAGCTTTGCAGAGAGAAGGACCTTTCCGAGGCACTCCGGGCTGAACTCCGGAGTCTTCATGAAGTGAAGACCAAAGTTGATGACGTCATCTTTGGTATGTTTCCATCTTTCTGACTTGTCTATATTATTCGACTCTTTCAATGTCAGATTTACTTAACCGTTTTGTGTTATATGTATAGGTCCTCTGAACTTGACAGACTCCACCTCTGCCGAGCCTCGCGCCCACCGGCTTACCCAAGTTGGTGATCTGCTTCATGACTTCCGCCAATCCATTGAGGATATTGGCGAAGCTCTCAAGGTTCTGGACATGCATCGCATGTCCGACTTTCAGATGCGGAACAAGGCAAAGGAGATGCCGCAGCTTGTCCAGGACTGGAACATGTCCTATGCGCGATCCGCAGCACAGAACACTCTCACCATGGTCATGAGCCACCATGGAAGCCTGGAAATCTGGCAAGTGACTAGAGGGTACACTACTGTGGACGAAGACGGATAGGAGCAAGACATCAAGGCCATCATGGACTCCCGCGCCGTATATGGGTGTCATGTAGCTGACTTAACCAGTTACGACACTCCCCGGATTTTTCATTGGACATGCACACAACGGAAGACCCTGTAGTGCCGGTAAGCTTTAGCAATAACCCCTTTTTATATGTTTCACCTTTAACTTGTTTCGCAATACTGAGATATTATCTTCTTTTCAGCTTGCCGACCTCCCCGAGTCGGAACTGGCTCCTATCGAGGGATATCCTCCAGAGTTTTCTCATGAGGAGGAACTGGTCCCACTGCCGGACATTGTGCCCAGGAAGCGCAAAGCTCCGATAGTGGCCGTCGGCACAAAGGAAGTGCCAGTTGTGAAGAGGTAACTTTCCACACAACTTCCGCCTTTGTACTTTATCGGTAATTTCTTCCGAGACATAATGTTCTTCATTCTATTACTTTCTCAGAGCGAAGCAGCTCATCAAGGGCAAGGGGAAAGGGAACGTCCCCTGCATTTATACGAAGCTAACCATGGCTTCTCCTGCCGTAGCTCCTCCGACTCCTGTCCCTCAACCTTCTACAACGCCGGTGATTATTCCATCACCGGTTGTCGCAGAAGATCCGGCTCCCTCAACAGGGCCAGCGACACTTGAGTCGTAGATTGACGCCACCATGGGTGGCTCATGTTTTGATAAGGGTGAACCCTCTTCAGGTAATGATCCCTCGGCAGAGACTTTCGCCGAAAACCTCCTGAACAATCTGGGATTTGCCAAATTTGGCTTGTCTCGGAAATCTGCGGAAGAAATCCAGCGGCTGGCCCGGCATTGCCTGGAAGGCCGTAATCTCTCTGCCGAAGAAGGAGCACAAGAAGTAGAGGACGTCAAGTACTCCGATCTTCTTGAACAAATCCACCTTCGCAATGAGGAACTAAGAGCTGGTGTGCTTCCACCACCTCCGGTTATTCCACTCACCCTCGCCGAGAAGGTTACCACTGAGGTGAACATGTGCCTGAGCAAACTCACACATGAACATCATGTAAGTCGGAATTCCAACTCACATTTTTCTTTATTGTACTTTATATCATATCCTCTAGCCCCGAAGCATGAAGTTGGATATACAATCCAGGTTTATGCTTCCTTAGGATGCCAAAGAATGAACTAGTGTAGCCCCCAAGGCTCGTGCTGATATTAGCTACAATATTAGCCCGAGTCTTCAATAGACTTCTGACTCTGGGTATTCTGACTTATAGAAAGTTAATTCATATAACCATGATTTGTTGAAGAATGTCTACAACAAGCGGAGAGAGATCAGAGCTCTCTGACTTAAAAATGCTGAGCTTAAATTTCTAAGGATGAGGCCGAAGGTTAACATTCCGAGACTCAAACCTTGTCCTATGTTTTCATAGTTGAATAATTTTGCTGAACTGTTGTTCTTTTTGACTTACAGCACTGGTAAAACAGTCCTGTGCTATGATCGAAGAGGCCGAAAATCTGAAGACCCTGGTGGTGGAAAACAAGGATCTCCGCCGAGAGCTTGACCAGCTTAAGGTGGATCATGAGAAGAGCATAGCTCAAGTTCTCGAATCCTCCTCCATGGCCATCGTGGAGCGTGATCGCAAGATCGCACTCCATGAGCAGAAAATTTTAGATCTCAACAACGAGCTTTGCAGAGAGAAGGACCTTTCCGAGGCACTCCGGGCTGAACTCCGGAGTCTTTGTGAAGTGAAGACCAAAGTTGATGACGTCATCTTTGGTATGTTTCCATCTTTCTAACTTGTCTATATTCTTCGACTCTTTCAATGTCAGATTTACTTAACCGTTTTGTGTTATATGTATAGGTCCTCTGAACTTGACAGAATCCACCTCTGCCGAGCCTCGCGCCCACCGGCTTACCCAAGTCGGTGATCTGCTTCATGACTTCCGCCAATCCATTGAGGATATTGGCGAAGCTCTCAAGGTTCTGGACATGCATCGCATGTCCGACTTTCAGGTGCGGACAAGGCAAAGGAGATGCCGCAGCTTGTCCAGGACTGGAACATGTTCTACGCGCGATCCACAACACAGAACGCTCTCACCATGGTCATGAGCCACCATGGAAGCATGGAAATCTGGCAAGTGACTAGAGGGTACTCTACTGTGGACGAAGACGGACAGGAGCAAGACATCAAGGCCATCATGGACTCCTGCGCCGGATATGGGTGTCACGTAGCTGACTTAACCAGCTACGACACTCTCTTCTTCTCCCGCATGGACACACTGCCTCCACCTCCCGAAGAAGCAGCCGAAGTGTCCGACGATGAACAAACCATATCGGATTTGGACCGTTATCAGGGCGTGGCTGATGTGTCCAGCGAGCCGGCAGCTCCTACCTCTTCTCCTGCATCATAGATTATCATAAACAAATGTGTTATTCTGCAAAACATTATGGATCTGTAAATATGTAGTATGATACTCTTTTTTTGCTAGTGCTAAGTTTTAATCTATTCAACACTTTTGGCTTTAAATTTTTGTGTGCCTGAAATGTTTGCATAAGCACTTATACTTTTTTGTCTATACTTATCGTTTATCTGGCTTTCCGCCTCGTCCCTTTCGTGAGCCGGCTAAACTTTCTGCACGGAAACTTTGCCGAGCAATGGAGCTCAATTGCTAAACAATTTTAAACTCGGAAACAAAGCCAGCTTCCAGTACCAACAATGCACTACTCAGAAAATACCCGCATCCGGCAATCAGACAAATAACCAAAGTATAGACTAGAAACTTTAGAGTTCTGGGATTTAGAATCGTAAATCTAAACTAGAACAAACATGAGCATAAAGTACTTTCAAGTATTCTGGGATTTATAACTGTGACATGATCATTCGGAAATAAGATGGTAAAAACTTCTCAGAAAAATCTTTGAGGTAACCAAAACTTTTATTTCTCTCAAAGCATGTACATATGTATGATTACAAAGAAGGATAAACTAAGAATAAAAGGGACGTAGCTGAGCAATATTCCATGGTCTGTCTAACTCATCCAGATTTGTATTGCCTCCAGCTCTCTTTCTCTTCTTAGTACCAGGTCTTTCTTTGACTGGCCTCATATCAGTTAAGTAGTGCGAACCATTGTGCAATACTCGACTAACTAAAAAGGGCCCTTCCCATACTGGGGAAAGTTTGTGCTTTCTTTGTTGCACAAGCCGAAGAACCAAATCACCCTGATTGATAGATCTGTTTCTGACTCTCTGGCTATGATACTTGCGTAACTTTTGCTGATAGGCTGTTGATCTCATTTTAGCAACGACTCGAACTTCTTCGAGAAATCTCAGCATCCTCTTCGATATACGCGGCCACTCTAGGAGAAGTGTGAGTCAAATCACTAGGAAGAACTGCTTCTGCGCCATAGACCAAGAAGAAATGTGTGTATCCGGTTGACCTGTTCGGAGTTGTTCGTAAACTCCAGATTACAGGGGGTAATTCCTCTGCCCAAGAGCCCGCAACATGTCGTAGTGGTGCTTCGAGTCTCGGTTTTAGGCCTTGTGGGATTAAACCATTTGCTCTTTCGACTTGTCCATTAGCCTGCGGATGTGCGACTGACGCAATGTCAAGCCGGATATTTTGTTCGTTGCAGAATTCGGCAAGTTCCATAGAAAAATTACTACTGTTGTCCGTGATAATACTGTGCGGATAACCATACCGGATTATAATATCCTCGACAAATCTTATGGCTGTTGCTCCATGACAACTAGTGACGGGTTTAGCCTCAATCCATTTGGTGAATTTATCCACCATCACTAAGAGGTGAGTAAATCCACTTGGAGCCCATTTAAACGGTCCTACCATGTCAAGCCCTAGACCGCAAAAGGCCATGTTATAGGTATTGTTCGCAGCTAATCAGCCGGAACGTGAGCTTGTTTGGCATACTTTTGGTAGCCTTTGCACGTCTTGACTAGCCGTTCAGCATCTTCCTGAGCTGTAAGCCAGAAAAAACCGTGTCGGAAAGCTTTTGCCACTAAAGATTTGGCTACAGCATGGTGACCACACTCACCTTCGTGGATTTATCTTAAGATTTCCACTCCTTCTTTCGGAGATATGCAGTGCTGAAAGACCCCAGATACACTCCGCTTATAGAGCTCAACACTAACTATAGTATAGGCTTTTGCTCGTTGGATGATCTGCCGACTCAGAACTTCGTCTTCGGGTAATTTGCCATCTACCAAATAATCAAGGTAGGGTTGGGTCCAGCTGGGAATTACAGCCAGAAATACTATCAAAGGTGAGTCGGATTTGGTCGGATATTCCTCATCTACTCCCTTTATTGAGGGAACTTTGAGGTGCTCTAAAAAAGCGCCATCTGGGACCTCTTTCCGTGCAGAGTCTATCCGAGATAGTGCATCTGCTTCCTCATTTTCTGCTCAAGGGATGTGTTGAACCTCAAACCCTTCGAACGATTTAGATAGATCATCCACGACAGCTTTATATGCTGCCATGTGCTTATTTGCATTACAAATATCCGACACTTGCTGAGCAACAAGATCCGAATCTCCATAACACATTAATCATCGGATGCTGATATCCTTAGCAATCCGGATTCCATGCAACAATGCTTCATACTCGGGAATATTATTTGTCGCTGTGAAGTGGATCTGTAACACGTATAAAGGTTTATCTCCTTGGGGTGATTTGAGCACCACGCCAGCCCCCGAGCCCCCACGAGCCTTAGACCCATCAAAATATAGGGTCCAATATTCCGAGTCAGGGAGGATCATTTATCCTTCGTCTCTATCCAATTAGCAATAAAGTCGGCAAGGATTTGGGATTTGATTGATGTCCGAGGTTTATAGTCAATATCGAAAGCCGAGAGCTCTATGCCCCATTTGGCGATGCTTCCTATGGCGTCACTGTTGTTGATTATATCTCTCATGGGAGCTGTGCTCACCACGGTAATTGGATGCTCCTGAAAATAATGTCGCAGCTTATGAGATGCGAAGAACACACCATAAGCTAGCTTTTGATAGTGCGGATACCGCTATTTTGATTCTGTCAAGACCTCGCTGACAAAGTAAGTTGGACGCTGCACCAAGTGTTCCTGATTTTCCTCCGGTCTCTCCACTACCATAACGATACTGACGACTTTGTTTGTCGCAGCAAGATAAAGCAACATCGGTTCCTGTGGTTCCGGTGCAGCAAGGATGGGAGCAGATGAGAGTACTTTCTTCAGGTCTTGTAGTGCGCCTTCAGCTTCGTCGGTCCATACAAAATCCTTGGTCTTTTTCAGGAGTTTGTATAATGGTGCGGCTCTCTCACCGAGCCGGCTTACAAACCGACTGACTGCAGCGATGTAACCAATTAGTATTTGTACGTCCTTTAGGCGTGTTGGCCTAGAAATATTGAGTATAGCCTTGATTTTGTCCCAGTTAACCTCTATGCCTCTTTGAGATACGATGAAACCTAATAATTTTCCGGCTGGGATTCCAAAGAAGCATTTCTTCGGATTAAGCATTATGTTGTATTTTCGTAGATTGGCGAACGTTTCCTCCAAGTTGGAAATCAATGTTTCCTTCTTTTTGGACATCACCGCAATATCATCCACATATGCATGCACATTGCACCCGATTTGATCGTGGAGGCAACGCTGCATTGTGTGTTGGTACGTAGCTCCTGCGTTCTTCAGCCCAAAGGGCATCGTAACAAAACAGAAGGTTCCGAAGGGGGTTATGAATGAAGTTTTGACTTTGTCTGATTCCTTCATCCAGATTTGGTGATAACCAGAATATCTGTCGAGAAAACAGAGGAGTTCCCAGCCTGCCATAGAATCGATGACTTGATCAATCCTAGGCAGAGCGAACGGATCTTTGGGACAAGCCTTGTTCAAGGTAGTATAATCAACACACATCCTTAAATCAGTGGTGTCCTTTTTAGGGACCATTACAGGATTGGCCGACCACTCAATGTGGATGACCTCTTCTATGAATCCGGCTAACTCGAGCCGTGCTAGTTCCTTAGCTATTGCCTTACGCTTTTCATTGCTGAAATGTCATAAGAACTGTTTGACGGGTTTAGCGTTCGGTTTTACATTTAAAGAGTGCTCGGCAAGTTCCCTAGGTACTCCGGTCATGTCAGATGGCTGCCATGCGAAGATATCTTGATTTGCTTTGAGGAACTTGACAAGCGCACTTTCCTATGCGCTAACTAGGCCTACGCCTATCTGGGTCACCTTGGAGGGGTCATCATCCTTCAACGGCGTCTTCTTCGTCTCTTCTGATGCCTTGAACTCTAGATTCAGCTTTGTCACCTCCTTCTTTGTTGCGGGCATCTCGGACAGATCGATGCTCTTCTTGATCTCCTGGTACTCCTGGGAGTGCAGCACGGCTTCAACAAAGGCGGCATTTCCATCCTCGCACTCTCGCGCTTTCTTTGGGTCTCCCGTGATAGTGATCATGCCGTTGGGACCTGGAATTTTCATCATATTGTAAATGTAACACGGACGAGCCATAAAAGCCCAGTAAGCCGGACGTCCGAATATAGCGTGGTACGCGCTCTTGAACAAGACCACTTCGAAGGAAAGTGCCTCCGTCCGATAGTTCTTTGGAGTTCCAAAGGTAACATCCAAAGTGATTTCTCCCAAGGAATTTGCTTGTCTTCCTGGGACAACTCCGTGAAAGATCACAGAGCTGTGGTTCAGCTAGGTCTCCGAGATCTTCATCCGGCGTAGCGTTTCGACATACAAAATATTAATACTGCTGCCACCATCCATGAGAGTCTTGGAGAAATCATAACCATCAATAAGTGGATTGACGATTAAGGCGTATTTTCCTCGCCTGTGCAATTTAGGCGGATGATCAGCGCGGTCAAGAATTAGGGGACAGCCGGAACTGTTGCATTGAGCTCATGTAGAACAACCTTTTTGACATTTGCTGGTTGGGATCCGAGGAAGGTGACATAAGTGTCTTTCTTGGTCGGAAATTTTTTCTTCCCCTCCGACTTGGGATTTGAAGCGTCAGCTTCCTCCATGTCGGAATCTTCCTTGGTCTCCTTATCCTTTTCGGGATTCTTCTTTCCCTTCTTCCACTTAGCTTTGTAGCCAGCGGTATCGTCTCTCTTAATGTTGTCATTGAAATGACATTCGGCGTTTGTGTGGGACGAGCCCCCATTGGCGTCTAAGTGATGCACACATGGGTTATTGGCAATGTCGGCCCAAGAGTAGGTTTTTCTGGGTTGCTGGTCTCCTCTACCTTGGACTCTTGACATCCCACGACCGTGTTCGCGGCCAACGCCACGTCCTCCTCGTCCTCCAGACCCGAAAGTAGCAGTGACCACTGCTGTTTCCGCGTTGGGTTTTTCTTTCGAGGTATTTTTGCGCTTCTAAGCTTGTTGCTTTGGTTGTTTGGCCGACTGTGGCACAACCAGGGCGTTGAGTAATCCCTCTGCATTGTTGTCAGCATCTGCATACTTGGTCGCTGTTTCTATCATCTCTCCCAAATTAGTAACCTTGTCACACTTCAAACGATGACGCAGTAAACCAATTGGGAGACCTGCAATAAAAGCTTCAATCGCAGTTTGGTCATTTACTCCTTCACTAGAGTTCTTGGTGTCGATCCATCGTCCGAGATAGTCCCGGCAAGTTTCTCCTGCTTTCTGGGTGCAATGCTGTAGGTCTCCGACCGTACAGGGCCTCTGGTATGTGCCTTCGAAATTCCGAACGAACACACTTTGCATTTCATACCAGTTGTGGATGGTCTTCTACGGAAGATCATTGAGCTATGATCGTGGCGTCTTCCGCAATATAAATGGGAGATATCGAGTTGCGACCAGGCTGTTTCCGCCTTTGGCAATGCAGCAAGCTTGGAAGAAATCCTGTAGCCAAGTATCTAGCCGAGCAATGCCGTTGTAGTCTTGGATATGTCTTGAGATAGCAAATCCTTCCAGGAGTATTGTACCTCTTATGCGTGGTCCGAAGCACTTTGGGCACACGTATATATCATCATTTTTATAGCGCCGCGCCTCTATATTGGAGTTGATCCTGTGCCTTGCGTCATTTGGGGATAGAGATTGTCCTGAGTGACGGCTATTGGACTTCGGCTTCTGCCACCACCTCCTCCACCACGACGCCCTGCCTCCTTGGGAGCCGTTGTGATAGCTACTTGGCAGAGAGGGTGGAGCATCTGGGTTGTTTCCGGCTGATCGCCGGCCTTCATCCGGAGCGTCATTATTTCAGTTCCGGGGAGGGTCTTTGTTATGACGAGCCTCCCACCGGCTTGACTCGGCATGGTGTCCGTCGTTTCTTCGTCCGTCATCCGGACGGCTTGCATGTCTAGGAGGTGGCATTCTTTGTCGGTCCTGCTCCCGACGTTTCTCTTTATCTTCTTCCCTGTGGTCCTTCGACTCTCGCCGGGGAGGGTTCCTCGGATTCTGTGCAGCGATTGCCTCTTGCTCCGCAACTGGGTTAACGTTACGCCAGTCACGAGCAGCTTTGTGGTGCTGTCCTAAAGATCCCGTTCTTGAATAGTTGTCTTCCCGATGGTCGGAACGATGTTGGTGTTCCGGAACATGTTGGGGTCTTATGTCAGCCCATGCTGGATCTGTGCGACATTGGACAGAATCTGAGACCAGTTTTTGACTTCCGGACATGGCGACCTTTTGTTGCTCCAGTCCTTTGTTGAGTAGTTTGATTCCTAACCGGATCTGCTCCGGGCCTGGATTAGCCGATAGGATTTCCCGAGCCACAACGGTGTTTTGTACTAGCGTTGGATACACCCAATCCCCGTTGCTGTCGTGTCGAGGCAACCCATGTTCTCCTCCGAAAAGGACTTTGTGAATCTGCGGGAATTGGTTGTCATGAGTATGATGTTTCCTAGTCTTCTGATGTTGCCTGCAGTTGTTCTTCTCCGCAGTTGCCATGCGTTTCTTTTCCTCCTCAATGTTTTTGGCTTCATCGAGGAGTACTTGGCGACGCGCTTCTAGGGCCTGGGCCGTTTCGTCCAGCTCTTCAGCAGTAAGTTCTGCAGCTGTAGGAATAGGCGTGGTTAATGCAGCATCGATGAGTTTACACGCACCTTCAGTGATCACGTGTCCATCCACCGACTCTTCTTTTTTTGGGATCGTCTGGGATAAGCGCTCCATCCGAGTCTTCCTCGTATTCCTTGGCAATCACCTCCTTTGCCGGAGGGTTTTTTGTCGGGGTCTTGTTCTTCTTGTTCTTCTTCTTTGCCTTCTTGGCAGCGCCGGTAGCAAAGACGGCTTTGGGTCCGTTTCCCGGAGTCAAGCTCTGATCAGTACTTTCGGACATCTGGACCTCGGGCTTATCTCTGATTTCCATATTGTCCTGCGCTTTGGGAGAGTTTTCCCCGGATCCTTCATCCATGGATTCTCCTTCCTCTACAACTTTGGAGTTATACTCCTCTTCATATTCCGCGGAGAACTTTCGGAAATCTGCCGACGTCATCGATTCATCCGAGGATGCGGGTACGTCGGCGTTTGTTCCGATCGCCTCCACCACAGAGTCGGTGTTGTCTCCAGCATCGGCAGAGCCGGATCCGGATCCCACATATCCGATAAAGTGCGATGTGCCCCTCTTGAGATAACTTCGGTCTTCATAGTAGGCTTCGTCGAAACATTTAATGGTCTCGAGGATTTCTTCTACGCCTAAGTTTTGCATTATCATGCGCCTTAGTGTGTATCTCAGGAAAGGCATGTCCGTTTCGGTGTCATCAGAGCCGGAACCAACGTTGTTGTTGTGCTCCTCCTGGATTTCGACTTCAGCGGATGAGTCGATCTGGGATTCAATCTCTCCAGGGAGATCCACTCCAAATTCAACTTGGACCGCCAGGTCTTCCTCAGGCTCGGATTTCTCCACTGTCTCCACAACTGGTGCGGGATGGGTGGGATTAGGGTTTTCTGAGATCTGGAACTCTGCCGCCTCCATGGACAAAGGGGATCCAGAAATTTCTCCTGCCTCTATCATCACCGCTGGCGTGGGTCGGGCAGGTTCAGCAAAGCCGATGTAAACATCAATCTTGCCATAAGACATGATGGTGTAGGTAGTTACAGCCTCCCTAGTGGGAATCCAGGTCTCGTCGAGAACGATGAGAGGGACGTCGCTGGCGTAGAGGATGCGACCGATGGCGATAGTCTTGCCGATTCCGATTCTTGCAGATTCCGCTCGGAACACAGATCCGAAGCTCACTTTCCCCACGGTGGGCACCAACTGACGTCGGATTGATGACAAGTATGCCATGAGGGGGTCCTCGAGGCGTGTGGAAGAGAGGGGTGTGAGCCGTATGGTGTTCCGGGACGGTGAGCACACAAGTTTACCCAGGTTCGAATCCGCCGGCTTTGGACGGATCCTACTCCTGCTAGCAATCCACTAATACGGTAGAGCTGGAATATGGGCTACAAGGGTTCGCCTATGCGAGTTGACATTGTAGACTATTGGGTGCCCTAAAGGCTCTCCCTAGGACGGCTTATATAGATATCTGGCCTAGGGTTTATAGGAGAGATCTATCTGGCTACGACTAAGAGTCAGTTACAGAGTACATGTTGAACTACAAGTAACACTATGGGCCTATGTCGGTAAGTCTTCTGGGCCTTCCCGTAGCCAGACTGGACTCCGTTTCTTCTCCCTGACTGGGCCGCTCGTGAAGCAAAGCTCTAACCCGAAGTGGGCCACCCTGGTCAGTGAGGAACTGTGAGGATACCCGAAAAGTATATCCCCAACAAAGAGAATGGTGTAATAAGATGAAGAATGGACTAAAGCTCAAGCTTGGGGATGCGACGCGTGTCATCCCAAGAAATATCCAAGAAGTACAAGCGTCAAAGCTTGGGGGGATGACCAAGGCATCCCCTTCTTCATCAATAAAAATCCCAGGTTACTTCCAAACACTTCATTTTTATTGTTTCATGCACAGTTGTGTTGTTCTTGGAGCATCTTCATTTTTGTTTTTGATTTTAGTTTGCTTGGTTTGTTTAGTTTTCTTGAATAAATTGGTTGGACCCCCTCTTTCATGCATTGGTTTTCAAATAGTTTGGTTTGGATTGGAAAAAGAGTAGGAAAGTTCATGCTTGAGATTGTTTAACGTGCCTTGGAAGAATCATGCATTGTTTTAGCATATTAAAGCATAGTATTGTGGTATTCTTCTTTGATGCTTTATTTGGGTTAACTTGGCGCATGCTCACACCATGTTATGACTATCCCAAGTCACCATAGCCTTTATGATCCTTTAGTGTTTGACTTGTAGTATCACTTTATGCTTTGATTAATGATGTTTTGTCGCTTTGCATGATTATGGCCATTATTGCTCCCTTAGTCGGTCGCTCCCAGTCTTTTGCTAGCCTCCATAACCAAGTGTGAGTTCCACTCATGCATCCAACTCCTAATACCAAGTTATTCCAAATAGTCCACCATATCTACCTATTAGCATTTGCTATTCCATGTATATTCATGTTTTTATCTACCTTCTGAATTAAACTTGTTATGAGAAAACAAGTGATTAAAGCTCTCATGAACTTGATGGCACACTTTACTTTTCTTGCCCTTAATAAACTTGAACCATTGTGTTGTCTATGTTGTATATGCTTGCACTTATACGTTGGGGATTAGTAGAACCATGCTGTTATGGGGAACGCTTTCAACATTGCACTTGTACTTTGTACCTAGTTGATATCATGCTCTTTTGTCGATGGATGTCGTCGGTGTGAAATGAAAGAGGAGCTTGTAAGTTCATGGAGTTATGTATGAGTGTTAGAGAAACGCCTAGGCCGCCGGTCTAATCCATGCTGTCATGGTGGAAACCTGCAGCGTAACCATAATGAGCTGTCTATGAAGCATTCTTCTTATAAAAAAAGAGTCAGATATTGAGAAAAAAAAGAGAAAAAGGAAAAAAAAGAGATATGAGAAAAGAGGAAAGAGAGAAAAAAGCACCATTTTCCCATGGTAAATAAGAAGATTGCTGAGATGCTCGTTGTCTGCTTGCCTTGTCATTTTGATATGGGGATTCTTCCGTATCATCGGGCAAGGGGTACCTCGTTGGCGGTTCTCTATGATACACATGTACTTACTATGAAAAGAACATACTGGTAACTAAACTTGAGTAGCATGAGGAGCGGCCATCGTATTCAAGGGACATGATATTTCCAACTTATACTTTGTCAAGCATATACTCCATAGTTTGTTCACTTTAACCTTAATCACTTCAAGATGCTTATGATAGGGGCAATGAGAGCTGAAAGCTAATAAGTACCATAATTTTTGGAAGCTCTTTATGAAACTTGAATCCCTGCTTCCTTCTATGAAGGCCTTTCTTTTACTTTTATGTTGAGTCTCCACCTTCTATCTTTATGCACCTATTTTTAGAGCATAGTGGCCATTCTTAGTTATATGTGCATTGTCCCAAGACTTGTTGATTGATGCATAAATTTGATATTGCTTGTTCTTAAACTATTTGTATCTAGTCACTCTTATGAACTTTGAAGGTGTCCTATGCAATTATGATTTGCTACTCTATGAGGGACAAGTTGAATGCTACTATGCTATGTTTTCTTTATGTGAAACAAAGAAACGTCTTGCAAAGCATTGTTATTCATGAATCTTTTGTTTGTGCCTTTTCATGTTGCAACATAGTTGCTATGTCTTATTGTTAGAACTTTATCTTTCATGCTATGTTGAAGTACTATGATCCCAGCTATCAATGTTTTACAAATACTTTGATCAAGTTTATGATGGTGCATGTCATCTAAAAAATTATTCTCTCTTTTTATCACTTACCTACTCGAGGACGAGCAGGAGTTAAGCTTGGGGATGTTGATACATTGCTAACGTATCCATAATTTTTTATGTTCCATGCTTGGTTTTATCTACTTTCTTATGTTTTGCCCGCACTTTGGAGTACTTTTTATACACTTTCTTGACTAACCTATTAACAAGATGCCATTGTGCCAGCTGCCTGTTTTCTGCTATTTTTGGTTCCAGGAAAGTCAGAAAATGAATATTCTCGGAATTGGACGGGAAAAAGGCCAAAGTCAGTATTTCACCGAGGGGGACACGGTGCAAGAATACGAGACGGAGAGGGGCCAGGGGCCGCCCACACCACCTGGCCACGTGGCCAGGCCTGGACCGTGCCAGGGGGTGGTGCGGCCACCTAGGGCACCCCCTCGGCCTCCCCTTTTGCCTATAAGATGCCTCCTATACAAAAACCCTAAGTACCCGATCAAAATTCCACGAAAGAGTCTGTAGCCGCCATCATCTCCATCCCTAGATCAGGAGGGATCTGAAGCTCTTCCTAGCACCCTGCCGGAGGGGAGAATTTACCCTGGAGGCCTTCTTCATCACCATGCAAGACTCCGGTGTGATGTGTGAGTAGTTCATCCTTGGACTACGGGTCCATGTAGAAGCTAGATGGTTGGTTCTTCTCCTTTGTGCTACCATGTTTAGATCTTGTGAGCTCCGTTCATGATCAAGATCATCTATTTGTAATTCTAAATGTTGTGTTTGCAGGGATCCGATGGATATTGAGATGCTATTTCAGATTTATTATTGATTCTATCATGTCTTTGTTATTTGTGATCTTCCATGCTTTCCGTTGTTAGTAGCTATCTTGGCCAAGTAGATGCTAGCAACTCCAAGAGTTAGTATTTATGCTCGATAGTGGGTTCATGCCTCTAGTAATCTGGGGAAGTGACAGAAATCTCTAAGGTACTAGATGTGATGTTGCTACTAGGGAGAAAACAACAATCCTTTGTTCATAGAACAATCGTATTGTTTACTTTACACGCAATGCGTAATGCAATTATCTGTTGCTTGCAACTTAATATTGGAGGGGGTTCGGATGATAACCTGAAGGTGGATTATTAGTCATAGATAAAGTTGGATTACGGTCTATGTATAATGTTGTAATGCCCAATCAAATCTCCAAGGATTCAAGATGATTAGTATATGCATGTATGCCTTTCAATGTTTGTCAACTGCCCCGCTTTAATTTGTTCACCCAACATGTCATCTATCTTAAGGAGAACCACCACTAGTGAACTATGGACGCCGGTCCTTTCTTTTACCATCAATCTACAACTGTTTACTGCTTTCTATTTACTTTATGCAAGCTTTTACTATCTTCCACACAATACGTTTAATCCTTTGTTTTCAGCAAAACCGGTGAGATTGACAACCTCACTGTAAGTTGGGGGCAAAGTTTTGTGGTTGTGTTGTGCAGGATTCCAAGTTGGCAACAACACCTTGGAGGTGTTTCCTTGCTCCTACTGGTTCGATAACCTTGGTTTCATAACTGAGTGAAACTTACTACTGTGCTCATCATACCTTCATCTTGGGGTTCCCAAACAAGCTCGATATCAACCACGAGCCAGCAGCTGGTACTATAATTCTGGCCTTCAAACTTGTGGCCAGTGTCATGATTGAGTTGTGACAATCAAGGACTTCCCCTACCACTAGCTATGGCAGATGTTCTTTAATGGAACCAAATAGATCACGATAAGTGTACTCCTCGTGAGTCTCGCATCTATACCCGTGAATCTGCCACACCTCTCCCTTCTATGCATTGGTTTTAGAAAGATTGATAAACTATGCATCCCCATCTCGGGATTCTATATTGAGCATGTTCTTCTCCCCTTGTTACTTCCGCACTTTGTCTACCTGACATGGGTATACCCTACAGGTACTCGAGCTTGGTATATACGGCCTAAATACGTAAAGGCCCACGGTGTCGCCAAGGCCCAAATGAAGGACTCGAGTAACCTACGGACTCTCGATTGCTTGAAGAACAAGAAGAAGCTAAAGATAGAAAGTTTGAAGGGGAAAACCCTAACTTGTAACCGACTCGACCTGCTACCAGAGACCTAGCCTACCTATATAAAGGCTAGGAGGGGGCGGCGAGGAGGACACACGCAACCCTAGTTTCCAAAACCCTCGCCAGATTGCATCTGCGCACCATTGTAATCTTCGATTCCTTCAATAATTCCACGAGCAGACAAGCAGGAGTTGGGACCTCTACGAGGCCTGAACCTGGATAAATATTTGAGTCCCCTGTGTGCTTGTTTGCTAGCCGATAGATGTCTCCAGCGCTCCCTCCTTCTCCAAAACCCAAGCCTATAACAATGGGCATTTAAGAGTTAAACCTTCGTCAATTGGCGCCGTCTGCGGGAATTGGGAGTGCTGATGTTGCGGCTTCTTTGGCCCTATCAACCGCGATCTACAACTCCGCAACAACAGAGATTCGCCAGCTCTTCGGCGCGTTCGACTTCACCATCCACACGCCAGCCACTCGCCCGGCTTTCGAGTCCGTAGGCGACGGGATCAGCCTGGCAATAGGGAGCTTCCGCTTCCAAGTTGGTGAGATGGGCACGCTTCGCATGCCTGATCAGCCGACGACGCCGTCGATTGCTCCAGCATCATGGTTCCCTCCATCGATCGGCACACTCAGTGAGCTCAACGCCCTGACAGCAGTCGAAAACACGGCCAGCGACATCAATCGCGACTCCGATATGGGCGACCTGGCCACTGAAGACGGAACCTACGGTTCCGGATCTGAGAGTTGTGGGAGCAGCAGCTTCCCCAATCACTTCATGTGCGCCGTCATCAATGCAGGCGACACCTCCGCCAACCGCGACAACACGAGCAATCGCGGTAATGGAACCGACCCGCCAAACGGCGGCAATGGCGACAACGGAGCTAACAGCGGTAACAGTGGCGATCGCACCAACGCCAACAATGGAGGAGCCGTCGAGCCTCCAACCATAATAAATGAGCAAACTGGCGAACGTGTCGTGATCAGGCTCAACGAGCAAGAATGGGCTCGCTGCCGCGAGGCTTTACGAGGCACTCCTCTACCCTTCGGATCCCCGCAAGAACTGCTGATGGGCTATCACTGGCTCCTGAAGGAAGAATTCAAGCGCCAAGTGCAAACAATCGTGCAACTCGAGGCGCGCAAAAAAGCAGCAGACGAGTCGAGCCTTCGTCATGCAGGGCTCTCCTCCTACAGAGGATCCTCCTCAAGAGGCAACGAGTACATTGCCAAAAAGAGGCAATCTCGGATGGCCCATCTCACCGAGCAAGAACGCATAGAAGCTGCAAAACTCCTCGACTTCAGCTCTATGACAGTCGACACACGGGGCAATGTGGTCCCCAAGACGCCGCAGGCTACGGTGAGAGCGGCCACCATGTACCTCCTTAACAACCAGCCACCAGCTGGAGATCCCCGAGCCGCCATGCACCGATCTACGATCGCAGGCTTGGGACTAATCGAGGCCGCCCTCGACAAGGAGCCAACACCAGAGCGGAAAAAGGGCAAAGCGTTAGCAAAGCGCTACTCCTCGCCCTCATCTAGCAACGACAGTCACGATCTATCTCGATGCCGCCGCTCACGGCGACACGACCGCGACTATGATGCGCGCGACGAACTCACGCACCGCAAGATTAACAAATCAAGGGCGCGACGCGCTCGGTCGACTGACTCAGAAGAAGAAGATGTGGAGCTCTGCGGTGCCAGATGCTTCAGCAGATCCATTAGGCAGAAGTGAATGCCTAAGGGGTTTAAACTCCCGTTAGAGAACCCGAAGTTCGACGGCCTATAGGACCCAAAAATCTGGCTGTAGGACCACATCTCCTCTGTCAGGCTCCACAGAGGCAGTCGAAGCACGGCCATGCAATGCTTGCAGCTACAGCTGCAGGGCGCCGCCCGGGCATGGCTCAACAACCTCCCACGCGGATCCATTCGTAGCTGGGATGAGCTGGTTTACAGCTTCGTGCACAATCTCAAGGGCACGTACAAGCGGCATGCATCAATCGAAGAGCTAATATGCTGCCAGCAACGATCGGGCGAATCGCTACGCTCCTACATCCAAAGGTGGTCCATCATCAAGAACTCCGCAGAGAACATCTTGGAGGATCGCGCGATTGATGCATTCAACAGCGGCGTCTACCGCATAGAGCTCAGGGAGGAGCTAGACCGCTCAAAGCCCAAGACCATCGACCACCTGATGGAGATCGCGAATCGGTGGGCCGATGGAGAAGATTCGGTGAAGAATCGTGTTCATTCCAACGAGGAGGCGGAACTCGAGCGCAGACGCGATCGCCAAAGCAAACGCCGTATGCGCATCTACGATGACCGCGACGACGTCAACATGGTCGCAGCCGGCTACGCTGACAGACGCGACGACAACCGCAACATCGGATACCGTAACGGTGGATACCGCGACTCCGGTAAGACCACGCAAGTGTGGCAACCCCGTGATCGTGACGAGGCACCCGCAACATACATTGAAGACAAACTGTCCGGGCCATGTACGGTGCACTTCTACATCGACAAGCATGATGGGAAGAAGAAGTCTAGCCACCTCCTCAAGGACTGCCGCGAGTTCCTCAAACTACACAAGGGATTAGCTCGGATGAACCGCAACACAGTCGAAAGAGGCGACGGAGCCGCTCTAGGCGCCGTGGCACATGGTGCTCCGCTACCACCACCTGGAATGCCCCCAAACACAGCTGCACCAGACCAGCACCAGGGAGGCAAACCCTACCCAAGGGCCATGGGTACCATGATGATCCAAAAAGGACGCCCCTCCAATCAGGTTCAGAAGACCATCACTCGCCAAGTCAACTTGGCCACACACTCGCCACCATCTACCACTGAGTACCTCAGTGGAAGCGAGTCATGCATCACCTTCAACAAACGCGACCACCCACCTCAAGTACCTTGTCCAGGCCATTGTCCCCTTGTACTCGAAGCACAAATCGGAGGCTTTGACATGAGCCGCGTCTTCATGGATGGCGGAAGCGGCACCAACCTCATATTCGCCAGTACCTTGTGAGCAATGAGGATCCCTCTAACTTGACTGGAAGCCTCGGACACAACATCCACGACATCATCCCAGGAAAAGTCGTATATCCCCTGGGCAAAATCAACCTTGACGTCATCTTCAGCACACCGAAGAACTTCCGGCGCGAACGCATCGACTTTGAGGTCGTCGCTGGCCCTCACAATACCACTGCATCCTCGGACGTGTCGCGTTCGCTAGGTTCATGGCAGTGCCACACTATGCCTACCTGCAGATGAAAATGCCAGGTCCTAATGGCGTCATCACGATTAACGGGAACTTCGAGAGATTCGACAGCTGCGACAGGGAATTCAATAGAATTTCCCAGTCCTTCGGCATGCAGGAAGAACTCACAAGACTGAAAGAGTCAACAGACAACAGTCTGCCCCCCTGAGCCGGCCGAGCTCGCCCGATCTATCCTTCGACTCATCGGTGCACACAAAGAAAGTGGAGGTCCACCCATCGGACCCCGCCAAGACGGCCCTCATCGCCAACAACTTGAGTCCCGCATAGGAACTCGCGCTCGTCGAATTCATCCATGAGCACTGGGAAATTTTCGCCTGGTGTCTTGTGGACATGCCAGGAGTTCCCAGGGAATTCGCCGAGCACGCACTCAACGTCAACCCCAACGCAAGGCCAGTCAAGCAAACAATTCGGCGATTGTCTGAGCCACGACCGTAGGCAGTTGGCATGGAGATCAACAGACTCCTCGACGCCAAATTCATACGCGAGATCAAGGAAAGCACTTGGCTCGCCAACACGGTGCTGGTACCAAAAAAGGACACGGATATCCTGCAGATGTGCGTGGACTTCACCTCTTTGAATAAGCACTGCCCAAAGGATCACTTCCCGTTGCCACGAATTGACCAGATCATCGACTCCACCGCGGGATGCGAGCGCCTCTGCTTCCTCAACGCCTACTCAGGCTATAATCAGATTCGAATGAAGGAGGAAGACCAAGATAAAATAGCGTTTACAACGCCCTTTGGTGTGTTCTGCTACAACACAATGCCCTTCGGGCTAAAAAATGCGGGAGCCACCTACCAGCGGTGCATGCAGGCTTGCCTCAAGGAACAACTGGGTCGCAAAAGTCTATGTCGATGACATAGTAATCAAGACCAAGGAAGAAGCCTCCCTAATCAACGATTTGCACGAAACCTTTGCCAACCTCGACCACTACCAGATCAAGCTCAATCCGGACAAATGCGCCTTCGGCGTGCCATCTGGGCAACTACTCGAGTACCTCATCTGGGAATTGAGGAAAACCCGAAGAAAATAAAAGCCATACTGGCCATGGAGAAGCCGAAAAACATACGGGGCGTTCAGCAGCTGGCTGGGCGAATCGCAGCCCTCAGTCGATTCATCAGTCGGATGGGTGAAAAGGCGCTGCCCTTCTACCAACTCCTCCGCAAAGTTGAAAAGTTCGAGTGGATCAACAAAGCGCAGGAAGCATTCCAAGACCTCAAGCGCCTTCTATCCACCTCGCCAGTACTAGTGACCCCGCGGGAAAGGGAACCACTGTTGCTATATATCTCCGCCACCAACCAAGTGGTCAGCACAGTGCTCGTCATCGAGCGAGCCGAGGAAAACAAGGTCCAGGGGGTACAACGCCCAGTATACTACCTTAGCGAGGTCCTCACGCCAACAAAACAGCGGTACCTGCACTACCAGAAGCTGGCGTACGGTGTCTTCATGACCGCCCAACGACTGCACCATTACTTCTAGGAACACCCAATCGTGGTGGTCAACGACGCCCCATTGGGGCATATCCTCAATAACCCTGATGCCACGGGAGGAGTCGGGCTTTGGGGAATCGAATTGTCTCCATGAGACATCACATACGAAAAGCGCGACGTAATCAAGTCGCAAGTTCTCCCTGACTTCCTCGTGCACTGGATGGAGAACCAGCTCCCGGAAAAACCAGATATGTCCTACCTCTGGACAATGCACTTCGATGGGTCCAAGCGGAAGGACGGAGCAGGCGCAGGTGTCATACTGACATCACCTCAAGGGGACAAGTTGAAGTATATTCTGCGAATGCAGTTCACAGCCTCCAACAGCGAGGCTGAATACGAGGCCCTATTGCACGGGATGAGGATGGCAAAAGCCTGCGGCGCCAAGAGGCTCATCATATACGGCGACTCCAAGTTGGTCGTCAACCAAACAATGCATGAGTGCGACGCACTGAATGACAACATGATCGCGTACCACAACCTCTACGACACACTCGAAGGAGACTTCGACGGTTGCGAGCTGCGGCACGTAGGTCACGAAAGCAACGAAGAGGCGGACGCACTCGCCAACATAGGCTCTACCGGCGCCCCCATACCACCCGGGGTATTTCTCGAGCGCATCTACGAACGCTCCATCAAGCCAAAGACCACAAAGAAGAAAACTAGCGCAGCAAAAGACTCGGGGGTTACGCCGCCCAATGAGTCAATGGCACTCGATGACTTGGAGCTGGACACAGAACTCGAGGGACCAATGAGCGTCATGATGATTGAGCAATCCTGGACGCAACTGTTCATCACGTACCTCCTCAGCAAAAGGCTACCGGACGATCCGACTGACGCACGACACATCCCGCGACGATCCAAGGCATTCGCTATTATCAACGGCGAACTGTACAAACGCAGCATCACAGGAGTACTCCAACGACGCGTCTCCACAGCTGATGGAAGAGCTGTTCTCCTCGACATCCATGAGGGGACCTGTGGGCATCACGCCGGCAGTCGCACCCTTGTTGCCAAAGCTCTACGAGCTAGATTCTATTGGCCTACGGCCATGCGCGATGCCAAGGACATCATCCAAAAATGCAACGCTTGCCAACGATTCGCGGACAAGCCGCACGCACCGGGTGCAGAGCTCCGACCAATTCCATTGGCCTGGCCCTTCGCGCAATGGGGACTCGACATGGTTGGCAAACTCCCAAGATCTTCACGAGGAGGCTACGTCTACCTCTTGGTCGCAGTCGACAAAGTCACCAAGTGGATTGAGGCCATGCCAGTGACCAACCAATCAGGACACAACGCAGTTAAGTTCTTCGAATCCATCGTCTACCGCTTCGGAGTGCCGCACAGCATTATCACCGACAATGGGACGAACTTCACATCCAAGGAGTTCCAAGAATTCTACACGAATCTAGGGATCAACATCAGCTACGCCTCTGTCGCACATCCACAGACCAACGGTCAGGTGGAAAAAGCAAACGGGCTTGTCTACGGCGGCATCAAGAAGCGACTCCTCCGGCCACTCGAACAAGCCGCAGGCTGCTGGCCAGACGAACTGCAATCCGTACTCTGGAGCCTATGCACAACTCCAAACAGTGCCACGGGCTACACACCATTCTTTATGGTGCACGGAGCCGAGGCAGTGCTACCCGCCGAGGTACGGTACAAGGCGCCGCGCGTGGTCGCTTACAGCGAACAAGAGTCATCCCTCGCACTCGAAGACTCCGTCGACCTCCTTGACGAGGCAAGAGAAATCGCCGTGGAAAGATCAACGATCTACCAGCAGAACCTGCGCAACTACCACAGTAGGAGGCTATGCCCCAGATCCTTCGTCGAAGGCGACCTGGTCCTGCGACTGAAGCAGCAGGGACATCTCAAGCTCGAGTCCCCCTAGGAAGGACCATACATTATTATAGAAGTAATCCCAGGTGGCACCTATCGCCTTCAAGATTTAGAGACAGGAGTCGCATAGTCCAACCCCTGGAACGTCGCACAGTTGCGACTCTTCTACCCTTAGTCATTTTACTTTTGCATCGCAAAATAAGGTACCCAGCTAAGGCTACTTAGCCACACATTGTACCTCGTACCGTCTCACGAATAAATAAAGCTAAGTGCCCCAAAACTCTATGCCTTCCTTTATTTTTCGACAACTTCTCGACTTGGGGGCTACGCCACCCTACACACATCTGTTCTACGAACTAAAACGCGATATCCTGAGTAGCTGGCACATCAATCGAAGCCCTTGACACAACATCAACCCAGTTGCAACGCATCTGACAGGTTGACAAGGGACTGAGATAAACGCATGGCCAGGCTAACGAAAAGGAGTCGCACAAGTGCAACGCACTCACACGCTAGCAAGCTCTTTATACATATTCAACAATAAATTATATACAACATTTATACGAACTTTACAACACGGGTACACTTATGTGCAGGATACAAACTAAGCTACTACTGCAACAAGAGAACGTTGGTTTGTTCCTCAAAGAAGTCGACGATCTCTTCTGCTGGGCGATCCACAGCCTGGTAGTGCGGCACCATATTTCAAGCAGAACCTGCTGGTGGCACAGGCGGCCCAGCCGCAATTGCCGCAACATCTACGTCAGGCCTATGCAGTAGCACCAGCGATAGAGCGGCCTTGACACCAGCCACCAACTGTTGACTCACGCAGTCACGAACCGCGGCCAGGTCTTGAAACTTGGCAAGGAGGGCCAGCAAGCTCGACGGAGTAACATCCAGTGGAAACATCGTTCGATAAATGTTCTTCAAGCATGACCGCGACTTCTTCAGGAAATGCAGCACTCGCGACGCACGATCCTGCAGGGTCGCCAGCGCAATCGCACGATCACGATCTACCCAGATGTATCCACTCTCTTGAAGTTGCTCCTGGGTGAGATCATGCATGCGAATGGAAATTCTATCCATCTCATCCTACGGATGACACACGCTGACAACTACACGAAGCAGCAACAGCAGCATAAGTACGGCGCACCATCACGAGTGACTACAAGGAAAAGATAAGTGCAAGCAAACTAACACTTGAATTGGTCGCCCAGCTGCGTCACCTCGCCAAGCAAATACTACTCGCGGGCAGCGGCCTTCTCCGCCCTCGACTTCCATACATCCACGTTACCGCGGAGCACGGGCAACTCACGCTCCAGCTGCTTCACGCGGTCATGCAGTCGCGAAAGCAGCGATAGCTCATCTACCCTGGAGCGCGGCGGTGCCAAAGTATCATCAAGAGGCGGCGAGTCCTGAGTTTCCCTCAAAGGATCACTCGATGTACCCTACCACAAGCCAAGATAGAAACAAATAAGACGACCAAATCAATACAAAGACAAAAGATTCAAGTGCATTCAAGACTAGATACACTCGCTCGCAGGCATGTTCTTAACAAAGGACATAAACTAGTTAACTATTACAAAGTTACTAAGGAGCGATTGGCTTCTTCGACTTTGACGGCTTCGGGGGCTTCATCGAGTCCGTGGCAGTGTCAGATCCCACTGACTTTCCGCCAGCCCCTGATGTCGCAGCCTTTGACGCCTTCTTAGCATGCTGCAGCTCCTCAGAATACTTCGCGATAGTGTTTATCAGCTGCGGCCCATATTTACCACAGATAGTCGCGAAAGGAGCAAAGACTACCTGCTGCCCGTCTGCGCTAACAGGCATCGCCTTCGACACAGCGGAAGGATCAATCGCGACTCCATGGGCCTACACCATGGCAAGTGACATGGACGCGCCAGCCGCGCGGAGTGAGTTCATGAAGCTAGAGGGAACACCCCCGGCGAAAGACTCCACCAGCTCGCCCAAGTTCTCGATTAGCTCAGCCTTGGGCTTCAGCTCCTCCCGGAGACGACTGAGAACGCCCTTGGCCTTGGAGAGCGTATCTTGAACGACGATGCTGCGGTCCTCGACTGCCGAAAGCGCGCCCGCCAAAGCGTCGTCATGGCGAAGGGCCTGAGGATCAAAGCTCAAACCACTGGCATCTGCACACAAACCAACACATGAATATCAAACGTCAACGCCAACGGCAAAACAACAAACAGAGAACAACAATGATATCCAAACAAGGTACCTGAGAGGGCTTTGGCAATCGAGAAAAGCTGTTCTTCGAGCAACTTCTCCCTGGATGCAACGGAAGCACGAAGATCCTCTTCGCGCCTTTGTGCCTCGTCACGCGCTGCGATTGCCTCATCGCGACCCTTCGCAGCCGCGGCGAGAGTTTTCTCCATAGTGGCAGCGTCACGCGGGAGGGCATTATGTTCAGCTACACAGCAAAAAGGTTTGACTATCAGTTGACTATATCAAAGGAGAAGAAGAAGAAGAAGTGCAGGAAACTCACTCTCAACCACGCGATGACGCGTCTCCAGCATCGCATGCTGGCGGCCCATCGTAAGCACTTGCTCCGCCGAGTGCGCGGCTTCCTTTACAAGGAGCTATCGCACAACAAAGGATCAGCAGAAGAAATAGATATCATCGATTGCACCACGAAAAGAGGAAAATCCACACTTACATGATCCTCCAATGACTCCGAAATTGTCTGCTGTACCATCGTCCGGGCAACCATTCGATTCCCCCCTTCATGCGGAGAGCTGGAAGGGTTGTGCCTGGAGTGGGCCGCCAATGGAGGGGAAGGAGCGCGCTCGACCTCTTTCTTGGCCCTTGAGGTCGCGACTCCTGATTCTTTCAAGAATTGGACGTCGCCAGAAGATGACGACGCCTCTTGGCTGCAAGACAAAATCCACATCAAAGAAAGGGCAAACCCAGAGACGAGGCAAACAAGGGCAAATCCAGCGAAGAGCAAACAAATTAGAAAACTTACCAATCAAACTTGTCAAAGTCAAAAGTGGGCTCCCCCGACTCTAACGAGGACTCCTTGGGCAATAGCATCTTCTTGCGAGAGGATGGTGCCACGGCGCTCACAGGAATGGCAGGGATCAACGACTTCGCACCTACACCAGCACCTTCCGGAGTCGAAGGAGACGACGCATCGGAATCCTTGCTGCGTGAACGCTTGCGAGTATCCGGACTACCGGACTCAGGGGCTTCCTCTTCCACATCAGATGGGACGGTCGACTCCGACTCGTCCTCTTCCAAGGCTTCGTGAGGAATAATCCCCTCAGGAAGAGGGGGCATACAAGGCGACGCTGCCCAATCCTGCACACGGACAACAAAATTAGCACAAAGATAAGAAACAACAGAGAAGCAATCGACAAACTAAGCTACTGCGTAGCACAACTATACCTCGGGAGGAGGATTAGTAGCATCAAATGGAGGAACAACTGGCTCACTGGGGAGCACATCCTTGACGGTGTACTTGGTGACCAGTCGAACCCTTTTGTCCACCTCACTCGCGGACATGCCATCGACAGACACGCGAGTGGCATCGTCAGTGCCAGTCCACTGAAACATGGGGTGCACTCTGGCCTGCAGGGGCTGAATGCAACGGTGCAGCCAGGTGCGAATGAGGGCGCAACCTCCCTTCTCTTTGCCGATGTGACTCTCGAGGTCGTAGACACGCTCGTACAGTACATCTGTTTCCGTGGACTCGCCAGACATGACTACATTTTTCTAGGAGTGCCTCCTCGTGCACGGCGTCGCCGGATCGAAAGGCGCGAGTCCGAAGTGCTCCCTGTCAGCCTTGTCATCGCGGATGTAGAACCACTTGTCCCTCCACCCTTGGACAGACGCTGTGAGCTTAATGTCGAAATAGGTGGCGGATGGGTCGACGTGAATTCTGCAACCACCTACATCATACACTAAGGAGCCAGAAGCAGATTGGCGCTTCAACTTGAATAGGCGTTTGAAGATGATGAAGTGTGGCTCGATTCCGAGCTAGCACTCGCAGACGGTAATGAAGCAAGGGATGTGGAGGATAGAGTTCGGGGACAGCTGATGGAGCTGAAGCCTATAGAAACAAAGGAGGGCCCTAAAAAAGGGGTGAAGGGGCAAGGAGAGACCGTGAATGATGAATGCCAAAAACATCACTCGAAAACCAGCGGGAGGAAAAGGAATTGTCTCACCGCCGGGGACACGAGCGTCGGCGACTGCGTCAGACAACACTCTGTCTTGGCGAAGAAGACGGAGATCCGATGACTTGATGATGGAGGGACGCCACGCGCCATTCGTGACGCGGGTGCCCATGCCCTTCTTCTTCCCGCCAGCGGTAGTGCTAGTGCCCGCAGCGGCGAAGCGGCCTTTCTTCTTCGCTGCAGCAGCGGTAGCCGCGGAATCGGCCGCAGCACCTCCCCTCTTCTTCCCCATTGCACGATAGCGATGCGAACAAAGGAAGAAGCTTGGAAACGAGCGGAGCTGGTCCATCGTCGTGGACGAGAAGAGCACAAATAAAGTAGAGGAGTAGCGGCAATGGCGATGGAAGCAAAGGATGAATGAGAGCAGATGAGAAATTATCGTCGCAGCACCGCTACTTAACCCCTGGAAGATGCAATCCAACGGCTCAGAAAAAACCTACTGGACGCGTGGCAAACATCGTGCTGGACACATGGGGGAGTGGGACCCACTGTTCGTCACGTCTCGTCAAACTCGCTCACGCGGGCAACTGAGGTCATGAAATTGTCAGCACTGACGTCATCAAAGCTACGCAGCAGAAGACTTCGACTACTTTAGTCCTTGCTCGAGTCTTCGACTCCACCAAGAACTCGGGGGCTACTCCCATAGGGAGAGCTGGCCGCGCACCCTATGATTTTTTCTTCTTTTTCAGGAACATGGATAATCAAAGCAAACCCAACCACTCGAAGCATGGCCATGGGTTACTCCCATAGAGAGCGCCGGAAACAAATTCGACTGAAACAAGCAAACAAAAGACGACAGCAGTCGCAAAAAGATTCTTCAGTCCCTACCTGAGTCTTCGACTCAACCAGGCACTCGGGGGCTACTCCCATAGGGAGCGCTGGTCGCGCACCCTATGATTATTTATTCAAAAAAATGTGTGTTGATAACATCCACACTCGAATCTCATGGCGACACCACCTCATAATTTTTCCCTACAAAGAGACTGCGTCTCCTGGGTCACCTGAATTGTCTCCGCGATGATAAAATTCAGGTGTCACGCTTACAGTGTGAAGGTAAGACCTGAATAAGGCCTGGCAACGCATTAGCTGCGCACTACCAGAAATGTATCTGTACCTATAGGTACGATGAACATGTCTTGACGGACGCGTCGAGTGCTCACACCCATATAACTAGAATTCGACTCCTGTAAGACCTCCACGGCATGAGTCGAATTACACCAGCATTTTTCCGGATTCGAGTCCGGGGACTCGAGTTCGAGTAGATTGCGTTGATTCACCCTAAGGTGGTTAACTGATACTAATACTTCGGTTAAATCAGGCACGCACAACAACAATCCCTATGACACAAACAAAGCAGTCGAAATATACTCATTCATGCACCCGAAAGACTTCAAAAACGTCCCCAGTCGAATCTGTGATTCCACTGGACACTCGGGGGCTACTAACATGGGTATACCCTACAGGTACTCGAGCTTGGTATATACGGCCTAAATACGTAAAGGCCCATGGTGTCGCCAAGGACCAAATGAAGGACTCGAGTAACCTACGAACTCTCGATTGCTTGAAGAACAAGAAGAAGCTAAAGATAGAAAGTTTGAAGGGGAAAACCCTAACTTGTAACCGACTCGACCTGCTACCCGAGACCTAGCCTACCTATATAAAGGCTAGGAGGGGGCAGCGAGGAGGACACACGTAACCCTAGTTTCCACAACCCTCGCCAGATTGCATCTGCGCACCATTGTAATCTTCGATTCCTTCGATAATTCCACGAGCAGACAAGCAGGAGTAGGGACCTCTAGGAGGCCTGAACCTAGGTAAATCTTTGAGTCCCCTGTGTGCTTGTTTGCTAGCCGATAGATGTCTCCAGCGCTTCCTCCTTGTCCAAAACCCAAACCCATAACAATGGGCATTGATGAGTTAAACCCTCGTCACTACCAGTTGGTAGCCAAGTACTAAAGTGCATTGGTGTCTTCCGATGCAAGATCCTTTTGTGGTCCGTCATGTCAAACCATTTTGGGATGTCAGGAGAAACAAACTCTGGTACCTCGTCATATCTAGGACCAGATCAAAGTGTTGTAATCCATAGATCAAGAAGCACTGATTAGTTTCTATCTACTCCACCTTCAAGTATCACACCTTTATACTAACAGGTTGTGTTGAATTCCATGACCCTCTTACTGAAGTGGTGCTTTTACACATATTTACCCACCCTTCCTCCAAGATTTCATGCTTGTGAATGATGCGTGTGCGTAACAATGTGGCTATCACAGATTCTTAGCAATTGTTATTTCTTTGAACTCCAAGGACATTTGAGTCATTCTTAGTGTGATGGTTAACCATATCACTAAGCGAAGGATGACTGTGCTACCAAGTCTGTTGTTCTAGTACACTCTCCTCGGTCAAAGAGTTAGGCTTGTGCCGAAGCTTTCAGACTATATGTCTTGCCTTACCAAACAAGTTTCCTCTCGAACCAAGTGACATAACGGTGGGTTGTGATATTCTAGATGTCTACTAGAAGTATCTCCATGTTGCCACATGACCATGTTTGTCACGTTCTTGAGCAAGCAAGTTCTTTGAACTGCTCCTTTTCTCCAAGGATCCGCACTAGATACCCCTGAACTAGCTGATTGAACTTAAACAACAACTTGGAGCATTGTAAGACAAAAATTCTGTCTAACTTAGTTCCTTCTTAAAGGGATTTCTAGTTTTGCTCGTGCTGAACAAAGATAGTATTTCCTTTGTGGATATGTTATCTTCTCCCGCCTTTGATTTGATCCGGGTTATCGTCAATTCAAACTCAGTTCCAAGGACTATCATGATCATGTTACTACTCGTGGTGTTTCACTTGAGTACATCCTCATGTCCTTTGGTTTGACCAATACTATGCCTCATTCATACAACATATGTGTCCATCTTCCTGGAGTATCTCGATAAGTTTGTTGTTGAGCCCATCAATAATATCCTTATCATCTCCATGCTAGAATAGATTCATATGGAACATTTGGCACTAATGTTGGAAACTTTTGGAGAACCATCTTTGGGTTGTCTCAAAGTATGTGTTATAGATGTTAGAAGTGATGTACTCTGATTCATGTGTAGTTGTAGAAAGGCGTCGCCGTGGATTCGAGTAGAGTTATCTTTGTTCCATCATGGACATAGTGTTTTTTGTTGCAAGTACTTCATGTAGGTGAAGTTGTCCTCCAACAAGTTGCTAGTACATGGGTCTAGCAATATAGCTCAGTCTTTTGGATCTTAACACTGTAGTCCATGTCTTGAGACTCTAGTAACTTTACCTTCGTGGTAAATGTTGCACACTTTCTATTCGGACATGCTGAGTCCGAAGTATTATTCCACCGAACCAAATCTGAATATCAAGAAGATATGATGATTGGAATTCCTCAAGGTTTTGGTATAGGTTTATTTGAACATCTGGTAAGATTGATGTACTGGTTGGCACAATCAGTCGGAAGACCTACCATCACATCCTTTTGAATCAGCAATAACAACCACTCTTCCCGAGGCTTCTTCTATGATCTATTATAGGAGTTGTGCTTATGGTTTCCTTTGTATCTGAAGTACGATCTTCACTTGATGTCTACTTTCTCGAACATTAAGGAGAATATTTAAAGTAGTGCTGCTAAATGTCTCTCGATCGATCCTCCAGACCCTTTTATGTTGGCAAGCATTCTGTTGTGCCAAGAAATTGAAGTCTGAGAATGAAGTTTCTTTTTCCTCGTGTCACCAAGGATCTTCATATTTATTCATCTTAGTGGTGTAAAGTGATATTACGATCTTTGGCAAAGATTTTGGTAACCCTGGATGAATAAAGTGTTTCCTTCGTTTCTCGATCATGTTCAAGAGTGACGATGATTTTGGTAATCAGAAATTCCTCTTGTTACATGTTCCTATGACTCTTACGAGTCCTCTCCACAAAACACCTTTCTGTATTGACCTTCTGTTGAACGAAGAGTGATCCTTTTGTATCAAAAGTAGATCAACAGCTTGGTTATCCATATTTTTGTATCTCTGAAATCTCTACTTAAGTCGTATAGTAGAGGTTCATCTCTCGGAGTCTATGGTTAAGTTCTTTATGTTGTAAGCTTTCCTTTCAAAAGCTCAAACTCTTCTAAAACTCCATGGTCTCAATCCTTATGAAGACTAGCTATCTAAACAACCTAAAACTATCTCCTCTTGTTTCCTCCGGTACCTTGACGTGTTTCATGATCATCATCTTAGAGTTGTTTCTGAATGCTCCTTTCATGAGTTGACCATGAGATACTCGGTGTGTTGTTTAGTGTGTGTCCCTCTTATCCTTAGAAGTGACCCTGTTTCTCTTCCTTCTTCCTACCTACAGAATCACGGGTCAAGATTCTCGTAAGGGGGATAGATCTGTAACACCCTAGTTTTAGCTAATACTAAATAGGGTTTTGTTTGTGCATTCATGAGCATCATCTTTTGCTAAGACAAAATCAAAATGACAACAAGATAATGCAAAACCCTAAACCCTAGATATTTATCCTCTCTCTCTAAAAGCAATTCAAAATAGTTTGAATTTTGAAAAGATACAAAAGGTGTGGAGCCCAAGAAATATAAAAGGGCCATGCAATGTTTTCTTATTATTAAAAATCCTGTAGTATTTTCAAACAAATCAAACAAGAAAATAATTTGAAAATACAAACAAAAATATAAAACAAAAAATGGAAAAATGCTTTGTGAATAAAAACTAAGCCAGCAGCAAACCAGACCGTCCATTAGCTCTCTCCTGTGCTACCTGCCGCTCGCGTGCAGCCCGCATCCCCGCAGCCTAGCTTCTCTCTGCGTGCAGCCCACCCCGGCCCAAGGCCCGGTACACCTTCACTCGTCATCTTCCTCCCGATGGAAGCAACTCGGTGTCACTGCCTCCACCGCTCGCCGGTGTTGCGATGCCCGCCCGGCGCCACGATGCGCGCCGTAGCCCTTGGAGGCCTTCAAGACCCCCTGGCCGCCTCTGGACGAACCCTAGACGCCACTCTCCCTCCCTCTTCTTCCCCACGAGCCAAGATGAACCCTAACCACCGCCAGTCACCATGCCGCACCACCGCTAGAGGCAGCCCCGGAGTCAACCGGGCATGCCATGAGCTCCGCCGTGATGTACTACGTCTTCCCCCTGAAGGATTCAAGTTGAGGCAGCCGCAACTGACACCATCACACTCACCTTCCCAAAGTCCGGCTGAGCTCCTCGCTGCCGATTCTGACCATCCTTCACCTTTCTGAGGCTAACATCGACACCATGGTGAGCACCTGGTGCTCAGGCACCCCTCGAACCTCTCTCTCGCTTTGTAGTCCACCCTCTATGTGCGCCACTGTCGGCTGCCGCTCGGCCGTGTCGCCGGCAGGTCTCCGGTGACCAAAACCTAGCGGCGCCACCACCCGTGGGTTTGCCGTGTTGCTCCGGTTCGAACGGAACCATCCGCGCATCCAAGATCGTTGTCCTGTCACTGATCTGCGTCTCACCGCTGTCGTGACTTCTTGCTGACGTTAGAAGCGCGTGGGTCAGCCTAGTCAAACCCGATTGGGTCCCGCTTTGGCCGCGTGGCTTGCTAATGTGGCCTGGGGCCCTTCGGTTAGGCACAATGGCTAGGTGATGCCCTAGTGTAAAAAGTTTCTGGGTTATTTTTAAATAATTTTATAAATGGTTTATAATTTCCAGAAATAGTTTAAATCTTATAAATACAATAACTAATTATTTACAAGTTAGAAAAATATGTATAATATATCAAAATATTCAGAAAAATGAGATCTACACAATAGAGTCACAATCATGCATTGTTCAACAACTTTCATTACAAGTTTAATTCGAAGAACAAAGTGAACCCCCGCAGGGGACCCCGGGGTTTCCCCGAATTAGGGTTTGGACCCCTCGCAACCCTATATAAACTTTCAAGCATTCTATAGGGTTTCCTTTCAGTACAATTGAACTTGTCATATCATCATCCTTGCTTGGTAATTGCATCGATGCCATGTGTTGATTGTTGTTTTCCCTTTCTTTCTGGTGTTTGCTTCTTCCTGGTAGAATATGATATCGATATCGAGATCGAAGACCCAAATCAAGACCATCAAAGATGGACGAACAATACTTGACCAACTGTAACCAATTCAAGTACAAGGCTTCCTAAGATCTATATCTGGGTATCAACAAACAAGGCAAGTATAGCCCCACCATTATACAATCCTATGATTTCGAAAGTATTTCATTCTTGCCATGATGCATATGATTCCACTTTGGTCTTTTATCGATAGATAGAGTATCATATCTGTTGCATTACTCCCTTGAGCTTATATTACCTGATCCACTACTCCTAGCATAACTATGCTTAGCTTGTGTTCACTACTAGAGCTATTATCAGTGTCTTGCTTAGATGTCAGTGCTGGTTCATCCAGAAGATGTACCAAATGTAGAGAATCTAGTATGACAGGAGAACGAGGTATGCTGATGAGGTGAGATCAGTGGTAAAGGTTAAACATGCTAAGGCTTGTATGGGAGGCCATGGTGGGATGTGATTTTTGTAGTCGCATGCTCGATACCACTAGGAACCGAGTTCTTGCCTTTGGACCAAGACGTGCGTACAGCCACACGGGGATTGGGAACACCTCCACTGACTAACTTTCCTAGTAGATTCAATGAGTCACATAGTTCGGGCATTCCATTCGACAAATGCGTAGAAACACATTTGGAAAGATTTCGTGGGTGAAGGTGCATCATAACAGGTAGGTAAGCATGGTCGGGGTTGCTTGGGGTGGATGGAGCCCCTGGTAAACCAACCTTGACACACATCTCTAGGGAGTGGCTTCAGGACTTAACCGTTACGGCAGAACCCTCCTTAGGGAGTGACTCATGGTCTCGACGAAAGCAAGGTAAAGGTCATCTCACACCACCCTCTGTCGGCCTTCCAAGGAAGAGGGCTAAAACATTGGCATTAAGAGTCGGTTGGTACGTGTGGGTAAAGTTGTACACCCCTACAGGGTTAAATCTTTTCGAAAAGCCGTGTTCACGGTTATTAATGCTTGGTGACTAGATTCTAAGATATGATGACCTGCAGGGTTAAATATTTTTGAGATGTCGCTCTCTTATCCCCTTTTAAAATATTCTGATTAGATGAGCTTCTTCTCCCTCTTGTTTTATAAACAAAATTGGCTTTATGTAAAAGAACTCTGCCATCCATAAGTCTTGCGGAGTTCACCATGTACTCACCCTTGCTTTATTGATACTTTTGTAGCAGAATAAGTGTTCCTCAGAAGACAAGTTTGGTACGACATCGACACTGACGAGTAGCTTGGGGTTCCTAGCCGGCAACCTGGAATCTAGGGACTGGGACGTCATCGTTATGATTCAGGCCTCTTAAGCCATTTGTTAAGTTTGCTATACTTAATAGCATAATTTTCCTTCCATTGTTTAATGTTTGTGGTCAGTGACCTCTGCTTGTAATATTTTGGTTCTTCGCTCAGTTATGAGCTTGATGTAATAATTTTTATGTCGCAGGGTTACTATTGGGTTACCGATTTATTCACTTGATATCCTCTAGCTCTAGGTTAAGCTTATGTCAGGCTAAGGTCTGGGATTTGTTTAACCCTGATCCCGGGGGTGTCACAGTAAAACAACAAGAATTAGCTCAGAGTTATTTGGCATAAGATAAATAAAATACAGGGGTTAGTCCAAAAAACTAGTATCGACTCACTTATTTTTCTTTCCTTAGATGTTTTTCATGTGTCCAACACTCGCCATCTTTTGCTCTTGCTTGCCATGAAGCCGGGTTTCGGACAACAACAAGTCAAAGAGTGGGCCTTTGGTGCCGACGCATTACTAAACCAGCCTAAGGGGCAAGAATTTTAAGCTAACCGACATAAAAAGTAAAGTACTAAATTGACAATTACGACTAAGGAAGTCCCCGAGTAACCGCTCGAGGTGCAGAGATTTCATTCATAAGATAATTGCCGACATACAAACCGACATATGAGAGTTCAAAATACATACACATCTCCTAAGAGTAAAATGGACGAAGTAGTGCTACATTCCACGACCTCTTTGATTCTTCTCCTGGCCTATTCACCTTGTTATTCTCCAATGCTTGAGCATCTATCAAATAATATGCATCATTGTGTAGTGCATTGCTCACAATAAGTGGCCCTTTCCATGGAGGCGATAATTTGTGTATTCCAGAAGTGCATTGCACTAGTCGAAGCACCAAACTTCTTGTAATACTCGAGGGTTTACTTTTTGGCTATGGTAGCGTCAGAGATTTTTCTGATATATAGCAGATCTGGACAATGCCAATTCTCGTGCTTCTTCCAGCAAGTCAACATCGTTTTCCCAGGCTTCCTGTACATCGACCTTTGTATAATAGGTGACTCTTGGAGAGTCATGCACTATGTTGGCTGGTAATATAGCTTCTTCCCCATATACGAGGAAAATGGCGTATAGCAAGTTGAACAATTAAGAGTTGTCCTTAGACTCAATAGTACTACTGGGAGTTCATCAATCCAGCATCTAGTTGATCGCTGCAGCGGCTCAATGAGCCGAGGTTTTATCCCAGACAACACTAGTCCGTTGGATCTCTCATCTTGCCTGTTTAATTAGGGATGTGCATCTGATGCTACATCGAGTATTATCCTCTTGTCCATGGAAAATCGAGCAAAGGCTCCTTCGGCGAAATTCGTGCCATTATCTGTTATTATGCTATGCGGATAACCGTATCTCAAGATTATATCCTCCAAGAATGATACGACCGTGGGACCATCACACTTTATTATTGGTTTGACCTTAATCCATTTGGTGAATTTATCAACCATGACCAAGATATGAGTCTTGTTTCCACGTGTTGGATTAAACAGCCCCACCATATCCAAACACCACACTACAAATCGCCAAGTGATAGGTATGGTTTTGAGTGCAGAGGCCGGCATATGAATCTTACTCAAATACCTCTGACACCCATTGCACTTGCTCACTAAGTCTTCATCTTCTTGTAAGGCACTTGGCCAATAAAATCCATGTCGAAATGCTTTGGTAACTAGTGCTCTGGACGAAGCATTATGTCCACATTCTCCCTGATGGATTTCCTGACCCCTTCCTGGTTAAGACATCACTTAAGAACATTAGTTATACTTCTTTTATATATCTCGCCATTTATAATGGTGCAGTCTTTTGCCCTTCTTTGCACTTGTCTGGCTAAGACCTCATCACTTCATCAATCACCATTGGATCCAGGGACATAATATCTACCGGGTTTGGATACACAGTCCCTGGGTTCTGCAAGGCAGTCCCCAGGTTTGTCGAACCCGTCCCCAGGTTATTCGAAACTCTCCCTCAATCTATATCCATAGGGACAACTTCAGACTCAAGATTGGTCGGGATAAATATTGACTCGGATTCTGGCGACGGTTTGATGGATGGTTTCCAGATCTGTTCGACAGCTATACCCGATGAGATTGACTATCTGGATGAGGCTAACATGGATAACACATCAGCTGCTTCATTCTCACTACAAGGAACATGCTAACTAGTGACCCCAAATATTGGTCATAGAAAGGTCATAGTAATTCATCTATGACCTTTCTATGACCAGATATAGTAGGTCACATAGCGAGGGTCACTATAGACAGCTAACAACCTTTTGAATTGGTCATGGACAACTATGACCAAAATAGATCGTCATAGTGGTTTGGTCATAGGCTATGTTCCTAGTCCACGTCAGCCAATCCTACATGGCAGATTTCTGTGACCAAATCAATTGATCGTGGATTAGATTCAGCCCAGTCCAACTCAACCTTCTAAATTGGCCAAGCCCAATAATTCAGCCTATGTAATTGCCTTTTTTTACCTGACTATTTTAATTCTCTAAGTTGTGGCCATTTTACAAACTGATGGTTTTTGAATCTTGGCCCTTTTATTGTCCAATTGATTGATAATTTTCGAATTTACATGAATTGGTTTTCAAAATATGTCCATTATTTCTTGGGCCATGGCCTTTTTACAACCCACTTAGTTGTCTAGTATTTGGGCTGTTTCAATTCTACAGTAGTCAGGCCAAGTATGTACATTTATATAATTATTTTCCTTCACATAACAACAATAATAACAAAAGTAGATATTATTTCAGCAGATAATCAACACAACACATATCTTTTCAGCATATAATAAATATCATTCTCATCACTTGACTCACAATGGCATAGACAGCCAACGACATCTAAAATGACAGCCACAGACGGCATCCAAAATGAGAGCCAAAAAATTACCAACGTACAGCCACACATGGCATCCAAAATGACAGCCAAAAAATGATAGCCACACAAGGCATCCAACATAGAAGTTTTTCACAGTGCATAACTGGTCTAAGAAAAATAGAACTAGCTCACAAAACTAGTCATCATACCAAAGGTATACCAAAGATGATCTAGCTTGCAGTAGCCTTAGCTCCAAGCAATGCCATCAAGTGGTAGAACTTCTCATTCTGTTCTTGATGCTTCTTCAGAAACAGTTCATACTTCTCGTCTCGAGCTTCTTGTAAGGCTTCAACTTCTTCAGACTTCTTTCTCAATGCAACAACTTCTTCTCGCATAGCTTTAACTTTCAGTTTGGACCTTGCCAGCTGCTCCTTGAGGTCACAAACATGGGCAGCAACAATAGCAGACTTAGTGCTAGAGGACTTTTACTCCAGCCCAGCATTGATCAAGAATGTGCTTGACCGGCATTCCTTTGTGAGCACTTCAGCAATACCTTGGACATTGGTTCTTCACCATCAGGTACTTCGGCATCCATCCTCTTCTCCATCTCAGCCTGCCATGAATGGATATAAGATGCAAATAAGATGAATCAAACATCAAAGGTATTCTATCAGAAGAGAACATAACAGTTCGAATGACTTACAATAGCGTTCTTAGCTGATTTTGAAAAGCCATTCTTTGAGCTGTTGTGTGTGGCCTTGAACAAGTCAACCATGTTTAGTTCCTCACCATTGCGCTCCTCCTTCTGAAATGTCATTCAATCGAGAATCAAACTGCAAGCTTTTGAGACAAAAGTTATTTGGCCTAATAAAGAGAAAACATGCTTTGTTCTTACAGTGGCATAGATATTATCTGTGTAGGACCTCGAACCGGTCTTGTGCTGAAACTTCACCTTCATTATGTTCTCCTTGTTTGATTCACAAGTTTTCTAAAAAAACATAGACTGTTATCATGGGCTAGCACTACCAATATAGACCAGCAACTACATGTTAAAAAGAAGCCACACATATACATCAATGAAGAACAAATAGTCGCATACATGTAAACCAAAGCTAAGAGCATGTACATGTAAACAACAACAGATACATCAAAGACGGTACATGTAATGAGACCAAGGTATACCAATGTAGAGACATACCTTGTGTCGTCCTGTGGACAACAACTTCACCAGCGATTGCCATTCATCATCCGACATGCCTTTCACAGGAGACTTGATACTAACTTCATTACCATTTACATTGTCAAAAAAAAAGCTTCTTGATCTGGTGCCACCTATTCTTTGTTATTCTCTGCAGCTTAGTGGTGCATGCTTCTTGAATGGTCCGCGAGTTGGTGTCCATATCAAAATTCGACTACAAAAGAAAGAAAGCAAGGAAAGAGACATGATTAGCGATCATATGAAAGTTGTATCAGAAAGAAAGAAAAATTCAACAAACATGCAAGTAACTTACAACAACTTTGCCAACAAAGTCCTTAATCAGGTTAGCGTCTTTTTTGTATTCTTTGAAGTGGGGAAGAACTGGTGCATGAGTTCTTGCAGTGAATCCACACTCTGAAGAAAACTTTGCAGCCAATAAAGGCTTCTCAAGAACCTTCATCCCTTTAGCAATTTTGATTTTCACCTTGGTACCCATCGACTTAGTAATCCTTTCCAGCCCTACGCCTTTTCTTGTACGCTTGACAACCACAATTGCATTGCCTGAATAAGACACAGACTTTGATTAGGACCAAACATTTCACATTCTTTATCAAACAATACGATGTTATCTAAATATTCAAAATAAATGCAAGTACTTTAGGAGAAGAAATTGTAGTGCATATTGCACCCAACCACATTAGCTGCTGCAGATATACCAAGAAGAAGAATAGCCAACTTGAAGTGCATTTTGAACAAGTTCAAATATACAACATAGTAGCAACGACAAAGATTGTGAAATAAGATGGGTATGAAGATGTCGATATATCATCAAAAACAACTACTGTGGCAATGACATGGCATTCATGTGGCATTTAATCCAATAGAAGCAAATGCAAGAGTATGAAAACCAATCCAAGACGAACTTGCCTTCATCACATGTAGCTTGCTCACTCTCTTGCTCAGTTTCTTTAGGAAAGACGGCATTTTTGTCCACCAAAGGTATAACATGGAGAAGGTCCATGCGAACAGGGCTGAGGTCCATGCAGACACGACTGAGGTTCGTGTGGACAGTGCTTTCTTCGTCGAGGAACACAGACCCAAATCGTCATCCCTGTGCGGTGAGCTTTGTTGATCATTGTGAAACGGGTTTTCTCCATGGTTGGCTACAGCAACCGCCTTCACTTTCTTCCTAGTAACTCTAACAGGAACTTCATCAGGTTCCAGCAATCTCTTTGATGCTTCTGGAGGTACCACCATCACCCTTCCTGGAGCCATTTGCGTAGATGCTTCTAGGCTACTCAAATTTCTGCTCTTCTTCTTAACAACGGACTTCTTTCTCCTCCTAGAAACCTTCAGGTGGTCGTAAAAACATCAAGGACAATGGCATTAGATCAGAAGAAACTATGTAAGAATAGAATGAAGGAAAAAATACCAAACAAGACCGTTACAAGCATGCACCTTAACAGTCTTCTCCACTACTACACTGTCATCAACTTCTTCTTCATCTCTAGGATTGTAGTCCGAGCTATCCCCTTGTGTTATGCCAGATGCAGAAGGGGATTCAGCAGTAACTGTCCTACGTTCTTTACCAACATTCGATTTCCTAATCATCGATACTATTGCGGAAATGCCAAGAGACTGGAACACACGGTTGTTCCTCATCATTGTACTAGCCCTAATCTTCTCGATTTTGGTGAGGGGTGCTTCATTACATGAATAAAAAAACACAACCATTAGATGAATGGTTGAAATGCATGGGGGAGCAAGACAACTCAAACAGCGAAGGTTTGCTATCAGGTTATACTTCATTTAATGCAAGTAGATTAACTAGTAGGATAAGCATGAGCTAGGAAGATTACACATGAGGAGCTAGACAAATTATATAGTAAATTAACTAGCATCATATACACATAAAATAGTAAATTAACTAGAAGAATAAGCATAAGCATAAGCTTGAGATAGGCATAGTTCAGATTACAAGCATAAGATAGGCATAGTTCTATACTAAGCACATACACACAAAAGACAAACAAGCAGCATACACATGAGGAAAATTTGCATACCAGTCGGCTGCATCTTACCTACCCTTGCTGATCTCGAGGTGGTGGAACTAGTGCTGATGAGTAGTTCATGTCCACTTGCCCTATGTGCTTGCAAAATAGAATGAAACAGAATGAAGAATGTTGCTTTCAAAACAGAATGAAGAAGCTATGTTGATCAAGTATCCATGCCAATGGTTGTTCATGTATGAGCAATATAAAATGCAGTGATACACTGAGCACACACAAATAGGCAATGATGCATGCACATAGTGGTGATGCATGGGAACAAACTTGCTTATGTGGGATGCCGATTTAGGTTCAAGGGGCTGCTCGAGGTGCCGACTTCGAACATGTCATCGTATAGGGCTCGCGTGACAGCAGCTGGATCATCGTCACAGGAGATGTCTCAGGTGATCAAAATCACCAAATATGCTAGAGAGATGTCCTTCACTATTGAGTATGTTAGTAAGGTGGAGCTGCGCCAGTTGATGCTGAAAGCTGCAGAACACCCGCACCCTGCTTGGTGTACTTGTTGGATGAATTGATAGAAGATGAAGTGAAGTTTAGGGATAATGGTTCTATGTTAGCAACCTTTTGGTGCAAGTTCCCCTAAGAACTATTCAACGATTCCACTCAATAGCATGAACTACAACAATTAATCAACACTGGGAAAGTTTCCCTAAGAACTATGCAAGATTCAACCCAATTGTTACAGCGGTATGAAGTGGTGATGATGGTGCTGGTGGAGATGATGATGATCCCGATGAAGTCCAGCTTGATGATGGTGTTGATGGCGACGATCTCTCCTCTCAGGGAAGGAATTTCCCCGGTAGATTTCTACCTGCCGGAGAGCTCTTTCTCTCTCTATAGTTTTCCGCCCCGCAGAGGCGGCGAAATCTTTCTGTGGTTGTTCCCCGAGTCTTAGGGTTTCGTGGGGATAATATAAGCCAAAGGGGAGAGCCAGAGGTGGGCCACGGTGGCCACACCACCTGGTGGCGCGACCTAGGGTAGCCTGCGCCAGGGGGTGGTGTAGGCCTCCTGTGGCCCATCGTTGCTCCCCATTCTGGCATCCATCGTCTTCTGGAAAAATATGATTTTCCATATATTTTCTGGAATTTTCTGATCTTCGTGAATTTCTCCTCCAAACAACGCCTTTTCCATCAGAATCCTGACTTCAGCGGTCCATCCTCCAAAAGTCATCGACCATGCAAAAATAGATGAAATAACATAAGTATCATCTCTTAATATGAAATATATCAATGAATAATAGTAAATTATGATATAGAATAGTGATGCAAAATAGACGTATCAACTGCCCCAAGCTTAGACTTCGCTTGTCCCCAAGCAAAAACTGAGATCAATAAACATGACTTCAGGTTTATGGAGTGAAGATTCGATAAAACAATACAGACAAGAAGCATCACATTCATCAATACACAAATCATAATAGAAGACAACTCACTATTATATATCTTAATTTGTAATAAGCAAAGGAAACACAATAAAGATACATAAAGTAAATCATAATTGGTAATGGCAAACTTTGCTCTTGGTCAAAGAATAGTTAACAATTTACAGGAGTTCAAACATAAAGGGGTTTTCAGTGATAGCTTTAAAAGTAATATTCACTAAGATAAGAGCAGTGCGCAAAACAAGGAACATAAGAAACATGATTGAATAAATCATCATATGAATGAATGAAACACAACAACTCAAAATACTTTCTAAGATAGAAGGGAATAGGTTTACTGACTCAACTAAAAAGTAAAAGATAGGCCCTTCGCAGAGGGAAGCAGGGATTTCAAGTTTCATAAAGAGCTTCCAAAAATTGTGGTACTTATTAGCTTTCATCTCTCATTGCCCCTATCATAAGCATCTTTAGGTGATTAAGGTTAAAGTGATCAAATATGAGGATATGCTTGACAAGTTATAAGCGGAAAATCTCATGCCCCTTACTTACGAGTACTGTTCCCCATGCTACTGAAGTTTAGTCACAGGTAAGTTCTTGTCATTGTAAGTACATGTGTATCATAGAGAACCGCCAACACGGTACCCCTTTCCCGATGATACGGAAGAATCCCCATATCAAAATGACAAAGCAAGCAGGCAATGAGCATCTCAACATCCTTTTATTTCCTATTTGCATAGGTATCTCTTTTTTTCATTTTTTCTTTCTCTCTTTTTTTCTTTCCTATTTGCATATGTTTTTTTATATAAGGGATGCTTCATAGATTGCTCACTATGGTTACACTGCAGGTTTCCACCATGATTATGCATGGCTTAGACCAGCTGCCCAGTCGTTTCTCTAACACATATACGAACTCCATGAGCCTTACAAGCTCCCCTTTCATTTCACACCGCCGGGATCCATAAGCAAAAGAACATGATATCAACTAAATAAAGTGCAATGTTGAAAGCGTTCCCCATGGTAACATGGTTCTGCTAATTCACAACTTACAAAGTGCAAACATATACGCAACATAGATGGGCACAATGGTTCAAGTTTATTAAGTGCAAGAAAATTAAAGTGTGCCATCAAGTTCGTGAGAGCTTTAATCACTAATTTTCACATAACAAGTTTAATTCGGAAGGTAGATAAAAACATGAATTTACTTGTAATAGCAATAGTGCTAATAGGTAGGTATGCTGGACACAAATGGCATAGGTTTTTGTTTAAGGATTGGATGCACAAGGAGCATTCCCTCTCAGTATAGGCTTTTGGCTAGCAAGGCTGGGTAGCAAGCATAAGAGTTGATGGAAACAAACAAATATACAAGTGATAAAAACAAACATGCAATCTTCCTTGGAAGCACAAAAGATCTTAACTAGAGAATACTAAGCTTATGAGCAAATCAAGAAAGATGATGAAATTGTATTTCTTAAGAGTACTTTTATCTTTTTCATTCAATTCTCAAAATAGTGTTGCTACTAACCGAGCCAGGTTTTCCAAAACCAACTAAATATACTTAATGATCCCAAAGTGATACCAATACTAAGAACAAGATCAATCATATAACATAAATTGAAAACTAAAATAAAATATGCAAAAGAGTAAATGATATAACTTCTCATTAATAATCCATAACGGCAACTCACACCAAGGGATACAAAGATAACTAACGAGAGGGGGGACACTTCCATAATACAAACCATCCTATACGATAACTTCTCTATTCATGATATGACTCTACTAAAAAGGAAAAAGATAAAAGATAGTGATGTGATACCGCGACACTCCCCTAAGCTTGGAACAAACCAAGGGGATGCCAAATCGTAATGACAAATTACTCCTTTGGTGGTGGTGGTGTTATCTCAATTAGAGTGAGAAAATCTTCTAGGATCTTATGAATCCTGTTATTCTCTTCTTGTAGTATCTCCACCTTTCGCCTCAGGACTCGGTACTTATCGCAAAACTTATCAGTGGCCCGTAGAGCTTCCACTGCTGTAGGGCAGGAACCGAGGTTTAGAATTGGAGGTATCAACCCTTGTCCTTTCATGCCTATCGACATGCCGTTTACTTCCTCCTTGATGCTCCGATCCATATCTTCGTTCCTAGCTATGATCTTTTCTTCTTCCACCCATCGCACGAAAGTCCTCTGCTCAAGGTCGTGATGGAGCTCGTGCCGGTATCGCAACTCATAGTCCTATGAAAACGAACCCTGGAACGACATCTGAACAAAACAAATCGAAACGAAAACACGACGAGAACACGATATATGAACCTCAGGGGATTTGGGGGATTATATATTACGAATTTTTACAACAAAAGGAAGGTACTGGTAGAAAACTAGTCGGAGACGGGCTCTGGGGAGGCGACAACCCCTGGTGGCGCGGCCAAGTGGGCCCGCGCCACGAGGTGGTGTGAGCCACCCAGGTTCCGTTTCTGTCCCTTTTTCGACTCATTGCTTCCCATGGTAGATAAAAACTTCAAGAATATAAATTGACAGATTTTTCACGGATGATGGCTCTGTGTATGGCGCCAAAAAAATGCTGGAGCGGTGTTGATGTAGAGCTCGTTGGGAACCCCAAGAGGAAGGTATCATGAGCACAGCAACAAGTTTCCCTCAGTATGAAACCAAGGTTTAATCGAACCAGTAGGAGCAAGGAAACACCCCAAAGGTGTTACTAGCTAAGCTTTGGCAGGGCGCACTACCGGTGCTAGTAGCAACGTGGAGACCTGCACAACACAACCACAGAACTTTGTCCCCAACTTGCAATGAGGTTGTCAATCTCACCGTGTTTTGCAGAAAACAAAGGATTAAACGTACCGAATGGAAAGAAGTAATAGTTTGCAGAAAGTAAACACAAAGCAGTAAAAGATTGTAGATTGTATGTAAAGAAAAAAGGACCGGGATCCATAGTTCACTAGAGGTGGCTGTCCTTAGATAGATAACATGCCGGGTGAACAAATTACAGCGGGGCAATTGACAAACATCGAGAAAGAAATACATGCATATACTAATCATCTTGACTCCTTTGGAACTTGATTGGGCATTACAACATTATACATAGACCGCCATCTAACTGTATCTATGACTAATAATCCACCTTCAGGTTATCATCTGACCCTCCTCTAGTATTAAGTTACAAGCAACAGATTATTGCTTTACGAATTGCGTGTAAAGTAAAAAATACGATTGTTCTATGAATAAAGGATTGTTGTTTTCTCCCTAGTAGCAACAGCACAGCTAGTACCTTAGAGATTTCTATCACTTCCCCAGATTACCAGAGGTATGAACCCACTATCGAGCATAAATAGTAACTCTTGGAGTTGCTAGCATCTACTTGGCCAAGATAGCTACTAACAACGGAAAGCATGCAAGATCACAAATAACAAAGACATGATAGAATCAATAATCAATCTGAAATAGCATCTCAATATCCATCGGATCCCCACAAACACAACATGCAGAATTACAAATAGATGATCTTGATCATGCACGGAGCTCACAAGAGCTAAACATGAAAGCACAAAGGAGGAGAACCAGACATCTAGCTACTACATGGATCCGTAGTCCAAGGATGAACTACTCACGATCATAGAGAACCGCCAACAGGGTACCCCTTGCCTGATGATACAAAAGAATCCCCATATCAAAACGACAAGGCAAGCAGACAACGAGCATCTCAACATTCTTCTTATTTACCATGGGAATATGGTGCTTTTTTCTCTCTTTCCTATTTTCATAATATCTCTTTTTTTCTTTTTCTCTTTTTTCTCAATATAGGACTCTTTTTTATAAGAAGAATGCTTCATAGACAACTCATTATGGTTACGCTGCAGGCTTCCACCATGTCATCATGGATTAGACCAGCGGCCCAGGCGTTTCTCTAACACATATACATAACTCCATGGACTTACAAGCTCCCCTTTCATTTCACACCGACGACATCCATATACAAAAGAGCATGATATCAACTAGGTACAAGTACCAAGTGCAATGTTGAAAGCGTTCCCCATGAAAGCATGGATCTGCTAATTCCCAACAAATAAGTGCAAGCATATACAACATAGATGACACAATGGTTCAAGTTTATTAAGGGAATGTAAAGTAAAGTGTGCCATCAAGTTCGTGAGAGCTTTAATCACTAGTTTTCTCATAACAAGTTTAATTCAGAAGGTAAACAAAAGCATGAATATAATTGGAATAGCATAAGCTAGTAGGTAGGTATGGTGGACTCTTTGGAATAACTTGGTTTAGGGAGTTGGATGCATGAGTGGAACTCATACTTGGTTGTGGAGGCTAGCAAAAGACTAGGAGCGACAAACTAAGAGAGCAATAATGGCCATAATCATACAGAGCGACAAAACATCATTGATCAAAGCATAAAGTGATACTAAAAGTTGAAAACTAAAGGACCATAAAGGCTATGGTGACTTGAGATATTCATAACATGGTGTGAGCATGTGCCAAGTCAACCCAAATAAAGCATCAAAGGAGAATACCAATATACTATGCTTTAATATGCTAAAACAACGCATGATTCATCCAAGGCACATTAAGAAATCTCAATTGTTTATAACAAGTCATGCTACAGAAAAGAATACTAAGCATAAAGCCAAAACAATATCAAGCATGGCATGACCAAAGCATAGGCCACAGTCAAAAACAAGCTCTTTTTACCACATAAGTATGAACTTTCCTACTCTTTTCCAAACCAAACCAAACTATTTGCAAACCAATGTATGAAAGAGGGGGTCTAACCAATTTATTCAGAAAACTAAGCAAACGAAAAACCAAAACGAAAACGAAGAAGAAGACGCTCCAAGAGCAACACAACTGTGCATGAAACAATAAAAATGAAGCGTTTGGAAGAAACCTCGAATTTTTATTGATGAAGAAGGGGATGCATTGGGCATGCCCAAGCTTTGACGCTTGTACTTCTTGGATATTTCTTGGGGTGACACGCGTGGCATCCCTAATCTTGAGCTTTAGTCCATCCTTCATCTCATTACTCATTCCTTCCATACACCTGAAATTTTTCCTTCATACAAAACTTCACACAATCTTTATTAGCAACATTAGTGCACTCAAGATAAATAAGTCTTAAGGTTCAGTTCTAACACCAAATAAACTTCCATTAGAACACTATATACTGTAGCACCTCCCTCAAAAAGCTCAATTCCCCAAAATAACTAAAAAAGGAACCAACAAGAAGCAAATGCAGAAAATGGCAGAAATCTGTCAAAACAGACCAGCAGGTAAAGACGAATTTTTTCAAAGACCTTCTGTTGCTCAAATCAAAAAGTGTTGATCTAACTAAAGTTAGATAACAACCTGGGGCAGAATCACAAAAATTCACGCCTCAACAAGACATTCAGAGATTTTACACAAATTTTTACGGTGAAGCGCAAAAATCTGTTTCGGGACAGCAACTTTCCCAATCATTACTTCTCTCTCATTAGAGGTTACTCTTGGCACAAAAAGCAAATAAAAAGGATAAGGAGCGGTTATTACTGAAGTAATAACTTCCAAGGCTCATCTAAAACTTTTGGGTTATCTCCCAATAAGTACTTTTCTTTAACGCCTTTAAGTTAGGCATAAGAAGCAAGAAAAAGAATCAAGTGTTCTCAAATGAAGAAGAATTAAGACCAAATTTTGTTTTCATAGGAGAAGCAAAAGAGATCTTCTCTCTCTTCTTAGGGAAGTGTTCTATACCTTTCTTGAGTGGCAGTTGATATTTAATGGTGCCTTCTTTCATATCAATGATGGCACCAACAGTTATAAGAAAAGGTCTTCCCAAAGTAATAGGACAAGAAGCATTGTATTCAACATCCAAAACATAGAAATCAACAGGGACATAGGCATTGTTAACCATAATAAGAACATCATTAAGACTCCCCATGAGTTTATTTTTAGCATTATCATCAAGTAGGACATTCAAATAACAATCTTCAAGTGGAGGCAAATCAAGCATATCATAAATCCTTCTGGGCATAATAGAAACACTACTATCAAGATCACATAAAGATTTGAAATCAAAGTCATTCACTTTCATATTAATGATGGGTTCCCAACCATCTTCTTGTTTTATAGGAATAGAAGCTTTATGTTTCATCTTTTCTTCTGTAACCTTTATGAGAGCATCAATAATGTGTTTTGTAAAGGCCATGTTCATAGCACTAGCATTAGGACTTTTAGCAAGCTTTTGTAGGAACTTAATAACTTCAGAGATATTGCAACCATCAAGATCAAAATCAAATTTATCATCTAAAGTAGTAGAACTATTACTATCCTCAACACTAGTGGTGGTAATAGTAGAAACACTAATGTTTCTAGCAATTTCATCTTCTCTTTCCGACTTAGCATGTAATTCAGCTAATAGTCTAACATTTTCATCTATTCTTACTTGTATAGCATTAGTAGCTGCAAAGGGATTCTCATTAGTTTCAGGTTTAGCAGCCATTTTATTCAAAGAAGATTGAGCTTCAGCTAAAGATGCTATATTTCTTTAAGCATTAGAGAGTTTTTCCTCAATAGTTTTATTGAAAGCAGTTTGTTTACTAATAAACTCTTTAAGCATAACTTCAAGTTCAGAGGGAGCACTCCTATTATTGTTGTAAGAATTTCCATAAGAATTACCATTGTTGGGAGGATATGGCTTATAATTGTTGTTACCATAAGCATTATTGCCAAAATTATTATTTCTTATGAAGTTCACATCAACTTGCTCTTCTTGAGCACCCAAAGAGGCTAAAGGAACATTATTTGGATCAATATGGGCTTTCCCATTAACAAGCATAGACATAATAATATCAATCTTATCACTCAAGGAGGAAGTTTCCTCAATAGAATTTACCTTCCTACCTTGTGAAGCTCTCTCAGTATGCCATTCAGAATAATTAACCATCATATTTGTCCAGAAGTTTTGTTGTAACACCCAAAGTGATGGTCATAAAGGTACCTCCAGCAGCAGAATCCAATACGTTCCTTGAAGAATAGTTCAATCCTGCATAAAAGGTTTAGATGATCATCCAAGCAGTCAGTCCATGATTGGGACAATTCTTTACCAGAGATTTCATTCTTTCCCAAGATTGAGCAACATGTTCATTATCAAGTTGTTTAAACTTCATTATTTCACTTCTCATAGATATAATCTTAGCAGGAGGATAGTATTTTCCAATGAAAGCATCTTTGCACTTAGTCCAACAATCAATACTATTCATAGTTAAGGAATTCAACCATTCTTTAGCTTTTCCTCTCAAAGAAAAAGGAAACAGTTTCAGCTTAATAATATCACCATCTATATCCCTATGCTTTTGCATCTCACAAAGTTCAACAAAGTTATTTATATGGGAAGCAACATCTTCATTACCAATACTAGAAAATTGTTCTCTCATAACAAGATTGAGCAAAGCAGGTTTTATCTCAAAGAAAGTATCTTCAGGCACAGGTGGAGCAATAGGTGTGCTCATAAAATCATTGTTGTTGGTGCTAGTGAAGTCACACAACTTAGTGTTTTCAAGAGTAGTCATTTTTTTGGGTTTTCAAATAAGAAAGCAAACTAGTAAAACTATTTTTTTTGTGTTTTTGATAAAGAAACAAGCAAAAAGAAAATAAGTAAAACAAAAATAACAAAGTAAAGAGATTGGTTATGAGGGACTCCCCTTGTGAAGATATCCTTGACTCCCCGGCAACGGTGCTAGAAAAATGCTTGATGGCTCTGTGTATCACACCAGAAAAATGCTAGAGCGGTGTTGATGTAGAGCTCGTTGGGAACCCCAAGAGGAAGGTATGATGAGCACAGCAGCAAGTTTCCCTCAGTATGAAACCAAGGTTTAATCGAACCAGTAGGAGCAAGGAAACACCCCAAAGGTGTTACTAGCTAAGCTTTGGCAGGGCGCACTACCCGTGCTAGTAGCAACGTGGAGACATGCACAACACAACCACATAACTTTGTCCCCAACTTGCGATGAGGTTGTCAATCACATCGTGTTTTGTGGAAAACAAAGGATTAAATGTATCGAATGGAAAGAAGTAATAGTTTGCAGAAAGTAAACACAAAGCAGTAAAAGATTGTAGATTGTATGTAAATAAAAAGGACCGGGATCCATAGTTCACTAGAGGTGGCTCTTCTTAGATAGATAACATGCTGGGTGAACAAATTATAGCAGGGCAATTGACAAACATCGAGAAAGCAATACATGCATATACTAATCATCTTGACTCCTTTGGAACTCGATTGGGCATTACAACATTATACATAGACCGCCATCCAACTGCATCTATGACTAATAATCCACCTTCAGGTTATCATCCAAACCCCCTCCAGTATTAAGTTGCAAGCAACAGATTATTGCTTTACGAATTGCGTGTAAAGTAAACAATATGATTGTTCTATGAACAAAGGATTGTTGTTTTCTCCCTAGTAGCAACATCGCATCTAGTACCTTAGAGATTTCTGTCACTTCCCCAGATTACCAGAGGCCTGAACCCACTATCGAGCATAAATACTAACTCTTGAAGTTGCTAGCATATACTTGGCCAAGATAGCTACTAACAACGGAAAGAATGCAAGATCACAAATAACAAAGACATGATATAATCAATAATCAATCTAAAATAGCATCTCAATATCCATCGGATCCCTGAAACATAACATGCAGAATTACAAATAGATGATCTTAATCATGAACGGAGCTCACAAGATCTAAACATGAAAGCACAAAGGAGGAGAACCAGCCATCTAGCTACTACATGGATCCGTAGTCCAAGGATGAACTACTCACGCATCACACCGGAGGCTTGCATGGTGATGAAGAAGGCCTCCAGGTTGAATTCCCCTCTCCGGCAGGGTGCCAGGAAGAGCTTCAGATCCCTCCCGATCTAGGGATGGAGATGATGGTGGCTACAGAATCTTTCGTGGACTTTTGATCGGTCATATAGGGTTTTCGTCTTGAGGGAATCTTATAGGTGGAAGGAGAGGCCGAGGGGGTGCCTGGGCTGGCCACACCACCCCCTGGCGCGGCCAGGCCTGACCCATGCGGCCAGGTGGTGTGGTGGCCCGCTGGCTCCTCTCTGTCTCGTATTCTGGCACCTGATGACTTCCGGAAAAATAGGCACTTTGTCTTTTGTCCCGTCCAGTTCCGAGAATATTCATTTTCTGACTTTCCTGGAACCAAAAACAGCAGAAAACAGGCAGCTGACACTATGGCTCTTGTTAATAGGTTAGTCCAAGAAATCATATGAAAAGTACTCCAAAGTTGGAACAAAACACAAGAAAGTGGATAAAACCAAGCATGGAACATAAAAATTATAGATACATTTGCAATGTATCAGCAGACCTTTTCTTACCAGAACTGTTACCTCTTCGAAAATTGACTCTATAGGTCTCTGCGCTTGACATTTGGTAAATTCTCCCGGAGTCACCGCTTGAATAACATCAATATCTTCATCTTCTTAAACATATTGTTTGAGTCATTTAACCATTCACCATCTTATTACACCATTTTCTCCAGTAACCTAGAAATTTCTTTCACACAAAACTTCACACAATTCTCATTAGCAACATTTGTGCATGGGAGGTAATAAACCTTTTAAGTTCAATTTCAACTGAAATCCATCAAATCATAATCTACTGAAACAACTCCTCTCAAAAGCCCAAAAGGAAATCAAAAAGGAAATCAATTTAAGAGGCAAATGCAAGAGTGGCAATAATCTGTCAAAACAGACAAGCAGGTAAAGATCAATTTTTTCGAAAATCTTCTATTGCTCAAATAAAAAAGTGCAAAACTAAAGAAAGTTAAATAATAACCTGGGGCATGCACACAAACAATTAAAGAGTAGTACAATGTTCTGGGATCTTTCACGATTTTTTATAGTGAAGCACAAAAATCTGCTTTGGGACAGCAACTTCCCCAAATTTTACTTCTCTCATTAGAGGTTGATCTTGACACAAAAACTAAACAAAAAGGATAAGGAGAGGTTATTGCAGAAGCAATAACTTCCAAGACTCAAATAAACAAAACCAAACTGAAAGCAAAAGTATATTGGGTTGTATCCCAAAAAGCTCTTTCTTTATAGCCATTAAGATGGGCATGATAATTTCAATGATGCTCACATAAGAATATGAATTGAAGTAAAAGACAGCATCAAGAAGCAAAAATACACATGTTTAAGTCTAACCCACTTCCTATGCAAGGGAATTTTGTAAGAAAATAAACTGTTGAAACCAGAGGCTGCTAGCATAGGAAGGCAAAACAAATGTAACATAAAGACTTTCAGCATAAAGCGAGGAAACTTAATATTATTGAGATGCATAAGAATAGCCTTCCCTCTCTCATAATAACTTTCAGTATCATGCATAAATTTAACGATATAACTATCACATGAACCATTGTAGCAATGATCACTTATTCTAACATAAAACACAGGGATATTAGCTCTCATAACACTACTTTGTGAAACAATATTAGAAGTATCCTTACAGAGGATAGTGTGCCCATCTTCTACAGATTTAGTAACAAAGTCTTTCACATTTGCTATTACAGGTTCATCATCCACTTGTTCATCAGGTTCAACATCTTTATTTGTACTTTCATTAACCAAAATAGTTATCATAGAATGTTCCTTTATCTTAACTGGGAAAGGCATTTTCTCAATGTAAGGTTCAGGTAAAACATGATTAGTTGTATAAACTTCAGTATTTTTGCAGGAACACAATTAGCCATATCTTTATATGGCTCATGATACTTATTCCATTTCCTTTTAGGAATTTCAATATAGGAAGCAAAAGCTTTAAACTAACTTGCAATAGGTTGAGAGTCTAGACCATAAGCATTACTAATATTACAAAAGTCATCAATTCCCATAAAAGATTTAATGCATTCATAGTTATAATTTATACCTGACTTTCTTCCTGTATCATTCTCCCATGCTTCAGCATTGTCTTGAATACGGTCTAGAAGATCCCATTTAGCTTCTTCTTCCATGCGTGTAAATGATCCAGCACAAGAAGCATCCAATAGATCCTTATCATGAAGAGAAAGTCTTGCATAAAAGTTATTGATAATAATATTGTTGGGGAGCTCATGAATAGGACATTTGAGCATTAGTAAATTCAATCTCCCCCAAGCTTGAGCTATACTCTCTCCATCAAGAGGCCAAAAGTTGTATATTTGATTCCGATCTTTGTGAATCTCACTAGGAGGATAAAATTTGGAATAAAGAAGAGGCACTACTTCCTCCCATTCAAGAGCTTAACGATTCTTCAGCAGCTTGTACCATTCCTCAGCTCTTCCTTTAAGTGATAATGAGAATAACTTCTTCTTGACTTGATCTGTTGTAATACCTGCACACTTGAACAACCAGCATAATTCGTGTATAAAGAGCAAATGATCACCGGGATGGACAGTTCCATCTCCAAAATAGTAGTTATCCATAACACGATCAACAATTCTTGTAGGTATTTTAAAAGTGTCAATTTCAGCAGGTGGTGGTTCATCTACTACCTTAGCAGTTGTAGGAGCATTACGAAATAAGAAACTAAGTGAATTATCCATATTGAAATAAAGTAACTAATAGAAATAAACAATACTCACAGTAGTAGTTTCCTTTACCAGTTCCACTCTCCAATAGCGCTTCACTCCCCGGCAACGGCGCTAGAAAATAGGCTTGATGACCCACAAGTATAGGGGGTGTATCATAGTATTTTCGATAAGTAAGAGTGTCGAAACCAACGAGGAGCAGAAGGTGTTGACGAGTGTCTTGGATTAGGAATTTCCTGTAAATACTTAGCAAACAGATTTTAAGGTTTTTTTGATAATGTAGATAAATAAAGTGCGAGTAAATAAAAGACAATAATAATAGATGCAACAAGTGGCCCAATCCTTTCTTTATCAAAGGAGAAGCTGGTTGTATTACTTAAGATGACCAAACATTCTCGAGGACACATGGGGATATCGTCAAGTGCTTTCTATTCATATAGTTGATTAATCTTCTTTAGTTTGATAAGTGTTGTGTGGGTGAACCTGTGATAATGTACTGACCTTCCTAGGACTAATACATACTTGTGGTTAAACCCCTTGCAAGCATCCGTAAGTACAAGAAAGTAATTAAGATAAAAACCTAACCATAACTTTAAACTCTGAGATCCTACACTCCCTTGTGAAAAGGTTTCCTAACAGGGGTTCAGGTTTCTGTCAGTCCGACAAACCCTACGATTAGTAGCCAAATACACAATGCATTCCCCTAGGCCCATAAAGGTGAAGTGTCATGTAGTCGACATTCACATGACACCACTAGAAGAATAACACCACAACTTAAATAACAAACTATTGAATCTTTGTCAACACAATTCCACTACTAACAACATGACTTCTCCCATGTCCTCAAGAACAAAACGAACTACTCACAAGACATCATATGGATCAAGATTAGAGATGAAATAATGATAAGTAACAATCTAAAAATAACAATAATTCAATGGTTCCACTCAATAGCATCAACTACAATAATTAATCAACACCGGGAAAGTTTCCCCTAAGAACTATGCAAGATTCAACCCAATTGTTACAACGGTATGAAGTGGTGATGATGGTGCTGGTGGTGATGATGATGGAGATGATGATGATCCCGATGAAGTCGAGCTTGATGATGGTGTTGATGGCGATGTTCTCCCCTCTCCGGGAAGGAATTTCCCTGGTAGATTTCTGCCTATCGGAGAGCTCTTTATCTCGCTGAAGTTTTCCACCCCGTAGAGGCGGCAGAATCTTTCTGTGGTTGCTCCCCGAGTCTTAGGGTTTTGTGGGGATAATATACGCCAAAGGAGAGAACCAGAGGTGGGCCAAGGTGGCCACACCACCTGGTGGCGCGGCCTAGGGTAGCCCGCGCCAGGGGGTGGTGTGGGCCCCCCGTGGCCCATGTCTGCTCCCCCTTATGGCATCCTCCGTCTTCTGGAAAAATAGGATTTTCCGTATATTTTCTGGAATTTTTTGATCTTCGTGAATTTCACCTCCAAACAGCGCCTTTTCCATCAGAATCCTGACTTCATCGGTCCATCCTCCAAAAGTCATCAACCATGCAAAAACAGATGAAATAACATAAGTATCATCTCTTAATATGAAATATATCAATGAATAACAATAAATCATGATATAGAATAGTGATGCAAAATGGACGTATCAATGGGCATGAAGAAGAAGATCTTGGTATGTAGTAGTGAGCCTAGCTATGTAATCCTTGCAACCTTTTGGTGTGAATATATGGGAAATGTTATGTTAGCTGAACCATGCTATGTTTCTTGAATTTATTTTCTCTGTACATAGCACTTGCATGATGTTTGTGCACTAAAAGTTAACAGTAGTAACATGTTTGCATATCAATCCCACTTAATTTAATACATCAAAAGTTCATATGTTTGCACTACTTTCACACATACTACTTATAGTAACAGGTTTGTCCGCTTTTCATATATAGGTCTACACCGTGGATGTCGAGATTGTCCTTGACCAGAATGCACAAAATGTCAAAGTCATCGACATTAGTTCAGATGATGAAGTGGCTCCCCGCGAAGCTACTTCCTGTGAAGCTGCTTCTTTGCGGCACACTCTCCGTGAAGCTGCGTCTGCTAGGAAGCGCGCTGCTGGTGAAGCTGCTGCTGCTGCCAGCAAGCGTGCTGCTGCTAAGCGGCGTGTTGCTACCCGTGAAGCTAGAGTTGTTGCCATTCGAGGTAATCTTCTATGTATATGTTGCTGTTAAGTTTTCTCTTCTATGTATATGCTGCTGCTATGTTTGTCTCTTCTATGTATATGCTGCTACTAAGTTTGTCTCTTCTAAGCATGACATTTTTTTCTTACATGTAGGCCCGAAAATAAAGGGAAGGAGACTCACCTTTGATGAATACTGTGTGTTTGCGAATCATGTGGCTTTGGATGGTTCACAAGTTGAGTTTCTAAAGGAGGTAGCTCGTGAGAGGCAAACAAGACACATCTATGTTTGCACTATTCAGGGTGCTCACATAGATAGGCAGATAGCAAAAATGGTATGCATTTTTTTCAATTAGTGGTTTATTTGTTGCTTTCATGCCCTCCATTTCTGTGTATTAATGTTCTTTTCGTTGCTTTTATGCAATACTTTGCAAGGAAGTACAACTATTCCTTCATCAAGAAATACATGGACTTGCCAACGCACATCAAGGTTCTTTGGAACGGGAGAGACATTGCTACAGTGAAAGTTATATTTGGCAAAGGAGGCAATGTAGGTGTCCAGATCACCTCCAACTAGAAGAAGGTGATGAGGAAGACCAAGATGAAAGACGGTGAAGTCTTCCTATTCTAGTTCCATGGGTGCTCGGAGAAGGGTCTCAAGCTGATCCTTAAAAGGGTCGAGTAGCTATGTTCCAGGTTGGACTTCCTGTAATATGCTAGTCGGACGTAGTGAACTTAGTTCAAGTTGTGTCTGGTTACTTTTGATTTCCAGTATCAAGTGGAGAAGTGGTCCAGGTTGTTAACTTAGTTCCAGGTTGCTTTTGGTGCTGTATGTATATATATGCTATTGTTCCAGGATATATATGCTACTATTCCAGGATATATATGCTACTATTCCAAGATATATATGCTACTCGAACTATCATGTCCAGGTTGCTTTTGCTATTGCTTTTGCTGCTTCGAGCATGTATTATACAAGTAAGCTGTTCAAGTACAAGACTTGTGTTGTTGTCGTGTTTAGGAGTACAAGATAAAAGCCAATTTGACAAACTAAAGATCAGTTCTGGCACTCCATAACAATTTGACAAACTAAAGATAGGTTCTGGCACTCCATTCTATCATATTGCTCCATTACAATTTGACAAACTAAAGTTCAAAAGAAAAAAGATCAGTTTTGGCACTCCTCACTTCTTGAAGTAACACACCATTAGCAATACACCAGGACTCCTCACCTCTGGCAGCAGTATGACTGCAAAACACACTAGCACTCCTCACTTTTGGTAACACACTAGCACTCCTCACTTCTGGCAGCAACAGGACTACAAAACACAAGGACTCCAACACCATTAGCAATAGGCTAGTAGTTTGCATTGAGCAAGCAGATCAAAAGAAAAAATATAATGGAGGACAAAATTTACCATCCAGATTTAAACTAATCATCATCGCCCTGCCTATTATCTTCACCATCGTCATAGTACTGGTACAGTGTCTCATCAACTCCGTTCTCATTTTCAGGTTCATCATCCACCAGCTCCGTCCTACGTTTCTTCATTCTTTCCACAACCACAACATCAACTAACACTCGTTCATGGCGCCTTTGCGATCTGGTTTCAACATTGGATTCATTAGCTAGCACCGGAACTTCTGGCGTCTCGTCATCTTGGTATGATAGGCCACCACCACCATAGGGACCCTTTTGCACTTCACTTTACTTCACGCTCCACAAATGTCTATGCTGGAACTTTTGCACAACGCGCCAATGCCCACCAAAAAGGGTGTCTGGCACATAGAAGACCTTTGTTGCTTGAGTTGTTAGAAGAAAAGGATCATTCTTGTACCAGAACCTTGCAGTGTTAATGCTTATAAAGTGACGATCCTCCTGAACTCGGCTCATCTTCTTGCCACCAAGATCAAACCAATCATAGCGAAACATGACGACCGAACGATGGACGCCTCTGCTAGAATTGTATTGCAGCTTCATGATGCTTTTGAACTGACCGTAGAAGTCAATGATGGTCGACTCATGGTCTCCCTTCGCGACAATTCCACTATTCCGCGTGTTTCTATTTTTCTCGCGGTCAACAGTGTGGTAGCGGACACCATCAACAACACATGCTGAATAGAGTCTCACTCGCGTATCCGGTGCACATCACAACAAAATAGATCATCACTGACCTCATTCTTCTCGTACAATTTTCTAATCTACAAAAATAGGAAAAGACTGAATTCCATCAAAGTACTACTCCAAATTCGAAGTACTCACATGATTCTTAAACCATATAGCAAATCCCTTCGCAAGCCATTTGTCAATATTGATGTGGCTATCTTGACCAATCAGCTCTTCCTTGCACAAACTACAATGCCAACAAAAATATATAGTTAATTAAATGTACATCAGGGTAAAATGTACCAAGAAAAAAGATACCGAGTGCACAATAGATGACAAAGTTGATATACGGTAGAACCTCAGGGCAACTTCTGAGCACATACCAGTGCATATTGTCATAGTCATCACAAATAGCCTTCAAATATTGTGACCCTCTAAGGAAGTTGACACCAAGGTTGAAAACTGAGACATCATCACTTTGTGAATTGTTCTGCTCTATATTTATGCCTGGCAGATTAAATCTTGTTTCCACATCATCAAAGTATCACGAGCAAAACGTCAGGCACTCATCAACAACATATGCCTCAGCTATTGACCCCTTAGGCCTAGCCGTGTTTCGCACATAACGCTTAAATGTAAGCATCCTTCTTTCGATGGGGTACATCCAACCATATTGTACGGGACCTCTAAGTCTTGCCTCTTTCGGTAAATGGACCTCCAAATGGACCATGACGGTGAAGAAGGCTGTAGGAAAGTTCTTTTCAAGTTTGCAGAGGATAACCATAATTTCTTTTTCGAGTCTTTCATGAACAGATAGCTTAAGTGTTTTGCAGCACAACTCTTTGAAGACATTCCCCAACTCAGCAACCGCTTCATATATTTCTTTATCTATTATTCCACGTAGTCCAGCAGGTAAAATCCTTTGGAGGAGGATGTGGCAATCATGAGTTTTTAGACCTTGGAGTTTGCATCCATCAGGAGACACATATTCTGCAAGATTAGCGGCATACCCATCTGGAAATCTCACTGCTCTGATAAATTCACAAAATGCAAGCTTTTCTTCTTTAGTCATTGTATACCATGCTTGTGGCATCTCAAACGACTCACCACCTTCAACGGGCCGTAGATGCAAATCTTCTCTTATGCCCATATCTTCCAAATAATGACTCGAGTTAAGTGTATCTTTTGACTTCCCATCAATGTTCATAAATGTCCAAAGAAGAATATCACATATGTTTTTCTCGATGTGCATTACATCGAGATTATGCCTCAACTTGAGATCTGCCCAATACGGGAGGTCCCACAGGATACACCTCCGGTCCCAAGATTGACCATCCCCCCGCTTCCTTTTTCTTTGACCCTTTCCCGGTCTCACATCTTTCACCTTGTCAAGTTGCTGCTCGAGCTCTTATTTACTAAACTCTGCCGATGCGTCGCGGTTTTCAGTCTTCCCATTGAAATCTCCACTTCTTTGCCAATGATGGTTGCGAGGAAGAAAATGTCGGTTCCCTATCCAGCACAACTTGTTCCTTATTCTTTCTGAGCACAGGTTCTTGTCACACCGATCACATGCTTGATAACCAGCTGTGAGCCTGCCCGATAGAGTGTGCAGCGCTAGGAAATCATGGATGCACCATATTATCGCAAGCCACAAATTAAAATTATCAGGACTTAGGGCATCATAAGTACGCACACCCTCCCATATCTTCATCAGATCTTTAACGAGGGGCTCCATAAAGACATTAAAATCCTTTCCTGGTGAAGATGGACCAGGGATCAACAAAGCCATCATGAAGTTGGATTGATCCATACATGCCCAAGTTGAAGGTTGTATGGCACAACAAATATAGGCCACATGCTATATTTCTTGCTCATTCCAAAAGGGTTAAAGCCATTCGTGGGAAGGCCAAGTCTTACGTTCCTCGCATCGGCGACAAACTCTTTATGTTTATCATCAAAGTCTTTCCATGCCTCTTCGTCAGTTGGATGGCTAAGCTCATTATCCACAGGTTGTTGCTTTAACTTATGCCATTGTACCTCCTTAGATTGCTTCTTTGAAAAAAACATCCTCTGCAACCTTGGAATAATAGGAAAGTATCTCAACACCTTCTCTGGAATCTGCCTCCTCCCATCTGCATCTTTCCACCTAGATGCATCACATTTTGGGCACTTGTCAAGGTTTGCATATGTCTTTCGAAACAAGACACAGTTGTTTGGGCAGACATGGATTGAATCATAACCAAGCCCCAGTCTGCGGATTACACTCAATTCTTCTTCATAATTTTTGGGAATTGAGCTATTATGGTACTGGATGATCAAGATACAGAGTATTCCGTTGATGGCAATGCTGCTTATCCGATAGAAGGGCTTGACGTGGAGTAACTTCACAGTGAAAGAAAATCTGGACATTGTACCATCATCATTGGTTGGACGCTTCGCCTCCTCTATAAGCTCGGCATAGACTGTATTCATTCCCTCACGTTGTGGTTTGTATTGGTATAGATCCTTAAACAGATTAGGGATTCTATCATCTTCATCCCCATCCTCCTCCTCCAAAACAACATCCTCTTGCTGATCATCATCTTGTACAAAATCACCACCTTGTTGTGCATCAGGATCATGTTTAGGTTCATCTCCAGGTTCTGCATGTAAACCCTCTCCATGATGGATCCATCTATCATACGTGGATGCCATCCCACGCATCAGCAGATGAGCCTCTACATCATGTAGAGTCTGGTGATCATGGTTATTACAGCTGGGGCATGGGCAAAGAACTTGAGCACCCTCGGCAACACTGTTGCGAACAACTGCATGAACTCATCCACTCCCCTTATATGCTCATAAGAAAGCCTTCTAACTCCTTTGGTAATCTAGCGTCTATGCATCTACATGCAAAATACCAAAGAATTGTTAGCATGTAGAATTGCTAAGCTTAGAGTAACATCAAACTAAACCAAACCAGGGAGCATGTAAAATTGCTACATGGGAGCATTTGATTGAATTGGTACAAGGACCTAATATGTAGAATCAAACCAAACCAGAAAATTCCATAGCTAAGATTAGAGTAACATCATAGTAAAATTTCTACAGGGAGCATTTGACTGAATTGTTATAGAGAGCATTTGACTGAATTGCTACAGGGAGCATTTGACTGAAAATTTCATTGCTATAGGGGGGAATTTGACCAAACAATTGCAACAGGGACACAAACTATTCCATAGCTAGGACAATTCCATAACTAGGACAATTCCAAGCATTTGACCAAACAATTCCATGGACACAAACTGAAGAATAGACCTAGAACTAGAGGGGAGAGGGGAGAGGGGAGAGGAGAGGGGCCACACCTGGAGGTGCTCGGCCGCAGCCCCTTGCTCGACCCCTTGCTTGGTCGTGGCTTCAGCCGCATCGCCGCTGACGGGGAGTTCGGCGACGGGGAGTTGTAGAAGGGGCCTCGTGGCGATGGGGAGTCATAGAAGGGAGCCGCTTCCTCCTGTCCTGGTAGCAAGAACAAAGCGGAAGGGGCTCCGTCGAGCAACAACACCGCCAACAAGGAGTCCGGCAACACCATCGCCCCCGCCCTTGCAGGTCGCCTACACCGACAGCAAAGAGGAAGACCTGTTTTTTATACTAGGTTCCCTGCAGGTCGCTGTGTACAGTTAGATACAAATAAAGTCTATTCATATAGATAACGAAGGCCACCATATCCACAATACTACACTGGTTCATTGGTAGGGGGCTATCGGAATCAGCGCGTGGTCGTGAGTTCGAGTCCCTGGTGCGCTATGCTAATTAACTGGGCGTGGGTTCTATCCATAGTATGGTCCTAATTGGGACACCATCCGGTGTAGCAGGTTTATTTAGGCCAACATGCTAAATGGTCGAGCGGGCTGGTCCAGTCCAGCAAAGCATGCTAAATGGCCTGGAGATAAAATATGTCCCAACATGCTAAATGATTGTCCCACCTGTTAGAATAGTCAAAATCATTGGGTCCCACTTGTCTGATGGTTCAAATGACACCTAGATACTACCATGTAGACACAACGGCTGACGTGGCAGCCCAGTCATGTCAATACATCCTAGTTAAGGACATTATTGTATGGTCATAGATGTTACTACCATTTAAACTAGTCCTAATCTTCTAAAAAGGTCATGGACCACTACTGTTTAGGCTATGACCAATTTGTGGTAAGAACATTATGACCTTTATTGCTAAATTGGTCATAAAATTTATGGTTTTGAACCCTCCCAAATGGCCTACGACCATTTTGAACCAAATGGTCACAGACCTATGACCAAAAAAACCATGGTCATTAGGGAAAGGTCACTAGTCAACACATTTCTTGTAGTGTCTCAGCACGAGGTACATGATGGAATTCACATCCTTCAAAGTACCCACAGATTTTCTGAACATGAAATCTATACGAGGCCATGTTAGCATCAAGTGCATCCCAGTTACACGAAACCTATTGTACAACAAGGTCCGAATCACCAAAGTATTGAATCCAATGAATACCAATTTCTTTTGCTACCTTGAGTCCATGCACACGTGCCTCATACTCGGCTAAATTGTTTGATGCTGCAAAATGAATCTGCAGGACATATCTCAGCTGATATTTCTTAGGCGAGGTGAGTACTATGTTGATCCCTAAATCGATTTTCATATTTGACCCGTCAAAATGCATTCTCAAAAATTTGGATTCAGGCAACGGTGGATCATATTGTATTTCTTCCCAATCGACGAAAAATTCAGCCAGTGCCTGAGACTTAATAGCATCTCTCTATCGTAAAGTGGTGAATATGGTGCTAACTCAATGGCCCATTTGGCAACCTGGCCACTCAAATCTTTATTTCCTATTATCTCTGATATAGGAGTTTCACATATTACTCTTATAGGATGTTATTCAAAGTAATATTTGAGCTTTTTGGACGCCATATAGATGCCGTATGTTATTTTCTGATCGTGTGGGTAATTTTTCTAGATGCCGAAATCACTTCACTTAGATAATATACTGTCCTCTGTACCGATTTACCCTCTTCGTCATGATCCACCACTACCACGACACTTACGACTCGGTTCGTCGCTACTATGTAGAGCAACAACGGCTCTTTGGATAGTGGTGAGGCTAACACTAGTGCAGAGCCTAAAATCCTTTTAAGCTCGCGAAATGCGCTATCTGCTTGAGGTGTCCAAATGAATTTATCAGATTTTTTCATCAGTTGGTATAAAGGCAGTGATTTCTCCCCCAGCCAACTAACAAAGCGACTTAGCGGTGCCAGGCAACCAGTGAACTTCTGGACATAGTAATACAATTCGGTAGTTCCATTAACTTAGTGGCACTGATTTTGGTCAGGATAACATCGATACCTCAGCTTGACATGAGGAAACCAAGTAACTTTCTAGCCAGGACACCGAGGTACATTTTTCGGGTTTAATTTCATTCAGAATCTTCTTAGGTTCGCAAATGTTTGCCTTATATCATCTAAGAGAGTATGACTCGCCTTGGTTTTGATCACCACATCATCAACATATACTTGCACATTTTACCAATCTAGTCATGCAAGCATTATTGCGTACACCTCTGATATGTGGCCCCTGCATTGTGTAAACCAAATGGCATAGTGCGATACCAATGAGCCCCATACGGGGTAATAAATGTTGTATTTAATTGATCGGCTGGGTTTAATGGTATTTGGTGGAAAACATAATATGCGTCTATAAATGATAAGAGTTCACAGCCGGCCGTAGAATCAATAACTTGATCAATTATAGGCAAAGGAAAAGGGTCCTTTGGAAAAGGCTTGTTTAGATTTGTGTAATTGATACACATGCGCCACAACATAATAAGGTTTGGGTCATTCTTCTTCTTTTCAACTAGAACTGGATTATATAGCCAATCTAGATGCATAACTTCCATAATAAACCTGGCTACAAGAAGCTGAGCTATCTAATCACCCCTCACTTTTCTCCTATCTTGGCGAAGCGGCAGAGAGGATGCTTCACCTGCCTTGCATCTGGCTTGACATGCAGAGAGTGCTCGGCCATCTCCCTCGGAACACTTTACAGGTCCTATGTGGACCATGCAGAAATATCCCGATTCTCACGGAGGAAGATGATGAGCTTTCTTTCCTATTTTTATGTCAGGCTTGCACAAATTAAGACGATGTGCTCCGGTAACTGATCATCAACCTGAATCTTCTTCGTGTCCTTGGTTTCTTGGAAAGATACACTACCATGCGGGTTACTTAAGGCCGACATATTCAGATGAGCTGACTGAGCTAGTGCCACAACATCATGGATCCTCTTCTTCTCTTGGACTATCACCAATGACTCGGCCAGAGTAGATCCAGTCTGGGCACACTACATGGAACGCCTGAAATCAGCTGCCATAGTTATGACCCCATTTGGCCCTAGAAACTCCATCTTCAGATAGCTTAAGTGGGTACTAGCCATGAACTTTTATATCGCTGTCCTGCTAAGAAAAGCATGATAACAACTCGATAGATCCACAAACTCAGATTTTCTATCCGATAGTTCTCTCTTGTGCCAAGTAAAACATCTATCCAGACTTTCCGAATCGGCTCACATGTCACCATGCCATGGAAAGTGGTTTTTGTCGGCTGAAGCATGTTCTCAGTTATGCCTAGCTTGTGCATTGTATCCTTGTATAGTATATTTATACTGTGTCCACCATCTATAAGCACCCTGGAGAACTTGTCATTCAAATTCGACCCAATGAAACTTGGGTCAAGAACCAAGGCATAAGCCTCTGGACTCGGCATGAGCTTGAGGTGATCCTTTATGCTCCAAGTGATCTCCTGGTCAGACTAGTACATCAATTTTGGTATTGTTGGCATAAGTGCATTCACTTCCATTTGGTGCCTTTGCTGGCTCTGTTTGTTTGTCTTTTCTATCATAAAAATGACGTAGCTCTCGTGCTGCTCTATGTACTCATTTCAACCTCCATGGCTGACATTCCCATAGTCCCCTTGATTCTGGTTTCTAACCTGGTGAACTTATCTTCTCTCCTGGTTCTCATATCTCGATGATGGTGATGGTAAGATCAACGTCTGAGCATTTCCTCCTGTGAGCGGTGGCGGGTAAGGCGCCTGAGGCGGACCCATATCGCCCCATCCAGCACGTTGAAACCATGCGCACTGCCTTGTCGTGTGATTCTCCGGCTTAACCAGTTTTGGTGTCTGAAAATTACACGGCTAATCCAACATAGACTCATACGTATACTTTGGCCTCTCTTGACATTGTTTCTTCTACTCATTACTCCAGTGTTTCTTCTGAAGGGAATATGCCCGAGAGGCAATAATAAAGTGGTTATTATCTTATTCCATGTTTATGGTAAATGTTTATTTTGCATGCTATAATTGTATTGATCGGAAACGTCAATACATGTGTGTTTAATAAACAAAAAGGGTTCCTTGTTATGCCTCTCTTATAGACTAGCTTGTTGATTAACAAGATGATCAAGGTTTCCTGATCATGGACATTGGATGTTGTTAATAACGAGGTCACAACATTGGTGGAATGATGTGATGAACATTCATCCAAAGTATAACATTACGATCAAAGTCATTATGTTTATATTGCTATAACATCCTACGAAGTAATCTTTATCCTTAGACCATGAGATCATGTTAATTGCTAACACCGGAAGAGTATCTTGATAACATCAAACGTCACACCGTAACAGGGTGACTATAAAGATGGGTTCAGTGCTACGAAAGTTTTATATTGAGGCTCATGGATCAAGAGTGGAATTTGTCAATCCTGATGATGGATAGATATACTCTGGGCCCTCTCGGTGATATCACATTAAGATAGCTTGCAAGCAAGTGATGTGATCACTAGAATGTTATATCACGGGAACAGGAAAAGAGTGCATGTTGGAAATGAGATCAAACTAGGTATGGAGATACCGATGATCGAATCTCGAACATGTAATATATCGCGAGACAAAGGGATTTAGTTACTAGCGTTAAAGGTTCTCACAATCATAGAAGTCATCGTTGAATGTGTAGGAGTCAGTATGGATCTCCAGGTCCCGCTGCTGATTATTGATCGGAGAGGGGTGTCAATCATGTCTGCATTATTCGTGAACCGTAGGGTGACACACTTAAGGGATACCGACACCATTTGGAGCAAATATGTTTCAGATAAAGATTTAAGAAAGCGCTGGAATTATTTCAATAGACACCAAAACTGTTTCGAGTGAAATTGCTGAAATTGGTTCTGCATGTAATATTGAAATGTTGCAAGGGGTTTTATGTGAATGTTTGTTAATTAAAGTAATTAAAAAAATTCTGAATAAAAATAATAAAAAGAGTTTTATTAAATGAGAGAGCATTAAATTCGGAGAAATTTAATGCATTTAAAGTGGAGACTTTAAAAGGGAATGTGAAGAGGCATTTAATGTGGAGGGGTTACCACCACATGAATGGAGGAGGTGAAGAGGCACCTCCTCCATGTGCCGGCCATGAAGGAGGGGCACCCCCTCCTCCTATAAAATGCCACCCTCTCATCACTTCTCACACACACCTCCTTGTGAAGGATCTCTCTCCCCCTCTAGTATTATTCCCCCATGGTCTCGGATTAGCGAGATACATGTTCCCGGTGGCTTTATCTGGAAAGGAGTTGTTGCTTCCACTGCTTTGCTGGAGCGAGGGACGAAGGTTGTCGGGATACCAGACGTGTGTGCGATCCGTATGCACCGCTGCTTTGCGGTGCTGGACTTGGTGGTGCTGGAGCTGGATCTGAAGGACGTGCTAGAGCTAGACCTGCTCGGACTTCCTCACGATCTTGAGATTGGCAAGTGTACGACTACATCAACCACGAGTTCCTACTCGTTAACAAAACTCGTTGTCTTTGAGGGTAAGTTCTCGATGGATGTATGTCCACCTGTTGCTTTGTACCTAGTAGATAGATCTTGGCATGTAGTTCTCATCGTAGGAATTTTTTTGTTTTCTATGCTGCGGACCCAACATCTTCCCATCAGTTTTCTGTGTCCACTGCTGACCACTACATTTATGGCGCTGACTATTCCCTGCACTAGGTTGATCCAGTCCCACAGCTACCACCTGATTTGACTCATACCACGAATCCGGCCTTTCATATCTCCTCTTTCCTCAGAAATCATTTCTTCAGGATGACCCGGCCGCATCTTTGGAGTAATATTCCTCATTCGGCTCTACCGACATAAGTAAAGCTAGGTCGGGTTACCCAAAGCAACGCTGCTATCTTTATTATCTCGGCCAACATAGTTAGCATATCTCTCTGCAATCCTTGCAACAACACACTTGCGTGCCTGCAACCCTGTGCAAACCTTCCTATGGCCTGTGACTTAATTATCTCCTCACACGAGTTACACAGGGTACACCACCAGGTCAGCAAATCTCTATCAGTCTCATTCGGCCTCTGCTTACACATTGCCAGCTGCTAAGGTCTGTTTGGCCTCTTGTAAGTATTGGTGAAGTTGTGGACAAACACTTCCTCGAAATCTAACTAACAATTGAAGCTTCCTGCTGGTAGATTATTCAACCACACTCTAGATGGCCCCTCTAACTTTTGTGGAATATATCTCACAGCCCATCCGAGGTTTCCCTATGCAATGTGCACAAAATTGGCATAATCTATCAGCCAATCTTGCGGCTTGGTACTGTCGTCATATATCTTTATTACTCTTGCCAACTGAAAATTCGTCAACGCTAGTTCCTTTAGAATCCGAGGTCCAAAACATGTTGGACCCGAAGGACCAGGTCCTTCCATCATTTTAGACATATAGATTCTATCCAAATTCAATCTTGCATCATCCGGCTGCAAGTTCCTGTATTCGAGCTGAGAGCCTAATGGATTCATCATCATCTGATGATCCGGCCTCGGAAACCTAGCATTGGCCATGGCAGAATAACCATCATTGTATCTGTTCTATGCTAGGTGAGCATTTTGGTGCTTCACAACTAGTCCCTCACTCTTTTGTTACTGAGGGGGTTTCTACATTTGCTATTGTTGATGTTGCTGCCCCCACCAACTGAGTGATGTCCTTGGTGGTTCGGGTTATTATGGACGGCATTGCCACGCCCTACATTTCTCTGGGTCACATTTCCCTGGACGGGATGTCCTTGTCCACCATTTCCACGTCCCGCACTTTCTTGCCCAGCATTTCCCTACACCGCCTTGCCTTTCCTAGAAACATACGGGTCATAGGCCACTAACTACTTGTTCCTTCTACTAGAGGTCACACTTCCCTCTCTCCTTGGTGGTACGCCAAGTGAAGACGCTGCCCCGCCCGATTTTGCGGGAGCACCCCTAGAAGAATGAACAATGAGGGAGCCACCTACTCTCCCCGGGTTCGCCTTGAGGAGTTCTTCATTCCTCCTCATTCACGATGCGCACTAACTCATTGACTCCATCCTGCTGCCTGTGCCGGGTCTCACCGCATAAAGCTGATATCTTGGACCCTGCCGCTCCTGCAGCTCTGAGGTTCTTAGCCGGAGTACTATACTTTGGCACACCTATCGACAAAGGGTTTTTGATGCTACTAACTTGGATCCAAATTCCTTGTCTATCTCAGTAATGAGGTTCTCTCCCCTGTCCCTCACACCATCTAAGCAAGTTGGACTCGTAGTGAACTTATGAGCCTTGCTATACTCGTGGAGGGTGATGTTCAACTCCTACTGAGCCTTAGCTACCTTTATAGCTCCCTAAAGCACCTTTTGTAAGGTTTCCTCTAGCTCAGCCTATGCCTGAGCTGGATCTACTATAGGAGCAACTAGGGTAGTTAATTTCTCTATGGCCTGTTGGAGGATGTTTTCGGGTCTTTCTAGTGGAGGAAACCTAGACCTAGAAGCTTTGGGAGTTACCTCCCCTTCATCGACCCGCTCTTTGCCGGCAGCATCTCTCGGCGCTATCATCATCACCTCCACATTGCTTGCGGGGCAATCGCTTGGCCGGCCACGAGCCACACAGAAAGGAGGATCCACAACTATGATGACTCATTACGGGAAGCTACAGGAAACATCGACCGTGATGTAGACCTTGTGCACGCCGAAGCGAACAGACTTGTTGTTGCACGGGAAGGGGCGGTTGCCGAAGATGTTCATGTTATCACTGATGAAGTCCAGCGAGTTGAATCGCTGGACCAAACAAGAGACAACGCGCTCTCCTGATGCGATGATGTTTCCCATCTAAATGAACACACCAGCTAGTGCCACTGTTGTGTCATGGTGTTGTCACGGTAGATGCCATGGGACGGCTAAATATTGGGCCGGATGGACACTAGTGGAATCCAGGGAGGGATAGTGTGGCGGAAACCGCACACGAAGAATACACAAAGAGACACGATATACCCAGGTTTGAGGCTCTCCTAGTGAGATAAAACCTCTACTCCTGCATCTAGATCTTATAATATGATCAATGGACAAGTACAATGGGTCCTTGAGTTGTATCGAGAGGAAGAAGAAGATAGTGCTTCTTCCTTGCTCTCTACTACTTGCTAGTACGAAAATGAACCGACCCCCTCTCTAGAGGCCGTGGCGCACCTTATAAAGGGGTGGCCAGGTTACACTTAGGGTTGAAGTGGCCCTGAATATTCCACGAATATGCTCATACGAAAGTCATTGGTTGGGCCCAGATGCACTTCCCATCGTGGGGTCACCCCTAGATACCCTCGATGGGACTTGACGCGCCCATCACTTAGACCGTTGGCGGTTCTGACACTATCCCCTCTAGGAAACCTGCGACCTGACCTTGCTCCGAGATTTAGGGGCACACTTGACTTAGCATGGTTATCCCCTCCAAGAATTCCGGGAGAGATAGAGGCGTTGACTTTGAGGCTGGATCACACCCTTCTGGTGTACGCCAACCCCTGTGTCGCCTTAATGCAAATGACTCGGCCATGAAGGTACATGCATAGAGGAAACAACATATATGTTGTGCCAACATATAAGATATGTCGGCCGGGTCTTGCCGGGTTAACCCAGCTTGGGTATCTCGGCCTGTACTCAGCTGCCACATATAAGTCAACCTATATCTTGGTCAACCTTATCTTTATACCTTGGCTTTACCCTACCTGGAATCTTCCCCCCAACATTCTTGATTTGGGTTTTCACTGTGTAAATGTTGCTTGTTACTATAATTTCCCCCACAATATCAATGTGTTTGTTATGATGCTTCAATTTTGTTGATACTATCATCCTCAACATATATGGCATGATTTGGTGAATCTGGTGGTTTAGATATTGCTATTATGCTAAAAATAGATGAGTGATGCTATCATGATATGCTAGGGTATATGTGGATGATTCCTAGGGCTTAGGATCCTTGTTTGTTTCTTGTCTATCTTGACAATGATATAATACTAGAGTTAGATTCCTAGAGATTTTGCTAGGAAAATGATAAGAATACCTTGAGGTATTGCTTGTAGGAAAACTTGAGTTATCCTCAAACATATATTGTCAACATGAAATTAACCATTTATATGATTCGTAGACCCAACTGCCTAGGAAAATGATTTATTTGCAGGATGGCACTTACTATGGGAGTTTCAATTGATCCATGATCTAGTACTTAGGATGGCTAATTCTATTTGATTAACTATTGTGGTGCCTCCTTCTGGAGTGTGCACAATAGATCTCTAGATAGCATGATAAGATATCCTTCTTAACTAGCTATCTTGTGTGGTTGTGCTGGTGGGATTTCACTAGTGAGATGCCACTATGATACCTCCTTTGGATGGAACATAGTGGTCTCCACTTTTAAATCAGCTAAATTTGTAAAATACAATTGTGAAGAATTTATATCATCCAACTTGGATGATTTGGATACACAACCCAAAGTTGTACACTTGGTCAATGATGCAGACGACTAAGACCAACCTCTACCTCTTTAATAACAACTACATTTAAATTCTTTTAAAGAAACCCTAGGATGAAAGATGAGTATACCAATAGTATATAATTTCTGATGGCTTTTCCCCCACTAGATGTGTATGTAGTAAACTGAGAAGAAAAGATTTATGATTTGATCAAAATATCAACCTACTATTGTAGATTATACTGGTGGTTTGCGGATGTAGTGCTTGCTCTTGATCAATTTTATCTCCTAATCCTGGTCCTGCACAACACCTGATCCATCCCCTCCTTATGTGACCATGTTGTCTTAATGACCATGGGATTTCTTTGGTGATATATTGATTAATTTGGTGATAACTAGTGGTGGTTTTTTGATAAGGCTTGTTGTTCTTGGTGCTATGAATAGTGTCTAGCAGAGAAGCCTCTACTGGTACGGCTGTGCTCTTTATATCTTCTCTCCCTACATCCTGGTGTTGATCGTATTTCACGCATGCATGTATGGGTGAGCTGTTTGCTTTCTTGCTATGACGTTGCAGATTGGATCTACTAAAATTTCCTCATTTTTACTCATTCCCTTTTAACATCTATGGTGAAACTTGCCCCTTAATGTGGGGTCCCCCAGATTTATCATCCGAGAAATCCCTGTTATGCATATATCCATGTTCCCATGATCAGTGATCCGTGGAACATAACTGACAAGTATCATTACAACATCCAGAACTTAACGAACACAAGACTTACATAGATGTAATTATGGCTACATAATCTTTAGCAGTTGACGAGGGTTTAACTCGTCAATGCCCATTGTTATGGACTTGGGTTTTGGAGAAGGAGGGAGCGCTAGAGACATCTATCGGCTAGCAAACAAGCACACAGGGGACAAAGGATTTACCCAGGTTTAGGCCTCGTAGAGGTCCCTACTCCTGCTTGTCTGCTCGTGGAATTATCGAAGGAGTCGAAAGTTACAATGGTGTGCAGATGCAATCTGGCAAGGGTTGTGGAAACTAGGGTTTCGTGTGTCCTCCTCGCCGCCCCCTCCTAGCCTTTATATAGATAGGCTAGGTCTCGGGTAGCAGGTCGAGTCGGTTACAAGTTAGGGTTTTCCCCTTCAAACTTTCTATCTTTAGCTTCTTCTTGTCCTTCAAGCAATCGAGAGTCCGTAGGTTACTCGAGTCCCTCCATCCAGCCTTTGGCGACACCGTGGGCCTATATGTATTTGGACCGTATATACCAAGATCGAGTACTTGTAGGGTATACCCATGTCATTAGCCCCCGAGTGTCCATTGGAATCGCAAATTCGACTGGGGACTTTTTGAAGCCTTCGAGTGCCTAAATGAGTACATTTCGATTGCTTTTATTTGTGTCATAGGGATTGTTAATATACGTGCCTGATATAACCGAAGTATCGGTATCATTTAACCACCTTAGGGTGAAACAACGCAATCTACTCAAATTCGAGTCCCTGGACTCGAATCCGGAAAAGTGCTGGTGTAATTTGACTCAGGCCGCAGAGGTCTTACAGGAGTCGAATTCCAGTTATATGGGTGTGAGCACTTGACGCGTCCGTCAAGGCATGTTCATCGTGCCTGTAGGCACGGATATGTTTCTGCTAGTGCGCAGTTAAATGCATTGCCAAGCCTTATTCAGGTCTTACCTTCACGCCGTAGGCGCGACATCCGAATTTTATCATCGCGGAGACGATTCGGGTAACCCAGGAGACACAGTCTCTTTGTAGGGAAAAATTATGAGGCGGTGTCGCAATGAGTTTCGAGTGTGGATGTTATCAACACACAGTTTTTTGTCCAAATAATCATAGGGTGCACGACCAGCGCTCCCTATGGGAGTAGCCCCCGAGTGCCTGGTTGAGTCGAAGACTCAGGCAGGGACAAGAATTATTGCGACTGCTGTCTTTTTTTGCTTGCTTGTTTCAGTCGATGACTTAGGCAGGTACTAAAACACTTTTGCGACTGCTGTCGTCTTTGCCTGCTTGTTTCAGTCGATGAGTCTGGCAGGTACTAAAATACTTTTGCGACTGCTGTCGTCTTTTGCCTGCTTGTTTTCGGCGCTCCCTATGGGAGTAACACATGTCCATAATCTAAATGTGTTTCGAGTGGTTGGGTTTGCTTTTGTGATTGTCCATGTTCCTGCAACAAGAAAAAGAAAAGTCATAGGGTGCGCGGCCAGCGCTCCCTATGGGAGTAGCCCCCGAGTGCTTGGTGGAGTCGAAGACTCCGGCAAGGACTAAAAAATAGTCGAAGTTTTCCACTGCATAGCCTTGGTGACGTCAGTGCTGACGCTTGTATGACCTTAGTTGCCCGCGTGAGCGATTTTGACGGGACGTGACGAGCGGTGGGTCCCACTTTCTGACTTTGATTTGACTGGGCGTGCGTAATCTTATTTTTAACTGTGCCTCCTCGATTTCCGCGCGTAATGGTAGGAGTGGGGGGGACGGTTCGCGCTTCCTCTTCTCCACGTGTCCAACACGATGCGTGCCACGCGTCCAATAGGGTTTTTGTCAGCCGTTGGATTGCATCTCCTCGGGGTTAAGTAGCGATGCTGCGGCAGTAATTTCCCATCTGTGCTCTTTCTTCCTTGCTGCCATCGCCATTGCTGTTGCTTTTCTGCTTTCCCCTGCGCCCATCTTCTCCACGATGTTGGACCAGCTCCGTTCGTTCCCGAGCTACTTCCTTCGCTCACATCGCCGCCACGCAATGGGGAAGAAGAAAGGAGGCGCTGCCGCTGATTCCGTGGCCACCATCCCCGCGGCAAAGACGAAAGGTGGCTCTGCTGCTGCGGGCACCAGCACCGCCGCCGACGGGAAGAAGAAGGTCGCGGGCACCCGCGTGACCAATGGTGCATGGCGCCCCTCTATCATCAAGGCGTTGGATCTCCGTCTTCTTCGCCAAGATGGAGTTATCTCTGCGGCAGTCGCCGATGCACGCGTCCCCAGCGGTAACACCATTCCTGCTCCCCCCGCTGGTTTTCGAGTGATGTTTCTTGCATTCATCATTCATGGTCTTTCCTTGCCTCTTCACCCCTTTCTTAGGGGTCTTCCTTGTTTCTATGGGCTCCAGCTCCATCAGCTGTCCCCAAATTCGCTCCTCCACATCACTTGTTTCATCACTCTCTGCGAGTGCTGGCTCGGAATCGAGCCGCACTTTGGTCTTTTCAAACGCTTGTTTAAGCTAAAGCGTCAATTCGCATCTAGCTCTTTTGTTTATGACGTAGGTGGTTGTGGAATTCATGTCGACCCGTCCGCCACCTACTTCGACATCAAGCTTGCCAAGTCCGTCCAGGGATGGAGGGACAAATGGTTCTATGTTCGCGACCAGAAGGCTAAGGACGAGCACTTTGTACTCACGCCTTTTGATCCCGCGACTCCCTGCAAGAAGATGCGTTCTTGGAAGAACGTGATCATGCCCTCCGAACTCGTGGAGACAGACGTGCTATATCAACGTGTCTGCAACCTCGAGAGCCGCATAGGCGCGGAATAGGGAGGCTGTGCCCTTGTCAGGACTTGGCTGCGTCGTTGCGTCCAGCCTCTCCAGGCCAGGGTCCATCCCATGTTTCAATGGGGTGGCGCTGATGATGCCACTCGCGTGTCTGCCGATGGCATGCCCGCGATTGAGGTAGATAAGAGGGTGTGACTGGTCACGAAGTATACCTTCAAGGATGTGCTTCCAAATGAGCCAGTCGTTCCTCCCTTCGATGCTTCGAATCCTCCTCTCGAGGTACAGTTGTGCTACGTAGTAGCTTATTTTCTTGATTGCGTTTTCTGTTGCTTACCTTTTATATTTGCTGATCGTTACTGCTTGTATGCAGGAGTGGGCAGTGTCGCCTTGTATGCCTCCCCTCCCTGAGGGGATTATTCCTCATGAAGCTTTGGAAGAGGACGAGTCTGAGTCGACTGTCCCTTCTGATGTGGAAGAGGAAGCCCCCGAGTCCGAGAGCCCGGATACTCGCAAGCGTTCGCGTAGCGGGGATTCCGACGCGTCGACTCCTTCATCTCTAGGAGGCGCGGCTGTTGACGCGGAATCGCCAATTCCAGCTGTTCCTGTGAGGGCCGTGGCACCGTCTTCTCGCAAGAAGATGCGATTGCCCAAGGAGTCTTCGTCGGAGTCGGCGAAGGCCACGTTTGATCTTGACAAATTTGACTGGTAAGTTTGTTAGTGCATTCATTCTTCTCTTGTTTTCTTCTTGTTGGCTTTGCCCTGGAGTTTGCCCTTTCTGAGTGCAGATTTTGTCTTGTAGTCAAGAGGCGTCGTCATCTTCTGGCGACGTTGAGTTTTTGAAAGAATCAGGAGTCGCGACCTCAAGGGCCAAGGTAGAGGTCGAGCGCGCTTCTTCTCCTCCGGCGGCGGCCCACTCCGGGCACAATTCTTCGAGCTCTCCTCACGTAGGGGAGCATCGAGTAGTTGCTCGGATGACGGTTCAACAATCTTCTTCGGAGTCGCTGGAGGACCATGTAAGTATATCTTTATTTCTTTTGTAATTTGGCAGTCAACGCCTTTTGTTGCCCTCTGCTGACTCCTTGTTTTGTGCGACAGCTCCTTGTAAAGGAAGCCGCACAGGTGGCGGAGCAGGTGATGGCGATGGGTCTCCAGCATGTGATGCTGGAGACGCGCCGCCGCGTGGTCGAGAGTGAGTGTTCTATACTTATTCTTATCGTCTTCTCTATATTTTGGTGTAATCGACTGATAGCCAATTATTGACTGCCATGTAGCTGAGCATAACGCTTTACTGCGCGATGTCGCCACGTTGGAGAAGACGCTAGCTGCAGCTGTGAAGGGGCGCGACGAGGCAATCACGGCTCGTGATGAAGCCCAGAAGCGCGAAGAGGATCTGCGCGCCTCTTTTGCGGCCAGGGAGAAGTTGTTAGAAGAGCAATTGTTCTCAGTCGCCAAGGCCCTCTCAGGTACCTTTACTGGTAGATATTTTATTGATGTTATTCTCTTCCTCTATAGTGCCGGTGGCACTAGAAGTTTGATCCATGTGTGTATTTTGGTGTAGATGCCGGCGGCTTGAGTTTTGATCCACAAGCCCTTTGTCGCGATGACGCTCTGGCGGGCGCGGTATCTGCGGTCGAGGATCGTAGCGCCGCTGTCCAAAATACGCTGTCCAAGGCCAAGGTCACCCTGAGTCGCCTCCGGGAGGAGCTGATGCCGAAGGTGGAGTTGGTCAACAATGTGGAAGAGCTGGTGGAGTCGCTCGCTGGGGGTGTGCCTGCCACGTACAAGAACTACCTCCGCGCAGCTGGCGCGACCATGTCGCTTGCCATGGTGCAAGCCCACGGAGTCGAAGTAGATCCTTCTGCGGTGTCGAAGACGATGCCTATTGGCGCGGATGGTCAGCAGGTAGTATTCGCTCCCTTTGCGACTGCCTATGCCAAATATGGCCATTCCTTGATAAACATTGTTGCCAAGTATTCGGAGGAGCTCAATCGTGCAAAGAAGGCGGCGAAAACTTCGGCCTCAGGGGCCGTCAGAAAGTCAGTGGCATCTGATACTGCCACGTACTTGATGAAGCCCCCGAGGTCATCGAAGTCGAAGAAGCCATCTGCTCCGTAGTTAGTTTCTTGTAATAGCTGATGAACTTGGTCTTTTGATTGGAGAACATGCCTGTTGGCAAATGTGTTTGTAGATACTTTTATTGATCCTGAATGCATCTGTTACTTTTGACTTTTGAGTTGGTCACCTTATTTGCCTCTGGCTTGATTTTTGGTAGGGTACATCAAGTGGTCCTGTGGGGGGAACCCCGGACTCGCCATCTCTTGAGGATACAATGGCACCACCATGCTCCAGGGTAGAGGAGCCGTCCTTGCTTTCGCGACTTTGTGATAGCGTTAAGCAACTGGAGCGTGAGTTGCCCGTGATCCGCGGTAGCGTAGACGTGTGGAAGTCAAAGGCTGAAAAAGCCGCCGCCCGCGAGCAATATCTGCTTGGCGAGGTGACGCAGCTGGGTGACCAGTTTAAGTGTTAGTTTGCTCATCCTCGTCTTTTCCTTTGTAGTTAATTGCGATGGTACGTTGTACTCATGCTGTTGATGCTGCTTCGTGTAGTTGTTAGCGCACGCCATCCGCAGGAGGAGAGGGATAGGATTGCCATCCGTCTTCATGATCTCACCCAGGAGCAACTTCAGGAGAGTGGATACTTCTGGGTAGATCATGATCGTGCGACTGCGTTGGCGACCCTGCAGGATCGCGTCTCGCGAGTGCTGCTCTTTCTGAAGAAGTCACAGTCGTGTTTGAAGAACATCTATCGGGCGATGTTCCCGCTGGATGATACTCCATCAAGCCTGCTGGCTCTCCTGACCAAATTTCAAGATATGTCCGCGGTTCGCGAGTGCGTGAGGCAGCAGTTGGTGGCTGGTGCCAAGGCTGCCCTTTCCATGGTGCGTTTGCACAGGCCTGACGTGGATGTCGCCGCCATTGCCTCTGGGCCACCGGTGCCACCAGTAGGATCTTCCTGGAACATGGTGCCGCATTATCAAGCGGTGGACCGTCCAGCCGAGGAGGTCGTCGACTTCTTCGAGGAACAGACTAATGTTCTTCTATTGCAAGGGTAGCCAAATATGTATCCTGCACATAAGTGTACTAGTGTTGTAAAGCTCGTATACATTTGTAGATAATTTACTGTTGAATGTGTACAAATAGCTTTAAGCGTGGGGTGCGTTGCACTTATGCGTGTCCTTTTCGTTAGCCTGGCCATCTTTGTATCGTTCCCTTGTCAACCTGTCAGGTGCATTGCAGCTGGGTTGAGTTTGTGTTAAGGGGTTCGATTGATGTGCCAGCTACTCAGGATGTCGCGTTATTGTTCGAAGAACATATGTGTATAGGGTGGCGTAGCCCCCGAGTATGAAAATTGACAAAATAAAGGAGAACACTGAGTTTTTGTGGCACTTAGCTTTTATTTATCCGAAGAACAGTACGAAGTACAATGTGCGGCTAAGTAGCCTTGGCTGAATAGCCTTATTTGCGATGCAAAAGTAAAGAAAAACGACTAAGGGTAGAAGCGTCGCAGTTGTGCGACGCTCCAAGGGTTGGAGTGTGCGACTCCTGTCTCTAAATCTTGAAGGCGATAGGCGCCACCTGGGATTACTTCTGTAATCACGTACGGTCCTTCCCAGGGGGACTCGAGCTTGAGATGCCCCTGCTGCTTCAGTCGCAGGACTAAGTCACCTTCGATGAAGGATCTAGTGCGAAGCCTTCTGCTATGGTAGTTGCGCAGGTTCTGCTAGTAGATCGTAGATCTTTCTGCGGTGATTTCTCTTGCTTAGTCAAGGAGGTCGACGGAGTCTTCGAGTGCGAGGGATGACTCCTGCTCGCTGTAGGCGACTACGCGTGGCGCTTTGTACCGTACCTCAGCGGGTAGTACTGCCTCTGCTCCATGTACCATAAAGAATGGCGTGTAGCCGGTGGTGCTATTTGGAGTTGTACGCAGGCTCCAGAGTACATATTGCAGTTCGTTTGGCTAGCAGCCCACGGCTTGTTCGAGTGGTCGGAGGAGTCGCTTCTTGATGCCGCTGCAGACGAGCCCGTTTGCCTTTTCCACCTGACCGTTGGTATGTGGGTGTGCTACTGAGGCGTAGCTGATGTTGATCCCTAGGTTCTCGCAGAATTCTTGGAACTCCTTGGATGTGAAGTTCATTCCGTTGTCGGTGATGATGCTGTGCGGCACGCCGAAGCGGTAGACGATGGACTCGAAGAACTTGACTGCGCTGTGCCCTGACTGCTTGGTCACTGGCATGGCCTCAATCCACTTGGTGAATTTGTCGACTGCGACCAAGAGGTAGGCGTAGCCTCCTTGCAAGGACCTTGGAAGTTTGCCAACCATGTCGAGTCCCCACTAGGCGAAGGTCCAGGCCAATGGAATAGGCCGTAGTTCTGCGCCTGGTGCGTGTGGCTTGTCTGCGAATCGCTGACAAGCGTTGCACTTTTGGACTATATCCTTAGCGTCGCGCATGGCCGTGGGCCAGTAAAATCTAGCTCGTAGAGTTTTGGCAACGATGGCGCGACTGCCGGCGTGGTGCCCGCGGGTCCCTTCATGGATGTCGAGGAGGACTACTCTTCCATCAGCTAGGGAGACGCATCGTTGTAACACGCCTGTGATGCTGCGTTTATACAGTTCGCCGTTGATAACGGCGAATGCCTTGGAGCGTCACGCGATGTGTCGTGCGTCTGTCGGGTCGTCCGGTAGGCGCTTGCTGAGGAGGTACATAATGTACGGCTGCGTCTAGGATTGTTCGATCATCATGACGCTCATTGGTCCCTCGAGTCCTGTGTCGAGCTCCAAGTCATCGAGTGTTATTGGCTCATTGGGTGGCGTAGCCCCCGAGTCCGTTGTTGTGCTTGTTTTCTTCTCTGCGGCCTTTGGCTTGATGGAGCGTTCGCATATGCTCTCGAGAAATACCCCAGGTGGTATGGGTGCGCAGGTGGAGCCTATGTTGGCAAGTGCGTCCGCCTCCTCATTGCTTTCGCGACCTATGTGTCGCAACTCGCAACCATCGAAGTCTCCTTCAAGTGTGTCATAGAGGTCGCGGTATGCGATCATGTTGTCGTTCAGTGTGTCGCACTCGTGCATTGTTTGGTTGACGGCCAGCTTGGAGTCGCCATATATGATTAGCCTCTTTGCACCGCAAGCTTTTGCCATCCTCATCCCATGCAACAGGGCCTCGTATTCAGCCTCGTTGTTTGAGGCTGTGAACTGCATTCGCAGGATATATTTTAGCTTGTCCCCTTGAGGTGATGTCAGTATGACACCTGCTCCTGCTCCATCTTTCCTCTTGGATCCGTCGAAGTGCATTGTCCAGAGGTAGGACATGTCTGGCTTGTCCGGGAGTTGGTTTTCCATCCAATGTACGAGGAAATCAGGGAGAACTTGCGACTTTATTGCGCTGCACTTTTCGTATGTGATGTCTCGTGGAGACAGTTTGATTCCCCAAAGCGCGACTCGCCGTGTGGCGTCAGGGTTATTGAGGATATGTCCCAATGGGGCGTCGTTGACTACCACGATTGGGTGTTCCTGGAAGTAATGGCGCAGTCGCCGGGCGCTCATAAAGACGCCGTACGCCAGCTTCTGGTAGTGCGAGTACCACTGTTTTGTTGGCGTGAGGACCTTGCTGAGGTAGTATACCGGGCGTTGTACGCCGTGGACCTTGTTTTCCTCGGCCCGTTCGACGACGAGCACTGTGCTAACCACTTGGTTGGTGGCGGAGATGTACAGTAGTAGTGGTTCCCTTTCTCGTGGAGTTACCAATACTGGCGAGGTGGATAGCAGGTGCTTGAGGTCTCCGAATGCTTCTTGCGCTTCATTGGTCCACTCGAATTTGTCAGCTTTGCGGAGGAGCTGATAGAAGGGCAGCACCTTTTCTCCCATTCGACTGATAAATCGACTGAGGGCCGCGATTCGTCCGGCTAGTTGCTGAACGCCTCTTATGTTCTTTGGCTTCTCCATGGCTAGTATGGCGTTTATCTTTTTCGAGTTTGCCTCAATCCCTCTCGCGGAGATGAGATACCCGAGCAGCTGCCCAGATGGTACACCGAAGGCGCATTTGTCCGGATTGAGCTTTATCCGGTAACGATCGAGATTTGCGAAAGTTTCACGCAAGTCGTCGATTAGAGAGGTTTCTTCCTTGGTTTTGATTACTATGTCGTCGACATAGACTTGGATGTTGCGACCTAGTTGCTCTTTGAGGCAAGCCTGCATGCAGCGCTAGTACGTAGCTCCTGCGTTTTTTAGCCCGAAGGGCATTGTGTTGTAGCAGAACACGCCGAAGGGCGTTGTAAATGCGGTCTTCTCCTGGTCTTCCTCCTTCATTCGAATTTGGTTATAGCCTGAGTAGGCATCAAGGAAGCAGAGGCGCTCGCATCCAGCGGTGGAGTCGATGATTTGATCGATCCGTGGTAGCGGGAAGTGATCTTTTGGGCAGTGCTTGTTTAAAGAAGTGAAGTCCACGCACATCCGTAGGATATCCGTGTCCTTTTTTGGTACCAGCACCGTGTTGGCGAGCCAAGTGCTTTTCTTGATCTCGCGTATGAATTTGGCCTTGAGGAGTCTGTTGATCTCCATTCCGACTGCTTGTGCCCGTGGCTCAGACAATCGCCTGATTGTTTGCTTGACTGGCCTTGCGTCGGGTTGATGTTGAGTGCGTGCTCGGCGAATTCCCTGGGAACTCTTGGCATGTCCGCAGGACACCAGGCAAAAATTTCCCAGTGCTCACGGAGGAATTCGACGAGCGCGAGTTCCTATGCGGGACTCAAGTTGTTGGCGATGATGGCCGTTTTGGCAGGATCTGATGGATGGATCTGCACCTTCTTTGTGTGCACAGATGAGTCGAAGGAGAGGTCAGGTGAGCTTGGCCTACTCAGGGGGGGAGACTGTTGTCTGTCATTTCCTTCAATCGCGCGAGCTCCTCCTGCATGCCGAAGGATTGGGAGATTCTGTTGAATTCCCTGTCGCAACTGTTAGATCGCTCGAAGCTCCCGTTTATCGTGATGACGCTGTTGGGACCTGGCATTTTCATCTGTAGGTAGGCGTAGTGGGGTACTGCCATGAACCTAGCGAACGCGACGCGTCCGAGGATGCAGTGGTATTGTGAGGGCCAGTCGACGACCTCAAAGTCGATGCGCTCGCGCCGGAAGTTCCTTGGCGTGCCGAATATGACGTCGAGGTTGATTTTGCCCAGGGGGTATACGCCTTTCCCTGGGACGATGCCGTGGAACGTTGTGTCCGATGCCTCCAAGCAGGTTAGAGGGATCCTCATTGCTCGCAAGGTACTCGCGAATATGAGGTTGATGCCGCTTCCGCCATCCATGAAGACGCGACTCATGTCGAAGCCTCCAATTTGCGCCTCGAGTACGAGGGGGCAATGACCTGGGCGAGGTACTTGAGGCGGGTGGTCGCGTTTGTCGAAGGTAATGCACGACTCACTACCACTGAGGTACTCAGTGGTGGATGGTGGCGAGTGCGTGGCCAAATTGACTTGGCGAGTGATGGCCTTCTGCACCCTATTGGAGGGGCGCCCCTTTTGGATCATCATGGTACCCATGGCCCATGGGTATGGTTCGCCTCCGTGGTGCTGGTCCGGTGCAGCTCCGTTCGGGGGTGGCTCAGGTGGCGGTGGTGGTACGCCATGTGCTACGGCGCCTGGAGCGGCTCCGTAGCCTCTTTCGACTGCATTGCGGTTCATCCGAACCAATCCCTCATGTAGTTTGAGGAACTCGCGGCAGTCCTTGAGGAGGTGGCTGGAAGTTCTCTTGCCGTCATGCTTGTCGATGTAGAAGTGTACCATGCATGGCCCGGACAGTTTGTCCTCGATGGAGGTCGCCGGTGCTTCATCGCGAGTGCGGCGTTGCCACACTTGCGTGGTTTTCCCAGAGTCGCGGTACCCGCCGCTGCGGTATCCGCTGTTGCAGTTATCGTCGCGTCTATCGGCGTAGCCGGCTGCGACCATGTTGACGTCATCGCGATCGTCGTAGACGCGCATGCGATGCTTACTCCGGCGGTCACGTCTTCGTTCGAGTTCTGCCTCCTCGTCAGAGTGAACGTGGTTCTTCACCGAATCTTCTCCATCAGCCCACCGATTCACGATATCCATCAGGGGGTCGATAGTCTGGGGCTTTGAGCGGCCTAGCTCCTCCCTGAGTTCCATGCGGCGGACACCACCGTTGAATGCATCAATCGCGCGGTCTTGCGAGATGTTCTCCGCGTAGTTCTTGATGATGGACCACATTTGGATGTAGGAGCGCAGCGATTCGCCAAATCTTTCCTGGCAGCATCTCAGTTCTTTGATTGAGGCGGGGTGTTTGTACGTGCCCTTAAAGTTGCGCACGAAGCTGTAGACCAGCTCATCCCAGCTGCGAATAGATCCGCGTGGGAGGTTATTGAGCCATGCCCGGGCGGCGCCCTGCAGCTGCAGCTGCAAGCATTGCATGGCAGTACTTCGACTGCCTCCATGTAGTCTGACGGAGGAGATGTGATCCTCCAGCCGGATCTTGGGGTCCTACAGACCGTTAAATTTCGGGTTCTCCGATGGGAGTTTGAACCCTTTAGGCATTCGCTTTTTCCTGATGGATCTGCTGAAGCATCTGGTGCCGCAGAGCTTCCCATCTTCTTCTTTCGAGTCAGTCGACCGAGCACGTCGTACCCTTGACTTGTCGACCTTGCGCTGCGTGAGTTCATCGCGTGCATCGTAGTCATGATCGTGTTGCCGTGAACGGCGGCGCCTAGACAGGTCGTGACTATCATCGCTGGACGAGGGCGAGGAGTAGCGCTTTGCTAACGCTTTGCCCTTTTTCGGGTCTGGTACCGGTTCCTTGTCGAGGGCGGCCTTGATTAGCCCCAGGCCCGCGATCGTAGATCGGTGCATGGCCGTTCGGGGATCTCCCACCGGTGGCTGGTTATTGAGAAGGTACATGGTGGCCGCTGTTACCGCGGCTTGTGGTGTCCTGGGAACCATGTTGCCTCTCGTGTCGACTGTCATAGAGCCGAAGTCGAGGACTTTTGTGGCGTCTATGCGTTCTTGTTCGGTGAGGTGAGCCATCCGCGATTGCCTTTTCCTGGCAAGGTGCTCGTTTCCTCTTCAGGAGGATCCTCCGTAGGAGGAGAGCCTAGCGCGACGAAGGCTCGACTCGTCCGCCGCCTTTTTACGCTCCTCAAGTTGCGCGATTGCTTGTTTTTGGCGCTTGAATTCCTCTTTTAGGAGCCAGTGGTAGCCCATCAGCAGTTCCTGCGGGGACCCGAAGGGTAGAGGTGCACCTCGTAGGGCTTCGCGGCAGCGTTCCCACTCTTGCTCGTTGAGCCTGATCACGACGCGTTCGCCGGTTTGCTCGTTGATTATGCTGGGAGGTTCGACTGCTCCTCCATTGCCGCTGTTGCCACCATTGGCGGCATTGGGCGGGTCGGTGCCGTTGCCGGTGTTACCACCGTTGCCGCGGTTGGCGGAGGTGTCGCCCGCGTTGATGGCGGCGCACATGAAGTGATTTGGGAAGCTGTTGCTTCCACAACTTTCAGATCCGAAACCGTGGGTTCCATCTTCAGTGTCAAATCGCTTAGATCGGAGTCGCGACTGCTGTCGCTGACCATGTTCCCAACTACCGCCAGAGCATTGAGCTCACTGAGGGTGCCGATCGATGGAGGGAACCATGATGCTGGGGCAATCGCCGGTGCCGTCGGCTGATCGGGCATGCGAAGCGTGCCCATCTAACCAACTTGGAAGCGGAAGCTCCCAATCGCCAGGCAGATTCCGTCGCCCACGGACTCGAAGGCCGGGCAAGTAGCCGGCGTGTGGACGGTGAAGTCGAAGGCGCCGAAAAGCTGGCGAATCTCCGCTGTTGCAGAGTTGTAGATCGCGTTTGATGGGGCCGAAGAAGCCACAACATCAACACTCCCAATTCCCACAGACGGTGCCAATTGACGAGGGTTTAACTCGTCAATGCCCATTGTTATGGACTTGGGTTTTGGAGAAGGAGGGAGCGCTAGAGACATCTATCGGCTAGCAAACAAGCACATAGGGGACAAAGGATTTACCCAGGTTCAGGCCTCATAGAGGTCCCTACTCCTGCTTGTCTGCTCGTGGAATTATCGAAAGAGTCGAAAGTTACAATGGTGCGCAAATGCAATATGGCAAGGGTTGTGGAAACTAGGGTTGCGTGTGTCCTCCTCGCTGCCCCCTCCTAGCCTTTATATAGATAGGCTCGGTCTCGGGTAGCAGGTCAAGTCGGTTACAAGTTAGGGTTTTCCCCTTCAAACTTTCTATCTTTAGCTTCTTCTTGTCCTTCAAGCAATCGAGAGTCCGTAGGTTACTCGAGTCCCTCCATCTGGCCTTTGGCGACACCGTGGGCCTATATGTATTTGGACCATATATACCAAGATCGAGTACTTGTAGGGTATACCCATGTCAGCAGTAGATCTTCATCAAACATAGAGCCCAATCATGCCTTAACCTACAGGCGACTGACTGGGAAGACGTCCTACCTCGCATAGAGGTCACCTTATCCTTCCATATTCTAGCTTCTAAAAGCCTGGCCAAGTAATTAGCCAGGGACAATGCAAGTGAGTACTTTGAATGTACTCGCAAACCACCAAGATAAGTTAAACAAGATAATGCTGTTTTGCTATAGCGAGATAGTTCTATCTAGGGTTGTTTTTGATAAGCCTAGATTTCTCTTGTAGATATGGCATCTCTATATCTTTGTTGAAAAAGAGTTTTGAAAGCATGTCTCCATTTAAAAAATATGGATATCTCCATATCCTTGTTGAAAACCTTTTAGAAAACAGTTTTAGAGAAAAACCCCTTTTGAACATTTTTGACCATCCCTGGTCAAAACAAAGCCTTAATCTCAGGTACTCTCAGGACCTCCATACTTTCATCCACTTTCCAAGACCACCATTTAGGTACTCCTAGCAATCACCTTTCCAACCTTCCTTGACCATGTACACGACTATTCGAATAGATTATACTCTGCAGAGTTTGTGCTCTTTACCCACAAGAATCAAAACATCTGTCGGGACTCAACCACGACCCGTTACACATGGTACATGGGGGTTCGGATAATCAAACATAAGCTTTCATTTGTCGACACTAGCAAAGGCACCATTCCCTTTTGGTTTTGTTCTCCCCAGCAACGAGTATGTGGCTCCCGGCACCATAGTCCTTCCTCCCGTACAAGCGTACACCCAAACCACAGCTTGGGAAATACCTTAATTTGGTGACTCCACTTCCTTCCATACTACCTAAGTCATACCATCCATGGGAGACCCAATTGTTGCACCGGCCCTTCTCAGAGACATCTGCTAACCCCATATACGTTGACCTTTTATAGGGGAAAGCCAGGAATTCAGGGGATTTCTCCCCTATAACACGTGTAGGGGCTACCAATGCTAAGGAAAACAAACTATTAGCTATGCCCCAGCTCCTGGGGTAATGTGGTTGCACAGATAAGTTGTTCCTATAAAGGCATAGAACACCCGTTCTCAACATCATGTTCGTCATTCTCATTCTTCCTCATCACTTTTATTTCTTTAAAACATCCACTTGGAAGCGATGCCTCTTCCCAAGGGTTTTTCCAAAAACACACTACTAGGAAACAGCCTATAGATAGACCAGATATTCAGTGGCGCATATGAGAAATCATGCGCCAAAGACAAAGATCAGTGGCGCACCAGAAAACATGCGCCACAGAAGATTGGAAGTTCTGTGGCGCATTCTCCACAGTATGCGCCACAGAAGATTGGTGGGACCCGCCAGTCGGGGTGGATTGATCCAAGTTCTGTGGCACATTCTGAGATATGGGCCACTGAAGTTTCCTCTTCTGTGGCGCATATTTTCTTATGCGCCACAGAACATGGAGGAGGGCCCCACCACGGAATCTAATTCACCCAAGTTCTGTGGCGCATATCCCAACGTGCGCCACATAACTTGGTGGTGGGCCCCATAGAGGGAATCTAATTCACCCACTTCTGTGGAGCATATGGACTTATGTGCCATAGAAGATTAAGCATATGTGGCGCATTTCCTCCATATGCGCCACAGATGAGGGTGTCTAGATCTATGTTAAAAAGGTAACAAAAGCTAGCTCTTATCTATCCACCACCACCCATTTCACATCTCTATCTCCTCCCAACTCGTCTTCCTCCTCCCTCACACCCCATCTTGCCCATAGTTTCTCCATTTTCTTGTAACTAAACCTACTTTAATCCATAGATTGGTAAGTGGAAGCTTCGCTCCAACTTCTAGATCTAAAAGTTCTTACTTTTCTCTCTTACATCTCTATTTGTTTACTAATTTCCTCTCCACCAACTTGTACATCTATTTGTCCACACTCTCTCATCGCGCGGTCTCGTCTCACTATTATTGTGTCTACTAGGTGAGTACTTGGCCATGAACATGTAGGTGAAGCTTGTCGCGCGAGCAGTGTGTGTGTGCGATCCATGGCGAGACGATGCTTGTGTGGTGCATGAATGTTTGCAATGGGAGGAAGTTTTTTGTTGCTTGCTTGTTGTCCCGGCCGGTGTGGTTGCATGGATGTTTGCTGAAATGTTGATTCATTTCCATTTCGGCAAATTTGTGCACTACCCATATGTCCTAATTTTAGGAAAGGTCATGCCGAATTTTTTCGGCTAGCATTCATGCATGTGTGTGTTCATATGGTGTGGTTCTCACCTATACTCTCTGTTTTGACCGCTCAGGCAACCATGGTCCTCACGATGAGCAAAGGTCAAATTGCTAGGTACAAGAAATGCACGAAGGAGGACATGATTCTGAACAACAAGACCATGATAAGATGTCCATGTCGAACATGCAAACTGCAGCGCTGGATCGACCCTGAATCTAGACAATTGGAGGGTCACCTTCTCAGGCGCGGTTTCATGCGCGACCTCAATGAGGCGCCGACAGGACATGGTTGTGGTCACGAAGACGTGGGCGGGCGAGAAGATGAAGAGTCTACCGGGCATGATCATCATGACGAAGGAGATGCCGGCGGGCATGATCAGCATGGAGAAGGAGATGGCGACGGGCATGATCATGATCATGAAGAAGGAGAAGACGTGAACACAGAGACGCTGCTAACTTCGGTCTTGCAGGACCCTCATGTTGAAGAACTGCTCCTCAAGGAGACGAGCAACGACAAAGCTGTAGCAGAGAGAAAGCCAAGCTGGCCCAAATGGAGGTAGACGGGATGACTCCATTGTATCCTGGGTGTCGCCCTGAGGGTACACATTTGAGTGTAACGCTCAAGGCTCTGGAGATGAAGGCCGAACACAAATGGACTGATGTGAGCTTGAACACGAACATGGAATACTGGCATGACCGGCTTCCTAAGGGGAACACATTGCCAACAAGTATCGAGGAGGCCAAGAAAATCGTGTGCCATCTCGACCTACCACACATTAAATACCACGCATGCATCAATGATTGTGCACTTTCTCGGAACGAGTACACGAATAGAACCACATGTCCGGTGTGTGGCCAAGGACGGTACAAGAGAGGGAACAAGAAAGTTCCTCGAAAAGTGGTATGGTACTTTCCTATCACCCCCCGTCTGTAGCGATATTTCGTAGATCCTAAGGAAGCAAAGCTCATGCAATGGCACGCGGAAAGAGAGAAACCCGAAGATGATCCAGAGAAGGGCAAGATCCTAACACACCCTTCAGGCGCTAGCCAGTGGAATGCATTAGACATCAAGTTCGAAGAGTTCGGGGGCGATGCAAGGAACGTCAGGCTGGGTATGAGCACCGATGGACTCAATCCTTTTGGAAACCAGAGTAGCACGCATAGCACCTGGCCTGTGTTTGTATGGCCATACAACCTCCCCCCGTGGCTATGCACGAAGCAAATGTATGTACACATGAGCATTCTTATTCAGGGGCCGAAACAACCAGGTATCGATATGCATCTATATCTCGGGCTATTGAGAGAGGAGTTAGCCAGCTTGTGGGAGACGCCGGCCCGTACGTGGGACACCTACACTAAAGAATATTTCCATCTGAGAGCCGCGTTGCTCACGATCGTGCAGGACTATCCTGGTTATCCATATGTATCGGCCCAGGTGAACCACGGACACAATGCATGCGTCAAGTGCATGGATGAGACACCACATCTCCAGCTACCAAGGGATCCCGGGTCTTTGAAAACCGTGTTCCAAGGTACTCAAAAGTGGCTTCGCATGGATCACCCGTGGAGAAAACGTGGTGACCTGTTCAATGGTAAGGATGAGCTCGAAAGAGCCCCGCATCCGAGGAGCGGCGAAGAAACCGAGGAGCTTTTGAATAATTGGGTAGATTGCCCTGCGCTTGGAAAAAAAACGACCGAGGACAAAGCCGCTGCTGGGTGTATGGAAAGCAAGGTCTGTTTTCTGGGACCTGTCGTATTGGAAGGTCCTTCACACTCCCCATAGGCTCGATGTAATGCACATCATGAAGAACGTTATCGAGAGTTTGCTTGGCACTCTACTAAACATGCCGGAGAGGACCAAGGATGGGCTGAAAGCAATAAAGGACCTTAAATTGCTTGGCATCAAGAAAGATCTTCAGTACCTTGATAGTGATGATGATGATCAGACAGAAGGGACTCAAGGTCACCGCAAAAGAGTTAAGAAGAATGAGGTGGTGCTTCACGCTGCCTGCTTCACTCTGAGTCTGGAGGAGCTCGAGCAGTTTTTCAGGTGCTTCTTAGGAGTGGAAGTTCCTCACGGTTACTCGGGGAAGATTTGGACGTGGCGAAGAAGAGGTTCAGCGGTATGAAGTCTCACGACTGTCACGTGCTGGTGACGTAGATACTCCCTGTTGCGATCCGTGGGAAAATGGACGAGCATGTCCGTGAGACGTTGTTTGGCCTTTGTAACTTTTTCGATGTCATATCTAGGAAGTCGATCAGTGTGAAGCAGCTCGACAGGCTACATGAAGAGATCGTGATGATACTATGCGAGCTTGATATTTACTTCCCGCCCGCATTCTTCGACATCATGGTGCATCTGCTTGTACATGTCGTGGACGACATCATCCAGCTCGAGCCGACATTCCTACACAACATGATGCCGTTTGAAAGGCTAAACGGTGTCATCAAAGGATTCATTTGCAACAGGTCTCGTCCAGATGGAAGCATAGCCAAGGGCTTTCTGATCTACGGATGCATCTCCTTCTGCCAGAATTATCTAATCACCGAGATCGAGGATGTTGGAATACCCACAAAGAAGCACCTAAGTAGGCTCGGTGGATATGGTCACCGCGAGGGCTGCCGCTCACTGCATGTCAGCATTGATGGTCGACGCACTGATTTTGAAAGGGCACACCGAGTCGCGCTACAACACATTGAAGTGGTCGGCCCTTGGGTCGAAGAGCACAGAAGCTTAATCGAGCAGGAGTACGTCGACCAGGGCCGACCGAGGAAGAAGGGAGACGTAACCAGAGAGCACAACTCTAGCTTCACGGGTTGGTTCAAGAAAAGGCAACTGGACAATCCCCCACAGACGCCTTCGATGGAAGATCGAAAACTCATATTCTCCTTGTCGCAGGGCCCAGGGCACAACCTAAGGACCTATCAGTCATACGACATAAATGGTTACAGATTCTACACCGAGGAAAAGGACAAGAATAGTGAATATCAAAACTTAGGAGTAACTATGTTATCCTTTGCTAATGACGAGACTACTGTGATGGAAAGATTCTATGGAAGGATCGAGGAGATATGGGAGCTCGACTACTGTGGAGAGATCGTACTGATGTTCCGTGTTAGATGGGCCAAGAACGTGGAAAAAGAAGGTCACTATTTCACCACAATGGTTATACCAGATGCCAAATCAACGAAGAACGCCTCCACAAAAAATGAGCCTTGGGTACACGCTAGCCAAGTTGATCAATGCTTTTTTATTACCGACCCGTCAAAGCCCAACCGTGTTGTAGTTAGGAGGGGCAAGAGGAGCATCATCGGAATGGAAGGAGTCGCCAACAAGCAAAACTTCGACAAAAACGGTGACCCGAAGATCGAAGAGGAATTCGACAAGTACTTTGACATGCCTACTACTACTAAAGTAAGAAGGAAGACCACACTGCCTACTAAAGGTTGTCCATTCATAAGAAGAAATCTCAAAGTGCACGGGCTAAAGTATTCAACCACGGCGCAAAAGGGCAAGAAGATTGTGAAGAGACACTAGCAATTATGTGACTTTTTGGTCTATTAATTCATGTGGGTATAATGTGATATTAGTGTGATTTTTGTGTGTATTAATTCACATGTGTGCTCGCAAATATATATTAGTTAGAGACTAAAACATACACGTGATATTCGTGTGGGTATACAAATTCACATTTGTGTGTGACAAGCACATATATATATATATGATTCAGGAGGTTTTTTTGATAAGTATGCATGTGTATATGTTCTTGCTTTTTTGAATAAATATGCATATGTGTATAGGTTCTTGCTTTTTTTTTTGAATAAATAAAATAATTTTTTAAAAAGGAAAAAAAGTCTGAGACAGCCAGGATTCGAACCTAGCTGCCCCAGGTTGAAAGCTGGCGAGCAAGACCACTAGGACATGTAGCTGATCTTGTCAAACTACGATGCCGCTTTGTTTTGGACTATGCCCAAAAGTTTTGTGGCGCATATCATAGTAATGCGCCACATCAATTGTAAATTCAGTGGCGCATTTTAGAGGAATGCGCCATAGAACTTTCACACTTAGCCAAATAAACGGTTGGGCCTCCCCTGCTACCTTCTCCATTTCTTTCCCTCATCTCGTCCGCATGCAAACCCTAGCTAATTGCCCTCGCCGCCGAAGCCGTTGTGGAGGAGAGCCCGTGGAGGAGGAGAGCCGTCGTGGAGGAGAGCCCCATCACTGCCGCGCCGGAGCCCGTGGAGGAGGAGGCCCGCCCCGCCCCGCCCCGCCTGCGACCTAGGAGGAGGAGGCCCGCCACCGCCGCTTTGGAGCCCGTGGAGGAGGAGGCCCGCCCCGCCTTGCCTACAACCTAGGAGGAGGTGGCCTGCAACGTCCGTAGCAGGAGCACCACTGCCACCCTCGTCGACGACTACCTCCCCATTCGCAGGTACACTTCTCGCTCTCTTCTTTTCCCCCTCTCTGCAAGAATGCTCTACTCAATTTTCAGATTGCAAGAATACTTCTGTGAATTTTTGTTTAATACTAGGAAGTTGCAAGAATGATCTAGGACTTGCATCAGAGCTTAGTTTAATAGTCATGTACATTGATCTGTCCTTCCTGTGTAATGTGGAAATATTGGTTTCATGTATCTTCATTTATTATTTGTTGATGGTTCTGGTAAAATAGTTTAACTAATACAAAGTTAGTGTCTACATCTGTTAGTGATCAGGACATTAGTTACCTTGTAGGCCCAAATAACAAGGGGTTTGGGGAGTTGTTCACCTAGTGCCTGTTAATAAAGTAAGTGGCTATGGAAGCTAAAATATAGTGTTGGTTTATGGAAGAGAATTTTAAGATGTAAGTATATTAATAATGGTTTAGTTAGTGGTCACTACATGGTGTTAGTGGCCCTTGTGTGGGCTCATCCTGTTGTGCATATTTAAGTCTGAACAAATGAATGAGAAAAGTGGTCTTGAGGGCTAAAGAAACAATGTAGCATGTTCTGTCTCTCAGCACATTGGTCTCTCAGCACATTTTAAGGAGAATATGATTAATATAGCCTGGCTTGCCATTTTGGTCATGCCAATTGTTAAAAAGTTATGCCTCCTTTGTTTGTTTATGGGATGTTTTTTAGTTACAGCCAGTCAGTTCGTGCCAGTAAAATGTGCTCAAGTGCATTCATGTAAACCAGGTTTTGCTTGACAGTAATATATTCAATACTGCACTATACATACTAAACTTAGAGTACCGAATAACTAACGTAACATTGTAGTAGGCATGCTAAATTCAGTGCATTCATGTAAATCAGGTTCTAAATTTGATGATTGAATTATCAAGGGCTTGGGTTACTTGTAGTTCTAGAGTTCTAGTACACTAGGACTGCAACTAAGTATGCAAGTGGGTAACCTTTAGGGTACCCTCTACCCTCTTTAGTACAAAAAAATAAACTAAATTTTCACAGATCATAATTTTTTGAGAAGAATAGTTCATTTGTTTGAATTACACTAAAATAGATGGTACCCTAAAGGTTTCAAACATGCATCTCTAACTGCAACTACTGGGGTCCCCTTTTCAGCATACCAAGCTTTCTAGTTTACTCTAACATATTTTGTTGATCCTTTTAGACTTTTAGTTAGGTACCTTTTTCACTTCTGTTACACTATATATTTCATTCAAATGTTATTTTTTACTGTTCCATATATTGTGTGAATCTGGTCTGTGTTATTTAGCATATTAAGAAATGTCTTGGATACTTTGTAGACTGCTTTTTTTCCTTTGCACTATCCATAGAGAATTTAGTGCTTCCCTTTCCAGTGCTCCCAAGAACATCTATGTATGTTTGTTTCTATGCCCCAGGTTTCCTGATGATTATTGCTACGACACTTGTGATGTTCAGCTTTTTTACTGCAACTGTTGTACTGTTCTCTGTCTTTCTTTCTTTTGTGACCCAAATATGAATGAACGGATTACAACCCAACTTTGCTTTGGTGAAATCCATCAGGAGCATCATGATTGTGTATGTGTACTTCCACTAGATAAAAAAATTCCCCTTTACTGAACTGTGCAAGGTAAAGTGTGTGTACTATAACTTGATAGCATGTGTGTGTGCAAGAAGAAGAGAAAATGTGTGTGTCTCTGTGTACTATAACTACTACTCAGTTTTCATTCAGTAGAAGCACATGTCTGGTATATATACTGCTTGTATATTATTTGCTGTACACTTTTAAGTTTTTTAAGTTCTTCTTATACATGAATTTGTTATACTGTTGCGTGAATGATGGATGGGGCTGCATGGATGATGATGCTGGGGTCAATGCATGGGGCTGTCAATATGGGGATGGGGTTGGTTTTGTCTTGCAGGGATTTCATTTGAGTTGCCCATTTCTCCCGAAGTGTCGATTCACTTCCGTTTCGGTTGAGAAATGGGCACTCCTAGGTCAAAAAATTAGCAAAGGTCATACCGAATTTTTCGGCCAAGATTTGTGCTAACTTTTTGCCTCTTTTAAATAGAGTAGTGCAAACATGTCAGACAACAAGGAGTCTGGCCCTTCTAAGCACATGATCAGTGTCAAAGAACAAGCTAGACAGGCCAACCAGTCTTTCTGGCGGGGGTCCCAACAGGAGGAGGAGGAGGAGGCGATGAGGATGACACTACCACCGGAGGAGGAGGCGACCGTCACCAGAGCTGCTGGGGCCAATGAGGGCGGAGATCCTGATTACGAGGGGGACGAAGATGACTACGATGGAACTAGTGAAGGCAACGACAAAGAGGATGACACCACCGATGGCGGCGAGCGCATGGATGGCGGTAGCGGCAACCCGGCCGCTTCTTAGAATAAGAAGTAGAAGGAACAAAAGGAGCGGAAGGTGCCAGTGCTCGCCACCGTCTGCGATGAGTTTACTGAGGTCACAGAAAGTGGCATATCCATTGTGCTAGAGGCGATTGCTAAAGGGTACGACCTGCAACTTGGGTGCATCGTCCGGGAAAGCATGTCGATCAACACGAAGAACATCAAACATGCTAACAATGCAGCTTTCGTCGATAACCTCCTTAAGAAGCTTCACAAGCGATACAGATTCCTAGAGCGGTTTAGAAACCTCGAGAGAAAGAACCCGGTGAACAAACTAGCCCTCACGAAGATGAGCAACGCCTTGAGCAGCTGGAAAACCCGGGTGAAGACTAGCATTAACAAAGGTGAAAGCTGGGAGGTTATTAGTAAGAAAAATCCGATGCTCGATGAAGAGGAGTTTAAGATATTCAAGGCAGATATAGCTACCGCTGATGCTATAAAATGGACTAAATGGGGAAGGAGTATGCGGGAACAGAACATAGGTAACCACCGCCTTGGAAGCGGCGGTTACAGGGGGAAACATGCCATTTGGGACAAGGAGGACGCCAAGCTTGAACGCCTTGGTAAAGACAACCCTTGGCTTAAAATCACGGACTTGTAGCTTAGGAAATTTGTTCGGGCCCGCTACTACCTGGACAAGGAAACAGGGCAGTTCATCACCGATGATCCGGAGGTGAAGGACTTCGAGAAGAATCTGGTAAGGAATTTATCGCTGATCTCAAGTCTATTGCATTCTAATTAAAATAATGAAGCCAAGAATCTAAATGGGTTCACCTTTCCTTGTCTCTGTAGGAGGAGGAACTGAACGCTACTGCCATAGAGTTGTCCTAGGATTCGATGGAGCCGTGGGACATGGTTTTTAATAGGGCGACCAATGCTTACAAGAAGAGGGACAAGGGGTTGTCGCCGTCCTCAGCTGGCCGTGTGTCCGGCTTTGGTACGAGCATGAAGTTCAAGGAGTACTACAAAGAGGACGCCAAGAAAAGAAGGGAGAGGAAGAACCAAGATAAAGCCGCTATTGCAGAGCTGAAGATGAAGGTGCAGGCACTGGAGGAGAAGGCGGTGGACGCGAAAACGGTGGACAAGTTAGTGGAAGAGAAGCTCCGCTCGATGATCCCCCTGAGTTTTTTGAGGGGCTTACTTCTTGGAATGCGGGAGGTCGACAGGGGCTGATACATCTGCCCAGCTTAAGCGGCAGCAACTCGGGCATCAATGTTACCGTGTCGCCGGACCTGGTGACCCCGCCGGCCGTCAACATCGGGACGCAGCCGCTCGTTTTGGTCACACCGACACCCCCTCCCGCCAAAGATACCAATAAGGCGTAGCCGACGACGGTGGTGCTTCATGAGGCACCCGAGCGGGAGATTGCAGATGATGATAGGCCGGCCGCCAGCATCGGCCGTGTCTCTACATTAGCCGAGATCCACGCCATCACCAAGGTAACTAATTAGTTAGTGCACGTCATCTCCTTTATGCCTTTGATGCATGACTGCTGCCATCTCATGACGCACAACAACATGTTTTTGCCTCAGGACACTTCTTGCGTACTCCTGCTTAAAGATGTCGGCGGTGAGTTGAAGGATGTTGCCAAGGGCACTCTTATACAACCAGCGAGCCGCATGATGCACAACAATCCAATGGATGATGACGTGATGAGGGTCAGGTTGGCTCGGGTGTTGCCAGGGTGCGATGACATGGACCCCCCTTTCAACCTTAGGGAGCCGACGAACACAAGACCCTTGGGGAATGCTACAACTGGGCCTTGACATGGCCGAAGACCCAGATTCGTCTTGCAGGGGGGAGCACCGGCGCCACCCTCGACCGATCGCCCGGCCACCACCTCAGAAGCCAGTAGCCGCCGTCGTCGCCACCACCAGCCATCACCATCAACTCTTGGCAGCGTGTGCACCGCCACATGGCAAAGACGTTGTGCCGCAACCGCCATCGCCCCCGCTACCACCACCACATCATGGCACCCATGAAGATGATGATAAATTGTTTAATGTTGATGACTTTATCAACACCGGTGCCGCCAAAGGATTGTATATGCCTTCTGTGGATGAAGAACCCTTCACAGCTTGCGACGACGATCAAGTTGGCCGGCCCAATACATGCATGCAGCGCCTGGTCTTCCATGGTCTTTCTCAAGAGACGCCTACGGCCGCCGATCCACCACAAGAGAAACCGGGATTGGTTTTCAGCCCCAACACACTCCGAAAGGCGACTGATGAGCAGATGGCAGTGGCTGACCCTGTTGTGAAGAAGAAGCACTACAAGAAGAGAGGTAATAATAAGAAGAAGAAGGGTGTGAGCCAGCCTCTTCTGAAGAGGCTCCGGGGTCAGGACGCCGTCGTCGTACCATCCACACAATATGGCTTGCCCCGAGTGCATGTAGCTGGTGATCCTATATTGACTCCGGATATGATCCACATTGCGGTTGGAGCCATGTTAACTTTGCACGAGGGTGTCAAGACACTAGAGGGCCTCCTTCTTAAAGACGAAGATCCAAATTACCCGGTTTTCACGGCCAAGGTGCCATTGGACGTGGGCTTCGTTGATGAACCCCCCGTGGATATATTCTTCATAGCGTTCGAGGACATATTCAAGCTGTTTCTCACGAAACGGCTGGACTATAACTTGGTCTGCCTATACGCGCTCAATCTGGCGATCATGATCAAGAGAGAAAGTACCCCGGAAATCGTGATAGTGGATCCCTACTACATGCGGGACAACCAGTTGGTCGAAGGATCAGAGACACAGACAAAGGCGACAGCGTACCTCGAGAAGTTCATGGTGGACAACAAGAGGAAGGGCACACTTCTTTTGCCTTTCTTTCCCGAGTAAGTACACACACTCGCTCATCGCCACCGTAACTTATGCATTTCTTATAGATTTCTTCCTTTGCTCTTTTTCAACATTTTGTTCCAATTGTGTTGCGCAGAGACAAATACTACACACTCATCGTCCTTGCCCCGAGGTATTCTCTAGCCACGTATTTCGACTCAGGGAGTTTGACGAAGAAGAAAGACTACACCAGAATAAGGGGTGTTCTCAATGAGGCTCTCGAGGGCTACACCAAGAAGGGATGCACCTTCGTAGATAGGGGGAATGTATCAAGGATGGCAAACACGTGCTCGAGTTCCCCTGCGTCAAGAAGTCGACTACTGGTGCTAAGGAGGCCTTCTACATCCTCCATCACCTTAAAGGCTATGTTCGGCATTGCCAGAACCTAACACTGCCATCTAGTCTCCGAGGATGGGCTAAAAATTTGGCGAAAATCGACGATGCTGATCTTAGAGAAGACTTCCATCGCATTCAAATGAGGTTGTCACAAATCATCATTGAAGATGTCAACACAAGGGGGGGGGGTGCCCTACAACAAGGCAGAGGGTTGAGTAAGAGGGAGATCGAAGAACGCCTCTGTAAGCAGGGTGACACAAGGACGTGGATGACAAAAGAGGGCTATCTACCGTTCCCGAAGCCGAGCGAGAAGAGGAAGTCTTCATCATGATCGATGTGTGCCTCTAGCATGATCCAGTGTGTGTATATTCTTGATGGACGCCTGCTGTATTAGTGTGTGTGTGTGTGTGTCATAAACTTTACTATCTCGTGGTCAAAATGGTCATTGTTCTTAGACTTAAACTACCTTGTGGTCGTGTTGTCGTTGAACTTATTGCTTCTATGATGATCTATCTTTTAGGTTTATGGATCCTTTGTTTTATATTCAGTGAACATATATATATATGGATGTGAAACCTTTATTCATTCTTTTCATTGTATTTTTACTAATATGCCTTGTTGTCTATAGAGATGGCGACGAGGTGGTATGTGGTGTACATGGGTAGGGTTCCAGGAGTCTACGAGTAGTGGGAGGATTGTCACAAACAAGTGAACAAGTTCAGCGGCAACATCTACAAAGGATACGCGACTAGAGAGAAGGTGATAGCCAAGTGGAGGAACCACTTGTGGAAGAAGAACCGGATGAAGATATTGGTCGGGATAATGCTCTTGCTCACCATTATCACAACTATATTCTATTTGATCCTAGGGTAGGCGGCGGTGGCCACTTCATATTTGTAATGTGAGATGATATGAACTTTGTATTCGGCGCTTGTGTAAAAATTTGGCACTTGACACTATATATGTATCTCGATCGGGCTCTAAGTGTTTGTATTATATACATGTCGGTTTTCATGCATCTACTACTTGTGCAATGTATTTTATACTCATCTGGATAAATACTGTAGAAATCCTGTATAAATACCTGATTATACATCAGGAAAGTATTTTACTTCGAATACGTGTTACGCAATTAGTGGCGCATATAATTATATAGTCAGTGGCGCATGGGCTTTCTGTGGCGCATATATGTAAATGCGCCATAGAAGTTCTTCCTGTGGCGCATATGAAGAAATGCACCACAGAAGTCAGTGGCGCATGGGCTTTCTGTGGCGCATATATGTAAATGCGCCATAGAAGTTCTTCCTGTGGCGCATATGAAGAAATGCACCACAGAAGTGGTGCATTTCTTCATATGCGCCACAGGAAGTAGTTATTAGTGGAGAGGTAACAATGGCGACTAGGATATGCGCCACAGAAGTCCCATTTCCATGCGCTACAGATGGGCTGTTTCCTAGTAGTGACATCTTTAGTCATTTGTGGTGGGGTAAATCCCCAAAGTAGTTTGGTTTATCAAATCCGAGGTTTCTAACAAGGTAAGATGCTAACCATCATACTCTCGGTCTAAAGGGATAAATGGTAGGTATACATTAGGGTGGTGTCAGATGGAACACCCAGTCATAACTTGGAGGAGCCAAGTTATTGGCGTAGTCTTTAATAAACAAGTCATGCATGTAATAATGTAATTTATAAAGGAGATACAAAATAGGTAGTAAAATGAGTAGGACAAGTATCAGAATTCAGGAATGGTGGCTTTCCTGTGTTTAGCAATATGTCCCTAGGCTTTTTATTAGATAACCAAGAATACCAGTAATAATAATTAGAGACTTCTTTCTTCTCAGCGTCACACAATCGCACCTATCGCCATCGTCGAGCATTCATGCAAACAAACAATACCACAATCAATACAAGCATACAATCACCAATGCAATACAGCAAACAAACCTAAAATATACTATTAACTTCAGTAGGTTTGATTAGTTTGAGTTCCAAAGCAAGTGGGATTTCATTAATTGGAATTTGTGGAATGTTCTCTTTATTTATAAGTCCACAACTACCTCAATAAAGGGGCTTTTAACCAAGGCTTGGTCCTATATGATATCAATGTGCAAAAATGATATCATTAGATAGTTTTGATAAAATAAGTTCACCAATTTAGCATTTTTATTTATTTAGTAATTGAATTTCAAGTGAAATAAACCCTAGTTTTAGGGGGTAAATCACCTGAAAATATCTGTAAGTCCAAAAATTATTTCCTTGGGAAGTTAAGAAGTATTTTGGGTGCTGGTTTACTAAGAGTTGGAATCACTTCAAAACAATTAACATTACGCCCTTAGGAAAAATCCCAAAATCCATTCTAGATAGTTTTTTTATTTTCACTAGGTTTGTTTTAACGGGGCTTTTGAGATGAATCCAAAGGCACACGATAGGTATTTGAACTACCTTTATGTAGGAATTGGAATCACCCTTTTTGGAGTGACAAAACTTCTGAAGTGATCTTATTAGTGAAACAACTATAGATAAAATTGTTTTATTCACAAAAATTCAACCATGGCTTAATAAATATTGGGCTCCTAGGGTTCGTTAGGTATGGTTATGTTAGTTTACATGGAGTTTTAAATAAGTCAATACACCTTTTTGTTTGGCCTAGGGAAATTCGTAAAGACATAAATGAGTGTTTTTTGTTATTTTTGCTACGGGAAAACCACTAGGATTTATGGGGGGAGGCTAGTATGGAACGAAAGGTGCTTGAAATACCTTGATGTAACAACTAGTTTCATGTTATTTGGTTATACCAAACTTACTGAAAAGATTTATTAGTGTATAAGACACATGTTGGTGTTTAAATTGTTATAATTAAAGTAGCCATTATTTTGGTCTACCTATGGTACTGTAGGTTGAAGGAAACATAGTGGTACATGAGGGATTTTTGAACTGTCAAAAAGCAACATTTTTCATTTTTAAATTGATTTAATCCTATGAGCTAATTTCCAGATCTGGTAAAAGAAAAAAGGGGTCTATGTAAAAAAAAGAGAAAGGGGCCATATCTACAGGTAGTTGGGCCACATCTGGCAGATCCGGCCCGCCCAGGCAGCGACGCACGTGGAAAGGGCGGTTCAAACCACTAGCAAGCAGGGCCCGACAATCAGAGAGTGGGGAGATCGAAGGGGTACAGGGTGATTTGGGCCGTGCGATTGAGCAAGGATCAAGGACCACCAGGTCGTCTTCATTCTCGCGGTGGCGCGCTAGTGCTGGAACCCTCACGCGTGCAGGGAGGATTAGGAGGGGCCTCACCTTGGGCTCTCCTGCCACAGGGATGCCGCGGGGACGGCGCGGTGTAATACGGCGAGTCCGGCGATGATCGGGACGGGTGGTTTCATTGTCGAGAGGTTACACACGTGAGGACGACCGGAAGGTGGCTTCAGATGTCCACTGGCAACATCGTTCTGGGTGTTTCTTAGCAGAGAGAGGGGCATAGTTAGAAGCAGGGGATTGAGAAGAGCTCAATGGCGTAGCATGCATCAAGAGAGGAGTAGCGGAGGGGGCACCCGAGGAGAGCTTTGAAAATGGCCGAGAGCTCGTCCCTCCGTTCTTCTAGCCAGGTTAGGGTGGAGGGGAGGAGTGGTGATGGGGGGTGTCGAGTGAGAGGGAGAGGGAGCAAATGAGTATAGAGGGAGGTGTTGGGGTGGACCGAAGCCTTATATCCAGAGAGGGGGTGGTCTAGGGGTGCATCGATTCCATTGTGGACATGGGGGAAGGAAGGCAGTAGTGACTGGTCGAGAGGGGCGGTGGGAGCCCATGAAGAGGGAGGGGGTGATGTGTGAGAGGCGCCTACCAGGCTACAAGGGACAGAGGGAGTGAATAGGCCACTCTATCTTGCCTCGGGCATGGTAAAGAATTAGAGAGAGGGGGGCCTAGGGCTAGGCAGAGCAGCTGCTAGGTGGGTTACGGGAATGGCTATGTGTGCAGGTACACGCCAGATAAATGGAGGGGGAGAGGGTGGTTGCTGTTGTGAGATATGGGAGATACCCATTTATGACAATATCTTCTCCTCTCCTTCTTCCAAGAACTAAATACAAAGAGAGGGGATGCTCCAATAGTCGTGCTATAGTGCAACACGACTAGTGGTGGTGTAGGGGTGTTGTGGTGGATGATGGTGAGGATTGATGATGATTTGATCTAGTTTAACTCAAAATTTGGTTGGTTTGCAATATTTGTGTAACATCCCAAAACTTCAATCCAAGTGTATCAAAGATCAAATCATCCAAATTTAGGATTAACAAAAACTTTTCCATATTTAAAATGAAAGCATTCATATATGTGTGCATTTAAAATAGGAGTTGTTTTGAATTGCCATGATTGTGTGATCCTTTGCTTCTAAAATGTTTCCTAGGTGATTTAAACATCATTTACACCATTCCCAAACTTTTCCTAAAAGAAATCATATCAAAAAGAATTAAAAGAAAGGAATGGTCATTTTGACAAAATTAACTCTCATGCCTACTTTGGCTATTCCTAGTACTCAATTCTTAACAGAAACAATTCTGGATCTTTGCACCCCTTGCTAGTACACATAATGAGGTACCAAGTCCCATCTTTTGATCTTCTAAAAACATTCTGGAAACTATTTTAAATGGTAGTTCAAATTTGAATCTAATGCATATGCATAGATCACCCCTATTTCAAAAACCATGTAATTGAGCTCCATTTTCAAAACCCTTGTAACCAGAGACTACCTATCAATAGTGGAGATCACTCAAAATTTTTGAACTCAAAATTCAAAACTTTTTCTCTTGCGGCCATTTTATCAAACACTTGGCAGGCAGAATCATAACTCTAATCCTAGCTCACTGTTTTGAACAGGGTTTTGCCCCCATTTGATATCCATTTAATCCCTCTGTCCCCCTTTGATCAAACCATGTCAATTGCAGCCCATCCCCTACACCCTAGTGGCAATGCCAAGCCATGCCGAGCACAACCCTGGCCGGCCAACCTTGCAACCGTCGCAGTAGACCACTCCCCCTTCCCTCGCCATGTCTAGGAGGTAGCCAATGCCGCACCGCCCCTCTCTGTCCCTTGCCCGAGCCAAGAGCAGCCATGGACCACAGAGGAGAACCCGCGCCTAATGCCACCAGACCATGCCGACGCCGCCTGCAGAGCGTGCCCTGTCCCCGCGTGCACAAGCCACCACTCGACACCAGCCCGCGCCCACCGCTCCGCCTCGACCAAGAGAACACCCCAGACACCCCCGTTCGCCGCCCAAAGCCCCACAGCCACCGCTCGCCGTGGACACCGCCGCCTCTGCCTCTCAGAGCGCCACCTTACCCCGACCACATGCCACCGCCCCTATGGCCGCATTGAAGCGCTAGAGCACCGCCAGGGGACCGCCCATCGATCGCCATCCCCAGCCATGCCGCTAGCTCGCCGTAGCCATGTCGCCACCGTCGACCGCCCATCCCGCTCGGTCTCACCGTCGAGCCTATAAAAGGAGCCCTCCCCAGCACCAAAGACTCACACCATTCCACTCCCCTCACCTCTCTGAACCTCACCCACCTCTTGCCGGAGCAAGTGGAGCAGCAGCTCGCCGGAATTGGAGCCAGAGCCGCCGCCTCTGGAGAAGAAGGGTGTCGTTGATTCCGGCCACCCCAAGCTCCGCCGCGACCATGCCTCGCCTCGCCGTCGTCTTCCACTTTGTTCGACCGCATCGCCGACCCCGCTGGAGCCCTGGTACGCCCCCAGTAGACCCCCACCGAGCCGCTAGGGTTCGAGCTCGCCGGCGACCCGTCCGTCGTCGACGACGACCCTCAGCCGTTGATCTGCCCTCTAATCGCACGACCCACAGCGCGCGTACCGCTTCGCGTTTTAAGTGCCGCTGACCAGTGGGACCCCCCTATCAGCTGAGCCCTGTGCCACACAGCGCCACTGGGCCGGCCCATTTCCTTTCCCGCGCAAGCCCGTAGATTCAAATCTAGATTTGTCTTTTTAGTTAGAATATAGTTTCTGTCCAGTGTTTCAAAATTCAATTCTGGGAGTTTAACAAATCCAAATTGCATGAAACTAATTTTGTCTAGAAGATATTACAATGCTCTATCCAAGCCCGTTGGATTTAATTCATTTAGAGTTATAGATTTTCCCTAATAAAAATAAGAAGACAGAAGCTTTTACAACTTGAAACATTTTTGTAAAATCAACAAAGTTATCTTTTGAGTTGATTCCAACTCTCAAAAATCACATTTCATCATATCTATCCAAATATGTAATAATACTAAGGTTTACAGGCAGTGACTTTGGACTAGTACCAAAATAATGCTATATAGGCATTTCTAGTAACTTTAAATCATTAAATAATAAACTTAAACCAAAGTAATATTGATCCACCTTTTAAATCTCATTCCCACATGTTAGAATATGTGGTGAAGACATGTGTCCACATGATCCCATATTTTGGTGGTAAATATTAAATCTTAGTTATTATTTCAATGAGTAGAAATTACTTTTCCAAAATAAAAAGGTTGAAACTATTGAATTAAACTTATGATGCTTGTGATGATAATAGATCATCAATTGTGTGGATTAGCATACTACTTAGCCTAAGTTAAGTATTGTTTGGTGATTGTGCACTCCCTATGTATTTCTAGACGCTAGTACCGACCAAGCCTTCGAGGAGGAGGAGTTCTACCAAGAAGAAGAAGAAGACAACTTCAACCACTGCACCAACCAAGGCAAGCTATTAGTGGCAAGCTAACCCTTGCAAACATGCTTTAGTAAGTTAGTGTAGTAAGCTAGAATAAAACTAGATATTTTAGTAAAGATGCATTAAGCATACTTTGAGCACACCTCCTTAGTTTACCCAAAGTGCTTTAATAAATTTTCAAGGTAGCATAAAGAGTATAAACCTTGACCTAATTAGAAACCCTTAGATGTAATTCTATGGCATGAGATTGATCCCACCTTTCCACCTTAGTGAACACTCTTAACCTAGTGTTTTAGAATATATCAAACTTGAGTCATTTTAGATGGGAACCCTTGGTGAAAAATGAGTTATGAAAACCTTGGAATGATGAGTCATTCTATTGAGATGTTTTGACATGTGTTGAGAAACACAATTGGTTTATGATGATGAAAATGATGAGGCATGAGCCTTAACCCTTTTTATAAAACTGATGGTTGGATTCGGATGCGATACCATTCCAAACTTACCATACAACCACATTACCTGAATTGGGTAAGGCTTAGCTGGAAATTTATATGCATTAGTATTAGTTCCCTCACGGGAGAGGTTTGAGCTAAGGCTACCTCTCAATGTTATCCACCTATGCAGTGCCCAAGATGACTGATGGTCATGGTTGGGCGGCCATGCTCATAGGAGAGGTGCTTGTACTAGGGTGTGTAAAGGAAAGGTTATGTTTGATTATCTGCATACCAAGTATGATGATTCAGGGTTATCCCTGACAGATGTATCGAATCTTGTGGTGAAAGTGTACCACCTTTGCAGAGTGTCAAACTATTCAAATAGCCGCGTCCGCGGTTATGGACAGTTGGAATGGCCATACTGTTTCGTTGTCAGATGTTTTCTAAATAACTTGAAATGAATGATGAACCTTGACTTGACCACAACAGGGTTGTGTAGATGAAAATAGCTTCCCAACTTAGGTGATTCTAGAAATTTACTTTATCCTTTCTTGTTTCAGAACTCAGCTTAGGTTTCAAACTTAACTTGATAGTTATTCTCTCAATTCAGTACTTTAACTTAGAATCATAACCCTTGCTAGTAGTAGTTTGCGAGTACTTAAAGAGTACTCATGGCTTTTGTCCCTGGCTATTATCATGGCCAGACTATAAAGGAGATTATCAAGATGATGGTCAGGAGGACGGCTATGATAACTAGGACTATCTGCCTTCGTCAGCATTGCCTGTGCCTCTGAAGATGGACCCCACCGCTACGCTATCGTTTATTTCCGCTGCTTGTTGTATTAAAGACTGGATCATGAGATCCGTATTTGTGTAAAACCTTATGTATGGTTTGTAATGGATGATGTACTATGATATCCAATCCGTTATGTCTCGCAAAAATGGTAATCCTGGGATTGCGAGGTATGGCATAACGGGCATCTGGGATTAAAAATCCGGGTGTTAACAAGTTGGTATCAGAGCCATCCTGACCATAGGAGACCCTAGTTAGAATGGATGTCCAAACCAAAAACTTAGCTTCAAAAACCAAAGTGAGTAGTTATGAAAAACTATTTCCCCTCTTACCCTTGTGAACTCATTCTTTCTCAAAAATACATGTTCCTCAAAATTCTTACGTTACTACCTAAAATTTGACACACTTGATCACTTCACTAATTTCCTCATCCTAAATTCTTGTAGATGGAGACTCAGTTTAGCAAGTTTTACCTGTTGGAAAACGGAGGTCAGCTGATCTTTGAGAGGGATCTGGATTCACTGTCAGAATTTCTGGGACGCCCACATCCGGAGTTTCTTGGAGCTCAACTTCCAGGACCCCCAGGAGGAGACCTACAATGGCTAGTCACCGCAGATCTTCGAGGAAGCATTGAAGCACCAACTTCTGGATGAATTCAGTTCTCTGTGAGAGAGAACAACTGGCTAGATGGATTAGCCAGGGCAATGCATGAAGCTCTCGCACGTCTATGTGCCCTCAGCGTCAACAAGATTCAAGGAACCCGTTTTGCCCACTATGCAAGATGTGACTTCATGGGAATGCCAAGTCACCCAGAGTTGAGGCGTCAAGTGGAGAACCTTGACTTCTTGCTTCATGACCGACAACAGGAGTTGGACAATGCCAGAGAGTTAGCCAACCAGAACCGTGCAATTGCCGCCCAAAAGGCCCAGACTTTCACACTGCTCGTCCAAGATCGCCAGTCTCTTTGTCGCCAGCGTGCAAAGAAGGATCGCACCATCGCCTGTCTTCGCAAGAAGGTGGCCGACCTCGAGAAGACCGTCAAGGAGCAGGGAGCTCAGCTTGCCGCCAAGGAAGAAGATGATGAAGGAGAAGACATCCAGGGAGATATGGATTCGTACCTCAGCAACGATGACGATTTTCTGGCAGAGGATGCTGTGGACTTCTACACTGATGATGAAGACTCCGACTTCATCGACGATGAGTAGATGCACTAGAGCACTGTCGTAGCGTGAGATGTACCATCTCATTGTATCGTAGTTTGCAGAATGGTTCTTCAAACCATCTGTTTTCCCCTTTGATTATTGTGGTGTGTGTTGTATCGTGTGCTTGCTTGCATGAATGAAAGTAAAGTTAGTTGAAAAAAAAACTGAGTCTAACTCAAAATTTTAGCTTGGAAAACCCAAAACCATGAACCTTAGAATTTCCCTCTTACCCCTATATCTATCTCAATCTTCAGATGACTCGTGGAAACCAAGGAGGGAGCAGCTCATCGCAGGACCCAATGCTGCAGATCTTGCATAATCTCATCGCGGACCGTGAAGCCAGCAGGGCCGAACGTCAAGCCAACTTAGCAACATTGCAGCAGATCGCCCAAATGGCTCTCAACAACCAAGGACATGGAAATCAGGATCACCATGGATCTAAACTCAAAAACTTTCAGAACACCAATCCCCCAATCTTCAACCAATCTGAAAACCCATTAGATGCTGATGACTGGTTACAGACCATGGAAAACAACCTAGAGGTTGCAGGAGTTGATGAGAATGAGAAAGTTCTCTTCACCACTCACTATCTGGCGGGAGATGCAAGAGCTTGGTGGAATAGCGTCCGCAACATGAACCATGGCCAGGTGATGACCTGGGAAGCATTCAAGGTCAAGTTCAGCCGCACCCACGTGCCGCAAGGTCTTGTCAACATGATGAGAGATGAATTCCGTGAACTGAAGCAAGGAAGGTTGACTATAGTAGAGTACCGTGACAAATTCTTGTCACTTGCCAGATATGCACCGGATGAGATCAACACAGAGGCCAAGAAGAAAGAGAGATTCTTAAACGGACTGCATGATGAGATGCAGACTGTCCTCGTCAACATCCGTTTCCAGGATCTTGAAGAGCTAGTCGACTCTGCCATTCATATGGAAGGGAAGATTAACCAGGCAAACGACAATCGCAAGCGTCGTATGATGCAGTAGTCTGGATCCAGTAGTCACCAGAAGTACCGTCCCAACCCCTCACCAGGGTATGCACCAAGGAACAACCGACCACCAAGTTCTCGCCCAAGCTACCCCAACCGTAGCGGAGGAAATGTGAAGCCCAGAGGAAACAATCACAACTCCAGCAATGCCAACAACTTCAACCGTGCCCCTCCCAAGAGCAACAACAACAGCACTGCCCCCAGAACTGGCAGCAATGCTGTACCTGTTGCAGTCAAGGACAAGTCCCAGATCACGTGTTTCGAGTGTGGAGTGAAGGGTCACTACTCCAATGAGTGTCCCAAGAAGACTGCCGCCAATTCCCCTGTGAATGCCCCAGCTCAGCAGCAGCGTCGTGTTCAACAAGGCAGGAGATTTGCCCCAGGGAACCCGCACAACCGCAACGGTCGTCTCTTCCACATGAACGCAGAAGAAGCCCAGGAAGCACCAGATGTAGTGCTGGGTATGTTTTCTGTCAACTCAGTTTTAGCAAGAGTATTGTTTGATTCTGGAGCATCACATTCATTTGTCACCGAAGAATTTGTATGCACTAGTAAGATTCGCCCAACCAACCTAAAGCTTGTCATGATAGTTCAAATCCCCGGTTCAACTACAAAAGCTAGAAAAATTTGCAAAGCTGTACCTATCAGAATACATGGGATAGATTTTTATGCCAACCTAATTGTACTTGGAACCAAAGGTTTGGAAGTAGTACTAGGTATGGACTGGATGTCAAGGCATAAAGGACTGATAGACTGTGCTAAGGAAGCCATCACCATGACTAGTAGTTCTGGAGTAACCGTAGAACATATCTCTGAAACCTTACCCCGTCAATTCAAATGCAACAAAAGTGTAGCCATGCCTACCATTGACCAAGTAAGAGTAGTCTGTGAATACCCCGACGTATTCCCAGATGAATTGCCAGGTATGCCCCCGGATAGGGATATAAAGTTCATTATCGAACTAATCCCTAGAACCGGACCTATAGCCCAGAGACCCTATACCATGAACCCCTCGGAGTTAGTGGAACTGAAGAAGCAGTTGGATGCCATGTTAGCAACATGCTTGATTCAGCCAAGTGCATCGCCATGGAGATCACCAGTGTTATTCATAGACAAGAAAGATGGAGGCAACCGTCTGTGTACAGACTACAGAAAGTTGAATGATGTCACCATCAAGAACAAGTACCCCTTGCCAAAGATAGAGGACCTATTTGATCAGTTGACTGGAGCTCAAGTATTCTCAAAGATTGATCTTAGGACTGGTTATCACCAACTTAATATTCGTGCAACGGATATTCCGAAGACCACCTTTACTACTCGCTATGGTTTATACGAGTATACGGTTATGTCTTTTGGATTAACCAATGCCCTTGCTTATTTCATGAATCTCATGAATAAGATCTTTATGAATTTCTTAGATAAGTGTGTAGTTGTGTTTATCGACGACATCCTTATCTACTCCAAGTCAGAAGAAGAGCATGAGCAACATCTGAGAATCATCCTAGAAACCCTGAGAGAACATCAGTTATATACCAAGTTCAGCAAATGTGAGTTTTGGCTGAAAGAAGTAGGATTCCTAGGCCATATTGTGTCTGCCGAAGGAGTCTCTGTTGATCCCAGCAAGATCAAAGATGTCGAAGAATGGGAAGCCCCAACCAATCAAACCCAAGTTCGTTCATTTCTCGGACTAGCGGGATACTACCGCAAATTCGTAGAAGGATTCTCGAGCATAGCCCGACCAATGACCCAACTGTTGAAGAAGGACAAGAAGTTTGAATGGACAGACAAGTGTGAAGCCAGTTTCCAGGAGCTGAAGAAGAGATTGATATCAGCCCCAATTTTGATCATGCCAGACATCAAGAAGCCGTTTGATGTATATTGTGATGCATCAAAGATTGGTCTAGGATGTGTATTGATGCAAGAAGGCAAAGTCATCGCGTATCTGTCTCGACAACTGAAGCAGCATGAGCAGAACTATCCGACCCATGATCTTGAGCTAGCAGCCGTGGTTCTAGCATTGAAGACATGGCGTCATTATTTGATGGGTAATCGCTGTGAGATTTACTCAGATCATAAGAGCTTGAAGTATATCTTCACCCAGAAGGAGTTGAATATGAGGCAAAGAAGATGGATAGAGTTAATCAAGGATTATGACCTTGACATTCACTATCACCCCGGCAAAGCCAATGTGGTAGCGGATGCTCTTAGCAGATTGCCGTGTAGGCTTAACACCATGATCAAAGAGAAGCAACCAAGTTTGTATGAAGAGTTGGAGCAATTCAGGACTGGGTTAGTTAGCAAAGGATTCCTATCCAGCATTGAACTTCAACCCACGTTGATTAGCCAAATCAAGGAAGCCCAGAAGGGGAATGAAAGTATCAACGGAATCAAACGTCGTATTGGTACAGGCAAAGTACCTGGATTCACCGAAGACGAAGAAGGTGTACTGTGGTACAAGGGACGTATCTGTGTACCAGCAGATTCGGAGCTGAAGGAAATTATCATGAAGGAAGCTCATGATACTCTTTATTCTATCCACCCCGGAGGAACAAAGATGTATCAGGATTTGAAAGAGCAATTTTGGTGGCACAAGATGAAGAGAGAGATTGGAAGCTACATCGCCAAGTGTGACATTTGTCAAAGAGTCAAGGCAGAGCATCAGAGACCTGCAGGATTGTTGCAACCATTGCAGATTCCGGAATGGAAATGGGATTCTGTCGGAATGGACTTTATCACCGGTTTACCTACTTCTAGTAGGGGAAATGACTCAATCTGGGTCATAGTTGATAGACTATCCAAGGTAGCCCACTTCATACCAGCCAAGACAACCTACCAGAGTGCAAAACTAGCAGAGCTATACATTGCTAGGATTGTTAGTCTGCATGGAACCCCCAAGACCATAGTATCAGATCGAGGGACTCAGTTTACTTCAAGATTTTGGAAGAAAGTTCAGGAAGGTTTAGGAACCAAGTTGAATTTTAGTACCGCTTATCACCCGCAAACAGATGGATAGACTGAGAGAGTCAACCAGATATTGGAGGATATGCTTAGAGCTTGTGTGTTGGAATACGGATCAAAATGGGAAGACTGCCTGCCTTTCGCAGAATTCTCATATAACAACAATTATCAAGCTAGTTTGCAGATGCACCCTTTGAATTCCTATATGGATGAAAGTGTCGTACCCCTTTGAATTGGTCGAAAGTAGGAGAGAGTCAGATCTTCGGACCCAACATTCTCCGAGAAGCAGAAGAGAAAGTTCACAAAATTCGGAGCACCTCAAGACCGCCCAATCCAGACAGAAGAGTTATGCTAACAAGAGAAGGAGAGACCTGACTTTCAATGTCGGAGATTTCGTATATCTCAAGGTTTCACCATTGAAGGGAACTGAACGCATTAGTCTGAAGGGAAAGTTAGCTCCCAGATATATCGGACCTTTCAAGATTCTGAACCGCCGAGGAGAAGTATCGTATCAACTAGAACTGCCTGAAGAGATGTCAGCCATCCACAATGTGTTCCATATCTCGTTACTTCGCAAATGCTTGGAAGTGCCTGAGAAGACTGAAGTTTTCAAGAATATCGATCACAGAGCAGTGGAAATCAACAGTGACCTGACCTATCGGGAAGTGCCCATTCGTATCTTAGAAGAAGCCTACAGAATCACCAGGACCAGGAGTATCAAGTTTCTCAAGATTCAGTGGAGCAACCATACCGAGGAAGAAGACACTTGGGAACGCGAGGATTACATTAGGACAGAGTTCCCAGATCTCTTTAGTTCCTAGTTTTCTTGTAAATCTCTGGACGAGATTTTATTTAACGGGGGAAGGTTTGTAACATCCCAAAACTTCAATCCAAGTGTATCAAAGATCAAATCATCCAAATTTAGAATTAACAAAAACTTTTCCATATTTAAAATGAAAGCATTCATATATGTGTGCATTTAAAATAGGAGTTGTTTTGAATTGCCATGATTGTGTGATCCTTTTCTTCTAAAATGTTTCCTAGGTGATTTAAAGATCATCTACACCATTCCCAAACTTTTCCTAAAAGAAATCATATCAAAAAGAATTAAAAGAAAGGAATGGTCATTTTGACAAAATTAACTCTCATGCCTACTTTGGCTATTCCTAGTACTGAATTCTGAATAGAAACAATTCTGGATCTTTGCACCCCTTGCTAGTACATATAATGAGGTACCAAGGCCCATCTTTTGATCTTCTAAAAACATTCTGGAAACTATTTTAAATGGCAGTTCAAATTTGAATCTAATGCATATGCATAGATCACCCCTATTTCAAAAACCATGTAATTGAGATCCATTTTCAAAACCCTTGTAACCAGAGACTACCTATCAATAGTGGAGATCACTCAAAAATTTTGAACTCAAAATTCAAAACTTTTTCTCTTGCGGCCATTTTATCAAACACTTGGCAGGCAGAATCATAACTCTTATCCTAGCTCACTGTTTTGAACAGGGTTTTGCCCCCATTTGATCTCCATTTAATCCCTCTGTCCCCCTTTGATCAAACCATGCCAATTGCAGCCCATCCCCTACACCCTAGTGGCAATGCCAAGCCATGCCGAGCACCACCCTGGCCGGCCAACATTGCAACCGTCACAGCAGACCACTCCCCCTTCCCTCGCCATGATAGGAGGTAGCCAACGCCGCACCGCCCCTCTCTGTCCCTTGCCCGAGCCAAGAGCAGCCATGGACCACAGAGGAGAACCCGCGCCCAGTGCCACCAGACCATGCCGACGCCGCCCGCAGAGCGCGCCCTGTCCCCGCGTGCACAAGCCACCACTCGACACCAGCCCGCGCCCACCGCTCCGCCTCGACCTAGAGAACACCCTAGACACCCCCGTTCGCTGCCCAAAGCCCCACAGCCACCGCTCGCCGTGGACACCGCCGCCTCTGCCTCTCAGAGCGCCACCTTACCCCGACCGCATGCCACCGCCCCTACAACCACATTGAAGCGCTAGAGCACCGCCAGGGGACCGCCCGTCGATCGCCATCCCCAGCCATGCCGCTAGCTTGCCGTAGCCATGTCGCCACCGTCGACCGCCCATCCCGCTCGGTCTCACCGTCGAGCCTATAAAAGGAGCCCTCCCTAGCACCAAATACTCACACCATTCCACTCCCCTCACCTCTCTGAACCTCACCCACCTCTCGCCGGAGCAAGTGGAGCAGCAGCTCGCCGGAATTGGAGCCGGAGCCGCCGCCTCTGGAGAAGAAGGGTGCCGTTGATTCCGGCCACCCCAAGCTCTGCCGCGACCACGCCTCGCCTCGCCGTCGTCTTCCACTTTGTTCGCCCGTATCGCCGACCCCGCTGGAGCCCTGGTACGCCCCCAGTAGACCCCCACCGAGCCGCTAGGGTTCGAGCTCACCGGCGACCCGTCCGTCGTCGACGACGACCCTCAGCCATCGATCTGCCCTCTAATCGCACGACCCACAGCGCGCGTACCGCTTCGCGTTTTAAGTGCCGCTGACCAGTGGGACCCCCTGTCAGCTGAGCCCTGTGCCGCACAGCACCACTAGGCCGGCCCATTTCCTGTCCCGCGCAAGCCCGTAGATTCAAATCTAGATTTGTCTTTTTAGTTAGAATATAGTTTCTGTCCAGTGTTTCAAAATTCAATTCTGGGAGTTTGACAAATCCAAATTGCATGAAACTAATTTTGTCTAGAAGATATTACAATGCTCTATCCAAGCCCATTGGATTTAATTCATTTAGAGTTATAGATTTCCCCTAATAAAAATAAGAAGACAGAAGCTTTTACAACTTGAAACATTTTTGTAAAATCAACCAAGTTATCTTTTGAGTTGATTCCAACTCTCAAAAATCACATTTCATCATATCTATCCAAATATGTAATAATACTAAGGTTTACAGGCAGTGACTTTGGACTAGTACCAAATAATGCTATATAGGCATTTCTAGTAACTTTAAATCATTAAATAATAAACTTAAACCAAAGTAATATTGATCCACCTTTTAAATCTCATTCCCACATGTTAGAATATGTGGTGAAAACATGTGTCCACATGATCCCATATTTTGGTGGTAAATATTAAATCTTAGTTATTATTTCAATGAGTAGAAATTACTTTTCCAAAATAAAAAGGTTGAAACTATTGAATTAAACTTATGATGCTTGTGATGATAATAGATCATCAATTGTGTGGATTAGCATACTACTTAGCCTAAGTTAAGTATTGTTTGGTGATTGTGCACTCCCTATGTATTTCTAGACGCTAGTACCGACCAAGCCTTCGAGGAGGAGGAGTTCTACCAAGAAGAAGAAGAAGACAACTTCAACCACTGCACCAACCAAGGCAAGCTATTAGTGGCAAGCTAACCCTTGCAAACATGCTTTAGTAAGTTAGTGTAGTAAGCTAGAATAAAACTAGATATTTTAGTAAAGATGCCTTAAGCATACTTTGAGCACACCTCCTTAGTTTACCCAAAGTGCTTTAATAAATTTTGAAGGTAGCATAAAGAGTATAAACCTTGACCTAATTAGAAACCCTTAGATGTAATTATATGGCATGAGATTGATCCCACCTTTCCACCTTAGTGAACACTCTTAACCTAGTGTTTTAGAATAGATCAAACTTGAGTCATTTTAGATGGGAACCCTTGGTGAAAAATGAGTTATGAAAACCTTGGAATGATGAGTCATTCTATTGAGATGTTTTGACATGTGTTGAGAAACACAATTGGTTTATGATGATGAAAATGATGAGGCATGAGCCTTAACCCTTTTTATAAAACTGATGGTTGGATTCGGATGCGATACCATTCCAAATTTACCATACAACCACATTACCTGAATTGGGTAAGGCTTAGATGGAAATTTATATGCATTAGTATTAGTTCCCTCACGGGAGAGGTTTGAGCTAAGGCTACCTCTCAATGTTATCCACCTATGCAGTGCCCAAGATGACTGATGGTCATGGTTGGGAGGCCATGCTCATAGGAGAGGTGCTTGTACTAGGGTGTGTAAAGGAAAGGTTATGTTTGATTATCTGCATACCAAGTATGAAGATTCAGAGTTATCCCTGACAGATGTATCGAATCTTGTGGTGAAAGTGTACCATCTCTGCAGAGTGTCAAACTATTCAAATGGCCGCGTCCGCGGTTATGGACAGTTGGAATGGCCATACTGTTTTGTTGTCAGATGTTTTCTAAATATCTTGAAATGAATGATGAACCTTGACTTGACCACAGCAGGGTTGTGTAGATGAAAATAGCTTCCCAACTTAGGTGATTCTAGAAATTTACTTTATCCTTTCTTGTTTCAGAACTCAGCTTAGGTTTCAAACTTAACTTGATAGTTATTCTTTCAATTCAGTACTTTAACTTAGAATCATAACCCTTGCTAGTAGTAGTTTGCGAGTACGTAAAGAGTACTCATGACTTTTGTCCCTGGCTATTATCATGGCCAGACTATGAAGGAGATTATCAAGATGATGGTCAGCAGGACGGCTATGATAACTAGGACTATCTGCCTTCGTCAGCATTGCCTGTGCCCCTGAAGATGGACCCCACCGCTACGGTATCGTTTATTTCCGCTGCTTGTTGTATTAAAGACTGGATCATGAAATCCGTATTTGTGTAAAACCTTATGTATGGTTTGTAATGGATGATGTACTGTGATATCCAATCTGTTATGTCTCACAAAAATGGTAATCCTGGGATTGCGAGGTAGGGCATAACGGGCATCTGGGATTAAAAATCCGGGTGTTGACAGTTTGATAATGAGGATGATCACGAAGGAATTTCAGAATTTTCACTTGGGCAAGGTGAAGCAAGGGTACTGGTTGATAGATGCTGTCAAGGCACATCTTTAGGAATTATTTGAGATTTATTGAAGGATTTTTAGTCCACTTAGTAACTTTGAATAGTGCTGAAATGGTTTTTAGAAGTTCGTTTGATATTTTTTAGTTGTATAGAGGTGGTTTTTATTTTGAGATGGTAGTAAATACCGTATCACACCTAGGAGAATTTTCCTAGAATTTATGGCGGGGGAACATTCTTTTTTAATCAATTATTTCTTGTTTCTGCCATTTCCAAAAAAGGGCAAAAATAAATAATAAATCTTTTCAGAAAAAAATATTTTTGAGTTGGGAAGATAGGCTAAGGGATTAGGCCCCAAGTATGCTATAATTTGTCAAAGTAACTTGGGGAAAACGAAATTTCTTCAAGAGATGGAGTTTTGATGAAATTATTAGTTTTGGTGCCAAAATAACTATGGAGAAAATTGGATAAAGGTGGATGAAGAGAACTTATTGTATCCATCATTAGCAACCTTGTGTTTTGCCAATTAAACTTAATTTTTTGGAAGGAGGCTAGAATAAGAGGATCTAGGGCATTGTTATTTTTATACCATATAAACTTTATGCGTTTGAGGAGCTCAAGGCTTCATTTGGGGCATGGTATAGATGGGTAGATAGAACAAGTAATATAGATCACCATGGTACCAAGAGTTGAGCTTTATCATCGTTGAGATAGTCTAGGGGTGATGCCAAAGTTTTTTGAAAATAAGGCTGCCATAACAAAAAAACTCACTTAGCCTCTCAAATTTGGTTGGTTTGAGAAACATAAGGAACCAATGGAAACACGTGATACATGTTTTGAAGGACAAGATTGATTATATCACAACCATGCCAATGGTTGGCAAAAATAAGGAGATATGACGGTGTGAGCTTCTACGAAAGTTGGCATGTTGCTAAGATTGGCAGGAAAAGATGTTTTATTGCCTACAAAACCATCAAGGATGAGTGGGTTAAAGGATGATCTATCTCTGGGAAAGAGTGTGCCTTGTTAGTCCTTAAGGTGGGATACAAGATGGTTCAAGTGCACTGCCAAAAATGCACAAGGGTTGGGAATGAATGAGACTGAAAGATGTCATCTTTTGCCAAATTTACGGTTTCTGACTAGAATATAAGAGGGGATGTTTTGATTGGTTGCAAGTTACCAAAGCAATATCAAGTGGATGATGTTCAAGTGTAGATTGGTTAGAACGGATCCATGCTTGCATCTGGTCTTCATTGACTTGGAAACTTCTAGAAATGAGTAGTGCTAAAGGGTTTTAGAGGATCACTTATTGGCTATAGATCGGATCCAGCTTTTAACTTTCTTAGGGTTGAAACTCTTGGATTAGCTATATGCTAGATGATGATCTCCTAGGGTAGCTCATACTCCTCCTAATCAAACAAGTCAAGCAGCAGATCAAGGCAACTCATCCTACAGGCCAGACAACTCTACTACCATGGATACCTCCAAGCCTAGCTTAGGGGTAAGGATGGGTATTTTGAAAAGGTTGTATTTTGAAGTAGATGAGAGTCTTTTGGTATTTTTACCAAAAGTGGAGTTCAAAAGTTTATGAAAGGTTTTAGAAAAACTTAGGGATAAGAATATTTGAAAGTTCTGTCTTGAAAACATAAGGAGATTATATCATATAGCTCTCCATAGTTTTGTAGATAGAGGCTACTAAAATACTTGTTGTATGAAAGGCATCTTGGCTGTTGCTTTTGAAATGCCAAAACATTTGAGAAAATGCAAATTAAATGAAGACACTTCTTTTGTTAAATAGTTTTTATCCACTGAGGTTGAGGTAAGGAGTACAACTATTATTACACCAGCAGATGCATAAGAACAAATAAGCAAGCAAGCACTGCATCAACAAGCAAGAAAAAGTTTTTGTTCCCCCATATTTTTGTAGTCTGGACAACTAATCAAGGTTGCAGATATTGGGATGTTACACTTAAGCCAAGGATGTTGCACTTATGCATTTATGGTACTAATAATAGATCCTACTATTGGTGAAATTTGCCCTTCTCTTAACAAGGTTAATGATGAAATATTAACAGTGCATTTCACTGCTCATTTCTATTTGCTTTCTTTGTTTTCCTTGCAAGTACAAAATATCATAGGAAAGAAATAAGAAGATTGAAGAATTAGATTAGGAAAATAGTTAGGTCTTTATTTTTGTAATACTTTTGTACATTCTTTTATTTAATAGATATTTATATTCAATAAATAATTCCTTTAATTTATTTCTGGAATTGAATTCCTTTACTTTCTTTGTAATGATTTTGCTGGTAACTTCTATGTTTCTTTATAAATACATTGTAATATATATATTCAATAAAACATTTCTTTTCTTTATTTGTAATCTTTATCCTTGTAATAAACTCTTCATTCATTTATATTCGTGTATATTATAATATGTTGTATAATAAAATATTTCTATTATTTTTTATTTATTTGAGTTACCTTAATTAGTTGAATTCCCTTAAGATGTATAATGTAAAATAAATACATTGTAAATATTTTTTATTTATTATATAATGTAATATTACTTCAAATTTAATTACTTAGATGTTCTTTTAATAAAGTAACTCTTAATTACTTAAATTATAATTTAAATTCAACTTTATTTTAAAATGCCTTTTGTTTGGAATTGTTGGAAAGGCAAGGTATTATATGTATGTAAAGAATTCCTTTTATTTATTTTAAAATAACTCATTTTGTATTTTCTTATTGTGTTATTAATAATTCAATCTCAATTATTTAACAATATTAGATACATTACTTATCAAGCAAATACAAGCTTCAACTAATTCAAGTTTCATATTCATAATTCAAATAATTTTTGAATTATTTTTCCCCAAACAATTAGAATAAGCAAAGGTAATGTCAAAATATTTCGCACTTGTCCCAACGTTTCTTATCAGAACAAGAGAGTTCTTGATATCCTATCCTCTTTTACTTTTGCACGAAATTTGCCTAGATTTTCTGATGCATGGATGCAATGCACACACTTGTGCACTCTCATTTTCTAACCTAAAACCCTAGGATGTTATAGTCTCTCCCCCTTAAGTAAAATTTGTCCCCGAAGTTCATACTCTCTTACATTTTGGATTGTGGAACTGGCTTAGGTAGATGATGGTAATTCTCCTCGCTTCATGATGATTTTCATGGGAAATAGTTGTGGTATCTATTATCCAGATCTTTTCCTAGAATCCCTTTTACGGACTTGACCATGGTCCTTTGACACTATCATTCCTTTGAATCTAACACTCTGGCTTCGATCAGGTTCTTTTGAGTGTCTTTATATTAGGACATCTATTTGAGAAGTGTCTGGTTTTTAGAAAGTCTCACTAGGGTAAGATCTTGGTTTAGACTTTGGCCAACTATAGCCTTGACCCTAATATTAACCTATTTATGGTATAATTTGTCCTTATGTCTTAGTTACTAAGAGTGTTTTGGACTCATTTAGTCTGAAACACTCATAGTTTCCTATTCGAAGCTACAAGTCTGTTTTGGTACTCCATATCCAAACTTAAGAGTAATTAGATTCTTGGTTACCTTTTATTTGGGTTTTCCAAGGTTAAACTACTTAATCCCCTTTGAGCTTTATCCTAACACAACTATCTTTTATGTCCAAACTGAAGATCTAACTCTTACTATCTTGAGGTATAAACTTCAATTTTCATGCTATCATACTTTCAAGAGTCCAAAAATTGGATAAATACAATTAACCTTATGAAAATAAGGTATATCAACATCATAGTTTTGGATTTGTCATTGACCTTACTCTAGATATTGAATCCTGATTCTTTTACTTCATTATTTACTCTCTGCCTTAAGGTGTTCTAATACTCTCTAACTCCGGAGATACCACCATTCGATTACTATAGTTTTATATATATACACACTTACACCTCTATAGGTCTTCACAAAGGAACCTTTGGTGTACCGACACAATATATGGATATCAGAGATGAGTTTTTATAAAATACTACTTATACCTAAAGTTTGTTTATTTTTCTTAGTGGTAAGTACCTTACCTAAGAGATCTTAAACAACTAAAACAAGAACTATTCCAACATTATTTACCTTACTTCCAATTTATAGGACATTATCCCTATGACAAACCCGACTTCCCAAAGTGCCATGGAAGATGGTTGCTTTAATTTAATACTTCTTTCATCCGATTTACATGGGCAAAGTTTTATGCTCCTTAGGTCATACAAAGGTGACTTGATCGATTTAACCAGTAAGGTATTAGCTGAGAATTATCCTAGAGTGAGATGCCTCTAGGATATCCTAATCATCTTTAACTCCCGTGATCCTTGTACTCTCCCTGATGTATCCGATCTTGAGTACCACTTATTGTTGCAACATCTCTTCTCCCTATCAACTCAGGATACTTCCATGATCTTAAGTATCACTAACTTCATTAAGTCCACTATAAGTAACACCTTCTACAATGAACCTTAGTTCCACATTACTTATATTGCATACCTTTTCTTCACTGAACATCCTTCTTATTACCGACTAACAAGGATTAGGAATTGATCCTTTCTTTAGAGTCGTGTTGATAATCCTGATGCTTTGCTTCGATATTCATACAATTTTTCATATTTGCCCTTGGAACTCGTCACTTCCTTACATGAATTAAGTTACTATGTAGGCATATAACATCAAGCAATAACTTTATTATGCAACATTCATTTGCACACTAAGTCAAACTTCATGATCTAGTGAATCAAGAAAATCCAAGAAAAAAATTAAACTTTGGTGCATATAACGCACTTTATCGTAAGCCCAAATTATAATAGTTGAGCAAAACATCTCTAGAATTGAAGATTAGATGTGTAGTATATAAGTCCTCCTATTATAGTTTTATGTTGCTATACATAGCACACATAGATCAAACTACTCTTTGTCTCCACATTTACCCAAACTACTTAATTGCATCTAGATAGTTTTTAGCAAAGTGGTCGCAGCATAGTATTTGACTAACTTATTACCTCCCTTTAAGGACTACAGATCACCAGAAACCTTCCATTCTCTGGAAATTATCCTCACATAATCTTTCCAAACGGCTAACCACAAAAATTTAATACCTGAAACCAAAGATTATCGATCATTAATAACATTTATGTCTTTTATCATGGTCCTACACAGTTCCTTTCGTTCTTCTAATTCAAGATTATTTGCAAAATACTGGTCATAATTACCATTCATCATGGTTTCGGAGCTAGTATCACCACGATGACTCTTCTTATTGTTATGCTATTATGGAGTCCTAGCAAAATTTCAATCCATCATGCAAGATTCTCAAGTGAATTCCACATGATTTACTTATTATTGCACCTATAAGTGCTTTAGTGGTATTCGTTATGGTGTTTATCTTTATCAACTAATGATGAAACTCAACTACCTTACCTAGGTCCTCTTTATAGGACTATACCACTAATACTACTTCATTAGATATTCTTCACTAGTCATAATCTACTTTGGTAGATTAAATTATTTAACATCGCTTAATGGTGTTACTTCTACTTAGTAGGACACCAAAGTGACACTTTATCTAAAGAAGGATAGATAAGTACTCCTAAGAAAGATTATCAAAACATCCTACTTAAGTGTGACAAGATTATCCTCAAGTCGATAACTATCACAAGTTACAAGAACATATGGTTTAGATAATATGGCTTCCTATAGTCACTATCAAACCTACATATATCCTAAAAGGGTTTTAATCTGAAGTTTAAAGCGTTTGATTTGATACCAGGTATAGTGACCCAGAATACCACTACATGATGTAGTTCCACTAGCATTACATCCCTCAGAGTGGTGCAACACAAATATCGCGGGGTCTAATACATGACTATAGATTACAACTCAAATCGTTACAAAAGATCTAGAGAACAATCCTCAAAACAGTGAGGAAAACATTATACAGCAGAAATCCAAAAATACAAAGTTGAAGTCTATTCTAGAAATAATATTACTATTAATGTATAACTAAGGCTTTCAATTGCTTCTAAAGGAATGCCCTACGGAAATAGGATCTACTATCTAGGGATTTATCTATACACTATTCTTCAGCTACTCTTATATTGCTCCCGATGTAGTCGTCGACTTAGTTGATTCCCACTGGATATCTTCCACTCTTCAAAGTAGTCCTCCTCCTGAGTTCGTCATCAAATGATCCGAAATTTAGCAAGGGTTAAGAAGGTACGGTTGAGTATGAGTGCACTCAGAAAGTTCACTAAAATGGATTGTTTGATGCACTTAGCCGTAGACCATTGGTCATAGGATATGTAGGTTTTCATAAACATTTCTTCAAAGGTTGCTTTTATTTTCAAAAGTTATGCCCAGTAGTCTTCACATGTTGATTAGAACTTCGTGGATTTCCTTTCCTACAACGTTCGCACCTCCTTCCTGTAGCAGGGAGTAACATGTCACACTTTTTTACACTCTGTAGACATGCATTGCTTTACCCATGAGATATCCTTATCCTTGTTGCACAACCAGGAAATATTTCCCGCTGACACTCCCTTTGGTGTGAGTCCTAGTATAAGAACCCAAGATGATCACGACCCTTCTCCACGACCCCACATGCCAGCACGATCCTTCAAGCTTCCACATCTCTCTTAGACCCCCTTTTGGACCGCTATAACTGTGATATGCCCATGAAGACTCTATGAGTTGGTTGTGCCCCTGAAGGTTTCATTTAAAAATGACCGACTGTACCTCTAGTAGCCTCTGACAAGATAATCTAGACACCAAAACCACGGGGCTCTAAGGGTGTCCACCCCATGTTGCTGGATCCATGCAAGGAATCACAGTGTCACGTTAAGGTCGTCCGCTGACATATGAAAGGAAGAAGATCCAGTTGACTACTCCGTCCCACTCCAAATCCCATGGTTAATGTGAAATATACGATGCAAGAATCACTAGTGACATTTGTTGTTAAATACTAGATGATACATTGTCATTCAATGGGGATTCCATTTCTATTCATAATAGTTTAATTGATCACCTTGGATCAGTAACCAATATTTCACATTATTCACAAAAAAGTGTTTCCTATCATCCTTTTTGAAATGCAGGTGATATAAATATTAGATTGCAAATACTTGATAGAAAATAACCAAAGGAAATGAGCATGTGTGAACTTGCCTTTGCGATTACAAGATTATGCAATCATGGTCTTCGAGATGATAGAAATGCCAATATCTAAAAACACCATCATTGGTCCAGTAATGATTAATGTTTAAAGAAGCAATATTCTATTATGCATAAGTAATGCTATGCATTTTATAAAAACCCCAAAGTAAATCCCCAACATTATAAGTGAGTTACACTTAGGCGGTTTGTTTAAGATTCGATTCATCTTTAAGTTTACTTCACAACCAATTATATTTACAAGAAGTTTAAGGCTAACATATAAGAGATAAAAATAAGGTGTAATAACAACATATGATTAAGATTAATTGATATCATGTAATTATTGTGCAACTCCATGCTGTAAGTTGCTAAGAGTTAAAATAAATAATATAGTGTTTTTGCTTGTAGTGCCAAAAAGAACAACTTTCAAAGAATTTTTTTATACTTAGTTAATCACTAATAAATATTATTCGAGTATAAACTATTAGAGTGGTTATGAATAAATGACCTTGAGTTACTATACTTAGGGCATGTTGAATATTAGGCAAAAATAAACTATAAAATTATAAATGGATTAAAACATAATGTGAATAACATTAGCCAGTTCTAGGATTCCTCTAAGCATAATTGAGTATGTGATATCATTCACTCCCAATGTGCGTGAATGGTGAGTTCAAGACTTGGTTTTTATGCTATGATCCTAAAGACAAGTTTTATCTTATTGCTGATAGCATAAATAGACGATCTCAATAGTTTTCTAGGGTCTGAAGTATTTAGACAATCTAATAATTAATTTTATTCTTTAAAGAAATAGCTTTATATAAGCTCTACATATTTTAGCTTTAGAGGGAAACATTCTATGTTTCAATAAATCCTAGGTAGCCAATTAAAGCTAACTAGGATTTATTTTTCTGATAAGGAATAACATACCTATTTTATTTTAAGAGAAGAAAGGGACTTATAAGAATAATTATAACACTTATCTTTTTAAATCCTAAAATGACTTGAAATTTTATAATTAGCACTTTTCAAAAATAATAAATTGACTGTTATACTTAGAAATGATTTTTATTTGTCTTTAGAGCTTTACCTTATTTTGATATATTTTATTAATAGATTACATAGTCTTGATATTTAATTGTATTTTATTTTCTATTTCCCTTTTTATTTTACCCTTTCTTTATCTAACTAGGCCTGGCCCACTGGCCTAGTATAAAAAGTTTCTGGGTTATTTTTAATAAAATTTATAAATGGTTTATTATTTCCAGAAATGGTTTAAATCTTATAAATACAAAAACTAATTATTCACAAGTCAGAAAAATATGTATAATATATTAAAATATTCAGAAAAATGAGATCTACACAATAGACTCATAATCATGCATTCTTCAACATCTTTCATTACAAGTTTAATTCGAAGAACAAAGTGAACCCCCGTAGGGGACCCGGGGGTTTCCCCGAATTAGAGTTTGGACCACTCGAAACCATATTTAAACTATCAAGCATTCTATATGGTTTTCTTTCAGTATAATTGAACTTGTCATATCATCCTCCTTGCTTGGGAATTGCATCGATGCCATGTGTTGATTGTTGTTTTCCCTTTCTTTCCGGTGTTTGCTTCTTCCTGGTAGAATATGATATCGATATCGAGATCGAAGACCCAAATCAAGACCACCAAAGATCGAGGAACAATACTTGACCAACTATAACCAATTCAAGTACAAGGCTTTCTAAGATCTATATCTGGGTATCAACAAACAAGGCAAGGATAGCCCCACCGTTATACAATCCTATGATTTCGAAAGTATTTCATTCTAGCCATGATGCATATGATTCCACTTTGGTCTTTTATTGATAGATAGCGTATCCTATCTGTTGCATTACTCCCTTGAGCTTATATTACCTGATCCACTACTCCTACCATAACTAGGTTTAGCTTGTGTGCACTACTAGAGCTATTATCAGTGTCTTGCTTAGATGTCAGTGCTGGTTCATCCAGAAGATGTACCAAATGTAGAGAATCTAGTATGACAGGAGAATGAGGTATGCTGATGAGGTGAGATCAGTGGTAAAGGTTAAACATGCTAAGGCTTGTATGGGAGGCCATGGTGGGATGTGATTTTTGTAGTCCCATGCTCGCCACCACTAGGAACCGAGTTCTTGCCTTTGGACAAAGGCGTGCGTACAGCCACACGGGGCTTGGGAGCACCTCCACTAACTAACTTGCCTAGTAGATTCAATGAGTCACATAGTTCGGGCATTCCATTTGACATATGCATAGAAACACATTTTGAAAGATTTCGCGGGTGAAGGTGAATCATAACAGGTAGGTAAGCATGGACGGGGTTGCTTGGGGTGGATGGAGCCCCTGGTAAACCAACCCTGACACACATCTCTAGGGAGCAGCTTCAGGACTTGACCCGTTATGGTAGAACCCTCCTTAGGGTGTGACTCATGGTCTCGGTGAAAGCAAGGTAAAGGTCATGGCCAACCACCCTCTGCCGGCCTTCCAAGGAAGAGGGCTAAAACATTGGCATAAGAGTCGGTTGTTACGTGTGGGTAAAGTTGTACACCCCTGCAGGGTTAAATCTTTTTGAAAAGCCGTGTTCACGGTTATGAATGCTTGGTGACTAGATTCTAAGATATGGTGACCTAATCGTAAAACTTGGAGGTTTTAACGTGTGCTTAAGGATGCTTCCTCATGGGTACGAGGGGGTGATCCTAGTTGTGAGAAGAGGATTACTTGGTGGACATCAAAAGATATGATGACCAATGCTTTGGAGATGTCGCTCTCTTATCCCCTTTTAAAATATTCTAATTAGATAAGCTTCTTCTCCCTCCTGTTTTATAAACAAAACTGGCTTTATGTAAAAGAACTCCGCTAGCCATAAATCTTGCGGAGTTCACCATGTACTCACCCTTGATTTATTGATACTTTTGTAGCAGAATAAGTGTTCCTCGGAAGACAAGTTTGGTACGACATCGACACTGACGAGTAGCTTGGGGTTCCCGGCCGGCAGCCTGGAATCTATGGGCTGGGACATCATCGTTATGATTCAGGCCTCTTAAGCCATTTGTTAAGTTTTCTATACTTAATAGAATAATTTGCCTTCTGTTGTTTGATGTTTGTGGTCAGTGACCTCTGCTTGTAATATTTTGGTTCTTCGCTCAGTTATGAGCTTGATGTAATAATTTTTCTATCGCAGGGTTACTATTGGGCTACTGATTTCTTCACTTGATATCCTCGAGCTCTAGGTTAAGCTTATGTCAGGCTAAGGTCTGGGATTTTTTTAACCCTGATCCCGGGGGTGTCATAGTAAAACAACGAGAATTAGCTTAGAGTTATTTGGCATAAGATAAATAAAATACAGGGGTTAGTCCAAAAAACTAGTATCGACTCACTTATTTTTCTTTCCTTAGATGTTTTTCATGTGTCCAACACTCGCCAGCTTTTGCTCTTGCTTGCCATGAAGCTGGGTTTCGGACAACAACAAGTCAAAGAGTGGGACCTTGGTGCCGACACATTACTAAACCGGCCTAAGGGGAAAGAATTTTAAGCCAACCGACATAAAAAGTAAAGTACTAAATTGACAATTACGACTAAGGAAGTCCCCGAGTAACCGCTCGAGGTGCTTAGATTTCAGTCATATGATAATTACCGACATACAAACCGACATATGAGAGTTCAAGATACATACACTTCTCCTAATAGTAAAATGGACGAAGTAGTGCTACATTCCACAACCTCTTTGATTCTTCTCCTGACCTATTCACCTTGTTCTTCTCCTATGCTTGAGCATCTATCAGATAATATGCATCATTGTGTAGTGCATTGCTCACAATAAATGGCCCTTTCCATGGAGGCAATAATTTGTGTATTCCAATAGTGCATTGCACTAGTCGAAGCACCAAACTTCTCGTAATACTCAAGGGTTTACTTTCCGGCTATGGTAGCGTCAGAGATTTTGCTGATATATAGCAGATCTGGACAATGCCAATTCTTGTGCTTCTTCCAGCAAGTCAACATCATTTTTCCAGGCTTCCTGTACATCAGCCTTTGTATACTAGGTGACTCTTGGAGAGTCATGCACTATGTTGGCTGGTAATAAAGCTTCTGCCCCATATATGAGGAAAATGGCATTTAGCAAGTTGAACAATTAAGAGTTGTCCTTAGACTCCATAGTACTACTAGGAGTTCATCAATCCAGCAACTAGCTAATCGCTGCAGCGGCTCAATGAGCCGAGGTTTTATCCCAGACAACACAAGTCAGTTGGATCTCTCAACTTGCCTGTTTAATTAGGGATGTGCATCTGATGCTACATCAAGTATTATCCTATCGTCCATGGAAAATCGAGCAAAGGCTCCTTCGGTGAAATTCGTGCCATTATCTGTTATTATGCAATGCAGATAACCGTATCTCAAGATTATATCCTCCAAGAATGATACGCCCGTGGGACCATCACACTTTCTTATTGGTTTGACCTTAATCCATTTGGTGAATTTATCAACCATGACCAAGATATGAGTCTTGTTTCCACGTGTTGGATTAAACAGCCCCACCATATCCAAACACCACACTACAAATGGCCAAGTGATAGGTATGGTTTTGAGTGCAGAGGCCGGCATATGAATCTTACTCAAATACCTCTGATACCCATTCCACTTTCTTACTAAGTCTTCATCTTCTTGTAAGGCACTTGGCCAATAAAATCCATGTCGAAATGCTTTGGCAACTAGGGCTCTGGATGAAGCATTATGTCCACATTCTCCCTGATGGATATCTCAATGGATTTCCTGCCCCTTCCTGGTCAACACATCACTTAAGAACATTAGTTACACTTCTTTTATATATCTCGCCATTTATAATGGTGTAGTCTTTTGCCCTTCTCTGCACTTGTATGGCTAAGACCTCACCACTCGACAAATTTCCATCTCTCAGAAAATACAAAATTGGCTACACCCAAGTTGGTACAACACATGCCGGGAAATCAACTTCATTAATCACCATTGGATCCAGAGACATAATATCTACCGGGTTTGGATGCACAGTCCCCGGGTTCTGCAAGGCAGTCCCCCGATTTGCCGAACCTGTCCTCGGGTTATTCGAAACTCTCCCCCAATCTATATCCATAGGGAAAACTTGAGACTTAGGATTGGTTAGGATAAAGATTGACTCAGATTCTAGCGACGGTTTGATGGATGGTTTCCGTAGGTGTTCGACATCTATAGCCGATGGGATTGACTATCTGGATGAGCCTAACATGGATAACACATCAGCTGCTTCATTCTCACTACAAGGTCATAGATGAATTACTATGACCTTTCTATGACCAGAAACAGTAGGTCACATAGCGAGGGTCACTATAGACAGCTAACGACCTTTTTTTGAATTGGTCATGGACAACTATGACCAAAATAGATGGTCATAGTGGTTTGGTCATAGGCTATCTTCCTAGTCCATGTCAGCCAATCCTACATGGCAGATTTCTGTGACCAAATCAATTGATCGTGGATCAGATTCAGCCCAGTCCGACTCAACCTTCTAAATGGGCCAAGCCTAATAATTTAGCCTATGTAATTGCCTTTTTTACCTGACTATTTTAATTCTCTAAGCTGTGGCCATTTTACGGTGCATTTCATTTTGGGCCACAGCCTTTGTACACTTTTGGGCCTTGGCCATTTTACAGCCTGATGGTTTTTGAATCTTGGCCCTTTTATTGTCCAATTGATTGATAATTTTCGAATTTATATGAATTGGTTTTCAAAATATGTCCATTATTTCTTGGGCCATGGCCTTTTTACAGCCCACTTAGTTGTATAGTATTTAGGTTGTTTCAATTCTACAGTAGTTAGGCCAAGTATGTACATTTATATAATTATTTTCCTTCACATAACAACAATAATAACAAAAGTAGATATTATTTCAGCAGATAATCATCACAACACATATATTTTTAGCACATAATAAATATCATTCTCATCACTTGACTCACAATGGCATAGGCAGCCAACAACATCTAAAATGACAGCCACAGATGCCATCCAAAATGACAGCCAAAAAATTACCAACGTATAGCCACACATGGCATCCAAAATGACAGCCAAAAAATGATAGCCACACAAGGCATCCCACACAGAAGTTTTTAACAGTGCATAACTAGTCTAAGAAAAACAGAACTAGCTCATAAAACTAGTCATCATACCAAAGATATACCAATGATGATCTAGCTTCCAGTAGCCTTAGCTCCAAGTAGTGCCATCAAGTGGTAGAACTTCTCATCCTATTCTTGATGCTTCTTTAGAAACAGTTCATACTTCTTGTCTCGAGTAGCTTGTAAGGCTTCAACTTCTTCGGACTTCTTCCTCAATGCAACAACTTCTTCTCGCATAGCTTCACCTTTCAGTTTGGACCTTGCCAGCTGCTCCTTGAGGTCACAAACATGGGAAGCTACAACAGCAGACTTAGTGCCAGAGGACTTTTACTGCAGCCCAGCATTGATCAAGAATGTGCTTGACCGGCATTCCTTTCTGAGCACTTCAGCAACAACTTGGACATTGGTTCTTCACCATCAGGTACTTCGGCATCCATCCTCTTCTCAATCTCAGCCTGCCATGAATGGATATAAGATGCAAATAAGATGAATCAAACAACAAAGGTATTCTATCAGAAGAAAACATAGCAGTTCGAATGACTTACAATAGCGTTCTTAGCTAACTTTGAAAAGACATTCTTTGAGCTGTTGTGTGTGGCCTTGAACAAGTCAACCACGTTCCTCACCATTGTGCTCCTCCTTCTGAAATGTCATTCAACCGAGAATCAAACTGCAAGCTTTCGAGACAAAAGTTATTTGGGCCTAATAAAGAGAAAACATGCTTTGTTCTTACAGTGGCATAGATATGTGCCGTGTAGGACCTCAAACCGGTCTTGTGCTGAAACTTCACCTTTATTCTGTTTTCCTTGTTTGATTCACATGTTTTCTACAAAAAAACATAGACTGTTATCATGGCCTAGACTACCAATATAGACCAGCAACTACATGTTAAAAATATGCCACACATATACATCAATGAAGAACAGATGTTCGCATACATGTAAACAAAAGCTAAGAGCATGTACATGTAAACAACAACAGATACATCAAAGACGATACATGTAATGATACCAAGGTATGCCAACGTAGAGACATACCTTGTGTCATCCTGTGGACCACAACTTCACCAGCGATTGTCATTCATCATACGGCATGCCTTTCACAGGAGACTTGATACTAACTTCATTAGCATTTACATTGTCAAAAAAATCTTCTTGATCTGGTGCCACCTATTCTTTGTTATTCTCTGCAGCTTAGTGGTGCATGCTTCTTGAATGGTCCGCGAGTTGGTGTCCATATCAACATTTGACTACAAAGAAAGCAAGCAAGGAAAGAGACATGATTAGCGATCATATGAAAGTTGTATCAGAAAGAAAGTAAGAAAAATTCAACAAACATGGAAGTAACTTACAACAACTTTGCCAACAAAGTCCTTAATCAGGTTGGCGTCTTTTTTGTATTCTTTGAAGTGGGGAAGAACTGGTGCATGAGTTCTTGTAGTGAATCCACACCCTGAAGAAAACTTTGCAGCCAACAAAGGCTTCTCAAGAACCTTCATCCCTTTAGCAATTTCGATTGTCACCTTGGTACCCACCAACTTAGTAATCCTTTCCAGCCCTACACCTTTTCTTGTACGCTTGACAACCACAATTGCATTGCCTGAATAAGACACAGACTTTGATTAGGACCAAACATTTCATATTCTTTATCAAACAATACGATGTTATCTAAATATTCAAAATAAATGCAAGTCCTTTAGGAGAAGAAATTGTAGCGCATATTGCACCCAACCACTTTAGCTGCTGTAGATATACCAAGAAGAATAGCCAACTTGAAGTGCATTTTGAACAAGTTCAAATATACATCATAGTAGGAACGACAAAGGTTGTGAAATAAGATGGGTACGAACATGTCGATATATCAGCAAAAACCACTACTGTGGCAATGACATGGCATTCATGTGGCATTTAATCCAATATAAGTAAATGCAAGAGTAAGAAAAACAGTACAAGACGAAATTGCCTTCATCACATGTAGCTTGCTCACTCTCTTGCTTAGTTTCTTCAGGAAAGACGACATTTCTGTCCACCAAAGGTACAACATGGACAAGGTCCATGCGAATAGGGCTGAGGTCCATGGAGACACGGCTGAGGTCCGTGCGGACAGTGCTTTCTTTATCGAGGAACACAGACCCATCGTCATCCCTGTGCGGTGAGCTTTGTTGATCATTGTGAAACGGGTTTTCTCCATGGTTGGCTACAGCAACCGCCTTCGCTTTCTTCCTAGTGACTCTAACAGGAACTTCATCAAGTTCCAGCAATCTCTTTGATGCTTCTGGAGGTACCGCCATCACCCTTCCTAGAGCCATTTGCGTAGATGCTTCTGGGCTACTCAAATTCATGCTCTTCTTCTTAACAACGTACTTCTTTCTCCTCCTAGAAACCTTCAGGTGGTCATAAAAACATCAAGGACAATGGCATTAGATCACAAGAAAACTATGTAAGAATAGAATGAAGGAAAAAATAGCGAACAAGACTGTTAAAAGCATGCACCTTAACAGTGTTCTCCACTACTACTATGTCATCAACTTCTTCTTCATCTCTAGGATTGTAGTCCGAGCTATCCCCTTGTGTTATGCCAGATGCAGAAGGGGATTCAACAGTAATTGCCCTATGTTCTTTACCGGCATTCGATTTCCTAATCATCGACACTATTGCGGAAATGCCAAGAGACTGGAACACGCAGTTGTTCCTCATCATTGTACTAGCCCTAATCTTGTCGATTTCGGTGAGGGGCGCTTCATTATATGAATAAAAAAAACACAACCATTAGATGAATGGTTGAAATGCATGCGGGAGCAAGACAACTCAAACAGCTAAGGTTTGCTATCAGGTTATACTTCATTTAATGCAAGTAGATTAACTAGTAGGATAAGCATGAGCTAGGCAGATTACACATGAGGAGCTAGGCAGATTATATAGTAAATTAACTAGCACCACATACACACAAAACAGTAAATGAACCAGAAGAATAAGCATAAGCATAAGCTTGAGATAGGCACAGTTCAATAAGCAGATTACAAGCATAAGATAGGCACAATTCTATACTAAGCACATACACACAAAATACAAACAAGCAACATACACATGAGGACAATTTGCATACCAGCCGGCTGCATCTTACCTAGCATTGCTGATCTCGAGGTGGTGGAACTCGTGTTGTTGGCAGTTGATGTCCACTTGCCCTTTGTGCTTGCAAAAAAGAATAAAGATTAATTACATAAAAAAGGGATAAAGTAGAATGTTGCTTTCAAAACAGAATGAAGAAGCTATGTTGATCAAGTATCCATGCCAATGGTTGTTCATGTATGAGCAATATAAAATGAAGTGATACACTAAGCACACACAAATAGGCAATGATGCATGGGAACAAACATGCCAGGACACAAGTAAGCAGGAATGGCTAGTCCATTATAAAGCATGGATGTACTTAGGATATAAATACACAAGTAAACATGAATGGCTGCCTAGTAAAAGGTAGTAATGAGCAAGCATGCCTTGATATCTTCACTAGATTAATCAGGAGGTAGTAATGAACAAAAGGAACATGCCTAGTAATGAACAACAAGCATGTGGTAGGAACAAGCAAGCATTACTTAATATCTGCCTTGATGAACAACATGAAATCCATAGATTAGAGGCAGTAGCAAACTGCCCATCTTCACTACATCAACCCACCTTTCTATCTCACCACTTTCCCTTGGTTACTGAACTTCGTTTCGCTCAGTCTAACTTGCAAAATCCCTTGCCACTTTCCTATGAGGAACTTGTGGTTAGATAGCAATACCAAATACACAAAGAATTGGAGCATATATATAATTAGATAACAGCACCATCTTCTACCTAAACAAATAAATTAGCTTCTATATAATTTACCACTACTTATCCATCATGCATATTAAATAAATCAAGATTGAAGCACAAAGTTTAACCATACTAGTACTACTGCAAGGATGGATACCTAGATGAACCAAATCCAATAACTGTAATAAAAAGCACATATCACATGAGTAAGGAACATAAATGTTGTTTAAGAAACAAGAAAAAGAAAAACTAAAGCACACATAATAAAGGTAAATATCAGTAAGGGGGACAATATAATACTTCCATGTTCTTGCAAAGGATTAGTAATTGATGCTTCTAGTTCACCCTTAATAAAAATTTCACCAAAAATGTTTATGTAGTTAGAAAAGAAACCATTAAAGGTATCTGAATAGAGAAGGCAAGTCCCACTCCACACTTATTATTCCATTATACAGTTGACTACTCAATTTTAGGTTGGCACAGATCACACATCATCTCCACCTAAATTCACTAAAACAATTTATGAAGGTGCATATTTGGATATCATGAACAACATCACATCTAAGAGGTCCTAACATGGGAACATAAACATCAGATATTAGCAAAGCATATCAGAATATCATACACACCAACCAGACTTGTATAGAATCCACTGCTTGCAGCATGAACAATTATTCCGTAATACAGTAGGAGGCCTAGCCTAATAGCAAGTATTAACCTAATCTAATCATCATCAAAACACCAACACGTCATCTAGAGCGAGCACGGTTCCAACCCTGTCTAACCCTAACATGGCATGCAATACCTATCCCTAGCCATGGCAAGCAAGCCCTATCCCTAGCCATGGAAAGCAAGCCCTAACCCTAGCCATGTCAAGCGAACCGTAACTCTAGCCATGGCGCGTGAGCTAGAAGGACAATCATGTGGAAGAACTCGAACTGGAGGGCAAGATCTGAAAGAAATTGAAGAGAAGGGGAAGAACGGAAATAAATCGCCTGAGCCGATCTAAGAGGCTGACCATTGTGCATCCTCACGAAGTTACTGTCATCGTAGCCGAGCGTCTCCTACCTCCCGTGTGGCCGCCATTGCGGAGCGTCTCCTCCCTCCCGGCGTGGCAACCATTGCCGAGTGTCTCCTCCCTCCCGCATGGCTGTCGGCGAAGTTTGGCTCGGTGGCGTGGTTTGGGCGTGGGGATTGGAGATCTGGGGATGGGTGGGTACGGTGGGTGGGGTTTGGGTGGATGCGATAGGGTGGGGTGGGGTTTGGGTGGGTGGGCGCGTCGACGCGGTGGAGCGGGCGTTTTGTCTATCTTTTCACCAATTCGTGCGGGAAACCTAGGAGGCGGGAAGAGCGGGGCAGGAAAATTATTTTGGGGAGGGAAACTGGGAGGCAGGAAGAGCGGGGCGGGAAAATTTTCAGGGAGAAAAGTGAGGGAAATTTTGGCATTATTTTTCATAAGTTGTTTCCTTTGTAAAATAAACACAATTACATGTTCAACTATTTTAATTGTACCATTTTAAATCGGTTTTATACTTTAAAAAATAGACCATAAACTAAGATTCATTCAAATTATATCAGCATGGCACACAACAATGTTACAGGAGTAGGTTTCCAACTTTATTGTAAAAGACCTATTTTCATTTTCCATGCATCATGAAACGAGTGTTTTGTGAAGCAGCCACTGGGAATATGTTTCAAAATTCGGCCGACGTATTTTTATAAAAAATTAGAACCTAGGTGTACAATTGATCAATTGTTGGCAACCCATCCTTTTTAGACATTCCTCGAAAAAAGACAAATTCGTGTCGATTCGGCACGAACTCTGACACATTTGAACCTGGGGTGATTCAAATCTTGCTCATGATTTTTTATAAAAATAAAAAATCATTTTTAGCTTCACAACATGTGATTTCATGAGAAATACAACAATAGATTTGGAAGGTTACATGCCTAGTTTTCGAGGTGATTTCATGGGTGATTCAAAGGTTAGACCCTAGTTTCCTCCCACATGTGTAGGAATTTTCTACGTGTTATTGCATGGGTGTGAACAGGATCATCCCCGGGTGCTATAAACTTCCTAGCTAGGCCTTCCACCACACTTGTGAACATATGATATAGACACACACATGTTTTCGAGGCGTTCCGGCGCTCCGACATCCCTTTCCCAGAGAAACTCTAATCCGGGGCCCCTGTAGATCTACAACACTAGCGTTCTGCGTGCGAGGGTCGACCGAAGGACTTTTCTCTTTCTTTTGGATTGCTTTGCCCATAGAAACATGATAAACCAAGTTTGATCCCAAGTTATCACCGGTTCCCCATCCGAAGAAACATAGTGGGTGTTTCCTCCCGCATCTGTAGGAAATTTCTATGTGTTATCGTATGGGTGTGAATAGGCTCATCCCTGGGTGCTATAAACTGTCTATTTAGGCCTCCCACCACACGTATGAACATATGATATGGAAACACGCAAGTTTTTGAGGTGTTCCAGCGCTCCGACGCCCCTTTCCCAGAGAAATCCTAAACGGGGGACGTAGATCTATAGCACTAGTGTTCTCATGCGAGGGTTGACCGATGGACTTTTCTCTTTCCTTTGGATTGCTTTGTCCATAGAAACATGGAAAACAAAGTTTGATCCCAGGATTCCAACGTTTCTCCATCCGAAGAGACATAGCAGGAGTTTCCTCCCACACGTGTAGGAAATTTCTATGAGTTATCGCGCATGCAATAACACTTAGAGAAGTGCTGGACGTGTAGGCGGGAAACTCCTGCTATGGGTCCAACAGGGGGCAACCGGTGGAATATTGGGCCCAACCTTGGATTTCTATGTAGATATAGGGCCTAATAATGCCTAATAAACAAATAAAAAGTACATTGGTCAATCCTCGTACGAAGATAGCTAGGGGTAGATCCCTAGGCCCCGTAGAGGTTTACAATATGGGAGATGGCCGTCGGAGCGACGAAATCCAACCAAAACTTGCATGTGGCCATGCCATGTGTACACAAGTCTGGTCGATGGTCCATAGATGTAATGGCTAAATCCCAGCTGTCACCATCTTCAATTCACGCGCATGCGATAACACTTATTGGAGAAATTTTGGACGTGTCGCTGGGAAACTCCCACGAGACGTCCAATGAGGGGCAACCGTTGGATTATTGGGCCCAAACTTGGTTTTCTATGTAGTTATGGCCTAAACATGCCTAAACAAATAAAAACTACATTGATGGAACCTCGTACAGAGATAGCTAGGGGGTTGATCCCCCGAGCCCATCGAGACTAGGGTTTCGATGGGAGATGGCCACCAGAGCACCAGAATCCAACCAAAACTTGCATGTGACCATTCCATGTGTACACAAGTGTCGTATATGGTCCATATATGCAATGGCTAGCTCCCGGGTGTCACCGTCTTCAGTTCACGTGCATGCGACAACACTTAGAGAAGTGATGGTCGGGTCGCTGGGAACTCACGCGACGTGTCCAACAGGGAGAAACCAGTGGAACATTGGGCCCAACCTTGTTTTTTATGTAGATATGTCCTAAACACGCCTAAAAAAAGTACATTGGTGGGACCTCATACGAAGATAGCTAGGGTGTAGATCCCACGGGCCCACCAAGACTAGGGTTTCGACGGGAGACGGCCGCTGGAGCGCAGGAATCCCACCAAAACTTGCATGTGGCCATGCCATGTGTACACAAGTGTGGTAGATGGTCCATAGATTTAATGTCTAGCTCTCAGGTGTCACTGTCTTCAATTAAAGCGCATGCGATAACACTTAGAGAAATGTTGGACGTGTCGCTGGGAAACTCCCACGAGAGGTCCAAAGAGGGGAAACCGCTGGAACATTGGGCTCAACCTTGTTTTTATATGTATATGCGACCTAAACATGCCTAAACAAACAAAAAAGTACATTGGTGGAACCTCTTACGGAGATAGCTAGGGTGTAGATCCCCCGGGCCCACTAACCGATGCTTTTTGACCCAAGAGCCCCAGAAACCCACCCAAACTTGCTAGTGGACCTAGGATACATGTGAAAGTGTTGTGGAAGTCCCATAGATGCAAGACATAGCTCCTCGATGTGACCTTCTTCACATTCTGGCAATAACACTTAATTAGCACATTACTGAAACACTAGGTAGAAATGTCCTACCGCGGGTATACCGGCGGCTAGAATGTGCCACAAGGTCCCAAAGTTGGTTTTCCTTATGTATTTAGACTAAACAAGCATTGACAAACAAAAAAGTACATTGGTGGTACCTCGTGCGGAGAAAGCTAGGGGTAGACCTTCCCGGGGTCGGTAGACAGGTGTTTTCGATTGGTGCTTTCGACCATAGTTTGAAAGAGGCATAAGAAATTCGCAAATGGTCTTTACAATGTAATACTTCATGTTGTGTCATATTGTGTGAAATATTTGCAAAGAAAAATATCAAACTTGGTATATTGATTGCATCTCAAAAAATCCTTCACAGAAATGACCTATCATGTTCGAGGTTTCATGACTTCCAAGCCAAACGACCAATGTTATGGCCAGAATCGTGACATAGTTTGTGATAATGTTCCAATATTGTGCAAACATGTGCATATTGGGATGGGGAACATTGTTGCGGGAGGAAGTTTTCCTTTTCGTCGCATGGAAAAGCCATTTTCTATTTTCTGAGTGTCAAAATCGAGGCGTTTTGTGAAGCAACACCAAATGTTCAATTCAAAAATGATACCACCCCATTTTTCAAAAATATTATACCACCTTACATGAATAATGTCCCAACCGGGGATTTAAAAACCTTTTTGTCCACCACTGGTGAAAAAGACAAATATTTGCCGAATCGGTAGGAAGTGGGTCCGGTTTAAACTACATGCACATGATGTAATGCTCATGATTTTTTGAAAAAATTGTTTTAGGAATCACAATATGATGTTTATTTAGAGATACAATGAAAGTTCAGATATGCTCAACCTATAGCTCGCGGGTGTCACCATCTTCACGCACATGCGATAACACTTAGAGAAGTGCTGGAAGCGTGTAGGAGTGAAACTCCCGCTATGGATCCAATGGGGGGCAACCGATGGAATATTGGTCCTAACCTTGGTTTTCTATGTAGATATGGAATAATTATGCCTAATAAACAAACAAAAAGTTCATTGGTCAGTCCTCATATGGAGATAGCTAGGCGTAGATCCCTGGGGCCCCATAGAGGTTTACAATATGGGAGATGGCCGTCGGAGCGCCGGAATCCAAACAAAACTTGAATGTGGCCATGCCATGTGTACACAAGTGTGGTAGACCGTTCATATATGCAATGTATAGATCCAGGGTGTCACCATCTTCAATTCACGCGCATGCGTTAACACTTATTGGAGAATTTCTGGACGTGTCGCTGGGAAACTCCCTCGAGACGTCCAACGAGGGCAACCGGTGGAATATTGGGCCCAACCTTAGTTTCATATGTATATATGTCCTAAAAATGCCTAAACAAAGAAAAACTACATTGGTGGAACCTCGTACAGAGATAGCTAGGGGTAGATCCCTCGGGCCCACCGAGACTAGGGTTTCGATGGGAGATGGCTCCAAAAGCAACCGAATCTCACCAAAACTTGCATGTGGCCATTCCATGTGTACACAAGTGTGGTATATGGTCCATAGATGCAATGGCTAGCTCCTAGGTGTCACCGTCTTCAGTTCACGCATATGCGATAACACTTAGAGAAGTGATGGACGTGTCGCTGGGAACTCCCGTGACGTGTCCAACAGGGGGAAACCGGTGGAACATTGGGCCCAACCTTGTTTTTATATGTAGATATGGCCTAAACACGCTTAGACAAACAAAAATGTACATTGGTGGAACCTCGTACGGAGATAGCAAGGGGGTAGATCCCGCGGGCCCACCGAGACTAGGTTTTCGATGGGAGACGACCGTCGGAGCGTCGGAAACCCACCAAAACTTGCATGTGGCCATGCCATGTCTACACAAGTGTGGTAGATGGTCCATAGATTCAATGGCTAGCTCTTGGGTGTCATCGTCTTCAATTCAAGCGCATGTGATAACACTTAGAGAAGTGCTGGACGTGTCGCTGGGAAACTCCCGCGAGACGTCCAACGAGGGGCAACCGGTGGAACATTGGGCTAAACCCTTGTTTTTCTATGTATATGCGGCCTAAACATGCCTAAACAAACCAAAAACTACATTGGTGGAACCTCTTACGGAGATAGCTAGGGGGTAGATCCCCTAGGCCCACTAACCGGTGCTTTTCGACCCAAGAGCCTCGGAAACCCACTCAAACTTGCTAGTGGACCTAGGAAACTTGCTTGTGGACCTAGCATACATGTGAAAGTGTCATGGAAGTCCCATAGATGGAAGACATAGCTCCTCAATGTGACCTTCTTCACATTCGGGCGATAACACTTAATTAGCAAATTCCTGAAACTCTATGTAGAAATGTCCTGCCGCGGGTATACCGGGGGCTAGAATGTGCCACAAGGTCCCAAACTTCGTTTTCCTTATGTCTTTAGACTAAACATGCATTGACAAACAAAAAGTACATTGGTGGTACCTCGTGCGGAGAAAGCTAGGGGTAGACCTTCCCGGGTATTGGGCCACGCCGAGAAAAACAAAACTTTTTCCTACGCGGTGATCCCAAGTTCTAGCTGAGGTAGTAGGCCACGAGAATTAACACTAGACGCGTGGTTGCAGAATCGATGAAGCACGTCCCTTGATGAGGTGCAGTCCTCACGATCCGTTCCGATCCACGATCGTCGAAGTGCTGAACGTACAACACCTTCGCCAGTATCCACACGTACGAGGAAGAGCACCGGCGATGGACTGCTGGGTCGCGGTACGGCGGCGACAGGATAGGACTGGACTGGAGCTAGGGTTTCCAACACATGGAGTGACCTAACCCTGTGCTCTAAGCACCTGCTCCCCAGCTTATATAGGGAGTGAAAGTGGGCTCCACTCGCTTGTGGCCCATTCACTAAAAGGCCTATATTAGTCACTGTGAGTCCAACTCACTGACTCTGCCCGTTTCCTTTTTGGGTCCAACCCAAATATGCTCCCGCTCTTAAGTGTGTGACCCGACAGGCTCATGGTGACACGGACACGATCCGAGTCTCACTCGTGACCAATCAGTTGGTAGCGGCTCCTAGCAGAACGTGCCAACTCCCAAGTACCAAAGAGTCATGACGACATACCTTCTAATGCGACTTTCGTCTGAGTCCCTTTTGCCTCACGATATACCTTGTCGAGCTATAGGCGAATAATCGTCATCCCTTAAATAGTTCGACTCTCTTTCTCGATCTGAGATAAGTGATTCATCCGACTAACTCTAAGTCGGTCACCTCGGTTAACACTTAACCGAGTCACGCATGGCCATGCTTTCCGAAACATATCTTCCGAGAGGGCCCAGAGAATATCTCTCCAAACGGAGGTGCAAAATCCCATCTTGGTTATTCACATCACGCAGCTTGATTCTCAGTTGACCCGAACTCTGCCTTTATAACTGCCCAGTGACGGAACAACGTTTGGCAGAACCTAAGTCGGTGATCCTCAACTCGAATTGTACAACAACCTCAGGTCTAAGGATTACATTGATTGAGATATACAAATGACAACTTATTCGTTGTATCTCAATATGGGTCAGTCCGGCTCGCTAAACTCTTTAGCCGAATCCGTGTAAGTCGGAATAACATCTCTATGCCCATGACAAGTGGAACCGAGTCATCAACCGACTTTCACATTATTCTAAGTTGTGTGTCCAGCACAACCTCAATGACCAAGGACAATCAGTATAAACAACATGAATATATAGTTTCACAATAGAATCACATATTCAATGATATATATCAGTAGTTCATACATGGACAATAACTCTATGAATACATTGGAAATAACATCATACATGATTGCCTCTAGGGCATATTCCCAACACCGGGGTCGGTAGACAGGTGTTTTCGGTTGGTGCTTTCGAGCATAGTTTGAAAGAGGCATAAGAAATTAAAAAATGGTCTGAACAATGTAAATCCTTCGCGTGGTGTCACATACTGTGAAATATTTGCAAGGAAAAATATCAAACTTGGTATATTGATTGCATCTCAAAAAAGTCTTCACAAAAATGACTTATCATGTTCGAGGTTTCATGACTTCCAAGCCAAACGACCTATGTTATGGCCAGAATCACGACATAGTTTGTGATAATATTCCCATATTGTGCAAACATGTGCATATTGGGATGGCGTACATTGTTGCAGGAGGAAGTTTTCATTTTCATCGCATGGAAAAGCCATTTTCTATTTTCTGAGTGCCTAAATCGGGTTGTTTTGTGAAGCAACACCAAATGTTCAATTCAAAAATGCTACCACCCTATTTTTCAAAAATATTTGCAAGGAACAATGTCCCAACCAGGGATTTTAAAACCTTTTAGTCCACCACTGGTGAAAAAGACAAATGTCTGCCGAATCTGTAGGAAGTGGGTCCGGTTTGAACTACGTGCACATGGTCTAATGCTCATGATTTTTTGAAAAAATTGTTTTTAGACTCACAATATGATGTTTCTTTAGAGATACAATGAAAATTTAGATATGCTCAACATGTAGCTTGTGGGTGTCACCATCTTCACGCGCATGCGATAACTCTTAGAGAAGTGCTGGTCGTGTAGGCGGGAAACTCCCGCCATGGGTCTAACGGGGGGGAAAACGGTGGAATATTGGGCCCAACCTTGGTTTTCTATGTATATATGGCCTAATCATAGCTAATAAAGAAACAAAAAGTACATTGGTCAATCCTCGTACGAACATAGCTAGGGGTAGATCCCCTAGGCCCCGTAGAGGTTTACAATATGGGAGATGGCCGCCGGAGAGCTGGAATCCAACTAAAACTTGCATGTGGCCATGCCATGTGTACACAAGTGTGGAAGATGGTCCATATATTCAATGGCTAGATCTCGGGTGTCACCGTCTTCAATTCAAGCGCATGCGATAACACTTATTGGAGAAGTGCTGGACGTGTCGCTAGGAAACTCCCGCGAGAGGTCCAACAAAGGGCAACCGGTGGAACATTGGGACTAACCTTGTTTTTCTATGTAGATACGTCCTAAACATGCCTAAACAAACAAAAAAGTACATTGGTGGAACCTCGTACGGAGATAGCTAGGGGGTAGATCCCTCGGGGTCACCGAGACTAGGGGTTCGATGACAGACGACCTCCGGAGCGCCGGAATCCCGTGTGAAGGTCGAATGATGGACTTTTCTATTTCCTTTGGATTTATTTTGTCCATAGAAACATGGCAAACCAAGGTTGATCCCAAGTTTCCACCGGTTCCCCATCCGAAGAGACATAGTGGGAGTTTCCTCCCGCACCTACAGGAAATTTCTACATGTTATCGCATGGGTGTGAACAGGCTCACCCCGGATGGTATAAACTATCTATCTAGGCCTTCCGTCACACTTGTGAACATATGATATGGACACACACACAAGTTTTCTAGGCATTTCGGTGCTCCGGTGTCCCTTTCCTAGAGATACCCTATTCCGGGGGCCCCATAGATCTATAGCACTAGGGTCGACCGATGGACTTCTGTCTTTCCTTTGGATTGCTTTGTCCATAGAAACATCGTAAACCAAAGGTTGATCCCAAGATCCTTATTTTCCATGATAAAACCTTTCTCGTGAGAAACTTCGAGGTACAATTGATCAATTGTTGTCAACTCCATCCTTTTTAGATACTCCTTGTGAAAAATACAAAGCTGCGCCGATTTGCAGGAACTCTGACTGATTTCAATTGGGGGTGATTCAAGTTTTGCTCCTGTTTTTTCTAAAAATTATTTTGGAGACGTGAAACTTTTTTAAATTATAATAATAATGGGCAAAAGTGACCTAGGAGAGCCCACCAGCCCTGTTTGGTTGACAACGAGGGGAGGGACCCTGGCCTTTTCCCCACCTTCCCTGGGCCAGACAAGCGACAGGGCAGGGCCAGACTCGGTAGGTCAGGGCCAAAACCCTCTCCCACAACAGGGCAGCGGCGGTGCTAGGAGCGATGGCCCGCGCCTCTTCCTCTGGCGACCAACACCGCTCCACCGGTCGTCCTCCCATTGCCTCTCTCCTCCCTGTCCTCTCACCTCTCTAGTGGTTCTCGTTCTCCTGCCCCAAGATCTTCTCTGCCTCGACTTCCTGTCCTCTCCGGTGATGATAGCCCGGTGGTTGGCGCTCATCTTCCTTTCCTTCGATGAAGGTTAGCCCCATACTCCGTCTCCCCCACCTTGTTTTTCTTCTCGATTTCATGCCTTATATGTCCCCGTGCTGATTACTTGTTGCTCTAGATATTGCAGCCCTATCGACCAGAGTTCATATCTTGCAGCACGGCCCGGCGGTTGTGGCGACCCTGGATTTTCACCCGAGATTACCAATTATGCAAACCACCACGATCCCATGATCAGTGTATCGTGGAGCATAACCGACATGATATCAAAGTACACATATCCATTACAGTACGATACAATAAGTCTTACAGTAATAGTCTTACAACTTGCCTTCATGGGCACAAATAGATAGCAGCAGCGGTACTAAATAACACGGAGTACCCGAGTCAAGTCATAGCCCAATAGGTGCCCGACTCGGAGAAACGCCCTAGTTCGCAAATTCATCCTCGTACCCTACGTTGTCCTCGTCATCCTGCTCATAGTCTGACCAAGTTGATAGCCAGGGAACATTGCCAGTGAGTACTTTGAATGTACTCGCAAACCACCTTACAAATAAGTACAAAGAGTATGCAATATGGTTGTGGATAGGATGGCTCCAAAGAGGCTAATTGAAAAAAATCTCTTAGAAATATATATTCCACTCTACCACTTGTTGTTTGCCCAAAACATTTTGACGGTAAAAATAGTTTGTAAAACTTGAAGATACTAGGCTGGGATCAACCCTGTTGTCCACTTCCACTGGGGTCATCCCATGACCACAACTTCAACTAGGTCCGACCATCCCATGGCCCATCCTCCTTACCCTTCGACCATCCCATGGTCGAATCTCTTTTACAAAACCTTTTTATATACCAAAACCCGCACCGCTACGCAGCAACCTTTCCAACCATCCATGACCGCGGACACGGCTATTCGAATAGATTCACGCTCTGTAGAGGTTGTACACTTTACCCACAAGATCCGATATATCCGCCGCGAATTGCCGCTGATCGTCATACCTTAGTATGCGGGTTTCGGATAACCGGACAAGACCGTCAGGATAATCACCTCTTAACACCAGCACCTACCCTATGGGTGTTATTTCCCACGAAACCGGGACGTCGGGCGAGGACCCACCGGAGCGCATTTTCCACTCCTCGAGAGTGTGCACTTTCAATGAGGGGCCCATAGTAACGCGTGGAGGCCTGCCGACCCTTCGTTCCTTCTCCAGGTCCCACCTTTATCGGAGAAGGCCCACTCTCCAGGGATCCCCGATCCCCTATAGTAGTTGCGAGGCGCCGGCATCAGAGATAACCACTTTCGGGTCAAGCCCCTTCCCATATAGGAGTAGTGTGGTTGCACGGGGTAGTTGTTCGGGTAAAACTACATAGAACCAGGTGCGTTTTTGAAAAACAGTTTTTTCTCCATCTTCGATTTGTGGTGCCTCCACCAATGGCATGAATACCGAAACATTTTAAAAGACTCCTCGACAAGTCCCACTTGCCTAGGTTTTCTATCAAAAACTTTTTATAAAACCATCCCTGCCTTCGGGTTCCCAACCTAGAATTTTGTTGGGCTAAATCAGGGTCTCCAAGGGGTTGTGGTATATTATACCACCTGAGCTACTAGGATAAAAGTAGGAGGTCCAAGGGGGAGTACTTAGGCAGTACCATAGGCATAAGTTCAGTGGAGCCAAACTAATACCATAATAATATAGCGAGTAAAACCAATGCAATAGTAATATAAGTAAAACAGAGTGCATGGAAATAAAGATAGGACAAGTCTCATGAACTTGTAGGTAGCTTGCTTTGGTTGGCAGCTTGTTCCTAGTCCTCTTCTTCAAAATCCTCCCAATTACCTTCCTCAAATTCGTCCTCATTCGTATCTATCGCCGAAAAAGGGAAAGTATAAGAAACCACTATACCAACCATCACCCAAGGCACAAACAATAAAATCAGTACAGAACAATTGCACAAATGAACCAATCCAACCACATAGTAGCAGCTACTGACTCTAGCAATCATGGGCCATTGAAAACAATCAAAAAGGTTTCATCAAACTTAGATGGTGATATTTGTGGTTAAGACTAGATTAGCCCTTAAGCAGTTATTTTGACCAATACAAGTTGGTGAAAGTTGTCCACAAAATACATATCTGAGTAGCTACAGAGAAAACCAAGCTAACCCCACTGGTTTCACAATTTTACCAAAAAGGGTTGATTTTTAATAATTAAAATACTAGAAACAGAGCAGAAACTTGTACTAAAATCACCAGGGCAAATCTACAGGTCCAAAATTTATGCCCTTCCAGGAAATACTATTATGTGCAGAGGCCTAACTCTGGGAGTTGGTTTCATCCCAAAATTAGCTTCACAACAACCTCTAGAAAATAAACAATAACCCTATGTCCATAACTTTAAAAAATAAGAACAAAGGCCTCATACTTCCAAAAAGGATGATTCCAGTTTTGCACAGGAGGAAAATGCAAGGGCAATGTCTGGGTCTTGGTTTCACAATTTTATGAGCTCTAAAAGTGAAACTATGCATTTATTACTCTAAACAGACACTATTTACCATATAAATTCTCAGTAAAGATATAGACAAGCTTTGGACTAGCTACCAAGGACATGCACTAAGGAATTACCAGGGCTACTCTACAAAATTGGAATCAAGCCAGAATACTACACAAATTTTATTTAGTGGAATTAAAGCTACAGAACAAGTTTCTGGGAATTAAAATGTCCTAAAAAGAAAAGAAAAGGGGCAGTGCAGAGGCTGCGTCGCGGCCCGCTACGGAGCTGGGCCGGCCCGCGTACAGGGTGGCTTGTGTGGGGTGCTGGGGATTTAAATCCCGCAGCAGGGCCTGCATGTCATAGGCACAGCGAGGCGAAGGGGTATCTGGCGATGCTGGCCATTGGATTAAAATCCAGATCGACGGCCCACAGCGCGTCTTCTTCCCGGATCGAGAACTCCGGTGAGCTAACCCTAGCTGGCACTGGCGGGACTCGGGGTGGCTCACCTTGTGGCGGAGAGGGGTCAGCGACGGTGTGGTTCGAAGCGGTCGAAGGAGGGGCGTCGAAAGAGGTACTGCACGGAGGCTCTAGTCGCCTGGATGCGTCGCGACAACAGCGGCGTGGCTCGGGTCCGGCGGCCTTCACGCGCTCCGGCGTGCCTGCCGACAAGAAAATCCAGAGGAGAGGGGGATTAGGGCCGGTTTAGGGAGAGGAGTGCAGTGGGAGGGTTGCATGGAGGGGAGGTAGAGCAAGGAGGGGAGAACCTTCCCGTTTGTCGTCGGCACCGAGGCGGGGTGGAACTACAGAGAGAGAGAGAGAGAGCTAGAGGCTCTGCCTCCGCTCTGGGGTGGTGCTACGGAGCTCTGGGGTGGAAATGAGGAGCGGGAGGAGCGCGTGAGGAGTGGGAGAGCTTTTAAAGGGGCAGGGCCAGACATGGTGCACCGGGTGCACAACGAGGAGGTGGGGGTCGCGCTGGGAGCTAGGGATTGGCCAGGAGGGGTGGTGGTGACGCCGTGCGGGTGTCCTAGGGACGGTCTTACCCCAGGGGGCTGGCTGGGCCTACTAAACAGCGAGAGGGGGCTGCCGGTGCGCGGTGCGGGGAGGTTGTTCGATAGGACAGCACGGAGCGGCAGCGTGCTGTCCGCGCGGCTAGGGCCTGGGGGAGTAGGAGGGGGTAGGGAGCAGTAGGGTGGAGGGGTTCTCCTTTGTCCACTGCGCGGTTTTGCACCGAGAGAGAGAAGAGGGAACAGGACCGAGGATGGTCGGCTGAGGTGGACGCCGGGGGTTGGGGGTGGTTGCGCGCGCGAAAGAGAGAGGGGTAAGGGTGGAGGGAGCACCTGGGGATAGGAGCTGTCCGTGGTGGGGCCAGATGGGATAGGAGAGAGGGACGGGGTTGCTAGTTTTCGAGGTAGGCAAGATCTTGCATGATCTCTCATGTCCCTCCTCTTTGTGGTGTGTCCGAGCATGCGTGCGGGCTGGGGATGGTGCATAGTGGGAGTTGGGGTGGTGCAGCAGCGTGCCAAGGCCAGGGAGAGAGTGGCACGAGCAGGGAAGAGGGAGGGGGGTTTTGGGGTGATCTAGATGAGTGTTAGTGAGGTGGCCACTTCGGGGGCTTGCCATTTCGGGTTAGGGCCACAAATGGCGGAGGGAAGGGTTCAGGGTGGTAGATGGTGACTTGATGATCAAGCTTAGGCCATGGTTGATCCTTGGATCGCAGCTAGATGCTCACAAGGGCCAACCAAACTTAGAATAACAATAAGGGTGCCATTCCTTAAGTGATCACTAGAGGGGAAAGCACCTACATGCAAGAGGCTAGGGCTAGAGGTTTACCAAGACTAAGGGGTGGTTCACAGGTACTGGTAGCCTAGTACCACTTGGTACACTTGCATGGTAGGGAAGGTGAAGGATTTGCTCAAACCATGGCTCCAAAGTTGAAGGAAAAATTAGTTTTCCAAGACTCGGCCAATTTAGGGGTGGGTGAACCCTTGGTGGTTAAACAAGCATGTAGACTAACAAACAAGATTACCAAAACAACACAAGTGATCAAACAATTCTAAATAAGCTAGGCATATAAGATCATAAGTAGAAAAGTTTTACTTCCCCCTACTTTCTAGCTTCCCAACCCTCAACAAACATGGATGTAGAAAAATGGGATGTTACAGACCTTCCCCCCTTAAAAGAATCTCGTCCCGAGATTCGCTGGTTTTGCTGATAGGAGATGGGGAAATTCCTTCTGGAGGAAATCCTCTCGTTCCCAGGTGGCTTCATCTTCCGAATGGTTGCTCCACTGTACTTTGTAGAATTTTATGTTCTGATGCTGGGTGAGCCTGTTAGCCTTCTCTAGGATCTTGATGGGCACCTCACGATAGGTTAAATCACGGTTGAGGTTAATGGCTTGATATTCAATTTCCTTGAACGATTCGGGTTTGTTGGGGGTTTGGAGGCACTTTCGAAGTTGGGACACATGGAAGACGTCATGGAACTCTTCCAATTCCTTGGGTAGTTCTAGTTGATATGACACCTGTCCTCATTGGGCGAGGATCTTGAAGGGCCCAATATACCTGGGGCGAGCTTCCCCTTTTCATGAAACCTCTGCATTCCCTTGAGGGGGGAGATGCATAGATAAGCGAAGTCTCCCTTGCTGAAACTCACTTCCCAGCGTTTGTTATCGGCATAGATTTTCTAGCGAGACGGCGCAGCTCTCAAGCGATCATGAGCTAGCTGTACTTGCTCTTCTGCTGCCTTGATCACATCCGGGCCGAAGATTTGGCTCTCTCCGGTCTCGGTCTAGTTCAAAGGGGTTCTACACTTCCTTCGTAGAGGAACTGAAAGGGTGCCATCTTCAGACTGGCTTGGTAACTGTTATTGTAGGAGAATTCCGCGAATGGCAGTCAGTCCTCCCACTTAGCTCCGTAGGCTAGAACGTAGGAACGGAGCATATCGTCCAGGACTTGGTTGACTCTCCCTGTCTGTCCTCTGGTCTGGGGGTGATAGGCGGTGCTAAAGGATAGAGTGGTGCCTAAGGCCTCATGTAACTTGCCCCGAAAATGGGAGGTGAATTGTGGTCCTCTATCCGAAATGATTTCTTTAGGGACACCATGGAGACTGATGATACGGGAGATATACAATTCCACTAGCTGTTGGCTGTTGTAGCTAGTCTTCACGAGGAGGAAATGAGCCACTTTGGATAGGTAGTCCACGATGACCGAGATGGAATCGTGACCCCTGATGGACTTGGGTAATCTAGTAATGAAGTCCATCCCGACTTTCTCCCATTTCATCTCGGGAATCTTCAGGGGTTGTAGCAATCTAGCAGGTCGTTGGTGCTCAGCTTTGACTCTCTGGCATATATCGCACTTAGCTACGAACAACGCGATTTCGCGCTTCATTCCATGCCACCAGAATTTTTCCTTTAGGTCCCGAGACATCTTGGTGCTACTGGGGTGGATGGAGTAGAGGATCTCATGGGCTTCCTTCATAATCAACTTCTTCAGGTCATGCTTGCTGGGTACGCAGATGGGCCCTTTGTACCATAATACGCCCGTGTCATCAACTTTAAATCCAGGGACAGTTTCTCCCTCCATCCTTCTCTTAATGCCTTCGATACTTTTGTGACCTTTCTGTGCTTCTTTGATTTGGTCTAATAGGGTTGGTTTTAGCTCGAGATGCGCTAGGAATCGATGGCTGACTATCTCAAGTCCTAGCCTTTCCAATTCTTGGCTTAGTTCTAGTTGTTCTTTTACGACCATAGCATTCAGGGAACAGGGTTCCCGACTAAGGGCGCCATCTACAACATTACCCTTGCCCGGGTGATAGTGAATGCGAAGATCATAGTCCTTGATTAGCTCAATCCATCGTCGCTGCCTCATGTTCAACTCTTTTTGGGTAAAGATTTATTTCAAACTCTTGTGATCTGTGTAGATCTCGTAGCGATTCCCCATCAAGTAGTGGCACCAGGTCTTAAGTGCATGAACCACGGCTGCGAGTTCCAGGTCATGGGTGGGGTAGTTCATCTCATGTGGCTTTAGCTGTCTAGAGAGATAGGCGATTACCTTGCCTTCCTGCATAAGCACACTCCCAAGTCCTCACTTGGACGTGTCGCAGTAAACTTCAAAGTTTTTGGTGATATCTGGCATGGTCAGGACAGGGGCAGACACTAGTCTCTTCTTGAGTTCCTAAAAACTCGCTTCACACTTCTCGGTCCACTCGAACTTCTTATCCTTCTTCAGTAGTTGCATCATTAGCCTCGCGATACTTGAGAAACCTTCCACAAATTTACGGTAGTAACCGGCTAAACCCAGAAAGCTTCGGATTTCCGAGGGGTTTGTGGGGGCTTTCCATTCTATGACCGACTTAATTTTGGTGGGGTCGACTGAAATTCCTCCTACAGACAGGATGTGGCCGAGGAATCCAACTTCCTTTAACCAAAATTCGCACTTGCTGAACTTAGCATACAGTTGATGCTCCCTGAGGGTTCCCAGTACAACTCTCAGGTGCTGCTCATGCTGGGCTTCATTCTTGGAGTATACGAGGATGTCATCGATGAACACTACGACGAACTTGTCTAGGTAGGGCATGAATACCTTATTCATGAGGTTCATGAAATAGGCAGGGGCGTTGGTTAAGCCGAAAGACATAACTGTGTATTCATAGAGACCATACCGGCTAGTAAAGGCGGTCTTGGGAATATCGGACTATCAGATCTTGAGTTGGTGGTATCCGGTGCAGAGATCTATTTTGGAGAAGATTTGGGCTCCATTTAACTGGTCAAACAGATCTTCGATCTTAGGGAAGGGATACTTTTTTTTGATTGTGACTTTGTTGAGCTTCTGATAGTCAGTCACTAGCCGAGTGGTTCCATATCTTTTATCCACAAAGATAACGGGTGATCCCCAAGGGGAGGCACTTGGCTGTATGTGACCCTTGCATTCCAGGTCGTCCAACTGTTTCTTCAACTCGACCAGTTCTTCGGGGTTCATACGGTAAGGCCTCTGAGCTATGGGGGCTGTTCCAGGGACTAGTTCTATGATGAACTCGATATCCCTGTCAGGGGGCATACCCGGCAACTCTTCCGGGAACACATCCAGATATTCACAGACTACGGGGACTTGATCTAGAGTAGGTCCAGCTATACTCTTTTGGCAATAGATTCGAGATGAGGGCACAATTGCCTTATACTCGACTTGTATTCCATCGCTACTTGTCAGGGATATGGACTTTCTGACACAATCTATGATTCCATGGTACTTGGTCATCCAATCCATTCCTAGGATCACGTCTAGACCTTGGGTTCCCAAAACTATTAGGTCAGCCGTGAAGGTTTTACCATGGATAACTATGGGGATATCTCGGTAGATGGATTGGGTTTTGGCCGTTGAACTGGGTATTTGTACTAGCATGAGTCTGCTCAGCTGGCTAGGTTCCATCCCACTTCTTTCCACAAACGTCTCCGTAACAAAAGAATGCGAGGCCCCGGAGTCAAACAGTACTGTAGTAGGGATGGAGTTGGCAAGGAACGCACCCAGAATAATGTCGGGGGACTCCTGGGATTCCTCAGCAGTGATGTGGTTCAGATGTACTCTGGCCGCATTGGCAGGCTTCTTGGGGGCGGCGCCCTTAGCTGGGGCTCCCTTGGCGTGACCTTGATTCAGGCAGGCTGCATTAGGACGAGGTGCGTTATCCTTCTTCCTTTCGGGGCATTCATGGGAGAAGTGCCCCACTTGACCACAGGTGAAGCATCCAGTAGTATTGGGGCGGGCATTGGTGTTGACAGGACCTCTTGGGGCGGGTCTTGGGTTCCCGCCTCCAGGGTGAGGGTTGTTGTAGTTACGATTGGGGTTGTTGGGGCGCAGAGCATAGGACGGAGTCCTCTACGGTGGGGTGCAGGCCTTGAGGGTGGCATGCTTCATGACCTCTGTCCACTGGGTCCTCCCTATTGCATCATTCGGCGCTTGCGATTCTCAATTACTCCCTTGCGCTTGTTCTCTACCAGTATGGCGGCATCGATAAGGCATCTAGTTCCTCGAATCCCTGGGCTACCAGGTGGCACTGCAGTTCAATTTGGAGTCCATTCATGAAGGTATCCACCTTCTTCTCTTCAGTGTTGGTGTCATCCGGCGCGTACCGGGCCAGATCAGTGTACTTCTCTAGGTATTGAAGGACGGACATTCCTCCTTGCTTCAGATCATGGAATTGATCCCTCATCATCTTGATTAGACCAAGTGGGATATGACGCTTGCGGAACATTTTATTGAAGTCTTCCCAGGTGATGGCTTGTCCTGCGGGCATAATCTCCTTGACACTGATCCACACTGTCCTAGCATGCCCCGCGAGAAAATGAGTGGCCAAGGTGACTCTCTCATTCTCTCCTACACGGGTAACCTCCAGGTTATTCTCAATGGCGCGGAGCCAGTCATCTACGTCAAGGGGATTGGTGCATTTGGTGAACACAGGTGGGTTGGTGTTCTGAAAGTCTCTAAGTTTGGATCTCTGCTCTTCGCCCTCAGGGTCGGGGGCATTTCCAGCCGCGGCTTGCACCAGCTGCTGGAGTGCGGCAATGTTGGCTTGGCGTTCCTCATTGGCGGCTTGGCGGTCTTGCATGAACATGTGCAGGAGCTGCGTCATGGTTGGTGGTGGAGGGGGTTCGCTTGGGCGCACCATCCTGAAGGTGCATGATGTGGAGGGGTTACCAATGGGGCGGTTTGCAGCACAAACAATAAGGTAGGGGAGGAATTAACTAATCAAACAAGCACTCATAAGAAGAACGGGTTCTTAGGGGCTAATCATTCATAGAGATAACCACAAAATAACCAAGTTCATGTGTCACATCCCAACGCTAGACGATACTACTAGTTGAACCATACAAGAAAGCAGAAAGTAGACAAATATCCACTCAAAAAGGGGGACACGGCGATATTCTCACTTGCTCTCATAGACTAATCGTGAAACCTACTCTGAGTCGTGGCGTGCAGCGGTGTCTTCCTCAATGATGACCTCAGCATCATCCTCCGACTCGAAAATGCGCTCTTCGGGATCCTATTCTTCCTCACCCATCTGATCATCATCCTCAGGTTCACTCTGTGGCTCCATGTCAAAATCCTCGTTGTAGGCGGCATCATTGTTAGTCTCATTCAACAGGTCATCGTTGTCCTTGTTGAGCTAGGTGCATTCCTCCTCCAATGCTTCTATCCGAGCCTCCATGGTCACTAGGAGTTCCTTCTGCTCCTTAGTGGTCTTCATGAGACGCTTGTTCCTTGCCACAACTGCCTTCTTGTTCAGCTTGGTCGGAGCGTGCTCCAATTTCTCGATCCTCAAGTCCTCAACGAGGGTGAGGTACTCCACGGTCTTGTTGTCCAGGCGAGTGTGTACATCATCCAAAGATTCCTGGGTCTTCTTGAGGAGATACTCCATGTTTTGGATATGTTCCCCAAAGTCATAGTGCTGCGGGGTCACGGCGGCGTAACCTCGAGTGTGGCGTCTCCCAAAATGGTAGAACTTGGTTCCCTCAAGCTGCTCACGGTGATGATAGACGAGGCGTGCTAGGGCCTCTTGAGCCACACGAATCACACCATTGCCCCAATCCTTCTCTAGCACCTCTACCTTCAGCTCCTCTAAGAAGGGAGGTACTACACCACCTCTCATGGTGCAGACAACCAACCAGTTCTTATCTCCTTCAACCATCCTAGGAATGAAAGCACCTTGGATCTCTGGTGTGGGACGGCCCACATGCTTGGCCAAGTCTCTCAGCTCAGCCTCAAACAACTAAAGTTGCAAGTCCAGTCCGACTTAACGATACATGTTGAACACCACTGCCATCTACAAAATTTTAGTTAAGTTTAAGTTAGTGAATAGTGTGCAAAATTTTAGATATGCAGAAATGTAATTTAATGCAAGTTGTTTTTGAAATAGAGGGGAGGAGGCATAAGCAATATTTTTGCAAATATCAAACTCCTTCCTTTATAAAGAAAATAGTTTTTGGGGTCCGGGTATAACGTCCAAGCTAACTAGGGGCTCCTAAGGTCAAGATGGCTCTGATACCAAGTCTGTGGCGACCCCGGATTTTCACCCGAGATTACCAATTATGCAAACCACCACGATCCCATGATCAGTGTATCGTGGAGCATAACTGACATGATATCAAAGTACACACATCCATTACAGTATGATACAATAAGTCTTACATTAATAGTCTTACAACCTTGCCTCCATGGGCACAAATAGATAATAGCAGCTGTACTAAATAACGCGGAGGACCCGAGTCAAGTCATAACCCAATAGGTGCCCGACTCGGAGAAACGCCCTAGTTCGCGAAGTCGTCCTCGTACCCTCCATTGTCCTCGTCATCCTGCTCATAGTCTGACCAAGTTGATAGCCAGGGAACATTGCCAGTGAGTAATTTGAATGTACTCGCAAACCACCTTACAAATAAGTACAAAGAGTATGCAATATGGTTGTGGATAGGATGGCTCCAAAGAGGCTAATTGAAAAAAATCTCTTAGAAATATATATTCCACTCTACCACTTGTTGTTTGCCCAAAACATTTTGACGGTAAAAATAGTTTGTAAAACTTGAAGATACTAGGCTGGGATCAACCCTGTTGTCCACTTCCACTGGGGTCATCCCATGACCACAACTTCAACTAGGTCCGACCATCCCATGGCCCATCCTCCTTACCCTTCGACCATCCCATGGCCGAATCTCTTTTACAAAACCTTTTTATAAACCAAAACCCGCACCGCTACACAGCAACCTTTCCAACCGTCCATGACCGCGGACACGGCTATTCGAATAGATTCATGCTCTGCAGAGGTTGTACACTTTACCCACAAGATCCGATACATCCGCCGTGAATTGTCGCGGATCGTCATACCTTAGTATGCGGGTTTCAGATAACCGGACAGGGCCGTCAGGATAATAACCTCTTAACACCAGCACCTACCCTATGGGTGTTATTCCCCTCAAAACCGGGACGTCGGGTGAGGACCAACCGGAGCGACTTTTCCACTCCTCGAGAGTGTGCACTTTCAATGAGGGGCCCATAGTAACGCGTGGAGGCCTGCCGACCCTTCGTTCCTTCTCCAGGTCCCACCTTTATCAGAGAAGGCCCACCCTCTAGGTATCCCCGATCCCCTGTAGTAGTTGCGAGGCACTGGTATCAGAGATAACCACTTTCGGGCCAAGCCCCTTCCCATATAGGAGTAGTGTGGTTGCACGGGGTAGTTGTTCGGGCAAAACTACATAGAACCAGGTGCGTTTTCGAAAAATAGTTTTTTCCTCCATCTTCGATTTGTGGTGCCTCCACCAATGGCATGAATACCGAAACATTTTAAAATACTCCTCAACAAGTCCCACTTGCCTAGGTTTTCTGTCAAAAACTTTTTATAAAACCATCCCTGCCTTCGGGTTCCCAACCTAGAATTTTTGTTGGGCTAAATCAGGGTCTCCAAGGGGTTGTGTTATATTATACCACCTGAGCTACTAGGATAAAAGTAGGAGGTCCAAGGGGGAGTACTTAGGCAGTACCATAGGCATAAATTTGGTGGAGGCAAACTAATACCATAATAATATAGTGAGTAAAACCAATGCAATAGTAATATAAGTAAAACAGAGTGCATGGAAATAAAGATAGGACAAGTCTCATGAACTTGTAGGTGGCTTGCCTTGGTTGGCAGCTTGTTCCTGGTCCTCTTCTTCAAAATCCTCCAAATTACCTTCCTCAAATTCATCCTCGTTCGTATCTATCGTTGAAAAAGGGAAAGTATAAGCAAACCAATATACCAAGCATCACCCAAGGCACAAACAATAAAATCAGTACAGAACAATTGCACAACTGAACCAATCTAACCAAATAGTAGCAGCTACTGACTCTAGCAATCCTAGGCCATTGAAAACAAACAAAAAGTAAATGGTGATTTTTGTGGTTAAGACTAGATTAGCCCTTAAGCAGTTATTTCGACCAATACAAGTTGGTGAAAGTTGGCCACAAAATACATATCTGAGTAGCTACAGAGAAAACCAAGCTAACCCCACTGGTTTCACAATTTTACCAAAAAGGGTTGATTTTTAATAAATAAAATACTAGAAACAGAGCAGAAACTTGTACTAAAATCACTAGGGAAAATCTACAGGGCCAAAATTTATGCCCTTCCAGGAAATACTAGTATGTGCAGAGGCCTAACTCTGGGAGTTGGTTTCATCCCAAAATTAGCTTCACAACAACCCCTGGAAAATAAACAAGAACCCTCTATCCATAACTTGTAAAAATAAGAACAGAGGCCTCATACTTACAAAAAGGATGATTCCAGTTTTGCACAGGAGGAAAATGCAAGGGCAATGTCTGGGACTTGGTTTCACATTTTTCTGAGCTCTAAAAGTGAGACTATGCATTTATTAATCTAAAAGACACTATTTACCACAGAAATTCTCAGTAAGGATTCAAACAAGCTTTGGACTAGCTACCAAGGACATGCACTAGGGAATTACCAGGGCTACTCTATAAAATTGGAATCAAGCCATAATACTACAATGATTTTATTTAGTGGAATTAAAGCTACAAAACAAGTTTCTGGGAATTAAAATGTCCTAAAAAGAAAAGAAAAGGGGCAGTGCAGTGGCTGGGTCGCGGCCCGCTATGGAGCTGGGCCGGCCCGCGTACACAGTGGCTTGTGTGGGGTGCTGGGGATTTAAATCCCGCAGCAGGGCCCGCATGTCATAGGCATAGCGAGGCGAAGGGGTATCTGGCGGTGCTGGCCGTTGGATTAAAATCCAGATCGACGGCCCGCAGCGCATCTTCTTCCCCGATCAAGAACTCCGACGAGCTAACCCTAGCTGGCACGGGCGGGGCTCGGGTGGCTCACCTAGGGGCGGAGAGGGGTCGGCGACGATGTGGTTCGAAGCGGCCGAAGGAGGGGCGTCGAAAGAGGTACTACACAGCGGCTTCGGTCATCTAGATGCAGCGGCGTGGCTCGGGTCCGTTGGTCTTCACGCAGCTCCGGCGTGCCTGCCGACAAGAAAAGCCAGAGGAGAGGAGGATTAGGGCCGGTTTAGCGAGAGGAGTGAAGTGCGAGGGTTACATGGAGGGGAGGTAGAGCAGGGAAGGGAGAACCTTCCTCTTCGTCGTCGGCACCGAGGCGGGGTGCAACTGCAGAGAGAGGGGGAGAGAGCTAGAGGCTCTGCCTCCGCTCTAGGGTGGTGCTGGGGAGCTCTGGGGTGGAAATGAGGAGCGGGAGGAGCACGTGAGGGGTGGGAGAGCGTTTAAAGGGGCATGGCCAGACGTGGTGCACCGGGTGCACGGCGAGGAGGTGGGGTTCACACTGGGAGCTAGGGATTGGCTAGGAGGGGTGGTGGCGATGCCGTGGGGGTGGCCTAGGGACGGTCTTACCCCAGGGGGCTAGCTGGGCCTACTAGACAGTGAGAGGGGGCTGTCGGTGCACGGTGCAGGGAGGCTGTTCAACGGGACAACACGGAGCGACAGCGTGTTGTCCGTGCGTCTAGGGCCTGGGGGAGTAGGAGGGGGTAGGGAGCAGTAGGGTGGAGGGGTTCTCCTATGTACACTGCACGGTTTTGCACCGAGAGAGAGAGAAGAGGGAACGGGACCGAGGGTGGTCGGCTGAGGTGGACGCCGAGGGTTGGGGGTGGCTGCGCGCGCGGAAGAGAGAGGGGTAAGGGTGGAGGGAGCGCCTGGGGAGAGGAGCTATCCGTGGTGGGTCCAAATAAGACAGGAGAGAGGGAGGGGGTTGCTAGTTTTCGACGTGGGAAAGATCTTGCATGATCTCTCGTGTCCCTCCTCTTTGTATTGTGTTCGAGCGTGCGTGCGGGCTGAGGGTGGTGCACGGTGGGAGTTGGGGTGGTGCAGCAGCGTGCCAAGGCCAGGGAGGGAGAGAGAGTGGAACGAGCCGGGAAGAGGGAGGGGGTTTTGGGGTGATCTAGATGAGTGTTAGTGAGGTGGCCACTTTGGGGGCTTGCCATTTCGGGTTAGGGCCACAAATGGCGGAGGGAAGGGTTTAGGGTGGTAGATGGTGACTTGGTGATCAAGCTTAGGCCATGGTTGATCCTTGGAACGCAGCCAGATGCTCACAAGGGCCAACCAAAAATAAGGGTGCCATTCCTTAAGTGATCATTAGAGGGGAAAGCACCTACATGCAAGAGGCTAGGGCTAGGGGTTTACCAACACTAAGGGGTGGTTCATAGGTACTGGTAGCCTAGTACCACTTGGTACACTTGCATGGTAGGGAAGGTGAAGGATTTGCTCAAACCATGGCTCCAAAGTTGAAGGAAAAATTAATTATCCAAGACTCAGCCAATTTAGGGGTGGGTGAACCCTTGGTGGTCAAACAAGCATGTAGACTAACAAACAAGATTACCAAAACAACACAAGTGATCAAACAATTCTAAATAAGCTAGGCATATAAGCACATAAGTAGAAAAGTTTTACTTCCCCCTACTTTCTATCTTCCCAACCCTCAACAAACATGGATGTAGAAAAATAGGATGTTACAGCGGTTCTCGCTCATCTGCCTTCTCCTTCGATGAAGGTTAGCCCCCTATTTTCTCCTTCACCATGGGCGGGCACAGGTCCGGCAGTTAGGTCAAAGTCTGGCTTGCAGGTTAGTAGTACATGTATGTACTTGTATGGTCCACTTTGGAGTGTCAGAATCTCTGAAAAGGTTGAATGGGTTGGGTATACAATTAGCAACTAGTCGACGAGTAAGCTGGTGTCCAGGCCACGCGCGAGCGATCTATCCGTAGATGGTGTGGTGTCCATTGGTGGTTCATACATTTACAATTGGCAACTAGTCGATGGGTAAATTGGGTCTCCAAGGCCCGATCTATCTGTAGATTTGACAAAGTTGCTACTCCCTCTACTTTATATATATATGTCCATTTGCATTTAATAGTAGGATAGTTGCAAATAGAGTAGGAGTAATACTGTGGTTTCCCCTACAAAACCTGATCCATATAGAAACATGGTTTTTATTTAAAGGAGGACTGAACTCTGCTATTTTTTCAGTTGTTTCTCCCTGCCATTTGTTAGCTTTGCGTTTAGTTGTTCAGTTGTTTAAAAATCTTTTGAGTTAATATAAGCTAGTGACCTCTGCTCCCCATTGTCGTTCTCTTCTCCTAGTCACCAGATCAGTCTACCATCGATGGAGGCTACGGCGGCGCTGAAGTTGAATGTGGCAGGGCGGCAGAACAAGAGAGGAATATGGAGCACCGGTGCTACCTGCAGTCACCGTTGAAAGAGGCGCAGGATATTGAGGATGCCGCCACTGCGCTGTTGAATTTGGTACAGGCGTCACTAGCAGAGTTGAACTCACCTCGTTGTTACAGGGATTTGCTCCCGATGGGTGTGATGTGCAGGCGCAGAGGGGGCGAACTGGTGCTTATGTGGGATGCCGAGTTCAGGTTCAAGGGGCTGCTTGAGGTGCTGGCTTCGAACATGGCATCGTCTAGGGCTCGCACGACAGCAACTGGATCATCGTCACATGAGATGTCTCATGTGATCAAAATCACCAAATATGCTAGAGAGTGTCCTTCACTATTGAGTATGTTAGTAAGGTGGAGCTGAGCCAGTTGATGCTGAAAGCTGCAGAACACCCGCACCCTGCTTGGTGTACTTGTGGGATGAATCGATAGAAGATGAAGTGAATTTTAGGGATAATGGTTCTATGTTAGCAACCTTTTGGTGCAAGTTAGCAACATTTTGGTGCAAGTGTAGTAGTTGTTTAGTGTAGTGTAGTGTAGTTGTATAGTGTAGCTATGTAGTGTAGCAAAGTTGTAGAAATATTTTGGCATAACATGGGAATGAAGAAGAAAAAGATGGGTGATGACCCACAAGTATAGGGGGTGTATCGCAGTATTTTCGATAAGTAAGAGTGTCGGACCCAACGAGGAGCAGAAGGTGTTGACGAGTGGCTTGGATCAGGAATTCCCTATAAATACTAAGCAAACAGATTTTTAGGGGTTTTTGATAATGCAGATAAATAAAGTGCGAGTAAATAAAATACAATAATAATATATGCAGCAAGTGGCCCAATCCTTTCTTTAGCAAAGGACAAGCCGGTTGTATTACTTAAGATGACCAAATGTTCTCGAGGACACATGGGGATATCGTCAAGTGCTTTCGCTTCATATAGTTGATTAATCTTCTTTAGTTTGACAAGTGAACCTGTGCTAATGTACTGACCTTCCTAGGACTAATACATACTTGTGATTCAACCCCTTGCAAGAATCCTCAAGTACAAGAAAGTAATTAAGATAAAAACCTAACCACAGCTTTAAACTCTAAGATCCTACACTCCCTTATGCAAAGGTTTACTAATGGGGGGTCAGGTTTCTGTCACTCTGGCTACCCCTACGATTAGTAGCCAAATACACAATGAATTCCCCTAGGCCCATAAAGGTGAAGTGTCATGTAGTCGACGTTCACATGACACCACTAGAAGAATAACACCACAACTTAAATAACAAACTATTGAATCTTTCTCAACACAATTCCACTACTAACAACATGACTTCTCCCATGTCCTCAAGAACTAAACGAACTACTCACAAGACATCATTTGGATAAAGATCAGAGATGAAATAATGATAAGTAACAATCTGAACATAACAATAATTCAACGGTTCCACTCAATAGCATCAACTACAACAAGTAATCAACACAGAGAAAGTTTCCCCTATGAACTATGCAAGATTGAACCCAATTGTTACAGTGGTATGAAGTGGTGATGATGGTGTTGGTGGAGATAATGATGATGATGATCCCGATGAAGTCCAGCTTGATGATGGTTTTGATGGCGACGATCTCCCCTCTCCGGGAAGGAATTTTCCTGGCAGATTTCTACCTGCTGGAGAGCTCTTTCTCTCTCTGCAGTTTTCTGCCCCGCAAATACGGCGAAATCTTTATGTGGTTGCTCCCTGAGTCTTAGGGTTTCGTGGGGATAATATACGCCAAAGGGGAGAGCCAGAGGTGGGCCAGGGTGGCCACACCACCTGGTGGCGTGGCCTAGGGTAGACCACGCCAGGGGGTGGTGTGGGTTTCTCGTGGCCCATCTCTTCTCCCCCTTCTGGCAACCTTCGTCTTTTTGGAAAAATAGGATTTTCCATATATTTTCTAGAATTTTCTGATCTTCGTGAATTTCTCCTCCAAACAACACTTTTTCCATCAGAATCCTGACTTTAGCGGTCCATCCTCCAAAAGTCATCAACCATGCAAAAACATAAGAAATAACATAAGTATCGTCTCTTAATATGAAATATATCAATGAATAACAGTAAATTATGATATAGAATAGTGATGCAAAATGGACGTATCAACTGCCCCCAAGCTTAGACTTTGCTTGTCCCCTAGCGAAAACTGAGCTTAGTAAACATTACTTCAGGTTTATGGAGTGAAGAGTTGATAAAAGAATACAGACAAGAAGCATCACATTCATCAATACACAAATCATAATAGAAGAAAACTCACTATTATATAACTTAACTTGTAATAAGTAAAGGAAACACAATAAATATACATAAAGTAAATCATAATTGGTAATGGAAAACTTTGCTCTTCGTCAAAGAATAGTTATCAATTTACAGGAGTTCAAACATAAAGGGGTTTTCAATGATCGCTTTCAAAGTAATATTCACTAAGATAAGAGAAGTGTGGAAAACAAGGAACATAAGAAACATGATTGAATAAATCATCATATGAATTAATGAAACACAACAACTCAAAATACTTGCTGAGATAGAAGGGAATAGGTTTACTGACTCAACTAAAAAGTAAAAGATAGGCCCTTCGCAGAGGAAAGCAGGGATTTCAAGTTTCATAAAGAGCTTCCAAAAATTATGGTACTTATTAGATTTCATCTCTCATTTCTCCTATCATAAGCATCTTTAGGTGATTAAGGTTAAAGTGATCAAATATGAGGATATGCTTGACAAGTTAGAAGCTAAAAATCTCATGCCCCTTACTTACGAGTACCGTTCCTCATGCTACTCAAGTTTAGTCATAGGTAAGTTCTTATCATTGTAAGTACATGTGTATCATAGATAACCGCCAACGGGGTACCCCTTGCCCGATGATACGGAAGAATCCCCATATCAAAATGACAAGGAAAGCAGACAATGAGCATCTTAGCATCCTTTTATTTCCTATTTGCATCGGTATCTCTTTTTTTTCTTTTTTCTTTCTCTCTTTCTTTTTTCCTATTTGCATAGGTTTTCTTATATAAGGGATGCTTCATAGATTGCTCACTATGGTTAAGCTGCAGGTTTCCACCATAATTACGCATGGCTTAGACCAGCCGCCCATGCATTTCTCTAACACATATACGAACTCCATGAGCTTTACAAGATCCCCTTTCATTTCACACCACTGGGATCCATTAGCAAAAGAACATGATATCAACTAAATAAAGTGCAATGTTGAAAGCGTTCCCCTTGGTAACATGGTTCTGCTAATTCACAACTTACAAAGCACAAGCATATACGCAACATAGATGGGCACAATGGTTCAAGTTTATTAAGTGCAAGAAAAGTAAAGTGTGCCATCAAGTTCGTGAGAGCTTTAATCACTAATTTTCACATAACAAGTTTAATTCAGAAGGTAGATAAAAACATGAATTTACTTGTAATAGCAATAGTGCTAATAGGTAGGTATGGTGGACACAAATGGCAAAGGTTTTGGTTTAAGGATTGGATGCACGAGGAGCATTCCCTCTCAGTACAGGTTTTTGGCTAGCAAGGCTGGGTAGCAAGCATAAGAGTTGAAGGAAACAAACAAACATACAAGTGATAAAAACAAACATGCAATCTTCCTTGGAAGCACAAAAGATCTTAACTAGAGAATACTAATCTGATGAGCAAATCAAGAAAGATGATGAAATTATATTTCTTAAGAGTACTTTTATCTTTTTCATTCAATTCTCAAAATAGTGTTGCTACTGACCGAGCCAGATTTTCCAAAACCAACTAAATTTACTTAATGATCCCAAAGTGATACCAATACTAACAACAAGATCAATCATATAAAATAAATTGAAAACTAAAATAAAATATGCAAAAGAGTAAATGATAGAACTTCTCATTAATAATCCATAACGGCAAGTCAGACCAAGGGATACATAGATAACTAATGAGAGTGGGGACACTTCCATAATGCAAACCATCCTATACGATAACTTCTCTATTCATGATATGACTCTACTAAAAAGGAAAAAGATAAAAGATATTGATGTGATACCGCGGCACTCCCCAAGCTTGGAACAAACCAAGGGGATGCCAAATCCTGATGACGAATTACACCTTTGGTGGTGGTGGTGTTATCTCGATTGGAGTGAGAAAATATTCTAGGATCTTATGAATCCTGTTATTCTCTTCTTGTAGTATCTCCACCTTTCTCCTCAGGACTCGGTACTTATCGCAAAACTCATTAGTGGCCCGTAGAGCTTCCACTGCTGCAGGGCAGGGACCGAGGTTTAGAATTGGAGGTATTATCCCTTGTCCTTTCATGCCTGTCGACATGCCCTTTACTTCCTCCTTGATGCTCCGATCCATATCTTCGTGCCTAGCTGTGATATTTTCTTCTTCCACCCATCCTACGAAAGTCCTCTGCTCAAGGTCGCGATGGAGCTCACGCCGGTGTCACAGCTCATAGTCCTCTAAAAACGAACCCTGGAACAACATCTGTACAGAATAGATCAAAATGAAAACACGACGAGAACACGATATATGAACCTCGGGGGATCTGGGGGATTATATATTATGATTTTTTACAACAAAAGGAAGGTACTAGGAGAAAACTGGTCGGAGACGGGCTCTGTGGTGGCCATAACCCCTGGTGGCGCGGCCAGGTGGGCCCGCGCCATGAGGTGGTGTGAGCCACCCGGGTTCCATTTACGTCCCTTTTTCGACTCATTGCTTCCCATGCTAGATAAAAACTTCAAGAATATAAATTGACATATTTTTCGTGGACCTTTTCTTACCAGAATTGTTACCTATTCGAAAATGGACTCTCTAGGTCTCTGAGCTTGACATTTAGTAAATTCTTCAGGAGTCAGTGCTTGAATAACATCAATATCTTCATCTTCTTAAACATATTGTTTGAGTCATTTAACCATTCACCATCTTATTACACCATTTTCTCCAGTAACCTAGAAATTTCTTTCACACAATTCTCATTAGCAACATTAGTGCATGCGAGGTAATAAACCTTTTAAGTTCAATTTCAACTGAAATCCATCAAATAATAAGCTACTGAAACAACTCCTCTCGAAATCCCAAAAGGAAATAAAAAAGGAAATCAATTTAAGAGGCAAATGCAAGAGTGGCAATAATCTATCAAAACATACCAGGAGGTAAAGATCAATTTTTTTGAAAATCTTCTGTTGCTCAAATCAAAAAGTGCAAAACTAACGAAAGTTAAATAATAACCTGGGTCATGCACACAAACAATTACAGAGTAGTACGATGTTCGAGGATCTTTCACGATTTTTTATAGTGAAGCACAAAAATCTACTTTGGGACAGCAACTTCCACAAATTTTACTTCTCTCTCATTAGAGGTTGATCTTGACACAAAAACTAAACGAAAAGGATAAGGAGAGGTTATTGCAGAAGCAATAACTTCCAAGACTCAAATAAACAAAAACAAACTGAAAGCAAAAGTATATTGGGTTGTCTCCCAAAAAGCTCATTCTTTATAGCCATTAAGATGGGCATGATAATTTCAATGATGCTCACATAAGAATATGAATTCAAGTAAAAGAGAGCATCAAGAAGCAAAAATACACATGTTTAAGTATAACCCACTTCCTATGCAAGGGAATTTTGTAAGAAAATAAATTGTTGAAACCAGAGGCTGCTAGCATAGGAAGGCAAAACAAATGTAACATAAAGACTTTCAGCATAAAGCAAGGAAACTTAATATTATTGAGATGCATAAGAACAACCTTCCCTCTCTCATAATAAATTTCAGTATCATGCATAAATTTAACGATATAACTATCACATGAACCATTGTAGCAATGATCACTTATTCTAACAGAAAACACAGGGATATTAGCTCTCATAGCACTACTTTGTGAAACAATATTAGAAGTATCCTTACAGAGGATAGTGTGCCCATCTTCTACATATTTAGTGACAAAGTCTTTCACATTTTCTATTACAGGTTCATCATCCACTTGTTCATCAGGTTCAACAACTTTATTTGTACTTTCATTAACCATAATAGCTATCATACAATGTTCCTTTATCTTAACTGGGAAAGGCATTTTCTCAATGTAAGGTTCAGGTAAAACATGATTAGCTGTATAAACTTCAGTATTTCTTGTAGGAACACAATTAGCAATATCTTTATATGGCTCATGATACTTATTCCATTTCCTTTTAAGAATTTGAATATAGGAAGCAAAAGCTTTAAACTAACTTGCAATAGCTTGAGAGTCTAGACCATAAGCATTACTAATATTACGAAAGTCATCAGTTCCCATAAAAGATTTAATGCATTCATAATCATAATTTATACCTGACTTTCTTCCTTTATCATTCTCCCATGCTCTGGCATTGTCTTGAATACGGTCTAGAAGATCCCATTTAGCTTCTTCTTCCATGCATGTAAATGATCCAACACAAGAAGCATCCAATAGATCCTTATCATGAAGAGAAAGTCTTGCATAAAAGTTATTGATAATAATATTGTTGGGGAGCTCATGAATAGGATATTTGAGCATTAGTAACTTCAGTCCCCCCTATGCTTGAGCTATACTCTCTCCATCAAGAGGCCAAAAGTTGTATATTTGATTCCGATCTTTGTGAATCTCACAAGGAGGATAAAATTTGGAATAAAAGAGAGGTACTACTTCCTCCCATTCAAGAGCTTGATCATTCTTCAACAGCTTGTACCATTTTTCATCTCTTCCTTTAAGTGATAATGAGAATAACTTCTCCTTGACATGATATGTTGTAATACCTGCACAATTGAACAGCCATCATAATTCATGTATAAAGAGCAAATGATCACCGGGATGGTCAATTCCATCTCCAAAATAGTAGTTATCCATAACACGATCAACAATTCTTGTAGGTATTTTAAAAGTATGAATTTCAGTAGGTGGTGGTTGATCTACTACCTTAGCAGTTTTAGTAGCATTACAAAATAAGAAACTATGTGAATTATCCATATTGAAATAAAGTAACTAACAGAAATACACAATACTCACAGTAGAAGTTTCCTTTACTAGTTCCACTCTCCAATAGCGCTTCACTCCCCGGCAACAGCGCTAGAAAATAGTCTTAATGACCCACAAGTATAGGGGTGTATCGCAGTATTTTCGATAAGTAAGAGTGTCGAACCCAACGAGGAGCATAAGGTGTTGACGAGTGTCTCGGATCAGGAATTCCCTGAAAATACTTAGCAAACTGATTTTAGGGGTTTTTGATAATGCAGATAAATAAAGTGCTAGTAAATAAAAGACAATAATAATAGATGCAGCAAGTGGCCCAATCCTTTCTTTAGCAAAGGAGAATCCGGTTGTATTACTTAAGATGACCAAATGTTCTCGAGGACACATGGGGATATCGTCAAGTGCTTTCTATTCATATAGTTGATTAATCTTCTTTAGTTTGATAAGTGTTGTGTGGGTGAACCTGTACTAATGTACTAACCTTCCTAGGACTAATACATACTTGTGATTAAACCCCTCGCAAGCATCCGCAAGTACAAGAAAGTAATTAAGATAAAAACCTAACCACAACTTTAAAATCTGAGATCCTACACTCCCTTGTGCAATGGTTTCCTAACGGGGGTTCCGGTTTCTATAACTCCGGCAACCCCTACGATTAGTAGACAAATACACAGTGCATTCCCCTAGGCCCATAAAGGTGAAGTGTCATGTAGTCGACATTCACATGACACCACTAGAAGAATAACACCACAACTTAAATAACAAACTATTGAATCTTTCTCAACACAATTCCACTGCTAACAACATGACTTCTCCCATGTCCTCAAGAACTAAACGAACTACTCACAAGACATCATATGGATCAAGATCAGATATGAAATAATGATTATTAACAATCTAAACATAACAATAATTCAACGGTTCCACTCAATAGCATCAACTATAACAAGTAATCAACACCGGGAAAGTTTCCCCTAAGAACTATGCAAGATTCAACCCAATTGTTACAACGGTATGAAGTGGTGATGATGGTGCTGGTGGAGATGATGATGGAGATGATGATGATGATCCCGATGAAGTCCAGCTTGATGATGGTGTTGATGGCGATGATCTCCCCTCTCTAGGAAGGAATTTCCCTGGCAGATTTCTGCCTGCCGGAGAGCTCTTTCTCTCGCTGCAGTTTTCTACCCCGCAGAGGCGGCGGAATCTTTTTGTGGTCGTTACTCGAGTCTTAGGGTTTCGTGGTGATAATATACGCCAAAGGGGAGAACCAGAGGTGGGCTAGGGTGGCCACACTACCTAGTGGCGCGACCTAGGGTAGCCCGCGCCAGGGGGTGGTGTGGGCCCTCCGTGGCCCATCTCTGCTCCCCCTTCTGGCATCCTTCGTCTTCTGGAAAAATAGGATTTTCCGTATATTTTCTAGAATTTTCTGATCTTTGCAAATTTCGCCTCCAAACAACACCTTTTACATCAGAATCCTCCAAAAGTCATCAACCATGCAAAAACAGATGAAATAACATAAGTATCATCTCTTAATATGAAATATATCAATGAATAACAATAAATTATGATATAGAATAGTGATGCAAAATGGACATATCAATGGGCATGAAGAAGAAGAACTTGGTATGTACTAGTGAGCCTAGCTATGTAATCCTTACAACCTTTTGGTGTGAATATATGGGAAATGTTATGTTAGCTGAACCATGCTATGTTTCTTGAATTTCTGTTCTCTGTACATAGCAGTTGCATGATGTTTGTGCACTAAAAGTTGACAGCAGTAACATGTTTGCATATCAATCCCACTTAATTTAATACATCAAAAGTTCATATGTTTGCACTACTTTCACACATACTACTAGCAGTAACAAGTTTGTCCGCTTTTCATATATAGATGTACACCATGGATGTCAAGATTGTCCTTGATCAAAATGCACAAAATGTCAAAGTCATCGACATTAGTTCAGATGATGAAGCTGCTGCTTACGAAGCTGCTTCCTGTGAAGCTGCTTCTATGCGGCGCGTTCTCCGTGAAGCTGTGGCTGCTAGGAAGCACGCTGCTCATGAAGCTGCTGCTGCCAGCAAGCGTGCTGCTGCTAAGTGGCGTATTGCTACCCGTGAAGCTAGAGCTGTTGCCATTCGAGGTAATCTTCTATGTATATGTTGCTGCTAAGTTGTCTCTTCTATGTATATGCTGCTACTATGTTTGTCTCTTCTATGTATATGCTGCTACTAAGTTTATCTCTTCTAAGCATGACATTTTTCTTACATGTAGGCCCAAAAATAAAGGGAAGGAGACTCACCTTTGATGAATACTATGTGTTTGGGAACCATGTGGCATTGGACGGTTCACAAGTTGAGTTTCTGAAGGAGGTAGCTCGTGAGAGGCCAACAAGACACATCTATGTTTGCACTATTCAGGGTGCTCACATAGCTGGTAGAGAGCAAAAATGGTATGCATTTTTGTCAATTAGTGGTTTATTGGTTGCTTTCATGCCCTCCATTTCTGTGAATTAATGTTGTTTTTGTTGCTTTTATGCAGTACTTTGCAAGGAAGTACAACTATTCCTTCATCAAGAAATACATGGACTTGCCAACGCACATCAAGGTTCTTTGGAACGGGAGAGACATTGGTACAGTGAAAGTTATATTTGGCAAAGGAAGCAATGTAGGTGTCCAGATAACCTCCAACTGGAAGAAGGTGATGATGAAGACCAAGATGAAATACGGTGAAGTCTTCCTATTCTGGTTCCGTGCATGCTCGGAGAAGGGTCTCAAGCTGATCCTTAAAAGGGTTGAGTAGCTATGTTCCATGTTGGAATTCCTATAATATGCTAGTCGGACATAGTGAACTTAGGTCAAGTTGTGTCTGGTTACTTTTGATGTCCAGTATCAAGTGGAGAAGTGGTCCAGGTTGTTAACTTAGTTCTAGGTTTCTTTTGGTGCTGTATGTATATATGTGCTATTGTTCGAGGATATATTGTAAGATCTCACCATAATAAGGTAAGATCCCTGTGATTGCAGTGCTAGTCCCTGGATCAAAAATGCTAGCACCCACAGTTTAAGATGAAGTACACAGAAACAAAGATCATTATTACATCGCATATCCAGGAATATAATGGTTCTTACAACTCACTTAGCCCAAGGCTAAGGTACTTAAAGTTCACATTACATAGCATAATAATAATAGAGTCTTTAGTCTTCATGTGCCACAGGCAAGCATGTCGAGTGTAGACCCGCAACCCTACTCATCATCAGAGTATCCTGCAACATAATAAGTTACAGCCACAAGGGTCAATACATTTGGAATTGTATTGGCAAGTGATACCATAGATACTTAGTATAATCCAACAACTACATGAATATATGGCTAAGTGGGGTTTTGGCTAGCTTTGCTAAAATTAGTTTGACTTATAGTTTTGAAGAAGTTTTTCATTCCAGCTATAAGGTACCAATGATAGACATCACTGAACCTCTACCCATGTTCACCCACAAGTTTTAACTTAGAGAAATTTGGATGAGGAGATTATTGAACTACTTCACTGTCTTGAGGATCAGAAGTTGTCCATAACCGGGGACACGGCTAAGTACTTAGTTTTTTTACCCTCTCGAGAGGTGGTGCACTTTCCCCACAAGAGTCGACATGCATCGAGACGAGACTTTTCAGAAGCAATCCCTCAGACCACCACGGACGCGTTCCATCCTATCATCATTACCACCCTCTGTCCGTCTGGCTGAGTTCTCGCAACATAGTCGGTCAAGGCAGAGCCCATATGCCATGTGGCTGCACTGGAAGCTTCATGACAAGAATTTCTCCAATCTCTTTGTTCCTGGGTGGCCATCCACAAGTGTGATACACCAGCTGACCATAGACATGGCCCCTGAGTAACCACTCAACATAATCCAAGCAAGCCCCATTCCACCCAGGCGTTTCATTAACATTAGTTGTTTTCTTAGTTAAACAAAAATAATATCTTTCCATGCTATCTTATGTGTATATTCTACCCACGAATTCTAATAGCATAGCTAAGCATTCTAGCATACAAAGTCTTTAACTATGGAATACTACCAAGATATACACTATAGGGTAGCATAGCACAGTAAGGTAACATATGAATAATTCTATCATGCTAAGATCTAACAAAATAACACTAGTGCAATAGTGAAAAATAATAGGACATGAGATGAAATATCACTTGCCTTGGTAGCTAGGGGAATAGGTACAATCCTCACAGCAACAAACTTCACAATCCACACAATCTACACAAGATTAATACAACAACAATATTTCAATCAATAAAACATTACAAAAACATGAATGCATGCAAAATGCAATGACATGAACATCATTCTATAATTTACAGAGTCTACAGTACAGAGGATAAAATACCTCATCTAAATACATAAGAAATACCCCAAAATAATTTATAGAACAATTTTCGTGAGCAAAATACTCCTAAAAAGGTTCTGCCTATAATTCCAAGTTTACAGAGGCAAAAGTGTGAAACAAGGCCTCCATAATAAAGGTCTTATTTTTCTGAATCCATAGACACCAAATTTGTATTTTTCTGATTTGTGGATCAAAAGTTATGGATTTTCTAAGTTTAATACTAAATCTGTCTATTTTCTAATTAAACAGAAATTGTCTGGCGACGTGGCGCTATCCTATTGGCTGGTACCGGGATCGCTGGGGGCCATCAGATCTTAAGTGACTACGGACGAATCTGATTAGCCCGTACCCTTCGTTTAGCGATCTAATCCTAGCCGCAGATACAAGATCTAATGGTCCTTAGCGACTTGGCCGGAGATGGGCGGCGCCGACCCACTGCGCGCGGCGGCGGAGCGTCGGCCGATGAGGTTCTGGCGATTCTACGAGGGCTAGGAGACCGTGGACACATACCAGAGGTTGAGGAGGTCATGGCGATCTCGATGGAGGTCACTGTGGTGCAGGGGGTGCTCGGGCTTGGCCTGGATCCCTCGCGCGGAGTTGCGCAGACGGTGGAGTTCACGGCTCGGTGTCGGAGACCGTGACCTAGGGCTCGAATCAACCAGAAAAGAGGTCAGCGAGGTGCGCAAGTGTCTTCACGACCTAGTAAAGACCAAAAGGGGGTGGCGGGAAGCCTACCATTACCGGAGAAGGTGACTGACGGTGGCAGCAGAGGGAGTTCGCCGGACTTGGTCCGAGTCGTCGACCTGGAGCAAGAGAAAGCACATAGCCGGGGTTAAAACACGTGCTAGGACATGACGAAACATATGGGACAGAGGGGAGGGCGCCTGGCGGCCTGGGTTCACCGGAATTGCTGCCGGAGTTGCGTCGGACAGTGGCAGTTCGAGCTCGTAATTGGGGAGCCTAGGGGCTCTCCGGGGGAAGTGTGTGAGGGAAAAATGATGGGGAGGGAGAGGGGATTTAGTAGGGGTAATCACCGGGGAGAATTACTACGAGAAATGGTCGGAATCGAATCGTTTCGAAACGGCAGAGGAGGTGGGGCGGTTCGTCACCGGGGGTTGAAGACGATGGGGTGGCGGGGTGACGTGGCGTGGGGTTGGTCTGTCAACGGGAGGGGGTAGAAACAAGGGGGTGAGAAAAGACAGAGAAGGGGAGAGGGAGTCCGGGTGGGCTGCTGGGCCGGATTGGGCCAAAAGGCCAGAAGCTGTCTGTTGTCCCTTTTTTCTTCTCCCTTAATCTTTTTCTTTTTCTAATTCTGTTTTCTCCACAACTTTGGATTTAAGGATTCAAATTGATTCAAACCAATTTGTGAACATTTGTAAAAACTCAAATTAGGTTTTTAGGGTATTATAGAACATATTTATCTTCTATTTTAATCCATAATTACTTGGATTTAATAGGTAATATAGCATTTTCTTTGATTCTATTTTTCAAAATAATTCATATCTTTTTATTCATGGCTCAAAATTGCACCAAATTTTTGGAGGACATTCTAAATGCAATGCAATTACATGCTATTATGATATGAGTGCAATGATGATGATTTTAGATGAAATTTTGGGATGTTACAAATCTAACCCCCTTAAGATGAATCTCGCCCTCGAGATTCGGGTTGGCTAGCAAATAGGTGAGGGTGATCTCTCCGAAGTTCATCCTCTCGCTCCCATGTTGCTTCTGATTCAGTGTGATGGTTCCACTGCACTTTGCAGAATTTGATGGTCTTGGTACGGGTAATTCTTTCTGCGGTCTCTAGAATCTTAATAGGTTTCTCTTCATAAGTGAAATCATTATCTAGCTGAACCTCCTCCAATGGTATAGTGTCTTTCAACGAAGTTTCTTCCATCTCTGGGTGACACTTTTTCAGCTGACTGACATGGAATACGTTATGAACTGCTGACAGAGATTCTGGTAATTCTATCTCATATGCCACTTCTCCTTTGCGGCTCAAAATTTTGAAAGGTCCTACATAGCGTGGTGCTAATTTTCCTTTGATTCCAAATCTCTTCACACCACGAAGTGGTGATACCCTGAGATAAGCTCTATCACCAACCTCATAGGTAACCTCTCTACGTTTTGGATCAGCATAGCTCTTCTGCCGAGATTGAGCTACCTTTAGCCTATCTCTCACCATCTTGACTTTCTCTTCAGCTTCTTGGATTAGGTCTGGCCCGAACAAATTTCTTTCCCCTACTCCATTCCATAGTAATGGTGTAGTACACTTCCTTCTGTAAAGAAATTCAAACGGAGCCATTTCTATGCTTGATTGATAGCTGTTATTGTAGGAAAACTCTGCGTACGGTAGACTTTCATCCCAACTGGATCCATAATCTAACGCACATGCTCTCAGCATATCCTCTAATATTTGATTGGTCCTTTCTGTCTGTCCATAAGTTTGTGGTGGAAATGCAGTGCTGAACTCCAGTCGAGTTCCCAAAGACTCGTGAAGTGGTCGCCAAAAGTGCGAAGTGAATTGAGTTCCTCTGTCGGACACGATACTTTTAGGTACCCCATGCAAACATACAATTCTATTCATGTAAATCTTGGCTAGTTTTGCACTTGTATAAGTGGTTTTCACTGGTATGAAATGGGCCACTTTTGTCAAGCGGTCAACGATAACCCATATGGAATCGTATCCAGATTTAGTCCCGGGTAGTCCGGTGATAAAACCCATACCAATTTTATCCCATTTCCAATCAGGTATTGGCAGTGGTTGTAATAATCCTGCCGGTTTCTGATGTTCCGCCTTTACACGACTGCACACGTCGCACAAGGCAATGTGCTCTGCTATGTCCTTCTTTAAATTGTTCCACCAAAACCTCTCCTTAACATCCAAATACATCTTAGTATTACAAGGATGAATTGAATATGGTGAGTTGTGTGCTTCTTGTAAGATCAACTTCTTAAGTTCAAGATCCTGCGGAACACAGATACGTTTTTCGTACCATAAGATTCCTTGATCATCTACATGGAATCCTTTTGCCTTGCCTTCACTAACCTTACTTTTAATTTCTTCTATTTCTTTGTCCAACTTTTGGGCTTCTTGAATTCTGTCCATTAGTGTGGGTTGCACTTCCAAGGATACAAGGTACCCTTCAGGAACTATTTCAAGTCTCGGCTCTCTAAATTGGGCACATAACTCCTCCGGCAATTCTCCTTTATTGAGGCCATTTACATGAGCCTTGCGGCTTAATGCATCGGCTACGACATTTGCCTTTCCAGGGTGGTATTGCAAACTTAAGTCATAGTCCTTGATAAGTTCTAGCCATCTTCTTTGCCTCATGTTGAGCTCTTTCTGTGTAAAAATATATTTCAAACTCTTGTGATCAGTGAACATCTCACAACGTTTTCCCATAAGATAATGTCTCCATGTTTTTAGTGCATGCACAACTGATGCCAACTCTAGATCATGAGTAGGGTAGTTCACTTCATGATTTTTGAGTTGTCTTGACACATAAGATGCCACTCTACCTTCCTGCATCAACACACCTCCTAATCCTTGGTGAGATGCATCACAGTATACTTGAAAGTCTTTCTCAAGATCTGGCAAACATAACACTGGTGCTGAAACTAGCCTCTTTTTCAATTCCTGAAAGCTGGTTTCGCAAGTTTCTGTCCAATTAAACTTATTCTCCTTCTTCAGCAGATTCGTCATGGGCTTTGCAATCTTAGAGAGATTTTCAATGAACCTTCGATAGTACCCTGCTAGGCCAAGGAAACTACGGATTTCTTTAACGGATTTAGGAGGTTCCCATTCTGTCACAGCTGCCACTTTTGCTGGATCAACAGCTATACCATTACCAGATACTATGTGTCCAAGAAATCCCACTTCATTCAGCCAGAATTCACATTTGCTGAACTTGGCATAAAGTTTATGTTCTCTAAGTTTCTCTAGAATCAGGCGTAGATGTTCTTCATGTTCTTTGCTGCTCTTGGAATATACCAATATATCATCGATGAATACCACTACGAACTTGTCAAGGAATTCCATGAATACCTTATTCATCATGTTCATGAAGTAGGTCGATGCATTAGTCAATCCAAATGGCATCACTGTATATTCATACAACCCGTATCTAGTGGTGAATGCGTTCTTAGGTATGTCATGTTCTCTAATCTTTAGTTGGAAGTATCCTGATCGAAGATGAATTTTTGAGAACACACATGCTCCCTCTAGCTGATCGAAGAGATCATTTATTCTAAGCAGGGGATATTTGTTCTTTATGGTCACTTCACTGAGTGAACGATAATCTATGCATAGCCTTTGACTTCGGTCCTTCTTCTCAACAAACAAGACTGGTGCTCCCCAAGACGACGAGCTTGGTTGAATAAATCCCTTTTTCAACTGTTCTTCCAGCTGTTTCTTGAGTTCTTTTAACTCGTCCACCGACATTTTATAAGGTCTCTTTGCTATAGGCCCCGTTCCTGGTAGCAGGTCTATCAGAAACTCCACGTCCCTATCTGGTGGCATGCCAGGTAATTCCTCGGGGAACACATCTGGATATTCCCTCACTATTGGCACATTATCTAGGCTAACCCCCTTAAGAGAATTAACCTTGCTCCCCTTGGGTTCAAAGTTAGACTTGAACCTGATCCTTTTCTTTTCTGGGGTGGTGAGCATAACAGTTCGCTTGGCACAATCAATCACCCCTTCATAACGGGTCAACCAGTCCATCCCTAATATAACATCTAATCCTTGGGACTCTAGGATTATTAAACTAATCGGGAACTTGTGCTTTCCAATTTCTAGGATGATATGTCGGCACCCTGAATTTACTATCATTTCTCCACCCGGAGAACTTACCTTTATAGGACATCCAATAGTTTCACTGGAGAGTTCGTTTTTGATTACAAATTCTCTTGAAATGAATGAATGCGATGCGCCAGTATCGAAAAGGATAAGTGCAAGAAAGGAATTAATCTTGAACTTACCGATCATGGCATCAGATCCTTCTTGAATTTCCTCCACATTAATGTGATTCACATGACACTTTTGGAATGGGTTTGGCTTAGCCCCATCAGTCTTCTTTTCTGGGCATTCATTAGCATAGTGTCCTATCTTTTTCACTTGAAACATTCCACCTGACCGATGTCTTTCTTCATTGGCTGACTGTGACGGTTCTGACCATTTTGGTTCCCATGGCCATGATTATTGTGATTGTTCCTGAATCCACTTTTGTTATGTCCACGATGATTGTTTCCATCATGGTGGTGGTTGTTGTTACGATGGTTATTATGATTCCCATTCTTGTGGAATCCTGAGCTCCCACTTCCTGCACCATGAGGGCGCTTGTGCGGAGATCCTGATCCAAACTTATCAAAATGATGCTTCCTCTTTGTACCCTCTACTAGCTTCATCTTGTTTTCCAGGATGGTAGCTTTATCACATAAAGATTGATAAGTTGGAACATATGCAACAGATAGTTGCATAGAAATTTCATCATTTAACCCATCTAGGAACTTCTCCTTCCTCTTTGCATCAGTGTCAATGTCATCGTGTGCATAACGTGACAAATTATTGAACTCCTCAATGTATTCAGAAATACTGCGATGGCGTTGCTTGAGGTTATGAAACTCCTTTTTCTTCAATCCCATTATTCCAGCAGAGATGTGAGTGGTGCGAAACCCATCTTCAAACATTGCCCAAGTCACTTCCTCAATAGGGTGGGTAATTTGAAAATTATCCCACCAAGCAGCTGCATGACCTTCCACTAAGTGTGCTGCAAATCTGACCTTTTCGGCATCCGTGCATCCAACCGTGACTAGGTCCTTATTCATAGAGCGTAACCAATCATTTGCTACCATGGGGTCAGAGGTACCTGAGAACTTAGCAGGTCTCAGCCTTAGAAATCTGGTCAGCATATCCAGAGGTGGTGGATTGTTCTGGTTGTTATTGTTATTATTGTTGTTCTGATTCTGGTTCGCCATAAATTGAGTCATCATTTGCATCAATTGGGTCTGTGCAGCCATCATCTGCTGCATTCCATTGTCATTGTCATTGTTATCCTCGTTGTTGCGTCAGGGAGGCATCTGTGGGTTTAGTAAGGGTAAGTAATGATAGATAACCCAAATAAAACAACAATTCAGACAAACAAGCACATGCAAGTTCCAACATCACAACAATAACAAAGTTTGCAAAGATAACATACTAGCATAGTCACCCACAAGTCGGTATGACCTATGCACTCAATATTAATAGAACGATAGGTAGATGGAACAGTATCACTACTCCTCCATGTCGACTTCCTCCTCTACTAGAGCAAGTCCTGCTGATGCGAATCCTGCCTTGTATTCCTCCAAGCTGGTAGTCAGAGCATCGATCTTCGTCTGTAACTCTCTCTTCTGTGTGCGTAGTCTCTCTATCACCTCGTGATCTACTTCCAGCTCAATGTTCTCCAGCTCTAACTCGGTCTCCAGGTCTCTAATCTTCTTGTTCTTCTCCTGAACTCTCTTCTCTTGGCTCTTGAATTTCCTATCTTGGTCTTCAAACTTCTTCTCCATTTCCTTAATTCGATTTTCCTGTTCCTGGAAGGCCTTGTCCTTCTCCTTGAGTTGGACTCGTACTTCATCATTGCTAAGCATCACGTTAGTCCTATCAGTATCAAGGTGTCTAATAAGGCTCTCTAAGTCCTGGAGGTAGTGACGCACAGGTTTGATAGACTACTTAGTGGCCTTGTCCAACACAATAGGCTCTCCATCCTCGTCGCGCCTCCCAAAGAAGTGGAAGTAGTGGCTCTTGATCTCAGAAGAGTGACGTCCACATAGGCATCCCAACAGCTCCTGCATAGCGATGTCGAGGACCCTCTCCATGTCATCATGGAGAACCTTGAAGGTAATCTCCCCAGTTTGGGGCTCTGTCTCACGTCCTGGCTGGGTAACTCTGAATCCCCATAAGTCCTTCCTCTGAAACTTCCTCAGCTGAAGTCCCTGAATAGTGGGGATCGGAAGAGCGAGCACTTGGACTAGCTCCAAGATACGAGTCCCAAAGCGAGTCCCCTTGAAATCCTCGGCCGTGCTGTAGACAAAATTCGGCATCTTTTGCATAGTATGGAGAAAATTAGTAACACAATAGAGAAAGAAAATACAAGTCACAAAATAAGAGGGAATTCAACCAACAAAACATTCCAAGTAGCAATACATTAATTCAACTCAAGCACTCAAGGTTCCAGACATAACTTATTTTTGCCATACCACATAGGTTGGTATGGTCGAAATACTAACGTGATAAAACGCCAAGGGTGGTGGTCCAACTAATATCTCACTCCTTCTTAACCAAGGTGGCAATCTGGGCATCCTTGGCAGCAATCTGCTTGTCTTGGTCGCATAGCTCCAAATCTAGGCCTATGATATCCTTACTTAGGCGTTTCACAGCGGCCTTTGAGTCTTGGGCAAGACGCTTCTCCTCCTTGAGATCCTCCTGAGTATTGAGCATTCTATACTTGAGTCTCTCCCCAAGTTCCTCAATAGCCTTCCATGCAGCATTCCTTGCAGAGTCAAAGAATGACGGGTGCATTTTAGAATTGGTGAACATGCAGAATCCCGTACTCTTGGGATCGTCTTCCTTGTTCTTGTACAAGTGGAGTTGCACCCACCAATACTCTTGTCCTTCATCTATCACAGGAAATCCCTTGTACACGGCTTCACCATTCATCCCCAAGCCGAGCATGAGGTTCTTGAGCACATTGGGAAATTCTGTCTCACACTCCAGGGTCATAGTCATCAGTGGTCCCTTCTTGACAGATTCATTGATGGTGGACATCTACAAAAATAGATGAGAAGGATGATTAGGGAAAGCTTTACAAGATGAAAAGACAAGTGTAAAGTTGAAATATAGAGTTATTTTTCCTAAGGGTTTTCCTTAGTCTAATCCATTCTAGGGTCACGAACCTACAGGCAACACAATGCTCTGATACCATCTATAAGATCTCACCATAATAAGGTAAGATCCCTGTGATTGCAGTGTTAGTCCCTGGATCGAAAATGCTAGCACCCGCAGTTTAAGATGAAGTACACAGAAACAAAGGTCATTATTACATCAAATATCCAGGAATATAATGGTTCTTACAACTCACTTAGCCCAAGGCTAAGGTACTTAAAGTTCACATTACATAGCATAATAATAATAGAGTCTTTAGTCTTCATGTGCCACAGGCAAGCATGTCGAGTGTAGACCCGCAACCCTACTCATCATCAGAGTATCCTGCAACATAATAAGTTACAGCCACAAGGGTCAATACATTTGGAATTGTATTGGCAAGTGATACCATAGATACTTAGAATAATCCAACAACTACATGAATATATGGCTAAGTGGGGTTTTGGCTAGCTTTGCTAAAATTAGTTTGACTTATAGTTTTGAAGAAGTTTTTCATTCTAGCTATAAGGTACCAATGATAGACATCACTGAACCTCTACCCATGTTCACCCACAAGTTTTAACTTAGAGAAATTTGGATGAGGAGATTATTGAACTACTTCACTGTCTTGAGGCTCAGAAGTTGTCCATAACCGGGGACACGGCTAAGTACTTAGTTTTTTACCCTCTCGAGAGGTGGTGCACTTTCTGCACAAGACTCGACATGCATCGAGACGAGACTTTTCAGAAGCAATCCCTCAGACCACCACGGATGCGTTCCATCCTATCATCACTACCACCATCTGTCCGTCTGGCTGAGTTCTCGCAACTTAGTCGATCAAGGCACAGCCCATATGCCATGTGGCTGCACTGGAAGCTTCATGACAAGAATGTCTCCAATCTCTTTGTTCCTGGGTGGCCATCCACAAGTGTGATACACCAGCTGACCATAGACATGGCCCCTAAGTAACCACTCAACATAATCCAAGCAAGCCCCATTCCACCCAGGCGTTTCATTAACATTAGTTGTTTTCTTAGTTAAACAAAAATAATATCTTTCCATGCTATCTTATGTGTATATTCCACCCACGAATTCTAATAGCATAGCTAAGCATTCTAGCATACAAAGTCTTTAACTAGGGAATACTACCAAGATATACACTATAGGGTAGCATAGCATATTATGGTAACATATGGATAATTCTATCATGCTAAGATCTAACAAAATAACACTAGTGCAATAGTGAAAAATAATAGGACATGAGATGAAATATCACTTGCCATGGTAGCTAGGGGAATAAGTACAATCCTCACAGCAACAAACTTCACAATCCACACAATCTACACAAGATTAATACAACAACAATATTTCAATCAATAAAACATTATAAAAACATGAATGCATGCAAAATGCAATTACATGAACATAATTCTATAATTTACAGAGTCTACAGTACAGAGGATAAAATACCTCATCTAAATACATAAGAAATACCCCAAAATAATTTATAGAACAATTTTTGTGAGCAAAATACTCCTAAAAAGGTTCTGCCTATAATTCCAAGTTTACAGAGGCAAAAGTGTGAAACAAGGCCTCCATAATAAAGGTCTTATTTTTTGAATCCATAGACACCAAATTTGTATTTTTCTGATTTGTGGATCAAAAGTTATGGATTTTCTAAGTTTAATACTAAATCTGTCTATTTTCTAATTAAACAGAAATAGTCTGGCGACATGGCGCTATCCTATTGGCTGGTACCGGTTCGGCCGGATCGACCGCTGGGGGCCGTCAGATCTTAAGTGACTACGGACGGATCTGATTAGCCCGTACCCTTTCGTTTAGTGATCTAATCCTAGCCGCAGATACAAGATCTAATGGTCCTTAGCGACTTGGCCGGAGATGGGCGGCGCCGACCCACTGCGCGCGGCGGCGGAGCATCGACCGATGAGGTTCGGGCGATTCTACGAGGGCTGGGAGACCGTGGACACGTACCAGAGGTTGAGGAGGTCGTGGCGATCTCGATGGAGGTCACTGCGATGCGGGGGGTGCTCGGGCTTGGCCTGGATCCCTCCCCGGAGTTGCGCAGACGGTGGAGTTCTCGGCTCGGTGTCGGAGACCGTGACCTGGGGCTCTAATCAACCAGAAAAGAGGTTAGCAAGGTGCGCAAGTGTCTGCACGACCTAGTAAAGACCAAAATGGGGTGGCGGGAACCCTACCTTTACCGGAGAAGGTGACTGACGGTGGCGGCAGAGGGAGTTCGTCGGACTTGGTCCGAGTCGTCGACCTGGAGCAAGAGAAAGCACATAGCCGGGGTTAAAACACGTGCTAGGACATGACAAAACATATGGGACAGAGGGGAGGGCGCCTGGCGGCCTGGGTTCACTGGAATTGTTGCCGGACTTGCGTCGGACAGTGGCGGTTCAGGCTCGTAATTGGGGATCCTAGGGGCTCTCCGGGGGAAGTGTCTGAGGGGAAAATGATGAGGAGGGAGAGGGGATTTAGTAGGGGTAATCACCGGGGAGAATTACTACGAGAAACGGTCGGAATCGAATCGTTTTGAAATGGCAGAGGAGGTGGGGCGGTTCGTCACCGGGGGTTGAAGATGACGGGGTGGCGGGGTGACGTGGCGTGGGGTCGGTCTGTCAGCGGGAGGGGGTAGAAACGAGGGGGTGAGAAAAGATAGAGAAGGGGAGAGGGAGTCCGGGTGGGCTGCTGGGCCGGATTGGGCCAAAAGGCCATAAGATGTCTGCTGTCCCGTTTTTTTTCTCCCTTAATCTTTTTCTTTTTCTAATTCTGTTTTCTCCACAACTTTGGATTTAAGGATTCAAATTGATTCAAACCAATTTGTGAACATTTGTAAAAACTCAAATTAGGTTTTTAGGGTATTACAGAACATATTTATCTTCTATTTTAATCCAAAGTAATTACTTGGATTTAATAGGTAATATAGCATTTTCTTTGATTCTATTTTTCAAAATAATTCATATCTTTTTATTCATGGCTCAAAATTGCACCAAATTTTTGGAGGACATTCTAAATGCAATGCAATTACATGCTATGATGATATGAGTACAATGATGATGATTTTAGATGAAATTTTGGGATGTTACATATATATGCTACTATTCCAGGATATATATGCTACTATTCCAAGATATATATGCTACTCGAACTATCATGTCTAGGTTGCTTTTGCTGTTGCTGGTTCGAGCTATCATGTCCATGTTGCTTTTGCTATTGCTTTTGCTGCTTCGAGTATGTATTATACCAGTAAGCTGTTCGAGCACAAGACTTGTGCTGCTGTCGTGTTAGGAGTACAAGATAAAAGCCAATTTGACAAACTAAAGATCAATTCTGGCACTCCATTACAATTTGACAAAGTAAAGATAGGTTCTAGCACTCCATTCTATCATATTGCTCCATTACAATTTGACATACTAAATATCAAAAGAAAAAAGATCAGTTCTGGCACTCCTCACTTCTTGAAGCAACACACCATTAGCAATACACCAGGACTCCTCACCTTTGGCAGCAGTAGGACTGCAAAACACACTAGCCCTCCTCACTTTTGGTAACACACTAGCACTTCTCACTTCTGGCAGCAATAGTACTGCAAAACATAAGGACACCAACACCATTAGCAACAGGCCCGTAGTTTTCATTGAGCAAGCAAATCAAAAGAAAAAATATAATGGAGGACAAAATTTACCATCCAGATTTAAACTAATCATCATCGTCGTCCTGCCTATTATCTTCACCATCCTCATAGTACTGGTACATTGTGTCATCAACTCCGTTCTCGTTTTCAGGTTCATCATCCACCAGCTTTGTCCTACGTTTCTTCATTCTTTCCACAACCACAACATCAACTAACACTCGTTCATGGTGCCTTTGCGATCTGGTTTCCACATTGGATTCGTTAGCTAGCACCAGAACTTCTGGCGTGTCGTCATCTTGGTATGATAGGCCACCACCACCACAGGGACCCTTTTCCACTTCACTTTACTTCACACTCCACAAATGTCTGTGCTAGAACTTTTGCACAACGCGCCAATGCCCACCGAAAAGGGTGTCTGGCACATAGAAGACCTTTGTTGCTTGAGTTGTTAGAAGAAAAGGATCATTCTTGTACCAGAACCTTGCAGTGTTAATGCTTATAAAGTGTCGATCCTTCCGAACTCGACTCATCTTCTTGCGGCCAAGATCAAACCAATCACAGCGGAACAAGACGACTGAACGATGGATGCCTCCACAGGAATTGTATTGCATCTTAATGATGCTTTTGAGCTGGCCGTAGAAGTCAATGATGGTCGACTCATGGTCTCCCTCCAGGACAATTCCACTATTCTGCGTGTTTCTATTTTTCTCACGGTCAACGGTGTGGTAGCGGACACCATCAACAACACATGCTGAATAGAGTCTCACTCGCGTATCCGGTGCACATGCCAAACAAAATATATCATCACTCACCTCATTCTTCTCGTACAATTTTCCAATCTGCAAAAATAGGAAAAGAGTGAATTCCATCATAGCACTACTCCAAATTCGAAGTACTCACATGATTCTTAAACCATCTAGCAAATCCCTTCGCAAGCCATTTGTCAACATTGATGTGGCTATCTTGACCAATCAGCTCTTCCTTGCACAAACTACAATGCCAACAAAAATATATAGTTAAGTAAATGTACATCAGGGTAAAATGTACCAAGAAAAAAGATATCGAGTGCACAATAGATGACATACTTGTTATACGGTAGAACCTCAGGGCAACTTCTGAGCACATACCAGTGCATATTGTCATAGTCATCACCACTAGCCTTCTAATATTATGACCCTGTAAGGAAGTTGACACCATGGTTGAAAACTGAGACATCAACACTTTGTGAATCGTTCCGCTCTCTATTTATGCCTGGCAGATTAAATCTTGTTTCCACATCATCGAAGTATCACGAGCAAAACGTCAGGCACTCATCAACAACATATGCCTCGGCTATTGACCCCTCAGGCCTAGCCGTGTTTCACATATAACGCTTAAATGTAAGCATCCTTCTTTCGATGGGGTACATCCAACCATATTGTACGGGACCTCTAAGTCTTGCCTCTTTGGGTAAATGTACCTCCAAATGGACCATGATAGTGAGGAAGGCTGTAGGAAAGATCTTTTCGAGTTTGCATAGGATAACCGGAATTTCTATTTCGAGTCTTTCAAGAACAGATAGCTTAAGTGTTTTGTAGCACAACTCTTTGAATACATTCCCCAACTCAGCAACCGCCTCATATATTTCTTTATCCATTATTCCATGTAGTCCAGCAGGTAAAATCCTTTGGAGGAGGATGTGAAAATCATGAGTTTTCAGACCTTGGAGTTTGCATCCATCAGGAGACACATATTTTGCAAGATTAGCGGCATACCCATCTAGAAATCTCACTGCTCTGATAAATTCACAAAATGCACGCTTTTCTTCTTTAGTCATTGTATACCATGCTTGCGGCATCTCAAACGACTCACCACCTTCAACAGGCCGTAGATGCAAATCTTCTCTTATGCCAATATCTTCCAAATCAAGACTCGAGTTAAGTGTATCCTTTGACTTCCCATTAATGTTCATAAATGTCCAAAGAAGAATATCACATATGTTTTTCTCGATGTGCATTACATCGAGATTATGCCTCAACTTGAGATCTACCGAATACGGGAGGTCCCACAGGATACACCTCCGGTCCCAACATTGACCGTCCTCCCGCTTCCTTTTCACATCTTTCACCTTGTCAAGTTGCTGCTCGAGCTTTTCTTTACTGAACTCTTCTGGTGCGTCGTGGTTTTTAGTATTCCCATTGAAATCTCTACTTCTTTGCCAATGATGGTTGCGAGGAAGAAAACATCGGTTCCCTATCTAGCACAACTTGTTCCTTATTCTTTCTGAGCACAGGTTCTTGTCACACCGAACACATGCTTGATAACCAGCTGTGAGCATGCTCGATAGAGTGTGCAGCACCGGAATATCATGGATGCACCATATTACCGCAGCCCGCAAATTAAAATTATCAGGACTGAGGGCATGATAGGTACACACACCCTCCCATAGCTTCATCAGATCTTCATTGAGGGTCTCCATAAAGACATTAAAATCCTTTCCTGGTGAAGATGGACCCGGGATCAACAAAGCCATCATGAAGTTGGAGTGATCCATACATGCCCAAGTTGGAAGGTCGTATGGCACAACAAATACGGGCCACATGCTACATTTCTTGCTCATTCCAAAAGGGTTAAAGCCATCCATGGCAAGGCCAAGTCTTACGTTCCTCGCATCAGCGGCAAAATCTTTATGTTTATGATCAAAGTCTTTCCATGCCTCTTCGTCAGCTGGATGGCTAATCTCATTATCCACAGGTTGTCACTTTAGCTTATGCCATTGTACCTCCTTAGATTGCTTCTTTGAAAAAAACATCCTCTGCAACCTTGGAATAATAGGAAAGTACCTCAACACCTTCTATGGAATCTGCCTCCTCCCATCTGCATCTTTCCACCTAGAGGCATCACATTTTGGGCACTTGTCAAGGTTGGCATATGTCTTCCGAAACAAGACACAGTTGTTTCGGCAGACATGGATTGAATCATAACCAAGCCCCAGTCTACGGATGACACTCAATGCTTCTTCATAATTTTTGGGAATTGAGCTTTTATGGTACTGGATGATCAAGATATGGAGTATTCCGTTGATGGCAATGCTGCTTATCCGGTAGAAGGACTTGACGTGGAGTAACTTCACAATGAAAGCAAATCTGGACATTGTACCACCATCACTAGTTGGACACTTCTCCTCCTCTATAAGCTCGGCATAGATTGTATTCATTCCCCCACCTTGTGGTTCGTATTGGTATAGATCCTTAAACAGATTAGGTATTCTATCATCTTCATCCCCATCCTCCTCCTCCTCCAAAACAACATCCTCTTGCTGATCATCATCTTCTACAAAATAACCACCTTGTTGTGCATAAGGTTCATGTCCAGGTTCATCTCCAGGCTCTGCATGTAAACCCTCTCCATGATGGATCCATCTATCATACATGGATGCCATCCCACGCATCAGCAGATGAGCCTCTACATCATGTAGAGTCTGGTGATCATGGTTATTACAGCTGGGGCATGGGCATAGAACTTGAGCACCCTCGGCAACACTGTTGCGAACAACTGCATGAACTCATCCACTCCCCTTATATGCTCATGAGAAATCCTTCTAACTCCTTTGGTAATCCAGCGTCTATGCATCTACATGCAAAATACCAAAGAATTGTTAGCATGTAGAATTTCTAAGCTTAGAGTAACATCAAACTAAACCAAACTAGGGAGCATGTAAAATTGCTAGAACTAGAGGGGAAAATTCCATAACTAGGACAATTCCATAGCTAGGACAATTCCAATAATTTGACCAAACAATTCCATGGACACAAACTGAAGAATAGACCTAGACCTAGAGGGGAGAGGGGAGAGGGGAGAGGAGAGGGGCACACACCTGGAGGTGCTCGGCCGTGGCCCCTTGATCGGCCCCTTGCTTGGTCACGGCTTCGGCCGCACCGCGGCTGACGGGGAGTCCGACAACAGGGAGTCGCAGAAGGGGCCTCGTGGCGATGGGGATTCATAGAAGGGAGCCGCTTCCTCCTGTCCTGGTAGCAAGAACAAAGCGGAAGGGGCTCCGTCGAGCAGCAACACTGCCAATAGGGAGTCCGGCAGCACCACCGCCCCCGCCCTCGCCAGTCGCCTACACCGACTGCAAAGAGGAAGACCCGATTTTTCTACTAGGTTCCTTGCAGGTCGCTGTGTATACTTAGATACAAATAAAGTCTATTCATATACATAACGATAGCCACAATATCAACAATACGACACTGGTTCGGTGGTAGGGGGCTATCAGAATCATCGCGTGGTCGTGGGTTCGAGTCCCTCGTGCGCTATTTTTTGCCAATTAACTGGGCGTGGGTTCTACCCATAGTATGGCCCTAATTGGGCCACCATCTGGTGTAGCAGGTTTATTCGGCCCAACATGCTAAATGGTCGAGCGGGCTTGGCCAGTCCAGCAAAGCATGCTAAATGGACTGTAGAGAAAATATGTCCCAACATGCTAAATGCACCTGTCCCACCTGTTAGAATAGTCAAAATCATTGGGTCCCACTTGTCTGATGGTTCAAATGACTCCTATATACTGCCATGTAGACGCAATGGCTGACGTGGCGGCCCAGTCATGTCAATACATCCTAGTTAAGGAAGTTATTGTATGGTCATAGATGTTACTACCATTTAAATTAGTCCCACTATGCTAAAAAAAGGTCGTGGACCACTACTGTTTAGGCTATGACCAATTTGTGGTAAGAACATTATGACCTTTATTGCTAAATTGGTCATAAAATTTATGGCTTTGGACCCTCCCAAATGGCCTACGACCATTTCGAACCAAATGGTCACAAACCTATGACCAAAAAAACCATGGTCATTAGGGAAAGGTCACTAGTCAACACATTTCTTGTAGTGTCTCACAACGAGGTACATGATGGAATTCACATCCTTCAATGTACCCACAGATTTTCTGAAAGTGGAATCTATAGGAGGCCATGTTAGCATCAAGTGCATCCCAATTACACGAAACCTATTGTACAACAAGGTCCGAATCACCAAAGCATTGAATCCAACGAATACCAATTTCTTTTGCTACCTTGAGTCCATGCACACGTGCCTCATACTCGGCTACATTGTTTGATGCTGCAAAATGAATCTGCAGGACATATCTCAGCTGATATTTCTTAGGCAAGGTGAGTACTATGTTGATGCCTAAATCGATTTTCATCTTTGACCCGTCAAAATGCATTCTCAAAAATTTGGATTCAGGCAACATTGGATCATATTGCATTTCTTCCCAATCGACGAAAAATTCGGCCAGTGCCTGAGACTTAATAGCATCTCTCCTATCGTAAAGTGGTGCATATGGTGCTAACTCAATGGCCCATTTGGCAACCCGGCCACTCACATCTTTATTGCCTATTATCTCTGATATAGGAGTTTCGCATATTACTCTTATACGATGTTATTGAAAGTAATGTTTGAGCTTTTTGGACGCCATATAGACGCCGTATGTTATTTTCTGATAGTGTGGGTAATTTTTATAGATTCCGAAAGCACTTCACTTAGGTAATATACTGGCCTCTGTACCGATTTACCCTCTTCGTCATGATCCACCACTACCTCGACACTTACGACTTGGTTCGTCGCTTCTATGTAGAGCAACAACGGCTCTTTGGATAGTGGTGAGGCTAACACTAGTGCAGAGCCTAACATCTTTTTAAGCTCGCGAAATGCACTATCTGCTTGAGGTGTCCAAATGAATTTATCAGATTTGTTCATTAGTTGGTATAAAGGCAGTGATTTCTCCCCCAGCCAACTAACAAAGCGACTTAGCGGTGCCAGCAAACCAGTGAACTTCTGGACATTGTTAAGACAATTCGGTAGTTCCATTCACTCAGTGGCACTGATTTTGGTCGGGATAGCATCGATACCTCAGCTTGACACTAGGAAACCAAGTAACTTTCTAGCCAGGACACCGGGGTACATTTTTTGGGTTTAATTTTATTCAGAATCTTCTTAGGTTCGCAAATGTTTGCCTTATATCATCTAAGAGAGTATGACTCGCCTTGGTTTTGATCACCACATCATCAACATATACTTGCACATTTTACCAATCTAGTCATACAAGCATTATTGCGTACACCTTTGATATGTGGCCCCTGCATTGTGTAAACCAAATGGCATAGTGCGATACCAATGAGCCCCATACGGGGTAATAAAGGCTGTCTTTAATTGATCGGCCGGGTTTAATGGTATTTGGTGGAAAACATAATATGTGTCTACAAATGATAATAGTTCACAGCCGGCCGTAGAATCAATAACTTGATCAATTCTAGGCAAAGGAAAAGGGTCCTTTGGACAAGCCTTGTTCAGATTTGTGTAATCGATACACATTCGCCACAACATAATAACGTTTGGGTCATTCTAATTCTTTTCAACTAGAACTGGATTAGATAGCCAATCTGGATGCATAACTTCCATAATAAACCTGGCTACAAGAAGACGAGATATCTAATCACCAATCACTTTTCTCCTATCTCGACGAAGCGGCACACAGGATGCTTCACCTGCCTTGCATTTGGCTTGACATGCACAGAGTGCTCGGCCAGCTCCCTCAGAACACTTTACAGGTCCTATGTGGACCATGTAGAAATATCCCGATTTTCACGGAGGAAGATAATGAGCTTGCTTTCCTATTTGTATGTCAGGCTTGCACCAATTAAGACGATGTGCTCCGGTAACTGCTCATCAACCCGAATCTTCTTCGTGTACATGGTTGCTTGAAAAAATACACTGTCATGCGGGTTACTTAAGGCCGACATAGTAAGCTGAGCCGACTGAGCCAGTGCCACAACATCATGGATCCTCTTCTGCTCTTGGACTATCACCAATGACTCGGCCATAGTAGATCCAGCCGGGGCACATTACATGGAGTGCCTGAAATCAGCTGCCATAGTTATGACCCCATTTGGCCCTAGAAACTCCATCTTCAGATAGCTTATGTGGGTACTAGCCATGAACTTTGATATTTCCCTGTGCAATGTGCACAACATTGGCATAATCTATCCGCCAATCTTGCGGCTTGGTACTGTCGTCATATATCTTTGTTCCTCTTGCCAACTGAAAATTCGGCAACGCTAGTTCCTTTAGAATCCGTGCTCCAAAATATGCTGGACCTGAAGGACCAGGTCCTTCCATCATTTTAGACATATAGATTCTATCCAAATTCAACCTTCCATCATCCGGCTGCAAGTTCCTGTTTTCGAGCTGAGAGCCTAATGGATTCTTCATCATCTGATGATCCAGCCTCGGAAACCCAGCATTGGCCATGGCAGAATAACCATCATTGTATCTGTTCTATGCTAGGTGAGCATTTTGGTGCTTCACAACTAGTCCCTCACTCTTTTGTTATTGAGGGGGCTTCTACATTTGCTGATGTTGCTGCTGCTGCCCCCACCAGCCGAGTGATGTCCTTGGTGGTTCAGGTTATTATGGACGACATTGCCACACCCTACATTTCCCTGAGTCACATTTCCCTGGACGGGATGTCCTTGGCCACCATTTCCACGTCCCGCACTTTCTTGCCCAGCATTTCCCTACACCGCCTTGCCTTTCCTAGAAACATTCGGGTCATAGGCCACTAACTACTTGTTCCTTCTACTAGAGGTCACACTTCCCTCTCTCCTTGTTGGTATGCCAAGTGAAGACGCTGCCCCGCCCGATTTAGCGGGAGCACCCCTAGCCGAATGAACAACGTGGGAGCCACCTACTTTCCCCGGGTTCTCCTCATTCACGATGCGCACTAACTCATTGACTCCATCCTGCTGTATGTGCCGGGTCTCACCGCATAAAGCTGATATCTCGACCCCTGCCGCTCCTAAAGCTCTGAGGTTCTTAGCCGGAGTAATATACTTTGGAACACCTATCGACAAAGGGTTTCTGATGCTACTAACTTGGATCCACATTCCTTGTCTATCTCAGTATTGAGGTTCTCTCCCCTGTCCCTCACACCATCTAAACAAGTTGGACTCGTAGTCAACTTATGAGCCTTGCTATACTCGTGGAGGGTGATGTTCAACTCCTACTGAGTCTTAGCTACCTCTATAGCTCCCTGAAGCACCTTTTGTCAGGTTTCCTCCAGCTCAGCCTGTGCCTGAGCCGGATCTACTATAGGAGCAACTAGGGTAGTTATTTTCTCGATGGCCTATTGGAGGATGTTTTTGGGTCTTTCTAGTGGAGGAAACCTAGGCCTAGAAGCTTTGGGAGTTACCTCCCGTTCATCGACTCGCTCTTTGCCGGCAGCATCTCTCGGTGCTGTCATCATCACCTTTACGCTGCTTGCGGGGCGATCTCTTGGCCGGCCACGAGCCGCACAGAAAGGAGGATCCACAACTATGATGACTCATTACGGGAAGCTACAGGAAACATCGACCATGATGTAGACCTTCTGCACGCCGAAGCTAACAAACTTGTCATTGCACGGGAAGGGGCGGTTGCCGAAGATGTTCACATTATCACTGATGAAGTCTAGCGAGCAGAATCGCTGGACCAAACCAGAGACGACGCGCTCTCCTGATGCGATGAGGTTTCCCGTCTAAATGAACACACCAGCTAGTGCTACTGCTATCCCCAGGGTGGGTGCCAACTGTCATGGTGTTGTCACGGTAGATGCCATGGGATGGCTAAATATGGGTCGGATGGACACTAGTGGAATCCGAGGAGGGATAGTGTGGCGGAAACCGCACATGAACAATACACAAAGATACATGATATACCCAGGTTTGAGGCGCTCCTAGTGAGATAAAACCTCTACTCCTGCATCTAGATCTTATAATATGATCAATGGACAAGTACAATGGGTCCTTGAGTTGTATCGAGAGGAAGAAGACGATAGTGCTTCTTCATTGCTCTCTACTACTTGCTAGTATGAAAATGAACCGCCCCCCTCTCTAGAGTCCCTGGCGCACCTTATAAAGGGGTGGCCATGTTACACTTAGGGATGAAGTGGCCCTGAATATTCCACGAATATGCTCATACGGAAGTCATTGGCTGGGCCCAGATGCTCTTCCCATCGTGGGGTCACCCCTAGATACCCTCGATGGAACTTGATGCACCCATCAACTCAGACCATTGGCGGTTCTGACATTGTCCCCTCTAGGAAACCTGTGACCTGACTTTGCTCCGAGATTTAGGGGCACGCTTGACTTAGCACGGTTATCCCCTCCAAGAATTCCGGGAGAGATAGAGGCGCTGACTCTAAGGCTGGCTCACACCCTTCTGGTGTACGCCAACCCCTGTGTCGCCCTAATGCAAATGACTCAGCCATGAAGGTACATGCATAGAGGAAACAACATATATGTTGGGCCAACATATAAGATATGTCGGTCGGGTCTTGCCGGGTTAACCCAGCTTGGGTATCTCAACCTTTACTCGGCTGCCGCATATAAGTCAACCTATATCTTGGTCAACTTTATCTTTATACCTTGGCTTTACCCTACCTGGAATCTTCCCCCCACTTTCCCGATCTAGTTTTCCACTCTATAAATGTTGCTTGTTACTATAATTTCCCCCACAATATCAATGTGTTTGTTATGATGCCTCAACTTCGATGATACTATCATCCTCAACATATATGTCTTGATTTGGTGAATCTGGTGGTTTAGATATTGCTATTATGCTAAAAATAGATGAGTGATGCTATCATGATATGCTAGGGTATATGTGGATGATTCCTAGGGCTTAGGTCCTTGTTTGTTTCTTGTCTATCTCGACAATGATATAATACAAGAGTTAGATTCCTAGAGCTTTTGCTAGGAAAATGATAAGAATACCTTGAGGTATTGCTTGTAGGCAAACTTGAGTTATCCTCAAACATATATTGTCAACATGAAATTAACCATTTATATGATTCATAGACCAAACTGCCTAGGAAAAATGATTTATTTGCAGGATGGCACTTACTATGGGAGTTTGAATTGATCCATGATCTAGTACTTAGGATGGCTAATTCTATTTGATTAACTATTGTGGTGCCTCCTTCTGGAGTGTGCACAATAGATCTCTAGATAGCATGATAAGCTATCTTTCTTAACTAGCTATGTTGTGTGGTTGTGCTGGTGGGATTTCACTAGTGAGATGCCACTATGATGCCTCCTTTAGGATGGAACATAGTGGTCTCCACTTTTAAATCTGCTAAATTTGTAAAATACGATTATGAAGAATTTATATCATCCAACTTGGATGATTTGGATACACAACCCAAAGTTGTACACTTGGTCAATGATGCAGACGACTAAGGCCAACCTCTACCTCTTTAATAACAACTACTTTTAAATTCTTTTAAAGAAACCCTAGGATGAAAGATGAGGATACCAATAGTATATAATTTCTGAGGGCTTTTCCCCCACTAGATGTGTATGTAGTAAACTCAGAAGAAAAGCTATATGATTTGATCAAAATATCAACCTACTATTGTAGATTATACTGGTGGTTTGCAGATGTAGTGCTTGCTCTTGATCAATTTGATCTCCTGATCCTGGTCTTGCACAACACCTGATCCACCCCCTCCTTAGGTGACCATGTTGTCTTAGTGACCATGGGATTTCTTTGGTGATATATTGGTTAATTTGGTGATATCTAGTGGTGGTTTGTGATAAGGCTTGTTGTTCTTGGTGCTATGAATAGTGTTTAGCAGAGAAGCCTCTGCTGGTACGGCTGTGCTCTTTATATCTTCTCTCCCTATGTCCTGGTGTTGATCACACTTCACGCATGCATGTATGGGTGAGCTGTTTGCTTTCTTGCTGTGACGTTGTGGATCGGATCTAGTAAAATTTCCTTGTTTTTACTCATTCCCTTTTAACATCTACGGTGAAACTTGCCCCTTAATGTGGGGTCCCCTAGATTTATCGTCCGAGAAATCCCTGTTATGCATATATCCATGTTCCCATGATCAGTGATCCGTGGAACATAACCGACAAGTATCATTACAACATCCAGAACTTAAGTAACACTAGACTTACATAGATGTCATTATGGCTACATAATCTTCAGAAGTAGATCTTCATCAAACACAGAGCCCAATCATGCCTTAACCTATAGGCGACTGACTGGGAAGACGTCCTAGCTCGCATAGATGTCACCTTATCCTTCCATCTTCTAGCTTCTAAAATCCTAGCCAAGTAATTAGCCTGGGACAATGCAAGTGAGTACTTTGAATGTACTCGCAAACCACCAAGATAAGTTAAATAAGATAATGCTGTTTGGCTATGGCGAGATAGCTCTATCTAGGGTTGTTTTGATAAGCCTAGATTTCTCTTGTAGATATGGCATCTCTATATCTTTGTTGAAAAAGAGTTTTGAAAGCATGTCTCCATTTTAAAAATATGGATATCTCCATATCCTTGTTGAAAACCTTTTAGAAAATAGTTTTAGAGAAAAACCCCCTTTGAACATTTTTGACCATCCCTGGTCAAACAAAGCCTTAATCTCAGGTACTCTCAGGACCTCCATACTTTCATCCATCTTTACAAGACCACCATTTGGGTACTCCTAGGAATCACCTTTCCAACCTTCCTTGATCATGTACACGGCTATTCGAATAGATTATACTCTACAGAGTTTGTGCTCTTTACCTACAAGAATCAATACATCCACCGGGAAACAACCACGACCCGTTACACATGGTACACGGGGGGTCGGATAATCAAACATAACCTTTCATTTGTCGACCCTAGCAAAGGCACCATTCCCTTTTGGTTTTGTTCTCCCCGGCAACGAGTATGTGGCTCCCGGTGCCATAGTCCTCCCTCCCGTACAAGCGTACACCCAAACGATAGTTTGGGAAATACCTTAATTTGGTGACTCCACTTCCTTCCATACTACCTAAATCATACCATCCGCGGGAGACCCAATTGTTGCACCGGCCCTTGTCAGAGACATCCGCTAACCCCATATCTGTTGACATTTTATAGGGGAAAGCCAGGAATTCAGGGGATTTCTCCCCTATAGCACGTGTAGGGGCTACCAATGCTAAGGAAAACAAACTATGAGCTATGCCCCACCTCCTGGGGTAATGTGGTTGCACGGATAAGTTATTCCTGTAAAGGCATAGAACACCCGTTCTCAACATCATGTTCGTCATTCTCATTCTTCCTCATCACTTTTATTTCTTTAAAACATCCACTTGGAAGCGATGCCTCTTCCCAAGGGTTTTTCCAAAAACATCTTTAGTCATTTGTGGTGGGGTAAATCCCCAAAGTAGTTTGGTTTATCAAATCCGAGGTTTCTAACGAGGTAAGATGCTAACCATCATACTCTCGGTCTAAAGGAATTAATGGTAGGTATACATTATGGTGGTGTCAGATGGAACACCCAGTCATAACTTGGAGGAGCCAAGTTATTGGCGTAGTCTTTAATAAACAAGTCATGCACGTAATAATGTAATTTATAAAGGAGATACAAAATAGGTAGTAAAATGAGTAGGACAAGTATCGGAATTCTGAAATGGTGGCTTTCCTGTGTTTAGCAATATGTCCCTAGGCTTCTTATTAGATAACCAAGAATACCAGTAATAATAATTAGAGACTTCTTTCTTCTCAGCGTCACACAATCGCAGCTATCGCCGTCGTCAAGCATTCATGCAAACAAACAATACCACAATCAATACAAGCATATAATCACCAATGCAATTCAGCAAACAAACCTAAAATATACTACTAACTTCAGTAGGTTTGATTAGTTTTAGTTCCAAAGCAAGTGGGATTTCATTAATTGGACTTGTGGAATGTTCTCTTTATTTATAAGTCCACAACTACCTCAATAAAGGGGCTTTTAACCAAGGCTTGTTCTGGTATGATATCAATGTGCAAAAATGATATCATTAGATAGGATTTAATTAAAATAAGTTCACCAATTTAGCATTTTTATTTATTTAGTAATTGAATTTCAAGTGAAATAAACCCTAGTTTTAGGGGGTAAATCACCTGAAAATATTTGTAAGTCGAAAAATTATTTCCTTGGAAAGTTAAGATGTATTTTGGGTGCTGGTTCACTGAGAGTTGGAATCACTTCAAAATAATTAACATTATGCCCTTAGGAAAAATCCCAAAATCCATTCTAGATAGTTTTTTTATTTGCACTAGGTTTGTTTTAAAGGGACTTTTGAGATGAATCCAAAGGCACACGATAGGTATTTGAACTAACTTTATGTAGGAATTGGAATCACCCTTTTTAGAGTTACAAAAGTTCTGATGTGATCTTATTAGTGAAACAACTATAGATAAAATTGTTTTATTCACAAAAATTCAACCATGGCTTAATAAATATTGGGCTCCTAGGGTTCGTTAGGTATGGTTATGCTGGTGTACAGGGAGTTGTAAATAAGTCAATACACCTTTTTATTTTGCCTAGGGAAATTCCTAAAGACATAAATGAGTGCTTTTTGTTATTTTTTCTACGGGAAAACCACTAGGATTTATTGGGGGAGGCTAGGATGGAACGAAAGGTGCTTGAAATACCTTGATGTAACAACTAGTTTCATGTTATTTGTTTATACTAAACTTCCTGAAAAGATTTATTAGTGTATAAGACACATGTTGGTGTTTAAATTGTTATAATTAAAGTAGCCATTATTTTGGACTACTTCTCGTACTGCAGGTTGAAGGAAACATAGTGGTACATGAGGGATTTTTGATCTGTCGAAAAGCAACTTTTTTCATTTTTAAAATGATTTAATCCTATGAGCTAATTTGCAGATCTGGTAAAAGGAAAAAGGGGTCTATGTAAAAAAAGAGAAAGGGGCCATATCTATAGGTAGTTGGGCCACAGCTGGCAGATCTGGCCCGCCCAGGCGGCGACACACGTGGAAAGGGCGGTTCAAACCACTGGCAAGCGGGGCCCATTAGTCAGAGAGTATGGAGATCGAAGGGGTATACGGTGATTTGGGCCGTGTGATTAGGCGACGATCAATGGCCACCAGGTCGTCTTCCTTATCGCGGTGGTGGGCTGGTGCTAGAACCCTCATGGGTGCAGGGAGGATTAGGAGGGGTCTCACCTTGGGCTCGCCGGCCATAGGGATGCCGCGGGGACGACGCGGTGTAAGACGGCAAGTCCGGCGATGATCGGGACGGGTGGTTTCGTTATCGAGAGGTTACGCGCGTGAGGACGATCGGAAGGTGGCTTCAGAGGTCCACCAGCGACGTCGTTCTGGGTGTTCCTAAGCAGAGAGAGGGGCACAGTTAGAAGCAGGGGATTGAGAGGAGCTCAATGGTGTAGCATGTAGGGAGAGAGGAGTAGCGGGGGGGGGGGCACCCGAGCAGAGCTTTGAAAATGGCCGAGAGCTCATCTCTCCGTTCTTCTAGCCATGTTAGGGTGGAGGGGAGGAGTGGTGATGGGGGTGTCGCTTGAGAGGGAGAGGGAGCAAATGAGGGTAGAGGGAGGTGTTGGGGTGGACCAAAGCCTTATATCCAGAGAGTGGGTGGTCTAGGGTGCATCGATTCCATTGTGGACATGGGGGAAGGGCGGAAGTAGTGACTGGTCAAGAGGGGCGGTGGGAGCACGTGAAGAGGGAGGGGTTGATGTGTGAGAGGCGCTTACCAGGCTACAAGGGACAGGGGACTGAATAGGCCACTCTCTCTTGCCTCGGGCATGGGAAAGAATTAGAGAAAGGGGGGCCTAGGGCTAGCCAGAGCAACTGACAGGTGGGTTACGGGAATGGCTGTGTGTAGGTACACGCCAGATAAGTGGAGGGGAGAGGGTGGCTGCTGTTGTGAGATATGGGAGATACCCATTTATGAAAAGATCTTCTCCTCTCCTTCTTCCAAGCACTAAAGACAAAGAGAAGGGGTGCTAAAATAGTCGTGCTACAGTGCAACATGACTAGTGGTGGTGTAGGGGTGTTGTGGTGGATGATGGTGAGGATTGATGATGATTTGATCAAGTTTAACTCAAAATTTGGTTGGTTTGCAAGATTTGATAATGAGGATGATCACGAAGGAATTTCAGAATTTTGATTTGGGCAAGGTGAGGCAAGGCTACTAGTTGATAGATGTTGTCTAGGAATTATTTGAGATTTATTGAAGGATTTTTAGTCCACTTAGTCACATTTATTTGAATAGTGCTGAAATGGTTTTTAGAAGTTGGTTTGATATTTTTTAGTTGTATAGAGGTGGTTTTTGATGTGAGATGGTAGTAAATACCGTATCACACCTAGGAGAATTTTCCTAGAATTTATGGCGAGGGAAAATTATTTTTTAATCAATTATTTCTTGTTTTTGCCATTTCCAAAAAAGGGCAAAAATAAATAATAAAGCTTTTTAGAAAAAATTATTTTTGAGTTGGGAAGATAGGCTAAGGTGACTAGGCCCCAAGTATGCTATAATTTGTCAAAGTAATTTTGGGGAAAATGAAATTTCTTCAAGAGATGGAGTTTTGATGAAATTATTACTTTTGGTGCCAAAATAACTATGGAGAAAATTGGATAAAGGTGGATGAAGTGAACTTATTGTATCCATCATTAGCAACCTTGTGTTTTTGAAATTAAACTTGATTTTTTGGAAGGAGGCTAGAATAAGAGGATCTAGGGCATTGTTATTTTTATACCATATAAACTTTATGCGTTTGAGGAGCTCAAGGCTTCATTTGGGGCATGATATAGATGGGTAGATAGAACAAGTAATATAGATCACCATGGTACCAAGAGTTGAGCTTTATCATGGTTGAGATAGTCTAGGGGTGATGCCAAAGTTTTTTGAAAATAAGGGTGCCATAACAAAAAACTCACTTAGCTTCTCAAATATAGTTGGTTTGAGAAACATAAGGAACCAATGGAAACACGTGATACATATTTTGAAGGACAAGGTTGATTATATCACAACCATGCCAATGGTTGGCAAAAATAAGGAGATATGAGGGTGTGAGCTTCTGCGAAAGTTGGCATGTTGCTAAGATTGGTAGGAAAAGATGTTTTATTTCCTACAAAACCATCAAGGATGAGTGGGTTAAAGTATGATCTATCTAAGGGAAAGAGTTGCCTTGTTAGTCCTTAAGGTGGGATACAAGATGGTTCAAGTGCATTGCCAAAAATGCACAAGGGTTGGGAATGAATGATACTGAAAGATGGCATCTTGAGAACATTTCCAGACTTAGTCATATTTTGCCAAATTTAGGGTTTCTGACTAGAATATAAGAGGGGATGTTTTGATTGGTTGCAAGTTACCAAAGCATCATCAAGTGGATGATGTTGAAGTGTAGATTGATTAGAACGGATCCATGCTTACATTTGGTCTTCATTGACTTGGAAACTTCTATAAATGATTAGTGCTGAAGGGATCTGATTAAGGGTTTTAGAGGATCACTTATTGGCTATAGATCGGATCCAGCTTTTAACTTTCTTAGGGTTGAAACTCTTGGATTAGATATATGCTAGATGATGATATGCTAGGGTTGCTCATACTACTGCTAATCAAACAAGTCAAGCAGCAGATCAAGGCAACTCATCTTACAACCCAGACAACTCTACTACCATGGCTACCTCCAAGCCTAGGTTAGGGGTAAGGATGGGTATTTTTAAAAGGTTGTATTTTGAAGTAGATGGGAGACTTTTGGTATTTTTACCAAAAGTGGAGTTCAAAAGTTTATGAAAGGTTTTAGAAAAACATAGGGATAAGAATATTTGAAAGTTCTGACTTGAAAACATAAGGAGATTATATCATATAGCTCTCCATAGTTTTGTAGATAAAGGCTACTAAAATATTTGTTCTATGAAAGGCATCTTGTCTCTTGTTTTTGAAATGCCAAAACATTTGAGAGAATGCAAATTAAACAAAGACACTTCTTTTGTTAAATAGTTTTTATCCGGTTGAGGTAAGGAGTACAACTATTATTACACCAGCAGATGCATAAGAACAAATAAGCAAGCAAGCACTGCGTCAACAAGCAAGAAATTTTTTCCCCATATTTTTGTAGTCTGGACAACTAAGCAAGGTTGCAGATATTGGGATGTTACACTTAAGCCATGGATGTTGAACTTATGCATTTATGGTACTAATAATAGATCCTACTATTGGTGAAATTTGCCCCTCTCTTAACATGGTTAATGATGAAATATTAACGATGCATTTCACTACTCATTTCTATTTGCTTTCTTTGTTTTCCTTGCAGGTACAAAATATCATAGGAAAGAAATAAGAAGATTGAAGAATTAGATTAGGAAAATAGTTAGGTCTTTATTTTTGTAATACTTTTGTACATTCTTTTATTTATTTCTGGATTGAATTCCTTTACTTTCTTTGTAATGATTTTGCTGGTAACTTCTATGTTTCTTTGTAAATACATTGTAATATATATATTCAATAAAACATTTCTTTTCTTTATTTGTAATGTTTATCCATGTAATAAACTCTTCATTCATTTATATTCTTGTATATTATAATATGTTGTATAATAAAATAAATATTTCTATTATTTTTATTTGTTTGAGTTACCTTAATTAGTTGAATTTCCTTAAGATGTATACTTATTATATAATGTAATATTACTTCAAATTGAATTACTCATATGTTCTTTTAATAAAGTAACTCTTAATTAACTAAATTATAATTTAAATTCAACTTTATTTTAAAATCCCTTTTGTCTGGAATTGTTGGAAAGGCAAGGTATTATATGTATGTAAAGAATTCCTTTTATTTAATTTACAATAACTCATTTCGTATTTTCATATTGTGTTATTAATAATTCAATCTCAATTATTTAAAAATATTAGATAATTACTTATCAAGCTAATACAAGCTTCAACTAATTCAAGTTTCAGATTCATAATTCAAATACTTTTTTGAATTATTTTTCCCCAAACAATTAGAATAAGCAAAGGTAATGTCAATATATGTCGCACTTGTCCTGATGTTTCGTATCAGAACAAGAGAGTTCTTGATACCCTATCCTCTTTTACTTTTGCACGAAATTTGCCTGGATTTTCTGATGCATGGATGCAATGCACACACTTGTGCACTCTCATTTTCTAACCTAAAACCCTGGGATGTTATAGTCTCTCCCCCTTAAGTAAAATTTGTCCCCAAAGTTCATACTCTCTTACGTTTTGGATTGTGGAACTGGCTTAGGTAGATGATGGTAATTCTCTTCACTTCATGATGATTTTCATGGGAAATAGTTGTGGTATCTATTATCTAGATCTTTTCCTAGAATCCCCTTTATGGACTTGACCATGGTCCTTTGACACTATGATTTTTTTGAATCTAACACTCTGGCTTCGATCAGGTTCTTTTGAGTGTCTTTGGATTAGGACATCTATTTGAGAAGTGTCTGGGTTTTTAGAAAGTCTCACTAGGGTAAGATCTTGGTTTAGACTTTGGCCAACTATAGCCTTGGCTCTAATATTAACCAATTTATGGTATACTTAGTCCTTATGGCTTACTTACTAAGAGTTTTTTGGGCTCATTTAGTTTGAAACACTCATAATTTCCTATTCCAAGCTATAGGTCTGTTTTGGTACTCCATATCCAAACTTAAGAGTAATTAGATTCTTGGTTACCTTTTATTTGGGTTTTCCAAGGTTAAGCTACTTAATCCCCTTTGAGCTTTATCCTAACACAACTATCTTTTATGTCCAAACTAAAGATCTAACTCTTACTATCTTGAGGTATAAACTTCAATTTTCATGCTATCATACTTTCAAGAGTCCAAAAATTGGGTGAATATAATCAACATCATAGTTTAGGATTTGTCCTTGACCTTACTCTAGATATTGAATCTTCATTCTTTTACTTCATTATTTACTCTTCGCCTTAAGGTGTTCTAATACTCTCTAACCTCAGAGATACAACTATTCGATTACTATAGTTTTATATATATACACACTTACACCTCTATAGGTCCTCACAAAGGAACCAGTGGTGTACCCACACAATCTATGGATATCAGAGATGAGTTTTTATAAAATAGTACTTATACCTAAAGTTTGTTTAGTTTTCTTAGAGGTAAGTACCTTACCTAAGAGATCTTAAACAACTAAAACAAGAACTCTTCCAACATTATTTACGTTAGTTCCAATTTTTAGGACATTATCCCTATGACAAACCCGACTTCGCAAAGTGCCATGGAAGATGGTTGCTTTAATTTAATACTTCTTTCATCCGATTTACATGGGCAAAGTTTTATGCTCCTTAGGTCATACAAAGGTGACTTGATCGATTTAACTAGTAAGGTATTAGCTAAGAATTATCCTAGAGTGAGATGCCTGTAGGATATCCTAATCATCTTCAACTCTCGTGCTCCTGGTACTCTCTCTGATATATCCGAGCTTGAGTACCACTTATTGTTGCAACATATCTTCTCCCTATCAACTCAGGATACTTCCATGATCTTAAGTATCACTAACTACATTAAGTCCACTATAAGTAACACCTTCTACAATGAACCTTCGTTCCACATTACTTATATTGCATGCATTTTCTTCACTTAACATCCTTCTTATTACCTACTAACAAGGATTAGGAATTGATCCTTTCTTCTGAGTCGCGTTGATAATCCTTATGCTTTGCTTCGGTCTTCATACAAATTTTCATCTTTTCCCTTTGAACTCGTCACTCCCTTACATGAATTAATTTACTATGTAGGTCTGTAACATCAAGCAATAACTTTATTATGCAACATTCATTTGCACACTAAGTGAAACTTCATGTATGGATCTAGTCAATCAAGAAAATCCAAGAAAAAAATCAAACTTTGGTGCATATAACGCACATTATCGTAAGCCCAAATTATAATAGTTGAGTAAAACATCTCTAGAATTGAAGATTAGATGTGTAGTATATAACACCTCCTATTATAGTTTTATGTTGCTATACATAGCATACATAGATCAAACTACTGTTTGTCTCCACATTTACCCAAACTGCTCAATTGCATCTACATAGTTTTGAGCAAAGTGGTCGCAGCATAGTCTTTGACCAACTTATTACCTCCCTTTTAGGACTACAGATCACCAGTAACCTTCCATCCTCTAGAAATTATCCTCACATAATCTCTCTAAACGACTAACCATAAAAATTTAATACTTGAAACCAAAGATTATCGATCATTAATAACATCTATGTATTTTATCATGGTCCTACACAGTTCCTTTTGTTCTTCTAATTCGAGGTTATTTGCAAAATACTAGTCATAATTACCATTCATCATGGTTTCAGAGCTAGTATCACCATGATGACTCTTCTTATTGATATGCTATTTTGGAGTCCTAGCAAAATTTCAGTCCATCATGCAAGATTCTCAAGTGAATTCCACATGATATACTTATTATTGCACCTATAAGTGCTTTAGTGGTATTCGTTATGGTGTGTATCTTTATCAACTAATGATGAAACTCTACTACCTTACCTAGGTCCTCTTTATAGGACTATACCACTAATACTAGTTCATTAGATATTCTTCACTAGTCATAATCTACTTTGATAGATTAAATTATTTAACATTGCTTAATGGTGTTACTTCTACTTAGAAGGACACCAAAGTGACACCTTATCTAAATAAGGATAGATAAGTACTCCTAAGAAAGATTATCAAAACATCCTACTTAAGTGTGACAAGATTATCCTCAAGTGGATATCTATCAAAAGCTACAAGAACATATGGTTTAGATAATATGGCTTCCTATAGTCACTATCGAACCTACATATATCCTAAAAGGGTTTTAATCCGAAGTTCAAAGCATTTGATTTGATACCAGCTGCAGTGACCTAGAATACCACTGCATGATGTAGTACACTATAGTCATTGACATAACACCAATGAAACACCGTTCCACTAGTATTACATCCCCCAGAGTGGTGCAACACAAATATCGCGGGGTCTAAGATAAGACTATAGATTACAACTCAAATCGTTACAAAAGATCTAGACAGCAATCCTCAAAACAGTGAGGAAAACACTATACAGCAAAAATCCAGAAATACAAACTTGAAGTCTATTCTAGAAATAATATTACTATTAGTGTATAACTAAGGCTTGTGATTGCTGCTAAAGGAATTCCCTACGGAAATAGGTTCTAGTATCTAGGGATTTATCTATACACTATTCTCCAGCTTCTCTTATATTGCTCCTGATGTAGTCATTGACTTTGTTGATTCCCACTGGATATCTTCCACTCTTCAAAGTAGTCCTTCTCCCGAGTTCGTCATCAAATAATCCTAAATCTAGCAAGGGTTAAGAAGGTACGGTTTAGTACGAGTGTACTCAGAAAGTTCACTAAAATGGATTGTTTTATGCACTATCTATAGCCATAGACCATTGGTCGTAGGATATGCAGGTTTTCGTAAACATTTCTTCAAAGGTTGCTTTTATTTTCAAAAGCTATGCCCATTAGTCTTCACATGTTGATTAGAACTTCGTGGATTTCCTTTCCTATAGCGTTCGCACCTCCTTCCTGTAGCAGGGAGTAACATGTCACACTTTTTTACACTCTGCAGACATGCATTGCTTTACCCATGAGAGATACTTATCCTTGTTGCACAACTGGGCAATATTTCCCGCTGACACTCCCTTTGGTGTGAGTACTATTATAGAACCCAAGACGATCACGACCCTTCTCCGTGACCCCGCATGCCAGCACGATCCACATCTCTCTTAAACCCCCTTTCAGACCGCTATACCTCTGATAGGCCCATGAAGACTCTATGAGTTGGTTGTGCTCCTGAAGGTTCCATTTAAAAATGACCGACTATACCTCTAGCGGCCTCTCACAAGATAATCTAGACACCAAAACCACGGAGCTCTAAGGGTGTCCACCCCATGTTGATGGATCCATGCAAGAAATCACAGTGTCGTGTTAAGGTTATCTGCTGACATATGAAAGGAAGAAGATCCAGTTGACTACTCTGTCCCACTCTAAATCCCATGGTTAACGTGAAATATACGATGCAAGAATCACTAGTGACATTTTTTGTTAAATACTAGATGATACATTGTCGTTTAATTGGGATTCCATTTCCAGTCATAATAGTTTAATTGATCACCTTGGATCAGTAACCAATATTTCACATTATTCACAAAAAAGTGTTTTCATCATCCTTTTTGAAATGCAGGTGATAAAAACATTAGATTGCAAATACTTGATAGAAAATAACCAAAGGAAATGAGAAAGTGTGAACTTGCCTTTGCGATTACAAGGTTATGCAATCATGATCTTCGAGATGATATAAATGCCAATATCTAAAAACACCATCATTGGTCCGGTAATGATTAATGTTTAAAGAAGCAATATGCTATTATCCATAAGTAATGCTATGCATTTTATAGAAACCCCAAAGTAAATCCCCAACATTATAAGTGAGTTACACTTAGGCAGTTTGTTTAAGATTCGGTTCATCTTTAAGTTTACTTCACAACCAATTATATTTACAAGAAGTTTAAGGCTAACATATAAGAGATAAAAATAAGGTACAATAACAACATATGATTAAGATTAATTGATATCATGTAATTATTGTGAAACTCCATGCTGTAAGTTGCTAAGAATTAAAATAAGTAATATAGTGTTTTTGCTTGAAGTGGCAAAAAGAACAACTTTCAAAGAATTTTGTTTTTATACTTAGTTAATCACTAATAAAGATTATTCGAGTATAAACTATTAGAGTGGTTATGAATAAATAACCTTGAGTTACTATACTTATCGCATGTTGAATATTAGGCAAAAGTCAAATATAAAATTATAAATGGATTAAAACATAATGTGAATATCATTAGCCAGTTCTAGGATTCCTCTAAGCATAACTAAGTATGTGATATCATTCACTCCCAATGTGCGTGAATGGTGAGTTCAAGGCTTGGTTTTTCTGCTATGATCATAAAGACAAGTTTTATCTTATTGTTGATAACATAAATAGATGATCTCAATAGTTTTCTAGGGTTTGAAGTATTTAGACAATCTAATAATTAATTTTATTGTTTAAAGAAATAGCTTTATGTAAGCTCTACATGTTTTAGCTTTAGAGGGTTACATTCTATGTTTCAATAAATCCTAGGTAGCCAATTAAAGCTAACTAGGATTTATTTTTCTGATAAGGAAGAACGTACCTATTTTATTTTAAGAGAAGAAAGGGACTTATAATAATAATTATAACACTTATCTTTTTAAATCCTAAAAATGACTTGAAAATTTAGAATTAGCAATTTTCAAAAATAATAAATTGACTGTTATACTTAGAAATGATTTTTATTTGTCTTTAGAGCTTTACCTAATTTTGCTATATTTTGTTAATAGATTACATATTCTTGATATTTAATTCTATTTTATTTTCCATTTCCCTTTTTATTTTACCCTTTCTTTATCTAACTCGCCTGGCCCACTGGTCAGTCTAACCCATCGGGCTAGGGCTAGACCATCCCAGTTGGTGCACTGGGTTAGTCAAACCGACCTAGCCCGCACCCCACTCTCTTACCCTGAGCTCCTCTTCTCTTTCTCTCGTCTTCGTGCTGGCGACGCCATGGTGACACCGCTGCTCCCGCCGGATTCCAGCGAACACAGCCACTTCAGCCACCGCAATTCATGGTTAAAGAACCTCTGCTCTCGGCTCTTCCGCCCTGTCCAATTCGATATAAGGATCGAACCTTTATGCAGTTTCCCCTTCTTTACTGCGACACTAGTGTTTCGGACACGACAGCTTCACCCCGTGCACAGACGGTGCTATGGTGGTGTCTTAGTGGTTGTGTGGTGCTGGCGAGGCTATGCTGCTGCTGATGAAATGGTGGTATATGTTGTGGTGCGGCTCAGCACAGGTTGCAGCTATGCCGTTGTGCTGCCCTTCGCCGCATCTGCTTCCTCTCTAGCGATCTTGGTATCGCCCCAGCTAAGTAACACCCTTTTCCCCTCTTCTATTGCTACTCTTTTCATACTAGGAACTAGCAATAATTGTTGATGCTCATAGTTGATCTTGGTATTGGTCATATCCTACTATGATGGTTAATTTAGCTTCTTTGGTAATTCTGGTTGAACTCTAATTGTGGCTTGGCTTAGCCTACACTCCCAAACCTTATTTGATCTATTGATGTTGTGCAAGAACTACCTCCAGTAGTCATTCCTGGTCTGGGTTTTCTATCTATAAATGTTGCATGTGACTGTAATTTCCCCCACAATAGCTATGTGTTTGTTGGGATGCCTCAGTTCTGATGATACTATCATCCTCGTCATATATGCCTTGATTGGTGTTGAATCTGGTGGTTTATATATTGTTGTTATGCTAAAAAATCATGATTTATGCTATGATGATATGCAAGGGCATATGTGGATGATTCCTAAGGCTTAGGATCCTTGTTTGTTTCTTTTTTATCTAGACAATGATATAATACTAGAGTTTGATTCCTAGAGCTTTTGCTAGGAAAATGATAATAATACCTTGAGGTATTGCTTGCATGCAAACTTGAGTTACCCACAAACTTATACTGTCAACATGACAGTAACCATTCATATGATTCCTAGAACTAACTGCCTAGGAAAATAATTTGATTGCAGGAGGGCTCTTACTATGGGACAATTGATCCATGATCTTGTACTTAGGATGGCTTCTGCTATTTCATTAATTATTGTGGTTCCTCCTTGTAGAGTGTGCACAATAGATCTTGAGATAACATAATAAGTTCTTGTGAGACCCTAGCACATGGCTTAATATGATTGATAGGATACTCATACCACCAATTGCAACTTCTTTACCGGAAGCTTATTTGTAAAGAACTCTAGGGTTAAGTGTGCTTGGCCTGGAGCAATTTAAGGATGGGTGACCGAGCGGGATGTAAGCCGTAGGTGTGCACGAGTGAGGACAAAGTATGTAGAAAAGACTAGTCTCTGCCTATGGGGCCAGCTTAGATATCCTATTAAGCTCCCAGGAGTGACAACCTGGGTACGGAGAGTCTGTGATGTTACAAGTGGGATCATCGCGGTTACACGTGTGTGTGGGTCAGTGGTGGACATGTGGAGGATGGCACGTGGGGCCTAGAGTGGACACGACATGGCACATGTGCCGCCACTAGACGCATAAATGTGTGCCAAGAGGGGATGTTCCTGTCTTGTGGTTGATCAACGAGGGCATCGATCTTCTAAGGGTGGTTGTATGTGAGACCCTGGTGCATGGCTTAATATGATTGATAAGATACTCATACCAACAATTTGCAACTTAGTTTTCGGAAGCTTACCTGAAAGGAACTCTAAAATTAAGTGTGCTTGGCCTACATCAATTTGAGGATGGGTCCTTTAGGATGGAACATAGTGGTCTCCACTTTTAAATTAGCTAAAATCGTAAAATACGATTGTGGAGAATTTATATCATCCATGTATAAATGCTCCTGGTATGGCAATTCTCTTTATCTCTTCTCTCCCTGCCTCCTGGAGTTGACAACACTTCATGCATGCATGTATGAGTGAGCTATGTGTTTTCTTGTTGTGACGTTGTGGATCAGATCTAGTAAACCTCCCTTATTTTCTCATTCCCTTTTAACATCCATGGTGAAACTTGCACCTTAAGCCAAGGATGTTGGACTGAGGAATTTCTGGTACTAAGAAAAGATCCTACTATTGGTAAAATTTGCCCCTCTGTTAACATGCTCAATCATGAAATATTAACAGTGTATTCACTGTTCATTCTGAGAGCAAAACTACTAACACTAACTCCTTTGCTTTATTTTTTTCCTTGTAGGTACAAAATATCACAAGAAAGAAATAAGAAGATTGAAGAATTAGATTAGGAAAATAGTTAGGTCTTTATTTTTGTAAATCGTTTATTCATTCACTTGTAAAGACAATGTAATGGATATTTATATTCAATAAATAATTCCTTCTGTTCATTTCTGGAATTGAATTCATTTACTTCGTTTGTAATGATTCTACTAGTAGCTTATTTGTTACTTTGTAAATACATTGTATTTTATATATATCAATAAAACATTTATTTTTTATTTGTAATATTTAACCTTGTAATAAACTCTTTATTCATTTATATTATTGTATAACTTTATAATATGTTGGATAATAAAATAAAGATTTCTATTCTTTTTTCCTTATTTGAGTTACCTTAATTCCTTGAATTCCCTTAAGTTCTATACTTATTATATAATGTAATAATACTTCAAATTGAATTACTCATATGTCCTTTTAATAAACTAACTCTTAATTACTTAAATTATAATATAAAATCAACTTTATTTTAAAATCCCTTTTGTTTGCAATTGTTGGAAAGGCAAGGTATTATATGTATGTAAAGAATTCCGTTTCTTTATTTACAATAATTCATTTTGCATTTCTTATTCTGTTATTAATAATTCAATCTCAATTATTTTAACAATAGTAGATACATTACTTATCAAGCTAAAACAAGCTTCAATTAATTCAATTTTCAATTTCGTAATGCAAATATTTATTTGAATTCTTTTTCCCCAAACAATAAGAATGAGCAAAGGCCATGTCCAAATCTGTCACACATGTCCTGACGTTTCTTATCAGAACAAGAGAGTTCTCGATCCCTCTATCCTCTCTTAGTTTTGCACGAAATTTTCCGGGATTTTCTGATGCATGAATGCAATGCACACACATATTGTCTCTTAATTTCTAACCTAAAACCCGAGGATGTTACATCTATGATCCGTGGTTACATCTCGGCTATGAACGGGCCCCACAGTATGATACTGCGGCCAAAACCCACGGACGTCTACGGTCTATGATGCCACCTCTTTTATAAATGTGACCGAAAGTATAATCTCATAATGATAACCCGTGTACGTCAATGCCATATTCTACCAAGTCGTCTCTATGCCCGCGAGCAGTAGCACACGGGTATAATATATCTTGTCACTTAGGTTCCTGGTGGGGCACAGGACCACGAGAATCCAACTCCAGCATGGGATCACGGTGCCACGTCGGCTCTCGATTGGTCCCCTGACCGCGAGAAGACGTGGCTGGTATGGGCTTATAGCGCCATGTCGGATATTGGCGGGACCCATGACCGCGAGAATCCGTGGGCAGCATAGGCTCATCGCGCCATGTCAGCTGTTGGCCGACCCTGCCACTCGGAGGGTGCGCTGTCATGTCGCGCCGAAACTGTCTCTCACATAGCACGGTCCTGCACATGTACGCTAACAGCGCGCCCATGTGACGCGCGTGGACCATACGTCTATGGTATGGAACCTTTCTTCCTGACCTCCAGCGGGTGTAATCCCCGGACCTCACGTTTCTAAATCACGAGCCGGTATAACCCGAATCTAGGGAGGACGTACTATCATGGAGGCCATTAGGCCACCAAGAAGCAGGCCGCAAGGGCAGGGTACGGTACCGGCCAACCATCCACCTCAAAATTCATTGTAACATCCCAAAACTTTAATCCAAGCTTATCAAGATCAAATCATCCAAAAATAGGGTTAACAAAAACTTTTCCAAATTTAAAATAAAAGCATTCATATATGTGTGCATTTAAAATATGAGTTGTTTGAATTGCCATGATTTATTGATCCAATGCTTGTAAAATGTTTCTTAGGTGATTTAAACCTCATCTACATCATTCCCAAACTTTTCTTAAAGCAAATCAAATCAAAAAGAATTAAAAAGAAGGAATGGTCATTTGGGCAAATTTAACTCTCGTGCCTACTTTGGCTATTCCTAGTACTCAATTCTTAACAGAAACAATTCTTGATCTTTGCACTCCTTGCTAGTACACATAATGAGGTACCAAGGCCCACCTTTGGATATGCTAAAAACATTCTGTTAACTATTTTAAATGACAGTTTAAAATTGAATCTAATGTATATGTATAGATCACCCCTATTTCAAAAACCATCTCTTTGAGCTCTATTTTTAGAACCCTTGCAACCAGAGACTACCTATCACTAGTGGAGATCACTCAAAAAATTTGAACTCAAAATTCAAAACTTTTTCTCTTGCGGCGATTTCATTAAACACATGGCAGGCAGAATCAAACACAATTAGCTAGCTCACTGTTTCTACAGGGTTTTGCCACCCAATTGACCACAAAACACTCCCTCTGTCTCCACTTGATCAAACCATGCCTTTACCACCCCATCCCCTACACCCTAGTGGAAAGGACAAGCCATGCCGAGCACCAACTCGCCGGCTAACCTTGCCCTCACCCCAGCCGACCACCTCCCCCTCTCTCTCCATGTCTAGGAGGTAGCCAGCACCTCACCGCCACTCCCTGTCCCTTGCCCGAGCCAAGAGCAGCAGTGGACCACCGAGCACAACCCGCGCCCAGTGCCACCGCACCAGGCCGAGAGCACGCCAGAGCGCCGCACCCCGCACGCGTGCACACGCCACCGCTCGACCGCAACCCGCGCCCGCCGCTCTGCCTCGACCTGGAGAACACCCCAGACATCCCCGTTCGCCGCCCAAAGCCTCAGAGCCACCGCTCGCCATGGACACCGCCGCTTCGGCCGCGCAGAGCGCCACCTCGCCCAGACCGCGTGCCACCACCCCTACGGCCGCATTTAAGTCCTAGAGCACCGCTAGGGTACCGCCCATCGATCGCCATCCCTCGCCATGCCGATAGCTCGTCGTAGCCATGTCGCCACCGTCGACCGCCCATCCCGCTCGGTCTCACCGTCGGGCCTATAAAAGGAGCCCTCCCTAGCCATTCTTCTGCACACCATTCCACTCCCCTCACCTCTCTGAACCTCACCCACCTTTAGCCGGAGCAACTGGAGCAACAGCTCGCCGGAATTGGAGCCGGAGCCGCCGCCTCTGAAGGAGAAGGGTGCCGCCGCCTCTGGAGCAACAACTCGCCGGAATTGGAACCGGAGCTCCGTCGCGACCACGCCTCGCCTCGCCGTTGTCTTTCACTTTGTTTGCCCGCATCGCCGACCCCGCTGGAGCCCTGGTACGCCCCCAATAGACCCCCAGCGAGCTGCTAGGGTTCGAGCTCGCCGGCGACCAGTTCGTCGTCGTCGACGACCCTCAGCCGTTGATCTCGCTTCTAATCCTACGACCCACAGCTCTCGTACCGTTTCGCGTGTTAAGTGCCGCTGACAAGCGGGACCCCCCTGTGAGCTGAGCCCCGCACCGCGGAGCGCCACTGGGCCGGCCCAAGTCCTTTCCCGCGCTAGCCCATAGATTCAAATCTGGTTTTTCCTTTTTAGTTAAATCTAGTTTCTGTCCCCTATTTCAAAATTCAATTCAGAGAGTTTTATAAATCCAAATTGTATGAAACCAATTTTGTCTGAAAGGTATTAAAATGATCTATCTAAGACCATTGGATTAATTCAATTAGCGTTATAGATCTCTCCTAATAAAAATAACAAAACATAAGCTTTTGCAACTTGCAACATTTTTATAAAATCAACCAAGTTAGCTTTTGAGTTGATTCCAACTCTCAAAAATCACATTTCATCATATCTATCTAACCATGTAATAATATTAAGGTTGACATGCAGTGACTTTGGACTAGTACCAAAATAATGCTATATAGGCATTTCTAGTCATTTTAAATCATTAAATAATGAACTTAAACCAAAGTAATATTGATACAACCCTTAAATCTCATTCCCACATGTTAGAATATGTGGTGAGGACATGTGTCCACATGATCCCATATTTTGGTGGTGAATATTAAAATTTTAGTTAATATTTCAATGAGTAGAAATTACTTTTCTAAAATAAAAAGGATGAAACTATTGAATTAAAACTTGTGATGTTTGTGATGATAATAGATCATAAAATGTGTGTTTTAGAATGCTACTTAGCCTAGTTAAGTGCTGTTTGGTGATTGTGCACTCCCTATGTATTTATAGACGCTAGTACCGACCAAGCTTTCGAGGAGGAGGAGTTCTACCAAGAAGAAGAAGAAGAAGAAGAAAACTTCAACCACTGCACCAACCAAGGAAAGCTATTGTTAGCAGGCAAGAATTAAACTAGATGGTTTAGCAAAGATGCCTTAAGCAGGCTTTGATCACACCACTTTAACTATTAGTACCCCAAGTATTATTGACAAGTTTTACCTCCCTTAGTTTACACAAAGTTCTTTACTTAATTTTGAAGGTAACATAAAACGTATAAAACTTGACCTACTTAGAAACCTTTAGATGTCACTCTATGGCAGGAGATTGAACCCATCGCTTCCACCTTAGTGAACACTCTTAACTTAGTATGTTAGTATAGATCAAAAACTTGAGTCACTCTAGATGGGAATACTTGGTGAAAATGAATTATGAAAACCTTGGAATGATGAGTCATTCTATTGAGATGTTTTGACATGTGTTGAGAAACACAACTGGTTTATGATGATGAAAATGACGAGGCATGAGCCTTAACCCTTTTATAAAACTGATGGTTGGTTTCAGATGCGATACCATTCCAAATTTACCGTACAACCACATTACCTGAATTGGATAAGGCTTAGCTAGAAATTTATTTGCATTAGTATTAGTTCCCTCACGGGAGAGGTTTGAGCTGAGGCTACCTCTCAATGTTGTCCACCTATGCAGTGCCCAAGATGACTGATGGTCATGGTTGGGAGGCCATGCTCATAGGAGAGGTGCTTGTACTAGGGTGTGTAAAGGGAAGGTTATGTTTGATTATCTGCATACTAAGTATGATGATTCAGGGTTATCCCTGACAGATGTATCGAATCTTGTGGTGAAAGTGTACCACCTCTGCAGAGTGTCAAACTATTCGAATAGCCGTGTCCGCGGTTATGGACAGTTGGAATGGCCATACTGTTTCGTTGTCAGATGTTTTCTAAATAACTTGAAACGAATGATGAACTTTGACTTGACCACAACAGGGTTGTGTTGATGATAATAGCTTCCCAACTTAAGTGATTATAGAACCTTATTTTATCTTTCTTTGCTTCTGAACTCAGCTTAGGTTTCAAACTTAACTTGATAGTTAACTTAGATTCAGCACTTTAACTTAGATTTGTACTCCTTGCTAGTAGTAGTTTGCGAGTACTTAAAGAGTACTCATGGCTTTTGTCCCTGGCTATTATCATGGCCAGAATATGAAGGAGATTATCAAGATGATAGTCAGCAAGACGGCTATGATAACTAGGACTATCTGCCTTCGTCAGCATTGCCTGTGCCCCTGAAGATGGACCCCAGCGCTACGCTATCGTTTATTTCCGCTGCTTGTTGTATTAAAGACTGGATCATGAGATCCTTATTTGTGTAAAACCTTCTGTATGGTTTGTAATGGATGATGTACTGTGATATCCAATCTGTTATGTCTCGCAAAAATGGTAATCCTGGGATTGCGAGGTATGGCATAACGGGCATCTGGGATTAAAAATCCGAGTGTTGACATTCATGGTTGTAGCTTCGAGTGCGGGAAACGTGACCGGATGGATGTGAGTCTAACATACACAAGTAAGTATATACTCCAGCGACATACAAGAGTGCATAAGAGAAATTCCATCTAAAATAAATAGAAATATATTGCAACACCATTACATCAAGAACCATATATATATATATGTAGTAGTAATAATAATTTAGGACTATATCCTCATACATCACTCAACAAACATCAAGCAGAAGCAGAAAACAGAGATCCAAGTACGGATTAAGAGTCAAATCAACATAAGATACCATGAAAATAAGAACATTCTCTCCCACATATCTCAGAGATCTCCATCCTTGGAATCTCTATGTAGGAGGGTCGTTGCATAAATCACTGGCCTCATCAACATAGTAGCCTACATACGGAAGTACCTGACAATCTAATCAATAGAGTGTGAGACCCTAGGGGCACTGACATGGGAATGACCTGTAGAGTTCCCGTGATTAACTACCGTAGGCATACAAAGGCCTATGGCCACGAAGCCCATGAAGAATAAAGAAGTCTAGGAAGCATCTAACGGACAAAAGAGTGTCTTTGCAATCAATAAAGAAATTCAAATTGACATACCCTTAGTGTTGTAATTGTAAGTTGTAACCTATCTGTATATGGGTTCAGGACTTATCCTATTATATATATGGGTTCAGGACTTATCCACAACAAAAGAAAGGATCTGCTTAGAATATAGAGGCAACTCGGGGAAAGGAAGAGCTAGCCGACCAATCCAGTCGCCAGCGGGCATAGCTAAGCTCCACCGACAGATCCGGCAGCATAACCGGAGGGGCACCACCGAGGAGAGGAACTTCATGGTTGCAGCGCATCCCGGAGGCAGAAAGACGCAAGCTGGCCCGAGATCTAGACTTGTCTTTTATGACAATAGATTCAACAGGATACGTAAAAGCAAAAAAAGCACAAGCCGCCATTGTCACTGCCCAAACCTACCTCCTCACAACTGAGCCAACAGACGATGATCCCAAGGTAGCTCTCCATCACCCTGCCTCATGAACCTCAACATGGTGGGAGCATCCCTCGCACGAGGTGAACAAGGAATCGTCCAGCAACCCAACAAATCACCACACCATTGCATCAGCCCTCAGCATACAGAAAATACTCGATGATCATGTTCACCACATCATGTACGTTTCTCAAAATCCATTTGGGGGATGACGCCAGGAAAGATATTATACAACGTAAGATCGACAGATCCGTGGAAGAGCATAGCAGCCAAATATATTACGAGGGTGACAGTGAGGATGACTATGAACCCTGTGGTGCCAGTTTCTTTACCCGACAGGTTCACAAGACCTCGGTACCCAAGGATTTCCAATTCTCAAACAAATGTGAAAAGTATGACGGCCTCCAGTAACCCAAAGCTTGGTTGACTAATAACTTGCAAACTATCAAACTGAAGGGTAGCTTCAAACCTATTCTATGCAAAGCCTGCAGCTACACATGAGTGGTGATGCCCGATCATGAGTCAGAAAATTACCCAGAGAATCCATCAGAAGCTGGAGCAACCTCGAGGAAAAGTTCGTCCAAAATTTCACATCCATATTTAAGCGTCCTGCATGCATAGAACAGCTGCGAGCATGCAAGAAGAAGCCCGAGGAGTCAATACGAGCATTCATCCAAAGATGGGGCATTATCAAGAACTCAGCCGAGACTATATCAGATGAGAGTGAAATTTATGCATTCAATGACAGCGTTTTGCTGAAACGAGTCTATCAAGGAGTCGGGATTGATCAAACACAAAAAAACTCACAGCTGATGGACATGGCTAATCGCTGGGAAGATGGTGAAGATGCAGTGAACAACAAGAGAGCTCTCTCACCCGAGGAAGAGCAAGAATCGCACAATAGTGATAACATGAGAAGGTGAAGAAATGATGGGTACGATGGAGCAAGTTATGTTGCGGCTGGATTCACCGGAGAAGACAATCCAAGAAACGACAACCGCTGCAGTAGAGATGACGCCGAAGGAAGCAGGACAACACATCAGTACCGTCTAAGGGCTCGGGAGCCTGCAATTTCACCAATGCAGATGCTCGGGGGACCATGCAATATGCACTTTTACGTCGACTCCAAGGGAAGAAGGCGCTAAGGTCACCTCATGAATGATCGTCGCATGTTCCTAGGGATGCAAACAGTCTATAATGCCAAGGCAACTAACACACCACACTAAGAGTACGCTAGTGCACCAGTAACCCTAACCCTTAATGCACCACTGCCACCACCAAGGACACCATCCGCAGGCCATCCTCAACCTGCAACAAACAAAAACCAGGAGGACGAGTACCCGAGATCTAGGAGAAGAATGTCGATGATCCAAAAGGGGCATCCGTCCAACACAATCCAGAAGTTGATCACATTACAAGTTAATATGGTAGTAATGGCCCGACGACCGACAACTGAATATCTTCACTGGTTAGAGCAAGAAATCACATTCAGCAGGGCCGATCACCCTCTTCGAGTCCCACGACCGGGTCATTCGTCTCTAATAGTAGAAGCCCAAATCAGCGGATTCGACATGAGCAAGGTTTTCATCAATGCGGGAAGAAGCGTCGACCTAATCTACGCCAAAAATTTGCCGCCCATGAACTATTCTCTAACGAACCTAGCACCAACGAAGACATCCTTCCATGGCATAGTCCTAGGTAAAGGCGAAATTCCTTTAGGCAAAATCTATATTGATGTTGTCTTTGGATCATGGGACAATTTTAGGTGTGAGAAGCTTGAGTTCAAAGTCATGGACATGATCTCACCGAGTGGGCCCAGTGTATCTATACGTCACTCAGATAGGCAAATCCCGATCCCTATCATATGCCTCAATTATTTCTCTGGAATACCTGAAACACACATTTATGGCCACCTAGTTATGGGCATGACAGTTGGTGTGATAAAACCATCCACGAGAGATAGTGATTAAACATGATCTCACGATCGAAGGATTAAGTTAATATTCTTTGCTATATATCGCAATGTTTGGACATTGTGACTGTATCACATTGCAATTCTATGGTCGAGTGTGTCCATCACTTCATTAAGTGATCTCGTTGTCAGTTGACTGTTTTATGTCAAGTCCATGATCGGGAAACCTCGACCATCACATGCCCAATGAACTAGTACTAGATGATACTAGGGACCTGGTTGTTTATATACCAGACTTGTATTAATGTTTCTACTTAATACAGTTATATCATGATACAAAACTAGTATGAGCATTTAGAAATATAACAATAAAACAACTTTATTTATTTGCCTCTAGGGAATATCTCCTTCAGTCTACCACTTTCACTAGAGTACAGTTAGACTAGTTTACTATAGGCTGTAATCTAGCATCCATAGCATCCCGTGTTGATCATGTTTTTCTGTGGAAGAGGCTTGGTGAATGGATCTACTACATTCACATTTGTATGTACTTTGCAAACTCTAATGTAACAATTTTCTATGTAATCTCTTATTACATGGTAACGTCGGTGTATGTGCTTGGCCATGGAGTGGCACCTCTTGTCCTTCGCATTAACAATGGCCCCCCATGTTGTCACAGTAGATGCACACAGGGTCTTGCATGCTTGGGAACATTACAATTTCAGTAATGAACTTCCTCATCCAAACAGCTTCATTAGCTGCTTGTGTGGTAGCCGTGTACTCCTACTCCATTGTAGATTCAGCCACCGAGCTTTTCTTCCCCCTCCTCCATCTTGATGCGCCACCTTTAACCATTAACTTGTACCCTATTTGAGACTTTGAGTCATCTATATGAGTGCGGAAGCATGCACCCACGTCACCTATTATGGAAAGTTATTCTTCACGTCCTCAAGACTAGAAGCATATCCTTAGTTCTTCTCAAGTATTTGAGGATATTTTAACTGCATTCCAATGACCTGACCCAGGGTTGCTTTGGAAATGACTCGTCAAGTTAAGATCTAAGGATACATCTGGTCTAGTGCTCAGCATGGCATACATGATGGATCCAATGGAAGAGGCATAGGGAATGTCTTTCATTGCTTCCTTGTCATGTTCTATTTTTAGGTATTGAGTCACACTCAACTTGTTACCTTTTATGATCAGCAATGGACCTTTCTTTGATAGATCAATTCTGCAACACTTTAGAATTTTTCTAGGTAAGTGCTTTGACCAAGAGACAGCAGGCACTTAATCTATCTTTATAAATCTTTATACCTAGTATGTAGGCATCTTCACCCATGTCCTTCTTAGACAATTTACTATTTTCAAAAGATTCATGTCATTCCCTATTAAAAATATGTCATCAACATATAGTACTAGGAATGCTAATAAACTTTCATTCACTTTCTTATATATGCAGGCTTCTTCTGCGTTCTAGAAAAATCTAAAACTTTTGATGACTTCATCAAATCAAAGATTCTAGCTCCAAAATGCTTGCTTTAGTCCATAAATGGACATCTAAATGTTGCATACTTTACCTACATCCCATGGATTGATAAAACCCTTTGGTTGCATCATATACATCTCTTTCTATTCTTATCATTCAGGAAGGCATTTTTCATGTTCATCTGCCATATTTCGTAATCAACATGCGCATAAACTACTAGTAGAATACGAATAGACTTTAGCTTCGCTACAGGAGAGAATGTCTCTTTGTAGTGATTTACTTGAATTTGTCCAAAACCTTTTGCGACAAGTTAATCCTTTTAGACGGTGAACTTTCTGTCAGCGTTATTATTTTTCTTGAAGATCCATTTATTCTCGATAGCATTTCAACCTTCGGGAATATCTACCAAGGTACATACCTGGTTGCCATACATGGACTTCATTTCAGATTCCATGGCTATTCTCCATTACTCGGGTTCAGGGCCTTCCATTGCTTCCGTGTAGGTTGCAGGTTCATCATGTTCCACAGTCATGACCATGTTCACAAGATAACTATACCATTCAGGGGCAACATGTTTTCTTGTTGACCTGCTAAGTTCAATAGATATCTCATCATGAAGTTCATGATCATCATTCACTCCCACTTTAGTTGATAAGGGTGGCTCTAGAACAACTTCAGTTGGGACACTCGGTATTTGAAGATCAGGGTTGATAATCTCATCGAGTTCTATCTTCCTTCCACTTACACCTTTTGCGAGAAACTCTTTCTTGAGGAAGGCACTACTCTTCGTGACAAAAGTTTTTCTGTTAGCTTTGTTGTAAAAGGTATATCCAATAGTCTCGTTTGGATATCCTAAAAAGATGCATTTTTTCTTTCGGTTCGAGTTTGTCAGGCTGTAGTTTCTTAGGGTAAGCCTCACATCCCTAAACTTTTAGAAAAGACAACTTTGGCTTAGTGCCATGTGATATCTCACATGGTATTTTCTTCACAGACTAGGATGGTGCTCCATTTAAAATGAATGCAATAGTATCAAGTGCATATTCCCAAAAAGACTATAGATAAGTCGGTAAGAGACATCATGGACCGTATGCTATCCAATAGGGTGCGATTACGTTGCTCGGATACACCATTACACTATGGTATTCCAGATGGCGTAAGTTGTGGTACAATACCACAAGCCTTCAGATGTGTGACAAACTCGTAACTCAGTTACCTAGCCCCTCGATCAGTACAAAGGTGCTTGATTTTAATGTCGAGTTGACTCTCAACTTCACTCTAAATTTTTTTTAACTTTTCAAAGGTTTCGTACTTGTTATTCATTAAGTAGATATACCCATATATACTCAAATGGTTAGTGAAGGTGACAAAATAACGATAACCATTTTGCACGGAGACGCTCATTTGTCCACATACATCAGAATGTATGACTCTCAAGAGGTCTGCATCCTGTTCTAGCATATGATTGAATGGCATCTTGGTGATTTTTCCCATGAGGCACATTTTGCATCTATCAAGGGATTCGAAATATGACAATTCCAGGAGTCCATCAAAATGGAGCTTCGTCATGCGTTTTATACCATTGTGACCGAGACAGGAATGCCATATTACACGAAATTATTTCTATCATGCTTGCATTGCTTGGCATCAATGCTATGGATGTGTGTATCATCACAATCAAGATTGAATAAGAATAAACCTTTACTTTGTCACGCATGAGAATAAAACACATTATCCATAAAAATATAACAACCACTTGTCTATGACTTAAACGAATAACAGTCTTGCAACAAGTTAGACCCACTGATAATATTCATGCTCAAAGCCGGTACATAGTAATACTTATTCAACATTAAAACTATTCCTAAAGGGAGATGTTGATGGAGGGTGCTGGCGGCCATGACATCAACTCAGTTGCCATTGCGGATGCGCATCGTCATCTTGTCCTTCACCAGGTGCTGATTATTCCGTAAGTCCTGCTGAGAGTTATAAATGTGAGCAATAGAACCAGAATAAAATACCCAAGTGTTCCTACTAGCACTAGTGAGGAAAACATCAATAACATGTATATCATATACGTTTCTCTTTGGTAACGACCTTGGTAGCCTTATTATCATCTAGGTACTTGGGGATGTTACGCTTCCAGTGAACCTCACCCTTGAAGTAGAGGCCCATGGTGCCAGACTTGACCTTGGGTTCCCTGGAGGAAGAGGAATGGTTTTTACGTACCTCTTGGGTTTGCCGTTCTTGTCACTGCCCTTCTTGGCGGATTTCTTTAAGTCAACGGTCTTGTTTACCATCACGACGGTGTGCTCCTTCTTGATTTCTACCTTGGAGTGCTTGAGAATGGTGAACAACTCACATAGGGTTTCCCCCTACCATGCATGTTGTAGTTCAGTACAAAGCTCGTGTAGCTAGGGACGAGACTGCAACACCCTATCAATAGCTAGCCCTTCATTGATCTTGCAATCAAGGCCGTTCAGGCGTTGAATGTAGCCAGACATTTTGACCACATGCTCACTGAAGCTGCTCTTGTATGGCTCCGAAGCAGAAAACAAAAAATTTCAAACTATGCGAACACTAATACTAGGATCTATACTATGTAGACATAGTAACGAAAAAGGAAGACAATATTCATACCCTTGAAGACTGAGGAACGCCTTATGCAGGAAGGCGTATATCGATGAAGACAAGTAACTCCAAGCACCCCAAGTGTGGTTCCTACTGTAACATCCCAAAACTTTAATCCAAGCTTATCAAGATCCAAATTATCAAAATAGGGTTAACAAAAACTTTTCCAAATTGAAAATAAAAGCATTCATGTGTATGTGCATTTAATTTAGGACTTGATTTGAATTGCCATGGTTCTATGATCCATTGCTTGTAAAATGTTTCTTAGGTGAATTAAACATCATATACATCATTTCCCAAACTTTTACTAAAGAAAATCAAATCAAAAACAATTAAAAAGGAGGAATGGTCATTTTGGCCATTTTAATCCACTACACTACTTTGAGTGTTCCTAGCACTCATTTCTTAACAGAAACATGTGTGGATCTTTACACCCCTTGATAGTACACATAATGAGGTACCAAGGCCCACCTTGTGATCTGCAAAAATCTTTCAAATGCTAATTTTAAATGATAGTTCAAAATTGAATCTATTTCATATGGGAAGATCCCACTTTTTCAAAAACCATTCAAACAAGCTCCACTTTCAAAACCCTTGCAACCAGAGACTACCTAGCACTAGTGTAGATCACCCAAAATTTTGAAACCAAAATTCAAAAGTTTATTTCTTGCGGCCATTTAATCAAACACTTGGTAGACAAGAATCTAACTCTAAAACTAGCTTACTGTTCTGCACAGGGTTTTGCCCCATTTGATCCCCATTTAAACCCTCTGCCCCCTCTTGATCTAACTAGACCCTTAGCACCCCTCTCCCTTGTCCCTAGCAACCATGCCATGCCAACCCGAGCACCTAGTCGCCGGCCAAACCATGCCCCGCTGCAGCAGACCACTTCCTCCTCTCTCGCCATGTCTAGGAGGTATCCAGGAGCTCACCGCCATCCTCTGTCCCCTGCCCGAGCCAAGCCCCACCGTGGACCACCGAGTTAATACTTGACTTAGAACTATATTACTTGTTAGAGGTAGTTTGCGAGTACTTAAAGAGTACTCATGGCTTTTGTCCCTGGCTATTCTCATGGACAGACTGTGAAGGAGACTATCAAGATGATGGCCAGCAGGACAGCTATGATAACTAGGACTATCTGCCTTCATCAACATTGCCTGTGCCCCTGAAGATGGACCCCACCGCTACGCTTATCTTTTATTTCCACTGCTTGTTGTATTAAAGACTGGATCACGAGATCCTTATTTGTGTAAGACCTTATGTATGGTTTGTAATGGATGATGTACTGTGATATCCAATCCGTTATGTCTCGCAAAAATGGTAATCCTGGGATTGCGAGGTATGGCAAAACGGGCATCTGGGATTAAAAATCCGGGTGTTGACAAGTTGGTATCAGAGCCATCCTGACCATAGGAGACCCTAGTTAGAATGGACGTCCAAACAAAACAAAACAAAACTTAGTTTCAAAACCAAAGTGAGTATTTACGAAAAACTATCTCTTCTCTTATCCTTGTGAACTCATCCTTTCTCAAGAAAATTCATGTTCCTCAAAATTCTTACATTACTACTTAAAACTTGACACACTTGATCACTTCACTAATTTCCTCATCCTTAATTCTTGTAGATGGATACTCAGTTCAGCAAGTTCTACCAGTTGGGAAACGGAGGTCAGCTGATCTTTGAGAGGGATCTGGATTCACTGTCGGAGTTACCGGGACGCCCACATCCGGAGTTTTTTGGAGCTCAAATTCCAGGACCCCTAGGACGAGACCTACCGTGGCTAGTCACCGCAGATCTTAGAGGAAGCATCGAAGCACCAACTTCCGGGAGAATTCAGTTCTCCGTGAGAGAGAACAACTGGCTAGATGGATTAGCTAGGGCAATGCGTGAAGCTCTCGCACGTCTATGTGCCCTCGGCATCAACAAGATCCAAGGAACCCGTTTTGCTCACTATGCAAGACGTGACTTCATGGGAATGCCGATGGAGATGCCAAGTCACCCAGAGTTGAGGCGTCAAGTGGAGAATCTTGACTTCTTGCTTCACGACAGACAGCAGGAACTGGACAATGCCAGGGAGTTAGCCAACCAGAACCGTGCCATTGCCGACCAGAAGGCCCAGACTTTCGCACTGCTCGTCCAGGACCGCTAGTCTCTTTGCCGCCAGCGTGCTAAGAAGGATCACACCATCGCCCGTCTTCGCAAAAAGGTGGCCGACCTCGAGAAGACCATCAAGGAGCAGGAAGCTCATCTTGCCACCAAGGAAGAAGAATGTGAGGGTGAAGACATCCAGGGAGACATGGATTCTTACCTCACCAACGATGATGACTTTCTGGAGGAGGATGATGTGGACTTCTACACTGACGATGAGGACTCCGACTTCATCGACGATGAGTAAATGCACTAGAGCACTGTCGTAGCATGAGTTGTATCGGTCCCACTGTATCGTAGCTTGCATAATGGTTCTTCAAACCATCTGCTTTCCTTTATCTGTTGTGGTGTGTGTTGTATCGTCTACTTGCTTGCATGAATGAAAATGAAGTTAGCTAAAAAACCTGAGTCTAACTCAAAGTTTTAGCTTTGAAAACCCCAAAACCATCACCATGAACCTTACAATTTCCCTCTTACCCCTATATCTATCTAAATCTTCAGATGACTCGTGGAAACCAAGGAGGGAGCAGCTCGTCGCAAGACCCAATGTTGCAGATCTTGCAGAATCTCATTGTAGACCGTGAAACAAGCAGGGTTGAGCGCCAAGCCAACTTAGCAACATTGCAGCAGATCGCCCAAATGGCTCTCAACAACCAAGGGCATGGAAATCAGGATCACCATGGATCCAAACTCAAAAAAATTCAGAATACCAATCCCCCAATCTTCAACCAATCTAAAAACCCATTAGATGCTGAGGACTAGTTACAGACCATGGAAAACAACCTCGAATTGCAGGAGTTGATGAAAATGAGAAAGTTCTCTTCGCCACCCACTATCTGGCGGGAGATGCAAGAGCTTGGTGGAATAGTATCCGCAATATGAACCATGGTCAAGTGATGACGTGGGAAGCATTCAAAGTCAAGTTCAGTCGCACTCACGTGCCGCAAGGTCTAGTCAACAGGATGAGAGATGAATTCCGCGAATTAAAGTAGGGAAGAATGACTATGGTGGAGTACCATGACAGATTCCTGTCACTTGCCAGATATGCACCTGATGAGATCAACACGGAGGCCAAGAAGAAGGAGAGATTCTTGAACGGACTACATGATGAGATGTAGACTGTCCTCGTCAACATCCGTTTTCAGGATCTCGAAGAGCTAGTCGACTCTGCCATTCAGATGGAAGGGAAGATTAACCAGGCAAACGACAACCCCAAGCGTTGTATCATGCAGCAGTCTGGATCCAGCAGTCACCAGAAGTACCGTCCCAACCCCTCACCAGGGTATGCACCAAGGAACAACCGACCCCCAATGTCTGGCCCAAGTTACCCCAACCGTAGCGGAGGCAATGTGAAGTCCGGAGGAAACAACCACAACTCCGGCAATGCCAACAATTTCAACCGTGCACCTCCCAAGAACAACAACAACAACACTGCACCCAGAATTGGCAGCAATGCTATGCCTGTCGCAGCCAAGGACAAGTCCCAAATCACTTGTTTCGAGTGTGGAGTGAAGGGTCACTACTCCAATGAATGTCCTAAGAAGACTGCTGCCAATGCCCCTGTGAATGCCCCAGCTCAACAGCAGCGTCGTGTTCAACCAGGAAGAAGATTTGCCCCAGGGAACCCTCACAACCGCAACGGCTGTCTCTTCCACATGAACGCAGAAGAAGCCCAGGAAGCGCCAGATGTAGTGCTGGGTATGTTTTCTGTCAACTCAGTTTTAGCAAGAGTATTGTTTGATTCGGGAGCATCGCATTCATTTGTCACCGAAGAATTTGCATGCACTAGTAAGATTCATCCAACCAACTTGAAGCATGTCATGATAGTTCAAATCCCCGGCTCAACATCTAAAGCTAGAAAAAATTGCAAAGTTGTGCCTATCAGAATACATGGGATAGATTTTTATGCCAACCTAATTGTACTTGGAACCAAAGGATTGGAAGTAGTACTAGGTATGGACTGGATGTCAAGGCATAAAGGACTGATAGACTGTGGTAAGAAAGCCATCACCATGACCAGTAGTTCTGGAGTAACAGTAGAGCATATCTCTGAAACCTTACCCCGTCAATTCAAGTGCAACAAGAGTGTAGCCCTGCCCACCATAGACCAGGTCAGAGTAGTCTATGAATACCCTAACTTACTCCCAGATGAATTGCCAAGTATGCCCCCCGGATAGGGATATTGAGTTCATTATCGAACTAATCCCCAGAACCGGACCCATAGCCCAAAGACCCTATAACAAGAACCCCTCAGAGTTAGTGGAACTGAAGAAGCAGTTGGATGCCATGTTAGAGAAAGGCTTGATTCAACCAAGCGCATCGCCATGGAGATCACCAGTATTATTCGTCGACAATAAAGATGGAGGCAACCGTCTGTGTACGGATTACAGAAAGTTGAATGACGTCACCATCAAGAACAAGTATCCCTTGCCAAAGATAGAGGATCTATTTGATCAGTTGACTGGAGCCCAGGTATTCTCAAAGATTGATCTTAGGACTGGTTATCACCAACTTAAGATTCGTGCAACGGATATTCTAAAGACCGCCTTTACTACTCGCTATGGTTTATACGAGTATACGGTTATGCCTTTTGGATTAACCAATGCCCCTGCTTATTTCATGAATCTCATTAATAAGATCTTTATGAATTTCCTAGATAAGTTTGTAGTTGTGTTTATCGACGACATCCTTATCTACTGCAAGTCAGAAGAAGAGCATGAGAAACATCTGAGAGTTATCCTAGAAACCCTGAGAGAGCATCAGTTATATGCCAAGTTCAGCAAGTGTGAGTTTTGGCTGAAAGAAGTAGGATTCCTAGGACATATTGTGTCTGCCGGAGGAGTCTCTGTTGATCCCACCAAGATCAAAGATGTCAAAGAATGGGAAGCCCCAACCACTCAAACCAAAGTCCACGCATTTCTCGGATTAGCGGGATACTACCGCAAGTTCGTAGAAGGATTCTCGAGCATCGCCCGACCCATGACCCAATTGTTGAAGAAGGACAAGAAGTTTGAATGGACTGACAAGTGTGAAGCCAGTTTTCTGGAGCTAAAGAAGACATTGATATCAGCCCCAATATTGGTCATGCCAGACATCAAGAAGCCATTTGATGTATATTGTGATGCATCCAAGATTGGTCTAGGATGTGTATTGATGCAAGAAGGGAAAGTCATCGCGTATCTGTCTCGACAACTGAAGCAACATGAGCAGAACTATCCGACCCATGATCTTGAGCTAGCAGCTGTGGTTCTAGCATTGAAAACATGGCGTCATTATCTGATGGGTAATTTCTATGAGATTTACTCAGATCACAAGAGCTTGAAGTATATTTTCACTCAGAAGGAGCTGAATATGAGGCAAAGGACATGGATAGAGTTAATCAAGGACTATGACCTTGATATTCACTATCACCCCGGCAAAGCCAATGTGGTAGCGGATGCTCTTAGCAGATTGCCGTGTAGGTTAAATACCATGATCAAAGAGAGGCAAACAAGTTTGTATGAAGAGTTGGACCAGTTCAAGACTGAGTTAGTTAGCAAAGGATTCTTAGCTAGCATTGAACCTCAACCCACTTTGATTAGCCAAATCAAGGAAGCCCAGAAGGGGAATGGAAGTATCAACGAAATCAAACATCGTATTGGTACAGGAAAGGTACCTGGATTCACTGAAGACGAAGAAGGAATACTATGGTACAAAGGACGTATCTGTGTGCCAGCAGATTCGGAGCTGAAGGAAGTTATCATGAAGGAAGCTCATGATACTCTTTATTCTATCCACCCCGGAGGAACAAAGATATATCAGGATTTGAAAGAGCAATTTTGGTGGCACAAGATGAAGAGAGAAATCAGAAGCTACATCGACAAGTGTGACATTTGTCAAAGAGTCAAAGCAGAGCATCAGAGACCTGTAGGACTGTTGCAACCATTGCAGATTCCGGAATGGAAATGGGATTCTATCGGAATGGAATTTATCACCGGTTTATCGACTTCCTGTAGGGGAAATGACTCAATCTAGGTCATAGTTGATAGACTGTCCAAGGTAGCTCACTTCATACCTGTCAAGACTACGTACCAGAGTGCGAAACTAGCAGAACTGTACATTGCTAGGATTGTTAGTCTGCATGGAACCCCCAAGACCATAGTATCAGATCGAGGAACCCAGTTTACCTCGAGATTTTGGCAGAAAGTTCAGGAAGGATTGGGAACCAAGTTGAATTTCAGCACTGCATATCACCCGCAAACAGATGGACAGACTGAGAGAGTCAACCAGATCTTAGAGGATATGCTTAGAGCTTGTGTGTTGGAATACATATCAAAATGGGAAGAGTGCCTGCCTTTCGCAAAATTCTCATATAACAACAGTTATCAAGCTAGTTTGTAGATGGCACCATTTGAATTCATATATAGAAGAAAGTGTCGTACCCATTTGAATTGGTCGCAAGTAGGAGAGAGTCAGATCTTTGGACCCTACATTCTCCGGGAAGAAGAAGAGAAAGTGCACAAAGTACATGAGCACCTCAAGACCGCCCAATCCAGACAAAAGAGTTATGCTAACAAGAGAAGGACAGACCTGACTTTCAATGTCGGAGATTTTGTATATCTCAAGGTTTCACCATTGAAGGGAACTCAATGCTTTAGTCTGAAGGGAAAGTTAACCCCCCGATTATATTGGACCGTTCAAAATTTTGAACCGTCGAGGAGAAGTATCGTATCAACTGGAACTGCCTGAGGAGATGTCAGCCATCCATAATGTGTTCCATATCTCGTTACTTCGCAAATGCTTGGAAGTGCCTGAGAAGACTGAAGTTTTCAAGAACATCGATCACAGAGCTATGGAAATCAACAATGACCTGGCCTATCGGGAAGTACCCATCCGTATCTTAGAAGAAGCCTACGGAACCACCAGAACCAGGAGCATCAAGTTTCTCAAGATTCAGTGGAGCAACCATAACGAGGAGGAAGCCACTTGGGAGTGCGAAGATTACATTTTATAGAGTTCCCAGATCTCTTTAGTTCCTAGTTTTCTTTGTAAATCTCGGGACAAGATTTTGTTTAAGGGGCGAAGGTTTGTAACATCCCAAAACTTTAATCCAAGCTTATCAAGATCCAAATCATCAAAAATAGGGTTAACAAAAAATTTCCAAATTGAAAATAAAAGCATTCATGTGTATGTGCATTTAATTTAGGATTTGATTTGAATTCCCATGGTTCTATGATCCATTGCTTGTAAAATGTTTATTAGGTGATTTAAACATCATCTACATCATTTCCCAAACTTTTACTAAAGAAAATCAAATCAAAAACAATTAAAAAGGAGGAATGGTCATTTTGGCCATTTTAATCCACTACACTACTTTGAGTGTTCCTAGCACTCATTTCTTAACAGAAACATGTGTGGATCTTTACACCCCTTGATAGTACACATAATGAGGTATCAAGGCCCACCTTGTGATCTCCAAAAATCTTTCAGATGCTAATTTTAAATGACAGTCCAAAATTGAATCTATTTCATATGGGAAGATCCCACTTTTTCGAAAACCATTCAAACAGGCTCCACTTTCAAAACCCTTGCAACCAGAGACTACCTAGCACTAGTGTAGATCACCCAAATTTTTTGAAACCAAAATTAAAAAGTTTATTTCTTGCGGCCATTTAATCAAACACTTGACAGGCAAGAATCTAACTCTAAAACTAGCTTACTGTTCTACACAGGGTTTTGCCCCATTTGACCCCCATTTAAACCCTTTGTCCCCTCTTGATCTAACCAGGCCCTTAGCACCCCTCTCCCTTGTCCCTAGCAACCATGCCATGCCAACCCGAGCACCTAGTCGCCGGCCAAACCTTGCCCTGCTACAGCAGACCACTTCCCCCTCTCTCTCCATGTCTAGCAGGTAGCCAGGAGCTCACCGCCACCCTGTGTCCCCTACCCGAGCCAAGCCCCGCCGTGGACCATCGAGGAGAGCACGCGCACAGTGCCACCGCACCATGCCGAGCACGCGCCAGAGCACCACGTCCGGCACGCGTGCTCAGACCGCCCCTCGACAGAAGCCCGTGCTCATCGCTCCTCCTTGACCCAGGGAACACGAAGGACACCCCCGTTCGCCGCCCAACGCACCACAGCCACCGCTCGCCGTGGACATTGCCGCTTCTGCCGCTCAGAGCGCCCGCTCGCCCCGACTGCATACCACCACCCCTAAGCCTGCAATCACTTCCTAGAGCACCGCCAGGAGACCGCCTGTTGATCGCCACCCTCCGCCATGCCTCTAGCCGGCCGTAGCCATGTCGCCACTGTTGCCTGCCCATGCCGCTCGGTCTCACCGTCGGGCCTATAAAAGGAGGCCACCCCCAGCTGTTTGAAGCACACCCACTCATTCCCCACCTCTCACTGAACCTCACCCACCTCTAGCCGACGCCGCTCGAGCTCTGCCTCGCCGGAATTGGAGCCAGAGCAGCCGGAGCATGAGGAGAAGGGCGCCTGCGATTTAGGGCACCCCAAGCTCCGCCGCAACCATGCCTCGCCTCGCCGTTGTCTTCCAATTCGTTTGCCCGCCTCGCCGACCTTGCTGGAGCCCTGGTACGTCCCCAATAGACCCCCACCGAGCCGCTAGGGTTCGAGCTCGCCGGCGACCTGTTCGTCGTCGACGACGACCCTCAGCCGTAGATCCCAGTTCTAATCCTACGGCCCACAGCGCGCGTACCGTTTCACATGTTAAGCGCCACTGACAAGCGGGACCCCTCTGTCAGCTGAGCCCCGCACCGCGGAGCGCCACTAGGCCGGCCCATGTTTGTTCCCGCGCTAGCCCAGCCATTCAAATTTGGAATTTTCTTTTTAGTTTAAATCTAGTTTTTGTCCCCTAGTTTGAAAATCAATTCAGAGAGATTCATAAATCCAAATTACATGAAACCAATTCTATCTGAAAGGTATTGAAATGATCTATCCAAGACCATTGGATTTAATTCAATTAGAGTTATAGATCTCTCCTAATAAAAATAACAAAACAGAAGCATTTGCACCTTGCAACATTTTTATAAAATCAACCAAGTTAGCTTTTGAGATGATTCCAACTCTCAAAAATCACATTTCACCATATTATATAAATGTGTAATAATATTAAGGTTTACATGCAGTGACTTTGGACTAGTATGAAAATAATGCTATATAGGCATTTCTAGTCACTTTAAATCATTAAAAAATGAACTTAAACCAAAGTAATTATGATCCAACCTTTAAGTCTCATTCCCACATGTTAGAATATGTGGTGATGACATGTGTCAATATGATCCCATATTTTAAATGGTGAATATTAAATCTTAGTTAATATTTCAATGAGTAGAAATTACTTTTCTAAAATAAAATGGAGGACTCTATTGAATTAAACTTGTGATGCTTGTGATGATAATAGATCATCAAATATGTGTCTTAGGATGCTAATTAGACTAGCTAAGTATGATTTGGTGATTGTGTGCTCCGTATGTATTTATAGACGATAGTACCGACCAAGTCTACGAGGAGGAGTTCTACCAAGAAGAAGAAGAAAACTTCAACCACTTCACCAACCAATGCAAGCTACTATTAGCAAGCTAGGATTGAACTAGATGGTTTAGCACAGATGCTTAGGGCATGCTTTGATTATACCACTTTGACTAGTATTTACCCCAAGTATTATTTTCAAGCTCTACTTCCTTTACTTTACCCAAAGTTCTTTACTTGTTTTGAAGGTAGCATAAAAAGTATAAAACTCGACCTATTTAGATAACTTTAGATATCATGAGGCCATGAGGCCATGAGGCCACCAACAAGCAGGCCGCAAGGGCAGGGTATAGTACCGGCCAACCATCCACCTCCAAATTCATGGTTGTAGCTTCGAGTGCGGGAAACGTGACCGTTTGGATGTGAGTCTAACATACACAAGTAAGTATATACTCCAGCGACATACAAGAGTGCATAAGACCAATTCTTTCTAAAATAAATAGAAATATATTGCAACACCATTACATCAAGAACCATATATATATATGTAGTAGTTATAATAATTTAGGACTATATCCTCATACATCACTCAACAAACATCCAGCGGAAGCAGAAAACAAAGATCCGAGTACGGATTAAGAGTCAAATCGACATAAGATACCATGAAAATAAGAACATTCTCTCCCACATATCTCAAAGATCTCCATCCTTGGAATCTCTATGTAGGAGGGTCATTGCATAAATCACTGGCCTCATCAACATAGTAGCCTCCATACGGAAATACCTGACAATCTAATCAATAGAGTGTGAGACCCTAGGGACACTGACATGGGAATGACCTGTAGAGTTCCCGTGATTAACTACCGTAGGCATACAAAGGCCTATGGCCACGAAGCCCATGAAGAATAAAGAAGTCTAGGAAGCATCTAACGGACAAAAGAGTGTCTTTGCAATCAATAAAGAAATACAAATTGACATACCCTTAGTGTTGTAATTATAAGTTCTAACCTATCTGTATATGGGTTCAGGACTTATCCTATTATATATATGGGTTCAGGACTTATCCGCAACAAAAGAAAGGATCTGCTTAGAATATAGAGGCATCTCGAGGAAAGGAAGAGCTAGCCGACCAATCTAGTCTCCAGCGGGCGTAGCTAAGCTCCACCGACAGATCCAGCAGCATAACCGGAGGGGCACCACCGAGGAGAGAAACTTCATGGTTGCAGCGCATCACGGAGGCAGAAAGACGCGAGCTGGCCCGAGATCTAGACTTCTCTTTTATGACAATAGATTCAACGGGATACATAAAAGCAAAAACAGCATAAGCCACCATTGTCGCTGCCCAACCTACCTCCTCACAACTTAGCCAACAGACGATGATCCCCAGGTAGCTCTCCATCACCCTGCCTCATGAACCTCAACATGGTGGGAGCATCCCTCGCACGAGGAGAACAAGGAATCGTCCAGCAACCCGACAAATCACCACGCCATTGCAGCAGCCCTCAGCATACACAAAATACTCGATGATCATGTTCACCACATCATGTACGTTTCTCAAAACCCCATTGGGGGGATGACGCCAGGAAAGATATTATACGACATAAGATCGACAGATCCATGGAAGAACATAGCAGCCAAATATATTACGAGGGTGATAGTGAGGATGACTATGAACCCTGTGGTACCAGTTTCTTTACCCGACGGGTTCGCAAGACCCCGGTACCCAAGGATTTCAAATTCTCAAACAAATGTGAAAAGTATGACGGCCTCCAGGAACCCAAAGCTTGGTTGACCGATAACTTGCAAACTATCAAACTGAAGGGTAGCTTCAAACCTACGCTATGCAAAGCCTGCAGCTGCACATGAGTAGCGATGCCCGATCATGAGTCAGAAAATTACCCATAGAATCCATCAGAAGCTAGAGCAACCTCAAGGAATAGTTCGTCCAAAATTTCACATCCATATTTAAGCATCCTGCATGCATAGAACAGTTGCGAGCATGCAAGAAGAAGCCCGAGGAGTCAATACGAGCATTCATCCAAAGATGGAGCATTATCAAGAACTCAACCGAGACTATATCAGATGAGAGTGCAATTTATGCATTCAATGACAGCGTTTTGCTGAAACGAGTCTATCAAGAAGTCCGGATTGATCAAACACAAAAAAAACTCACAGCTGATGGACATGGATAATCACTGGGAAGATGGTGAAGATGCAGTGAACAACAAGAGAGCTCTCTCACCCGAGGAAGAGCAAGAATGGCCAATAGTGATAACATGAGAAGGTGAAGAAATGATGGGTACGATGGAGCAAGTTATGTTGTGGCTGGATTCACCAGAGAAGACAATCAAAGAAACAACAACACCTGCAGTAGAGATGACGTCGAAGGGAGCAGGAGAACACATTAGTACCGTCTAAGGGCTCGGGAGCCTGCAATTTCACCAATGCATATGCTCGAGGGACCATGCAATATGCACTTTTACGTCGACTCCAAGGGAAGAAGGCGCTAAACTCACCTCATGAAGGCTTGTCGCATGTTCCTAGGGATGCAAACAGTCTATAATGCCAAGGCAACTAACACAGCATACGAAGAGTACGCTAGTGCACCAGTAACCCTAACACTCAATGCACCACTGCCACTACCAAGGACACCATCAGCAGGCCATCCGCAACCTGCAACAAACAAAAACCAGGAGGACAAGTACCCGAGATCTAGGAGAAGAATTTCGATGATCCAAAAGGGGCATCCGTCGAACACAATCCAGAAGTTGATCACATTACAAGTTAATATGGTAGTAATGGCCCGATGACCGACACCTGAATATCTTCACTGGTCAGAGCAAGAAATCACATTCAGCAGGGCTGATCACCCGCTTTGAGTCCCATGACCGGGTCATTCGTCTCTAATAGTAGAAGCCCAAATCAGCGGATTCGACATGAGCAAGGTTTTCATCAATGCGGGAAGAAGCATCGACCTAATCTACGCCAAAATTTTTCCGCCCATGAACTATTCTCTAATGAACCTAGCACCAACAGAAACATCCTTCCATGGCATAGTCCTAGGTAAAGGCAAAATTATTTTAGGCAAAATCTATATTGATGTTGTCTTTGGATCGCGGGACAATTTTAGGCGTGAGAAGCTCGAGTTCAAAGTCATGGACGTGATCTCACCGAGTGGGACCAGTGTATCTATCCGTCACTCGGATAGGCAAATCCCAATCTCTATCATATGCCTCAATTATTTCTCCGGAATACCTGAAACACACATTTATGGCCACCTAGTTATGGGCATGACGGTTGGTGTGATAAAGCCATCCATGAGAGATAGTGATTAAACATGATCTCATGATCGAAGGATTAAGTTAATATGCTTTGCTATATATCGCATTGTTTGGACATTGTGACTATATCACATTGCAATTCTATGGTCAAGTGTGTCCATCACTTCATTAAGTGATCTCGTTGTCAGTTGACTGTTTTATGTCAAGTCCATGATCGGGAAACCTCGACCATCACCTGCCCAATGAACTAGTACTAGACGATACTAGGGACCTAGTTGTTTATATACCACACTTGTATTAATGTTTCCGCTTAATACAGTTATATCATGATACAAAACTAGTATGAGCATTTAGAAATATAACAATAAAACAACTTTATTTATTAGCTTCTAGGGATAATCTCCTTCAGTCTCCCACTTTCACTAGAGTACATTTACACTAGTTTACTATAGGCTGTAATCTAGCATCCATAGCATCCCATGTTGATCATGTTTTTCTATGGAAGAGGCTTGGTGAATGGATCTACTACATTCACATTTGTATGTACATTGCAAACTCTAATGTAACCATTTTCTATGTAATCTCTTATTACATGGTAATGTTGGTGTATGTGCTTGGGAATGGAGTGGAACCTCTTGTCCTTCGCATTAACAATGGCCCCCCATGTCGTCGCAGTAGATGCACACAGGGTCTTGCACGCTTGGGACCATTACAAGTTCAGTAATGAACTTCCTCATCCAAACAGCTTCATTAGCTGCTTCTGTGGCAGCCATGTACTCCGACTCCATTGTAGATTCAGCCACCGAGATTTTCTTCCCGCTCCTCCAGCTTGATGCGCCACCTTTAACCATTAACTTATACCCTATTTGAGACTTTGTGTCATCTGTATGAGCACAGAAGCTTGCACCCACGTCACCTATTATGGAAAGTTATTCTTCACGTCCTCAAGACTAGAAGCATATCCTTAGTTCTTCTCAAGTATTTGAGGATATTTTAACTGCATTCCAATGAACCGACCCAGGGTTGCTTCGGAAAAGACTCGTCAAGTTAAGATCTAAGGATACATCTAGTCTAGTGCTCAGCATGGCATACATGATGGATCCAATGGAAGAGGCATAGGGAATGTCTTTCATTGCTTCCTTGTCATGTTCTGTTTTCAGGTATTGAGTCACACTCAACTTGTTACCTTTTATGATCGGCAGTGGACCTTTATTTGATAGATCAATTTTGCAACACTTCAGAATTTTTCTAGGTAAGTGCTTTGACCAAGAGCCAGCAGGCACTTAATCTATCTTTATAAATCTTTATACCTAGTATGTAGGCATCTTCACCCATGTCCTTCATAGACAATTTACTATTTAAATAATATTTCACGCTTTTCAAAAGATTCATGTCATTCCCTATTAAAAATATGTCATCAACATATAGTACTAGGAATGCTACTAAACTTTCATTCACTTTCTTATATATGCAGGCTTCTTCTGCGTTCTGGAAAAATCTAAAACTTTTGATGACTTCATCAAATCAAAGATTCTATCTCCAAAATGCTTGCTTCAGTCCATAAATGGACATCTAAATGTTGCATACTTTACCAGCATACCATGGATTGATAAAACCCTTTGGTTGCATCATATACATCTCTTTCTATTCTTATCATTCAGGAAGGTATTTTTCATGTCAATCTGCCATATTTCGTAATCAACTACTAGTAGAATACGAATAGACTTTAGCTTCGCTACGGGAGAGAATGTCTCTTCGTAGTGATTTACTTGAATTTGTCCAAAACCTTTTGCGACAAGTTAATCCTTTTAGACGGTGAACTTTCCGTCAGCGTTATTATTTTTCTTGAAGATCCATTTATTCTCGACAGCATTTCAGCCTTCGGGAATATCTACCAAGGTCCATACCTGGTTGCCATACATGGACTTCATTTCAGATTACATGGCTATTCGCCATTACTCGGGTTCAGGGCCTTCCATTGCTTCCGTGTAGGTTAGAGGTTCATCATGTTCCACAGTCATGACCATGTTCACAAGATAACTATACCATTCAGGGGCAACATGTTTTACTGTTGACCTGCTAGGTTCGACAGATATCTCATCATGAAGTTCATGATCATCATTCACTCCCAGTTCAGTTGATAAGGGTGGCTCTAGAACAACTTCTATTGTGACACTCGGTATTTCAAGATTAGGGTTGATAATCTCATCGAGTTCTATCTTCCTTCCACTTACACCTTTAGCAAGAAACTCTTTCTTGAGGAAGGCACTGTTCTTCGTGACAAAAGTTTTTCTGTTAGCTTTGTTGTAAAAGGTATATCCAATAGTCTCGTTTGGATATCCTAAAAAGATGCATTTTTTCTTTCGGTTCGAGTTTGTCAGGCTGTAGTTTCTTAGGGTAAGCCTCACATGCCTAAACTTTTAGAAAAGACAACTTTGGCTTAGTGCCTGTGATATCTCACATGGTATTTTCTTCACAAACTAGGATGGTTCTCTATTTAAAATGAATGCAATAGTATCAAGTGCATATTCCCAGAAAGACTATAGATAAGTCGATAAGAGACATCATGCACCGTATGCTATCCAATAGGGTGTGATTACGTTGCTCAGATACACCATTACACTATGGTGTTCCAGCTGGCGTAAGTTGTGGTACAATACCACCAGCCTTCAGATGTGTGCCAAACTCGTAACTCAAATACCTAGCCCCTCGATCAGTACGAAGGTGCTTGATTTTCATGTCGAGTTGACTCTCAACTGCACTCTAAATTTTTTTGAACTTTTCAAAGGTTTCGTACTTGTTCTTCATTAAGTAGATATACCCATATATACTCAAATGGTTAGTGAAGGTGACAAAATATCGATAACCATTTTGCATGGAGACGCTCATTTGTCCACATACATCAGAATGTATGATTCTCAATAGGTCTGCATCCCGTTACAGCATACCATTGAATGTCATCTTTGTGATTTTGCCCATGAGGCACGTTTTGCATCTATCAAGGGATTCGAAATACGATGATTCCAGGAGTCCATCAAAATGGAGCTTCTTCATGTGTTTTATACCATTGTGACCGAGACAGGAATGCCATATTACACAGAATTATTGCTATATGCTTGCATTGCTTGGCATCAATGCTATGGATGTGTGTATCATCACAATCAAGATTCAATAAGAATACACCTTTACTTTGTCGCGCATGAGAATAAAACACATTATCCATATAAATATAACAACCACTTGTCTATGACTTAAACGAATAACAGTCTTGCAACAAGTTAGACCCACTGACAATATTCATGCTCAAAGCCGGTACATAGTAAAACTTATTCAACATTAAAAATAATCCTAAAGGGAGATGTTGATGGAGGGTGCTGATAGCCATGACATCAACTCAGTTGCCATTGCGGATGCGCATCATCATCTTGTCCTTCACCAGGTGCTGATTATTCCGTAAGTCCTGCTGAGAGTTATAAATGTGAGCAATAGAACCAGAATAAAATACCCAAGTGTTCCTACTGGCACTAGTGAGGAAAACATCAATAACATGTATATCATATACGTTTCTCTTTGGTAACGACCTTGGTAGCCTTATTATCATCTAGGTACTTGGGGATGTTACGCTTCCAGTGAACCTCACCCTTGAAGTAGAGGCCCATGGTGCCGGACTTGACCTTGGGTTCCCTGGAGGAAGAGGAATGGTTTTTACGTACCTCTTGGGTTTGCCGTTCTTGTCACTGCCCTTCTTGGCGGATTTCTTTAAGTCAACGGTCTTGTTTACCATCACGACAGTGTGCTCCTTCTTGATTTCTACCTTGGAGTGCTTGAGAATGGTGAACAACTCACATAGGGTTTCCCCCTACCATGCATGTTGTAGTTCAGTACAAAGCTCGTGTAGCTAGGGACGAGACTACAGCACCCTATCAATCGCTAGCCCGTCATTGATCTTCCAATCAAGGTCGTTTAGGTGTTGAATGTGGCCAGACATTTTGACCACATGCTCGCTGAAGCTGCTCTTGTATGGCTCCGGAGCAGAAAACAAAAAAATTCAAACTATGCGAACAATAATACTAGGATCTATACTATGTAGACATAGTAACGAAAAAGGAAGACAGTATTCATACCCTTGAAGACTGAGGAATGCCTTATGCAGGAAGGCGTATGTCGAGGAAGACGAGTAACTCCAAGCACCCCAAGTGTGATGCCTACGAAGTACTACACATGTTTGGTGTAATCAGTGTTTCCCGGGCTCCAATCTAGCCGAGTAGTGCATGAGGAATATGGAGAACTCAAAAACCCTTGAGGTGCTCTAAAATATTACGGAGAAATCCTCTTCAGAAATGAGAGAGAAAAGAGAGAATGGGATGATTCCAATGGGAGGGGGTGACCCCTATATATAGTGGGAGAGAAGGCGCACCACAAAAGGGGCAGGCGGTGTGGGACTAAACCCCACAGCCGTTGGCCACCGAGGGGAGCCGCTGGACCTAGGTGGGACCCACGTGGGCAAGCCACCAAGCCCTAGACGACTGGCCCTCCTCCCTAGGCGCCTTGCCGCTTTGGGCCTCCCCTTCAGGTGAGGCCCATTAGCAATGGCTGCCTATAAAAATAAAATAAAAAATATATTTTAATATCAATTCAACCAATTAATATTAAATACACATATTATTATATTCCTTCACTCCGGAACTCCTTCCGGACCTGCCGATCAATATCGGGTATTACCCAGAACTATTCCGGTTTCTCTCTCTCTATTTTTCCTACGGTACAACATCTATCCCTATGCGTCCCCACCCATTAAGCGGTTCGGAAACACTCCAGACATGATTGAGACATCTCTCATATCAATGATCATCAGCGGGACCTGGATGCCCATGATGACCCCCGTGCATTTCACGAATCTTATCGCTTGAACCGTTAATGCTATTTCCCATTCACTTTGCCACTTGATACCTAGTTCACTCGAGAATTGATCTTTGGTATCTCCATACCTTCATTTGACCTCTTTACCGATGAACTTGTTTACTCGCTCCCATGTCATTAGATTTCATGATCAAGTCACATGGTTGCCAGCTTTGTTAATGCAATGTCACCGAGATGGACACATGTATCTATCCATTACATGGATTGGCAAATCCTGGTCTTGATACATACTCTTCTACGTGCCCCTTTGGGAAACCTGGGTGGCACCTTTTTGATCACCCATTTATGGTATGATACTTGATACCATCTAAGCTCCCTCCAGAACGGTGATTTGCATTATCTCGTAGTCTAAGGATCGGGTTGTGAGGTTTCCTTTGTTTATCATTAATGGTGAACTTTGTAACTAGATCTCATTATGATACAATTGTTGGATGTTTATCTATCATATCATTCAACCAATGACATGACCTCATTGTTAATTGGCATAAATGCCCATAATCTTGAAACCCCAGATCATCCTCATGACCAATGAGCTGGTTCACTAGAGGTAACTAGAGACATGGTTTGTTTACATACCACATATGTATTAACATTTCGTATTAACATAGTTATAGCACGGCATGAAACGTATTATGAACATATAAGAGATATATCAAATAAAACTCTTTAATATTTTCCTCTAGGGCATATCTCCTTCAGTTATGCTCCTCCATCTTAGCCGAGAAGAAGTGGTTTGAAACCTCATACCTCTTAGACCGGGCATGGGGTGAAAAGATGGCCTTGAGATCAGAGTGATCTCAAAGGCGCTCATATTCTCAAAGTACTTGTGCAGGTTGGACTCCATGGCATAGAGCATGCCAATCTAAACATGGGCATTATCATTTGCCTTCTGTTGCCTTCTGTTGATAAACATTTTTATTAGCCTGATAAGCGGTAGTAGCGTGTTGGTCACCCATAGTGGCCTCAAGTATGTAGGAGAGCTTCTAGGAACAAGGAGAATCCTCAGATTGTGGGACCATACTATAAGAAAAGTGTCCATCCGTAACGACTTGTCCCGTCGGTCGTCGTAGAAGGCGCATCTTCCACGACGAATTTTTCGGCTCGACTGTTGCCGATGGAAAACTTTTTTTTCTGGTTTCGGGGCCCTCTACTACGACAAAACCGCTAAAAACATGGAGGAAGCTCGACTGACGTGTGGTAGAAGCAAGTTGTTTGGTTCCTCACTCAATGTTGATTCGCCGATGTCTTTTGAGGCATGTGAGTCCTAGATGCCAGTGTCTCTAGCGCACCATACTTTTTGATCGCGCCTTCCTAATTTGAACTCGATAATGTTGCTCAATGCATATGCCATTTAGTCAGGATGTTGGGTCCCACATGTCAATCTCTCATTAGAAGAATTGTGCGTATGATGGATTTTTTTCCTTGGCTCGTGATACCCTGTTCTGAGCTTGATAGCGTCGCTCGATGCATCTGCCATTTAATCAGGCTGTCGGGTCCCACATGTCATCCTCTCATTAGAAGAAATTTTTGCATGATGGATGTTTTACCTTGGTTTGTGCCTCCCTAATGTGAACTCGATAACATTGCTTGATGCATATGTCGTTTAGTCACGCTGCTAGGTCCCCTATATCAGCCTCTCAATAGAAGAATCGTGTGTATGATGGAATTTTTGCCTTTGCTCGCGCCACCCTGTTCCAAACTTGATAGTGGTGCTCGAAGCATCTACCGTTTAATCACGTTGTTGGGCCCCACATGTCATCCTCTCATTAGAAGAAATGTTAGTATGATGGAATTTTTTCCCACGTTCACGCCTCCGTGTTCCGAAGTATTTATAACTTCTATTTTCATACTAGGATTGGTTATCCCCTATGTATGTGACAGAATTTGTCCATAAGTTGAGACCCACGTACCATACCACATGCTAATTGATTGCACCATAATGTATCTAGTTGATCTTGTCTATAAGATGTACACATGCGTCGGTAAAAATTGCACACATGCAAGAGATAGAGGAGAAACTAAAATAGTATTATATTGCTTATGGACAACCTACAAGCTTGTAGGTCACCTTTAAGGTTCTGAGCTTATGGATAGCCTCCACTATGAATGTGAAACTCCTTGTGGACTGATTTTTGATTTATGGATAACCTTGTTGCTAACATAGTGGATAACCTTGTTGCTAACATAGTGGATTCCCTTACTCCAAAAAGAAGAGTATGTATCTTCTTGACAACCCCGTGCAGACCTGACAGCTGTTCTCTCCCTCGTCCATAGCATGGCGCTCAGCACGTGATCCATGGTTAGGGTTGTGAGCGGAGTCCCGAGAAAGTCCCTCTTCTGGTTCATTTGAAGATTCTATAGTACAATTTTTTTGAAAATAGTTAAACTAGTAAACCTCAAAATGAACTAGAAGTGGAACATTCGTGGGATCCCATTTGCATCCCTAGCCATGGTACAATGGCTCTGTGTCTATCTTTGGTGCTCGTCACCAATGTTGCGTTGGTGTTCATAGTAAGGAACCACTTTGGGCCTTGGGTTGGGGCAGCGGCAAAAAGCATTAGTGAATCAAACTTTTCTGGTTCTGATTTTTTCACTAGCAAAAGTGAGAATCGCGCTGATTTCTTTTTTGTTAAGCAAGAAGTAGTTCTAGTATGACTAGTATGCCTCGGCTAGTGGGTCAAGAAGGAGAGCCAGTCCCGACTGCTTTTCCATGCTTAATTTTAGGGTCCTTTGTACTAAATTTATGGACTTGGATTTAATTTTCTATTTTTTGGCAGCTTTTTTGTTCACAATGCCAAGATGCACCCATCTACCAAATAGGGGATCGAACATTACCATAAAGTATGGATATTTACCCTTATTGTTCGGCCTGAAGCCTAACATGGCAGATCATATTTTGAAGTAGTTTGTTTTTCGGAAGTTGTTAATACTCATGATTATCATTTTTCACGGCAAGTAGTACAATTTCGAGGACATCGCGTGATGATTTTTATTTTATTTTTTATTATTTTCGAAACAAGGTCAAATTTTTCTACACGCAAATTCTTAGCACTAGAAGTTGACTCTTTCAACAAATTCGTTAGTTTTCGATATATTAACACCCTGGTGGGTACTTCCAAAAGATACTTGCATAACCTAAAGAGCAATCTTCCTATCACTCACTCGTAGTTGAAATTTTACCTAATATTGATAAATCAAATTAAATTCGTTTAAGTGGGCAAAGTTTGCTATGAAGCTTGAGAACTCATCCAACTTGGTAATCAATCGTAAGTGGATCATTGTCCACACTTTGTTTGAAAACAAGGGTTGTTGTCGTGGCACTTTGAGCCATGCATTTTTATTCGTGTTTTCTTTACATAAAAAATCTTGTCGCTTCAAAAATTCATAAAGATGCACACATCTACCAGATATATGGGAACATTACCATAAAGTATGATGTATATATGGATGTTGCCTATGTCGTTCAGCTTGAAGCCTAGGAATGTTCATACATGGTAGGCCATATTGTGGATTAGTTTTTTTTAAGCTATGATGACCCATATTATTAGTCATTTTTAATTGCAGGTAGTAGTACACGTAATAGGATGCCATATGGAAGGCTTTTTTAGGGTTTTCATTAATGTTGTTTCATAGCTAGTGAGGATCAAATTGTCAACCTGCATATTGGTAGCAAGAACTGGCATCCTAGAAAACTCTCGTTCATTTTTGATGTATTGACCACCTCGGTGCCATAAAACTCAAAGGATGTTTGTAACTTTTAAAGATCAATCTATCACACTTACTTGTAGTTCAAATTTAACCTAATTTTGATTCATGGTTGGCTAAGAAGCTTGAAGACTCGTAATTAAACTTGGTAACCTCAAGTGAAACATGGTCCACAATATGTTTGAAAACTAGGCTTTCTAGCATTCTGGGCCATAGTTTTTGTGCATGGTTTAAAGAAAAAATATTATTGTCACTTAGAAAATTGAAAATATTTTTTATATTCCTATAGATTGAATAAACATTCTTGTTAGTTAGAAAATTGGTAATCTTTATAAATCGACATAAAGTAAATTAAGTGTGCAGAGTTTAGCTAATAAGAAGCTTGAAAATTCATGGAACTTGGGAACCATGAGTTAGAACATGCATGGTTCACCACTCTTTCTGAAACTAGGGTTGTGGCATTTCAAGTCACTCTTTATACATTCTATATAGAAAAAACACTCATGTCACATGGAAAATTATCATAAACTTTTTCTTGACATTTGGAAACTCCCACTAGCAAAATAGATTATTACAACGAGATGAATCCAATCTACCAGATGCGGGAACTGTATCATAATTAAACATATGATGTTGTTAAGTTTGGGTTGAAACCAAACAATATTTATTAATAATGTTCATGCATGGTAGCCAATATTGGGAAACATCTAGTTAGTTGTTTGTTTCCACAAGACGTCAAAACATGTATTTTGGGAGGTAGATGGGTGCATCATTTTGTAGTAAACAATGTCATCGGTGTGAATTTCCATCTATCATGAAAGAACATTCAATTTTCAATTTCCCGAGTGATGACAAGCTTTTTATTTTCAATTAATATATATATATATTAGAAACCACTGAGAGTTTGGATGACGCGTTCAACTTCTTGCTAAGCTTTTGCATCTTGACAATTTAATGAAATCATGTCAAACTTGTGCTAGAAGTAAGCGCAGTAAATTAGTTTTGTAGTAAACAAATGACATCGGTGTGAGTTTCCAACTATCAGGAAAGAACATTCAAGTCTCAATTTTCTCAGTGATAATGACGAGATTATTATTTCCTGTAATGAAAGTCCGAAGAATATGGATCAGGACCAACTTGTTGTCCTTATGATTCCCATATTTTATGAGTTTTCAAACTTCCTAGCTAACTCTGCCCACATTAATGACTTTATGTCAATTTGTACTATTTATTATTTATTTGAATGTTATGAAAACGGTGTGAATTTTGTTGGGATGCGGATGCATAACAAGAATTTGATTTTTCCATTCTAGCATCTAGAAGATACTATTTATATTCTTTCTTATGATATCTTACCATTATGTAGTGTAGGAATAGCTTTGAACTTTTACCATTGAATCAAGACTCGTGAATCCCAACATTGCAATTCGTTGGATCTTCTATCCATTATAGCATCTAGAAGATTCTATTGATAGTCTTTACCACAATGAATGTTATATATGCACAGACCTCAAAACACACTTTTCGATCATTTGAGAATCTTCTTCGTCATGTTTCTAGAGGATGTCGAGTATTGAGGTAGCTAATAGGTTGATTTCTACATGATAAAAAGTACAAGAACCAAACACACCCTATACTTTATGGACATGGCTCAAAATTATAATTATTTTTTTAGCTTCACCTATTATAATTTTATATAAAAAATGATATGACATACTTCTATTATCTGATTCTCAGGTGTAAGGCACTTGCAACTCAGTAGTATATAGTAAAGGTCCTGAAATTTACTACTACTCAATATACCTTGTACCTCGTGTCAGGAAGCCATCACATCTTTGCTCCATCATCACACCGCCTTCAAATCCTCCTCTTCACTGCTCTCGTGCTGGTGCCTCCGTGCTCTCGGTCTCTTCTTGCTCGAAGATTTTTTTTTTCAATAGGGGAAACTCCTAGTGGAAAAATATCATTCATCGTGCCAACAAGCACCCATGTACTCCTATCAAACTACTGTAATTACTTCACACACAAAAAACTACTGTACTTCCTTCACACACACACAAAAAACTCTCCTCACACTTTCGAACCAGTGTGCTGGGGGTGTGCTTAGTGCTTCATGTTCGCAGGGTGTGAAATGGAACAACAAGGCAGGTCGACGCACAAGGGCAGCGCCATGTTTTTTGGACAAGGGCGAGATCATCCGGCCGGGGTGTGTGGATAGTGATGAGACAGTGAAGAAGAGATAAACCACAATTTTTTTGCATGCATATATAGTAAAGGTCCTGAATTTTTGACAATAGGTTCAACTTCTTGCTAAGATTTTGCATCTTGACAACTTAACAAAATTTGGTCAAACTTGAGCTACAAGTAAGCATGATAGATTTCTCTAGAATTAATTTTCTTCTTGAAGGTATATGGGTGCATCTTCTTTTAGTAAACAATGTCATCGGCGTGAGTTTCCAACTGTCAGGAAAGAACATTCACACGTTTCCCATGTTTTGTGAATTTTTAAACTTCCTAGCTAACTCTACCGACTTGAATGATACATTGTTAAAATTTATCGAAATTAGGTCAAATTTGAACTACCAATAAATTGTAGGTTGCATTCAAAGTTTTACAAAAAAGCTTTTCGGTGGTTTTCACTGTACTGCATTCTTGGTTAGCTTCAAAAGATTTTTGGAAAATTTCAAGTGGAATCTATCTATCGCACTTACTTGTAATTAAAATTTAACACGGTAGGTGGGAGTAAGGTTTACATCGAAGACCTCAAAAAATAGATATTTACATAGAGGTCCATAAATTTAGAACAAAGGGCCCTTAAGTTAAGCAAGAGAAGCAGTCGGGTCCATCTCGAGCGAGCAACTAAGCCATACCCTTCATACTACTATACTTGCTTCACACACACCAAAAAATCACTCCTCAAACTTTTGAATCAGCATGTTGCGGGTGTCCTTGGTTTTTACTCTTCGCAGGGTGTGAAATGGAAGGACAAGGCAGGTTTGACAATAGGTTTTGCATGCATATATAGTAAAGGTCCGGAAATTTTTAAAATAGGTTCAACTTCTTGCTAAGATTTTGTATCTTGACAACTTAACGAAATTCGGTCAAGCTTGAGCTACAAGTAAGCGTGATAGATTTCTCTTTAATTAATTGTCTTTTCGAAGGTAGATTGGTGCATCTTCTTTTAGTAAACAATTTCGTCGATGTGAGTTTCCAACTATCAATAAATAACATTCTCAATTTGCCCATGTTTTGCAAATTTTAAAACTTCCTAGCTAACTATGTTGACTTGCATTATAATTTGTGCCAATTTATCGAAATTAGGTCAAATTTGATCTATAAGTAAGTTGTAGGGTTGCTTTGAAAGTTTTACGTAAAAGCTTTTCATGGTTTTCGATGTACTGAATTCCTAGTTAGCTTCAAAAGATTTTTGGAAAATCTTAAGAGGAACCTATCTATGACGATTACTTGTAGTTAAAATTTGACACGGTCGGTGGGAGTACGATTTACATCGAAAGACTTCAAAAAAGAGAAAACTACATAGAGGTAAATAAATTTAGAAGAAAAGGCCCTAAAGTTAAGCAAGAAAAGTAGTCAGGTCCTTCTCGAGCGAGCGGCTAAGATATACCCTTCATACTACTGCAGTTGCTTCACACATAAAAAATCGCTCCTCAAACTTTTGAAATAGTGTACTGCAGGTGTGCTTGGTTCTTCCTTTTTGCAGGGTGCGAAATGGAAGGACAAGGCAGGTCGACGCACATGGGTAGCGCCATGTTGTGGACGAGGTAGAGATCAACCGGTTGGAGTGTATGGATGGTGATGAGGTAGTGAAGGAGAGATAAAACACAATTTGTTTTATCGAAATTAGGTAAAATTTGAACTACAAGTAAATTGTAGGTTGATTTGAATGTTTTACGAAAAATCTTTTCATGATTTTCGATGTACTGAATTCATAGTTAGCTTCAAAAGCTTTTTGGAAAATTTTAAGAGGAATCTATCGATCACGCTTACTTGTAGTTAAAATTTGACACGGTCAGTGGGAGTATGGTTTACATCGAAGACCTCAAAACGAGAAAACTACATAGAAGTCCATAAATTCAGCACAAAGGGCCCTAAAGTTAAGCAAGGAAAAGCAGCCGGGTCCTTTTTGAGCGAGCAGCTGAGCCATACCCTTCATACAAATGTACTTGCTCCAGACACACCAAAAAAATCGCTCCTCGAACTTTCAAACCAGCGTGTTGTGGGTGTGTTTGGTGCTTCCTCTTTATAAGGTGTGGAATGGAAGGACAAGGAAGGTCGACGCACATGGGCAGCGCCACATTGTGGATGAGGAAGAGACTAGCCGGTCGAGGTGTGTGGATGGTGATGAGGCAATGAATAAAGTGATAGAATACAATTTGTCTTGCATGCATATATTGTAAAGGTCCTGAAATTTTGACAATAGGTTCAACTTATTTCTAAGATTTTGCATCTTGACAACTTAACAAAATTAGGTCAAACTTGAGCTACAAGTAATCATGATAGATTTCTCTTGAATTAATTGTCTTTTCGAAGGTAGCTAGATGCATCTTATTTTAGTAAACGATGCCGTCGGTGTGAGTTTCCAACTGCTAGGAAATAACATTCTCAATTTTCCCAAGATTTGTGAATTTTAAAACTTCCTAGCTAGCTCTGCCAACTTGCATTAGAATGTGTGCCAATTTATCGAAATTAGGTAAATTTTGAACTAGTAAATTGTACGTTGCTTTTAAAGTTTTACGAAAAAGCTTTTCGGTGGTTTTTGATGTACTGAATTCCTAGTTAGCTTCAAAAGCTTTTTGGAAAATTTTAAGAGGAATCTATCTATCGCACTTACTTGTAGTTAAAATTTGACACGATCGGTGGGAGTAAGGTTTACATCGAAGACCTCAAAAAAGATAAAGTTACATAGAGGTCCGCAAATTTAGCACAAATGGCCCTGAAGTTAAGCAAGGAAGAATAGTCGGGTCCTTCTCAAGCGAGCAGCTGAGCCATATCCTTCATACTATTGTAATTGCTTCACACACACAAAAAACATAGCTCCTAAAACTTTCGAACCAGCATGCTAAGGGTGTGCTTGGTGCTTCCTCTTCTTAGGGTGTGAAATGGAGGGACAAGGTAGGTCGACGTATGTGGGCAGCGCCACGTTGTGGACGATTGAGAGATCAGCTGGTCAGGGTGTGTGGATGGGGATGAGGGAATAAAGGTGAGAGAAAACACAGTTTGTTTTGCGTGCATATATAGTAAAGGTCTTCGAATTTTGATATAGGTTCAACTTTTTGCTAAGATTTTGCATCTTCACAACTTAACGAAATTAGGTCAAACTTGAGCTACAAGTAAGCGTGATAGATTTCTCTTGAATTAATTGTCTTTTTCGAAGGTATATGTGTGCATCTGGTTTTACTAAACGATGCTGTCGGTGTGAGTTTCCAACTGTCACGAAAGAACATTCTCAATTTTCCCATGTTTTGTGAATTTTAAAACTTCCTAGCTAGCTTTGCCGACTTGCATTAGAATGTGTGCCAATTTATCGTAATGAGGTCAATTTTGAATTAGTAAATTGTAGGTTGCTTTGAAAGTTTTACGAAAAAGCTTTTCGGTGGTTTTTGATGTAACGAATTCCTAGTTAGCTTGAAAAGCTTTTTGGAAAATTTTAAGAGGAATCTATCTATCGCACTTACTTGTAGTTATAAGTTGACACAGTTGGTGGGAGTAAGGTTTACATCGAAGACCTCAAAAAAATAAAATTACATAGAGGTGCATAAATTTAGCACAAATGGCCCTAAAGTTAAGCAAGGAAGAACAATCGGGTCCTTATCGAGCGAGCATATAAGCCATATCCTTCAAACTATCGTAATTGATTCACACACACCAAAAACATAGCTCCTCAAACTTTCGAACCAGCATGCTAAGGGTGTGCTTGGTGCTTCCTCTTTGTAGGGTCTGAAATGGAAGGACAAGGTCGGTCGACACACATGGGCAGTGCCACGTTGTGGACGAGGGAGAGATCAGCTGGCCGGGGTCTGTGGATGGTGATGAGGTAGTGAAGGCGAGAGAAAAAACAATTTGTTTTGCGTGCATATATAGTAAATGTCTTGAAATTTTGACAATAGGTTCAACTTTGAGCTAAGATTTTGCATCTTGACAACTTAACGAAATTAGGTCAAATTTGAGCTACAAGTAAGCGTGATAGATTTCTCTTCAATTAATTGTCTTTTTGAAGGTAGATGTGTGCATCTTCTTTTAGTAAACGATGCCGTCGGTGTGAGTTTCCAACTGTCAGGAAAGAACATGCTCAATTTTCCCATGTTTTGTGAATTTTAAAACTTCCTAGCTAGCTCTGCCGACTTGCATTAGTATTTGTGCCAATTTATCGAAATTAGGTTAAATTTGAACTACAAGTAAATTATAGGTTGCTTCGAAAGTTTTACGTAAAAGCTTTACGATGGTTTTCGATGTACTGAATTCCTTGTTAGCTTCAAAAGCTTTTTGGAAAATTTTAAGAGGAATCTATCTATTGCGCTTACTTTTAGTTAAAATTTGACACTGTCTGTGGGAGTACAGTTTACATCGAAGACCTTAAAAAAGAGAAAATACATAGAGGTTCATAAATTTAGCACAAAGGACCCTAAAGTTAAGAAAGGAAAGAAGTCGGGCCCTTCTCTAGTGAGCAACTGAGCCATACCCTTCATACTACTATACTTGCTTTACACACAAACACAAAATGCTCCTCACACTTTAGAACTAGCATGGTGGGGATGTGCTTGGTGCTTCCTCTTCACAGGGTGTGAAATGGAACGACAGGGAACATGGATGCACATGGGAAGCGCCACATTGTGGAACAGGGAGAGATTCGCCGATCGGGGTGTGTGGATGGTGATGATTACTACACATTGTACCATATGTACCCCGTGAAAGGAACCCATCGCAGCTTTGCTCTGAGATCACACTGCCTTTAAATCCTCCCATTCGCTACTCTCGCGCTCCCTCCTGCATGCTCTCGATCTCTTCACTCTCCCAGATTTATTTTTCAACAAGGGGGAAACTCCTAGTGGCAATACTGTTCATCATGCGAGGAATCACCTATGTAATCCTACCAAATATGGGAACGCCACCATGCCAAGTTCTTGCATACTCCCTTCGTCCACAAATAAGTGTACTCATAGCTCTTAGTCTAAGTAAAAAAAATTGACTACTTTTTAAAACTAATCTAGCAATATATAACATGAAATCTACATATTATAAAAGTACATTTCAAAACAAATCAACTTGTACTACTTTTGTGTCATAAATATTTCTATGTTTATAAATAAAATATGGTTGGAAATAGTTAAGTTTGATTTAGAACAAATGCTAGAAGTACACTTATTTGAGGGCGGAGGGAGTAGCTAAGAACTTGAATTTTTCTAAAGTCTCGGTGGTGTTTTTGCGATCAAAGAACTCCTAGTGGTTTTGGTGTAGTAAATTTCTAGTTGGTTGTGGAAGATTTTTGGAAACTTTTACGTGTGCCTTGGTACGACAGCTCAGCTCCATGTCCATCTATCTTTGTCTCTAGTGTGTTCGTTAGCCGGGTTGGTGTGGACTAGGAGGAATACATAGGAAGGAAACCACATTGTTCCTTGGCGGCAAAAAATCAAACTTTTCCGGTTTCCCAATTTTATCTTGCTTCCCAAACATCGGGAGGGAAGGTTATTCAAAAGATCGGCCATTTGCAACACTTATTATCTTATATTTATCTTGTCTTATCTCTTATATATATCACCTTATAATACCACTATATAGTGTATGAGTAACATTCAACCTTGACCATTGGATCAAGACTGGCAAATCAAAACATCACCAACTGTTGGATCTTCCATTCCACTCTAGCATGTAGAAGATTATATTGATAGTCCTTAGCACAATAAATGATAGTATGCGCAAACCTCAAAACACACTCCAAAGTTAGAAGAAAATACCACCGCCCTAATTATTAGACAGAGTAAACCATGTGGTTATAATTCCCATGTCAATTTATACTGTGTATTTATTCTTTATTTGAATGTGAACAAAACAATGTTAATTTTGTCGGCATGCAGATGCATAGAATAAATTTTAATTTTTAAGAACTTTTAGTGGTTTTCGATGTACTAACTTCCTGGTTAGCTTCAAAAGTTTTTTGGAAATTTTTAAGAGGAATCTATCGCGCTTACTTGTAGTTAAAATTTGACACGGTCGATGGGAGGATGGTTCACATCGAAGACCTCAAAAAAGAGAAAATTACATAGAGATCCATACATTTAGCAAAAAGGGCCCTAAAGTTAAGCAAGGAATAGTAGTCGAGTCATTCTCCATCGAGCAGCTGAGCCATACCCTTTGTACTACTGTAGTTGCTTCACGCAAAAAACGGTCCTCACTTTTGAACCAGCGTGCTGGGGGTGTGCTTGGTGCTTCCTATTCGCAGGGTGTTAAATGGAACGACAAGCCAGGTCGACGCACGTGGGCAGCGCCACATTGTGAATGAGGGAGAGATCAGCCGACCGAGGTGTGTGGATGGTGATGAGGATGTGAAGGGGATAGAAAACACAATTTGTTTTGTGTGCATATATAGTAAAGGTCCTGAAATTTACTAGTACTACTCAATATACCCTGTACCTCATGTCAGGAACCCATCACAGCTTTGCTCTGACATTGCACTGCCTTCAAATCCTCCTCTCCGCTACTCTCGAGCTGCCTCTTGCGTGCTCATAGTCTCTTCTCGCTCCCAATTTTTTTAATAGGGGGAACTCCTAGTGGCAAAGTATTGGTCATCTTGCCAAGAAGCACCCATGTAGTCTTACCAAATATGGGAACACCACCACGACAATTTATTGCATATATAAGAACTTCAATTTTTCAGAACTCTTGGTGGTTTTGCAGTACCAAATTCCTAGTTAGCTTCAAAAGATTTTTGGAAAATTTTACATGTGTCTTGGTATGGCCGCTCAAGTCCGTGTCTTCTATTGTGTTTGTTAGTCAGGTTGGTGTGGAGTAGGAGGTGTACATAGGAAGGAAATAACTTTGGTCCAGTTGATCTCTCACTCGTCCACAACATGGCGTTGTGCCGTATGACATGGTACCAAGGAGGCTCTCTGTCTCTTTTTTATAACCTTACTCTGACATCGAATTGCCTTCAACTCCTCTTCACGGATTCCCTCTTGGGTTGCCTTCTCTAACATCATAATCTCTTCTATAGTAGCTCTTCATTTTTCCCATCCATTTCGATCCATCTTTTTCCTAGTACTACTACTTGCTTTACGGAAAACAACATTTCAGTCTTTTCAACAAAAAATCATGTCACTTGGAAAATGGAGATCGTCTCTTTTCCTAATACTTGTTGGAAACTCCCCCAAGATGCACCAATCTAAATAATATGGGAAAATTACCATAAACTATGATGTGGATCAAAGCATATGGCATTGACCTTGGTCGTCTGGCTCGAAATATGTTCATACATGCCAGGACAATTTTATGAACCTGGTTTTTGAAAAGTCGTCAAAACTCAAATTTATCATTTTTCATGGCATGTGATACATGCGAAAGGACTCCATGCACATTTCTTTCGTAAATGTTTAAGAACAATCCACCTCAACCTCATGTTACAATTCCTTTGCTTTCCTATGAATCAAACACTTATTTAAGAAAAATTCCCGTAGGATCCAAATATTGTAGGATTCAACTGAACATGACATTCTAATAATATTGCATTTTCCCAATTCTTTTTTTCCTATCCAACGAATCAAACATGCCCAATGTTTGAGACTCCCACGAGAAATATTGCCTACTACGCCAAGATGCACCCATCTACCAAATTAATATTGGAATGGTATCATAAACTATGATGTCGATATGGCCATGACCTTTTTTGGTTATCAGGGTTGAAACCAAATAATATTCATATATGGTGGGACAATATCGTGAGGCTATTTTTTCAAAAGTTGTCAAATCTCGTGGTTATTGATTTCCTAGTAGGCAGTACAAGTGACGTGATAGGATGCGATGTGTAAATATTTGTTTTTCTGTTTTTCTTTATTACATATGATTGCTTCAAAACGGGTTCACATTAGTCAAGATGCAAATTCTAAGCAGGAAGTTGAATTGTGCAAAACTCTCGATTGTTTTTGATATATTAAGTACACTATGGATACCTCCAAAAGCTTTTTTAAAACTTCTATAGCAATCTACTACTTACTAGAGCTTCTAGTTCAATTTTGTCCCGATTTCGTTAAAAGAGACATAAAATCATTCGAGTGGGCCAAATTAGCTAACAAGCTTTGAAAACTCATAAAACATGGGAATCATACGTAAAACATGGTCCACTATATCTAGAAAATGGGATTTTAGCATTCAGAACCATATTCTTCATAGTATTGATGGTGGTAAAGGCGAACAATGGATGCGCTCAACCATTACATGTTGGAGCCGTAGACATATTATCAAACTCCTCAATCGTTGGTCGGAGTTCCTCATGGATTTCCAATATTGGATCTATGACGAGATCAACCCATTGTGAGATATCACATCCTAATATTCTCGATATCACTACTAGGAAAACAACAATAGGTAGACAAGATATTTTGTGGCGCATATGGAAAACCATGCGCCGTAGAGAAGTATCAGTGGCGCACTAGTTGGAATGCGCCACAGATACTAAAAACATTTGTGGTTCATTTCGTTGCACATGCGCCACAGAAGTTAGGTGGGACCCACCAGCCGGGGTGGGGCGATCCACCTTCTGTGGCGCATAATGACATATGCGCCATAGAAGAGACTAGATTTGTGGCGTATATTTCCTTATGTGCCACAGAAAGTGGAGGCGGGCCCCACCACAAAATCTATTTGACCCACTTTCTATGGAGCATGTGTGGATATGCGCCACAGATATGTTTGATTTCTATGGCGCATATCCACACATGCGCCACAGAAACCTAACCTGGCTCCGACCACTTTAACCTGCACCACATTGTTCTGTGGTGCATTTTTCTATATGCGCCATAGTAGTTTGAACATCTGTGGTGCATTTCTGCCATATGCGCCATAGATGAGGGTGTCCAGATCCATGTGAAAAAGGTGGCAAGCTCCCACCCTATCTATCCACCACCACCCATTTCACATCTCTTCTTCCTTTCTACCTCCTCCCAACTTGTCTTCCTCCTTCCTCCCACCCCAGTTTGCCCATAGTTTCTCCATTTTTTGTAACTCAACCTACTTTAGTCCATAGATTGGTAAGTGGAAGCCTCCCTCCAACTTGTAGATCTAAAAGTTCCTTATTTTTCTCTCTCAAATCTCTATTTGTTTACTAATTTCCTCTCCACCAACTTGTAGATCTGTTTGTCCACACTCTCTCATCGCGCGGTCTCGTCTTGCTATTATTGAGTCTACTAGGTGAGTACTTGTCCATGAAAATGTAGGTGAAGATTGTCGCTCGGGCGGTGTGTGTGCGATGCATGGCGAGACGATGCTTGTTGTGTGGTGCATGATTGTTCGCATTGGGAGGAAGTTTTTTGTTGCTTGCTTGTTGTTGTCCGGCCGGTGTGGTGCATGGATGTTTGCCGAAATGTTGATTCATTTTCATTTTGGCAAATTTTTGCATTACCCATATGTCCTAATTTTAGGAAAGGTCATGCCGAAATTTTCTGGCTAGCATTCATGCATGTGTGTGTGCATATGGTGTGGTTCTAACCTATACTCTCTATTGTGACCGTTCAGGCAACCATGGTCCTCACGTTGAGCGAAGGTCGAATTGCTAGGTACAAGAAAGACGCAAAGGAGGACATGATTCTGAACAACAAGACCATGATAAGGTGTCCATGTCGAACATGCAAACTCCAGCACTGGATCGACTGTAATTATGGAAAATTGGAGGGTCAACTGCTCAAGCACGGTTTCATGCGTGACCTGAATGAGGCGCCGGCACGACATGCTGGTAACGAAGACATGGGTAGACGAGAAGACGAAGAGTCTACTGGGCATGATCATCATGACGAAGGAGATGTCGGTGGGCATGATTAGCATGAAGAAGTAGATGGCGACGGGCATGATCATCATGAAGAAGGAGAAGACGCGAACACACAGACTCTGCTAACTTCGGCCTTGCAGGACCCTCATGTTCAAGAACTGCTCCTCAAGGAGACGAGCAATGACAAAGCTGCAGCCAGAGGAAGCAGATATCAGTGGCGAGGTAACAGTGGCAACTAGGATATGCGCCACAGAAGATGGATTTCCATGCGCCACAGAAGAGCTGTTTCCTAGTAGTGGATGATCCTAATATGAATGTACTATATAATTTCCTAGTCCCTCTGTTCTAATATTAATTACTCTATTTATGTTAGTGGGAGATTCCCTTCGTATTCGGAGACGTGGAAATTGCTGGAAAGATCCATGAATTTTACATCTATCTTGCTGAGGGTGCACAGGCGAAAGCCTATTACGAGGATCCACAGACGATGGTGAAACGAGAGAAGCGTACTAGGCTGGAAAGCAAACGCTACTCGATCACAACCTGGACACACTAAATTGTTGGCATACAAATCTTGTGGTGATTCTGACCTCTCTCTCTTTTCTCTCATGCATGTTTGGAGTATATGATGGGACATGTAGTGGTTCCTAGCTAGCTTAAGATACTACTACGAGTAGTTTTATATTGCTACCGAGTATTTTGGATGGAGTTATGCAACTACTAATATATTTTCTAATAATGCCTATGTAATGGGAATTGTTCTGATCGAGTGCAAAATATGGCATGTACTGCTGAATCTATCAAAAGATACCGAATCTCTCAAATGTTCGGATGTTGCTGTATTAAAGTATTTTCTGGAACTAATACTGATGTACTGGTACTTCTTTTGATTAATGGCAATAGATTTTTTTCTTTCCTTTGAAACATAGCCCTATCACAATCAAGATTAGGCTTGGGCATTTTGGGTTGCATATAACATAACTTTGTTAGAGAAGCAATTAGAGAACATCGTTTAGATTTTATCACTATTTTGTAAAGTGGGAGATCTAATTTTATGGTGTCGTTCTTAAGAAATCTTGCCATCGGTAGAAATTTTTCCTGGTTTTGCGTACCTCCACATGGAAGTTCGGGTGGAATTCTTATGGGCATTAACATGGAAACCATTCAGGTCCAAAAAGTTGTCACGAGGGACTGTTGTGTGAAAATGTTCTTTCGAAATAAACTGGATGGTTTTGAGTGTATTTTTATACCTGTGTATGGGGTTGCTCAAGATGATCATAAACATGAATTTCTTTCCAAATTGGTACGTATGTGTGAAACTGGATCTCTACCCATGATGCTTGGAGGAGATTTTAGTATAATAAGAAAAAAGGAGGAAAAGAATAATGATAGATTTAATCCTTGTTGGCCTTTTATTTTCAACGCTATTATAGAAAGCTTAGACCTGAAGGAAATTGCCTTGTCTGGTAGGCAATATACTTGGGGGAATTGAAGGGAGATGCCTACTTTTGAGAAATTAGATCGCGTTCTCACTAGTGTTGAGTGGGAACAGAAATACCCTCTTATTTCGGTTAGAGCTTTAACTCGACCAGGTTCGGATCATACACCTCTCTTAATTGATTCGGGCAACCAAAGTCATTTAGGTAATACTGCAAGATTTTCGTTTGAGCTATCCTGGTTGAGATAGGATGGTTTCTATGAAATGATTGAAACTGAATGGGATGCTATTACTCAGGGGACACACCTATTCAGCCGTGGCAAAATAATTAGACAGTTGCATCGCTTTTTAAAGGGGTGGGCAAAAAATTTGAGCGGCAAATACAAAAGGAAAAGGAAAGTTTAACTAGCATTATTGATAGTTTGGATATCAAGGCAGAAGCAATGCCGCTCACCTCTGGTGTGAGAAAAATTCTAAAAGATGCCACTGATAAACTTAATAACCTTAGATGTGATGAAGAGACAAAATGGGATCAATATGCTAAGGTCAAATACATCCAAGAGGGGGAAACAATACGAAATATTTTCACTTGATAGCAAATGGTCGTCATGGAAAGAAAAAGATTTTTCAACTTGAACAAGAGGAGGGGACTATTGTAGGTGAGGAAAATCTCAAAATTTATATTACAGAATACTACAAAAAATTGTTTCGAGATTCTGATCACAACACATTCTCCTTGATGGAGGAACAAACCAGTGATATACCCCAACTATCTACGGAAGTAAATCTGGCACTAACTATGGATTTTACTAAAAAAGAAGTTTTTGAAGCATTTTCACATATGGATCAAAACGAAGCTCCGGGGCCAGATGGGTTCCCTGCTGAGTTTTATCAAACTTTTTGGGAAGTCTTAAAACATGACATCATGGAATTGTTTGGACAGCAACAAACTGGTATCTTGCCTTTGTTCAAACTAAGTTTTGGAGTTATCACGCTACTCCCAAAAAAAGTAAATGCCGAACAAATCTAGCAATATAGACCTATTTGTTTGCTTACTGTAAGCTTCAAAATATTCACAAAGGTGGCGACTAATAGGATTTCTGAGATAACCCATAAAGTGATTAGGCCTACACAAACCACTTTCATGCCTGGGAGGCACATCCTTGAAGGGGTGGTAGTCCTACATGAGACTATTAATGAATTACACAAAAAGAAGTTAAATGGAGTTCTTTTCAATGTTGATTTTGAGAAGGCTTATGATAAAGTCAAATGACCATTTTTACAAGTCCTTCGTATGAAGGGTTTTGACCCCTAGTGGTGTGACTGGATTAAAACATTTGTTCAAAATGGTAGTGTTGTAATCCAAAGTGAATGATGACATTGGTCATTATTTCTAGACAAAAAAAGGGTTTGAGATAGGGGGACCCTTTATCTCCGATACTTTTTAACATTATTGCGGATATGTTGGCTAATTTAGTTGCAAGAGCAAAGGAAGATGGGCAGGTTGGGGGCCTTATCCCTCATCTGGTGGAGGGTGGGGTTTCTATATTACAATATGCGCATGATACAATTATTTTTATGGAACATGATTTAGAGAAGGCTGTGAATATGAAGTTAATCTTATGCATCTTCGAACAACTGTCAGGTTTAAAAGTTAACTTTCATAAAAGTGAATTGTTTTTCTTTGGTGAAGCTAAAGATATTTAAAATGAATATAAACAAAATTTGGGGTGTGAGACTGGATCTCTACCGATCAGATACCTAGGGGTGCCAGATCATTATCGCAAGTTAAGAAACACTGAATGGAACCCTGTCGAAGAGTGCTTTGTCCCTAAGTTGGGTTGTTGGCAGAGCAGGTTACTCTCTTATGGAGATTGCCTCGTGCTCATTAACTCAATTTTAACAAGTTTTCCAATGCTCATGTTATCCTTTCTGGAATTTCCAAAAGGATTTAGGAAAATGTTGGATTTTTTTCGATCAAGGTTTTTTTAGCAAAGTGAGGGAACGAAAATGAAATACAGATTTACTAGATGGAATATCTGATGTCGTCCTAAAGACCAAGGGGGTTTGGGGATCGATGTACTTGAGCTAAAAAATAAATGTTTGTTAAGCAAATGGCTTTTCAAGTTACTTAATGAGAAAGGTATGTGGCAAGAGCTTTTGCACAATAAATATCTGCGCACGAAAACTCTTACTCAAATGGAGGCTAAACCAACGGATTCTCCCTTTTGGAAATGGCTTATGTGGGTCAAGAAAGACTTCTTTGAACGAGGAACTTTTAAAGTTGGGGATGGAACAAGTGTTCATTTTTGGGAGGACATTTGGTTGGGAGATGTTCCCTTAGCCTTCAAATACCATTCTTTGTATAATATTGTGCAACACAAAAAAATTGGTTGCCGATATTCTTGGCCGATCACCCCTTAATATTGAGTTTAGAAGGGCTTTGGTTGGTGATAAATGGGAGCAATGGTTACACTTCTGATATGTTTCATTAGTCACTAAATGCTAATGTCCTATTCTCGGTTAAGTCCATGTATCTTGATCTCATGAATGGACATACCCAATACTTACGTACGTATCTTTGGAAACTAAAAATACCGCTAAGAATAAAAATCTTCATGTGGTTTCTTAATAATAAAGTTCTCCTTATAAAGGATAATCTTGCAAAGCGGAATTGGCATGGGTGTGAAAAATGTTGCTTCTGTGACTCAATGGAGACAGTTGAGCATTTATTTTTACAATGTCCATTTGCTCGTATTATTTGGTGCATGATATTTTTTGCTTACAACATATCTCCACCAACTAGTATATCTAATATGTTTGGTAATTGGTTAAATGGGGTAGATATAAAAACTAAAGCTCGTGTACGCATTGGTATATCTGCTCTATGTTGGTCCATTTGGACGAGCATGAATAATTTTGTTTTTAACAAACAAAAATCGACAATTTTTTTGCAATATATTCGAATGGCTGTCCATTGGATTCAACTATGGGCCTGCCTTCTACCGGAGGATCAACGACAAATTATGGTTTCTTGATGTAGCCAGCTCTCGACGATCGCTCAGGATTGTTATTTCCAGGCTACTGTGTGGCGGCATATTAATAGACTATATAGATAGTTTATTTTTGGCTGCTCACTTTCAATGGTAGATATGTGTATCTACCATTCTGATTGATGATTGTAATAATTTTGGTACCTGATATACTTGTGAAATGATTAATAAAACTGGCTGTGTGCATCAATTGATGTAGAGGCCGGGGCTCTGTTCCCCATTTCTAAAAAAAATATGTTGGTCACACATGCAATGATGTAAGAACAAGGTATGCACACAAAAGCAGACTTGATCTTTAGTTTTGCTTGCTTCAATGATGGAGTGTGTTCAGAGAAAAGGGAAAACTCATCCCATGCCAAGTTTTTTGTGAGCTAAAACAAGTACTAATTCTCTCTGTACTACTATTCAATTTCAGTGTCTGTACTGCTGAATCAGTCACTTTGAAATGCTACTGAATCTGTCAAGTGATGGTGAATATTAAATGTGATATTTTCCTATCTTATTATGTACTGATGAATCTTTCAAATTTGAACAATAATTAAACCGTCAGTTTCTTTGAAAGTTTTATGAAAAATCTTTTGGAGGTACCCATCGGGGGTCAATTAATATATCGGAAACCACCGAGAGTTTGGACAACAGGTTTAACTTCTTTCTAAGATTTTCCATCTTGATAATTTAACGAAATTTGGTTAAACTTGAGCTACACAAGTAAGAGAACAAGAGGGAGGAAGCGCGAGCCTTTAAAAAAAGAGGCAGCACGAGAGTAGAGAAGAGGAGGAGTTGAAGGCGGTGCAATGGTAGATAAAAGCTATGATGGGCTACTGACACGAGGTATAGGTTACATTCCACTAGTAGTAAATGTATGGACCTACTTGTATATGATCACAAAACAAATTATGTTTTCTCTCTTCTTTGCTGCTTCTTACCATCCATCCTCCATCGATCTCTTCTTTGCAGCCATCGGCGCACAGGCTAGCCTATCTCTCCCTCGTCCATAGGGTGGCGCCACGCACGTGTGCCTTGGTACGGCACACAGATCTACTTCCAACAACCGTTTTTTCAATTCGGAAATTCAAAATAATTATCAACACATGTACAAAAGGCTCACGGGTAACAAAAATTACAAAAAGTTCCTCGGACCACCTTGCGACGACTACAAACCCTAGCACGATAATAGAAGCGTCTCACTCCTCCACGACCTCTGGTTCCAAAAAATAAATAAAGAATGCCACCTCCACAATTTTCAGACAAAGTGTACCATGCTTTCTTACAATTCCCAATGTTTAGGATTTTTCAAGTGGGCATAGAAAGATTTTTCATTTTATTCATGTTTAATCTTCTTGCTTTTTGATGAGGTTGTTGCATCGTAGTACTAGTTGTTATATAGTTTAATCGCTAGGTATTGTATATGTTGGTATAAGGACAGTAGTAAATGACGTGTCACTTTGTTATACCTAAAACTCGGTTATACTATTGAACTTGCTCTGACACACTTCTTGCAGATTATTAAATTAGACCTAATTCAACAAATTGACAGAAAGTCGTCTGAGTGGGTTAAATTAGGTAGAAATTTAAGCTTGAAAAATATAACATGTGATTTATCCAACCATTTTATGTACTATGAACTCTAGTTTAGCCATATCAACCTTACTTCCTTCCAAAAAACTTGTACTTCTTTGCCATGCTAACATGCACCCACCTATACCAAAATGTGGGCACACCATCATTATACTGATGAATATATATAGAGTATGTCCATGACCTTGGTCATTTCGCTTGAAACCCAAGAAAGTTCACACGGAGTACATGGTATATTAGGCCATACCTTGAAGTGAGTTTTTCAAGTATTTTGCTGGTAAAATAAATTAAATAACAAAGAATGCCCCAAAATATTTCATACAAAGTGGACAATTCTTTCTTAGAGTTTCCCAAGTTTAAGGAATTTACAAACTTCCAAGCTAAAGCTCAACACACTTAAATGAATGTATACAGATAAAACTAAATTAGGTCAAACTTGAATACATCTGAGCGCGATAGACTATTACTCTTGAAAATTACCAAAATTATTATAAACCAACTCGGGTAGCGAATATATCATGGGCCAAAAATAGTTTAAAAAAATGCTAGTACTGATTAGTATTTGCATACCAACAAATTGGCTTGAGCGACTAGCAATCAAGGTCATGTCCATGTCCACATCATAATTTAGGACCCACGAGTCTAGCACGGTGCGGAGGAGAGTAAAAGGCACGAGTATATAAGGGCATACATAATGTAGGACCCACCCGGCTTATGGAAATTACCACACAATGTAAGGTCAACATTTTCCACAAGATAGGACCCACATAGCTTGTCATATTTCTCCATGCAAGAGAGAGGAGAGAGGAGAAAATGATGTTTCTATTATGTATGGGTAACCCACAAGCTTGAGGTAACTTTATTTTCTCCATGATGTATAAGGTGAACCTTAGAGGATGCCACATAGGGCTTAACATGTGTTTTTAACATATTGTGGATGCCCTAAGGAAAAAAAGAGAATAATGTGCCCACTTGGCACTATGTGACCAAGATATAAAACTCAGATGCAGAAATTAGCATCTTCAGTTTAGTAGGTCCCACAGATCATCTTGTTCAGACACTGTCTAAACGTTGGAGCTTACTCGTAGTACAGTAAGTAGTACTCCCTCCATTTCAAAGTATAAGATGTTTTAGTTTTGTGAATTTTACGTATCTAGTCATTTTGTAGTGTGTAGATTCAGGGTGATCCTCTCCAAACCTATACATTAAAAGGTGTTTACATATATTATCTTCACAAAGCTAAAACAACTTATATTATAAAGCGGAGGGAGTATTTCTTTGCTTAGGAATATTCTCTCCTCTGTCCATGTGATGTACATGCTAAGAGAATAAAACGTAGGAAGAGGAAAAGGCACTAGTGAAGAGAGAAGAAGAGTTGAAGGCAGTTGGATGTCAGAGCAAATTTATGATAGTTCCTCACATGAGGTAATCCTGCCGCCTTACAGTGTACACTCTACTAGTAGTAAATTTCAGGACCTATGCACGCAAAACAAATTGTATGTTTTCTCTATCATTAGCCGCCTCTCATCTCTCCTCCCCTCTCCCATCACAAACCACCTGACTGATCTCTCCTTCTTCCATAGCATGGCGCTATGCACGTGTGCCTAGGTACGGCGGCTCTATGTCTCTCACGTGTTCGTTATCCGCGTTGTTGTGGAGTAGGAGGAGTCATAGGAAGGAAACCACTTTGGTCCTTGGCGGCAAAAAAATTCAAACTTTTCCGGTTTCGAAGTTTTCACTTGCTTCCCAAACATCGGGACGAAAGTTTATTCAAAAGATCGGGCATTCACAGTGCTTCTTATCTTATATTATCTTATCTTATATCTTATAATACCGTACCACTATATAGTGTACGGATAACTTTGAACATTGACCATTGGATCAAGACTGGCAAATCCAAACATTGCTAACTATTGGATCTTCTTTTCCATTCTTAGCATCTAGAAGATATTATTCATAGTATTTTGCACAATGAACGCTAGTATGCACAAACCTCAAAACACACTCCATTTCTTAGTTTTAGGGAACCTGTGCTAAACTCATGGACTTGGATGTAATTTTCATTTTTTATGAGGTCCTTGGTGTAACTTGTAATTCCATTGACCATGTTAAGGAAGCACCTCACACCTACAGGAACTTAGTTTATTATAATTCCATTTTCAAGCTTCCTAGCTAACTTCACTCACTTCACTGACTTCTTGCCGATTTAATGAAATTAGGTCAAAACTTGAGTTATAAGTAAGCACGATAGATTGCTCTTGAATTAATGTATTTTCAGAGGTAGATGGGTGCATCTACTTGTAGTAAACAATGCGTCGATGTAAGTTACCAACTATCACGAAAGAACATTCTCAGTTTCCAACCACTAGGGGGGAGGGGTCATTTAATATATCAAAAACTACCACCAAGAGTTTTGACAATAGGTTCAACTTCTTGCTAAGATTTTGCATCTTGACAACTTAATAAAATTAGGTCAAACTTGACCTACAAGTAAGCGTGATAGATTACTCTTGAACTAAATTTATTTTTAGAGGTAGATGGGTGCATTTGCTTCTTGTAGTAAACAATGCCATCGGTGTGAGGTTCCAACTATCACGAAAGAACATTCCGAGTTTCCAACCATTAGGGGGTTATTTAATAGATAACAAACCACCACCGAGAGTTTTGATACTAGGTTCAACTTCTCTAAGGTTTTGCATCTTGACAACTTAACTAAATTAGGTCAAACTTGAGCTACAAGTAATCGAGATAGATTTCACTTAAATTAATTGTCTTTTCGAAGGTAGATGAGTGCATCTTGTTTTAGTTAATGATGTCGTTAGTCCGAGTTTTCAACTATCAGGAAAGAACATTCTCAAGTTTCCAATGTTTTGCGAATTTGAAAACTTCCTAGCTAACTCTACCGACTTGAATTAGACTTTGTGCCAAATTATCGAAATTAGGTCAAATTTGAACTAAAAGTAAATTGTAGGTTGCTTTGAAAGTATTACGAAAAAGCTTTTCAGTGGTTTTCGATGTACTGAATTCCTGATTAGCTTCAAAAGTTTGTTGTAAATTTTTAAAAGGAATCTATCTATCACGCTTACTTGTAGTTAAAATTTGACATGGTTAGTGGCCGTACGGTTTACATGGAAGATCTCAAAAAGAGAAAATTACATAGAGGACCATATATTTAGCACAAAGGGCCCTAAAGTTAAGCAAGGAAAAGTAGGCAGGCCCTTCTCGACCAAGCACCTAATCCATACCCTTCGTAATACTATACTTGCTTCACACACACAAAAATGCTCCTCACACTTTCGAGGGTGTGAAATGGAATGACAAGGTAGGTCGATGCATGTGGGCTGTGCCACGTTGTGGACTAGGGAGAGATCAACCGGCCGGGGTGTGTGGATGGTGAAGAGTACTACTGACTGCACCATGTACCCCGTGTCAGGAACCCATCGTAGCTTTGCTCTGACATCGCACCGCCTTCAAATCCTGATCTTCTATGCTCTCACTCTGCCTCATGTGTGCTCTCAGTGTCTTCTCTCTCCTAGATTTTTTTCAACAAGGAGGAAAGTCCTAGTGGCAATATTGTTCATCCTATGAGGAAGCATCCACGTACTCCTACCAAATACGGGAACACCGCCACGCCAAGTTCTTGCATACTCCCTCTGTCCACAAATAAGTGTACTTCTAGGTCTTAGTCTAAGTCATACTTTTGAAAATTTGACTACTTTAAAAAATAATCTAGCAATATATATAACATGAAGTCTACATATTATGAAAGTTCATTTCAAAACGAATCAACTTGTACTCGTTTTGTGTCATAAATATTGCTAAGTTTGTAAATAAAAGTTGGTCAGAAATAGTTAAGTTTGATTTAGAACAAACGCTACAAGTACACTTATTTGAGGATGGAGGGAGTAGCTAAATGCATAAGATACAGCACAACCAACGTTCATGAATTAACTCATACTTTATGTGAACTTCAAAGTACACCAAATAAATAGGGGTGCATGCATAACTAGTTTGTGGAATATAATTGAGAGATTGCAAAGAGTTTGTGGAATATACTTGATAAATGTGAGACATCTACTTTCAGATGGAGGGAGTATTATTTGGGCGCTAGCCAAATTCAAAATCTCTTTCAAGCGGCAAAATTTACCTCCTACGTTGTGTGAATCGTAGATATCCAATGTTGCGTGAATAAATATAGATATGGATAATCAGTTGATGTGATTCTCAGCCTTGAATTCCTGGACAGATAGCTTACGGTCTACAACATTTTTTTATTACTAGATGGATGCTAGCCAAATTCAAAATTTGAATCGAGTGGCAAAATAACCCACCGACCTTGAAGCATTTCTCGCCCCACCGATTCAAAAACTTTGAGCCAAAATCTCCCACCGGATAGTACCATTTTTCTACTATTATTATATTAACGCTAGCAAAATTCAAATCTCAATCGAGCGTAAAAATCACAAACTAACCTTGAAGCATTTTGTGCCCCTCTGTTTCAAAAACTTTAGTCTATAAAATGCTTGTTCTACCCATTGTTCAGACGACATATGGGCATTCTAAAGTAGGAAGCTCGAGGGGCATGATCGTTTTTTTTGGCTAGCCCTCCCAAAATTCCCAAGCTCCTCTATCCCCTCCATGACCACTGCACGCACCGGCTTGAGATGCACTCTCGTGCACCACCAAAGAGGTGCTTCATCGGCTCTCACCCATCGGATCAATTTCACCGGGTCTCTCTGCCACTAAACCGGAGCTAAGGTGTCATTCACCATGCGGATGGCGTCATCGAATGCCCAAGCTCTACTTCCCCGCCGCCGAAAGCTACCCAACTGTACCGGATCCGCTTCATCGGTGTCCACCGGACGTGATGCAGTTCAAGTAGTTCCATGTCCACCACTCCAGACCAGCTGCATGGCCGTCGCCGTTCACTGCATCGGATCTTCCTTAGTGACGCTCTCATCCACCACGCTCAAGCCGGCATCAACAATCCAAGATCTGCTTCCCCGACGCTAATAGCCACCGCAACCATAGTACCCTCGGTGACCTGGACATCACGTGCATGGTATCGACGATGCTTAGATGCCTCTTCCACCTAGGTAACCAAATCTGCAACCCGTTTTTGTTTTGTTAGTAGTATAGCAGGTTCAAGACTATCGCCGTGAACTGCATTTTCGTAATCGGGCAAGTACATATAAGTCACTGGGCATGCCTGTTCTTCTTGCTACATACAAGGTCATTAGACATATTGTTTTTCTTTCGCTGCTCTACAAATTTCAATTCATGCACATGTTTGTTATTTTGGCATGCACATGTTCTTAGATACTCCATACAACAGTAATTGTCTTTTATTGTGTAGTTCTTGCAAAATGTAAAATTAGTGGAAAATATTAGTGTGGATTCCCTGCTCTACAGTTACTGAATCTATATGGTTCGTCCTGAGCTAAGTTCCTGGTATTATTTCCTCCTTGGCATCATTCTGCTATATGGTAGTACCTGTTTCAACTCTTCATACTAATTCGATTATAATTTTGTTGCCATCTAGGTCTTCAAAAGTTGCAACACTAACTATTTTCTTTTTGTTAAATAGAGCTCAAAATGGAACAATAAACATGTTGGTTTGGATATCCTATTATACAGGTTCACAAGCAATGTCATTATTTCCTTATCTGGTGTTGGTTCGTCCTATGCAACGACATAACTATCCTCCACTATGTAGTTCACTCATGGTTTGTATTCCTGCTCTAGAAGTTCTCTTATGATGCCATTACAATTTCTATCTGGTTTATTCTTAGCTATGACAGTAACTGCATGCCATTGTGTAGCTCACCACAAATTTTGAGTCACCCAACGTCTCTTGGATTCCTGGAGATACCACTACTTCCATATATATATTTGCTGAAATCACCTAGCTAGTTTATATTTTCTAAAATGCTAAAAAATACTTTGTTTGATTGCTCATTTCATTGTAGGCAGACTTGGCTAATGATTGTTTGTCCTGTTCTACAGGTTTACGAGAGACGTCATTATGTCTCGTATCTCGTTCTGGTTCGTCCTAAGCAACGACATAAATTTTTCGATAAGAGGCGCTTTAATACTTAGAGTTTAAGTATTACACCCGGCCTCTTCATAACTAGGATGCACACAACAACGACATATCTATCCTCTATTATATATACTTCATTCGTTGTTTGCATTCCTGCTTTACAAGTTCTTGTATGATGCGGCTATAATTTCTATCTGGTTCATTTTTAGATACGATAGTAAATGTATGCCATTGTGTAGCTCAGAGCAAATTCTGAGTCAACCAATGTCTCTTGCATTTTAGGGTATACAACTGCTTCCATATATATTTGTTGTAATGACCTGACTAGTTTATATTTGATAAAATTCTAAGCCACACACATACATTTTTTGATTATTCGTTTCACGTTAGGCACACTTGTTTAATGTGTGCTTACTTGTCCTGTTTGTATGACGTGTTGGTAAAAAATTGAACTATTAACTAGTTGTAAACTCCAGTTCATAGCTCCTGACATACTAGTCAAATGAGTAGTTTGTCTTGTTTGATGTATTAACTTGTTATTACTTAGTTTTAGATTGCAGTTATTGCTATCGCCAGCAAAGAGGGGGCTGCAAGATCATGTCTCCTCCAATGTAGTTGGCACACTCAGAGGGAGATGAAGGTGATAGATTGAGAAAGCAAAATGAGGACTCTGCTATCAACTCGATTGTCAACTGAAATGCCGAATTTTTTCCCTTGAGTTGATAATATGTAATAATTCTAGGAAGTTTGCAGCTAATGTAATATCTAGATAACTCGCATAGGGCATGATAACTCCATTGGAGGTAGGCGGTACCATAACTATGCCAGCCAGGTCGATTGGGGAACAATATCAGGCTTTGTTATTGGCCAAACTTGTATTGGGCCGGTGATGAATAGTAAAATATGCTCGCTAATTATACACCTTTTATAATATTTGAATAAGCTTCAGAAAGTCCGAAACTGTAGAAGACCTTAAACATAATGGGCCGACCCATAGGTGGGAACTAGTAATAGTAACAGACTATAACAATAACAAGACATAACTGTAACATGCCAGATAGAACCATGCCAAAAAAAACAAGCCAAAATAGTAACAGGCCAAAATAGTAACATGCCACAATAGTAAAAGGCAACAAACTGTGAAAGCCCAAAATAGTAATAGGCTAGAGGATTAACAGGCTAGAATAGTAGCAGGCTAAATAGTAAAGGGACACAATAGTAAAAGACCATAATAGTTAAAAGTCAGAACAGTAATGAGCCAGAATAGTAACAGACCGAGAAATTACTAGACAAGAACAGTAACTGGCCGACTAAATTATCAGGCCAGAACAGTACTAGACCAGAATAGTAATAGGTCGCATGTGGGCCTGAAGAGTTAATGACGGGTACAATAAAATGCCTGAATAGTAACGGACCCTTCTCAAAGAAGGGCCGTTACTGGGAGGCCCATGACATGCTGTGAAAATAGTGATGGGTCGACCGCAGGCCTTAATAGTACTGGACCGACTTGTATGCAGCTAATGGGTCGCACAGTTTTGGACCAACGTGGGCCTTCTATAGGCCGAAATAGTATCGGGCCTAAAAGTTTGCAGGCCGCAGCTGGCTGCATTAATGGGCCCATTTCAAGCAGTGCATGACTGAATAGTAATGGGTCCTCTTCTTATTGGGCTATAATCATGGGCCGGCCCACTTAATAATTAGCAGGCCTTGGCTGGGCAAGGATTCTACCACGGGTTCTGTGACCATTAACGGCAGTAACCGGACATTAACGGTGGTTGCCACGTGACAGTTTGCATGATGTCAGCAATCAACGCAGTTGACAGACAGATCTATGACGGAACAAGTTCTTGTGGCCGAAGGGTGTGATCCACCACGGTAAGAGAAAAACCATGGTTGATTCAGTTTTGACAAGGCTGTTACCACTAAGGCCATCCATCATGGAAGATTTTTTAGCCACGAAAATTGGCCTTCAACCACGAAAATCACCCATTGTAAAAGCCAACATTTCTTGTAGTGACAAGTGGTGAAGTTCATCCTATCAGTTTTGAGCTTTTCCTTCTCAAGGAAGGGGCCAAGGTTGAAGGTAGGGCGAGACATCAACTATAATATTTGTAAAGTAGTTAATTTTAATATTCATTATATGGTTTTGTATTTAGTCAAACTAAATACTAGAACTCCCACTCAAATGGACAGCCATCAAAATTTGTTTGGTGACTCCATGATCCCTTTATATCGCATCATCCTGATCATTACGGCCTTTGATGCTGCTTCCAGGGTAGATAACAACATATCGATCACATCACATGTGATTCATGCTTAACCTTTTGGTGATCTGTGTTCCAAGTCCATGTATGTACATTCTAGGCTTGCGAACTTTAACCACATTGTATGGCAGTGCATACATGGCTTGCACCCACCGTATGTGAACGCAAAGATGTCTAGCACCCGATCATCATGGCATGCTTCATAACTGCGAACTTTCTTGGTAGTGCACACATGTGAGACAACACGAATATTGGAATTATGTATGAGGGATTATATTATTGTGCTACTGTTGTATGTATAATACTAGAACAATATGATCCACACAACAACTAACATCTAATGAAAACAGTTATGTATGTGTGATATGTGGTGGTTGTCGCAACTTGATCTCCATCAAGAGCGCCAGCAGCTGCACCAGGTTCAGCACACCACCTTGCCTTCGGCTGTTTATCCCATAAACACTTACCTAAACCACACATATCACTTTCCCTCATGCAAAAAACAAAGTTAGATGCTTCTACCTTTTACTTGCAAGTTTTACGTGGTTGATTGGACTTTCGCACAAGAACCAATTCTTACCAATGAATCCAACTACAACATGGATTAAATGGTTGCTTCTTTTAATCCCTTTTCAGGGTCGTCCTTTGTAAGTGCCATATCAAATGTCGGAGAGACAAACACCGGACAACCACTTATACGATACAAGTCGTATGTTAGTCGTGGAAGCGGTATCGCGTAAGGTTCTGCGTAAGGTTGGTCTGGTCTGCTTCATCCTGCATTACCGCGATAGTAGAAAGTACACGTGGGAGGGTAGCAATTAGAAAATCAACGCCCACACAATAACTGTGTGTTCTACTTGTACTAGTACATCTACACATAGATCTCTCTGATTCCACTAAAGGGGTTCTGTGGCAGAAAACAAAACAATTCCTACCACGAGAACGCACCAACCCAAGATCTATCTATTGAGAAGTATAGTAACGAGCGAGGTATGGTATTCATACCTTTGAAGACCATAAGCTGAGCATAGTAGACCTCAAGGTCTAGAAGACTTCAAGCATCCAACACCACTAGTGGTTGTACCTCGTCGAGTTTTACATGTTTACTATGTAAGCGACGTCTCTAGGCCCCGATCCATAAAGTTAGCGAAAGAAGAAGATCCGACTGATTCCAGTAGTACGATGGCGTGCCTGGGTGGAGAAGTCTCTACCTCGTGGAGCATGTTCCTAACTTTGGAACACGCAGACAGGGAGAGAGGAAGAGAGAGATAGTATGGCTAATGAAAATTATGGGATGAGGAATTGGGGTGAATGGCACCCCTATATATAGAAAAAATTGGGGTACTCCCACCCTCCAAGTACATGGATGGGACAAAACTTGAAGGAGGTTGTAAGGCCCTGGATCAAACCTCCGAGAATACCTCTTATGCATACATGACGATCCCATGATTAGTCTATTGTGGAACTTAACCAACAAGTATCAAAATAAATATCCAAAACTTAAACGGATACAAGTCATACCTCAAATGCCATTATGATTACATAGAACATCATCAATGGAACTTTATCAAGCATAGAGATCGAGCCATGACTTAACCTACATGCAGATGACTATGAGAACATCCTAGCTCGCATAGTCGACAACGTCACCTTGTTCTCGATATCTGACATAGTTAATAGCTAGGGACAATGCCAGTGAGTAATTTGAATGTACTCACAAACCACCTTAAGAGAATAATAATAACTAGGGGTTATGCAAAATGTTTGTGGTAGTAGGAGTGCTCCAAGAGATGTTCTTTTCTAAAATAATTTTCTTGTAGATATAGCATCAACATATCTTTGTTGAGAACTTTTGTAAAACATTTTGGAAACCTTTTTGACAAGTTCTGGAAAACAATAGGATTGGGTCACCCATTCATTTCTTCCTTCCGGTCATCCCATGACCAACATTTCTTCATCTTCTCTTACCATCCCATTGTCAAAACATTTATCCTTTCCCACCATCCCATGGTCGACACATTTACAAAAGCCTTTGCTTTCCCTAAGACCATTTTGAAAACAAAACCAACATCGCTCTATAGAAACCTTCCCAACCGTCCATGACTGTGGACACGGCTATTCGAATAGATTTACACTCTGTATAGGTTGTACACTTTACCCACACCATTCGATTACGTGGCCCTGATCACCTATGGATCGTGGGTCAAATAACCGAACAAGACTCTCTGAATGCCACTCTAGCATAAGCCCTACCCTATGAGTTGTTCCTCTCAACACCGGGACGTCGAGATCCACGGACCAATCAGAGCGCACTCCGTCTCCCCAAAAGTGGATACTTTCAATGAGAGGCTCATACTATCGTCCGATCGCTCACATGGGCGATCCTACTTCCTCAAGGTGACAGTCCAACTATTGACACTTTCTATAAATGAAGCGCAGAATTAGAGGGAGTTGATCCCTTAGAAGAAGTTGTGAGAATTGCCACACCAGAGTAGCAAACCTCAAGTCCAGCCTTATCCCATTCTAGAGTAACGTGGTTGCACGGGTTAATTGTTCTGGCAAAACTGCAAAGAAATGGGTGTGCTTTCATAATCCTTTTTCCTCCATCTTTCCTTCAGAATTTTTGTAAAACAAATCCCTTTTACTTTCTCAAGCTTCTCCTAGTAGGTAAAACCGCAATAGGTTTTACCATAAAAAAATTTGCTAAAACTTTTCGGGGGTCTTCCCATCCTATAGTTTTGCTTCTGCTAAATCGGGGTCTTCAAAGGGTTATGGTGTTATACCCATCTACCATTCTAGGGACAAGTTGGTGTCATCAAGGGGGTTGTACTTAGTAGTACAGAAGAGTAATGGTTTGGTGGATCCAAGCCACTACTTGGTATAGATCATCATATATTAAAACAATGCAGTTTTTATAAAAGAGTTGATAAAACATGCATAAGTAAAGTAGTAGGACAAGTCTTATGAGAAAGAAGGTGGCTAGCATGTGATCAGAAATCTGGCAATATGTGTCTCCGGACTTCTTCTTAGAATACCATAATAGCCAATATAATGTGCATCTTCTTCGGTCTTCGATATAATCACATCTATCGTTGTAAGTGATCAAACATGCAAACAAACAAGGGCATAATCAACACGAGGCCTACAAGCACCAAAACAATACAACAAACCAACATAAAACACATCCCTAGGTTTAGTAGGTTTTGATAGGTTGGGATTATAACATTTGGAATTACTTCCATGGCACCTTTGGAACTTCCTTTATTAATTATTTGCCCAAACCACCTAAAGGAGGGGTTTCGAACTAGGGCTTGGGTATGTATTATATCAATGTGCAAAGATGATATCATTAGGTAGGTATTGAAATAATAAGGCCAACAAAAGTGGTTTCATGATTTTATCACTTTTAGTTATTTAAATATAATTATTTTAATGGAAATAACACTAGTCTAGGTTAATAGTTCACCAGAAAAGATCTAGAGCTCAAATAAATTTGTCCTCAGAGGATAATGTATATATTTGGGTTTGTGATTTTTGAGAGTTGGAAACACTTTAAAATAATACCAGAATACCCTTGGGAAATTCCCAAAGTCAGTTCTCCATAGTTGTTGTCTTTTTAACTAGATTTAAACTACATGAGATTTTAATATGAATCCAAAGTCACATGGTAGCTATTTTGAATACCTTAATGTAGAAATTGGGTTTACTATTTTTGGAGTTGTAAAAATTTTGTAGTGATTTTTCTACTGAAATTCACTAAAGACTAAATAAAATCTGATATACTCGGGTTGGGTAGGTCTTGTAGTAACACATCACTGAGAGTTAGAATCAACTCAAAAGGTGTTATGAATTTTCCTAGTGATTTTTCTAAAGTCATAACTAGATGGATTTTGTTATTTCTACCGAGGAAAAACCAGAGCTCACCTTGACCAGAGACCAAGTTCTGGTGATAGGTAGTTTCAATAGCTCTCAGTTAAAGTTGGATTTACATAATTTGGATATGTGGAGCTCCCTGAGACATTTATTGGTTGAAAAAGTATTTATTTGGAATCTTTAATTCCAGGAAATAAACAAAACAAATTTGGTTATGGGGCTTAGTTTTTATGTTAAAGAAAACCCTAGGGAACATGTACCAAAATTCATCTGGGCAATTCTTGGTGCTTTCTATTTTATTTTTGAATTAAACTAAGCAGCTTTTCTGCAGATCTCTAAATAACCAGATAAAAAGAAATAGGGCAGGGTGGTTGGGTCAGATCTGCAACCGTAGTGGGCCGCTCGAAGAGGATTCAGCCCACCCGAGATGGGGCAGTGCACGGGGTGCAGGATTTAAATCTCGCAATGGGGCCCACACGTCAGCCACATAGTTGGGAGAAGAGTTATGGAGGCCTTGGGGCCATCCGATCAAGTTGGATTGGATGGTTGCCCGTTGTCATCCTCGACGGAAAACCAGCAGCGGCACGGGAACCCTAGACAGCCAAATATCAACGGGGAAGGCTCACCTGAGGTGAGGGAGATGGCGGGGATGCGACGAGGCGATGCAGTGCTTCACACGGCATAGAATGAGGGGGCAGCATGGCAGGGCCTAACGTCGAGAGAGTTCTCTAGCGATTACGCTTACGTCGGCCACCACAAATGCTCACTATAGCCAGTAGCTAGGATTGTCCTAGGCACGGTAGAGGAATGCACTGGGAGGGTGGAGGACATGCATAAGGAAAACGAGGGAGCAAATGTTCAGGTTAAGGGGAAACCTCTCCTTGGGCTTGCATCACCAGCAGGAGTTTAATCTCCTCCCGAGCGGTGGATAAGGAAACAACTTCTAGGCTTCGAGGAGGTGGGGGTGGGATGGTAGGGGAGTGAAATGGGGTGGGAGGGATGCACTGAGGCAACCTCTGGCTATTTAACCCGAGGAGGGCATGTCCATGGTGGACCGAGTCTAAGAGAGGACATATGGAAGGGTCCTGGCTGCTGGATGAGCAAAGGGGCGATGGAGGTTGTGCAGGGGTGGTCAAGGAGGGCAGAGGGAGGATCTAGGGTGTGGTGTGTTGCAGGCTTTGCAGCTCCACTTACACATCAGCGAAAGAAGAAAATATGGAGGGAGAGGGAGCTAGGGACGCTAGGGCTGCTCCCATTTGCTGGAGAGGGTGGTGGAGAGACCCTGGGTGGGGCTCTTGTTGAGCAGGGGCCACAGAGAGAGGTGAGGGATGGTGGAAACTATAGCTAATTACTTTACAAGATTTATGGTGGCTAATGGGGTGGAGTAGTGGACAGAGTGAGAAGGGTTTGATGTGGTTTTGACTATAGTTTTGAACAATTTCAATTTTAGTCCATATGGTTTATCATGAAGAAAAGTTTGGATTTAATCCTATATAGATGGGGTAAGGGTAAGGGTGGATATATGAGTTCAAGATACCTCTCTAGGAAATATTTGGGTTTTTTCCAAGGATTTTTAGTCCACTTACAATCATCTATTCAATTAGTGCTGAAATGATTTTTAGAAGTTGATTCAATATTTTTGAATGCGACAAGGGTGGTTTTTGATGTGAGATGGTTCTAAAATGGATTCACACTTTGGATAATTTTCCCAAGATTTATGGAGAAGGAAAAGTACTTAAAACAATTATTATTCCATTTCTTCCATTTAAGAAAATGACCCAAAAGAAATAATAGAACTCTTCAAAAATATTTATTTTTTCAGTGGGAAAATAGGGTATGATATATAGGCCTCAAATGATCCTAAAGTTGTGGGTGTGATTTGGAAAAAAACAAATTTCCTTTAGTGAGGGAGTTTTGGAGGTTTTATCCATTAAAGAAATTGAATAGGTTTTGGTCCATAATAATTATGGATCATATTTGATAAATCTTTATAAACAAGGTAGATGGTGTACACAAGATGTATAAATCATTTAAAATCTTGGGTTCTGAGAAACCAACTTGGTTTGGGTAGAAAATAATGATAAGAGGATCTTGGTTAAGGTTAACATCATATCAACAAAACCTTGTTGGACCTTCAAGCTCAGAGCTCTCCTTGGGTCATGGGTTATATGAATGGATAGAACATGTGATGTAGATCACCATGGTACATAGGTTTGGGGTTGATAATGATAGAGCTCTCCAAGGATTGATGCTAGAAATTGAATAAAAGGGTGCCAAAACATATTATCAAATGGCCTTCAAAACCATGTGTGTTTTAGAAGCACAAGGATCCAATTGAAACAAGTGAAGTAGGGAAGAATATAACTTTATGAGTAGAAAAAAATCATGCAAATAGTTGGTACAAAGAAGGTACTATGGAGAGTTGAGCTTCTGCCAAAGTAGGCTAGTTGATAAGATTTGCAGCAAAGATTGCTTTCTTGACTACAAAACCATCAAGAACAAGTGGGATGGAGGATTATATTTCCAAGGTAAATGGTGGTCCGTGGTATTCCTTACGATGTTCTACAAGTTGGTTCAAGTGCATTACCAAAAATGCAGAAGGATTGGAAATGAGGGAGACTCAAGATGGCATTCTGTTAACATTTCCAGACTTAGTCATATTTTGGCAGATTTAGGGTTTTTGACTAGAATATAACAGGGGAAGTTTATGATTGGTCGCAAGGTACCAAAGCATCATCAAGTGGATGATGTTGAAGTGTATATTGAGTAGAAAGGATCCATGCTTGTATTTGGTCTTCATTGACTTGGAAACTTCTAGAAGGAATTAGTTATGAAAACTGATCTGGTTAAGGGTTTATATTGTCACCTTAGTGAATAAAGATTAGATACAACTTTGGAAGATTGCTTAGTGTTTGTAATCTTACTTTGTCTTGATCCTATATGGTGAGCTCCAAGGGTATCTCATACCACTTCCTAGCAAACAAGTCCAACAGCAGATCAAGGAAATTCATCTTCCAAACAATTCGAAATACTACTAGGATTACCATCAAGCCTATCTTGAGGTAAGGATGGGTATGTTGAAAGTTTGGAGTTTGAATAAGTTGATAGTCCTTGGTATTTCTACCAGGAGTAATTCAAGATTCTATGGTGAAAATATGAGGAGATTATATCACATGGCTCTCCATAGTTTTGTCAATAGAAGCTACTAAAATAGTTTTGGTTTGCAAAGGCATCTTGGCTCAAGTTTTGAAATGCCAGAACATTTGAGAATATGTAAAAGGAGCCTAGAAAGTTTTCATAAATATCTTTTTTCCATTAAAGGCGAGGTAAGAAGTATACTATTTACTACACACTCAAAGCATAAGCATCAACAAACAAGCAAGCAAACATTGCATCACTAAACAAGAATTTTTTTTGTTCCCCCTAATTTTTGCATTCTGGACAACTATCAGGGATGCTAAAAGTGGGATGTTAGAGTCCTTTTCCCTTAAAAGAATCTCGTCCCGAGATTCAGGATAGTAGGGTTATGGGATTATAGGTCGGGGTAGTACTATGGCTCGCCAGCATACTAACTTACGGGGTTGATATTCGAGGGAGTTTACTATATCGGTGGAGCTTAGCTTCAGTCTTTTTGGATGCATGGAGAGTTGAGAAGCTTCCTATCCTGATTAGGAGGAAATATCTTCCTTTCCTTCTAGCCTCAATATCTCGAGGGCATTAGCTGGGCAAACTACATCTAATCAGAACTTCTCGGAGTACTCTTCCGAGGATAGAATCTATAGCTTGATGTCTTTTCTATAAGGGTCCACGAAGTTTTCCTTCGGGGCTTATCATTTCCTATTTGACAACTTCGTGTTAGAACTCCTGAGGTCCCTTCTAGTAGGTGGTTTCTCTATTTTAGTGGGAAAGACGTAGTCTTTCCCCCCTTAGGATTAAACTAGGGTGGCTCGAAGGTAACACGATCCTTCTTTCTTGGATTCCTGAGATGATGTTTTGAAGACTATCGCAAAACTTTCGCCTGGAGTTGAAATCTTCAGATGACGTTTGCAAGATAGGTCCTACGAGGTCAAATTCTACTTGTACTCGTACTTAGCCTATTCGAATCTATTGGTTTCATGGATCATCCCTAACTAGTTAGAACTAATGGGGTTAGCGAATCTATGGTCCTTCAGGTGGGTTTTTAGCTAAAGTAGTAGAGGGGCTTCGTAAATCTTCAGTTATGGTCTCATCTGATCATTCGCAAGTTGAAGCTTGGAAAAATATGTTAGATTTGAAAATATTTTGGGAGTATCTTTTGGTAGAAGACCTTCGGGACTTGAGTGAGAAAGACACAGTCTTTCCATCTTAGAGATTTACTAAGGGTCTTTGAGAAAGGTGTGGAGTGCTGGTGTGATGCCCTATTGCATAATCCTTGCCAGCGGTGGTTTCCTAATGGAGCCTTAAGAGGTTTGTGGTTAGAGACATGTTTTGTTAGACTTTAGTCATACTAGTGGCATCCAGATTCAGAGGGGTGGTCTTCACTTGAATGGTTTGCTCGATGATGGAGTAGACTCATTATATTCATGGATTCTTGTCTTTGGTAGTGCTCTAGACATTCTGGTGAGGAACTTCACGTTGGTTTGGGCAGGGTTGACTAAAATAGTTAGTCATAAGGGGCTGTCAGAAATTCTAAAATGCATTCTTGTCTTTACTTCTTGTTGTTTTTAGCACATCCTCTAGTTTTTTGTGCATAGTGGCGGTCCTTCAGTGATATACTTCTGGCTTCGACGAGACTCTTTCTCTTGTCGGTAGGTGAATGATGGTGTGTGGTGTTGATGGAGATTCTTGAGAAGTACGTTTGATGAGATATGCCATTCTATTGGGGAGAAGTCTTCGAATGATTCTAACTTGACGATGTCGAACTTATGGTTTTTGCGATGCTTTCCTCTCATCACCACCGAGGTTAGTATGGGTATTATTAGCGATAACTAACAGGGGTGCCTGTATTACTAGGTGGTGTATCGGTTTCTCTAGGCACATTCTACTCGGGGCAAACAAGCCATAACATATATACAAGGTGAACCGAGTGAGGGGGTCGCAATGTCCTTCGCAAACAACACACATCAAGCAACACGTCATGCACTTAGGCGAGCAAACACAGTCTACTATAGGGACCAAGGAGTTAACTACTCGCAATATAAGGTAATCCTATTCCTAGGAGTATTGATCCTAGATATCATCTTTCTTCAAGTAGGAGTTACGTTATTGCATAAGAAGCTTCTGTTGTGCCATTGGATGCTTCTCAATAGTGAAGCACTTGATTTCTTCTAAATATGAGGATTCCGATGGTAGGGCGATCTTGCATTCTCCTTGTGTTTGCTATAAGTTGCTTCTCTTTATCTCATTGTCACTGCCTTCACCTGGTTCTAGGTCCTATTTGTTTGAAATCCTTATGTTTGGAATTCAGACGAGAGGAAGAATAAACCACTTTCGAAATAATTTTAAATTAGGAGAGGATAATAAGTGGAACTTTTTCAAAAAGCTTTTGAGAAAGTAGTTTTCCAAAGCCAGTGTTTCCAAAAATAGTTTTCCTATCTAATGACCATGTTGTCTAAGGTTCTTCTACAGTCCGGATGTCTCTGATACAAAGTCTTTAAGGCCCCCAAATTAAACCTTGGAGAATCCATGTTATGCATACACCATGATCCCATGATCAGTTTGTTGTGGCACATAACCGACAAGTATCATAGTAAACATCCAAAACTTAACTGGATACAAGTCATATCTCAAATGCCATTATGGTTTCATAGAACATCATTAGCGGAACTTTATCAAGCATAGAGCCCAAGCCATGCTTTAACCTACATGCAGCTGACTAGGAGAATGTTCTAGCTCACATAGTCGACAACGTCACCTTCTTCTCAAGATCTGACCAAGTTAATAGCCAAGGATAATGCCAATGAGTACTTTGAATGTACTTGCAAACCACTTAAGAGAATAATAATAACAAGGAGATATGCAAAATGGTTGTGGTAGCAGGAGTGCTCTAAGTGAGGTTATTTTTTAAAATAGTTTCTCTTGTAGATATAGCGTCTACATATCTTTGTTGATAACTTTTGTAAAACATTTTGGAAACCTTTTCGGCAAATTTTGGAAAACACTAGGATTGCATCACCCATTCGTTTCTTCCTTCTGGTCATCCCATGAACAACATTTCTCCTTCTTCTCCGACCATCCCATGGTCAAAACATTTATCCGTTTCCGACCATCCCATGGTCAACACATTTCCAAAAGCCTTTGCTTTCTCAAAGTCCATTTCAAAAACAAAACCAACATCGCTCTACAGCAACCTTCCCAACCGTCCATGACCATGGACATGGCTATTCGAATAGATTTACACTCTGCAGAGGTTTTATACTTTACCCACACCATCTGATTACCCGGCCTAATCATCTATAGATCTTGGGTCAAATAACCGATTAAGACTCGCTAGATGACACTATAGCATAGTCCCTACCCTATGAGTTTTTTCCCTCAACACAGGGACGTCTGGATCCACGGACCAACCAGAGTGCAATCTGACTCCTCGAGAGTGGGGACTTTCATTGAGAGGCTCATAGTATCGTCCGGTCGCTCACATGGGCGATCCTACTTCCTCTAGGTGACTGTCCAACCGTTGAACCTTTCTGTAAAGGAAGCCCAGACTTAGATGGATTTGATCCTTTAGAAGCAGTTTTGAGAATTCCCACACCAGAGTAGCAAACTTCTAGTCTAGCCCTTTCCAATTCCAAAGTAATCTGGTTACACGGGTTAATTGTTCTAGCAAAACTACAAAGAAACGGGTGCATTTTCGTAAACCTTTTTCCTCCATCTTCCCTTCAGCATTTTTGTAAAACAAATCCTTTTTCCTTTCTCATTCTTCTCTGATAGGTCAAACCTCACCAAGGTTTTACCATAAAACATTTTTGTAGAACTTTTCCAGGGTCTTCCCATCCTATAGTTTTGCTTTGGCTAAAACGTGGTCTTCAAAGGGTTATGGTGTTATATCCACCTACCATACTAGGGACAAGCAGGTGTCGTCAAGGGGGTTGTACTTAGTAGTACAAAAGAGTAATGGTTTGGTGGAGCCAAGACACTACAAGGTACAAATCATCACATATTAAAACAACTCAGTTTTTATAAATAGTAGATAAAACATGCATAAGTAAAGTAGTAGGACAAGTCTTATGAGAAATAAGGTGGCTTTCTTGTGATCATCAATATGGCAATATGTGTCCCTGACATCTTCTTATAATACCATAATAACCAATATAATGACCATCTTCTTCGGTCTTCGATATAATTGCAACTATCATCGTCAGAGGTCAAACATGCAAGCAAACAATGGCATAATCTACACGAGGCATACAAGCACCACAATAATACAACAAACCAACATACAACACATCCCTAGCTTCAGTAGGTTTTGATAGGTTGAGATCATAGCATTTGGAATTACTTCCATGGCACCTTTGGAACTATCTTTATTGATTAATTGCCCAAACCACCTAAAGGATGGGCTTTGAACTAGGGCTTGGGTATGTATGATATCAATGTGCAAATATGATATCATCAGGTAGGTATTAAAATAACAAGGCCAACAAAAGTGGTTTCTTGATTTTATCACTTTTATTTATTTAGATATGAGTATTTTAGTGGAAATAACTCTAGATTAGGTTAATAATTCACTAGAAAAGATCTGGAGCTCAAATAAATCTGTCCTCATAGGATAACGTATATATTTGGGTTTGTAATTTTTGAGATTTGGAAACACTTTAAAATAATTAGCATAATGCCCTTGGGAAATTCCCAAAGTCAGTTTTGCATAGTAGTTGTCTTTTTGAATAGATTTAAACTACAGGAGGTTTTATATGAATCCAAAGTCACATTGTAGGTATTTTGAATACCTTTATGTACAAATTGGGTTTACTATTTTTGGAGTTGTAAAACTTTTGTAGTGATTTTTCTACTGAATCAACCCTAGTCAGAGAGATATCATTCACCAAAATTCATTTAGGCTAAATAAAATCTGATCTACTAGGTTGGGTAGGTCTTGTAGTACCACATCATTGAGAGTTAGAATCAACTAAAAAGGTTTATGAATTTTCCTAGGGAATTTTTTAAAGTCATAACTAGATGGATTTTGTTATTTTTTCTGAGGTAAACCCATGGTTCACCTTGACGAGAGACCAAGTCCTGGGGACAGGTAGTTACAATACCTCTCATGTAAAGTTTGATTTAAATAATTTGGATATAAGGAGATCCCTAAGACATTTATTGATTCAAGGGTATCTATAAAGAAGCTTTAAATCCTGGAAATAAACAAAACAAATTTGGGTATGGGGCTTAGTTTTTATGTTAAAGAAAACCCTAGGGAACCTGTACCAAAATTCATCTCGGCAATTTTAGTTGTTTTCTATTTTATTTTTGAAGTAAACTGAGCAACTTTTCTGCAGATCTCTAAATAACTAAATAAAAAGAAATGGGGCAGGAGTGGTCGGGCCAGATTTGCAACCGTAGTGGGCCGCTCAGAGAGGATTCGTGCCACTCGGGCGGGGGCAGCGCGTGGGGTGCAGGATTCAAATCCCACCGTGGGGCCCACACATCATCCACACGACAAGGCGAAGAGGTATGGATGGCTTGGGTCGTCTGGTAAAGTTGGATTGGATGGTTGCCCATCGTCATCCTCGACAGAAAACTGACGGTGATGCGGGAAACCTAGACGACCAGATATCAATAGGGAGGCTCACCTCAGGCGAGGGAGATGGCGGGGAGGCGACAGGGTGATGTGGTGCTTCACATGGTGTAGAACGAGGGGCGGCATGGTAGGTCCTGACATCGAGAGAGTTCTCCAGCGATGACACTTGCGTCGGCCACCCCGGAGGCTCGCTGGAGCCAGCAGCTAGGATTGTCCTAGGCATGGTAAAGGGATGCATTAGGTAGGTCTGGGAGGGTCAAGGATCTGCAGAAGGAAAATGAGGGGGGATGCTCAGGTCGAAGGGAAAACCTCTCCTTGGGCTTGCATCACCGGCGAGAGTTTCATCTCCTCCCGAGCAGTGGAGAGGGAAACATCTTCTGGGCTCCGGGAAGGTGTGTGTGGGATGTTAGGGAAGTGAAATGGGGTGGAAGGGAGGTGCTGAGGCAGCCTCTGGCTATTTAACACAAGGAGGGAATGTCCATGGTGTACCGAGTCTAAGAGAGGACATAGGGAGGGATCCTAGCTGCTGGTTGGGCAGAGGGGAGGTGGAGCTCATGCAGGGGTGGTCAAGGAGGGAAGAGAGAGGCTTTGCGGTGTGGTGTGTGGCAGGCCTTGCAACTCCCCTTGCACATGGGAAAAGAAGAAAATATGGTGGGAGAGGGAGCTATGGATGCTCCCATTTGCTAGAGTGGGTGGTGGAGTGACCCTGGGTGGGGCTCTGGTCGAGCATGGGGCATAGAGAGAGAGGTGAGGGATGGTGGCAGCTGGAGCCAATTACTTTACATGATTTGCATTAAGTGGCTTCTCCCTCTCCTTCTTAGTCTCTCTTTCCAAGAGGTAAAGGACAAAAGGCATAAGGTGCTATAGTGTTATGACCAGGGATTGATGGTGGCTGTCGAGGTGGACTAGTGAACAAATTGAGAAGGGTTTGATGTCATTTTGATTATAGTTTTGAACAATTTCAGTTTTAGTACATATGGTTTATCATGAAGAGAAGTTTGGGTTTAATCCTATATAGATGGGGAAAGGGTACGGGTGGATAGATGAGTTCAAGATACCTCTCTAGGAAATATTTGGGATTTTTAGTCAACATTAAATCATTTATTCAATTAGTGCTAAAATGATTTTTATAAGTTGATTTGATATTTTTGAATGGAACAAGGGTGGTTTTTGATGTGGGATGGTTCTAAAAATGGATTCACACTTAAGATAATTTTCCCAACATTTATTGAGAAGGAAAAGTACTTAAAACAATTAGTAATCCATTTCTCCCATTTAAGAAAATGGCCAAAAAGAAATAATAAAATATTTTTGAAGTGGGAAAATAGGGCATGATATATAGGCCTGAAATGAGCCTAAAGTTGGAGGTGTGATTTGGAGAATAACAAACTTGCCTTTACAGGGGGAGTTTTGGAGGTTTTGGTCCATAATAATTATGGATCATATTTGATAAATCTTTATAAATATTTATAAACAAGCTGTATCAATCATTTAAAACCTTGGGTTCTGAGAATCCAACTTGGTTTTGGTAGAAAACAAGGATAATAGGATCTTGGGCAAGGTTAACATCATACGATCAAAACCTTGTTGGAACTTGGAGCTCAGAGCGCCCATTGGGTCATGGGTTATATACATGGATAGAACAAGTGATGTAGATCACCATGGCATAGAGGTTTGGGTTTGATAATGATTGAGATCTCCAAGGATTGACGCCAGAAATTGAAAAAAAATAAGGGTGCCAAAACATATTATCAAATGGCCTTCAAAACCATGTGGGTTTTAGAAGCACAAGGAGCCAACTGAAACAAGTGAAGTAGGGATGGATGGAAATTTATGAGTGGAACACAATCATGCAAATAGTTGGTCCAAATAAGGTAGTATGGAGAGGTGAGCTTCTGCCAAAGTAGGCTACTTCATAATATTTGTGCTTTCTTGACTACAAAACCATCAAGAACAAGTGGGATGGAGGATGATATGGCCAAGGGAAAGGGTGGGACTTGTTAGTCCTTATGATGTTCTACAAGATGTTTCAAGTGCATTACAAAAAATTCAGAAGGATAGGAAATGAGGGAGACTCAAGATGGCATCCTGATAACATTTCCAGACTTAGTCATATTTTGGCAGATTTAGGGTTTTTGACTAGTATATAAGAGGGGAAGTTTCTGATTGGTTGCAAGTTACCAAAGAAACATCAAGTGGATGATGTTGAAGTGTATATTGAGTATAAAGGATCCATTTTTGTATTTGGTCTTCATTGACTTGGAAACTTCTAGAAGGAACTAGTTCTGAAAACTGATCTAGTTAAGGGTTTATATTGTCACCTTAGTGACTAGAGATTAGACCCAACTTTGGAAGCTTGCTTAATGTTTGTAAGCTTACTTTGGCCTAATACTAGAGGGTGAGCTCTTAGGTTAGATCATACTACTTTCTAGCAAACAAGTACAATAGCAGATCAAGGCAATTCATCTTCCACGAAATTCAAAATACTACTAGGGTTACCATCAAGCCTAGATTGAGGTAAGGATGGGTATGTTGAAAGGTTGGAGTTTGAATAAGTTGAGAGTCCTTGGTATTTCTACTAGGAGTAGAATTCAAAAGTTTATAAAAAGGTTTTGGAAAACCTAGAGTTAAGAGTAGTTGAAGATTCTGTGGTGAAAATATGAGGAGATTATATCATATGGCTCTCCATAGTTTCGTCAATAGAAGCTACTAAAATAGTTTTGGTTTGCAAAGGCATCTTGGCTCAGGTTTTGAAATGCCAGAACATTTGAGAATATGTAAAAAGAGCCCAGACGGTTTTGTTAAATATCTTTTTTCAATTGAAGGTGATGTAAGAAGTATATTATTTACTACACACTCAAAGCATAAGCATCTACAAACATGCAAGCAAACATTGCATCACTAAACAAGAAAAGGCTTTGTTCCCCTGATTTTTGTATTCTGCACAACTAATCAGGGAATGTGAAAGTGGGATGTTATAGAGGTGGGAGGAGGGGCTGCTGCCAGTGGGGCAGGCCCCACCCACGCGTGCCCTAGCCCACTTGGTGGCTAGCGGCGGTGGGTTACTCCTAACCTACGCGCCCTATCCCACCAAGGGCCCCCCTCTTTTGTCTCCTCCCTCCTAGGGAGGGCCGATGGGGGTTTCATTTTTCTTTTATATTTAATATTAATTCATAATTAAATATTAAATACATTATTTAATTCCTCCTTTATTGAAAACTCATTTTGAACGGACTCCAACGCTTCGGTATTCTCTCTCCATAATGCTTCCGTTTTTCTTTCTATTTCTATTTCCCTTATAGTTCGGGAATGTTCAATCATGAAGGAGACATCTCCCTGATCAATGATCATACACCTCAACTATTCCTCTAGAATACCTGAAACACACCTTTATGGCCACATAGTAATGGACATAACGGTTTATGTGATCAAAGAAGCCGCGGGAGATAGTGATTAAACATGATCTCATGGTCGAAGGATTAAGTTACAATGCCTTGCTTGATATCGCAATGTTTGAACATTGTGACTAGATCACATTGTAATTCTACGGTCAGGTGTGTCCATCACTTCATTAAGTGATCTTGTTGTTAGATGAATGTTTTATGTCAAGTACATGATCGGGAAACCTCGATCATCATCTGCCTAACGAACTAGTACTAGAGGATACTAGGGACCTTGTTGTTTATATACCACACTTATATTAATGTGTCCTCTTAATACAATTATAGCATGATAAAAAACTATTATGATCATTTGGAGATATAACAATAAAACAATTTTATTTATTGGCCTCTAGGGGATATCTCCTTCACCACCACATGACATCGCAGAGGGATAACGTTAAGAACTGAGCTAGTTCCTGCTAGAACCCTTGTATGGCTAGAGTCTATGTTGTCAGGTCGGCTATGCACATGACATACTGCTCAAAGATGTGCGAACCGATTAGAGCACAAATATCCACGTACGCAGTATGTTTCCCCGGACGTAGGAATGTTGTGCACGCGTGTTTTCGTAGTGAGAACGTGTGGAAAACAATGGCCGCGTGTGAGAAGAGCTCTGACGACATATAGAGAACCTGTCAGGACTAACCTCGAGGCTCCATGTTCGTCTACCACTAACTCGAACATGCGAGACTTTGCAAAATGCAATAAAGTATTCGTTCAAGACGATAAGTCTAATAATACTTGTATGATTCTGAAGTACTACATCCAAAAATATCAAGTGAGTACATCTCTGGATGTAATAAAGTAAACAAAACTGCCAAACATGAGAATACAAAAAGCGGGAAATGAAGAAGAGGTGATCAAAAATCAGACACACGAAGATGACATGAAGGTCGCATGGATGAAAAGCAGATAAAAACATAAGAGAAAAGGGTAAACACATAAACACAATATATTCATTATCATATCCGAATGAACACACAAAGATGGTGTAGACAATGTTCAAGATATTAGCAAAATATCGTATGACTTAATCTATATAGATATTTAAAAGCATTGGAAGAATGCTAAAGAAAAACAGCATACACCCAAAAAGCACGAATATCGTGCATAGAGAGTGTTGGGCATATGCATAATGGGTATCACCATATCATAGCTCTATTCCAGCTACCCGTGTGGCCCATAGTTGGTAGCTTGGCCTATGGCTTGCTGGGCGGCCCAGTTAGCCTCCTGTATCGGCCCAGTTAGCTTGGCCTAACTTGGTGTATTTCCATTATAGTGATCTATAGCAGGAGCAGAATTCTGCCACCGTTGTGGGATTTGAACTTAGGTAAGCTATGTTACCTCGTACACGCTAACTAGCCACCTTACCCCAGTTCTCTAAACATGCACTCTGAGGAACCCTCAATAGTGTACTCGTTGACAATACCACGACATTTGGCGCCCACCATGGGGAAGAGGCGCTTCGAGCTCTACATCGGGCGAGGCCTAAGCACTTTGTGGGAATCGACAACATTGTAGACATTGTGCGTGTTCTCTTATCCAGTAATGTTCCAATCGTCCCCCAGATGAGTTCTGGATCCTTGCGAACACGAACCCCACCCGCTTCTCCATCGTCGCAATCTGGGACATCCACATCTTCATCGGTGAAATTAGCTCAAGATCAACTTCCCTGGAAGTCATACACATGACAAGACCTGATGGACCGCCATCAGTCTGGGTACAATCATAGAGGAACGATCTAGCCGGGACCTCTCTTTGGAGTTTGTTGGCTTGGGTCTCAACAATTCAAGGCCCACCCAAACCGCCCTTGTCTAGGATATAATGGCAGAAGACCAAAGCAGATACTCTTGGCTATACTAAGTGTTAGATAAGTAGAGGTCACACTTCGTAGGTATTGTGAGTTCCTATGATTTGTCATGTTGTGTCCAGATGCCTAGAGAAACCCCATGTGAGTTCCTAGCTAGGTGGATTAGGTTCACAAACACCATTGAGGGAATCTTCGACCAAAGTGTTGTGTCTCACTTCATTGAATGGATCGAACAGGGCTCACTTCTCCGGCATTCACTAAGGAGGCAGGAGGCTATCGAAATGCTAACTCTTAGGCAAGTAATCGTGGTTGTTCATAACAACTCCGAGGTTGACATAGTTACTTCAGGAACCTGCTCCGCCGCTTCCGGCAGAAATAAGTTCATTGGCTATGTTGCTTCAGGATAAGGATCTATCTCCGAAATAGCCGGCAATAACTCTGATTCCATCCTGGATATCTTCTACCCTGACATCGGTGACATGGACTGTGGGAATGAGTCACCCAACTTGGAGGAACTTGACGCTGCCATGAGGGTGATCGAGGAGGAGATCGAGCGAGAGGAGCACAATGACCAAGCCATCTCTTCCCACCAAGTGCTAGTAACCATTGGGAATGTGTTCGAAGAAAACTAAGGTGCCGAAACAGCTCCGGCAGTAGCAGATAACACCAGGAGGGTAGCGGCCACACGTAAGAATGTCCTGGATCCTATAGATCCGGTGAAGGCCGTGCCACTTCGAGTATCCCCCTGTAGCAAGCACAAGAACTAGCAACTAGACCAAGTGCTACCGATCAAGCCAATCCTACACACCTCCACCGCCGTCAACCTCGGCGGCAGGGAATGTCTTTGTTACTCCGCCAGACAAAGTGATGTATAGAGAAACTCTCAAAGAGCCATTGACCATGGATCATATATGGAATGTTGTCCAGCTAGACAAGAAGCACTAAGAGATCCTAGAAAATGCCAAGTGTTTCACGGAGTAGAGCGCTCAACTTAAAAAGACCTAGCCAAGGCACAAGAATCCATCAAGACGACAAGAGCAATGGAAGCAGAGTACAAAAAGTTGCTGGCACAGAAGAAAAAAGCATGAGGTCCAGCTGATGTCATCCAAGACTACGACATTCGACGAATATTTGGATGGGGGATGTACAAGGCTGAGAAACCAAAGGCTACCCCCTACATTGACAAGGCTGGGAAGCAGGTCACGCACACGCCCGCCTTGAACATGGTCGTCGCTAAAAACCTACTAGAGCAGGATAGATCACCCACACTGGTTGACAAGGTCCATGATCTAGTCGGCAAGGCTGTCAAACAATAGGAAAAGGCCGTCTCATAGAGGCTTGAGACCAATCCTGATCTATGCTAGTCTAGCACTCAAAACCAACATAGGCCGAGATCTCCCACTCATCAAGTAAAAGATATACTTCAAGACGTCAAGTCTTGCACAGGTTACAAAGGCGGAGGCACGCACGAAATCGGGTGGATGGTATCCCCATATTCTCTAGCAACAGAGAAAAGGCGCATCCCCGTTTTTCGTCGGTACCTCCCCTGCATTCTTGATGTTACGAGGAGGCGCAGCCGCATCACTGCATTAACATTCTTCCTCCAAGACACCCAAAGGGTGGCATCGTCATACGCGATAATGGATCATAGTAGGGGCACTACGGAGGAGAGCGTGGTGCCAATGACGGTCGAAGGAGCAAGGCTCCAAACATCATGATGGTCACGATGGTTCCTAAGACTGAGCAAGTAAGAGGACTAAGCCCGTGCCACCACCTCCACCATCACCACCAAGCAGACATCATGGGGGAGGACCTCATAGGTCTCGCCCCTCGCGAGGTAACTCTCCTCCTCATGACGGCAAACATAATGCTCAACAACCAAAGCCATACGATGCATCTCAGCACCTGGACGAACTCCAAGAAGCCCATGAAGAACCCTACCTGGGCCATGATGCTTCGGCCCAGTTATCCAAGCAACAGCTTACCCCAAGGGTCTCTGCATTGACTATACCATCTTGCCATACGATAGCACGACCGACCAACTAGATTGTTTCAGGACTACCATGAAGCAATATCAATCACCTAGGGATACCCCAATTTCGTCGTTAAGTACCTCCCACTGATACTCACCAACACCGCCGCTAATGGATCGATGACTTACCAGAGAAATCCATCAGCAACTAGCTAGATATGCACGAGGCAGTGACCAAGAATTTCGAAGCCACATGCAAGCATCCCTGCATTTGTGTTCACCTATAGTGGTGTGTATAGGAAAATGATGAATCATCCTAGAACTACCTTTCCCGTTGGATCGACATGAAAAACTTGTGTGCAGGAGTACACGACCAAACTTCTATGGCCACCTTCATCGACTGTTTGGAAAGAGGGTTTCTTCTCTGGCATATGCTGAAGAGCACTGAGGTAAAGGGCAAGCTTGATCTTAGTGCAATGATTTCCATGGCTAGCGAGTTTGCAGCTGTCGATGATGATGCTCACGGTGCTCTACTTGAAGTTGGCATCCCCAACCAAGCCAAGAAGAACAACAATAATCGGAAGAATCATGCCGAAGAAAAGCAAGTAGCCGACATGATCTCCATGGAATTCACTGGTAGAGGCCAAGGCGGATAGCGTGGACATGGTTGGGGAGCTGGTCGTGGGCAGTAGCTCAGTAGTGAAGCTAAACCTGCTACCCCCCGCGTTCCCTAGTCATATGAGGAATACCGGATAAGACGTGTTACGTGCACATGGATGCCAAGGGTAAGTCCACCCAAACTAATCGCAATTGCAAATTTGTCAATGGTCTCAAGTAGGACCCTAGGTCTGGCTACAAGCAAAGTCGTAAGAATAGGCCTTGTGGAAAGGGAAAAGGGAAGACAATGAGTCCAAGGATTCTGATGATATGGAGGAGGATACTGACCCCAAGACCTCTAATAAGGGCGATGGCGGGGGAAAGAGCAAAAATCCATTCGAGAAGAAGAACCCTGTTTATGACACCTTCTTGGCCCTCCGATAGCCAAGACATAGAAAACCTCTATGAGGATAATGTTGTCCACCCTCCCCAAGGTACCTTAGTAGGTGAAGTGGTTGGAGATTCCAGACACTTGGGATAGAGAAGATCATCCAGACATTGTCCCGGTGGAAAATCAGTATGCTATGGTCATCAACCCACTAATTGATGGCTCTGAGTTCAACAAGTGCATCAATACGTTGAATAATATGAACCTGTCTTACACCCATCTTAAGAAGAGCAACATCTTGTTTCATGGAGTGGTTCCTAGCCAGTGGGGTCAGTCCCTTGGATGCATTAACCTTCAGTGTGATTTTTGTGATGTTAATAATTACCACCAAGATAAAATGACATTTGAAGTGGTACATTTCAAGAGAATGTACCATGTCATATTTGGACGCGACATTTTCCACAGCTTCCACTCACAGTCGTGTCACATCTACAACAAGCTCGAGAGGCTGGTACCAAATGGTATCATCACCGTTCTCGGAAGCTTCAAGAAGGCAAGGGAGTGAAAACTAGGAGAAGAAGCCTATGCCAGAGTCGTCCTCTATAGTGAGAGTTCAAGGAGATACAGAGCCAGGTCGACTCCTCTGAGATGCCGGCTTCGAAGAAGTAGATATCTCATTCTGACCCTGCATTCAAGGCAGCTATCGATACGAAGCCGGTGCAACTTTTTAAAGGAGACGCCTCCAAGACCACCGCCATTGGCACATCACTGGATCCCAAATAGGAAAGAGCTCTCATCGAGTTCCTCCGTGAGAACAAGGACAACTTTTCCCGGTAACTTTCCGACAAAAAAGGTGTTCATAGGGAACTTGTCGAGCATAGCTTAAATATTGTTCCTAAAGGAAAATTTGTGAAACAAACTCTATGATGCTTTAGTGATGAAACGAGACGATCCATTGGCAAGGAGCTAGCTAGGTTACTTAAAGCTAATTTTGTCAGAAAAGTGATCCACACCAAATGGGTGGTCAATCCTATACTTGTACCTAAGAAGGATACCAGAGTTTTAAGTATGTGTGTAGATTACACCGGCTTGAACAAAGCATGCCCGGAAGATCGGTTTGCTTTGCTTCACATTGACCAAGTCATTGACTCGACGGTTGGCTTGAAGCTTTTGTGTTTCTTAGATGCATATTCCGAATACCATCAAATCAAGATGTGTGAGTAGGACCAACTGGCCACTTTGTTCATCACACCTTATGACAAGTACTTCTATGTCATGATGCACTTTGGGAGAAAAATTGCCGGCACTACTTACCAGTGGATGATGTAGCATTGCCTACATGACATCATAAGTCGTAGCACACATGCTTACATGGAGTACATTGTAGTGATGTCAAAGAAAGAAAACGATTTCATCGTTGACTCTCAGGAAACCTTTGATAACCTTCGGAAATACAACATGATGCTTAACCCTACGAAATGTGTCTTTGGGGTACCTGGAGGCAAACTGTTGGGTTTCATCATTTCGTATCATGGAACCGAGGTAAACCTAGAGAATATTGTCAGAGATTTGTGTCCTGCGAAGGAACAAGCGGTTGGACGAGCCCTGGGTTCGGGAGGGTGATGAACATGGGTTCTAGGTTAACCGGTAATGAAGTAGGCGGCGGAGCTCGCACAAAATAGAGAGAGACAGGTTTTTTCCTAGATAGGTCTCTCCTGTGAACCCTAGGCTGGATATCTATATAAGCCGTCCTAGGGACCAGCCTTTAGGGCACCCCATAATAGTCTACAATCTTAACCCGCATAGGCGAAACCCTTGTAACCCATATCCTGGCTCTGCTGTATTATTGGATTGCTAGTAGGAGAAGAATCCGTCCAAAGCCGGCAGATTCTAACCTGGGTAAACTTGTGTTCTCACCGTCTCAGAATACCGTACGTCTCACACTCCTCTCTTCCGCATGCCCCGAGGACCCCCTCATGGCGTAGTTGTCATCAGTCCGAGAACAGTTGGCGCCCACCGTGGGGCAAGTGAGCTTCGGATATTCATTCCGAGCAAAATCTACAAGAATTAGAATTGGCGAAATAATCGCTGTCGGTCGCGTCCTCTATGCCAGCGATGTCCCTCTCATCGTTCTCGATGATACCTAGATTCCGGCTATGGAGGCCGTGACTGCCTACACCATCAAGTGTTTTGGTGAGATCAATGTTTACATCGGTTTCGCTGAACCTGCCCCACCCACCCCGGTGGTGATGATAGAGGCCGAAGAAGTTTCTAGGTCCACTTTGTCCATGGAGGCGCCAGAGGTCAAAATCTTGGAAAACCCTAATCCCACCCATCCTGCACCTATCACGGAGACAGAGGAGAAAGCTGAGCCTGAAGCAGATCTTGCGATGCAAGTCGAATCTGGAGTGGATCTCCCTAAGGAAGCTGAATCCCAGATCGATCTGCCTGTCAAAGTCGAAATCCAAGAGGAGCATGACAACAACTCTGGTTCCGGCTCTACCAACACTGGAACAGATCAAACTTTCCTGAGGTACACGTTGAGGCGCATGATGCTACAAGACACCAGCATGGATGAAATTCTTTAGACCATCAGGCGTCTCAAGGAAGCCCACGAGGAAAGCCGCAATTACCTCAGGATGCACGCATCACACTTTGTCGGATATGTTGGATCCGGATCCGGCTCTGCCGATGCTAGAGACAATGAAGACTCGGTGCTGGAAGCGATTGGAACAAACACTGACTTATGGGCATCTTTAGATGATTCAATGATGTTGGCCGATTTCTGAAAGTTCTCCATGGAATATGAAGAGGAGTATAACTCCAAAGCGGCAGAGGAAGGAGAAGCCATGGACGAAGGATCCAGAGAAAACTCTCCTAAAGCGCAGGATGACGTGGATCTCGGAGATAATCCTGATGTCTAGATGTTCGAAAGTACCGATGAGAGCTTGACTCCGGGAAACGGACCCAAAGTCATATTTTCTACCTGCACTGCCAAGAAGGCAAAGAAGAGGAACCAGAAGAAGACTCCAGCAAAAGACCCCCCCCCAGCGGAGGAAGTAGTTGTTGAAGAATACGAAGAAGACTCAGATGGAGCCATAATCCTAGACGAGCCAAAGGAAACTCCAGTGGATGGATACGTGGTTACCGCTGGTGCCCGTAAACTCATCGATGTTGCATTAACTACGCAAATCCCTGCTGCTGCAGAGATTACACCTACAAAATTGGAAGAAAGGGCCCAAGCCCTAGAAGCCCGTCATCAAGTACTCGTTCTAGAGAAACAAACGGCCGCGAAATCCAGGAAAACTGGTCTCCAAATCCGACCAATGTCGCACGGATCCAACTTGGGATGATATTAGGCCCCGACGCGACCCGACACAGCATCACCGTCCCGACTGTCGGGAGGACAACTATTCAAGAACCGGATCTTCAGGGCAACAACACAGAGACGAACGTGACTAGAGTAATGTTTCCCCAGCTACACAACAAGACACAGTTGCAGCACTAGTTCCAAGACACCCCCCTGACGAGAGTCGAACAATCGCAGGGAAGACGAAAAAGAGAAACGTCGGGAGGGGGACCTACAAAGGATGCCACCTCCTAGACATACAAGCCGTCCGGTTGAACCTCGCCATAGTGGGGGAAATGACGGACGAAGGAACGACGGACACCGTGCCGAGTCAAGCCGGCAGGGGGCTCGTCGTAATCAAGAGCCTCCCCGGAACCAGAATAATGATGCTCCGGAGGCCGGCACTCAGCCGGAAACAATCCGCCTGCACCACCCTCTCCACCTAGTAGCCATCATACCGGCTCTCGAGGAGGCCAAAGAAGGGCATCATGGCGGAGGAGGTGGTGGCAAAAGCAGAAGTCCGGCTCCAAGGCACCGCAGCCACAGCGAACAACCAAGACGGTGTTCTCTGTCACCAAGTGACACGAGGCACCGGATTAACTCCAACAAAGAGGCGCGGCGCTATGAGACCGATGATATTTACGTGGGTTCAAAATGCTTCAGACCACGAATTCGACAAACACACTTCCCGGAAATATTTGCTATCTCAAGACACATCCAAGCCAACAATGGTGTGGCCTGGCCAGATACTTGGCTTCAGGATTTTTTCTAGGCTTGTTGCATCGCCAAAGGCGGAAATAGCTTGGTCGCGACCTGGTATCCCCCACTTATGTTGAGGAAGACGACACTCTCCTGGCTCAATAAACTTCTAGAGAACACCATTCACAATTGGTATGACATGCAAAGTGCATTCTTTCGGAATTTTGAAGGCACATATCGGAGGCCCTATACGGTAGGAGACCTACAGCGTTGCACCTAGAAAGCCAGAGAAACTTGCTGAGATTATCTCGGATGATGGATCAACACCAAGAACTCATGTGAAGGAGTAAATGATCAAACTACGATTAAACCTTTCATTGCAGGACTAACAATTGGTTTACTATGTCACCGTTTGAAGTGTGACAAGGTCACTGATCTGGGAGAGATGATAGAGATGGCAAGCAAGTATACATATGCCGACAATGATGCAGAAGGACTACTGAACGTCCTGGTTGTACCATAGTCCGCAAAACAGCCGAAGTAGCAAGCTTAGAAGCGCAAGAACACCTTTGAAGAAACACCCAACATGGAAATAGAAGTTGTCACTGCTACTTTCGGGTCTGGAGGACGACGAGGGTGCAGAGGCAGCCATGGGCGCGGTCGTGGGATGTCAAGAGTCCAGGGTAGAGGAGACCAGCAACCTGGAAAAAGCTACTCTTGGGCCGACATTGCCAACAATCCGTGTGTGCATCATTTAGATGCCAATGGGGGCTCGTCCCACACAAATGCTGAGTTTCGTTTCAATGACGACATCAAAGAAGACGAATCAGCTGGCTATAGGGTAAAGCGAAAGAGGGGAAAGAAGAATCCCGAAAAATAAAAGGAGACCAAGGAAGATTCCGACATGGAGCAAGCAGAGCCTTCAAATCCCAAGTTGGATGGAAAGAAGAACTTCCCAACGAAGAAGGACACTTATGTCACTTTCCTTGGGTCTCAACCAGCTAAGCTCAAGAAGGCAGTTTTGCATGAACTCAACGCAACTATTCCGGCCGTCCCTCAGTTATTGGATTGGTCGGAAGTGACAATCACCTTTGACCGTGTTGATCATCCGCCTAAGTTGCGTAGGCAAGGAAAATACGCGTTAGTCGTCAAGCCACTTATTGACGGCTATGGATTCTCCAAGACCCTCATGGACGGCGGCAGCAGCATCAACATCCTCTACATCGAAACACTGCGTCGGATGAGGATCTTGGAAACTCAGCTGAATCATAGCTCTGTGATCTTTCACGGAGTTGTCCCAGGAAGACAAGAAAATTCCCTAGGAGAGATCACTTTGGATGTTACTTTGGAACTCCAAGGAACTACCGGATGGAAGCACTTTCCTTTGAAGTGGTCCTGTTCAAGAGCGCATACCACGCTATATTCGGACAACCGGCTTACTGGCTTTCATGGCTCGTCCAACTTACATTCATAATATGATGATAATTCCAGGTCCAAAGGGTGGGATCACCATCAAGGGAGACCCGAAGAAAGCACGAGAGTGCGAGGATAGAAATAACACCTTTGCTGAAGCCGTACTACACGCCCAGGAGTACCAGGAGATCAAGAAGACCATCGACCCGTCCGAGATGCCCGCGGCGAAGAAGGAGGTGACAAAGCCGACTCCAGAGTTCAAGGCATCAAAAGAGATGAAGACGACGCTGTTGAAGGATGATGATCCCTCCAAGGTGACCCAGATAGGTGTAGGTTTAGATAGCGCATAGGAAAGCGTGCTCGTCAAGTTCCTCCAAGCAAATCAAGATATCTTCGCATGGCAGCCATCTGACATGACCGGAGTACCTAGGGAACTTGCTGAGCACTCTCTAAATATACACCCAAATGCTAATCCCGCCAAGCAGTCCTTATGACGTTTCAGTGATGAAAAGCGAAAAGCAATAGCTAAGGAGCTAGCCCGGCTTGAGTTAGCCGGATTCAGAGAAGAGGTCATCCACACTGAGAGGTCGGTCAATCCTGTAATGGTCCCTAAAATGGACACCACTTAATTAAGGATGTGTGGTTATTATACCGCCTTGAACAAGGCTTGTCCCAAAGATCCGTTCACTCTGCCTAGAATTGATCAAGTTATCAACAGGCTCGAAACTCCTATGTTTTCTAAACGCATATTCCGGTTATCACCAAATACGGATGAAGGAATCAGACAAAGTCAAAACTTCATTCATAACCCCCTTTGGAACCTTCTGTTTCGTTACGATGCCCTTTGGGCTCAAGAACGCAGGAGCTATGTCTCAGCGCACTATGCAGCGTTGCCTCCACGATCCAATCGGACACAATGTACATGCATATGTGGATGACATAGTGGTGATGTCCAAAAAGAAGGAAACCTTAATCTGTGACTTGGAGGAAACATTCACCAATCTATGCAAATACAACATAATCCTTAACTTGAAGAAATGTTTCTTTGGAATACCAGCCGGAAATTGTTATGTTTCCTCGTGTCTCAAAGAGGCATAGAGGTGAACCGAGACAAAATCAAAGCTATACTCAATATTTCCATGACAACTCGCCCGAAGGACATTCAAAGAATAACTGGTTGTATTGCTGCAGTTAGTCGATTTGTAAGACGGCTTGGTGAAAGAGCCGCACCACTCTACAAGCTCCTGAAAAAGACCAAAAAGTTCGTTTGGACTGATGAAGCCGAAGATGCACTACAAGATCTGAAAGCAGTACTCTCATCCGCTCCTATCCTTGCATAGGAACACCTGATGAAGCAACAACAAGGTCGTCAGTGTCGTCATGTTGGTGGAAAGACTAGAGGAAACATAGGAACACCTGGTGCAGAGTCCGACGTACTACGTCAATGAAGTCCTAACTGAATCAAAACAGCGGTATCCGCACTATCAAAAGCTAGCTTATAGTGTGTTCTTAGCATCTCGAAAGTTACAACATTACTTTCAGGAGCATCAAATTACCGTGGTGAGCACAGCTCCCATGAGAGACATAATTAACAACAACAACGCCACAGGACGTCTTGCAAAATGGGGAATAGAGCTTTCAGCTTTCGACATTCGGTACAAACCTCGTACATCAATCAAATCCCAATTCCTCGCTGACGTTGTCAATGATTGGATAGAGACAACGGAAAATATGACCCTCCTAGAGTCAAAATACTGGACCTTGCATTTTGATGGGTCTAAGGCGCTCGGGGGCTCAGGGGATAGCCTATTGCTCGAATCACCCCAAGGAGATAAGCTTTTCTATGTGTTGCAGATTCACTTCACGACAACAAACAACATTGCCGAATATGAAGCACTGCTGCATGGAATCTGGATTGCTAAGGATATCTGCATCCGACGACTTATGTGTTATGGAGATTCAGATCTTGTTGCTCAACAAGTGTCGGATATTTGGAATGCAAATAAACACATGGCAGCATATAGGGCTTTCGTGGATGAACTATCTAAATCATTCGAAAGGTTTGAGGTTCAAGACATCCCTCGAACAAAACATGAGGAAGCAGATGCATTATCTCTAATAGGCTCTGCACGGAAAAAGGTCCCAGATGGCGCTTTTTTAGAGCACCTCAAAGTTCCATCTATAAAAGGAGTAGATGAGGAATATCCGACCAAATCAGACTCACTTTTGTGGAAGTTCTGGTTGTAATTCCCAGATGGACTCAACCCTACCTTGATTTCATGGTAGACAGAAAATTACCCGAAGACAAGGTTTTGAGTCGGTAGATTGTCCAACGAGCAAAAACCTATACAATAATAAGTGGTGAGCTCTATAAGCGGAGAGTATCTACGGTCTTTCAACGCTGCGTATCTCCGGAAAGAGTGGAAATCTTAAGAGAAATCCACAAAGGCGAATGCGGCCATCATGCTACAGCTAAATCTTTAGTGGCAAAAGCTTTCAAACACGGATTTTTCTGGCTTACAGACAAGGAAGATGCCAAGACTCGAAGAACCACTTCGCCATGCTGCGGGGGCTTGGGAAAATGAATTATCGTCTGTGATATGGAGCTTAAGAACAACTCCAAACATGTCAGCCGAATACACACTTTTCTTCTTGGTCTATGGCGCAGAAACAGTTCTTCCTAGTGATATAATTCATATTTCTCCCCGAGTTGCTGCATATATCAAAGAGGATGCCGAAATTTCTTGACAAAATGATCTTGATTTAATCGAAGAAGTTCGTGTTGTTGCTGAGAAGAGATCAACAGCCTATATACCGAAGTTATGCAAGTATCATAGCCAAAGAGTCATAAATCGGTCTTCAATAAAGGCGATTTGGTCCTCCGCCTTGTGCAAAAAAGAAAGCACAAACTTTCCTCAGTATTGGAAGGGCGCTTTTTGGTTAACTTAGTATTGAACAATGGCTCTTACTATCTAAATGATATGCAGTCAGTCAAAGAAAGACCTTCTACTAAGAAGAGAAAGAGAGCTGCAGGCAGTACAAACCCGGAAGAATTAGACAGATCGTGGAATATTGCTCAGCTACGTCCCTTTTATTCTTAAAATTTCTTTCTTTGTAATCATATATGAGTACATGTTCAATGAGAAATAAATTGTTGGTTGTCTCAATATTTTCTAAGAAGTTTTATATTACCATCTTATTTCTGAATGATCATGTCACAGTCGAAAATCCTAGAATACTTCAAAGTACTTTATTCTCATGTTTGTTTTGGTTAGATTTCCGATTCTAAAAAATTCTACCTTCGGGTATAAGTATAAATTTTCTAGTTTATACTTTGGCTCTTTATTTGATTACCGGATGTGGACATTTTTCGATTAGTGAATTGTTGATACTGGAAGCCGGCTTTGTTTTTGAGTTTAAACTGGTTTAGCAATTGAGCTCTATTGCTTGGCAAAGTTTATGTGTTGAAGGTTCGCCGGATCACGAAAGGGACGAGGTAGAAAGCCAGAAAAAGCAATAAGTATAGACAAAAACAAAAAGTTCTTATGTAAAAATTTCAGGCACAACAAAATAAAGCCAAAAGTGCTAAAATGAAGCAAAGAGCATCAGTTCTTGCAAACCTTAGTACTAGAAAAATATTACACTACTTATTTACAATCCGATTGTTTCAGAATAACAAATTATTTTTCTGCTACTCTACGATACATGAGGAGAGGTGGAGCTGCTGGCACACTGGATACATCACCTTGAATTTGATATCTTTCCGAGATAGGCAAATCGAACTCGATTTGCTCGTCATCAGAAACCTCAGTTGTTCCGTCGGGAGGCGGAGGTGGTGTTTCCACACGAATGAAGAAAGGAGTGGCATAACTGACATCCATAACCGGCACAGGACTCCATGATGGCTTTCATGTTCTGCTCCTTCCCGTCTTCTTCTACAGTTGAATAACCCCCGGTTACTTGCCAGATCTCCATGCTTCCATGGTGGCTCATAACCATGGTTAGGGCATTCTGTGTTGCGGTTCATGCAAAGACATGTTCCAGTCTAGGATGAGCTGGGGCATCTCCTTCACCTTATCTTGCACCTCAAAAGTGGATCTTTTGTTCATGTCCAGAACTTTAAGAGCTTCGCCAATATCCTCCAGTGACTGGCGGAAATCATGAAGCAAATCGCCGACTTTGGTAAGCCGGCTGGTGCGAGACTCATGGAGGAGGAATGAAGTAAATTTAGAGGACCTGTGTATAGAAAGAAAAGGTCAGAAAATATATCTGAACTCCTAGAGTCGAATAACAAAAAGTCAAAAGACAGGAAACATACCGAAGATGACATCGTTAACTTTGGTCTTCTCCGCCCTAAGGCTCTGGAGTTCCGCCTGGAGTGCTTGGGTGATGTCCCTTTCTCTAAATAGCTCATCATTGAGATATGAGATTCTCTGGTCCTGGATGGCGATCTTTCGATCACATTCTTCGGTGGCCATGCTAGAGGATTCAATAACGCTAACAATGTTGCGCTCATGGTCCGCCTTAAGCTCATTCAGCTCCTACCGTAAGTTGGCATTTTCCACCTCCAGGGTTTTGGAATTCTTGGCCTCTTCAATCATTTTACATAACTGTTTGAACAGGTATGTAAGCAAAAGATAATAGTCAAATAAGAAATTTGGCTACAAAGACAAAAAGAACAAGGATAAGGACTGAAATGATTACCTTTGGCCTCATCCTTACAGACCTTCAACTAAGCATTTTCATGTCGGAGAGTTGTGATCTCTCTCCGCTTATTGCAAATATTCTTTAGTAATTCCTGGTTATAAGCATTAACTTTCTATAAGTCATAATATTACCCAGAGTCAGAAGTCTACTAAAGAACCGAGCTAGTATTTTAACTAATATCAGCACGAGCCTTGGGGGCTACACTAGTTCATTCTTTTGCATCCTATGAAAGCATAAATCTGGATTGTCTATCCAACTGCATGCTTGGGTCTAGAGGATATGATATGATATGAAATAAAGTAAAATAGAGAGTTGGAATTCCGACTTACATATTGTTCATGAGTAAGCTTTCTAGGGCTCATGTTCACCTCAGTAGTAACTTTCTCGGCGAGAGTCAGCAGGATTATTGGTGGTGGAGCCACACCGGCCTTCAGCTTCTCGTCGTGAAGACGAACTTGGTTAAGCAGATCGGTGAGTTTTATGTCCTCGGATTCTTGCGCCTCTTCCTCGGCGGTCATGTTCCGGCTCTCAGCCAGTTCTGTTTCTCTTCTACAATTTTCCGAGTAAGACCAAGTTTGGCGATACTCGGATTACTGAGAAGGTTATCGGTAAAAACCTCTGCCCAGGGATAATTACCCTTTATGGGTTGACCCTTATCAGTTACCGGGTCACTCATGGTGATGTCGGTTTGCAAACCAAGGTTTGCTGGCTTAGAATGCTGAGCCGGATCTTCTGCAACACTTGGAGATGGAGTATCCTCCGGTACTGCAGATGACTTTGGGGTAGGTGTCAGAGGCGCTGTGGTGGGAGAAGTTAAATTTTACTTTGACTGGCACAGGGGTTTTAACAAGGTGCCTTTCCCCTTTCCCTTGGTGAGCTATGTAGCTCTGAAGAAGTGAAAAAAAAAGATCGTTACTCTTCAGAAAGAGTAAGAAATAAAATACAAATACCTTGTGAAGAAAGTTACCTCTTCACAACGGGCACTTCCTTTGTGTCGAAAGAAACGCTTTCGGGTAAGAGTCTCCGACAGTGGAACCAATTCTCCATCATCCTGAGAGAGCTCAGGAGGATATCCCTCAAGAGGAGCAAGCTCTGACTCGGGGAGGTCAGCAAGCTAAAAGTATTGCAAAAAGATATAACAAAGCATGGATGAGCTCATATTCAAGTAAACTACTAGAAACTTACTAGTGTCACATGATTGTCAGCCGTATGCATATCCAAGGAAAGCTCCCGAATCTTCCTCTCGATCTGCTCCCTATTCAGCCATTTGATCTGGGACTCATAGTCCTTTTCTATATAAGGTCTGCAGCAGATCTGGAGAGAGTCCATCTTACTGTTGGTGATTGAATGCATGATCCGATCACCATGATGTTGGAGAGGCTAGATCCGGCATGCCAGCCAGCAGTGGATCAAGTCGGATCCTTTCAGACCCTTGTGCTTCATCAAATATTCGATCCGCCTCTTGGCAAGAAGCAGATCATCAGTGAGAGCTAGAGCATCTTTGTCCCCGGACTCTTGGGGCGTGGCGGCGCCCTCAACAAAAACTGGCAAAGCAGTTGCTTTGCCAGGAGCCGGTCTGTCCTTATGATAAAATAACATGGACGGCCACTACTTCATTGACTCACTAGCTTTAATCTTAGGATAGACTCTCTCTCTCCTAACAGAAAAGCTAAGAGTTCCAGTAATGTAAGGATTGTCAGCAGTGATTTAATTTCTCTAGGTATGGAAGTAATACCTGAAAAGAATAAGACTCGGCCTAATACTGAGATACCCCTCACACAAAGAGGCATAAGCACTCATTTCTAACAGAGAGTTTGGGGGAGATGGTGGAGTTGCACTCCATAGTGATCTATAACCTCAGAAAAGAAATATGAGGGAGAAAATCTCAAACCTCTGTCGAGATGGGTACCGAAATGCACTTGTTTGTCAGCATTGGAGGTGGGCATGGTTTGTCCGAAGCCGCTCTGCCAGTCGCTGGCACGGAGGAGGCCTTCCTTCTCGACAACCCGGAGTTTGTCTTCGTCAAGGACGCAGGGGATCCAAACCCCACGAAACATCTCCTTCCCGGCCGCAGGAGCTGTCGCTGCTGTCGCCGCCATGCCAGAAGATGAAGTCTTAGCCATTTTCTGGGCATCGGTGACCTAGGATGGGCGGCGCTGTGGATTTGGGGGAGGCAGAAGAGATTTTTTGCAGGAAGCGTTGAGAGGAAGGAGAAAGCACTAGCGTTGGTAAGGAAGAAGGAAGAGATGTTGACCCCTTATATCCCTCACTTGTGTCAATATTCGTGGAAGATAAAGAGTAACCGTACCACATGTCGTGGAAGGAGCTGGGTAACCTCCTCACGAGGATTACGCCACCTCAATCTCCGTGCATGCATTAAAATGATGCCTCAGTTCTGCAAAAGGTGGACCCACCAACGGTCGTGCTGACAGGAATGTCTACCAGTGATGTGACTTGACCTTGACTGATGTCAAGATACGTCAGAGACCAAGTTCCGGCTTAGTTTAAATTTCAAGCTGGAAACCTGAATGATATACTCATAGGTTCGTCTTATTTTAAGTCTCGGATCCTATCCTTTCTTTTGAAGTTTCAGGAACCCTTCAAGATTCTACAAGCCGAAGATGGATTGAGCTAGACGATGATGAAATCCGACTCTAGATCTTGGAGGCTTTCGGGGGCTCCTGTTGGGGATATACTTTCAGGGTATCCTCACTATTCCTCGCTAACCAAGGTGGCTCAGTTATGGTTAGATCGTTTCTTCATGGGCGGCCAAGTCAGGGAGAAGAGACGGAGTCCAGTCCCGCTACAGGAAGGCCCAGAAGACTTACCGACATAGGCCTGTAGTGTTACTTGTAGTTCAAGATGTACTCTATAACGGACTCTTAGTTATAGCTGGACAGTTCTCTCCTATAAACCCTAGGCCGGATATCTATATAAGCCATCCTAGGGACCAGCCTTCACGGCACCCCACAATAGTCTATAATCTCAACTCGCACACGTGAAATCCTTCTAACCCATATTGCGGCTCTACCGTATTACTGGATTGCTAGTAGGAGTAGGATCCGTCCAAAGATGGCGGATTCGAACCTGGGTAAACTTGTGTGCTCACCGTCCCAGAATACCATACGTCTCATACCCCTCTCTTCCGCACGCCTCAAGGACCCCCTCATGGTGTACTTGTCATCAATCTGACAGAGGTAAAGCCCCTACTCCTGCTTGGTTGTATTGCTCACTGTGCTTCGTGAGGGTATAGTGGTAAACAAATGCATAGGCTTTCAGATCTATGGGTACGACCTCTTCTAAGGTTAGGGATACCATCCTTTTATAGGGTCACTAGGCCTCTTCCCCCAATCTTTGGATGGTAAGGGTCACCACATCGCCGCCCAAAGGATACCGGGTCTACCAAAATGCTTTGTGTGGACTAGGTCTAGGGCTATGCATTGCCCACTGATCCTTCGTAAAGCTAAGGTTCCTGACGCTGTCCTTCCCTACACGACACCTCCCTAGACTGCCTTGTAGCAAAGTGGCAAGGGATAGCTCTACTGGTGCTGAGGTCATCCGGGGTGCTTTTGCACCAGAGGCGGCGGACCAGCTCCTATTTACCAAGGCGGTTCGCTCTATCCTTGCTCCGCCAGCCCAATTTTGTCCTCTTCCCTCCTTTTTCTAATATTACAAGCTTTCCCCTAGGGCATGCTTCGAAGTATCCAAGGCCCAGCGGGGACCTAGGTATGCCGAAGTCCCCCTCGTGAGGTGATAGCGTAAGGTGGACTCAGGCGAGGCTACTAAGGGGCTGGTCGCCCCGGGGGTTCACCTCATGATGAAACGCTACGGGATGCTTCTTTGTAACACCTCAAAAATATTAATCAAGATTATCAAGTTCAAATCACCTAAGTTTAGGGTTAACAAAAACTTTTATTATTAAATTTAATATGAGTGTATGTGTGAGTTACAAATGATAAGGAATGGTTTAAAGATGAATACTACATCATCTAGGCCATTTACAAACAAAATAAAAAGAAAAGAAAATCAAATATGAATCATATAAGCAAATGGTCATTTTGACCAAATTTATCCACTAGACCACTTTCAGTGTTTCTAGTAAAAGATTTCTAACAGAAATTTCCCAATTCTTTTCACCCCTTGATAGATCAAGTGAAAGTGAACCCAATCCCACTTTATAAACTAACAGAAACAAATTCCAAATCTATTTAAAAGAGATTGCAAAATTGAATCAAGTGTATGTACTAAGCTCACCACTTTTCAAAAACCACTCAAATCAATTCACCTTGGTAAACCCAAGCAACCATAGACTATCAAGCAAGAACTCAGAACCCTGACCAAATTTCATCCAAAAATTCAAACTTTGAATTCATGCAGCCATTTGGTCGAGCACCTGGCTTCTACTGTTTGGAGTAGTAATTGATCGCCACTAGTGCCTCAATTCTCTCCCCTGGTCTTCCCTAGTGCCCCGCAGTGCAGTGGACAAGCTCCCCTTTTTCGTTCTCACCAGTGCAGCACTGCCCGAGCTCGCCATGCAGGTCGACCACGCCCCCCTCGCCATAGATCGCGCCGCCCTCTCCCACGATGTCCAGGAGACATGCGACACTCCACCGCCACCCTCTGTCCACCCCTCGACCAGAGACAAGCCGTGGGCCAGCCGTAGTCGCCGCGCCCACTTCTTTGTCTGCCATGCCAAGAGCGCACCAAAGCGTCGCAGCCGACATGTGCACACACGTCGTGCGTCGCCCTCTCTACGCATGCACGCACTCACCGGGACCCTAGCTACCCTTCACACACGCCCGTTCGCTGCTGCGCGAACCGTGGCCACTGTGCATTGTCTCGAGCGCCGCTATTCCCGCACAGAGCACGGACCGCTCCTGACCATTCTCGACTGCACCTTGTCGCGCCATCACTCGCATGACAATCGCCCTGAAGCACCACGTCGACCCCTACCCTCAGCCATGCTAATAACTCACTGCAATGACGTTGCCAACGAGCTCGAGCCATGCCGCTCTGCCCCTCTCGCCCGTGTATAAATAGAGGTCACCCCAGCCCTCATTCGCCACACCATCTCACTCCCTTCTCTCTCCCAGAAACCTCCCACACCTCTCCCCGGAGCAAGGCGAGCACCGCATCACCGTAATTTCACCAGAGCCTGCCGCTGCAGAGGAGAAGAGGAACTGGAGCTAGGAGCCGCCCCAGGAGCCGCCGCGACCACCATTCCACTCGCCATCGATGACAACCTCATTCGCCCCCATCGCCGACCTTAGTTGGAGCACTGGTGAGCCTCACACTACCCCCACCACCGTTTTAGGGTTCGTTCCTCGCCAGAGCTATTCGCCGGAGACAACGAACCACAGTACTTAGATTATAGTCTAATCGTAGGGCTGAGATTGAAACTTACCATTTTGGCTTAGCTGAGTCGCTGACCAACGGGACCCGCCTGTCAGCAGCCGGCTGCGTGTGTGCCGCATAGCTAGGCCGGCCCAATTAGTTTCCTGCGCAGAGCCCATTGATTCAAATATACTTTTCCCATTTTAGTTAAAACTAGATTCTGTCAGTAGATTCAAAAATCAATTCAAAGAGATTCACTAAACCAAATTGCATGATTCCAATTTTTTTGGAAAGGTATTCAAATTGTCTATTCAAGACCATTGGATTCATACCATTTGAAATTATAGATCACCTATACCAAAAATAACAAGGCAGAGACTTTTCCAAATTCAAACATTTTTCAAAAATCAGCCGTAAATGCTTTTGAGTTGATTCAACTCTCAAAAATCACATTTGACAAGATATATCTGAATATGTAAAAATATTTAGGTTTACATGCAGTGATCTTGGAATAGTACCAAAAGAGTGATATATAGGCATTTCTAGTCACTTTAATTGTATTAAAAAGTAATTTTAAACTTTATACAATATGACCACCACTTTAAATCACATTCCCAAGTATTAGAATATGTGGTGATGACATGTGTAAACATGATCCCATATTTTAATTGGAGAATATTAAATCTTAATTATTTTCAATGAGTAGAAATTACTTTTTCAAAATAAGATATATAAAACTAGGTCTTTATTTCATGTGATGATTGTGATGATGCTAGATCATCTAGTGTGAGCCTTTGTGTGCTACATAGAAGTAGTGAAGTATTGTTTGGTGATTGTGTACCTTGTATTCATTTATAGACGATAGTACCGACCCGGGCTACAAGGAGGAGGAGTACTACGAAGAAGAAGAGAAGTTCAACCACTGCACTACTCAAGGCAAGCCTAACACTACAAGTTAACTATGCAAGCCATCCTTGCAATATAACCTATGAAAGATGCATTAGGCATGCTTTGGTTATGCAACCTTGATTATACCAATCCCAAGTTTTACTTGCAAGCTTTATTCTTTTACTTTTACCAGAGTTCTTTACCTTTAGTTAGTGATTTGTGAGTATTGAAAAAATAGGATAGATGCCATAAAGAGCATAAAACTAGGCCTAGGTTGTTATACTTAGGTGCCATTAAAAGCATAAAACTAGATTTGGATAGTTACACTAGATTAGCACCCTCATTAGTGACACCCTCATTGCTACTTGCTAGTGGTAAACTACTACTGATCACTTAGATGGGAATACTTGAAGGAAATGATTATGAAAACCTTGGAATGATGATTCATTCTGTTGAAATGTTTTGACATGTGTTATGAACACAAAAATATTTGATGATGAAACTTCTAGAGGCATGACCCTTCGTTTTGATAAAAACCGATGGTTGGGTTCGGATGCGATACCATTCCAATTTTACCATACAACCAAAATACCTGATTTGGGTAGGGCTTAACTAGAAGTTTATATGCCTTAGTATGGGTTCCCTTGTGGAAAGAGGTTGAGCTGAGGCTACCTCGTAAATGTGAATGTCCACCTATGTAGTGCCCAGGATGGCAGATGGCCATGGCTGGGAGGCCAAGCTCATAGGGCAGGTGCCTATACTAGAGTGTGTAATTGAAAGGTTAGGATTGATTATCCGCATATCAAGTATGATGATTCACGGTTATCCGTGACGGACATATCGAATTTTGTGGTGAAAGTGTACCACCTCTGTAGAGTGTCAAACTATTCGAATACCCGCGTCCACGGTCATGGACAGTTGGAGTGGCCATACTGTTCTCTTGTCAGATGTTTTCAAAATGACTTGTGAATTCAACTCTGACCTTGACTTGACCACAATAGGATTGTGGACATGAAAACTAGGTTCCCACTTAGGTGATGTAGAAAATTAAATTAGGTTCTTTACTTTTGAACTCTTATGAAATAAACCTGGTTTTTGCAAATAAACCTAGAGCTTAAGGTTCATACTAGAACTACCTTACCTGTTAGTGATGGACAGCAGGATGTCTATGACAACTAGGATCATCTCCCATCGTCAGCATTGCCTGTGACCCTGAAGATGGAGCGCCTACTACGTTTACTTCCGGCTGCTTTGATTGTATTAAGACTGGATCATGAGATCCTTTATTTGTAAGACCTTTATTATGGTTTGTAATGGATGATGTACTGTGTTACCAATTCTATTATGTCTCGCAAAAATGGTAATCCTGGGATTGCGATGAATGGCATAACAGGCATCTGAGATTAAAAATCCGGGTGTTGGCAAGTTGGTATCAGAGCCATCTTGACCATAGGAGACCCTAAATAGAATGGACGCTTTACCCAAAAACATAGTTTCAAAACAAAAGAAGTGAGTACTTATGAAAACCTATTCCCACTCTTATGCTTGAGATTCTTTCAAAAACATTCATGTTCCTCAAAAATTCTTGCAATCCTACATAAAATTTGACACACTTGATCACCTCAATAACTTGCTCACCCTAAATTCTTATAGATGGAGGTCAAGTATAGCAAGTTCTACCAGCTGGACAACGGAGGCCACCTGATCTTTGAGAGGGATCTAGATGCACTCACAGAGCATCTTGAGTGCTCGCACCCGGAGTTCTTCGGGGCAGAACTCAATGATCCCGTGGGAGGAGAGCTACAGTGGATGATAGTTGCAGATCTCAGAGGCAAGATGGAAGCACCCACCTTGGAGAAGATCAAATTAATCTTGAGGGAGAACAACTGGCTAGACGGACTAGCCAGGGCTATGCAGGAGGCTCTTGCCCGTCTGTGTGGACAAAACATCAACCAGATCATTGGAACTCGCTCTGCTCACTATGCAAGGCATGATTCTATGGGAATGCCCTTGGAGATGCCAGGACACCCGAAGCTGAAGTACCAGGTGGATAATATCGACTTCATGTTGTATGATAGACAATAGGAGTTGGACAACGCCCATGCCTACGCAAACCATAACCATGCCATTGCAGTCGGGAAGGATCAGACCCTTGCCATCCTCGCCAAGGAGCGCCATTCACATCATCGTCAGCGTGACAAGAAGGATCACATCATCGATCGTATTCGCAAGAAGGTGGCCACTCTCGAGAAGACCATCCGTGAACAGGAGATCCAGCTTGAAGCGAAGGAGGAGGAAGGTGAAGATATCCGTGGAGATCTCTACTCCTACCTCAGTGATGATGACGACTACCTGGAGGACGAGGCCATGGATTTCCACACTGATGATGATGCCGCCTTCATTGATGATGATCAGATGCACTTAAGAACTACCTTAGGAGTGAGATGTACTCGGTCCCACTATATTGTAGTTTCACAGAATGGTTCCTAAAACCATCAGTTTTCTATTTGTGTTGTGGTGTGTGTTTGTATTGGGTGCTATAAATGAATGAATGAATGAGAGGAAGTTGTTAGTTTTCGAAAAAGAAACTAAGTTATACTCCAAATTTAATGTTTCTAAAACAAACCTATAAACCCTACGAATTTCCCCCTTGTCTCATTATCTATATCAATCTTCAGATGACTCACTGTAATCCCAGAGGAAGCAGTTCATCTCATGACCCAATGCTGCAGATTCTGCAAATGTTAGTTTCTGACCGTGAAGCTAGTAGAGCCGAACGTCAAGCCAACTTAGCCACTCTTCAACAGATAGCTCAGATGGCCCGCAATAATCAAGGCCATGGAAACCAGGATAACCATGGATCCAATCTCAAGAACTTTCAAAACACCAATCCCCCTATATTTAGTAAGTCTGAAGAGCCCTTAGATGCTGATGACTAGCTGCAAACAATGGAGAACAACTTAGAGGTCGCAGGAGTTGAGGACAATGAAAAAGTACTATTTCCCACACATTATCTGGCAGGTGATGCAAGAGCCTGGTGGAATAGCACCCGTACCATGAACGGAGGTCAGATGATGACTTGGGAGGAGTTCAAAATCAAGTTCAGCCGGACTCATGTGCCCCCGGGTCTGATTAAGAGGACGAGGGATGAGTTCAGAGATTTGAAATAACGAAGGATGACTGTGGTGGAATACCGTGACAAATTATTATCTTTAGCTAGATATGCCCCTGATGAGACTGACACAAGAGCAAAGAAGAAAGAGAGATTCTTGAACGGATTTCATGATGAGATGCAAACTGTGCTTGTCAACATTCCCTTTGATGATCTTGAAGCTTTAGTGGACTCTGCCATCCAAATGGAAGGAAGATAAACCAAGCCAATGACAATCGCAAGCGCATGATGATGCACCAGCCTGGATCCCACCATACACAGAAGTATCGCCCCAACCCGCCTGCAGGATATGCCCCGAGAAACAACAGACCCCCTATGTAATGACCAAACTATCCCAATTGTGGCGGAGGAAACTTGAGGTATGGAGGAAACCACCACAATAACCCCGACAACTCCAATAGCTTCAACCGTGCATCGCTCAAGTCCAACAACAACAATACTGCCCCAAGGACTGGAAGAAATATTGTGCCTATTGTAGGAAAAGACAAGTCCCTGATTACTTGCTTTGAATGTGGAGTCAAGGGTCACTACTCCAACGAGTGCCCAAGAAGCTTGCAGCAACCACCAATGTGAATACACCCGCTCAGCAGCAACGCTCTGTTCGGCGTAGAAAGAGATTTGCCTGAGGGAATCCGCTCAACCGCAACGGCCGTCTATTCCACATGAATGCTGAAGAAGCTCAGGAAGTGCCAGATGTCGTGCTGGGTATGTTTTCTGTTAACTTAGTACTTGCAAGAGTGCTGTTTGATTCTGGAGCATCGCACTTGTTTGTTACAGAAGAATTTGCATGCACTAGTAAGATTCAACCAACAAAATTCAAGCATGTTATGATAGTTCAAATACCTGGTTCAACCACCAAAGCTAGAAAAATTTGCAAGGCTGTACCTATCAGAATCCATGGAATAGAATTTTATGCTAATCTCATAGTACTTGGAACCAAAGGTTTGGAAGTAGTACTAGGAATGGATTGGATGTCGAAACATAAAGGATTAATCGACTGTGCCAAGAAAGCCATAACCATGACCAGTAGCACTGGAGTAGCAGTAGAGCATGTATCTGAGACGCTGCCCCGTCAATTCAAATGCAACAAGAGTCTAGCCCAACCAACCCTAGACCAAGTTAGAGTAGTCTGTGAATACCCCGACGTGTTCCCAGATGAATTGTCCGGTATGCCTCCAGGTCGGGATATCGAGTTCATCATTGAACTAGTTCCTGGAACTGGACCCATAGCTCAGAGACCTTATAGTATGAACCCATCTGAATTAGTGGAGCTGAAGAACTAACTTGATGCTATGCTGGAGAAAGGTCTGATTCAACCAAGTGCATCGCCATGGAGATCGCCTGTTTTGTTTGTGGATAAGAAAGATGGAGGTAACCGTTTGTGTACGGACTACCGGAAGCTGAATGATGTCACCATTAAGAACAAGTACCCACTACCGAAGATAGAGGATTTGTTTGACCAGTTGACAGGTGCCAGAGTGTTTTCTAAGATTGATCTTAGAACTGTTTATCATCAACTCAAAATTTGTGCAACGGTTATCCCAAAGACTGCCTTCACCACCAAATATGGATTGTATGAGTACACTGTCATGTCTTTTGGATTAACCAATGTGTTGGGTCCGCAGCATAGAAAACAAAAAAATTCCTACGGTGTGAACTATACGCCAAGATCTATCTACTAGGTACAAAGCAAAGGGTGGATATACATCCCACGAGAACTTACCCTCGAAGACAACGAGTTTTGTTAACGAGTAGGAACTCGTGGTTGACGTAGTCGTACACTTGCCGATCTCAAGATCGTGAGGAAGTCCGAGCGCCGCAACTCAACAGCGCATCCGTACTCGCACACACGTTCAAGCCACTGGACAACCTCCACCTCCTTGCTCCAGCGATCCAGCGGAAGCAGCAACTCCTTCCAGACGTAATGCCACCGGGAACATGTATCTCCCTAATCCTAGACCATGGGGAATAATTCTAGAGGGGGAGAGAGATCCTTCACAAGGAGGTGTGTGGATGAAGGAGGGAATGGGTGGCCTTTTATAGGAGGAGGGGGGTGCCCCTCCTCTCCATGGCCGGCGCATGGGGGGGGGTGACCCCTCACCTCCCCCAATCATGTGGTGGTAACCCCTCCACATTAAAATGCCTCTTCACATTCCCTTTTAAAGTCTCCACTTTAAATGCATTAAAATTCTCCAAGTTTAATGCTCTCTCATTTAATAATACTCTTTTAATATCACATGCAGAACCACTTTCTGTAATTTCACCCGAAACAATTTCCGGTTTCTATTGAAACAATTCCTGCGCTTTGCAATTCTTTCGTCTGAAACATATGTGCTCCAAAGTGGTGTCCGGTAAATCTTAAGTGTGTCACCCTATGGTTCGCGAATAATGCAGACATGATCGAGACCCTTCTCCAATCAATAATCAGCAGCGGGACCTGGAGATCCGTACTGACTCCTACACATTCAACGATGACTTCTGTGATCGTGAGAACCTTTAACGCTTGTAACTAAATCCCTTTGTCTCGCGATATATTACATGTCCAAGGTTCGATCATCGGTATCTCCATACCTAGTTTGATCTCGTTACCGACATGCACTATTTTCTCGTTCCCGTGATATAACATTCTAGTGATCACATCACTTGCTTGCAAGCTATCTCAATGTGATATCACTGAGAGGGCCCAGAGTATATCTATCTGTCATCGGGATTGACAAATTCCACTCTTGATCCATGAGCCTCAACATAACACCTTCGTAGTACTGAACCCATCTTTATAGTCACCCTGTTATGGTGTGACGTTTGATGTTATCAAGATACTCTTCCAGTGTTAGCAATTAACATGATCTCATGTTCTAAGGAAAAAGATTACTTCGTATGATGTTATAGAAATATAAAAATAATGACTTGATCGTAATGCTATACTTCGGATGAATGTTCATCACATCATTCCACCAATGGTGTGACCTTGTGATTAACAACATCCAATGTCCATAATCAGGAAACCTTGATCATCTTGTTAATCAACAAGCTAGTCTATAAGAGAGGCATAACTAGGAACCCTTTTTGTTTATTAAACACACATGTATTGATATTTCCGATCAATACAATTCTAGCATGTAAAATAAACATCTATCATACATAAGGAATACATAATAATAACTTTATTATTGCCTCTCAGGGCATATGTCCTTCACAATGCCCCCGCTTATTTCATGAATCTCATGAATAAGATTTATATGAACTTCCTGGATAAGTTGGTCATTGTTTTTATCAATGATATTCTGATCTATTCCAAGTTATAAGAAGACCATGAGCTACACCTGAGAACCATCCTTGAAACCCTTAGAGAACATCACTTGTATGCCAAGTTTAGCAAATGTGAGTTATGGTTGAAGGAAGTAGGATGCCTAGGACATATCGTGTTGGTAGGAGGAATTGCTGTCGATCCCACCAATATTAAGGATGTTGAAGAATGGAAAACCCCAACCACTCAAACCCAAGTCCGCGCAATTCTCGGATTAGCCGGATATTACCGTAAGTTTGTTGAAGGATTTTCGAGCATCGCAAGACCAATGACCCATCTATTGAAGAAAGATCAGAAGTTTGAATGGACGGACAAATGTGAAGCAAGTTTTCAAAACCTCAAGAATAGATTGATTTCAGCCCCAATTCTGATTATGCCAAATATCAAGAAGACTTTTGATGTGTATTGTGATGCATCCAAGATTGTACTAGGATGTGTATTGATGCAAGAAGGAAAAGTTATATCCTATTTGTCCAGGCAACTAAAGCAACATGAGCAAAACTACCCTACCCATGACTTAGAACTAGCAGCCGTAGTTTTAGCTTTGAAAACCTAGCGTCATTACCTTATGGGTAACCACTGTGAGATTTATTCGGATCACAAGAGTCTGAAGTATATCTTCACCCAGAAGGAACTGAATACGAGGAAAAGGAGATGGATAGAGTTAATCAAGGATTATGACCTTGATATTCACTATCGCCCTGGCAAAGCCAATGTGGTAGTAGATGCTCTTAGTAGACTGCCATGTAGATTAAACACCATGATTAAAGAAGCCCAGCCAACTTTGCATGAAGAGTTGGAGCAGTTTAGAACGGAGCTACTTAGCGAAGGATTCCTAGCCAGTATTGAACTTCAACCCACTTTGATCAGTCAGATCAAGGAAGCGCAGAAAGGAAATGCAAGTATCGACAGAATCAAGCTTCATATCGGTACAAGGAATGTACGCAGATTCACCGAAGATGAAGAAGGAGTTTTGTGGTACAAAGGACGTATCTGTGTACCAGCAGATTCTGAGTTGAAACAAGTCATCATGTAGGAAGCTCACGATACTCTTTATCTATCCATCCCGGAGGAACGAAGATGTATCAGGATTTGAAGGAGCAATTTTGGTGGCACAAGATGAAGAGAGAAATCAGAAGCTACATAGCCAAGTGTGATATCTGTCAGAGAGTCAAAGCGGCACATCAGCGACCCGCTGGACTTTTGCAACCAGTGCAGATTCCAGAATGGAAATGGGATTCTGTTGGAATGGATTTCATCACCGGTTTGCCTACCTCTAGTAGGGGAAATGACTCTATTTGGGTCATAGTGGATACACTGTCTAAGGTAGCCCATTTTATACCTGTCAAGACCACCTACCAGAGTTCGAAGCTAGCAGAGATGTACATTGCTAGAATAGTCAGTTTGCATGGAACCCATAAGACCATAGTGTCGGATAGGGGAACCTAGTTTACCTCAAGATTTTGGCAGAAAGTCCAAGAAGGATTAGGAACCAAGCTGAACTTTAGCACAGGTTACCACCCGCAAACCGATGGACAAACTGAAAGATTCAACCAAATCTTAGAAGATATGTTGAGAGCTTGTGTGCTAAAATATGGATCAAAATGGGAAGATTGTCTGCCTTTCGCAGAATTCTCATACAACAATAGTTATCAAGCTAGTTTGCAAATGGCCCCCTTTGAATTTCTGTATGGAAGGAAGTGTCGTACCCCCTTGAATTGGTCGCAAGTAGGAGAGATTCAGATTTTTAGACTCGGCATCCTACGAGAAGCCAAAGAGAAGGTTCACAAAGACCGCCCAATCCAGACAGAAGAGTTATGCTGACAAAAGACGCCGAGACCGGACCTTCAATGTTGGAGATTTTGTGTATCTCAAAGTATCACCCTTGAAAGGAATGCAACATTTTCAACTGAAAGGGAAGTTAGCCCCTAGATATATTGGAACCTTCAAGATTTTGAATCGCCCAGGAGAAGTATCATATCAATTGGAACTGCCAGAGGAGATGTCATCCATACATGATGTGTTCCATATCTCGTTACTTCGCAAATGCCTAGAAGTTCTGCAGAAGACCGAACTGTTCAAGAACATCGATCACCGAGCCATAGATATCAACAAGGATGTAACTTATCATGAAGTACCCATTCGTATTTTGGAAGAAGCCTTCAGAACCACCAGGACCCAGAGTATCAAATTTCTCAAGATCCAGTGGAGCAACCATACTGAAGAAGAAGCTACTTGGGAGCGAGAAGATTACATTAGGACTGAGTTTCCAAATCTCTTTAGTTCCTAGTTTTTCTTAAATCTCAGGACGAGATTTTTTTTAAGAAGGGAAGGTTTGTAACACCTCAAAAATATTAATCAACATTATCAAGTTCAAATCACCAAAGTTTAGGGTTAACAACAACTTTTATTATTAAATTTAATATGATTGTATGTGTGAATTACATTAGTGTGTGAATGAGTGCAATTGCCATGTTTGATTGCTACAAATGATAAGGAATGGTTTAAAGATGAATACTAGATTATCTAGGCCATTTACAAACAAAATCAAAAGAAAAGAAAATCAAATATGAATCATATAAGCAAATGGTCATTTTGACCAATATCCACTAGACCACTTTGAGTGTTCCTAGTAAAAGATTTCTAACAGAAACTTTCCCAATTCTTTTCACCCCATGCTAGATCAAGTAAAAGTGAACCCAAGCCCTCTTTACAATCTAACAGAAACAAATTCCAAATCTATTTAAAAGACATTGCAAAATTGAATCAAGTGTATGTACTAAGATCACCACTTTTCAAAAACCACTCAAATCAATTCACCTTGGCAAACCCAAGCAACCATAGAGTATCAAGAAAGTACTCAGAACCCTCACCAAATTTCATCCAAAAATTCAAACTTTGAATTCATGCGGCCATTTGGTCGAGCACCTGGCAGACACCAGTAAACACTTGTGTTGGGGATATGCTATATGGGTATCCTCATAGCATGTCACCAATCCGCCTAACCCGGGTGGCCCATAGTTGGTAGTATGGCCTATGGCCTTCTAGGCGGCCCAGTTAGACGGATCCTGAAGGGAGGCCCATTCCAGATAAAGGAAGGCTACGCAGGAGTCACCGACATACTCGGAGCCTTGGAGTACAAGACATGGAAGATTAGTCCATGTAGGTGTAGGACTCTTTACCTTGTCTGGCAAGGACCTTTCCCTGTAAACGCTAGGTCTTGGCGCCTTTATAAGCCAGCCTATGGGAGCCTTTAGGGCAGAACACAATAGATTGCAGTGGAGAACACGCAACACCTCGCACAACGAACCTATCTCTGTAACTCAGCGTATTGCCATTATAGTGATTTATAGCAGGAGTAGAGTTCCACCATCGTTGTGGGACTTGAACCTGGGTAAGCTATGTTACGTCGTACCCGCCAACTCTCCGCCTTACCCCACGTCTTTAAACATGCATTGTGATGATCCCTACATGGCGTACTCGTCGGCAATACCACGATAGTTGGCGCCCACCGTGGGGCAAGAGGTACTTCGAGCTCTACACCGAGCGAGGTCCAATCTCTTCAGGGGAATCGGCGACACCATAGCCATCGGTTGCGTTATCTTCTCCGGCAACGTCCCGATCGTCCCTCAAGATGATTTTTGGGTGCCGGCGAAGACGCACCCCATGCGCTACTCCGTCATCCCTTTCAGAGACATCCACATCTTCATCGGCGAAACTGACTCGGGTCCTAGCTCCTAGGAAGTCGGAAATTCGTCAAGCCCCGCACGGACCGCCTATGAGCAAGATACGTTCGTGGAAGGATCAGGGCCATACCTCTCCTTGGAGTATGGTGGCTCGGATTAGGAAAATTCAAGGCCCACCCAAACCGCCCCTATGCAGGATATAAAGGTGGAAGGGCCTCGCAAATCCGCTTGGCTTCCCTGAGCGTTAGAGATGCGCAGGTCATACTTTCTCGGCATCGTCACCATCTTCGATCTGGCCAGATGCGTTCAAAGGGATGGAGAGTCCCCCCGTGAATACCTTGCTAGGTGGATGAGGGTGAGGGAAACCCTAGAGGGCAACCTCGCCGACGAGCTCGTGTACCACTTCTTGGAAGGGCTCACACCTGGAACCCTCCTCTGACATACCCTCCGAAGGTGGCAGGCCGCGGGCCCTCTCACCCTTGGTGAGATGGTTGCCATCGTTAACGAATATGCGGACGTCAATGAAGAAGCCAAGGCGGCGATTACCATCGAAGTCGTAGGAGGTAACAACAACAACGGCTGGCCTCCACCACCCTCAACATCCGCCATCGCCAACACCGAAGCCAACTCCGACTCCGTCCTCGATGCGCTATACGCCGACATCAATATGGATGTCGGTGGCTCAGATGTTAACTGGGAGGAATACGATGTTGTTATGAGGGATATCGACCAGAAGATCGAGAAGGAGGAGCGTGCTGAGAAAACCAACACTTCCCACCAGGTGCTAGTCGCCATTGGCAGCGTGATGGAAGAAGACGGGCAGGAACGGGAACGTGAGAGAGCTCCGCCCACGCCAGCGGTCACCAGCGTAGCAACATCTAAAAAGGCAACCGATCCCCTAGCTCCAGCCAAGGCTACGCCTCCTCCGGTTACCCGCTAGCCACCGGCGCAGGAACTTACCACAACCCCCAATATGGCCCGACAATCGAATCAACCGCCAGTGCCACCGTCAACGTCAGCAGCTGGCATCCCACTAGCCACCCTCGCCGACAAAGCAATCTACAGCGCACTCCTCGTTGATCCAATCACCGTCACCCATATCCGGAGTGTTACGGAGCTTGATGAGAAGCATGCGGAAATCTTGGCAGAGGCCAAGTGCATCATGGAGCAAGGTGCTAAGCTGGACGAAGACATGGCTAAGGTGCAGCAATCCATCAAGGCGGCAAGAGCTATGGAGGCCGAATATAAGCAATTGTTGTTGAAGCATAAGGCAAAGAAGGTACCAGCTCACGTCGTCCAAGATCCTGGCGTTCGGTGAAGCTTGGGATTTGACGGGTCTAAGCCGACAAAGGCCACCCCTTACATAGATTCAAAGGGGAGGCAAGTCATGCCAACTCCTGCTCTCAACATCGCCGTTGCCAAGACCCTCCTAGAGCAGGACATGTCGCTAGAAGAAGTTGCTCAGGTGTACGACCTGGTCGCTAAGGCATGCAAGCAACAGGAAAAGGCCGCCTCGCAGAGGCTTGAGTCCAACCCGGAGCTTTGCCAATCAACCCTAAACAGCCGCAGAAGGCCAAAATCTCCCAGTGACGAAGGATCGCGCACAGGCTCTATAGAGCGAAGATAGAGGGAGGCACGCAACATCATGAGGAACCAGCGCCGTGCCACCGCACAAGCATCCCACCTCCAAGGCGGTCGCAGCCCGGTATCATTATACGCGATCAGGGCGAACAGCCTCGGCATGCCAGAGAGCACAGTGGCCAGGACGGACACAGGAGCAGGTCCCACAAGGAACCTCCATGTCCGACAAGCAACCGCAATAGGAGTGAGGAGTCGTAGGAGGGGCATAGCAAGAGAGCTAACCCACCGCCTCCACCACTGCCATCGCCACCTAGCAGCCATCATGGCAGAGGTAATGGCGGATCTCACAAATCACGCCACAACTCTCCTCCCCATGATGGGAAAGGGAAGCATCCAGATCCATATGACGCACGATCACGGCTAGACAAGATCCAAGAAGCTCGGGAGCTCCCATACCTTGGGCCATGGTGTTTTGTGCCAGTCATATGGGCCACAACCTACCCCAAGGGCATCTGGATAGACAAGACTATCAAGCCCTACAACGGCACCGCCAGGCCAGCAACATGGCTACAGGACTATAGCAAAGTGATTCACATAGCAGGGGGAAACCCCAACGTCGCCGTCAAGTACCTCCCACTCATGCTGACAGGCACTGCCCGGCAATGGATCAACGACTTACGGTGGAAATCAATATGCAATTGGTTAGACATGCATGAAGCATACACCAGGAACTTCGAGGGTACGCACAAACATCCCTGCACTGTCGGAGACCTACAACGGTGTGTGCAAGAAAAATATGAAACCTCTTGTGCCTATCTATCTCGCTAGCTGGATATAAAAAATTCCTGTGCAGGGGTGCACGAACAGACCGCTATAGCTGCCTTCATTGATGATCTGGAGAAGGGTACATTGCTCCAGCATATGTTGAAGCACATGCAAGACAACAATGACCTCAATCTCAATGCAATGATCGCCATGGCTAGCGAGCTCGCCGCTGCTAATGATGATGCATGTGGATCGTTGCCAGCAATAGCAATCCCTACCCAGGCCAAGGAAAACAACAATAACAGGTGGAACAATCCTCTTGAAGAGAAGCAAGTAGCCGACATGGTTGCCGCAACGTTCACTGGCAGAGGCAATGGCGGACAACGTGGATGTTCCCGAGGAACCAACAGTGGCTAGCAGAGGAGTGACACTACACCCTTAGCACCCCGCGTTCCCCAAACGTACAAGGAGTACGGCGATATGCCGTGTTTCGTCCATCTCGATGCCAATGGAAAATCCACCCAAACCAATCGCTAGTGCAAGTTTGTCAATGATCTCAAGGAGGACCCTGAGTCCGGCTACAAGCAAAGTCGGAGGAACAGACCCCACGAAAAGGGCAAGGGGAAGAAGAAGGAGGAAGAACCAAAGGAATCAAGTGATATGGACAAGGATGTGCACCCAAAATCTTCTGACAAGGGAGAGGATAAAGGGAAAAATCCCTTCGAAAAGAAGGATCCATATTACCATACCTTCCTTGGTACCCCAACCGTCTAGGCCCAGAAAACCTCTCTGAGGATACTGATGGCTACCCTCCCTCCAGTTCCCCAATACGTTAGGTGGTCACATGTTCCAATTACTTGGGATAGGAAGGATCATCTAGAACTTATCCCAATAGAGAACTAGTATGCCATGGTCATCAACCCTTTGATTGATGGCATAGAGTTCACCAAGTGCCTCGTGGACAGTGGAAGCAACATCAACATCATGTACCTGGATACACTTCATAAGATGAACTTGACGGAGACCCAGCTAAGGAAGAGCAACACCATGTTCCATGGGGTTGTCCCTAGCCTGCAAGCAAATTTCCTGGGCTGCATCACCCTTCCGGTCGCTTTTGGCTATGTAAACAATTACTGGCCAGAACACATGACCTTTGAAGTGGTGCCTTTCAAGAGTGTGTACCACGTCATCTTCGGACGCGACATCTTCCACTCCTTCCTCGCAAGGCCATGCTTTGTCTACAACAAACTCAAGATTCCCGGACCAAATGGCGTCATCACCGTTGACAGAAGCTTCACCAAGGCATGGGAGTGCGAGCTCAACGAAGCCGCCTTCGCCGAAGTAGTCCTCTACGGTGAGGAGTTCAAGGAAATTCCAGAACCAGGTCGATACCTCAGAGATGCCGGCTTCGAAGAAGAAGATCACTGCTTCCGAACCCACCTTCAAGGCGCCATCAAGACCTAGCAGGTGGAGCTTGTCGAAGGTGATTCCTCCAAGACCACCGCCATCGGCATGGACCTGGATCCCAAATAGGAAAGCACGCTCATCGAGTTCCTCCGTGAGAATAGGGACATCTTTGCCTGGCAACCTGCCGACATGAAAGGTGTACCTAGGGAACTTGCCGAGCACAGCTTGAATATTGATCCTAGTGCCAAACCGGTGAAACAACCTCTACGACGCTTTGGTGATGAAAGACGAAGGGCTATAGGAAAAGAAATAGCTAGGTTACTTAAGGCTGGCTTTATCCGAGAAGTTATTCACACCCGATGGGTGGCAAATCCTGTACTTGTCCCCAAAAAGGGAATCAATGAATTAAGAATGTGCGTTGATTACACCGGCTTGAACAAAGCATGCCTGAAGGATCTGTTTTCTTTGCCTTGCATTGACCAAGTCATTGACTCCACGGCTGGCTCGGAACTTCTGTGTTTTCTTGATGCCTATTCAGGATACCACTAGATCCGGATGCGAAAGTCAGACCAATTGGCCACTTCGTTTACCACACCCTATGTCACATATTCCTACGTCACGATGCCATTTGGGTTGAAAAACGCTGGTGCTACATACCAGCAGACGTTGCAACATTGCCTACATGACCAAATAGGTCGCAACATACACGCCTACATGGACGACATCTCGGTAATGTCAAATAAATCAAATGATCTTATCGCTGACTTGCAGGAAACCTTTGACAATCTCCGGAAATACAACATGATGCGAAAGAAGTGTGTATTCGGGGTACGATCCAGCAAACTGTTGGGCTTCATCGTTTCGCATCGCGGAATACAGGTGAACACGGGGAAAATAAAGGCCATCCTCGACATCAAACGCCCGACATGACTGAAGGACATACAAAGGTTTATAGGCTGCATAGCAGCAGTAAGACGGTTCATCAACCGACTTGGCGAGAAGGATATGCCGCTCTACAAGTTGCTCCAGAAGGCGGACAAATTGACATGGACGGATGAGACTGACGCAACACTTTAGGAGTTGAAGAGAATACTCTCCTCCCCACCAATACTTGCAGCACCGGTGCCAAGGGAGCCTATGTTGGTATACATGGCGGCGACCAACCGAGTAATCAGCATCGTAAGCATGGTGGAGTGCAAGGAACCAACGCATGAATATGGAGTTCAGCGACCCGTTTACTATGTGAGCAAGGTCTTGACAGAATCCAAGCAGCGTTACCCGCACTACCAGAAGATAGGTTATGGAGTTTTTCTTGCTTCACGTAAGCTAAGGCATTATTTCCAGGAGCACCCCATCACTGTAGTGAGAAAATCTCCACTATCGGACATCATCAACAACAACGACGCTACAGGGAGAGTGGAAAAGTGGGGCATTGAACTTGCCGCCTTCAACATCACCTACAAGCGACGCGATGCTATCAAATCACACGCATTGGCGGATTTTCTTGCAGATTGGACAAAACTGCCGGAAGACACTCTAGTGCCAGAACTAGAGTATTGGGTCATGCACTTTGACGGATCCAAGTTACTCAATGGCTTGAGGGCTGGTGTATTATTACAATCACCAACAGGACAGAAGTTGCAATACGTCCTACAGATCCACTTCAACGCTACAAATAACATGGCGGAGTATGAGGCCCTCATTCACGGACTTCGTGTAGCCAAGGATATTGGCATTAAGCGCATTGTTTGCTGTGGAGATTCCGACTTGGTTGCCTAGCAAGTAGCTGGCACCTAGAACACGCAGAACCCTATGATGGAGGAATATCGAGACGAAGTAGATGAAATAGCCAAGTGCTTTGACGACTACGAAGTCTAGTATGTCAAAAGGGAGGATAATGAGGCAGCAGATCTGTTGTCAAAGCTTGGATCAGCCTGTCGACCAATTCCACCAGGCGTTTTCCTTGAGCATTGACGTACTCCATCCGTGAAAGGAGCTGACCCCGACAACCCAGATAGAGTGGACTCATTTGTTAATGCAGTAACAGTGACCTCTCCGACTTGGACGAAGCCGTTCATGGATTATCTACTAGACGAAACTTTGCCCGCTGATGAAGGCGAAAGCTAGCAAATAGTACACAGAGCAAAAGATTACGTCATCATTGACGGCTATATACAAAAGAAGTACCACATGAGTCTTCCTACGGTGCGTCTCCCAACAGCAAGGTATTGAAATCCTTAGAGAAATACATCTTAGAGATTGCGGGGATCACGCCGCTCCCCGATCGTTGGTGGCCAAGGCCTTCCAACAAGGGTTCTACTGGATAACTACCAAGGTGGACGCCGACAAGTTGGTACAAACATGCCTAGGGTGTCAGTTTTATGCAAGACAACCAAGTGTTCCAGCTGAAGAATTGCGAACAATAGCAATAACTTGGCCGTTTGCAGTCTGGGGGCAGGACATGGTGAGACCTTTGCAGACATCACCCTGTGGATTCACACACTTGCTAGTAGCAGTGGATAAATTCACAAAATGGATTGAGTCAAAACCCATTAAAGCCTGATGGGGTAACAACCCTAAAGTTTGTCCAGGGTCTAGTGGTGAGATTTGGTCTCCCACATAGCATCATCACCGACAATGGCAGAAATTTATCTCTCGGAGAAGTTGAGGAGTACTATCATGAGAAAGGCATCCGCCTTGACCTTGCATTTTTGGCACATCCACAGTCAAATGGGCAAGTTGAAAGTGCCAATGGACTAATTCTGCACGGAATCAAGCCACGCTTGGAGGCACCGCTACATAGAGCAGCAGGAGCCTGGGCGGAGGAACTACCATCTGTTTTGTGGAGTTTACGAACAACACCTAACAGATCTACCGGCTTGACTCCTTTCTTCATGGTTTATGGAGAAGAAGCAGTTCTTCCATCCAACATCTATGGACCTAGTTGAAGAAGAGAACGTGCTGGCATGCTAGAGATCTACCGTCAACAAGCAAAAGCTGCGTGGCTACCATAGTCGCCGCGTAAAGCATCACTCAAATTATCCCCGCCTTGGGAAGGACCGTTCGTCATAAGCAAAACATTGCTCAATTGTTCCTATTACCTCGTCGATATTCGCGAGTTGAAAGATAGGCCAAAATATCGCAAGCGCAAGCAACATGACTCTGATGATGATTACCCGGAGACAGATCGACCATGGAACATAGCACAACTACGTCCCTTTTACACTTAGCGCATTTATATTATGTAATAAGTTTCTTATATGATCAATGAAACAAAGCATTTGGTTCACTCATATTCTTTGAGTCTTTTACCTCCTTTAGTTGTTCATTTTTGGATCATATAAACCCTTTATGCGCAAGGTTGGTTTTTCCCTTATGAAAATTCCGGCTACGGGCGGTAGCTTAAGTTTTCTGGGCTACATGTTTTGTGAAGTTTTTATGTGGATTCTAGAGTAGTGACTTTTCAGCACTCAAAGCCGATGATTTTGTTCTTAGGTTCTAGACGGTGGTATTAAGCATCATCACCTGAGAGCATAGTTCTACTTCCGTCTCACGAAAGGTCAAGCATACGAACCAGAATAATGGATAAGCCAGCACTTACTTAAAAAATATATACACATGCTGGAAACAGATAAGTTGCAGGAGGCTTGAGTGCATGTTTTCTACCTTGGACAAACATAGGTTTTTTTCGCATACTTTCTGCAGAGACACATTTAATACAAATATTGTTTTTCGTGGCTCTGCTGTAGGGGGCTTCGTGGTGGCATCATCAGGAGATCCAGACCGGGAGAGCTCGTCAAACTCGAAAGGAGAGGGGCTAGACTCAGACAAAGTCACTTCATCATCCAGAATCTCAGCAGGCACAAAGACATCCGCCTTGACCATCTTGGCAACCCTAGTGTCAAAGCCGGCGAGAGAATTCGAAATAGCATCGCTATCGATATCTCGACCTTCCTCGTCTATCTTGGGAAAGCCGGAGGTCACCAGGTCGATGTCGTCATTATCATAGTGCGCCTTGACTAAGGACAAGGTCATCCTTGCACTAGCCCGAACGCAAGAGGCTTTCTAGTCCCTGACTTTCTCGTTGATCTCTGAATATCCCTTCTATGTGATGCCGACAATTTGTCAAGCAATATCTCAAAGGTCTCCCAAAGAACCCTGCAATCCACTCCAGCTTCGTAAAGTAGCTGGAGATTCCTTGAGTCTTTGTTTCTAGAGTTGGACGATCTCTGTCTTTGATGGAATCTTCGGACGCGACCCTTCTCTGCAACTGTCAGGAGGATGATGTAGGGTACAACCTACGCAACCTCGAAACTCACAGAAGCAAAGAATTAATCATTAGCTATTTTTACACGCGCAAAATCCGAAACGGTAGAGCGGCAAAAGACGGAGGACGTGGCAAAATTACCGTGCATGTTCACTTCCACGTCGGCAATGTTCCATCCATTAGATCTTTTTGCACAAACCTTGACACGACGCTTATATATTTCCACCACAGTCAATTTCTTTCTTTTTACCCACATTTTCTCCCATTCTTCGTCTTCCTCCAGCCACACGATTGTTCGAGCTCCTCCGTGAAAAACCTAGCCAAAAACCTTTCTACCTCCACACGCTCCTCGTCGTAATGGCCTCCAGCAGCTCTACTCCTTCCATGGTGGTGATTCCCGAGGCTACGACAGAGCCATTCCAGGGAGTTATTATTCGCCGGAGGGGGTGGTCGTCCCCTTCTCCGTCGTGACGGAATCCGACGCTGATGACCAAGAACGAGCGGCGCTCGAAGCCACTGAAGAAGAAAGCGACTCCCATAAGGGGGTGTCAAGAGGTTCTGATCTCTCCGCTGAAGATGTTCAAGAGCTGATCGATGAGGGCTATCTCCCTACGGCGGAGAAGTTCATCTGGCGGGCGGAGCTAGCCAGCGAGGTGGTCCCTTCTCCCCAAGCCGGAGAGAAAGTGTACCTCAAATCTCAGCAGGTACGTGGCGTAAGCCTGCCAGTCTCCGACTTCTTTCTGGATGTCCTTCGACACTTCCGGGTACATCCCCACAACCTCTCTCCCAACAACATCCTAGTCCTTAGCAAAATCGTAGCTTTGTGTGAAGGATATCTAGGAACCAAACCTAGATTAGATCTGTTTGTATATTTCTTCACCGTCAAGAGAGAGTCCGTAGGGTCCAAGCATGAATTGCGGATCTGCAGAACAATTAGCTTCAAGATCCGACCTAGTCGGCGCTTCCCCGACATCGTGGGCCATGAGTCTTGCAAGAACTGGCAGCACACGTATTTCTACAGGCTAGATATCCCTCTGCCAGACCGTCTTAAGACTTACCCTGACTTTATCGACGGAGTCGCCACTAAAGTGCCTTCATGGCGGACCCCAGCCTCTCTTCCCTCTGACGACAAAGCCAATCGCGGCATAAGGTGAATCAAATGGCTCGTAGACGGAGGTCTAACGGGCCTGGATCTTGCCATGTGTTGGTACGTTAGGCGGGTCCAGCCTCTATAACACCGCTCCCAGCTGATGTGCAAATATAACCAAGACAGGATAACTTCTCTACTGACTCCATCAAGCTCCGGCTAAAGGACATTGTCAAGGTGAAGGACAAGAAGCATGGCTTCAAGGTCAACTTCGACATGTTCGATTGCGGCAGATGCCCAGAGGTAGCTTCTGTTTCCTTTGTTGCTCGTTATATACTCTAAGGTTTTTCCGACTTGAAGTTGTGCATCTAACATTGCCATGTATCCTAGTTGGCGACCTTGGTGGCAGATCAAATGGCCTCCCAGGTCTATGATCCCAAGCTGAATTATATCCAGGTGGTGTCTGACGATGATGCCTCCAAGGATCAACTAGCTCTGGCAGTGCGAGAGCAGAAGAGCTCCACCTCTAACGCTGCTGCCGAGGCCAAGAAGAACAAGAAAACAAAGAGTGGAGTCTCCAAACAATCCACTTCCGCCTTAGAGGCGGAGAAGAAGAAGAAGTCCACCGGCATTCCCCTCACCAAGGCCCTTGCCATGGAGTAAGTATCTTCATTCTCCGGCTTGTGCTTTTTCAGCCTATACCTTTTTTCAACTCTTGTACTTATAACTTGTACGTTTCAGGAGGAAAGCCAGTGTTAGTTTGAAGTGATCCTCCAAAGATGTTTGGGGTCAAAAAACATTCATGACATGTTGACCAAGGGTCCATCCGCCAAGCCCTCTCCCGCCACCGCTCCCCCTACTCCTACCGCCATTCCCTCTGTTGGCCCTACTGGGCCGTCATCTCCCGTCATTCCTGAGACCTCCGCCATGTAGATAGATATCAATCCCAACCTTGATGTCTCATTCTCTGTCGAGGCAGACGTTGCTCCTAGCAGCCAGGTGACATAGGAGAGTACCTCTTCTAAAGTGGCTGAAGCTCCGGCTAAGGATGCCACCGAGAAAGGGAAGGAAGTGGAAGAGGTGGACATGGAAGCTGTGATTGAGGCGGGAGCCTCCATGCCATCTACTGCCTTCCAGGTGCAGGAGGAAGCTAGGGCTTCATCCATGCCTCCGGCTTCGACCTCTCCATTGGCTGCGACTCCTCTGACGTTGAGCCTAGATGATCTCATCAAGCAGGCCGACGCAATCTATAAAAATGCTCGGACCTTTCATGATTCCTAGGCTCATCTGGCCAACAATCTCAAGATCATTGCCATTGTAAGTTTTTTGAACTTCACTTGCTTTACTTTGTGTAGTATACGCCATTGTAGCCCCCGAGCTCTTAGGCGGATAAGCCAATAGTTATTGGCTTGAGTGCTCCAGAGAACTAAGCATAAAACTTGTCCGTGTAGCCCCCGAGCGTCTAGTTGAAACTGTAAAGTTCCGACTAGATGCTCTTAGATAAAATAGCTTACTTTAAAATTGTGTACTGTAGCCCCCGAGCGTTTAGTTGAAACTGAATAGTTCCGACTAGAAGCTCTAGAGAAACTAAGCATGCTTATATCATGTGCAGAATGAGAATAAATGGAGGATAGCCGCTAATGAGAGATTTGCTACTCTTCGGAAGGAGATGGACCTTGAACAGGGTAGAACAAAATTCCTGAAGGAATAGATAAAAAATAGCCGGAGTCTGTTTCCTACGATAGCTCCTTGCTTTCCCATTGAGTCATTTTTTCCGTCTTCTGATAGCACTTTCTGATTTTCGTCTTTCAGAAGCCATTGCTAAGGCCAAGAGCATCGTCGAGCAAGCATATCCAGGAGCTCAATGATGAAAATAAGATATTGCAGAAGGACCTGGCTGATGCCCTCAAAGGCCATGAGGCAATGATGAAGGCTATGCAAGAGTCTGCGGACGTCGAGATGCAGCGCCTGAAGGATGAGATTGCACAACTCAAATACCAGAACCAAGCTGCCAAAGAGCAAAATGCTAGGAGTCTTGAGATGTTCAAGTCAGTCCAGAAGGAGCGCGATGTCTTGGCGGAGACATGCATGCAATAGGAAACAAGCATATTTGTAACCTTTCTCCGTCATGGTCTTTTCTTTAAGTTGGACAACCATTTTACTTGTTTGTACTCATGGTCCTTGTGTTTTGTGCAAACCACAACACCCATTGGCTTAGCCAACTTGGGTGAGGGTGCTCCAAGTTCTAAGGAACGCATGATTCCTGCCGGCAACTTCATCAGCACCGCCATCGCCCAGGCCAAGGATATAGCTCAACCTCTGGGTATTAATATCAAGGCGGCAGACTCAGCGGCTAAGTTCGTGGAAATCCTGCGCCAGTGGTATGGCCGATGAGTACGCCATGGAGGGGTCCTCACAATGCGTGTTTAGAAATGTGGGGTAAGGCGGAGAGTTGGAGGGTATCAGGTAACATAGCTTACCCAGGTTCAAGTCCCACAACGGTGGCGGAACTCTACTCCTGCTATAAATCACTATAATGGAAATACGCCGAGTGACATAGATAGGTTTGCTGTGCCTGGTGTTGTGTGTTGTCCACTGCAATCTATTGTGTTCTTCCCTAAAGACTCCCGCATGCCGGCTTATAAAGGTGCCAAGACCTAGGGTTTACAGGGAAAGTTCCTTGCCAGACAAGGTAAAGAGTCCTACACTTACACGACCTAGTCTTCCGTGTCTTGTACTCCAAGGCTCCGAGTATGTTGGTGACTCCTGCATAGCCTTCCTTTATTAGACATGGGCCTCCCTTCAGGATCCGTCTAACTGGGCCACCCAGCAGGCCATAGGTCTTACTACCAACTATGGGCCACCCGGGCTAGGCAGATTCGTGACATGCTCTGAGGATACCCATATAGCATATCCCCAACAGTAGCCCCCGGAGGACTTTGAAATCTTGCACCGTCTTGCTCATTGATCTCTGAATATCCCGTCTAAGTGATGCCGGCAATTCATCAAGCAATATCTCAAAGGTCTCGCAAAGAACCCTGCAATCCTCTACGGCTTCATAATGTAGCCGGAGATTCCTTGAGTCTTCGTTCTAGAGTTGGACGGTCTCCGTCTTCGATAGAATCTTCGGACGTGACCCTTCTCTGCAACTGTCAAGAGGATGACGTAGGGTAGAGCCTACGCTAGCTCGAAACTCACATAAGGAAAGAATTAATCATTAGATATTTTTACGCGTGCGAAATCTGAAACAGCACAGCGGCAAAATACGGAGGATGTGGCAAAATTACCGCGCATGTTCACTTCCACATCGGCAATGTTCCATCCATTAGATCTTTTTGCACGAACCTTGATAGGAGGCTTATATATTTCCACCGCAGTCAATTTATTTCTTTTTACCCGCATTTGCTCCCAGTCTTCATCTTCCTCCAGCCGCACGACCGTTCGATAAACACTTGCCTAACTTCTACTGTTTGGAGAAGTAATTGATCGCCACTAGTGCCTCAATTCTCTCCCCTGGTCTCCCCTAGTGCCCAGCATCATAGTGGACAAGCTCCCCCTTTATTGTTCGCACCAATGCAGCACCGCCCGAGCTCGCTGTGTAGGTCGACCACGCCCCACTCGCCACAGACCGTGCTGCCCTCTCCCACGATGTCCAGGAGACAGGCGACACTCCACCGCCACCCTCTGTCCACCCCTCGACTAGAGACAAGCCATGGACCAGCCCTAATAGCCATGCCCACTTCTCTGTCTGCCATGCCGAGAGCGCGCCAGAGCGCCACAGCCGACACACGCACACACGCCGCGCCTCGCCCTCTCTGCACATGCACGCACTCACCATGACCCCAGCTACCCCCAGACACGCCCGTTCGCCGCCGTGCGAACCGTGGCCACTGTGCGCCGTCTCGAATGCCGCCATTCCCGCACAGAGCACGGACCGCTCCCGACCATTCTCGACCGCCCCTTGCCACGCCATCACTCGCATGACAACCGCCCTGAAGCACCGTGTTGACCCATACACTCAGTCATGCCAATAGCTCACTACAACGACGTCGCCGACGAGCCTGAGCCATGCCGCTCTTCCCCTCTCGCCCATGTAAAAATATAGGCCACCCTAACCCTCATTCGCCACACCATCACACTCCCCTCTCTCTCAGAAACCTCCCACACCTCTCCCCAGAGCAAGGCGAGCACCCCATCGCCGGAATTTCACCGGAGCCCACCGCTGCAGAGGAGGAGAGGAACTGGAGCTAGGAGCCGCCGCGACTACCATTCGACTCGCCGTCGATGACAACCTCATTCGCCCCCATCGCCGACCTTAGCTGGAGCCCTAGTGAGCCTCACACTACCCCCACCGCTATTTTATGGTTCATTCCTCGTTGGAGCTATTCGCTGGAGATGACGAACCACAACCGTTAGATCCTAGTCTAATCAAAGGGCTGAAATTGAAACTTACCATTTCGGCTTAGCTGAGTCGCTGACCAGTGGGACCCGCCTGTCAGCAGCCCGCTGCATGCACGCCGTGTAGCTGGGCCAGCCCAGTTAGTTTCCCGCGCAGAGCCCGTTGATTCAAATAGACTTTTCGCATTTTAGTTAAAACTAGATTTTGTCAGTAGATTCAGAAATCAATTCAAAGAGATTCACTGAACCAAATTGCACGATTACAATTTGGTTGGAAAGGTATTCAAATTGTCTACCCAAGCCCGTTGGATTCAAACCATTTGAAATTATAGATCACCTATATCAAAAATAACAAGGGAGATACTTTTCAAATTTCAAACATTTTTCAAAAATCAACCATAAATGCTTTTGAATTGATTTCAACTCTCAAAAATCACATTTGACAATATCTGAATATGTAAAAATATTTAGGTTTACATGCAGTGATCCTGGACTAGTACCAAAAGAGTGCTATATAGGCATTTCTAGTCACATTAATTGTGTTAAAAAGTATTTTTAAACTTTATAAAATATGACCACCACTTTAATTACATTCCCAAGTATTAGAATATCTGGTGATTACATGTCTCAACATGATCCCATATTTTAATTGGAGAATATTAAATCTTAAGTATTTTCAATGAGGAGAAATTACTTTTTTAAAATAAGTTAAATAAAACTAGGTCTTTATTTCATGTGATGATTGTGATGATGCTAGATCATCTAGTGTGAGCCTTTGTGTGCTACATAGAAGTAATTAAGTATTGTTTGGTGATTGTGTACCTTGTATTCATTTATAGACGATAGTACCGACTCGGGCTACGAGGAGGAGGAGTACTATGTAGAAGAAGAAGAAGAGAACTTCAACCACAGCACTACTCAAGGCAAGCCTAACACTACAAGTTAAATATACAAGCCATCCTTGCAAGATAACCTATGCAAGATGCATTAGGCATGCTTTGGTTATGCAACCTTGATTATACCAATCCCAAGTTTTACTTGCAAGCTTTATTCTTTTACTTTTACTATAGTTCTTTACCTTTAGTTAGTGATTTCTGAGTATTAGAAAATTGGATAGATGCCATAAAGAGCATAAAACTAGGCCTAGGTAGTTATACTTAGATGCCATTAAAAAGCATAAAACTAGATTTGGATAGTTACACTAGATTAGCACCCTCATTAGTGACACCCTCATTGCTAGTTGCTAGTGTTAAACTACTACTGATCACTTAGATGGGAATATTTGGAGGAAATGATTATGAAAACCTTGGAATGATGATTCATTCTATTGGAATGTTTTGACATGTGTTATGAACACAAAATGATTTGAGGATGAAACTTCTTGAGGCATGAGCCTTGGTTTTGATAAAAACATATGGTTGGTTTCGGATACGATACCATTCCAATTTTACCATACAACCACAATACCTAATTTGGGTAGGGCTTAACTGGATGTTTATATGCCTTAGGATGGGTTCCCTCGTGGAAAGAGGATGAGCTAAGGCTACCTCATGAATGTGAATGTCCACCTATGCAGTGCCTAGGATGGAAGATGGAAATGGCTGGGAGGCCAAGCTCATAGGGTAGGTGCCTATACTAGAGTGTGTAATTGAAAGGTTAGGATTGATTATCTGCATACCAAGTAGTATGATTTAGGGTTATCCCTGACGGATGTGTTGAATTTTGTGGTGAAAGTGTACCACCTCTGTAGAGTGTCAAACTATTCGAATAGCCTCGTCCGCGGTCATGGACAGTTGGAGTGGCCATACTGTTCCGTTTTTAGATGTTTTAAAAATGACTTGTGAATTGAACTATGACGTTGACTTAACCACAACAGGGTTGTGGACATTTAAACTAGGTTCCCACTTAGGTGATGTAGAAATTTAAATTAGGTTCTTTACTTTTGAACTGTTATGAAATAAACCTGTCTTTTGCAAATAAACCTAGAGCTTAAGATTCATACTAGAACTACCTTACTTGTTAGTGATAGTTTGCGAGTCCTTAAAGAGTACTCATGTCTTTGTCCCTCGCTATTCCCATGGCCAGACTATGAGGAGGACTACCAGGAAGATGGACAGCAGGAGGTCTATGACAACTAGGATCATCTCCCATCGTCAGCATTACCTGTGACCCTGAACATGGAGCCCCTACTACGTTTACTTTCCACTGCTTTGATTGTATTAATACTGGATCATGAGATCCTTTATTTGTAAGCCCTTTATTATGGTTTGTAATGGATGATGTACTGTGATACCAATTCTGTTATGTCTCACGAAAATGGTAATAACAGGTATCTGGGATTAAAAATCTGGGTGTTGACATTCTTCCTTTCGAGGGCATCTGGGTGTTGACTAAGGCGATGGGACCGATGGCCGTGGGATCGTGGTACCCCTAGTACCAGGACTCCGACAGTATCCTCGGGCGCTTGCGACGCGCGTGTCCCTTCAAGGACACAGAGTGGCAAGGTCCCAAAGGAAGGTGGGTCCAACTACTGCTCTGGTTGATACGGAATCTCCACTGCACGCATCATGACCGTGCCCGCGAAGCGGTAGAGTCCGTATGGCCATTGGATGCAACAGGGCCCATCTTGCTTTAGGAACCGCTCCCCATGATTTGATGACTCGTGGGGAATACTGGCTGTTGATACCGTGTGTCCGAGATGTCGTGTCATCCTTGTATCGTTAAATCAGGGCGAATAGGAGGTGCCTTCACCTCGAAGCCATCTCCTCTTCTCCTTCCCTCCTTCCTCCTACTATTCTGAAGCCTAGGCTCCGGCCTTCTCCATGGAGAACGAACGACTTTCTGCCACTGAGAAGTGAAAGGGGAAGCTGCCGAAGGTGGACGCGGCTTCACCGGCGAAACATGGTTGTGGGTGACCTTGTGGGAGCGGTCGCGGGAGATGCGACGTTCACCATGCCAACCAAGTTAGCGCCTCCTCTTCTAGTGTGACGCCAGCCGGGGCATCAGTGAGGCGGGGCCATGGACACCCTCATGGAAGTGGCCAGGGGCGTCGCGGGGTCCATGATGGCGGCCCAAAGCCAGAATTGCTGCTCATTCTGCCTCCCTAGTCATCATCAAGATCAAAGATGATCCCGAGCCAGAGCGGGTAATAGAATTCGTCCTCATCCTTTGGGATGAGGACTAGTTCATGCGAGTGATGCTCCCTTCATGCTTCTCCCTAGAAATCGTAGGCAAAATCTCCAATAGTGTGCCACTGAGGCATTCCAGTGGTGGCGATTGGTGCGAGGTGAATGTTGAGGCCCCGACGACGTGCAAGATGCAGCTTACCGATGGTTGGGAGTGCTTCATCTGCCATCATAGCATCATGCAGGGCTCCGTGCTTTGGTTATGCTACAATAGTGTTGGGGGTTTCTTCGTGACAGTGTTCGACCCCCAAATGTGTTGCATCACCTACCTGCAGCTCCTCGAGAGAATTTAAGGGGCTCCCTGCACTGCTGTCAAGGACTTAACGCCGGTGGGACCCTAGTACTCTTGATGATGTGGATGTGCAATTTCTTCTCTTAGTATTTTGCCTTGTAAGCACTACTGTAATTACCTTATCCTAGATTCTCCCCTTTTGAAATTGTTTACCTTTTTTCCTTGTGCATTTTGTCATGGTATGTTGCGGGGGGAAGCCCCCGGTCGTGGGGGTCTCATGCACAAGTTAGGAGAGAGTTAGGGGCGTCGACACGGCTAGGGCATCAACATGGCATACGTGAGTTGACCGACACGTGAGCTCCCATTCCGTCACCCCCGTGAGTAGCATCATGCGGGTGACCTTAGGGGAGTAAGGACTACCCTAGGAGCACTTTGGTGGGGTCCCGATTCCCAAGCGTGGCACGAAAGGAGGGATTCTAGAGGGTACGTAGTCTTGATCGCCTGACCCACATATGCACTCACTGATACTCTCGGGAGAGACAAGAACCTCCATCCTGCGTGGCTTGTCGGGATGGGGAGCCTCCACGGATCTTCTTCCTTACCCTCTGGGATAGAGCATTAGGTTTCCCAGGCCCTAGTGGCCAGAGCGGGATGTCCTCATGAGGGCCATTGCGCTTAGGTTGCCTCTCCATGGTGAATTCATGGGTTTGAGTGAACCTTGGGGGTGCCCTTTTCACCCATCCTTCGCAGCTCCTATAGCGTCACTTGTGGGCGAACTCCTATCGCGATGACCTATTTAGAGCGAGACCACTAGGAGAGATAGCATTTCTATGGCATGTTCCATAGGTCCGTTGGGAGGTAAATTGTGGAGCAATGTGTAACCGGTCAGGGTCTCTAATAGGTGTCGTGATGTCTGCCATTGGAGGAGAACACTCCGAAGAACAACCCCATAAGCCTCTCGAGGAGGGGGGGCCATAAGGAAAATGCTTATCTAGTTAGACCCTCACAGAGGCACCGTATGTTTAGCATGGAAAGTGGCCTCTAGAGGGGGATACCCTCACGAGCCGCTCCGATCGCCTCTCGTCAAGAGGGTCGCGAGGCTTGTACTTGTCCTGTAGGCTCCTAAAGAGGGGGCATGTAGGCTCTGTATGTTCAGTTTCGTCCTATGAGCTCCTCGTGGAGGAAACCGTGGGACCAGTACTTTCCCTGCATAGTTCCTTAGAGAGGTAACCATAGGTTCCGTACGCTCGGTTTGGTCCCGCGAGATCCACATGGAGGTAGCCATGGGAACAGTACTTTCCCTGTATAGTTCCTTGGAGAGGTAACTACAGGTTCTATATGTTCTGTTTCGCCCTGTAATCCTATCGAGGACAGTTCCATAGGGAAAATGCTTACCCTGCTGGACCCTCAAGAAGAAGGAGACCATAGGTGTAGCATAAAAAAGGTGTGCATCGCTTAGTCTCTATGTATATGTTGCATGAGGGTCTCAATCACCAATAACTATGGGTGAGGTGACTTATCGCAGGGGCTACTCCGCAAGTTCAAATTTCGACACTTTAGGCCTTGGTGTTGGCACCAAGAAACGTGGTGAGGTGACTTAACGCGGGTGCTAGTCTGCGAGTTCAGAGCTTGACAATTTAGGCATTGGCTTTGATGGGGAGTGACCCAGCGATGAGCACCGTGCCTAGCACCCCGCTTGCATGCCATATGCAAGATATCCTTAGCAAAGCTCGGCCAAAAAAGATTTCCCAATGAAAGCAAAGGAAAAAGCAAGGTTGGCGCGACGCGCAAGGTCCAAAAAAACACCCAGGGGGTCCAAGCTTATTATAATGCCGACGTGATCTACACAGGGTCTTACAAGAGATATGGCTAAAAAGGATGGGAGTTAGAGGTCACCTTCAAAAAGGGGTGGGGTAGTCGGCCATGTGGCCCGAGGAGGCCTGGGCGTATGGAGCAGCCCCCGACTCATGCCGGTCAGGCGTTGTCGGTGAGTCGGTTGATGTTTCCCGTGCGCTGGGTGCAATCCAGGGGGAATTTGGGAGCCTCCAACCCCTGGTAAACTCGTGATCCCCTGTCGTGCTGGCGCGGGACGACAGGAATGGCGCCGGCCTTTCTCCCCGACCGTGGGCACCGGTGGAGGCCTAAGCCCTGTTGAGTGGGTACAAGGCAGCGGTGGCCCTTTTTGCCAGGGCGTTCTCCTAGGCCATCATATGCTTCTTCCTTGTGGTGCCCTATGTATTCAAGGGAATCCACGTACTCTGGGTATGTAGTGGTTGTAGTCTTGTAGGCGTGCTCAAGGGAGCGTATAGCTTCTTTCTAATCACTACAGATCATGATGACCTCATCGCTTCCCCTGGCATATTGACCACATTATAGGCGTGATGGGTGACCGCCATGAACTTGGCTAGCATGGGGTGCCCTAGTACGACGTTGTATGGCAGGTTGATGTGCGCCATGTCGAAGTTTATGAGTTTGGTTCGGTAATTTTCACGGACCCAAATGTGACGGTGAGCCGCACCTAACCGATGGGTATGGTGGTCCCACCAGTAACGTCGGTGAACGAGATGGTTGGCATCAGCTAGTCATAGGGCACCTACACCTTGGTTAAGGTCTTGGTGGAGATGATGTTTAGGCCGGAGCCTCCATTGATGAGCGTCTTGGTGACATCGATGTTGTCGATGGTGGGAGTGCAGATCATGGGGAGGGTTCCCATGGCCCTAGTGAAAGTAGGGTGGTCATTGCCGTCGAAGATGATGGCGTACTGGGACCACTTGATCTTTGGGGACGGAGTCCCGAGCTGAGTGGCTGCGACCTCGCGAATGAGCTGCTTGAAGTGCCTATTGGACGCCATAGCCTAGGAGCCGTTCAGGATGCAGGCCATGATCCTAGTGGGATCCTGATAAACACTAGTGTTCTCGTCGGACTGGTTCTTCGCGACAACAAGGGGGTGATGCTGCTGCACGGAGTTGGCCTGATGAGCCTGTTGAGGTGGGTTGTTACCCCTTTAGTTGTTGTTCTAGCGCCCCCTCCCCCTAGTGGCCGCCCTGTCCATCGTTCCTGTCGTTGCCTTGCCTCCTCTTCCTTTGGCTTCAATGCTGGTCACATCGCCTCTTGAGCTCGTAGCAGTCATCTGTGGGATGCCCGTGCTTCTTGTGGAAGAGGCATTACGAACGATCCCCATGGTCACCGTCCCTGTCGCCCTCGTGAGGGCTCTTGCGCTCAGGCTCCATGGCGAGGATGGCAACGGGCTTCAACTTGACACCCTTGCTCTTGCTCTTGGAGGAGATAGAGGACTAGGGCATGGCTTCTTCCTCAGCGAGGCCGAAGATGCGACCTACCTTGGCTTTGGTGCACTTCTCCGCCATGACGAAGAGTTTTGCCGCCATGGTGAGATTTTTCCCCTAGATGCTGATCTTCTTCCTCATCCGAATGTCCTTGATGCCCTCAGATAAAGCGGTGATGATGTTGGAGTCCAAGATCTCGGGGATATTGTTCCAGACCTGGATGGAACACTTCATGCCATGGGAAACCTCCCCATAATCTGCTGGTGTACCTGACAGAGGTTGTAGTAGGCGAGGGGGCACCTAGTAGGCTATAGGGAACAAGTTTGCCATGTCACAGTCATCGCCTCCCACGGCTTCGATGCTAGTGGTAAGGAGATGCAGGAACTCGCACGGGTTGGCAGTCCCATCATAACGCACCGGTATCTCTAGGCGGTACTTGTGCAGCCACACCGTCCGATGAAGATCCTTGATTAACACAAGGCAACCGTTGCTCTGAACCTCCTTGCCGCTGGCGATGGCCGCGCGATTTCGTTGGCTAGCCGTAATGATTTCCTTAACGATGCGGTCATCTCGCCCTCGTGGGGGTGGAGTGACCGCTTGGGTAGTCTCAGGAGGAGGAAAGATCTGGTAGCTATTACCGAGAGGAGGGGCGGTGTCGCCAGGCTTGGGGCATCATCGGAGCATGGAAGCAGGCGCGAACCCACAGCCGTCGGTGTTGGCTCCTCAACGTGAGCCCTCGGTTGCAACTAGTTGAGCGCAACAATGTTGATAAGCTTGGTCATGAGCTCACGCTAGTTCTGGACGGACTGGGCCGGTGCATGTTGCAGCATCTCCTACACCATGCGCTTGGCAGCTTACGACATGGGCCGGTCGGTCTTGTGGCAAGAGGATAAGGTGTAGGATAGCGAGGTGATGCCTCGGCTTGAGAGTGGCTACTCCCAGGACGGTCGGAAGGAGGAAACTTCCTCGTCGTCCGTCCACGGGGTTTTCTCTGTCATTGTGCACCGTGGGACAGGCCCCGTCTTAGCCTTGCTTGCGGCGTGGCAGATGGCACGCTCGGCCAAAGTCTCGTTGCGAGCCGACATGCCGACGAGGTAGGTGAAGACCTTGGAAGCGCTTCCCATCCCACTACCTGGCACGCCAAATGTCGGAGACTTGTGTCCCAAGAAGGAACAAGGGGTCTGGCGAGCTCTGGGTTCGCGAGGGGCCTAAACACGCTTTCTAGGTTAGCCGGTGATGAAGTAGGTAGTGGAGCTCACACAAGATAAAGAGAGATACAAGTTTTTTTACCTAGGTTTAGGACCCTCGTGAAGAGGTAAAGACCCTACTCCATCTTGGTTGTAAACAAATGCCTGGTGTTTGAGATCTCTTGGATGGACCTCTTGTAAGGTTAGGGCTACCCTCCTTTTATAGGGGCACTGGGCCTCTTCCCCAGTCTTTGGGCGGGAAGGGTCACCACATTGTTGCCCAAAGGATACCGGGTCTACCAGACTACTTTGTGTGGACTAGGTCTAGGGCTACAGGCTGCCCACTAATCCTTCGTAAAGATGAGGTTCCTGGCGCCGTCCTCCGCTACACGATTCTTCCCTGGCCTCCAATGCACTAAAGTGGCAAAGGACAGCTCTGCTGGTGCTAAGGTCATATGGGGTGCTTTTGCACCAGAGCGGGCGGACCGGCTCCTCTTTACCGAGGTAGTTCGAGATGCCCTGGCTCCGCCAACTGAATTTTGTTCTCTTACCTCCTGGGGCACACTCCGAAGTATCCAAGGCCCGGTGGGGACCCGAGGAGGCCAGATTCCCACCTCATGAGGTAACTGCCATGAGAGGGACTCGAGCGAGGCTCCTGAGGGGCTGGTCGCCTGAGGGTTCACCTCATGAGGAAACACTGGGAGATTCTTTTGCCTATGAAGGGCGTCGTGACTTAGGCGGTGAGCCCGACGGCCGTGGGATCGTTGTACCCCTAGTACCAGGACTCCGACAAATATCAAGTCCATCCTCAACATCAAACTCCCAACATGTTTGAAGGACATCCAGTGGCTCACGGGCTTTGTTGTAGCCGTAAGCCAATTCATCAGCCAACGTGGAGAGAAGGCCATGCCACTTTACAAGTTTCTCAAGAAGGCGAACAAATTCATATGGACGCACAAAGCAGATGCTGCACTGCAAGAGTTGAAGATAATACTCTCCTCTGCACTAGTATTGGCAACAACTGAATCAAGGGAGTCAATGTTAATCTACATGGTGGCAACCAACCAGGTTATCCGTGTCTTAGTAGTGGTGAAGCGGAAGGAGCCAACGCACGAGCATGGAGACCAATGACCGGAATCTAAGCAATGCTACCTGCACTACCAAAAGATAGCTTATGGAGTATTCCTTGCTTCTCGCAAGCTGATGAATTACTTTCAAGATCACCCTATCACGATGGTTAGAAAAGCTCCACTATTTGACATCATCAACAATAGTGAGGCACCAGGAATGGTGGCAAAGTGGGGCATCGAGCTTCCCACCTTCTACATCACCTACAAGAAGCGATACGGTATCAAATATCAAGCCTTGGTAGATTTTATCATAGATTGGACAGAAACCCTAGTTGATAATCTATACCATAGCCGGAGTTTTGTGTCATTCACTTTGACGGATCCAAGATGCTCAACGGCTCGTGGGCTAGTGTGTTATTATAATCACCAATGGGAGAGAAGCTCCAGTACGTCCTACGGATTCACTTCAACGCCACAAACAATATGGCAGAGTACGAGGCTCTTATTGATGGACCTCACGTAGCCAATGATATTGGCACCAAGCACATACTTTGTTGTGGAGATTCCAACTTGGTTGCCCAGTAGGTGGCTGGCACCTAGAATGTGTGGAACCCTATAATGGCGGCATATCGAGACGAAGTAGAAGAAATAGCCAAGGTCTTCGACGGCTACAAGGTAAAGTATGTCAAGAGTGTTGGGGATATGCTAAATGGGTATCACAATTGCATGTCTCTAATCCGGCTAACCCAAGTGGCCCACAGTTGGTAGCATGGCCCATGGCCTGCTGGGTGGCCCAATTAGATTGATCCGGAACGAAGGCGCATGCCGGATATAGGAAGGCTATGTGGAGTCATCTACATACTCTAAGCCTTGGAGTACAAGACATGAACACTAGTTAGTAGTAGTGTAGGACTCTGTAACTTGTCCGGCAAGGTCCTTTACTGTAAGCCTAGGTTCTCGTGCATTTATAAGCCGGACCTATGGGAGCCTTTAGGACACGATTCATAACACCCTCGCACAGCGAACCAATCTCTATAACTCGACGTATTGCTATTATAGTGATTTATAGCAGGAGTAGAGTTCCGCCACCGTTGTGGGACTTGAACCTTAGTAAGATGTGTTACCTCGTACCTGCCAACTCGCTGCCTCCCCCCACCTCTCTAAACATACTCTGTAAGGACCCCTCCATGGCGTACTCGTCGGCAATACCATGACAGTTGGTGCCCACCATGGGGCAAGAGGTGCTTCGAGCTCTACTCCGGGCGAGGTCCAAGCTCTTCGCGGGAATCAGCGACACCGTGGCCATTGATTGTGTTCTCTTCTCCAGCAACGTCCTAATCGTCCCTCCCAACAAATTCTGTGTCCCTGCAAAGACGAACCCTACCCGCTGCTCCATCGTCCACATATACATCAGTGAAACTGACTCGGGTCCTAGATCCCAGGAAGTCGGAAACTCATCAAGCCCTGCACGGAACGCCTACGGGCAGGATACGTTCGCGGAAGAATCTGGGCCAAATCTCTCTCTCGAGTATGCCAGCTCAGATCAGGAAAATTCATGGCCCACCCAAACCACCCTTGTGCAGGATATAACGGTGGAAGGTCCCCATAGATCTGTGTGGCTTCCCTGAGCGTTAGAGATGCGGAGGTCGCACTTTGTCTGTGTTCTCACTATCTTTGATCTGGCCAGATGTGTTCAGATGGGACGGAGAATATCCCCTTGAAAACCGTCCCAGATGGATGAGGGTGAGGGAAACCCTAGAATTTGACCGCCCTGACAAACTCGTCTACCACTTTGTGGAAGCTCTCATGCCCCAACGCTCCTCCGGCATACACTCAGGAGGCGGTAGGCCACCGGCTCGCGTACCATAGGTGAGATGGTTGAAATTTTCAATGATTACACAGACATTGAGGAAAACACCAAGGCCATGCCTGGTCCTGAAGCCATAGTAAGGAACAACAACACACCTCCACCACCCCCTCCACCTCCACCGTCAACATCACCGAAGCTATCTCTGATTCCGTGCTTGATGCACTATACGCCGACATCAACATGGATGTCGGTGGCTCAGACACGAACTCAGAGGAATACGATGCTGCCATTAGGGAGATTGAGAAGGAAATCGAGACGGGGGAGTGCGTCGAGAAAGCTACCACTTCCCGCCAAGTGCTACTCTCCTTCAAGAATGTGATAGAAGAAGACAAGAAGGAACCGGAACCTGAAAGAGCTCTTCCCACACCTACGGTTATCAGAGCGGCAACAGCAAAGAAGGTCGCCGATCCTACGGGTCCGGCCAAATCCATGCCTCCTCCGGCTATTCCATCGTAGCATGCGCAGAAACTTACCACACGACCCAATACTGCCAAACAAACAAATCTGCCGCCACAACCATCGATGTCTGTAGCTGGAAACCCTTTGGTTACTCCCACCGACAAGGTGATGTACGGTCCACTCCTCGTCGAGCCTATCTCCATCGCCCATATCCAGAGCGTTATAGAGCTTGATGAGAAACATGCGGAAATCCTCGCGGAGGCCAAGTGCATCGCATAACAGGGCGCCCATCTAGACAGGGATATGGCCAAGGTGCAACAATCTATCAAGGCGGCAAGAGCAATGGAAGCTTAGTACAAGCAGCTACTGCTAAAGCACAAGGCTAAGAAGGCTCCAGCGTGCATCATCAAAGACCCTGCCATTCGACGCGGGTTAGGGTGGGATGCTTCCAAACTAGTGAAAGAAACCCCATATATTGATTCAGAGGGGAAGAAAGTAATGCCAATACCCGCCCTCTACATGGTCGTCACCAAGACCCTCCTTGAATAGGACATGTCGCTAGAAGCGGTTGACCAGGTATATGACCTCGTCCCTAAGGCTTGCAAGCAACACGAAAAGGCCACCTCACAAAAGCTCGAGTCCAACCCAGAACTTCGCCAGTCGACCGTGAACAGCCACCGAAGGCCAAGATCTCCCCGCGACGAAGGATCCTATGCAGGCTCCATAGAGAGAAGGCGGAGGGATGCGTGCAATAGGGCTAATGCCATCCCCATATCTTCCGACAAGGGATAAAAGGCTCACCCTCGCCAATCGCCGCCACCCCCGCCATCCTGGCATCACGAGGAACAACAGTCACGCCACCACACAAGCATGCTACCTCCCAGAAGTCCATAGGTCGGTATCGTCATACGTGACCAGGGTAAGCAACCTTGGCATGACGGAGAGCACAGCAGAACCGAAGGGCACAGGAGCAGATCCCACAAGGAAGCACCACGTCCAACAAAAATCGCAACAGGCATGAGGACTCACATGGAGGGAGAAAACAATAAGGCTAACCCACTGCCGCCACCGTCGCCACCTAGTAGCCACCATGGTGAGGGACATGGCGGGTCCAATAGATCGCACCACAACTCCCCTCCCATGACAAAAAAGGGAAGCAACTGCAGCCATACGACGCACGTTCATGGCTGGACAAGATCCAAGAAGCACGTGATCTCCCATACCTGGGGCCACTTGTTTTGGACCGGTAATACGGGCCAGAACTTATCCAAAGGCTCTCCGGATTGACAAGACCATCAGTCCCTATGACGGCACTGCCAGGCCAGCTACATCGTTACAGGACTACAACGAAGTGATTCACATTGCCAAGGGAAACCCTAACATCGCTATCAAGTACCTCATGGTAATGCTCACCGGCATTCCCGACAACGGATTCACGACTTGCCGAAGAAATCAATATGCAATTGGTTGGAAATGCATGACGCGTTCACCAAGAACTTCGAGGGTACGTACATACGTCCCTGCACCATCGGTAACCTATAGTGGTGCATGCAAGAAAAGGATGAATCCACTCATGGGTACCTATCCCGTTGAATTCATATGAAAAATTCATGCGTGGGGGTGCACGAGCAAACCACTATGGCCGTCTTCATCGACCGCCTAGAGAAGGGCTCACTACTTCGGCATACACTAAAGCGCCGTTAGGACAACAACGACCTCAACCTCAACGCGATGATCGCCATGGCTAGCAAATTCGCCACTGCTGATGATGACGCTCGCGGTTCATTGCCGGCAATAGCCATCCCTACCTAGGCCAAGAGGAACAATAACAAAAATCGGAAAACTCCACCAGAAGAGAAGCTAGCAACCGACATGGTCACCACAATGTTTGCTAGCAGAGGCATAGGCCGACAACAGAGAGGTGTGATTCAATACCCTCAGTTCCTCATGTTCCCCAAACATACGAAGAGTACAGCAATAGGCCATGTTTTGTCCACCTCAACACAAACGACAAGGCCACCAACACCAACCGCCAATGGAAGTTTGTCAACGACCTCAAGGAAGACCCTGAGTCTGGCTACAAGCAAAGTCAGAATAATATAACCTGCAGAAAGGGAAAGGGGAAGAACAAGGAGGAGGAATCCATGGAATCAAGTGACATCAATGAAGATGTGGATCCAGGTCCCCTGACAGGGGTGATGGCAAGGGCAAGAACCCCTTCAAAAAGAAGGTCCCTGTCTACCACACTTTCCTTGGCACCCACACCGTCCGGGCCGAGAAAACCTCACTAAGGATACTGATGGATACCCTCCCTCCTATTCCTCAGTACGTTAGGTTGTCAGAGATTCCAATTACTTGGGACAAGCAATATCATCCAGACCTTATCCCAATAGAGAACTAGTATGTGATGGTTATCAACCCATTGCTTGAAGACATAGAGTTCACCAAGTGCCTCGTGTATAGTGGAAGAAGCATCAACATCATGTACCTGGATACACTGCACAAGATGAACTTCACGGAGACCCAGCTAAGGAAGAGCAACACCGTGTTCCATCGCGTCATTCCTGGCCGGCAAGCAAACTCTCTTGGCTGCATCACCCTCCAGTCTCCTTTGGTGATGTCAACAATTACCGTCAAGAGCGAATGACCTTTGAAGTGGTGCCCTTCAAGAGAGTGTAGCATGTCATATTTGGACAAGACATCTTCCACTCCTTCCTCGCTAGGCCATGATTCATCTACAACAAGCTCAAGATACCCGGACCAAACGACATCATCACCGTTTATTAAAGCTTCACCAAGGCAAGGGAGTGTGAGCTGAGCAAAGCGACCTTGACCAAAGCCGTCCTCTATGATGAAGAATTCAAGGAGATCCAGAACCAGGTCAATGCCTCGGAGATGCTGAATTTGAAGAAGGAAATCACTGCTATCGAACCCGCATTCAAGGCCGCCATTAAGACCAAGGAGGTGGAGCTTGTCGAAGGAGATTCCTCCAAGACCACCGCCATTGGCACGAACCTGGATCCCAAATAGGAAAGCGTGCTCGTCGTGTTCCTCCATGAGAAGAAGGATATATTTGCTTTGCAACCGGTCGACATGAAAGGTGTACCTAGGGAACTTGCTGAGCATAGCTTGAATATTGATCCTAAGGACAAACCGGTGAAGCAACCTCTATGATGTTTTGGTGATGAAAGACGATGGGCTATAGGCAAAGAGATAGCTAGGTTACTTAATGCTAGTTTTATCCGAGGAGTCATTCACACCCATTGGATGGCAAAACCTATACTTGTCCTTAAGAATGTGCGTTGATTACACCGGCTTGAACAAAGTGTGTCCGAAGGATCCGTTTGCTTTGACTCGCATTCACCAAGTCATTGACTCGATGGCTGGCTTGGCACTTTTGTGTTTTCTCAATGCATACTCAGGATACCACCAGGTGAAGATGTGAAAATCGGACCAACTGGCCACTTTGTTCACCACACCTTATGGCACATACTACTATGTCACCATTCCCTATGGGATGAAATCCATCGGTGCTACCTACCCGATATTGGCATCAAGCGCATAGTTTGCTATGGAGATTCCGAGTTGGTTGCCTAGCAGGTAGCTGGCACCTAGAACCCGCGAAACCCTATTATGGCAGCATATAGAGACGAAGTAGACGAGATAGCCAAGTTCTTCGACGCCTATGAATCAAGTACGTCAAAACAGAGGACAATGAAGCGGTAGATCTTCTCTCAAAACATGGATCAGGTTGCCGACAAATTCCACCAGGTGTTTTCCTGGAGCATTTGTGGACCCCATCCATGAAAGAAGCGGACCCTGATAACCCGCATAGACTGGATTCATTTCTCAATGCAGTAAAAGTGACCTCTCCGGATTGGACGAAACCGTTCATGGATTATCTTCAAGACGGAACTTTGCCCGCCGACAAAGTCGAAAGTCGTCAGATAGTACGTAGAGAAAAATGCTACATCATTATTTCTGGCCAACTATACAAAAGAAGTACCACAGGAGTTTTCCTACGATGTGTTTCCCAGTAGCAAGGTATAGATAGCCTCGGAGAAATACATCTCGGAGATTGCGGGCATGACGCCGCTCCCCAATCGTTGGTGGCAAATGCCTTCGGCAAGGATTTTACTGGTTAACTGCTAAGGAGGACGATGACAAGTTGGTACGAACCATTCTTGGGTCTTAGATTTATGCAAGACAACCAAGTGTTCTAGCTGAAGTATTGCGAACCATGCCAATCACTTGGCTATTTGCAGTCTGGAGGCTTGACATGGTTGGACCTTTGGAAACAACACCTTGTGGATTTACACATCTTCTAGTAGCAATTGACAAGTTTAAAAAATGGATTGAAGCTAAACCGATTATAAAGCTCAATCGGGCAACAGCCCTAAAGTTTTTCCAGGATTTGGTGGTGAGATTTTTTCTCCCACATAGCATCACCGACAACGGTAGAAACTTGTCTCTCGGAGAAGTTGATGAATGTTGTCATGAAAAAGGCATCCGCCTTGACCTAGCATCTATGGCACATCCACAATCAAATGGGCAAGTTCAACGGGCCAATGGACTAATTCTTCAAGGAATCAAGCCACGCTTGGAGTCACCGCTACATAGAGAAGCTGGAGCCTAGGCGTAGGAGTTGCCATCTGTGCTGTGGAGTTTACGAACAACACCCAACAGATCTACCGGCTTGACCCCTTTCTTCATGGTTTATGGAAGAGAAGGTGTCCTACCATCTGACATCCTCCATGATGCACCAAGAGTCATTTCCTACGATGAAGATGATGCTGAAGAATCTAGACGCTTATCTATGGACCTACTAGAGGAGGAGCACGTGCTGGCATGCCAGAGATCCAACATCTACCAGCAGACGCTACGTGCCTACCATAGTCGCCATGTTAGCATCGCTCATTTAAGGAAGGGGATCTGGTGCTTAGACTCAAGCAGGCGAAATCACACAAATTATCCCCGCCTTCAGAAATCACACAAAAGAATTAAGAATGTGTGTTGATTACACCGGCTTTAACAAAGCGTGTCCGAAGGATCCGTTTGCTTTGTCTTGCATTGACCAAGTCATCGACTCGACGGCTGGCTCGGAACTTCTGTGTTTTCTTGGTGCTTACTTAGGATACCACCAAACCCGGATGCGAAAGTCGGACCAATTGGCCACTTCGTACACCACACCCTATGGAACATACTGCTATGTCACAATGCCCTTTGGCTGAAAAACGCTAGTGCTACATATCAGCGGACAATGCAGCATTGCCTACATGACTAGATAGGTCACAATGTACATGCTTATGTGGAAAACATCGTAGTGATGTCAAAGAAATTAAATGACCTCATCGCCGACTTGCAGGAAAACTTTAATAATCTTCGGAAATACAACATGATGCTTAACCCCAAGAAGTGTGTCTTCGGGGTACAATCCAGCAAATTATTGGGCTTCATCATTTTGCACCACAAAATTGAGGTTAACCCGGAGAAAATAAAGGCCATCCTTGACATCAAACGCCTGACATGCTTGAAGGACATACAAAGGCTCACAGGATGCGTCGCAACAGTAAGCCGGTTCATCAGCTGACTTGGGGAGAAGGCTATGCCGCTCTACAAGTTGCTAAAAAAGGGGGAAAATTCATGTGGACTGACGAGGCAGACGCAACGCTTAAGGAGTTGAAGAGAATACTCTCCTCCTCACCAATACTCGCAGCACCGGTATCAAGAGCTTATGTTAGTATACACGGCGGCAACCAACCGTGTCATCAACATCATCATCATGGTGGAGCGCAAGGAACCAAAGCATGCATACGGAGTTGAACGACCAGTTTACTATGTAAGCGAGGTCTTGAAGGAATCCAAACAGTGTAACACGCACTACTAGAAGATAGCTGATGGAGTTTTCCTGGCTTCACGAAAGCTAAGGCATTATTTCCAGGAGCACCCCATCACAGTAGTGAGCAAAGTTCCACTGTCCGACATCATCAACAATAGCGACGCTACAAGAAGAGTGGCAAAGTGGGGCATTGAACTTGCCACCTTTGAAATGACTTACAAGAGACGTGACGCTATCAAATCTCAGACATTGGCGGATTTTATTGCAGATTGGATAGAGTTATCGAAAGACACTCCTATGAGCCAAAGTTTTGGGTCATTCATTTTGACGGATCCAAGTTACTCAATAGCTTGGGGGTTGGTGTATTATTGCAATCACAAATAGGAGAAAAGCTACAGTACGTCCTGCAGATCCACTTCAACGCTACAAACAACATGGCGGAGTATGAGGCCCTCATTCATGGACTTCGTGTGGCCAAGGATATGGCATCAAGTGCATAGTTTGCTGTGGAGATTCCGACTGGTTGCCTAGCAGGTGGCTGGCACCTGGAACAGGCGGAACCCTATGATGGCGGCATATTGAGAGAAGTACACGAAATAGCCAAGTGCTTCGACGGCTACAAAGTCAAGTACATAAAAAGGGACGAGAATGAGGCGGCATATCTATTGTCAAAGCATGCCGACCAATTCCACTAGACATTTTCCTGGAGCATTTACGGACCCCATCCATGAAGGGAGCGGACCAGAACAGCCCAGATAGAGTGGATTAATTTGTTAATATAGTAATAGTGACCTCTCCAGCTTGGAGGAAACTTTACCTACCAACGAAGCCGAAAGCCAGCAAATAGTACACAGAGCAAAATACTACATCATCATTGACGGCCAGCTATACAAAAGAAGTACCTTAGAAGTTTCCCTACGATGCGTCTCCCAGCAGCAAGGTATAGATATCCTCCGATAAATACATCTCGGAGATTACGGGCATCACGTCGCTCCCCGATCGTAGGTGGAAAAAGCCTTCCGGCAAGGATTCTACTGGTCAACTGCCAAGGCGGACGTTGGCAAGTTGGTACAAACATGTCTTGGGTGTTACTTTCATGCAAGACAACCAAGTGTTCCAGTTGAATAATTGTGAACCATACCAGTAACTTGGCCGTTTGCAGTCTAGGGGCTTGACATGGTTGGACCGTTGCAAACATCACCTTGTGGATTTACACATCTGCTAGTAGTAGTGGATAAGTTCACAAAATGGATTGGAGTTAAACCCATTAGAAAATCTCAATGGGGCAACAACCCTAAAATTTGTCTGGTATTTTGTGGTGAGATTTGATCTCCCACATAGCATCATCACCGATAATGGCAGAAATTTGTCTCTCAAAGAAGTTGAGGAGTACTGTAATGAAATAGGCATCCACCTTGACCTAGCATCTGTGGCACACCCACAGTCAAATGGGAAAGTTGAACGGGCCAATGGACTAATTCTGCACAAAATGAAGCCACGCTTAGAGGCACCTCTACATAGAGAAGCTGGAGCCTGGGCGGAGGAATTACCATCTGTATTGTGTAGTTTACAAATAACACCCAACAGATCTACTGACTTGACCCCTTTCTTCATGTTTTATGGAGCAGAATCCGTCCTACCATCCGACATACTCGACGATTCACCAATAGTTGCCACCTACAAGGAAGATGACGCTGAAGAATCTATACGTCTATCTGTGGACCTACTCGAGGAAGAGCACGTGTTGGCATGCCAGAGATCCGCCATCTACCGGCAGAAGCTACGTGGCTACCATAGTCGCCGCGCTAGGAATCACTCATTTAAGGAAGGGGATCTAGTGCTTAGACTCAAGCAGGAGAAATCACACAAATTATCCCCACCTTGGGAAGGACCGTTCATCATAAGCAAAGCATTGCTCAATGGTTCCTATTACCTCATCTATATTCGTGAGTTGAAAGATAGGCCGAAAAATCGCATGCGCAACAACAAGACTCCGATGATGATTTCTCAGAGACAGATCGGCCATGGAACATAGGACAACTACGTCCCTTGTACACTTAGCATATTTTATATTATGTAATAAGTACCTTATATGATCGATTAAATAAATAATTTGGTTCACTCATATTTTCTGAGTCTTTTACCTCATTTTGTTGTTCATTTTGGGATCATATAAACAGTTTATACGCAAGTTTCCTGTTGGGGGATGACCCCGAGGTAGGCCAAGTCAGGATCAACTAGTTGGCTCCAGGGAAAGCTGGCTGGATAGCCACAAGACAAAGAACCTCAGCCGGGTTATACGCTTCACCCGGTCCGCATCAAGATTCCCGGGCTAGCCCATCTAGCCGGGGCCAGGATAGCCGGCTAGGTGGCCACCTCTACCCAGCCGCCTCGGATCTGTTGGCCAAAGGTATGGGAGGGGGTGATGCTCCTTGCTGAGCGCACCCTTGATCGGACAAGCTGGCACACCGCCCCACTGGCACTACTAGACGAGGGCGTCAAAGTGCTAAGGCTGGAAGGTGACAAGTAAAGCTCTGGCTGACGGATAAACCACCAAGCTGATGGTTAAAGCATCGGGTGATGCCCAAAGCGGAGGCGCTGAGACGCTATGGCGTTGTCCCCACCTGTACTAGAGTTTGGCTAGGTCCTGGACCACCGGCTGGACCTAGTCATCCGGCCCGCTTTATAAACCCAAAGCCCAAAACAGTAAACCCTAGAACCCACATTGTAACCTACCCTTCTACCAGTATATAAGGAGGGGTACTACTAGGGTTCTAGGTAAAGCATTATGAGTTACAAGTTAGCCAAAATCACCAATACAAGTAGCTCATCTTCCTCTAGCTCTCGATAGTAGCTAAAGAAAGAGCTCAAGGAGCACTTGTACTGAGGCTTCGCTCCCCATATAGTAGATCCTTACAGGAGTAGGAGTGTTACCTCGACAAGAGGGCTCCGAACATGGGTACATCGCTGTGTATGTAGTATATGTGCCCAACCCGTTGCGAGTAGCCACCGATAGCATCCTAATTGTCCCCTCTTAGGCCATCCTCGATGGCACTGCCGTGTTCCACACCACGATAGTTGGTGCCCACCATGGGAAACAGCGATTCAGCTGGGGTCATCTTTCGCATGGGACTTCCACTCGTCTCTGGTGAGTGAGTCGGCTCTGGCCTCATCCTCACTTTCAGCTCATTCGACTGCATCCTTGACAACGCATCCTGCTTTAACGGGGAAACTTTCCCAAGTGACTGCTCCATCATGCACTTTGGCGAGCACCGGTTCTACGTCGTCACAATCACCGAGGAGTTCCCTGGAAAGGTCGTCACCGTCTCTGGCGCACCTCCAGGCTTCTCTGCCCCTCTCCTTGCAAGCGGCAGCATCGAGGTCATGATGGCTAGCGTAGGCGATGGACACCGCCCACCTCTGGAGTGAGACGCAGGCGCCAAGGACGCTGCTCCATGCGAGCAAGGCACATACCCCTTGGTGGATTCTATCTAGAACCTTCGCATCCCCATCGCCACCGAGCTAGATCCAGCAGCCGCGCTGGAGACCACGTGCCAGAACCTCCTAGAGGAAGCCAGCAGGGTCGCCGCATGCCAACGACGCCTGGACACCACCATGTGCCAATACAACACCGCCCACGGCTTCTTCCGCTTGCTCGGTGCAAATCAGAGGTGCCACCGCAAGGCCGTAAGTTAGGCTCGGAGCTGGACCCCGCTGCTTACTCATGCGTTGCAGCGACTCAGCCGGTTTATAGTACCACGGCCAAGAACATGAGGGACGCGGAAGCCGCTATCGAAGATCTTAGACACCTGGAGGGTGACGAACTACATCACCAATAGGCACACATCCAGCTCCTTGTGGCGATAGCCAACATGCAACAAGCCGAGGCAGGTGCAAGCCTTGGCAGCAACAGCAAGAACTAGCCACCTCGCTGGGTGGGCGATCCAAATGCAGGCGGGAGCAAGGCCTCCTCTCCAAATGTTACAAGGCAGGACAACCGTCCGTGTGGTGGGTCGGCTGGCCATGGACAAAACCTGCGCGAAGCCATCAGCAGAAACCGTGATCCGGCTGACGAAGCCAGAAGAACAAACACGCCGCCCAAGTCCTGTCTTTTAGGTCTGCTTGGCCCAGTAGAGCCGGAGGAACCACGAGACGCGCGCGAACGCATCGACCTGTAGGTTTAGTCGCGTGCATTGGAGGAGGAGTCCGGCTAGCCCAAGGTCTTTCGGGCCACCCATCCGGAACGAACATTTTCCAAAGGGATTTTCGCTCCCAAGGGACACGCCAAAGTACAACAGCACCGTCAAGGTGGAATATTGGTTGTTGGATTACACCACCATGATGGGCATTGAGAACAGCAACCGCTAGGTGGCTGTGCGCTATGTCCCGCTCATGCTCCTTGATTCAGCCAGAACCTGGGTCAATAGTCTTCCCGACAACAGCATCTACACTTGGATCAATTTCGAGAAGGCGTTCATCCGCAACTTCACCCACACCTAAAAACGCCTAGGTCGGCCTAGCGAGCTTGCCCTCTGTGTCCAAGGCAAGGATGAAACCGACCACTCCTACATCACTTGGTGGACAAGCATGCACAACTCCTGCGAGGGGGTGCACGAGCACCAAGAAGTTGGCTTCTTCATCAACGACTGCAGGGAGGGAACCATGGTCAAGCACAAGCATCGCCGGATGAAGCCCACTACCATGGAGATTGCGGACAAGTACACCACCGTGAAGGCAGCGATGAAAAGATCTGTCTGGCTGGACGACCAGGGGAAGATCGTCGTGGAGGTTGCCGCGGATCGGCGCCAGCCGGAGGGGAACAACCACAACTCCAGGTGGCATGACAACCACCAAGGAAAGAGGAAGGACGACCAGCTGAATAACCAATATGGTTCTAGGCAGGTGGCAGCCATTCAGGAGGATCCGACTGCGGGCGGCAGCCAGAGACAGAAGCTAGACGACCGGCCACGTCGGCAGGTACACCATGGAGTCAATGCTTGATGATCCATGCAAGTTACATAGCGGCGGAAACAAGCCGGCTACATATACAACCCGCCAGTGCACCTGGACAAAGAAGATGTCCAAGTTTGTGGTCTACCACTACCAACCCCTCCTTCACAAGCCGGTGTGCAGCAAGACAACCGCGAGAGCCAAAACCGCCAAGATAAAGATGGGTGGAGACTACCATCGCCGTGTAGGGAACTACCACATCTTCACCACCGAGCCAGAAACCAAGCACAGCAAAAGGCGCCACGAGGTGGAGGTGAACGCAATTGTCCCTCCTATTCCCCAGTTCCTGAACTGGTCGGAGCAAGAGGTCAAGTGGAGCCGAAGGGACCAGCCGGACGTACTGCCGCATCTAGGAACATACGCCATGGTTCTAGACCCCATCATCATCTCCAAGAAACACTCTTGTCGGTTCTCCCGCGTCTTGGTGGACAAAGGAAGCAGCATCAACCTCTTGTACCGCAGCTTCCTCAACCGTCTTGGCATCAGCGAGTTCCAGCACCTCCTTCCACGAAGTTCTTCTGGGTCCATCACATTCACCCATTGGCAAGATTTGGCTGGACGTCATCATCAGCACGGAGGATAACTTCGGTCGTGAGCCTATCTGGTTCGAGGTGCTCAACCTCTGCAGTGCTTATCACGCCATCCCGGGATGCCCCGCACTCACCAAATTCATGGCGGTGCCGCACTATGCGTACCTCAAGATGAATCTCCCTAGGACAAAGGGACTAATCACCATTGCGGGTGACTACTGACCGTCGATGGAATGTGCCACGGACGGCTCCAAGATCGTCGATGCCATGATCATCACAGAGGAGAAACGCATCATCATGTAGAATGTGGCGGCCCTCTAGGCGGACATGCGCGCTAGCGAGCCGAAGCCAGCCGAAGAAGCGCAATTGAAGCTATTAAAGGGCACCAAGAAGATCCTGTTGAACGAGGCTGAGCCGGACAAGTTCATCCTGGTTGGAGACATCCTTGATAGCAAATACGAAAGCGTGCTCATCGACTTACTCTGTGAGAATTGGGATATCCTCGCATGGTCCCCCAAGGACATACCTGGTGTTCTGAGGGAGCTCGCCGAGCACTCTTTACATGTCAGGCCAGATGCAAATCCGGTCAAGCAGTCACTACGCCACTTCACGGAAGGAAAAAGAAGAACCATCGGTGAAGAGATCACCTGGCTGCTCGCAACCGAATTCATCATGAAGGTTTTCCACCCGGAATGGCTGGTAAACATAGTACTGGTGCTGAAAAAGAACAACACTTGGTGCATGTGTGTTGACTACACCAGCCTCAACAAAGCATGCCCCAAAGATATGTTCACGCTGCCAAGGATGGACCAAGTAATCGACTCCACAGCCGGCTGCGAAGTGTTGTTGTTTCTGGATGCATACTCTGGCTACCACCATATCCGGCTGAACCCCGCTGATCAAATAAAGATAGCATTCATCACCCCATCACCAGATGGCTGGCCTCCCTCGGCCTGTTTGTCAGCCAGCTGGGCGAGAAGGCACTCCCCCTATACCAGCTCATGAAGAAAACAGACAAGTTCGTCTGGATGACGCGGGCGGATGAGGCCTTCCATGACCTCAAGCGCATGTTGTCCTCTCCACCGATACTAGCAGCCCCAGCCGCAAAGGAGCCAATGCTGATGTACATCGCAGCTACCAACCGGATCGTCAGCGTCTTACTGGTGGTGGAGAGACCAGAAGAAGGAAAGGCACAACCATTTCAATGCCTGGTGTACTACTTGAGTGAGGTACTCTCGCTGTCAAAGCAGAACTACCCTCAGTACCAGAAGCTGGTGTACAGCATGTACATGGCTACCAAGAAGCTAAAGCATTACTTCTAAGAGCACTCCATCTGGGTAGTGGTGATGACCCCCTTGCGGAGATCATCAGCAACAAGGATGCCACATGCCGGGTGGCGAAGTGGGCAATAGAGCTCGCTGCACACTGCATCCGGTACGAGCCAAGAACGGCGATTGTCATTGTATTGGGAATGGTAGTACCTAAGCAGGTTAGATAGAGGTGTGGGGACTAGCAGGGAAGCTATTGACAGCGTCCGCAGGAGGGATTGGATACGAGCAAGTGTAGCGAGACACAAGAAGTACCCAGGTTCGGAGCCCTCGTGGTGAGGTAAAGCTCCTACTCCTACCGATCTGACTATGAGTGGTATACGGGCTACAATCTCTCCTTGAGTTGTATCTTCTATCTACCTTCTTAAATGCCCTCTGACCAACCCTTTCTACGAGAGCCTTGCCCCTTTATATAGGTAGAGGGGCAACGGTCTCAGTGGCCAGTCCGGCTGGCGGGCCCCGTAGGCGGGTCCCAGCCGGCTGGTCTTCAACAGTATTCGGTACGGTTACATCCCATCGAGGTACATGTCGTAGGGTTGTCGTGGGTACAGTGAATGTCGTGCGAGCCTGTCGTCAGCATCTCGCCACTATTCCCGTGTCACCCAGCAAAGTCTTCGGTATGGTTGTGTAGTTGTGGGTCTTGTCATCGTACCAAGGAGTACTGTGCACTGTGCAGCAAATCGCCTTGTCCTCCTGATTGCGTCCGTCTATGTTGATGTAGCTGGTCTCGTGTCTTGTTGCTCCTCCTGATTCCGGCTGCTGGATAGTAGCCGGTACGAAGCGTTCGGGTCCGACTACTAGAAGGTAGCCGGACGTGAACCGCCTGCCGTAGATCTTGTCCGGTTGGGGTATCCGGAGGTCATCCCCCCGATAGCGATCAAGTCTCAGGCCCTGGCGTACTTCCTCGTCGATTGGGCAGTGATGCAGTACCTTCCTCCATGTCCCGACTCCACGCACTGGAAGCTTCACTTCTACGACTCCAAGATATATGGTGGCCTCGGAGCCGGGGTCGTCATCACCTCTCCAAAAGGAGACCGGCTGGAGTACGTGTTGCAAATACACTTTTGTGCATCCAACAACGTCGCCGAATACGAAGAGCTTGTCCATGACCTCAAAATGGCAAAAGAGATCGGCATCCAGCGCATCCTCTCCTTCGGCGACTCCGACCTGGTGGTGCAGCAAGTATCAGGCGACTGGGACGCCAAGGACACAATATGGCACTATACCGCTTCTTCGTACGGCAGCTATGCGCCTGGTTCGAAGGATGCGAGTTTTAGCATGTGCCTCGGGCGAACAATGAAGCCGCGGACGCGCTCGCCCACGTAGGCTCAACAAGAGCAGCAATTCCGCCTAGAGTCACCCTCGAACACTTACGCAAGCCCTCCATCATGCCATCACCGGAATCCGACTCAATCATGCTGGACGCGGATCCGGGGACTGCCGGCTCCATCTCGAGGACTGCCACGCCGCACCCGAGGAATTCCTCCTCCGTCCCGGGGACTGCCACGCCGCACCCGGGGACTGCCGCCTCTAGTCTCCCACCCGGTAGGTCGCCTAACGAGCCCGGGCCGGCCAGGAGTGAGGAAGTAAAGTTGATCATGCAAACCGTCCTTTCCATCTTGGAGACACCATCATGGGGCATGTTGTTCATGGACTTTCTGGCCAAAGGAGAGCTGCTGGATGAAGAGGTGGCGACAACACAAGTGAAGCACAGGGCAAGTGCATACACCATCATCAACCACGAGCTTTACGAGCGCAGCGTGGGAGGAATATACCAGTACTACGTAAGCCAAGAGGAAGAAAGCTGGCTGCTGGTGGACATTCACCAAGGCGAATGTGGTCATCACGTATCATCAAGAGCAATAGTGGCAAAGGCATTTCGCCATGGATTCTACTGGCCCATGACACTGGAGGACGCCGAGCAGATGGTGAAGGCATGCAACGGATGTCAGCAGTTCGCCCATCAGAAACACACTCCGTTATCAGCACCAAAGACGATCCCCATGACCTGGCCATTTGCCGTCTGGGTCTGGATATGGTGGGCCTGTTCAAAACAGCACGATCCGGCATGACAAACTTGCTTGTGGTTATGGACAAGTTCACCAAGTGGATCGAGGCAAAGACAATCAAGGAACTATATGGACCGATAGTGGTCAAGTTCTTCACCGACATCATCACACGTTTCGGCTACCCCAATAGCATCATCACAGACAATAGCACCAACTTCGCCAAAGGGGACTTCGCATGTTTCTGTGGCGACAAGGGCATCCTCCTGGACCTAGCATCCGTTGCACACCCCCAATCCAATGGACAGTGCAAGCGGGCAAATGGCTTGGTCCTAGCTGAAATCACGCCAAGACTGATTGAGCCACTCATGAGGACACCCGGATACTAGATAAAGGAACTGCCGGCAATGCTATGGAGCCAGCGCACAACTCCCAACCGCTCCACCGGCTTCACGCCATTCTTCCTCGTCAACGGGGAAAGGTAGTCCTACCAATCAACATCAAGTATGATGCACCATGCAAGCTGTTGTACACAAAGCACCAAGCCAAAGAAGCATGAGAAGACAACGTTGACCTCCTTGAGGAGGCTCGAGAGCTGGCCTTGTCCAGGTGCGCCATCTACCAGCAGAGCTTGCGACGCTATCACGCCAGCTGGATCCACAACATCTCGTTCCGCGAGGGCAACCTTGTCTTGCGGCTAGTACAAAACACCAAGGGGATGCACAATCTAGCTCCGCCTTGGGAGGGGCATTCATCATCAGCCTGGCGCTGCATAACAACTCGTACTACCTGATCGATGCCTGCCAGCCGGCAAAGATCAAGATGGACCGCTCCGGCGAAGGAACTGAGCGCCCGCGGAATGCGAACCTGCTTCGTCCATTCTACACCTGAGTAAAGGGAAAATGTATCTTACTTTTATGTACTGATCAAGTTGAGGGGCCTCGACATAGTCTCGGGGACTCCGTAATAATTTGGCATTTTCTGCTGCACTTAGAAACTTTCAGGTGGCATTGTTTTTAACCTCGGACCCGATAGTTTCCCTCAGAGGCTCGCTAGATAGCCCTGACAGCCACAAACTCCGAAGGGATGAAGTACTGTACATGACTCCAAGAGACCCCTCTTCGATTCCGGCTGCAGACACGGCAAGAGCGGACAAACTCGAAGGATCATACAGGAAAAATCCTAAGGAAAACAAGATGTGTGGACGTACCGGCTGCGCCTGCTCGGTCAAAGTTGGTAGACAAAATCCGAAGTACTACGCAAGTACGCCACCTAAGCAAACCCTTGCTTCTGGCCAAGTGTTGACAAGGCCACAACTTCAAAGGCTAATGCTTGCTAAGAACAGTACTAAGCTACCAGCCTTGCGTGAAACGACAAACTTTTCAAACAAAAGATAAGTCAAAGACTATGTTCATCTTACACAGGTCTAACACAAAATCTACTTCTTATGTTTCATTTCTGCATGAGCCAAAGTGCTGGAGCCAGAGGTCAACACTCATACTGCAATGAAAGAGCTTCAGCCCACCTGGATTCTCCAGTCGGCCTGAACCTCGGGGACTATACCCTGTGGGAGCGCTTGCACGCCCCACATAGGAAACCGGCAACAAACAACAACTCAAAGGTGCTTCGACCCGGCTAGATCCTCCAGCCGGCCCGATCCTTGGGGACTACACCCTGTGGGTGCGCTCGCGTGCGCCCACACAAAAGAAAGCACATTGCAAGTGCAACACAAGATAAAATCACAAAAGAGGAGGCGAAACTCCAGACAGAATTTGTCAAACAGAAAAAATCAAGTGTTCACCATAGAGCATAGTTGGTACCACAAGCAAACAAAGTTTTCAACCAAGTAAAAATACACCCAGCATTCTGGGATCAGGCTTGAGGCTCATCAAAAGTGCCAGAGACACCATCTAGGGCACGGCTGCTGGATGCATGGTCGACATAGGTGGAGCTTGGCGTAGCCGGGGCGTCGCTGCGCAACGGGCTGTAGTGATATCCATCAACGTCGATCGGGTCGGTGAAGTCCCGATCCAGCTGGATGAAGCTCCCAATTTTGACACCGCAGTAGCTGATGTCAGGAACTTCAGCCCGAAGCTGGTCCCTTGGCGAAACCCTCTAGAGAGATTCTGCAGGTCCACGTCCAGGTACCAGGAGTTCACCAGTGCCATGACCATCTCAGCACCACCACGGGCAACCCCGTCTCGTGCCACATCCATGAGCTCCGGGGACCTAGAGAGCGTCCTAGCCAAGGCTTCCATCGTGCTCGAGCGGTCGGCCTCAGGCTAGACATAGTCGAAGACCTCAGGGGCAGCGCCACGCAGCCGATTGGCCGCCTCGCTAATGACCGTCACCAGCTCCACCAGGTGCAGGTCACGGCCGACAGCCGCCTCGGGGACACACACCAAGGCTTGTTCGGTCGCCTCAGGATACTGAGTTGCACAAGGAAAAAGGAAAAACGTCAACTTTCCGGCTAAAGTGGGAGAAGGAGCAAGCTCACAAAACGGATCACTCACTGATCACCATCTCAGCAATTTGGCACATCTCCCTAGAGTCGCCTTCTCCTGGGCCTGGCCGGTCTTCAGATTGTCCGCCTAGCAAGCCTAGATCTGCTCGAGGTTCTTCAACGCCTCGGCCCGGATCTTGGCGGTCTTCTTCGCCTGGCCGGCCTTGACCTCCATCTGTTGTTGGTGCGACAGCAGCTGGCCGATCTGGTCCTGGCGTGCCGTGTTGGACTCCTCTAGCCAGGCGACCTTTGCCTTCAGCCTCTAGACTTCATGGTCCCTATCCGCTAACAGAGCTGCAGGGGGTACCCAATGGTCAACAACAAGCATGAAACTCGCGCAGCCGAGAAGAAAAAGTAGAGCAAGCAATCTTATGCCCCATGTCCTGTGAGGTCTTGGCGGATTTAGCAAAGGATTTCTGCATAAGAGAGCAGAAGGACTAAGAAGTGAACAACAAGAAGGGCAACTAAATAACAACGGAGGAATTGTTTACCTCAAGGGATGCCCCGAGTACCCTGGCTTCGCCAAGCTCCTGCTTCATCATGTCCACTAGGTGGCGAACCTGGCCAAGGGCATTGGGCGCCGACTCGGAGAGCTATGCCAAGATGGAGTCCGGCGGTAGCGCAACCGGAGCCGACCAACTGTCCGTGATTTGGAGCTCGTCGTCATCACTTGAGGCAACATATGATGCTTTCAGAGCCCCTGAGCCGGAGGCCACCTCCCTACCTCTGTCCCCAGCTTCCGGCTGCGCAGGGGCCTCCCTCTCCACCTCCATGGGCTCCTCCACTTGGTAGGCGGCAGAAGCCACCTAAACCTGACCCGGAGCAAGGAGCAGATCGGCGACACGGGTGGCGGCAGAGAGCCGATGCAGGACCAAAGATCAAGCTGACACCACCCCTCCGCCGCATCCGCCGCGACCTCGGACGTGTTGGTAGCAGAAGCTGTAGCCTCTGCTGGCTTCACAACTGAGGACGTAGCCTCAGCCGCCTTGGTAGCAAAGGCATCAACCTCGAACGCCTTAACAGTAGAGGCTGCAGCAGAGGCTGCCTTCACAATAGAGGTAGTAGCTAGCCGCTCAGCTCTAGCCAGAGTAGGGTTAGACGCGATGGCAATGGTTGTGGAGCCAGCAAAGGACATTGCGTCGCTGAGGGAAGGGCAAGAAGAGCACAATAAGTAAAGGAGAAAATAAATAAGCACATGGAGCAAGGGCAAAAAGGGCACATACCCGGCAACGCTCGGCACAATAGCTGCAGACCTTGGGCAGCGGCTCCTCTTTGCCCCTCCCCCGGCCGGAGCAGCACTCGTCAAGGCAGCCCGCTTCCCGCGAGCCTTCGATGCGGCGGCCTCAGCTAGGTCCACGTCCTCGTCATGGGCAGCTACGCCAAGACATGGGAACAACGTCAGGCGCATGATAAAAGAAGAACAAGAAAAATCCAGGCAAGAAAAGCAGCTCACCGGGTGGAAACTCGCAGCCCTCTTTGGCCCAGGTGGGGAAATGCTCTGGCTCCGTCGGCGGGAACCTCGGCGGCTTGCAGTGGTCAGTGAACTCGAGAAGGTCATCCTCCCCCATTCCTTCTTCTGATAGATGCACCGTAAAAAGCTACTCAACAAGGAACATGAGAGACAAGGAGAGAAATTCTTCGGGAAAGGTCTACCCGGAGAAAAGGAAGAGAGCCTGACCTTCAGGGGCAGACGACCACGGTTATACTCCCGGCAGGAGAAGACCCAGTTCTCCGCCAGCGTCTCCTTCGAGATGGTGGCGAGCCATTCTTGAAGGGCCACAAACGGCACCTCTAGCTGGGACACCCGGGTGGGGTCAAGCGGCCCGGACAAGTGGTAGATCTTGTGCGACCGCTGCTGCAGCGGAAGCACTTGACTCATCATCCAGTATAGCAGGATGTCCCGGTTGATGAGCCACTCCTTCTCCACCAGCACCGTTACCCAGGCGGCCATCCGCTCCATGTCCGCCTGGGCACCCAAGTTCTAGACGGTCCAAGCCTTCTGGCTGGAGGGGACATTGGCAGACACCGGTGCCTTGATCCAGTCGACGTCGGTGTCATTGTGCACGTAGAAGTACGAGCGTTGCCACAGCTTGACAGTGTCAGGGATGTCCAGCCGTGGCATCGGCGACATTGCCCGGGGGTAGACGGCGCATCAGCCGGTCTCTATGAGGGGCCCCCCTTCCCCACCACCTGGACCTTGAAGTAGATGACCTTCAAGAAATTCGCCCCGTTGGGCGAACCCCTAGGTAGGCCTCGCAGCAGGCTGTGTGATGCGACAGCTGCGCGATGGCGTTAGCACCGAGGTGGTGGAGCTGGAGGTTGAAGGAGACCATCAAATCCAAGACGAACCTTCTTAGAGGCAGGACAAGCCGACGGCCTCCCCAGGCCGAAGGTTAGGGACCCGCTCCTCCTCCGACACTAGGAAATGCTTCACCAGGCTCTCCGACGGGATGAGCTTCCCCTGCTAGTACTTCTGCACCAGGTCGTCGGTGATATACGAGCCGCACCAGCCCCCCACTTGATCAGGAAGCATCTCGGCAGGCGCGGTGGACGTGTTGTAGAAGCAGGGTTCTATCATCACGGCGAAGGAACAGCGGCGCCGGTGTTCAAGGAGAGCGGTAGCGCAAGGTGGCAGCAAGGATGCAGAAGCGCAAAGGGCAATGGGTGCAGGAGGAAGGCGAAGTAGGGGAGAAGCCATCCCCCCGCACCCCTATTTATCGAGGCAGGGCAACCACGCCTCCTGCACTGCCCAACGCCATGTGGCGCAAGAACTTCTCCACTACCCCCATGACGCTTCGGTACGAAATCATTTGCACCAAAGGAAATGCCACAAAGGATCCCACGGGCATTACGTGAAGGCCAAACGCACGCACAATCACCGAGAAACCACTATGATGAAGGCGTGGGCGCGGTTACGAAAACTGCAGCGGCAAGCCAAGAGGAGGGAGGCATGCCTACAACATTGCCATCATCAACTGGCCGATTCGCCTCCCCAGCCGGGCGTGGCAGCCGGGAGACGCAATCGCCACTCACACCTTGTGGGTGGGCCACCGGACCCACAGCCGGTAAACTACAGCCGGGAAAGTGGGCATCTCGAGCCGGAAAACGACAAGTACTAAAAGACAAATTCGCCATACAGTCTTCACCAGCAATCATTTCAAGAGCAGCCAATGACCACGTGGGAGCTTTTCCACAAGGCCAAGCCCCAACGTGCTCGGGGACTACTGTCGGGGGGATGACCCCCGGGTAGGCCAAGCCAGGATCAACTGGCCGGCTCCATGGAAAGCTGGTCCGATGGCCACAAGACAAAGAACCTCAGCCGGGTGGTACACTTCACCCGGTCGGTATCAAGATTCCCCGGCTAGCCCGTCTAGACGGGGCTAGGATAGCCGAGTGGGTGGCCACCTCTACTCGGCCACCTCGGATCCATTGGCCAAAGGTATGGGAGGGCATGACGCTCCTTGCTAAGCGCACCCTTGACCGAACAGGCACGCCGCCCCGCCGACACTACTAGATGAGGGCGCCAAAGCGCTAAGGATGTGAGGTGATGAGTAAAGCTCCGACTGACGGATAAAGCTTTGGCTGATGGATAAAGCACCACGATGATGGTTAAAGCGCCGGGTGACGCCCAAAGCGGAGGCGCTGAGACGCTATGGTGCTGTCCCCACCTCTACTGGAGCTTCACTGGGTCCTGGACCACAGGCTGGACCCGGTCAGCCGGCCCGCTTTGTAAACCCAAAGCCCAAAATAGTAAACCCTAGAACCCACATTGTAAACTACCCTTCTACCAGTATATAAGGAGGGCTAGTGCTAGGGTTCTAGGTAAGGAATTACGAGTTACAAGTTAGCTAGAATCACCAAGTTAAGTAGCTCATCTTCCTCTAGCTCTCGATAGTAGCTAATGAAACAGCTTAAGGAGCACTTGTACTGAGCCTTCGCTTCCCATATAGTAGATCCTTGAGGGAGTAGGAGTGTTACCTCGACAAGCGGGCTTTGAACCTGGGTACATCACCGTGTCTACAGTATCTGTGCCCAACCATTTGCGAGTAGCCACCGATAGCATCCTAATTGTCCCCTCTCATGCCATCCCCGATGGCACTACCGTGTTCCACACCACGACATTTACATTTGGACTTGTGAAAATTCTGCCTATGGGCGTTAGCTTAAGTTTCTGGTCTACATGTTTTCTGATGTTCTTATGTGGATTCCGGAGTAGTGACTTTTTCGCACTTAAAGCCGGTGATTTTGCTCTTAGGCTCTTGAAGGTGCTATTAAGCATCATCACCTAAGAGCATAGTTCTGTGCTGAGAGTCTTCCATCTTACGAAATGTCAAGCATACGAACTAGAATAATGGATAAGCCAACACTTGCCTAAAAAATATATACAAGCTGGATCTAGTTCAGTAGGAGGAGGCTTGTAGCCAAGTTTTTCGCCTTAGAACACATAAGTTTTTCCGCATACAAACTACAGAGATACATTTAATACACTAATGTTTTTATAGCTCTGTTGCAGGGGACTTCGCCACTACATCATCAGCAATAGGAAAGCTAGGCCTGGAGAGCTTGTCAAACTCGGAGGGCCCCGGGCTAAATTCTGAATATGCCAGGTCGTCATCCATCTCCTTGGCAGGCACGAAGACGTCTGCCTAGGTCAGCTTGGCAACCTTGGTATCATAGCCGGCGAGGAAATTCCATATAGTATTGCTATCGATCTCATTCCCTTCTTCCTCAAGCTTCAGCATGCTAGAGGTTGTCAAGTCAAGGTCGGTGTTGTCAAAGTGCGCTCTGACCATGGACAAGGCCATCCTTGCACCAGTCCCGACACAAGAAGCTTTCCAGTCCTTGATTTTCCTGAGTGCTCGACACAGGATTTCCGAATACTTGGCCATAGAGTCCACCGCCTTGATGGTGATGTCCAGGGGCAGGGCTATCTCATTAGCTTGAGTGATGACAGTGTTGATAAAGTTGCCAGCAAGAATCATGCATTCCTTTGGATCTAGAGCACCTTCCTGCATATTGGTTAAACTAATGGGAGTTCTGTTTATGTTAGTGACAAAGGGTGTGAGTATAACAAGTACAAATTTCCATCTTACAAAATTGACAAAATCGAAGGAAAGTTACCAAAGATGCTCGTCTCAGCTTGCTTGCACATCTCTGCCAAGATTTCATGATCCTTCTGAAGTTTCTTGTACACCTTAAGGTTCTGATCATTCTGCTATTTGGCATCTTGGTTTTCACCTTTGAGTTGTTCAATTTAATTCTTTAGGTGATGCACCTTGGCATCCTTAGATTCTTACATCGCCTTCATTGCCTCTTCATGGCCCCTGACAGCATCAGCTAGTTCTTTTTACAAGATCTTATTTTCATCATCAAGCTCCTAGATATGATTGGATTGCTCGACGATGCTCTTGGCCTTAGCAATGTCCTCTGTAAGAAGGAACATGGACAATATTATGAGATGGCAGATGAAACAAATCCATGAGAAAAGAAAGGAGCTATTAGAAGAAAAAGCATATGCTTTCTATTTTTGATATGTTCCTTCAGGAAGGTTGTTTTACCCTTTTAAATATCCAGATCTTCTGCAACTTGTGATACTTCTCATTTGGCATTTTTTCTCTGGGTATTCTCATTCCGCACGAAGATAACATGCTTAGTTTATCTAGAGCATCTAGTTCAAACTTTTAAGTTTCAACTAAATGCTCGAGGGCTACAGTATTAGATTTTAGTCACATGTGTTCTCACTTATAGCATATAGTCGGAACTAACTAGAGACTCGGGGGCTACACTATCAAGTTCTACACTTAGTTGTTTTTGAGCACTCAGGTTAACAACAATTGGTTTTCCGCCTAAGAGATCACGGGCTATAGTGGGATATACTGCAAAACAAAAAGAAGTAAAGTTCAGACACATATAATGGCAATGACCCTCAGATTGTTGGCCAAATGAGCGTATGCATTATGGATGGTCCATGCATTATTGTAAACTGCATCTGCCTTTTTGATGAGATCATCTAAACTCAAAGTCGGAGGACATAAAGGCAGTGGAGTTTTCGAAGCCATAGACATGGATGAAGCTCTAGTCTCTTGCTGCGTTATGATGATTGTTGATGGCTCAGAAGAACCGCCTTGTATGTTGCTATGGCTACCTCCGCCTACGCTCCCTCCGACAACTGCTTCCCGTTCTCAGTGGCATCCTTAGCCAGAGCTTCAGCCACTTTAGAGGAAATGCTCTCCTGCATCGCCTGGCCACTGGGAGCAATGTCCATGCCAGCAGAACCTGAGACATCCGGTGTCGGGTTGATGTCTATCTCCTTGGCGGAGGTCTCAGAGATGACGGGGAACGCGGCTCCAGTGGAACCTATTGTAGGATTGGTGGCAGGGATCGGGGGAGCAGCAGTGGGAGATGACTTGGAGAACAAAATGGATATTTTTTGAACCCCCAACATCTTTGGAGGTCCACTTCAAACCAACACCGGACTTCTTCTTGAAATGTACACAGTATAAGTACATGAATTGAATAGTGTGTGCAAACTAAAGACAGGGAATGAATATACTTACACTATAGCAGACGACCTAGCTAAGGGAATGCTTGTGGATTTCTTCTTCTCTGCCTCTAAGGAGGCAGTGGATTTCATGGAGACTCCACTCTCTGTTTTCTTCTTATTGCCCTCGGCAACAGCGTCAAAGGTGGAGCTCTTCCTCTTTCGTGCTGCCAGAGCTAGCTGATCCTTGGAAGCTTCATCATCAGACACAATGTGGATATCTTTCAGCCTTGGATCATAGACCTGGGAGGCCATCTGCTCCGCTGCCAAGGTCGCCAGCTAATAAATCCTATAGTCGGATTAAATGAGTAGCATGTTCAAGATGGAGGAACTTAGAGTATGTATATAACGAGTAAAAGTAAACACAGTTACCTTTGGGCACTTGCCGCATTCAAACATGTCAAAAGTGATCTTGAAGCCACGCTTCCTATCTTTCACTTTGACGATGTACTTAAGATGGAGCTTGATGGAGTCATTGGAAAAGTTATCCAGCAAAATCCTCATAGGATCCTACCTATTATTGGAATACTTGTGCATCAACTCGGTGCGGTGCTATAGAGGTTGGATCCGCCTTGTGAGCCAGCACATGGCTAGGTCCAAACAGGACAGTCCTCCATCTACCAGCCACTCGATCCGCCTCACGGTGCGAGAGGCTTCATTGTCAGACGGGAAGGGGCCTTGGGATCTCCAGGTGCTGGCCTCGGCGATAGCTCCGTTGACAAAGATGGAGTACGAGTCTTGGTGGCCGGCCAGATGGATATATGGGCCATAGAAGTATGTTCGTTGGCAGTTCTTACAGGACTCATGGCTGATAATGTCGGGGAAGCGCCAGTGAGGATGGATCTTAAAAATCATTTTTCCGGAAATCCACGGTTCATCCTTTGATTCTACGGACTCGCTCTTGACATTGAAAAGTAGATAAATAAGTCTAACCTAGGGTTAATCCCTAGGTATCCTTTGCACAAGTCTATGAGATTGATGAGTACGAGGATGCTGTTGGGAGGGAAATTGTGGGGAAATATCCGGAAGTGTTGAAGAACATCAAGGAAGAAGTCGAATCCTGGAAGGCTAACACCATACATCATCTGAGACTTGAGGTAGACCTTCTCTCCGACTTGGGAAGAAGGGACCACCTCACCGGCCGGTGCTGGCCGCCAGGCCAGGCCCTCCGTCGCAGGAAGATAACCCTCGGCAACAAGTTCTTGGAGTTGCTCGGTAGAGTGGTCGGAGCCCCTCCACACTCCCTGGTGGGAATCAACATCTTATTCTATAGCGTATGGCGCAGCCCGTTTCTTGTCACCACCGGTGGATTCCACCACGGTGGAGATAGGAATGATAACCCCTCCGGTAGGAGGGTTACTCCCTGAGATGGTTCGATCATAGACTCGGGTTCGCTGCCGTTCAGGGACCACTGCTGCTGGAGGCCATTGCATTGGTGCAGGAAGATTGGGAGGGAGAGAATGTTCTGGCTAGGGTTTTCCACCAAAGAGCTCGAACGGTCATGCGGCAAGAGGAAGAAGAAGATGTAGGGGAGAATGTGGGTAAAGAAAATATTCTAGCACCGTTAATATATATACCCCCAGGCGTCAAGATTTGTGCACGAAGGATCCAACGGATATAGTGTTGATAGCGTGTGCGGTAATTTCGCCACGTCCCCCGTTTTGCCGCTTTAATGTTTTGGATTTTGCGCACGTGAAAATAGTTAATGATTAATTCACTGCCTTCTATGAGTTTTGAGATAGAGTAGGTTGTATCCTACATCATCTTCTGACCGTTGCAGTGGAGTAGTCACATCTGAAGATTCCATCAAAGATGGAAGTTATCCGACTCTAGAAATGAAGACTTAAAGAATCTCCGGCTACATTACAATGACAGAGAAGATTGCAGGGTTCTTTGGGAGACCTTCGAGATATTGCTTGACGAATTACCGGCATCACCTAGACAGAGCGTTCACAATTGAAAGGCAAGACGGCGCAAGATCTCAAAGTCCTCCGGGGGCTACTGTTGGGGATATGCTAAATGGGTATGACCATTGCATCTTTCTAATCTGGCTAACCTAGGTGGCCCACAGTTGGTAGCACGGCTCATGGCCTCCTAGGAGGTCTAGTTAGACGGATCCAGAAGGGAGGCCCAAGGAGGATATAGGAAGATTACGTGGAGTCACCGACATACTCGGAGCCCTATAGTACAAGACACGGAGACTAGTTAGTATTATTGTAGGACTCTATAACTTGTCCGGCAAGGTCCTTTCCCTGTAACCCTAGGTTCTGGTACCTTTATAAGCCGAACCAATGGGAGCCTTTAGGACACGACTTATAACACCCTCGCACAACAAACGGCGTATTGCCATTATAGTTATTTATAGTACGAGTAGAGTTCCCCCACCGTTGTGGGACTTGAACCTAGGTAAGCTGTGTTACCTTGTACACGCCAACACACCGACTTTCCCCACCTCTCTAAACAATCTTTGTGAACACCCCTCCATGGTGTACTCGTCGGCAATACCATGATAAAGAGGGAGGATATCAAAGCGGCGGATCTGTTGTCAAAGGTTGGATCAGAGCATAAATTGATTCCACCTGGCGTATTCCTTGAGCATCTCCGGGCACCATCCGTAAAAAGAGCAGAACTAGAAAGTCTGGATAGAGTCGATTCATTTGTTAACACAGTTGCAATGGTCCCTCCGGCATGGACGAAACTGTTCATCGGTTACCTCAAAGACAGAACTCTGCCAACACAGGAAGTCGAAAGATGGCAGATAGTACACAAAGAAAAGTCCTATACCATTATCAATGGTCAGCTATACAGAATATGCACCACAGGTATATTCCTAAGGTGTGTATCTCAGTAGCAAGAAATTGAGATCCTTAGGGAGATCCATCTCGGTGATTGCGGGCATCACGTCACTCCTAAATCATTGGACTCCAAAGCCTTCCAGCAAGGATTTTACTGTCTTACCACTGAGGTTTATGCTAACAAGCTTCTTGAGACATGATTGGGATGTCAATACTATGCGAAGCAATGACATGTTCTAGCCGAAGAGCTGCGGACCATACTAATTACATTGCCATTCGTAGCCTGGGGGATTGACATGGTTGGACCCTTGAAGACAACACCCTATGGGTTTAATCATCTGCTAATAACAGTTGATAAGTTCATAAAATGGATTGAAGCTAACCCCATTAGAAAGCTTGATGGGGTAACTTCCCTCAAGTTTGTCCGGGATCTAGTGGTGAGATTTGGTCTCCCACATAGCATCATCCCAACAATGGAAGTCACCTATCACTCGGAGAAGTAGAGGCTTATTGTCAAAAGTAAGGAATTTACCTTGACTTAGTATCTATGGCACATACATAGTCTAATGATCAAGTTGAAAGGGCTGATGGCTCAGTGTTGATGTAGAGCTCGTTGGGAACCCCAAGAGAAAGGTATGATGAGCACAGCAGCAAGTTTCCCTCAGTTATGAAACCAAGGTTTAATCGAACCAGTAGGAGCAAGGAAAAACCCCAAAGGTGTTGCTAGCTGAGCCTTGGAAGGGTGCACTACCGGTGCTAGTAGCAACGTGGAGACTTGCACAACACAACCACATAACTCTGTCCCCAACTTGCGATGAGGTTGTCAATCTCACTGTGTTTTGCTGAAAACAAAGGATTAAACGTATTGAATGGAAGGAAGTAAAAGTTTGTAGAAAGTAAACACAAAGCAGTAACAGTTTGTATATTGTATGTAAAAGAAAAGACCGGGATCCATAGTTCACTAGAGGTGGCTCTCCTTAAGATAGATAACATGCTAGGTGAACAAATTACAGCAGGGCAATTGACAAACATCAAGAAAGCAATACATGCATATACTAATCATCTTGACTCCTTTGGAACTTGATTGGGCATTACCACATTATATGTAGACCGCCATCCAACTGGATCTATGACTAATAATCCACCTTCAGGTTATCATCTGAACCCCCTCCAAGGCGGATATAGGAAGATTACGTGGAGTCACCGACATACTCGGAGCCCTAGAGTACAAGACACGAAGACTAGTTAGTATTATTGTAGGACTCTGTAACTTGTCCGGCAAGGTCCTTTCCCTGTAACCCTAGGTTCTGGTACCTTTATAAGACGGACCAATGGGAGCCTTTAGGACACGACTTTTAACACCCTCGCACAACAAACGGTGTATTGCCATTATAGTTATTTATAGTACGAGTAGAGTTCCCCCACCGTTGTGGGACTTGAACCTGGGTAAGCTGTGTTACCTTGTACACGCCAACACACCGCCTTTCCCCACCTCTCTAAACAATCTTTGTGAGGACCCCTCCATGGTGTACTCGTCGGCAATACCACGATAAAGAGGAAGGATAACAAAGCGGCGGATCTGCTGTCAAAGGTTGGATCAGAGAATAAATCGATTCCACCTGGCGTATTCCTTAAGCATCTCCGGGAACCATCCGTAAAAAGAGCAGACCTAGAAAATCTGGATAGAGTCGATTCATTTGTTAACACAGTTGCAATGGTCCCTCTGGCATGGATGAAACTGTTCATCGGTTACCTCAAAGACATAACTCTGCCAACACAGGAAGTCGAAAGATGGCAGATAGTACACAAAGAAAAGGCCTATACCATTATCAATGGTCAGCTATACAGAAGATGCACCACAGGTATATTCCTAAGGTGTGTATCTCAGTAGCAAGAAATTGAGATCCTTAGGGAGATCCATCTCGGTGATTGCGGGCATCACGTCACTCCTAGATCATTGGTCTCCAAAGCCTTCCAGCAAGGATTTTACTGTCTTACCACTGAGGCTTATGCTAACAAGATTCTTGAGACATGATTGGGATGTCAATACTATGTGAAGCAATGACATGTTCTAGCCGAAGAGTTGCGGACCATACTAATTACATTGCCATTTGTAGCCTGGGGGATTGACATGGTTGGACCCTTGAAGACAACACCCTATGGGTTTAATCATCTGCTAATAACAGTTGATAAGTTCATAAAATGGATTGAAGCTAACCCCATTAGAAAGCTCAATGGGGTAACTTCCCTCAAGTTTGTCCGGGATCTTGTGGTGAGATTTTGTCTCCCACATAGCATCATCCCAACAATGGAAGTAACCTATCACTCAGACAAGAAGAGGCTTATTGTCAAAAGTAAGGAATTTACCTTGACTTAGCATCTATGGCACATACATAGTCTAATGATCAACTTGAAAGGGCTGATGGCTCAGTGTTGATGTAGAGCTCGTTGGGAACCCCAAGAGGAAGGTATGATGAGCACAACAGCAAGTTTCCCTCAGTTATGAAACTAAGGTTTAATCGAACCAGTATGAGCAAGGAAACACCCCAAAGGTGTTGCTAGCTGAGCCTTGGCAGGGCGCACTACCGGTGCTAGTAGCAACATGGAGACTTGCACAACACAACCACAGAACTCTGTCCCCAAATTGCGATGAGGTTGCCAATCTCACTGTGTTTTGCTGAAAACAATGGATTAAACGTATCGAATGGAAGGAAGTAAAAGTTTGCAGAAAGTAAACACAAAGCAGTAACAGTTTGTAGATTGTATGTAAAAGAAAAGACCGGGATCCATAGTTCACTAGAGGTGGCTCTCCTTGAGATAGATAACATGCTGGGTGAACAAATTACAGCGGGGCAATTGACAAACATCAAGAAAGCAATACATGCATATACTAAGCATCTTGACTCCTTTGGAACTTGATTTGGCATTACAACATTATACATAGACTGCCATCCAACTAGATCTATGACTAATAATCCATCTTCAGGTTATCATCCGAACCCCCTCCAAGGCGGATATAGGAAGATTACGTGGAGTCACCGACATACTCGGAGCCCTAGAGTACAAGACCCGAAGACTAGTTAGTATTATTGTAGGACTCTGTAACTTGTCCGGTAAGCTCCTTTCCCTATAACCCTAGGTTCTGGTACCTTTATAAGCCGGACCAATGGGAGCCTTTAGGACACGACTTATATAACCCTGGCACAACAAATGGCGTATTGCCATTATAGTTATTTATAGTACGAGTAGAGTTCCCTCACCGTTGTGGGACTTGAACCTGGGTAAGCTGTGTTACCTTATACACGCCAACACACCGCCTTTCCCCACCTCTCTAAACAATCTTTGTGAGGACCCCTCCATGGTGTACTCGTCGGCAATACCACGATAAAGAGGGAGGATAACAAAGCGGCGGATCTGCTGTCAAAGGTTGGATCAGAGCATAAATCGATTCCACCTGGCGTATTCCTTGAGCATCTCCGGGCACCATCCGTAAAAAGAGCAGACCTAGAAAATCTGGATAGAGTCGATTCATTTGTTAACATAGTTGCAATGGTCCCTCAGGCAGGGACGAAACTGTTCATGGGTTACCTCAAAGACAGAACTCTGCCAACACAGGAAGTCAAAAGATGGCAGATAGTACACAAAGAAAAGGCCTATACCATTATCAATGGTCAGCTATACAGAAGATGCACCACAGGTATATTCCTAAGGTGTGTATCTCAGTAGCAAGAAATTGAGATCCTTAGGGAGATCCATCTCGGTGATTGCGGGCATCACGTCACTCCTAGATCATTGGTCTCCAAAGCCTTCCAGCAAGGATTTTACTGTCTTACCACTGAGGCTTATGCTAACAAGATTCTTGAGACATGATTGGGATGTCAATACTATGCGAAGCAATGACATGTTCTAGCCGAAGAGTTGCGGACCATACTAATTACATTGCCATTTGTAGCCTGGGGGATTGACATGGTTGGACCCTTGAAGACAACACCCTATGGGTTTAATCATCTGCTAATAACAGTTGATAAGTTCATAAAATGGATTGAAGCTAACCCCATTAGAAAGCTCAATGGGGTAACTTCCCTCAAGTTTGTCCGGGATCTAGTGGTGAGATTTGGTCTCCCACATAGCATCATCCCAACAATGGAAGTAACCTATCACTCAGAGAAGAAGAGGCTTATTGTCAAAAGTAAGGAATTTACCTTGACTTAGCATCTATGGCACATACATAGTGTAATGATCAACTTGAAAGGGATGATGGCTCAGTGTTGATGTAGAGCTCGTTGGGAACCCCAAGAGGAAGGTATGATGAGCACAACAACAAGTTTCCCTCAGTTATGAAACTAAGGTTTAATCGAACCAGTAGGAGCAAGGAAACACCCCAAAGCTGTTGCTAGCTGAGCCTTGGCAGGGCGCACTACCGGTGCTAGTAGCAACATGGAGACTTGCACAACACAACCACAGAACTCTGTCCCCAAATTGCGATGAGGTTGTCAATCTCACTGTGTTTTGCTGAAAACAAAGGATTAAACGTATCGAATGGAAGGAAGTAAAAGTTTACAGAAAGTAAACACAAAGCAGTAACAGTTTGTAGATTGTATGTAAAAGAAAAGACCGGGATCCATAGTTCACTAGAGGTGGCTCTCCTTGAGATAGATAACATGCTGGGTGAACAAATTACAGCGGGGCAATTGACAAACATCAAGAAATCAATACATGCATATACTAAGCATCTTGACTCCTTTGCACTTGATTTGGCATTACAACATTATACGTAGACTGCCATCCAACTAGATCTATGACTAATAATCCATCTTCAGGTTATCATCTGAACCCCCTCCAAGGCGGATATAGGAAGATTACGTGGAGTCACCGACATACTCGGAGCCCTAGAGTACAAGACCCGAAGACTAGTTAGTATTATTATAGGACTCTGTAACTTGTCCGGTAAGCTCCTTTCCCTATAATCCTAGGTTCTGGTACCTTTATAAGCCGGACCAATGGGAGCCTTTAGGACACGACTTATATAACCCTGGCACAACAAATGGCGTATTGCCATTATATTTATTTATAGTACGAGTAGAGTTCCCTCACCGTTGTGGGACTTGAACCTGGGTAAGCTGTGTTACCTTGTACACGCCAACACACCGCCTTTCCCCACCTCTCTAAACAATCTTTGTGAGGACCCCCTCCATGGTGTACTCGTCGGCAATACCACGATAAAGAGGGAGGATAACAAAGCGGCGGATCTGCTGTCAAAGGTTGGATCAGAGCATAAATCGATTCCACCTGGCGTATTCCTTGAGCATCTCCGGGCACCATCCGTAAAAAGAGCAGACCTAGAAAATCTGGATAGAGTCGATTCATTTGTTAACATAGTTGCAATGGTCCCTCAGGCATGGACGAAACTGTTCATGGGTTACCTCAAAGACAGAACTCTGCCAACACATGAAGTCAAAAGATGGCAGATAGTACACAAAGAAAAGGCCTATACCATTATCAATGGTCAGCTATACAGAAGATGCACCACAGGTATATTCCTAAGGTGTGTATCTCAGTAGCAAGAAATTGAGATCCTTAGGGAGATCCATCTCGGTGATTGCGGGCATCACGTCACTCCTAGATCATTGGTCTCCAAAGCCTTCCAGCAAGGATTTTACTGTCTTACCACTGAGGCTTATGCTAACAAGATTCTTGAGACATGATTGGGATGTCAATACTATGCGAAGCAATGACATGTTCTAGCCGAAGAGTTGCAGACCATACTAATTACATTGCCATTTGTAGCCTGGGGGATTGACATGGTTGGACCCTTGAAGACAACACCCTATGGGTTTAATCATCTGCTGATAACAGTTGATAAGTTCATAAAATGGATTGAAGCTAACCCCATTAGAAAGCTCGATGGGGTAACTTCCCTCAAGTTTGTCCAGGATCTAGTGGTGAGATTTGGTCTCCCACATAGCATCATCCCAACAATGGAAGTAACCTATCACTCGGAGAAGTAGAGGCTTATTGTCAAAAGTAAGGAATTTACCTTGACTTAGCATCTATGGCACATACATAGTCTAATGATCAAGTTGAAAGTGCTGATGGCTCAGTGTTGATGTAGAGCTCGTTGGGAACCCCAAGAGAAAGGTATGATGAGCACAACAACAAGTTTCCCTCAGTTATGAAACCAAGGTTTAATCGAACCAGTAGGAGCAAGGAAACACCCCAAAGGTGTTGCTAGCTGAGCCTTGGTAGGGCGCACTACCGATGCTAGTAGCAACGTGGAGACTTGCACAACACAACCACAGAACTCTGTCCCCAAATTGCGATTAGGTTGTCAATCTCACTGTGTTTTGCTAAAAACAAAGGATTAAACGTATCGAATGGAAGGAAGTAAAAGTTTGCAGAAAGTAAACACAAAGCAGTAACAGTTTGTAGATTGTATGTAAAAGAAAAGACCGGGATCCATAGTTCACTAGAGGTGGCTCTCCTTGAGATAGATAACATGCTAGGTGAACAAATTACAGCAGGGCAATTGACAAACATCAAGAAAGCAATACATGCATATACTAAGCATCTTGACTCCTTTGGAACTTGATTTGGCATTACAACATTATACGTAGACCGCCATCCAACTAGATCTATGACTAATAATCCACCTTCAGGTTATCATCCGAACCCCCTCCAAGGCGGATATAGGAAGATTACGTGGAGTCACCTACATACTCGGAGCCCTAGAGTACAAGACCCGAAGACTAGTTAGTATTATTGTAGGACTCTGTAACTTGTCCGGTAAGCTCCTTTCCCTATAACCCTAGGATCTGGTACCTTTATAAGCCGGACCAATGGGAGCCTTTAGGACACGACTTATATAACCCTGGCACAACAAATGGCGTATTGCCATTATAGTTATTTATAGTACGAGTAGAGTTCCCTCACCGGTGTGGGACTTGAACCTGGGTAAGCTGTGTTACCTTGTACACTCCAACACACCGCCTTTCCCCACCTCTCTAAACAATCTTTGTGAGGACCCCTCCATGATGTACTCGTCGGTAATACCACGATAAAGAGGGAGGATAACAAAGCGGCGGATCTGCTGTCAAAGGTTGGATCAGAGCATAAATCGATTCCACCTGGCGTATTCCTTGAGCATCTCCGGGCACCATCCATAAAAAGAGCAGACCTAGAAAATATGGATAGAGTCGATTCATTTGTTAACATAGTTGCAATGGTCCCTTAGGCATGGACAAAACTGTTCATGGATTACCTCAAAGACAGAACTCTGCCAACACAGGAAGTCAAAAGATGGCAGATAGTACACAAAGAAAAGGCCTATACCATTATCAATGGTCAGCTATACAGAAGATGCACCAGAGGTATATTCCTAAGGTGTGTATCTCAGTAGCAAGAAATTGAGATCCTTAGGGATATCCATCTCGGTGATTGCGGGCATCACGTCACTCCTAGATCATTGGTCTCCAAAGCCTTCCAGCAATGATTTACTGTCTTACCACTGATGCTTATGCTAACAAGCTTCTTGAGACATGATTGGGATGTCAATACTATGCGAAGCAATGACATGTTCTAGCCGAAGAGTTGCGGACCATACTAATTACATTGCCATTCGTAGCCTGGGGGATTGACATGGTTGGACCCTTGAAGACAACACCCTATGGGTTTAATCATCTGCTGATAACAGTTGATAAGTTCATAAAATGGATTGAAGCTAACCCCATTAGAAAGCTCGATGGGGTAACTTCCCTCAAGTTTGTCCAGGATCTAGTGGTGAGATTTGGTCTCCCACATAGCATCATCCCAACAATGGAAGTAACCTATCACTCGGAGAAGTAGAGGCTTATTGTCAAAAGTAAGGAATTTACCTTGACTTAGCATCTATGGCACATACATAGTCTAATGATCAAGTTGAAAGTGCTGATGGCTCAGTGTTGATGTAGAGCTCGTTGGGAACCCCAAGAGGAAGGTATGATGAGCACAACAGCAAGTTTCCCTCAGTTATGAAACCAAGGTTTAATCGAACCAGTAGGAGCAAGGAAACACCCCAAAGGTGTTTCTAGCTGAGCCTTGGCAGGGCGCACTACCGATGCTAGTAGCAACGTGGAGACTTGCACAACACAACCACAGAACTCTGTCCCCAACTTGCGATGAGATTGTTAATCTCACTGTGTTTTGCTAAAAACAAAGGATTAAACGTATCGAATGGAAGGAAGTAAAAGTTTGCAGAAAGTAAACACAAAGCAGTAACAGTTTGTAGATTGTATGTAAAAGAAAAGACCGGGATCCATAGTTCACTAGAGGTGGCTCTCCTTAAGATAGATAACATGCTAGGTGAACAAATTGCAGCAGGGCAATTGACAAACATCAAGAAAGCAATACATGCATATACTAATCATCTTGACTCCTTTGGAACTTGATTGGGCATTACAACATTATACGTAGACCGCCATCCAACTGGATCTATGACTAATAATCCACCTTAAGGTTATCATCTGAACCCCCTCCAATATTAAGTTGCAAGCAACATATTATTGCTTTACGAATTGCGTGTAAAGTAAACAATACGATTGTTCTATGAACAAAGGATTGTTGTTTTCTCCCTAGTAGCAACATCACATCTAGTACCTTAGAGATTTCTGTCACTTCCCCAGATTACCAGAGGCATGAACCCACTATCGAGCATAAATACTAACTCTTGGAGTTGATAGAATTTACTTGGCCAAGATAGCTACTAACAACGGAAAGCATGCAAGATCACAAATAACAAAGACATGATAGAATCAATAATCAATCTGAAATAGCATCTCAATATCCATCGGATCCCTGCAAACACAACATGTGAGATTACAAATAGATGATCTTGATCATGAACAGAGCTCACAAGATCTAGACATGAAAGCACAAAGGAGGAGAACCAACCATCTAGCTACTACATGGATCCATAGTCCAAGGATGAACTACTCACGAATCACATTGGAGGCTTGCATGGTGATGAGGAAGGCCTCCAGGGTGAATTCCCCTCTCCGGCAGGGTGCCAGGAAGAGCTTCAGATCCCTCCCGATCTAGGGATGGAGACGACGGCGGCTATAGACTCCTTCATGGATTTTTGATCGGGTACTTAGGGTTTTCCTCCCGAGGGCAATATATAGGCGGAAGGTGAGGCCGAGGGGGTGCCTGGGCTGGCCACACCACCCCTGGCGCGGGCCAAGCCAGGCCACATGGCTAGGTGGTGTGGCTGCCCTTTGGCCCTTCTCCGTCTCGTATTCTGGCATCTGATGACTTCCGGAAATATAGGCACTTTGGCTTTTGTCCCGTCTAATTCCGAGAATATTCATTTTCTGACTTTCCTGGAACCAAAAATAGCAGAAAACATGCAGCTCGCACTGTGGCTCTTGTTAATAGGTTAGTCCAAGAAATCAACATCAAAAATTGGTCCAAGAAAAATAGGCACTTTGGCTTTTGTCCCGTCCAATTCCGAGAATATTCATTTTCTGACTTTCGTGGAACCAAAAATAGCAGAAAACATGCAGCCCGCAATGTGGCTCTTGTTAATAGGTTAGTCCAAGAAAAATGCTTGATGGCTCAGTGTTGATATAGAGCTCGTTGGGAACCCCAAGAGGAAGGTATGATGAGCACATCAGCAAGTTTCCCTCAGTTATGAAACCAAGGTTTCATCGAACCAGTAGAAGCAAGGAAACACCCCAAAGGTGTTGCTAGCTGAGCCTTGGCAGGGAGCACTACCGGTGCTAGTAGTAATGTGGAGACCTGCAAAACACAACCATAGAACTCTGTCCCCAACTTGCGATGAGGTTGTCAATCTCACCATGTTTTGCTGAAAACAAAGGATTAAACATATCAAATGGAAGGAAGTAAAAGTTTGCAAAAAGTAAACACAAATAAGTAACCGTTTGTAGATTGGATGTAAAAGAAAAGACCGGGATCCATAGTTCACTAGAGGTGGCTCTCCTTAAGATAGATAACATGCTGGGTGAACAAATTACAGTGGGGCAATTGACAAACATCGAGAAAGCAATACATGCATATACTAATCATCTTGACTACTTTGGAACTTGATTGGGCATTACAACATTATACATAGACCGCCATCCAACTGCATCTATGACTAATAATCCACCTTCAGGTTATTATCCGAACCCCCTCCAGTATTAAGTTGCAAGCAACAGATTATTGCTTTTCGAATTGCGTGTAAAGTAAACAATATGATTGTTCTATGAACAAAGGATTGTTGTTTTCTCCCTAGTAGCAACAACACATCTAGTACCTTAGAGATTTCTGTCACTTCCCTAGATTACTAGAGGCATGAACCCACTATCGAGCATAAATACTAACTGTTGGAGTTGCTAGCATCTACTTGGCCAAGATAGCTACTAACAACGGAAAGCATGCAAGATCACAAATAACAAAGACATGATAGAATCAATAATCAATCTGAAATAGCTTCTCAATATCCATCGGATCCCCACAAACATAACATGTGAGATTACAAATAGATGATCTTGATCATGAACGGAGCTCACAAGATCTAGACATGAAAGCACAAAGGAGGAGAACCAGCCATCTAGCTACTACATGGATCCGTAGTCCAAGGATGAACTACTCACGCATCACACCGGAGGCTTCCATGGTGATGAAGAAGGCCTCCAGGGTGAATTCCCCTCTCTGGCAGGGTGCCGGGAAGAGCTTCAGATCCCTCCCGATCTAGGGATGGAGATGGCAGTGGCTACAGACTCTTTCGTTGATTTTTGATCGGGTACTTAGGGTTTTCGTCCCGAGGGCAATATATAGGCGGAAGGAGAGGCCGAGGGGGTGCCTGGGATGGCCACACCACCCCTTGGCGTGGGCCAAGCCTAGCCACGTGGCCAGGTGGTGTGGCTGCCCTTTGGCCCTTCTCCGTCTCGTATTCTGGCATCTGATGACTTTCGGAAAAATAGACTCTTTGGCTTTTGTCCTGTCCAATTCTGAGAATATTCATTTTCTGACTTTCCTAGAACCAAAAATAGCAGAAAACAAGCAGCTGGCACTGTGGCTCTTGTTAATAGGTTAGTGCAAGAGACCATATGAAAAGTACTCCAAAGTGTGGACAAAACACAAGAAAGTGGGTAAAACCAAGCATGGAACATCAAAAATTATAGATACGTTTGCAATGTATCAAGGGCTAATGGACTAATTTTGCAGAGAATCGAGCCAATCTTGGAGGCACTTCTACATAGAGAAGCTGGAGCTTGGGCAGAGGAACTACCATTAGTATTATGGAGTTTGCAAACAACAACAAATAGATCCACCTACTACACCCCTTCCTTCATGGTTTATGGAGCAGAACCAGTCCTTCATGCCGACATCCTCCACGATACACCATGATTTGCCGCCTACGACGGAGATGACACTAAAAAATCCAAACATCTCTATGTGGACCTGCTCGAGCAAGAACATGTTATGGCAGCTCAGAGATCCGCCATCTACTAGCAGAAGCTATGCAACTACCATAATTGCTGCATTATGCATCACTGGTTTAAGGATGGTGATCTAGTGCGTCGCATCAAGCAAAAGAATTCACATAAACTATCTCCACCTTGGGAACGACTATTTGTCATAAGCGAAGCGTTGCTCAATGGTTCCTATTACCTCGTGGATATTCGCGAGTTTAAAAATAGGCCAGACAAGGATCGCAAACGTAAGTGACGTGACCCTGATGATGACTATCTGGAGACAGATCGACCATGGAACATAGCACAACTACGTCCTTTTTATACTTACCATATTTCCCTTATGTAATATGTACCTTATATGATCATTGAAATAAAGCATCAGGTTCTCTCATATTTTTGAGTCTTTTACCTCCTTTAGTTGTTCATTTTTAGACCATGTAAAAACATTTATGTTCATGTTTTCTTTTGCACTTATGAAAAATACGCCTTCGGGCAATAGATTAAGTTTTGTGGTCTACACGTTTTCTGTTGTATTTATCTGGATTATGGAGTAGTGATTTTTCAGCACTCAAAGTCGGCGGCTTTTTCCTTTGGTTCTGGACGATGCTATTAAGCATCATCGCCAAAAGGCAAGGATATGTACTAAAAGTTTTCTATCTCACGAAAATCCAATCATAATACCTAGAATAATTGATAAGCCATCACTTGCTTAAAATATATACATGTCTGACTTAAATAAGTAGTTGGAGGCTTGTACTCAAGTTTTCCTCCTTACTACAAGTTGTTTAAGCATAACAAAATATACAAAGACATATTTGATACAAAAGTTTTTTTATGCCTTTGGTACAGGAGACTTTGAAGGAGCATCATCAGCAGAAGGAGTATCCTCAAAATCAGACGAGCCCAAGGAAGAGTCTGATTCTTCAAGAATATATTCTGGAAGAATATCAGCAGGAACGAAGATGTCCGGCTTGACCATCCTGGCTACAGGATTGTTGTATCCGACAAGAGAGTTCCATATGGAAGAGCTATCAATCTCTTTGCCATCATCATCAACATCAGGCATGCAGAGGTAATCAAGCTTACATTCCAGAGGCTACACGATTTGGTCAAGGCCAATGCCATTCTTGCTTCTTCCCGGATGGATGAGCTTTTCAAGTTGATGATCTTCTCAGGGGATCGGTGGAGGATCTTGGAGAACTTGGTAGTAGATTCTACCACCTTGATGTTGATATCTAGGGATTTGGCTATCTCCTTCACCTGGCTGATGACAGTGTTGATGAAGTTTTCTCCCATTTTGGTTAAACCTAGGGTGATACAGTCACAAATGAATCAAAAATTCTATGGGTTTTACTATATATGAATTACCCAACTTGTTGGATGGCAACCCTCCGCCAAGACGCCATGCTGTTTCTGAAGTTTCTTGAATGCTTCATGGTTTCAAGATTTTTTCTCTACAGCATCGTTTTTCTCCTTGAACATTTCAATCTCCTTCTTTATCCCTTCAATGGCAGTGTCTGAGGATTCTTGTATAGTCGTGAGAGCCTATTCATGCATCTTGATGGCGTCTGCCAGGTCCTGCTTCAAAATCTCGTTCTCGGTGTCTAGCTCTTAGATATGTTTAGATTACTCCACAATATCCTTGTATTTGGTGATGGCATCTATAAGACAGAAACATTAAGTGATTGTTAAACAATCAGAAGCATAGTTGAGAGGATAATTTGTTCCTTCAGGAAGGTAACCTTACCCTTCTCCTTGGTCAAGTCCTCCTTCAGCTTGCCATACTTATCAGAAGTGAAAGCTCTCTGTTGGGGATATGCTATATGGGTATCCTCATAGCATGTCACCAATCCTCCTAAGCCGCGTGTCCCATAGTTGGTAGCAAGGCCTATGGCCTGCTGGGCGGCCCAATTAGACGGATCCTGAAGGGAGGCCCATGCCGGATAAAGGAAGGCTACGCAGGAGTCACCCACATACTCGGAGCCATGGAGTACAAGACACAGAAGACTAGTTCGTGTAGGTGTAGGACTCTTTACCTTGTCCAGCAAGGACCTTTCCCTATAAACCCTACGTCTTGGCACGTTTATAAGTCGGCCTGCGGGATCCTTTAGGGCACAACTTCTCTGATTGCAGCGTACAACACCGAAGGCAGAATGGCCCTACGCCATCCCCCTCCACCTCCGCCATCAACAACACCGAAGCCAACTCTGACTTAGTCCTCGATGCATTATACACCGACATCAACATGGATGGCAGCGGCTCGAACACTAACTCGGAGGAATACAACGCTGTTATGAGGGAGATCGAGAAGGAGATCGATTCGGAGGAGCACGCCGAGAAAGCCAACACTTCCTTCTAGGTGCTAGTCGCCATTGGGAGCGTGATGGAGGAAGACATGCAGGAATAGGAACCTGAGCGAGCTCCTCCCACACATGTGGTTACCAGAGCAGCGGCGATAAAGAAGGCTCCTATGCCTCCTCCAGCTATCATCCCGTAGCTAGGCGCATGAACTCACCACAGTCCCAAGTACTGCCAATCAAATGAACTTGCCACCACCGCCACCGTCAACGTCTACAATTGGCAACCCCTTGGTAACTCCTGCCAACAAGGAGATATACGGGTCACTCCTCGTTGAACCCATTACTGTCGCCCATATTCGGAGCGTTAAGGAGCTGGATGAGAAGCGTGTGGAGATCCTCACGGAGGCCAAGTGCATTGCAGAACAGGGAGCTTAGCTAGACAAAGACATGGCCAGGGCACAACAATCCATAAAGGCGACAAGAGCAATGGATGATGAGTACAAGTAGTTAATGTTAAAGCATAAAGCAAAGAGGGCACTGGATCATGTCGTCGAAGACCCTGGTGTTTGGCGAAAGTTGGGATGGAAAGGATCCAAACTGGCAAAGGCCACCCCATACATTGATTCAGAGGGGAGGCAAGTAATGCCAACTTCCGCCCTCAACATGGCCGTCGCCAAGACCCTCCGCAAACAGGATAGGTCGCCATAAGTGGTGGCAAGTCTATGACCTCATAGCCATGGCTTGCTAGTAGCAGGACAAGGCACCTCGCAATAGCTTGAGTCCAATCCGGAGCTTTGCCAGTCAACCCTAAATAGGCACCGAAGGCCAAGGTCTCCCCATGTAGAAGGATCCCATATAGGCTCCACTGAGCGAAGATGGAGGGATGCGCGTAATACGGCTGATGCCATACCAATATGCACCAGCAACGAAGAAAAGGCTCGCTCTCATCGATCGTCGCCACCCCCGCCATCCCGGTGTCTGAGGAACCACAACCGTGCCACCGCACAAGCATGCCACCTCCCAGGCATCCCCAGGTTGGTATTGTCATACGCGACCAGGGTGAGAAACCTCGGCATGTCGGAGAGCACAACGGCAATGCAGGACACGGGAGCAGATCCTACAAGGAAGCACCACGTGTGACAAGCAATCACGACAGGCAAGATGAGTGGCATGGAGGGAGCAGCAAGAAGACTAACCCACCGCCACCACCGCCACCGTAGCCGTCAAGTAGCCATCATGGTGGAGGACATGGCGGATCCAATAGATCGCATCACAACTCTCCTCCCCATGACGAAAAGGGAAGCAACTAGAGTCGTACGACGCATGTTCATGGTTGGACGAGATCCAAGAAGCACCGGAGCTTTCATACCTCAGGCCGCATTGTTTTGGACCGGTAATACGGGCCACAACTTACCCCAAGGGTCTCCAGCTTGACAAAAGCATCAATCTCTATGACGGCACTGCCAGGCCAGCTACATGGTTGCAGGACTACAGCGAAGCAATTCACATCGCCAGGGGAAACCCTAATGTCGCTATGAAGTACCTCCCTCTCATGCTCAAGCAATGGATTGATGACTTGCCAGAGAAATCAATCTACAATTGGTTGGACATGCATGAAGAAGTCACCAAGAACTTCGAGTGTACGTACAAGTGTCCCTATACCATCGGAGACCTATAGCGGTGCATACAATAAAAGGATGAATCCTCTTGTGCTTACCTTTCCTACTGGTTGGATATGAAAAATTCATGCGCAGGAGTGCATGAACAAACCACTATGGCAGCCTTCATCGACGGCCTGGAGAAAGGGACATTTCTTCGACATACGCTGAAGCGCAAATAGGACAACAACGAACTCAACCTCAACGTGATGATCACCATGGCTAGTGAATTTTCCACCGCTGATGATGATGCTCGCGGATCATTGGCGGCAATCACCATCCCTACCCAGGCTAGAAAGAACAATAACAACAAGCGGAAGACTCCGCCTGAAGTGAAGCAAGCAACTGACATGGTCGCCACAATGTTCACTGGCAGAGGCAGAGGCGGAGAACATGGTCATGGTCAGGGGCTTAGCCATAAACAACAGATGAGTGATTCAACACCTTCAGCGCCCCGTGTTACCCAAACGTACGAAGAGTACCGCGATATGCCGTGTTTCGTCCACCTCGATGCAAATGGCAAGGCCACCCACACCAACCGCCAGTGCAAGTTTTTCAACAACCTCAAGGAAGACCCTGAGTCCGGCTACAAGCAAAGTCGGAAGAATAGACCCCGCATAAAGGGCAAAGGGAAGAAGAAGGAAGATGAGTCCCAGGATTCAAGATGTGGAACCCAAGTCTACCGACAAGGGCGATGGAAAGGGAAAGAACCCCTTCGAAAATAAGGCTCCGGTTTACCATACTTTCCTTGGCACTCCCACCTTCCGGACCTAGAAAACCTCACTAAGTATACTGATGGCCACACTCCCTCCGGTTCCCCAGTATGTTAAGTGGTCATAGATTCCAATCACTTGGGATAGGAAGGATCATCCAAACCTCATCCCAACAGAGAACTAGTATGCCATGGTCATCAACCCTTTGATTGACGGCACGGAGTTCACCAAGTGCCTCGTCGACAGTGGAAGGAGCATCAACATCATGTAACTGGATACATTGCACAAGATAAACTTGACGAAGACCTAGCTAAGGAAGAGCAACACCGTATTCCATGGTGTTGTCCCTGTCCGACAAGCTAACTCTGTGGGATGCATCACCCTTCCGGTCGCCTTTGGTGATGTCCACAATTACCGCCAAGAGCGCATGACCTTTGAAGTGGTGCCCTTCAAGAGCGGGTACCACGTCATCTTTGGACGCGACATATTCCACTCCTTCCTCGCAAGTCCATGCTTTGTTTACAACAAGCTCGAGATACCTGGACCAAACGACATCATCACCGTTGACAGAAGCTTCACCAAGGCAAGGGAGTACAAGCTCAGTGAAGCCCCCTTCACCAAACCAGTTCTCTACGGTGAGGAGTTCAAGGAGATGCAGAGCCAGGTCGATGACTCGGATATGATGGCTTTGAAGAAGCAAATCACTACTGTTGAACCCGCATTCAAGGCCACCATCAAGACCAAGCAGGTGGAGCTTGTCGAAGGAGATTCCTCCAAGATCACCTCCATTGGTACGGACCTGGATCCCATATAGGAAAGTGTGCTCGTCGAGTTCCTCCGTGAGAATAGGGACATCTTTGCCTGGAAACCTACCGACATAAAAGGTTTACCTAAGGAACTTGCCGAGCATAGCTTGAATATTGATCCTAATGCCAAACCGGTGAAACAACTTCTACTATGCTTCGGTGACAAAAGACGACAGGCTATAGGCAAAGAAATAGCTAGGTTACTTAAGGCTGGCTTTATCTGAGAAGTTATTCACACCCGATGGGTGGAAAACCTATACTTGTCCCGAAAAAGGGAACTAAAGAATTAAGCAATGATTACACCGGCTTGAACAAAGCGTGTCCGAAGGATCCCTTTGCTTTATCTCACATTGGCCAAGTCATCGACTCGACGGCTTCCTCAAAACTTCTGTGTTTTCTCGATGCTTACTTAGGATAGCACCAAATCCGTATGTGAAAGCTGGACCAATTGGCCAGTTCGTGCACCACACCCTATGGCACATACTGCTATGTCACAATGGCCTTTGGGCTAAAAAACGATGGTGCTACATATCAGTGGACAATGCAACATTTCCTACATGACCAGATAGGTCGCAATGTACACGCTTATGTGGACGACATCGTGGTGATGTCAAAGAAATCAAATGACCTCATCGCCGACTTGCAGGAAACCTTTGACAATCTTCGGAAATACAACATGATGCTTAACCCCAAGAAGTGTGTCTTCGGGGTACCATCTGGCAAATTGTTGGGCTTCATCATTTCGCTCCACGAAATTGAGGTCAACCCGGAGAAAATGAAGGCCATCCTTGACATCAAACGCCAGACATGCTTGAAGGAGATAGAAAGGCTCAAAGGGTGCGTTGCAGCAGTAAGCCGGTTCATGAGCCGACTTGGGGATAAGACTATGACACTCTACAAGTTGCTCAAAAAGGCGGACAAATTCATATGGCCTAACGACGCAGATGTCGCGCTTCAGGAGTTGAAGAGAATACTCTCCTCCGCACCAATACTCGCAGTACCGGTATCAAGGGAGTCTATGTTAGTCTACATGGCGGCAACCAACCGGGTCATTAGCATCGTCATCGTGGTGGAGTGCAAGGAACCAATGCATGAATATGGAGTTCAACGACCAGTTTACTATGCAAGGGAGGTCTTGATGGAATCTAAACAGCGTTAGCCGCACTACCAGGAGATAGCTTATGGAGTTTTCCTAGCTTCACGGAAGCTAAGGCATTATTTCCAGGAGCACCCCATCACAATAGTGAGAAAAGCTCCGCTGTCCGGTATCATCAACAATAGCGACTCTACAAGAAGAGTGGCAAATTGGGGCATTGAACTTGCCGCCTTTGAAATCACTTACAGGAGACACGATGCTATAAAATCTTAGGCATTGGCGGATTTTATTGCAGATTGGATAGAGTTACCAAAACACACTCCTGTGCTAGAGCCAAAGTTTTGGGTCATGCATTTTGACGGATCCAAGTTACTCAATGGCTCGGGGGCTGGTGTATTATAGCAATCACCAACTAGAAAAAAGCTACAGTACGTCCTGGAAATCCACTTCAATGCTACAAACAACATGCTAGAGTAAGAGGCCCTCAATCACGGACTTCGTGTGGCCAAGGATATGGCATCAAGCGCATAGTTTGCTGTGGAGATTCCAACTTGGTTGCCCAGTAGGTGGCTGGCACCTGGAACGCACGGAACCCTATGATGGCAGCATATTGAGAGAAGTAGACGAAATAGCCAAGTGCTTCGACGTCTACGAGGTCAAGTACGTCAAAAGGGAGGAGAATGAGGCAACAAATATGCTGTCAAATCATGGATCAACTCACCGACCAATTCGACCAGGCGTTTTCCTGGAGCATATACGGATTCCATCCATGAAGGGAGGGTACCCCAACAACCGGGGTAAAGTGGATTCATTTGTTAATACAGTAATATTGACCTCTCCAGCTTGGATGAAACTTTGCCTACTGACGAAGTCGAAAGGCGGCAAATAATACACAGAGCAAAAGTCTACGTCATCATTGATGGCCAGCTATAAAAAATAAGTACCATAGGAGTTTTCCTATGATGCATCTCCCAATAGAAATGTATAGATATCCTCTGTGAAATACATCTCGGAGATTGCGGGCATCACGCCGCTCCCCGATCGTTGGTGGCAAAAGCCTTCCAACAATGATTCTACCGGTCAACTGCCAAGGCGGACACTGGCAATTTGGTACAAACATGTCTTGGGTGTCAGTTTTATGCAAGACAACCACGTGTTCCAGCTAAAGAATTGTGAACGATACCAAGAACTTGGCCATTTGTAGTCTAGGGGCTTTACATGGTTATACCTTTGCAAACAACACCTTGTGGATTTACACATCTGCTAATAGCAGTGGATAAGTTCACAAAATGGATTGAAGCTAAACCAATTAGAAAGCTTGATGGGGCAACAACCCTAAAATTTGTCTAGGATTTGGTGGTGACATTCGGTCTCCCACATAGCATCATCAATAACAACGGTAGAAATTTGTCTCTCGAAGAAGTTGAGGAGTACTGTCATGAAAAAGGCATCTTCCTTGACCTAGCATTTGTGGCACACCCATAGTCAAATTGGCAAGTTGAACGAGCCAATGGACTAATTCTGCACAGAATCAATCCATTCTTAGATGCACCGCTACATAGAGCAGCCGGAGCCTGAGCGGAGGAATTACCATCTGTATTGTGGAGTTTACGAACAACACCCAACAGATCTACCATCTTGACCCCTTTCTTCATGGTTTATGGAGTAGAATCAGTCCTACCATCCGACATTCTCCACGATGCACCAAGAGTTTCCACATACAAGGAAGATGACGCTGAAGAATCCAGACATCTATTTGTGGACCTACTCGAGGAAGAGCACATGCTGGCATGCTAGAGGTCCGCCATCTACCAGCAAAAGTTACGTGGCTACCATAGTCGCCGTGTTAAGCATCACTCGTTTAAAGAGGGGGATATGGTTCTTAGACTCAAGCAGGAAAATCACACAAACTATCCCCGCCTTGGGAAGGACCATTCTTCATAAGAAAAGCATTTCTAAATGGTTCCTACTACCTCGTCGATATTCTCGAGTTGAAAGATATGCCAAAAATTAGCAAGCGCAAGAAAGGTGACTCCGATGAATCTACTACCTTGTCGATTTTCTCGTGTTTTTATGTGGATTCCGGAGTATTGACTTTTCGATACTCAAAGCCGGCGATTTTGTTCTTAGGTTCTTGACGGTGCTATTAAGCATCATCGCCTAAGAACATGGTTCTGTGCTGAGGGTTTTCCTTCTCACAAAAGGTCAAGCATACGAACAAGAATAATGGATAAGCCAGCACTTCCTTAAAAATATATACAAACTAGAAAAAGATAAGTAGCAGGAGGCTTGCAGCCAAGTTTTTCTGCCTTACAAACACAGATACTGTAGAGATACATACTGCAAAGATACATTAAATACATCAATTTTTTATGGCTCTACTATAGGGGACTTAGATACTTCATCGGTAGTTGGAGAGCCAGGCCTGGAAAGCTCATCAAACTCGGAGGGACTAGGGCTAGATTCTGAAGAAGATAGGTCATTGTCCATCACCTCGGTAGGCACAAAGAAATACGCCTTGGTCAACTTGGCCACCTTGGTGTCGTAGCCAGCGAGGGAATTCCATATAGCATCGCTATCAATTGCATTCCCTTCCTCGTCAAGCTTCGGCATGACGGAGGTTACCAGGTCCAAGTCGGTGTTGTCATAATGCGCCTTCAACAAGGACAGGGCCATCCTTGTACCAGCCCGGACACAAGAAGCTTTTCAGTCCTTGATTTTTTCAGGGGCTCAGTGCAGGATCTCTGAGTACTTGGACGTAGAATTTGCCTCCTTGATGGTGATATCCAGGGGCTGGGTTATCTCCTTGGCTTGCGTGATGGCGTTATTGATGAAGTTACCGGCAAGAATCATACATTCTTTTGGAACCGGAGCACCTTCACCCATGTTGTCTAAACCAATGGGAGATGTGTTTTCATTAGAGATAAAGATCATGAGTACAACAATACAAATGTTCATCTTATAGAATTGAAAAAGTAGGAGGAAAGTTACCGAATATGCTCGTCTCAGCTTTCTTGTAGGTCTCCGCCAATATGTCCCACTCCTTCTGAACTTTCTTGTACACCTCAAGGTTTTGCTCATTCTGCTCTTTGGCAGCTTGATTTTGTTCCTTGAGCTGCGCAATTTCGTTCTTTAGGCGCTGCATCTTGGCATCAGGAGATTCTTGCAACACCTTAATCACCCGCTCATGGCCCTTGACAACTTCAACTAGGTCTTTCTTCAAGATTTTGTTTTCATTGTCAAGCTCCTGATTATGCTTGGATTGCTCGATGATTCTCTTGGCTTTGGCAATGGCTTCTGTCAGACAAAACACAAACAATATTGTGAGAGTTCAGAAGGAATGGACCCATGAGAAAGATATGAAGCTGTTAAAAGAAAATAGACTCTAGATTTTTTTGATCTGTTGCTTCAGGAAAGTTGTTTTACCCTGTTCAAGGTCCAGTTCCTTCTATAGTTTGGAAATATCTCATTGGTGGCCTCTCTCCGGCTATTTTCATTCTGCAGAGAAAACAAAGTGCTTAGTTTCTCTAAAGTATCTAGTCGGAACTATTTAGTTTCAATTAAACGCTCAGGGGCAACAGTATCAGATTTTTTAATTCAGCAAGGTGTTCTCTCTTAGAGTATCTAGTCAGACTTATTCATTCTGAACTAGAAACTCGGGGCTACAGTCACAAGTTCTACACTTAGTTCTTTGGAGTACTTAGGCCAAAACTATGGATTTTCATCCTAAGAGCTCGGGGGATATAGTGGGATATATTACAAAGTAAAAGAAGTAAAGTTCAGAGACTTACAATGGCAATAACCTTCAGATTGTTGGCCAAATGAGCGTATGCATTATGGAAGGTCCAGGCATTGTTATATATAGCGTCTACCTGTTTGACGAGATCATCCAGGCACAGAGTCAGAGGAGTTATAGGCAGAGAAGTTGTCGAAGATGGAGGCATTAATGATGCTTTGGCCGCCTACTATGTAATGATGGTAGTTGATGGCTTAGAGGCTCCTGCCTCGTCCGTGGCTATAGCCACCTCTGCCTTCGCTTCCTCCATTGCTTCTTTCCCCTTCTCGATAGCATCCTTAGTCGGAGCTTTAGCGATTCTGGAGGAGGTACTCTCTTGTGTAGCCTGGTCACTAGGAGCAACGTCCATGCCGGTAGAGCCTGAGACATCAGCTGTTGGAATGATATATGTCTCCATGGCGGAGGTCTCTAGAATGATGGTCAACAAAGGCTCAGTGGGGCCGGTTACAGGCTTGGAGGCAGGAGTCGGGGGAGCAGCAGCGGGAGACGACTTGGAAAACATATCGCGAATATTTTTGGACCCCCCAACATCTTTGGAGGATCGCTTCAGGCCAACACCGGACTTCTTCCTAAAACGTACTCAGTATAAGTATAGGAATTGAATGGGTGCAATACAACTTAATGTCAGAAAATGAGAACACTTAAACCACAGCAGGCGCCTTGGCTAAGGGGATGCTACTTCCTGTTCTCCTCTGCCTCTAAGGCGGAAATGGATTTGTTGGAGACTCCACTCTCTGTTTTCTTCTTCTTCCCCTCGGCAGCCACGTTAGAGGTGGAGCTCTTGCCCTTTTGCATGGCCGGAGCTGGATGATCCTTGGAGGCATCATCGTCGGACACCACCTGGATATCCTTCAGCCTGGGATCATAGACCTAGGAGAACATGTGATCCACCTCCAAGGTCGCCAGCTATAGGACAAATGAGTGTTAGTTTGATGATTTTAGGATGGAAAAACCTTAGAGTACATATAACAAGCAAAAAGGGAAACAAAAGCTACCTCTAGGCACTTGCCGCATTCTAACATGTCTAAGGTGATTTTGAAGCCACACTTCCTGTCTATAACCTTGACCATGTCCTTAAGACAGATCTTGATGGAGTCGTTGGAGAAGTTGTCCCGCGAGATTCGCATGGGATCTATTATATTCTTGGAGTAAATGCATATCATCTCTGCACGGTGCTACAAAGGTTGGATCCACCTAGTGAAACAACACGTGGCTAGATCCAAGCCAAACAGATCTTCGTTTGCGAGCCATTCAATCCGCCTTACAACATGGTTGGCTTCTTCGTCGGACAGGAGGGAGGCTTGGGACCTCCAAGTGGGAGCTTCGGCGGCAGCCCCATCGACAAAGTTAGGATACGCCTCTTCGCGGTTGGTAAGAGGAGCGTCTGGGTTGTAAAAATACTTGCACTGCTAGTTCTTGCAAGACTCGTGGCCCAAAATGTCGAGGAAGCGCCGGCTAGGCCAGATCTGAAAGCTAATGGTTCCATAGATCCACAACTCATCCTTGGATTCTACGGATTCTCTCTTGACTGTAAAGAAATAGAAAAATAGATCTAACCTAGGCTTAATTCCTAGGTATCCTTCGCACAAAGCTATGCAGTTACTGAGTACGAGGATGTTGTTGGGAGAGAGGTTGTGGGAAGTACCTGGAAGTAACGAAGAACATCCAGGAAGAAGTCGGAGACTAGCAGGCTTACGCCACGTACCAGCTGAGCTTTGAGGTACACCTTCTCTCCGTCTTGGGGAGAAGGAGACATCTCGCCAATAGGCGTCGGCCGCCAAAGAAGAGATATTCTTCGGTGATGAGTTCTTGTAGATCTTCAGCGGAGAGGTTAGAACCCCTCCATACTCCCTTGTGGGAATCACCATCTTCTTCTGCAGCATCTGGTGCTGCCAGTCTTTGGTCACCGCTGGTGGTTTCCACCACGGCAGAGACATGAACAACGACAGTTACTCCCTAGGATGGTTGCGTTTAAGCCTTAGGGGTCGCCGCCGTTGAGGGAGCGCAACTGCTGGAGGCCATTGCATAGGTGGAGGAAGATGGAGAAGGGGGAAGGCTCTGGTTAGGGTTTTCCATCAAACAGATCGAATGGTCGCGCAGCTGGAGGAGGAATATGACGCGAGGGAGAATGCAAGTAAAAGTAAAAGCCCAAGCCCCAATTAATATATATAGACACAGTGTCAAGATTCGTGCAAAGAGACCTAACAGACGTAGCGTTGCTGACTTGGAGATGAGCGTACGCGGTAATTTCTGCTAATAGCTAATGATTAATTCACTGCCTATGTGAGTATCGAAGTAGCATAGGCTGTAGCCTACGCCATGTTCTGACCATTGCAGTGGAGTAGTCACATCTAAAGATTCCATCGAAGACGGAGGTTATCCGGCTCTAGAAACAAAGACTCGAAGAATCTCTGGCTACGTTAAGAATACGGAGAGGACTGCAGGGTTCTTTGGGAGACCTTCGAGATGTTGCTTGAGGGATTTCCGACATCACCTAGATGGAGCATTCAAGACCAATGGGCAAGACAGCGCAAGATCTAAAAATCCTCCGGGGGCTACTGTTGGGGATATGCTAAATGGGTACCACCATAACATGTCTCTAATCCGGCTACCCTGGGTGGCCCACAGTTGGTAGCATGGCCTATGGCCTGATGGGCGGACAAGTTAGACGGATCCAGAAGGGAGGCCCATGCCAGATAAAGGGAGGCTACGTAGGAGTAACCGACATACTCGGAGCCTTGGAGTGCAAGACACGAAGCCTAGTTTGTATTATTGTAGGACTCTTTCCCTTGTCCGGAAAGGTCCTTTCCTGTAAACCCTAGGTTTTGGTGCCTTTATAAGCTGGACCTATGGGAGCCTTTAGAGCACATCATAGAACACCCATCGTACAACATACAACACCTCTCACAGTGAACCGATCTTTGTAACTCGGCGTATTGCCATGTAACACCCTTTGTTTTAGTAATCCTTATTTAGGGATTTGATTATGCATTCATGAGCATCATTTCTTAAAAAATGCTTGTAAAGAAAATAATGGAAACCCTAAACCCTAGTTTCCTTCTTCCTCTAAAACACATTCAAAATAGTATGAATTTCGAAAACTACAAAATTATTGGAACCCAAATTGTTACAAAGGGTCCCTAGAATATTTTCATACTTTTACAAAGCCTCTAGTATTTTTGAAATGAATGAAAACATAAAAGTATTTGAAAATACAAAAGAGAACATATTTCAGAAAAGGAAAACGGTTTTGTAAATTAAAATAGACCCAGAGAAAAACCAGGCTAGCCCATCTGCTCTCTTCCTCTATGTGCCGCTCTCACACAGCCAGCAGCCCTGCATGGCCCACCCTGGCCCAATACCGGTTCGGCCCCTCATTCTTGTCTTCTACCTTGCCGGCCAAGCAGTTGCGTGCCCTTCCCGATGCTGTCAATCACTCCCGTGCTTTGTGATGCCCGTCGCCGCTACGGAGAAGGAGATAAGACCCGTGCCGACGCTTCTCTCTTACCCCTGTCCTCATTCTCTCCCAAACTAGCTCCCTCTCGCACGGATCTCCTGTAGACCCGAACCCTAGCCGACCAGATGTCGCTCATCGCCATTGCTCCCGGCCACCTCGAGCCTGGCTGGGGAGCCCACAAGCTTCACCGTGATCTTCTCCATATTTCTGCATAAGGAATCGACCCTGCAAGCCGGGAATCGACGATACGGTCTTCATCCCCTCCGACACCGACCGCCACCGATTCTCCTTCGTCCAGCCTCCTCCAGCCTCTCCACGCCCCCATATCAGTCCCCTGGTGATCCACTGGTTCCGCCGTATCGTCCTCCCCACGAGCACTTGCTGCTGCCGCCATCGGCCACCGTCAACCTCCGCCGACTGCCCCCAACTGCCCTTCCTAGCTAGCTGAGAAACGCACGGAGAGCGAGACAACTCTGAATCTGTAGCGGGAGTCTGCCACTAGAGTTGGTGTCGACATAACTTTATCCTTATTGATATCATGGTACGATGGACTCAATCTGGACACACTCCAGAATATGTGCATTGGCTCCAGGTGGACAACTGACCTGGCCCTCATCGAGCAACGCCAGGCCCGATCCTATCAGCTGATCCAATATGGCAATATCCATGCTTGGACTGATGGGCTGAGTTTTCTCGATGAGGTGGATGATAAGTATGTTTAGGAGGGAAATGATGAGGACCAGGATAATCCGAATGATGTCGAGGATGCCGAGGCAAACCCGAATGAGGAAGGGGAAGCCGAGGTTCCCAAACCTGGCGCTACTATTCCACCTCCTGCTGCAGATGACCTGGAGGCCGCCGCTCCTTGATATAATGAACTTTAAACTCTATTAGATCCCTGGTATGACGGGCGCAGATATATTAAACAATGGTTTATGTTGCTACTAATATGTCTTTATGTCAGATGTATTTGGGCGAAGTCCTTGAGTTTCATTTTCTTGTTTACTCAACTTGATTACTCGGCTCGTGTCTAACATTATTCGGTGTTCAACTTATGAGTCCGAGGTCAACAAATTAAATTAACAATACTTTTGAAATTGTGAGGATTAGCTCAAAATAATTCGGCATAATAATAAATAAAGTAAATACAGGGGTTAGTCCAAAAAAATTGTCGTCTTGATCATGTTCCCTTCCTTTGTCGTTCTTCATGTGCATAGCTTTTCTGAGCTTGTTCTCTTGCTTGCCATGAAGCCAATATTTTTGGACAACATCAAGTCGAAGTGTTAGCCTTTGGTGCCGACACATTACTACCTTGGCTAAGGAGTAGGAGATTTAAGTCAGCTGACATCTAAAATGTAAATACAGAAGAAAGAAAATTACTACTAAGGTCGTCCCCGAGTTTCTACTCGACGTGCCGAGATTTCATTTATAAGCTCATTGCCGACATACAGGACGACATATGAGAGTTTGAGATACATACACTTCAGCTAAGTGTAGAACGGACGAAGAAGTGCTACATTCCATGGCCTTTTCGACTCTTCTCCTGCCTTGTTCACCTTATTCTTCTCCTGCGGTTGAGCATCTATAAGATAGTATGCATCATTATGCAAAGATTTGCTCATGATGAATGGTCCTTCCCATGTAGGTGAGAGCTTATGCATGCCGACAGTGCATTGGACTAGTCGAAGTACCAAATCACCTTCCCATAAAACTCAGTGGTTCACTTTCCAGCTATGATAGTGTCGGAGGTTTTGTTGATATATGGCGGATCTGGACAATGCCAACTCTCTTGCCTCTTCTAGCATATCAACATCATTTTGCCGAGCTTCTTGCACTTCGGCTTCTGTGTATTGGGTGACCCTAGGAGAGTCATTCTCTATGTCAGCTGGTAATACAGCTTCGGCCCCATATAACATAAAAATGGCGTATAGCCTGTTGATCGATTTGCAGTTGTTCGTAGGCTCCATAGTACCACTGGGAGTTCATCAATCCAACACCCCGCTGATCTTTGCAGTGGCACAATGAGCCGGCATTTTATCTCAGACAGTACGAGTCCGTTGGATCTTTCCACTTGCCTATTCGATGTGGGATGTGCAACTGATGCAACACCTAGCTTTATTCTTTTATCTTGGCATAACCATGTAAATGCTCCTTCAGCAAATTTTGTGCCATTATCTGTTATTATACTATGTGGGTACCCGTATCTCAAGATGATGTCCTTGAGGTATGACACGGCAGTAGCTCCGTCACAATTACTTATTGGCTTTACCTCGATCCACTTTGTAAACTTGTCCACCATGACAAGGATATGAGTCATGTTTCCTCGAGCTAGCCTAAATGGTCCAACCATGTCCAAGCATCACACAAAAAATTTCCAAGTGATAGGTATAGTTTTGAGTTCAGAGGCCAGCATATGTATCTTTCTAGCATATCTCTGACACCCATTGCATTTCTTCACAAGGTCCTCGGCCTGTTCCAAAGCACTGGGCCAATAAAATCCATGCCGAAAAGGTTTGGCTACTAGGGCCCTAGATGAGGCATGACGACCACATTCACCCTGATGTATATCGTGTAGGATTTCCTGCCCTTCTGCCGGATCAACACATCGCTGCAAGACTTATCTGTACTTGCATTTATTATGGTATATGCCTGTACAAGACTTCTCTGTACATTCACACTTATCTTATATAACTCGGCATTTATTATGGTATATGCCTTTGCTCTTCTCTGTACTTGCCTAGAAAGTACCTCATCACTTGGAAAAAATCCATCTTTCAAGAAACAAAATATCTGCTACGCCCATGGTGGTACAGCAAGGGCCAGGAAAAGCACTTCATCAACATCCATTGGATCAACCAACAAGACTTCTGCTGGATTAAGCTGAATAGTACCTAGTCAATGTCCATTGCTGGATTCTGGTGAGGGGTTAATAGATGGTTTTCTAAGATGCTCCAAAGCAACACCTAGTGGAATAGCCTTCCGAGATGAACCTAGTTTAGATAACACGTCGGCTAGGAGGGATTTGTCCTGTGATGGAACTAGGGTCCAATGATCCCTTGGTTCGTGTGGAGGATGAACATGCAAGTAAGAATAAGTACGGCGACGACTGCGGCGGCGAAGAGGGTGCACAACAGAGAGTTAATACAGGTTTTTTTACCCAGGTTCGGGACCCTCGTGATGAGGTAAAGCCCCTACTCCTGCTTGGTTGTATTTCACACTTGCCTCGCGAGGTTACATTGGTGGATGAAAGTCTAGGGTTTTAGATCTCTATGATCCATCCCGATCTAGGTAGGAGAAGGGTCCCTTATATAGGGCGGCATCGGGCCTCTTCCCCGGGTTCATCGGTGGCGAGGGTCACCACAGGGCCATCCCCGAGGTGCTAGTCTATGAGACTACTTTGGGTGGACTTTGTTCTTCTCGCCGCGCTCCGCTCCGTCCTCCTGTAAAGTGCCCTTTGTTGGCGTTGCTTGTCCTTATCTAACTCTCTCTGCTTTTTGCTTCCTTTCACCAAAATAGCAACTGGCAGATGCCCTCTTCCACGTGATCGCCTGTTTCATCCATGCAGAACAGGGTGGACTGGGTCCTCTTTACCGAGGCGTCTGACACCGTGCACGGCTGGTATAGGCAGATGGGGACGCGGTCGATACCTCGTCGGCCATGATTATGGCTTTACCCCCGGGATCACCCGAGAGTATCTGAGGCGACTGGCTGTCAGACCAAATCGTGGTAACCACATCCTTGGGAGGGGTCGCTCTCCCTCAGGAGGGGACCTCGTGAGGCTCTCCCGGCTCGGTACCCCTAGAGGCGCCTCACCTCTAGAGGGCTTGGTCTCTAATGGTGTGGGGCTTGTCCAACATGGAGACGTGGAAACCTGATGCCAGGGATCTGAGACTAGCCCCCCCGGCGTTTCACCCGTGCGTGCCCCTTCATGCGCTCGAAAGGGGGAGACAACCTTGTACAGTGGATGGGCCCTGGCGCCCACCTGGTCAACAAGGACCCCATTCACTCCAAACTCGGCCATGAAGCCTAGTCGATCGTAGATGCCTAACCATGGATTCAACGCGTGTCGCTCCTGTGTCGGGAGTTGTGGCCATGACGCAATGATACGTGGGGCCCAACAGTGCTCCTGAGTCGAAAACCCCCTTTCTTTTCCCATGGCTCCACTGCCTTCTCCCCTCGTCTCGCGTGCTCCTGAGTCAAAAACCCCCTTTCTTTTCCCATGGCTCCCAAGCGTCTCTCGACTGAGGAGAAGGGCAAGGCCATGGTGCTCGAGGCGGTGGAGACCCCGTCGGTCAAGTGCGGTCGCGGGCGCCCATGTGGAAGCGACCGAGGGGGTCGCGGCGGTCATGGAGCGGCTCCGACTGTGATTTCCCCCACTGGGGCGAGCGCAGCCTTGGGAGAAACCACTACTAGGCACGGGCACGGTCATCCTCACGGGAGTAGGAGGGGTCGCTACGAGGGTGCGGTGGCAATTTCCTTGGCGAGGCAGTCCTCATGCTCGTGCAGTGGCGCTGTGGTGACAAGAGGGGAGATAATCTGGCAGCTATTCACGAGCGGCAGGGGGCATCGCCTGGCTTGGATGCACCCCCATGCTGATTGGACAGGACAGAGCCCCGATCCCCCGTTACCCCGCCCATGGCTCTAGCCCCGTGGCCTTCCGGGGAAATGGTGGCGGTGTTGAGGATCTCGGCGATATGGTCGTGCCACTTCTCCTGGCCATGCTCGTCCGGCGGGTGGTCTAGGAGCTAACACGCCATGCACTTCGTGGCCTCCAGGGTGAGCGGCTCGAGGTGGCCGCGAGAGGACGTGGTATGGGAGAGCAACGTGACACCGTGCGAGGAGAGGGCTAGCTCCTGCAACGGGTGATAGGAGGAGTCGCCCTCGTCCTCCGTTCATAGGACTTGCTCGGAGGCGACGCGCTGCCGAGCCGGCTCTATCTGGGCCTTGCCGCACGATAGAGGCCCCACTCAGCGTGCGTCTCGTTGCTAGCCGACATGCTACCGACAATGTCAGAGATCATGAAAACACGCCTCAACCCCCTACCTAGCATGCCAAATGCTGGGGATTTGTCCCGCGATGGAACTAGGGTCCAACGATCCCTTGGTTCGTGTGGGGGCTGAACACGCGAGTCTGAAGAAGTCCAACGATGGCTGCAGTGGTGAAGCGGGTGCACAGCAGAGAGTTGACATAGGGGCTTTTTACCCAGGTCCGAGACCCTCGTGAGGAGGTAAAGCCCCTACACCTGCTTGGTTATATTTCTCGCTTGCTCACGAGGTTACAATGGTGGATGAAAGTCTAGTTTTTTAGATCTCTCAGTTTTGTCCCCATCTAGGTAGGATAGGGGTCCCTTATATACGGTGGCAGCGAGCCTCTTCCCCCGGTTCATTGGTGGGGAGGGTCACCACAGGTCCGTCCCTGAGGCGCTGGTCTATGAGACTACTTTGGGTGGACTCGGTCCAGCTCGTTGCGCTTCGTTCTGTCCTCGTGTAAAGTGCCCTTTTTGACATTGCTTGTCCTTATCTAACTCTCTATGCTTTTCTCTTCCATGTGGGATGTCCTCTGCCACATGATCGCCTGTCTCTTCCGTGCGCAACAAGGTGGACCAGGTCCTCTTTACCGAGACGGCTGATGCCACGCATGCCCGGTACAGGCAGCTGGGGACGTGACTGGTACCCCGTTGGGCATGATTACGGCTTTACCCTCGGGCTCACCCGAGAGTATCCAAGGCGAGAGGCTGTCGGACCAAACCATGGTAACCACATCCTCGGGAAGTGTTGCTCTCCCTTGGGAGGGGAGCTCGCGAGGCTCTCCTAGCTCAGCCCTCCCAGAGGCGCCTCGCCTCTAGAGGGATTAGTATCCAAGGGCATGGGGCTTGTACAACGTGGATATGTTGCACCCCCGATGCCAGGGGTTCGACATTGGTTGCATCATTTTCATCTCGTGGAACATGATGGAATTCACATACCTCAAAGTACCCACATATCTTTTGTCCATGAAACCTATACAAGGCCATATTTGCGTCCAACGCGTCCCAATGACCAGAAACTTGCTGCACCACCAGATCCTAATCACCAAAGCATTGTATCAGACGTATCCCAATCTCTTTTGCTACTTTTAACCGATGCACGAGTGCCTCATATTCGGCCAGATTGTTTGATGCTCGGAAATGGATCTGAAGCACATATCTCAATTGATCTGTCTTGGGCGAGGTAAGGACAACCCTGACCCCTAATTCGTCCTGCAATGTTGATCCATCAAAGTGCATTCTCCAGTAGTTCGAATTCGGTAAGGGTGGTTCATATTGCTTCTCGGCCCAATCCACAACAAAGTCGGCCATTGCCTGTGACTTGATTGCATCTCTCCTATCATATTGTGGAGCATATGGGCCTAACTCAATTTCCCATTTGGCAATTCGGCCACTTGCATCTTTGTTACTCATTATCTCAGATATGGGTGCTGCACATATCACTTTTATAGAGTGTTCCTCAAGGTAGTGCTTAACCTTTTTGGCCGCCATATAGACACCATATGCCATTTTCTGATAATGAGGATAGTTTTGCTTTGAGGTGGATAAAACTTCACTGAGGTAATATACTGGCCTCTGCACCGACTTACCTTCCTCGTCATGCTCCACCACTATCATAACACTTATGACTCGGTTGTTCGCGGCTACGTAGAGCAACATCGGCTCTTTGGATAGTGGTGAACCTAGAAGGGGTGCAGGGGCTAGCATCATTTGTAGTTCATCAAATTCACTATCTTCCTGCTGTGTCCATAAGGAGTTATTAGGTTCTTTCATTAGCTAATAGAGAGGCAATGCCTTTTCTCCCAGCCACCATACAAAGCGACTTAATGATGTTAGGCAATGAGTGAACTTCTGGACATCATTGAGACACTTCGGCAGTTCCATATGCTCAATAATGAAACCGAGCAATTTTCCGGCTGGAACACCAAAGGATTTTAGTAGGATTAGCAACGACACCTCAACTAGACATGAGGAAACCGAGCAATTTTCTGGTCGGGACAATGAAGGTGCATTTTTCTGGGTTAAGCTTCATTCAGAACCTTCTTAAGTTCGTGAATGTTAGCTGAATATCATCTAAGAGAGTATGTCGCTCCTTGGTTTTAATCACCACATCATCGACATATACTTGGACATTTTTGCCAATTTGATCGTGTGAGCATTTTTGCATGCATCTTAGATATGTGGCACCGGCATTGTGTAAGCCAAATGGCATAGTGCGATAGCAATAAGCCCCATACGGGGTAATAAAGGAAGTCTTTATTTGATCATCCGGGTTAAATGGTCTCTAGTGGAAACCAGAATATGCATCTACAAATGACAAGAGCTCACACCGGACTATTGAGTCAATGACCTGATCTATCCTCGGCAAAGGGAACGGATCTTTTGCACATGCGCTATTCAGGTTCGTGTAATCGATACACATACGCCGCACTACTGCCACGTTTGGGTAGTCTTTCTTCTTTTCTACTAGCACCGGATTACACAGCCAATCTAGGTAAAGCACTTCTATGATAAACCCGGCTGTAAGGAGCCAAGCTATCTCGTCACCGATGGCTTTTCTCCTATCCTCAGCGAAGCGGCGGAGAGGTTGCTTCACCTGATTTGTGCCAGGCCTAACATGCAAAGAGTGCTCGGCGAAGCATCCTCGGCACACCTTGCCGATCCTATGTGGACCAAGCAAAGATATCCTGATTCTCACGGAAGAAGCTGATGAGCTCACTCTCCTATTTGTTGTTCAGGCCAGCACCAATTGTCACGATGCACTCTTGGAACTGGTCATCATTTGGTACCTTCTTGGTGTCTTTTGTCGGCTGGAACGACACACTTCCATGCAAGGTTCTTAGGGCCATCATATTTAGTTGCGCTAAATGAGCCAATGTCACAGCTTCCTTGATTCTTTTCTTTCCTTGCGTGATAACCAATGACTCGGCTAGGTTTGACCCAGCTGAGGCACACTCCATGGAGCGCCTAAAGTCCCCTGCCATGGTGATGACCCCATTTGGCCCTGGCATCTTCATCTTCAAGTAACTGATGTGATCACTTGCCATAAACTTCGAAAGAGCTGGCCTGCCGAGTAAGGCATGGTAGCAGTTGTCCAAATCCACAACCTTAAACTCCAGGTTCTCTGTCCGACAATTCTCTCTCGTGTCGAATAAGACATCAATTCGGACTTTTCCAATAGGCTCATAGGACAAACCCGACACAATGCCATGGAAAGTGGCCTTTGTCGCCTAGAGCATATTCTCTGAGACTCCCAATTTGTGCATGGTGTCCTTATACAGTATGTCAATACTGCTGAAGTTGTCAATCAGCACCTTGGAAAACTTCATGTTGATGTTTCATTTGATGAAGGTTGTGTCAAGCACCAAAGCATATGATCCAAGACTCAACATGAGCCTGGGATGATCCTTGATACTCCATATGATTTCCTGATCAGACCAATGCATGTACTTTGGCACTGTCGGCATAACATCATTGACTTACATATGTCATTCTGAACACTTTGTCTATCATTCTACTCAGTGGTGAACACACAATAGCTCTGATGGTGCTCCCTATATTCATTTGTCCCATCATTGCTAGGGTTTCCTCGGTTCCACTGGTTCTGGTTATCCACCTAATGCACTGCATCCCCTCCGTCTTGATTCTCATACCTCGGCGGGTATGGTGGTAGCATCATTTGTTGAGCATTTGTTTATGTGAGTTGTTGCTGCCGAGGTCGCTGTAGCACCCTGGTAAAAACCACTACTAGAAAATCGTTTGGTGTTTCTATTTTTTGCATTATTATGACCGCATGCTCATGTCATCATGCCACATTGCATTTGAGCATCGTCATATCATCATGCATATTTTTCCTAAAACTATTTATGAAAAGTCTATCTTTGTTTTCTAAATATCTCTTTTCTTTGTTTCAAATTAAAACCCCGGTCTTCCGGATATTTTGTTTTGTCTAAATTATAAAAAACTATTTCAATTAAAATAAATAAAACAGTGTTTTAGGGGAGGCAGCCCGCTAGGCCCAAAAGGCCCAGCCAGCCACCTACCACCCTGGTGCCCTAACAAAACCCTAACCGGACCAACCCTGGCCAAACCCTAGTCCTATCCCTACCTAATCCCACCCCACCGACACGCACCAGTGCACGCTGCGATGGTGAGCCGCAGTTGCCGCGCTACATGTCAACGCACGCTTCCTCTCGTTCCCACACACGCACGCTCCCCACCTGGCCCCAGAAACCTTATCGCCTGGCTCTCGTGCACCGCAAGCCACCCCATCCCGTAACCCTCACGTCGCTTCCTTGGCCCACCCCATCGACCGACCCGTTCCTCGCCCCGCACGCTCCTCTGGGTCTCTCCTCCCATCCCCACTCGCTCGGTGTACGTGCGTGCCCCCACCCCATCAACCGCATCTCTCCCCGCAGCACGCCGCTCCCCTCGATCTCCAGCAGGCCCCGCCGCCGCCTCCCTAGCGGCGCCCTCTCCCTCACCGACCCCGTGCGAGCCGCCGGCCCTGCCATCGACATTCTGCGTCACAGCCAGGCGCTCCACCTCAACTCCCCGCACCATCGTTGTCACGCGTTCCGTGCTCCCTGCGCCTCTCCGCCGCCAGACGCACTGGCCTTCACGTTGCCGCCCTCTGCTCCGCTCGTCTGCGAGCATCGCCGTGCACCCCGCCCTGGGCCCCTTCGTCCTCGACGCTGGTCACGCGCATCACCGCCTCTCAGTCCCGCGACGCCGTCCCTATGTTCAAGTGTCGTCGCCCCTCCTTGCGAGCACTTTCGCCCCTCTTCGCGTCACCGCCTCCCCAAGCCATCCTCTACGAACGCCGCCGGCTGCCCATGCCCTTCCCCGAGCCCGCTGCCCCGTCCCCGTCGACGCAGCAGAGCCTCTTCGGTCGCCATTGGCCTCTGCTACCGTGCCGCTCTAGTCACCGCTCACCTCCAGGGCCTTCCCACGCCAGCGAGTTCCTCGCCCCGAGCACCACCCCGACCTTCTTCTCTGCTCACCCAGCAGCGTCCCTACCTAGGCCTACGAGTCCAAACAACTGGTGATGCCCCTTTTGACGCGCTCTATCACTATGATGCTGAAGAGATGGTGATGTCGCAGACTTACCCTTTTGTGATAAGTGGCTTCCCAAGAACTGCTGGATAGTGCACCGATGCGATGATGATGGTGTGGCTATTCAATATCTACTGTGAACCAGTACAATAAGATGGACCCGAAGATCCTAAGAACCCCGGCATCGGCTTCATGCTCTCCTTCACGGATGCCAAGACCCCCACCCCGTCGAATCCTCGGAGCCCAAGATCTTCGAACCGCCTCATGTGATCCCCTTTCCGAGACCCCCCCTATTTTTATAATATATAACATATGCTTGTTGCATGTAAATATTCATACTCACATACATATTGTGGTTGTTTGGGGGCATTATGCCGATTCACCTCATTATTAAATATGGAGTGCATATGCGGGTTTTTCTAGTCTTATATTGGCTGCATTTAAATTTGTGTAGAGAACCGATGCCATGCTTTGCCTTATTAATACAACATTTAAATTGCGGGGTAGCTAAACAACATGAACCATATAATTAATTGTCTGACCCCGGTTCCGCTTAATATTTCCTATTCACATCGCATCCTTGCCATGTCATATATCATACATCCATCATGGCCGATCTTCTGCCATAGTATTAAATAGTGCATCCGGTATTTCTTTTAGTGATTTGCTTCTTCGCGGATTAGGCTGTTGAGTGGATGCGAGTATCGACAAGTCCTTCGGATAATGTCTCTTCGGCAGTGTTTCCCAGGCGAGCAATCTCCCTCTTTCTACCTGTTTTGCATTTATAGTTTTTACTTCCTTCCTGTTGATCTACTGCTATCCGCGTCGCGATGCTTTAGTGTTCCGTAACAGATATATTCCGTGCAGCCTTTATATTGCCTTGGACACCTCCTATTACCTGTTGTTTGGTAGATAGATGGTCTTGCGAGTCGTAGTCGCTTTCTCAGGTGCGATCCCGTGTCATGAAGTACCACAGAGTTGTTGGAATGTTGTCATATGCTTTACGGTGGAGAGGATCATGACTTTAAATACAACTATTAAATTGCTAGGATAACTAATGAAACAGGCACCAGTGGGCAATATAAGCTATTTGGTTTTTCATGTCCACTTGTGTCCCGTAGGCCCCGAGTACTTGATACATGTTCCTTGACTATTCGCACTATCCACATACGGGAGACTCTATGAATCCCCCTTAGCCAGAGCTTGATTCATTTCTTATTTCTTGGGGCCACAAACTAGTTTGGGGCTTTATTACTATCCTGTACTTATGCCATGCTTTATTGCTTTATTTAAGATTGTGCGTGGAGCACCTGTACTGTTTTGGATCGTGCCATGTTTTCGCGGTATCGATAAGCCTAGTCACACTTTCGGGTTCCCAGTCGTTTACAACCGTCGTCACAAACCCTGGGTCCATTCCGGAACCGGCCAACTTCATTGCGGGTAGCTTAGTGGGGTGGCCCCCTGAAATATTTTATGAATCCTGTGATTACTTTGTCGTGAAATCCTCATTGGGTTTTGATTTGGTTTTTTCCGAGGTTGATCGTGTGTGTGTTGCTATTTGTGCACCCCTGCAGGGTAAATCTTGTTGAAAGCCGAGTCCGCGGTTATGGATGACTTGGAGCATAGTATCTCGATCATAGACAAGCATAACTAAAGTAGTGATATAAATTTGACTTAATATGTGACTAGTAATCAGTTTCACTACAATGGAATGGATAATAAAAGTGCCAACAACTGGTGGAACTGGGGTGTATCGTGTCATATTATACCTGCCTAGTAAGTATCACAACTCCAACAGAATGAAATAAAAGTGCCAACAACTACTGGGTTTGGGATGTCACATGCTAATTGTATATGATTAGTAAGTACCGCAACTACAACTGAATGGTTAACTAAAACTGCCCACTACTTATGCTATCAGGATGACTCATGCTATCTATATCTGACTAGTAAGTCCTGCAACTATAACAGAATGAATAAAACTACCAACTGTGTGAGTTCCTCAGTTTGACTTCCTCGTTTGGTCTCGAGGGGAATACCAGGATGGGTATGATTGGTGTTAGTATAAGGTTGGTTCCGAATAGGTCTTTCTTATCTTTCTCTAATAGTTGACAGTTTATCGAGTCTCTATAGGTTGTTTAGTGCATGCTTCGCTGCAGCTTCAGTCCACCATACTTGTGTAGGCGAGAGCCGCCGAATTCTTGCCTCGTAGTGTACTGGCCTCAGTACAGACCGCTCCCTTTTTCCTATGCCCTTTGTCGGCACCCATTTTGTTTAACAGGTTTAAGTTCGACGTCGTTAGCAGGTTTACTCTTCCGACTTGGCCTGGGCAGGGTTATTGACGCCATTGGTTATTCTTCAGGGCTCTTAGCCCCATTTGCATCTTATCCGTACTCGGATGTTGTATAGTTTCAAGGTGATTTGGATCTTTGCATTGTATATCTGTATTTTTTACTCATGGAGTTGTTGTTGTATACATATGTTTCTGTGGGTTCCATCATGTACTATTGTGTAATGTTATTGATTTGTTTTCCACCCGCACGCAAGTGCCTGGTGGGCATTTTCGAATCGTTTCTATGCAGGTTTGGTGGGAATAGCTAAAACTTGCATAGGGCCGATTCGAGGGTGTGACAAAGTGGTACCAGAGCCCAGCAGTTGCGATACCCCACTGGTCCAGCCTGTAGGAAAACCTAGCTAACGGCTGATGTAGAGTGTCAAAACTATTTTGCCAAATCGGTTGGATAGATCTGATTGGGTCTGCTTTTACTCCTTACCTCTATGCTATTTACCTCTTACCTTCGCGTGTTTTGAATCTGCTCTCTTATCTTTTTCTTCGAGTTCAGGATTTCTCGTGGTTGGTTTTCCGTCGTACCTTCAGGGTTTCTAATCCTTCTTGTTAGACGGTGTAACTATATCCAGTCTTCATGCTATCTGAGGAACCCTTCATCTGTTGTACCTTTTAGTGGATCAAAATCCACTAAAATCTTTCTTTGTATCTTTCGGTGTTTTCAACGCGACGACATTATGATCAGCTACATCAGATCCGATGAAGAGCCTGCATCACTCCTTTGTTATCTGGACATCGCTTGTGAAGATTTTCAGTCTGAATTCTGAGAGTTGGTTGCATAATTCTCCATTCATGTGTAGAGTAATGCTTTGGGTGCACGATGGACTGATCCCCATCTGACTACTCTTATCATTCTCTCTTGTACATTGAATCGGTGGATCTGCAATTACCCCTTCCACTGAAGTTAGAGGTGGCCTTACCTTTTGATGCCTTTACCTTCGTCCTTTGTTCTTCGGAGAGTTCTCTCGATGAACGTGAGCAACAACCCCTTGTTGGTGGTGTCGCTGAATTCAAGATGGAGCAGGATCTTTGTTAGTGGTGTCGCGAGGATCTACACGAAGCGAGCAGATTTAGATCGTCGGCCTTCTCCCCTGTACCATGAGGCGGATCTCGAGGGCGAGATCCATTGTTAGTGGTGTCGAATTGTAGCACCCCGGTAAAACCACTACTAGAAAATCATTTGGTGTTTCTATTTTGTGCATTATTATGACCGCATGCTCATGTCATCATGTCACATTGCATTTGAGCATCGCCATATCATCATGCATATTTTGCCTAAAACTATTTACGAAAAGTCTATCTTTGTTTTCTAAATATCTCTTGTCTTTGTTTCAAATTAAAACCCCGGTCTTCCGGATATTTTGTTTTGTCTAAATTATAAAAAACTATTTCAATTAAAATAAATAAATAAAACAGTGTTTTAGGGCAGGCAGCCAGCTAGGCCCAAAAGGCCCAGCCAGCCACCTACCACCCTGGTGCCCTAACAAAACCCTAACCAGACCAACCCTAGCCAAACCCTAGTCCTATCCCTACCTAATCCCACCCCACCGACATGCACCAGTGCACGCTGCGATGGTGAGCCCCACTTGCTGCGCTACATGTCAATGCATGCTTCCTCCCGTTTCCACACGCGCACGCTCCCCACCTGGCCCCACAAACCTTGTCGCCTGGCTCTCGTGCACCGCAAGCCGCCCCATCCCGCAACCCTCACGTCGCTTCCTTGGCCCCACCCCATCGACCGACACGTTACTCGCCCCTCACGCTCCTCTAGGTCTCTCCTCCCATCCCCACCTCGCTCGGTGTACGTGCTTGGCCCCACCCTATTGACCGGGTCTCTCCCCGATGCGCCCAACCATCGCCGTGATCCCCGCAGTGTGCCGCTCCCCTCGATCTCCAGCAGGCCCCCCCGCTGCCTCCCTAGCGGCGCCCTCTCCCTCACCGACCCCGCGCGAGCCGCCGGCCCTGCCATCGACCTTCTACATCACAGCCAGGCGCTCCGCCTTAACTCCCCGCACAACCGTTGTCGCGCATTCCGCGCTCCCTACGCCTCTCCGCTGCCAGACGCGTCGGCCTTCATGTTGCTGCCCTCTATTCCGCTCGTCCGCGAGCGTCGCCGTGCACCCCGCCCTGGGCCCCTTCGTCCTCGACGCCGGTCACGCGCATCACCGCCTCTCCGTCCCGTGATGCCGTCCCTATGTTCAAGTGTCGTCGCCCCTCCTTGCGAGCACCGTCGCCCCTCTCCGCATCACCGCCTCCCTAAGCCATCTTCTGCGACCGCCGTCGGCTGCCCCTGCCCTTCCTCGAGCCCGGTGCCTCGTCCCCGTCGACGCAGCAGAGCCTCTCCGGCGGCCGTTGGCCTCTGCTGCCGTGCCGCTCCAGTCGCCGCTCACCTCCAGGGCCTTCCAGCTCCAGCGAGTTCCTCGCCCCGAGCACCACCCCGATCTTCTTCTCTTCTCGCCTAGCAGCGTCCCTGCCTAGGCCTGTGAGTCCAAACAACCGGTGATACCCCTTATGATGCGCTCTGTCACTGTGATGCTGAAGAGATGGTGATGTCGTAGACTTACCCTTTTGCGATAAGTGGCTTCCCAAGAACTGATGGATAGTGCACTGATGCAATGATGATGGTGTGGCTATTCAAGATCTACCATGAACTAGTACAACTAGATGGACCCGAAGATCCTAAGAACCCCGGCATCGGATTGATGCTCTCCTTCACGGACACCAAGACCCCCACCCCGTCGAATCCTCGGAGCCCAAGATCTTTGAACCGCCTCATGTGATCCCCTTTCCGAGACCCTCCTATTTTTATAATATATGACATATGCTTGTTGCATGTAAATATTCAAACTCGAATACATATTGAGGTTGTTTTGGGGCATTATGCTGATTCACCTCATTATTAAATATGGAGTGCATATGTGGGCTTTTCTAGTCTTATATTGGCACCATTTAAATTTGTGTAGAGAACCCATGCCATGCTTTGCCCTATTAATACAACATTTAAATTGCAGGGTAGATAAAAAACATAAACCATCTAATTAATTGTCGGGACCCCGGTTCCGCTTAATATTGCCTAGTCGTATCGCATCCTTGCCAAGTCATATATCATACATGCATGATGGCCGATCTTCTGCCATAGTATTAAATAGTGCATCCGGTATTTCTTTTAGTGCTTTGATTCTTCGTGGATTAGGCCGTTGAGTGGATGCGAGTATCGACAAGTCCTTCGGATAATGTCTCTTCGGCAGTGTTTCCCAGGCGAGCAATCTCCCTCTTTCTACCTGTTTTGCATTTATAGTTTTTACTTCCTTCCTGTTGATCTACTGCTATCCGCGTCGCGATGCTTTAGTGTTCCGTAACAGATATATTCCGTGCAGCCTTTATATTGCCTTGGACACCTCCTATTACCTGTTGTTTGGTAGATAGATGGTCTTGTGAGTCGTAGTCGCTTGCTCAGGTGCGATCCGGTGTCATGAAGTACCACACAGTTGTTGGAATGTTGTCATATGCTTTACGGTGGAGAGGATCATGACTTTAAATACAACTATTAAATTGCTAGGATAACTAATGAAACAGGCACCAGTGGGCAATATAAGCTATTTGGTTTTTCATGTCCACTTGTGTCCTGTAGGCCCCGAGTACTTGATACATGTTCCTTGACTATTCGCACTATCCACATACGGGAGACTCTATGAATCCCCCTTAGCCAGAGCTTGATTCATTTCTTATTTCTTGGGGCCACAAACTAGTTTGGGGCTTTATTACTATCCTGTACTTATGCCATGCTTTATTGCTTTATTTAAGATTGTGCGTGGAGCACCTGTACTGTTTTGGATCGTGCCATGTTTTCGCGGTATCGATAAGCCTAGTCACACTTTCGGGTTCCCAGTCGTTTACAACCGTCGTCACAAACCCTGTGTCCGTTCCGGAACCGGCCAACTTCATTGCGGGTAGCTTAGTGGGGTGGCCCCCTGAAATATTTTATGAATCCTGTGGTTACTTTGTCGTGAAATCCTCATTGGGTTTTGATTTGGTTTTTTCCGAGATTGATCGTGTGTGTGTTGCTATTTGTGCACCCCTGCAGGGTAAATCTTGTTGAAAGCCGAGTCCGCGGTTATGGATGACTTGGAGCACAGTATCTCGATCATAGACAAGCATAACTAAAGTAGTGATATAAATTTGACTTAATATGTGACTAGTAATCAGTTTCACTACAATGGAATGGATAATAAAAGTGCCAACAACTGGTGGAACTGGGGTGTATCGTGTCATATTATACCTGCCTAGTAAGTATCACAACTCCAACAGAATGAAATAAAAGTGCCAATAACTACTGGGTTTGGGATGTCACATGCTAATTGTATCTGATTAGTAAGTACCGCAACTACAACTGAATGGTTAACTAAAACTGCCCACTACTTATGCTATTAGGATGACTCATGTATCTATATTTGACTAGTAAGTGCTGCAACTATAACAGAATGAATAAAACTACCAACTGTGTGAGTTCCTCGGTTTGACTTCCTTGTTTGGTCTCGAGGCGGAATACCAGGATGGGTATGATTTGTGTTAGTATAAGGTTGGTTCCGAATAGGTCTTTCTTATCTTTCTCTAATAGCCGATAGTTTATTGAGTCTCTATAGGTTGTTTAGTGCATGCTTCGCTACCGCTTCAGTCCACCATACCTGTGTAGGCAAGAGACGCCGAATTCTAGCCTCGCCGTGCACTAGCATCAGTACTGACCGTTCCCTTTTTCCTTTGCCCTTTGTCGGCACCCCTTTTGTTTAACAGGTTTAAGTTCGACGTTGTTAGCAGGGTTACTCTTCCGGCTTGCCTTGGGTAGGGTTATGGACGCCATTGGTTATTCTTCAGGGCTCTTAGCCCCATTTGCATCTTATCCGTACTTGGATGTTGTATAGTTTCAAGGTGATTTTGATCTTTGTATTGTATATCTGTATTTTTGACTCATGGAGTCGTTGTTGTATATATATGTTTCTGTGGGTTCCATCGTGTACTATTGTGTAATGTTATTACTTCGTTTTCCACCCGCACGCAAGTGCCTGGTGGGCATCTTTGAATCGTTTCTATGCGGGTTTGGCGGGAATCGCTAAAACTTGCATAGGGCTGATTCGAGGGTGTTACAGTCGCTAAGGAGGTCCCATGTTAGCTTGTCCTGAGCTACCTTGTCCTGCACGCTGCAACCATTCGCACTGCTGGGTTGTATGATGCACCGATCTACTCGTATTTGGCGTTTGGAACTTGCATGCCTCGTCCAACATGGCCTCATACATATACTTTGGCATATCCTTCCTTTCTTGCCATTTATTTTTATGTTCATTGGTCCAAGTCTTCTTGCCATCATTCTTCTGTACCCATTGCTGGCTACTACTTTTTTTGTCGTTGGCTGCTCCCAACCTCTAGCTGACCTTGGTCCACTACAACGACATGGTTCGAGCCATATCTATAATACGACCTTTCATCTCTTCTCCTACCGCTGAAATCATTTCATCAAGATGACCCGGCTCATTCATTTGGGTAAAATTCTTCATTTTACTTGGTCGACAAAACCTCTGAGGTTGGGTCAGATCACCCAGTGCGTACGAGTTAGCAGTTCTGCTTATTTCCATCTACGTAGTTGGCATATCTCTTTGCAGCCTTTGCCACAACACACTTCCATATTTGCACCCTTGTGCAAACCAAGCAATTGCTTGTGATTCGATTACTCTTTCGCATGAATTGCGCATGTTGCACCAGCGAGTCAGAAACTCGCGGTCCGTCTCATTCGACTTCTACTTACACATTTCCAGTTGATGGGGCCTATTCGGCCTCTTGTAAGTACTGGTGAAATTGCTGATAAACATTTCAAAATCTGACCAACAGTTGATACTTCCTAGTGGCAGATTATTCAGCCAAACTATTGCTGGTCTCTCCAACATCTGTGGTACATATCTCACCGCCCATCTCAGATTACCTGTTGCAATGTTTATAACTGTGGCATAATCAATCAACCAATATTTTGGCGTGGTAGTACCGTCATATGTGTTTGTTCCTCTTGCCAACTAGAAGTTTGGCACTAGTCGTTCTCTCATAATCCAAGGTCCAAAGCATGCTAGACAAAGAGGATCTTGTCCTTCCATCTTTTCTGACATATAAATCTCGTCCAGCTTCAATCTTGCATCATCTGGCTATAGGTTCTTATTTCCTAGCCTCGACCCTATCACATGATGATCCGGACTGGGAAACCCGACATTAGCCATAGCTGAATAACCATCATCATATCTGTTTTGACCCGGGTGAAAATATTGCTGTTGCATGGCCGGGCCTGCACTTTGCTCTTGTCGAGGTATGTACTGTTGCTGGTGGTGCCGATGTCGATTATATCCAACTCATGCCAAGTTATGTTGTTTGACATTGTCGTACCCAGTGTTTCCCTAACCTGCATGGCCTTAATTGTGGCTTCCTCGTCCACCTTCACCTCAGCTGGCACTATGGCGATCCTCATCGCAATGTATTGTTTTTTCCTTTCCCTGCCCTTGTCGGGTCATAAGGGGCCATCTGAGGAAGAGCCCGTTGCACGAAGGCGAGCGGTTGCCGATGCTATGGGCATTGTTGCTAACGAAGTCCAGCTCACTGAACCGCTGCATCAGCCCGGAGACAATGCGCTCTCCATTGGCGATGAAGTTTCTCGTCTGGATCTTGACACTAGCTAGCACCGCTGCTGGACCCATGGTGGGTGCCAACTGCCGTGGTGGTATAATGGTAGATGCCATGGGTAGGCTAAAGATGGGGCCAATGTGCACTAGTGCTATCCGGGAGGGACAGTGTAGTGATGCTACACACAAAGAACATAACAACTGAACAAACAATGAACCACTTTAGATCTTATATTATGATCAATGGAGTAATACAGATACTCCTTGAGTTGTATCGCAGAGAGATAGGAGATGAAGTGCTCCAGCTCTCTTCTCACTCTAGGGTTCTTCCCTTAGACAAAATTACCGACCCTCTCTTTGGAGGCCCTGGCTCACCTTATAAAGGGGTCGCCAGGTTACAACTAGGGCCTATGTGGCCTGGATATGCTAGGAATATTTTTGTCGGATTGAGGACGAGTACGCAATGAGGGGGTCCTCGAGGCATTCAAACGAGAGGGGTGTGAGTCGTACGATGTTCTAGGACGGTGAGCACACAAGTTTAAACAGGTTCGAATCCGGCGACGGTGGTCGAATCCTACTCCTTCTAGCAATCAACTAATACGGCAGAGCCAGAATATGGGTTACAAGGGTTTCGCTTATGCGAGTTGAGATTGTAGACTATTGTGGGGTGCCCTAAAGGCTGGTCCCTAGGATGTCTTATATAGATATCCGGCCTAGGGTTTACAGGAGTGACCAATTCAGCTACGACTAAGAGTCGGTTATAGAGTACATGTTGAATTAGAAGTAACTAGACATGCCTATGTCGGTAAGTCTTTTGGGCCTTACCATAGCCGGACTGGACTCTGTCTCTTCTCTCTGACTGAGCCACCCGTGAAGCAAATCTCTAACCCGAAGTGGGACACCCTGGTCAGCGAGGCATAGTGAGGATACCCGGAAAGTATATCCCCAACAGTAGCCCCTGGAAGTCTCCAAGATCCCCAGACAAATTCCATCATCTAGATTGATTTATCTTCGTCTTGCAGAATCTTGAAGGGTTCCTGAAACTCAAAAGAAAGGGTAGGATCCAAGTCTTAAATCGAGTCGGACCTATGAGTACTGCATTTAGATTTCCAGCTTGAAATTCAAACTAAGCTGGAACTTGGTCTCTAAGGTAACCTGACATTAGTCAAGGTCAAGTCACGTCACTGACAGACATTCCTGATAGCACGACCATTGGTGGGTCTGCCTTTCTTGGAAAAGAGGCATCGTTTTAATGTTTGCATGGAAATCAAGGCGTTGTAATCCTCGCGAGGAGGTTACCTAGCTCCATCCACGTCGCTTGGCATGGTTACTGTTCACTTTGCATAAATCTTGGCGCATGTGAGGGATATAAGGGGTCGATATCTCCTTTTTATTCATTACCAGAGCCATTGCCTTCTCCTTCCTCCCAATGCCACCACGCGCAAGTTCCTCTGCTTCCTCCTCCAAACGCACACCGCCCATCTAAGGTCATCGCCGCCCACAAAATGGCTGAGGCCTCTTCTTCCATCATGGTGGCGACCTCTACAGTAGCAGAGACTGAAAATTTCTGGAGGGTATGGATCCCATGCGTCCTCGATGACGAGAAGATCCGCATCATTGAGAACGAAGGCCTCCTCTACACAGACGACTAGTGGAGTGGTTTCAATCAAACCGTCCCCACCCATCGTGCCGATGAGTGGGTGCACTTCGGTACTCACCTCGACAGAGGTTTGAGCATTCTCCCCCAGATTTCTTTTTTGAGGTCATAGATCACTATGGAGTTCAACTCCACAACTTCCCCCGAACACAATCTTAGAAATGAGAGATTATGCATCTTTGTATGAGGGTTACCTCAGAATTAGGCCGAGTCTTACTTTGTTCCGGTACTACTTCGGTATCCAGAAAAATTCTATCACTTCCGGTATTCCTTACATTACTAGAACTCTTACCCTAACTATTAGGAGAGACCTAGTCTATCCTAAGATTAAGGCTAGTGAGTCCGCGAAGAAATGGCCATCCATGTTCTTTTACCGTAAGGACAGACCAACTACCGGCAAATAAACTGCTTTGCTGGCTTTCATCGATGGCGCTGCCACGCCCCAAGAGTCCTAGGATGCAGAAGCTCTTGCTCTCACCAACGATCTACTTCTCACCAAGAGGCGGATCAAGTACCTGATGAAGCACAAGGGTCTAAATGGATCCGATTTGATTCACTGTTGGCTGGCTCGGCGGATTCAACATCTCCAGCACCATGGTGACCTGCTCATGCACTCAGTCACCAAAAGCAAGACAGATTCCCTCAGGATCTGCTCGCGATTAATCTAGGGCAAGGAATATGAGTCCCAGATTAAATGGCTGATCAAAGAGTGGGTCGAGAGGAAGATGGCATATCTCTCTTTGGACATGTATACAGCTGACGATCCCGTGATAGCAGTAAATTTTCCAGCTATTACACTTGTATTCGAATTATGTGTTCATCTTTACTTTGCTATAGTTTTCTCGCAACACTGAGATGATACTTATTTCAGCTTGTTGACCACCCTGAGAAACCGGCTTTCTCCTCTTGAGGGACATCCACCTGAGAAACCGTCTTCTCAGGAGAAAGGAGAACTTGTACTACTGCCGGAGGCGTTTACCCGAAAACACAAAACTCCGATGGTTTCCATCGGCATGAAAGAAGGGCCCGTTGTGAAGAGGTAAATTTCCTCACAAGGTTTTACATTTTATCTTATATTCTTTCTGAAGTGTAGTGATCTTGAACTGTCACTTCTCTAGAGCTAAACAGCTCGTCAAGGGCAAAGGGAAAGGAATTACGATGAAGCCCCTACGCCAGTCAAAGTTAGTTTTGAGTTCTCCTGCTGTTGCGCCTAAGACTCCTACCCCAACACCTTCTACAACACTAGAGGTTACTTTACCTCACCGTGCTACAGAAGATCCGACTCAACACACCGAGCCAGCGAACCTTGGCTCGCAAACCGACGTCACCATGGGTGATTCAGTAACTGATATGGGTGAACCCTCAAAGGGTAATGATCCCTCAGCAGAGGTTTTCGCGAATAATCTACTAAGTAATCCGGGTATCGCCAAGCTTGGCATTACTCAGAAACCTGTAGAAGAAATCTAGAAGTTGGCTCAACAATGCTTGGAGATCCGGAACATCACTACTGAAGAAGAGGCGCAAGAAGCCAAGGAGGTAAAACTCTCTTAGCTTCTTAATCAAGTTCTTCTTCATGACGACAAGCTGAAGGCTGGTGTGGCTCCGCCACCACCAGTCATCCCTCTGACTCTCCCTGAGATGGTTTCTTCTAAGGTGAACATGAGTCTAAACAAGCTAACCCATGAACATTATGTAAGTTGGAGTTCGACTCTCTCTCTCTTTTATTTTATTTCATATCATATCCCTTAGCCCCCAAGCATGTTGGATAGGAAATCCGAATTTGTGCTTTCATAGGATGCCAAATAATGAACTAGTATAGCCCCCAAGGCTCGTGCTGATATTTAACTTAGTTAAACTATTAGCCCAGATCTTTTAGTAGACTTCTAACTGTGGGTATTATTCTGACTTATAGAAAGTTAATGCTTATAAGTAGGAATTGCTAAAGGATATCTGCAATAAACAAAGAGAGATCAAAGCTCTCCATCTAGAGAATGCTCAACTGAAAATTTCCATGGATGAAGCCAAAGGTAATCATTTCAGTCCTCATACTTGTTGTTTGATTCTTATGATTCAAAGCCGAACATTTATTCGACTCATTTCTTGTTTTCACATAACTGGTCAAATAGTCATGCAAAATGATTGAAGAGGCCAAGAATTTCAAAATCCTAGAGGTGGAGAATGCCAACCTAAGGCGAGAGCTTCATGAGTTTATGGTAGATCATGAGCATAGTATCAACAGCATTCTTGAATCATCCAATATGGCCACCGAGGAACGTGATCGTAAGATCGCTATCCAGGTCAAGAAAATCTCGGATCTAGCAATTGAGTTATCCATGGAGAAGGACATCAACCAAGCTCTCCGGGATAAACTCCAGAGTCTTCGAGCGGAGAAAACCAAAGTTGATGATGCCATCTTTGGTAGGCTTTCCTATCTCTGACCTTCCTTTCTTCCAACTCTAGGAGTTCGGATATGTTTCTAACTTTTCTTTTTATATGTAGGTCCTTTGAATATTCTAGATTCTTCCTCTTCCGAGTCTCGCACCAGCCGGCTTACTTCAGTCGGAGATCCGCTTCACGATTTCAGCCAGTCACTGGAGGATATTGGTGAAGACTTAAGGATTTCCGACATGAAGTGAATGTCTGCCTTTGAGGTGCGCGACAAGGCAAAGGAGATGCCCCATCTTATCCAAGATTGGAACATGACTTATGCATGAACAGCAGCACAGAATACCTTAACAATGGATATGAGCCACCATGGAAGCATGGAAATATGGCAAGTAACTAGGAGTTATTCAACTGCTGATGAAGACGGCAAAGAGAAAAACATCAAGGGTATCATGGATGCTTGTGCCGGATATGGATGTCATGTAGCTGAGCTGGGCAGCTACGATACTCCATTCTTCACTCTGGTTGAAGTACCACCACCTCCCAAGGAAATAACTGTTGAAATTTCCGAAGACGATGAGCATACCGAGTCTAACTTACCCATCTCAGAAAGATATTGGGATAATTTGGGTGATGTGTCCAGTGATCCGGCAGCTCCTGCATCATAATTTACCAGAAAACAATGTGTTATCCTGAAACAGTCTGATTATAATAAGTACTATATTATTTTGCTAGTGCTAAGCTTGTAAGAACTAATGCTTTTTGCTTTCATTTTAGCACTTTTGGCTTTATTTTGACATGCAACTTTTGACTTACATAAGCAATTTTTCTTTTTGTCTACACTTACCGTTTTCTAGCTTCCTGCCTCGTCCCTTTCGTGAGCCAGCAAACCTTCAACACAGAAACTTTGTTGAGCAACAGAGCTCAATTGCTAAACCAATTTAAACTTAGAAACAAAGACGGCTTCTAGTACCAACAATTCACTACTTGGAAAATACGTGCATCTATCAATCAGACAAAAAACCAAAGTGTAAACTATATTTTTTTTAGATTTATACCCGAAGGTAGCATTTATAGAATCGAAAATCTAACCAGAACAAACATGAGCATAAAGTACTTCCAAGTATTCTGGGATTTTCGACTATGACAAGATCATTCGGAAATAGGATGGTACTATAACTTCTCAAAAAATATTGAGGCAACAAATACTTTATTTCACTTTGAACATGTAGACATATATGATTACAAAGAAATAAAAATTTAAGAATAAAAGGGATGTAGCTGAGCAATATTCTACAATTTGTCTAATTCTTCTGGGTTTGTACTACCTCGAGCTTTCTTTCTCTTCTTAGTAGAAGGTCTTTCTTTGACTGGCCGCATATCAGTTAGATAGTAAGAACCATTGTGCAATACTCGGCTAACTGAGAGGGCCCTTTCCAAACTGGGGAAAGTTTGTGCTTTCTTTTTTTACAAGCCGGAGAACCAAGTCACCCTTATTGAAAGACTGGTTCCTAACTCTTTGGCTATGATACATGCGTAAATTCGGCTGATAGGCTGTTGATCTCTGCTCAGCAACGACACGAACTTCTTCGATTAAATCGAGATCATCTTGTCGAGAAATTTTAGCATCCTCTTCGATATACGCAGCAACTCAGGGAGAAGTATGAATCAAATCACTAGGAAGAACTGCTTCTGCGCCATAGACCAAGAAGAAAGGTGTGTATCCCATGGACCTGTTCGAAGTTGTTCTCAGGCTCCATATGACAAATGGCAATTCATCCTCCCAAGCCCCTGCAATACGATGAAGTGGTGCTTCGAGTCTTGGTTTGAGGCCTTGAAGGATTAAACCATTTGCTTTTCGACTTGTCCGTTGGCTTGTGATGTGCAACTGACACAATGTCAAGCCGGATTTTTTGAACGTTGCAGAATTCGGCAAGCTCTCCCATGGAAAAATTACTCGCGTTGTCTGTAATAATACTGTGCCGATAACTGTATCAGATTATAACATCCTCAAAAAATCTATTGGTTGTTGCTCCATCACAGTTTGTGACATGTTTAGCCTCAACCCATTTTGTGAACTTATCCACCATCACTAATAGGTGAGTAAATCGACTTGGAGCCCGTTTCAACGGTCCTACCATGTCAAGCCCCCAAACAGCGAAAGGCCATGTTATCGGGATTGTTCGCAGCTAATTAGCTGGAACAAGAGCTTGTTTGCCGTATTTTTGGCAGCCTTTGACCGTCTTGACCAGCCGTTCAGCATCAGCCTTGGCTGTAAGCAACAAAAATCTGTGTGTGAAAGATTTTTCCACTAAAGATTTAGCTGTAGCGTGATGGCTGCATTCGCCTTTGTAGATCTCTCTTAAGATTTCCACTCCATCTTCCGGAGATACACAGTGCTGAAAGACCCGAGATACACTCTGCTTATAGAGCTCACCATTTATGATTATATAGGTTTTTGCTTGTTAGACTATCTGCTGGCTCAAAACTTCATACTCATGTAATTTTCCATCTACCAAGAAATCAAAGTAGGGTTTTGTCTAGTTGGGAATCACAGCCAGAACTGCTATTCATGGTGAGTGGGATTTGGTCATATACTCCTCATCAACTCTTGTGATAGAGGGAACTTTAAGGTGTTCTATAAAAGCACCACCCGGGACCTTTTTCCGTGTAGAGCCTATTCGAGATAATGCATCTGCTTCCTCATTTTCTATTTGTGTAGATCCCTATACGCTACCATGTGCTTGTTTGCATTACAGTGATCTGATACTTGTTGGGCAACAAGATCCGAGTCTCCATAACACATAGGGCGTCGGATGCTGATATCCTTAGCAATCCGGATTCCATGCAGTAGTGCTTCATATTCAGCAATGTTGTTTGTTGCCATGAAGTGGATCTACAATACGTAGAAAATCTTATATCCTTGGGGTGATTTGAGCACCACGCCAGCCCCTGAGCGCCTTAGACCCATCAAAATGTAAGGTCCAGTGTTTTGACTCTGCTTGGGTCATATTCTCCGTTGTCTCTGTCCAATCAGTAACAAAGTCAGTGAGGATTTGGGATTTGATTGTTGTACGAGGTTTGTACTCAATGTCGAAAGCTGAAAGCTCTATTCCCCATTTGGCGAAACGTCCTGTAGTGTCGCTATTGTTAATTATATCTCTCATGGGAGCTGTGCTAACCATGGTAATTTGGTGCTCCTGAAAGTAATGCCGTTGCTTCCAAGATGCAAAGAACACACCATAAGCCAGCTTTTGATAGTGTGGGTACCGCTACTTAGATTCAGTTAGGACTTCACTGAGGTAGTAAGTCGAACGCCGCACCAGGTGTTCCTGTTTTTCCTCTGGTCTTTCCACCAGCATGATGACACTGATGGCCCTATTTGTCGCAACTAGATAGATCATCATTGGTTCCTGAGGTTCCGGCGCTGCAAGGATAGGAGCAGACGAGGGTACTGATTTCAGGTCTTGTAGTCCAGCTTGAGATTCATCAGTCTAGTCGAATTTTTTGGTCTTTTTCAGGAGCTTGTAGAATGGTGCGGCTCTTTCACCGAGCCAGCTTACAAACTGACTGACTGCAGCAATGCAACCCGTTAGTCTTTGTACGTCCTTCAGGCGAGTTGTCCTGGAAATGTTAAGTATAACCTTTATCTTGTCCCGGTTCACCTCTATGCGCCTTTGGGACATGATGAAACCTAAGAATTTTCTGGCTGGTATTCGAAAGAAACACTTCTTTAGATTAAGCATTATGTTATATTTGCGTAGATTGTCAAACGTTTCCTCCAAGTCGGAAATTAGAGTTTCCTTCTTTTTGGACATCATCGCTATGTCATCCACATATGCATGTACATTGCATCCGATTTGATCATGGAGGAAACGCTGCATAGTGCGCTGATACGTAGCTTCTGCGTTATTGAGCCCAAAAGGCATCGTAACGAAACAGAAGGTTCTAAGGAGGGTTATGAATGAAGTTTTTACTTTGTCTGATTCATTCATCCGGATTTGGTGATAACCAGAATATGTGTTGAGAAAACTTAGGAGTTCCGAACCTTCCATAGAATGGATTACTTGATCAATTATAGGTAAAGCGAACGGATCTTTGGGACAAGCCTTGTTCAAGAAGGTATAATAAACACACATCCTTAATTAAGTGGTGTCCTTTTTAAGGACCATTATAGGGTTGGCCGACCAATTAGTATGGATGACCTCTTCTATGAATTCGGCAAACTCAAGCCAGGCTAGTTCCTTAGCTATCGCTTTTCGCTTTTCATCGCCAAAGTGTCATAAGGATGGTTTGATGGGTTTAGCATTGGTGTGTACATTTAGAGAGTGCTCGGCAAGTTCCCTAGGTACTGTGGTCATGTCAGATGGCTGCCATGGGAAGATATCTTGATTGGCTTGGAGGAACTGGACGAGTGTGCTTTCCTATGTGCGGTGTAAACCTACACTTATATGGATCACCTTAGAGGGGTCATCGTCCTTCAATGGCGTCATCTTCGTATTTTCCGATGCCTCGAACTCCGAAGTTTGCTTTGTCACCTCCTTCTTCGTCGCGGGCATCTCGGACGGGTCGATGATCTTCTTGATCTCCTGGTACTCCTGGGCGTGCAGTATGGCTTCAACAAAGGCGAAATTTCCGTCCTTGCATTCTCGTGCTTTCTTCAGGATCCCCTTACGATGATCACACCCTTGGGACCTAGAATTTTCATCATATTGTCAATATAACACAGACGATCGATAAAGTCCCAGTAAGCTAGTCGTCCGAAGATAGCATGGTATGTGCTGTTGAATGGGACCACTTTGAAGGAAAGTGCTTCTATCTGATAGTTCTTTGGAGTTCCGAAGGTAATGTCCGAAGTGATGTCTCCCAAAGAATTTTCCTATCTTCTGGGGACAACTTCGTGGAAAATCACAGAGCTGTTATTCAGCTGCATTTTCGAGGAACTCATCCGACGCAACGTTTCAACGTAGAGGATGTTAATGCTGTTGTCGCCGTCCATGAGGGTATTGGAGAAACCATAGCCGTCAGTAAGTTGATTAACGGCTAGAGCATATTTTCCTTGTTCGTGTAACTTAGGCGGATGATCAGCACAGTCAAAGGTGATTGTCACTTCCGACCAGTCCAAAAACTGAGGGACAGCCGAAATAGTCGCGTTGAGCTCATGCATTACTGCTTTCTTGACCTTCGCTGTTTGAGACCCAAGGAAAGTGACATAAGTGTCTTTCTTTGCTGGGAAGGTGTTATTTCCATTTCAGAATCTTCCTTGGTCTCCTTTTCTTTATCGAAATTTTTATTTCCTTTTCATCGCTTGGCCCTGTAACCAGCGGATTCATCTTTCTTGATGTCGACATTGAAACGACACTCGGTATTTGTGTGGGACGAGCCCCCGTTAGCATCTAAGTGTTGCACACACAGATTTTTGGCAATGTCGGCCCAAGAGTAGGTTTTTCCAGGTTGCTGGTCTCATCTACCTTGGACTCTAGATGTCCCACGACCGTGTCCGTGGCCGCCACCATGCCCTCCTCGTCCTCCAGACCCAAAAGTAGCATTGGCTACTGATGTTTCCGTGGTGGGTTTTTCTTCTGAGGTATTCTTGCGCTTCTGAGTTGTTCCTTCGGCTGTTTTGCCGATTGTTTCAAAGCCAGGATGATCAGTAGTCCCTCTGCGTCATCGTTGGCATCTTCATACTTGCTTGTCGTCTCTATCATATCTCCTAGATCGGTGACCTTGTCGGACTTCAAGAGGTGACGTAGTAAACCAATTGGGAGTCCTGCAATACATGCTTCAATTGCAGTTTGATCGTTTTCTCCTTCACAAGAGTTCTTGGTGTCGATCCATCATTCGAGATAAGCTTGGCAAGTTTCAACGGCCTTCTAGGTGCAACATTGTAGGTCTCCTACCATAACCGGGCCTCTAATATGTGCCTTCGAAATTCCAAAAGAACGCGCTCTGCATGTCATACTAGTTGTGGATGGTGTTTTCCGAAAGTTCATTGAGCCATGATCGTGCCGTCTTCCTCAGCATAAGCGGGAGATACTGGGTCAAGTCCAGGCTGTTTCCGCCTTTGGCAATGCAGCAAGCCTGGAAAAAAATCCAGAGCCAATTGTCTGACCAAGCTACACCATCGTAGGGTTGGATGTGCCTTGAGATGGTAAATCCTTCTGGGAAGTTTGTTTGTCGAATGCATGGTCTGAAGAATTTTGGACCCACATAAATGTTGTCCGACTCGTAGCACCGTGCCTCTATGTTAGAGTTAATCTGGTGCCTCATGTCACTTGGTGATAGAGAACGCCGTCGTGGTTGTTCGTTGTGGCTGCGGTGACTTGGAGCCGGACTTCTGTTTCTGCCACCACCTCCTCCACCACGATGGCCTCCATGGTTCCCTCGAGAACCATTATGATGGCTACTTGGTGGAGAGGGTGGTGCAGGTGGATTATTTCCGGCTGAGCACCAGCATCCGTCCGGAGCATCGTTATTCCGGTTCTAGGGAGGGTCTTGATTACAACGAGCCCCATGTCGGCTTGACTCGGCATGGTATCCGTCATTGCTTCATGCATCATTTCCACTTTTGTGGTGCGGTTCAGTCGAACGGCTTGTATATCAAGGAGGTGGTATTCTATGCCGGTGCTCCTCCTGACGTTGCTCTTCTTCATCTTCCCTGCGATTGTTTGACTATCACCGGGGAGGCTGCCTCAGAACCAGTGCTGCAAATGTGTTTTGCTCTGCGGCTAGAGCAACGTTACTTCAGTCATGTGCGGCTCTGTGCCATTACCCTGAAGATCCGGTCCTTGAGTAATTTTCATCCCGATGGTCAGGATGATGGTGTTGTTCCGGGTCCTGTCAGGGTCTTATGTCATGCCAAGCCAGATCCCTGCGCAACTGGCGGACTTAGAGAGCGGTTCTCCAATTCTGGATTTCACGGCCTTCTGCTGCTCTAGGTCCTTGGTAAGTAGCTTCACGCCTAACCTGTCTTGGTAGGGGTTTGGATTGTTTGCCAAGATATCTCGAGATGCAACATTGTTTTCCACTGGTGGTCCATCCACCAGATGTTTCTTACTGTCGAGCCGAGGTTCTCCTTTGACGGTGTCACCTTCCACAATGAGGGTGTTGTGGACTTACGGATTTTTGTTAGCCGCATGAGGCCGTTCCGGGACTTCTGGTGCTGCAAGGAGTTGACCTATCCTGTAGATGCAATGCACTTTTTATCCTCGAGGAGATTGTTAGCTTCATCCAGGAGTACTTGGCGATGTGCTTCTAGGGCTTGAGCTCTATCTTCCAACTCCGCGGGTGTAAGACCTGCAGTAGTAGGGATTGGCGTAGTAAGTGCGTCTCCAAGGATTTTACGGGCACCAGCGGTAACCACGTGTCCATCCACCGGAGTTTCTTTTGGCTCGTCTAGGATTAGAGCTCCATCCGAGTCTTCCTCATATTCTTCGGCGATTAACTCCTTAGCAGGATGGTCCTTCGTCGGAGTCTTCTTCTTATTATTTGCCTTCTTCGTAGCTCTAGTAGCAAAGATGACTTTGGGTCAGTTTCCTAGAGTCAAGCACTGATCGGTACTTTTGGACATCTGGACGTCGGGATTATCTCCGAGATCCGTATCATCCTTCATTTTGGGAGAGTTTTCTCCAGATCCTTCGTCCATGGCTTCTCCTTCTTCTGTAGCTATGGAGTTGAACTCCTCTTCATATTCTTCGGAAAACTTTCGGAAATTCACCGATGTTATTGAATCATCCGAAGATGCCGGTAAGTCGGTGTTTGTTCTGATCACCTCTAGCACAGAGTCCTTGTTGTCTCTAGAATCGGTAGAGCCGGATCTGGATCCAACGTATCCGACAATGTGTGATGTGTACGTCCTGAGGTAGTTGTGTCTTTCTTCGTCCGCTTACTAAAGAACTTGATGGTTTCCAGGAGTTCTTCCATGCTGGCATCATGTAGCATCATACGCCTTAATATGTTCCTCAGGAAAGATTGACCTGCTCCAGCATCAGAAGAGCCGAATACGGAGTTATTATTGACTTGCTCCTCCTGAGATTCGACCTTGCTGGGGAGATAATCCTGAGAATTGACCTTGCTAGGAAGATCTGCTTTAGGCTCAGCTTTCTCCACTATCTCTGCATCAAGTGCGGGCTGGGTGGGATTAGGGTTTTACGGTATCTGGAACTCAGCCGCCTCCACGGACAAAGTGGACCCAGAAACTTCTTCTGCCTCTATCGTCATCATTGGGGTGGGTGAGATAGCTTCAACAAAACCGAGATAGACATCGATCTCGCCAAAAGACATGATTGTGTAGCTAGTCACGGCCTTCCTAGCCGGAATCCATGTCTCGTCGAGAAGAACGAGAGGGACGTCGCTAGAAAAGAGGAAGAGACCGACGACAACTGTCTCGCTGATTCTGATTCTTGAAGATTCCACTTGGAACGCAGATCCGAAGCTCACTTGCCCACGGTGGGCGCCAATTGTCATCGGATTGAGGAAAGTACGCCATGAGAGGGTCCTCCAGGCATGTGGAAGAGAGGGGTGTGAGTCGTACGCTGTTCTAGGATGGTGAGCACACAAGTTTACCTAGGTTCGAATCTACTGACGGTGGACGGATCCTACTCCTGCTAGGAATCCAGTAATACGGTAGAGCTGGAATATGGGCTATAAGGGTTTCGCCTGTGCGATTTGAGATTGTAGACTATTGTGGGGTGCCCTAAAGGCTGGTCCCTAGGACGCCTTATATAGATATAAGGCATAGGGTTTACAGGAGAGACATATCCGACTACGACTAAGAGTCGGTTATAGAGTACATCTTGAACTACAAGTAATCATACATGCCTATGTCGGTAAGTTTTCTAGGCCTTCCCGTAGCCGGACTGGACTACGTATCTTCTCTCTAACTGGGCCGCCCGTGAAGCAAAGCTCTAACCCGAAGTGGGCCACCCTAGTCAGCGAAGCACAGTGAGGATACCCGGAAAGTATATCCCCAACAAATATGCTTGTCCCAAAGTGGTAACTCGCTGCGCTCCTTTCCCCTGTCGCCAGCCTCTGCAAGACAATGGCATAGAGTCCATGTGATGTGATCATTGATGTTAGTGACTGTCACGTCTGTGACGATATGTTCTGTCTCTTCCTCTATGACTCTTGTCGCTAGCGCTTGTCTCTCCCTAGATTCCCTTAGCAGAGAGAAAAGCACTCACCCTAGGCTTCCTCCTTCTTGAGCAAGCCATCTCCTGACTCGGCCTTGGTAAATATAACTCGGCCATGTGGGTACCGGCAAAGGGAAAGTAGTTCATTCCTCGTGCTGACATACCATGTATGTCGGCCGAGTCCTGCTAGTGCTTTCTGGCTTAGGATAACCCGTCCATACCCCGCTCGGCCCTTCTATTATTCGGCCAGCTTGTGCTTTGACCTATTTTATGCCTCGGTGGACCTTGTCCTTTTACCTCGGCTTGACCCTACCCATGGTCATCCCCCCAATATTACACTTGATCACTATCGTGTGCATCATGGTATGATCTCTAACATTCCATTTGTGTAGTGCCAAGGTCTATGGCGCTCCCACTTTTTTATAATTCCTGAGAGTATCTCACCATACTAAAATTAAACCATTTACCATATCATAACACATACCCAACAAAAACTAAAACTTGACGCTTCTAATTAATCCTTTGAATATTTTACGTGGCTTTGGGCTTTCGAAGATAGAATCGATATTACCTTTGAACAAGGAACCACAATGATGATAATCAAATTATTAGCAACCCGTTGTAAATTAGATATCAACTATAGTGGGAGAGACAGACACCCACTAGCCACTTATGCAAAACTAGTTGCATGTCAAGCGTGGAACATGTTTCATGTGCGAAGACATGTAAAGTTTGTTCGGGTCGCATCATCCCACATTGCCGCTAATATCCTAAATACATGAAGGATGCAATAACATGATCATCAACACCCACGTATTCATATGTGTTCTAACCGTACGAAGCATCTACACATAGACATGGCTCTGATACCACTGATGGGTTTCGTTGCATAGAAAACAAAAAGAAATCCTACTGTTGCAACCACCAAGATCATATCTAGGAGATACATGTAACAGTTTCATATGGACTCACCCTCGAAGACCGTAACAAAGAATAACGTTCCCGCAAACAAATGTGGATGATGTAGAGTGCATACGACCGTCCTCAAGGACACGCAGACAATCAACGCCACAAGAGGAAGCGCCTCCGTAATCGGTCATACATACGGTGTGTCGACGATTCCCAAACCCTTGCTCCATCCTGGCAACAGAAGTAGCGGATCCCCGGGAACTCCAACAGAGCTACGCCATGGTAGTGGTTGTGGAGGGTAAGGTTTAGAGGAGGGCTTTGCCGAGCACCTTTTCTAGTGGCAATGGGCAAGTCAAGCAAGGGGGAGAAGATGCCAACCAAAGGGCATATAAGAGAGCTTATGAGAGATTGTGTGGAGAGGAGGAGGAGGCCACCTATTTTTATAGGGGGGAAACCCCTCCCTTGGTCGGTGGCCAACAGGGTGCCCCCTCCCCTCCTCTCATTCATGCAAGTGCTCCCTCCACTCATATAAACTACACCTCCACTTTTTCCCATTTAATCTCCACTAAAAAATCAAAGGTCTTTCCATTAAAGCACTTTAATCCCCTTGTTTAATGCAACCAAATTTAATTAACACTTCATTTAATGAGTACTTCATTTAATGAACACTTCATTTAATGAACACATTAAAATTTTGATCCCTTGCTTTGTTTCGATACCCCAAAACTATTTCGGTAGAACAATTTTCCGGAGCAGAACAATTTTCTGCGATGTTCATTGTCTTCCCCTATGTCTCCTATCTGCTCAAATGCGTCGGTTAAACTTAAGTGTGTCTCCCTACGGGTTCGATAACTATGTAGACATCATCGAGACTTTCTCCGATCAATAATCATTAGCTAGATCTGGAGATCCATAATGACTCCCACTAGTTCCACGAAAATCCAATGATCGTCTGAACCTTTTTCACTATAATCAAATTCCTTTTGTCTCATGATACATTAATTTTCCAAGATCCGATCACTCAGTATCATCCATACCTTATTTGATCTTGTTTCCGACAAGTACTCTTTTTCTCGTTCCTATAATATAAAATTCTAGTGATCAAATCACTTGCTTGCAAGCTATGTCAATGTGATATCACCGAGAGTGCCCTGAGTATATCTCTCCGTCATCTAGATGGACAAATCCCACTCTTGATCCACGAGCCTCAACTAACACTTTCCAAGTACTCAATGACACCTTTATAATCACCTAGTTACGAAGTGAAGTTTGATGTAATCAAAGTACCTTTTGGTGAAAGTGATTAACATTATCTCATGGTATAAGGACATTGAGTTACTACGAATGTAATAACAATATAAACTTGAGGACATGATCGTATTGTTACATCTACTTCAGGTGACTGTTCATCATATCATTCTCCAATGATATGACCTTGTTATTAACAGCATCCAATGTTCATGATTAGGAAACCTTTGATCATCTGTTAATCAACAAGCTAGTATTAAGAGAAGCATTACTAGGAACCTTTTTTGTTTATAAATCACACATGTATTAATGTTTCCTCTTAACACAATTATAGAATGAAAAATTAACATTTATCATAAGCATGGAATAAGATAATAGCCACTTTACTATTGCCTCTCGGGCATATTCCTTTCACGGGCTCATCGGGCGGCCTGCCGGGTGGAATAGAAGAGCTGGCAGTTCCCGGGCTGCTGGAGCCAGCTGGGAGTGTCAGGGCCTTCGACCCAGAGTCCCCGGGATTGGTGCGGTAGTCCCCAGGTTTGACGTGACAGTCCCCCGGAGCTTTGTGGTAGTCTCTGGCCTCTTGGAGCCGGCAGTCCCCGAGTCCTCTTCTAGTATGATGGAGTCGTATTCTGGAGATGACGTGATGGATGGCTTGCGTAGGAGCTTGAGGGAGACTCCAAGTTGAATTGCATGCCTTGTTGACCAGACACGGGCAGGTGCGTCGGTGGTGTCATTGTTGGCTCGAGAAACATGGTGGAACTCGCACCCCTCGAAGCAAGCACATAGATGCTGCACAAAGAAGCGGTACAGGGCCATGATTGCATCCATGGTGTCCCAATCGCCCAATACTTGCTGCACCACCAGGTCCAAGTGACTGAAGAAGAGGATGTGTGGGATGGCGATTTCTTTTGCCATTTTTAGGCCATGGACGAGCGCTTCGTATTGAGCGACATTGTTGGATGTGCGGAAGTCGATCTACAACACGTAGCCGGTCTCCTTTTAGAGAGGTGATGATGACTCTGGCTCCAAGCCCCCCGTACATCTTGGATCAATCGAAGTGTAGCTTCCAATGCCTGGAGTTAGGGAATGGCGACAGGTAGTGAGTTTCTTCCCCAATCAACAAGGAAATACGCCAGAGCTTAAGACTTGATTGCCATTCTTGGCTCGTACCCATGTGTTGTGGGCGGCGAGATCTATTGCTCATTTCACCACCCAGCCCGTGGAGTCCCTGTTGCCAATGATCTTAGAAAGTGATGCTAATGCCACCACCCAGATGGAGTGCTCTTAGAAATGGTGCTTTAGTTTCTTGGAGGCCATGTACACACCATACACTAGTTTCTCGTAATGGGGGTAGTTCTGCTTCGAGAGCGAAAGTACCTCACTTAGGTAGTACACCGGGCGCTGGACCGGCTACACCTTTCCTTCTTCTGGCCTTTCAACCACGAGCACAACACTGATGACCCGGTTGGTAGCTGCAATGTACATTAGCATTGGCCCCTTGGCAGCGAGGGCTGCCAGTATTGGTGGGGAGGATAGCATGTGGTTGAGGTCGCAGAAGGCCTTGTTTGCCTGGGTCGTCCAGATGAACTTGTCCATTTTATTCATGAGCAAGTATAGCGGGAGTGCTTTATGGCCTAGCCGGCTGACGAACCGGCTGAGGTAGGCCAGGCATCCGGTGAACTTCTGCATGTCGCGTAGGTTGTGAGGCAGCTGCATGCGCTCAATTGTGTCGTTCTTCTTCAGGTTGGCCTCGATTCCTCGTTCTGAGATGAGAAAACCGAGGAGCTAGCCAGCTAGAATGCCGAACACGCAATTCTCCGGGTTCAACTTCATCTAGAACCGACGAAGGTTGGCGAATGTTTCCTTCAGGTCCTAGAGGAGTGTTCGTCGTTCCTTTGTCTTGACCACCACATTGTCTATGTAGGCGTGTACGTGTGCTGATATGTGATTGCAGGCCTGCATGCCGCGCTGGTACATTACCCCTACATTCTTCAGTCCAAAAGGCATGGTGGTATAATAGTAAGCCCCATACGGGGTGATGAATGTTGTCTTTATTTGATCAGCGAGATTCAGCCGGATCTGGTGGTAGCCAGAATACGCATGGAGAAACAACAATAGTTCACAGCCGGCTATGGAGTCGATCACTTGATCTATCATTGGCAGGGCGAATGGATCTTTGGGGCATTCCTTGTTGAGGCTGGTGTAATCAACTAACATGTGTCAAGTCCTGTTCTTTTTCAGCACCAACACTGGGTTTGCCAGCCATTCTGAGTGGTATACTTCCATGATGAATCCGCCTGCAAGGAGCCAAGTGATTTCTTCACAAATTGTTCTTCTCTTTTCTTCTCTGAAGCGACATAGAGATTGCTTCACCGGCTTTGCATCTGGCCTGACATGTAAAGAGTGCTTGGCAAGCTCCATCGTAACACTAGGCATGTCTTTAGGGGACCATGCGAAGATATCCCGATTCTCAAGGAGGAAGTCGACGAGCGTGCTTTCCTATTTGTTGTTAAGGCCGTCTCCGACCAGGACGAACTTGTTTGGCTAGGCCTCATTGAGCAGAATCTTCTTGGTGCCGTTGGATGGCTTGAACTGTGCCTCTCCAGCTGGCTTTGGCTCGCTAGCCGGCATTTCCGCCTGCATGGCTACCACGGTTTGCATGATGATTCGCTTTTCCTCTGCGATGATAATGGCTTCGGCTAGCTTGGATCCTTCTGTGGCACATTCCACTCACCGCATGTAGTCACTGGGGATGGTGATTACTCCCTTGTGCCCGGGCAACTTCATCTTGAGGTACGCGTAGTGCGGCACTGCCATGAACTTGGTGAGCGCTGGGCGGCCAAGGATGGTGTGGTAGGCATTGAAAAGGTTGACCACCTAAAACCAGATGGGCTCGTGGCGGAAGTTTCCCTCCATGCTGAAAATGACGTCCAGCCAGATCTTGCCGATGGGAGAAGGCAATGGACTCGGGATGGCTGCATGGAAGGAGGTGTTGGAGCTCTCTAGCAGAGACTCGGTGATGCCGAGCCGGTCCAACGAGCTGCGGTATAGGAGGTTGATGCTGCTGTCCCCATCCACATGGACGCGTGAAAATCTGCAACAATGCTTCTTGGAGACAATGATAGGATCCAGGACCATCGCGTAGGTTCCTGGATGAGGCAGTACAGCCGGCTGGTCCTTCTTGCTCCACGTGATCTCTTGCTCAGACAAGTTTAAGTACTGGGGAACAAGGGGAACAATTGCGTTCAAATTCGCCTCACGGCGCCTCTTCCTATGCTTGGTCTCCGGCTCGGTGGTGAGAATGTGGTAGGTTCCCATTCGGCAAGGGGAATCACCATCATCCTTGTCCTAGCGGTTTTGGCGTTCACGGTTGTCCTGTGGCCCACCGGCTAGCGGAGGCGGCGGTGGTAGTAATCCGCAAACCTCGACCATCTTCTTTGTCTAGGTGCACTGGCGAGTTGTGTGCGTAGCCGTCTTGTTTCCACCAGTGTGGACCTTGCACGGGCCATCCAGCATCGATTCAATGGTGTACTTGGGTCATGGAGGCCGATCGTCGGGCTTCTGCCTCTGGCTGCTACCTGCTTGGACATGTACCGGTTGTCTAGCTTGTCGTCCTTTCTTTTGCCATGGAGGTTTTCGTGGCCATGCCACCTAGAGTTGTTATAATGCCCATCCGGCTGGCACCGGTCCGTGGAGTTATCCACAATGATCTACCCATGGTCATCCACCATGATGGCCTTCTTGATTGCCGTGTCGACGGTGGCGTACTTGTCTGTGATGGCCATGGCCTGAGCCAGGGTCTCGGGTTCCACCCAACTAAGCTTATGCTTGAGCATGGTGTCATCTGTGTAGCGATTGACGAAGAAGTCGATTGCTTGGTGCTCGCACACCCCCTCACAGGACTTGTGCAAGCTTGTCCATCGGGTCAGGTAGGAGCGGTCAGACTCGTCCTTGCCCTAAATGTAAAGGGCAAGCTTGCGTGGCCACCCGGGCCGCTTGTAGGTGTCGGTGAAGTTGCGAATGAATGCTTCCTCGAAATCGACCCAGGCGTTGATGCTGTTATCAGGGAGACTATTCAGCCAGTTTCTAGCCGAGTCTAGGAGAATGAGGGGGACATAACGCACCGCCACTCGCCGGTTGCCGGTGTCTATGCCTACCGCGGTGACATAGTCCATCAGCCAGTCCTCTGTCTTGACCAAGCCGTCGTACTTTGGTGTGTCCCTTGGGAGCAAAAATCCCTTTGGAAACGGTTCATTCCAGATGCGCGGTCCGAAGCATATTGGATTGGATGGACTTTCCTCCTCCGGCGCGTGCGATTGTATCAGGTGGTTGATGCGTGGGTCCACGACGCACGTTTCTAGCTTGTGTGGGCTGAGTCGCTCCGTCAGGCAGGACTTGGGTGGCGCGATGCTTCTTTCAGCTTCGCCAGCCGGTTTATGACGTTGCCCTTGTCCAGCTCCATCAGCCGGAGCGCGGTTTCTGCTGGTGACTACCGTGGCTTCATGCAGATGATGCACGCGGCCATCCGACCCGCCGCATGGACGGCTGTTCTTACTCGTTCATTTGGAGAGGAGGCCTTGTTGCCCGATCCGCCATCCGACGAGGTGGCTGGCTCTTGCTGTTTCCCCCAAGGCTTGCACCTGCCTCGCCTGCTTCTTGTTGACCGTGGCTACGAGGAGCTGAACGTGCGCCTGCTGGCGGCATAGCTCATCGCCCTCGAGGTGGCCTAGCTCAATGGCGGACGCCTCCGCGGCTCTCATGTTCTTGGCAGGAGTACTACAAACTGGCTGAACCGCAGGGGTACACGGATCAGCAGCACGGTCCAGCTCCGAACCAAAGTTACAGCCCTATGGTGGAATCGACCAGTTGGCACCGGGCAGGAAGATGAAGCCATGTGCAGTGTTGTAATCACGCATGGTTTCGTTTAGCTGGCACTGCTGGGCGGCGACCTTGTTGGCTTCCTCTAGGACATTTTGGCATCTGGCCTCCAGCGTAGCCGCCACCACTGCCGTATCCACCTTGGGGACGATGGGGTTGCAGAGGTGGTTGATGGAGGTGACCAATGGATCTTGGTCTTGTCCATGTAAGGTGGAGCCGTTGCCTCCCATGTTGCGCTCTAGTGCTGGGCGATGGCCTTCGCCTGAGCCAACCATCATGACCTCGACGCTGCTGCTAGTGATGCATAGAACGGAGAAGCCAGGAAGCACGCTAGATACGACGATGACCTCACGAGGGAAGGCCTCGATAATGGTGGCGACATAGACGCGGTTCTCGCCGAAGTGCATGACTGAGCCTCCACTGGGGAAGGTCTCCCCGGTGAAGCATGATGCGTTGTCGATGACATTGTCAAAGGAGCCGAGAGTGAGGTGTGGCCGGAGGCAACTTGCTCACCAGCGATGAGCGGATGTCCCGTGTGAAAGATGACCCCAGCCGAAGCGCTGTGCCCCACGGTGGGCACCAATTCTCATGGTGTGGAACACGATAGTGCCATCGGGGATGGCATGAGAGGGGACAATCAGGATGTTATCGGTGGCTACTCGCAATGGGTTGGGCACATATACTGTAGACATAGCGATGTACCCAGGTTCGGAGCCCTCTTGGCGAGGTTACACTCCTACACCTGCAAGGATCTACTATATTAGGGGCGAATGCCCAGTACAAGTGCTCCTTGAGCTGTTTCCTTAGCTACTATGGAGAGCTACAGGAGGAAGATGAACTAGTGAACTATGAGGATGAACTTGAATCTAATTGAGCTTACCTAGAACCCTAGCTCTACCCTCCCTTATATACTTTCTGGGAGAGGTAGGTTACAATGTGGGTTCTAGGGTTTACTATTTGGGCTTTGGGTTTACAAAGCGGGTTGGCTGGGAGGGCCCAGCCAGTGGGCTAGGACCCAGTAAGACCTTCAATACATGGGGGGTAGCTCTATAGTGTCCTAGCGCCAGTGCTTTGGGCGTCATCCGGTGCTTTAACGGTCAACTGGAGCTTTAGCGGTCAGCCGACGGCGCCTCACTCAGCTTCCCGCTTTGCCACTTTGGTGCAGTTGGCTTGTACCGCTGGCAGGGATGGTGCGCCAGCCTGTTTGATGATGCAAGGAGTCTGGGGCATGCTCAGGAAGGATCATAACCCCTCCGTAGCCTTGCCACCAAATCTGAGGCGGCCGGGTGGAAGCGGCCACCTATGTGGTTCTTCTGGCTATCCGACTAGACGGGCCAGCCGGGGAATCTTGGGGGTGGACCGGTTGGAGTGGTCCACCCGGTTGTGGCCATCCTGCTAGACACTCCTAGAGCCGGCCAGTTAGGCCTGGCATAGCCTACCCAGGGGTCATCCCCCTGACAACCGCTACGAGTACTTGCGACTGGCATGGGATCATAGCTCCATGTCGTCTCTCATGGGCCCCACACCCATGAGAAACCACGGTTGTCATAGGCTCATGGCGCCATGTAGGATCTCGATGGGCCTCCTGACCACGAGAGTCTGTAGACGGCACGGGCTCACGGCATCACATCGGCTCTCGGTAGGCCCCATGACCATGAGAGTCTACAGTAGGCATGGTCCCACGATGACACGTCGACTTTCGGTAAGCCCTTCCACTCGGCTGGTGCGGAGGCATGTCATGCCTGGAACGCCTCTCATAGAGTGCAGTACTGCCCGTGTACGCTAACGGCGAGCCCATGTCGTGTGTGTGGCCCACCGTCCAATGACGCGGCGTACGACGGCGTGTGCGACACAAGTCCGTGCTCATGAATATTTCGCCCTAGCTCACAAAGAGTCCCACATCACGGAATAGAAGGGCTCTGTTGCGACGTCGCCGCATGTCCTTTTCGGCATCCATTCCACGACCGAAAATAATTGGGACGATGTTGATAGTAGTTTGAGCCAATACAATCTATCACTATTATTTACTCTGATGTCTAAATGTATGCTTGATACTGCTACAGGAGGCACTTTCATGGGCATGCAAGTAAATGTTGCCAAACATATTTTTGATGATATGCAAAGCAACCATGCCCAATGACATGTAGAAAGATCCTCCTCAAGTAAGGTGAATTCAATCACCGATGAGAAGAATGAAGAGCTTACATCAAAGGTATATGATCTCTTAACTATTATTAAGGGTAAGGAAGATGCCGAGGTAAAAGTCATCACCAACACTACTATTTAATAAGTATATTATGTATCCCGTAATCCTTATAATCCCGCATGGAAGATTCAGAACTTTGGGTCGGACTTTCAAAAATAATATTATATTTCTGTAGGTGCTCCAAACAATAATAACTAGACTGCTCTCTATGTCCCCCCGGGGGCGCGTCTGGTAGACAAAACGCTCACGATGTATGACGTTTGATGACAAATCATTGTGAGAATTTTGGAGGAGAACTTTTATCCGTAGCGTAGATAGACAATAGCATACATAACAAAATAGAAATATATGGTATGCAAGGATGGTTTTATTATGTCTGCAAGAGCCTTGTACTTGTACAAATTCTTCAATGAAGACGAATAGACAACAAAAATCATAGGTAAAATTAAGCATTGCTTAGAGAGGCGTGTGAGTGTTAATGACGCAGTAAGGTTACAGGCTTTGGCGTGCCGTGTTCAGGGTGCTACTGTATCTCCTGAGTCATCATTCGGAAGGGTAGAGACCACAAACGATGCCCAGACTTTCTCGAAACGTCTTGTCGTTCGACAACGTCAATGCAGCTAGCTTCCAAAAACGTTTGGAGCCCAATTCACACTAGATAACGGCAAGGAATAAGAGACATGTTTCAACACGACGACGTAGCAGCTCTTGTACAAAAAGTTATCGATGCATAGCTAATAAAAACATAATGCATAGCTCATAAAAACATAGAAGACACTCAACGTTCATAGATGGGAGAAGAATATTTACATGGCACACACAACCTTTATGTGCAAAGAGTGCAAAGAGAACAACATTGTTTACATAAACGTTACCATTTGCATATGCTGAGATTCGGAACACGTCTATTTCTTCCACGGTTTCGTGGATTGGATCCCTAGATGACTAATAGCTACCTAGGCCTTCAATAAACTGTATGCTTCATTTCTTTGAGTTGTCTTCGAGTCTCACGACCTTTAAGCGACCATTTTTGCTTTTCAACATCGCCTAAAACCTTGAATACGCATGGAGGAAAGATCGTTAGATACAACGGTGGGAAGAGCATAGTTGTGGACCAAGGTAACAGCACATCAGCACGATGATGCACACACGCAATGCACGGAGAAGTAAGAAAGAAGATAGTCAGACGCATGAACTTTAAAATCCAAGTGAAAATCCAGAAACCAAGAAATAGTCAGACGCGCGAACTTTAAAATTCAAGTGAAAAGGCAGAAACCAAAAGCAAGAAACAGAGAACAAAATCACGAAAAAAGGCAATAAAAAACGTACCATGCACAGAGGACCACGCGTACAAGAAGCGCGTGTAGACTTTGACAGACGGGCGCGCGTCCAGTCTATCTAGTGCCATGCTCGAAGCACGTCTGCTATTTCTGGCATAAGCGCGCATAGTTCGTGCACGTGTTCAGTCTAGCTAGCGCCATGCTCAAAGCACATCTGTCATTTCTGGCATACATCGCGGAAACACGAAAGTGGATGACCATGCGCGGGCACGTCAACTGTTTTCCATATCGGACCTAAAAACTACGTTGTTGTTGTCTCCCGCTAACCTACAACTGTTCTACGAAGAGAAATACAGCCTTTAGCTTATGCCTCCCCTCGGCCTAAAAGAAACCACACCACCACACCAGACGCATCGAATACGGCGAAGCCATCGCTCGTGTGGTCTGGTAATATTCTTTCTAGAATGATGAGTCGTAGAATCTAAGACGCGCAGAGGTAAGGGGAACGCTAATGAGATAAGTGCAAGAAGGAAGAAAACGTGGTGTTTTATAGGCCAAGTGTCTGGATAACATCGAAGGATAACACTGCCAGCTGGAAGATGCCACATGTCCAAGCCTCGAGAACCCGCGGACATCTATATCCTACGCCAACAGTTCGTCACTCGGACGGTGACAAATAAGGCTGCCAGCTAAGCTACGAAAGGGTTCCACAGTACAATCTCATCGTGATAACCCGCAGACATCTATAACCTACATTGCCAGCTCGGTTATCTGCCTACGAGCAGCCGCCTAGTCTACGATCTAAGCTGACAGACGACATGGGATTCTGACGCCATGTGTGCTCTAGTCGGCCTCCTCGTCCGCGAGAAACCGCGGCTGACATGGGTTCATGGCTCCATGTCGGCTTTGTATGGACCCCATAACCGCAAGAAACCGCGGTCGATATGGGCTCACGTTGCCACGTCGGCTCTTCGCGGGCCCCGTGAACGTGAAAAACCGCATTCGGGCCTCACGGCGCCACGTCGGCTCTCGGTGGGCCACGCCACCCAGCGGATGCGGAGGCATGTCGCGCCGGGAACGCCTCTCACATAGCCCAGTTCTGCCCGCGTAAGCTGACGGCGGGCACATGTCGCGTGCGCGGCCCACCATCTAGCGACGCGGGGTACGACGGTGCGCAATACACATGTCCGCGGTCCACAATCTTTCGCCCTGGACCGCTGCAGGTCCAGCCTCACGGGATAGCAGGATTCTGTTGACGTCGTCGCGTGTCCTCCTCGGCGTCCATCCCACGGACGAAAAGAATCGACACGACGTGCATAGCAGTTTGAGTTGAAACAATCTAGCGCTATTATTTACTCCCGATGGAGCAAACCTTGGTAATCTCCAACTTGAAAATTCTTTCAAATCATTTGTGCAAACTCAAACAGAACAGAACAATGGAGAATCATTTGTTTTGACACCTTTACTGTAGGAGAAACCCCTATGGTGTGTTTTTTATAAATTAATAAAGTAGTTTATAGTGAGCCTCGATAGAGGGCGGTTACATTTAGGGGGAAAATATACAATGTAGGAAAGAACAGACTAAGCAGACTAAGCAAAGAGAGAGGTTAGCCATCCAACTAGGGGTTGTGCATGCACCACCTTGACTTCGTACTTATGGAGAAAAAGAGCATTTTGCAAGCCCACTTTCCATTTGCCCTAATAAACAGGCAATCCTCTAAAGATAAAATCATTTCGGATCCTCCAAATTTTCCAAGCTTTACAAGCGAACACCTCCATAAAACACGAGCAAGCAAACCCTAACTTTGCTATAGAAAACCATTTAGAAAATGGATTCGAGAAGACCCACTTAATCCTAAGAAATCCCAGTATTTTATTGCAAATGGACAACCAAAGAAAATATGATTACGAGTTTCTAACATAGTCGCATCACACAGTACACATTCATAACCCGTCTCCAAATGCCAGTGCTTTCTTTTCATTAAATCTCGAGTATTAAGTCTGTCCTATGTTAGCAGCCAAGAGAACACCTTCAACTTTGGCAACATTTTTGATTTCCAAATCAAGTTAAGAGTCGGGTCTCTAGGAAGGGTTCTGAACATGTAATTGTAAAGGAGGAGAGTGAGTGTTTGTCTGCCATACGAAAATTCTTTGATCAATCCTGTTCTCAATGATATGAATATCCCAGAGTAATTAATCGACAGATTGAAGTTCCTGATACGCTTCTACTAACAAATTGAGTGTGTGAGAGAAAAGTCTTGGGTATTTACCTCAAACAAGTTCTCCATTCGCCCAAAAAAGACAGAAGTGCCACTGCCTATCTGACAACGAGAGACACTACGGTAATCATCTACTAGAATCATCTACTAAAAAAATTTATATTGGACCTAGGTAATTTTCTAAATACAAATGTGAATTGTTTTGTCATTTTTTTGATAGGGAAACTATAGTTCCACTTTGGCATGGGACCAATGTCATAAGATAGGTACTTCAATTATATACTAGTGGAAATTGGAATCACACCATTTAGATATGTGAAACTCACTCGGAAATTTATGGACTTACATTTATATTATTTGGTAGATTTAAATGCGAACACCAATTAACAATTATTTTTGGCAACGTACTTGCTCTTCATGTTGGATAAAAACATATGGGTGCATGTAGAAAATAAGATCTAGGCCTTTGTATGCATTTTCCAATTTATTTGCTAATTGTTTCTGCAGTGCACTTAATAGATTTGAGAAAAGGAATTATAAAAAGAAAAGATAAAGTGACCCATGGGACGGATATAGAGGGGGAGACGTGTGGGGCTAGTCCGGCCCACTCCAGTGCCAGCACACGTGACGCGTTCAAACACGCAACCTAGATCACCGGTCAGAGAGTGAAGGGGGCGAAGGGGTATGTACGCTCCATGGTCGTCGAATTAGAAGCGAGATCGACGGCGCGGCGTCGTATCCCAACTCTCAACAGGCGTGGAAGAGAGGAAACCCTAACGGGGCTGAGAGAGGGGAAAGGAGCTCACCATGGGCTCGAGGACCCGTCGGGGATACGACGAGGCAAAGTGGCGTATTATAGGGAACTCGGAGATAGGCGGGAAGGCCATCTCCCGCTCCGGGAGAGATTAGCGCGACCTCGCCCTAGATGCATGCGGTTGGAGGTCATCGAAGGCGATGCATGCGGATCTTCCTGAGCCCAGGGAAAGGTAGGGTTAGGCATAGGGGAACTAGGAGCTTCTCTTGCAACTAAAATGAGAGGGGAGAGGCAGAGAGAAGGTTCTGCGAGCAAGGTCATAAAAAATGGCCGAACCTTCTTATATATCTTCTCATGGGGATTATAGAGCACGGGCATGGTGTGGGGGATAGAGGAGAGCAAGGTGGGTGGGGAGAGTGTGATGGGGAAATCCAGAGAGGGCTAGGTAGCCTCTGCCCTTTTTTATTAGGGAGGGGGATGTCCATGGTGGACTAGGTCTATGAGAGCAATAGAGAGGGGGTAAGGGTCAAGCATTGGCTGTTTTGGGCGGTGGGGAGGTTGTGTTGGGGCCTGGCAAGGCAGAGAGAACTAATGGCTGCATCTGTTCAAAGGGAAAGAGAGAGGTTATGTCAACATATGTATATTACTCCATTCCTCTGGTCCAAGCACTAGTGTACAACATAAATAGTGCTACTACAGTATACTTCGACTAGGGAGGGTTCCTGGTGCCAGATGGTCAAGTGGGTGAGGATGGATGATGGTTGAATAAGTGTATACTTCATTGTTTTGCAAATCCAAAATTTCCCTATTTGATGATCATTGGTAAACCTTATGTTTTTTTATCTTGGCATGATGGTTTTATGGTGCTAGTAGGCAGATATGTTCAAGATAGACCTTCAAGATTTATTTGGGATTTATCAGATGCTTTTTATGCATTTTATATCCATTATTCAAAAAGTATTGAAATGGTTTTAATGTGTGCATTTGAGATTTTTGAATTAAACCAAGAGGGTTTTTGGTTTGGGATGGTCCGAAATACCATATCACATGCTGGATAATTTTCCCAAGATTTATCGGGAAGGACAAATATTTATAATATTTATTTTGCATTTCTACCATTTAATAAAATAGGCAAAAATAATTAATAATAGTCTTCAAAAATACTTATAACTAAGCTACAAAGAAACGGGTCCATTTTCGTAAACATTTTCCTCCTTCTCCACTTCAGCATCACTTGCAAAACCAAAACTTTTTTCTTTCTTAAACTCCTCTTGGCAGGGCAACCATACCAAGGTTTAACAATAAAACATTTTGTAACTTTTCGAGGACTTCCAAACCTCTAATTTTGCTTTGGCTAAAATGAGGTCTCCAAGAGCTAGGGTGTTATACACCACTTCTAAGACTAGGGGCAAGTAGGGGTCATCGAGGGGTTTGTATTTGGTAGTAAAAATGTGTAATGGTTTGGAGGAGACAAGCCACTATCATATATAGATCATTATAGAGTAAAACACTATAGTTTGCATAAACAAGTAGAAAAAACAGGGATAAGTAAAATAGTAGAACAAGGCTGATGAGTAAATAGGTGGCTTACCTATGACCAGCAATATGGAAATATGTCCGTAGGATTTTTCTTAAAAAACAATAATATCCAATATCTCCTCCATCTTAACTTCGATATATTCACATCTATCCTCGTCACATATCACACATGTAGACACACAGAGTCCACAATCAACACAAGCCAAACAAGCAACAATGCAAAACATCAAACAATAGAACAAATCATCATTTCACTTCAGTAGTTTTTGGTGACTTGAGTTTATAGCAATTGGAATTACTTTATTTGCATTTGTTGAACTTGTTTAATTGTCAATTACCACTTAATATAGGGTTTAATAAAAGGGATGGATTATGTATGATACCAATATACAAAAATGATATAAAAAGGTGGGTATTGAAATAACAAAGCCACCAAAAGAGGTTTTGTTATTTTATCAATTTTCTTTATTGAGTTATGGCTTTTCTAGTGGAAATAATACATGTTTTTGTAGTTAATTCACAAGAAAAGATCTGTAGCTCAAATAAATTTCCTTAGAGGTTTTTGTAGATATTTTAGTTTATGACGTTTGAGAGTTGGATTCACTCAAAAATAATTAACAGATTTCCCTTGGGAAATTCCCAAAGCCGGTTCTGCAAGCAATTTGTCTTTTTCACTGGAATTATTTTACATGTATAAACAGTAGGATAACAAGGACAGTCGATAGGCATTACAAATACCTTCTAGTAGAAATTAGAATCATCATTTTTGGAGTTGTAGATCTACAAATGTGATTTATTCTGTGAAACAACCACACGTTGAAGTGTTTAATTCATTAAAATTCAACAGAGGCTCAATAAATCTTGATCTCCTATGATTTGATAGTTATTGGACTACAGGTGTACTGACAGTTCAAAATGGATCAAACCAATTCAAATTTGGACATAGGTAATTTTCTAAAGTCAGATCTGAAGTAATCTAAGAGGATAAATGTTTGATCGCTCTAGCTATTTGTGCCACCAATGATGCCAAACGCTGTGTTTCTCCATTCTCATCATGCAACTTAATTGACAATGCATATCATGGTCCTAGATTTGGTTGTTCTACAATCATCGCATGTTTATCTCATCTATCTACACCATGTGGACGTGAACTTCCAGTTTTTGATATATCACAAAGGAAACATAATACTGATGGTGGCTTCTGTTCAGTGTTGTTACATGCTTATGATAGTGTTAGTAGACTAACATGGTCTATTTTTTGTATCCACAAGTGAGTTGATAAATTACTAGTGTTCCTCGGAGGTTCAAGGAGAGGCTATGCATCCTCTTCATAGTCCCTCCAAGTTATTGAAAGTCTTGGTATGCTGTGCACTGGGTTGGTCGCTGATCCTCTTGATAGGTGTTGCTCAATGATATGTTGCTAACGTATCTATAATTTTTAATGTTCCATGCTAGTTTTATATCTACTTTCTTATGTTTTGTCCACACTTTGGAGTACTTTTACACATTTTTGGGAACTAACCTATTAACAAGATGCCATAGTGCCAGTTGTCTGTTTTCTTCTATTTTTGGTTCCAGAAAAGGAAGAAAATCCAAATTCTCAGAATTGGACCAGACAAAAGGGAAAATTGATATTTTACCGGAAGACACATGGAGTCCGAAGGAGAGACGAAGGGGGGCCACAGGGCGGCCACACAACCCCTTGGCGCAGGCAGCCCTAGGCCATGCCAGGGCATGGTGTGGGCCCCCTCGCCGGCCACCGACCTTGCCCCTTCGCCTATAAGTATCCCCCGGGACGAAAACCCTAAATCGACCAGCCTCCAGCCACAAAAAGTTCCATAGTGCCGCCGCCACCGAAGGGGAGATTCGGGGGACAAAAAGTCTCTGTTTCAAAGATAAGATCTACAATTACAAGTGGTGGAATATGGCTATGGTGGTGGAGAAGGGTTTGGATATTAGATCTAAGTCTATTCCTCCGACGGCTCTTCGGTGTTGTGGATGGAGAACTAGGGGTGGCTGATGATCGTGAAGAGCTTGCTTTTGTCATCACCGAGGCCTCTTTATATATGGGTCCCATCATGAAAGTTGTTCTGTTTGACCTAGCAGTGTTGATGGAAACTTTATGGCCAGAACTATACGGCCAGAATCTTATTCCCGCCGTATAGTTGGTCGTTAAACCGTCTTTCTCCACTTCACGACTCCTGGTTTCTTCGGGTTGTTGGAAATCTCGTATCTTTGACTTTAATGTTGTGATTCCCATCATCAAACGTCATTATCTATGCAGGAAAAAATAGATAGAAAGGATTACATACCCCTTTGATCATTAGGCATTAGTGGCAGGGTTTAGAGAGATATTTCATCAAAAATATGAATAATATCCAGTTTAAATGTGGACGTAGATGGCCATATTTCAGAGCCATCACCCACCCACCCAAGTGGTGATGATAGAGGAAGAAGAAGTTTCGGGGTCCACATTGTCCGCAGAGGCGGCAGAGTTCTGGATCCCGAAAAGCCCTAATCCCACCTAGCCCGCACCTGAAGAGGAGATAGTGGAGAATGCTGAGCCAGAAGCAGATATTCTTGAGAAGGTTGGATCTGAAGTGGATCTCCCAAGCGAGATCAAATATCAGGATGATCTCCCTAGCGAGGTTGAATCTCAGGAGGAGCAAAGCAACAATAGCTAGATCCGGCTCTGGCGATGCTGGAGCAGGACAATCTTTCCTGAGGCACACATTGAGGCATATGATGCTGCATGACTCCAGCATGGAGGAAATCCTTGAGACCATCAAGTGTTTCGAGGAAGCTAATGAAGAAAGTCGCAACTACCTCAGGGCGCACACATCGCACTTTGTCGGATACATTGGATCCGGACCCGGCTCTGCCGATGCTGGAGATGACAATGACTCGGTGCTGGAGGCAATCGGAACAAACATCGACTTACCGGCATCCTCGGATGACTCCATGATGTTGGCAGATTTCTGGAAGTTCTCCATAGAATATGAAGAGGAGTTCAACTCTAAAGCTGCAGAAGAAGGTGAAGCTATGGATGAAGGATCCGGAGAAAACTCTCCCAAATTGTAGGATTAAATGGGTCTTAGAGAAAATCCCAACACCCAAATGTCCGAAAGTACTGATCAGAGCTTGACTCCATGAAAAGGACCTAAAGCCGTCTTTGCTACCGGCGCTACCAAAAAGGCAAGGAAGGAGAAGAAGACTCTGGCGAAAGACCCTCTAGCTGAGGAGCCAATCGCCAAAGAATACGAAGAAGACTCGGATGGATATTTAATCCCAGACGAGCCGAAAACCACTCCAATGGATGGACACGTGGTTACCCCTAGTGCCCGTAAAATCCTCGGAGACGCACTTACTAGACCATTTGCAGACCTTACACCTACGGAGCTAGAAGATAGGGCCCAAGCCCTAGAAGAGCATCGCCAAGTACTCCTAGATGAAGCTAATAATAGCCTCGAGGAGAAAAAGCGCATTGCATCTGCGGGGCAGTTTAACTCCCTACATCATCAGAAGACCTAGAACAGCCCTGTACAGGCTAACAAAAATCCGAAAGTCGACAAAACCCTCTTCGAAGGATATGACGCCATCAAAGGAGAACCACGGCTCGACAGCAAGGGAGACCTAGTGTATGGAATACCAGTGCAAAACACTGCTGCAACCCGAGATATCCGGGCAAACAATCCAAACCCAGAACAAATACGGTTAGGCGTAAAGCTACTTACCAAGGGCCTGGAGTAGCAGAAGGCCGCGAAATCTGGAAGCGGAAAACTGGTCTCTAAATCCGACCAATGTTGGACGGATCCGGCTTGGCGGGACATAATGCCCGGCGGGATCCGGAACAACACTATTGTCTCGGCCGTCGGTAAGGCAATTACTTAAGAACCGGATCTTCAGGGCAACAACACAAAGCCGCATGTGACTGGAGTAACGTTGCCCCAGCCGTAGAGCGAGACGTAGTTGCAGCACTGGTTTCGAGAAAGCCTCCCCCGCGACAATCAAACAATCGCAAGGAAGACAAAGAAGAGCGATGTCGGGAGGAGGACCGACAAACGATGCCACCTCCTAGACATACAATTTTTACGGCTTAACCTTGTCACAATGGTGGTAACAACGGACGAAGGAACGATGGACACCATGCCAAGTCAAGCTGGAAGGGTGCTCGTCGTAACCAAGACCCTCCCCAGAACTGGAATAATGACACTCCAGATGGAGGCCAGCGCTTAGCCGGAAATAATCCACCTGCGCCACCCTCTCCACCAAGCATCCATTGTAGCAGCTCTCGAGGGATCTGTGGATGGCATTGTGGTGGAGGAGGTGGTGGCGGAAGAAAAAGTCTGGCTCCAAGGTACCACAGCCACAACGAATAACCACGACGATGTTCTATGTCACCAAGTGATGCAAGGCACCGTATCAACTCTAACATAGATGTGCAGCGCTATGATTCGAACAACATCTATGTGGGTCCAAAATGTTTTGGACCGTGCATTTTACAAATAAACTTCCCGGAAGGATTCGCCATCTCAAGGCGCATCTATGCCTATGACAATGCAGCTCGGCTTGACACCTGGCTCCAGGACTTTTTCTAGGCTTGCTGCATCACCAAAGAAGGAAACAACATGGTCACGACCTAGTATCTCCTTATGCTGAGGAAGATGGCTCGATCACGGCTCAATGACCTTCCAGAAAACACCATCCACAATCGGTATGACATGCAAAGAGCGTTATTTATGAATTTCGAAGGCACATACCGGAGGCCCTGTATGGTAGGATACCTACAGCGTTGCACCTAGAAGGCCAAAGAAACTTGCCAGGATTATCTCGGATGATGGATCGACACCAAAAACTCCTGTGAAGGAGTAAATGATAAACCCACAATTGAACCTTTCATTGCAGGACTCCCAGTTGGTCTATTGCGTCATTGTTTGAAGTGTGACAAATTTACTGATCTAGGGGAGATGATAGAGACGGGAAGCAAGTATGCAGATGCTGACCTGGCAAAACCTACTCTTGGGCCGATATAGCCAACAATCCGTGTGTACATCACCTGGACACCAATGGGGGCTCGTCCCACACAAATGCTGAATGTCATTTCAATGACGACATCAAGAAAGACGAATACGCTAGCTATAGGGCCAACCGACAAAAAGGAAAGAAAAATTCCGACAAAGAAATAGAGACCAAGGAAGATTCCGACATGGAAGAGGCAGAAGCTTCAAATCCGAAGTCAGATGGAAAGAAGGCCTTCCCAAAGAAGAAAGACACTTATGTCACCTTCCTTGGGTCTCAACTGACCAAGGTTAAGAAGGCAGTAATGCACGAGCTCAATGCGACTGTTCCGGCTGTTTCTCAGTTTTTTGATTGGTCAGAAGTAACAATCACCTTTGATCGCGGCGATCATCCGCCTAAGTTGCACAGGCGAGGAAAGTACGCTCTAGTTATCAATCCACTTATTGACGGCTATGGGTTCTCCAAGACCCTCATGGACGAAGGCAGCAACATCAACATCCTCTACGTCGAAATGCTATATCTGATGAGGTTCTCGGAAACACAACTGAATCACAGTTCTGTGGTTTTCCACAGAGTTGGCCCCAGAAGACAAGCAAATTATCTAGGAGATATCACTTTGGATGTTACCTTTGGAACTCCAAAGAATTATCGGACGGAAGAACTTTCCTTTGAGGTGGTCCCATTCAAGAGCGCATATCACGCTATCTTCGAACGACCGGCTTACTGGGCTTTTATGGCTCGTCCGTGTTACATTTACAATATGATGAAAATTCCAGGTCCCGAGGGCGTGATCACCATTAGGGGAGACCCGAAGAAAGCATGAGAATGCGAAGACGGGAATGTTGCCTTTGCTGAAGCCATACTACATGCCCAGGAGTACCAGGAGATCAAGAAAACCATCAACCCATCTGAAATGCCCGCGATAAAGAAGTAGGTGACGAAGCCAACTCCAACGTTCAAGGCATTAGAAGAGAAGAAGATGACGCCATTGCAGGATGGATATCCCGCCAAGGTGACGTAGATAGGTCTAGAGATCGCACATAGGAAAGCGCGCTCGTCGAGTTCCTCAAAGGTAATAAAGATATGTTCGCATGGCAACCTTCTGACATGACCAGAGTACCTAGGGAACTTGCCGAGCACTCTCTGAATGTACACCCAAATGCTAAACCTGTCAAATAGTATTTACGACAGTTCAGCAATGAAAAGCGAAAACCGATAGCTAAAGAACTAGCCGGACTCGATTTAGCCGGATTCATAGAAGAGGTTATCCACACTAAGTGGTCGGCCAATCTTGTAATGGTCCCTAAAAAGGACACCACTGGTTTAAGGATGTGTGTTAATCATACTTCTTTAAATAAGTCTTATCCTAAAGATCCATTCGATCTGCCTAGAATCGATCAAGTAACTGACTCTACAGCCGGCTCGGAACTCCTATGCTTTCTCGACGCAAATTCCGGTTATCACCAAATCCGGATGAAGGAATTAGACAAAGTAAAAACTTCATTCATAACCCCCTTCAGAACCTTCTATTTCGTTACAATGCCTTTTGGGGCTCAAGAACGCATGAGCTACATTCCAACACGCTATGCAGCATTGCCTCCACGATCAAATCAAAAGAAATGTACATGCATATGTGGATGACATAACAGTAATGTCCAAAAAGAAGGAAACACTAATTTCCGACTTGGAGGAAACATTTGCCAATCTACGTAAATACAACATAATGCTTAACCCGAAGAAGTGTTTCATTGGAATCCCAACCCAGAAAATTGTTAGGTTTTATCGTGTCTCAAAGAGGCATAGAGGTGAATCGAAACATGATTAAGGCCATACTCAACATTTCCAAGCCAACTCGCCTGAAGGACGTACAATGACTAACTAGTTGCAATGATGCAGTCAAGCGGTTTGTATGTCGGCTCGGTGAGAGAGCCGCACCACTTTACAAGCTTCTGAAAAATACCAAAAAATTCGTCTAGACTGATGAAGCTGAAGCTGCACTACAAGACCTAAAATCATTACTCTCATTCGCTCCTATCCTTGTAGCACCGGAACCTCAGGAACCGATGTTGCTCTATCTAGCTACAAAAAACAGGGTTGTCAGGGTCGTCATGGTGGTGGAACGGCCAGAGGAAGAACATGAACACCAGGTGCAGCGTCCAACTTACTACCTCAGCGTGGTCTTGACTGAATCCAAACAGCGGTATCCGCACTATCATAAGCTGGCCTATGGTGTGTTTTTCACATCTAGGAAGCTACAACATTATTTTTAGGAGCACCAGATTACATGGTGAGCATAGCTCCCATGAGAGACATAATTAGCAATAGTGATGCCACATGACGTGTCACAAAATGGGGAATAGGGCATTCAACTTTCGACATTGTTTATAAACCTCGCACATCAATCAAATCCCAAATCCTCGCTGACTTTGTTGTTGATTGGATAGAGATAATGGAGAATATGACCCAACCAGAGTCGGAATACTGGACCTTGCACTTCGACAGGTCTAAGGCGCTCGGGGGCTTGGGGGCTGGAATGGTGCTCAAATGACCCCAAGGAGAAGCTTTTCTATGTGTTGCACATCCACTTCATGGTAACAAACAACATTGTCGAATATCAAGCATTGCTGCATGGAATCTGGATTATGTGTTATGGAGACATCGGTGTCCGACGACTTATGTGTTATTGAGACTCGGATCTTGTTGCTCAACAAGTGTCAGATCATTGTAATGGAAAAAACACATGGCAGCGTATAGGGCTATGGTGGACGAACTATGTAAATCGTTCGAAGGGTTTGAAGTTGAACACATCCCTAGAACAGAAAATGAGGAAAAAGATGCATTATCTCGAATAGGCTCTACGAGGAAAAAGGTCCCGGATGGTGCTTTTCTAGAACACCTTAAAATTCCCTCTATCACAGGAGTTGACGAGGAGTATCCGACGAAATCCGACTCACCCTTGATACTAGTTCTGGCTGTAATTCCCGGCTGGACAAAACCCTACCTTGATTTCTTAGTAGATGGAAAATTACCAGAAGATGATGTTCTGAGCGTTCAGATCATCCGACGAGCAAAAGCCTATATGATAATAAATGGTGATCTCTATAAGAGGAGTGTGTCTGGGGTCTTTCAGCGCTGCGAGTCTTCGGAAGAAGGAGTGGAAATCCTAAGGAAGATCCACGAAGGAGAATGTGGACATCACGCTGCAGCCAAATCTTTAGTGGCAAAAGCTTTTAGACACTAATTTTTCTGTCTTGGCAGATGCCGAACGGCTTGTCAAGACGTGCAAAGGCTGCCAAAAATACGCCAAACAAGCTCATGTCCGACTGATTAGCTGCGAACAATTCCTATAACATGACCCTTTGTGGTCTAGGGGCTTCACATGATAGGACCGTTTAAACAGGCTCCGAGTGTATTTACTCACCTCTTAGTGATGGTGGATAAGTTCACAAAATGGATTGAGGCTAAACCCATCACAAGTTGTGATGGAGCAACAATCAAAATATTCATCGAGGACTTCATAATCCGATACGGTTAGCCGCACAGTATTATTGTAAACAACGGGAGCAATTTTTCTATGGGAGAATTTGCCGAATTCTACAACGATGAAAAAATACGGCTTGATATTGCATCAGTCGCACATCCACAAGCCAACGGACATGTCGAAAGAGAAAATGGTTTAATCATTCAAGGTCTCAAACCAAGACTTGAAGCACCACTTCACCGTGCTGCAGGGGCTTGGGCGGACAAATTGCCGTCTGTGATATGGATCTTGAGAAAAACTCCGAATAGGTCAATAGGGTACACACCTTTCTTCTTGGTCTGTGGCGCAAAAGAAGTTCTTTTGTGTGATTTGATCCATACTTATCCCCAAGTTGTTGTGTATATCGAAGAGGATACCGAGGTTTCTCGACAAGATGATCTCGATATAATCGAGGAAGTTTGCGTCATTGCTGAACAGAGATCCACAGTGTATCAGCAGAAGCTACCAAGTATAATAGTCAGAACGTCAAGAATCGATCTTTCAATAAGGGCGACTTGGTTCTCCGGCTTGTGCAAAAAAGAAAGCACAAACTTTCCCTAGTTTGGGAAGGGCCCTTTCTAGTTAGTCGAGTATTGAACAATGGTTCTTACTACCTAACGGATATGAGGCCAGTCAAAGAAAGACCTACTACTAAGAAGAGAAAGAGAGCTGGAGGCAGTACAAACCTGAAAGTATTAGACAGACTGTGGAATATTGCTCAGCTACGTCCCTTTTATTCTTAAAATTTTCTTTCCTTGTAACAATATATATGTACATGTTCAATGAGAACTAAACTATTGGTTACCTCAATGTTTTTATGACAAGTTTTATACTACCATCTTATTTTTGAATGATCATGACATAATTCGAAAATGCCAGAATACTTGGAAATACTTTATGGTCATGTTTGTTCTAGTTAGATTTCTGACTCTGAAAATGCTACCTTTGGGTATAAGTATAAACCTTTTCTAGTTTATACTTGGATTTTTGTTTGATTGCTAGATGCGGGTATTTTCCGAGTAGTAAATTGTTCGTACTGGAAGCCGACTTTGTTTCTGAGTTTAAACTAGTTTACAATTGAGCTCCGTTGCTCGACAAAGTTTCCATGCTGAAAGTTTGTCGGCTCACAAAAGGGACAAGGAAGAAGCCAAATAAACGATAAGTATAGACAAAACAAACAAGTGCTTGTGTACAAATTTCAGGCACATTAAATAAAAGACAAAAGTGCTAAAAGGGAGTAAAGCATAAATTCTTATAAACTTAGCACTAGCAAAATAATTTACTACTTATTACAATCAGATTGTTTTAGAATAAGACATTGTCTTCTCTGATACACTATGATGCAGTTGGGGAGGCAGGATTTGCTGGCTCGCTCGACACATCACCAGTATCACCCTTATACCTGTCCGAGACAAGTAAGTCAAACTCAGTCTGGTCATCATCTTCGGAAACTTCACCAACTACTTCCTTTGGAGGTGGTGGCGTCCCTACGGGTGTGAGAAATGGTTTTCATAGTTGGTCAGCTCGACCACATGCGAGGCATATCAGGCGCAAGAATCCCAGATTTCCTGGATGTTCTTCTCATTGTCGTCTTCATCGACAGTCGAATATCCCCTGGCAACTTGCCATATTTCCATGCTTCCATGGTGCCTCATTAGCATTGTCAAAGCATTCTATGCCGATGTGCGTGCATAGGACATATTCCAATCCTTAACGAGCTAGGGCGTATCCTTTGCCTTGTCTCGTAGCTCAAAGGCCAACAATGAGCCTAGGCCTGAGAGTCGGACGGATTCATCGATCTCCTCCAAAGAATAGCAGAAATCGTGGATCAAGTCCCCAATGGCCACAAGCCGGCTAGTACGAGGCTCGGATGAAGACGCATCCAGCATGTTGAGAGGGCCTATAAGAAAGAAAAACAAGGTCAACATTCATACATATCTGATTCTCACAATTCGGAAAAAACGACGGATTAGGGATGGAAAATTACCAAAAGATAGCATCATATTCTTTGGCCCTCTCCTCTCGAAGGCTCTGAAGTTCATTCCAGAGAGCTTTGGTGGTGTCCTTCTCCCTGTCTAAGGCATCTTGCAAATCCGAGATTGTTTTGTCCTATTTGGTGATGGTTCAATCATGCTCCTCAGTTGCGTGATTGCTAGACTCAAGAACACTTGCGATGCTAGTCTCATGGTCTACCTTGAGTTTCTCCAGCTCATCTCGCAAGTCAGAATTCTCCAGTTACAGGACTTTATAATATTCGGCTTGTTCGATCATCTTGTAGGATTACTTCACAAGTTCTGGCAAGATATCAAAGTCCGAGAAATATTTGGCTACAAATATCAATAACAAAAGTACACAAAGGAGGTCTAAAATGTTTACCTTCAGCCTCATCTTTGGAAACTTTTAGTTAAGCATTTTCAATCCGGAGAGATCTTATCTCTCTTCACTTGTTGCAAATATTCTCCAACAATTACTGGTTATAAGAATTAACTCTCTGTAAGCCAGAATAGTAACCAGAGTTAGAAGTCTACTAAGACTCGAGCTAATATTTTAACTAAGTTAAATACTAGCACGGGCCTTAGGGGGCTATACTAGTTCATTCTTTGGCATCCTATAAAAGCATAAATTCGGACTTCCTATCCAACTTAATGCTTGGGGGCTAGAGGATATGATATGAAATACAATAAAAAGAGGAGTCGACTGTGAGTGCTAGCTAATGATCCAGGGACTAGCATCTTAATCATCAACACCCGGATTTTTAATCCCAGATGCCTGTTATGCCATACATCGCAATCCCGGGATTACCATTTTTGCGAGACATAAAAGATTGGATATCACAGTACATCATCCATTACAAACCATAATAAGGTCTTACAACAAATAAAGGATCTCATGATCCAGTGTTAGTACAATCAAGTAGCGGAATAAATAGCATAGCAGTGAGGTCCATCTTCAGAGTCACAGGCAATGCTGACGATGGGAGATGATCCTAGTTATCATAGCCGTCCTGCTGTCCTTCAGCTTGGTAATCTCCTTCATAGTCTTGCCATAAGAATAGCTAGGGACAAAAGCCATGAGTACTCTTTAAGTACTCACAAACTACCATTAACAAGTAAGGTAGTTCTAATAGGAATGCTAAGTTTAAATTTATTTGTAAAGTTAAGTTTGAAACCTAAGCTGAGTTCAGAAACAAAGAAAGATAAAATAAAGTTTGAAAACACCTAATACATCCCGTATTTTTAATCCCAGATGCCTGTTATGTCATACATCGCAATCCCTAGATTACCATTTTTGCGAGACATAACAGATTGGATATCACCGTACATCATCCATTACAAACCATAAATAAGGTCTTACACAAATAAGGATCTCATGATCCAGTCTTAATACAACAAGAAGCGGAATAATAAATAAGCGTAGCGATGGGGTCCATCTTCAGGGGCACAGGCAATGCAGACGAAGGCAGATAGTCCTAGTTATCATAGCCGTCCTGCTGACCGTCATCTTGGTAATCTCCTTCATAGTATGGCCATAGGAATAGCCAGGGACAAAAGCCATGAGTACTCTTTAAGTACTCGCAAAATACCACTAACAAGTAAGATAGTTCTAGTGTAAATGCTAACTCTAAGTTTATTTATAAAGTTAAGTTTTAAACCTAAGCTGAGTTAAGAAACAAAGAAAGTTGGGAAGATAGTGTCATAGACACAACCCTGTTGTGGTCAAGTCAAGATTCATCATCCATTTCATAAGTTATTTTGAAAACATCTGACAACGAAACAGTATGGACACTTCAACTGTCCATAACCGCGGACGCGGCTATTCGAATAGTTTGACACTCTGCAGAGGTGGTACACTTTCACCACAAGATTTGATACATCTGTCAGATATAACCCTGAATCATCATACTTAGTATGCAGATAATCAAACATAACCTTTCCTTTACACACCCTAGTATAAGCACCTCTCCTATGAGCATGGCCTCCCAACCATGACCATCTGTCATCTTGGGCACTGCATAGGTAGACACCATTGAGAGGTAGCCTCATCTCAAACCTCTCCCGCGAGGGAACTAATACTAATGCATATAAACTTCCGGCTAAGCCTTACCCAATTCAGGTATTGTGGTTGTACGGTAAATTTGGAATGGTATCGCATCTGAATCCAACCATCAGTTTTGTAAAAGGGTTAAGGCTCATGCCTCAACATTTTCATCATGATAAACCATTTGTGTTTCTCAACACATGTCAAAACATCTCAATAGAATGACTTATCATTCCAAGGTTTTCATAATTCATTTTCACCAAGTGTTCCCATCTAAAGTGGCTGAAGTTTTAGTTTAGCTCTAAACTACTAAGTTAAGAGTGTTCACTAATGTGGGATGCTAAGATCAATCTCATGCCATAGAATGAGATCTAAGGTTATCTAGATAGGTCAAGTTTTATACTCTTTATGTTACCTTCAAAACAAGTAAAGGACTTTGATAAAGTAAAGAAGGTAAAGTTTGGAAATAAAACTTGGGGTAGGTACTAGTCAAGTGGTATAACCAAAGCATGTCTAATGTCTTTGCTTGGGTTATCTAGATTGCAAGGGTTAGCTTGTGTAATGATGGCTTGCCTTGTGCAGTGCAGGGGTTGAAGTTTTCTTCCTCCTCTTCTTGGTAGAACTCCTCCTCCTCGAAAGCTTGGTAGGTACTATAGTCTATAAATACATACGGAGTACACAATCACCAAACAATGCTTAACTAGTCTACTTAGAACTCTAAGGCACACATGGGATGATCTATTAACATCATAAGCATCACAAGGGTTTATTAACTAGTTTCATTCTTTTTATTTAAGAAAGTAATTTCTACTCATTGAAAATAAGTAAGATTTAATATTCTCCACTTAAAATATGGGATCATGTGGACACATGTCATCACCACATATTCTAACATATGGGAATGTGATTTAAGGGTTGGTTCATATTTACTTTGGTTTAAGTTCATTATTTAATGATTTAAAGTGACTAGAAATGCCTATATAGCATTATTTTGGTGGCAGTCCAAAGTCACTAAATGCAAACCTTAATATTATTACATATTTAGATAGGTATGGTGAAATGTGATTTTTGAGAGTTGGAATCAACTCAAAAGCTATCATGGTTGATTTTATAAAAATGTTTGAATGTGCAAAAGCTTCTGTCTTGTTATTTTTACTAGGCGAGATCTCTAACTCTAAATGATTAAATCCAACGGGATTGGATAGACCTTTTCAGTAGCATTCTAACAAAATTCGAATCACTCAATTTGGTTTAGTAAATCTTCCTGAATTGATTTTTGAACTAAGAGACAAAAGTGGGTTCAAACTAAAATAGAAAAAACTATATTTGAATTCCTGGGCTAGCGCGGGAAAGAAAACAGGACGGCCTAGTGGTGCTCCGTGGCGCAGTGGGCGGCTGACAGGTTGGTCCCGCTTGTCAGGGAGACTTAAAAACCGAAACGGTATGGGACGATTTGGGCGCTACGATTAGAATAGAGATCAATGGTCCATAGTCGTCGTCGACGACGGACTCATCGCCTGCGAGACCGAACCCTAAACGGATAGTGGTGGTCTATTGGGGACATACCAGGGCTCCAGCTACTGCGGCGAGGCGGGCAAACGAAGTGGATAGCGACGGCGGACTCAGGCAAGGTCGCGGCGGCTCCTGGGGTGGACGAAATCGACGGTGCCTCTCCTCCTCTGCTGCGGCAAGCTCCGGCTATATTCCGGCGAATGGCGGCTCGCCTTGCTCCGGGGATGGGGTGGAAGGATCAGTGGAGAGAGGGAAGTGAGATGGTGTGAGGAGTTTGTGCTAGGGAGGGCTCCTTTTATAGGGCGACTTGGGGACCGAACAGCACGACGGTGAGCTCGTCGGTGACGTTGATACAGACGGCTAGAGGCATGGGCGGTGTAGGCGGACGGTGGCCTGCCTCCTGGCGGTGCTCTACAGCTTCAATGCACATCTAGGGGCGGTGGCGTTGGTCGGGAGCGTCCCGCGCTCTGGGAGACAGAGGTGGTGCTTGACGCGGTGCTCTGCGACTGTGGGTTGCGTGGCGGCGCACGGACATGTCTGGAGGGGTGCTGGGATCGAGGCGTAGCATCGTGCACTGTATTAGGTCGGGGGACGGTCTGTGGCATGCTGGCGGCTAATGCGCTCTGGCGCACTCTGGCAAGCTCGCAGAGAGAATGGGCGGCGGTGCTGGAGTGTGGTCCAGGGGCTTGCTGGGCTTGGGGAAGGGGCAAGGAGGTGTAGTAGGGTTAGGCGGAGCTAGTGGTGGTGCTGGAATGGCGTGGCGCTCTCTGTGGCGCTTTGCCCTCTTCTGGCCGATGGCGACCACAAAGTGGCAGCGCTCCACTGTTGCTGCGGCTTAGGGGTAGGCCGGTGAGGGTTTGGTTGGTCTCAGGAGGGACAAGAGTGATCAATGCAGCTCTAATTGCTCGACAAGATTTGATCAAAACAGTATAAGTTAGGCTCAGTTTGATTCTGCCTGCAAGGTGTTCGACACAATGGCCGCATGAAAATTTTATTTGAATTTTGGGATGAATTTTGGTGGAGTGGTTGATCACATGCTTGATCTTCTAAGTGTGCTTGGGTTTTGAAAGTGGAAGTCATTTGATTGGTTTTTGAATAAGTGGAATCTTCTCATATGAACTACATTCAATTTTCAAATGCCATTTAAAATTAGTGTTTGAAAGTTTTTGGTAGATCACAAGGTGGGCCTTGGTACATCACTACTTGTACTAGCAAGGGGTGCAAAGATCCACATTTGTTTCTGTTAGGTTTTGAGTTCTAGGAATAGCTAAAGTAGGTATATTGATTAAAATGGCAAAAATGACCATTTGGTTATTTTATTCATTTTGATTTGTTTTTCTTTGGGATTTGTTTGGGAATGATCTAGATGATGTTTATTTCACCTAAGAATCATTTTACAAGCAATGGATCACTTAATCATGGCAATTCAAAACAGCTCCTTAATTATATGCACACATATCAATGCTTTAATATTTTTAATTTGGAAAAGTTTTTGTTAGCTCTAAATTTGATGATTTGGTTCTTGATCACTTGGATTAAAGTTTTGGGATGTTACAAACCTTCCCCCGTTAAACAAAATCTCGTCCCAAGATTTACGAAAGAAAAACTAGGAACGAAAGAGATCTGGAAACTCTGTCCTAATGTAATATTCTCGCTCCCAAGTGGCTTCCTCTTCGGTATGGTTGCTCCATTGAATCTTGAGAAATTTGATACTCCTGGTTCTGGTGGTTTTGTAAGCTTCCTCCAAGATATGGATGGGCACTTCACGATATGTCAGGTCATTGTTGATCTCAACGGCTCGATGATCGATGTTCTTGAAAACTTCAGTCTTCTCCGGCACTTATAAGAATTTGCGAAGTAACGAGATATGGAACACATTGTGGATGGCTGACATCTCCTCTGGCAGCTCCAGGTGATACGATACTTCTCCTCAACGGTTCATAATATGGAAGGGCCCGATATACCTGGGGGCTAACTTTCCTTTCAGACTAAAGCGTTGGGTTCCATTTAATGGCGAAACCTTGAGATATACAAAATCTCCGACACTGAAAGTCAGGTCTCTCCTTCTCTTGTCAGCATAACTCTTTTGCCTGGACTGGGCGATCTTGAGGTGCTCACGTGTAACATCCCAAAACTTTAATCCAAGCTTATCAAGATCAAATCATCCAAAAATAGGGTTAACAAAAACTTTTCCAAATTTAAAATGAAAGCATTCATATGGGTATGCATTTAAAATAGGAGTTGTTTGAATTGCCATGATTGATTGATCCAATGCTTGTAAAATGTTTCTTAGGTGATTTAAACATCATCTACATCATTCCCAAACTTTTCCTAAAGAAAATCAAATAAAAAAGAATTAAAAGGAAGGAATGGTCATTTTGGCAAATTTAACTCTCATGCCTACTTTGGCTATTCCTAGTACTCAATTCTTAACAGAAACAATTCTTGATCTTTGCACCCCTTGCTAGTACACATAATGAGGTACCAAGGCCCACCTTTGGATATGCTAAAAAAATTATGTTAACTATTTTAAATGACAGTTTAAAATTGAATCTAATACATATGCATAGATCACCCCTATTTCAAAAACCATCTATTTGAGCTCCACTTTCAAAACCCTTGCAACCAGAGACTACCTATAACTAGTGGAGATTACTCAAAAAAATTGAACTCAAAATTCAAAACTTTTTCTCTTGCGGCCATTTCATCAAACACATGGTAGGCAGAATCAAACACAAATAGCTAGCTCACTGTTTCTACAGAGTTTAGCCACCCATTTGACCACAAAACACTCCCTCTGTCTCCACTTGATCAAACCATGCCATTACCACCCCAACCCCTACACCCTAGTGGCCAGGCCAAGCCATGCCGAGCGCCAACTCGCCGGCCAACCTTACCCTCACCCCAGCCGATCACCTCCTCCTTCGTCTCCATGTCTAGGAGGTAGCCAACACCTCACCGCCCCTCTCTGTCCCCTGCCCGAGCCAAGTGCTGCCATGGACCACCGAGGAAAGCCCGCGCCCAGTGCCACTGCACCATGCCGATGCCACCCGCAGAGCACGCTCTGTCCTCGCGTGCACAACCCGCCGCTCGACCGCAGCCCGCGCCCGCCGTTCTGCCTCGACCTGGCGAACATCCCAGACATCTCTGTTCGCTACCCAAAGCCTCACCGCCACCGCTCGCCGTGGACACCGCCGCTTCGGCTGCACAGAGCGCCACCTCGCTCAGACCGCGTACCACTGCCCCTACGGCCGCATTTAAGTCCTAGATCACCGCCAGGGAACCGCCCATCGATCGACACCCCTAGCCATGCCTCTAGCTCGTCGTAGCCATGTCCCCACCGTCGACCGCCCATCCCGCTCGGTCTCACCATCGGGCCTATAAAAGGAGCCCTCCCCAGCCATTCTTCTCCACACCATTCCACTCCCCTCACCTTTCTGAACCTCACCCACCTCTATCCGGAGCAAGTGGAGCAGCAGCTCGCCAGAATTGGAACCGGAGCCGCCGCCTCCGGAGGAGAAGGACGCCGTTGATTTTGACCGCCCCAAGCTCCGCCGCAACCGCTCCTCGCCTCGCCGTCGTCTTCCACGTCGTTTGCCTGCCTCGCCGACCCCACTGGAGCCCTGGTACGCCCCCAGTAGACCCCCACCGAGTCGCTAGGGTTCGAGCTCGCCGGCGACCTGTTCGTCGTTGACGATGACCCTCAGCCGTTGATCTCGCTTCTAATCACACGGTCCACAGTGCGCGTAGCGTTTCGCGTGTTAAATGCCACTGACACGTGGGACCCCCCTGTCAGCTTAGCCCCGCGCCGCGGAGCGCCACTGGGCCGGCCCATTTCTTTTCCCAAGCTAGCCCACCCATTCAAATCTGGATTTTTCTTTTTAGTTAAATCTAGTTTCTGTCCACTATTTCAAAATTCAATTTTGTGAGTTTGACAAATCCAAATAGCATGAAACAAATTTTGTCTGAAAGGTATTGAAATAATCTATCCAAGCCCGTTGGATTTATTTCAATTAGAGTTATAGATCACTCCTAATAAAAATAACAAAACAAAAGCTTTTGCATCTTGCAACAGTTTTATAAAATCAACCAAGTTAGCTTTTGAGTTGATTCCAACTCTCAAAAATCATATCTATCCAAATATGTTATAATATTAAGGTTTACATCCAGTGACTTTGGACTAGTACCAAAATAATGCTATATAGGCATTTCTAGTCACTTTAAATCATTAAATAATGAACTTAAACTAAAGTAATATTGATCCAACCTTTAAATCTCATTTCCACATGATAGAATATGTGGTGAGGACATGTGTCCACATGATCCCATATTTTGGTGGTGAATATTAAATTTTAGTTAAAATTTCAGTAAGTAGAAATTACTTTTCTAAAATAAAAAGGTTGAAACTATTGAATTAAACTTGTGATGCTTGTGATGATAATAGATCATCAATTGTGTGTTTTAGAATGCTACTTAGCCTAGATAAGTATTGTTCGGTGATTTTCTACTCCCTATGTTTTTATAGACGCTAGTACCCACCAAACTTTCGAGGAGGAGGAGTTCTACCAAGAAGAAGAAGAAGAAAACTTCAACCACTGCACCAACCAAGGCAAGCTATTGTTAGCAGGCTAGATTTAAAACTAGATGGTTTAGCAAAGATGCCTTAAGCATGCTTTGATCACACCCCTTTAACTATTAGTACCCCAAGTCTTATTGACAAGTTTTACCTCCCATAGTTCACACAAAGTTCTTTACTTGTTTTGAAGGTAGCATAAAAAGTATAAAACTTGACCTACTTAGAAACCTTTAGATGTCATTCTATGGCATGAGATTGAAACCATCTATTCCACCTTAGTGAATACTCTTAACTTAGTATTTTAGAATAGATCGAAAACTTGAGTCACTTTAGATGGGAACACTTGGTGAAAATGAATTGTGAATGATGAGTCATTCTATTGAGATGTTTTCACATGTGTTGAGAGACACAACTGGTTTATGATGATGAAAATGATGAGGCATGAGCCTTAACCCTTTTATAAAACTGATGGTTGGATTCGGATGTGATACCATTCCAAATTTACCGTACAACCACATTACCTAAATTGGGTAAGGTTTAGATGGAAGTTTATATGCATTAGTATTAGTTCCTTCACGGGAGAGGTTTGAGCTGAGGCTACCTCTCAATGTTGTCCACCTATGCAGTTCCCAAGATGACTGATGGTCATGGTTGGGAGGCCATGCTCATAGGAGAGGTGCTTGTACTAGGGTGTGTAAAGGGAAGGTTATGTTTGATTATCTGCATACTAAGTATGATGATTCAGGGTTATCCCTGACAGATGTATCGAATCTTGTGGTGAAAGTGTACCACCTCTGCAGAGTGTCAAACTATTTGAATAGCCGCGTCCGCGGTTATGGACAGTTGGAATGGCCATACTATATCGTTGTCAGATGTTTTCTAGATAACTTGAAACGAATGATGAACTTTGACTTGACCACAACAGGGTTGTGTTGATGATAATAGCTTCCCAACTTAAGTGATTCTAGAACCTTATTTTATCTTTCTTCGCTTCTAAACTCAGCTTAGGTTCCAAACTTAACTTGATAGTTAACTTAGATTCAGTACTTTAGGTTAGAATTATACTCCTTGCTAGTAGTAATTTGCGAGTACTTAAAGAGTACTCATGGCTTTTGTCCCTGGCTATTATCATGGCCAGACTATGAAGGAGATTATCAAGATGATGGTCAGCAGGACGGCTATGATAACTAGGACTATCTGCCTTCGTCAGCATTGCATGTGCCCCTGAAGATGGACCCCACTGCTACGCTATCGTTTATTTCCGATGCTTGTTGTATTAAAGACTAGATCATGAGATCCTTATTTGTGTAAAACCTTATGTATGGTTTGTAATGGATGATGTACTGTGATATCCAATCCGTTATGTCTCGCAAAAATGGTAATCCTGGGATTGCGAGGTATGGCATAACGGGCATCTGGGATTAAAAATCCGGGTGTTGACAAGTTGGTATCAGAGCCATCCTGACCATAGGAGACCCTAGTTAGAATGGACGTCCAAACCAAAAACATAGCTTCAAAACCAAAGAGAGTATTTATGAAAAACTATTTCCCCTCTTACCCTTGTGAACTCATTCTTTCTCAAAAATGCACATTCCTCAAAATTCTTACATTACTACTTAAAATTGGACACACTTGATCACTTCACTAACTTCCTCATCCTAAATTCTTGTAGACGGAGACTCAGTTCAGCAAGTTTTACCAGTTGGGAAACGGAGGTCAGCTGATCTTCGAGAGCGATCTGGATTCGCTATCGGAGTTACTGGGACGCCCACATCCGGAGTTTCTTGGAGGTAAACTTCCAGGACCCCCAGGAGGAGACCTTCAGTAGCTAGTCACCATGGATGTTCGGGGAAGCATCGAAGCACCAACTTCCGGGAGAATTCAGTTCTCCGTGAGAGAGAACAACTGGCTAGATGGATTAGCCAGGGCAATGCATGAAGCTCTCGCACGTCTATGTGCCCTCAGCGTCAACAAGATTCAAGGAACCCATTTTGCCCACTATGCAAGACGTGACTTCATGGGAATGCTGATGGAGATGCCAAGTCACCCAGAATTGAGGCGTCAAGTGGAGAACCTTGACTTCTTGCTTCATGACAGGCATCAGGAACTGGACAATGCCAAAGAGTTAGCCAACCAGAACCGTGCCATTGCCGACCAAAAGGCCCAGACTTTTGCGCTGCTTGTCCAAGATCGTCAGTCTCTTTGCCGCCAGCGTGCAAAGAAGGATCGCACCATCGCCCGTCTTCGCAAGAAGTTGGCCGACCTCGAGAAACCGTCAAGGAGCAGGAAGCTTAGCTTGCCGCCAAGGAAGAAGAAGATGAGGGTGAAGACATCGAGGGAGATATGGATTCTTACCTCAACAATGATGATGACTTTTTAGAGGAGGATGCTGTGGACTTCTACACTAATGATGAAGACTCCGACTTCATCAACGATGAGTAGATGCACTAGAGCACTATCGTAGCATGAGTTGTATCGGTCCCATTGTATCGTAGCTTGCAGAATGGTTCTTCAAACCATCTGCTTTCCTTTGATTGTTGTGGTGTGTGTTGTATCGGGTGCTTGTTTGCATGAATGAAAATGAAGTTAGTTGAAAAACCTGTGTCAAACTCAAAGTTTTAGCTTTGAAAACCCAAAACCATGAACCTTAGAATTTCCCTCTTACCCCTATATCTATGTCAATCTTCAGATGACTCGTGGAAACCAAGGAGGGAGCAGCTCGTCGCAGGACCCAATGCTGCAGATCTTGCAGAATCTCATCGCGGACCGTGAAGCAAGCAGGGCCGAGCGTCAAGCCAACTTAGCAACATTGCAGCAGGTCGCCCAAATGGCTCTCAACAACCAAGGACATGGAAATTAGGATCACCAAGGATCCAAACTCAAAAACTTTCAGAACACCAATCCCCCAATCTTCAACCAATCTGAAAACCCATTAGATGCTGATGACTGGTTACAGACCATGGAAAACAACTTAGAGGTTGCCAGAGTTGATGAGAATGAGAAAGTTCTCTTCGCCACCCACTATCTGGCGGGAGATGCAAGAGCTTGGTGGAATAGCATCCGCAATATGAACCATGGCCAGGTGATGACCTGGGAAGCATTCAAGGTCAAGTTCAGCCGCACCCACGTGCCGCAAGGTCTTGTCAACAGGATGAGAGATGAATTCCGCGAATTGAAGCAAGGAAGAATGACTGTGGTGGAGTACCGTGACAGATTCTTGTCACTTGCCAGATATGCACCAGATGAGGTCAACACAGAGGCCAGGAAGAAAGAGAGATTCTTGAACGGACTGCATGATGAGATGCAGACTGTCCTCGTCAACATCCGTTTAGATGATCTCGAAGATCTAGTCGACTCTGCCATTCAGATGGAAGGGAAGATTAAACAGGCAAACGACAACTGCAAGCGTCATATGATGCAGCAATTGGGATCCAGTAGTCACCAGAAGTACCATCCCAACCCTTCACCAGGATATGCACCAAGGAACAACCGACCCCCAAATTCTCGCCCAAGCTACCCCAACCGTAGCGGAGGAAATGTGAAGTCTGGGGGAAACAATCACAACTCCGGCAAAGCCAACAATTTCAACCTTGCCCCTCCCAAGAACAACAACAACAACACTACACCCAGAACTGGCAGCAATGTTGTACCTGTCGCAGTCAAGGACAAGTCCCAGATCACTTGTTTCGAGTGTGGAGTGAAGGGTCACTACTCCAATGAGTGTCCTAAGAAGATTGCCGCTAATGCCCTTGTGAATGCCCCAGCTCAGCGGCAGCGTCGTGTTCAACCAGGAAGGAGATTTGCCCCAGGGAACCCGCACAACCGCAACGGTCGTCTCTTCCACATGAACGCAGAAGAAGCCCAGGAAGCGCTAGATGTGGTGCTGGGTAGGTTTTCTATCAACTCAGTTTTAGCAAGAGTATGATAGTGCAAATCCCCGGTTGAACAACAAAAGCTAGAAAAATTTGCAAAGTTGTACCTATCAGAATACATGGCATAGATTTTTATGCCAACCTAATTGTACTTGGAACCAAAGGATTGGAAGTAGTACTAGGTATGGACTGGATGTCAAGGCATAAAGGACTGATAGACTGTGCTAAGAAAGCCATCACCATGACCACTAGTTCTGGAGTAACAGTAGAGCATATCTCTGAAACCTTACCCCGTCAATTCAACTGCAACAAGAGTGTAGCCCTGCCTACCATTGACCAAGTCAGAGTAGTCTGTGAATACCCCGACGTATTCCCAGATGAATTGCTAGGTATACCCCCGGATAGGGATATTGAGTTCATTATCGAACTAATCCCTGGAACCGGACCTATAGCCCAGAGACCCTATACCATGAACCCCTCAGAGTTAGTGGAACTGAAGAAGAAGTTGGATGCCATGTTAGCAATAGGCTTGATTCAGCGAAGCACATCGCCATGGAGATCACCAGTGTTATTCGTCGACAAGAAATATGGAGGCAATTGTCTGTGTACAGATTACAGAAAGTTGAATGATGTCACCATCAAGAACAAGTACCCTTTGCCAAAGATAGAGGATCTATTTGATCAGTTGACCGGAGCTCAGGTATTCTCAAAGATTGATCTTAGGACTGGTTATCACCAACTTAAGATTCATGCAACAGATATTTCGAAGACCGCCTTTACTACTCGCTATGGTTTATACGAGTATACGGTTATGTCTTTTGGATTAACCAATGCCCCTGCTTATTTCATGAATCTCATGAATAAGATCTTTATGAATTTCCTCGATAAGTTTGTAGTTGTATTTATCCACGACATCCTTATCTACTCCAATTCAGAAGAAGAGCACGAGCAACATCTGAGAATCATCCTAGAAACCCCGAGAGAGCATCAGTTATATGCCAAGTTCAACAAGTGTGAGTTTTGGCTGAAAGATGTAGGATTCCTAGGACATATTGTGTCTGCCGGAGGAGTCTCTGTTGATCCCACCAAGATCAAAGATGTCGAAGAATGGGAAGCCCCAACCAATCAAACCCAAGTTCGTTCATTTCTCGGATTAGCGGGATATTACCGCAAGTTCGTAGAAGGATTCTCGAGCATAGCCCGACCAATGACCCAATTGTTGAAGAAGGACAAGAAGTTTGAATGGACAGACAAATGTGAAGCCAGTTTCCAGGAGCTGAAGAAGAGATTGATATCAGCCCCAATTTTGATCATGCCAGACATCAAGAAGCCGTTTGATGTGTATTGTGATGCATCCAAGATTGGCCTAGGATGTGTATTGATGCAAGAAGGCAAAGTCATCGCGTATCTGTCTCGACAATTGAAGCAACATGAGCAGAACTATCCGACCCATGATCTTGAGCTAGCAGCCGTGGTTCTAGCGTTGAAGACATGGCGTCATTATTTGATGGGTAATCGCTCTGAGATTTACTCAGATCATAAGAGCTTGAAGTATATCTTCATCCAGAAGGAGCTGAATATGAGGCAAAGAAGATGGATAGAGTTAATCAAGGATTATGACCATGACATTCACTATCACCCCGGCAAAGCCAATGTGGTAGCGGATGCTCTTAGCAGATTGCCGTGTAGGCTTAACACCATGATCAAAGAGAAGCAACCAAGTTTGTATGAGGAGTTGGAGCAGTTCAGGAGTGAGTTAGTTAGCAAAGGATTCCTAGCTAGCATTGGACTTCAACCCACTTTGATTAGCCAAATCAAGGAATCCCAGAAGGGAAATGAAAGTATCGACGGAATCAAACATCGAATTGGTACAGGAAAGGTACCTGGATTCACCGAAGATGAAGAAGGAGTACTGTGGTACAAAGGACGTATCTGTGTGCCAGAAGATTCGGAGATGAAGGAGGTTATCATGAAGGAAGCTCATGATACTCTTTATTCTATCCACCCCGGAGGAACAAAGATGTATCAGGATTTGAAAGAGCAATTTTGGTGGCACAAGATGAAGAGAGATATCGGAAGCTACATCGCCAAATGTGACATCTGTCAACGAGTCAAAGAAGAGCATCAGAGACCTGCAGGACTATTGCAACCATTGCAGATTCCGAAATAGAAATGGGATTCCGTCGGAATGGACTTTATCACCGGTTTACCCACTTCTAGTAGGGGAAATGTCTCAATCTGGGTCATAGTTGATAGACTGTCCAAGGTAGCCCACTTCATACCAGTCAAGACAACCTACCAGAGTGCAAAGCTAGCAGAGCTGTACATTGCTAGGATTGTTAGTCTGCATGGAACCCCCAAGACCATCGTCTCAGATCGAGGAACCCAGTTTATTTCAAGATTTTGGCAGAAAGTTCAGGAAGGACTAGGAACCAAGTTGAACTATAGCACCGCTTATCACCCGCAAACAGATGGACAAACTGAGAGAGTCAACCAGATCTTAGAGGATATGCTTAGAGCTTGTGTGTTGGAATATGGATCAAAATGGGAAGACTGCCTGCCTTTCGCAGAATTCTCATATAACAACAGTTATCAGGCTAGTTTGTAGATGGCACCATTCGAATTCCTATACGGAAGAAAGTGTCGTACCCCTTTGAATTGGTCGCAAGTAGGAGAGAGTCAGATCTTTGGACCCGACATTCTCCGAGAAGCAGAAGAGAAAGTTCACAAAGTCCGTGAGCACCTAAAGACCGCCCAATCCAGACAGAAGAGCTATGCTGACAAGAGAAGGAGAGACCTGACTTTCAATGTCGGAGATTTTGTATATCTCAAGGTTTCACCATTGAAGGGAACTCAACGCTTTAGTCTGAAGGGAAAGTTAGCTCCCAGATATATCGGACCTTTCAAGATTCTGAACCACCGAGGAGAAGTATCGTATCAACTGGAACTGCCTGAAGAGATGTCAGCCATCCACAATGTGTTCCATATCTCGTTACTTCGCAAATGCTTGGAAGTGCCTGAGAAGACTGAAGTTTTCAAGAATATTGATCACAGAGCTGTGGAAATCAACAATGACCTGACATATCGGGAAGTACCCATCCGTATCTTAGAAGAAGCCTGTAGAACCACCAGGACTAGGAGTATCAAGTTTCTCAAGATTCAGTGGAGCAACCATACCGAGGAGGAAGCTACTTGGGAGCGCGAAGATTACATTAGGACAGAGTTCCCAGATTTTTTTAGTTCCTAGTTTTCTTTGTAAATCTCGGGACGAGATTTCGTTTAAGGGGGAAGGTTTGTAACATCCCAAAACTTTAATCCAAGCTCATCAAGATCAAATCATCCAAAAATAGGGTTAACGAAAACTTTTCCAAATTTAAAATGAAAGCATTCATATGGGTATGCATTTAAAATAGGAGTTGTTTGAATTGCCATGATTGATTGATCCAATGCTTTTAAAATGTTTCTTAGGTGATTTAAACATCATCTACATCATTCCCAAACTTTTCCTAAAGAAAATCAAATCAAAAAGAATTAAAGGAAGGAATGGTCATTTTGGCAAATTTAACTCTCATGCCTACTTTGGCTATTCCTAGTACTCAATTCTTAACAGAAACAATTATTGATCTTTGCACCCCTTGCTAGTACACATAATGAGGTACCAAGGCCCACCTTTGGATCTGCTAAAAACATTCTGTTAACTATTTTAAATGACAGTTTAAAATTGAATCTAATACATATGCATAGATCACCCCTATTTCAAAAACCATCTATTTGAGCTCCACTTTCAAAACCCTTGCAACCAGAGACTACCTATCACTAGTGGAGATTACTCAAAAAATTTGAACTCAAAATTCAAAACTTTTTCTCTTGCGGCCATTTCATCAAACACATGGCAGGCAGAATCAAACACAAATAGGTAGCTCACTATTTCTACAGAGTTTAGCCACCCATTTGATCACAAAACACTCCCTCTGTCTCCACTTGATCAAACCATGCCATTACCACCCCAACCCCTACACCCTAGTGGCCAGGCCAAGCCATGCCGAGCACTAACTCGCCGGCCAACCTTGCCCTCACCCCAGCCGACCACCTCCTCCTTCCTCTCCATGTCTAGGAGGTAGCCAACACCTCACCGCCCCTCTCTGTCCCCTGCCCGAGCCAAGTGCTGCCATGGACCACCGAGGAAAGCCCGCGCCCAGTGCCACCGCACCATGCCGATGCCGCCCACAGAGCATGCTCTGTCCCCGCGTGCACAAGCCGCCGCTCGACCGCAGCCCATGCCCGCCGCTCCACCTAGACCTGGCGAACAACCCAGACATCCCTGTTCGCCGCCCAAAGCCTCACAGCCACTGCTCGCCATGGACACCGCCTCTTCGGCCGCACAGAGCGCCACCTCGCCCAGACCGCGTACCACCGCCCCTACGACCGCATTTAAGTCCTAGAGCACCGCCAGGGAACCGCCCATCGATCGCCACCCCCAGCCATGCCTCTAGCTCGTCGTAGCCATGTTGCCACCGTCGACCACCCATTCCGCTCGGTCTCACTGTCGGGCCTATAAAAGGAGCCCTTCCCAGCCATTCTTCTCCACACCATTCCACCCCCCTCACCTCTCTGAACCTCACCCACCTCTAGCCGGAGCAAGTGGAGCAGCAACTCGCCGGAATTGGAACCGGAGCCGCAGCCTCCGTAGGAGAAGGGCGCCGTTGATTTCGACCGTCCCAAGCTCCGCCGCAACCGCGCCTCGCCTCGCTGTCGTCTTCCATGTCGTTTGCCCGCCTCGCCGACCCTGCTGGAGCCCTGGTACGCTCCTAGTAGACCCCCACCGAGTCGCTAGGGTTCGAGCTCGCCGGCGACCTGTTCATCGTCGACGACGACCCTCAGTCATTGATCTCGCTTCTAATCGCACGGTCCACAGCACGCGTACCGTTTCGCGTGTTAAGTGCCGCTGACATGTAGGACCCCCCTGTCAGCTGAGCCCCGCGCCGCGGAGCGCCACTAGGCTGGCCCATTTCTTTTTCCGCGCTAGCCCACCCATTCAAATCTGGATTTTTCTTTTTAGTTAAATCTAGTTTCTGTCCACTATTTCAAAATTCAATTCTGTGAGTTTGACAAATCCAAATAGCATGAAACAAATTTTTTCTGAAAGGTATTGAAATAATCTATCCAAGGCCGTTGGATTTATTTCAATTAGATTTATAGATCTCTCCTAATAAAAATAACAAAACAGAAGCTTTTGCACCTTGCAACATTTTTATAAAATCAACCAAGTTAGCTTTTGAGTTGATTCCAACTCTCAAAAATCACATTTCATCATATCTATCCAAATATGTAATAATATTAAGGTTTACATCCAGTGACTTTGGACTAGTACCAAAATAATGCTATATAGGCATTTCTAGTCACATTAAATCATTAAATAATGAACTTAAACTAAAGTAATATTGATCCAACCTTTAAATCTCATTTCCACATGTTAGAATATGTGGTGAGGACATGTGTCCACATGATCCCATATCTTGGTGGTGAATATTAAATATTGGTTAAAATTTCAATCAGTAGAAATTACTTTTCTAAAATAAAAAGGTTGAAACTATTGAATTAAACTTGTGATGCTTGTGATGATAATAGATCATCAATTGTGTGTTTTAGAATGCTACTTAGCCTAGATAACTATTGTTTGGTGATTGTCTACTCCCTATGTATTTATAGACGCTAGTACCGACCAAACTTTCGAGGAGGAGGAGTTCTACAAAGAAGAAGAAGAAGAAAACTTCAACCACTTCACCAACCAAGGCAAGCTATTGTTAGCAGGCTAGATTTAAAACTAGATGGTTTAGCAAAGATGCCTTAAGCATGCTTTGATCACACCCCTTTAACTATTAGTACCCCAAGTCTTATTGACAAGTTTTACCTCCCTTAGTTCACACAAAGTTCTTTACTTGTTTTGAAGGTAGCATAAAAAGTATAAAACTTGACCTACTTAGAAACCTTTAGATGTCATTCTATGGCATGAGATTGAATTGTTCCACCTTAGTGAATACTCTTAACTTAGTATTTTAGAATAGATAAAAAACTTGAGTCACTTTAGATAGGAACACTTGGTGAAAATGAATTGTGAAAACCTTGGAATGATGAGTCATTCTATTGAGATGTTTTGACATGTGTTGAGAGACACAACTGGTTTATGATGATGAAAATGATGAGGCATGAGCCTCAACCCTTTTATAAAACTGATGGTTGGATTCGGATGTGATACCATTCCAAATTTACCGTACAACCATATTACCTGAATTGGGTAAGGTTTAGATGGAAGTTTATATGCATTAGTATTAGTTCCCTCACGGGAGAGGTTTGAGCTGAGGCTACCTCTCAATGTTGTCCACCTATGCAGTGCCCAAGATGACTGATGGTCATGGTTGGGAGGCCATGCTCATAGGAGAGGTGCTTGTACTAGGGTGTGTAAAGGGAAGGTTATGTTTGATTATCTGCATATTAAGTATGATGATTCAGGGTTATCCCTGACAGATGTATCGAATCTTGTGGTGAAAGTGTACCACCTCTACAGAGTGTCAAACTATTCGAATAGCCGTGTCCACGGTTATGGACAGTTGGAATGGCCATACTATTTCATTGTCAGATGTTTTCTAAATAACTTGAAACGAATGATGAACTTTGACTTGACCATAGCAGGGTTGTGTTGATGATAATAGCTTCCCAACTTAAGTGATTCTAGAACCTTATTTTATCTTTCTTCGCTTCTAAACTCAGCTTAGGTTCCAAACTTAACTTGATAGTTAACTTAGATTCAATACTTTAACTTAGAATTATACTCCTTGCTAGTAGTAGTTTGCGAGTACTTAAAGAGTACTCATGGCTTTTGTCCCTGGCTATTATCATGGCCAGACTATGAAGGAGATTATCAAGATGATGGTCAGCAGGACGGCTGTGATAACTAGGACTATCTGCCTTCGTTAGCATTGACTGTGCCCCTGAAGATGGACCCCACCGCTACGCTATCGTTTATTTCCGCCGCTTGTTGTATTAAAGACTAGATCATGAGATCCTTATTTGTGTAAAACCTTATTTATGGTTTGTAATGGATGAGTATTTATGAAAAACTATTTCCCCTCTTACCCTTGTGAACTCATTCTTTCTCAAAAATGCACGTTCCTCAAACTTCTTACATTACTACATAAAATTGGACACACTTGATCACGTCACTAACTTCCTCATCCTAAATTCTTGTAGATGGAGACTCAGTTCAGCAAGTTTTACCAGTTGGGAAACGGAGGTCAGCTGATCTTCGAGAGGGATCTGGATTCGCTGTCGGAGTTACTGGGACGCCCACATCTGGAGTTTCTTGGAGGTTAACTTCCAGGACCCCTAGGAGGAGACCTAAAGTGGCTAGTCACCGCGGATCTTCGGGGAAGCATCGAAGCACCAACTTCCGGGAGAATTCAGTTCTCCGTGAGAGAGAACAACTGGCTAGATGCATTAGCCAGGGCAATGCATGAAGCTCTCGCACGTCTATGTGCCCTCAGCGTCAACAAGATTCAAGGAACCCGTTTTGCCCACTATGCAAGACGTGACTTCATGGGAATGCCGATGGAGATGCCAAGTCACCCAGAATTGAGGTGTCAAGTGGAGAACCTTGACTTCTTGCTTCATGACAGGCATCAGGAACTGGACAATGCCAAAGAGTTAGCCAACCAGAACCGTGCCATTGGCGACCAGAAGGCCCAGACTTTCGCGCTGCTTGTCCAAGATCGTCAGTCTCTTTGCCGCCAGCGTGCAAAGAAGGATCGCACCATCTCCCGTCTTTGCAAGAAGTTGTCCGACCTCGAGAAGACCGTCAAGGAGCAGGAAGCTCAGCTTGCCTCCAAGGAAGAAGAAGATGAGGGTGAAGACATCTAGGGAGATCTGGATTCTTACCTCAGCAACAATGATGACTTTTTAGACGAGGATGCTGTGGACTTCTACACTGATGACGAAGACTCTGACTTCATCAAAGATGAGTAGATGCACTAGAGCACTATCGTAGCATGAGTTGCATCGGTCCCATTGTATCGTAGCTTGTAGAAAGGTTCTTCAAACCATCTGCTTTCCTTTGATTGTTGTGGTGTGTGTTGTATCGGGTGCTTTCTTGCATGAATAAAAATGAAGTTAGTTGAAAAACCTGAGTCTAACTCAAAGTTTTAGCTTTGAAAACCCAAAACCATGAACCTTAGAATTTCCCTCTTACCCCTATATCTATCTCAATCTTCAGATGACTCGTGGAAACCAAGGAGGGAGCAGCTCGTCGCAGGACCCAATGCTGCAGATCTTGCAGAATCTCATCGCGGACCGTGAAGCAAGCAGGGCCGAGCGTCAAGCCAACTTAGCAACATTGCAGCAGATCGCCCAAATGGCTCTCAACAACCAAGGACATGGAAATCAGGATCACCAAGGATCCAAACTCAAAAACTTTCAGAACACCAATCCCCCAATCTTCAACCAATCTGAAAACCCATTAGATGCTGATGACTGGTTACAGACCATGGAAAACAACTTAGAGGTTGCCAGAGTTGATGAGAATGAGAAAGTTCTCTTCACCACCCACGATCTGGCGGGAGATGCAAGAGCTTGGTGGAATAGCATCCGCAATATGAACCATGGCCAGGTGATGACCTGGGAAGAATTCAAGGTCAAGTTCAGCCGCACCCACGTGCCGCAAGGTCTTGTCAACAGGATGAGAGATGATTCCGCGAATTGAAGCAAGGAAGAATGACTATGGTGGAGTACCGTGATAGATTCTTGTCACTTGCCAGATATGCACCAGATGAGATCAACACGGAGGCCAAGAAGAAATAGAGATTCTTAAACGGACTGCATGATGAGATGCAGACTGTCCTCGTCAACATCCATTTCGATGATCTCGAAGAGCTAGTCGACTCTGCCATTCAGATGGAAGGGAAGATTAAACAGGCAAACGACAACCGCAAGCGTCGTATGATGCAGCAATCAGGATCCAGTAGTCACCAGAAGTATCGTCCCAACCCTTCACCAGGATATGCACCAAGGAACAACCGACCCCCAAATTCTCGCCCAAGCTACCCCAACCGTAGCGGAGGGAATGTGAAGTCCGGAGGAAACAATCACAACTCCGGCAATGCCAACAATTTCAACCATGCCCCTCCCAAGAACAACAACAACAAGACTGCACCAAGAACTAGCAGCAATGTTGTACCTGTCGCAGTCAAGGACAAGTCCCAGATCACTTGTTTCGAGTGTGGAGTGAAGGGTCACTACTCCAATGTGTGTCCCAAGAAGACTGCCGCCAATGCCCCTGTGAATGCCCCAGCTCAGCAGCAGCGTCATGTTCAACCAGGAAGGAGATTTGCCCCAGGGAACCCGCACAACCGCAACGGTCGTCTCTTCCACATGAACGCAGAAGAAGCCCAGGAAGCGCCAGATGTGGTGCTGGGTATGTTTTCTGTCAACTCAGTTTTAGCAAGAGTATTGTTTGATTCTGGAGCATCGCATTCATTTTTCACCGAAGAATTTGTATGCACTAGTAAGATTCGCCCAACCAACCTGAAGCATGTCATGATAGTGCAAATCCCCGGTTCAACAACAAAAGCTAGAAAAATTTGCAAAGCTGTACCTATCAGAATACATGGGATAGATTTTTATGCCAACCTAATTGTACTTGGAACCAAAGGATTGGAAGTAGTACTAGGTATGGACTGGATGTCAAGGCATAAAGGACTGATAGACTGTGCTAAGAAAGCCATCACCATGACCAGTAGTTCTGGAGTAACAGTAGAGCATATCTCCGAAACCTTACCCCGTCAATTCAAGTCCAACAAGAGTGTAGACCTGCCTACCATTGACCAAGTCAGAGTAGTCTATGAATACCACGACGTATTCCCAGATGAATTGCCAAGTATGCCCCCGGATAGGGATATTGAGTTCATTATCGAACTAATCCCCGGAACCGGACCTATAGCCCAGAGACCCTATACCATGAACCCCTCAGAGTTAGTGGAACTGAAGAAGCAATTGGATGCCATGTTAGCAACAGGCTTGATTCATCCAAGCGCATCGCCATGGAGATCACCAGTGTTATTCGTCGACAAGAAAGATGGAGGCAATCGTCTGTGTACAGATTACAGAAAGTTGAATGATGTCACCATCAAGAACAAGTACCCTTTGCCAAAGATAGAGGATCTATTTGATCAGTTGACCGGAGCTCAGGTATTCTCAAAGATTGATCTTAGGACTAGTTATCACCAACTTAAGATTCGTGCAACGGATATTTTGAAGACCGCCTTTACTACTCGCTATGGTTTATACGAGTATACGGTTATGTCTTTTGGATTAACCAATGTCCCTGCTTATTTCATGAATCTCATGAATAAGATCTTTATGAATTTCCTTGATAAGTTTGTAGTTGTGTTTATCGACGACATCCTTATCTACTCCAAGTCAGAAGAAGAGCACGAGCAACATCTGAGAATCATCCTAGAAACCCTGAGGGAGCATCAGTTATATGCCAAGTTCAGCAAGTGTGAGTTTCTGATGAAAGAAGTAGGATTCCTAGGACATATTGTGTCTGCCGCAGGAGTCTCTGTTGATCCCACCAAGATCAAAGATGTCGAAGAATGGGAAGCCCCAACCAACCAAACCCAAGTTCATTCATTTCCCGGATTAGCGGGATATTACCGCAAGTTTGTAGAAGGATTCTCGAGCATAGCCCGACCGATGACCCAATTGTTGAAGAAGGACAAGAAGTTTCAATGGACAGACAAATGTGAAGCCAGTTTCCAGGAGATGAAGAAGAGATTGATATCAGCCCCAATTTTGATCATGCCAGACATCAAGAAGCCATTTGATGTGTATTGTGATGCATCCAAGATTGGCCTAGGATGTGTATTGATGCAAGAAGGCAAAGTCATCGCGTATCTGTCTCGACAATTGAAGCAACATGAGCAAAACTATCCGACCCATGATCTTGAGCTAGCAGCCGTGGTTCTAGCGTTGAAGACATGGCGTCATTATTTGAACGGTAATCGCTCTAAGATTTACTCAGATCATAAGATCTTGAAGTATATCTTCACCCAGAAGGAGCTGAAAATGAGGCAAAGAAGATGGATAGAGTTAATCAAGGATTATGACCTTGACATTCACTATCACCCCGGCAAAGCCAATATGAGGCAAAGAAGATGGATAGAGTTAATCAAGGATTATGACCTTGACATTCCCAGGATTACCATTTTTGCGAGACATAACAGATTGGATATCACAGTACATCATCCATTACAAACCATAATAAGGTCTTACAATAAATAAAGGATCTCATGATCCAGTCTTAGTACAATCAAGTAGCGAAATAAATAGCGTAGCGGTGGGGTCCATCTTCAGAGTCACAGCCAATGCTGACGATGGGAGATGATCCTAGTTATCATAGCGATCTTGTTGTCCTTCATCTTGGTAATCTCCTTCATAGTATGGCCATAGGAATAGCCAGGGACAAAAGCCATGAGTACTCTTTAAGTACTCGCAAACTACCACTAATAAGTAAGGTAGTTCTAATAGGAATGCTAAGTTCTAAGTTTATTTGTAAAGTTAAGTTTGAAACCTAAGCTGAGTTCAGAAACAAAGGAAGATAAAATAAAGTTTGAAAACACCTAAGTGGGAACTTAGTTGTCATAGTGACAACTCTGTTGTGGTCAAGTCATGTCACGATTCATTTCATAAGTCATTTTGAAAACATCTGACAACAGAACAGTATGGCCACTCCAACTGTCCATAATCACGGACGCGGCTATTCGAATAGTTTGACACTCTACAGAGGTGGTACACTTTCACCACAAGATTCGATACATTTTTCAGGCCTCTCCTATGAGCATGGCCTCCCAATCATGACCATCTATCAACCATGACCATGGCCTCCCAACCATGACCATCTGTCATCTTGGGCACTACATAGGTGGACAACATTGAGAGGTAGCCTCAGCTACAAACCTCTCCCGCGAGGGAACTAATACTAATGCATATAAGCTTCCGGCTAAGCCTTACCCAATTCAGGTACTGTGGTTGTACGGTAAAATTGGAATGATATCGCATCCGAACCCAACCATCAGTTTTGTAAAAGGGCTAAGGCTCATGCCTCAACATTTTCATCATCATAAACCAATTGTGTTTCTCAACACATGTCAAAACATCTCAATAGAATGACTCATCATTCTAAGGTTTTCACAAATCATTTTCACCAAGTATTTCCATTTAGAGTAAATCAGGTTTTGGTTTAGTTCCAACTACTAAGTTAAGAGTGTTCACTAATGTAGGATGCTAATCTCAATCTCATGCCATAGAATGACATCTAAGTATAACTAAATAGGTCAAGTTTTATACTCTTTATGCTACCTTTAAACAAGTAAAGGACTTTGGTAAAGTAAAGAAGGTAAAGCTTGTAAATAAAACTTGGAGTAGGTATAAGTCAAAAATGGTATAACCAAAGCATGCCTAATGCATTTGCTTAGGTTATCTAGTTTGCAAGGGTTAGCTTGCATTACTAAAGATGGCTTGCTAAGTATAATACTTGCAAGTGTTAGCTTGCCAATAATAGATTGCCTTGGTTAGTGGAGTGGTTGAAGTTTTCTTCCTCCTCCTCTTGGTAGAACTCCTCCTCCTCGAAAGCTTGGTCGATACTATCGTCTATAAATACATACGGAATACACAATCACCAAACAATACTTAACTAGTCTACTTAGCACACTAAGGCACACATTGGATGATCTATTATCTTCACAAGCATCACAAGGTTTAATGAACTATCTTCATTCTTCTTATTTGACAAAAGTAATTTCTACTCATTGAAATTAACTCAGAATTAATATTCTCCAATTAAAATATGGGATCATGTGGAAACATGTCATCACCACATATTCTAACATATGGGAATGTGATTTAAAGGTTGGATCACATTTTAATAAGTTTAAGTTTAATAATTAATGATTTAAAGTGACTAGAAATGCCTATATAGGATTATTTTGGTACTAGTCCAAAGTCACTGCATGCAAACCTTAATATTATTACATATTCAGAGCGATATGGATAAATGTGATTTTTGAGAGTTGGAATCAACTCAAAATCTATTATGCTTGATTTTATAAAAATGTTTGAATGTGCAAAAGCTTCTGTCTTGTTATTTTTACTAGGAGAGATCTCTAACTCTAAATGAATTAAATCCAATGGGCTTGGCTATATATTTTCAGTAGCTTTCCAACAAAATTGGAATCGCTCAATTTGGATGTGTAAAACCTATATTTGAATTAAGGGGCATAATTAAGGGACATAATTGATTTAAGTCTAAAATAGAAAAACCTATATTTGAATTAACTAGGTCGCGCGGGAAACTAAATGGACTGACCCACTGACGCTCCGCGGCGCAGAGGGCGACTGACAGGCTTGTCCCGCATGTTAGCGGCACTTAAAACCCGAAGCGGTACGGGGCGATTAGAACCACACGATTAGAACACGATCTAACAGTCCATAGTCATCGTCAACAACGGACTCGTCACCGGCGAGACTGAACCCTAACACGGTTATTGGGGGTCTACTGGGAACGTACCAGGGCTCCAGCTAGTGCGGCGAGGCGGGCAAACAAACTGGACGGCGACGGCGGACTTAGACGATGTCACGGTAGGGGCTGAGGTGGACGAAATCGAGTGCAAATTATCCTCCTCTACAGCGGCTACCTCCAGTGGAATTCCGGTGATGTGCTGCTCGAGCGGCTCCGGCAAGAGAGGGGAAACGATCAGTGGAGAGAGGGGAGTGGAATGGTGTGGTGATTGAGGCTAGGGGTGGCCTACTTATATAGGCTCGACGAGTGGACCGACGGGTGTGGGCAGAGCTCGTCGGTGACGGCGATACAGGGGGCTACCAGCGTGGGCGAGGTAGGTGGACGGTGGGCGGTCTGCTGGTGGTCCTCTATGGCATAACGGCGTGGCTAGGGGCAATGGTATTTGGTTGGGGGCTTCCCGCGCTCTAGGAGACACAGGCGGTGCTCGACGGTGATCATGGCGACTGTGGGTCGCTCGGCGGTGCACGGCCATGTCTAGCGGGTTGCTGGTTTCAAGGCGGAGCGGCGTGCGCGGTTTGGTGTCGAGGCATGGTTTGTGGCGTGCTGGCGGTGATCGCTCTCTAGCACGCTCTGGATGCACGCAAAGAGAAAGGGCGGCGCGGCTCTGAGGTGGTCCTGTGGCTAGCAGGGGCCGTGGGGTGGACCGTGGGCGGTGGTGAGGTCACGCCTCACTCCCTGGAGTGGCGGAGAGGGCTTGGTGGTCTGCTGCGACTTGTGCTCGTTTGGCCGGCGAGCATGGCCTCGGGGTGGCGGTGCACTAGCGCCAGGGGCTAGGGCATGGGGTGGTTTTGTCTGGTTGGGCCTGGGGGATACCAAGGTGATCAATGTGCATCAAGTGGCTCGACAAGATTTGCTCCAAAACAGTGTTGGTTAGTCCATAATGATTCTGCTCACATGGTGTTCGATCAAATGGCCGCATGAGAGAAACTTTTGAAATTTTGAAAGATTTTTGGTGGAGTGATTCATCTTATTCTTAAGCATCTAGGTTTGTTTGGGATTTGGAAACGGAACATTTGAGTGGTTTTTGACAAAGTGGTATCTAGACATATGAACTAGATTCAATTTTCAAATGTCACTTAAATTTAGAGTTTGAATGTTTTTGGGAGATCACAAAATGAGCTTTGGTACATCACTACTTGTACTAGCAAGGGGTGCAAAGATCCACAATTGTCTCTGTTAGGATTTGAGTGCAAAAATCTTAAAGTGGGCTAGGTGATTAAAATGGCAAAAGTGACCATTTGCCTTATTTAATCCTTTTTGATTTCTTTTTCTTTGGGATTTTCTTGGGGATAATCTAGATGATGTGTAATTCACCTTAGAGTCATTTTACAATCAATAGATCACTCAATCATGGCAATTCAAAACAACTCCTATTTAAATGCACACACATATGAATGCTTAAATATTTTAAATAGAAAAAGTTTTTGTTAACCCTAAATTGGGTAGATTTGATCTTGATCACTTGGATTAAAGATTTGGGATGTTACATTAATCACAGGGACTTAGGATCTTTATTGGTCCAAGGTCATAACAGATGGTATCAGAGCACAAGTTGACTATAGAACGTGACCCTAGCATTGGAAAATCCTTAGGATTAATATTTTCTAAGTTATTTCACAAAAATCTCATACTTCTGATCATCTATCTTTGGAGTTTTAAAATTCTTAAGTATTTTCTTTTCAACATTAGAGATGACCATTATGCACTTTAAGAAGAAACTTATCTCACGGTTACATTTCCAAAGAAGATCATCTCAATGTTTCTCACAAGCCAGGACTCGAAGACCTCCACAAAATATGTTCCAAGACTGAAGCTACAAGAATTGAAGACTTCAAGACTACAAGTACCAAAGACTTCAAGACTACAAGTACCGAAGACTTCGAAGACCTTAAGTCAAGGGTATTAACTAAAGACCTCGAAAGGTTGAAGATTATGAAGAAGATTAAGACTGTCAAGATCCTGAAGACTTTTGAAGACTCCAAGCCTCAAAGATTACAAGTGACCTATTAGGAACCAAACCCGGATAGATTTTGCTACAATGTAGATGCGATGAAGTTGTTGCTATTTTTTATGTTTTTTAGATAGGAAATAATCCTATTTTCCAAAACTAAAGTGTAGCACGCCGCTAAAATCACTACTAGAAAATCGCTCTGTTTTTGTTCTGTGCATCATCATGACCGCATGCTCATGTCATCATGCCACATTGCATTTGAGCATCGTCATGTCATTATGCATAAGTCTGCCTAAAACTATTTTCGAAAAGCCTACCTTTGTTTTCTAAATGCCCTTCTTTATTTCAAACTATAGATCCTAGTTTCTCTGGATATTTTGTTTGTCTAAAATTATTTACAAAATATTTTATATTCAAATAAATAATAAACAAAATGTTTTTGTACCAGGGGAGGCAGCCCGGACCGTAGTCCAGGCCACCTACCACCCGGGCTGGCCCAGCCCGTTTCAATCAAACCCTAACCATCTAACACCGAAACCAAACCCTAGTCTACCCAGCCTCCACCCCGTCGCCAGCCCTAGCTAACTAGTCCCGCCCGCAACCTGATCACGACCCGACCACACCTAGCTACCTAACCCGCGCGCTCCCAACACGCAAACACACACACGACACACACGCGCGAGCAGCCAGCAAACAACGGTGGTGCACCGCAGACTCGCCCCAGCGTGCACACCCCACCCCGCGCGAGCCAGCCCCGACCCGCCTATGCTCCCGGCCCCACCAAAGCGCGTTGCTCCTCTCTCTCTACCCTCGACCTCGCACCACGACGCACGGAACTCGCCCCCGTGATGCCCGTTCCCCGCTTGGCCCCACCACGACCGTGTCACCCCCAAACTGCCCGCGATCCCGTCTGCCTTTGCATCGCCTCGCATGGCCGCCGCCAGCAATCCCTCGCCCCGCTCCAGCAACCGCCGCCTCTGCCGCATTTCTCCCTGAGCCGCCGCTGCCGTCTCCTGGCCGCGTCATGCGTCTCCACCGACGGCCGCCCTCTGTGGACCTCCTTCCTCTACTTCGTGCTACTCCGGCGGCAGGGCTTCTTCGCCTCCTCATCAAGTCGTGCTGCCACTGGATTCCGTCGATCTGGCCCATGTCCGGCCCCGCCATCCTTGCTCACTGCTCTCCGCCACCTCCTCGCCTCGTCGAGCTCGACACCGCCACCATGGACGCCTGTTGACCTTGTCTTGCTGCGCCTTTCCGCCCACCACCGGCCAACACCTCCGCGCCTAGTGTCCCTGACGCGCCTCCACCGCCGCAAGCTACGCCGTCGCCCGCATGGTGGCCGCCTCTGTCGATCCCTCGCCATCCGCCTGTCCGTCGCCACCGTCGAGCCTCGTCACCGTCCTCTGTGCGACCCCGCACCGTCGGCAACCCCCGCTGCGCCGCCGACCCGTTCCGCGTGACCCCGCCTCCACAAGCTCCCTTCCTCCATCACCGACGCTCCTGTGCCCTCTCCGCCGTTCCCCACAATCAGCAGCGTGCCGCTGCTCGCGACCTCGTCGCCTTCCCTCCGCCAGGAGCCCCCGGCCTTCCTCGGCCGTGCCACCAGCCGTCGAGCGGCGCCACGACCTCCCTCTTCCCCGCGACCAGGATCCGTGGCCTACCTCTGCTCCGCACGCACGACCCCCGTCATTGCTGCCTTCTGCCATGTGAGCTCGACCCCACCGGCGCCGTTCTTCTGTTCCTCGTGCTGGCAGTGGCCATGTGTGCCCTGATGGTTCGAGCTGCCACTACAGCCGAGCTTCGTTCAACGTAGTTGTCTGCTATTCTCGCTACCGTGTGATTCGTCACTACAGTTTGGCACGATCCGCCTTGTGGGTGTGGTGTACAGAGAAGCCTAGTAGCGTTTTTACCCAAGGTCTTCAATTCGTTGATGAACGTTGGGGTGTGATACTACAACAACGACTATCGGTGACCTCCCGGTCGATAAGTTGGACAAGGACATCGGCGTGAGCAACAAGATATTCCGAAGTACCACTCGAAGGCCACCGGTGCCGGATTCCGAGACCCACGGAACCCGATCACGGCGAAGACATTTCCAAGATCTTCTTCACGGATCCGATGGTCGAGACCCTAAACCCGGAGATTTCTTCACGACACGACAAGTTCTCCTTTCTGGATCCGAAGGACCCGTTACAGGCGTCCCAAAGACCGATCCTACTGAGCCCGAACCCCTTCGAGCCCCCAAGATCGTTGATTCGATGTGTGCCCCTATCCGAGACCCTCCTATTTTTATAAATGACATATATATTGTGGCATTTAAATTATTCATGCTTGCATCGCATCATGTGGGTTGGGGACACTTTGTCGATTCACCTCATAATTAAATATGGAGACCATATGCGGGCTAATCTAGTCCTATATTGACTCCAATTAAATTTGCATACCGAACTGATACCATGTTTTGCCTTGTTAATTCAATATTTAATTTGCGGGGTAGTTAAACAACTTGAACCATAATACTTACTTGTCGGGACCCCGGTTCCACTTAATATTGTCTAGTTGCATCGCATCTTTGCCATGACATGCATCATACACGCATCATGCCCATTCTTTTGCCGTAGTATTAAATAGTGCATTCGGTGTTTCTTTTAGTGCTTTGGTTCTTCGCGGATTAGGCCGTTGAGTTGATGCGAGTATCGACAAGCCCTTCGGATAATGAATCTTCGGCTATGTTTTCTAGGCGAGCATTCTCCCCCTTTCTACCTATTTTGCATTTATAGTCTTTACTTCCTCCTGTTGATCTATTGCTACCCGTATTGCGATGCTTTAGTTTTCATGCACCATTTATATTCCTTGCAGCCCCTATATTGCCTTGGACACATCCTATTTCCTATTGTATGATAAATAGTCGGCCTTGCGAGTCGTAGTTGCTTGCTCAGGTGCTGCTTTGCGTTGTTGTTGTTCCACCATAATTGGAAGGTTGACACATGCTTAATGGTGGAGATGCTCAATGGTGGAGATGATCATGACTTTAAATACAACTATTAAATTGCTGAGAATAGATATAACTAATGTAGAGGCATCAGTGGGCAATAGATGTTATTTGGTTCTTCCACGCTCACTTGTGTCCCGTAGGACCCCGAGTACTTGATACCTGTTCCTTGACTATCGCACTATCCGCATGTGGGACCATGAATCCCCTTAGCGAGAGCTTGATTCATTTCTTATTTCTTGGGGCCACAAACTAGTTTGGGGCTTTATTACTATCCTGTACCTATGCCATGCTTTACTGTTTTATTTTCGATTGTGCGTGGAGCACCTGTACTGTTTTGGATCGTGACATGTTTTCGCTGTATCGACAAGCCCAGTCACACTTTCGGGTTCCCAGTCGTTTACCGCCGTCCACACAAACCCTGGGTCCATCTTGGAGCCGGCCAACTTCGTCGCGGGTAGCTTAGTGGGGTGGCCCCCTGAAATATTTTATGAATCCTGTGATTGCTTTGTCGTGAAAGCCTCGTTGGGTTTTGATTTGCTTTTTCCGAGGTTGACCGTGTGTGTGTTGCTATTTGTGCACCCCTGCAGGGTAAATCTTTTTGAAAGCCGTGTCCGCGGGTATGGACAACTTGGAGCACAGTATCTCGATCATAGACAAGCATAACTAAAGTAGTGCTATAAATTTGACTTAATATGTGACTAGTAATCAGCTTCACTACAACAGAATGGATAATAAAAGTGCCAACAACTGGTGGAACTGGGGTGTATCGTGTCATGTTATACCTGCCTAGTAAGTATTGCAACTCCAATGGAATGAAATAAAAGTGCCAACAACTGCTGGGATTGGGATGTCACATGCTAATTGTATCTGACTAGTAAGTACTGCAACTACAACTGAATGGTTAACTAAAACTGCCCACTGCTTATGATATCAGGATGACTCGTGCTATCTATATCTGACTAGTAAGTGCTTCAACTATAATGGAATGAATAAAACTGCCAACTGTGTGAGTTCCTCGGTTTGACTTCCTCGTTTGGTCTCGAGGGGGGATACCAGGATGGGTATGATTGGTGTTAGTATCAGGTTGGTTCCCAATAGGTCTTTCTTATCCCTCTCTAATAGCCGAAAGTGGTTTCAAGTCTCTATAGGTTGTTTAGTGCATGCTTCGTTGCCGCTTTAGTCCACCATACCTATGTAGGCGAGAGCCGCCGAATTCTAGACTCGTCGTGTACTGGCCTCAGTACTGACGCTCCTCTTTTTCCTTTGCCCTTTGTCGGCACCCCTTTTGTTTTAGCAGGTTTGAGATCGACGTCGTTAGCAGGGTTACCCTTCCGGCTTGGCCTGGGCAGGGTTATGGACGCCATTGGTTATTCTTCAGGGCTCTTAGCTCAATTTGCTTCTTATCCGTACTCGGATGTTGTATCGGTTTTAATGTGATTTGGATATTTGTAATGTATATCTGTATTCTTGACTCAGTGAGTCGTGGATGTATATATATCTGTTCTGTGGGTTCCATCGTGGACTATTGTGTAATGATTGTACTTCGTTTTCCACCCGCACGAAAGTGCCTAGTGGGCGTCCTTGAATCGTTTCTATGCGGGTTTTGGCGGAAAGGGCTAAAACTTGCATACGGCCGATTTGAGGGTGTTACATAAAGTTGCTTGTATGGGTTATTCTTCTTCTTCTATAGTCCATTCGTTCCTACTCTAAACCTGTCAACTCGACAATGAGGAAGACAAGGAACTCAACTTCTCCAAGCGTATGTGCCACACCGATGCAAAGGAGTGGATGCACAAGATAGAAGGAAGAATGAAGGATGCCAATATTGAAGTTAATAGAATGGTTCATTATGCCACCCAATTCCTAAATGACGACACTGCAACTTGGTGGGAGAAGCAACATACCATTGATGATCATCAAGGGATGGTATCCTGTGAAGAATTTAAATTGGTTATACTATAATCTCGTCTTGTCACTCGGATATCAAAAAACGAAGAACTTAAAGTCCCAAAACATTCAGCTTGCAGAATATGTGGGGAAATAGGACACACCTCCAAGGAGCATTGTGATCAGTGCCCCTACTGTGAAGCAAGTCACCCCTTTGAAGAATGCCCCGCCTCTCAATTTACATGCTTCTTGTGTTAAGGAACCAACCACAACCCCTCGCAATGTCACCTCTACCCGATGGTACAACAAGTGAATCAGCAAGTTAGAGATGGAATGCCCCAAGGCATGTCGTTCTTACCAAAGAAAAGGAAGGATATAAGAAAAGTCCTATGCTTCAACTGTCACAGTCCTGGGCATTATGTTGTTGATTGTCCAGAACAAGATAATGTGGCTGGAAAGGATGAAAACTATTATGGTAATGGTAATATAAGCAACATCAATAAGAAGCCCAACAAAGATCCTAACGAGGTGACATGCTACAAGTGTAGAGAAACAGGGCATTACATGTCAGATTGTCCTGAGAAAAGGAAGAATGGTGTTGGTAATCGCAACCGCAATGGCCATGGCAAGAAGCCCAATCTATCCATCAGGCTACGGTGAATTATGTTAGTGTGAGTTAAGCTTACAAATTATTGTACCCAGAGAATCCAACAAATACAAACTTTTAAGGGTGGTCGTACCCTAGTGTATCCTGAACCTATTTCTTTCTAGCCTTCTCGAATCTCGAGGACGAGATTCCTTTTAAGGGTGGTAATCTGTAACATCCCAAAATTTTCCTATTTTGCAATGTTAAATTAATAAGTTGATTTAATTGTTTGATCTTGTTAAAAGTTTTGAATGAAAATACACTTTTGTTTTTTGTTTGAAATTTTACCAAACCACATTAAAATAATGGGATAATATGGCTATCACATTAGTTGGAAAGTTTGAAAAAAATCCAAAGCACTGTGCTTGCCTTGCATACATGAATCCTTGCATCATTGCATTCATACAAGTTCTTAAATTAAAACCCCATTTACAAAACCCTATTTTGAATATCTCTAAAGTTGCCATATAATGCAATATGTGCGAATGGCATATGCGATATTCCAATTTTGCTAAAAAAATATTTTCTATAATGTCACGGTGTGCGATTAGAATTTACAAAAAAATAGAAATTGGTTTGGGTCAATTTGGAGCTATATTCCAAAATTTACGAAGCAAATGGGAAAAGAAAAATAAATAAAAAGAAACAAAAAAAGCTAAACCTAACTAAGCCAGGCGGCCGAGCCATCCTAGCCCACCTAACCGCGGCCAGCCTACCGCCCCGACCCACCTTCTACCTACCGCACACCCCGCCTGCGAGCAGCGCACTAGGCCGGCCCATCGCAATAGAAGCCGCGTAGCCCAGCCACCCCTCTCTTCCGCTGATGGCTGGGACCCACCCGACTTTCTCCTTCCTCACGACGAACATCAAACCTGCCACGATTCGAACGAACTCCGGAAGAATCTTGTCGATTCCGTGTTGTTTTCTCGACTCCTCCTCCACGAAAACACCCCTTATAATCCCCAGAATCTTCCTCGTGAATTTTTTTGCCGAATTCCAAACCCTAGCCTCCTCCCCCATAGGTTTAGATCTCGCCGAAATCTTGCCGCCAACAGCGAGCTCGAACCAGAGTATTCCGTCGTCCAGTCCTCTCTCGTTTTCCTCTGTCTATTCCTGTTGAATTACCGTGTCCCCTCATAGCTTCTTCTCTCTCTTCAGATCAGCAAGGAAGCCAAATTGTGCCACCAGAGTTCGCCAGCACAACTCTCCATCCGAGCACCGTGGCCACCACAGGAAGCTAGAGACATCGAAGTTGACACCATCGAACTCACAAACCTCCTCTACGTGTCGTGGACTCCTTCTCCATCGTCGGGAGACGACGAACAGATGCCGCCATGCACCATCGAGCCCTCTTTGCATCGCTGATGTCATCATCGTTGATGCCAGCTCGCTGTCATCACCAGCAACCATTCGATCTAATCAAAATGGCTCTGATTAAAAGAAGACGCGCCTTGCCGAAGCCGAAGCCAAGTTGAGCTCAAGCCTAGGCGCCACGAAGCCAGCGATCCACGGCTGTCCAATCCAGATCCAGCGATCCACACCAATCGACTTAACCAAAGAGGTATCAACGAATCAGATCTCGCCACATCATCGCCACATCTCTGGCTTTTAAAAAATAGATTGAAATAGGCAAAAAAGTTTATAATCTTGGAAAAATCATAGGAAAATATATGCATATCGAAAAATTGCAAACAATATACCGTTGGAAAGATACTTGATTGTATAACACTATTTCATGATCGGATCTAATTTTCATCGTATAGTTGTTCTGTATTTCTTTAATTGATTAAATAGTTCTTTATAGTATTTAATTTGTAGAAAAATACAAATAATATATCTATAGATTTGTAAGTTCATATGCAACATTATTATGTTGTTATGTATAATTTTAGTAATGTATAATTACTATATTAATATAATAATTTTAATGGCCATTTAGATTATTAAATTCATAATAAATTATTTATAGATTGGAAAAATATAAATAATATGTTTATGGATTCACAATTTCACGTAGAATATAGATCTGGTCTTAGATATAATTTATGATGTAGTAAATATTTTAAATGATTTAAACTCTATTAAATAGTAACTAAATCATAGAAAAATATTTACAACTCCATTTAGGTTGAATCCAATTCCTACTGGTTCGTATTAATGTCCTCTATCTAATAAACTCCAAAACAAAATTTAATTCAACAAATATAATTCGACAAATAGGACAGATGTTGCAACAAAACGATTAGAACCTCTTATATGGTCATCAAGATTTAATATTAAGTACCCTATTGCATTAAATGATCTCATGTATGCATCATGTGTTATAATAGTGTTTATAAAACTAAGTACATACATTGTGACATTAAACCATCATGCATGTTTATGATCATCATTGTTGTGGTTGCTATGTTTGCAATTTTTTTGAATGGAATTATTTTGTACTCAATTAGATTGTTCGGGGAGTGCGATTGCTACAAAATAATTCAATCATCACTCATAATGCAAACATAAGACAAGTTACACCACTTGTTCATATTTATGTTCGAGTTTTGACTATGCATGTTTTGCTCTTCAAAATAGTAGTGTGCATGTGTAGGATTTTTTTGGTAGATCCACTTGGAAATATTTTACAAGTGCGATGGTTTTTGTAGTGTACTCTAGTCAAAGAAGTGAAGAGGGAGCTCCAGAAATAGAGTGAGGGTAAAGTGAAGTGGGCAAGGCGATCTGCTAACGGGGTTGCTCATGTCTTAGCTAGAGAGGGATGCGACCTAGAATTATCTTGTACTTGGTTTTCGAATGTTCCTATGTGTATTGAATATGTTTTAGCCCAATATATGGTTGAGGATTAAAATATAAAGGCCATAGCTTTCCTTTCAAAAAAAAGATAAGATAAGAAATACTATTAATAGTATCTTAAAAATGCTACAATGGAGAATAAGATCCAATGATTGTCAATGTTGGGATTCGCGAATCTTTCTCGGTCCACCGGTCAATATTCAAAGTTATTCGTAAACTATATAGTGGTAAGATAAGGTAAGAAATACTAACAATAATACATGCTAGAATGGAAAAGAATATCCAACGGCTAGCAATGTTGGGATTCGCGAGTCTTTATCCAATAGTCAATATTCAAAGTTATTCATACATTATATAGTTCTAAGGTAAGATAACAAAGACTATCAATAGTATCTTCTAGATGATGGAATAGAAAAGAGGATCCAACAACTAGCAGCAATGTTGGGATTCACGGGTCATGATGCAATGGTCAATATTCAAAGTTATTTGTACACTATATATAAAATAAAAATATAATAGTGGGAAGGTAAGAAAAGAAAGACTATCAATAGTATAACTTCACGATGCTAAAATGGAAAAGAAGGTCCAATGGCTGGCAATGGTGGGATTCACAAGTCTTGATCCAACGGTCAATATTCAAAGTTATTCGTACACTATATAGTGGTAAGAGAAGATAACAAAGACTATCAATAGTATATTCTAGATGATGGAATGGAAAAGAGGATCCAACAGCTAGGAGCAACTTAGGAATTAGTGGGCCATGATTCAATGGCCAAGACTCAAAGTTATCCCTATACTATATATAATTTTGGTAAGATAAGAAAAGAAAGACTATCAATAGTATATCTTCTTCATGCTAAAATGGAAAAGGAGATCCAACGGCTGGCAATGTTGTGATTCGCGAGTCTTGATCCAACAGTGAATATTAAAAGTTATTCGTACACTATATAGTGGTAAGATAAGATAACAAAGACTAACAGTAGTATGTTCTAGATGATGGAATGGAAATGAGGATCTGACAGCTAGCATCAATTTTGGGATTTGCGGGTCATGATTCAATGGCCAATATTCAAATTTATCCCAGCCTATACTATATATAATAGTGGTAAGATAAAATACTATAAATAGTATATCTTCTCGATGCTAAAATAGAAAAGAATATCCAACGGCTAGAACTATTGGGATTCGCGAGTCTTGATCGCATGGTCAATATTCAAAGTTATTAGAACACTATATAGTGGTAAGATAAGATAATATAAGATAATAAATACTATCAATAGTATCTTATAGATGATGGAACGGAAAAGAAGATCCAACAGCTAGCATCAATGTTCATATTTGCTGGTCATGCTTTAACGTTTAATATTCAAAGTTATCAATACACTATATATAATAGTGGTAAGATAAGAAAAGAAAGACTATATATCAATAGTGTATCTTCTCGATGCTAAAATGGAAAATATGATCCAATGACTGGCAATGTTGGGATTTGTGAGTCTTGATCTAACAATCAATATTCAAAGTTATTTGTACACTATATAGTGGTAAGACAATTAAGATAACAAAGACTATCAATACTATCAATCTTCTAGCTGCTAGAATGGAAAAGAAGATCCAACGACTAGCAATGTTGGGATTCATGAATCTTGATCCAACGCTCAACGAATAACTTCGGATATTGAGCATTGGATAAAGACTTGTGAATCCCAACATTGTCTACCCTTGGATCTTCTTTTCCATTGTATCATCTAAAAGATATTATTGATAGTATTTAGCACAATGGACACTACGCATAAACCTCAAAATACACTAGATTCTCCATCATTCTACAATCTTCTCCCCTGTTTCTCTAGACCATGTTACCAAAAATTTCGAGTAATATTAGATATAGCTAATCAATATTGACGTATACATGATACAAATCCAAGAATCAAATATACCCCAACTTTATAGATGTCAATCAAATTTATAATTTTTTGAGCTTTACCTATTATATAGTCTTACTACTATATAGTGTATGAATAACTTTAAACTTTGACCATTCGATCAAAACTCACGAACCCAAAAATTACAAACTATTGGATCTTCATTTCCATCATAGCACTAAACACTATCAGCAATGTCTTTTATATGCATGCTAGAGTGGATACAAGATCCATGGTTTGCAATGTTAGGATTTGTCTGTCTTGATCCAAAGGTCAAAGCTCAAAGTTATTCGTACACTATATATAGTACTAGTAAGATTATATAATAGTTAATTGTCAAAAAATTATAAATTTGATCGACATCTATAAAGTATGGGTGTATATTTGGTTCTTGTACTTTGAATATCATTTAGAAGTCAATGATTATTAGCTATTTGATTCTTGAAAATTCTGGTAACATAGTCTAGAGAAATGAAGGATAAGATTCATGAATGATGGAGTAGTGTGTTTTGAGGTTTGTGCATAGAATTCAATGTCATGAAGACTATCAATAGAATCTTCTAGATCGTAGAACGGAAAATAAGATCCAACAGCTGGAATGTTGGGATTCATGAGTCTTGATCCAATGGTCAATATTCAAAGTTATTCATACACTATATAGTCGTAAGATAAGATAAGAAAGACTATCAATAGTATCTTCAAGATGCTAGAATGGAAAACAAGATCCAACGGCTATCAATATTGGGATTCGTGAATCTTGATTGATCCAACGGTTAGTATCCAAAGTTATTCGTACACTATATAGTGGTAACATAAGGTAAGAAAAACTAACAATAGATGATAGAATGGAAAAGAAGATCCAATGGCTAGCAATTTTGGGATTCGCGAGTCTTGATCCAACGGTTAATATTCAAAGTTATTTGTACATTATATAGTGGTAGGATAAGGTAACAAAGACTATCAATAGTATCTTCTAGATGATGGAATGGAAAAGAGGATCCAACATATATCAGCAGTATTGGTATTCACGGGACTTGATTCAATGGTCAATATTGAAAGTTATCCGTAGACTATATATAATAGTGGTAAGATAAGAGAAAAGAAAGACTATCAATAGCATCTTCTTGATGTTATTAAATGGAAAGATGATCCAATGTCTGGCAATATTGGGATTCACGAGTCTTGATCAAATGTTAAATATTCAAAGTTATTTGTACACTATATAGTCGTAAGATATGATAAGATAAGAAAGATTGTCAATTAATAATATAGATCTTCTAGATGCTGGAATGGAGGATAAGATCAAATGGTTGGCAATGTTGGGATTCACGAGTCTCGATCCAATGCTCAACGAATAACTTCAAATATTGAGCATTAGATCAAGACTTGTGAATCCCAACATTGCCACGCATTGGATATTCTTTTCCTAACATCTAAAATATACTATTGATAGTCTTTAGCACAACGGACACTATGCACAAACCTCAAAATGCACTTCTCCATCATTCTAGAATCTTTTCCCTTGTTTCTATAGACCATGTTACCAAAATTTTGAAGTATATTAGGTATAGCTAATCAATGTTGAGTTATGTATGATAAAAATACAAGAACCTAATATACCGATACTTTATAGATGTCGATCAAATTTAGAATTTTTTGAGCTTTACCTATTATATGATCTTACCACTATATAGTGTACGAATAACTTTGAACTTTGATCGTTGCATCAAGACTCACGGACCCAAACATTACAAACCATTGGATCTTATTTTCTATCATACCATTGAGAAGATTTTTTAGAGAGCAACATCTATAATATTCTATTCATGGTGTTTAGAGAAAGTCCAGCAACACCCCTACATTTTCTCACCTATGTGTAGGGGCCTTCCCTCAAAATATTCTTCTCCTAAATTTTGCTTATCTCAAGTAGACCCCCTAAATTAGCTCCCATATATCATAACCATGATATTTTAATTAGATAGACCTCACTTTATCAATTTGTTTTCACCCATCAACTCAGTCATCCACGTAGGGTCCATAGATATGGTAGGTCGCGGTCACCTTGGATGCACCACAAAATTATGACTAGGACATCGAGTGCGGGAAGAAGAGTCAGCGTTCTGTCCCATCGCTTACCCCTGTCATCGTAATAAATATTTGCCACATGCCTCGGCTTCATCAGCAATATTGATTGTCCTGTCGGTTTGGTAATCTATAGCATTAATGTCGGATCACCCCCTTCCTATTTATTCTCTCCCCTTACCTGCACCAAACCATCACCAATCCCCCGCTTCCAGCAACCATCGCTGTCCTCGTCTATCATTCATGGCCACCTTCTGGTTGCCACTAGCCGTACCAGAGCGCAAAGACCCCAACATCACCACATAAGACGACAATGCCCTGCGCATTTGGGCCTTCTCCCCCTGGATAACACCGTCACAACTTCGTGCGCCTGCCTTGACACCGGGTACGATCGCCGCAAGTACCATATTTATGTCCGCCACAACAATCTAGACGAGACGTTGATGGTCAAGTTCTTCAAAATTAAGGATGCTCATCGCCTCTATGGTCAGGGCTTCCACTGCGGGTGTGAGATGGTGGTGTTCACCGACTCCAACATTTTCACCAACTATTGGGACTAGTTCCCCAACAATGGAAACTTCATCCATAGTGTCCTCCCGGAGGTGCCGCTGCCTTATCCGAAGGTGTCATCGATGTCTTAGGACATGCCGCCTTATCAGGAGGTGCCGATGAGTCAAGAGTCGGTTGTGTCGCTGGAGGTGGCATTGGTGCCAATATGTAAAGTGCTGCCGCTGGCAGCGTGGACTAGGTGCTAGGAGGCGCCGGACCTGCACTAGTTTAGCAGCGACTCCTATATATGTAAACTCGTTATGTTATGTTAATGGTTGAATGAAGTTTCTTTTGGTACTGTCGTCATTTTTTTCTTTTGGTACTACTCACTGTACCCTCTAGTACTAGTAGTACTGTGAATGGCGATGTTTTGAATATCCTTCCGCCGGATCTTTCTGAAGGAAGTGAAATTTTCGAAACCAGGAAAGTTTGAATTGCTACTCTATTGTAGTAGTAATACGTTTTCTGCTAAGGACCAAAATGGTTCCAACCAACACAGCAGACGAACACGCCAGAAATAGACACGGAGCCACCCACACAAGACAGGTCGTCTGTCAATGCGCGTTCGCGGCGTCAGATTGTGGACGAGGGAGAGTTCAGCCGACCAGGGTGTGGATGCTGATGAGGGAGTGAAAGAGATAGAAAACAAAATTTGTTTTGTGTGCATATATATTGTAAAGGTCCTGAAATTTACTCTACTTATTGTACCATGTACCTTGTGTAAGGAACCCATCCTAGATTTGCTTTGACATCGCACCGCCTTCGAATCCTCCACCTCGTAGCTCTCTCGCTGCCTCCTCTATGCTCACATTATCTTCTAGCTCTTTATTTTTTTGTAGAAAAAGGAAATAAATTCTTCTTACTTGCTTTTTAGAAAACATCTTCCTGTCACTTGGAAAATTGAAATTGATTCTTTTTTGTTTTAAATATCTTTGATTGTTTTCAAAATATGGCCAAATTTTTCAGCATGCAAATTCTTGGATATGTGATCATCAGCATAAAGTATGATGTAGATATAGCCTTGACCTTGGTCGTTCCTATTGAAATCCAAGAATCTTTCATACTCGTTGACAACTATGTTAGATTTTTTAAATTTCACCACTTACTTTTTGGTTAAAATTTTACACAGGCCATGGGAGTACATTTTACAATAAGGACCTAAAAAGGGGGAAAATTGCATCAAGGTCTATACATTTAGCATAAAGAACCCTAAACTTAAGCAAGCAAAACAATTAGGTTCGGCTCCTTCTCGAGAGAGTAGCTGATGAAGCCATACTCTTCATTCTACTTCATCTTTGTTTGTTTTTAAAATATGTCCAAATTTGCCAGCATGCAAATTCTTGGATATGGGATCATCAACATAATGTATGATGTAGATATGGCCTTGACCTTGGTCGTTCATCTTGAAATCCAAGAATGGTTCATACTCATTGACAACTAAGCTTAAATTCGTTTAAATTTCACCACTTACTTTTAGGTTAGAATTTTACATGATTGGTCAGAGTACATTTTACATCAAGGACATAAAAAAGTGAAAATTACATCGAGGTCCATATATTTAGCACAACCCCCCTAAAATTAAGAAAGGAAAATAGATGAGTATGACTCCTTCTCTAGATATTAGATGATTGAGCCATACTTTAATACTACTTACACTTTGATTGTTTTCAAAATATGGCCAAAAATTTGACGGCATAAAATTCTTGGATATGTGATGTAGATATGGCCTTGACCTTGGTCGTTCGGCTCGAAATCCAATAATGGTTCATACTCATTGACAACTAAGCTTAAGTTCGTTTAAATTTCATCGCATACTTTTAGGTTAGAATTTGACATGGTCGGTGGGAGTACATTTTACATCAAGGTAAAAAAGGGGAAATTACATCGAGGTCCATACATTTAGCACAAAGGACCCTAAAACTAAGCAAGAAAAATATCCAAGTTTGGCTCCTTCTCCATAGAGCAGTTGATCGAGACATACTATTCATACTACTTCCTCTTCGATTATTTTCAAAATATAACCAAATATGTCGGCATTCAAATTCTTGGATATGGGATCATGAGCATAAAGCATGATGTGGATATGGCCTTGACCTTGGTCCGTCGGCTTGAAATCCAAGAATTTTCATACGCATTGATAACTAAGCTGAAATTCATATAAATTTCACCACATACTTTTAGGTTAGAATTTTACATGGATAGTGGGAGTAAATTTTATAATAAGGACCTAAAATATGGAAAATTACATCGAGGTTCATACATTTAGCACAAACCATCCTAAAATTAAGCAAGGAAAACAGTCGGGTTCGGCTCCTTCGCGAGAGAGCTGGTAATCGAGCCATACTCTTCATACAACTTCCTCTTTGATTGTTTTCAATATATAGCCAAATCTATCACCATGCAAATCCTTGGATATGGGATCATCAGCATAAATTATGATGTAGAGATATGGCCTTGACCTTATGGTCGTTTTTCTTGAAATCCAAGAATGTTCACAACTAAGCTTAAATTCTTTTAAATTTCAGCACTTGCGTTTAGGTTATAATTTTACACGGTCGGTGGGAGTACATTTCACATAAAGGACCTAAAATAGGTAAAATTACATCGAGGTCCATACATTTAACACAAAGGAACCTAATACTAAGCAAGAAAAATATTCGGGTTCGCCTCCTTCTCGAGAGAGCAGCTGATCCAGCCACACTCTTCATACTACTTCCTCTTACATTGTTCTCAAAATATAGCCAAATATGTAGGCATTCAAATTCTTAGATATGGAACCATCAACATAAAGTATGATGTGGATATGGCCTTGACCTTGGTCATTCGGCTTGAAATCCAGGAATGTTCATACTCATTGACAACTAAGATGAAATTTCTTTAAATTTCACCACTTATTTTTAGGTTAATATTTTACATGGGTGGTGGGAGCACGTTTTACAATAAGGACCTTAAAAGGGGAAAATGACATCGAGGTCCATATATTTAGCAAAACCCCCCTAAAGTTTAGCAAGGAAAATAGTCGGGATCAGTTCCTTCTCGCGAGAGAAGCTGACGGAGACATACTCTTCATACTACGTCCTCTTTGATTGTTTTCAAAATATGGCCAAATGTGTCGCCGTGCAAATTCTTGGATATGGGATCATCATCATAAAGTATGATGTGGGTATGGCCTTCACCTTGGTCGTTCGTCTTGAAGTCCAAGAATGTTCATACTCGTTGACAACTAAGCTTAAATTGGTTTAAATTTCACCACTTACTTTTAGGTTAGAATTTTACACGGATGATCGGTGTACTTTTTACATCAAGGACGTCAAATATAGGAAATTACATCAAGGTCCAAACATTTAGCATAAGGGACCCTAAAATTAAGCAAAGAAAGCAGTAGGGTTTGGCTGCTTCTCGAGAGAGAAGCTGATCGAGCCATACGCTTCATACTACTTCATCTTCGATTGTTTTCAAAATATAGCCAAATCTGTCACCATGCAAATCCTTGGATATGGGAGCATCATGATAAAGTATGATGTAGAGATATGGCCTTGACCTTGTGGTCATTCTTCTTGAAATCCAAGAATATTCATACTCGTTGACAACTAAGCTTAAATTCGTTTAAATTTCATGACATACTTTTAGGTTAGAATTTTACACGGACGATGGGTGTACATTTACATCAAGGACCTCAAAAAAAGAGGAAATTACATCAAGGTCCATACATTTAGCATAAAGGACCCTAAAATTAAGCAAAGAAAATAGTAGGGTTTGGATCCTTCTCGAGAAAGTAGCTTATTGAGCCATACTCTTCATACTACTTCCTCTTTGATTATTTTCAAAATATAGCCAAATCTATCGCCATCCAAATCTTTGGATATGGGACTATCAGCGTAAAGTATGATATAGAGATATGGACTTGACATTATGGTCGTTCTCCTTGAACTCCAAGAATGTTCATACTCCTTGACAACTAAGCTTAAATTCATTTAAATTTACCACTTATTTTTATGTTAGAAATTTACACTGGCGGTGGGAGCACATTTTACATTAAGGACCTAAAAAATGGAAAATTATATCGGGGTAAATACATTGAGCACACACCCCCGTAGAATTAAGCAAGGAAAATAGTCAGGTATGGCTCCTCCTCGAGAGAGCAGTTGATCGAGCTAGCACACTCTTCATACTACTTCCTCTTTGATTGTTTTCCAAATATTACTTAATTTGTCACAATGCAAATTCTTCGATATGGGATCATCATCATAAAGTATGATGTGGATATGGCCTTGACCTTCGTCGTTCGGCTTCAATTCCAAGAATGTTCATACTCCTTGACTTCTGAGCTTAAATTCGTTTAAATTTCAGCACTTACTTTTAGGTTAGAATTTTACACGAATGGCCGAAGTACATTTTACATCAAGGACCTCAAAAAAGCAAAAATTGCATCGAGGTCCATACATTTAGCATAAAGTACCATAAAATTTAGCTAAGATAGTCGGGTTGGGCTCCTTCTCAAGAGTGCATTTGATCGAGGCATACTCTTCATCCTACTTACTCTTAAATTGTTTTCAAAATATAACCAAATCTATCGCCATGCAAATCCTTGGATATGGGATCATCACCATGAAGTATGATGTAGAGATATGGCCTTGAACTTGTGGTCATTCGTCTTGAATCCAAGAATGTTCATACTCATTGACAACTAAGCTTAAATTTGTTTAAATGTCACCACTTACTTTTTGGTTAGAATTTTACATGGTCGGTGGGAGTATATTTTACAATAAGGACCTAAAAGGGGGAAATTACATCACGGTCCATACATTTAGCACAAAGGACCAAAAATTAAGCAAGGAGAACAGTCTAGTTCGGCTCCTTCTTGAGAGAGTAGCTGATCGAGCCATACTGTTCATACAACTTCCTCTTTGATTCTTTTCAAAATATAGCCAAATCTATCGCCATGCAAATCCTTGGATATCGGATCATCAGCATAAAGTATGATGTAGATATATGGCCTTGACCTTATGGTCGTTCATCTTGAAATCCAAGAATGTACATACTCATTGACAACTATGCTTAAATTCTTTTAAATTTCACCACTTACTTATAGGTTAGAATTTTACATGGTCGGTGTGAGCAAATTTTACATCAAGGACCTAAAAAGGGAAAATTACATCGAGGTCCATGCATTTAACACAAAGGACCCTAAAACTAAGCAAGAAAAATAGCCGGGTTCGGGTCCTTCTCAAGAGAGAAGCTGATCGAGCTATACTATTCATACTACTTCCTCTTTGATTGTTTTCAAAATATAGCCAAATATGTCGGCATTCCAATTCTTGGATATGGGATCATCAACATAATGTATGATGTGCATATGGCCTTGACCTTGGTCTTTCGGCTTGAAATCCAGGAATGCTCATACTCGTTGATAACTAAGATGAAATTCGTTTAAATTTCACCACTTTATTTTAGTTTAGAATTTTACAAGGGTGGTGGGAGTACATTTCACAATAAGGACCTTAATAGGGGAAATTACATCGAGGTCCATACAATTAGCACAAACGCCCCTAAAATTTAGCAAGGAAAACACCTGGGTTCGATTCCTTCTCGAGAGAGAAGTTGACTGAGCCGTACTCTTCATACTACTTCCTCTTTGATTGTTTTCAAAATATGGCAAAATATATCGCCATGAAAATTCTTCGATATGGGATCATGAGCATAAAGTATGATGTGGGTATGACCTTGACCTTGGTCATTCGACTTGAAGTCCAAGAATGTTCATACTCGTTGACAACTAAGCTTAAATTTGTTTCAATTTCACCACTTACATTTAGGTTACAATTTTACACGGACGATCGGTGTACATTTTATATCAAGGACCTCAAAAAAGAGGAAATTACATCGAGGGCCATATATTTAGCATAAGGGACCCTAAAATTAAGAAAAGAAAACACTAGTGTTTGGCTCCTTCTCGAGAGAGAAGCTGATCGAGCCATACTCTTGATACTACTTCCTCTTTGATTGTTTTCAAAATATAGCCAAATCTGTCACCATGCAAATCCTTGGATATGGGAGCATCATCATAAAGTATGATGTAGAGATATGGCCTTGACCTTGTGGTCATTCTTCTTGAAATCCATGAATGTTCATACTCATTGACAACTAATCTTAAATTCATTTAAATTTCACCACTTATTTTTAGTTTAGAATTTTACACGGGCGGTGGGAGTACATTTTACATTAGGGACCTAAAAAAGGGAAAATTACATCGAGGTCTATACATTTGGCACAAACCCCCGAAAAATTAAGCAAGGAAAATAGTCGGGTCTGGCTCCTTCTCGAGAGAGCAGCTGATCGAGCCAGCATACTCTTCATACTACTTACTCTTTGATTGTTTTCAAAATATGGCTGAATTTTTTGCGATGCAAATTCTTGGATATGGGATCATCAACATAAAGTATGATGTGAATATGGCCTTGACCTTGGTCGTTCGGCTTCAAGTCCAATAATGTTCATACTTATTGACACCTAAGTGTAAATTCATTTAAATTTGACCACATACTTTTAGGTTAGAATTTTACACGGATGGTCGAAGTACATTTTACATCAAGGACCTCTAAAAACCAAATATTGCATCGAAGTCCATACATTTAGCATAAAGCACCCTAAAATTCAGCAAAGAAAACAGTCAGGTTTGGCTCCTTCTCGAGAGAACAGTTGATCGAGCCATACTCTTCATACTACTTCCTCTTCAATTGTTTTCAAAATATAATCAAATCTATCGCCATGCAAATCCTTGGATATGGTGTCATCACCATAAAGTAGGATATAGAGATATGGCCTTGACCTTGTGGTCATTCATCTTGAATCCAAGAATGTTCATACTCGTTGACATCTTAGCTTAAATTGGTTTAAATTTTCACCACTTAATTTTAGGTTAGAATTTTACACGGATGATCGGTGTACTTTTTACATCAAGGACGTCAAATATAGAAAATTACATCAAGGTCCATACATTTAGCATAAGGGACCCTAAAATTAAGGAAAGAAAGCAGTAGGGTTTGGCTCCTTCTCGAGAGAGAAGCTGATCGAGCCATACTCTTCATACTAATTCTTCTTCGATTGTTTTCAAAATCTAGCCAAATCTGTCACCATGCAAATCCTTGGATATGGGAGTATCATGATAAAGTATGATGTAGAGATATGGCCTTGACCTTGTGGTCATTCTTCTTGATATCCAAGAATGTTCATACTCATTGACAACTAAGCTTAAATTCGTTTAAATTTCATGACATACTTTTAGGTTAGAATTTTACACGGACGATGGGTGTCCATTTACATCAAGGACCTCAAAAAAGAGGAAATTACATCAAGGTCCATACATTTAGCATAAAGGACCCTAAAATTAAGCAAAGAAAATAGTAGGGTTTGGATCCTTCTCGAGAAAGTAGCTGATTGAGCCATACTCTTCATACTACTTCCTCTTTGATTATTTTCAAAATATAGCCAAATCTATCACCATCCAAATCTTTGAATATGGGACTATCAGCATAAAGTATGATATAGAGATATGGACTTGACATTATGGTCGTTCTCCTTGAACTCCAAGAATGTTCATACTCCTTGACAACTAAGCTTAAATTCATTTAAATTTACCACTTATTTTTATGTTAGCATTTTACACGGGTGGTGGGAGCACATTTTACATTAAGTACCTAAAAAATGGAAAATTATATCGGGGTAAATACAATGAGCACACACCCCCGTAGAATTAAGCAAGGAAAATAGTCAGGTCTGGCTCCTTCTCGAGAGAGCAGTTGATCGAGCTAGCATACTCTTCATACTACTTCCTCTTTGATTGTTTTCAAAATATGTCTTAATTTGTCGCAATGCAAATTCTTCGATATGGGATCATCAGCATAAAGTATGATGTGGATATGGCCTTGACCTTCGTCGTTCGGCTTCAAGTCCAACAATGTTCATACTCGTTGACATCTAAGATTAAATTCGTTTAAATTTCAGCACTTACTTTTAGGTTAGAATTTTACATGAATGGTCGAAGAACATTTTACATCAAGGACCACAAAAAAGCGAAAATTGCATCGAGGTCCATACATTTAGCATAAAGTACCCTAAAATTGAGCTAAGAAAATAGTCGGGTTGGGCTCCTTCTCGAGAGTACATTTGATCGAGGCATACTCTTCATGCTACTTACTCTTAAATTGTTTTCAAAATATAAGCAAATCTATCGCCATTCAAATCCTTGGATATGGGATCATCACCATGAAGTATGATGTAGAGATATGGCCTTGAACTTGTGGTCATTCGTCTTGAATCCAATAATGTTCATACTCGTTGACAACTAAGCGTAAATTTGTTTAAATGTCACAAGTTAATTTTTGGTTAGAATTTTACATGGTCGGTGGGAGTATATTTTACAATAAGGACCTAAAAGGGGAAATTACATCGAGGTTCATACATTTAGCACAAAGGACAAAAAATTAAGCAAGGAAAACAGTCTAGTTTGGCTCCTTCTCGAGAGAGTAGCTGATCGAGCCATACTCTTCATACAACTTCCTCTTTGGTTCTTTTCAAAATCTAGCCAAATCTATCGCCATGCAAATCCTTTGATATCGGATCATCAGCATAAAGTATGATGTAGATATATGGCCTTGACCTTATGGTCGTTCATCTTGAAATCCAAGAATGTACATACTCATTGATAACTATGCTTAAATTCTTTTAAATTTCACCACTTACTTTTAGGTTAGAATTTTACACGGTCGGTGTGAGTATATTTTACATCAAGGACCTAAAAAGGGAAAATTACATCGAGGTCCATACATTTAACACAAAGGACCCTAAAACTAAGCAAGAAAAATAGCCGGGTTCGTGTCCTTCTCAAGAGAGAAGCTGATAGAGCCATACTCTTCATACTACTTCCTCTTTGATTGTTTTCAAAATATGGCCAAATATGCCAAATATTGGATATGGGATCATCGACATAATGTATGATGTGCATATGGCCTAGACCTTGGCCTTTCGGCTTGAAATCCAGGAATGTTCATACTCGTTGATAACTAAGATGAAATTCGTTTAAATTTCACCACTTTATTTAAGTTTAGAATTTTACACGGGTGGTGGGAGTACATTTCACAATAAGGACCTTAAAAGGGGAAATTACATTGAGGTCCATACATTTAGCATAAACGCCCCTAAAATTTAGCAAGGAATACAGCTGGGTTCGATTCCTTCTCGAGAGAGAAGCTGACTGAGCCATACTCTTCATACTACTTCGTCTTTGATTGTTTTCAAAATATGGCCAAATATATCGCCATGCAAATTCTTCGATATGGGATCATCAGCATAATGTATGATGTGGGTATGGCCTTGACCTTGGTCATTCGACTTGAAGTCCAAGAATGTTCATACTCGTTGACAACTAAGCTTAAATTTGTTTAAATTTCACCACTTACTTTTAGGTTAGAATTTAACACAGACGATCGGTGTATATTTTATATCAAGGACCTCAAACAAGAGGAAATTACATCGAGGGAAATATATTTAGCATAAGGGACCCTAAAATTAAGAAAAGAAAACAGTAGTGTTTGGCTCCTTCTCGAGAGAGAAGCTGATTAAGCCATACTCTTCATACTACTTCCTCTTCGATTGTTTTCAAAATATAGCCAAATCTGTCACCATGCAAATCCTTGGATATGGGAGCATCATCATAAAGTATGATGCAGAGATATCGCCTTGACCTTGTGGTCGTTCTTCTTGAAAACCATGAATGTTCATACTCGTTGAAAACTAAGCTTAAATTCCTTTAAATTTCACCACTTATTTTTAGGTTAGAATTTTACATGGGTGGTGGGAGTACATTTTACATTAGGGGCCTAAAAAAGGGAAAATTACATCGAGGTCCATACACTTAGCACAAACCCCTGAAAAATTAAGCAAGGAAAACAGTCGGGTCCGGCTCCTTCTCGAGAGAGAAGTTGATCGAGCCAACATACTCTTCATACTACTTCCTCTTAGATTGTTTTCAAAATATAGCTAAATTTTTTGCCATGCAAATTCTTGGATATGGGAGCATCAACATAAAGTATGATGTGGATACGTCCTTGACCTTGGTCGTTCGGCTTCAAGTCCAATAATGTTCATACTCATTGATAGCTAAGTGTAAATATATTTAAATTTCACCACATACTTTTAGGTTAGAATTTTACACGGATGGTGGAAGTACATTTTACATCAAGGACCTCGAATAACCAAAATTTGCATCGAGGTCCATACATTTAGCATAAGGACCTAATTTTACATGGTTGGTGGGATTACATTTTACAATAAGGACCTAAAAGGAGGGAAATTACATCGAGGTCAATACATTTAGCACAAAGGACCCAAAAATTAAGAAAGGAAAACTGTCGGATTCGGCTCCTTCTCGAGAGAGTAGCTGATCGAGCCATAGTCTTCATACTATTTCATATTCGATTGTTTTCAAAATATGGCCAAATTTTTCGGCATGCAAATTCTTGGATATGGTATCATCACCATAAAGTATGATGTATATATGGCCTTGACCTTGGTCATTCTTCTTGAAATCCTAGAATGGTTCATACTCGTTGACAACCAATCTTAAATTCATTTAAATTCCACCACTTACTTTTGGGTTAGAATTTTACACGATGGTCGGAGTACATTTTACATCAAGGACCTCAAAAAAGCGAAAATACATCAAGCTCCATAAAGTAATGTTGGGCTCCTTCTTGAGAGAGCAGCTGATCGAGCCATACTCTTGAGTACATTTAGCATAAACCCCCCCCCCCCCAAAATTATGCAAGGAAAATAGTCATGTTGGGCTCCTTCTTGAGAGAGCAGCTGATCGAGCCATACTCTTCATACTACTCCCTCTTTGATTGTTTTCATAATATGGTCAAATTTGCCGCCATGCAAATTAATGGATATGGGATCATCTTCATAAAGTATGATGTAGATATACTGATATTTTCAAAATCATGGTAGTTTTGCTATACTGAATTCCTAGTTAGCTTCGAAAGAGTTTTGGAAAATTTTAAGAGCAACCTACCACATTTGCTTGTACTCTCTTATTAAAATTTTACATGGACGGTGGGTGTACATTTTACATCAAGGACCTAAAAAGGGTAAAATTACATTGATGTGCATAGATTTAACACAAAGGACAATAAAATTAAGCAAGGAAAACAGTCGGGTATGGCTCCTTCTCGAGAGAGTAGTTGATCGAGCCATACTCTTCATACTACTTCCTCTTTCCCAAATTACGACACATATTAGGTTTGGTTAAAGCCAATGTTTTTTAAAGTTCGACCAACTATATGTGAAAACATACTGACTTTTCTCATGACAAATGCATATAATATGAAAATATAGTTCATGATGATTCTAATAACATTGAATTGACATCTTCTACTTTGTAAAAGTTTATTAAATTTGTTTTTGACCAAAAGTAATATGCGTCCTAATTTGGGAAAGAGGGATACTACTTGCTTCACGGGAAAAAAGGAGCGCTCCTCAATTTCGAACCAGCTTGTTGCGGGTGTGCTTGGTGCTTCCTCTTCCTAGGGTATGTAGGTGGAGTAGTACGCAGTGGGAAGGATGGCTAGATCATAATGGTGGGCATCCAATGTGATGTGACGTGGTATCAGCCAATATCTTGTCTAGCACTTAAGTAGTAGAACTAGTAGTACTACGAATGGCTATATTTTGAATATCCTTCCCTCGGATGTTTGTGAAGGAAGTGAGAATTTAGAAACTAGGAAATTTTGAATTTCTACTCTATTGTAGTAGTAATACTCTTTGCCTCCAAGGACCAAAATGGTTCTCACCAACGCAGCTGGCGAACACGCCAGACATAGACACGGAGCGGCTGACACAATGCAGGTCATCGGTCGACACGCGTGTGCAGCTCCACGTTGTCTACGAGGGAGAGATCATTCGGCTGAGGTATGGATGGTGATGAGGGAGTGAAGGAGAGAGAAAACACAATTTGTTTTGCATGCATATATATTGTAAAGGTCCTGATATTTACTCTGCTCACTGAACCATGTACCTCGTGTCAGGAACCCCTCCTTGCTTTGCTCTGACATTGCACCGCCTTCAAATCCTCCTCTTCGTAGCTCTCTCACTGCCTCCTTTGTGCTCATAGTCCCTTCTCACTCTTTATTTTTAACAGAAAAAGGAAATAATTTCTTCTTACTTGCTTTTCATAAAATAGAATTAATGTCCCTTGTAAAACTGAAATTGATTCTTTTTTGTTTTTAATATATTCGATTGTTTTCAAAATATGGCCAAATCTGTCTGCATGCAAATTCTTGGATATGGGATCATCAACATAAAGTACGATGTAGATATGGCCTTTACCTTGGTCATACGTCTTGAAATCCAAGAATTTTTCATACTTGTTGACAAGTATGCTTAAATTCATTTAAATTTCACCACTTACTTTTAGGTTAGAATTTTACACGGGCGGTGGGAGTACATTTTACATCAAGAACCTAAAAAAGGGAAAATTGCATCGAGGTCCATACATTTATCACAAAGGACCCTAAAATTGAGCAAAGAAAATAGTCGGGTTCAGCTCCTTCTCGAGAGATCATCTGTTCAACCCATACGTTTCATAGTACCTCCTCTTCGATTGTTTTCAGAATATGGACAAATCTGTCCCCATGCAAATTCTTGGATATGGGATCATCATCATAAAGTATGATGTAGAGATATGGCCTTGACCATGGTCGTTCGGATTGAAATCCAAGAATGTCCATACTCATTGACAACTAAGCTTAAATTCATTAAAATTTCAGCACTTACCTTTAGTTTAGAATTTTAGACGGTCGGTGGGGGTACATTTTACATCAAGGTCCATACATTTTGCACAAAGGACCCTAAAACTAAGCAAGAAAATAGTCGGGTTTGGCTCCTTCTTGAGAGAGCAACTAATCAAGCCATACTCTTCATACTACTTCCTCTTCGATTGTTTTCATAATATAGCCAACTTTGTCGGTATTCAAATTCATGGATATGGGATCATCAGCGTAAAGTATGATGTGGATATGGCCTTGACCTTGGTCATTTGGCTTGAAATCCAAGAATATTCATACTGATTGACAACTAAGCTAAAATTCGTTTAAGTTTCACCACTTACTTTTAGGTTAGAATTTTACACATGCGGTGAGAGTACATTTTACAATAAGGACCTAAAAGGGGAAAATTACATCGAGGTCCATACATTTAGTATAAAGGACCCTCAAATTAAGCAAGGAAAATAGTCAGGTTCAGCTCCTTCTCGAGAGACTATCTAACCAATCAATACTCTTCATACTACTTCATATTTGATTATTTTCAAAATATGGCCAAATTCGTCGGCATGCAAATTCTTGGATATGGGAACATCAACATAAAGTATGATGTAGATATGGACTAGACCTTGGTCATTCATCCTAAAATCCAAGAATGGTGCATACTGGTTGACAACTAAGCTTAAATTCATTTAAATTTCACCACTTACTTTTTAGGAAAGAATTTTACACGGTTGGTCAGAGTACATTTTACATCAAGGACCTCAAAAAAGCAAAAATTTTATCGAGGTCCATACATTTAGCATAAAGGACGCTAAAAGGAAAATTTTCTGGTTTGGCTCCTTCTCTAGAGATCTGCTAATCTGAGCCAAACTCTTGATACTACTTCATCTTCGATTGTTTTCAAAATATGGCCAAATCTGTCGCCATGCAAATTCTCTCATATGGGGTCATCTGCATAAATGTATGATGTTGATATGGCCTTGATTGTGGTTGTTCGTCTTGAAATCCAAGAATATTCATACTCGTTGACAAGTAAGCTTAAAATCGTCTAAATTTCACCACTTACACTTTTAGGTTAGAATTTGACACGGACAGTGGAAGTACATTTTACATGAGGACCTAAAAAAAGGGAAAACAACATAGAGGTCCATACATTTTGCACAAACCCCATAAAATTAAGCAAGGAAAACTGTCGGGTTCGTCTCCTTCTCGAGAGAGCAGCTGATCGAGCCATACTCTTTGTACTACTTCATCTTTGATTGTTTTCAAAATATGGCCAAATTCGTTGGTATGCAAATTCTTGGATATGGGATCGTATGCATAAAGTATGATGTAGATATGGCCTTGATCTTGGTTGTTCGTCTTGAAATCCAAGAATGGTTCATATTCGTTGACAACTAATCTTAAATTCGTTAATTTCACCACTTACTTTTAGGTTACAATTTTCACAGATCGGTGGGAGTACATTTTACATCAAGGACCTAAAAAAAGGGAAAATTACATCGAGGTCCATACATTTAGCATAAAGGACACTAAAAGAAAAACTTTCTGGTTTGGCTCCTTCTCGAGAGATCAGCTGATCTGAGCCAAACTCTTCATACCACTTCCTCTTTGATTGTTTTCAAAATATGGCCAAATCTGTTGCGATGCAAATTCTTTGATATGGTATCATCAGCATAAAGTATGATGTTGATATGGTCTTGACCTTGGTTGTTCGGCTTGAAATCCAAGAATGTTCATACTCATTGACAAGTAAGCATAAAATCGTCTAAATTTCACCACATACACTTTCAGGTTAGAATTTTACATAGGCGGTGGAAGTATATTTTACATCAAGGACCTAAAAAGTGAAATTTACATCGAGGTCCATACATTTAACACCAACCCCCGTAAAATTAAGAAAGGAAAATAATCGTGTATGGCTACTTCTCGAGAGAGCAGCTGATCGAGCCATACTCTTAATAATACATCCTCTTCGATTGTTTTCAAAATATGGCCAAATATGTTGCCATGCAAATTCTCTGATATGGGATCATCAGCATAAAGTATGATGTTTATATGGCCTTGACCTTGGTCATTTGGCTTGAAATCCAAGAATGTTCATACTCGTTGACAACTAAGCCTAAATTCATTAAAATTTCACCACTTACTTTTAGTTTAGAATTTTAGACGGTCGGTGGGGGTACATTTTACATCAAGGACCATAAAAAGGGAAAATTACATCGAGGTCCATACATTTTGTACCAAGGACCCTAAAACTAAGCAAGAAAAATAGTCAGGCTCGGCTCTTTCTTGAGAGAGCAACTAATCAGGCCATACTCTTCATACTAATTCCTCTTCAATTGATTTCAAAATATAGCCAAATCTGTTGTCATTCAAATTCCTAGATATGGGATCATCAGCATAAAGTATGGTGTGGATATGTCCTACACCTTGGTCATTCGGCTTGAAATCCAAGAATATGCATACTCGTTGACAACTAAGCTGAAATTTGTTTAAGTTTCACCACTTACTTTTAGGTTATAATTCTACACGGGCGGTGAGAGTACATTTTACAACAAGAACCTAAAAGTGGAAAATTACATTAAGGTCCATACATTTAGCACAAAGGACCCTCAAATTAAGCAAGGATAATAGTCAGTTTCACCTCCTACTCAAGAGACTAGCTAATCGATCAATACTCTTGATACTAATTCATATTCAATTGTTTTCAAAATATGGCCAAATTCTTTGGCATGCAAATTCTTGGATATGGGATCATCCACATAAAGGATGATTTAGATATGGCCTTGACCTTGGTCGTTCATCCTGAAATCCAAGAATGTTTCATACTCGTTGACAACTAAGCTTAAATTCATTTAAATTTCACCACTAACTTTTAGGTTAGAATTTTACACGGTCGATTGGAGTACATTTTACATCAAGGACCTCAAAAAAGAAAAAATTATATCAAGTTCCATACATTTAGCATAAAGGACGCTAAAAGGAATTTTTTTTGGTTTGGCTCCTTCTATAGAGATTTGCTGATCTGAGCCAAACTCTTGATACTACTTCCTCTTCGATTGTTTTCAAAATATGGCCAAATCTATCGCCATGCAAATCCTCTCATATGGGATCATCATCATAAATGTATGATATTGATATGGCCTTGACTGCGGTCGTTCGGCTTGAAATCCAAGAATGTTCATACTCGTTGACAAGTAAGCTTCAAATCGTCTAAATTTCACCACTTACACTTTTAGGTTAGAGTTTGACACAAACAGTCGAAGTACATTTTACATCAAGGACCTAAAAAAGGGAAAACAACATCGAGGTCCATACATTTTGCACAAACCCCCTAAAATTAAGCAAGGAAAACAGTCGGGTTCATCTCCTTCTCGAGAGAGCAGCTGATCGAGTCATACTCTTCATACTACTTCATCTTTGATTGTTTTCAAAATATGGCCAAATTTGTTGGTATGCAAATTCTTGGATATGGGATCATATGTAGAAAGTATGATGTAGATATGGCCTTAACCTTGGTTATTCGTCTTGAAATCCAAGAATGGTTCATATCCATTGACTACTAAGCTTAAATTCGTTTAAATTTCACCAATTACTTTTAGGTTACAATTTTCACAGATTAGTGGTAGTACATTTTACATCAAGCACCTAAAAAGGGAAAATTACATCGAGGTCCATACATTTAACACAAAGGACACTAAAAGTAAAACTTTCTAGTTCGGCTCCTTCTCAAGAGATTAGCTGATCTAAGCCAAACTCTTCATACTACTTCCTCTTCGATTGTTTGCAAATATGGACAAATCTATTTCCATGCAAATTCTCTAATCTGTTATCATCAGCATAAAGTATGATGTTGCTATGGCCCTGACCTTGGTCATTCGGCTTGAAATCCAAGAATGTTCATACTCATTGACAAGTAAGCTTAAAATCATCTAAATTTCACCACATACACTTTTAGGTTAGAATTTTACATAGGCGGTGGAAGTGTATTTTTCATGAAGGACCTAAAAATGGACAATTACATCGAGGTCCATACATTTAGCACCAAACCCTGTAAAATTAAGAAAGGAAAAAGTCGTGTATGGCTACTTCTTGAGAGAGCAGCTGATTGAGCCATACTCTTCATAGTAATTCCTCTTCGATTGTTTTCAAAATATGTCCAAATCTATCGGCATGCAAATTCTTTGATTATGGGATCATCAGTATAAAGTATGATGGTGATATGGCCTTGACCTTGGTCATTTGGATTGAAATCCAAGAATGTTCATTCTTGTTAACAACTAAGCTTAAATTCGTTTAAATTTCATCACTTACAATTTTTGGTTAAAATTTTACACGGATGGTGGAGTACATTTTACATCAAGGACCTAAAAAAGGGAAAATTACATAGAGGTCCATACATTTAGCACAAAGGACCCTAATACTAAGCAAGAAAACACTCGGGTACGTCTCCTTCTCGAGAGAGCAGTTGATCGAGCCATACTCTTCATACTCCTTCCTCTTTCCCAAATTTGGACGCATATTAGGTTTGGTGAAAGTCAATCTTTTATAAAGCTCGACCAACTATATGTAAAACAATACTAACTTTTCTAATGACAAATGCATATAATATGAAAATATAGTTTATGATGATTCTAATAACATTGAGTAGATGTCATATACTTATTAAAAGTTTATTAAATTTGAATTTGACCAAAAGTAATATGCGTCCTAATTTGGTAAGGAGGGAGTACTATTTTCACGGGAAAAAGGAGCGCTCCTTACTTTCGAACCAGCTTGCTGCTGGTGTGCTTGGTGCTTCCTCTTCCTAGGGTATGCAGGTGGAGTAGTGCAGAGTACGAAGTCTGGCCAAATCTAATGCGATGGGACGTAGTATCAACCAATCCCTTGTCCAACACTTAAGTAGTAGAACTAGTAGTACTGCGAATGGCAATATTTTGAATGTCCTTCCCCCAGACGTTTGTGAAGGAAGTGAAAATTTCAAAATCGGGAAAGTTTGAATTGCTACTCTGTTGTAGTAGTCATACTTTTTGATGCCAAGGACCAAAATGGTTCCCACCAACACAGCTGTTGACACGCCAGACATGGACACGGAGCCGCTGACACAAGGCAGGTCATCGGTCAACGCGCGTGCGCAGCGCCATCTTGTGGACGAGGGACAAATCGGCCGGACGGGGTGTGGATAGTGACGAGGGAGTGATGGAGAGAGAAAACACAATTTGTTTTGCGTGAATATATATTGTAAATGTCCTGAAATTTACTCTACTCACTATACCATGTACCTCGTGTCAAGAACCCCTCCGATCTTTGCTCTTACATTGCACCACCTTCAAATCCTCCTCTTCGCAGCTCACTCGCTTCCTCCTCTGTTCTCATAGTCTCTTCTCTCTCTTTATTTCTTAACAGAAAAAAGGAAATATATTCTTCTTACTTGCTTTTCAGAAAATAAGTTCCCGTCACATGGAAAATTGAAATTGATTATTTTTGTTTTTAAGATCTTCGATTGTTTTCAAAATATGGCCAAATTTGTCGGCATGCAAATTCTTGGATATGGGATCATCAGCCTAAAGTATGATGTAGATATGGCCTTGATCTTGGTCGTTCATCCTGAAATCCAAGAATGGTTCAAACTCGTTCACAACTAAGCTTAAATTCCATTAAATTTCACCACTTACTTTTAGGTTAGAATTTTACACGGTCGGTCAGAGTACATTTTACATCAAGGACCTCGGAAAAGTGAAAATTAAATCGAGGTCCATACATTTAGCATAGAGGACCCTAAAAGGAAAAGTATCTAGTTCAACTCCTTCTTGAGAGATGACTTGATCTGAGCCAAACTCTTCATACTACTTTATCTTTGAATGTTTTTAAAATATGGCCAAATCCGTTGCCATGCAAATTCTCTGGTATATGAGAACATCAGCATAAAGTACGATGTTGATATGGCCTTGACATTGGTCATTCGACTTGAAATCCAAGAATGTTCATACTCATTGTTAAGTAAGCTTAAAATCTTCTAAATTTCACCACTTATGCTTTTAGTTTAGAATTTTACATGGGTGGTGGAAGTACATTTTACATAAAGAACCTAAAATGGGAAAATTACATCGAGGTCCATATATTTACCACCAACCCCCCTAAAATTAAGAAAGGAAAATAGTCGTGTATGGATCTTTCTCGAGAGAGAAGCTGATCGGTCATACTCTTCATACTACTTCCTCTTTGATTATTTTCAAAATATGTTAAAATCTATCGACAAGCGAATTCTTGGATATGGGATCATCAGGTATAAAGTATGCTCTTTATATGGCCTTGACCTTGCTTGATCGGCTTGAAATCCAAGAATGTTCATACTCATTGACAATTAAGCTTAAATTTGTTTAAATCTCACCACTTACACTATTTGGTTAGAATTTTACACGGATGGTGGGAGTACATTTTACATCAAGGACCTAAAAAGGTAAAATTACATCGAGGTCCATCCATTTAGCATAAAGGACCCAAAAATTGAGCAAAGAAAACAGCCGGGTTCGCCTCCTTCTTGAGAGAGCAGCTTATGGATCCATACTCTTCATACTACTTCCTCTTTGATTGTTTTCAAAATTTATCCAAATGTATCGGCATGCATATCCTTGGATATGGGATCATCAGCATAATGTATGATGTAGAGATGTGTCCTTGACATTGTGGTCGTTCGACTTGAAATCTAAGAATGTTCATAAGCGTGGACAACTAAGCTTAAATTCATTTAAATTTCACCACTTGGTCAGTTAAATTTCACCACTTGATAAGTAAGCTAAAAATCGTCTAAATTTCTCCACTTACTTAGAATTTTACATGGGTCGTGGAAGTACATTTTACATCAAGGACCTAAAAAGGGAAAATTACATCGAGGTCCATACATTTAGCACCAACCACCCTAAAATTAAGAAAGGAAAATGGTCCTATACGGCTCCTTCTCGAGAGAGAAGCTGATCGACCATACTCTTCATACTACTTCCTCTTTGATTTTTTTTCAAAATATGTTCAAATCTATCGACAAGCGAATTCTTGGACATGGGATCATCAGGATAAATTATGATGTTGATATGGCCTTAACCTTGCTCTTTCGGCTAGAAATCCAAGAATGTTCATACTCGTTGACAATTAAGCTTAAATTCGTTTAGATTTCACCACTTACACTTTTTGGTTAGAATTTTACACGGATGGTGGGAGTATATTTTACCTCAAGGATGTAAAAAAGGTAAAATTACATTGAGGTCCATCCATTTAGCAGAAAGGACCCTAAAATTGAGAAAAGAAAACAGCCAGGTTTGGCTCCTTCTTGAGAGAGCAACTGATCAAGCAATACTCTTCATACTACCTCTTTGATTGTTTTCAAAAATTAGCCAAATCTATCGGCATGCAAATCATTGTATATGGGATCATCAGCATAAAGTATGATGTAGAGATATGTCCTTTACCTTGTGGTCATTCGGCTTGAAATCTAAGAATGTTCATACTCATTGACAACTAAGCTTAAATTCATTTAAATTTCACCACTTGGTTTTAGGTTAAACATTTACATGGACAGTGGGAGTACATTTTACATTAAGGACCTAAAAAGGGAAAATTACATCGAGGTCCATATATTTAGCATGAACGCACCTAAAATTAAGCACGGAAAATAGTTGGTTTCGACTCCTTCTCGAGAGAGCAGGTGGTCGAGCCATACTCTTCATACTACTTCTTCGATTATTTTCAAAATATGTCCAAATCTATCGGCATGCAAATTTTGGATATCAGATCATCGACACATGTAATCTATGATGTTGATATGGCCATGACCTTGGTCGTTCAGCCTGAAATCAAATAATGGTTCATACTCATTGACAACTAAGCTTAAAATCATTTAAATTTTCACATTTACTTTTAGTTAAAAAATTTACACGGGCTATGGGAGTACAGTTTACATCAAGGTCCATTTATTTAGCACAAAGGACCCTAAAATTAAGCAATGCAAACAGTTGGGTTCGGCTCCTTCATGAGAGAGGAGCTGATCGAGCCACACTCTTCATACTACTTTATCTTTGATTGTTTTCAAAATATGACCAAATCTACCGGCATGTAAATTCTTGGATATGGTATAATCGGCACATATAAAGTATGACAAGTTAAGTTAGAAACACCCATTAGCTGTTTTATCATTCACCATGACAAGATCGAAGCACCCATGTACCAAATATGCGAACACCACCATGCCAAGTTCTTGCATAGCTCAGAACTTGAATATTTCAGAACTCTTGATGTTTTTTCTATACCGAATTCCTTGTTAGCTTTGAAAGATATTTGGAAAACTATAAGAGCAATCTAATGTATTTACTTGTACTCCTCTAGTTAAAAATTTACATGATCGGGGAGTACATTTTACATCAAGGATCAAAAAAGGGAAAATTACATTGAGGTCCATACATTTAGCACAAATGACCATAAAATTAAGCAACAAAAACAGTCGGGTACCGGTCCTACTCGAGGGAACAGCTGATCGAGCGATACTCTTCATACTACTTCCTATTTCTTAAATTAGGACGCATATTAGGTTTGGTCAAAGTCAATCTTTTACATAGTTCAAATGACTACATGTAAAAACATATTGACTTTTCTAATGACAAATGCATATAATATGAAAATATAGTTCATGATGATTCTAATAACATTAAGTTGATTGCGTATACTTAGTCAAAATTTATTAAAATTGACTTTGACCAAAAGTAATACATGTCCTAAATTCGGAAGGAGGGAGTACTACTTGATTCAAGGACCTAAAAAGGGGAAAATTACACTGAGGACCATACATTTAGCACAAAGGACCCTAAAATTAAGCAAGGAAAATAGTTGGGTTCGTCTCCTTCTCAAGAGAGATGATCGAGCCCTACCCTTCATTCTACTTCCTCTTCGATAACCTTTTAAAATATGGAAAATTTGTCGCCATGCAAATTCATGGATACGGGATCATCTGCATAAAGTATGATGTAGATATGGCCTTGACCTTGGTCGTTTGGCTTAAAATATAAGAATGTTCATACTCACGTTTATCTTTAAACAATTGTCAAAACTCATGTTTATCTTCACGGAAAGTAGTACATGTAGGAGAACATCGTGTGAATTCTTTTGTTATTAGTACTCATTATTTTTTGTTTGATTGTTTTTAAAATAAGGAAAATTTTTAGGTAGCCTTTCAAAAACCATTTTTTGTAATATGGCCTACTATATGAATTAACATTATTGGGTTTCAAGCAAGATGGCCAAGGCCAAATTCCATATCTATTTTGAAGTTTATGATAATGTGCCCATATTTTGTAGATGGGTTCATCGTAGAATGGTAAACAATGTTTCCTGTGTATTGTTGGATCCTTTATGTCCAAAAAAATAGCATATTAAATTCCTAGGTGCAAAAAATGTGTTGTTTTGTGAAGTATGTATTAGTACAAATAAAACACATCGGAATTGCACCACATATTTGTTTTGATCTTTATATATGGAATTGTCTCTTATAAATTGGTGTGGCCATCAATTTGACAAGAAATTACAAAGAGTTTTTTGTTGGAAACTAGTACCACGAAAGACCTTCAGAACAGGAGAAAATATTATTACATGTGGATCTCTACTTCTACAGCTAACCCTACATTCTACTCGGTAGTACTCTATTTTCATTTTACAAGAAAGATTTAGTATGGAGGGAACTGGAGCAGAGTAGTACTATTTTAAAGTGAACTAGAGCAGAGGAACATGCATCTGTTTTCATTTTATTCAACCTTGCCTATACGCTCTATCCCTAGTTCCCCATTACCCTACCTCTACACTAAGCACCGCCGTTCTTCTCCTCTACAATGCCGCTTTCCGATCATGTTCACCACATAGTATGAGAGTGTTTGTTATTCTCCCTGTCCTGCCTACCGCCATCGATCTTCCCCCTTTTTAATAAAACCAAATCAAGCCACTATCCCTACTTCCATCAGCTCCCTTGTGATGGCAGGACCGAGCAACGACATTGATGATTCCGAGCTGTTCCAGGAGGTTTTTACTGAAGGCCTGCTTGAAGAACTCATAACCAGATGCGACGTCATCACCGCCATGAGCCTCACCGGTTCGTCCAAACATCTTCTTGACTCAACAAAATATAGTGCAACTTTACATGCTTCTCAGCCGTTTGGCCTCCCCTATGTTCTTCATTCTCACCTAACTAAGAGACCATGGGAATGCAACGAGTACTTCGAGGGCAAAGGCACTCTATGCAAGCTGAGGTCGCTCGATAGGTTCTCCTCTGACGCTGTGTTCCTGAATTGTATGGGTAAGTAGTGGGTAGGTGCGAAAGGATACTGGATCGCCACTATTGGGCTCGAGTGCAAGTGGGATCTTTTCAATGTGTACACTCATCAACGCATTCCTCTCCCACAAGTCAAGAAGTTTGTACCCACCAACTCTCCGTTTAAATTCATGCATAATGATCGCCCTATTCTCCTCTGGAAGATTGCTATTTGCTGAGCTCCAATAGCTGCCGAGGATTATTTATATTTCTCTCTTGACGCTATCTTCGATTACTCAATTTATACCCTTGATGGTGATGATTATGCCTGGACAGTTCTTGAGAACCAGTTTCAGTGCTATTTCAGATACATCGATGCCTTTGTCCACAAGGGTCTGGTGTTTGCACCCACTGAGAGTGGCAGTGTTTATGTCTACAATCATCTATATTTTGGTAAGTTTGATCCATTCATATTCTAAAAACTAGCTTCAGTTATAATGGACGTAAACTAGTGTTGGCTGATTTGGCTCTCATTTATTTTTCAAGGTCCTATTCTGCTCCCGTCACCACCTGGCGTGCATCTCGAGGAGGGCAACCTTCATGCCATAGATGATGAAGAGCACAAACCTAGTTTATGTTTCTTAGCAATATCTGCAGATGAATCTCGCATTCTTCTTATCCATACCGAGGGCATTATTGATGTGGAGTTTTATGGTGGTACTTATTATGGTCACTGCAATCCTGTTGCTGATCATAGTGTTGATCGCTAGGGTCGCACTTATGGCACCTATGCTACTGGTTTTGGCTGCAAGGTGTACTCAAAGGACTCTGCTTACTTGTATCCACCTAAGCCATGGATAGTGATTGCTGACCTAGGAGCATATTCCCTTTTCCTTGAATTTAACTATATGATTAACATTGCAGTAGGTGGTGTAGATGTGGCCCCAGGATATCTAACGAGAAGCATCTATGTCTACACCTCCCACCGTGCAATAGGACTTGGATATACGCTGTTTCCTAAAATATGTTGCTTCAGTCTAAATACCGAAGAAGCAGTTGTTGGTTTCTCAACCAACATTGCATGGAAATCTCTGGAGACTCCTTTATGGTTCATCCCGAGCTTTTCCATTGCCCGCGATTGGAACCAAGTTAGCGTAAGTAATCGTAATACTATGTAATAGGATATCTCAGTTGGTATCGGCCCTGTTGAACTATTTTGGCTACAAAGTAGTACTACTATAGTAGTAGTTCATGTATTTCAGAATATTTTGTACTATATACTGATACTTGTTTAGATCAATGGTAGGAGATGTGTAATACCTCGGACCCTATGCTCTAAGCAACAAGCAAGGATGAACCCAAAAGTGGATAAGGGATTCTACCGTGGAGGCCCAAGGCCACCCACGTGTAGGCCCGTAGAAGCGGAGTAGGGCACGGTACCAGCCAACCACCCTACCAACATCCAAGAACATCAGGTCAAGAGCGAGCAGCATATTCGATAGGTATGCGAACACAAGAAGCAGAAGTGTGTATGACAACGACATACAACAGTACATCAGAGACAGACCATCTAAACGAATAGAACAAAAATATTGCATGCCATATGGCAAGATCCAAATATCCTAGATAGAGATAATATTTTTGGATACATCCTCATACATCACACATTACAGTATCAAGCGGAAGCGGAAAACAAGATCCGAGTACGGACAAGAAGCAAATTGGCATAAGATGCCTTGAAAATAACCACATCCCACCCTAGATCCGAGTGATCTCCATCCCCGGAATCTCTACACCTGATGGTTGTCGCCACCATCATTGGTCTCCTCGACCCAGTAACCTTCCTGTGAGTAAACTTGTCCATCTGAACCAAAACATATATTGTGTGAGACCCTAGGGGAACTGAGCAAGTCTTAATGCATCTAAAGGGAACAACCTGATGGTTACAAAATTGCAGCGAAAGATAAAACTAACAGTTCTATAGAGACACGCTACAACATCTGCCCAACCAGATATGGATGGACGCTCGTTAATTAGAACCAACTATGATATAAGTACATAAATAAACATCCCTCGCCCTCTTTCTCTCTTACCGATGATAAGATAGAAGAACATCCCACCCATTGGCAATTTTATTAAACATTCCATGAGTGATACACTATTTACTAGTCATGTATTAGTCAGATTAAACACGATACATTAGTTATATTTGTCTATGATCGAGAAACTATGCTCCAAGTTGGCCATAACCACTGACACAGCTTTCAGAAAGATTTACCCTACAGGGGTGGACAAATAGCACCGCACGCACGATCAACCTAGGGAAGAACCAAATAAAAAGCTACGAGGCCTCACGACAATGCATTCACAGGATTGAAAAATTATTTTAGGGGGGCACCCCAATAAGCTACCCGCAACGAAGTTGGCCCGCTCCGAGACAGACCCAGGGTTTGCGACAATGGTTCTAAACGTCTGGGAACTAAAAAGTGTGACTAGGCTTGTCGATACTACGAAAACATTCCACATTCCTAAATAGTACAAGCGCTCCATGCGCAGTACTAAGTAAAGAAGTAAAGCATGGCATAAGTACAAGATAGTAATAAAGCCCCAAACTAGTTTGTGGCCCCAAGAAATAAAGTGTGAATCAAGCTCAGGCGAAGGGGGATCCATAGAGTCTCCCGCATGTGGATAGTGCGAATAGTCAAGGAACAGGAATCAAGTACTCGGGGTTCTACGGGACATAAGTGAGCATGGAAGTACCAAATAACAGTTATTCCCACTGGTGCCTCTTTCTTTAGTTATCCCATTACTACATAGTTTAAATTGTTTAGGTACCTCATTATCCAAAGACTCGCACAAACCCTACACATGCAATTCTATGACTCGCATCACTCAAACAACTCTTGTAGTAATGGCTCATTGAATTGAGGATACAAGCTTCAGTGGGGTTTAAAAGTAAAGTCTATGCAATACTTGTGATTCAATTTAATGTAATCGTGACTCAATGATGCAAGAATAAAATAGAGGCATCGGTGTTATATGTATGCTAGCATGGGGAATTCTTGCATGTCGGATCAATAGTAGGGTAACCGGGATCTAGGTAGTACTCTTGGTTCTCCCGATAATTCCCTCGCTCCACGCCTATCCAGAATAAAAGCCAAACACACAAAGGAACATAATAAATAAAGTGCACAATAAGATGAATATATGCAACAAGCAAACAAAGTATCCCATAAACAGTTCTGAATATTTAATATTTATATGATGCAGGCTGCAATTGATAACATGGAATCCATAATCAGAACATGCTCATCGTGTTGATCAATTTAGACATATTATTTGTCAAATTCGGATTAAAGTTATGATTTAATTAAAAAAGGCATTTAATAGAATTTAAATTATTTCAAAATTTCAAATTACCCATATAATATTTTAAATAGCATATTTGAATTCCTCATGTTTTTCTAATTCGAAAAAATATTATTTGAATTTATGAATTTAAATTTATTATTAAATGCAAAACAATATTAGGGAGAAAGGTCAAAGGTTTGACTAGATAGAGTTGACTCTGGTCAAATTTGAATCTAAGTTTTAATTCATATTTAAATTTGATTCATATTTACTTTTGAAAATATTGTCAAATTCGAATTATTTAAAAAGATATGAATTTATTCTGATTAAATCAATTTCTAGAATTTTTATTATTTAGGAAATGTTCTTGAAACTTTTTATACCGAGGCTTACTCTACCCAGTGTCACAATATATGAGGACAAGGGAGGACGGGGCGAAGTTGCGCGCAGGCCAGCTGGGCACTGACACGTGGGACGCGGACGAACTGGAGTTCGATCCGTAGAAAAAAAGGGGGCCTAAATGCAAAACGCCAAAGGCCCCTCTGACGAAACTGAACGAGGGCTGGCGTGCAGTAGTGGATCTGATTGACTTCCAACGATGATGGCGTCGTAATGACGATGAATCTCGTGATGCCGATACAACAAAAAACAAAGAGGGCAACTAGGGCTACAACATCGGTTTAGGGTGCACGGCCAGAGGAGGACCAGGTTCGTCGGAAACTTGTAGGGACCAGGAGGGGGAAATTTGGGTTCACGAACTGAAGAAGATCGATGCAGCAGCGCGGCTTGTCGTCGGTGACCATGATTTAGCAGCGAAACGGATGTAGGGGTAAAGGGGGGAGGTTAGTAAGGGGTCAGGGTACTCACCACTGTCGATCCCCATAGGAATCGGGGATAGAAGTGCTTGGAGGTGATACATTGCAAATGTACCTATAATTTTTGATGTTCCATGCTTGGTTTTATCTACTTTCTTGTGTTTTGTCCACACTTTGGAGTACTTTTCATATGATTTCTTGGACTAACCTATTAACAAGTGCCACAGTGCCAGTTGCCTGTTTTCTGTTGTTTTTGGTTCCAGGAAAGTCAAAAAATGTATATTCTCGGAATTGGACCGGACAAAAGCCAAAGTTGTTATTTTCTCGGAAGACTCACGGAGCCAGAAGGAGAGTCGGAGAGGGACCACAGGGTGGCCACACCCCCTTGGCGCGGGCAACCCTAGGCCACGCTAGGGCATGGTATGGGCCCCCTGGCTGCGCATCGACCTTGCCTCTTCTCCTATAAGAAGCCTCCCGATGCATAAACCCTAAATAGTCAATTAGAAATCCACGAAAAGTTCCGCAGCGCCGCCGCCACCGAAGGGGAGATTCGGGGGACAGAAAGTCTCTGTTCCGGCACCCTGTCAAGATGGGGAAGTGCCCCCGGAGCCATCTCCATCGATCTCCACCACCATCTCCATCACCATTGCTGATTCCCATGATGAGGAGGGAGTAGTTGTCTCTCGAGGCTAAGACTTCTACCGGTAGCTATGTGTTCATCTCTCTCTCTATGCATGACCTTATTGAGATCATGAGCTTGTAATCTATAGATCTACCTTGCTACTCAAGTGCTTTAATAGATCTCTGCTCTCCCCATGTGTGTGAAAGTGACAGCGTGCACACCATGGTGGCACTTAGGCTAGAGACTACAAATACTTGTTATGAGTTATATTTGGTGTTGGATGTCTCTATGAAATTGTGGTGTTTGTTGGACTCATCCAGTACTCAAGGTGACAGTGTGGGGTTTTCTAGATGGGAACAATGAACTTTGAGGTGTGCTGTTATAGCCCTACCATCGATTAGAGTGTCCAACCGGAGAGTAGTTAAGAGTAGCATCATAAATAAGAATATATTTATATGAGAGTGTTCACTAGTGAAAGTATGATCCCTAGGCCTTGTTTCTAAGCGCTGAAACACCGTTTGCTACTAGATCCGTTACATGTTTGCTTGCTTCCATCTTTATTTCAGTTTTCCTCTAGTCTTTTCCACGCCATCAAGCTATTTTCTATCACCGTTACCACTTATAATTATCTATACCACTTGTATTTCACTATCTCTTTGCCGAACTAGTGCACCTATACACCTGACAAGTGTATTTGGTGTGTTGGGGACACAAGAGACTTCTTGTATCTTGATTCCAGGGTTGCTTGAGAGGGGATACCTTTGACCACTTCCTCCCTGAGTTCGATAAACCTTGGGTGATCCACTTAAGGGAAAACTTGCTACTGTTCTACAAACCTCTGCACTTGGAGGCCCAACAACTGTCTACAAGAATAGAAGTGCATAGACATCAGGAGGCGATAGTGATGGCAGCATGCTCTCGGACTTAGTAGAGTCGACGATGGGAAACAGCTCCTGGCACTCCCAGCTCCGCTTCTTCTGTGTGCTCAATGCGGAAGATGACGTTGGTCTCTTCCGCTGCTCCGCGGTCTCAGGCAACTACTGGAACATCTGTAGGAAGCAGTGCATGCTAGAAGGCATGGGGCGGCGAATTTGCAGGGGAGGAAAAATGTGACACGAGGGTTGGAGAGAGCTAGGATTTTAAGGCTACGGTGCCAGGAATAAAATGAGTGTGCTCACATGGTTGGCTCGCGCTGGTGACAAGGATGACGACAGGAAGATGGCTACCTGCTCCTCCGTTAGCTAATGAGAGAGAGTGTGATGGAAGCAAGGAAGGAGAACAGGACGGTGTCGCGAAGGGGTACGGGCCAGGGGAGGTCTACTGGGCCGGGGGAAACTAAGTTGCTGGGATGGTTCTGGGGCTGCACCACTGGCCTGTTGCCATGAACTCTCTTCCCTTGTTTTATTTAGATTTAAAACTTCTATTTGAATTTTTGTTAGTTGGTTCGAATTGCTGGTTTGAAAATTTTGTAAGATCTACTGTTTTGAACACAGTTGAAAGGCTAAGATTGTTTGGATTCAAACCATTCAAAAGCTAAAAGGATATCCAATAGAGAGGGATAGGGATAGAAGGTGGCATCCCTTGCATGGCCATGCATGTGTAAAAGGAGCCATGATTATCCTTCTAAAAACAATGATGGATACACATGGGCATTTCCTTAAACATGTTTCTAATTGAATTAAGGCCAAGCAAAGGAAAAGAAGCTCCATTCCCATATGAACCAATTATGTGAGCATGCAAGAATATAAAATGGCTAAGATTGTGTTTCTCATCCACTAGCCATCATGTAGTCACAATTATATTCCTTCATGACCATTTATTCAAATTCAAGCCATATGGGAGCTATGCTAGGGATTCCACACTCATAGCTTGCAAGGGTGGACATGAGGCTCCACATGATTATTACTGAGAAAACAATAGAGATCATATATGGTAGCTTGTAGATTTAGAATTGGATCCATCTTGTTATGTATGAGCTAGTCATAAAAGAAAAAAGAAATGCAAATGCCCATAGATAGTTTGGATGGTGGAATTATAAGGTGGTGTCAAAGGGGTTATTTATTGGTTTGCCACTATAGGCCACAATATGCTTAGTTGTGCCACTAGCGTGGAATGGTTCTTAGTTTTTCCACTATTTCGGGCGCATCTGATATGGTGACGCCAACCAGTCAGTTTAAACGAGCATAACAAATTCAAAAAAAATCAAAAAAATGAAAAACCTGCGCACATAGTCTTCTTATATCATATACTAACGATTCATGTTGATAAACAAGGTTTACATACATTCAAATGAAAAATTAATGAATACGTGATAAACAAGGTCTACATACATGAATACATGATTTATCAACTTTAATCATTAGTATAAGACATAAGAAGACTATGTGCGTAGGTTTTTCATTTTTTTTAATAGTTATGCTCATTTAAACTGGCCAGTTGGCATCGCCATAGCAGCTGCACCCAAAATAGTGGAAAAACTGAGCACCATTCCGCGCTAGTGTCAAAACTGAGCATATGGCGGCCTCTAGTGGCAAAGCAATAACTAACCTAACAAAGAAAGGTGGTGGAGTCAAGAAAATATATGCCCCCAACTCAACTTGGGCATGAAGCAATATATCAAGAAGCAAATACAATATATCAAGATCCAACTACGAGTGATACAATATAATGCATATGGGTTAAAAACCAAATAGAGGGGTTTTACTATGATGCTCAAATGCAAGGTGGCATGGTGACATGAGCATGATATAATGATGATGCAATAATATTATATAGGAAGTAGCATATATATAGATTAGGCAAGTCGCATTATAATTGTTAGACAATTGGGATGCTACAAGATGGTACTTCTTTGCTTTTGTTCTGTCGTTGCTAGTATCTAAGTATTTTATAGAACTAACACTGATGTACTAGTACTTGTTTAGATCAAGTGCAATAGATGTTATTGCTTTTCTTCTGTAACTTGGCCTTGTCATAATCTCATAATATGGACGATGCTTTGGTCATTTTGAGTTGCCTATGGAGGCCACAAACATGCATTAATGTGAGAAGGAGGCATGCACATAAAAGAAGACTTGATCGTCAGTTTTGCTTGTTCCAATGATGAGTGTTCGGAGAAAAGGGGAAACTAAATCTATCGCATTGAAATGATGTTGAATATGTCCAAGTGCTGCTAAATGTGAAATGGGAATCTGTTGATATTTTTCTTTCTTATTATGTCCTGCTGAATCTTTCAAATGCTACTGAACCTATCAAAAGTTGTGTTCGGTACTTGTTCAGATCGATCGTACGTGTGCTAAATATGGTATCACTTTCCTAGTTCAGATCGATCGTACATCTATTGAATTTCAATGGCTGCATTGCTCAATCTGTCAATTCTTTTGGTCACTGTTTGTGTACTGCCAACCGGTCACTTTGAAATGCTATGTTGACTCTGTCAAGTGCTGATGAATATGAACCAGGAATCTGTCTGATATTTTTATGGTCTTATAGAGGTACTGCTGAATCTTTCAAATGCTACTGACTCTGTCAAATGTTTGGACGTTACTATGAGTACAATATTTTGTAAAACGAACTGTGATGTAATGGTACTTGTTTAGATGAAGTCATCAGATTCTCTTGCTTTTATTTTGAAACTTAGCATTGTCACAATTATCTTGATGAGTCTTGGGTATTTTAGGTTCCTATGGGTGGTCACACATGCATTTACGTAAGGAGGAGGTACTCTCTAGTAGCACACTTGATCATCAGTTTTTCTTGCTTCAATGATCGAGTCTCTTCGAAGAACAGCCAAACTGATTGTGCGCCAAGTTTTTTTTGAGCTAGAACAAGAACTAATTCCCTTTGTACTGCTATTGAATTTTAAGAAGGAAAGCTACTAAATCACTCAAATGTTCTGTCGTTGCTATTACTAAAGCATTATGTGGAAATACTAATATACTGGTACTTGTTTAAATCAAAGTTAGTAGATAGTCTTGCTTTTCTTTTGAAACATGGCCTTGTCACAATCTAGATGATACTTGGGCATTTTGGGTTGCATACGGAGGTCACACATGCATTGATGTGAGAAGAAGGTACTCAAAGCATACTTGATCGTCAGTTTTGCATACTCAAAGCATACTTGATTGTCAGTATTGATCGACTGTGTTTGGTGAAAAGGGCAAACTAATCGCGCAACAAGGTTTTTAGAGATGAAACAAGAACTGGTTCTCTCTGTACTGCTATTGTATTTCAGTGTCTGTATTGCTGAATTTGTCACTTTTGAAATGCTGCTGAATTTTTCAAGTGTTGTTGAATATGAACTTCGAATCTGTTGATAATTTTTCTATATTATTTTGTACTGCTGAAATTTGACATGAATATCTACAAAAAAGAATTATCGCTTTCCCTCCCTCTCGGAGGTCTTTGTTTCGAATCCGGCTGAGCACATCACAATGTAATTTTTATTATCCAGGAGAAGAAATCTAGCTCATTCGGCCACTCTTAAGCCTAGAACATTTTAATTCGGTCTTTTCGGGGTTAGGGGACTACCGACCATAGCCCAGTGAAATTTGAGAAAGGATCCCATGGAGCATAGCCGGGAACATATTAATTCTCCCTTTTAGGGGCCAGGGGACTATTGAGCATAGCCCATTGAAATTTGAGAAAGAAGCCCATGGAGCATAGTGTATGGAGTATAACCCACGTAAAGCAGCCTATGTAGAATAGCCAAACTCTTTTTAATTTGGCCTTTTGGGAATTGCCCCCACCTCTCATAATAATAAAATACTATACCTACCTATGTTTTTAAGAAAATACTCCATTGTGTAGCATTTTATAAATAGAGATGCTAAGAGCACTTCCCTATATTTTAAAATAGATAAAAATTAACACAAACAATATTTTTAAGAAGACTAATACATAAGTTGTAGTACTAATAAAAGTTTAGTGATATTTTTATGTAAATATCTTTGTTGTAGTGGCAACACACTTAGTTTATGTTTATTTCATTTGAAGGTCTTTTTTTCGAATCGCTTGTGTGTGTATCTTGGGTTTACATTTTTTTTTCTAGCAATATCGCAATATGGAGAGGCTGACATCACGGATCCACCAGCCTGCAGCGTCCCTCAAGTTTTTTTGAGGGTGGGTTTGAATTTAACGAAATACTTGTACAGAGAGGCTGGCATCAGGGACCCACCAGATAGAACATAAAAGGCTGCATCGGGGACCCACATGCTAGAACATACCAGAGAGGCTGACATAAGGGTCCCAAAAGTAAGACCATACACGGCTGTGACGACAAAAACAGTGGACGCGACCGAAAAATTCAATCATACACACGTTGCACTTATAGAGAAGCTGCCATGTCGGACCCAGCAGGCCCAAGCTTAACCCATGAAATTAGCCTATTAGCCCCAAGCATAACCAACCACCTTCTAATTCGGCCTTTTCGTGGTCTTGTGGCCACTGACCATATCCCATTCAATTTACTAGTGAGCCCATGGAATACAAGCCATGAAGAATAGGGCATCCGCTATGAGTTAGCCCAACATCTTTTTATTTCAGCCTTTATGAGCATTCTTTGTACTCTAAGGCTGACATCTAGGACCCGAAAAATAGTGCAACATACACATGGTTCTGTAAAATAGAGGTTGTCATCTGGGACCGAACATAGATACGTTTCCTACATAGAGGAGGTTGACATGTGGGACCTAGAAAGTTTCATTTACAAAGAGGCTGATATGATCAAAACAGTGCACGTAGCAAAAGAGGAGATGCGAGCGAGAAAAAAGTTCAGCATGCACACGTTTCCGGTAATGAGAGACTGAAATGGGGGGACCCAGCAGCATGAGCATACGATAGATTCATCGAGCAATGCTATCTAGTTCGAAACAAGGTAGCGCTAGAGAAGAAAAATTCCATCATACCCATGATTCTTCTCATGTGAGGCTCTTCTAATGTGAGGCTGGCATAAGGGACCCACCAGCCTAAATAAACGCCTGATGCAGCAAGAAACGCTACCAAGTTCGGAACACGAAGGCACGACCGAGGGCAAAAACTCCATCATACACATATTTCTTCTAATGAGAGGATGAAATGTGGGTCCCAGCAGCCTGATTAAATAGTATATGTATCGAGTAATGCTATCAACTTTGGAAAAGGGTAGCACGAGCAAAGGAAAAAAATTCCATCATACACGATTCTTTTAATGAGAGGTTCACATCTGGGAACCAGCAGCCTGACTAAATGATAGACGCATCGAGCAACGTTATTAAGTTTAATTTAGGGAGGCGTGACCAAAAAGTATGGTCGGCTAGAGACACTAACTTCTGGGACCCACATGCCTCAAAAGACTTCGGTGAGTCAATGTCACCCGAGGAACCGTAAATCTTGCTTCTGACACGCGCCGACCAAGCTTCCTCCACATTTTCAGCGGTTTCGTCGTAGTATAGGGCCGCAAAACTGGGAAAAAAGTGTCCCATCAGCCAAATTCGAGCCGAGAATTCGTTGCGGAAGACGCGCCTTCTACGACGGGCGATGGGCCAAGTAATTGCTGATGGACACTTTTCTTTTAGTGTAACAAGCAGGATTTGGGTGTTCATACCTCTGAAGAACGAATGTGGTTAATGTTCTGAGGGGAACATGGATGATGTAGTCGTACTCGTAGCCGACCTCAAGGTCGCGTAGATCCTTGCAAGTCACCCCTTGCTCCTTATACGATGTAGCCGACCTCATGGTCGTGTCGACGTCCAAGCTCCAAGATCCAAGCAAAGCACCACAAGTGGCAGTGTCTCATGGCCTTACACACATACGGAGTAGACATGTCTCCTGGGATCCGGTCCAGCAAAGATTTGGGGCCCCTAGATTAATCCTCCAAGAATCCATGTTATGCATACACCACGATTCCATGATCAGTTAGTCGTGGCACATAACTGACAAGTATCAAAGTAAACATCCATTACATAAAAGGATACATGTCATACCTTATTTGCCATTATGGCTACATCAACCATCATCAGCGGAACTTCATGAAGCGTAGAGCCAGAGCCATGACTTAACCTACATTGAACTAACTGGGAGAACATCCTATCTCGCATAGACGTCAACTTCATAATCTTCTTGATATCTGACCAAGTTAATAGCCAGGGACAATGCCAGTGAGTACTTTGAATGCACTCGCAAACCACCTTGAGATAACAATAATAACAAGAGGATATGCAGTATGGTTGTGGTAGTAGGAGGGCTCCAATGGAGGTTCTTTCCTCAAATAGTTTCTCTTGTACATATACCATCTACATATCTTGTTGAAAACTTTTGTAAAACAATTTTTGAAACCTTTCTGAAAAGTTTTGGAAAACACTAGGATTGGGTCACCCATTAGTTCCTCCTTCCGGTCATCCCATGACCAACTCCTTTCCTTTCCTTCCGACCATCCCATGGTCAACACATTCATCCTTTTTGACCATCCCATGGTCAAATCATTTCCAAAGCCATTGCTTTTCCGAAATCCTTTTTGAAAACAAAACCAGCACTGTTCTACAACAATCTTCCCAACCGTCCATGACCGTGGACACGGATATTCCAATAGATTTACACTCTGCATAGGTTGTACACTTCACCCACACCATACGGGTACCCTACCCTGATCTACACCGATCGTGGGTCAAGTAACCGACCAAGACTCTCCGGATGCCCACTCCAATATAAGTGCCTACCCTATGAGTGTTTTTCCCCTCAACACTGGGACACCCTATCTAGTTCGCAAGCCAACCAAAGCACTTTTTGCACTGCACAAAGTGTGCGCTTTCAATGAGGGGCCCATAGTAACGCGTGAAGGCCCGTAGACCCTTTGTTCCTTCTCCAGGTCGATGTCTCACATGGACCTTTACAGGAGAAGGCCCACCCTCCAGGATTTTAAATCCCCTGTAGTAGTTGTAGGCAACTTATACTAGAGTAAACAAACATCAATCCCAGCCCTGTCCAATTCCAGAGTTATGTTGTTGCACAGGTTAATTGTTCTAGCAAAACTGCAAAGAACCGGGTGCATTTTCGTAAACATTTTTTTCCTCTTTCTTTCAGCATTTTGTAAAATAAAACCCTTTTCCTTTCTCAAACTTATCTTGGTAGGTAAAACCTCACCAAGGTTTTGCCATAAACATTTGTAAAACTTTTTCACAGGTCTTCCCATCATCTAGTTTTGCTTCGGCTAAAGCAGGGTCTCCAAAGGGGTATGGTGTTGTGCACCATCTTTCATACTAGGGACAACTAGGCATAAACGAGGGGTTGTACTTAATAGTACCATTGTGTAATGGTTTGGAGGAGCCAAGACACTACTAGAGATAACACATCATATAATAAAACAATGCAGTTTCATAAACAGTAGATAAAAACATGCATAAGTACAACAATAGGACAAGGCTTATGAGCAAGAAGGTGGCTTGCCTGATATCAGCAATCTGGCAATATATGTCCCTGGACTTCTCCTTAGAAAACCATAATAACCAACCTCTTCTAGTCTCCGATATAATCGCATCTATCGTCGATATGGATCACATGCAAGCAAACAAATGACACAATCAACACCAGGCATACAAACATCAATACATACAGCGAGCAATGAACAATACAAGTTTACAATTCAGTAGGTTTTGAGTGGTTGGCTTCTACACAAGTGGAATTACTTGAAATGCCTCTGTGGGTTTTCTTTAATGATTTGGATGCCAAAACTACTTAATTAAGGGGTTTAAATATAAGGTCCAAGTTATGTAGGATACCTTTGTATAAAAATGTTACCATTAGATAGGTAGTGATAATATGAAACCAACAAAAGTGGTTTCGCTATTTTATCATTTTCCTTTGATTTAATATGCATTTTCTAGTAATAAAAGCTCTAGTTTTAGTAAATAATTCAGCAGAAAAGTTATGTGTGTCGAATAATTATTTCCTTGCATGGTTAAGTAGGAGATGATGTACTGGTTTAGTGAGAGTTGGAGTCATCTCAAAATATTTAACAGAATGCCCTTGGGAAATTTCCAAAGTCAGTTATGTAGTATATTTGTGTTTTGAACCATATTTATTCTATAGGTCCAAATGATATGAGGTAAAGAATAATGGATAGGTATTGGAAATACCTTCCAGTACAAATTCGAATCACTATTTTTGGAGTTGCTAAGCTTCTGAAATGAATTATTTAGTGATAAAACCACATATAGAAGTATTTAATTTATTAAAATTCAACCGAGGCTCAAAAATTCATGGGCTCATGGTATTTGATAAGTACTGCTATAACTAACCACTGAGAGTTGTAACTTGGTCAATAACAAATTTGGTTTGAGTAAGAGAAATTCCTAAAGGCAAATTAGATCTATATTTGTTATTTTTGCTACAGGCAGAATGTAGCTTAACATGGCATGAGATAAATACTCACAAATAGGTAAATCAAATACCTTTCAGGGGAACTTGGGCTTACTCCATTTGGAGATGTGAATCTCCCTAAGGGGTATACTGATTGAGATAGATACTTTTTAGTAGATAAATTGCCAGTAAATAATAAAGATTATTTATGGAAGAGGGCCAACTTTGCATATTGCACAAAACATGCATGAATAAACATGAATTTAGATCTAGAGATTTTGTGTTGATTTCCATTTTTCAAACGATTTAAATCAGACTACCATTATTAGATCTAGAAAATACAGGAAAATATCCATTATTTCGTGGCACATAACTGACAAGTATCAACGTAAACATCCATTACTTAAACGGATACATGTTATACCTTATTTGCCATTATGGCTACATCAACCAACATCAGCGGAACTTCATCAAGCGTAGAGCCCGAGCCGTGGCTTAACCTACAGGCAACTGACTGGGAGAACATCCTAGCTCACATAGACGTCAACTTCATCATCTTCTTGATATCTGACCAAGTTAATAGCCAGGGACAACGCCAGTGAGTACATTTAATGCACTCGCAAACCACCTTAAGATAACAATAATAACAAGGCAGTGTTTTGGCCTCAGTTTGTCCCTATGTCCAGGAACAACTCGATCCCTCTAGCGTCTGGTGGTGTGGTGCGGATGATGCGCTGCGGTGGAGTAATGGAGATGTTGGTGTGGATGGAACATGGTCTCAAACATGTGAAGATATGCTACCTCGATTACCTGCGAGACCTGGACACTCAAAGTCGCGACCCGAAAGATCATCGACATGGAAGACCGGACCTGCGTACATGGTTAGTCATCGACAAGACCGGCTCGATGCCGATGGTTTTCGACGGATGTACATGGTGCTACACAAGACCCCCGACATGGGAAGACCCCAAGTCCTTCGAGGTGAAACCGACAAGATCGACCTCACGACGACAAGATATCCTTCCCGGAACCTCAAGATCTTCCGGCGCCGAGACCCGAAGACCTCACATGCGACAAGTACTCCTTCCCGGATGCGATGCCCGAGAAACCGAACGCCAAGTTCGCCAAGGACCCGAACGCCAAGGTCGCCAACACAGATACGCCAAGTTCCTCATCCCGGACGCCATGACCGTCTACACGGATCCAAAGGCCGAACCCGAAGACACAGATGCGACGAGATCTACCTCCCGTGTCCGAGACCGATCCCGCCGAGACCGATCCCCGTCGAACCCGAACCCCTGGAACCCAAGATCATCTGAACCTAGATGTGTGACCCTAAGCCCCTATTTTTTTTATAATATGACATTATCAAATGCCGCATATTAAATTGTTCATGCATGCATACCTGTCTGTGATTTGGGGGCATTATGCCGATTCACCTCATAATTAAATATGGAGTGTTTATGCGGGATATCTTTGTCTTATTCCGGACTCCATTTAAATTTTCACAGCGAACCCATGCCATGTTTTGTCTTACTAATCCAACATTTAATTTGCGGGATATATACATAACTTGAACCATATAATTAATTATCAGGACCCCGGTTCCGCTTAATATTGCATAATTGCACCGCTTCTGTGCCATGCCATGCATCATATCATAAGCATGTCGGATCTTCTGCCGTAGTATTAAATATTGCATCCGGTGTTTCTTCTAGTGTTTGCTTCTTCGCGGATTAGGCCGATGAGTTGATGCGAGTATCGACAAGTTCTCCGGATTTGATCCTTCGGCAGTGTTTTCCCAGGCGAGCATTCTCCCCCTTTCTACCTATTTTGCATTTGTAGTCTTTATTTCCTCCTGTTGATCTATTGCTATCCGTGTCTCAATGCTTTAGTTTCCGTGCACCAGTTATATCCCGTCCAGCCTCTATATTGCCATGGACACCTCCTAATACCTGTTGTTTGGTAGATAGCTGGTCTTGCGAGTCGTAGTTGCTTGCTCAGGTGCGATCTCGTGTTGTCGAGTACCACAGTTGTTGGAATGCTGGCAGATGTTTAGGGTGGAGATGATCATGACTTTAAATACAACTATTAAAATGCTAGATATAACTAATGCAGAGGCATCGGTGGGCAATAGATGTTATTTGGTTCTTCCACGCTCACTTGTGTCCCATAAGACCCCGAGTACTTGATACCTGTTCCTTGACTATTCGCACTATCCACATCCGGGAGGCCTTATGGACCCCCCCTGAGCTAGAGCTTGATTCATTTCTATTTATCGGGGCCACAACTAGTTTGGGGTTTTATTACTATCCTGTACTTATGCCATGTTACTGCTTCATTTAAGATTGTGCGTGGAGCACCTGTACTGTTTTGGATCGCGCCATGTTTTCGCGGTATCGACAAGCCCAGTCACAATTTCGGGTTCCTAGTTGTTTACAACCGTCGTCGCAAACCCTGGGTCTGTTCCGGAGCCAGCCAACTTTGTTGCAGGTAGCTTAGTGGGGTGGCCCCCGAAATATTTTATGAATCCTGTGATCGCTTTGTCGTGAAAGCCTCATTGGGTTTTGAGTTGGTTTTTCCGAGGTTGATCGAGTGTGTGTTGCTATTTGTGCACCCCTGCAGGGTAAAACTTTCTGAAAGCCATGTCCGCGGTTATGGACGACTTGGAGCACAGTATCTCGATCATAGACAAGCATAACTAAAGTAGTGCTATACACTTGACTTAATATATATGACTAGTAATCAGATTCAACTATAACGGAATGGATATTAAAAATGCCAACCATTGGTGGATCTGGGTTGTTTTGTTATATATGCCTAGTAAGTATTGCAACTCCAATGGAATGTGATAAAAGTGCCAACAACTATTGGGTTTTGGGATTCCTCAGGACAATTATATCTGACTAGTAAATGTTCCTAACTACCACGGAATGGTTAATTAAAACTGCCCACTACTTGTGCTTCAGGATGACTCATGCTATCTATATCTAATTAGTAAGTGTTGCAACTATAACGAAATGAGTAAAATTGCCAACTGTGTGAGTTCCTTGGTCCGACTTCCTCGTTGGTCTCGAGGGGGAAATACCAGGATGGGTATGATTGGTGTTAGTATAAGGTTGGACCCGAATAGGTCTTTCTTCTCCCTCTCTAATAGCCGCCAGTGATACAGAGTCTCTATAGGTTGTTTAGTGCCGTTGTGCTGCCGCTTCAGCCCACCATACCTATGTAGGCGAGAGCCGCCGAATTCTAGCCTCGCCGTGTACTGGCCTCAGTACTGACGCTCCTCTTTTTCCTTTGCCCTTTGTCGGCACCCCTTTTGTTTTAGCAGGTTTGAGATCAACGTCATTAGCAGGGTTACCCTTCCGGCTTGGCCTAGGCAGGGTTATGGACACCATTGGTTATTCTTCAGGGCTCTTATCCCAATTTGCTTCTTGTCTGTGCTCGGACGTGGTATCGTTTTCAAGGTGATTTGGATCTTTGTATTGTATATCAGTATTCTTGACTCGTGAAGTCGTGTTGTATATATATGTGTTCTATGGGTTCCATCGTGGACTATTGTGTAATTTGTATTACTTAGTTTTTCCACCCGCACGAAAGTGCCTGGTGGGCGTCCTTGAATCGTTTCTATGCGGGTTTGGCGGGAAGCACTAAAAACTTGCATAGGGACGATTCGAGGGTGTTACACTACGGCTCCAGATCTGAAAGTTGCAGGAGCAACAGCCTCCCCAACCAATTCATGTGTGCCGTCATCAACGCGGGCGACATCGGCGTCAATCTTGAAAACACTGGCACCGGATCTGGCGCTGGACCGCCCAACGGCAGTATGTCCAACGGCACCGGACCACCCAACGGTAGCATGCCCAACACCGGTCCCACCAACGGTGGCAACGGCGTGCTCATGAACAATGGGATGGGAGGAGAACGATCGCTCTCAGCTAATGGGAACACCGCTGAGCGCATGCTGATCAAGCTCAACAACAACGAGTGGGCCCGCTGTCGTGACACTCTACGGGGCAACCCTCTACCCCCAACACATTGCAAGACATGCTAATGGGCTACCATTGGCTATTAAAGGAGGAATTCAAGTGCCAGCAACAGGTGATCGCGCAACTCGAAGCGCGCAGAAAGGCGGCGGATGAGTCGAGTCTTCGACGAGCTCGGCTCTCCTCCCATGAAGGATCCTCCTCCAAAGGCAACGAATACATTGCCAACAAGAGGCGATCTCGACTGGCCCACCTCACCGAGCAAGAACGCGTATAGGCTGCCAAAGTCCACGACTTCAGCTCTATGATGGTGGATACGCGGGGCAACGTGCTCCCAAAAATGCCGCAAGCCGCGGTGACGGCGGCCACCATGTACCTCCTCAACAACCAGCCTCCAGCTGGGGATCCGCGAGCTGCCATGCACCAATCTACGATCGCGGGCCTAAGGCTAATCGAGGCCACCCTCAACAAAGAACCAACACCAGAACTGAAGAAAAGCAAGGCTCTGGAAAAGTACTACTCGTACTCCTCCAGTGACGACGGTCACGATCTGTCATGGCGACATCGCTCATGGCGGCATGACCACGACTACGATGATAAGGTGCGGGCAAGACGTGCTCGTTCGATTGACTCAGAAGAAGATGAGGCTGAGCTCTGCGGCCCCAGATGCTTCAGCAGGTCCATCATGCAGAAGCGAATGCCTAAGGGGTTCAAACTCCCGTCGGAGAACCCAAAATTTGATGCCTGCATGACCCGAAAATCTTGCTAGAGGACCACATCTCCTCTGTCGAGCTGCATGGCGGGAGTCGAAGCACGGCCATGCAATGCTTGTAGCTACATCTGCAGGGTGCCGCCCACGCATGGCTCAACAATCTCCCATGCGGATCCATTCGCAGCTGGGAAGAGCTGGTCTACATCTTTGTGCGCAACTTCAAGGGCACTTATAAAAGGCCCGCATCAATCGAAGAATTGCGAAGCTGCCAGCAAAGATCTGGCGAATCGCTGCGCTCGTACATCTAGAGGTGGTCCATCATCAAGAACTCCGCAGAAAACATCTCAGAGGACCGTGCAATCGACGCATTCAATGGCGGCGTCCGCCGTATAGAGCTCGGGGAGGAGCTGGGCCGCTCGAAGCCCAAAACAATCGAGCACCTGATGGAAATCGCGAATCGGTGGGCTGACGGAGAAGACTCGGTGGGATGACGATGACGACCTCGGGCGCAAACGCGACCGCCGAGGAAAACTTCGGATGTGCGTCTATGATGACCACGACAAAGTCAATATGGTCGCCGCCGGCTACGCTGACAAACGCGACGACAACCGCAACAGCGGATATCACAGTGGTGGATACCGCGACAACAGAAAAACCACACAGGGGTGGCAGCGCCGCACTCACGAAGAGGCACCCGCAACATCTATCGAGGACAAACTGTCCGGGCCACGTAACATGCACTTCTATATTGACAAGCATGATGGCAAGAAGAAATCCAGCCACCTTCTTAAGGACTATCATGAGTTCCTCAAACTCCACGAGGGCCTGGCCCAGATGAATCGCGACGCAGTCAACAGGGGCTATGGAGCCGCCCCAGGTATTGTGGCACATGGAGCTCCTCCACCACCGCCCAGGCCACCACCACCCGCGGTCGTGCCGGTCCAGCATCACGGAGGCGAGCCATACCCACGAGCCGTGGGCAATATGGGGATGATCAAAAAAGGGCGTCCCTCAAATCGAGTGTAGAAGGCCATCACTCGCCAAGTCAACTTGGCGATAAACTCTCCACCTTCCACCACTGAGTACCTCAGTGGAAGCAACTTCTGCATCACCTTCGATAGGCGTGACCATCCATGCCAAGTTCCTCGTCTAGGCCACTGTCCCCTCGTACTCGAGGCGCAGATCAGGGGCTTCGACATGAGTCGCGTCTTCATGGACGGCGGCAGCGACATTAACCTCATGTTCGCGAGCACCTTGCGTGCGATGAGGATCCCTCTGACTTGTCTGGAAGTTTTGTACATGACGTTCCACGACATCGTCCCAGGGAAGGGCATATATCCCCTGGGCAAAATTAACCTCGACGTCATTTTCGGCACGCCGCAAAACTTTCGGCGAGAGCGCATCGACTTTGAAGTCATCGATTGGCCTTGACAATACCACTGCATGCTCGGACGTGTCGCGTTCACGAGGTTCATGGCAGTGCCGCACTACGCCTATCTGCAGATGAAAATGCCAAGTCCAAATGACATGATCACAATCAATGGTAGCTTTGAGAGGTCCGACAACTGCGATAGGAAATTCAACAGAATCTCCCAGTCCTTCGGCATGCATGAGGAACTCGCAAGATTGAAGCAGTTGACAGACAATAGTTTGCCTCCCCTGAGCAGGCCAAGTTCACCCGACCTGTCCTTCGACTCGTTGGTGCACATGAAGAAAGTCCAGGTCCACCCAACGACCCGACCAAGATGGCCCTCATCGCCAACAACTTGAGTTCCGCATAGCAACTCGCGCTCGTCGAATTCCTCCGTGAGCACTAGGAGATCTTCGCCTGGTGTCCAGCGGACATGCCAGGGGTCCCCAGGGAATTCATCGAGCACTCACTCAACATAAATCCAGACGCAAGGCCAGTCAAGCAGATAATTTGGCGACTGTCTGAACCTAGAGCAAAAGTAGTCGGAATGGAGATCAACAGACTCCTCGAGGCAAAATTCATACGTGAGATCAAGGAAAATACTTGGCTCGCTAACATAGTGCTTGTGCCTAAAAAAGACACGCATATCCTGCGAATGTGCATGGACTTCACCTCATTGAATAAGCACTGCCCAAAGGATCACTTTCCGTTGTCGTGAATCGACCAAATCATCGACTCCACCGCGGGATGTGAGCGTCTCTGCTTCCTCGAAGCCTACTCAGGCTACAATAAGATTCGAATGAAGGAGGCGGATTAGGAGAAAATGGCGTTTACAACGCCCTTTGGTGTGTTCTACTACAACACGATGCCCTTCGGGCTAAAAAACGCAGGAGCCACCTATCAGCGGTGCATGCAGGCTTGCCTCAAGAACCAACTTGGTCGCAACATCCAAGTCTACGTTGATGACATCGTCATCAAAACCAAAGAGGAAGCCTCGCTAATCGACGATCTACGCGAGACGTTCGCCAACCTCGACCGCTACCGGATCAAGCTCAATCCGGATAAATGCGACTTCGGCGTGATATCTGGGCCGTTACTTGGGTATCTCATCTCTGCAAGAGGGATCAAAGCAAACCCGAAGAAAATAAAGGCCATACTGGCCATGGAGAAGCCGAAGAACATCAAAGGCATCCAGCAGCTGGCTGGGCGAATCTCAGCGCTCAGTCGATTCATTAGTCGAATAGGCGAAAAGGTACTGCCCTTCTACCCACTTCTCCACAAAGCTGACAAGTTTGAGTGGACAGGCCAGGCCCTTCAAAGACCTCAAACGTCTACTATCCACCTCGCCAGTACTGGTGACTCCATGCGAAAAAGAGCCACTATTGCTCTACATCTCCGCCACCAACCAGGTGGTCAGCACGGTGCTTGTGGTGGAACGAGCCGAAGAAAACAAGGTCCACGGGGTCCAGCGCCTAGTATATTACCTCAGCGAGGTGCTCACGCCAATGAAACAGCGGTACCCGCACTACCAGAAGCTAGCGTATGGCGTCTTCATGACAGCTAGGCGACTGTGCCACTACTTCCAGGAGCACCCAACCGTGGTGGTAAACTACGCCCCTCTCGGGCACAAACTCAATAATCCTGATGCCACCAGACGAGTCGCGCTCTGGGGAATCGAACTGTCTCCATGAGACATAACATACGAGAAGCGTGATGCGATCAAGTCGCAAGTTCTCCCGGACTTTCTCGTGCACTGGATGGAGAATCAGCTCCCTGACAAACCAGATATGTCCTACCTCTGGACAATGCACTTTGATGGGTCCAAGCGAAAGGACAGAGCTAGCGCAGGTGTCATACTAACATCGCCCCGAGGGGACAAGATGAAATACATCATACGAATGCAGTTCACCGCCTCCAATAATGAAGCTGAGTACGAAGCTCTGATCCATGGGATGCGGATGGCGAAAGCCTCTGGCTCCAAAAGGCTCATCATCTATGGCGACTCCAAATTGGTGGTCAACCAAACGATGCACGAGTGCGACGCACTGAGCGACAACATGATCTCCTATCGCGACCTCTACGACACACTCGAAGGAGACTTCGACGGCTGTGAGCTGCGACATGTGGGTCACGAAAGCAATGAAGATGCGGATCTCCTCACCAATATTGGCTCCACCTGCGCCCCCATACCACCTGGGGTATTTCTCAAGTGCATCTGCGAACGCTCCATCAAGACAAGGGCTCCAGAGAAGAAAGCAAGCGCGTCAACAGACTCGAGGGCTACGCCACCCAACGAACCAATAACACTCGATGACCTGGAGCTTGATACAGGACTCGAAGGACCAATGGGCGTCACGATGATCGAACCATCATGGACACAACCCTACATCACATATCTACTCAGCAAGAGGCTGCCAGATGACCCGACTGATGCGTGGCATATAGCACGACGATCCAAGGCATTCTCCCTTATCAGTGGTGAACTATACGAGCGCAACATCACAGGAGTCCTTCAACGGTGCGTCTCCAACGGAGACGGAAGGGCCGTCCTCCTCGACATACATGAAGGCACTTGCGGGCACCATGCTGGCAGTCGCGCCCTCGTCACCAAAGCTCTACGAGCTGGATTCTACTGGCCCACGGCCATGCGCGATGCCAAGGACATCATCCAGCGCTGCAACGCTTGCCAGCGATTCGCGGATAAACCTCACGCACCTGGCACAGAACTCCGGCCAATACCATTGGCTTGGCCCTTCCTGCAATGGGGACTCGACATGGTCGGCAAGCTCCCGAAATCCTCACCAGGAGGTTACGTCTACCTCTTGGTCGCATTCGACAAATTCACCAAGTAGATAGAGGCCATGACGGAGACAGATCAATCAGGGGCCAGCGCTGTCAAGTTCTTCGAGTCCATTGTCTACCACTTTGGAGTGCCACACTGCATCATCACGGACAATGGGACGAACTTCACCTCTAAGGAGTTCTAGGAATTCTGCGAAAACCTAGGAATCAACATAAGCTACGCCTCGATGGCTCACCCATAGACCAACGGTCAAGCCAAAAAGGCCAACGGCCTCGTCGGCGGCGGAATCAAGAAACGACTCCTCCGACCACTCGAACAAGCCACCGGATGCTAGCCAGATGAGCTGCAATCCGTACTCTGGAGCTTGTGCACAACTCCAAACAACGCCAAGGGATACACCCCTTTCTTCATGGTGCATGGTGCTTAAGCGGTGCTACCCGCAGAAGTACGCTACGAAGCCCCACGGGTGGTCGCTTACAGCGAGCAGGAGTTAACTCTTGCACTCGAAGACTCCGTCGACCTCCTTGACGAGGCATGAGAAATCATAGCGGAGATATCAACGATCTACCAGCACAGCCTCCGCAACTACCACAGTAGAAGGCTATGCCCCAGATCCTTCGTCGAAGGAGACCTGGTCCTGCGACTAAAGCAACAAGGGCATCTCAAGCTCGAGTCCCCTTTTGGAGGGACCTTACATGATTACAGAAGTAATCCTAGGTGTCACCTATCGCCTTAAAGATTTCGAGCAGGAGTCGCATACTCCAACCCCTGGAACGTCACGCAGCTGCGTCGCTTCTACCCCTAGTCATTTTTTACATTTATGAAATAAGGCTATTCAGCTAGGTTACTTAGCCACACATTGTACCTCATACTATTCTGTGAATAAATAAAGCTAAGTGCCCCAAAACTCTGTGTTTTCCTTATTTTCTCGCAATCTTATCACTCGGGGGCTGCACCACCATTTACACTTTCGTTCTACGAACAAGTCACAGTATCCTGAATGGCTGACAGAACATCAATCGAACCGTTGATAAACACCAACCCAGCTGCAACGCACCTGACAGGTTGGCAAGGTGCTGAGATAAACATAACTCGGGCTAATGAAAAGGAACTTTAGAGTATAATTCACTCGCAAAATATAAAAGCTAGCAAGATCTTCACATATCAATGAGTGTTAATTACATTCAATATATTTGTACGAACTTTACAACACTTATACAATTATGTGCAGGATACAAATCATGCTACTGTTGCAAAAGAAGAACGTTCGTTTGCTCCTCGAAGAAATCGACAATCTCCTCTGCTGGCTGATCAACCGCTTGATAGTGTGGAACCATGTCCCAGGTCATACCTTCTGGCGGAGGCGGCGGTCCAGCTGCAACAGATGCAACATCTATATCTGGCCTATGCAGTCGCACCAACGACAACGCAACCTTAGCACCAGCTACTAACTGTTGCCGCACGCACTCGCGAACCGCACTCAAATCTTGGAACTTCGCCAAAAGAGCCAACAAGCTTGAAGGGACGACGTCCAGCGGAAACATCATTTGATAAATATGCCTAACGCACAACTATGCCTTCTTCAAAAAATGAAGTACTCGAGAAGCACGATCCTGCAGGGTCACAAGCGCGATTGCACGATCGTGGTCCACCCAAAAGTACACACTCTCCTCCAGTTGCTCCTGGGAAGGTCATTCAGTCGAATGGAAAACCGGTCCTTCTCATCCTGCGGATGACAAGCACTGACAACTACACCAAGAAAAATGGCAAAGTGTGAAGACAAGGCATCGTTGCGACTGACTAAAAGAAAAGATGAGAGGGCAGAAAGCTAACATTTGAAGTGCTTACTCAGCTGCGCCACTTCCTCCATAGATACTTCTAATGGGCAGTGTCCTTCTCTGCCTTTGACTTCCATACATATGCACTACCGCGGAGGATGGGCAATGTCAACACCCGGATTTTTAATCCCAGATGCCTGTTATGCCATACATTACAATCCCAAGATTACCATTTTTGTGAGACATAACAGATTGGATATCACAGTACATCATCCATTACAAACCATAATAAGGTCTTACACAAATAAAGGATCTCATGATATAATCTTAGTACAAACAAGTAGCGGAATAAATAGCGTAGCGGTGGGCTCCATCTTCAGTGTCATAGGCAATGCTGACAATGGGAGATGATGCTAGTTGTCGTAGCCGTCCTGCTGTCCTTCCTCCTGGTAGTCATTGTAACATCCCAAAACTTTAATCCAAGATTATTAAGATCCAAATCATCAAAATTAGGGTTAACAAAAACTTTTTCAATTGAAATTAACAAAACATTCATATGTGTGTGCATTTAAAAATAGGAGTTGTTTGAATTGCCATGTTTAAGTGATCCATTACTTGTAAAATGATTCTTAGGTGAAATAAACATCATCTAGATCATCCCCAAACAAATCCCAAAGAAAAACAACTCAAAATGAATAAATGAAGTGAATGGTCATTTTTGCCAAATTAACTATCATGCCTACTTTGGCTATTCCTAGTACTCAAAACCTAACAGAAACAAATGTGGATCTTTGCACCCCTTGATAGTACACATGATGAGGTACCAAGGCCCACCTTGTGATCTACCAAAATCATTCAAACACTAAATTTAATTGACATTTGAAAATTGAATCTATTTCATATGGGAAGATCCCACTATTTCAAAAACCACTCAAACAAGCTCAATTTTCAAAACCCAAGCACCCACAAAGTCTCAAGCTTAGTACTAGCACACCCACCAAAAATCTTTTCAAAATTCAAAAAGAAAGTTCTTTCGGCCATTTTCACAAACACCTTGTGGACAGATTTCAAACAAAAACCAAATTCACTATTTGAATAGTGTTCTGGCCAAACTTGTCTCCCATTTGACCCCCATTTGCTCCCACTATATCCAAATGATCTAACCAAGACCTAACTACCCCATCTCCTACCCCCTAGTGGCAAGGTCAAGCCATGCCGAGCACCAACTCGCTGGCCGACCATGCCCTCACCCCAGCAGACCACCTCCCTCTCTCTCGCCATGTCTAGCAGCTCGCCAGGACCTCACCGCCACCCTCTGTCCCCTCCCCGAGCTAGGCCAGACCATGGACCACCGCCAAACCGCCGCGCCCAGAGCAACTGAGCCATGCCGAGCACGCGCCAGAGCGCCGCGCCCGACACGCGTGCACAAGCCGCCGCTCGATCGTAGCCCGTGCCCACCGCGTCACCACGACCTAGGGAGCACACCGGACATGCCCGTTTGCCGCCCAACGCCTCACAGCCACCGCTCGTCGTGGACACTGCCGTCTCTATCGCTTAGAGCGCCAGCCCCACCAGCTCCGCCCGACCACATACCACTGCCCCTAAGCCCGCATTAAAGCCCTAGAGCACCGCCAGGAGACCGCACGTCGATCGTCGCTCGCAGCCATCCCGCTAGCAGCCCGTAGCCATGTCACCACTGTCGCCTGGCCATGCTGCGATGTCCCGTCGTCGAGCCTATAAAAGGAGGGCACCCCCAGCCATTTGCAGCACACCACTCACCTCCCCTCACCTCACTGACCGTCCCACACCTCTAGCCGGAGCAAGGCGAGCAGCAGTTCACCGGAATTGCCCCGGAGCAGGCCGCCTCTAGAGGAGAAGGGCGCCGCTGATTGCGAGCACCCCCGGAGCTGCCTCGACCGTCCCGGAGCTGGAGCCCTGGTACGCCCCTATGCACCCCCACCGAGCCACTATGGTTAGAGTTCGCCGGTGACCAGTTCGTCGTCGACGACGATCCCCAGCCGTTGATTCCCGTTCTAATCCAACGCCCCATATCGCCCCGTACCGCCTCGCGCGTTATGAGCCGCTGACCGGTGGACCCCTCCTGTCAGCTGAGCCTCGCGCCGCGGAGTGACACTGGGCTGGCCCGTTAGCGTTCCCGCGCGACCCCGTTAGTTTGAATTAGGATTTTTGTTTTTAGTTTAAACTTAGTTCTGTCCCCTAGTTTGAAAATCATTTCAGAGAGATTTAAAATTCCAAATGGAGTGAATCCAATTTTTTCGGAAAGCTACTGAAAAGATCTACCCAATCCCGTTGGATTTAATTCAATTAGAGTTAGAGATCTCTCCTAGTAAAAATAATAAGACAGAAGCTTTGGCACCTTGCAACATTTTTATAAAATCAACCATGATAGCCTTGGAGTTGATTCCAACTCTCAAAAATCACATTTTACCATACCTATCTGAATATGTAATAATATTAAGGTTTACATGCAGTGACATTGGACTAGTACCAAAAGAATGCTATATAGGCATTTCTAGTCACTTTAAATCATTAAATAATGAACTTAAACCAAAGTAATTATGATCCAACCCTTAAATCACATTCCCACATGTTATAATATGTGGTGATGACATGTGTCCCTATGATCCCATATTTGAAGTGGTGAATATTAACTCTTAGTTAATTTTTCAATGAGTAGAAATTACTTTTCTAAAATAAAAGGAATGAAACTATTTAATAAAACTTGTGATGGTTGTGATGATAATAGATCATCAACTATATGCCTTAGAGTGCTAATTAGATTAGTTAAGTATTGTTTGGTGATTGTGTACTCCGTATGTATTTATAGACGATAGTACCGACCAAGCTTACGAGGAGGAGGAGTTCTGCCAAGAATAAGAAGAAGAAAACTTCAACCACTGCAACAACCAAGGCAAGCTATTATTGGCAAGCTAACACTCGCAAGTATTATACTTAGCAAGCTACTATTAGTAAGCTAGGATTAAACTAGATGGTTTAGCAAAGATGCTTTAGGCATGCTTGAGTTATAACACCTTAACTAGTATTTACCCCAAGTCTTATTTTCAAGATTTACTTCCTTTACTTTATCCAAAGTTATTTACTTGTTTTGAAGGTATCATAAAGAGTATAAAACTTGACCTATTTAGATAAACATTAGAGGTCATTCTATGGCATGAGATTGATCCCATCATTTCCACCTTAGTGAACACTCTTAACTTAGTAGTTTAGAGTAGATAAAAACTTGAGTCACTCTAGATGGGAGCACTTGGTGAAAATGAATTATGAAAACCTTGGAATGATGAGTCGTTCTATTGAGATGTTTTGACATGTGTTGAGAAACAACAATGGTTTATGATGATGAAAATGTTAAGGCATGAGCCTTAACCCTTTTATAAAACTAATGGTTGGATTCGGATGCGATACCATTCCACAATACCTGAATTGGGTAAGGCTTAGACGGAAGTTTATATGCATTAGTATTAGTTCCCTCGCGGGAGAGGTTTGAGCTGAGGCTACCTCTCAATGTTGTCCACCTATGTAGTGCCCAAGATGACAGATGGTCATGGTTGGGATGCCATACTCATAGGAGAGGTGCTTATACTAGGGTGTGTAAAGGAAAGGTTATGTTTGATTATCTGCATACTAAGTATGATGATTTAGGGTTATCCCTGACAGATGTATCGAATCTTGTGGTAGAAGTGTACCACCTCTACAGAGTGTCAAACTATTCGAATAGCCGCGTCCGCGGTTATGGACAGTTGGAATGGCCATACTGTTTCGTTGTCAGATGTTTTCAAAATAACTTATGAAAGGAATGATGAATCTTGACTTGACCACAACAGGGTTGTGTTTATGACACTAGCTTCCCACCTTAAGTGATTCTAGAACTTTATTTTGTCTTTCTTTGCTTCTAAACTCAGCTTAGGTTTCAAACTTAACTTTATAGTTAAACTTAGAGTTAGCACTTTACCTTAGAACTATACTACTTGTTAGTGGTAGTTTGCGAGTACTTAAAGAGTACTCATGGCTTTTGTCCCTGACTATTCTCATGGCCAGACTATGGAGGAGACTACCAAGATGATGGCCAGCAGGACGGCTATGATAACTAGGACTATCTGCCTTCATCAGCATTTCCTATGCCCCTGAAGATGGACCCCACCGCTACGCTTATCTTTTATTCCGCTGCTTGTTGTATTAAGACTGGATCATAAGATCCTTATTTGTTTAAGACCTTATGTATGGTTTGTAATGGATGATGTAATGTGATATCCAATCCGTTATGTCTCGCAAAAATGGTAATCCTGGGATTGCGAGATATGGCATAACGGGCATCTGGGATTAAAAATCCGGGTGTTGACAAGTTGGTATCAGAGCCATCCTGACCATCGGAGACCCTAGTTAGAATGGACGTCCGGACAAAAACTTAGTTTCAAAACCAAAGTGAGTATTTATGAAAAACTATTCTCTCTCTTATCCTTGTGAATTCCTTCTTTCTCAAAAATTCATGTTCCTCAAACTTCTTACATTACTACTTAAAATTTGACACACTTGATCACTTCACTAATTTCCTCATCCTTAATTCTTGTAGATGGAGACTCGGTTCAGCAAGTTCTACCAGTTGGGAAACAGAGGTCAACTGATCTTCGAGAGGGATCTGGATTCACTGTCAAAGTTACTGGGACGCCCACATCCGGAGTTTCTTGGAGCTCAACTTCCAGGACCCCCAGGAGGAGATTTGTAGTGGCTAGTCACCGCTGATCTTAGAGGAAGCATCGAAGAACCAACATCCAGGAGAATCCAGTTCTCCGTGAGAGACAACAACTGGCTAGATGGATTAGCCAAGGCAATGCATGAAGCTCTCGCACGTCTATGTGCCCTCAGTGTCAACCAACTCTAGGGAACCCGTTTTGCTCACTATGCAAGACGTGACTTCATGGGAATGCCAATGGATATGCCAAGTCACCCAGAGTTGAGGCGTCAAGTGAAGAATCTTGAATTCTTACTGCACGACAAACAGCAGGAACTGGACAATGCCAGGGAGTTAGCCAACCAGAACCGTGCCATTGCCGACCAGAAGGCCCAGACTTTCGCACTGCTCGTCTAGGATCACTAGTCTCTTTGCCGCCAGTGTGCAAAGAAGGATCGCACCATCGCCCGTCTTTGCAAGAAGGTGGCCGACCTCGATAAGACCATCAAGGAGCAGGAAGCTCAGCTTGCAGCAAAGGAAGAGGAAGATGAGGGTGAAGACATCCAGGGAGACATGGATTCTTACCTTAGCAATAATGATGACTTTCTGGAGGAGGATGATTTGCACTTCTACACTAATGAGGAGGACTCCGACTTCATCGACGATGAGTAGATGCACTAGAGCACTGTCATAGCATGAGATGTATCGGTCCCACTGTATCGTAGCTTATAGAATGGTTCTTCAAACCATATGTTTTCTTTTGAATGTTGTGGTGTGTGTTGTATCGTGTGCTTGTTTGCATGAATGAAATGGAATTAGTTGCAAAACCTAAGTCTAACTCAAAGTCTTAGAGTTGAAACCAAAACATGAACCTTAGAATTTCCCTCTTACCCCTGTATCTACCTCAATCTTCAGATGACTCGTGGAAACCAAGGAGGGAGCAGCTCGTCGCAAGACCCAATGCTGCAGATCTTGCAGAATCTCATCGCAGACCGTGAAGCAAGCAGGGCAGAACGTGAAGCCAACTTAGCAACACTGCATCAGATCGCCCAGATGGCTCTCAACAACCAAGGGCATGGAAATCAGGATCATCAAGGATCCAAGCTGAAAAACTTCCAGAATACAAATCCCCCAATCTTTAGCACGTCAGAAAACCCATTAGATGTTGATGACAGGGTTGCAGACAATGGAGAATAACTTGGAGGTAGCCAGAGTTGATGACAATGAGAAAGTTCTCTTCGCCACCCACTATCTAGCAGGAGATGCAAGAGCGTGGTGGAACAGTATCCTCCTGATGAACCATGGTCATGTCATGACATGGGAAGCATTCAAAGTCAAGTTCAGCCGCACCCACGTGCCGCAAGGTCTAGTCACCCGAATGAGGGATGAGTTCCGAAAGTTGAAGCAAGGAAGAATGACTATGGTGGAGTACCGTGACAGATTCCTGTCACTTGCCAGATATGCACCTGATGAGATCAACACGGAGGCAAAGAAGAAGGGGAGATTCTTGAATGGACTTCATGATGAGATGCAGGTTGTCCTCGTCAACATCCATTTCGAGGATCTCGAAGAGCTAGTCGACTCTGCCATTCAGATGGAAGGGAAGATTAACCAGGCAAATGACAACCGCAAACATCGTATGATGCAGCAATCAGGATCTAGCAGTCACCAGAAGTACCTTCCCAACCCCTCACCAGGATATGCACCAAGGAACAATCGACCCCCAATGTCTCGCCCAAGCTACCCCAACTGTAGCGGAGGCAATGTGAAGTCTGGAGGAAACAACAACAACTCTGGCAATGCCAACAATTTCAACCGTGCACCTCCTAAGTGTAACAACAACAACAACGCTGCACCTAGAACTGGCAGCAATGATGTGCCTGTCGCAGCCAAGGACAAGTCCCAAATCACTTGTTTCGAGTGTGGAGTGAAGGGTCACTACTCCAATGAGTGTCCCAAGAAGAATGCCGCCAATGACACTATGAATGCCCCAGCTCAACAGCAGCATCGTGTTCAATCAGGGAGAAGATTTGCCCCAGGGAACCCTCACAACTGCAACAGTCGTCTCTTCCACATGAACGCAGAAGAAGCCCAAGAAGCGCCAGATGTAGTGCTAGGTATGTTTTCTGTCAACTCAATTTTAGCAAGAGTATTGTTTAATTCAGGAGCATCGCATTCATTTGTCACCGAAGAATTTGCATGCACTAGTAAGATTCACCCAACCAACCTGAAGCATGGCATGATAGTTCAAATCCCCGAATCAACTACAAAAGCTAGAAAAATTTGCAAAGCTGTGCCTATCAGAATACACGGGATAGATTTTTATGCCAACCTAATTGTACTAGGAACCAAAGGATTGGAAGTAGTACTAGGTATGGACTAGATGTCAAGGCATAAAGGGCTGATAGACTGTGCTAAGAAAGCCATCACCATGACCAGTAGTTCTGGAGTAACAGTAGAGCATATATCTGAAACCTTACCCCGCCAATTCAAGTACAACAAGAGTCTAGCCCTACCCACCATAGACCAAGTCAGAGTAGTCTGTGAATACCCTGACGTGTTCCTAGATGAATTGCCAGGTATGCCCCCGGATAGGGATATTGAGTTCATTATCGAACTAATGCCCGGAACCGGACCCATAGCTTAGAGACCGTATAGCATGAACCCCTTAGAGTTAGTGGAACTGAAGAAGCAGTTGGATGCTATGTTAGAAAAAGGCTTGATTCAGCCAAGCGCCTCGCCATGGAGATCAGCAGTGTTATTCATCGACAAGAAAGATGGCAGCAACCGTCTATGTATAGATTACAGAAAGTTGAATGACGTCACCATCAAGAATAAGTACCCCGTGCCAAAGATAGAGAATCTATTTGATCAATTGACTGGAGCCCAGGTATTCTCAAAGATTGATTTTACGACTGGTTATCACCAACTTAAGATTCGTGCAACGGATATTCCGAAGACCTCCTTTACCACTCGCTATGGTTTATACGAGTATACGGTTATGTCTTTTGGATTAACCAATGCCCCTGCTTATTTCATGAATCTCATGAATAAGATCTTTATGAATTTCCTAGATAAGTTTGTAGTTGTGTTTATCAACGACATCCTTATCTACTCCAAGTCAGAAGAAGAGCATGAGAAACATATGAGAATCATCCTAGAAACCCTGAGAGAGCATCAGTTATATGCCAAGTTCAGCAAGTGTGAGTTTTGGCTGAAAGAAGTAGGATTCCTAGGACATATTGTGTCTGCCGGAGGAGTCTCTGTTGATCCCGCCAAGATCAAAGATGTCGAAGAATGGGAAGCCCCGACCACTCAAACCCAAGTCCATGCATTTCTCGGATTAGCAGGATACTACCGCAAGTTCGTAGAAGGATTCTCGAGCATCACCAGACCCATGACCCAATTGTTGAAGAAGGACAAGAAGTTTGAATGGACTGACAAATGTGAAGCCAGTTTTCAGGAGCTGAAGAGGAGATTGATATCAACCCCAATATTGGTCATGCCAGACATCAAGAAGCCGTTTGATGTGTATTGTGATGCATCCAAGATTGGTGTATGATGTGTATTGATGCAAGAAGGCAAAGTCATCACGTATCTGTCTCGACAACTGAAGCAACATGAACAGAACTATCCGACCCATGATCTTGAATTAGCAGCCGTAGTGCTGGCATTGAAGACATGGCGTCATTATTTGATGGGTAATCGCTGTGAGATTTACTCATATCACAAGAGCTTGAAGTATATTTTTAGTCAGAAGGAGCTGAATATGAGGCAAAGGAGATTGATAGAGTTAATCAAGGATTATGACCTGGACATTCACTATCACCCAGGCAAAGCCAATGTGGTAGCGGATGCTCTTAGCAGATTGCCATGTAGGCTAAACACCATGATCAAGGAGAAGCAACCAAGTTTGTATGAGGAGTTGTAGCAGTTCAGGACTGAATTAGTTAGCAAAGGATTCTTAGCTAGCATTGAATTTCAACCCACTTTGATTAGACAAATCAAGGAAGCCCAGAAGGGAAATGAAAGTATCGACGAAATCAAACATCGTATTGGTACAAGAAAGGTACCTGGATTCACTGAAGATGAAGAAGGAGTGCTATGGTAGAAAGGACGTATCTGTGTGCCAGAAGATTCGGAGCTGAAGCAATTTATCATGAAGGAAGCTCATGATACTCTTTATTCTATCCACCCCGGAGGAACGAAGATGTATCAAGATTTGAAAGAGCAATTTTGGTGGCACAAGATGAAGAGGGAAATCGGAAGCTACATCACCAAGTGTGACATCTGTCAAAGAGTCAAAGTAGAGCACCAGAGACCAGCAGGACTGTTGCAACCATTGCAGATTCTGGAATGGAAATGGGATTCCGTCGGAATGGACTTTATCACCAGTTTGCCTACTTCTAGTAGGCGAAATGACTCAATCTAGGTCATAGTTGATAGACTGTCCAAGGTAGCCCACTTTATACCTGTCAAGACTACCTACCAGAGTGCGAAGCTAGCTTAAATGTACATTCTAGGATTGTTAGTCTACATGGAACCCCCACGACCATAGTATCAGATCGAGGAACCCAGTTTACCTCAAGATTTTGGCAGAAAGTCTAGGAAGGATTAGGAACCAAGTTGAATTTCAGCACCGTGTATCACCCGCAAACTGATGGACAGACTAAGAGAGTGAACCAGATCTTAGAGGATATGCTTAGAGATTGTGTGTTGGAATACAGATCAAAATGGGAAGACTGCCTGCCTTTCGCAGAATTCTCATATAACAACAGTTATCAAGCTAGTTTGCAGATGGAACCATTTGAATTCCTATACGGAAGAAAGTTTCGTACCCCTTTGAATTGGTCATAAGTAGGAGAGAGTTAGATTTTTGGACCCGACATTCTCCGAGAAGCCGAAGAGAAAGTTCACCAAGTCCGTGAGCACCTCAAGACCGCCCAATCCAGACAAAAGAGTTATGCTGACAAGAGAAGGAGACCTGACTTTCAATGTTGGAGATTTTTTATATCTCAAGGTTTCACCATTGAAAGGATCCCAACGCTTTAGTCTGAAAGGAAAGTTATTAGCCCCCAGATATATCGGGCCCTTTAAGATTCTGAACCGTCGAGGAGAAGTATCGTATCAACTAGAACTACCTGAAGAGATGTCAACCATCCACAATGTGTTCCATATCTCGTTACTTCGCAAATGCTTGGAAGTGCTGGAGAAGACTGAAGTTTTCAAGAACATCGATCACCGAGCTGTAGAGATCAACAATGACCTGACATATCGTGAAGTGACTATCCGTATCTTGGAAGGAGCTTACAGAACCACCAGGACCAGGAGTATCAAGTTTCTCAAGATTTAGTGGAGCAACCATACCGAGGAGGAAGCCACTTGGGAGCGCGAAGATTACATTAGGACAGAGTTCCCAGATCTCTTTAGTTCCTAGTTTTCTTTGTAAATCTCGGGATGAGATTTTGTTTAAGGGGGAAGGTTTGTAACATCCCAAAACTTTAATCCAAGATTATTAAGATCCAAATCATCAAAATTAGGGTTAACAAAAACTTTTTCAATTGAAATTAACAAAGCATTCATATGTGTGTGCATTTAAAAATAGGAGTTGTTTGAATTTCCATGTTTAAGTGATCCATTACTTGTAAAATGATTCTTAGGTGAAATAAAAATCATCTAGATCATCCCCAAAGAAATCCCAAAGAAAAACAACTCAAAATGAATAAATGAAGTGAATGGTCATTTTTGCCAAATTAATTGTCATGCCTACTTTGGCTATTCCTAGTACTCAAAACCTAACAGAAACAAATGTGGATCTTTGCACCCCTTGATAGTACACATAATGAGGTACCAAGGCCCACCTTGTGATCTACCAAAATCATTCAAACACTAAATTTAATTGACATTTGAAAATTGAATATATTTCATATGGGAAGATCCCACTATTTCAAAAACCACTCAAACAAGCTCAATTTTGAAAACCCAAGCACCCACAGAGTCTCAAGCTTAGTACTAGCACACCCACCAAAAATCTTTTCAAAATTCAAAAAGAAAGTTCTTTCGGCCATTTTCACAAACACCTTGTGGACAGATTTCAAACAAAAACCAAATTCACTATTTGAATAGTGTTCTGGCCAAACTTGTCTCCCATTTGAACCCCATTTGCTCCCACTGTATCCAAATGATCTAACCAAGACCTAACTACCCCATCTCCTACCCCCTAGTGGCAAGGCCAAGCCATGCCAAGCACCAACTCGCCGGCCGACCATGCCCTCACCCCAGCAGACCACCTCCCTCTTTCTCACCATGTCTAGCAGCTAGCCAGGACCTCACCGCCACCCTCTGTCCCCTCCTCGATCCAGGCCAGACCATGGACCACTGCCAAACCGCCGCGCCCAGAGCAACTGAGCCATGCCGAGCATGCGCCAGAGCGCCGCGCCCGACACGCGTGCACAAGCCGCCGCTCAACCGCAGCCCGCGCCCACCGCGTCGCCATGACCTAGGGAGCACGCCGGACATGCCCGTTCGCTGCCCAACGCCTCACACCCACCGCTCGCCGTGGACACCACCGTCTCTACCGCTCAGAGCGCCAGCTCCGCCCGACCACATACCACCGCCCCTAAGCCTGCCTTAAATCCCTAGAGCACCACCAGGAGACCGCACGTCGATCGTCGCTCGCAGCCATGCCGCTAGCAGCCCGTAGCCATGTCGCCAATATCGCATGGCCATGCCGCGCTGTCCCGTCATCGAGCCTATAAAAGGAGGGCACCCCCAGCCATTTGCAGCACACCAGTCACCTCCCCTCACCTCACTGACCGTCCCACACCTCTAGCCGGAGCAAGGCGAGCAGCAGTTCGCCGGAATTGCACCGGAGCAGGCCGCCTCTAGAGGAGAAGGGCGTCGCTGATTGCGACCACCCCCGGAGCTGCCACGACCATCCCTGAGCTCGCCCTCGACCACGAGTTCGTTTGCCCCCATCGCCGTCATTGCTAGAGCCCTGGTACGCCCCCTATGCACCCCCACCGATCCGCTAGGGTTAGAGTTCGCCGGCGACCAGTTCATCGTCGATGATGATCCCCAGCCGTTGATCCCCATTCTAATCCAATGCCCCACATCGCCCCGTACCGCTTCACGCGTTATGAGCCGCTGACCGGTGGGCCCATCCTGTCAGCTGAGCCCCGCGCCGCGGAGTGACACTGGGCCGGCCCGTTAGCGTTCCCGCGCGACCCCGTTAGTTTCAACTAGGATTTTCGTTTTTAGTTTAAACTTAGTTCTGTCCCCTAGTTTGAAAATCATTTCAGAGAGATATAAAAATCCAAATGGAGCGAATCCAATTTTGTTGGAAAGCTACTGAAAAGATCAACCCAAGCCCGTTAGATTTAATTCAATTAGAGTTAGAGATCTCTCCTAGTAAAAATAATAAGACAGAAGCTTTGGCACCTTGCAACATTTTTATAAAATCAACCATGATAGCCTTGGAGTTGATTCCAACTGTAAAAATCACATTTTACCATACCTATCTCAATATGTAATAATATTAAGGTTTACATACAGTGACTTTGGACTAGTACCAAAAGAATGAACTTAAACCAAAGTAATTATGATCCAACCCTTAAATCACATTCCCACATGTTAGAATATGTGGTGATGACATGTGTCCCCATGATCCCATATTTGAAGTGGTGAATATGAAATCTTAGTTAATTTTTCAATGAGTAGAAATTACTTTTCTAAAATAAAAGGAATGAAACTATTTAATAAAACTTATGATGGTTGTGATGATAATAGATCATCAACTATACGCCTTAGAGTGCTAATTAGATTAGTTAAGTATTGTTTGGTGATTGTGTACTCCGTATATATTTATAGACGATAGTACCACCAAGCTTACGAGGAGGAGGAGTTCTACCAAGAAGAAGAAGAAGAAAACTTCAACCACTGCACCAACCAAGGCAAGCTAACACTTGCAAGTATTATAATTAGCAAGCTACTATTAGTAAGTTAGGATTAAACTAGATGGTTTAGCAAAGATGCTTTAGGCATGCTTGAGTTATACCACCTTAACTAGTATTTACCCCAAGTCTTATTTTCAAGATTTACTTCCTTTACTTTATCCAAAGTTATTTACTTGTTTTGAAGGTAGCATAAAGAGTATAAAACTTGACCTATTTAGATAAACTTTAGAGGTCATTCTATGGCATGAGATTGATCCCATCATTTCCACCTTAGTGAACACTCTTAACTTAGTAGTTTAGTGTAGATAAAAACTTGAGTCACTCTAGATGGGAGCAGTTGGTGAAAAAGAATTATGAAAACCTTGGAATGATGAGTCATTCTATTGAGATGTATTGACATGTGTTGAGAAACACCAATGGTTTATGATGATGAAAATGTTAAGGCATGATCCTTAACCCTTTTATAAAACTGATGGTTGGATTCGGATGCGATACCATTCCAAATTTACCGTATAACCACAATACCTGAATTGGGTAAGGCTTAGCCAGAAGTTTATATGCATTAATATTAGTTCCCTCGCGGGAGAGGTTTGAGCTGAGGCTACCTCTCAATGTTGTCCACCTATGTAGTGCCCAAGATGACAGATGGTCATGGTTGGGAGGCCATACTCATAGGAGAGGTGCTTATACTAGGGTGTGTAAAGGAAAGGTTATGTTTAATTATCTGCATACTAAGTATGATGATTTAGGGTTATCCCTGACAGATGTATCGAATCTTGTGGTGAAAGTGTACCACCTCTGCAGAGTGTCAAACTATTCGAATAACCGTGTCCGCGGTTATGGACAGTTGGAATGGCCATACTGTTTCATTGTTAGATGTTTTCAAAATAACTTATGAAATGAATTATGAATCTTGACTTGACCATAACAGGGTTGTGTTTATGACATTAGCTTCCCACCTTAAGTGATTCTAGAACTTTATTTTATCTTTCTTTGCTTCTGAACTCAGCTTAGGTTTCAAAATTAACTTTATAGTTAAACTTAGAGTTAGCACTTTACCTTAGAACTATACTACTTGTTGGTGGTAGTTTGCGAGTACTTAAATAGTACTCATGGCTTTTGTCCCTGGCTATTGTCATGGCCAGACTATAAAGGAGACTACCAAGATAATGGACAGCAGGACGGCTATGATAACTAGGACTATCTGCCTTCGTCAGCATTGCCTGTGCTCCTGAAGATGGACCCCACCGCTATGCTTACCTTTTATTCCGCTGCTTGTTGTATTAAGACTGGATCATAAGATCCTTATTTGTGTAAGACCTTATGTATGGTTTGTAATGGATGATGTACTGTGATATCCAATCCGTTATGTGTCGCAAAAATGGTAATCCTGGGATTGCGAGGTATGGCATAACGGGCATCTGGGATTAAAAATCCGGGTGTTGACAGTCCTCCTCATAGTCTGGCCACGGGAATAGCCAGGGACAAAACCATGAGTACTCTTTAAGTACTCGCAAACTATCACTAACAAGTAAGGTAGTTCTAGTAGGAATGCTAAACTCTAAGTTTATTTGTAAAGTTAAGTTTGAAACCTAAGCTGAGTTCAGAAACAAAGGAAGATAAAATAAAGTTTAAAATCACCTAAGTGGGAACTTCGTTGTCATAGTCACAACTCTGTTGTGGTCAAGTCATGTCACAATTCATGTGATAAGTCATTTTGAAAACATCTGACAACGGAACAGTATGGCCACTCCAACTGTCCATAACCGCGAACGCGGCTATTTGAATAGTTTGACACTCTGCAGAGGTGGTACACTTTCATCACAAAATTCGATACATCTGTCAGGGATAACCCTGAATCATCATACTTAGTATGCAGATAATCAAACATAACCTTTCCTTTACACACTCTAGTATAAGCACCTCTCCTATGAGCTTGGCCTCCCAGCCATGACCATCTACCATCCTGGGCACTGCATAGGTGGACAACATTGAGAGGTAGCCTCAGCTCAGACCTCTCCCACGAGGGAACCAATACTAATGCATATAAACTTCTGGCTAAGCCTTACCTAATTCAGGTATTGTGGTTGTACGGTAAAATTGGAATGGTATCGCATCCGAACCCAACCATCAGTTTTTATAAAAGGGCTAAGGCTCATGCCTCAACATTTTCATCATCATCATAAACCATTTGTGTTTCTCAACACATGTCAAAACATCTCAATAGAATGACTCAGCATTCCAAGGTTTTCACAAGTCATTTTCACCAAGTATTCCCATCTAGAGTGATCAAGTTTTTGGTTTAGCTCTAATCACTAAGTTAAGAGTGTTCACTAATGTGGGATGCTAATCTCAATTTCATGCCATAGAATGACATCTAAGTCTAACTAGATAGGCCAAGTTTTATACTCTTTATGCTATCTATAAACAAAGTAAAGAACTTTGGTAAAGTAAAAGAAAGTAAGGCTTGTAAATAAAACTTGGAGTAGGTATAAGTGAAAAGGTATAACCAAAGCATGCCTAATGCATCTTGCTTATGTTGTCTAGCTTGAAATGGTTAGCTTGCATTGTTAATGATGGCTTGAAAGTATTCACTTGCATGGTTAACTTGTATAATGCTAGCTTGTCTTGATTGGTGCAGTGGTTGAAATTCTCTTTTTCTTCTTCAGGGTAGAACTCCTCCTCCTCATAGACTTGGTCGGTACTATCGTCTATACATACATACGGAATACACAATAACCACACAATACTAAACTAGTCTATTTATCACACTAGGGCACACATTTGATGATCTAGTATCATCACTTTCATCACATGATTTAAAGAACTAGTTTCCTTTATTTTATTTAAGAAAAGTAATTTCTACTCATTGAAAATAACTAAGATTTAATATTATCCAATTAAAATATGGGATCATGTGGACACATGTCATCACCACATATTCTAATGCATGGTAATGTAATTTAAATGTTGGATCACATTTTAATAAGTTTGAGTTCAATATTTAATGATTTAAAGTGACTAGAAATGCCTATATAGCATTATTTTGGTACTAGTCCAAAGTCACTGCATGCAAACCTTAATATTATTACATATCTAGATAGGTATGGTAAAATGTGATTTTTGAGAGTTGGAATCAACTCAAAAGCTATTATGGTTGATTTTAGAAAAATGTTTGAATGTGAAAAAGTCTTTGTTTTGTTATTTTTGTTATAGGTGATCTATATCTCTAAATGATTTAAATCCAACTGGCTTGGATAGAGATTTTAATTATCCTTATAGCAAAATTGGAATCATTCCATTTTGGTTTGTAAAACTCCCTAAAATAATTTTTGAACTAAAGGACAGAATTGAGTTTAAGCTAAAATTGAAAAAGATTTATTTGAATCTATTGGGTTGTGCGGGAAATAAATGGGCCGGCCCACTGCACTCCGCGCAGCTCCCAGGCTGGCTTAAGTGAGGGCCCCACCTGTCAGTGGGACAGGAGCTGCCGAACAGGTATGGGAGGATGGTGATCGTAGGATTAGATCCTGGATCAACGGATCACATATATTGTCCTCACTAGAATAGTGAACGACAGAGAGGAACCCTAGCACGGCCGGTGAGGGTCTGGGTAGGCTTACCGGAACTCCGGCAAGGGTCGGCGAGGAAGGCAAATGGACGAGTCGAGGACGGTTGTTCTCCTGGTACCGGCAGCGTCCTGGGAGATGTCTGGATCAGTGGAGCCCTTCTCCTCCTTCCACGACGGTCTCTGTCAAAATTGGGGCGCTACAGGTAGCGGCTTGCTCCGGTGGGGCTCTGGGAGGTCTCTGAGGTGGAGTGGAGGGAGATGGTGTGAAGAAATGGTGCCAGGAGGCTCTCTATTTATAGCGGGGCGAGGGGTGCATCCCGGCATGGGCAGAGCTCGACGGGGGCGACGACAGAGCGAGCTAGAGGCGTGGGCGGTGGGCTAGGACAGTGGACGGTTCCCTAGCGGTCATCACTGAGGTGCGCGTGCAGTGCAATGTGGTCAGGAGAAGCGAGCGTCGTTGCGCGCACGCTGCCTCTGTCGACGGCGAGTTTCACGGCGCCCGGCGGCTACGGGTCATGGTCGAGGAAACGGGAATGTCCGTTAGCCTCCTGGGACACTGTTGATCGTGTAGGCCAGCGGCGGGAGCGAGGCGAGGTCGGGCTAAGCGGGGACAACGCGTGAACTGTGGGCAGCGTCGGCATGGCAGACACGGTGCGAGCGCGGCGGTCCTGGCTTCTCTGCTCTCTGTCCTCGAGCTTGGGCTGGCCTGGAGGGGGCAGTGGAGCATGGGCGATGCACTAGACAAGATGGGCGAGGCTGGCGGCGCTAGGGACGTTGTCCACTTGACGCCTCAACTCTAGGTGACTTGGCATCTCCATCGGCATTCCCATGAAGTCACGTCTTGCATAGTGGGCAAAACGGGTTCCTTGGATCTTGTTGATGCTGAGGGCACATAGACGTGCGAGAGCTTCATGCATTGCCCTGCCTAATCCATCTAGCCAGTTGTTCTCTCTCACGGAGAACTGAATTCTCCCGGAAGTTGGTGCTTCGATGCTTCCCCGAAGATCCATGGTGACTAGCCACTGTAGGTCTCCTCCTAGGGGTCCTAGAAGTTGAGCTCCAAGAAACTCCGGATGTGGGCATCCCAGTAACTCCGACAGCGAATCCAGATCCCTCTCAAAGATCAGCTGACCTCCGTTTCCCAACTGGTAAAACTTGCTGAACTGAGTCTCCATCTACAAGAATTTAGGATGAGGAAGTTAGTGAAGTGATCAAGTGTGTCCAATTTTAAGTAGTAATGTAAGAATTTTGAGGAACATGCATTTTTGAGAAAGAATGAGTTCACAAGGGTAAGAGGGCAAATAGTTTTTCATAAATACCCTCTTTGGTGTTGAAGCTAAGTTTTTGGTTTGGATGTCCATTCTAACTAGGGTCTCCTATGGTCAGGATGGCTCTGATACCAACTTGTCAACACCCGGATTTTTAATCCCAGATGCCCGTTATGCCATACCTCGCAATCCTAGGATTACCATTTTTGCGAGACATAACGGATTGGATATCACAGTACATCATCCATTACAAACCATAAGGTCTTACACAAATAAGGATCTCATGATCCAGTCTTTAATACAACAAGTAGCGGAAATAAACGATAAGCGTAGCGGTGGGGTCCATCTTCAGGGGCACAGGCAATGCTGACGAAGGCAGATAGTCCTAGTTATCATAGCCGTCCTGCTGACCATCATCTTGATAATCTCCTTCATAGTCTGGCCATGATAATAGCCAGGGATAAAAGCCATGAGTACTCTTTAAGTACTCGCAAACTACTACTAACAAGGGGTATAATTCTAAGTTAAAGTGTTGAATCTAAGGTAACTATCAAGTTATGTTTGAAACCTAAGCTGAGTTCAGAAGCAAAGAAAGATAAAATAAGGTTCTAGAATCACTTAAGTTGGGAAGCTATTATCATCAACACAACCCTGTTGTGGTCAAGTCAAAGTTCATCATTCGTTTCAAGTTATTTAGAAAACATATGACAACAAAACAGTATGGCCATTCCAACTCTCCATAACCGCGGACGCGGCTATTCGAATAGTTTGACACTCTGCAGAGGTGGTACACTTTCACCACAAGATTCGATACATCTGTCAGGGATAACCCTGAATCATCATACTTAGTATGCAGATAATCAAACATAACCTTCCCTTTACACACCCTAGTACAAGCACCTCTCCTATGAGCATGGCCTCCCAACCATGACCATCGATCATCTTGGGCACTACATAGGTGGACATCATTAAGAGGTAGCCTCAGCTCAAACCTCTCCTGTGAGGGAACTAATACTAATGCATATAAATTTCCATCTAAGCCTTACCCAATTTAGGTAATGTGGTTGTACGGTAAATTTGGAATGGTATCGCATCCGAATCCAACCATCAGTTTTATAAAAGGGTTAAGGCTCATGCCTCATCATTTTCATCATCATAAACCAGTTGTGTCTCTCAACACATGTCAAAACATCTCAATAGAATGACTCATCATTCCAAGGTTTTCACAATTCATTTTCACCAAGTGTTCCCATCTAAAGTGACTCAAGTTTTTGATCTATTCTAAAATACTAGGTTAAGAGTATTCACTAAGGTGGAAAAGATGGTTTCAATCTCATGCCATAGAATGACATCTAAAGGTTTCTAAGTAGGTCAAGTTTTATACTTTTTATGCTACCTTCAAAACAAGTAAAGAACTTTGTGTGAACTAAGGGAGGTAAAACTTGTCAATAAGACTTGGGGTATTAATAGTTAAAGGGGTGTGATCAAAGCATGCTTAAGGCATCTTTGCTAAACCATCTAGTTTAATTCTAGCTTGCTAACAATAGCTTGCCTTGGTTGGTGCAGTGGTTGAAGTTTTCTTCTTCTTCTTCTTCTTCTTCTTCTTCTTCTTCTTGGTAGAACTCCTCCTCCTCGAAAGTTTGGTCGGTACTAGCGTCTATAAATACATAGGGAGTAGAAAATCACCAAACAATACTTAACTAGTCTAAGTAGCATTCTAAAACACACAATTGATGATCTATTATCATCACAAACATCACAAGTTTAATTCAATAGTTTCAACCTTTTTATTTTAGAAAAGTAATTTCTACTCATTGAAATTTTAACTAAAATTTAATATTCACCACCAAAATATGGGATCATGTGGACACATGTCCTCACCACATATTCTAACATGTGGGAATGAGATTTAAGGGTTGGATCAATATTACTTTAGTTTAAGTTCATTATTTAATGATTTAAAGTCACTAGAAATGCCTATATAGCATTATTTTGGTACTAGTCCAAAGTCACTGCATGTAAACCTTAATATTATTACATATTTGGATAGATATGATGAAGTGTGATTTTTGAGAGTTGGAATCAACTCAAAAGCTAACTTGGTTGATTTTAAAAAAATGTTGCAAGGTGCAAATGATTCTGTTTTGTTATTTTTATTAGGAGAGATCTATAACTCTAATTGAAATAAATCCAATGGGCTTGGATAGATTATTTCAATACCTTTCAGACAAAATTGGTTTCATGCAATTTGGATTTGTCAAACTCACAGAATTGAATTTTGAAATAGTGGATAGAAACTAGATTTAACTAAAAAGGAAAAAACCAGATTTGAATCTATGGGCTAGCGCGGGAAAAGAAATGGGCCGACCCAGTGGCGCTCCGCGGCGCGGGGCTCAGCTAACAGGGGGTCCCGCTTGTCAGCGACACTTAACACGCGAAATGGTACGCGCGTTGTGGTCCATGCGATTAGAAGGAGATCTACGGCTGAGGGTCGTCGTCAACGACGAACAGGTCACCGGCGAGCTCGAACCCTAGCGGCTCGGTGGGGGTCTACTGGGGGCATACCAGGGCTCCAGCGGGGTCGGCGAGGCAGGAAAATGACATGGAAGACGACGGCGAGGCGAGGCACTATTGCGGCGGAGCTTGGGGCGGTCGAAATCAAAGGCGCCCTTCTCCTCCAGATGCGGCGGCTCCGGTTCCAATTCCGGCGAGCTGCTACTCCACTTGCTCCGGCTAGAGGTGGGTGAGGTTCAGAGAGGTGAGGGGAGTGGAATGGTGTGGAGAAGAATGGCTGGGGAGGGCTCCTTTTATAGGCCCGACGGTGAGACCGAGCGGGATGGGCAGTCAACGGTGGCGACATGGCTACAGCGAGCTAGAGGCATGGCTGGGGGTGGCGATCGATGGGCGATTCCCTGGCGGTGCTCTAGGAAGTGAATGCGGCCATAGGGGCGGTGGTACGCGGTCTGGGCAAGGTGGCGCTCTGAGCGGCCGAAGCGGCAGTGTCCACGGCGAGCGGTGGATGTGAGGCTTTGGGCGGCGAACGGGGATGTCTGGGGTGTTCGCCAGGTCGAGGCGGAGCGGCGGGCGCGGGCTTCGGTCGAGCGGCGGCTTGTGCACGCGGGGACAGAGCGTGCTCTGCGGGCGGCATCGGCATGGTGCGGTGGCACTGGGCGCGGGCTTTCCTCGGTGGTCCATGGCAACACTTGGCTCGGGCAGGGGACAGAGAGGGGCGGTGAGGTGCTGGCTACCTCCTAGACATGGAGAGGAAGGAGGAGGTGGTCTGCTGGGGTGAGGGCAAGTTTGGCCGGCGAGTTGGTGCTCGGCATGGCTTGGTCTGGCCACTAGGGTGTATGGGTTGGGGTGGTAATGGCATGGTTTGATCAAGTGGGGACAGAGGGAGTGTTTTGTGGTCAAATGGGTGGCGAAACTCTGTAGAAACAGTGAGCTAGCTCTTTGTGTTTGATTCTGCCTGCCATGTGTTTGATGAAATGGCCGCAAGAGAAAAAAATTGAATTTTGAGTTCAAATTTTTTTAGTGATCTCCACTAGTGATAGGTAGTCTCTGGTTGCAAGGGTTTTGAAAGTGGAGCTCAAAAAGATGGTTTTTAAAATAGGGGTGATCTATGCATATGCATTAGATTCAATTTTCAAATGCTAATTAAAATAGTTAATAGAATGTTTTTAGCAGCTCCAAAGGTGGGCCTTGGTACCTCATTATGTGTACTAGCAAGGGGTACAAAGATCAAGAATTGTTTCTGTTAAGAATTGAGTACTAGGAATAGCCAAAGTAGGCATGAGAGTTAAATTTTCCAAAATGACCATTCCTCCTTTTTAATTCTTTTTTATTTCAATTTCTTTAGGAAAAGTTTGGGAATGATGTAGATGATGTTTAAATCACCTAAGAAACATTTTACAAGCATTGGATCAATCAATCATGGCAATTCAAACAACTCCTATTTTAAATGCATACCTATATGAATGCTTTCATTTTAAATTTGGAAAAGTTTTTGCTAACCCTATTTTTGGATGATTTGATCTTGTTAAGCTTGGATTAAAGTTTTGGGATGTTACAGACGTGTTGTCGATGGTGCGGGTGATCAATGTGCTCGGCATTAGTGGCCATGACCATTTGGTCGTGTGCATAGTGGGTGGCCGTGCTAGCAAAGGGTAGGGGTGCACTAGGGGTGCTGTGGTTGCAAAATGGGAGACCACATTGGCCAGAACACTGCTCACAATAGTGTTTGTGATTTTTGTCTGATTTGTGCACACAAGGTGTTTGACAAAATGGCCGAAAGAAATAAACTTCAAAATTTTTGAATGATTTTTTTGAGTGATCTTCACTGTTGCTTGGTAGTCTATGGTTGCTGGGGATTGTCAACTTGAATTCATTTGATTAGTTTTTTAAAAAGTGTGATCTAGGTACATGTACTTGATTCCATTTTCAATTGTCATTTAAAATTAGAGTTTAAATATTTTTGTAAGATCACAAGGTGGGCCTTGGTAGACCTTTACTTGTATATCAAGGGGTGCAAAGATCCATAATGGTTTTTGTTTGAATTTGAGTTCTAGGAACACCCAAAGTGGCCTAGTTGATTAAAATGGCAAAAGTGACCATTTCTATTTATTAATTCTATTTGATTTCTTTTCGTTTGGATTTTTCTTGGGAATGATCTAGATGATGTGGAATTCATCTTAGAATAATTTTACAACCATTAGAACAAACAATCATGGCAATTCAAAACAATTCCATATTAATGCAACACACATATGCATGCTTAATTATTTAAATGGGAAAAAGTTTTTGTTAACCCTAAATTGGGTGATTTGGGTCTTGATATATTGGATTAAAGTTTTGGGATGTTGCAAGCAACTCACGCTCCAATTGCTTAATGCGATCGCGTAGTCACGAAAGCAATGACAACTCCTCGACCTTTGAGCACGGCTGCGCCAAGGTTTCATCAGTGGGCGGAGGATCACGAGGATCACTCGAAGGACCACTCGACATACCCTATCACAAATCAAGCAAAAGAAAATTAGGAGCCAAGAACACATTGATAAAGGGATAAATGCATTAAAGCACAACAAAGTCTCAATAGGGACACTCCCACAAAAGCATTGTTCCAACAAAAGGCTAAACACTACAGCTATTACACACGCAGACTAAGGAGCATTTTGCTTCTTCGACTTCAACTTTGGCTTCGGGGGCTTCATTGCATCCGTGGCAGTCGCCGATGCCATGGACTTGCCGGTGGTGGCCCCAGATGCCGTGGCCTTCGCCGCCTTCGCTCACCGCCGCTCCTCGGAATACTTGGTGACTGTCTCAATAAGTTGAGGACCATATTTTGTGCAGCTACCAGCGAACGGAGAAAACACTACCTACTGGCCTCCATTATCGACAGGCATCGCCTCGAAAATAGTGGCGAGATCCAGCTCCACACCATGGGCTTGCACCATCGCGAGTGTGATGGTGGTGCCGATGGACCGCTGCGAGTTCTTGAATTTTGCGGGAATACCTCCAGCAAGGGATTCCACTAGGTCTTCAAGGTTGTCGATCAGCCTGGCCTTGGGAGTTAAATCCTCACGGATGCGACTGAGCACATCCTTAGCCTTCCCCGGCGTCTCCTAGAAGGAAACACTGCGGTCTTCGACTGCTGTGATGGCACCTGCCAATGCATCAGCGTGACGGAGAGACTGGGCGTCAAAGCTCAGTCCACTGGCATCTGCATACGCAAAAGTGTTAGCACAATAACACAATGTCAAAGCAAAGAGCAACGAAATTCAGCTAAAAGAATACCTGAGAGGGACTTGGCAATTGAGAAAAGTTAATCCTCAAACAACTTCTCCCTCTCAGCAGTGGAAGCGCGGAGATCCTGTTCTCGCTTTCGCGACTCCTCTAGAGCTGCGATTGCTTCGTCGCTGCGGCAAGCGTCTTCTCGAGTGCAGCAGCACGATGAAGTAGTTCGTTGTGCTCAACTACAATGCATAGGGTGTATCATCAATCGAATTCATAAATTTCACGAAGGCAAAGACGAAGCCAAAACTAACCTTCGACAACACGATGGCGAATGTCCAGCAGCGCATGCTGTCGACCCATGACAAGGACTTGCCCCGCTAGGCGAGCAGCTTCCTTCATGATGAGTTGCCTCAGAAGAAAACAAAGGATCAGCAAACAACACCAAGTAGAAATTTGACTGCCAAAAGAACAAAAAGGGCACTCACGTGATCCTCCAGGGACTCCGAAGATGACTGCCGCGCAGTCGTCCGGCCAACCACCTAGTGTTCCCCAGCATGCGGGGAACTCGAAGAATTGTGCCTGGAGTGGGCCACCACTAGAGGAGAAGAAGACCGTTCGGCCACCTCCTTGGCCTTGGAGTCTGTGACTCTAGACTCTTTAACAAATTGGACGTCGTCAGACGATGACGATGCCGCTTCGCTACAAAATACATCCAGCAAACAACTTTAGAAAGAGCAACTCTAGAAAGAAAGAAAGACCCATTCGCGAAGACAATACTCACTAGTTAAAATTATCAAGGTGGAAGGATTCCTCCGACGACTCCTTCAGCTGTCGCAGCTTCTTCCTAGCAGGAGGAGCCATGACGCGCACAGGAACGGCGGGGATTGGCTCCTCTGCAGCAGCAGAGGGACCTTCTGGCATCGTCGGGGAAGTAGCATCAGAGTCCACGCTGTGGGAACGCTTGTGAGTGTCCTGGTCGCTAGACTCGGGGGCTCCCTCCTCTTCAATTGGGACGGTCGATTCCAACTCGTCCTCCCCCTCTGCTTTGCGAGGAATAACCCCTTCGGGTTGACGAGGTAAATTGGCAGCCACGCACCAGTCCTGCAATCAAAATATGCATCATTATATATCCAGCACTTGGCGCCAATCGACAAAGAAACTACTTTGTAGTATAATTCTACCTCAGGAGGAGGGTTAGAGGCATCGAAAGGAGGAACGACTGGTTCGCCTAGGAGAACCTCCTTGGCGGTGTACTTGGTCACCACTCGCACCCTCCTATCTAGTTCACCCGCAGAAATGCCCTCGACAGACACACGAGTTACATCATCAGCGCCGGTCCAGCAGTACATAGGGTGCACTCTGGCCTGCAGAGGCTGGACGCGGCGGCGCAACCACGTGTGAATGAGAGCGGCGCCACCCTCTTCTTTACCTATGTGGCTTTTGAGGTCGCAGACGCGCTTGTACATCACCTCTGTTTCCTCGGACTCGCCAGGCATCACGATGTTCTTCCAGGAGCGCCTCCTCTTGCAAGATGCTGCGGGATCGAAGGGCATGAGTCCGTAGTAGTCTTTGTCGGCCTTCTTGTCGCGGATATAAAACCACTTTTCCCTCCACCCTTGGACGGATGTGGTGAGCTTGATGGCAAAATAGGTGACAAAAGAGTCGACGTGGATCCCGCAGCCTCCTACATCGTAGACTACCGAACCGGACGCCGACTGGCGTTTCAGCTTAAAAATCCTCATGAAGAGGCCAAAGTGTGGCTCGATTCCGATCCAGCACTCGCAAAGCGTAATGAAGCAGGAGATGTGGAGAATGGAATTTGGGGACATCTGATGCAACTGGAGCCCATAGAAGCAAAGGATACCACTGAAGAAAGGATGCAGGGGGAGAGAAAGACCTCGGATGATGAACGCAAGGAACATCACCCGGAAACCTGGAGGAGGACAAGGGATTACCTCGTCGCCAGGCACCCGCGGGTGGTAGAACCCGATCTTGACGAAGAAGATGCAGCTCGTAGGATTTTATGATGGACGCTCGCCAGGCGCCATTGGTGACGCGAGTGCCCACACCCTTCTTCTTCCTAGTGCCGGAAGCACTAGTGCCCACGGTGGTGGTACCGCCCTTCTTCTTGGTGGCGACAATGGCAGCCGCGGATCCAGCGGCGGTGCCTCCCTTCTTCTTGCCCATCTTCCGATGGTGGTGTGAACGGAGAAAGTAACTCGGAAAGACACGGAGCTGGTCCAGTGCCTCGAAGAGGAAGTGCGCAAGGAATCAAAGAGCAGCAGCAATGGCGACGGAGGCACGAGCAAAGAAGACATATGGGGAAAATTACCACAGCCATGCTGCTACTTAACCTCCTCGCGGATGCCATCCAACAGCCAGTAGAAACCCTACTGGACGCGTGGCGTACATCGCCATCGACACGTGGCAAGGGTGAACCACGAACCGTCCCCCACTATCTCCTTTACGGGCGGAAATCGAGGATATGTAGTTAAAACAAAATATTACTCACGCCCGGTCAAATCGAAGTTAGAAAATGGGACCCACTGCTTGTCACTTCCCATCAAAGCTGCTCGCGCAGGCAAATGCTGTCATCACATCGTCAGCATTGACGTCATCAACTACAGCAGCAGAAGATTTCGACTACTTTAGTCCTTGCTCGAGTCTTCGACTCAACCAAAGACTCGGGGGCTACTCCTAATAGGAGCGTTGGCCGCGCACCCGAAAGAATTTTTTTTGCAGGTATATAAACATTCAAGACAAACCCTCCACTCGAATTGTCGATTAGATTACGGACTGCGGGTTACTCCCATAGGGAGCACTGAAAGAACTTTTGACTAAAACAAGCAACCAAAGACAACAACAGCGCAAATATTTTTTCATCCCCACTCGAGTCTATGACTCGAATTGGCACTTGGGGGCTACTCCCATAGGGAGCGCTGGTCACGCACCCTATGACTATTTCTCCTTGTACATCGTAGTATGTGTTGATAACATCCATTGGAATTCTATGGCGACTCCGCCTCATATTTTCTCTACAAAGAGACTACGTCTCCTGGGTCACCCGAATCATCTCTGCGATGACAAAAATTCGGATGCCGCGCTTACAGCGTGAAGATAAGACATGAATAAGGCCTGGCAACGCATCTTCTATGCACTACCAGAAATATATCCGTACCTACAGGTGCGATGAACATGCCTTGACGGACGTGTCGAGTGCTCACACTTATACACTGGAATTCGACTCCTGTAAGACCTCCGTGGCTTGAGTCGAATTACGCGAGCACTTTTCCGAATTCGAGTCCAGGGACTCGAGTTTGAGTAGATTGCGTTGTTTTTCCCTAAGGCAGTTAACTGATACCGATACATTGGCTAAATCAGGCACGTATATCGACAGTCCCTATGACACAAACAGAACACTCGAAGAAATGCTTAGCCATGCACTCCAAAGGCTTCATAAAGTCTCCAGTAGAATCTACGATTTCACTGGACACTCGGGGGCTACTGACATGGGTATACCTTACAGGTACTCAAGTGTGGCATATATGGTCCAGATACGGTAGAAGCCCATGGCGTTGCCAAGGCCCAATAAGGAATTCGAGTGGCCCACGGACTCTCCATTGCTTGCGAGACAAGAAGAAGCTTAAGATAGAAAGTTCAAAGGGAAAACCCTAATCTGTAACCGACTCGACCTGCTACCCGAGACCTAGCCAATCTATATAAAGGCTAGGAGGGGGTGGCGAGGAGGACGATCACAACCGTAGTTTCCACAACTCTCGCTAGATTGCATCTGCACGCCCTTGTAATCTTCGATTCCTTCGTTAATTCCAAGAGCAGACAAGAAGGAGTAGGGACCTCTACGAGGCCTGAGTCTAGGTAAAACTTGCGTCCCTGTGTACTTGTTTGCTAGCCGATTGATGCCTCCAGCGCTCCCTTCTTCTCCAAAACCCAAGTCCATAACAATGGGCATTGACGAGCTGAACCCTCGTCAAAGAGACACCCATATCTTACAATATCTCACTCTTCAATTACTACAGCAGATGCAGCACCCCCTATGCACCTCTCTGCTCTACCAGAACCACACCACCATCTCTCTCCACCGCCACCCTTACCCAATCCCCTGCTAACTCCCTACCCTAGACTCCCACAGGGACATGGTCCATTGTACACCCCCATCCCTCGGTTAAAAGGGCCTGAGGCCACCCCGACCTCTCTCCACCTCATTCACTCCCTTACCCCGACCTACCTCACCCTGAGCTCCAGAACCCATCCACCAGCTCCCCATTGCCATGGAGAAGAAGAGGAAGCCCTCTCGGGCTCAACCTTGCTTGCAAACATGTACTCGTACCCGACCACCCCAGCTATATTCCCTCTATCTTGATCCCTTGGATCTGATCCACCTCCCCTTTCGCTTCTTTGCACGTAGGAACACCGAAGGCCGCCGCCCGAGCTCAAGACTAAGTTGAGCTGCTCCTCCAAGTTCAAGCTTCCGAGCTCCCTCTTCCCCTGCATGTAACACTTGTGGAATCCCCAGGACCACCACATCCAACCTAGCCCTCTATTTCAAAATGCACCCATCACCGGAAGCGCCCCAGTGAGAACTCACTGCGGTCGACACATGGCGTTGTGCACGAAACTACCTCTAGGCATCGAACCCTCCATGTCGCCCCTCTCCTGGACCACCATGCCGTTCCGCTCCACTATCGTCTGTCCTCCCACGCCGGCGCACCCTAGCTAGCCCTCCCCAAACGGAACCCCGTCACTGCTAGGGTTTCTGCATGGTTCTACCATACTGAAGGAAGACGAGGGTCGAGGGCCGTCTATGGCCATCTAATCGGATGCATCCAGACGGTCGGTACCCCTTCGGCCCCCACCCTCACCGATAAGCGGGCCCTGCTGCGCGGATTCAACCTCGGCCTCCCGCGCGAGTTGCCGCTCCGGGTGGGCTGCTTCTCCCTATGAAGACGAATTGTGTTTGGATTCGTCCTGCCAGTTCCCTTTAGCTTTTCCTTAAGCTTTTTTTTTCTCTCAGTCTTGCTTAATAACTACCAGGATTAAATACCTAAGAAAATGGAAAATACGAGAAAGTGGCTAAATAATTTTTTTGACATGCCCCATATGGTTTTCTCTACCATGTAGAAGTATTACCTGACCAAGAATAGTTTTAATTATATTCTTAAAAATAGTCTACTAGAAAGTATAAATTCTAAGAAATAAATCCCTCAGTGAGTTCCCTTAATCCAAATTAAGAAAAATAAATGTCCTCTAGTAGTTATTTATTGTACCTAACTCATGACCTTGAGTTCATGCCATCTTGATCTCTAGTTAAGCTTTAGAAAAAATGATAAACTTAATTCATTTCTGCCTTTAGAAATTTCCCTAGGTAAATATACATAATATTTTGGGATGATTTGAACTCTCAGAGATGTGGTACTTTATGTTCTATCAACACCTAGGAGCCCCAATTTGTTTGAGCTTTGATTTAATTTTTGTGAATTAAACACCTCTGTCTAGGGTTATTTCAGTAGAAAACTCACTACAAGCGGTCTACACTCCCATATTGGGTGAATACAATTTCTACGTAAAGGTATTGGAGATAAATACCATGTGACTTTGGTTTTATATCAAAATCTTTTGTAGATTAAATCTGGTTAAAAAGAAAAATTGACTATTGAACTAACTTTGGGAATTTCCCAAGGGCATTTTGGTAATACTTTGAGGTGATCCCAACTATCAAAAATCACAAACTCAAATATATACAATATCCCATGAGGACAAAATTATTTGAGCTCCAGATATTTTCTTGTGATTTATTCACTAAACTAGAGTTATTTCCACTAAAATAATCATAACTAATTACGGAAAATTATTAAAATCATGAAACCACTTTTGTTTGCCTTGTTATTTAAATACCTATCTGATGATATAATTTTTGCATATTTATGTCATATAGACCCAAGCCTTAGTCCAAAACCCCTTTTTAGGTGGTATTTGACAAGTAATTCATAAAACAAAGCCCTCAAAAACAATCAAAGTCATTCCAATTGCTATAAACTCAACTTGTCAAAACCTACTAAAGTTAGTATTGTGTTGTATGATGGTTAGTTGTATGGTATTGGTGTTTGTATGCCTGATGTTGATTGTGCCTTTGTTTGATTGCATGTATATTCCCTAATGACGATAGTTGCGATTTTATCGGAGACTAGAAGAAGATGGTTATATTGATTAATATGGTATTATAAGACGAAGCCTAGGGACATATATTGCCATGATTATGATCGCTAGCAATCCACCTTCTTGCTCATAAGCCTTGTCCTACTTTTTTACTTATGAATGTTTTATCTACTGTTTATGGAAACTACATTGTATATACATTGTAGTGGCTTGGCTCCTCCAAACCATTACACATTTGTACTGCTAATTAGAACCCTCTTTATGACACCTACTTGTCCCTAGTATGGTAGTTGGTGTGTAATACCATACCCCTTTGGAGACCCCGCTTAGCCGAAGCAAAAACTAGAGGATGGGAAGACCCTAGAAAAGTTTAGAAAATATTTTGTGGTAAAACCTTTGTGAAGTCGAACCTACCGAGAGAAGTTTGAGAAAGAAAAAGGTTATCGTTTTACAAAAGATGCTAAATGAAAGACGAGGAAAAATGTTTACAAAAACGCACCCGGTCCTTTGCAGCTTTAGCTATAACAACTTAACCCATGGAACCACATTACTTCTATATGGGAAGGGGCTGGACTCGAAGTTTGTTTACTCTGGTATGAGTTGCCTCACAACTACTACAGGGGATCAAGATCCCTGGAGGCTGGGTCTTCTCCTGTAATGGTCCACAAAGCATGGACCAGTGAAGAAACGAACTGTCTGCGGGCCGTCGGGCATTATTATGAGCCTTTCATTGAAAGCGCACACTTTGTGCAGTGGAAAAGGCACTCTGGTTGGTCCTCTGTACTCGATGTCCCAGTGTTGAGGGGAACGACTCATAGGGTAGGCGCTTATACCGGAGTGGGCATTCCGAAGGTCTTGACCGGTTACTCGACCCATGATCCATGAGGGATCAGGGCATGGTACCTGGACGGTGTGGGTAAAGTGTACAACCTCTGTAGAGTGTAAATCTATTCGAATAGCCGTGTCCATGGTTATGGATGAGTTGGACAAACTACTCTAGAGCGGTGCTAGTTTTGATTTCAAAAATGATTTCTAGAAAGCAAAGGCTTCTGGAATTGTTTTCGCCATGGGATGGTCAGAAAGGATAAATGTTTGGACCATGGGATGGTAGGAAAGAAAGGAAAGGAGTTGGTGTTGGGATGACCGGAAGGAGGAACAAATGGGTGACCCAATCCTAGAGTTTTCCAAAACTTTTTAGAAAGGTTTCCAGAATGTTTTACAAAGTTTTCAACAGAGATATGTTGATGCTATATCTACAAGTGAAACTTTTGAAAACATAACCTCTCTTGGAGCCCTCCTACTACCATAGCCATATTGCATATCCTCTTGTTATTATTATTCTTCTCTTAAGGTGGTTTGCGAGTACATTCAAAGTACTCACTAGCATTGACCCTGGCTATTAACTTTATCAGATATCGAGAAGAAGGTGAAGCCAACGTCTATGTGAGCTAGGACATTCTCCTAGTCAGTTGCCTGTAGGTTAAGCCATGGCTCTGGCTCTACACTTTGATAAAGTTATGCTGATGATGACTAATGTAGCCCTAATGGAAACTAAGGTATGACTTGTATTCTCTTAGGTAATGGATATTTACTTTGATACTTGTCGGTTATGTGCCACGACAAACTGATCATAGGATCATGGTGTATGCATAACATGGATTCTCAGAGAATTAATCTGGGGCCCAAAGACTTGGTATCAGAGCCATCCTGACTATAGGAGAACCTTAGTTAGCATGGTCATTAGACAATAAAACTATTTGGAAACACCGACTTTCAAAAACTACTTTCTCAAAAAGCCTTTCAAAAAGTTCTACTCCTTATCTCCTCCTAATTTTAAATGATTTAAAAAATGGTTTCTTCCATCTCTTGTCTAAACCTCAAACTCATGGGTTTCAAACAAGTAAGACCTAGAAGTCGGAGAAGACGATGATAACAAGATGAAGGAAAGAAACTACCAGCAAACACTAGGAGACTACAATATTGCCCTACCAGCGGAATCTTCGTGACTGGAAAAATCAAGTGCTACACTACCGAGAAGCGTCCAATAATACCATGAAAGTTTCTGATGAAGGATAGAAACTCAGACCACAATAACGTGACATTTAGGATCAATAGTCCTAAGATAGGATTCCCATATATCGCGAGTAGTTAACTCCTTGGTCATCACAGTCGACCGTGTTTGCTTGCCTAAGTGCATATTGTGTTGCTTGATGTGTCCTGTGGCGGAGGACATTGCGACCCCGTCGCTCTGTTCACCTTGTATGTGTGTTCTGGCTTGTTTTGACCCTAGCCAAATGTGACTCGAGGACCAATACCCACCTAAAAACTCCGGCACCCCTGTTAGTTATCGCTAACCAGAACCCAAACTAACCTTGGGAGTATATGAGAGGAAAAGTATCGCAAGAACCAGGAGTTCGACATCGTCAAGTAGGAACAACTTGAAGACTTCTCCTCAGCTGGATGCCATACCCCGTCAAACCTCCCCACCCAACACTCGACGTTACCATTGCATGCCAAGTATTCACCTGCCGACAAAAGTAAGAATCCCGCGAAGACGGAAGTGTACCACCAAAGGATCCCCATCATTCACAAGGAACCACAAGATGTGCTAACAAGACAAGAAGTAAATACCTGACTACCCTAACCTTCAGCCTATTAGAGCTTTCGACAGCCCCAAATTACTAACTATTTTAGTCGCTCTACCCAAACTAACGGGAAGATCCGCACCAGAAGTCCAGAATACTCCTAGAATCACAGAGACAAGGATGCATGAACAAAATGAGTCCCTTCTGCCATCGAGAAGAAGAAACACAAATAGTTCAAGTGAAGACAACTCCTCCAAAGCTGGATGTCCCAACTCTGACAGAAAACTAGCAACATGTTTCGCTAACCGCTAACCTGCTCTAAATTAACTCCTTAAGGAGTCGTTAGAAAACACCACCAGTAGTGTTTTTGCAATAGGACATCCCTAGAGGACCTCAACTCAGGACCCAAGGAGATACAACCTTCCTCTAATATCATGCTAGCACCCCAAGATAGAAGATCCACACCCTTCTCGAAAAACCTTAGTAAAGCTATAAGGTGGAAAGACTGCACCTTTGCACTAAATTCCAGAAGACTTTCTACTGAGAACATACTTCAGGAAGATTTCCAATCCAACATCCTCCCCAAAGCTCAGGGGTCGTCAAAGCATCAGAAGTTAGACCCAGTCCCCAACCATCAGATGTATACTCGACCCTCCTAGTACTCTAGAAGCTCCCAAATTAAGACAATAAGAATACTAGAAGTACCACATAATCTCTAACCCCTTAGTTCTAACTCGCTTAGAGGATTTGTGAATTCAATGTTTTGATAGGATAAGTACGAATAAAAGTAGTATATGAGCCTCGTAGGACCAGCTGGCCGACGTCATCGGAAGAATCCCACTCTGGAAGAATGGTTGGCGATAGTTTTCAAACAACATCTGACTACTCCTAGAAGGAAGGACTACATTATATCTAAGCTACCCTAGTTTAACCCTAAGGGAGAAAGACTGTGTCTTTCCAAAAACCTCTAACGAAACACTGTAAAATCCTTACCGAAGGAAGACCACCCATCGCAATCAGGACTAGAACCTGACCAACCCTCCGAGCTTCCAAGAAGACTAAAGCCCAACTTCACTGACACAGTCATAACATTCAAAGACTAAGTTCGTAAGTAAGTATGCTTAAGACAACTAGCACTAATGATGAATCGAAATCCTCTAACCCTACCCTCCTGAATCTCGGGACGAGATTCTTGTAAGGGGAAAGGTCTGTAACATCCCAATTTCAGCAACCCTGATTAGTTATCCAGAATGCAAAAATCAGGGGGAACAAACACTCTTTCTTGTTTAAGTGATGTAATGTTTGTATGCTTGCTTGTTATGCTTATGCATATGAATGTGTAGCAGATGATATACTCCTCACCTAAACCTCAGTCTACAAAAGCTATCTAACAAAATTGTCTTGGCTCTTTGTACATATTGTCAAATGTTCTAGAATCTCCAAAACCTAAGCCAAGATGCCTTTTCAAACAAAAACTATCTTAGTAGCTTCTATTGACCAAACTATGGAGAGCTTCCTAATATAACCTCCTTATGTTTTCCAGACAGGACCTTCAACTACTCTTACCTCTAGGTTTCCGAAAACCTTTTCATAAAGCTTTTGAATTCTACTCTTGGTAGAGATACCAAGAACACTCACCTTATTCAAACTCCACTCTTTCAACATACCCATACCTACCTCAAGCTAGACTTGATGGTAACCCTAGTAGTAGTTTGAATTGATTGTAGGATGAATTGCCTTGATCTGTTGACTGACTTGTGTGCCTATGAAGTAGTATGAGCTACCCTAGGAGCTCATCATCTAGCATATAGCTAATCCAAGAATATCAACCCTAAGAAAGTTAATCAAGTTTTATCTGATCTCTAGCCACTAGAGTACTCATATAAAACCCTTAACCAGATCACTTATGAACATTACTCATTCTAGAAGCTTCCAAGTAAATGAAAACCCATATCAAGCCTAGATCCTTTCTACTCAAAACACTTCAACATCACCAAATCTGCCAAATTTGGCCAAGGCTGGAAAAAGGTTGTCAAGATCGCATGTTTGAGTCTCCCTCAATTCCAACCCTTGTGAATTTTTGGCAATGAACTTGGACCATCTTGTAAACCATCATGAGGACTACAAGATACCACTCTTTCCTTTAGCTAGACCATCCTCCAACACACTTGTTTTTGATGGTTTTGCAGGCAAGAAAATAATAATTCCTGCAAATCTTATCAGCATGCCTACTTCAGTAGAACCTCACATCTTCATGCTACCCTCTTGAACAACCCTTGGTATGGATGTGTTATAATCTTAAAGTTCTATACCTACTTTAGTTGTTCCAATTGAATCCTTGTGCTTCTAAAACCCACATGGTTTATGAGGCTAATTAATAATCTACTTTGACACCCTTATTTTATTCAAAGTTTGGAATCAATCCTCGGAGAGCTAAATCCTGGTGAAGCTCAAAACTCTATACCATGGTGATCTACATCACTTGGTCTATCCATCCATATATCTCATGACCCTAGGGGAGCTCCGAGATCCAAGTTCCAGCAAGGTTTCGATGGTAAGATGTTAACCTTGCCCTATATCCTTTATTTCATGTTTTCCAGCAAAATCCAGTTGGATTCTCAACACCCAAGGTTGAAAATGCTAGATACACCTTGTGTACATCATCTACCCTGATTATAAAGATTTATCAACTATTATCCATAATTATTATGGACCAAAACCTATTTAAATTCAATATTGGACAAAACCTCCAAAACTTCCTCTATAAAGGCAAATTTGTTTTTCTCCAAGTCACACCTCCAAATTAAGGCTCATTTAAGGCCTATATATCCTAACCTATCTTCCCATATCAAAAATAAATATTTTTGAAAAGCTTTATTAATTCTTTTTCCCTTTTTGGTAAATGTCAGAAACAAGGAATAATTGCTTAAAAATACTTGTCCATCCCATTAAATTCTAGGACAATTCTCCAATGAGTGATCTGGTATTTAGAACCATCTCACATCAAAAACCACCCTTTTCCCATTCTAAAATATTAAATCAACTTCTAAAAATCATTTCAGCACTATTTAAATAAATAATTTTAAGTGGACTAAAAATCCTTGGAAAAATCTCAAATAAATCCTAGAGAGGTATCTTGAAATCATCTATCCACCAATGGACAAAAAATGAAATTGTTCAAAACTATAATCAACACCACATCAAACCCTCCTCAATTTGTCCAATAGTCCACCACAACACCCCAACTCTCCTATGGTCGTGTGCTACTGTAGCACTACAGTGCCATCCCTCTCCTTTTTCCTTTGCACTTGGGAAGAGAGAGTGAGAGACACCCATATCTTAGAATATCTCCCTCTTTAATTACCACAGTAGCTATAGCACCCCCTATGCCCCTCTATGCTAGACCAGAACCACACCACCATCTCTCTCCACCGGCACCCTTGCCCAATCCCCTGCTAACTCCCTACCCTAGACTCCCACATGGACATGGTCCATTGTACACCCCCACCCCTCGGTTAAAAGGGCCTAAGGCCACCTTGACCTCTCTCTTTGCCTCATTCACTCCCTCATCCCCGACCTACCTCACCCTGAGCTATAGAACCCATCCACCAGCTCCCCATCGCCATGGAGAAGAAGAGGAAGCCCTCTCAGGCTCAACATTCCTTGCAAACATGTAGTCGTACCCGACCACCCCAGCTATATTCCCTTTATCTTGATCCCCTGGATCTGATCCACCTCCCCTTTCCCTTCTTTCCATGCAGGAACACCGGAGGCCGTTGCCCGAGCTCAAGACCGAGCCGAGCTCCTCCACCAAGTGGAAGCTTCCGAGCTCCCTCTTCCCCTGCATGCAAAACTCATGTAATCCTGAGGACCACCGCATCTGATCGAGCCCCTCCGTTTCGACATGCACCCATCACCGAAATTGCCCTGGTGAGAACTCACGGCGGCCGACGCATGATGTTGCGCGTGAGTCTACCTCTACACCGAACCCTCCATGTCGCCCCTCTCCTATACCTGCACACCGCTCTGCTCCTCTGGCGCCTCTCCTCCGGTGCGGGCGCGCCCTAGCTAGCACTCCCCCGACGGAACCCACCGCCGCTAGGGTTTCTACGCGGTTGTACCAGAATGGAGGAAGAAGAGGGGCGGGGGCCGTCGATGGCCATCTAATCGGATTGCCCCAAAAGGCCGGTACCCCTTCACCCCCACCCTCATCGACAAGTGGGCCCTGCTGCGCGGATTCAAACCAGGCCCCCCGCGCGAGTCGCCGCTCTGGGTGGGCTGCTTCTCCCTGTTAAGCCCAACTGTGTTTGGATTCGGTCCGCTAGTTCCCTTTAGCTTTTCCTTAATATTTTTTCTCTTAGGTCTGCTTAATGACTGCTAGGATTAAATACATAAGAAAATGGAAAATACTAGAAAGTGGCTAAATAATTGCTTTGGTATGCCCCATATGGTTTTCTCTACCATGCAGAACTATTACCTAACCAAGAATAGTTTTAATTATTTTCTGACAAATAGTCTACTAGAAAGTATAAATTCTAATAAATACATCCCTCAATGAGTTCCCTTGATCCAAATTGAGGAAAATAAATTTCCTCTTGTACTTATTTATTGTACCTAACTCATGACCTTGAGTTCATGCCATCTTGAGCTCTAGTTAGGCTTTAGAAAAAATGATAAACTTAATTTGTTTCTGCCTTTAGAAATTTCCCTAGGTAAATATAGAAAATATTTTGGATGATTTAAACTCTCAGAGATGTGGTACTTAAAGTTCTATCAACACCTAGGATCCCCAATTTTTTAGCTCTGATTTAATTTTTGTGAATTAAACACCACTATCTAGGGTTATTTCAGTAGAAAACTCACTACAGGAGTTCTACAACCCCAAATTGGGTGAATACAATTTCTACGTAAATGTATTGGAGATAATTACCATGTTACTTTGGTTTGATATCAAAAACTTTTGTAGATTAAATATGGTTAAAAGTACAAATTAACTATAGAACCGACTTTGGGAATTTCCTAAGGGAATTCTGTTAATTATTTTAAGGTGATCCCAACTTTCAAAAATCACAAAATTAAATATATAGAATATCCCCTGGGGTCAAATTTATTTGAGCTCAAGATATTTTCTGGTGATTTATTCACCTAAACTAGAGTTATTTCAACTAAAATAATCATAACTAATTAAGGAAAATTGATAAAATCATGAAACCTCTTTTGTTGGCCTTGTTATTTAAATACCTATCTGATGATATCAGTTTTGCACATTTATGTCATACCGACCCAAGCCTTAGTCCAAAACCCCTTCGTTAGGTGGTAAACAAAACCCTCAAATCTAATCAAATTCATTCCAATTGCTATAAACTCAACTTGTCAAAACCTACTGAAGTTAGTACTATGTTGTATGATGATTAGTTGTATGGTATTGGTGCTTGTATGCCTGACGTTGATTGTGCCTTTGTTTGATCGGAGACTAGAAGAAGATGGTTATATTGATTAATAGGATATTCTAAGAAGAAGTCCTGGGACGTATATGCCATGATTCTAATCGCATGCAAGCCACCTTCTTGCTAATAAGCCTTGTCCTACTATTTTACTTATGCATGTTTTATCTACTGTTTATGAAAACTGCATTGTTTTATTCTATGATGATGTATATTTGGTAGTGGCTTGGCTCCTCCAAACCATTACACATTTGTACTACTAAGTACAACCCCTTGATGACACCTAATTGTAACTAGTATGGTAGTTTGTGTGTAACACCATACCCCTTTGGAGACCCTGTTTAGCTGAAGCAAAAACAATTGGATGGGAAGACCCCAGAAAAGTTTGCGAAATATTTTATGGTAAAACCTTGGTGAGGTCTGACCTACCAAGAGAATTTTGAGAAAGAAAAAGGTTTTCGTTTTACAAAAGATGTTGTAGGAAAGAGTAGGAAACGGTTCTTTGCATCTTTAGCTATAACAACCTAACCCGTGCAACCACATTACTTCTATATGGGAAGAGGCTGGAGTCGAAGTTTGTTTACTCTGGTATGAGTTGCCTCACAAGTACTACAGGGGATGGCAATCCCTGGAGGCTGGGTCTTCTTGTGTAATGGTCCATAAAGCATCAACCAGGTGAAGAAACAAACGGTCTGCGGGCTGCCAGGCGTTACTATGAGCCTGTCATTGAAAGCACACACTTTGTGCAGTGGAAAAGGCGCTCCGGTTGGTCCTCGGTACCTGATGTCCCGATGTTGAGGGGAGCGACTCATAGGGTAGGCGCTTATACTGGAGTGGGCATTTCGAAGGTCTTTACCGGTTACTCGACCCACGATCCATGAGGGATCAGGGTAGGGTACCCGAATGGTGTGGTTAAAGTGTACAACCTCTACAGAGTGTAAATCTATTCGAATAGCCATGTCCGTGGTTATGCACGAGTTGGCCAAACTACTATAGAGCGGTGCTGGTTTTCATTTCAAAAAGGATTTCTGGAAACCAAAGTCTTTTGGAAGTGTTTTGATCATGGGATGGTTAGAAAGGATAAATGTTTGGACCATGGGATGGTAGAAAAGAAAGGAAAGGAGTTGGTCTTGGGATGACCGGAAGGAGGAACAAATGGGTGACCCAATCCTGGTGTTTTCCAAAAAAATTAGAAAAATTTCCAGAATGTTTTACAAAGTTTTCAACAGAGATATGTAGATGCTATATCTACAAGAGAAACTTTTGAGAACATAACCTCTCTTGGAGCCCTCCTAGTACCATAGCCATATTGCATATCCTCTTGTTATTATTATTATTCTCTTAAGGGGGTTTGCGAGTACATTCAAAGTACTCTCTGGCATTGTCCCTGGCTATTAACTTACTCAGATATCAAGAACATGGTGAAGCCGACGTTTATGCGAGATAGGACGTTCTCCCAGTCAGTTGCCTATAGGTTATGGCATGGCTCTGGCTCTATGCTTTGATAACGTTCCGCTGATGATGACTAATGTAGCCCTAATGGGAACTAATGTATTACTTGTAACCTCTTAGGTAATGGATGTTTACTTTGATACTTGTCGGTTATGTGCCACTACAAACTGATCATGGGATCGTCCTGTATGCATAACAGGGATTCTCGAAGGATTAACCCTAGGGCCCCACAAAATACACAGTCATAATCACAAAAACTAATCCAAATCATTGTGGGGAGGACACAATCTAAGAAATCCACACTAAAATTCAAAAAAAATGAAAGTGTGGAGATTTGCTACCTCGCTGAGCCGTGGAACGAGGTCAAACGGGTCCTGCAACACCACCGTCGTGGTGGATTCTGGGTCCACAGCCGGTCTGGAATACATATAAGAAGAATAACAAGAAGAAGCAGAATAAGATCATGATGGATAAGAAGATGGAGAAGAATAAGAAGAAGAAGAAGAAGACTGTACCTGGAGGAGCCCTCGCCTACTAGAACATTCCACGCCATTGCCCGGAGATATTTGGCCGTTGTGAGAGGGGGCTTGAGGAGCTGGTATAGCAAGAACTGGCATGCGGCGAGGTCTCTCCTTTCACTCTGCGCTGATGGTCGACCGACCTTTTCTCAGGGGAGCCATGGCTTGCAGGGGGAGCGAGGTGGTGGCAGGAGAAAGAAGAAAGTGATTAGAGTGGGACAATAGTTAAAGAGTCCAGGCTGTGGTCCAATCTTATACAAGACCACTGTCTACCTTCTCGATTCGACTTGTCTTTATTGCCATGGAAAGTTCAATGGGCTTCGGCGCAGCCGGGTCATAATCGCGGGCAACGGCGTGCACATCCTTTGTGCGTGTGTGTGCTTGCAAAGCAGGCATCACGTGTTGATGGGGCAATGACACATGCAACTTCTGCATGAGCACATCAGTATGTTGAACTCCGCGTCCACGTCCACAGATAGAGAGGGGTTATCCTTCCTGTTGGATCACAAAGAATCAATGATTGGTGCACACGATCTGCGTGACAACAATTTTTCAAATTAGGGCATAGCAGCCAAAGTAAGCATGTGTTTGTGCTTTTGTGAGAGTTGGTGACTAAAAGAGAGGGCAAAACTAAGTAGTATCAAAAAACCAAGGGAAAAATAGACTAAGGGATTCACACATGGTGTATCTAGAGTCATTCCATGTGTTCTTTTCCAAACCATCTTGATCCACATTACCACATACTTCAATGGATGTGGTGATGTAACTTTTGTCACACTAGTGCATCATTCCATGTGGCAGTTCCATTCCTATGTGTTTTTGGAGATTTGGATTTGACACACGAACTCTCTAGAGTCTTTCCATGTGTTGTTTTCCAAACCACCTTTATCCACGTGACCACACACACTTTAATGGATGTGATGATGCAACTTCTGTCACACTGGTACATCATTCCATGTGGTAGTTGCATTCCTATGTGTTTTGGGGCTTTTTGACCATGGTTTGACATGTGGAGTCTCTAGAGTCATTCCATGTGTTATTTTACAAATTACCTTGATCCACATGACCACACACACAACAATGGATGTGGTGATGCAACTTCTGTCACACTGGTGCACCATTCGATGTGGCAGTTGCATTCTAGGGGCTTTTTACGATTTTTGACCATGGTTTGCACATGGAGTCTATAGAGTCATTCCATGTGTTATTTTCCAAACCACCTTCATCCACATAACCAAACACACTACAATAGATGTGGTGATGCAACTTCTATCACACTGGTGCACCATTCCATGTGGCAGTTGCATTCCTATGTGTTTTTGGCCTTTTTGGCCATGGTTTCATACATGGAGTCTCTAGAGTCATTGCATGCGTTCTTTTCTAAACCACCTTTATCCACTAGAGTCATTGCATCTATTATTTTCCAAACCACCTTGATCCACATGAGCGCACACACTCCAATGGATGTGGTGATGCATCTTCTATCACACTGGTGCACCATTCCGTGTGGCAGTTGCATTCCAGGGGCTTTTTGGGATTTTTGACAATGGTTTAACACATGGAGTCTCTAGAGTCATTCCATGTGTTCTTTTCCAAACCACCTTGATCCACTAGAGTCATTCCATTAGTTCTTTTCAAAACCACCTTGATCCACATGACCACACACACTCAAATGGATGAGGTGATGCAACTTCTGTCACACTAGTGCATCACTCCATGTGGCAGTTGCATTCCAATGTGTTTTTGGGATTTTTGACCATGGTTTGAAACATGGAGTCTCTAGAGTCATTGCATATGTTATTTTCCAAACCACCTTGATCTAGATCACCACACACACTCTAATGGATGTGGTGGTGTGTAATACCTTGGACACTACTCTCTAAGCAACAAGCCAGTATGATCTGCCCTCGGTCGTAAGGCATATGTGAGCAACCTCATGGTGGAAGAACAACAACCTCTCGTGTGCGAGGAATTCTGTCAACTCAACCTCGAGCTTGTACCTCAAGGCTACCTTCTTAACTTGATAGCTACCCCTCTCTTGGTAGAAAAGGTTCGCTCCATTCAACTTGGCGATCCCTACACTAAAAACATCATCTCCAAGATTTATCTTCCGAAGTATGAGCCTTTCCACCTTGATAACCAAGGCACTCTATTCGTTAAGCATTGGATGTTTGTTCCGAAGTATCCGGGTTTGAGAGAGAAAGTTCTTAAAGAGGCTCATGATTCTATTCTTTCTATCCACCCTGGCAGCACTAAGATGTACATGGACCTAAAAACACAATATTGGTGGCCTAGATTGAAATGGTATTGTGCCAAGTATGTCTGAAAGTGGGACGTCTGCCAGAGAGTGAAAGCCGTTCATCAAAAACCATCTGGTATTCTTCAGCCTTTGAAGCCTCCAAAATGGAAATGGGAGAAAGTAGAGATGGACTTCATAACTGGCTTTTCAAGGTCTTAGGAAGGCAACAACGCAATCTTTGTTGTCATTGACAGGCTATGGCTCATTTCTTTCTAGCCAAGGAAACAATCTCTGGTAGTTAGCTGGACGAGCTCTATATCAACATAATTGTCTCTCTATATGGGGTTCCTCTTGTAACTAGCTTAGATCGTGGGAGTATCTTTACCTCCAAGTACTGGGAAAGTTTCCAACAAGGTTTGGGAACAAAGCTAAACTTCACCACAACTTACTATCCTCAGTCGCAAGGGTAAGTTGAAAGGATCAATCAGATTCTCGAAGATATGCTTCGTGATTGCGTCATTTCCTTCGACATGAAGTGGGAAGAGTGCCTCCCATATGTTGAATTCTCCTACAACAACAGCTTCCAAGTGAGTCTCAAGATGGCACCCTTCGAGGTCCTCTATGGTCGCAGGTGTCGAACTCCGATTGGTTGGTCAGGGGAAGGTGAAAGGAAATTCTTTGGTCCCGACATTGTCACTCAAGAAGAAGAGAAGGTTCTTGTCATTCTTGAGAACTTGAAAATTGCTCAGGGTCATGAGAAAAGCAATTATGATAGAAAACACATGGACATGGTGTATGTCCCTGGTGATCTTATTTAACTTCGTGTCACTCCCATGAGAGGCACTCATCGTTTAGGTATCAAAGGCAAGCTTGCACCTAGATACATCGGTCCTTTCAAAATCTGTGGAAAAAGAGGAGAAGTGGATTATGCACTGGAACTTCCTAAAAAAACTCAAGGTTCATGATATCTTCCATATCTGTCAACTCAAGAAGTGTTTCAAGGATGCCGACAGGACCGTGGATCATGATCTCATCAATCTCCAAGAAGATCTCTCCCACAAAGAACACCCCATCAAAATTCTTGAAGTTGTAGAACGAAAGGCTCGCAACAAGTCTATCAAGTTATGCAAGATGAAGTGGTCGCACCATTCCGTTGATGAAGCCACTTGGGAGCGCGAGATGACCTCCATTCTGAGTATCATATTCTCTTTGAGTCTTCTTCTTCCTAGAATCTCGAGGCGAGATTCTTGTTTAGTGGGGGAGAGTTGTAGTACCCCAATGTTCTAAACCTTGTAATGCTACATGACCTAGTAAATAAAATGCTACTTCCTACATGTATTCTTATTTGGTTATATCATGATCATGTCACCATGCCACCTTGCATTGGAGCATCATATAAAAACCCCTCTATTTGGTTCTTATTCCATATGCATTATATTTTATCACTTATAGGTGCCTCTTGATATATTGTATTTGCTCTTGATATATTGTATTTGCTTCTTGATAAATTGTTTCATGCCCAAGTTGAGTTGGGGGCATAACTTTTCTTGACTGCACCACCTTTTTCCTTGTCACAACCTTATAATTCCACCATCCCAACAATATATGAGAACTTTCATTTCTTTGGCTATTTATGTCTAGCTCATATGTATTAAGATGGATCCAATTATATCCTACATGCTTCCATATTGGTTTCCTTGTTTTCACAATATGGAATATGGAAGCCTACATGGCCACCTTTGCATGCTATGGAGGAGTATAAGGACTTTTCCTTTTTCCATGGTTTATTAAGAGTATGAGCTAATTTGACTTGATAAGGCCATATGCATCCATAGTGGCACATACACACTAGTTTGGCCTTACCATTCGAATATGGTCATTCTGTTAATGAGCTATGTGAATCAAAGAAGGATTCCTCATGGATTTTTGGATGGTTACAATCATACATGAATGCTTGGTTAATTCCAATGCTAGTGTGATTTAGTTTGTTTTCACCAACTACATCCCACAAGCATGCATGGCCATGCAAAGCTCAGCCCATCTTCTTTTATTTGAATTTTCTTGGGAATATTTGAGAGGAAGCTTGTATGAATTAAATTCATATAAGTTGGCATGTTTTTAAGTAAATCCTCAAGAGAAACCTTTCTACTCATCTTCTTATCCTTTGGTTGTGGTCTTTGGATTATTTTGGGAACTATTTCAAGTAACTTGTTTGAATAAAACCATATGAACCAAATTCAAAATTTTCAAACAAATCCTAACTAGCTAAACCTAACTAACATATTTATCTAAGCGAGACCTAGCTACCCAAGCCCTCCCTTGTGGTTTGGTGCAACCAAACCACAACAACCACACCACACCACCACCCAACCATACCCCCTAGCTAAACCTAGCCCCAACCTGAGGATACCATGGACATGACCATGTGACATGGCCATGTGCCAACACCATCCTCCCCACTCTAATCTAACCAACCCCTCCTTCCTTGCAAGGCAAGAAGGTTAGCACGCCCCCTATGTGCCACTGCACCTCCCTTAAACTGACCCTGGTCCCCTAGCCCTGATGTCCACCTCAAGAGAGAGAAGGGAAGAAAATAAACCCGAGTGCTTTTGTCTAACCTAGCCGAGTTACCCCTCTCCTATGTCCTTATATTCCACGCCAACCCAACCCTCTGGTTCGATCCAGATCAAACCCTGGGTTGTGCCCTGAGCCCCTCTTCCTCTCCCTATTCCTCCTGCTAGCCTACCTACCACCACCACTGCCACCTTCGGCCACCTATGTTCCGGCGTGTTGGAGAAGAAGGAGGCGAGGAGCTGGGCGTTGAGGAAGACCGCTGATGCCTTTGGAGCCTTCCTGCATCGGTTATCAAGGAGGAGGAGGAGGCCTGTAACCCATAGAAAACCCCACTACACTGAAGCAAAACCCTAGTTCCAGAGCACCAATGTCGCTGCAGATCTTCGCTGCCCCAAGCTAATACACCACCATCGACCTCCCCGCGGTAAGCCCCTATTTTACCCAGACATGGTCGTGTGTCCCTGCACTTCCTGTTATGCGAGTTATTTTGGTGCACCGCCGCTAGCCTCCACACCCCCAAGTGCACGACCCCTGGGAAACGCCTCGCGGTCGGCCGCTTACACTGCCGTGTCCGCATCGTTGCACCACATCACACGCACCCTTCTGTGCTTCCTGGAGCCCCACCTAACCGCGCCGCCCCTCCCATCCATGATGCTGCTGGCGCCGCTAGTTTGTGGTCGTCGGAGGAGAGTCTACACCTCTTCTAGCCCCGCCACCGTGACCTAGCATCGGCTATTAGTTACCGCAGCGGTAGCCGCCCGTCTGTGCGAGCCCCACGTCACCAGATTGAATCCCCCACGCGCTAAACATTTTGTACGTCACTGTGTGTCACGGCAGTTTCTTCAGACAAGTGCACGATAAGAAGAACAGTACGACGTTGTCATTTTGCGCATACCCCCTACGTCTTTTCGGCCTCAACCCACAGTCCAGCCAAGCCCCACCTATCATTCCCACCGCTTAGCCATCCGGAACTTTTTATAAAAAGCAACTGCAGTTTTCCAGTATTCGCAAAAAAGCCCCCATCCCGACCACATGTCCCACCCCTGCTGGCGTGCGCACGAGGTGGTCTCGCCTACCTTCGACCCCACTTGTCATCCGCTTGGGCTAGCTGCGCCCACATGAGAAAAACCCAAGAGCAGCCCCTTCTGCCAGCCCACCACTGAGTCAGTGTTGTCCCACTCGTCAGTGGCTGTGGCTAGGTGTGGCACCGTGCAAAAAGTTTCCAGGATTTTTCCTAAATAATAAAAATTGTAGAAATGGATTTAATCCAAATAAATTCATATATTTTTAGATATTTCGAATTTGACAAAATTTTCAAAAATGAAATGTGATTCAAATTTAAATATGAATTCAACCATATTTTCCAATTTACCCAGATTTGACTCTAACTAGTCAAACCTGTGACTTTTGACCCTATTTTAATTATTTTGCAGTTAAATATTGTTTAAAATTTTTATTTCCAGATAATACATGTAATATATGTTTTCTGATTAGAAAAATACCATGAATTCAAATATGCCATCCAAAATAAATTTTGAGCAATTTATATTTTCAAAATTATTTAAATGTCAATAAATGTCCTTACCTTAATAAATTCATAACTTTACTTCCGTAAATTCCAAATTCGACAAATGATATGTCTAAATCGATCAGTGCAATGAGCCCGTTCTGATTATGCATTCCATGATATGAATTGAAGCATGCATCATATACATATTAAAATTTAGAACTGTTATGGGAGTAAAACATGCCTAAATAAGTAAATAAAGTGCTTTATTATTGTGTCCACACCTCACCCATGCCATGCTATCCTATACCATATAATTGTGCATCATTCCATCATGAAATCCCTTGTTTGTTTGTTGAATTTATTTATATGATTGTGCACTTTATTTATTATAGCCTTTGTGTGTTTGGCTTTTATTCCGAACAGACGCCGAGCAAGAGAATTATCAGGAGAACCAAGAGTACTACCTGGATCCCGGTTACCCAACTGCTGATTCGTCAAGCAAGCACTTCCCCATGCTTGCATACATATAGAACCTATGCCTCTATCTTATTCTTGCATCATGGAGTCGCGGTTTCATTAAACTGAATCTCAAGTATTGCATAACCTTTTCTTTTAAACCCCACCGAAACTTGTATCCTTAATCCCATGGGCATTACTATAGGAGTTGTTTGAGAAATGGGAGTAGTAGAATTGCATGTGTAGGGTTTGTGCGAGTCTATGGATGGTGAGGTACCTAAACAACTTAACTTGTGTAGTAATGGGATAACTAAAGAACGAGGCATCGATGGACAATAGCTGTTATTTTGTTCTTCCATGCTCACTTGTGTCCCGTAGGACCCTGAGTACTTGATTCCTGTTCCTTGACAATTTGCACTATCCACATTCAGGAGACTCTATGGATCCCCTTCGCATGATCTTGATTCACACTTTATTTCTTGGGGCCACAAACTAGTTTGGGGCTTTATTACTATCATGTAATTATGCCATGTTTTACTGATTTATTTACGATTGCAAGTGGAGCGCCTATACTGTTTAGGAATGCGGAATGTTTTCGCGGTATCGACAAGCCCAGTCACACGTTTAGGTTCCGAGTCGTTTACATCCATTGTCGCAAACCCTGGGTCCGTCTTGGAGTCGGCCAACTTTGTTGTGGGTAGCTTATTGGGGTGGCCCCCTGAAATAATTTATGAATCATGTGAATGCATTGTCGTGAGGCCTCGTTGCTTTTTATTTGGTTCTTCCCGAGGCTGATCGTGTGTGTGTTGCTATTTGTGCACCCCTGCAGGGTAAATCTTTCTGAAAGCCGTGTCCGCGGTTATGGACGACTTGGAGCATAGTCTCTCGATCATAGATAAGCATAACTAAAGTACAACCTTTAATTTGACTAAGACATGACTAGTAAATAGCATAACACTCATGGAATGGTTAATAAAATTGCCAATAGATGGGATGTTCTTACGCCTTCTCGTCGGTATGCGAGAAGGAGGGCAAGTGATGTTTAATTATGACGCGTATATAACTATCGTTACTAATTAGCGAGCATCCGTTCATCTCTGGTTGGGCAGATGTTGTAGTGTGTCTATATAGAATTGTTTATATATTATCTTTCACTGCAATTGCATCACCCCCAGATTGTCCCCTTTAGATGCATTAATACTTGCTGAGTACCCATAGGGTCTCACACGAAAAATATTTGGTTTCGATGGACAAGTATACTCTCAGGAAGGTTACAGGGTCAAAGAGACTAATGATGGTGGCGACGACCATCAGGTGTAGAGATTCCGAGGATGGAGATCCATGAGATCTGTGGGAAGGACGTGCTTATTTCTGTGGCATCTTATGCCAATTTCTTCTTATTCTGAACTCAGATCTTTTTTCCGCTTCCTCTTGATACTCTGATGTGTGATGTATGAGGATGTATCCTAAAATATTGTTTTAGATGGTCTGGCTCTGATGTACTATTGTATGTTGCTAACATACATACTCATTTGTGTATGTTTTGGATCGCTTTACCTGTCGAATACGCCACTCGCACCTGAAGCTATGATCATAAAATTGGGTGGGATGGTTGGCCGGTACCGTGCCCTGCCCCACAAGGTGAGCCTACTGTGTGTGGCTGCACAGCCCCATGGTAGTATGTCATGTCCACTTTTGGATCATACTGGCTTGTTGCTTAGAGCGTAGTGTCCAATTATTACATGATACAACATCTTTCACACTGGTGCACCATTCCATGTGGCAGTTGCATTCTAGGGGATTTTTGGGATTTTTTACCATGGTTTGACACATGGAGTCTCTAGAGTCATTCCATATGTTCTTTTACAAATAACATTGATCCACAGGACCGCACCCACTCCAATGGATATGGCAATTCAACTTCTGTCACATTGGTGAATCATTCCATGTGGCAATTGCATTCCTATGTGTTTTGGGTTTCTTACATGGTTTGACACATGGAGTCTCTAGAGTCATTGCATGTGTTATTTTCCAAACCACCTTGATCCACATGACCACACACACTCTAATGGATATGGTGATGCAAGTTCTGTCACATGGGTGCATCATTCCATGTCGCAATTGCATTCCTGTGTGTTTTAGGATTTTTGTCCATGGTTTAACACATGGAGTATCTAGAGTCATTGCATGTGTTATTTTCCAAACCACCATGATCCACATGACCACACACACTTCAATGGATGTGGGGATGCAATTTCTGTCATATTGGTGCACTATTCCATGTGGCGGTTGCATTCTAGGGGATTTTTGGGATTTGTGACCATGGTTAGGTACATGGAGTCTCTAGAGTCATTCCATGTGTTCTTTTCCAAAACACCTTGATACACTATAGTTATTTCATGTGTTCTTTTCCAAACTACCTTGATCCACATGACCCCACACACTCCAATGGATGTGGTGATGCAACTTCTATCACAGTGTTGCATCATTCAGTGTGGCAGTCGCATTCCTATGTGGTTTTGTGCTTTTTTACCATGGTTTAACACATGGAGACTCTAGAGTCATTTCATGTGTTATTCTCCATCCACCTTTAATGATATCACCATGCATAGTAAAATGGATGTGGTGATGAAACTTTTGTCACACTGGTGCACCATTCCATGTGGCAGTTGCATTCTAGTGGCTTTTTGGGATTTTTTTACCATGGTTTGGCACATGGAGTCTCTAGATTCATTCCCTGTGTTATTTTACAAACCACCTTTATCTAGTTGAGTCATTACATGTGTTACTTTTAAGACCACCTAGATCCACATGACCACACACACTCCAATGGATGTGGTGATGCAACTTCTATCACACTAGTACATCATTCTTTGTGGGAATTGCATTCCTATGGGTTTTTGCGCTTTTTGACCCTGGTTTGACACATGGAGTCTCTAGAGTCATTGCATGTGTTCGTTTCCAAACCCCCTTGATCCATATGACAACACACTCCAATGGATGTGGTGATGCAACTTCTATCATATTAGTGCATAATTTCATGTGGCAGTTGGATTCCTATGTGTTTTTTGGGCTTTTTGACCATGGTTTGACACATGAAGTCTCTAGAGTCATTGCATGTGTTATTTTCCAAACTACCTTGATCCACATGACCACACACACTCCAATTCAAGTGGTCATGCAACATCTGTCACAATGGTGCACCATTCCATGTGGCAGCTACAATGTAGGGGAATTTTAGGATTTTTTCGATGGTTTGACACATGGAATCTCTAGAGTCATTTCATGTGTTCTTTTCCAAACCAAATTAATCCGCAAGATCACATGTACTCCAATCGATGTGGTGATGTAACTTCTGTAACACTAGTGCACCATTCCATGTGGCAGTTGCATTCCAGGGGCTTTTGGGGATTTTTGACCATGTTTTGACACATGGAGTCTCTATAGTCATTCCATGTTTTCTTTTCCAAACCACCTTGATCCACTAGATTCATTGCATTTGTTATTTTGAAAACCACCTTGAGCCACATGAGCACACACACACCAATGGATGAGGTGATGCAACTTATATCACACTGGTGCATCATTCCATGTGGCAGTTGCATTCCTATGTGTTCTTTTTGGCTTTTTGACCATTGTTTGACACATAGTATCTACAGTCATTGCATGTGTTCTTTTCAAAACCAAATTTATCTGCAAGATCACACACACTCCAATGGATGTGGTGATGTAACTTCTATAACACAAGTGCTCCATACCATGTGGTAGTTGCATACTAGGGCCTTTTTCGGATTTTTGACCATGGTTTAACACATGGAGTCTCTATATTCATTCCATGTGTTCTTCTCCAAACCACCTTGATCCACTAGATTCATCGCATTTGTTATTTTCAAAACCACCTTGATCAACATGACCACACACACACTCCAATGGCTGGGTGATGAAACTTCTGTCACACTCGTGCACCATGTGGAAGTTGCATTTGAGGGCCTTTTGGGATTTTTGACCATGGTTTTACACATGGAGTCTCTAGACTCATTCCATGTATTATTTTCCAAACCACCTTGATCCTCTAGAGTCATTTAATGTGTTATGTTACAAACCACCTAGATCCACATGACCACACACACTCCAATGGATGTGGTGATGCAACTTCTGTCGCAGTGGTGCATCATTCCAAGTGGCAGTTGCATTCCAATGTGGTTTTGGTATTTTTGACCATGGTTTTCACATGGAGTCTCTAGAGTAATTTCTTGTATTCTTTTCAACACCACCTTGATTAAAATGACCACACACACTCCAATCGATGTGTTGATGCAACTTATATCACACTCGTGCATCATTTCATGTGGTAGTTGCAATCCTATGTGTTTTTGGGATTTTCAACCATGGTTTGATACATGGAGTCGCTAGAGTCATTTCATGTGTTCTTTCCCAAATGACTTTGATCCACATGACCACACACAGTCCAATGTACGTGGTGATGCAAGTTCTATCACACTGGTGCACCATTCCATGTGGCAATTGCATTCCAAGGGCCTTTGGAATTTTGACCATGGTTCGACACATCGAGTCTCTAGAATCATTTCATGTGTTCTTGTACAAACCACCTTTATCCACGTGACCACACACACTCCAATGGAAGTGGTGATTCAACTTCAGTCTCACTAGTGCATCATTCCATGTGGCAGTTCCATTCCTATGCGTTTTTTGGGATTTTTGACCATGGTTTGACACATGGAGTCTCTAGAGTCATTGCATGTATTATTTTACAAATTAATTTTATCCACATGACCACACACACTCCAATGGATGTGGTGATGCAACTTCTGTCACAGTGGTGCACCATTCCATGTGGCGGTTGCTTTCAACAGGATTTTTGGGAATTTTGACCATGGTTTGACACATGGAGTCTCTAGAGTCTTTCCATGTGTTCTTTTCCAAACCACCTTGATCCACTAGAGTAATTTCATGTGTTATTTTCCAAACCACCTTGATCCACATGACGACACAAACACCAATGGATGAGGTGATGCAACTTCTATCACACTAGTGCATCACTCCATGTGGTAGCTGCATTCCTATGTGTTCTTTTTTGCCTTTTTGACCATGGCTTGACACATCGAGTCTCTAGAGTCATTTCTTGTGTTATTTTCCAAACCACCTTGATCCACATGACCAAACACACTCCAATTGATGTGGTGATGCAACTTCTATCACACTGGGGCACCATTCCATGTGGAAGTTGCATTTGAAGGGCTTTTGGGGGTTTTTGACCATGGTTTCAGTCGTGGATTCAGTAGAGTCATTCCATGTGTTATTTTCTAAACCACCTTTAACCAATAGAGTCATTACATTTGTTATTTTTAAGATCACCTTATCCACGTGACCACACACACTCCAATGTTATTTTCTAGTGCATCATTCCATCTAGCAATTGCATTCCTATGTGTTTTGGGATTTTTAACCATGGTTTGACACATGAAGTCTCTAGAGTCATTGCATATGTTATATTACAAACCACCTTGATGCACATGACCATAGACGTGGTGATGAAACTTCTGTCACACTGGTGCACCATTCCATGTGGCAGTTGCATTCCAGGGGCTTCTTTGGATTTTTGACTATGGTTTTACACATGGAGTCTGTAGAGTCATTCCATGTGTTATTTTCCAAACCACCTTGATCCACTAGAGTCATTTATTGTTTTATTTTCCAAACCACCTTGAACCACATGACCACACACACTCCAATGGATGTGGTGTTACAACTTCTATCACACTAGTGCATCATTTCAAGTGGCAATTGCATTCCTATGTGGTTTTGGGCTTTTTGACCTTGGTTTTCACGTGGGGTCTCTAGAGTAATTTCTTGTGTTCTTTTCAAAACCACCTTGATCCAATTGACCACACACACTCTAATGGATATGTTGATGCAACTTCTCTCACACTGGTGCATCATTTCATGTGGTAGTTGCATTCCTATGTGTTTTTGGGATTTTTGACCATGGTTTGACACATGGAGTCTCTAGAGTCATTGCATGTGTTATTTTCCAAACCACCTTTATCCACATGACCACACACACTCCAATGGATGTGGTGATGCAAGTTCTATCACACGGGTGCACCATTGCATGTGGCAATTGCATTCCAAGGGCTCTTTGGGATTTTTGACCATGGTTCAACACATGGAGTCTCTAGAGTTATTTCATGTGTTCCTTTCCAAACCACCTTTATCCACATGACCACACACACTTAAATAGATATGGTGATGCAACTTAAATCACACTAGTGCATCATTCCATGTGGCAGTTGCATTCTATGTGTTTTTTGGGCTTTTGTGGATGGTTTGACACATGGAGTCTCTAGAGTAACTGCATGTGTTATTTTCCAAACTACTTTGATCCACATGACCACACACACTCCAATAGATGTGGTGATGCAACTTATGTCACACTGGTGTGCCATTCCATGTGGCAGTTGCATTCCTATGTGTTTTTGGGATGTTTTACCATGGTTTAACACATGTAGTCTCTAGAGTCATTTCATGAGCTCTTTGCTAAACTACCTTGATCCACATGACCAAACACACTCCAATGGATGTGGATATGCAACATCTGTCACACTGGTGCACCATTCCATGTGGTAGTTGCATTCTAGCGGTGTTTTGGGATTTTCGACCATGGTTTGACACATGGAGTCTCTAGAGTCATTGCATGTGTTATTTTCAAAACCACCTTGATCCACTAGAGTCATTTATTGTTTTATTTTCCAAACCACCTTGATCCACATGACCACACACACTCCAATGGATGTGGTGATGCAAGTTCTATCACATGGGTGCACCATTCCATGTGGCAATTGCATTCCAAGGTCTTTTTGGGAATATTCACCATGGTTCAACACATGGAGTCTCTAGACTTATTTCATGTGTTATTTTCCAAACAACCTTGATCCACATGACCACAAACACTTCATTAGATATGGTGATGCAACTTCAATCACACTAGTGCATCATTCCATGTGGCAGTTGCATTCCTATGTGTTTTCGGGGCCTTTTGTGGATGGTTTGACACGTGGAGTGTCTAGAGTAATTGCATGTGTTATTTTCCAAACTACTTAGATCCACATGACCACACACACTCCAATGGATGTGTTGATGCAACTTATGTCACACTCGTGTGCCATTCCATGTGGCAGTTGCATTCCTAGGTTCTTTTGGGATGTTTTACCATGGTTTGACACATGTAGTCTCTAGAGTCGTTTCATGAGTTCTTTCCTAAACTACCTTGATCCACATGACCAAACACACTCCAATGGATGTGGTGATGCAACATCTATCACACTGGTGCACCAATCCATGTCGTAGTTGCATTCTAGCGATGTTTTGGGATTTTTGACGATGGTTTGACACATGGAATCTCGAGAGTCATTGCATGTGTAATTTTCCAAACAACCTTGATATACATGACCACACACACTTCAATGGATGTGGTGATGCAACTTTTGTCACACTTGTGCACCATTCCATGTGGCAGTTGCATTCGAGGGACTTTTGGGGATTTTTTACCATGGTTTGACACATGGAGTCTCTATAGTCATTCCATGTGTTCTTTTCCAAAATACCTTGATCCACTAGAGTCATTGCATTTGTTTTTTAAGTCACCTTCATCCACACGACCACACAAACTCCAATGGATGTGGTGATGCACCTTTTTTCACACTGGTGAATCATTCCATGTGGTAGTTGCATTCCTATGTGTTTTTGGGATGTTTTACCATGGTTTGACAAATGGAGTCTCTAGAGTCATTGAATGTGTTATTTTTCAAAACAGCTTGATCTACATGACCACACACACTCCAGTGGATGTGGTGATGCAACTTCTGTCACACTAGTGCATCATTCCATGTGGCAGTTGCATTCCTATATGTTTTTGGGATTTTTGACCATGGCTTGACACATAGAGTCTCTAGAGTCATGGCATGTGTTATTTTCCAAACCACCTTGATCCACATGACCACATACTCCAATATATTTGGTGATGCAACTTCTATCACACTAGGGCATCATTGTATGTGGCAGTGGCATTCTAGGGGCTTTTTGGGATTTTTGACCATGGTTTGATGCATGGAGTCTCTAGAGTCATTCCATGTGTTCTTTTTCAAACCACCTTGATCCACTAGAGTCATTGGATCTCTTGTTTCCAAAACCACGTTGATCCACATGAGCACACACACTCCAATGGATGTGGTGATGTAACTTCTGTCACACCGGTGCACCATTCCATGTGGTAATTGCATTCCAGGGGATTTTTTGGATTTTTGACCATGGTTTGACAAATGGAGTCTCTAGAGTCATTCCATGTGTTATTTTCTAAACCACCTTTAAACAATAGAGTCATTTTATTTGTTCTTTTTAAGACCACCTTATCCACATGGCCACACACACTCCAATGTCATTTTCTAGTGCATCATTCCATCTGGCAATTGCATTCCTACGTGTTTTGGGATTTTTAACCATGGTTTGAGACATGAAGTCTCTAGAGTCATTGCTTGTGTTATATTAAAAACCACCTTGATGCACATGACCATACACACTCCAATAGTCGTGGTGATGAAAGTTCTGTCACACTGGTGCACCATTCCATGTGGTAGTTGCATTCCAGGGGCTTCTTGGGATTTTTGACTATGGTTTTACACATGGAGTCTCTAGAATCATTCAATGTGTTATTTTCAAAACCACCTTGATCCACTAGAGTCATTTATTGTTTTATTTTCCAAACCACCTTGATCCACATGACCACACACACTCCAATGGATGTGGTGATGCAAGTTCTATCACATGGGTGCACCATAGCATGTGGCAATTGCATTCCAAGGTCTTTTTGGGAATATTCACCATGGTTCAACACATGGAGTCTCTAGACTTATTTCATGTGTTATTTTCCAAACAACCTTGATCCACATGACCACAAACACTTCATTAGATATGGTGATGCAACTTCAATCACACTAGTGCATCATTCCATGTGGCAGTTGCATTCCTATGTGTTTTCGGGGCCTTTTGTGGATGGTTTGACACGTGGAGTGTCTAGAGTAATTGCATGTGTTATTTTCCAAACTACTTAGATCCACATGACCACACACACTCCAATGGATGTGGTGATGCAACTTATGTCACACTCGTGTGCCATTCCATGTGGCAGTTGCATTCCTAGGTGCTTTTGGGATGTTTTACCATGGTTTGACACATGTAGTCTCTATAGTCGTTTCATGAGTTCTTTCCTCAACTACCTTGATCCACATGACCAAACACACTCCAATGGATGTGGTGATGCAACATCTATCACACTGGTGCACCAATCCATGTCGTAGTTGCATTCTAGCGATGTTTTGGGATTTTCGACGATGGTTTGACACATGGAATCTCGAGAGTCATTGCATGTGTAATTTTCCAAACAACCTTGATATACATGACCACACACACTTCAATGGATGTGGTGATGCAACTTTTGTCACACTTGTGCACCATTCCATGTGGCAGTTGCATTCGAGGGACTTTTGGGGATTTTTTACCATGGTTTGACACATGGAGTCTCTATAGTCATTCCATGTGTTCTTTTCCAAAATACCTTGATCCACTAGAGTCATTGCATTTGTTTTTTAAGTCACCTTCATCCACACGACCACACAAACTCCAATGGATGTGGTGATGCACCTTTTTTCACACTGGTGAATCATTCCATGTGGTAGTTGCATTCCTATGTGTTTTTGGGATGTTTTACCATGGTTTGACAAATGGAGTCTCTAGAGTCATTGAATGTGTTATTTTTCAAAACAGCTTGATCTACATGACCACACACACTCCAGTGGATGTGGTGATGTAACTTCTGTCACACTAGTGCATCATTCCATGTGGCAGTTGCATTCCTATATGTTTTTGGGATTTTTGACCATGGCTTGACACATAGAGTCTCTAGAGTCATGGCATGTGTTATTTTCCAAACCACCTTGATCCACATGACCACATACTCCAATATATTTGGTGATGCAACTTCTATCACACTAGGGCATCATTGTATGTGGCAGTGGCATTCTAGGGGCTTTTTGGGATTTTTGACCATGGTTTGATGCATGGAGTCTCTAGAGTCATTCCATGTGTTCTTTTTCAAACCACCTTGATCCACTAGAGTCATCGGATCTCTTGTTTCCAAAACCACGTTGATCCACATGAGCACACACACTCCAATGGATGTGGTGATGTAACTTCTGTCACACTGGTGCACCATTCCATGTGGTAATTGCATTCCAGGGGATTTTTTGGATTTTTGACCATGGTTTGACAAATGGAGTCTCTATAGTCATTCCATGTGTTATTTTCTAAACCACCTTTAAACAATAGAGTCATTAAATTTTTTCTTTTTAAGACCACCTTATCCACATGGCCACACACACTCCAATGTCATTTTCTAGTGCATCATTCCATCTGGCAATTGCATTCCTACGTGTTTTGGGATTTTTAACCATGGTTTGAGACATGAAGTCTCTAGAGTCATTGCTTGTGTTATATTAAAAACCACCTTGATGCACATGACCATACACACTCCAATAGTCGTGGTGATGAAAGTTCTGCCACACTGGTGCACCATTCCATGTGGTAGTTGCATTCCAGGGGCTTCTTGGGATTTTTGACTATGGTTTTACACATGGAGTATCTAGAATCATTCAATGTGTTATTTTCAAAACCACCTTGATCCACTAGAGTCATTTATTGTTTTATTTTCCAAACCACCTTGATCCACATGACCACACACACTCCAATGGATGTGGTGATGCAAGTTCTATCACATGGGTGCACCATAGCATGTGGCAATTGCATTCCAAGGTCTTTTTGGGAATATTCACCATGGTTCAACACATGGAGTCTCTAGACTTATTTCATGTGTTATTTTCCAAACAACCTTGATCCACATGACCACAAACACTTCATTAGATATGGTGATGCAACTTCAATCACACTAGTGCATCATTCCATGTGGCAGTTGCATTCCTATGTGTTTTCGGGGCCTTTTGTGGATGGTTTGACACGTGGAGTGTCTAGAGTAATTGCATGTGTTATTTTCCAAACTACTTAGATCCACATGACCACACACACTCCAATGGATGTGGTGATGCAACTTATGTCACACTCGTGTGCCATTCCATGTGGCAGTTGCATTCCTAGGTGCTTTTGGGATGTTTTACCATGGTTTGACACATGTAGTCTCTATAGTCGTTTCATGAGTTCTTTCCTCAACTACCTTGATCCACATGACCAAACACACTCCAATGGATGTGGTGATGCAACATCTATCACACTGGTGCACCAATCCATGTCGTAGTTGCATTCTAGCGATGTTTTGGGATTTTCGACGATGGTTTGACACATGGAATCTCGAGAGTCATTGCATGTGTAATTTTCCAAACAACCTTGATATACATGACCACACACACTTCAATGGATGTGGTGATGCAACTTTTGTCACACTTGTGCACCATTCCATGTGGCAGTTGCATTCGAGGGACTTTTGGGGATTTTTTACCATGGTTTGACACATGGAGTCTCTATAGTCATTCCATGTGTTCTTTTCCAAAATACCTTGATCCACTAGAGTCATTGCATTTGTTTTTTAAGTCACCTTCATCCACACGACCACACAAACTCCAATGGATGTGGTGATGCACCTTTTTTCACACTGGTGAATCATTCCATGTGGTAGTTGCATTCCTATGTGTTTTTGGGATGTTTTACCATGGTTTGACAAATGGAGTCTCTAGAGTCATTGAATGTGTTATTTTTCAAAACAGCTTGATCTACATGACCACACACACTCTAGTGGATGTGGTGATGCAACTTCTGTCACACTAGTGCATCATTCCATGTGGCAGTTGCATTCCTATATGTTTTTGGGATTTTTGACCATGGCATGACACATAGAGTCTCTAGAGTCATGGCATGTGTTATTTTCCAAACCACCTTGATCCACATGACCACATACTCCAATATATGTGGTGATGCAACTTCTATCACACTAGGGCATCATTGTATGTGGCAGTGGCATTCTAGGGGCTTTTTGGGATTTTTGACCATGGTTTGATGCATGGAGTCTCTAGAGTCATTCCATGTGTTCTTTTTCAAACCACCTTGATCCACTAGAGTCATTGGATCTCTTGTTTCCAAAACCACGTTGATCCACATGAGCACGCACACTCCAATGGATGTGGTTATGTAACTTCTGTCACACTGGTGCACCATTCCATGTGATAATTGCATTCCAGGGGATTTTTTGGATTTTGTACCATGGTTTGACAAATGGAGTCTCTAGAGTCATTCCATTTGTTATTTTCTAAACCACCTTTAAACAATAGAGTCATTAAATTTGTTCTTTTTAAGACCACCTTATCCACATGGCCACACACACTCCAATGTCATTTTCTAGTGCATCATTCCATCTGGCAATTGCATTCCTACGTGTTTTGGGATTTTTAACCATGGTTTGAGACATGAAGTCTCTAGAGTCATTGCTTGTGTTATATTAAAAACCACCTTGATGCACATGACCATACACACTCCAATAGACGTGGTGATGAAAGTTCTGTCACACTGGTGCACCATTCCATGTGGTAGTTGCATTCCAGGGGCTTCTTGGGATTTTTGACTATGGTTTTACACATGGAGTCTCTAGAGTCATTCAATGTGTTATTTTCAAAACCACCTTGATCCACTAGAGTCATTTATTGTTTTATTTTCCAAACCACCTTGATCCACATGACCACACACACTCCAATGGATGTGGTGTTGCAACTTCTATCACACTGGTGCATCATTCCAAGTGGCAATTGCTTTTCTATGTGGTTTTGGGCTTTTTTACCTTGGTTTTCACATGGTGTCTCTAGAGTAATTTCTTGTCTTCTTTTCAAAACCACGTTGATCCAATTGACCACACACACTCTAATGTATGTGGTGATGCAACTTCTCTCACACTGGTGCATCATTTCATGTGGTAGTTGCATTCCTATGTGTTTTTGGGATTTTCGACCATGGTTTAACACATGGAGTCTCTAGAGTCATTGCATGTGTTATTTTCCAAACCACCTTTATCCACATGACCACACACACTCCAATGGATGTGGTGATGCAAGTTCTATCACACGGGTGCACCATTGCATGTGGCAATTACATTCCAAGGGCTTTTTGGGATTTTTGACCATGCTTCAACACATGGAGTCTCTAGAGTTATTTCATGTGTTATTTTCCAAACCACCTTGATCCACATGACCACACACACTTCAATACATATGGTGATGCAACTTCAATCACACTAGTGCATTATTCCATGTGGCAGTTGCATTCCTATGTGTTTTTTGAGCTTTTTGTGGATGGTTTGACACATGGAGTCTCTAGAGTAATTGCATGTGTTATTTTCCAAACTACTTTTATCCACATGACCACACACACTCCAATGGATGTGGTGATGCAACTTATGTCATACTAGTGTGCCATTCCATGTGGTAGTGGCATTCCTATGTGTTTTTGGGATGTTTTACCATGGTTTGATACATGTAGTCTCTAGAGTCATTTCATGAGTGTTGTGGAAATGGCCACGGCAGTCGCTGCAGTAGGCAGCGATTGATAGAATCGGGGGCGAGAGCCGGCGGCCATCTGCGATGCGAGATGGGGGCGGATGCACATGGGTTTACCCAGGTTCGGCCCCTGGAGGGTAAAGACCTACTCCTGCTAGATTAGATTGATGGAGAGCGAGTTACAGGGGTGGCGAGCTTGGCGTCTAAGCAGCAAGTCACTCGAAGGAGTGTATGATGGAACGTAAGTCCTCAGAGTACCCTAGGGAGGTTTATATAGGAGGCACCTCGCTAGGGTTTACAATTTACAACCGAACAAGATATGGATTTGGAGGATTTGACCTAATCCGATTGGGCTTCGAGTACGCTTCTGGGCCTCCAGTCTCCAATCACTAGGCCTTCTCCTCAGTCACATTCCAGTCGCCGTCTTGCAGGCCCACTCGCTAAGCCTTTGACCCAATCGGAACGTCCTGCTGGGCATACTCCATTTAGCATATCCCCATTAGTAGTCCCCGAGGCCATCGTTGATTCAAACGCAGGTGTTCATTTGGCAGTCGGAGTAGGCGAGTCCAATTTGGATGCCTAGTCGAATTGGGTAGTCCAATGGTAACTTCGGCGCAATTACCATGGGTAACGACTACTCTGAGATTGGTGGGTAGCAATCCTTTATAAGGGGAGTGACAGATCAGTCCTGCAAATACTTCCTCGCATTCTTCATCCTCGCGCATCCATTCCTTCTGTCTTCCCTCGATCCAGATTTTCCAGACCAAGCAATCTGGCTTTCTTCCTGATGGCGCCTCCAAAAGGTTCGTGGGGGAAATCCAAGTGCACCGCGGCGCAGCTGAGGTCCTTTGAGGACGTCGGGGTCCTCCGCAAGGGGAATTGGTGGATCCCCGCGTCTTTCAAGATCGAGCCAAAGCCATGCGCTGGCGAGTTCATCTGCTTCCCAAGCCATTTAGAGAGGGGCTTGGGGTTCCCTACTTCGTTATTCTTCCGGCGGTTTGGCGCATATTATGCGATCAAACCGTCGGATCTCGGCCCACACAGCATCGAGCAGCTGGCAATCTTTGTCACCTTCTGCGAATGCTACCTCGGCTGCAGGCCGTACTTCCTATGTGGCTAGAGATCTTGCACGGCCGCATTGGGCATGAAGGGGCCGGCAGCCCAATCTTGGCAGCCGGAGGCGTCACCTTTCAGCTGAAGCCAAAGGTTAATTTCTTCAAGCTCATGCTGCCGAAGAAGGTCGCGAGTGAGTGGAAGAAGATCTGGTTCTACGTGAAGGAGTCCACCCCCTCCGGCAAAGTGGCGTTGCTGGAATTCGTCGCGGAGAGAAGCAAGCCCCGTCGGCTAGCAATAAATAGGCTCCCCGACGATCAAAGGATGGCCGTTGTGGAAATGATGGACCAGATCCAGAAGTTGAAGGGCCAAGGGTTGTCCTCGATCAACCTATACAACTGCTTGGTCGGGCGGCGCCTGGTTCCATTGGCGGCCCGGCCGCACTGGATGTACGAGTACAGCGGGAAGAACGATCCTTCCCGGACCAGCGAGGAGTCATGGGACACTGAAGACTACAAGGCCACCCTGAAGAAGATTACTGACACGGAATTTACAACCACGTCGGTCAGGCTCGCTCCGTACATGCCTGTGAAGAACGAAGCCCCCACGGTAAGTCTTTTTCTCCGAATTTATCTTCAGCCGTGATTCCTGCGGTGCAATTTGCAGCCGCATCATCTGAAACTTGTTTGTGTCCACTCTCAGTTGTTCCAGGTGCTGGAAGGCTGGCTCTCCCCACTCGACGAAGAGGTCCCCCAAGAGTTCGAGGAGGGTGCCGAAGGAGAATCCTCTAAGGACGAAGAGGAGGAGGTGGAGGTTCCTTCCCCAGCGCCCGTGGCCTGCAAGACTCACATGCAGAAGCAGCACGAGTTCAAGGCGAGCCATAGTCTTGAAGAGCGCGAAGACAACAACGAGATCTTGCAAGAGCACAGTTCTCGGCGAATAGCCACGCCGACGAAGCCCGCGCGCAAGCCGAAGTCGCCAGCAAAGAAGCCAGCGTCACCGTCCAGGTCAGAGGTGGTGTTCGAGTCGGATGGCGAGTCTGACGATGACGTGGCCAAGACAACATGCAAGATCCCGGAGGGCACGGTTCCGATGATGGGATCGGAGGCTGAGGGCACCGAAGCGGCGGTGGAAGTTCCACTTGCAGTGATCACGCCAATAGCTTCGATGGTGCCAGAGTAGGAGGTAGCTGAAGCTGCGGCGTCAAAGTCGCCGCGACCTTCGGGGACGACAGCGTCTTCTGAGCCAGAGATTCCTGCGACCGCGGCTTCATCGTCGAAGAGGCCCGCTGTGTCATGGGCTTCGGATGTCTTCGAGAAAGGCCTCACGTGTAAGCTAGGCCCAGAGCTAGATAATCCTGCCCACATCAGCACGTAGTTGAGTGTTCTTCCAGTCGCCAAGTAAGTCTCGGGTTTCCTTTTCGATTGTTGGACGACTTTGTGTGATTTCGTTGCTTACTTTGGAGGTTTTTGTAGATCCGGCGCTAAGAAGATAGGCCGCCCTTCGGTAGCTAAAATTCCATCGACCGTCACCACGGGGGAAGGCGATCTCCCTAGGAAGAGGAAACCTGCTACGGATGCTGCGCCTTCAGAAGACGCGAAGAAGCAGAAGGGTGAGCCCGATGAGGCTGCAGCACAAGATAACACCAGAGGGAGTGATGCCACCACCGGTGGCGAGGTGGTGGCAGCCACTCAATCGGTGCCAGCTGAGGGGGCTCCGACGGCAGTACCACCGGCTCTAGCGACTAGTGCCCCAACGAGGGCGTCCACGTCGTTCTCGCGCTTCATGTCGAGGGGTTTTCTGATCGTGGCGGAAACCAAATCTCCGCAGATGCCGGAGATCACCGATGAGGACATCAGACCACGTCGTGGGCATACCTCCTTCGTGGTCCCTATGACGGACGCCCGAGAACTTCAAAATATGCTTAGCACCGCCATTCAGGTATGTACAGTCCCCGAGTGTCTAGTCGCTGAATTTCAGCAGCTAGGCACTGAGTTTCTTCTAGTCGCTAGTCCCCGAGTGTCTAGTCACTGAATTTCAGCGGCTAGGCACTGAGTTTCTTCTAATCGCCAGTCCCCGAGTGTCTAGTCGCTGAATTTCAGTGGCTGGACACTGAATATTTGTTTTTGCATTTGCTCATTTTTCGTTCTGCTTGTAGGGCTTGCAAAGGGAGTCAGCTGATCGGCAGGCCGCAAAAGAGCGTCTGGAGCGTGATCTTCGTGTGGCGCAGGAGGCAAACCGGCGACTCCAGGAGACTGTCGGTGAGTACTTGTTTTAGTTGGCGATTGCGAGCTGCTGATGTTGATGGAGTTCTGACTGTTGTTTCTGTTATATGTAGATGGTCTTGCGGTCACCATTGCCAATGCCCGAGAAGGGTATGTTCCAGCTGCCGAGCTAGACGTGGCGAATGGGCATATCGACTCGCTGGTGAAGGAGTTGGAGGAGGCGAAAGCGGCCATGATCTTCTCTGAGGATAGGGCAAAGGCCGCAGTGGCCACGGCTGAGGAATAGCGGAAGGCTGCGGACTCCATCATCCTTAGGCTGTAGGGTGATCCCGCTGCCTTGGATAAGCACGTCACCGAACACTGCCGGAAGCTCCTTGGTGAGTCGCTGCTCTTTTTTTGACATGTGCAATGAATCCCCGAGTGGGTGAATTCGTGGTGGCACTGACATCTGACGTTGAAGCTGTGATAGGTCAAAGCGATCTGGTGGTGCAAACCTTCAATGCTTCGCAGTGTGTGACCGCGGTGGTGAACGTGGCCACCGCCTCGGCGTTGTGCATCCAGGTGGTTCTCCAGGGAATGTCCCCCACCGAGGTTATACCTGCGGGACTGACTGAAGTGTGGCGCTACCTGGAGCAGGTACCCGGTGTCGTAGAGTGGATGGCGCGTTCGGCTTTCAGGCGCGGGGCCCCCACGGCGTTGAGCCTGGGGCTCGCGCACTTCCCTGACGACTTCGACCTCGACGATGTCACCAACGGCTACCCTTCGGTGACTGGCGTGGTGGAGTTGTCGGAGGTGTTGAGGCTGACCGCCAAAGCTGCCCCTTTGTTGATCGGGTGCTGGCGATGGGGGACCTGCTGCCATACCAGGAGACAGTGGTGGCCCCAGGAGACCCCGAGCCAGAACATCGTGACCTGAAGTCAGAGCAACCCTTCCGGTCGGTGTTGTCAAAGTCGCTGATGACCTACCTAACAACCCATGGCAGTCATTTATCCGTGTCAAGGGTGGTGGCGATGCTTCTTCATCAGGGCTTGCAAAATAGATAGCTTCTCTAGGAAGTTTGTAAGATATGCCAAGTGGCGAATTTTGTAATATGAACAATATATGTGTATGGGAGTAAGAGGAGTCAATCGACTCGCAATGCAAGCTTAATTGTGTGGTGTATTGAACTTTTGTTTGAGCGAGTCCCCGAGCGCGTCCGCCCTTTGGTGGGGTATAACTCATTTTTGTACATATGTGTTTTCTTTGGAATTTTGTGTTGGTTGTCCCTGGCGACTCCAGAGGGGCGAGTCCCCGAGTGCGAGTGGGGTTATTTTAGGCGAGTCCCCGAGCATGTGCCTATTACGGGTTGTTTGTGCGTTGTTTGTAGCACGTCTCTCCCCCTGGCTCGGAGATCCAGTCGGGTGGCGAGTCCAAGGCAGCTCTCTTACTTGGTGTGTTCCCGAGCCGTGTGAGGGTTTCTGTTTGCGAAGTCCTCGTGCTAGGTACTTAATCATTCGAGTCGCTTTGCTCGAGGATGGGGACGACATGTCGCTGTGGGAAGCAAGCGTCGGCCGTCTTGGCCCGGAGGGCTAGTCGAGCGTGGCGACTCGTATGGTGGCTCCGGGTGGGCGTTTTCATGGACGGCACAAAGCCCGAATATCTTCGGTGCCCTTGTGTCGCACTACTAAGCTGTTCCGGTCGCTCGACCAAGGGTTGACTTCTGTAGGTAGCGTATTTCTTAATGTACGAGTGTGAGTGGCACAAGAGTATGGCGAGTGAACACAATTTGTGCGATCCGAATGAATTTCATTATATATCATCTGGGTACAAGTTTGAGTTCTATCTATAGAACTTTAGGAGAAGGTTTACATTCCATGGCCTCCTGACCTCAAGTTGGCCATTGCCTCGTATGTCGATGAGCTAGTAGGCGTCGTTGCCGAGGACGTGTCCTATGGCGAATGGCCCCTACCATGGAGGGGAGAGCTTGTGCATGCCTTTCTTGTCCTGGGCCAATCGTAGGACCAAGTCGCCCTCCTGGAAGGTGCGGGTCCAGACTCAGCAGTTGTGGTAGCGGCGGAGTCCCTGCTGGTAGATGGCGGTGCAGGAGCGAGCCAGGTCGCGTGCCTCATCGAGCTGGTCGATGATGTCTTGGCGGGCGGTCTCATTTGTCGCCTCGGCGTAGTTGGCAACTCGAGGTGAATCGTGCTCTAGGTTCGTCGGCATCACGGCTTCGGCGCCATATACCATGAAGAAGGGCGTGAACCCCGTGGAGCGGTTGACGGAGGTGCAGATCCCGCATATTATGGAGGGGAGCTCTTCACGGCAGCATCCTGGGGTTCGCTCGAGGGGCACTTGGAGTCGTGGTTTGAGTCCGTGGAGGACACTCTGATTGGCGTGTTCTGCTTGGTCGTTTGACTCCGGGTGGGCGACTGAGGCGAGGTCGAGTCGTATGCTATGCTCCTCGTAGAATTCCGCCATGGCACCCTTGGCGAAATTGGTGACGTTGTCCGTTATGATGCTGTGCGGGTAGCTGTACTAGTAGATGACCTCGCGGAGGAACTTGGTGGCCGTCTTGCCGTCACACTTGGTGAATTTGTCGATCGCGAGCAGGAGGTGGGTGAAGCCAGATGGGGCCTTCTTGAACAGGTCGACCATGTCCATGCCCCATAGGGCGAATGGCCAGGTGATGGGGATGGTCTTGAGTGCCGAACCAAGGAGATGCGTCTGGTTGGCGTATTTTTGGTATCCGACACATCGTTGGACAATGTTGGTGGCGTCGGCGTGTGCGGTTAGCCAATAGAAACCATGCCGCATGGCCTTTGCGACCAGTGACTTGGCGCCGTCGTGATGGCCGCAGTCGCCGGCGTGGATGTCCTGGAGGATCATGTGTCCTTATTCTGGCTGTACGCAGCGCTAGAACACGCTGGTCACGCTGCGTTTATGGAGCTCGCCGTTGATGATGACTAAGGACTGCATCGGTGCACGATCATTCGCGCTTCCGTCTCGTTGCTTGGGAGGATCTTGTGCTCGAGGAAGGCGACATATGGTGCCGTCCAGTCGCTGGGCTCCACGATCATGGCGACTAGGGCCGGCTTAGGTTGTAGTGGTGTCCCGACGTCGATCTCCTTTGGCGGAGAGACCGAAGGATTGTGGATGATGTCTAGGAAGACGCCTGCGGGTGGTGTTTGCCGAGCCGACCCGATGCAGGAGAGGGTGTATGCTTCCTCGTTCTTTCGCCTGTCGATCCACTCGACTGAATAACCATCGAAGTGTCCTCCCAGCTGGTCTACCGCTTGGTGGTATGCTATCATTGTCGGGGAGACGGCATCGCGGGTCCCGGCGACTTGGCCGATGACTAGATTAGAGTCGGCGTAGCACCATAAGCGGTTGATGTTCATCTCCTTGGCGGCCCGCATGCCGTGAAGGAGGGCCTCGTACTCTGCCATGTTGTTTGTGCAGGGCTTGAAGTTGAGGTGGAGCACGTAGCGGAGCTTGTCTCCCTTGGGGGAGGTTAGTGTGACCCTAGCCCCGGCGCCGTCGGTGTTCTTAGACCCGTCGAAGTGGAGCGACCAGTAGTGGAGGTATGGGAGCTTCTCCGGCTACTGTGCTTCTTCCCAGTCTGCGAGGAAATCAGCCAGGGCTTGCGACTTGATCGCTTTGTGGGGCTCATACTTGATGTTGTGGACGCCGATTTTGACGGCCCACTTGGCGACTCTCCCAGGTGACTCATGATTGCGTATTATGTCCTGCAGTGGGACGGAGGAGATGACCGTGATTGGGTGTTCCTGGAAGTAGTGTGGGAGTCGCCGTTGAGCTCGGAATACTACGGGTAGCGTTGTCTTGTGTCCGTCACGACTTCGCTGATGTAGTAGACGGGGAGCTGCACGGGGCGCTCCTTGCCCTCCTCTGGCCGTTCGACGACCATCACGGCGCAGATGACTCGAGTGGAATTTGCCACATAGACGAGCATTGGATCTTTGTCGATTGGGGCATCTAGGAGTGGAGCCGCGAGTAGCACCTCCTTGAGTGCTTTGAGTGTGTTTTCCGCCTCTGCGTCCAGTTGGAACGTGGGATTCTTGCACATCAGGCGGTAGAGGGGCATTGCCTTCTCACCGAGCCGAGGGATGAAGCGACTGAGAGCCACGACTCGCCCGACCTACTTATGGACGTCACGCAGGCACTCGGTTTTCCCGAGTCACGCGATGGTGTTGATCTTGGTGGGGTTGGCCTGGCGAGTGGATTTTACCACCACGTCGTCGATATAGACGTGTATGTTGCAGCCAATTTGGCTCGCAAGGCACTCGTGCATGCACCTTTGGTAGGTTGTGCCGGCATTCTTGAGGCCGAACGTCCTGGCCATGTAGCAGAAGGTGTTGAATGGCGTGATGAACACCGTCTTCTCCTCATCCTCAACCGCCATTTTGATCTGGTTGTAGCCAAAATACGTGACAAGGAAGCATAGCGACTCCAATCCCGCGGTCGAGTCGATGATCTGATCGATGCGTGGTAGGATGAACTCCGCCTTCGGGTAGGCGCTGTTGAGGTTGGTGTAATCAATGCACATTCTCCATGTGTTGTTCTTTTTTAGGACCAGGACTAGGTTTGCCAGCCACTTGGAGTTTTTGATTGGCTGAATGAAGCCTGCGGCTAGCAGGCGCTATACTTCTTCGGTGATTGCTCGATGGCACTCTTCATTGAAGGACCGCAGCGACTGCTTTACTGGTCGCACTATGGGGTCAGCGTTGAGTTTGTGCTCAGCGAGTTCCCTCGGGACACCGGGCATGTCAAATGGTTTCCATGCGAAGATGTCGCGATTCTCATGGAGGAACCCGATGAGCGCGCTTTCCTATGAGGGGCTCATGTGTGCCCCAATGGTGACTGTCTGGCTGGAGTTGCCCGGGACGAGCTCGACGGTGCCTGTGTGCGTGGTCACCTCGAATGTGGAGCTCGTGGAGGGCGGCTTTTTCAGGATGGTAGGGTTGTCCTTGTTGATGTTGCCCACGTATTATGCGAGCTCCTCCGAAGGGTCAGTCTCCGCAGCGATGACGGCGTCAGTGAATTCAGCGCCTTTGTCTTCGCATTCCACGGCCATATCAGGGTCGTCATGGACGGTGATGATGCCGCTTGGCCCTAGAAGCTTCATCATATTGTAGGCGTAGTGGGGGGCTGCCATGAATTTGGCGAATGTTTGGCGTCCCTGCATGCAGTGGTAGGGTCTATGGAAGTTCACCAGCTCGAACTCGATCCGCTTGGTGCGATAGTTTGCTGGTGTGCTGAAGGTGACTGGTAGGGTTACTTTTCTGATCGGGTACGACTTCTGACCGGGGACAATACCATGGAAGGTTGTCAGGGTCATCTTGATTGTTGATTCTGGGAGCTGGAGGCTCTTGAATGTGTCCAGGTACATGATGTTGATGGAGCTCCTGTCGTCCATCAGTGTCTTGTGCAGCCAGTAGTCGGCCACTTTGGGCCTGACCACCAGGGCGACTCGCCCTGGGTACTCGATCTTTCGTGCGTGGTCTTGGCGACTCCTGGTCATGCTTTGCTCAGACCAGTTGAGGAAGCAGGGAATATCGACCTGCGTCACCGTGTTGACGGCGACTGGTGGGCGAGCACCTTCCTCTCGCGCTTGGTGCCGAGCCCGGTGAAGGTGTGGAGTGATCTGGCGGTGTTGCCGAAGCCGCTGACGTTTCTGTTATCCCGTGGCGGGTTGTTGTTGGGGTTGTCTCGTGCCCGCCTTGCTTTTTCGATCTCCTTGAGGGAGTGGCAGTCGGCGGTAGTGTGGGTTGGTTGAGTAGGGCGGCGGGGTCGAATTTCGGCCTCGCCACATTGTTGGCGCGGTAGTTTCCTCCATCCTAGCGGAAGTTCTTTGGGTCGCGTTGGCCATAGCCGGCATTGGCGACAAAGTCGACTCGCACATCACCACGGCGCTTGCCGGTGATGTGAGTGTTGCTATAGCGCATGTCACGCTGTTTCCTGCTGTCGTGGGTGCTGACGCGGCGTCTTCCCCCCTGACTCGTCGTCAGAGTCCTGGTTGGGGTCTTCGTCCGCGTAGCGCTTGGCGATCTCGAGGAGTTCAGGGATGTTGTCGAGTATCCGGTAGACCCTCTTAATCTTGGCCACCAGGGGTTCGTACCAGCACACGTTCTTGAAGCAATGTATTGCCGTGTTCGGGTGGATGCTGGAGGCGTTGATCCATAGCTCCTGCCACCTTTGGATCTAGTGGCTGGTCAACTCGCGTTGTCCCTAGATGCATCATTCCAGGTCCTCGATGGTGGTGGCGCGGGTGTAGGAGCCTTCAAACTGCCTGATGAAGGTGTCCCGCATCTCCTCCCACGAGTTGATGCTGTCGGTAAGGAGGGTGTTGATCCATTGCCTGGTCGCACCCTCCATCATCAGGGGAGGTAGCGAGCAGCTAGCAGGTCGGTGTGGCCGGCGATTCCCATTGCCATGAGGTATGTGTCCAGCCAGACTGCTGGATCATACGTTGGATTGTACTTTTCGATCTCCTTGCGCGCCTTGAAGTTGGCAGGGTACTTCTTGCCTCGAATCATAGGTCCTAAGCACTGGGGACCGACTCAGCTGGGCGAGCCCCTGGTTCGGGGACACCACGGTTGGTGAGGGTGTGCCTCAAGTCGTTGCGCTGGCGCGCACGCCAAGCTTGATTGTTGATGATGTGCGTCCGGGCATCGATGGGTTGCCCGTTGGCAGCGACCGTGTTGTTCACCAGTCGCGACTCGTTGGTGGAGAGCGCGGGGTTGGCGGCCCGTGGCTGGTTCGCCAGGGGCTGCAGTGGTGGGAAGGTCACGGCATTGGCGATGGTTGGGTGGCTTCTTGAGGCTGCCCTGCTTGTCGAGGAGCGGGAATACATCCGCCCATGCGGGTCAACTCCCGCGGCTTGCTACTCGACGGCCCTGGCGAGTAGGGCCTTGGCGTACTGGATCTGCAGCACGCCTTCTCCCTGGACGTCGAGGTTGGCGACTGCAGCGTCGGCCACGACGATGTTGTCCATCGCGGTGGAGTATAGTGGGAGTCTGTTGGCATCATGGGCCTATGGTGAGATTATGATCCGCGGCTAGTCCGGCTTGGGCGCGCATCCAATGGGTGGTGGCGGGGCCCCAGTCGCTGGCGCGTCGGGTGGTGGTCGATTGCTGCACCTGGTGGTGCGTTCTCGTAGTACTCGCGCTCGGCCGCGCGTGCAGGGTCGCTTTCGTTGTTGAAGTTTAGGACACGGCCCTGGACGTTGGGGTTCAGGCGGGTCCTGATGCGGCGCTGGTGGTAGAGCGACAGCTTCTGCGCCGTTGCCCGCTCGAGGCGGAATTTCTCACGCTCGGCTAGCTCCTTGCGATGCGCCTCCTCCAGTCACAGGCGGGCTTCCTCCACCTCCGTGGCCGTCGCGGTTGGAGGTATTGGTGTGGAGAATGGATCTGGCGGGGCGACCGTGCTGCCCGCCATGTAGATCGTGTTGAAGCGATTGGATCTGGCGCGGAAGTCCTCGGGGGACTCCGAGCCGGAGTGGGAATCGAAGATCCCGAGGATTGAGGAGTCCTCAAAGTCCTCAAGGTTGGAGACCCAGGTGATGGAGTCCTCCCGTGATGCTGCGGTGATGGATCCATCAACCGAGGCAGGGGTCGCGGAGTCGGCGTCGTCGTGGACGGCCATGTCGTCCACGGCGGTGTTGGTCTCGACCGTGTTGCTGGCGGCCGAGTCGTACTCAGAGGCGAGGCTCCTGATGGATCGGACCTTCTCCTCTGAGAGCAGATCGCGGTGTGGCGGGGATCCTCCGAGGATCATCGTCGCTATCGGGTCAACTACGCTAGTGAAGCCGATGAACAGGTTGATGGAGCCAACAGGCATTATCACGCTGTGGGTGACCGAGCGCGACGCTGGGATGTAGCTGCTGGGCAGGATCTATAAGATCCCGCTGATGGCGACTATGCGGCCAGTGGCGATCGGCCTGTCGATCGGCGAGTAGGGTATCGTTTCACAACTCAGGACAGTCCAGCTGGGCCCAATGGAGGGTGCCACTATCGTGGAAATGGCCACGGAAGTCGTGCGAGATGGGGGCTGATGCACATGGGTTTACCCAGGTTCGCCCCCCGGAGGTGCGAGCTACAGGGGTGACGAGCTCGGCGTCTAAGAAGCGAGTCGCTCGAAGGGGTGTATGGCGGAACGTAAGTCCTCAAAGTACCCTAGGGAGGTTTATATAGGAGGCACCTCGCTAGGGTTTACAGTATACAACCGAACAAGATATGGATTCAGAGGCTTTGACCTAATCCGATTGGGCTTCGAGTATGCTTCTGGGCCTCCAATCTCCAACCGCTAGGCCTTCTCCTCAGTCGCATTCCAGTTGCCATCCTGCAGGCCCACTCGCTAAGCCTTTGACCCAATCGGAACGTCCTGCTGGGCATACCCCATTCGGCATATCCCCATGAATGAGTTCATTCCTAAACTACCTTGATCCACATGACCAAACACACTCCAATGGATGTGGTGATGCAACATCTTTCACACTCGTGCACCATTCCATGTGGTAGTTGCATTCTAGCGGTGTTTTGGAATTTTCAACCATGGTTTCACATGGAATCTCGAGAGTCATTGCATGTGTACTTTTACAAACCACCTTGATCCACATGACCACACACACTTCAATGGATGTGGTGATGCAACTTCTGTCACACTTGTGCACCATTCCATGTGGCAGTTGCATTCGAGGGCCTTTTGGGGATTTTTTACCATGGTTTGACACATGGGGTCTCTATAGTCATTCCATGTGTTCTTTTCCAAAAGACCATGATCCACTAGATTCATTGCATTTGTTTTTTTAAATCACCTTGATCCACATGACCACACACACTCCAATGGATGTGGTGATGCACCTTTTTCACACTGGTGAATCATTGCATGTGGTAGTTGCATTCCTATGTGTTTTTCGGATTTTTGACCATGGTTTGACACATGGAGTCTATAGAGTAATTGCATGTGATCTTTTTCAAAACAACTTGATCTACATGACCACTCACACTCCGGTGGATGTGGTGATGTAACTTCTGTCACACTAGTGCATCATTCCATGTGGAAGTTGCATTCCTATATGTTTTTGGGATTTTTGACCATGGCTTGACATGGAGTCTCTAGAGTCATTGCATGTGTTATTTTCCAAACCAGCTTGATCCACATGACCACATACTCCAATGGATGTGGTGATGCAACTTCTATCACAGTAGTGCATCATTCTATGTGGCAGTGGCATTCTAGGGGCTTTTTGGGATTTTTTACCATGGTTTGATGCATGGAGTCTCTAGAGTCATTCCATGTGTTCTTTTTCAAACCACCTTGATCCACTAGAGTCATTGGATCTCTTATTTCCAAAACCACGTTGATCCACATGACCACACACACTCCAATGGATGTGGTGATGCAACTTATGTCATACTTGTGCATCAATTCATGTGGCAGTTGCATTCCTATGTGTTTTGGGATGTTTGACCATGGTTTGACACGGGTAGTCTCTAGAGTCATTGCATGTGTTATTTTCCAAACTACCTTGATCGACATGACCACACACACTCCAATGGATGTGGTGATGCAACATATGTCACACTGTTGCACCATTCCATGTGGTAGTTGCGTTCTAGGGGCTTTTTGGGATTTTTGACCATGGTTTGACACATCGAATCTCGAGAGTCATTTCATGTGTTCTTTTCCAAACCATTTTGATACACATGACCACACACACTCCAATGGACGTGGTGATGCATCTTCTGCCACACTAGTGCACCATTCCATGTGGCAGTTGCATTCTAGGGCCTTTTGGGGATTTTTTTACGATTGTTTGACACATGGAGTCTCTAGAGTCATTCCATGTGTTCTTTTCCAAACAACCTTGATCCACTAGAGTCATTGCATTTTTTGTTTTCCAAATCACCTTGATCCACATGACCACACACAATCCAATGGATGTGGTGATGCAACTTTTTTCACACTAGTGAATCATTCCATGTGGCAGTTGCATTCCTATGTGTTTTTGGGATTTTTGACCATGGCTTGACATATGGAGTCTCTAGAGTAAATTGCATGTGTTATTTTACAAACCACCTTGATCCACATGACCACACACTCCAATGGATGTGGTTATGGAACTTCTATCACACTAGTGCATCATTCCATGTGGTAGTGGCATTCCAGGGGCTTATTGGGATTTTTGACCATGGTTTAATGCACGGAGTCTCTAGAGTCATTCCATGTGTTCTTTTTTCAAACCACCTTGATCCACTAGTCATTTGATCTGTTCTTTTAAAAACCATGTTGATCCACATGAGCACACACACTCCAAAGGATGTGGTCATGCAACTTCTGTCACACTAGTGCACCATTCCATGTGGTAGTTGCATTCAAGGGATTTTTTGGATTTTTGACCATGGTTTGACACATGGAGTCTCTAGAGTCATTCGATGTGTTCTTTTCCAAACCACCTTGATCCACTGGAGTCATCTCATGTGTTCACTTGCACACCAGCTTGATCCACATGACCACACACACTCCAATGGATGTGGGGATGCAACTTCGATCATACTAGTGCATCACTCCATGTGGCAGTTGCATTCCTATGTGCTTTTTGGGATTTTTGACCATGGTTTGACACATGGAGTCTCTATAGTAATTTCATGTGTTATTTTCCAAACTACTTTGATCCACATGACCACAAACACTCCAATGGATGTGGTGATGCAACTTCTGTCACACTGCTGCACCATTCCATGTGGTAGTTGTATTCCCGAGGCTTTGGGATTTTTGACCATGGTTTGACACATGGGGTCTCTAGAGTCATTCCATGTATTCTTTTCCAAACCAACATGATCCACTAGAGTAATTTTCTGTGTTCTTTTCCAAACCAGCTTGATCCACATGACCACACACACTCCAATGGATGTGGTGATGCAACTTATGTCACACGTGTGCATCATTTAATGTGGCAGTTGCATTCCTATGCGTTTTTGGGATGTTTGACCATGGTTTGACACAGGTAGTCTCTAGAGTCATTTAATGTGTTCTTTTCCAAACTACCTTGATCGACATGACCACACACACTCCAATGGATGTGGTGATGAAACATCTGTCACACTATTGCACCATTCCATGTGGCAGTTGCATTCCAGGGGCATTTTGGGATTTTTGACCATTGTTTTACACATCGAATCCCGAGAGTCATTGCATGTGCTATTTTCCAAACCAGCTTGGTACACATGACCACACACACTCCAATGGATGTGGTGATGAACTGGCCATACTAGTGCACCATTCCATGAGGCTGGTGCATTCCAGGGCCTTTTGGGGATTTTTTACGATTGTTTGACACATGGAGTCTGTAGAGTCATTCCATGTGTTCTTTTCCAAACAACCTTGATCCACTATAGTCATTGCATTTGTTGTTTTCCAAATCACCTTGATCCACATGACCACACGCACTCCAATGGATGTGGTGATGCAAATTTTTTCACACTGATGAATCATTCCATGTGGCAGTTGCATTCCTATGTGTTTTGGGGATTTTTGACCATGGCTTGACACATGGAGTATCTAGTGTCATTCCATGTGTTATTTTGCAAACCACCTTGATCCACATGACCACACACTCTAATGGATGTGCTGATACAACTTTTGTCACACCGGTGCAACATTCCATGTGGCAGTTGCATTCCAGAGGCTTTGGGATTTTTGACCATGGTTTGACACATGAAGTCTCTATAGTCATTTCATGTGTTCATTTCCAAACCAACTTGATCTAATAGAGTCATTTCATGTGTTGTTTTCCAAACCACCTTGATCCACATGACCACGCACACTCCAATGGATGTGGTGATGCAACTTCTGCCACACTTGTGCATCGTTTCATGTGGCAGTTACATTCCTATGTGTTTTTGGGATGTTTAACCATGGTTTAACACATTTAGTCTCTAGAGTCATTACATGTGTTATTTTCAAAACTACCTTGATCCACATGAAAATGATACCGATCAAAGGCGAATAAGGGACTTTGAGAATCATCAAGATCCTCCTCCACCACCACCTCGAGACAATCAAGTTCCTCCTCCTCCACCACTACGCGCACCAAGTGAAGCAAGTAAGAACACCAACCACCACCACCGTGAGGATGGAAAGTTTGGGATGCTCAAATTCATTATGCCCAAGTTCAAGGGATAAGAATATTTTGATGCATACATTGATTGGGAACTCAAGATTGAAAAGATCTTCCGGGTCTACAACGTTTACAAAGAGAATAAAGTGGCAATGGCGTCCCTTGAGTTTGAGGACACCAATGTTTGGTGGCAAGATTATCAAAGAACTCGTGAGAAACAAGAAGAGCCACTGATTGACACTTGGACATATATGAAGGAAATGATGCACAAGTGGTTTGTCCCCGAGCACTATGGACAAGACCGCTTCGACAAGCTATGAAATTTGAAGCAATGCACAAGGTCAATTGAAGAGTTCTACAATGAAATGGAGAATACCATTATGCGAGCCGATGTGCGTGAACTTGAAGAGAAAACGATAGCAAGGTTCCTCAATGGTCTGAGCCGCCCAATAAGGAAAATCCTTGACTTCTAACCGTACAATAATCTCATAGAGCTTCTCCACCAAGCTACTAAAGATGAGCGTCACTTGCAAAAGGAGAATGCTTATGAGAAGACCAAAGCATACTTTGCTTCCATCAATGCAAATGCCTCCACCAATCCAACAAATCAAGCATCAAGCTCGTCTAGGCAAGCAAAAACCACGATAGAATCCTCCTCCAACATGACATCGGATAGTCAAGTCACTTGTTTCAATTATGGAGTGAAGGGTCATATGTCATATGAGTGCATAAACACGAGAGTTATCCTTACGGATGAGAATGGCACGACCTATTCCGTGAGTTAAGAGGAATATGAAGCTTTGACTCAGAGAGAAATTGCAAGGGAAGCCATAATGGAAGGGTGACAGCCTTATATGCAAGCATGATCCAAGCCCTTCCCTCATCATAGCACAAGTCTTGACAACAAACTCCGTAACAAGAGAGGACCAATGCCTCAATATCTTCGAAACGTGTGCTGGAATTGATGACAAGTCCATAAAGGTGATCATCGATGGAGGTAGTTGCCACAACCTTGCAAGTACGGAACTTCGTAATAAACTCAAGTTGCAATGCATAGAGCATCCCCATACCTATCATGTCAAATGGCTTAATGACTATGGAGCACTCAAGATAACATCCAAGGTCAACGTCTCCTTCAAGATTGGCCCATCTGAGGACACCGTCGAGTGTGATGTCGTGCCAATGTCTGTGTGTGACATGCTTCCTGGGAGACCATGGAAATACGATAGAGGAGCTCTACATCATGGTAGCACTAAACAATACTCTTTCAAGTGGAACGACAAGACATTCGTGCTACAACCTATGACGCCAAGCTAAGTTATTGCTTCCAACATGACATCCATGCACAAGATAAAGGAAGCTAAGGACCCTTGTGCGATGAGTGGTGAGATACTGAACCACCATCACGAGAGGGGGTTCCACTAGACCCAAATGAGTGGAAAAATCATGTGTTCCACGTCACATGCCACCAAATGTGAGAAGAGAGATTTGTGTTTGAACCACACTAACAATCCTTCATGAAATTCTCTCTCTTTATTGTCAGTTTTTCAAGGTACACAAGATAGACCACCGCCTCCAAGGCACATGATACAAGATATACAACCACAACATGATGGCAAGAATAGCTACAAGATCTTCAACAACTTTCATCAAGGCTTTGACACCGGCGATTCGACCTCATACAAGCTAAATACCAAGCGTACATCTCTTTCCTTTCATGATGAAGTCACATCGTCGAGGTCGACTCATTTTCAATTGGCGGGAGATGATGTAACCCAACAAATGGTAATCACCATTGGTCCACATAATGCCACGCCAACCATTTCTACAAAGGTGAATTACTTCCGTCTTTTACCTTCCTTGGGTTATCATGTGAATGGGGTCCTACTTGAGACAATTTCCTATTGTATGACTAGGCCCATGTACCTGTTGCCAAGAGGAGAAGACAAGGATGTCACAAGAGCCAAAACCCCTAATAAAGAAGTCTAGAAGAGAAGGATAAAGAAGCAGTCGGAGCTACACTAGAGTCTCTAGCCTTCGACACTAGAGTCTTTGTCCAACGCATCCCGGAGTCTCTACAACCAATCTCCGGCCCCAGCCTCCGGCCCAACTTTCAGAAGCTACATTAAGTTGCCCAGAGTGTACCCAGAAGATGACCCTGGAGTCCCTAGCCACACTGGAGTCTCCGGCCCCCATGTATCGGCCTGAGTGACACATGCCTGCAAGCCTCAAGATGGACCTAGCCCATGTAACACCCCAAACTCCTCTTTAATGCCTAAACTACCCTTATCTCATGGATGGCCTATATGTATGCCCCCACCCCTTCCTAGAAACCATAGAGATGATGATGAATTGAGTTATATGCCTACCCCTAGATGGGAACCCCCTCTCTATTGTAAATATATGAGCTATATAAGGCCTACATCTTTCGAGTGCTTATTATAGTCATCAAGACCCTCCTCAAGTGTTTGGTCTCTACTTGTCAAGGATTCTAGTAGTGCTTCGTCTCTCCCCTTTGGGATTCTACTTGGTTGCTACTCTCTCCTTGATTTGGATTTTATCATCCGCTTGCCAATCTCTCCTTTGGTAATTCTACCACAAGGTCTCTGGCCGAGGATTCTATTGGATTAGTTTTTTGAACCAACGGGAGCAAATCGAATAGCGTGTGTTTTGACATGCATTTGTATCTTTGCCTTGCATTAGAGTTGACTTCATCGTGTTCATCGGGTTTTCCCTCACTCCTCGTGCCGTATCTGGGTCCTGGAGAGGGACGGAGATCTCGGACACAGGACTCCGCTAGGTTTTTCTCCGATAAGACTAAAGGGACTAGCCCTGGCTTCCCCCTAGGGGATTAAGTCAATGGGTACTCGGCCTCTGGCATAGATCGCCACACCGGGACAACCAGAGATCCCGACTAGTTAAAAATATAGCACCTCGGATGTGGAGTACCCCTGGGCGAGGAATACACAATAGTGCTAACAGTTGGCAGGCTATGCCTAGCCTAAACCGTAGGCTACTCTGCATGAGTACAGTGTGTTGGGGATATACTTTCCGGGTATCCTCACAGTTCATCACTGACCAGGGTGGCCTACTTCAGGTACGGAGGCACTTTCCTTCGAAGTGGTCCCGTTCAAGAGCGCGTACCACGCTATATTTGGACGTCCGGCTTACTAGGCTTTTATGGCTTGTCCATGTTACATTTACGATATGATTAAAATTCCAGGTCCCAACGGCGTAATCACCATCAGGGGAGTCCCGAAGAAAGCGCGAGAGTGCGAGGATGGAAACGCCGCCTTTGCTGAAGCCGTGCTGCACGCCCAGGAGTACTAGGAGATCAAGAAGAGCATAGATCCGTCAAAGATGCCCGCAACAAAGAAGGAGGTGACAAAGCCGAATCCGGAGTTCAAGGCATCAAAAGAGATGAAGAAGACGCCGTTGAAGGATGATGACCCCTCCAAGGTGACCCAGATAGGCGTAGGCTTAGATAGCGCATAGGAAAGCGCGCTCATCAAGTTCCTCAAAGCAAATCAAGATATCTTTGCATGGCAGCCATCTGACATGACTGGAGTACGTAGGGAACTTGCCGAGCAATCTTTAAATGTAAACCCGAACGCTAAACCCGTCAAACAGTCCTTACGGCGTTTCGACGATGAACAGTGTAAGGCAATAGCTAAGGAACTAGCACGACTCGAGTTAGCCGGACTCATAGAAGAGGTCATCCACACTGAGTGGTCGGCCAATCCTGTAATGGTCCCTAAAAAGGACACCACTGATTTAAGGATGTGTCTTGATTATACTGCCTTGAACAAGGCTTGTCCAAAAGATCCGTTCGCTCTGCCTAGGATTGGTCAAGTTATCGATTCTATGGCAGGCTCGGAACTCCTCTGTTTTATCGACGCATATTCCGGTTATCACCAAATCCGGATGAAGGAATCTGACAAAGTCAAAACCTCATTCATAACCCCCTTTGGAACCTTCTGTTTTGTTATGATGCCTTTCGAGCTAAAGAACGCAGGAGCTACCTACCAGCGCACGATGTAGCGTTGCCTCCATGACCAACTCGGATGCAATGTACATGCATACGTGGATAACATTGCGGTGATGTCCAAAAAGAAGGAAACGCTGATTTTCGACTTGGAGGAAACATTCGCCAATCTACGAAAATACAACATCATGCTTAATCCGAAGAAATGCTTCTTTGGAATCCCAGCCGGAAAATTGTTATGTTTCATCGTGTCTCAAAGAGGCATAGAGGTGAACCGGGACAAAATCAAGGCTATACTCAATATTTCCAGGCCAGCTCGCCTGAAGGACGTACAAAGACTAACTGGTTGCATCGCTGCAGTCAGTCGGTTTGTAAGCCGGCTCAGTGAAAGAGCTGCACCATTATACAAACTCTTGAAAAAGACCAAGGATTTTGTGTGGACCAACGAAGCTGAAGCTGCACTACAAGACCTGAAGAAAGTACTCTCATCCGCTCCTATCCTTGTTGCACGGGAACCACAGGAACTAATGTTGCTTTATCTTGCTGCGACAAATAAAGTCATTAGTATCGTCATGGTAGTGGAAAGGCCCGAGGAAAATCAGGAACACTTGGTGCAGCATCCGACGTACTTTGTTACCGAGGTCCTAACAGAATCAAAATAGCGGTATCCGCACTATCAAAAGCTGGCTTACGGTGTTTTCCTAGCATCTCGTAAATTACGACACTATTTTCAGGAGCATCCAATTACCGTGGTGAGCACAACTCCCATGAGAGATATAATCAACAACAGTGATGCCACAGGACGCGTCGCCAAATGGGGCATAGAGCTTTTAGCCTTCGATATTGAGTATAAACCCCGGACAGCAATCAAATCCCAAATCCTTGCCGACTTTGTTGCTGATTGGACAGAGACGAAGTAGAATATGACCCTCCCTGAGTCAGAATATTGGACTTTATACTTTGATGGGTCTAAGGCTCGAGGGGGCTCGGGGGCTGGCGTGGTGCTCAAATCACCCGAAGGAGATAAACTTCTATACGTGTTGCAGATCCACTTCACAGCGACAAACAATATTGCCGAGTATGAATCATTGCTACACGGAATCTGGATCGCTAAGGATATCGGCATCCGACGTTTGATGTGTTATGGAGATTCGGATCTTGTTTCTTAGCAAGTGTCGGATATTTGTAACGCAAATAAACACATGGAAGCATATAAAGCTATCGTGGATGATTTATCTAAATCGTTCGAAGGATTTGAGGTTCAACACATCCCTCGAGCAGAAAACAAGGAAGCAGATGCACTATCTCGGATAGGCTCTGCACGAAAAGAGGTCCCGGATGGCACTTTTTTAGAGCACCTCAAAGTTCCCTCAATAAAGGGAGTGGATGAGGAATATCCGACCAAATCCGACTCACCTCTAATAGCAGTCCTGGCTGTAATTCCTAGCTGGACCCAACCCTACCTTGATTATTTGGTAGATGGCAAATTACCCGAAGACGAGGTTCTGAGCCGGCAGATCGTTCGACGAGCGAAAGCCTATACCATAGTTAAAGGTGAGCTCTATAAACGGAATGTTTCTAGGGTTTTTCAGCGCTATGTATCTCCGGAAGAAGGAGTGGAGATCCTAACAGAAATCCACGAAGGCGAGTGTGGTCACCACGCTGCAGCCAAATCTTTAGTGGCAAAAGCTTTCAGACACGGATTTTTCTGGCTTACAGCTAAGGCGGATGTTGAACGACTAGTCAAGACGTGCAAAGGCTGCCAAAAGTATGCCAAGCAAGCTCACGTTCTAGCTGATCAGTTGCGAACAATACCTATAACATGGACTTTCGTGGTCTGGGGGCTTGACATGGTAGGACCGTTTAGACGGGCTCGAAGTGGATTTACTCACCTCTTAGTGATGGTGGACAAATTCACCAAATGGATTGAGGCTACACCCGTCACTAGCTGTGATGGAGCAACGGCGAAAAGATTTGTCAAGGATGTTATAATCCGGTATGGATATCCGCACAGTATTATCACGGACAACAGGAGTAATTTCACTATGGGATAATTGGCCGAATTCTGCAAAGAACAAAATATCCGGCCTGACATTGCGTCAGTCGCATATCCACAGGCTAACGGACAAGTCGAAAGGGCAAATGGTTTAATCCTACAAGGCCTAAAGCCGAGACTCGAAGCACCACTACGACGTGCTGCGGGGGCTTGGGCAGAGGAATTACCCTCTGTAATATGGAGTTTACGAACAACTCCGAACAGGTCAACCGGATACACACCTTTCTTCTTGGTCTATGGCGCAGAAGCAGTTCTTCCTAGTGATTTGATTCACACTTCTCCTAGAGTGGCCGCGTATATCGAAGAGGATGCCGATATTTCTCGACAAAATGATCTTGACTTAGTCGAAGAAGTCCGCATCGTTGCTGAAATGAGATCAACAGCCTATCAGCAGAAGTTACGCAAGTATCATAGCCAGAGAGTCAGAAACAGATCTTTTAATAAAGGTGATTTGGTTCTCCGGCTTGTGCAACAAAGAAAGCATAAACTTTCCCCGGTATGGGAAGGGCCCTTTTTAGTTAGTCGAGTATTGCACAATGGTTCGTACTACTTAACTGACACGAGGCCAGTCAAAGAAAGACCTGCTACTAAGAAGAGAAAGAGAGCTAGAGGCAGTACAAATCTGGATGAGTTAGACAGACCATGGAATATTGCTCAGCTACGTCCGTTTTATTCTTAGTTTATCCTTCTTTGTAATCATACATATGTACATGCTCTGTGAGAAATAAAAGTCTTGGTTGCCTCAAGTTTTTTTTCTGAGAAGTTTTTACCATCTTATTTCTGAATGATCATGTCATAGTCGAAAATCCCAGAATACTTGAAAGTACTTTATGCTCATGTTTGTTCTGGTTTATATTTCTGATTCTAAAAATGCTACCTTTGGGTATAACTCTAAAGTTTCTAGTCTATACTTTGGTTATTTATCTGATTGTCGGATGCGGGTATTTTCCGAGTAGTGAATTGTTGGTACTAGAAGCCATCTTTGTTTCCGAGTTTAAACTGGTTTAGCAATTGAGCTCCGTTGCTCGGCAAAGTTTCCGTGCAGAAGGTTTAGCCGGCTCACGAAAGGGACGAGGTGGAAAGCCTGATAAACGATAAGTATAGACAAAAAAGTATAAGTGCTTATGTAAACATTTTAGGCACATAAAAATTAAAGGCAAAAAGTGCTGAATAGATCAAAAGCTTAGCACTAGCAAAATTATAGTACTACATATTTTACAGACCCATAATGTTTCTCGGAATAATACAATTGTTTCTGGCAATATATGGTGCAGGAGAAGAGGTAGGTGATGCCGGCTCGCTGGATGCATCGGCCTCGATTTGATAACGATCTGAGATGTTCAAATCCGATATGGTCTATTCATCGTCGGAAAGTTCAGCAGCTTCTTCCAGAGGCAGAGGCGATGTATCCACGTGCATGAAGAAGGGAGTGTCGTAGCTGGTTAAGTCAGCCACGCGACACCCATATCTGGCGCAGGAGTCCATGATGGCACTGATATCTTGCTCCTGGCCGTCTTCATCCACCTTGCAGTACCCTCTGGTCACTTGCCATATCTCCATGTTTCCATGGTGGCTCATAACCATGGTGAGAGTGTTCTATGCCGCGGATCGCGTGTAGGACATGTTCCAGTCCTAGACGAGCTGCGGCATCTCCTTCGCCTGGTCTCGCACCTGAAAGTCTGACATGTTGTCCATGTCCGGAAGCCTGAGAGCTTCGCCAATATCCTCGATGGATTGGCGGAAGTCATGAAGTAGATCACCGACTTGGGTAAGTCGGTGGGTGCAAGGCTCGGTGGAGGCAGAGTCCGTCAAGTTAAGAGGACCTATGCATATAACAAAAAAATGGTTAAGAAAATCCGACATAAAAAGAGTCAAAGAATATACACAAGTCAGAAAGATGGAAACATACCAAAGATGACGTCGTCAACTTTGTTCTTTTCTTCTCGAAGACTCCGGAGTTCAGCCAGAGCGCCTCGGAAAGGTCCTTCTCTCTACAAAGCTCGTTGTTGAGATCTGAGATTCTCTGATCTTGAGCGGCAATCTTACGATCACGCTCATCAGTAGCCATGGAGGAGGATTCGAGAACTTGAGCAATGCTCTTCTCATGGTCCGCCTTGAGCTTATCCAGCTCTTGGTGAAGTTCTTTGTTCTCCACCACCAAGGTTTTGAGGTTCTCGGCCTCTTCAATCATAGCGCAGGACTGTTTTACCAGTGCTGTAAGTCAAAAAGAACAACAGTTCAGTAAAAAAAATATTCGACTATGAAAACACAAAGGCAAGATTTGAGTCTTAGAATGTTTACCTTCGGCCTCATCCTTGGAGACCTTCAGCTCAGCATTTAAGTCAGAGAGCTCTGATCTCTTGCCACTTGGTTATATGAATTAACTTTCTATAAGTCAGAATACCTAGAGTCACAAGTCTACTGAAGACTCGGGTTAATATTTTTACTAATTTCAGCATGAGCCTTGGGGGCTACACTAGTTCATTCTTTGGCATCCCAAGGAAGCATAAACCCGGATCGTATATCCTACTTCATGCTTGGGGGCTAGAGGATATGATATGAAATGAAATAAAGAAAATCGTGAGTTGGAATTCCGACTTACAGGATGTTCATGTGTGAGTTTGCTCAGACACATGTTCACCTCGGTGGTAACCTTCTCGGCGAGGGTGAGTGGAATAACCGGAGGTGGTGTAAGCACACTAGCTCTAAGTCCCTCGTCGCGAAGGCGAACTTGTTCAAGAAGGTCAGAGTATTTGATGTCCTCCGCCTCTTGTGCTTCTTCGGTAGAGAGATTTCTCTTCTCCAGGCATTGCCGGGCCAGAAGCTGGATTTCTTCTACACATTTCCGAGACAAGCCAAATTTGGCAAGTCTCGGATTGTTCAGGAGGTTTTCGGCAAAGGTCTCTGCTGAGGGATCATTACCCGAAAAGGGTTCACCCTTATCTAAACCTGAGCCACCCATGGTGGCGTCAGTCTGCGAATCAAGGGTCGCTGGCCCCGTATGAGGGGCCGGATCTTCTGCGACAACCGGCAAAGGAATGATCACCGGTGTTGCAGAGGGTTGTGGGGCAGGAGTTGGAGGAGCTACGGCTGGAGAAGTGATAGTCAGCTTCGTCTACCGCAAAGGTTTCGAAGGAATTCCCTTCCCCTTTCCCTTGATGAGCTGCTTAGCTCTAGGAATGTAATAAAGTAAAAAACATTACATCTCGGAACCAGAATTCAAGTAAGGTACAAAGGCGGAAGTTGTGTTGAAAGTTACCTCTTCACGACTGGCACCTCCTTTGTGCCGACGGCCACTGTCGGAGCCTTGCGCTTCCTGGGCACAATGTCCGGCAGTGGGACCAGTTCCGCCTCCTGAGAAAACTCTAGAGGATATCCCTCGAGTGGAGCAAATTCCGACTCGGGGAGGTCAGCAAGCTAAAAAGAAGAAAACATCTCAGTATTTCGAAATAACTTAAAGGGTGAAACACATAAAGGGAATAATCATTGGAGCTTACCGGAACCACAGGGTCTTCCGCTGTATGCATATCCAGAGACAAGTCCGGAATCTTCCTTTCAATCCGCTCCTTGATCAACCATTTAAGCTGGCTTATGTAATCCTGTGGCTTTAAAGCCTTAGGACTAATGCGGAGGGAGTCATTATTCGATGCCGTGATGGAGTGCATCAGACGGTCACCGTGGTGTTGGAGAGGCTGGATCCGTCGTGCAACCCAGCACTGGACTAAGTCGGATCCTTTCAAGCCCTTGTGTTTTATCAGATATTCGATCCGCCTCTTAGCGAGGATCAGATCGTCACTGAGAGCCGGAGGAGCCTTGTCCCAAGACGGTTGGGCCGTGGCGGCTCCATCGATGAAAGCCGGCAAAGCAGTAGCTTTGCCGGGAGCAGGAATATTCTTATGGTAGAAAAAAGTGGCCGGCCATTGTTTGACCGAGTCACTAGCAGAAATGCGAGGATAACTACGCTCGTGTCTAACAGAAAGGCTAATAGTTTCGGTAATATAAGGATTACCGGCAGTTATGAAGTTTCTACGGACATGGAAGTAGAAACAAAGTGAGACTTGGCCTAATGCCGAGATACCCCTCGCACAAAGTTGCGTAAGAACTCATCTCTAAGAGGGAGTTCGGGGGAAGATGGTGGAGTTGTACACCGTAGTGATCCATCACCTCGGAAAAGAATTCCGAGGGAGGAAAGGACAAACCTCTGTCGAGGTGGGTGCCGAAGTGGACCCGCTCGTCGGTGCGCGGGTGGGGGATGGTTTCGCCGAAGCTACTCCACCACTCGCCGGCATGGAGGAGACCTTCATTCTCCACACCTTGGAGTTTCTCGTCGTTGAGTAGGCACATAATCCATACGCCCCAGTTGCTCTCCTTCTTTGCCGCAGCCGCTGCCGCTGCCAAGCCGGAAGAGGAAGAAGAAGCCATTTCTCCGGTGTGTCGGTGACCTTGGATGGGCGGCGCTACGAAATCTGGGAGGAGGGAGAGCTCTATGCGTTGGGGAGATGTGGAGGAGAAGAAACGGCAAAGGGAATAGGTGAAGAGAGGAGAAGGAGAATCCTCACCCCTTATAACCACCTACCTGTGCCAAGATTTGTGTGAGTAGCACTGTGTAAACGCACGCATCGTGGAAGGAACTGGGAAGGACCCACGTGATGATTACGTCGCCTCGATGTCCGTGTACGCATTAAAACGATGCCTCGGTTCCACGAACGGCGGACCCACCAACGGTCGTGCTAACAGGATGTTTGTTAGATGATGTGACTTGACCATGACGAGTGTCAGATGACGTCAGAGACCAAGTTCCGTCTTAGTTTGAAATCAAGCTGGAAAGTCCGAGTAACATGTTGATAGATCCGACTTATTTTTAAGACCCGGATCGTATTTTTTGCTATGAAGTTTCAGGAACCCTTCAAGATTCTGCAAGCCGTAGATCAAGCTAGACGATGATGAATCTGACTTTGGATCTTGGAGACTTCCGGGGGCTGCTGTTGGGGATATACTTTCTCGATATCCTCCCAGTTCCTCACTGACCAGGGTGGCCGACTTCGGGTTAGAGCTTTGCTTCAAGGGCGACCCAGTCAGGGAGAAGAGACGGAGTCCAATATGGCTACGGGAAGGCCCAGAAGACTTACCGACATAGGCCCATAGTGTTACTTGTAGTTCAAGATATACTCTGTAACCGACTCTTAGTCGTAGCCGGACAGATCTCTCCTGTAAACCCTAGGCCAGATATCTATATAAGCCGTCCTAGGGAGTTCCTTTAGGGCACCCTCAATAGTCTACAATCTCAACTCGCACGGGCGAACCCTTGTAACCCATATTCTGGCTCTGCCATATTACTGGACTGCTAGCAGGAGTAGGATCCGTCCAAAGCCGGCGGATTCGAACCTAGGTAAACTTGTGTGCTCACCGTCCCGGAATACCGTACGTCTCACACCCCTCTCTTCCGCAAGCCTCGAGGACCCCCTCATGGCGTACTTGTCATCAATCCGACGACACAGTGTTACATGCAAAGGACGTAGTGCAGACACGCCATGTTGATCACATGCACCGTACTCCAGCCACATGGCATCAACCCACGGCCACGTGTAGCCAGCCTGTGGTGACCCCTTGTCGATATAAAAGGAGGCCCAGGTCAAGCTAGAAAGGGGGAGAATTTTTGGGACTATAGAACCTTCCCGGGGGAGGAACCAGTGTAACCTTGTGATAATCATATAGTAGCTAGTTACAGGATGTAGGGATCCGCTCACTACGGACCTGAACCTAGGTAAAAACTCCGTATCTCTCTCTATTATTGTGTTTGTCTAGCTCCCTGACCGAGCTCGCCGGACGTTGCACCCTTGGCCAAACAACAAAGGGGGACTCATACGCCCGGTGTTGGAAACCAACACACAAGATCGGGTGCGCTAGGTAGGGGGGGTGCTAGCATGGCTACCTCAGTTGGCAACATCATAGCCTGCCTCCATGTACTAGAAGAAGAAGGGCGCCCTTCGGGCGGCTCGGGTGTTCCCACTTGACAGGGCGCCGCCAGGCGACTCGCCCAGCACCGATGACTTCAAGCCAAGAAGGCATCGCTGAAACCACGTCCATGTCGCACCGCATCTCAAGCCGGGCCAGAGCACCACAACTATCCGCGAAGGGCTCTCTCAGCTGCCGGCCCTCCCAAGAGAGAGTGGCACACACTCTGTCCACCTTCTTGTTCTGGCATACTTGGACCCCGGACAAAGATCTCAAAAGTTACATCCAGGGGTTTGTCATCGCATTTAGTTCTAACCTCCACATGCTTCTAGAACTGGCCATCGATGCCTTTCACCGGGGCGTGCGCAGCACGAACCTACGGTGGAGGATCGGTGGTTGATACTTCAGCTCACTACAGAAGATGACCTCGTTGCGAGAGGCAAGGCTGAGGGCTCGGTTCGGTCTTAGGAGAAGACTACCTCGCCCTTCCTCCGCCTCAAAACCAGAAAGAAGAACCAGATGCCATCAACATCATCCTTGTACAACCCCTCAATGAAGATGGAGCGTGATTACCACTGCCTCGCATGTAATCTCCAAAACTTCATCGGGCGAGTTCGGAGAAGTTCTCCATGAGAACCGCGGGGTGAGGGCTCGCTCCCTCAAGGGAATGCGTCTGCCATCCCTTGAGTCACCCCCTCCCTCCTTGGTAGCAGAGTGAACCCCCTCCCGTGGTGATAGAACGCTTTCAACCGTTCGGTGCTGGGTGGGATAGGAGGCACTAAGCAAGCTGCAGACACCCTCCCCTTTTCGCATTGCAAAGTGAAAGGCACATAGGGGGCGGGCCGTATGTAGTGGGAGGGATCCTCGGCGAAAAGTGTGTCCGCCCAGTGGGTGACTCGCGTACCCTGGGAGAAGAAGGTGCTCCCTAAGTGAGTCTGGGAAGCTACACCTAGCGGACTCAAGGCAGCACCGCCACTTTCACACCTGGGGGCTCTAGAAATACAGGGCATCATGACTTGGGGTTACCTAGGACACACGTGCGCAGGGAAGGTTTTTGTGAACCCCCCTTACGTGCGCACCATTGGAGGTCCCCGGACCTCCACTCGGGATGCCTATCTGGGCTTGCCCGTGGATGGTCACACCGGGGCGGGGAGTCCTACTTCTGAACAGAAAATGAAGAGGGTTCCCTCCTCAAAAAATAGTCATGTGAGAACAGGAAGCTCCATGGCGTAAGTACTGTCTCTGGAGACACATCCCATGGATGGACATGGATGAAGTTGTTTGTCATGCACCACCTTCCACGGAGCAGAGGGAGGCTGATTACGACCAACCCCAAAGAATATAAATAAGCCTCGCACTATGATTGCCTTCCCGGGATGGTGGTCGACAAGGGGAGAAATTGTAAAATAGAAGACGTTACCCGGCTACCTCCGTCCCATATGTGTGCCCTACTCTGTGGGTCACCGGAGGTGGTAGATGGAAATAAGACAAGGGAAAGGGGGTGTTGGTCGCAGCCTACTCGTAGGCACCTCCCAACTCTAGCCGAGAGAGAAGCTACGACCCCACACCCTCAAAGCAAGACAAGGCCCATCAGTGCCTCCTCTGCTTCTCCCGAGGAGAAAGGGCCCCGACAGGGACTCTTCTTCCTGAAGCAAGAGCAGGCGAGGAACAGGCTCCAAAACACCGGGGCACAAACGAAGCCTCAACTGAATATACAACACAAAGGGAGCCAAGGCCCAAGTTCAAGATACAAGCAAGTCAAGGTACAAGCGCCACACTGCGCAAGGCTACAACTTTCCTATAGTAACAGGGCGGGGCAAGGGCGTTGTCTAGTCTTCGGATTGGCGGCCCATCACCTACACCACCTTGTACACTATCGGCTTCATGGCATCTTCTGAGGCCTTCAAGTCTGCTCTAGGGACTGTGGTTCTGAAGATAACCTCGGCGTCTAAACTGGGAAGGTGGTGGTGGATCCTGGAAAACACCAGTTTGGCCACTTTTGCCACCACCTCCTTCCCCTCGCCTTCCAACATGGCATCAACGACCGTTCATAGACACTTCACGCAGTCCAACAACGCCCCGAGGAAGAAGGAATACATGTTGACATCATCCCTTTCGGTGAGGCTAATGGGAGACACTCGAAGGTGTGGGAGCATCTCGTCGAGGTTGGAGATCACATCCTGCAAGGTGGTGGTGCATGCTCCGTTCTTCTCCTTCTTGGAGGCCAGAGAACGGCTCACGCTGTCCGCCGCGAGCTTAGCTTCTTATAGATGGTTGGTGGCCATACGAGCACCATCCTCCAAGCGCGTCACCTGTACACGAAGACCGGAGAGTTTCCACTTCACCTCTTATATGGATAGAGAAGATGCAATGGTAGAGTCCCGTAGTCAGGTGTTCTCGCCTCGAAACATCTCTAGCTCTTGTGCAAGAGCCGACCCTGCTTTACTAGAAGGGACCCTTCTGACTTGAGCAGGGGAACATCTGAGAGCGGTGCACACCCTGTCGCTAGCTTCCAGCGCTTTCTGCATCAGTGCCCGAGCACTCCGGGCCCGGGAACGAGCCTCCACCTGGATGTGTGTGACATGAGACTCCCAGGAAGGGAGACTCCGATCATTCCCCTCGGGATCCTTGAGAGCGCCTTCAGAGAAGTTGGAGGGGGCCCGCTCGAAAGGGCGCATGTGGACCTGTGGGATGGTAGAGATCTCCCATCCAGGAGAAGCCATGTCTCCTCACAGCAACTCTTGAAGACTAGTGCCCTCAGCACCCAGGGCTCCTTCCTCATCCAACGATAGACCAGCAGGGAAGGCAACTCTGGACGACAGGACAAAGTCTGGGAACAGCAGCCATAGAGACAGTTAGAGGATACCCATCATAAGGAAAGAAAGAAGAGGCTCTTTTACAGCAGGCCCCAAGTGTACCTGATACCGATATGTTAGGGGGTTCTACCAAATCGGTGGCAGGGAATCCAGAGGGTGAGACTGCCCCTCCAGCCCCCTGGATGCTCAGCGCTCCCCTAGAAAGAACACAAGCAACAACAACAAGTCACACATTGAAGGTAGAAGACAAGAAGAATGAAGGAGAGGGTTATTATCAGCAGCATCAAGGGACAACTTCGCTTTCTTTAGCAAAGGTGGAGAAACTCCTGCTCCAGGTCGCTCACCCAAGGCCGCCTCCCGCGAGCATTTTTGATTTATGTCCTATGCTTCATGGGGCACGTCCTCTAGAGCGGCTCATTGGGAGGAACCACAAGATGACCCCTAAAAGGAAGCACTCCCTTCCCTTCGGGGTCGATAGAGGAAGAAGTGTGAAGTCGAGCTCTAGTGGCGAGGCTACCTGGGGGCGCCTTGATCTCCTCCCCAAGGGGCCCCTCCATGCTGGCCTAGACCTGGGAGACCTCCTCCTCCCTTTCGCTCAAAGAAATGGTCGCGTTGGATTCTAGGGCGAGCGACTCCTCATCAGCAAGCTCATCGACACTCCTAGATACATCCATGGACTCGTCCCCGTTTGCTACCCCCTAGCGTTGCAAACGGGCAGAGCCGCTAATATGGCATCTGCCGAGCATCTCCATGAAGCAAAACCACCAACACGGGCAGGCCTCCAACTGCCTTCCGAGTCAGAAGCATTCGCATCGGTGCCAGATAGGCCTCAAAAGAAAAATCATTTTTCTTCCCAGGATGGAGGGGGATCATCGCTGCTGCTATACTCCCACGCCCGATGAGATCTCCTTTGTAGCGGCGCAAGGCGCTGCTAGAGAAAGTCAGATATGACGGCATGGATGGATAGTCCATTTTTTTGCTAGCTCCTGGATCTAATCTACGATGGGGACCAGATCCACATCTTGGGAACTCAACCTAGCCTAGAAACAGGTAGATCGAGCCGCCACCTCCGGGTCTTGCATCCAGGGCAGCGAGTCTCCGACCACCACCATACAGAACTCTCCATGTTTGGATCACTATTTCCGGAGGCTAAATATGATACCTCTAGTGATTCGCGGCCTCTTGACTACTCTAGGAGTAAACAAGTGGAGAAATAGCACAATCGAAGGCATCACCCCAATGAATGCCTCATAGAGATGCACGGATACTTCCAAGGCTAGCATAGCGTTAGGATGGATATGCACAAGACGGAAGCCATACACCATCACCACCTGGAGGTACAAGTCTGAGAAAGGAGGAACAAGCCCCATATGGCGGAAGCAAGTCTAGATCAGCATCTCCCCCTCCACCGTGTTGCAGCATGGGCGGCGGAGCTCCGTGGCTCCTCCCTCATGGCGCTTTTCTACCACGTGAGCTAGAAAATTCTGGAACTTGTCACCGTCTAGAAATGGCGCGAGGCGAGTAGGAAGATGCTCTTTGCTCTTCGCTTCTCCTGACCGCGTCTTGGACGACGGCGCTCCTTTACTGGCCACCGTTGCTTCTCGGTCCGCCATGATAGCAAGGGGATTAGAAGGGGCCGGTATAAAACGCGTGGGATGAAGCGAAGGAAAAGGGCTTGATTTATAAGGACCCTGCACGCACTTCCTCCCTTAGCCATGTTGTAACTAGCGCACTTCCCCCAAGTGATATGTGCACCTCCTTGAAGAAACCGCAATTTCCTGCCACCGAAAATGGGGTGAAACCCTGCGGCGAGTGCTAAAGGATAGGGCACTACCCGCCTTCAGGCGGCCTCAACAGAACTAGTTCTCGGGGCTATTGTTGTATCCAGGTCCCGGAGCGGGACGGAGAGCCCGAACATAGGACTCCACGGGTTTTTTTCTACGCCAAGACCAAAGGGCCTAGCCCCGGCTTTCCCCCAGGGGGTTAAGCCGATTGGGACTCGGCCTCTGGGACGGATCGCCACACTGGGAAAACCAGAGATCCTGACTAGCTAACAAGATAGAACCCTGGATGCGGAGTACCCCTGGGAAAGGAATACACAATAGTGCCGGCAGGTGGCATGCTATGCATGGCCTAAACCGCAGGCTAGTCTACCGAAGTACAGCGTGACGTGCAAAAGACGCAACACAAACACACCACTTAGAGCGCATGCACCCTATGTCCAGCCGTGTGGTGCATCGACCCATGACCGTGTGTAGCCGACCACTGTGGTGACCCCTTGTCCATATAAAAGGAGGCCCAAGTCAAACTAGAAAGGGGTGGATTTTTGGGACAAGAGAACCTTCTCGAGGAAGGAAATAGTGTAACCTTGTGATAATCAGATAGTTGCTACTTGCAGGACATAGGGATCCGCACATTGCGGACCTAAACCTGGATAAAAACACCGTGTGTCTCTCTGTGATTGTGTTCATCTAGCTCACTGACTGAGCTCGCCGGACGTTGCACTCCTGGCCGAACAACAAAGGGGGACTCATACCCCTAGTTTAGAAAATCAAGACATGACACCCTGCCTCAAATCCGTGAAGATCGGGTCACCCAAGGGTAAATCCCACAAGGGACCCATAACAGAGACTTCCGTTAGTACTATCGGGCTATGCAGGTTTGGAGACTAGGACCACGGAATTGACTCTGAGATCGATATCATCTTGTGGGGTGGGATGGTCATCATCGTAACCCTCATCCATACTGTTGTATGGACTCACATGTGTTTCTTGTCCATCTTGTGCAGCTGTAGAGTTGATTTCTTCACCGTATTCTTCTTCGTACGCTCGTAGCTCTACCAACATCATAGACTCCTCAGGGGAAGAAGGTGTGTCGGTATTTGACTCGATGGCGTTAAGCCTAGAGTCATTGTTAGCTCCAGCCTCGAAAGAACCGGATCTAGAGCCAACGTAGCCGATGAAGTGAGATGGATGAGATATGATGTATTCATGAGCTTTAGAATAAGCATCCAAGTAGATTTTAACGGTTACAACGATGTTGTCGAGGTTGACTAGTGGACGATTCATCATTTGCTTTAGCATGTGCATTAGCAGCAATTTTCCTACTCCAACATCTGCAAAGATGGATTCAGAGCTGTTGTAGCTTTGTTATATCTGAGACTCGACCTCGATAGGGAGATCATCCTCAAATTCGAATTTCTCCATAATCTCTGCCTCAGGAGCGGGTTGAGTTGGATTGGGGTTTTTTGAGATCTGAATTTCTACTATCTCCATGGAAAAGTGGATCCAAATATTTTTTTAAAGGAGAAACTGTCGGGGAGAGTCCCACTACATAATTAATAATAGGTTAATAATAGTGGGATCTGGATTTTTCTTCTTCCTTTGACATCACTGCTAGGGTGGGTTGGGCAGGTTCAGCAAAATCGAGGTAGATGTCAATCTCGCCGATGTGCATGATGGTGTAGATCATCACGGCCTCCCTAGCCGGAATCCAGGTCCCAACGCAAAGGACAAGAGGGACGTTTTCGACATAGGGGATGGGACAAATGGAGATTGTTTCCCGGATTCCCACATGCGTAGATTGCGCCCGAAATGCAGATTTGAAGGTCACTTGCCCCAGGATGGGAGCCAACTATCGTCGCATTCAAGACAAGTACACCATGAGGGGGTCCTCGAGGCATGGGAAAATGTGGGGTTTAAAACGCATGGTGGTCTGGGACAGTGAGCACACAGGTTTACCCAGGTTCAGATCTAACTATGGTGGCTAGATCCTAATTCATGCTAAAATACACTATAACAGTAGAGCCGGTGGTTTATAGAGGATTTCATGGATCGGTATCGCCTATTGATACGTTGCTAACGTATCCATAATTTTTGATGTTCCATGCTTGGTTTTTATCTACTTTCTTATGTTTTGTCCACACTTTGGAGTACTTTTTATACATTTTCTTGGACTAACCTATTAACAAGATGCCACAGTGCCAGCTGATCTGCTATTTTTGGTTCCAGCAAAGTCAGAAAATGAATATTCTCAGAATTGGACGGGACAAAAGACAAAGTCAGTTTTTTACTGAGGGGGGACACGAAACCAGAATACGAGACAGAGAGGGTCCAGGGGCCGCCCACACCACCTAGCCGCACGGCCAGGCCTAGCCCGTGCCAGGGGGTGGTGCGGCCACCTAGGGCACCCCCTCGGCCTCCCCTTTCGCCTATATATCACCTCCGATACATAAACCCTAAGTACCCGATCAAAATTCCACGAAAGAGTCTGTAGCCGCCATCATCTCCATCCCTCGATCGGGAGGGATCTGAAGCTCTTCCCGACACCCTGCCGGAGGGGAGAATTCACCCTGGAGGCCTTCTTCATCACCATGCAAGCCTCCAGTGTGATGTGTGAGTAGTTCATCCTTGGACTAAGGGTCTATGTAGTTGCTAGATGGTTGGTTCTTCTCCTTTGTGCTACCATGTTTAGATCTTGTGAGCTCTGTTCATGATCAAGATCATCTATTTGTAATCCTACATGTTGTGTTTGCAGGGATCCAATGGATATTGAGATGCTATTTCAGATTGATTATTGATTCTATCATTTCTTTGTTATTTGTGATCTTGCATGCTTTCTGTTGTTAGTAGCTATCTTGGCCAAGTAGATGCGAGCAACTCCAAAAGTTAGTATTTATGCTCGATAGTGGGTTCATGCCTCTAGTAATCTGGGGAAGTGACAGAAATCTCTAAGGTACTAGATGTGCTATTGCTACTAGGGAGAAAACAACAATCCTTTGTTCATAGAACAATCGTATTGTTTACTTTAAACACAATGTGTAATGCAATTATCTGTTGCTTGCAACTTAATACTGGAGGGGGTTCGGATGATAACCTGAAGGTGGATTATTAGTCATAGATGCAGTTGGATTACGGTCTATGTATAATGTTGTAATGCCCAATCAAATCTCAAAGGAGTCAAGATGATATGTATATGCTTGTATGTTTTCTCGATGTTTGCCAATTTCCCTGCTGTAATTTGTTCACCCAACATGTTATCTATCTTAAGGAGAGCCACCACTAGTGAACTATGGACCCCGGTCCTTTCTTTTACCATCAATCTACAACTGTTTACTGCTTTCTGTTTACTTTCTGCAAGCTTTTACTTTCTTCCACACAATACGTTTAATCCTTTGTTTTCAGCAAAACCGGTGAGATTGACAACCTCACTGTAAGTTGGGGGCAAAGTTTTGTGGTTGTGTTGTGCAGGATTCCAAGTTGGAAACAACACCTTGGAGGTGTTTCCTTGCTCCTACTGGTTGGATAACTTTGGTTTCATAACTGAGGGAAACTTACTGTTGTGCTCATCATACCTTCCTCCTGGGGTTCCCCAACGAGCTCGTTAATACACGAGTCAGCAAGTACTGGAGCTATTGCTGGGGAGTCAAGGACATCTTCACAAGGGAGTGCCTCATAACCAATCTCTTTACTTTGTTGTTTTTGTTTTTCTTAGTTTACTTTTGCTTTGTTTGCTTGTTTCTTTATCAAAAACACACAAAAATTGTTGTACTAGTTTGCTTTCTTTATTAAAAACACAAAAATGACTACTCTTGAAAATACTAAGTTGTGTGACTTCACTAGCACCAACAACAATGATTTCATGTGCACACCTATTGCTCCATCTATTCCTGAAGCTACTTTCTTTGAAATAAAACCTGCTTTACTCAATCTTGTTATGAGAGAACAATTTTCTGGTATTGGTAATGAAGATGTTGCTGCTCATCTAAATAACTTTGTTGAACTTTGTGAGATGCAAAAGCATAGGGATATAGATGGAGATATTATTAAGCTTAAATTGTTTCCTTTCTCTTTGAGAGGAAAAGCTAAAGAATGGCTGCAATCCCTAACTAGGAATAGTATTGATTCTTGGACTAAATGCAAAGATTCTTTCATTGGAAAATACTATCCTCCTGCTAAGATTATATCTATGAGAAGTGAAATAATGAAGTTTAAACAATCTGATAATGAACATGTTGCTCAAGCTTGGGAAAGAATGAAATCTTTGGTAAAGAGTGTCCCACTCATGGACTGACTGCTTGGATGATTATCCAAACCTTTTATGCAGGATTGAACTATTCTTCAAGAAATCTATTGGATTCTGCTGGTGGAGGTACCTTTATGACCATTACTTTGGGTGCTGTAACAAAGGTTCTGGATAATATGATGGTTAACTATTCCGAATGGCACACTGAAAGAGCTCCACAAGGTAAGAAGGTAAATTATGTTGAAGAAACCTCCTCCTTGAGTGATAAAATTGATGTTATTATGTCTATGCTTGTTAATGGGAAAGCTCATATTGATCCAAATCATGTTCCCTTAGCCTCTTTGGTTGCTCAAGAAGAGCAAGTTGATGTGAACTTTATAAGAAATAACAATTTTGGCAACAATGCTTATGGTAGTAACAATTATAGGCCTTACCCTCCTAATAATACTTATTGTTATAATGTCAAACCTGGAATACCTAGTGAAGGAATTTTGGAAGTTGAAAGAGCCACTAAAAACTTCATGCAAATGCAATATGAACAAAATAAATTATTTACTAAAACTATGGAGGAGCAATCTACCATTTTGAAGAATATTAGTCATCAACTTGAGAGTTTAAATAGGGAAATTCCTAGTTTGCAATTGAAACTTTCTAATGCTGAAAAATATATCATCTTTGTCTGAAGCACAATCCTCTTTGATTAATAAAATGGCTGCTAAACCTGAAACTATTGATAATCCCTTTGCTGCTACTAATGCCATACAAGTTAAAATTGATGAAAATGTTAGACTATTAGTTGAATTGCATGCTAAGTGGGAAAGGAGAAGATGAAATTGCTAGAAATATTAGTGTTTCTACTATCACTACCACTAGAGTTGAAGCTAGTAATAGCTCTACTACTTTAGATGATAATTATGATTTTGATCTTGATGGTTGCAACATCTTTTAAGTTATTAAGTTCCTACAAAAGCTTGCTAAAAGTCCTAATGCTAGTGCTATGAATATGGCCTTTACAAAACACATTACTGATGCTCCCATAAAAATTAAAGAAGACAATATGAAACATAAAGCTTCTATTCCTATGAAACAAGAAGATGGTTGGGAACCCATCATTAACATGAAAGTGAATGATTTTGATTTCAAAGCTTTATGTGATCTTGATAGTAGTGTTTCTATTATGCCTAGAAGGATTTATGATATGCTTGATTTGCCACCATTGGAAGATTGTTATTTGAATGTCCCACTTGATGATAATGCTAAAAGGAAACTCATGGGGAGTATTAATGATGTTCTTATTATGGTTAACAATGCCTATGTCCCCGTTGATTTCTATGTTTTGGATGCTGAATGCAATGCTTCTTGTCCTATTACTTTGGGAAGACCTTTTCTTAGAATTGTTGGTGACATTATTGATATGAAAGAAGGCACCATTAAATATCAACTCCCACTCAAGAAAGGTATAGAACACTTCCCTAAGAAGAGAGAGAAGATTTCTTTTGCCTCTCCTATGAAAACAAAATTTTCTCTCAATGCTTCTTCATTTGAGAACACTTGATTCTTTTTGTTGCTTCTTATGCCTAACTTAAAGGTGTTAAAAAAGTACTTATTGGGAGATAACCCAAAAGTTTTAGATGAGTCTTGGAAGTTATTGCTTCAGTAATAACCTCTCATTATCCTTTTTATTTGCTTTTTGTGCCAAGAGTAACCTCTAATGAGAGAGAAGTAGTGATTGGGAAAGTTGCTGTCCTGAAACAGATTTTTGTGCTTCACCGTAAAAATTCGTGTTAAATCTCTGTACGTTTTTTTGAGGCGTCAATTTTTTTGCTTCTGCCCCAGGTTGTTATCTAACTTTTGTTAGTTCAACACTTTTCTATTTGGGCAACAGAAGGTCTTCGAAAAAATTGGTTTTTACCTACTGGTCTGTTTTGACAGATTTCTGCCATTATTTGCATTTGCTCCTTGTTGGTTCCTTTTTGAGTTCTGTTTGGCGAATTGAGATTTTTGAGGGAAGTGCTTCAGTAGCTTGTGTTTTAATGGAAGTTTTATTGGTGTTTAAACTGAACCTAAAGACTTATTATCTTGAGTACACTAATGTTGCTAATAAAGATTGTGTGATGTTTTGTATGAAGGAAAAATTTCAGGTGTATGGAGAGAATGATGTAATGAGATGAAGAATGGACTAAAGCTCAAGCTTGGGGATGCCACCCCATGTCACCCCAAGAAATATCCAAGAACTAAAAGCGTCAAAGCTTGGGGATGCCCAAGGCATCCCCTTCTTCATCAATAAAAATCCTAGGTTTCTTCCAAACACTTCATTTTTATTGTTTCATGCACAGTTGTGTTGTTCTTGGAGCGTCTTCGTTTTTTTTTGGTTTTAATTTGCTTGGTTTTCTTAGTTTGCTTGAATAAATTGGTTGGACCCCCTCTTTCATACATTGGTTTTCAAATAGTTTGGTTTGGATTGGACAAAGTGTAGGAAAGTTCATGCTTAAGTGGTAAATAGAGCTTGTTTTTTACTGTGGCCCATGCTTTGTCATGCCATGCTTGATATTGTTTTAGCTTTATGCTTAGTGATCTTTGTTGTAGCATGACATGTTATAAACAATTGAGATTTCTTAATGTGCCTGTGAAGAATCATGCGTTGTTTTAGCATATTAAAACATAGTATTGTGGTATTCTCCTTTGATGCTTTATTTGGGATGACTTGGCGCATGCTCACACCATGTTATGACTATCCCAAGTCACCATAGCCTTTATGATTCTTTAGTTTTTGACTTGTAGTATCACTTTATGCTTTGATTAATGATGTTTTGTCGCTCTACATGATTATGGCCATTATTGCTCTCTTAGTCGATCACTCCCAGTCTTTTGCTAGCCTCCATAACCAAGTATGAATTCCACTCATGCATCCAACTCCTAAAACCAAGTTATTACAAAGAGTCCACCATACCTACCTATTAGCATTTGCTATTCCAAGTATATTCATGTTTTTATCTACCTTCTGAATTAAACTTGTTATGAGAAAACTAGTGATTAAAGCTCTCATGAACTTGATGGCACACTTTAGTTTTCTTGCCCTTAATAAACATGAACCATTGTGTCGTCTATGTTGTGTATGCTTGCACTTATTTGTTGGGGATTAGTAGAACCATGCTGTCATGGGGAACGCTTTCAACATTGCACTTGTACTTTGTACCTAGTTGATATCATGCTCTTTTGTCTATGGATGTCGTCGGTGTGAAATGAAAGGGGAGCTTGTAAGTCCATGGAGTTATGTATGTGTGTTAGAGAAACGCCTCGGCCACCGGTCGAATCCGTGCCATCATGGTGGAAACCTGCAGCGTAACCATAATGAGCTGTCTATGAAGCATTATTCTTATAAAAAAGAGTTAGATATTGAGAAAAAAGATAAAAAAAGAGATATGAGAAAAGAGGAAAGAGAGAAAAAGCACCATTTTCCCATGGTAAATAGGAAGATTGCTGAGATGCTCGTTGTCTGCTTGCCTTGTCATTTTGATATGGGGATTCTTCTGTATCATCGGGCAAGGGGTACCCTTTTAGCGGTTCTCTATGATACACATGTACTTACTATGAAAAGAACTTACCGGTAACTAAACTTGAGTAGCATGTGGAGCGGCCCTCGTATTCAAGGGACATGAGATTTCTAACTTATACTTTGTCAAGCATATACTCCATAGTTTGTTCACTTTAACCTTAATCACTTCAAGATGCTTATGATAGGGGAAATGAGAGCGGAAAGCTAATAAGTACCATAATTTTTGGAAGCTCTTTATGAAACTTGAATCCCTACTTCCTTCTATGAAGGCCTTTCTTTTACTTTTATGTTGAGTCTCCACCTTCTATCTTTATGCACCTATTGAGATAGCATAGTGGCCATTCTTAGTTCTATGTGCATTGTCCCAAGACTTGTTGATTGATGCATAATTTTGATATTGCTTGTTCTTAAACTATTTGTATCTAGTCACTCTTATGAACTTTGAAGGTGTCCTATGCATTTATGTTTGCTACTCTATGAGGGATAAGCTGAATGCCACTATGCTATGTTTTCTTTATGTGAAACAAACAAACGTCTTGCAAAGCATTGTTATTCATGAATCTTTTCTTTGTGCCTTTTCATGTTACAACATAGTTGCTATGTATTATAGTTAGAACTTTATCTTTCATGTTATGTTGAAGTACTATGTTCCCAGCTATCAATGTTTTACAAATACTTTGATCAAGTTTATGATGGTGCATGTCACCTCAAAAATTATTCTTTCTTTTTATCACTTACCTACTCGAGGACGAGCATGAGTTAAGCTTGGGGATGTTGATACGTTGCTAACGTATCCATAATTTTTGATGTTCCATGCTTTGTTTTTATCTACTTTTTTATGTTTTGTCCACACTTTGGAGTACTTTTTATACACTTTCTTGGACTAACCTATTAACAAGATGCCACAGTACCAGCTGCCTTTTTTCTGCTTTTTTTGGTTCCAGGAAAGTCAAAAAATGAATATTATCGGAATTGGACGAGACAAAAGCCAAAGTCATTTTTTCACCGAGGGGGACACAGAGCCAAAATATGAGACGGAGAGGGGCCAGGGGCCACCCACACCACCTGGCCACGCGGCCAGGCCTAGCCCGCGCCAGGGTGTGGTGCGGCCACCTAGGGCACCCCCTCGGCCTCCCCTTTCGCCTATATATCGCCTATATTCCACGAAAGAGTCTGTAGCCGCCGTCATGTCCATCCCTAGATCGGGACGGATCTGAAGCTCTTCCCGGCACCCTGTCAGAGGGGAGAATTCACCCTGGAGGCCTTCTTCATCGCCATACAAGCCTCCGGTGTGATGCGTGAGTAGTTCATCCTTGGACTACGGGTCCATGTAGTAGCTAGATGGTTGGTTCTTCTCCTTTGTGCTACCATGTTTAGATCTTGTGAGATCCGTTCATGATCAAGATCATCTATTTGTATTCCTACATGTTGTGTTTGTGGGGATCCGATGGATATTGAGATGCTATTTCAGATTGATTATTGATTCTATCATGTCTTTCTTATTTGTGATCTTGCATGCTTTCCGTTGTTAGTAGCTATGTTGGCCAAGTAGATGTTAGTAACTCCAAGAGTTAGTATTTATGCTCGATAGTAGGTTCATGCCTCTAGTAGTCTGGGAAAGTGATAGAAATCTCAAAGGTACTAGATGTGTTGTTGCTACTAGGGAGAAAACATCGATCCTTTGTTCATAGAACAATCGTATTGTTTACTTTACACGCAATGCGTAATGCAATTATCTGTTGCTTGCAACTTAATACTAGAGGGGGTTCGGATGATAACCTGAAGGTGGATTATTAGTCATAGATGTAGTTGGATTACGGTCTATGTATATTGTTGTAATGCCCAATTAAATCTCAAAAGAGTCAAGATGATTAGTATATGCTTGTATGCTTTCTCGATGTTTGTCAATTGCCCCGCTGTAATTTATTCACCAAACATGTTATCTATCTTAAGGAGAGCCACCACTAGTGAACTATGGACCCACGGTCCTTTCTTTTACCATCAATCTACAACTTTTTACTGCTTTCTGTTTACTTTCTGCCAGCTTTTACTTTCTTCCACACAATACGTTTAATCCTTTGTTTTCAGCAAAACTGGTGAGAATGACAACCTCACTGTAAGTTGGGGGCAAAGTTCCGTGGTTGTGTTGTGCAGGATTCCAAGTTGGCAACAACACCTTGGAGGTGTTTCCTTGCTCCTACTAGTTCGATAACCTTGGTTTCATAACTGAGGGAAACTTACTGTTGTGCTCGTCATACCTTCCTCTTGGGGTTCCCCAACGAGCTCGTTAATACACGAGTCAGCACCTGTGGGAGTTGTAAGAGTGGTTGCCCTAAAGCCTAGCCCCTAGGTCGACTTATATAGTTATCCGACTTAGGGTTTATAGGAGAAACATATTCGTCTACAAAACATAGTACAAATTGGACTACAAGTCTATCTACAGGCCTAAGTCTGTAAGTCTGTTGGGCCTTCCCATAGCCGGATGGGCCTCCATCTTATTTCCCTAACTCGGCTACCCGTCGAGCAAAGCTCTAACTTAGAAGTGGTCCACCATGGTTAGTGAGGAGCAGTGGGTATACCCAGAAAGTATATCCTCAATAGTTGGGAAATCGATGACGACAACGTTAGTTTCACCAACCTTGTAGGCTTGCTTTTTATCCTAAATAAACATTATAGTAATTATTATGTTCAGTTTGTATGCCATGTACAATAGGTTTCACTACTATATATATATTTGTTATTGCTAGTAGCAACAATTTTAGAACCTTCTCATGGATATCGCTAGCATTCATATTGCCAAACTTGCACACTTGCTAACTACATGAATAAAATTCTAATTAGTGAATTATTATGAGAATAAATTCAGTTAGTAAAACAAGCATCCACATAATAAAACTGAAGGGAACTTCCTGTGAACTAGATTGAGCATTTGGGAAATGGTGGTGATAGCATCGCTGACATTGTGACATTGAACTAAACAACAACGTTGACATGGTGACATAGATTGAGCACATACACACCGCCATAGAACATGGAGGCGACACATCAAACTAGAATGATTCAGCAACACAGCAACCATGACACATTGCTGGTGACGAGGAGGTGACGACATCGTCGGTCATCTAGACGGCAACACCGTGACATGGTGAACCTAGAATGAATATTTTACCCGATGAAAGGGAAGTAGGTCAAGGAGCACTTAAACATCGGTTTTCAGCCTCCATTGCCACTATCGTCACTGGGTAGGGGGTATTTGGTTATTAGCGGGGAGGGGAGAGGTTTTTTTCTAGCGAAGATTTGGGTTAAGTGGTGGGGGATTGGGAGTGGGATCGGATGGAGGGGAGAGGTTTTTTGTAGCACCAATGACATGTGGGTCCCATGCGTGAGCGGTTTTGGTTCACACAGGCAACATCTGCAAGGATGACGAATAGGTCCCACACAAAACTGGTTTCTCCCACAAAAAGACCTTATGTTTAGCCAAGTTTGACAGACTGAATAACAACACAATGTTTTGCCTAATTTTCCTAATTATAGAAAGAAAAACAATTAATTCCCTATAGAGAATAACATTCATATTGATCAGTTCAACACAGGGATGCAAACAATTATCAGTTCAGCATAGACATGCACACATGCATGTACACAACCATTAGTTCAAGCATGCACACACGATCATCAATTCAATACAAGCATGTATACATGCATGCACACAACCATTAGTTCAAGCATACAACACAAAGTATGCACACAATCATCAGTTCAACACAAGACAATCTTTAGTTCAACAAAAGCATGCAACACTCCACCACTAGAGGTTATAACTAATCTTCATCAGTATCATCTTGTACCTCATCTTCATTGTCACTGCAATACTCCTAAATTGTGCCGTCTACTTTGGGCTCACTGTCAACTTCCTCATCTTCAACAACTTTCCTTTTACCTTTGAGACACTCGAACACTAATGCATCTATGATGCAACATCCTTTGATAGAGGCTTGACGTTTCCTAAAATGTAGAGCCTCAGATATAGTCTCATTGTCATAGCCTATAAACCATTGGTATGCTACACCATTATGCACCACCTCCTCCCCCTCTCCTTCAGCAACATCAAACTTATCTCTTTGAACTAATTTTGAACCACCTGCCAGTTTTTCCCTTTTTTTTGTCTGGCACATAGATCACTTTTGTAGCCTAGGTTGCCAATATGTAATTATCATCTTTGTACCAAAATTTGTAATATTGACACTCCGGAAGAGTTTATCATACACCATAACCTTATCCTTCTGGCCTTCAAGATCATACCAATCGTAGTGGGATAACACTACTGATCATTGGTGATTAGAGTTAAAATACAACACCTTGATATCCTTGAGGACACCATAAAAAGGAATCTTCTTTTCCAACTGATAACCTACAGTCATTACTCTACTATTTTGTGTTTTCTTACCCATATCACGGCCATCGGCAAGGAACTGAACACCATCTACAATACAAGCTGAATATATTCTTACTCGGAAGTCTAGGCCACACGCCAATGCAGAAAGCACTTCATCCATAGCTTCTGGATTCTCTTGTCGCTTATTCATGATCTATGTACCATAGAACAAAAACAATATGGTCAAATCATGCATTGAAGTACTATATATGAAGGATGAAGATCAATGCAAAAGTAAACTAACATGGTCCTCAAACCATCTTTGAAATCCTTGCTCAAGACTTATTTCGACATTGGGCATCCCATCATTCACCTGCAGTTCTCGGTGAAGACTGCCATCCATAGAGTTACTTGGAATCAAAATCTTTAGGTGTATGGCAATTTTGAATTCATGAGTATGGGAGGTCAAAACATACATGATATATGGCTTAAGCTCATTGCAGTTGTTTTAGGACATACCAAGTCATATTGTTTAGCTCCCTTTGGTAGGTCAAATCAGTACCATAGTAGGTGACATGGCTTCCTATAATCAAATTCACACCACGGCCAAACACATCACAAGATGATTCATGTTGGTCACCTACATTTCTTGTTGGTTGATTGAATATTGTGACAATATCATCAAGGTATCTAGAGAAAAATGTCACGCGCTCAATAGCAATGTAGGAATCTACCACTGAACCTTCTATATGTGACATGTTCCTAACGTATCTCTTTAGAGTATGCAACAACCTTTCTATTGGATACATCCACCCATAGTTCATAGGGCCTCGGAGCATTGCCTCGTCAGGTAAATGCACATCCATGTGGACCATCACATCAAAGAATGCCGATGGAAAGATGTGTTCAAGTTTCCACATAATTACTCAGATTTCATCTTTGAGCCTCTGCAACACCAATAGTTTCAATTTTTTACTGCACAATTTCCTGAAAAATCTTCACAGCTCTCCAAGTGTCGTATATATATTGGCATGCAAATACCCTCGCATGCCAGCATCCAATAGTCCCTAGAACAGAATTTTACAGACATGGGTTTAAGTCCCATGATCTTGTGTGTAGGAACGTTGACACATTTGCCCATGTTTGAACAAAAAACATCTATGTGCAGTCCTATAGATATGGACAAACACCGATATTGTGCTCCTTATTCAGGTAATACGGCGTATATGGACAGAGAAGTTCTTTCGCTATATCTGTTGGTTGCACATGTAGATCTCGTCTAATGCCTATGGCTTCATAATCATACCTAGCCTTCAAGGTGTCCTTATTGTTCTCTTCAAGTTCAACTAATGTGCTAATCAAGTTGTCGCAGATGTTTTTATCGATGTGCATCATGTCGAGATTGTGCCAAAGTTTCAATGATACCCAGTAAGGTAAGTCGCAAAATCCAAGCCGTTGGGTCCATATCAGTGAAGGATTTGTTCGCTTCCTCTTTTTGATCCTAGAATCATGTCCAATTCCTTGTCTAGGACACCTAACGTTCTATCGCTCATCTTGTAAATCAAATGTAGTAAATTTTCCTAGCATCAACTGGCTTTTATGAATACCTGCAAGATCAGTCTCCCGCCGCAAGCAGTGTCCCTTTCTAAGGAAACTATGGTGCCCAGTGTAGCTGATGGGTATGAAAATAGCCATCTTTATCCATGTTTAAATCGTATTTTAAGTCAAGAAATTGACTGAATATCTATCTAGCCATGCAACTAATGACTAATTATTGCAAATATGTGAAAATCCTTCTTTTAATTTGTGATATGCAGAAAATCACATTTTTATGGCAAAATAAGGAGCAATTATTGAAGAATATGTCATTGCCAACACAACCAAGTCAACCGGGGACGAAAAGGCAGTTCGAGGATCCGTAACGAGCATCAGTGTGGGTGAGGCCCACCCATACGTCCCGCCCGTACCACCTGCAGGCGCCTTCCTTATGTCAAATAGAACCACCTCTGTGAAGGGAGCAAGATCATTCGAGACACCAGCCGCCGCAGAATAGAGTCTCCATCCCTAGATCTCATCATCAGACACCGAAGGAGATCCACAACACCACCACCACCATAGTTCATCATATTCATCTCCAATCCCCTTCATAGACATAGCCATCATCTTGTAATAGAGATCTCCTTGCTAATTGGCTACCGTTGTATGAATTTTTGATTTCAATCTAAGTATTTCCACAATGATTTCTATCCTTGATCTTGTTATTATGAGTGAGTATTCCTCACGGGATGCGGGTTGAGGTGAAGCCTCACAGCAATTATGTGCATATAATTACGTGGGAATATTGTCTAGTGATTGAGTTGGAGCTTTGTTATCTTGTATCTTTGTATCTACCTCGATTTGAGGACTTGTAACTACCGAAGACCCCGCGAATTTATCAAGGTGTGAGGTGAGATGAGTGGAGAATGACGTCTTATGATCGAAATCCCAGTGAGAATAAGGGTTAGTACAATATTCGCTTGGTGATCCACTTGGTATCTACATCAATATCACTAATATTAAGGCTTTAGTTTGTTTTACCTAATAATTTTTATAACCCATGGTTTCATGGTATAACGGTTGGACCAAGAGACTATTGTTGTGTGTGGTTTCAAGGGCTGTAGTTGCTAAGGATGTTTTTCCCACAACTCTTAACACTATTAGATAATTTTACACGTGAATGTGCTTAATTTTATCTTTATCCGATATGAATGCATAACTGCAAGTGAATCTTCAACCTTGGCCTATCTCCATCCATTGAAAACAACCCAAGATACAAAGTAAATTGGAAAGGTCTGGTAAATGAAAAACAAAATCTTCTAGAAAGTCTTGTAGACATTCCTCAATTCCATATTGCAAGTGTTTCCCAAGGTTCGATAAACCTAGGCCTTTTCTAGTGAAAAATATATGATACTACATCTATAATCCAGATCGAAGGTATCAATTTATAGCATCGTTGGTAGGGAAGCAATTTCGCTATCCTAGTGAGCTTATTAGAGACCTTGTTCAAAAAAAATTTGTTTTAGTTTGAATTCTTATTATTAGTTTACTTTTTGTTATCTATTTGAAAATTCAAAAAAAGGTTACTTCTTTAATTGTTTTTCTCAATCTAAAAACACCAAAAAGATAAGTACTATGACATCAAAGAAGCTTGGGGGAGTATGCCACTCCCAGTGATGATTTTATTCATGAACCTATTACCCACCACGTTGTCACAACATAGAACTATGAGATTAAGCATAACCTTTTGAGTTTGGTTCAACAATACCAATTTGGAGGTGTAACTCCTGAAGATTCAGGTTTGTACTTAAATACATTTACTGAAATATGCGATATGATGGGCATAAAAGATGTTGACCCTGATGTGGTTAAACTATGATGATTTCCTTTTTCACTTAGAGGAAAACAAAAAGATTAGTTCCTAGCTTTGCCTAAAGGTACTAACACTTCATGGGAGGAATGTACTAACATTTTCATGACTAAGTTTTTCCCTCCATCCAAGACTATGCAACTTCGATATAATACTAAAGGTTTTAGAAAAGAAAACCGTGAGCAATTAGCACTTGCTTGGGAAAGGATGAAGGAAGCCATAATGAGCTTTCCTAGCCATGGATGGAAGAGTGGTTAATTATCCACTTATTTTATAATGTCGTGAACCCAATGTCTAAATCTATGCTTGACACTGTAGCCGGAGGCACATTCATGGGGAAGCTAGTAAATGTTGCCAAGAAGGTTCTAGATGACATGCAAAGGAATAATTCCCAATGACATGTAGAGATATCCTCCTCAAGAAAGGTGAATGCAATCACAGAGGAGAGAAATGAAGAGGTTACTTCAAAGGTAGATGAGCTTTTAAATATCCTTAATGGTAAGAAACAAACCCAAATTAATTCCATCACTAGCTCAAATATTGAGGAAGTATATTTTATACCTCGTAATCCTTATAACCCTACATGGAAGAGTAAAAAAATTTGACTCGAACTTTCAAAAGAAATACACCAATCCTGTAGGTGCTCCAAACAACAACAACTATACTAATAGTAATGGAGCAAGTAATGGTAATATCCTGCTTGAAAATTCTTTGAAAGCTTTTATGCAAGCACAAACTGAACACAATAATATTCTTATTAAGATTGTGGAGGACCATGATTCAATTATTAGCAAACTGTCTAACCAAGAATTTTAGATTAAAAATGATGCTCAAGCTTTACAGGAAAGGACAAAGACCGTGGAGGCACAATTGGGAAAAATAGTTTATAGTTAAACTCTCATACTAGCAAGATTTGCAGGAAAGCCCGATCCAAATCCAGTCGAAGACCTTAAGATGACGAGAATTGAAAACAAATATGATAATCTTGAAGAGCTAGAGTATAGCAATGCTCCATCTCCGAATTATACTATGGAAGATCTTGGGTAGATGATCACCGTGATGAATCCTGGTATTGAAGGAGGAACCTATGCCATGTACCAACATTTCATTCAAGAAGTAGCATCGAAGGTACGTGAGCTAGAAATGCAATATAAGAAACTAAATGAGAATCTTCCAGCTAAACACGATGATATGTTTGATCCCACTATTAAAATACATATAGGAGTTAATGAGATTGCTACACTTTTTGATCTTGGTTCTAGTGTCTCAACATTTTCTAAGAGTTTATTTGAAAAACATAACCTTGGGACATTTCAAACTACTGAACTAAGACTCCACTTAGCCGATTCAACTTACAAACAAGATGTACGAGTCAAAGAAATATTGTTATAGAAATTAAATGATGTCCCGCACTAATTGATCTTGTTATAGTGGACATGCCCGGAGAACCTATAACACCTATAATTCTAGGAAGGCCATTTTTAATAACTATTAAAGCTTTATTAAATTTGCATGAAGGGAATGTTAGAGTAGGACTACCATCTAGAGAACCATTTGTAGTCCACTTCCCTAGAAAGAAAAGGGCTAGAACAATGAAGATGTGATCATCACATTGAAAGCCAAATATTTTGGAATTAGTGTTCCACTTCCAAAACCAAAATGATCACCATTTGGGTCAAGCTAACTGACCTTCACTAGAAGCGCTTCATGGGAGGCAACCCATGTGAAATAAAAGTTTTTAATTGTCTTAACTAGACTCATCTCTGCGCCCCCTAGGGCACGGTTGGAGGTTGTAAGTAGGATGCCTTTGATAAATACGAAGAAAATGAACCATCCAAAAACGTAAGTGTCCACCGATTTAGCAGCAGCTAGCGCCCACATGTCGCGTATGTTAGTCAAAACGGTAGCTAATTTTTTCAGCCAGATCTTCATACAACAAACACTGAATGGATACATACGCCGTCCAATGAAAAGAAGTGAAGTTGATGAGTATTACCCGCACGTTTTTCATACAACGCAGGATGTGATATCCCAAAACTTCATTTTACAGATATATACTTTTAATCACTCGATGAGAGTAAGAACTACAATAGCAAAAATTTGAATAGATTACTCTCTATGCATCTAGGAGAAATCATTAGTTGGAACATCTGATAAGCAAAACACAAGATTCTTTACAACGTGACGTAGTAAGAGACAATATTATATTGAAATTTTATCACTAATCAACATAAACTATCTAACTCTAGAGAGACGATACACTGGAGGGATGAGAACATATAAGAAGTTTTTGCATGATCAAATGGTCGTAGTGAGTCAACTTCAAGACAAAAGGCCTAAGAACCTTTAGCATTAGAAAAATTCAGCCCTAATGTCGTCAGCATTCACAAACTCTTCTCAATAAACATCCATCACCACCTCGCTGAGTTCATATCTCGCGATCTTCACATACTAGGTACAACTTCTATCTATTTTGAGCTTTAAGCTCCTAAGTTTCTGAGGACAAATCCATCGGAGGAAAGACTGTGGTATACGAAAGGTTGTTAGACCATTATCGTGTGTCCCATTATCCCGTGGCATCTTCGCAAACATGAAGGAGATATGCCCTAGAGGCAAATAATAATTTGGTTTATTTTCATATCTTGAATTAGTTCATAGTAGTTTCATACTGTGCTATAATTTTATTAAGAAGAAACATTGATACAAGTATGGTATGTAAAAAATATACTCCCTAGTATCCTCTATTCAACTAGTTTGTTGGGCAACCGATGATCAAGGTTTCCTGATCATGGAGCATTTATGCCAGTTGACATTAGAGTCATATCATTAGAGAATGATATGATGGGCATTACCCACATAAGTATTGCAATGTTATCAAGTCTCATGATTTATGATTATAATATTCATAAACTAAGTGACCTTCTTGTTGGGGATATACTCTCCGGGTATCCTCACAGTTCCTCACTGACCAGGGTGGCCCACTTCGGGTTAGAGCTTTGCTTCACGGGCGACCCACTCAGGGAGAAAGACAGGGTCCAATCCGGCTACGGGAAGGCTCAGAAGACTTACCGACTTAGGCCCATTGTGTTACTTGTAGTTCAAGATGTACTCTGTAACCGACTCTTAGTCGTAGCCGGATAGATCTCTCTTGTAAACCCTAGGCCGGATATCTATATAAGCCGTCCTAGGGAGAGCCTTTAGGGCACCCAACACTTTAGACTCTCAACTCGCACAGGCGAAACCCTTGTAACCCATATTTTGGCTCTGCCGTATTACTGGATTGCTAGCAGGAGTAGGATCCGTCCAAAGCCGGCGGATTCGAACCTGGGTAAACTTGTGTGCTCACCGTCCCGGAATACTGTACGTCTCACACCCCTCTCTTCCGCACGCCTCGAGGACCCCCTCATGACGTACTTGTCATCAACCCGACGACAGTTGGCGCCCATCATGGGGCAAGTGAGCTTCAGATCTGCGTTCCGAGCGGAATCTACAAGAATCGGAATCAGCGAGACTATCGCCATCGGTCGCATCCTCTACGCTAGCGATGTCCCTCTCATCCTTCTCGACGAGACTTGGATTCCGGCTAGGAAGGTTGTGACTGCCTACACAATCATGTCTTTTGGCGAGATCGATGTTTACATCGGTTTCGCTGAACCTGCCCCACCCACCCCAGCGGTGATGATAGAGGCAGAAGAATCTTCTGGGTCCCCTTTGTCAGTGGAGGCGGCAGAGTTCCGGATCTCAGAAAACCCTAATCCCACCTAGCCTGCACCAGCTGTGGAGATAGTGGAGAAATCCGAGCCTGAGGAAGACCTAGCGGTTCAAGCCGAATCTGTAGTGGATCTCCTCGGAGAGACCGTATCCCAGATCGACCCACCCGCGGAAGTCGAAATCCAGGAGGAGCATATCAACGACACTGATTCCGGCTCTGATGATGCCGGGACAGACAGGCCTTTCCTAAGGTACACACAACGACGTATGATAATGCAAGATGCAAGCGCATATGCAATTCTCGAGACCATCAAAAGTTTCGACATGGCTGATCGCGAGAGCCGCAGGTACCTTAGGAAGACGTGTCACACTTCGTCGGGTATGTGGGATCCGGATCCGGCTCTGCCGATGCTAGAGAGAACACCGACTCTGTGCTGGAGGCAATTGGAACAAACGCCGACGTACCCGCATCCTCGGATGAATCGATGACGTCAGCAGATTTCTGAAAGTTCTCCGCGGAATATGAAGAGGAGTACAACTCCAAGGCTGCAGAAGAAGGAGAAGCCATGGATGAAGAATCCGGGGAACACTCTCCCAAAGTGCAGGATGACATGGACGTCGGAGATAATCCCGAGGTCCAGATGTCCGAAAGTACCGATCAGAGCTTGACTCCGGGAAACGGACCCAAAGCCATCTTTGCTACTGGCGCTGCCAAGAAGGCAAAGAAGAAGAACAAGAAAAACAAGACCCCGGCAAAAGACCCTCTGACAGAGGAGGTGATTGCCGAGGAATACGAAGAAGACTCGAATGGAGCACTTATCCCAGAAGAGCCGAAAAAAGAAGAATCGGTGGATGGACACGTGATCACTGAAGGTGCACGTAAACTCATCGATGCTGCATTAACCACACCTATCCCTACAGCTGCAGAACTTACTATTGAAGAACTGGACAAAAGGGCCCAAGGCCTAGAAGCGCGTCGTCAACAACTCCTGGATGAGGCCAAAAACATCGAGGAGGAGAAGAAACGCATGGCAACTAAGGATTACATGTCTCGGTTGCATCAGAAGACACGGAAGCATCACACCAATGACGACCAATTCCCACATATCCGTGCCGTCCTTTTCGGAGATGAGATGGGGAAGCCACAGAAAGATAGCAAAGGAGATTGGCTATATCCAACCTAGTACAGAATACCGTGGTAGCCCGAGAAATTCTATCGGCTAATCCAGGACCAGAGGAGATCCGTTTGGGTATCAAACTACTCAACAAGGGACTAGAGCAGCAAAAGGCCGCCCTGTCCGGAAGTCAAAAACTGGTTTTGGATTCCGACCAATGTCGCACAAATCCTGCATGGGCTGACGTAAGACCCCATCGCGTTCTAGAGCAGCAGCATCGCCCCGAACGACGGGAGGACAATTATTCGAGAACCGGATCGTCAGGACAGCATCGCCGGACTACGCGTGACTAGAGCAACGTCGCCCCAGCGGTTGAGAAAGAGGCCATTGCTGCACTGAATCCGAGGAATCCTCCCTGACGAGAATCCAACAATCGAAGGGGATAAGATAAAGAGAAACGTCAGGAGGAGGATCGTCAAAAAATGCCACCTCCTAGACATGAAAGCCGTCCGGCTGAGCCTCACCGTGGTGGGAACAACGGATGAGGAAACGACGGAAACCATGCCGGGACCAGCCGGCAGGGGGCTCGTCGTAGTCAAGACCCTCCCCGGAACCAGAATAATGACGTTCTGGATGGAGGACGGCGATCAGCCGGAAACTATCCAGCTACCCCACCCTCTCCACCAAACAGTCATCACAATGGCTCCCAAGGAGGGCAAGAAGGACGACATGGCGGAGGCGATGATGGCAGAAGCCGAAGTCCGGCTCCAAGGCACCGCAGCCACAGCCGACATTCAGGACGATCTTTATCCCTAAAAGACGCAAGGCACAGGATCAACTCCAACATAGAGGCGCGACGCTATGAAAACGATGATATCTACGTGGGCCCAAAGTGCTTCGGACCACACATCAGAGCTACAAGATTCTCGGAAGGATTTGCTATCTCAAGACACATCCAAGCCTACGACAGCATTGCTAGGCTAGATACCTGGCTACAGGATTTCTTCCAAGCTTGCTACATCGCTAAAGGCGAAAACAGCCTGGTCGCAACCCGATATCTCCCACTTATGTTGCGGAAGACGGCACGATCATGGCTGAAGGAACTTCCCGAGAACACCATCCATAACTGGCATGACATGTAAAGTGTGTTCTTTCGGAATTTCGAAGGCACATATCGGAGACCCTGTACGGTCGGAGACCTACAGCGTTGCACTCAGAAAGCCGAAGAAACTTGCCGGGATTACCTCGGACGGTGGATCGACACCATGAACTCCTGTGTAGGAGTAAATGATCAAACTGCGATTGAAGCTTTCATTGCAGGTCTCCTAATTGGTCTACTGCGCCATCGCTTGAAGTGTGACAAGGTCACTGATTTGGGAGAGATGATAGAAACAGCGAGCAAGTATGCAGATGCTGACGACGATGCAGAGGGATTGCTCAATGCCCTAGCTGTGCCTCAGTCGGCAAAACAACCAAAGCAACAAGCTCAGAAGCGCAAAAATACCTCGGAAGAAAAACCCAACGCGGAAACGGCAGTGGTCACTGCTACTTTCGGGTCTGGAGGACGAGGAGGACGCGGCGGAGGCCGTGGGCGTGGGCGTGGAACTTCAAGAGTCTAGGGTAGAGGAGACCAGCAACCAGGCAAAACCTACTCCTGGGCCGACATTGCCAATAACCCATGTGTGCATCACCTAGACGCCAATGGGGCCTCATCCCACACCAACGCTGAATGTTGTTTCAATGACGACATAAAAAGGGATGACACCGCGGGCTACAAAGCTAAGCGGAAGAAGGGAAAGAAGAATCCCGAAAAAGAAAAAGAGACCAAGGAAGATTCTGACATGGAGGAAGTTGATGCTTCAAATCCCAAGCCGGAAGGTAAGAAAACTTTCCCCACCAAGAAGGAGACTTATGTCACTTTCCTCGGATCTCAACTAGCAAAGGTCAAAAAAGCAGTTCTACATGAGCTCAATGCAACAGTTCCGGCTGTCCCCCAGTACCTGGACTGGTCGGAAGTGGCAATCACATTTGACCGCGCTGATCATACGCCTAAGTTGCACAGGCGAGGAAAATACGCTTTAATCGTCAATCCACTTATTGACGGTTATGGTTTCTCCAAGACTCTCATGGACGGTGGTAGCACCATCAATATTCTCTATGTCGAAACGCTACGCCGGATGAAGATCTCGGCAACTCAGCTGAACCATAGCTCTGTGATCTTTCACGGAGTTGTCCCAGGAAGACAAGCCAATTCCCTGGGAGAGATCACTTTGGATGTTACCTTTGGAACTCCAAAGAACTATCGGACGCAGGCACTTTCCTTCGAAGTGGTCCCGTTCAAGAGCGCGTACCACGCTATATTCGGACGTCCGGCTTACTAGGCTTTTATGGCTCGTCCGTGTTACATTTACAATATGATGAAAATTCCAGGTCCCAACGGCGTGATCACCATCTAGGGAGACCCGAAGAAAGCACGAGAGTATGAAGATGGAAATGCCGCCTTTGCCAAACCCGTGCTGCACGCCCAGGAGTACCAGGAAATCAAGAAGAACATAGATCCGTCCGAGATGCCCGCAACGAAGAAGGAGGTGACAAAGCCAAATCCGGAGTTCAAGGCATCCGAAGAGATGAAGAAGACGTCGTTGAAGGATGATGACCCCTCCAAGGTGACCTAGATAGGCGTAGGCATAGGTAGCGCATAGGAAAGCACGCTCATCAAGTTCCTCCAAGAAAATCAATATATCTTCGCATGGCAGCCATCTGACATGACCGGAGTACCTAGGGAACTTGCCGAGCACTCTCTAAATGTAAACCCGAACGCTAAACCCGTCAAACAGTCCCTACGACGATTTGGCGATGAAAAGTGTAAGGCAATGGCTAAGGAACTAGCACGGCTCGAGATAGCTGGATTCATAGAAGAGGTCATCCACACTGAGTGGTCGGCCAATCCTGTAATGGTCCCTAAAAAGGACACTACTGATTTAAGGATGTGTGTTGATTATACCGCCTTGAACAAGGCTTGTCAAAAAGATCCGTTCGCTCTGCCTAGAATTGATCAAGTTATCGATTCTACGCCAGGCTCGGAACTCCTTTGTTTTCTCGCGCATATTCCGGTTATCACCAAATCCGGATGAAGGAATCTTACAAAGTCAAAACTTCATTCATAACCCCCTTCGGAACCTTCTGTTTTGTTACAATGCCCTTTGGGCTGAAGAACGCAGGAGCTACATACCAGCGCACGATGCAGCGTTGCCTCCATGACCAACTCGGATGCAATGTGCATGCATACGTGGATGATATTGTAGTAATGTCCAAAAAGAAGGAAACGCTGATTTCCGACTTGGAGGAAGCATTTGCCAACTTACGAAAATACAACATCATGCTTAACCCGAAGAAGCGCTTCTTTGGAATACCAGCCGGAAAATTGTTAGGTTTCATCGTGTCTCAGAGAGGCATAGAGGTGAACCGGGACAAAATCAAGGCTATACTCAATATTTCTAGGCCAACTCGCCTGAAGGACATACAAAGACTAACTGGTTGCATTGCTGCAGTCAGTCGGTTTCTAAGCCGGCTTGGTGAAAGAGCCGCACATTATACAAACTCCTGAAAAAGACCAAAGATTTTGTTTGGACTGATGAAGCTGAAGCTGCACTACAACACCTGAAGAAAGTACTCTCATCTGTGCCTATCCTTGCAGCGCCGGAACCTCAAGAACCGATGTTGCTTTATCTTGCTGCGACAAATAAGGTCGTTAGTATCGTCATGGTGGTGGAGAGACCGGAGGAAAATCAGGAGCACCTGGTGCAGCGTCCGACTTACTTTATCAGTGAAGTCCTAACAGAGTAAAAATAGCGGTATCCGCATTATCAAAAGTTGGCTTACGGTGTTTTTGTAGCATCTCGTAAGTTACAACACTACTTTCAGGAGCATCCAATTACCGTGGTGAGCACAACTCCCATGAGAGATATAATCAACAACAGTGACGCAACAAGACGTGTCGCCAAATGGGGCATAGAGCTTTCAGCTTTTGATATTGAGTATAAACCTCGGACGACAATCAAGTCCCAGATCCTTGCTGACTGTGTCGCTAATTGGACAGAGACGAAGGAGAACATGATGCTCCCTGAGTCGGGATATTGGACCCTCTATTTTGATGGGTCTAAGGCTCGCGGGAGCTCGGGGGCTGCCGTGGTGCTCAAATCGCCCCAAGGAGATAAACTTTTATACGTGTTGCAGATCCACTTCACAACGACAAACAATATTGCCGAGTATGAAGCACTGCTGCATGAAATCTAGATTGCTAAGGATATTGGCATCCGACGTTTGATGTGTTACGGAGATTCGGATCTTGTTGCTCAACAAGTGTCGGATATTTGTAATGCAAATAAGCACATGGCATCATATAAAGCTGTCGTGGATGATCTATCTAAATCATTCGAAGGATTTGAAGTTCAACATATCCCACAAGCAAAAAATGAGGAAGCAGACGCACTGTCTCGGATAGGTTCTGTGCGGAAAGAGGTCCCGGATGGCGCTCTTTTAGAGCACCTCAAAGTTCCCTCAATAAAGGGAGTAGATGAGGAATATCCGACCAAATCCGACTCACCTTTGATAGCAGTTCTAGCTGCAATTCCCAGCTAGACTCAAACCTACCTCGATTATTTGGTAGATGGCAAATTACCCAAAGATGAGGTTCTGAGCCGGCAGATTATCCGACGAGCAAAAGCCTATACTATTGTTAACGGTGAGCTCTATAAGCGGAGTGCTTCTGGGGGTTTTCAGCACTGCGTATCTCCGGAAGAAGGAGTGGAAATCTTAAGAGAAATCCACGAAGGCGAGTGTGGTCACCACGCTGCAGCCAAATCTTTAGTGGCAAAATCTTTTAGACACGGATTTTTCTGGCTTATAGCTCAGGCAGATGCCGAACGATTAGTCAAGACGTGCAAAGGCTGCCAAATGTACGCCAAACAAGCTCATGTTCCGGCTGATCAACTGCGAACAATACCTATAACATCGCCTTTTGCGGTCTGGGGGCTTGATATGGTAGGACCTTTTAAACGAGCTCCAAGTGGATTTACTCACTTCTTAGTGATGGTGGATAAATTCACCAAATGATTTGAGGCTAGACCTGTCACTAGTTGTGATGGAGCAACAACCAAAAGATTTGTCGAGGATGTTATAATCCGGTATGGTTATCCACATAGCATTATCATGGACAACGGGAGTAACTTCTCTATGGGAGAATTGGCTGAATTCTGCACCGAGCAAAATATCCGGCTTGATATTGCGTCAGTCGCACATCCACAGGCTAACGGACAAGTCGAAAGAGCAAATGGTTTAATCCTACAAGTCCTAAAACCGAGACTCGAAGCACCACTATGACGTGCTGCGGGGGCTTGGGCAGAGGAATTACCCTCTATAATATGGAGTTTACGAACGAATCCGAACAGGTCAACCGGATACACACCTTTCTTCTTGGTCTATGGTGCAGAAGCAGTTCTTCCTAGTGATTTGATTCACACTTCCCCTATAGTGGCCACGTATATTGAAGAAGATGCTAAGATTTCTTGACAAAATGATCTCGACTTAGTCGAAGAAGTTCCCATCGTTGCTAAAATGAGATCTACAACCTATCAGCAGAAGTTACGCAAGTATCATAGCCAGAGAGTCCGAAATAGATCTTTCAATAAAGGTGATTTGGTTCTTCGGCTTGTGCAACAAAGAAAGCACAAACTTTCCCCGGTATGGGAAGGGCCCTTTTTAGTTAGTCGAGTATTGCACAATGGATCGTACTACTTAACTGACATGAGGCCAGTCAAAGAAAGACCTGCTACTAAGAAGAGAAAGAGAGCTGGAGGCAGTACAAATCCGCATGAGTTAGACAGACCGTGGAATATTGCTCAGCTACGTCCCTTTTATTCTTAGTTTATCCTTCTTTGTAAACATATATATGTACATGTTCTGTGAGAAATAAAAGTTTTGGTTGCCTCAATTTTTTCTGAGAAGTTTTTACCATCTTAATTCCGAATGATCATGTCATAGTCAAAAATCCTAGAATGCTTGAAAGTACTTTATGCTCATGTTCGTTCTGGTTTAGATTTCTGATTCTAAAACTGGTACCCTCGGGTATAACTCTAAAGTTTCTAGTTTTTACTTTGGTTATTTGTCTGATTGCTGGATGCGGGCATTTTCCGAGTAGTGAATTGTTGGTACTGGAAACCGGCTTTGTTTCCGAGTTTAAACTGGTTTAGCAATTGAGCTCCGTTGCTCGGCAAAGTTTCTGGCAGAAGGTTTAGCCGGCTGACGAAAGGAACAAGGCAGAAAGCCAGATAAACGATAAGTATAGACGAAAAAATACAAGTGCTTGTGTAAACATTTCAGGCACACAAAAATTAAAGCCAACAGTGCTGAATAGATCAAAAGCTTAGCACTAGCAAAATTATAGTACTGCATATTTACAGGCCCATCATGTTTTCAGAATAACACAAGTATTTCTATTAATCTATGATGCAGGAGAGGAAGGAGTTGTCGGCTCGCTGGATACACCGCCTTGGTATCGTTCCGAGATGTCCACATCCGAGGTGGTGCGTTCATCGTCGGAAACTTCTGCTGATTCTTCTGGAGGAGGAGGCGGAGTATCCACGGGGGTGAAGAAAGGGGTCTCGTAGCTGGTTAGATCAGCCACGTGACACCCATATCTGGCGCAGGAGTGCATGATGGCTTGAAGGTCCTGCTCCTGGACGTCTTCGTCTACTTTGCATTACCCTCTGGTCACTTGCCATATTTCCATGTTTCCATGGTGGCTCATGACCATGGTGAGAGTGTTTTGCGCCGCAGTCCGTGCGTAAGACATGTTCCAATCCCGGACAAGCTGCAGCATATCCTTTGCCTTGTCCCGCACCTGAAAATCCGACATGCTGTGCATATCTGGAATCTTGAGAGGTTCGCCGATGTCCTCAAGGGATTGGCGGAAGTCATGAAGCAGGTCACCGACTTGGGTAAGCCGGTGGGTGTGGGGCTCGGTGGAGGAAGAGTACGTCAAGTTTAGAGGACCTATACACAAAATAAGTCAGGAAAAATCCGACATTGATAGAAGTCGAAGAAAGCGGAAAAGTCAGTCAGATGGAACATACCGAAAATGACGTCGTCGATTTTGGTCTTCTCTTCCTGAAGACTCTGGAGTTCAGCCCGGAGCGCCTCGGAAAGGTCCCTCTCTCTGCTAAGCTCATTTTTGAGGTCCGAGATTGTTTTATCTTGAGCAGCGATCTTGCGATCATACTCATCAGTAGCCATGGAGGAGGACTCAAGGACTTGAGCTATGCTCTTTTCATGATCCGCCTTGAGCTTATCCAGCTCTTGGCGAAGCTCCTTGTTCTCCACCACCAAGGTCTTGAGGTTCTCGTCCTGTTCAATCATGGCACATGATTGTTTTACCAGCGCTGTAAGTCAAAAAGAACAACAGTTCAGAAAAAGTTCGACTATGAAAACATGAAAGACAAGGCTTGAGTCTCGAAATGTTTACCTTCAGCCTCATCCTTGGAAACTTTAAGTTCAGCATTTTTAACTCGGAGAGCCTTGATATCTCTCCGCTTATCACAGACATTCTTCAATAAATCCTAGTTATAGGAACATACTTTCTGTAAGTCAGAATACCCAAAGTCAGAAAGCTACTAAAGACTCGGGCTAATAATTTTGCTAATATCAGCACGAGCCTTGGGGGCTACACTAGTTCGTCCTTTAGCATCCTAATGAAGCATAAACCCGGAATTTTATCCTACTTCATGCTTGGGGGCTAGAGGATATGATATGAAACAAAGGAAAAACAGGAGTTGGAATTCTGACTTACATATTGTTCGCGAGTGAGTTTATCCAAACTCGCGTTCACTTCAACGGCAACCTTCTCGGCGAGAGTCAGAGGAATCACTGGTGCTGTTGGAAGCTCACCAGCCCTTATCCTCTCGTCGCGAAGGTGCACCTGGGAAAGAAGGTCGGAGAACTTGATGTCCTCTGCCTCTTGTGCTTCTTCTTCGGCAGATAAGTTTCTTTTCTCTAGGCATTGTCTGGCTAGCCGCAGGATTTCTTCAGTAGATTTCCAGGACAGGCCAAACTTGGCAAGTCCCGGATTGCTGATAAGATTTTCGGCAAAGGTTTCTGCCGAGGGATCATTACCCAAAGAGGGTTCACCCTTATCTAAATCTGACTCACCCATGGTGAAGTCAGTTTGCGACTCAAGGTTCGCAGGCTCCATTGAAGGAACCGGATCTTCTGCGGCATTCGGAGAGATCACCGGTGTTGCGGAAGGTTGAGGGGCAGGAGTCGGAGGAGCCACGGCAGGAGAAGCTATGGTAAGCTTCGTCTGATGCAAGGGCTTCGAAGAAGTTCCCTTCCCCTTACCCTTGATGAGCGGTTTTGCTCTAAGAATGTAGTAAAGTCGGAAACATTACATCTCAGAAGGAAATTCGAGTAAAGTGTAAAAGCGGAAGTTGTGATTGAAAGTTACCTTTTCACAATGGGCACCTCCTTTGTGCTTCTTAAGCGCAAGGTCCGGCAATGGAACCACCTCTGTCTCCTGAGAGAACTCCGTAGGATATCCTTCGAGCGGAGCAAGTTCTGACTCGGGGAGGTCAGCAAGCTGAAAAGAAGAAAACATATCAGTATTGGAATAGAATTCGAAGATTGAAACATATAAAAAAGGTGTACTTTTAGAAGCTTACCGGCACTACGGGATTTTCTGCCATATGCATATCCAGAGAAACCTCCGGGATCCTCCTCTCGATCCGCTCCCTGATCAGCCACTTGATCTGGCTTATACAGCCTTGTGTGGTGTAGGCTTTGGGGCTGATGCGGAGGGAATCTTTCTTGGACGACATGATGGAGTGCATCAGTCAGGTTCCGTGGTACTGAAGGGGCTAGATCCGGCGTGAGACCCAGCATTGGACCAAGTCGGATCCCTTCAGTCCCTTGTGTTTGATCAAGTATTTGATCCGCCTCTTAGCGAGGATCAGATCGTCAGTGAGAGCCGGAGGAGCCTTGTCCTAGGACGGTTGGGCCGTGGCAGCTCCGTCGATGAAAGCCAGCAAAGCAGTGGATTTGCCGGGAGCCGGAATATCCTTATGGTAAAAGAATGTGGCTGGCCATTGTTTGACCGAGTCACTGGCTAGGATTTTGGGATATGCGTGCTCGCGTCTAAGCGAAAAACTAATAGTACCGGTGATGTAAGGAACACTGGCAGTAATAGAGTTCCTCCAGACATGAAAATAGTACCGGAATAAGGTCAAACTCAGCCTAATGCCGAGAAAGCCCTCACACAAAGAAGCGTAAGCGCTCATCTCTAAGAGAGAGTTGGGAGGAAGATGATGGAGTTGAACTCCGTAATGATCAATCACCTCAGAGAATAACTCCGAGGGAGGAAACGACAAATCTTTGTCGAGGTGGGTGTCGAAGTGGACCCGCTCGCCGGCGCGGAGGAGCCCTTCCTTCTCCATGTTCTGGAGCTTCTCGTCGTCGAGCACGCAGGGGATCCAGAGCCCGCGGAAGCTTTCCTTCTCCGCCACAGCTTCCGTCGCCGCCGTCGCCGCTGCTGCTGCCAAGCCAGAAGAGGAAGAAGAAGCCATTTCTCCAGCGAGCGGTTGACCTAGAATGAGCGGCGCTGGGAGTTTTTTGGGGAGGAACGGAGGAGCTCTATACACGCGGTGAGATTGGGAGGAGAAGAAAAGGCAAAGGACAGGTGAAGAGAGAAGGAGAAGATCCTAACCCCTTATATCCACCTAACTGCACCAAGATTCGTGCAAATGCTATAGCGTAACCGCCACGCGTCGTGGAAGGAACTAGGAAGGACCCACGCGATCATTACGTCACCTCGATCTCCACGCACGCATTGAAATGGCATCTCGGTTCTGCGAACCGTGGACCCACCAACGGTCGTGCTGACGGAATGCCTGTCAGATGACGTGACTTGACCATGACTTATGTCAGGTGGCGTTTGAGATCAAGTTTCGGCTTAGTTTGAAATAAAGATGGAAAATCCGAGTAACCTGTTGATAGGTCTGACTTATTTTTTAAGACCCGGATCATATTTTTTGTTGTGAAGTTTCAGGGACTCTTCAAGATTCTACAAGCCGAAGATTAAGCTAGACGATGATAAATCCGACTTTGGATCTTGGAGGCCTCCGGGGGCTGCTGTTGGGGATATACTTTCCGGGTATCCTCATAGTTCCTCACTGACCAGGGTGGCCCACTTCGGGTTAGAGCTTTTCTTCACGGGCGGCCCAGTTAGGGAGAAAGACAGAGTCCAATCCGGCTACGGGAAGGCCTAGAAGACTTACCGACTTAGGCCCATTGTGTTACTTGTAGTTCAAGATGTACTCTGTAACCGACTCTTAGTCGTAGCCGGATAGATCTCTCTTGTAAACCCTAGGCCGGATATCTATATAAGCCGTCCTGGGGAGAGCTTTTAGGGCACCCAACACTTTAGACTCTCAACTCGCACAGGCAAAACCCTTGTAACCCATATTCCGGCTCTGCCGTATTACTGGATTGCTAGTAGGAGTAGAATCCGTCCAAAGGCGCGGATTCAAACCTGGGTAAACTTGTGTGCTCATCGTCCCGGAATACCATACGTCTCACACCCCTCTCTTACGCACGCCTCGAGGACCCCCTCATGGCGTACTTGTCATCAATCCGACGACACTTCTCTTTAGACAATGATATCATACTAATCACTATCTCCAACGACTGCTTTGATTACGAGAATATCATTTTGCGGCCCGAAAGTTGGGGCGCCCAGGCAACGCGGTACCCAAGTTGCTTACAATCAGCTGCGTTGCCCAAAGTTGGCGTGCCATATACTCAGAGGGTCTTTTTCGGCATGAATTCAACTTTACGTTTCAATACAAAATATCAGGCTAACGGTCGTCAAGTTGGGCCCCCCTGTCAGCTTTCGCCGTTATGTCGCTGCCGTCGTGGCCACCATGTAGGCTTGCAGCGTTGGCGCATGCATCCTTTACGCGTCTTCTTCTTCCTCCGGGGCGGCAATCTGTGGTCGCGGCCATGGCGCAGAGCTAGGACTTGGACGAACTTGCTCGGCCCCGTTCTCATCCCCATCCCGAATCAGAGCTCGCACTCACCATGGCCGCACCCATGGCACGACGCGGGGACGAGAATTCATTCCTGGGTGAGATCTGTCACCATGCCGACCATGCTCGGTCCTGTTGTCCTCCTCCAGAATCTGAGCTCGCCATCACCATGGTCACACATGCACCAGCCACGGCGCCTTCCTCTCCGAACCCCAAAGCCGCATCCACCTAGTTCGGCACAACGCCAACAAGGTGAAAATGCATCAAGTTCTCTTCTTGTGATTGTAGAAAAACATGTATGTACCGTGGCCGTAGCATACTCTAGCAATGTACACATATGTTGTTTACTAGATTTTCATTTGAAATTAGTAGCTCCGTGATGACGAAACATAGAGAACATAAATGGAATGACGATGACGACCATGTTCTGTACTTTGCATTGCATCAACAAGTGCTCGTTGACGAAGCAAGTTACCAAGAGAGTGGAGTTCATCAGATTGCCAAAAAATATGTGAACAAATCAATGAGTGATTCAATGCAAATACACGCAGAAGAGCTAGATCCATGTCATCAATCATCAATAGGTGGCACATTCTAGTGATGCGTTCAAATGCGTACACCATGTATCATTTGCTTGAAGTGGTTGTTATCCTGAGCAAAAATGCCTAGTATGCACATTACCTTTGTATGTTCTATGCTTCAATTCTGTTGTTATGGGCATGGAAAGAAAAGCTGGGCTTCACTAAATATTACGCAGTTAGGCCTAACTTAGTCTTACACAAATAAGCACAGCTTAGTCTTTACACAAATAAGCGTAACTAATGATAAAGATAAAGCCAAATGGTTCATCGGATCTACCAGTATGAGCACTAGGTCCCTGGAGCTTGTGGTATCATCGAAACGAACCAGAATGCTGTGTTTGGTCGTCTGGCATTCTCCATCAAATCGTATGACCCCACTGATGAGCTAATTGTAGGCTCCTCCCCCCAACATGGATTCGGCTCAAGGTCGGATCTGGAGTGTCAACATGATAGGCGCGTGAGTGTGCAACAAACACACAGTCTGCTATAAACATTAGAAGTGCTGGCACCTCAGCAACTACACCAGCATGTTCTTCCTGGACTCCGGCAGGAGCCTCAGCAGGTATTTCATCAGCTTCACCAGCAGCAACCTCAGCAGGTATTTCGTCAGCTTCACCATCAGCAGCATTAGCAAGTATTTCGTCAGCTTCACCAGCAGCAGCATCACCAAGTATTTCGTCAGCTTCACCAGGAGCAGCAGCAGCTAGTTCTTCGTCAGCTCCACCACCACCAACACTAGCAGCAGCAGCATCAGGAGCCAGGGCTGCCTGAGCAATTACAAGTCCAACAGCTCCAAGGGCAATTACAAGGGTAGTTTATCCCAAGAAACACAGATTGTCGACTCTGCTCTAGACTTGCTCTACTGGGTCTTTGGATGAGCATGCGGACCTCGAGAAAACGTGACACCACAGCAATGGGTATGAAGAAAGTTGTGTCCCCATATGTTCTATTGTATCACCAACGCTGTTTAGTGCTCCCCTGATATGAATCCACATGAGTTCATCATCCTGTTCCGTGTCGCCTCCGAGAGGTGCCAGGAACCAGTGCCGTGTCCCAAGTTCAGCAACTGCTACTGCATCTTCGATGACCGGAGCTGGAATGATGCGCGGGGCTGCGTGGGTACCTGCGTGTTACTTACAGTCAGTAAGAAGAATTTTGAATGGGATTTTACATGATATATGACACCATGACTCACCCCAAATGGATGGCTCCCGAACACGCACGTCGCTGCTAGGTTCCGTGACCGCATAAATGTGTTGCGGTTTGTATGAATAGTAGCTATAGGTGAAGACGGCGTCGACATACTTCTCCGGCCGCAGGAAGTCGTCACGCAAGATTGTCCATTCCTTGTCTTCTGGGCATCTATTGAATGTGATTGCCTTGTCGAACACCGTAAGAGGTCGTACTCCTAGGTCTTCCACGCCCCTCCCGTGGTCTTTGTGGGAGCTGTACCTTCAGGAGGTCAAGTTCTGCCATGTTGAACCTGTAAGCGAATTCAGAAATGGGCGGTGGCCACCCGTTGTTGAATGTAGTAATGCCGACACCCTCCAAAGATGGCAATGTAAGTCTCAACGATCTGTAGCCATTTTTTAGAGTCCAAGTACTCCCATCCTGTGATAAAAGGACCAGCCACTCGCCGTAGCCACCCACCCAGTTATGGTCATCTTCCATTTCCGTCTCTTCTTCTTCCTTGATATTCACCACTACTGATTCGGACCACTTATCCAGCAGCATCAGTTTTGCATGAATATTCTGTAGAGTTTGTTGTCAGTTGGCACAATCACCTAGCATGGGTTCCATTGCAAATACAATTTGACAAATGGACCTTCAGATTAAAGTACACAAAATATCGCCTAAATACGAGTGTCTCCTCAGATATCTCCTAAATTGTGCCTGTGTCACTACGAAGATACCCAATATATGGAGTATTAGCAGAGCCCCCAGAACAAACTCCTGACGATGATCATAAACAGCTCGGGGAATATCACCTAGCAGGCATTCCATTGCAAATCGAAATTGACAACTCGTTTATCACCTAAAGTAAGACTGTGTCACTACAAAAATACCAGAATATCAGGTACGAGCAGAGCTTCCTCTGTACATAATAGTCTTAAATGGTTCGATTTGTTCAAACCGCGCGTGCACACAACACGTTCGACGAAAGGAACATAGGATTCCGATGAGAGTTCAACACATATGAATTAATGATATGACTAAACCAATAAGCTAGATACTGGAACTTACGTGGCCATCACGGTCGTTTGGTTTTATCAGGGTCAAGAAGGTCTGGCATGCCGACCGGTTGTTCGTCCATGTCCCGCATAATGAAGCGGTAGCCAGGGATTCAGTGAGCGAGGCGGGCGTAAGAGATGATGTCCAACCCCGAGGCGATCCTATGCATGTTCGCGGTGCTGAGGTTCGGCCATCCCCAATCCTCGTGGTGGCGGTCGCCCTGGCCATCCGCATCATCATCGCATGCCTTTCGCTTCAGCCTGCTGCTACCCCAAGCTCTACCCATAGTGGCAAATGGAGTCTAGAATTCGGTAGATTAATGGAGGCGTTGTGATAAGGAGGCGGATGGATTCGAGAGGGGATGGAATCAGAGATCGGGGCAGTTGTTTGAGTGGGGAGTGAATCTGCAAGGAACCGCCACCGCCGCTGGTTCTCGTCCGCTGGAAGACAAGGAAGGGGGGCATAATTATTGAGGGCAGGCACCGGAATCGTCTAGAGGAAGTGAAAAAATAAATCGTAAGAGAGAGAAATGTGCGGCCCGCCTGTTAGTGAGTGAAGGTCAACACGCGCAAAGATGCCTACATTTGACTTGGATCATGCATGGTAGACCTCGATTCCACCGCATGCAAGTGGCGCAGAACAAATTTAAGGAAGCGCTAGCGTCGACGTGTAAAACCGCCATTGTTCTCCACCTTCACCCTACTACGAACTGTCGTGCACCATTCCAGATATTGGTAAGGGCGGTTCCAATCTTTCACTTATCCGTCTCATTTCCTCCTCCACGGCCTCATCGTCTTTCTCCTCCACGGCCTCATCCATTTCCTCCACCACCGCATCACCCTGTTCCTCCGTATCCTTCCCCTCTTGCTTGTAGTCATGGACTGTCCGAACATCCGAAACAACGTTAGGAAAGAAACTGCGCACTTTGACATAGAAGTACATGGCGAGAAGAAGATCGATGTCATCTACACCAACGACCCTCAGACGGTGAGGAACACTCTGAATAATTACACGAGTTGGCTGCAGTTCGAAGAAAATAGGTTCGTAGGTCTTGACCTCGAGTACAGCCGCGATCACTGTAGGATCGCCGTGGTGCAACTCTCCATGAAGGGGCACGTCCTCATATACCAGCCTTTTTGCGAGCAGGGGGCTGGCGGGATCTAGTAGACTTTGTTGGCTTTTTGTTCCTGAACGGTCTATTTGCAAAAGTTATTGCTATATTATTTTTCTGAATTCATTTTCATGCAGGTGGAGAAAAAGCATTAGGGATCTGTTTCATGACTTTCTCATGAACCAGCACATAACATTTACTAGTGTTGACATCACGAATGACACTAAACTGCTTGAAAGCCCGACTGTCAATATTAGAATCCCAAAGGAGTGCAAAGTGGACATCCAGGAAATTTATTGGATCCCAGGGACGAAGGGAAGCAAGACCGGGATGGCCACTCTTGCCTCCAAACTCATCGACCCGTGGTACGCTGACATGAAGGGCAAATTGCTGAGATGTTCGTGGAGGCGTTTAGGGCACGATTACTGGGAGGATAAGCCACTTTCTGAACCTAATCTAAAGTACGCTGAAATTGACGGGTATGTTAGCCACGAGCTATACCGCCAGATTGTAAAATCTCGTTTCAGGCATCGCATCATTGAACCACCACCAAGGCAGGTTGTTTGCCCCATATGCCAGAGTGTAGATGAATCTACAAGCCGGGGCAAGCGATCTAAGACATCCTGGGATCGGTTGCCTTCTCCAACAGGCTAGGATGTAGACTTTTAGTGCATGATTGTTGTGTTTATGAAAACATATTATTTCAGAAGTACACTATGTGAGCAATTACGAACTGCTGTGTATTACCTTTGCCGAACTATAATCTGGGTTTGGTTATGACTGTATCCTTCGCTATAATCTGGGTTTGGTTATGACTTATGACTGTATCACACCTTATGCATGTCAGTCCTAGATTCTGCCGCATGCAAATGGCATAGACAGAATTTGTAAGAATGAATGTTGAGCATACAAAAGGGGGAATGTAATTCATACAGGTTAAGTAGCTAATAGCACAGGGATCATACGAGCTTGGTTCTTACACACAGAATGCTTAGAAAATACATGCGAGATAAAATACAGGCGAGATAAAACTAGGAACGAAATGCGAAACTAGTAGTGGTAAACAACACACTCACCCACTCGCCAGATCCTATTGAGCATCTCGTAGCAGACATACGCGTCCCTGACTGCATACTTGATCGCATCGTAATCCAGGTGCCTCCACTCCCATCGCTCGTGCAGGTGCTTCGGGGACTCGATTTTCATGCTGGCGTACTCGCGGTCGATGATGTCGGCAGCAAGTCTAGCCATGCTGGTTTTCCCCGTACCGCCATCCGGGTACCTCCACAAACGTTCGAGATCGACGTGATTGACGACATGAACGAGGAGATCCATCTCTAGATTCGGAGTGTCGTTCTTGATGTCGACACTGGCGAAGTAGATCTCCCTCCTGTAGGAACTCGCGAAGCTCCGGGCATACAGATTTGGCCCTACATACGTGGAAAGGAGGCAGTGGTTACGCATGGACAGCTGCAAAAGCACCATCCTCTTCCTATATCCGGTATACTCGAGGTCAAGGCCGACGATCTTGTACCTGTCCATCGGCTCCTGTAGCCACAACTCGTACATTGCGATGACCTTGGCAATCTCCGCTGACGCATTTGTGTGGACGACCGTCATCTTGGTGGTGCCATGGGCAGTGACAGTGTACTCGTCGGTGAAGTCGCTCCCATCGCCGAACATGCCGTACTCTGCGTCCATGGCAGCAGCTAATACGGCGGCGGTGGCCTAGGGTCGATAGAGGTGGTTGGGACTGGGCATGGCGGTGGAGTGATCTGTTGCGGTGGTATGGCCCGGCAGAGGCGGTGCCTGCGGCAGCATCGATGGTTCTTGCGGTGGCTGCGGCGGTGGCGGAGGGCGGCGGAAGGAATGAGTTGGGAATTTTTGCACAGTGATGTGCTGAGGAGACGGAAGGCGATGCTTAAATTGTGTTTACCAATATTCTGATCATACCCATGTGGAAGAAAGTTTGACCGGGCGAGTACAGTTGGTTTCCAATCCTAGCGATTAAATTCGGTGTCCGTCCCGGTAGGCAATGGGACGGGTGTGCGATGTGGCTTTGGCGTGGCAAAGACCGGTAACGTAGACCACCGTACCGTTCCCGGTCCGCAGCGGGTGCGTGGTGCTGACACGACGTAACTTGACATGGCAGAAGGAAATGTACAACTATTATTCCTAACAAGTTTAAGAAGTGTAAGAATAGACATGGACCTAGCATCCCTGCACCCCGGGGCAGCCGCCTAGCCGATCAGGCCTGCCAATTGCGCAAAGCTTGCAATTTCATTTTGTCCAAAGTTTGCCAAAATGAAGCTCGTTTTCCCATGCTTCTATAAGTTTCTCTGTAGGCCACTTGTGTAAGCATGCACGATCAAGCAACTTTGCAACACACGTGTTGGTGCAAAAGCATTAGGTTTTAACGCACCACATAGTTTAGGGATTTAGAATAGCTACATTGTGGAGCTCTAGCCAAATTGCATGGTAAAGCCAAATTCAGCTTTTTGTCAGATTTAGCTATAGCAACATTGTGTCTCGTTTGTCCTCACTTTTGCCCTCCCGATATTCTGAAGCCCTCACATGCGCTCGGAGGGGGGTGCCGTCTGGTCAAAGGCTTGGCCGTTACATGCGCCCTGAAGCCTAAATTAGAAGTTTTTTTTTGTTATTTGGCCTTTTTAAGAGTGTCTTTTCCCCTCTCTCGCTAAGAGTTGTGTTTTTTTTGCCTGAAAAGGTAGGGAATCTAGAGCAGCTTCTGTCTTCATTCATTGTTCTTTTTGCCCTCGTTTTCCCCAATCTGGTAGCAAATCTAGAGCAGCAAAACAAACCAGCACCATAAATAAATTCAGTAAACAGAGCAGATGTAGATAAAGCAGCTAATATAGGTTATATAGTACTGTACTTAACGAGGTTCGACAATTAGGCTGCTCAGTAGCAGCAGCAGCTGACAGGTTCAACACAGACAAGACAAAAGAAGCTGCTTTACAGCAGCAGCAGCAGCAACAGCAGCTGATCAGTGGCCCCTCATGGCCTCTGCCAGGAGGGCATCCGCCTCCTCCCTCTGGTGCCTCCTCCACTTCTTGCTGCCCAGCCCCTTGACTTTGGGCGCCTTGGGTCTAATCGAGGGCATGCGACCCTCCTCGATAGCCACCTTATGGAGGTTGCGATGGTGAAGACCGAGCGCCTGGTGCTTGGCCATGAAGCTGTGGACGTTCACGGACTCGCCGCAGGTCCTCATGTCCTTGACATGCTTCACAAGGGAGTTTAAGTCCGTGGCGCGGAGCCTCCTGGTGGGGCAGAAGGGGCACCTGTACACATCGCCGACAAAGAAGTTGTTGTACTGGCTGGACTTTAGCCTCCTCGGCACATGACAAGTCTTGGTGTCCTTGGACTCGTCGTCGCTGCAGAGGTCGCTGCTATCCTCCTGTTGGAAAAAAACAGTAGAGTGAAATAAGGACATGATTGAGATACTTTGATTATCGGGATTGAATTTTTGCATAAATTAACCGAAATGAGATCTCTCGATTATTCCCCAAATTTAAAACATATCGAATACTGATCCCATCTATGAATAGGGGGATTCATCAAAAATCAAGATCTAACACAAGAGGATTAGCTACTGTAAAAATACGAATAGCTGAGCCCTAATAACATACGATCTAGCATCCAACGATGGGAACGGGGTAAGAACAAGGGAAGGGGAGAAAACCCTGGTTACCTCTGACCATGGGTCCGTGATGCTGGTGTCGTAGGGTTTCTCCGGCCTTATGTAGACAACCTCCTCGTAGGGCTCCCAGCCGAGCGGGATCTGTCCGAGACCAGCGGGGGCCTCCTCGCCGGCGGCTATGACAGATCCGGGGACGGGGACGAGGGTCTGTACGGGGATGGGGGCTCCTCACCGGTGGCCTTAGAGGCGCCGATGGCCACCGTGCCGTTCTTCTCCATCGCCGGCGTGGTTGGAGTTTTGTTGGGCGTTTGCAGAAGGTGATGGGACAGTGGAGACGGTTGAGTAAGCGAGTGTGTGATGAGTGGGAGTGGGGAGACCTCTATTAAAGGAGAAGGGAAGCAACGTCTCGTTGCACTACCGTGCACCACGTACGCTAATGCACCGTGCATGGCCACACGTGTCCGCTACCGCCCCGTGCACTGCACACGCGTACCGTGAGTCGCGTTTTTTCCCTCGTGTCTAACCCTGGCGATTCAGTTGTTCTCAGTTTTGCCTTCGAGCGTAACACTGATGGTTTGGTTCCATTCTTAAATCATTTTCTATTTTCTATTTGAATCCCTTTGTCACTCTTTCCCTTGGTTTTTAAGTTCTACTCAGTTTGGCCCTTGATTTTTAAGTTCTACTCAGTTTTTCCCTTGGTTCTTAAGTGCTACTCGGTTTTCTCCTCTCTTTGTATCCATCTCTCGCACCTGTGCTCATCTTCGTTGCTACAGATTGATTGGTCGAGATAATTGTCACATGGATCGTGCCCACCAACCGTTGATCCTCTATGATCTAGCAGTCAGGATAACCCTTATATCTGTCGGGGGCACCCCTCTATCCATGCAAAATAACGAGTATGCCACCAGAACTTTAACTCCATAAACAGATGAACTTGAATATATTTTGAAGGGTACGAAAATAGAAATCCCCATAGTTTATGGGTCTAGATACGGTAAGAGAACTAAATATTATTAGTGGTCGGGCCAGCACAGTGATGGGTTGGTTGGCTAGAAGTTGTTAATTCCTAAGTAAGGGGACACTAGGCCGGTCTTGACATACTCCCTCAGGAATTTGCCATAAGCAGTGTGCTTAGCCTTGGTCGCCGACTTGTGTTTACTAGCCAGGCTTTTACCGATGCCAACCGCATGCGGAATCAAGGTGGCAATCCTCGGGTTGACTCGTTTCTTACAGAAAGGGCACCTAAGCTCCCCAAGTCGAGTGCGGAAAGGGATTCTCCCGCTCTTGAGCTTCTTCATGACATGGCGTCTCTTGTTGTCCCTAGTCTCCTTGTTAGAGTCCATCTCACTTGAATCCACCTGTAATGTATGGAATACAAACCGAAATGAGCAAAATAATAAATATATATTCCTTCCACCATTTCTTGTTACTTTCGATGCAATAACATGTCTATACAGGTTCAACAGTTCATTGTGACCGTCTCCCCAGCTCGCTCCTAAATTAATGTGGTTTGTGTTCTTGATAACTTATTAAAAAATAAATAATGTGGATTCATTCAGAATAGACTAGATCTCTCCATGTACCGGTTCGTACATTGCATCTAATCATTAGGACTAGATTATTTTATGACGCCAAGATAGATTAAGCTCGAGCAAAAAATATGAAACATGTAGAAATAGATGTACCTCCGGGTACACGAGCGGAGCGTGTTTGTCGAACTCCACGCCCTCATCGAGGCCTCCGAAGTCGTCAGCACCGGCGAGCACATGGTCCCCCAAGAGGTTGAAGTGCACGTCCTCCTCGCCTTGTGCTGCGTGATGCTCCTCCAGATCTACCGCGTGAAGCACCACCCCGGCGGCGATGCCTGGACACTCACCCCCACGCACTGGTTTCATGGAGAAGGTTCGTGCAAGTACGTTCAAGATTGTGGGGTTTTGCTAGATAGGGAAGAGAGAGTAGTGGATGAGTGCGAGTGGAGGACCTGATAGGCTGGGTTTTTAATGCGAGGACGTTTAGGCCTCCTCGAGGGCCCCGGTAGGCAGCTCTTCCAGCTGCGGCTGTCGCGTGGAAGGTTCGTGTGGTGGGGGCCTATCGAAAGTGAGAGTGCAAGCGTGCTGCATAGTAAAAATGGTATAGACCATGGGCCATGGATGACCAGTTGCCGTGCAGTAGACTTGTAGCCTTTGCAGACTAGATTAAACATGACATGACCACTGGACGACTTTTTCCATGGACGGCACCGTGTTCCTTCTTGTAGAAGTCTTGTTGAGGGAGACGTCGCGTTGTCCTGTGAAGGGAACGACGTGTGCAACGAGCCTCGTTGGATCACACAGGTTCAACGGTTGGTTTGCACGATCCGCGTGACAACTATGACAACCAATCAGGGCGTAGCAGACAGAGTGGGCACAAGTTTGGGCTTCTACGAAAGAGAGACAGGGGGCAAAACTGGGTAGTATCAAAAAACCAAGGGCAAATCTGAGTAGTATACAAATGGAAAGTGAGTGTCTTTTACCATGAAATACATCGTGGCATACATCAAATTATGCAAAGATATATCCACTAGAGTTCATTGCATGTGTGTTCTTTCCACAAACCACATATGTATCCACTAGAGTCATTGCATGTGTGTTCTTGTCATGAACCACATTTGGATCCACCCAACGTTCATTGCATGTGTGTTCTTCTCACAAACCACATATGTATCCACAAGTGTAATTGCATGTGTGTTCTTTTCACAAATCACACATGGATCAACCCATGTCATTGCATGTGTGTTCTTTCCACAAACCACATATGGATCCACAAATGGCATTGCATGTGTTTTCTTTCCACAAACCACACATGGATCAACCAGTGTCATTGCATGTGTGTTCTTTCTACAAACCACGTATGGATCCACCAATGTCATTGCATGTGTGTTCTTTTCCACAAACCCCATGGATCAACCAATGGCATTCCATGTGTGTTCTTTTCACAAACCACATATGGATCAACTAGTGGGCATTGCATGTGTCTTCTTTTCACAAACCACACATGGATCCACGAGTGTCATTGCATGTGTGTTCTTTCCACAAACCACACATGGATCAACCAGTGTTCATTGCTTGTGTGTTCTTTTCCACAAACCACATATGGATCCACCAGTGTTCACTGCATGTGTGTTCTTTCCACAAACCACTTATGGATCCACCAGTGTTCATTGCATGTGTGTTCTTTTCAACAAACCACATATGGATCCACTAGAGTCATTGCATGGGTGTTCTTTTCACAAACCACAAATGGACCCACTAGATTCATTGCATGTGTGTTCCTATACTAAAACCAGCACTAGAGTCATTGCATGTGTGTTCTTTTCACAAACCACATATGGATCCACTAGTGTCATTGCATGTGTGTTCTTTCCACAAACCACATATGGATCCACCAGTGTTCATTGCATGTGTGTTCTTTCCACAAACCACACATGGATCCCCCTGAGTCATTGCATGTGTGTTCTTTTCACAAACCCATATGGACCCACTTGATTCATTGCATGTGTGTTCTTTCCACAAACCACACATGGATTAACCAATGGCATTACATGTGTGTTATTGTCACAAATCACATATGGATCAACCAATGTCATTGTATGTGTGTTCCTGACATGAACCACACATGGACCCACTAGAGTCATTGTATGTCTGTTCTTTCCACAAACCACATATGGATCCACTACAGTCATTGCATGTGTGTTCTTTTCACAAACCACATATGGATCAACCAATGGCATTGCATGTGTGTTCTTTTCACAAATCACATATGGATCCACTAGTGTTCATTTCATTAGTGTTCCACAAACCACACATGGATCCACCAGTGTTCCTTGCATGTATGTTTTTTCCACAAACCACATATGGATCCACTAGAGTCATTGCATGTGTGTTCTTTTCACAAACCACATATGTACCCACTAGAGTCATTGCATGTGTGTTCTTATACTAAAACTAGCACTAGAGTCATTGCATGTGTGTTCTTTTCACAAACCACATATGGATCCACCAGTGTCATTGCATGTGTGTTCTTTCCACAAACCACATATGGATCAATCAGTGGTTATTGCATGTGTGTTCTTTCCACAAACCACATATGGATCCACTAGTGTCATTGCATATGTGTTCTTTTCACAAACCACATATGGACCCACTAGAGTCATTGCATGTGTGTTCTGTCCACAAACCACACATGGATCCACCAGAGTCATTGCATGTGTGTTCCTGTCATGAACCACATTTGGATCCACTAGTGTTCACTGCATGTGTGTTCTTTCCACAAACCACATATGGATCAACAACTGGCATTGCATGTGTGTTCTTTCCACAAACCACACGTGGATCAACCAATGCAATTGCATGTGTGTTCTTTTCACAAATCACATATGGATCAACCAGTGTTCACTTCATGTGTGTTCTTTCCACAAACCACTTATGGATCCACCAGTGTTCATTGCATGTGTGTTCTTTCCACAAACCACATATGGATCCACTAGAGTCATTCCATGTGCGTTCTTTTCACAAAACACACATGGATCAACCAGTGTCATTGCATGTGTGTTCTTTCCACAAACCACATATGGATCAACCAGTGGTCATTGCATGTGTGTTCTTACGACAAACCACACATGGATGAACTAGTGTCATTGCATGTGTGTTCTTTCCACAAACCACATGTGGATCCACTAGTATTCATTACAGGTGTGTTCTTTCCACAAACCACATATGTATCCACAAGAGTCATTGCATGTGTGTTCTTTTCACAAACCATATATGGACCCACTAGAGTCATTGCATGTGTTTTCTTTTCACAAACCACATATGGATCCACCAGTGTCATTGCATGTTTGTTCTTTCCACAAACCACTTATGGATCCACCAGTGTTCATTGCATGTGTGTTCTTTTCCACAAACCACATATGGATCTACTAGAGTCATTGCATGTGTGTTCTTTTCACAAACCACATATGGAACCAGTAGAGTCATTGCCTATGTGTTCTTTCCACAAACCACACATGGATTAATCAATGGCATTGCATGTGTGTTATTGTCAGAAACCACATATAGATCAACCAATGTCATTGCATGTGTGTTCCTGACATGAACCACACATGGACCCAATAGAGTCATTGCATGTGTGTTCTTTCCACAAACCACATATGGATCCACTAGAGTCATTGCATGTGTGTTCTTTTTAGAAACCACATATGGATCAACCAATGGCATTACATGTGTGTTCTTTTCACAAATCACATATGGATCCGCCAGTGTTTATTTCATTGCATGTATGTTCTTTCCACAGACCACAGTTGGATTAACCAATGGCATTGCATGTGTGTTCTTTTCCACAATCCACATATGGATCCACTAGAGTCATTGCATGTGTGTTCTTTTCACAAACCACATATTGACCCACTAGAGTCATTGCATGTGTGTTCTTATACTAAAACCAGCACTAGAGTCATTGCATGTGTGTTCTTTTCACAAACCCCATATGGATCCACCAGTGTCATTGCATGTGTGTTCTTTCCACAAACCACATATGGATCACCAGTGGTTATTGCATGTGTGTTCTTTCCACAAACCACATATGGATCCACTAGCGTCATTGCATGTGTGTTCTTTTCACAAACCACATATGGACCCACTAGAGTCATTGCATGTGTGTTCTTTCCACAAACCACACATGGATCCACCAGAGTCATTGCATGTGTGTTCCTGTCATGAACCACATTTGGATCCACTAGTGTTCATTGCATGTGTGTTCTTTCCACAAACCACATACGGATCAACCACTGACATTGCATGTGTTTTCTTTCCACAAACCACACATGGATCAACCAATGGCATTGCATGTGTGTTCTTTTCACAAATCACATATGGATCCACCAGTGTTCACTGCATGTGTGTTCTTTCCATAGACCACTTGTAGATCCACCAGTGTTCATTGCATGTGTGTTCTTTCCACAAACCACAAATGGATCTACTAGAGTCACTGCATGTGTGTTCTTTTCACAAACCACACATGGATCAACCAGTGTCATTGCATGTGTGTTGTTTCCTGAAACCACATATGGATCAACAAGTGGTCATTGCATGTGTGTTCTTTCCACAAACCACACATGGATCAACCAATGTCATTGCATGTGTGTTCTTTCCACAAACAACATGTGGATCCACTAGTGTTCATTGCATGTGTGTTCTTTCCACAAACCACATATGTATCCACTAGAGTCATTGCATTGTGTTCTTTTCACAAACCACATATGGAACCACTAGAGTCATTGCATGTGTGTTCTTTTCACAAACCACATATGGATCCACTAGTGTCATTGCATGTGTGTTCTTTCCACAAACCACACATGGATTAACCAATGGCATTGCATGTGTGTTATTGTCACAAACCACATATGGATCAACCAATGTCATTAAATGTATGTTCCTGTCATGAACCACATATGGACCTACTAGTGGTCATTGCATGTGTGTTCTTTCCACAAATCACATATGGATCCAACAATCATCATTGCATTAGTGTTCTTTCCACAAACCACACATGGATTAACAAATGGCATTCATGTGTGTTATTGTCACAAATCACATATGGATCAACCAATGTCATTGCATGTGTATTCCTGTCATGAACCACACATGGATCCACCAGTGTTCATTGCATGTGTGTTCTTTCCACAAACCACATATGGATCCACTAGAGTCACTGCATGTGTGTTCTTTTCACAAACCACATATCGACCAACCATTGGCATTGCATGTGTGTTCTTTTCACAAATCACATATGGATCAACAAGTGTTCACTGCATGTGTGTTCTTTCCACAAACCACACATGGATCAACCAGTGTCATTGCATGTGTGTTCTTTCCACAAACCACATATGGATCAACCAGTGGTCATTGCATGTGTGTTCTTTCCACAAACCACATATGGATCCACTAGAGTCATTGCATGTGTGTTCTTTTCACAAACCACTTATGGATCCACCAGTGTTCATTGCATGTGTGTTCTTTTCCACAAACCACACATGGATCCACCATAGTCATTGCATGTCTGCTCGTTTCATTAACCACAATTAGAGTCATTGCATGTGTGTTCTTTTCAAAAACCACATATCACCAGTGTCATTGCATGTGTGTTCCTCTCATAAACCACGTATGGATCCACCCAGTGTTTGCATGTGTGTTCTTCTCACAAACCACATAAGGACCCACCATTGTGATTGCATGTGTGTTCTCTTCACAAACCAGACATGGGTCAACCAGTGTCATTGCATGTGTGTTCTTTCCACAAACCACATATGGATCAACCAGTGGTCATTGCATGTGTGTTCTTTCCACAAACCACACATGGATCAACTAGTGTCATTGCATATGTGTTCTTTCAACAAACCACATATGGATCCACCAGTGTTTATTGTATGTGTGTTCTTTCCACAAACCACATATGTATCCACTAGAGTCATTGCATGTGTGTTCTTTTTCACAAACCACACATGGATCAACCAATGGCATTGCATGTGTGTTCTTTTCACAAACCAAACATGGATCCACCAGAGTCATTGCATGTGTGTTCTTTCCACAAACCACACATGGATCAACCAGTGTCATTGCATGTGTGTTCTTTCCACAAACCACATATCAACCCACCAGTGTTCATTGCATGTGTGTTCTTTTCCACAAACTACATATGGATCAACCAATGGCATTGCATGTGTGTTCTTTCCCCAAACCACACATGGATCCACTAAAGTCATTGCATGTGTGTTCCTGTCATGAACCACATATGGATCCACCCAGTGTGATTGCGTGTGTGTTCTTCTCACAAACCACATAAGGATCGACCAGTGTGATTGCATGTGTGTTCTTTTCACAAACCACACATGGATCAACTAGTGTCATTGCATGTGCGTTCTTTCCACAAACCACATATGGATCAACCAATGGTCATTGCATGTGTGTTCTTTCCACAAACCACACATGGATCAACCAGTATCATTACATGTGTGTTCTTTCCACAAACCACATATGGATCCACTAGTGTTCATTTCATGTGTGTTGTTTCCACAAAGCACATATGTATCCACTAGAGTCATTGCATGTGTGTTCTTTTCACAAACCACACATGGATCAACCAATGGCATTGCATGTGTGTTCTTTTGAAAAACCACACATGGATCCACTAGAGTCATTGCATGTGTGTTCTTTCCACAAACCACACATGGATCAACCAATGTCATTGCATGTGTGTTCTTTCCACAAACCACATATGGATCAACCAGTGGTCATTGCATGTGTGTTCTTTCCACAAACCACATATGGATCCACTAGAGTCATTGCATGTGTGTTCTTTTCACAAACCACATATGGACCACTAGAGTCATTGCATGTGTGTTCTTTTCACAAACAACACATGGATGGATCAACCAATGGCATTGCATGTGTATTCTTTTCACAAACCACACATGGATCAACCTATGGCATTGCACGTGTGTTCTTTCAACAAACCACACATGGATCCACCAGAGTCATTGCATGTATGTTCTTTCCACAAACCACATATGGATCAACCAGTGTCATTGCATGTGTGTTCATTCCACAAACCACATATGGATCAACCAATGACATTGCAAGTGTGTTCCTGTCATGAACCACACATGGATCAACCAATGTCATTGCGTGTGTGTTCCTGTCAAGAACGACATATGGATCCACCAGTGTTCATTGCATGTGTGTTCCTGTCATGAACCACACATGGATCAACCAGTGGTTATTGCATGTGTGTTCTTTCCGCAGACCACATATGGATCCACCAGAGTCATTGCACTTGTGTTCTTTTCACAAACCACATATGGAACCACTAGAGTCATTGCATGTGTGTTCTTATACTAAAACCAACACAAGAGTTATTGCATGTGTGTTCTTTTCACAAACCACATATGGATCCACCGGTGTCATTGCATGTGTGTTCTTTCCACAAACCACCTATGGATCCACCAGTGTTCATTGCATATGTGTTCTTTTCCACAAACCACATATGGATCAACTAGAGTCATTGCATGTGTGTTCTTTTCACAAACCACATATGGACCCACTAGACTCATTTCATGTGTGTTCTTTCCACAAACCACACATGGATCAACCAATGTCATTGCATGTGTGTTCTTGTCATGAACCACACATGGATCAACCAATGTCATTGTATGTGTGTTCCTGTCAAGAACAACTTATGGATCCACTAGTGTTCATTGCATGTGTGTTCCTGTCATGAACCACACATGGATCAACCAGTGGTTATTGCATGTGTGTTCTTTCCGCAGACCACATATGTATCCACTAGAGTCATTGCACGTGTGTTCTTTTCACAAACCACATATGGACCCACTAGAGTCATTGCTTGTGTGTTCTTTCCACAAACTACACATGGATTAACAAATGGCATTGCATGTATGTTATTGTCAGAAACCACATATGGATCAACCAATGTCATTGCATGTGTGTTCCTGAAATGAACCACATATGGACCCACTAGAGTCATTGCATGTGTGTTCTTTCCACAAACCACATATGGATCCACTAGAGTCATTGCATGTGTGTTCTTTTCCACAAACCACATATGGATCAACCAATGGCAATGCATGTATGATCTTTCCACATGCCACACATGGATTAACAGAATGGCACTGCATGTGTGTTATTGTCACAAACCACATATGGATCAACCAATGTCATTGCATGTGTGTTCCTGACATGAACCACACATGGACCCACTAGAGTCATTGCATGTGTGTTCTTTCCACAAACCACATATGGATCCACTAGAGTCATTGCATGTGTGTTCTTTTCCACAAACCACATATGGATCAACCAATGGCAATGCATGTATGATCTTTCCACATGCCACACATGGATTAACAGAATGGCACTGCATGTGTGTTATTGTCACAAACCACATATGGATCAACCAATGTCATTGCATGTGTGTTCCTGACATGAACCACACATGGACCCACTAGAGTCATTGCATGTGTGTTCTTTCCACAAACCACATATGGATCCACTAGAGTCATTGCATGTGTGTTCTTTTCACAAACCACATATGGATCAACCAATGGCATTGCATGTGTGTTCTTTTCACAAATCACATATGGATCCACTAGTGTTCATTTCATTAGTGTTCCACAAACCACATATGGATCAACCAATGGCAATGCATGTATGTTCTTTCTACAAACCACACATGGATTAACAGAATGGCATTGCATGTGTGTTATTGTCACAAACCACATATGGATCAACCAATGTCATTGCATGTGTGTTCCTGACATGAACCACATATTGACCCACTAGAGTCATTGCATGTGTGTTCTTATACTAAAACCAGCACTAGAGTCATTGCATGTGTGTTTTCTTCACAAACCACATATGGATCAACCAGTGGCATTGCATGTGTGTTCCTCTCATAAACCACATATGGATCCACCTAGTGTGATTGCATGTGTCTTCTTCTCACAAACCACATAAGGATCCACCAGTGTGATTGCATGTGTGTTCTTTTCACAAACCACACATGGATCAACCAGAGTCATTGCATGTGTGTTCTTTCCACAAACAACATATGGATCAACCAGTGGTCATTGCATGTGTGTTCTTTCCACAAACCACACATGGATTAACCAGTGTCATTGCATGTGTGTTCTTTCCACAAATCACATATGGATCCACTAGTGTTCATTGCATCTGTGTTCTTTCCACAAACCACATATGTATCCACTAGAGTCATTGCATGTGTGTTCTTTTCACAAACCACACATGGATCAACCAATGGAATTGCATGTATGTTCTTTTCACAAACCACACATGGATCCACCAGAGTCATTGCATGTGTGTTCTTTCCACAAACCACACATGGATCAATTAGTGGCATTGCATGTGTGTTCTTTCCACAAACCACATATGGATCAACAAGTGGTCATTACATGTGTGTTCTTTCCACAAACCACATATGCATCCACTAGAGTCATTGCATGTGTGTTCTTTTCACAAACCACACATGGATCAACCAATGGCATATCATGTCTGTTCTTTCCACAAATCACAGATGGATCAACTAGTGGTCATTGCATGTGTGTTCTTTTGACAAACCACACATGGATCAACCAGTCTCATTACATGTGTGTTCTTTCCACAAATCACATATGGATCCACTAGTGGTCATTGCATGTGTGTTCTTTCCACAAACTACATATGTATCCACTAGAGTCATTGCATGTGTGTTCTTTTCACAAACCACACATGGATCAACCAATGGCATTGCATGTATGTTATTTTCACAAACCACACATGGATCCACCAGAGTCATTGCATGTGTGTTCTTTCCACAAACCATACATGGATCAACCAATGTCATTGCATGTGTGTTCTTTCCACAAACCACATATGGATCAACAAGTGGTCATTGCATGTGTGTTCTTTCCACAAACCACATATGGATCCACTAGAGTCATTGCATGTGTGTTATTTTTACAAACCACATATGGACCCACTAGAGTCATTGCATGTGTGTTCTTTTCACAAACCACACATGGATCCACCAGAGTCATTGCATGTGTGTTCTTTCCACAAACCACATATGGATCAACCAATGTCATTCCATGTGTGTTCTTTCCACAAACCACATATGGATCAACCAATGGCATGGCATGTGTGTTCTTTCCACAAACCACACATGGATCAACCAATGGCATTGCATGTGTATTCTTTTCACAAACCACATATGGATCAACCAATGGCGTTGCATGTGTGTTCTTTCCACAAACCACACATGGATCCACCAGAGTCATTGCATGTGTGTTCTTTCCACAAACCACATATGGATCAACCAGTGTCATTGCATGTTTGTTCTTTCCACAAACCACATATGGATCAACCAATGTCATTGCATGTGTGTTCCTGTCATGAACCACACATGGATCAACCAATGTCATTGCATGTGTGTTCCTGTCAAGAACCACATATGGATCCACCAGTATTCATTTCATGTGTGTTCTTGTCATGAACCACGCATGGATCAACCAGTGGTTATTGCATGTGTGTTCTTTCCACATACCACATATGGATCCACTAGAGTCATTGCACGTGTGTTCTTTTCACAAACCACATATCGACCCACTAGAGTCATTGCATGCGTGTTCTTATACTAAAACCAGCACTAGAGTCATTGCATGTGTGTTCTTTTCACAAACCACATATGGATCCACTAGTGTCATTGCATGTGTGTTCTTTCCACAAACCACTTATGGATCCACCAGTGTTCATTGCATGTGTGTTTTTTCCACAAACCACATATGGATCCACTAGAGTCATTGCATGTATGTTCTTTTCACAAACCACATATGGACCTAGTAGAGTCATTTAAAGTGTGTTTTTCCACAAACCACACATGTATTAACCAATGGCATTGCATGTGTGTTATTTTCAGAAACCACATATGGATCAACCAATGTCATCGCATGTGTGTTCCTGACATGAACCACATATGGACCCACTAGAGTCATTGCATGTGTGTTCTTTTCCACAAACCACATATGGATCAACCAATGGCATTGCATGTGTGTTTTATCCACAAACCACAAATGGATTAACATAATGGCCTTGCATGTGTGTTATTGTCACAAACCACATATGGATCAACCAATGTCATTGCATGTGTGTTGCTGACATGAACCACATATGGACCCACTAGAGTCATTGCATGTGTGTTATTTCCACAAACCACATATGGATCCACTAGAGTCATTGCATGTGTGTTCTTTGCACAAACCACATATGGATCAAACAATGGCATTGCATGTATGTTCTTTTCACAAATCACATATGGATCAACCAGTGTTCACTGCATGTGTGTTCTTTCCACAAACCACTTATGGATCCACCATTGTTCATTGCATGTGTGTTCTTTTCCACAAACCACATATGGATCAACCAATGGCATTGCATGTGTGTTATTTCCACAAACCACACATGGATCCACCAGAGTCATTGCATGTCAGCTCTTTTCATTAACCATATTTAGAGTCATTGCATGTGTGTTCTTTCCACAAACCACATATGGATCAACCAGTGGCATTGCATGTGTGTTCTTTTCACAAATCACATATGGATCAACTAGTGTTCACTGCATGTGTGTTCTTTCCACAAACCACGTATGGATCCACCAGTGTTCATTGCATGTGTGTTCTTTTCCACAAACCACATATGGATCCACTAGAGTCATTGCATGTGTGTTCTTTTCACAAACCACATATCACCAGTGTCATTGCATGTGTGTTCCAATCATAAACCACATATGGATCCACCCAGTGTGATTGCATGTGTGTTCTTCTCACAAACCACATAAGGATCCACCAGTGTCATTGGATGTGTGTTCTTCTCATAAACCACATATGGATCCTAACCTTACGAGAGCCCTAACCTTAGCCCCCAATGAGTGGCCGTTAGACCGAGTCTTCTAGAAGGCACGCCCTAACAAAGTTGTTCTGCTTGACGATTGTTACATACCGTTCGATCGGGGCGCTTGGACGATTGGGATGGTCTTCGTGAGAGCAATCCGCGAGTAGGATGTTCTGCGGCATGATTGTCCATGCTTGCTCTGGACAAACTGGCAACACCAGGCGCTCCCCTGTTGCGAGTGTCATGACTAACAAGTTCAGTGGGCCTTATCCCAGTGTCACGTCCCCATTACTTCTCTTCCTCCCCGTACTTCTCTTCCTTCCCCTCGAAGCCACTTTCCCCACTTCACTCCCATCCTGCCGTAGCAGCAAGTCGACAACATCCGCCAATTCTCGGGTCGCTACCTTCATGCTAAGAAATCATTTTACAAGCTTTTGAACTTATCCTACATATTCCTGCTATTTGGCAATCTAACTGCTGATGTTTTTTCTGATTTCTTGACGAATTTCAGATGTGGCAGATGCTGTAGCCCAAGAATCTAGAGATCCTCGCGCGCAACTTCGCAGCAACGTTCCCGCTCGTGTGCTCCCACCCAGGATGTTTTCGCTGTTACTCCTACCACGAGCTCCCGCTCCACGAGCTCGCATGCCCGCACGGCGCGTGCTCCTGCATGGAGCCGGGCTGCAACTACACCGGCCCGCCGGCAGAGCTCGTCGTCCACCTTGCAGAGGAGCACTTGATCGAAGTGATTAGGATCTCGTACGGGCAAGCCCAACTTCTCCAAGAGTAGGTTCCGTTCACTGACTCGGCATGCCGCCGGCTAATTTTCCAGGAGCCGCCGACTATGTTTTCGTCCGGACCATCACCGTCGGTGTTCTGGGAACCAAAGCCGGGCCCACCGTCGTGTGTGCCGTATGCATCAGGTCGGTCTCGTGCGCCTGGCCCGTATACACGGTGCACATGTGGGCGAACACCCAGCCGCCGTCGTCCGATAGCATTCTTGTGCTAGACGAGGAGCCGAGCTGCCCGACGCCATGGGAGGTGGAGTATGCAGACCTACGGTCGATCCTATGTGTGCCATCTCAGTACCATGTCGGTGCTGGACCGAACAGGCAGATGCATTTCTATATTTGTATCGAGAAGACCGACAGGGAAATGTAGTACTTTTGATGTCGTTACTGTTAGACTTAAGCGATGCTTCTCAGGTGCGTAGAGCATACGTGTTGTGCGAATGTACCCCTGTTGTAGTTTTTAGTACTCCTTAATAATTCGACGAGTTATTGGTCCAATCAGCTTGATGTTGTCATGTTGCAAAGTCCGCTTGCTCTGGACAGACTGGCAATATCGTGTGCTCCTGCACCCGCATGTCAGTGTCACGTGTTCGAGGGCCCACCTGCCAGTGTCACGCCCCTTCTCTTCCTTCCCCTCGAAGCTACTGTCCCAACTTCTCTTCCATCCTGCCACTCCCGTCTGATGGTTGTAATCTGATTTTCGTTGGATTGTTTACATGTAATCTACGTTGATAATGCAACATGAAAATGGCACAGACACAATTTCTAAAGTGAAGAACTCACACGCTGCAATTGCACATATTTCTCAATATAGCTCGACAAACCCATTACAATAATTGTACTCGCACTAAACACAACCAAAATTGCAACCATCCTAAACAACATCTAAACCCACATCACACCACTGTCGTCGGAGTCCACCTTGATTGGTGACACCGCCGTGCCCTTCCCAGCGACATCCACTCCCGCCCGTGGCTTGCCCATCGCCAAGGAGGCAACAATGGTGTTCTGCACAGCTTCGTCCCTGTCGTCCTCCACATCGGAATCGACAATGACAAAGGTGACGGGGTTGGAGTGGACCGAGCGCCGTCGCGCCTGGCGGCTCCTGCTCGAGCTCGACGCCGCATCAGTCCTTCTATAGGTAGGAGGGGCCGAGCTCAGATACGTAGTGCCGTTGCTCCTCTCAAGAAACCATGGCCATTTGATACTGCGACGGTAGGATCTTGGGGTGGATCCGCCATGGTGAGCCCTACCGGAAGCGGTGGAGCGGATGGATCTGCCGGCGCGAGCCATGACAAGTTCCTAAGAGGGAGTAAGATTGTGGGCTAGGCATGTCTGGTTCCTGAGCAAGGACTCCCAGTGATATGTATGCAGGCAAGGTGCCAAAAAAATTTGTCGAATGCACGCGAGAGGGCTTTTGAACCACGAAGGCGCGAGGTTTGGTTGATAAGTCCACACGCTAGGTCCCCTACCTGTCAGCCGAATGTGGACGGTAGGATTCTTCCCGGGTTATTAAGTGGGGATAAATCACGCTTCACCACTACCCTGACATCCAAAGGCTCCTCTTTCCTCTGCCCTTGCTCCCCTCGATCATGGCCCGTAGCTCATGCAGTTCGTCTCAGACGGAATCAGGGTCGGCTCAACGTCGTCAGGTGGGTGCGCCCATCAGGTACCGGAGGGCGCCCTATGATTACTACCCCAACATGTTGTGGTTGTGCAGTGAGAAGATGTCGAGATGGATTTCATGGACCGATGAAAATACTGCAGGAAAATTCAGCAACTGCAGCATCAAAGCGGTAAGTTCTTACTGTAGGTACAACGGTAACCCGGATCCGGAAAGTGTAATGTAATTCTTTTTTTTGTTTCCTTCGATCTACTACGCAAGAAGGGAGGGGGACTGGCTATGACAAGTTTGTGTGGATCGAAAAGCCACTAACAGGTTTTCCTAGAGAGCTTGTTCAAGATCTGCGTGATGCTGTGTGGGACAAGAAAGAGGAGATTTGTGCGATGGAGCGAGAGATTCGAGAGCTTTGCCAGGTGCAGGGGAGACAGGGTCGGGGAGGTGGTGAGACAGACGGGCTCAAGATTAGGCCAGATAGTGGAAACAATTTCCTCATTGTCTGGGCATTGTCTGTTGCATTTGCAGTTTATGTTGCCATTTTGTTGTCCAGCAGCTGAAATAAGTTGCTGCTTCGTGGAGTGTAGCAGCCAGCTTAGAACTTGTTTTTCAGCCTAGAAACTTATCATAAGTGTAATGCCAATAGCAGGGATTTATTAAGCGCCTATAAATAATTCATGTATGTGGCACTGACACCCATCGATTTTGGAGACCCCTTAATCGCTTAGCTATCGCGATTGTTCAGTTAGTAGTGGGACAGTCACAATTTCGGATTCAACTAGTGGCCTCGGTCGTATCCAATCCTAAAGTCGCGATACATTTTACTCCGAGTACGGGAGGCAGATTGTTTCGCCCGACAAGTTCCACGCACACAGCTCCAGAGTTTAACCGAACTACATATATAGGTTCAACTTCAATACATCATTAGGCTTCTACACTGCTAGCCTTTTTTCTCTGCTTGGGTGCCAACTTTCTTCCTCTTGCCTTCACGTCCACTGGCTTCTTCATCTCCTACCTTCTTCCTCTTCCCGGGTGCCAATTTTCTTACCTTCACGTACCCTACATCTCTGAGTTGAGGGAAGTCAGGCCAATCAGCACCAGAATCTTGTCCAGCATCATCACTCCACTCGTTTTGGTTTTCTTCCCGCAGCAAAATCACTGAGTCAGTTGTCTTGTTTCTTACCTTGCGCTTCCTGTAAAAAAACCAGTACATGGATTACTACCTTATATCTACAGACTAGAATTTTTTTTTGTGAATGTACCATCTCATACCTAAGGTTTGGGAGCATTAAGGGGACAACCCGCTGCTCTATGGCCTATAAGATGGCAGGTCTTGCATCTGTTTTTGCCCTTCTTGGTTGCACAGAAAGCCGAACCCTTCTTCTCGAGAAAATTCTTAAACCTATTCACCTAGGGTCTTCCTCTGCCCCTTTTTGTAATTGGCTGGCAAAGCTCGAAAGACAGTTGGACTTGAGGCCACTGAGATGGGTCTATACATGGCTCGACGGATCCAGCGTACGCAACTCTAAACTTTTCCATAGAGTAGTAGTCTGACAAATACTGATCCAGATGTGGTAGAGTTCTTTTCTTCACCAAGAAGTCCAAGGCGTGGTCGCAAGGTTTCCCGGTCTGCTGCCACTCTAAGCAGGTGCATTCTCGCAGCTGGATGTTCACAACATCCCTTTTGCCACTCTTGGACATATCGACCACCTCACAGCTACTGCTGGTTGACGGGAGAACCTTAAGATGAGCAAGTCCTCGGCTTCTCTTGTGCAGTTGCTGTACAACTGGAGGTAGCATATGTCCTCTAAGTATCCTACCGATCTATCTCCTTATATTTAACAGCTTCATGATCATACCACGTATGATGTCCATCAAGATATGAACATGACGCACTTTTATGTCCTTCACCCAGTTACTCAGGCATTCTGCAAGGTTGTTGTTTGTGTAATCAACTTTGATGTCAGGGTTGAATTGACTCCTCTTCCATAGCTGCGAATGATGGATGACTAAGTACTCTGGAAGTTCAGGGGCTTCCGCAAAAATCTTTCTCATGAAATATTCCCTGCTACTAGGTTTGTAAACTCTAGCAGCAGGAAACATGTAACGAAATATGCTGCCTACGTAGTGTGAGTACAAGTTGAGCATCATATGGGCATGGCATTCTCTACCTTCAGCTCGTGGGAACACCTCCTTCACTGCATTCGTCAGCCCTTTGCATGCATCCATGGATATAGCCAATGGATCCATGTGGCCTATTGATCTCCTGAGCTGCCCCATAAACCAGACCCAGTTTTCCTCCATTTCTGTTTCAAACAGCCCGAATGCCACTGGGAACATCCAGTTGTGACCATCAAGTGTTGTGGCAGATGGCAGACATCCTTTCCATTTGCCAGTTAGGACAGTGTTGTCTACACTCAGATACAACCTACATCCGTCCTTGAATCCCTAGATGCAAGGTTTAAGTGCCATGAAAAATCTTTTGAAATATATTTTACCACGTACTGATTCAGTGTCAATATCAACAACACTCCCAGGACACCTAGCTTGTACCTCCACGTCGAAGTTGTACAGCATCCTGAAGCTATTGGTCCAATCCCCGTGCAAGACTCCCAGAGCTTTGTCTTTACCTTTCCAAACCGTGTAATATGGTAGGACAATGTTGTACTTAGAACCGAGGCTAGTTTGAATATTCTTCGCGGCCTCCTGGGGGTTATCCTTTAGTATGGACATAGATTGCATAGCCACCCACTCCGTATCAGCCATTGAGGATTTCAGTTTGCTGCATGTCGGACACATGTGTGGAGGGCCCATTTTGTTCACTTGCAACACAGATTCATTTAAAAGATAAGCGGAGTCGACTAGTTGCCAAAAAGATATCGCACAACAATTGTAGTAATAGAGTGAAAAGAGAGAAAGTTCTAATGGTTTGCTGCATTCATTGCGCAGTACCCTAATTGAATTCGACGCAGGTAAGGCTCTTGCTGTGATCCTCCATGGACAATGTACATCAGCCCACCCATTCATCCACGTCAACTTGCAAACAGGCTCATACCTCTGGGCAGTGTTCTTCAGTCGATAAATGTCGAACTCCCCCTTGATACAAAAATGCCGGAACGACATCCTGAACTCATGCATGCTACTGAACTTGGTGTCGACCAAAATTATAGGATACTCATGGTCATGTTTCATTTCTTCTCCTTCAACACCCAAATCATCAACTGTAATACCAGCCTCATCGTTAAGTTCCTCGTCTATTTCATCATCACCAGATTCTTGATCCTCTATAGTGCCTTCTTCTTCATCTGATTCAGAATGCTGGCCATCGTCTCTAATGCCTTGTAACATCCCAATTTCAGCAACCCTGATTAGTTGTCTAGAATGCAAAAATCAAGGGGAACAAAAACTTTTTCTAGTTCATTGGTGCAGTGTTTGCTTGTTGTTTGTTTGTGCTTGTGCATGTGAGTGTATACCATATGATACTCCTTACCTCACCATCAGTTGACAAAAGCAATTTAACAAAACTATCCTGGCTCATTTTATATATTCTCAAATGTCCTGGCATTTCAAAACATGAGCCAAGATGCTTGTGTAACCAAAACTAGTTTAGTAGCTTCCATTGGCAAAACTATGGAGAGCTATAAACTCCTTATGTTTTCAAGATAGAACCTTCAACTACTCTTTTCTCTAGGATCTCCAAAACCTTTTGGTAAGCTTTTGGATTCTACTCTTGGTAGAGATACCAAGGACTCCCATCTTATTCAAAATTCAACCTTTTCAAAATACCCATCCTTACCTCAAGCAAAGCTTGATGGTAACCCTAGTAGTAGGTTTGCTTTGTTTGTAAGATGAGTTGCCTTGATCTGCTGCTTGATTTGTCCGCTTAGGAGATAGTATGAGCTACCCTAGGAGCTCATCCACTAGGATCAAGATACTTTAAAATCACCAAACCCCAAGCAAGAATACAATCTAGATCTAAACCCTAGCTACTAGGTGATCATCTAAAACCCTTAACCAGATCAATTCGGAAGATATCCCTTCTAGAAGTTTCCAAGTCAATGAAGACCAATATCAAGCATGGATCCTTTATACTCAATCTACACTTCAGCATAATCCACTTGATGATGCTTGGGTACCTTGCAATCCATCACAAACATCCCCTCTCATGCTCTAGCCAAAAACCCTAAATCTGCCAAATTTGGCTGTCTGGAAAACTATTTCCAACATCACCTTTTTGAATGCCTCCCTTTCTCAACCCTTGTGCATTTTTTAAATTGAATATGAACCATCTTGTTAAACATCCTAAGGACTAACAAGGCCCACTATTGTCCTTGGTTAGATCATCCTTCAACCTACTTGTTCTTGATGATTTTGCAGCCAAGAAAATAACTATTCCTGTAAATCTAGTCAACATGCCTACTTTGACAGAAGCTCACACCATCATTAAACCTTCTATGTACCAACTCTTTGCATGGTTGTGTTCTACTCATATAGGTCTATCAACATATACTTCACTTGTTCCAAGTGGATATTTGTGCTTCTTAAACCCACATGGTTTTTAAGGCATCATGACTCATCTAGTATGGCAGCCTTATTTTCAACAAAGTTTGCCATTACTTCCAGACCACCTCAGATGTAAACAATCCAAACTCCTTCTTCCATGATCATCTATATGACTTGGTCTAACTATCCATATACCCCTTGCATCAAGGTGAGATCTGAGCTCCAAGATCCAACAAGGTTTTGGTGGTATAAAAAAAACATCACCCTAGATCCTCAATTCCTTGTTTTTCCATCTAGTTCAAGTCGGATTTCCAATTACCAAGGTTGAAAATGCTTTCTACACCTTGTATACCTCATCTACCTTAATCATCAAGATTTATCAAATATTATCCATAATTATTTTGGCTCAAAAACAATTTAATCCCTTTAAGAGACCAAATCTCCAAAACTTCTTCCATACAGGAAAGTTTAGTTTTTGCCAAAACACTTCCCCAACATTTGGATCAATTGAGGTCCACATATCATACCTCATCTTCCCACTTCAAAAATAAATATTTTTGAAGAGCTTTATTATTTCTTTTTGCCCATTTTCTTAAATGGCTGAATTGGAATAATAATAGTTTTAAATACTTTTAATCCCTAATAAATCTTGGGAAAATTACCCTAAGTGTGTATTCACATTTGGGACCATATCAACTCAAAAACCCACCTTGTCTATTGTAAAATTATCAAATGATATTCTAGAAACTACTTCTATACTTTTTGAATAAATGATTGTAAGTGGAATTAAAATCCTCTGAAAAATCCCAAATAATTCCTGGATATCTACCTTGACCTCATCTATCTACCAGTACCATCTTCCACCTTGTCCTATGCAAAATTTGTAACTTCATTCACAAGCACCTATTTACTCAATTTGGCAAACCTAGCTAGTATTGAGCTAAATCAATATAAAACCATCACCAAAGCTTGTCAAGCACTCCTATCCAGCCACCATGACCCCCTGGTCGTCACCACTGTAGCACTAAAGTACCCCCATCACACCTCTACTTGTCCTTTACCCCTTGGAAGAGTAGAGAGAGGAGAGACAAGCCACTTGTGGCCAACCAACAGCAGAACTACCTCATCCCCTCTGTCCCTGCCAACCAGATGACTCACACCACCCCTCCACCACCCTCCTTGGCCAATCCCAAGCCAGCTCCACCCCTCCGCCATGTCCAAAATGGACATTTCCCCCTCTTGAGCTCCCAACTCAGTTTAAATAGGCCAGAGGCCACCCAGCTCCCCTCACTGGCTCATTTGCCCCCTTTCCTCTCCACTTACCTCCCAGAGTCCCCTCTCCTCTTCCCTTGCTCTGTTATGCTCGAGAGGAGAAGAAGATGGTCTCTCGGCCATTTCCAAGATTGGGCCCGTGTACTTCCTCCTCTGCTCCACTCCCTCTGCAAGCGATTATTTCGGAACCCCCTTGCTCCCCTGAAGCTAACCCTACCCTTGTTTTCAACATGCAGCAACCCCCGAAGCCTCTCCGACGAGCTCCCTTCGGGCGTCCACGTGTGAGACGCTTCTTGGAAGCAAACCACGCCGTGCCGCCCATCTCCCGGACCGCCACGGAGCACCGCGTCCCCCTGTGCCCTCCCCGCCTCATCCCCGTGCCCCCAAGGTGAGCTCCCCACTGTCCCGAGCCGCTCTAGGGTTCCGCCGCTGCCTGGCCATCGTGAGCTGGGAGACGAACCTCCACCGTCCATCGCGACTAGATCCAACGGCCCAGGGCCCCCCATACCTCTTTGGCACCGGCTCTCGCTGACAGTCGGGCCCCGCGCCATAGCTCGAACGCACACGCGTGCGCTTCCCCGGTGCCGCCTGTTGGGCCCACCCTGCGACGGTGGCCTGGTTCTTTCTGGATTCGGCCCACGACGCACTCCTCCTTTCTACCAATTTTTTCCAGATCTGAAACTAGTTGTTTGGTTTAAATGCAAATAAAAATGTAAAGTAATACCTTTTACCCAGATCTAAATTTTACCATGTTCATGTGTGTTTTGTGCAACATGCAGAACTGGTCTTTTGCCAAAGATAATTTTTATTATTTATGGGCAATTAATTTACTAAACTATATGTTTGGCACTAAATAAATTCCTTAGGACGCTACACTTATCCAAATGTAGTGAAACAAACTTTCCCTGGTAGGTATTCCCCATACCTATTTCTAAATAGTGGCCCCCTGCCTTTTGAAGCTATGGAGTATCTTTTACAAAAATAACAAAAACCATACCAATCTGATTTTAGAAAATTCCCTAGACCAAACCATGAGTTGGTTTGACCTCATTCCAACTCCTTGTGATGTGGTACACTAAGTTGTATCAAAACCCAGGAGATCAAATTTTATTGATGCTCTGTCCAACTTTGGTGAATTAATCATCTCGGGCTAGGGTAGTTTCAGTAGAAAAATCACTACTAGAGTTTCAACACTCCAAAGTTGGTGATTTCAATTTCTACAAGAATGTATTCAAAGTACCTATCCATCGCCCTTTGCTTCATATCAAAATTTCCTGAAGCCATTCTAGTAAATATTTTGGAGTGATTCCAAATCTCAGTGAACAAGTACATCAAGACCTACCTAACCACCCAAGGAAATAATTTTTGGAAGTACAAAACTTTTCTGGTGAATTATTCCCTAAAACTAGTGATTTTATCACTAGAATATTCATAAGAAATTAAAGAAAAGTGATAAAATAGTGAAACCACTTTTGTTGGTTTCATCTTATCAAATCCTATATGTTGGTAGAATTTTTACAGAATGGTATCATACAAAATATGTCCTTGGTCCCAAAACCCCTCTTAGGTAGTTCCTCGGCTATAAATCCTAAGGGAGTTTCTTCCATGTTTCCAAGACAAGGCCAATCTTATTAAATCCATCCTTCCTAATACCTACTGATTTGTAAACTTGTATTGTTCTTTTCTTGATGTTTGTATTGATGCTTGTATGCCTTGTGTTGATTGTGCCTCTTGCTTGTTTGCATGTGTGCTCCCTGACGATGATTGTTGCGATTATCACGGAGATCCGAAGAAGATGGTTATTATTGTATATTATTGGTCATTCTAAGAAGAATATGCCATATTGTTGATCTCAGGCAAGCCACCTTCTTGCTCATAAGCCTTGTCCTACTGTTTTACTTATGCATGTTTTATCTACTGTTTATTAAAACTGCACTATTTTACTATATGTTGATGTATATATGGTAGTGGTTTGGCTCCTCTGAACTATTACACTTTTATACTATTAAGTACAACCCCCTTGATGACACCTACTTGTCCTTAGTATGGTAGATGGTGTAACACACCATACCCTTTGGAGACCCCGTTTTAGCCGAAGCAAAACTATAGGATGGGAAGACCCCCGACAAAGTTTTTATCAAATGTTTTATGTTAAAACCTTGGTGAGGTGGGACCTCCCAGGAGATGTTGAGAAATAAAAAGGTTTTGCTTTACAAAATGCTGAAGGAAAGATGGAGGAAAAAGGTTTACAAAAACGCACCCGGTTCTTTGCAGTTTTGCTAGAACAATTAACCCTGTGCAACCACATTACTCTGGAATGGGACAGGGCTGGATTTGATGGTTGTCTATTCTGGTATAAACTGCCTCGTAACTACTACAATGGATTGCGATCCTTGGAGGGTGGGCCTTCTCTGATAAAGGACCATGTGGGACATCGACCTGGAGAAGGAACGAAGGGTCTGTGGGCCTCCACGCGTTACTATGAGCCCCTCATTGAAAGCATCCACTGTGTAAAGTGTAAAATGCGCTCCGGTTGGTCTTTTGTACCCGACGTCCCGGTTTTGAGGGGAATAACACCCATAGGGTAATAACTTATATTGGAGTGGGCATCCGGAGAGTCTTGATCGGTTACTCGACCCATGATCGGTGAAGATCAGGGTAGTGTACCCGGATGGTGTGGGTAAAGTGTGCAACCTCTGCAGAGTGTAAATCTATTCGAATAGCCATGTCCGCGGTCATGGACGGTTGGGAAGGATGTTGTAGAGCGGTGCTGGTTTTGCTTTCAAAAAGGATTTCGGAAAAGAAATGGCTTTGGAAATGTTTTGACCATGGGATGGTCGGAAAGGATACCTGTTTTGACCATGGGATGGTCAGAAAGGGATGAAAGGAGTTTGGTCATGGGATGACCGTAAAGGAGGAACAAATGGGTGACCCAGTCCTAGTGTTTTCTAAAACTTTTCAAAAAGGTTTCCAAAATGTTTACAAAGTTTTCAACAAAGATATGTAGATGCTATATCCATAAGAGAAACTACTTGAGAAAAGAACCTCCCTTGGAGCCCTCCTACTACCACAGCCGTAATGCATATCCTCTTGTTATTATTGTTATCTTAAGGTGGTTTGCGAGTACATTCAAAGTACTCACTGGCATTGTCCCTAGCTATTAACTTGGTCAGATATCAAGAAGAAGATGACGTTGGCGACTATGTGGGCTAGGACGTTCTCCCAGTCAGTTGCATGTAGGTTAATGCATGGATCATGCTCTACGCTTGATGAAGTTCCGCTGATGATTATTGATGTAGCCATAACGGCATTAATTTAAATCTTGTAATTCGATATGTCTTGGATGTTGTAATGATACTGGTCGGTTATGTTCCATGGCTCACTGATCATGGGAACGTGGTGTATGCATAACAGGGATTCTCGGATGATTAATCCGAGGGCCCCACATGCCTAGTACTGCACACATCATATTGACTCCCATGGGTGGGGCTGCACCATCGTCTCCACTCGGATGGACCGGAACATTGCCCCAATCCACCTCAATGGCAACTCTGTTTTCTCCAAGACACTCGGTTGGTTCTGCTGCAACCACATGGGGTGGTCTTACATTTGCACGCATCCCAGGTACTTTAGTGGACAAACAGCAGGTAGAATCAATTTCATCTTGACTATACAGAACCCTCTTTCCCTTCCTGTGTACATCCCCCTTCCTGTATCTTTCCTGATGGGATCAGTAGGGCTTGACATCTGCATTCCATTCCCCATTGAACTAGGCTTTTTGCTGCCGCTCTTGGGTGTGATCTCCTTCCTGCCTCCCCTCATGGATGTTGGCTCCAGGGTGCTGACATTATTGCCTGACCTCAGTGGAGTGTTCTTCTTCGAATTAGCCCTTTTGCTGCTACTATTGGGCGTGTTCTCCTTCGTGCTGGCATTATTGCCTGAACTCAGCGGCGTATTCCGCTCCAAATTAGCCCTTTTGCTGCTACTATTGGGCGTGAACTCCTTCGTGCTGGCATTATTCCCTGACAGCGGCGTGTTCCGCTCCAAATTAGTATTTTTTCTGCTCCCACTGGGTGTGGTAGCCTCCATGCTGGCCATCTTCGCCTCTTTGCTACCACTCCTAGGAGTGTTCACCACCGTGCTAGCCCTCTTAGCGTTTTTGCTGCTACCGTTCAGTGTGGCGTTTTGACTGGATCTCAGGGGTGTACTCTGCGGCGTGGTGCATTTTTTTCGTGCGAATCTTGGGCGTCCTCTTCTCTGGCGTGGTCTCCTTGGTGAAGTTCTTCTTCGGGGTGCCCTTTCTGGAGATTCTCTTCCTGCTCCTCTTTATGATGCTCCTCTGTAAGACTCTCCTCTGTTCGAAGCTATCCTTAGTCGAACCAGCCCCAGTGATGCCATGGATCAGGTCACGCATGCCTTCTAAAAGTCCATCATCTCTATTGTCGAGTTCGAATTCCTCCCCAACCATTTGCACTATCAAGTGGAAGTACACTTCACCTCTATAATGTTTCCTTGTAAACGGTATGACTAAATCTTTGGTATCTTTCACTTCGATAGCCTTTTTGCTCCTATAACCAAAATATAAGAAACGTGCTTCCTGGGAGGACCCCCACAACACCTTCACACGTAACGATGCCATCAGGTCAGATAACTCTACCACTTCAGGATCGTATCTGCCAAGAATTACATCAAACTCGTCATAGAATTTTTCTGTGCCATCATCTAATTTTGCAGTATAATTCGCAACACCGATACGAACGATTACTTTGCCATCATCAGGTTCTTCAATATAGAAACTTCCGAGAGGTTCGAGAGGTGGAGCGGCACCATCAGACCCAGCCCCAATGCCACCGTCGCCATCACCAGCGTCATCGTTACCTGGATCAACCTCAGTCGAAGTACCAGGACCAGGAGCAAGGTGAGGGCCCTTAGCAGCGGGAGCTACATTACATGGTGGACAGGCAGGGCCCCTTCTAACGGCAGCCACAATAGGATGACCTGCTGCCATGCCACATCGACGATCAGGAGCAGTTCCCACAACAGCAGTGTTTCGAGTGCTAGCAGAGTCCAGACCATGAGCTGGCTCTAGACCAACAGCTCGTTGAACCTGAGCACGGGTTTGAGGAGGACACAAGGCATCAGTCTTTGCAACAACAGTGGGGCAGCCTCCGGAAGCCTTAGTTTGCTCAACAGTGGAAGGGATTGGGTCAACAACAGCCAGATCAACAACAACATGAGGACGACCAGTACCAGCAGATTCCAGAGCACGGGTTCGCACAACTTGAGGATGGTTTCGAGGAGGAGCAGCACGCAAGGCGGCGGTCTTGGCAACAACAGTGGGCAGCCTTCGGAAGCCTTAGTTTGCTCAACAGCGGCATGGATTGGGTGAGCAGCAGCCACACCAACACGGGCACGGGGATGGGGACGACCAGTACCAGCAGATTCCAGAGCAGAGTTTTCCACAACGGCAATACAGGGACTCCTACGAGGAGGTTGCCTGACAGAAGCATGTCGCAGACGAGGAACCACAGTTTGCTCAACAACAGTAGGGGTTCGAGTTAGACCTCCCTGTCCAATAATAGCTGGGTGACTCCCAGTAGCAGGAGCTTCCTCATCCAGTATGTTACAAATCAGCATAACCACGCGTAGCCCAGCATGCTGTTTCGTCAACCCAATTAGCTGACTGTCACACGCTACAGGAACCTTGAAGCCTCGTTCATCAAGGATGTTGAACCATGCAGTCTGCTCCGGCCTCATTTCAGCAAGTTCATGCACAACAGCAACCAAACCAGGGATAGTGCATAACTGCACATGCGCTACTTCCATCTTCAGATTGTGAGCTTGATTCCACGTGCTCTTCCCATCTGCTAATTTAATGTGGTAGCCGCAGATGGTGACCAGAACCGTGTATTTGGGTTCAGTGGAGATCCTACTTGATAGAAAATTGGAGACAAAAGATAAGAATTGTTTGTCAACGTCGTGCTAGAAAACAATTCTATGTTCGATATATCTCTGTAATGCCAATATCCAGCTAGTAGTTATAGGTAGTGCGAATAGCAAAGAGAAGAGTAGCTCACCCGCAATTAGCTAGAAGTACTTCTTCCTCAGCAAATGGATCTGCCATCCTTCACGCTGCTTAGCTCGTCGGCGGTAGAGGCGTGCTAGATCGTCGCAACGGCTAGCATGGCATTCGGCATTAGAGCTCGGTAGCAGCGAGTAGGCGCAACAACTTGGCGCCGGAAGTCAAATGCCCGAAGAGATCATTCTGGTTGGAGAGGGGATTTCGACGCCGCCGGTGCTAGGATTCATGCGAAAGGAGGGAGGGAGTGGATTTGTGAATTTGGTCAACACACCATGCTCCTTTAGTCTCTCGTTTCTCCTATGTGGTTGTCGTGTTGGCACTCGCGTCACGGAAATATTACTGACATGAGGGTTCCGACCGTCTACTTCACGAGGCAGTTTCAAGAAATGTTTGGATTTGGTAGGGGTGAGATGAGTTTGCATCGAAATGGCCCGTCTCGGTAGTTGGCAGCCTAACATTTTGAAACGCGGCAATTTCAGGCAACTTAGCAACCGCGGTGCACTCGCCCGCGAACTTTGGTACCGTATGGTAGCAGTCCCATTATGTTTGATTACACCAAATGTCATGATTATAACTAGGTGACAATAAAAGTGTGTATTTTGTATTCCATAGGAACAGTTGAGGCCTATGCATCAAGATGAGGATTTTCACCCACGTGACAGGAATATACACTATTCCCACTCGATGAGATTGTATCCAATAGGTTGCGACAAATTGACTAGGTCATGGGATGCACTATCATGGTAACGAGTTAAGTGGACTTGCTGGTAATGAGATAGGTATAGTGATGCCAAAGATCAAATCTAGGACAAGTCATGTATCAAAGAAACAAAAGGATATGGACACATAGTTAATGGTTCAAAATGACAAAGTTTCATGGAATGCACTGGGGTTATTATGGACATACCAGTCCTGCTATTGATCATTGATCGGAGTGAGATATCGATCATGTCTATGCCAGTCCCGAGCTGTAGGTTAACACACTTAAGGGTCTTGTGACATTTTGATATCGTTGTGGAAGTGAAGGGATCACAGATGAGAAAGAGAATCAGAATCATTCAGAGAGAGAAAGATTGCCAGAATAGTTCCAAAGAGGATTTGAAGTTGTTCGGAGATGGAAAGAAGCCAAAAGGTGTTTGAGATTAATAGAGATTTTTAATATGCATTTATATATTAATTGTGAAATAATATATTAATAAATATTCAAAATTAATATTAAAGGGGAAACTTCCTCTATAGGGCCAAAATCCCGAAGGGAAAAGGCCTAGAGGGAAGCCACCCCAAAGGGTAGTCGCCGCCACTAGTGTTGGGCCACACCAGCCGGCCCACGTTGGCGGGCACGCGCATGCGCTAGCTAGCAAGAGGGTAGGAATGTGTTAGTGGGCCCAGGCGGGCAGGCGAGCGCGTTCAGGCGCGTAGGTGGATCATGGCCAATGCCCACCCGACTACGCCACTAGCTAGGTCGCGGGGTAGTGGAGCTGGCACGGGGCCCACCCAGCCACCACCTCCACCCAGTCTACTACTCCCCTCGTTCTTATTTTCCTTTAGTACCACCCCGGCACTTTAGGGGTGGGAGTCCTTCCTTTTTTTACTATATATAGAGGTCTATATTGGTGGGAGAAAGACAAACAAAAATAAAAGGGGATTTCCTAAGGCTATTTTCCTTTGGGAATTTCCCTCTCTCTTCCTTTGTTGAAACTCAAGAGTATGGTTCCATGAAGAACTACGCACGAGAGAGGAAACACCACTGTCACACTGTCGCGCTGCTGGATCTTAGTCTAGAGGGTCTACTTTTGCATCCTGGCTGGATCAAGGAGAACATGAGTCATCGTCGGACATCGCACGTGTGCGATACCTCGGGGGTGCTACCACTTGTGGCACAAAAGCTGTCATGCAAGGACCCGGAGGTGACATGCAAGGAGTTGCGCAACCTTGAGTTCGACCAAGTTCGAGTACATCATCCACGTTCCCCGTAGGACGTTAACCGTGTCTGGTCTACAAGGGTATGTAACCTTAACTCTATCCCCGTTACTTCTTAACTCATAGATACATCCTGAGCATATGTGCGTTCTACCGTATAATTCTTTTGTTTTCTGCTACCAAACCCCTTCAGTGGTATCAGAGCCGGGTAGTGATGCTAGTATGGATAGACCACATGTTGAATGTGGGAACTGATTGCATGGCTGTTACCATCCCACGTGTGCTTGTTCATATCGTAACACTTTGATATGAAGGCTTGTACCATATAGGTGGTCACCGAGTGTCTGTATCTCTCACAATAGTTGATATGGAATTTACAATAGAGGGACACATGAGGGGTGTAATAAGACAACAACTAGATCAATGTTTTTTTTTGATATTCGTAGGTATGAACGGTTCTATCTCGAAAGCCCTAGCAGCCACGTAAACTCTACAACTGATAAAGTAGAAAAATCTAGCTTTATGTTGTGGGAAGGGGCTTGTAATATGATGTGGTCATATTGACATATCCTTCGGGCTTCATGTAAAACGACCAACTAGTAGCGCCACATAAATGGTGTCATACTGGTGGCGCTTGATGACAATCAAGACGCGGCGTATGATGGTGATCATAGCGCATGACATGAAGGACCACATCATATCAAAGTTATAAAATTCCATGTGATGTTGTTTTGTGCATCTTGTGTTTCTTAGTTGTATTAGATACACGACAGTAGTAAAACAAGATGATCTCTAAATAATACGAACTTTAGTCTTCTCCCTAAAAGTGTGCACTACCAAGAAAGTCCATCGTTGTGAAGTAGGTCGTGATGATTGGGTGCTACACACATGATGTTTGCATACGGTGGGTGCAAGCCATGTATGCACAACAAATACACTTAGGTTGAATTAGCAAGCCTAGCATGTATTGGCATGACCTTGGAACACGAGAAGACTGAAAGATCGAGCACGAGACACATGAATGATGTGATCGACGGGATTTGTCCACCATGGCAGCTATATCAAAGGCCATGATGATCAGGGATGATATAGTGTAAAGGGATCGTGTGATCGCTAGTATCATATTAGGGATGTTGATTTTAGTGGGAGTTCTTTTAATAGTTAGACTATAAAACTTGAACCCAAATTATGAACTTAGTGTTATGTATTTGCAAATGTCCTTGTATATCATGGCATTGAAACCTTTGTGTTTCAACCATGGTTCCCTTTTCCGTGATGAGTTGCTTATAGTAGATGGGTCCAACTTCATAGACTTGTATCAACTCTTAAAAGATGTCCTCATAAGGAATGATACGCTCTTTACCATACAAGACCCCCTTGGAGATCCTTCCAAGGCTGGTGCAAGTTGGGACTGTTATGACGAGTTCCGCAATTGTCATGCTAAGTTCATCTATGCCAGAGGCGCCATACAGTTCAGCATTGCTCCTAAACTACGTGAGATGTTTATGGACACTCCATTGTATGAGATAATGGTCGAGTTAAAGGTGATGTTCGAAGGACAATATAGGCTTCTGAAGTTTGAGCTCCTTGCCAAGTTTCTTTCAAAAAGAATGGAAGAAAACACATGTCTAGATAATCACGTGGATATTATGCATGACTTGCATGAGTTTCTCATATATGATGAAGACTACTAGATGGATGACAAATTCACGATTGATGGGGTACTGCGTTAGCTTCCCCGGGCTACAAAAATGTCATCAAAGGATACATCATGAAAGATGAATAGTTGACCTTTCGTGAATTCCTGCAGCAGTGGAGAACTATGAAGGTAGATCCCATTGTTGGGGAAATCATTGATTGAGCAGTTATATGTGATATATAGTTTATAAATATGTTTCTCACGAAACACCATTGCAGTTTCATCAAGTATACTAATACTTGTTCTTGTTTTATGAAAATAGGAACGTCTACAAGAGTGTTGCCTGGAGAAGACAAGGATACCGGGCGTGCTGATGGCATACAAGATGTCGATGGCATGTTTCTCCTTCTACATTAATCATCTGGATTAGTTGAGATTTGAATATATTTGTATTCGATTTAAGAGTGTGAACTTATTAGTGTGTATTGCATCTCGAGAGACGTTTATTCATAGTGGATTTCTAACAAATTAGTTGTTTGATTATTATGAATAATTTCTATTATCATCACATTTTTTGATTATATATATGGTATTCTCATTATAGTCTTGGTGATAATGTCGTATACATTTATAAAATTCCAAGCTAAAAGATATCCAAACTGAATAATGAATGACACTGTAATATTATGTCGTAATAGTGTTGTATGGATTCATGTTTATGAAAACATGAAGTCATAGGATGTTCAAAATCCTTTGGCATTTACTGTACTAAACCTTCCAGGAAAATATGACTAAAACTAATACGCTTTGGTAAAATAGAATGTATAATTTGTTGAATATTGTACATAGCGATGTATTATTCATCAATATAGTGGAAATCATTATTTCGTCAAGAACGATTATGGAATCAAGTGAATAAAAAGGTATCACTTGATAAAACATGAGTTTGAAATGTTCAAATATTTGTAGTACAAAAGATTGATATAGTATTAACAATAAAGTGAAAATCTCTATGATTCGATCATAGTAACTGGCATTTGTGTTGACATTTTAGCACACAACAGACTTGTGAAAACCATTTCACAAATTATGGTGATTATATATATCAAAGAGTGTTCATATACCTCAAACATCATAATCATATTGTATTAGAACATATGGTCTAAAGAAAATCTCTGAATAGGTTATTGTAGAACTAGAGCCACAAGTCATAGAATTAGCAAATACTTATGAAATAAGAAATCATCCAGAGTCACGGAAACAACAACATAAGAGTTATGGCACATTCGAGTTTTCTAGAGACTTTGATAAAGTCATTGCGAATAAATCTTTGTACAAGTATTAATAGGCAATTATGAATATAGGCCTTCCATAATTGGAATGGACAGTTTCTGTACAAAGTGTGATTACCAAGAAAAGGTTTCTCGGTAAGAATGTGTATGGAGGAAAGTAAAAGTTTGAAATCAAGATGTCTAATCTTACCCAAGTCTAAGTTGTGCAACAAAATATGTTCTATGAAACGAAAATCTTCTAGAAAGGGGTGAAACAGATGATTATGATCATGATGATTCAATTAAGCACTTTACTTAAAAGTAGGATTCAACATTTTGTTTTCCACTTTGTGAAAATACATTGATTCACTTTCCATGTTGAGTGAACATGACATACCTATGAACTACGAAGAAGCAATGATGGACCTCTGTACGAGAAATGATTAAGAATCACAAAATATATAAGTAAGTTACATTTAGAGATTACAAAATATATAAGTAAGTTACATTTAGTGATTACTTGATATCAAAGTAAGTGGTTACTTGATCCTTACCAAATAACTAGAGATTTATATGGAATAAGTGCAACTTTAAAACAAGACTTGAAAGCTCGATTTGTCACAAAGATTGTCTTGAAAAATTTAATGGTTAACTATAGAAATGTGGCGATGCTTGAAGTCTGGTGGATTTAATTAGAAAATAATGCAATGTTTGAATAATTTCTGGTTGATTAAACAAATCTGCATGTTCTCCAATACAAGATTGAAGAAAGGTTGTAGTTAGTACAACAAGCAGAGATTTGCTGAATCATGTGGATGCTAATGCCTCGTAATGGGAAATTTCTTGATTTGATAAGTAGATCAAAGGATTTTGGAATTACCAAAATGTCGAGAAAATCCCAAACTTGTGAAGTATTTGAGTGGGAGCTAAATAGCTTCTTTACCAAATATGTGAATCATATATTTGAGTGGGAGTTATAGGGAGATCACAAAAGGACTCGTATGTGATGGGATATTTAAGTGGGAGCATGAGGAATATCCTGATATGTGTGTGACATATAATGGATGGTGTAATTGATATTAGTGATATTTAAGGTAAATATTCTTTGAATGAAGTTGAACAAAATATTAGATATTGAAATATATTGAGATAGATTAATATATTTGTCAGTTCTCTAGCAAACGGGTTACCTAGAACCACCGATCGCTAGGCCCACTTTCGAAGCAGTGATGGCCTCGCAAGGCCACATCTCCTTAACATGCTTGTTCGGGTGCTAGAGGAAGAATGATTAGCCCTTCATGAGGCCCGTTCTGCTAAGACGGTACCTCGACCAGGTTGTGTCTGAGAGACCATGCTTGTTTAGGGCACGCTCGCAATCTTGTCACAAAAGGAGGAAAAATGACAAGTCCAATGGGCAGTCCAAGGACACGCAGACTATGTGGTCTACCTAGAAAAATAAGAGGTGTTTTCTGGCCTCTTCAGTGAAAAAGAAGGGCTGACGGCACCAGCGTCAGCCCCTCCCTATTTGCCACTTTTGTGCAAGAAGGTGCTGGATGGTACCACGCTGCTATGGAGACGTCAGCGTCAACCGCAGATTTACGATGGACCGGCGGCCCCTGAAGATCCTATACAAGGTCCATCTAAATTAGTCTTGTAAAACATCTCTCCCTGGGAGACAATGTGGTAACCCTTCCCACCCAATGAATTGCGGGAAGAGGTCTGACACCCCTATAAAAGAGAGGCTGCACCAACCTTAACAGGCGCTGGTCCTTAGGATAAAAAAAACCTAGTCTTGACTCACCATTATACCATCGCGAAACACCGTGAGCAATACAACAAAGCAAGTAGGGGATTTACCTCCTCACGAGAGTCCAGAATCTGGGTAAAAAAACCTTGTCATCTCTCTGTCGTGTGCGAGTTCCACTATTGCCATCATCTCTGAGTAGATATAAGCATGTGTTCAGTCCCCCCATGAATTCGGGGCTTATTGGTTCCCATGTTCTTTCATGAGACATCCATTCTTCGACATTTGGCGCGCCAGGTAGGGGAATGAGGTATGTTTCCAAGGTATTCTTCAACCTCGTCGACATGGCAGATTGCAATGAGACTCGGGCCGACTATGCCCTCTGCTGCATACTGATTAGGGACCAAAATAGATCCTGCTCCCTGACGCGTTGTCTCTGAGTAAACCCAGTGTACGGAGGGTGAACAAGGCTCCTCCTTCCGCCCATCATAGGAGCGACATCTCTCCATGTGCGTCAACACATCGCTCTCTCGCACCGTGTCTTTGCATGACAAGGGCACTCCACCCACAATGGAGGCCACCAAGCTCTTGGCGCAAGATCTCCTTCGATACCCGCCTGAAGAGTCCGGGCAAAAGGAATGGTGCACTCCTTGTCAAGATCACCGCCTCTCCAAGATGAGCGGCACCAGGGGATCAGACCGAAGAGACCTCCCCGGGGGTTGTGACCTTGCCTCCGCATCCGATGAAGGACCAGGGCACCGGTGGCGCCCTCAGCCTCAAGCCATCATGCCACCCCTAACAACACCTGCAAATCATCCCAACACCGTAATTCACCCCTGTGGATGCAGTGCCCCGTATGGGACATGAGGAAAGCTTCGTCGAGGAGATCACCTCAGCCAGCCGATAGAACCAGGCCACCCTTGCCAACGGCAAGGAAGTGTAGAGCTATGGCTGCCTCATGTTCACCAAGGACCTGCGTCACATGGTGTGGCCACACAAATTCATGTCATATATGCCACCATGCTATGATGGCTCTGCCAACCCCTGTGAGTTCCTTCTGCTCTATACCTCTAGCATCTAGGCTGTTGGCTGTGATGACCGCGTCATGGCCAACTGGTTCCCCATGGGCCTGAAAGACATGGCTCGCACCTGGCTGATGAACCTTCCCGAGGAATCTGTTGACTCTTGACGTGCCCTTTGTGCACTCTTCATCGCCAACTTCAAGGGGACCTACGAGCACCCTCTCGCCTACTAAAACCGCTGCCAAGTCCGCCAGTAGTCCGGCGAGCCCTCTTCAAGTTATTATAGCGGTTTACCCAAGTCTACAACAAGCTATCCAAGATCTCTGACTCTAATGTGATCACAGCCTTCTCGAAGGGTGTCAAGGATGTTAGGATGTGAGAGAAAATCGGCATCTGTGGGGGATGACATGTGTCCACATGTGAGAGAAAATCGGCATCAACCTTTAAATCACATTCCCATATGTTAGAATATGTGGTGATGACATGTGTCCACATGATCCCATATTTTAATTGGAGAATATTAAATCTTAGTTATTTTAAATGAGTAGAAATTACTTTTCTCAAATAAAAAGAATGAAGCTAGTTCATTAAAACCTTGTGATGCTTGTGATGATAATAGATCATACAATGTGTGCCTTAGTGCGCTAAGTAGACTAGTTAAGTATTGTTTGGTGATTGTGTATTCCGTATGTATTTATAGACGATAGGACCGACCAAGCTTTCGAGGAGGAGGAGTTCTACCAAGAGGAGGAGGAAGAAAATTTCAACCACTGCACTAACCAAGGCAAGCTATTATAGGCAAGCTAACGCTTGCAAGTATTATACCTAGCAAGCCATCATTAACAATGCAAGATCCCCCTTGCAAGCTATTGTTAGCAATTAGACTTAATCTAGATAACCCAAGCAAAGGCATTAGGCATGCTTTGGTTATACCATTTTTGACTTATACCTACTCCAAGTCTCATTTACAAGATTTACCTTTCTTTACCTTACCAAAGTCCTTTACTTGTTTAAAGGTAGCATAAAGAGTATAAAACTTGACCTATCTAGTAATACTTAGATGTCATTCTATGGCATGAGATTGAGATTAGCATCCCACCTTAGTGAACACTCTTAACTTAGTAGTTGGACTAAACCAAAACTTGATTCACTTTAGATGGGAATATTTGGTGAAAATGATTTGTGAAAACCTTGGAATGACGAGTCATTCTATTGAGATGTTTTGACATGTGTTGAGAAACACAAATGGTTTATGATGATGAAAATTTTGAGGCATGAGCCTTAGCCCTTTTACAAAACTGATGGTTGGGTTCGGATGTGATACTATTCCAATTTTACCGTACAACCACAATACCTGAATTGGGTATGGCTTAGCCGGAAGCTTATATGCATTAGTATTAGTTCCCTCGCGGGAGAGGTTTGAGCTGAGGCTACCTCTCAATGTTGTCCACCTATGCAGTGCCCAAGATGACAGATGGTCATGGTTGGGAGGCCATGCTCATAGGAGAGGTGCTTATACTAGAGTGTGTAAAGGAAAGGTTATGTTTGATTATCTGCATACTAAGTATGATGATTCAGGGTTATCCCTGATAGATGTATCGAATCTTGTGGTGAAAGTGTACCACCTCTGCAGAGTGTCAAACTATTCGAATAGCCGCGTCCGCGGTTATGGACAGTTGGAGTGGCCATACTGTTCTGTTGTCAGATGTTTTCAAAATGACTTATGAAATGAATTGTGACATGACTTGACCACAACAGAGTTGTGACTATGACAACTAAGTTCCCACTTAGGTGTTTACAAACTTTATTTTATCTTTCTTTGTTTCTGAACTCAGCTTAGGTTTCAAACTTAACTTTACAAATAAACTTAGAACTTAGCATTCCTATTAGAACTACCTTACTTGTTAGTGGTAGTTTGCGAGTACTTAAAGAGTACTCATGGCTTTTGTCCCTGGCTATTCCTATGGCCAGACTATGAAGGAGATTACCAAGATGAAGGACAGCAGGACGGCTATGATAACTAGGATCATCTCCCATCGTCAGCATTGCCTGTGACTCTGAAGATGGACCCCACCGCTATGCTATTTATTCCGCTACTTGATTGTACTAAGACTGGATCATTAGATCCTTTATTTGTTGTAAGACCTTATTATGGTTTGTAATGGATGATGTACTGTGATATCCAATCTGTTATGTCTCGCAAAAATGGTAATCCTGGGATTGCAATGTATGGCATAACAGGCATCTGGGATTAAAAATTCGGGTGTTGACAGGTATGTTGGAGGACTTCGAGAAGATGATCGTGCAAGCAGGAATGGTCCTGTTCCACCACTTCTCTGTCGACACCTACCAGTTCGCCACATACGAGTTCCTGTCATCGTTCCATGATGATCTTGAGACCTAGGAGCACAATTGCACTGTAAGTTTTGCGCTCAATGGGAAACCCCATAGCATTTGTTTCTATGAATTGTGTGATTGTTTTGGGTTCTCTCATTAGGGGGAACTCGATTGTAATGATAATGTCCACATAGAGGCACTGCATTCTTGGGAGTAGATTTATGTCCACAGGAACAACAATTATTTGCGCAAGAAGAGTGCCACTATCCAGAATCCTACTATCCGTTATTTTCACACCTTCTTGGTTAATTCTATTTTTGGGAAGGGAGATGTCGGGGCAATGGTAGACCCCGAGATGAGCGTAATTCACATGGCTCTTCATCATTAGATGGAGAATAAGCTAAACTTGGGTGCTTTTCTCATACAACACTTTCGCTGCCAAAGGTCAGTTTCTTTGAATGACATCCGCTCCGGTGGCTTGATCACACAGATCACCTACACAAGTGAGATTGTTATGCCACAGGAAAGAGTTGTGGCTGGCAGTAAGATTCTGGATGACATACACATGGCGAGTACCAAATTCATGGGGATCTATAGACCACAATGCTCCCTCCATGCTTATCAATTTTGTTTTGAGACTGATGGTGATGTCCACCAAGTTTTGCTTCCTTTTGTCCAAGCTTTTGGTTTGCCACGTAAACAAAGTTGGGTCCTCACCAAGGAGGAATTCCGGAAAGCATTGATCCTCTCAGGGAGGATCGCACCGCCGGAAGGACACCCCGACTGGGAAGATGCGACAGCTGGCCAACAGCGCCAGGGGCAAGGTGGGGAGGACTGGAACACATGAGGCTGGGATGACTATGGTCAGCAGCAGCATCACCAACAACCTTTCCCTCAGCACCAGCAGCAAGGTATGCCTCCACCGCAAACGGGATTCAACTATGTCCCAAGGAGTGAGTTTGATCAGGTGGTGCATCGCATCGACAACATAGAAAATGCGTGAACACCAACATAGTAAACCTCACCCAAGACTTCACCTACTTATTGACCGACTTTCCAAACCACTACCCAAACTTCCCATAACATCAGCGACCGCCCGGAGATGGCGACAACAATTGATTCGAGTTGGGCCAAGAGCCTAAGCTTGGGGAGGTTAAACTCCTTCCCACATTTTGCATTCATATTTTTCATTCTTATTTTTATTTATTTTGTTTTCATTCTAGTGCATGTTTATTTTTTGTTTGCATTGATAAAAGAAAACCCAAAAATATTAGACTAGCTTTTATCTTGACTTGTGCAAAGTTCTCTTGGTTCTTGTTCATTTTTCTGCAGGTTATTCACCTCTAGTGACCTACCTATCAAGATGAACGTGAGGAGTTGACCCAAGTGGGAGATGAGCAAGCAAGAGGATGTATCACATCCCTATTTTCCCTATTCCTGTAAGTTTATTCATGAACATTTTATGTTTGTTAGGTTGCACTTGAGTTCTACTCCATGCGTAGCTCGTATCTTTTAGGCCTTGAGTTCAAAGGTTATTGTCACTACTTTGGTTGAGACTTATGAAATTTACTATCGGTTAGAAAAACAACTCCTTGGATTCAATTCCAAATTTTTAAGAACAAGAGAAAGTGTCTATTGACAACTTTGGTGCCATGTTTTTGTCTTAAGGGCATAATCTTAGTAGTACTCAACCCCACATACTGATCGTTGACTTGATGATACCTTCTGAAATAGAATTGTTTGATGGAACAAAAAATTTATGGTTGGAGAGGGAGATGCCAAACCTGTTTTGATCAGCTGTACTATATAAAAAAGAGGAGATAAAAAAGTTCTATGTTTATCATGCACACGTTTTGGATGCCAACAACTTCGCTAGCTTTTGAACGATCTATGGTATAACCCCGGATTTCGGTTATCAGTTGATGACATGAGTGGCATATGTGTCAATATATGGGCACTATTATTGGTACTCTCAAAGGTTGTGCAAACACTTGTAAAAGATACAATCAATGATCCTTGAAAGAGGGAAAAAAGAGAGGAACTATCGTCGAGATATGAGCTGGAAATAGTCAATACTTACGAGAGCATTGGTATCAATATACCACCTAAAATGAGTAAATTAATGATATTTACTTGTTTATCCTTTGATAGCCGTGTTTGATAGCCGTGATTATCGAAGTGGCTATTAATGAAAAACTCTAAGTTTATCCTTCTTTTGACATTTACTTGTGCACCCTTAATTTTGACTAAAAGTGTCCTTGCTTTAAAATATTTTTACTCGGATAAAATAGATGCGCTAAAAAGAATTGATTCACAAGCCTAGCCAAATTTTTGACAGTTTCTTTCGAGTTTCAAGAACTGTTAGCTAGTGAGTTATTTGTGTTTAGGAATTGATCTTAAGTGCAATTGTTCAGATATATTATGCTCATGTTCAAGGTTGCAGGATTTGAGACAATGGAATATGATACAACATCGAACTTGTGAGTTTTTCCTCTTGATTCAATTTCTCGCTATTACTCATTATAGCTTTGTCACTTGAGGGCGAGTAACAGTTAAGATTGGGGAAATTGATAACTCCAAATTTCAATGCTTTTTACCATTGTTTTTCCTCTTGTTTCTTAATGGATTTCATTGAATATTACCATTTCAACTAACATTAACATCGCAATTAGCGAGTCCTTGGTTTATTGTGATGGTTTTCAGGAAATGAACATTTATGGAAGATCTAATAGCATTTATGGGTTAATTACACCAAAATAAGCAAATCCCCAATTGGATCCCCTTTCATTGGAGGCGTTCAGAGCGCATAACGACCACTGGTACGGTCAGGGTGTGCCCGTACCGTCCGCCTGTACTACCCGTTGTCGGATCCATTATTTTAATACAAGAAACTTTCGTGAAGGGGAGACAACAAAAACAGAACATAGCTTCCACAAAGTCATCCATAAGGGGACATATCAGATCTAAAGAAGGAGAAGAACATCCTCTCATCCTTCGACGATCTGTAGCCTCCACACCATCCACTCCACCATCATCTCCATGGTTACTTAGAGAGAGAGAGAGAGAGAGAGATTGGCACTTCTAAGATTAGGGTTTGATACTTTTTTATCTACCTTTGGTTTGTATTTGATTTGATCCTCAACTGGTATTGTGGCTTGCTACGATAACTTTGAGACGATTTCCATTTGCAACACAACTATGCCTTTGATTTATATTCCTCTCATGTTTTAGTAAATTCCCATAGGTGTGGGAGATGTAGGGGATTGGTGAGATGTGTTTACCTTATTTAATTCCATCCATTCGTGACTGTTGTAGTGTTTATTAAATTGTGAGAATGATTATATATGTTTGCCTAATGCTTGTTATATAACATAAGGGCCCAGGTAACATAATCCAGAGATCTTATAGGTATGAACTTGTAGGCTAGCGAATCGGCGAACCCCGAGTGACAGGACCAATATCAATGAGGAGCTAGTACTACTCGAGGACAACAAGGAACCATCAAGATTAAAGCCTTGATCTGATCGAAAGCTCTTAATTAAAGTGCTGACCATTGCCGTGGTAACAGGCAGACGGATCATTGAGACTGGGAAGAATTGGCCATGAGGACTTATAGTTGGTTTATGGGTTGCTTGCCTACTCACTTACGGATAAGAAATATCACAAACACTTATTCCATTTTGTTCCTCTTGCACTTTCACTATTACCATGAATCGTTTCTCTCTTCACCTAATTTCTCATCTGCAGGAACCTCGAACACCTTTAATTGTCTTTACTTTTATGTTATTTAATCCTCGTTTTTCCTTATGCAAGTTTCCACTATTATTCACTCACCACTTTCCACCTTCAACAATTGCAGTCAATTCACTCAAGACCGGTGACACCTTGAGTGCGATAGAAACGTCGCATAAAAACACTTAATTAGCCTCCTTATTGGGTCAAACTCGAATAAATACTTCCATGAAAACATGTTCTGACGAACATGTGCACTTGCAGGCCATCAGCTGCCTAGTAGCATCACAACACCACAGAAAGAGGCCTCGCCAATGAAAACACTAGGGCTACCAGGAGCCAGAGGGTGCCATCGCATGCATCCTTGGTGGCTCCTAGGCACCTGCATCCAACCGGCACTTCAAGCAGCTCACTCGTGAGGTCGCCGCTACTCGGCCAAGGACTCCCTTCCCAAAGCTCATGTAGTCCCAGTACGCCATCACCTTCGACACCAACTACCACCCCACCTCTACCGGAGCCATGGGAACCCTCATGATCTGTACCCCTAGCATCAACAACATCGTTGTAGCCATGACGCTCATCGATGGCGGTGTCGGCTTGAATGTTATCTCCATTGAGACATTCGCCAAACTACAAGTGCCATATGACAGGCTGATGCCCACCATGCAATTCTTTGGAGTCAGTGACGGAACCACCATACCATCGGGTAGGTACGCCTCACCATCATGTCCAGGACCCTCAACAACAATAGGACCGAGCTCATCGACTTCAGCGTGGCACACATCAGCCTCCCCTACAATGTCATCCTAGGCCACCCAGCACTGATAAAGTTCATGGTGGTCACCGGCATGCCTACAACATTGTTAAGATGCCCAGCGGCAATGGAGAAATCATTACCATCCGCTCCAACGAGAAGGAGGCTTTGTGCTCCCTTGAGTATTCCTATAAGGCCGCAGCTAATGCGTACCTCGAGGATGTGGACGCCGTTGACTACATCGGGGGTAATGAAATGAAAAAATAGATGAAATCCCAGTACAATACCAAGGCGAAAAGAGAAGCAGCTGCATCATGCCCCCTCGACAAGGATCGAGTTACGGGTGGCACCCATGGCGCCAGAAGAAAGCCGGAGCTATCTCTAGAAGGCCTCATCCATGATGAAGGAGATCAAGGGAGTGATGAAGAATCTGGGGGCTTTCGGCATCCTAGTGAGCTTCTCCCAATGCCCGGTCGACACCAAGCGCCTCTCCCCCAGCATCTGACTGCTTATGGATCAGGAGGCAGCGCAAGGCGAAAATAAGGTGGACAAGACTCTCCAAGCGACAAAGCCTTCCTACCCTACTTTTTTGAAGGTGACACCCGATCCGCACCATCCTAAGACTTATCTCCTTTGAGGCCCCTTGTTGACTCACACGGCATTGTAATAATCCATGAACTCCCTAGTCGTTTTTTGAATCTTGTGTCATGCGGAAACATTCACTTTTTCACCCTCAGTTTGTTTTCTCTCTTTGCATTTATAAAGCTCTCCTACATGTAGCATACGAGTGGGGCTAGGAAAGGTGTCTATCATTGATCCACTGCCCTTCAACATCAAGGCCTGAAGTGTTGAGCTCTGACTTGTCAACTGGCCCGAGCGATAATGTCACCTCACCCACGGTTCTTCCTGCTTGAAATCCTCGTACGACACAGTTACTGAAACTAACAAATGCACGGCAAGCAATCACACTAAGCATATGGTTTCCTCCTCTAGGAGACTACATGACATGCATTTTCCCTACTGTCTCCTCTTTGAGGGACTAATGGGGCGCCTCACGAGGGCACCTCCCCTCAAGTAGCATAAATTCATGTTAAGCTGACTTCATCCCTATGGAGCCAACAGTACATGTATTCGTACTACGGTCTCCTCCTCGAGGGCCTTATGGGACGGCTCACGAGGGAACTTCCCCTCAAGTAGCAAAATTCATGCTAAGTTTATAGTTTCTTTCTGGAGGAGCTACATGGCATGCATTTTCTCTGCGGTCTCTCCTCAAGGGACTTACAGGGAGCTCACGAGGGCACTTCCCCTCAATTTGCCAAAACTCATTCTAAGCCTACAACTTCCTCCTTCAGGAGCCAACATGACATGCATTTGCCCTACGGTCTCCTCCTCGAGGGACTTACGGGCGGCTCACGAGGGCACCTCCCCTCAAGTAGCATAAATTCATGATAAGCCTACGGCATCCCCCAAGGAGACAACATGACATTCCTTTGTCCTACGGTCTCCTCTTCGAGGGACTTACGGGGCGGCTCACGGGAGCACTTCCCCTCAAGTAGCACAAATGCATGCTAAGCCTATGGTTTCCTCCTAAAGGTGCCTACATGACATGCATTTTCCCTAAGGTCTCCTCCTTGAGGGACTTACGAGGTGGCTCACACGGGCACTTCCCCTCAAGCAGCCTAAATTCATGCTAATCCTACGGATTCCTCCTCGTGGAGCCAACGGGACAAGCATTTGTCCTACAGTCTCCTCCTCGAGGGACTCATGGGGCGGCTAAGGAGGAAACCTCCCCTCAAGTAGCCTAAATTCATGCTAAACCTATGCCTTCATCCTCAGGGAGACAACATGACATGCATTTCTCCTATGGTCTCCTCCTCGAGTGACTTACAGGGTGGCTCATGAGGGAACCTCCCCTCAAGTAGCATAAATTCATGGTAAGCCTACGACTTCCTCCTTGAGGAGCAAACATGACATGCATTTGTCCTACGGTCTCCTTGTCGAAGGACTTACAGGCGGCTCATGTAGCACCCTGGTAAAACCACTACTAGAAAATTGCTTTGTTATTTCTAGTTTGTGCATCATCATAACCGCATGATCATGTCACCATGCCACATTGCATTTGAGCATCGTCATCATCATGCATAAGTTTGTCTAAAACTATTTTATAAAATCCTATGTTTGTTTTCTTAATATCCCCCGTCTTTATTTCAAATTAAAAACCCTGGTCTTTTGTGGATCTTTTATTTGTCTAAAAACTATTTGTAAAAGGCTTTAAAATATAAAAAGAATTAATAAAACAAAAGTTTTTTTTGGGAAACCCAGCTGGCCAGGCCCAAGGCCTAGCTAGCCAGGCCACCCCAAACCCTAATCCCTAGTCCGCCGCCGCCACCCGCTGCACCCAACACGCACACCTCCACCTGCCGCCGCCACTCCACTAGCTCACCGCGCGCGCACACCACAGTCGCACGGCCAGCAAGCACGCAACCCACCCCGCGACAAACCACCCCGCTCCTCTCGTTGCAGACCAGACCGCCCCGCGATGGACCTCCCCTGGCCCACTCCCATCGTGCGCATCGCGTCAATCCCACGCAACCTCCTGTGGTCAACTGTCCCACCACCGCCCCAGTGCAACCCGCGTCCCTCGCGGCCCCACCACGAGCCACGCCCCCCGCTCCTCTCGTGATCCCCACCTACCCTCCCGCATGTATCCTTCTCCTTCCTTTGGCCACGCTCGATCCCGCAAACAGCACTGCCGCCTACAAGCTTCGCTCCGGCCGGCGACCTCGTCCCTCCCCTTCATCAAACTGGATGGTGCCGCCGCCTCTGCACGCTCGACCTCGCCCGGAGCTCCTTTGTGCGCTGTCTCTAGGCCGCCGGGTGCCCCACCTTCTCTGCTCCACCGTCGCGGCCCTTCTCCCAGTTCACCCGACTCTGTCGGCACCCTGGACCGCCTCTTCATTGCTGCGCGGTTCCGCCCCGGGCCGTTCGCCCCTGCGCCGGTACCCCGACCGTCGTCTCCCTCTCCGAGCCCTGCGGCGCCACTCTCTGCAGCGTCGGTCGAGCTCGCCGGTCTTCTTCATCTCACGAAGCCCCATCTCCTGTGAGCCCTTGTCGGCCCCGAGCGCCTCTGGCCCCGCTCCTCTACACCTCCCCGGCAAGTCGCCGCTAGATGTTCCGCTCCGCCTCCTCGACCCGGCAGGAGCCATTGCCGGCGAGCCCCCATCACCAACGACCCGCTCCACGGGACCCCGCCTTCTCCAAGCGCTGTCGTGCCGCCCCTGGTTCTCATCTGCAGCCGCCGAACGTCGCTACCCTAGCATCCCTCTCGCGAGGCTGCTGCTACACTCGTTTTCCTTCAGAGAATAACTGTGCAGGTGGCCATCTTCTGGCATGTATCTCGCCATCGGTTCCATGTGGATTCTCGTGGTGTAAAATGCTTTGCTGATCCGCGTTGATGTTTGGTTGCGAGGAGTGGAGTACAGATGCTATGGCGATGGTATGTGGTAGTGTGCTACAGATGATGTGAAGAGGTGTGTGCAAACCCGAAGGCCATGTTGTTGTGGTGATGATAAGATAATGATCGTGAAGAGATGTTGTGTGTGCTACCTGGAACCCGATGTTGTCTATTCAAGTTCGCCATCCGATGGACAAGAACGACATGTGTTGACACGCGAAGGCCTCGAACCCTGAAGACCCCTGATCCACGGAGACCCGCGAAGACCGAACCAAACCCCTTGGAACCAAGATCGTCGATCCGACGTGTGACCCCTTTTTCCGAGACCCCTGTTTTATAAATGGCATCTATCTTGTTGCATAATTAAATTGTTCATGCATGCATACTTGTCTGTGGTTTGGGGGCATTATGCCGATTCACCTCATAATTAAATATGGAGTCAATATGTGGGATACTTTTGTCTTATTCCGTACTCCATTTAAATTGGTGTAGCGAACCGATGCCATGTTTCGCCCTGTTAATATAACATTTAAATTGTGGGGGTTCTAAATAACTTGAACCATGTAATTAATTATCGGGACCCCGGTTCTGCTTAATATTGCCTAATTACACCGCATCTGTGCCATGCCATGCATCATATCATAAGCATGTCGGATCTTCTGCCGTAGTATTAAATATTGCATCTGGTGTTTCTTCTAGTGTTTGCTTCTTCACGGATTAGGCCGATGAGTTGATGCGAGTATCGACAAGTTCTCCGGATATGAACCTTCGGCAGTGTTTCCCAGGCGAGCATCTCTCCCCCTTCTACCTATTTTGCATTTATAGTCTTTATTTCCTCATGTTGATCTATTGCTATCCGTGTCGCGATGCTTTAGTTTATGTACACCAGTTATATCCCGTGCAGTCTCTATATTGCCTTGGACACCTTCTATTACCTGTGTTTGGTAGATAGCTGGCCTTGAGAGTCGTAGTTACTTGCTCAGGTGCGATCTCGTGTTGTCAAGTACCACAGTTGTTGGAATGCTGGCAGATGTTTATGGTGGAGAGGATCATGATTTTAAATACAACTTGATTAAAATGCTGGGAAGAGTTATAACTAATGCAGAGGCATCGGTGGGCAATAGATGTTATTTGGTTCTTCCACGCTCACTTGTGTCCCGTAGGACCCCGAGTACTTGATACCTGTTCCTTGACTATCGCACTATCCGCATGTGGGACCATGAATCCCCTTAGCCAGAGCTTGATTCATTTCTTATTTCTTGGGGCCACAAACTAGTTTGGGCTTTATTACTATCATGTACTTATGCCATGATTTACTGCTTTATTTAAGATCGTGCGTGGAGCACCTGTACTGTTTTGGATCGTGACACGTTTTCGCTGTATCGACAAGCCTAGTCACACTTTCGGGTTCCTAGTCATTTACCGCCGTCCACACAAACCCTGGGTCTGTCTCGGAGCCGTCCAACTTCGTCGCGGGTAGCTTAGTGGGGTGGCCCCCTGAAATATTTTATAAATCTTGTGATTGCTTTGTCGTGAAAGCCTCGTTGGGTTTTGATTTGGTTTTTCCGAGGTTGATTGTGCGTGTGTTGCTATTTGTGCACCTCTGCAGGGTAAATCTTTCTGAAAGCCGTGTCCGCGGTTATGGACGACTTGGAGCACAGTATCTTGATCATAGACAAGCATAACTAAAGTAGTGCTATAAATTTGACTTAATATGTGACTAGTAATCAGCTTCACTACAATGGAATGGATAATAAAAGTGCGAACGACTGGTGGAGCTGGTGTGTACCGTGTCATGTTATACCTGCCTAGTAAGTATCGCAACTCCAATGGAATGAACTAAAAGTGCCAACAAGTGCTAGGTTGGGATGTCACATGCTAATTGTATCTGACTAGTAAGTACTGCAACTACAACTGAATGATTAACTAAAACTGCCCACTACTTATGCTATCAGGATGATTCATGCTATCTATATCCAACTAGTAAGTGCTTCAACTATAATGGAATGAATAAAACTGCCAACTGTGTGAGTTCCTCGGTTTGACTTGCTAGTTTGGTCTCGAGGGGGAATACCAGGATGGGTATGATTGGTGTTAGTATCAGGTTGGATCCGAATAGGTCTCTCTTATCCCTCTCTAATAGCCGACAGATGAATCGAGTCTCTATAGGTTGTTTAGTGCATGCTTCGCTGCCGCTTCAGTCCACCATATCTATGTAGGCGAGAGCCGCCGAATTCTAGCCTCGCCGTGTACTGGCCTCAGTACTGATGCTCCTCTTTTTCCCTTCGCCCTTTGTCGGCACCCCTTTTGTTTAGCAGGTACAAGTTCGATGTCGTTAGCAGGGTTGCCCTTCCGGCTTGGCCTGGGCAGGGTTATGGCCCCATTGGTTATTCTTCAGGGCTCTTAGCCCCATTTGCATCTTATCCGTACTCGTATGTTGTATCGTTTGAAGGTGATTTGGATCTTTGTATTGTATATCTGTATTTTGGACTCATGGAGTCGTTGTTGTATATATATTCCTGTGGCTTCCATCATGGACTATTGTGTAATGATATTACTTCGTTTTCCACCCGCACGAAAGTGCCTGGTGGGCGTCCTTGAACCATTTCTATGCAGGTTTGGCGGGAAGCGCTAAAACTTACATAGGGCCGATTCGAGGGGGTTACAGAGTGGTATCAGAGCTCAGCAGTTGCGATACCCCACTGGTCTAGCCTATAGGATAACCTAGCTAACGGCCGATGTAGAGTGTCAAAACTATTTTTGCAAAATCGGTTGGATAGATCTGATGAGTTCTGCTTTTACTCCTTACCCCTCTACTATTCTCCTCTTACCTCTGCGTGTTTTAAATCTGCTCTCTTACCTTTCTTCAAGTCCAGGATTTCTCATGGTTGGGTTCCGTCGTACCTTCAGGGTTTCGCTTCCTCCTTTGGCAACGGTGTTTCTACCTCCGGACTTCATGCTATCTGAGTGATCCTTTATCTGTGGTACCATTCTTTGTTCCTTGTTTGTGCCTTCCGGTGTTTTTCGATGCGACGACATCATCTACGCCAGATCCGATGCAGAGCCTGCATCACTCCTTTGTTCGGAACCTCGATTGTCGAGATCTTCAGTCTGATTCCGAGAATGGTTGCACGCTTTTCTACTGATTGTGCGGAGTAATAGTTTGGGTGCGTGATGGATTGGCCCCCATGCCGACTACTCACTCTATTTGCTCGTGTACATTGAAGTGGATGAGAATGCATCGGTTCTCTCTTTCTATCGAAGTTAGAGGTGGCTTTATTTGTGGATACCTTTACCTTCGTCCTTTGTTTCTCGGAGTGTTCTCTCTACGATCACGGACAACGATCTCTTGTTTGTGGTGTCGCGAGCATCTACACGAAGCGAGAAGATTCAGATCGCCGACCTTCTTCCCGGTACCACGAGACGGATCTCGAGGACGAGATCTCTTGTTAGTGGTGTCGAATTGTAGCACCCTGGTAAAACAACTACTAGCAAATCGCTTTGTTATTTCTAGTTTGTGCATCATCATGACCGCATGCTCATGTCACCATGCCACATTGCATTTGAGCATCGTCATCATCATGCATAAGTTTGTCTAAAACTATTTTATAAAAGCCTATGTTTGTTTTCTTATTATCCCCCGTCTTTATTTCAAACTAAAAACCCTGGTCTTTTGTGGATCTTTTATTTGTCTAAAAACTATTTGTAAAAGGATTTTAAAACATAACAAGAATTAATAAAACAAAAGTTGTTTTTTTTGGGGAAACCCAGCCGGCCAGGCCCAAGGCCCAGCTAGCCAGGCCACCCCAAACCCTAATCCCTAGTCCGCCGCCGCCACCCGCTGCACCCAACACGCACACCTCCACCTACCAGCGCCACTCCACTAGCTCACCGCGCGCGTACGCCACAGTCGCGCGGCCAGCAAGCACGCAACCCACCCCGCGACAAACCAACCTGCTCCTCTCGTTGCAGACCAGACCGCCCCGCGATGGACCTCCCCTGGCCCACTCCCATCACGCGCATCGCGTCGATCCCACGCAACCTCCTGTGGTCAACCATCCCACCACCGCCCCAGTGCAACCCGCGTCCCTCGCGGCCCCACCACGAGCCGCGCCCCCTGCTCCTCTCGCAATCCCCACCTACCCTCCCGCACGCCTCCTTCTCCTTCCTCTGGCCACGCTCGATCCCGCAAACAGCGCTGCCGCCTACAAGCTTCGCTCCGACCGGCGACCTCGTCCATCCCCTTCATCGAACTGGATGGTGTCGCCGCCTCTGCATGCTCGATCTCACCCGAAGCTTCTCTGTGCACCGTCTCCAGGCCGTCGGGCGCCCCACCTTCTCTGCTCCGCCACCGTGGCCCTTCTCCCGGTTCACCCGACTCCGCCGGCACCCTGGACTGCCTCTTCATCGCTGCGCGGTTCCGCCCCAGGCCGCTCGCCCCTGCGCCGGTACCCTGACCGCCATCTCCCTCTCCGAGCCCTGCGGCGCCACTCTCTGCAGCGTCGGTCGAGCTCGCCGGTCTTCTTGATCCTGCGAAGCCCCATCTCCTGCGAGCCCTCGTCGGCCCCGAGCGCCTCTGGCCCCGCTCCTCTGCACCTCCTCGGCAAGCCGCCGCTAGATGTTCCACTCCGCCTCCTCGACCCGGCAGGAGCCGTTGTCGGCGAGCCCCCATCACCACCGACCCGCTCCACGGGACCCCGCCTTCTCCAAGCGGTGCCGTGCCGCCCCTGGTTCTCATCTGCAGCCGCCGAACGTCCCCGCCCCAGCATCCCTCTCGCGAGGCCGCTGCTACACTTGTTTTTTTTCAGAGAATAACTGTGTAGGTGGCCATCTTCTGGCGTGTATCTCGCCTTCGGTTCCATGTGGATTCTCGTGGTGTAAAATGCTTTGCTGATCCGCATTGATGTTTGGTTGCGAGGAGTGGAGTACAGATGATGCGGCGATGGTATGTGGTAGTGTGCTACAGATGATGTGAAGAGGTGTGTGCAAACCCGAAGGCCATGTTGTTGTGGTGATGATAAGACAATGACCGTGAAGAGATGTTGTGTGTGCTACCTGGAACCCGATGTTGTCTATTCAAGTTCGCCATCCGATGGACAAGAATGACATGCCCCGAAGACCCCTGATCCACGGAGACCTGCGAAGACCGAACCAAACCCCTTGGAACCAAGATCGTCGATCCGTTGTGTGACCCCTTTTTCTGAGACCCCTATTTTTATAAATGACATCTATCTTGTTGCATAATTAAATTGTTCATGCATGCATACTTGTCTGTGGTTTGGGGGCGTTATGCCGATTCACCTCATAATTAAATACGGAGTCAATATGCAGGATACTTTTGTCTTATTCCGTACTCCATTTAAATTGGTGTAGCGAACCGATGCCATGTTTCGCCCTGTTAATACAACATTTAAATTGCGGGGGTTCTAAATAACTTGAACCGTGTAATTAATTATCGGGACCCCGGTTCCGCTTAATATTGCCTAATTGCACCGCATCTGTGCCATGCCATGCATCATATCATAAGCATGTCGGATCTTCTATCGTAGTATTTAATATTGCATCCGGTGTTTCTTCTAGTGTTTGCTTCTTCGCGGATTAGGCCGATGAGTTGATGCGAGTATCGACAAGTTCTCCAGATATGAACCTTCGGTAGTGTTTCCCAGGCGAGCATCTCTCCCCCTTCTACCTATTTTGCATTTATAGTCTTTATTTCCTCCTGTTGATCTATTGCTATCTGTGTCGCGATGCTTTAGTTTCCGTACACCAGTTATATCCCGTGCAGCCTCTATATTGCCTTGGACACCTCCTGTTACCTGTGTTTGGTAGATAGCTGGCCTTGCGAGTCGTAGTTGCTTGCTCAGGTGCGATCTCGTGTTGTCAAGTACCACAATTGTTGGAATGCTGGCAGATGTTTATGGTGGAGAGGATCATGATTTTAAATACAACTTGATTAAAATGTTGGGAATAGTTATAACTAATGCAGAGGCATCAGTGGGCAATAGATGTTATTTGGTTCTTCCACGCTCACTTGTGTCCCGTAGGACCCGAGTACTTGATACATGTTCCTTGACTATCGCACTATCTGCATGTGGGACCATGAATCCCCTTAGCCAGAGCTTGATTCTTTTCTTATTTCTTGGGGCCACAAACTAGTTTGGGGCTTTATTACTATCATGTACTTATGCCATGCTTTACTGCTTTATTTAAGATTATGCGTGGAGCACCTGTACTGTTTTGGATCGTGACACGTTTTCACTGTATCGACAAGCCCAGTCACACTTTCGGGCTCCCAGTCGTTTACCGCCGTCCACACAAACCCTGGGTCCGTATCGAAGCCGGCCAACTTCGTCGCGGGTAGCTTAGTGGGGTCGCCCCCTAAAATATTTTATGAATCATGTGATTGCTTTGTCGTGAAAGCCTTGTTGGGTTTTGATTTGGTTTTTCCGAGGTTGATCGTGCGTGTGTTGCTTTTTGTGCACCCCTGCAAGGGTAAATCTTTCTGAAAGCCGTGTCCGCGGTTATGGACGACTTGGAGCACAGTATCTCGATCATAGACAAGCATAACTAAAGTAGTGCTATAAATTTGACTTAATATGTGACTAGTAATCAGCTTCACTACAATGGAATGGATAATAAAAGTGCCAACAACTGGTGGAGCTGGTGTGTACCGTGTCATGTTATACCTGCCTAGTAAGTATCGCAACTCCAATGGAATGAAATAAAAGTGCCAACAACTGCTGGGTTGGGATGTCACATGCTAATTGTATCTGACTAGTAAGTACTGCAACTATAACTGAATGATTAACTAAAACTGCCCACTACTTATGCTATCAGGATGATTCATGCTATCTATATCCGACTAGTAAGTGCTTCAACTATAATGGAATGAATAAAACTGCCAACTGTGTGAGTTCCTTGGTTTGACTTCCTCGTTTGGTCTCGAGGGGGAATACCAGGATGGGTATGATTGGTGTTAGTATCAGGTTGGATCCGAATAGGTCTCTCTTATCCCTCTCTAATAGCCGACAGATGAATCGAGTCTCTATAGGTTGTTTAGTGCATGCTTCGCTGCCGCTTCAGTCCACCATACCTATGTAGGCGAGAGCCACCGAATTCTAGCCTCGCCGTGTACTGGCCTCAGTACTGACGCTCCTCTTTTTCCCTTCGCCCTTTGTCGGCACCCCTTTTGTTTAGCAGGTACGAGTTCGACGTCGTTAGCAGGGTTGCCCTTTCGGCTTGACCTGGGCAGGGTTATGGACGCCATTGGTTATTCTTCAGGGCTCTTAGCCCCATTTGCATCTGATCCGTACTCGGATGTTGTATCGTTTGAAGGTGATTTGGATCTTTGTATTGTATATCTGTATTTTTGACTCATGGAGTCGTTGTTGTATATATATATTCTTGTGGGTTCCATCGTTGATTATTGTGTAATGACATTACTTCGTTTTCCACCCGCATGAAAGTGCCTGGTGGGCATCCTTGAACCATTTCTATGCGGGTTTGGCGGGAAGCGCTAAAACTTGCATAGGGCCGATTTGAGGGTGTTACAGCTCACAAGGGAACCTCCCCTCAAGTAGCATAAATTCATGCTAATCCTACATCTTCCTCCCCAAGGAGCCAACATGACATGCATTTACCCAATGGTCTCCTCTACGAGGCACTTACGGGGTGACTCACGAGGGAACCCCCCTTTGCAGTCTAAATTAGTGAAAGCCCTATTATTTCCTCCTCGAGGAGCCAACAGGAAGCAGATTTGTCCTATGTATTACTTCACGAGGGACCCACGGGGCGGCTCTCAAGGGTGCTTCCCCTCAAGAAGCCTAGAATCACTGGAACCCTATGGTTTTTCTCCTTAGAGGGACTAACAGAAAATGTGTTTGCCCTATAGTTTCCCTATAAAGGAACATATGACGGCACCTTCCCCTTGCGAATCCTAACACACGAAGGCCACCAAGAATCTACAGCTCCCATGCTCTGGCGCGACACCGTCCACTCCCATCAGAAACTAGCGTGGAAGGAGTAGGAGAACAGAATGCAGATATGTGTGGGCGCTGAAGTCACCCCCTCAAGGGGTAGACAGTACTGCCCCTCCTAGAGGAATCGCCTCTCCATGAGGCCAGGGAAAAGCCTCCTCCACGAGGTACCTGCCACAAAGCTGAGTTCCATCATTTTCAGTACCATTCCCTCTTCACGCTCTCTCCTTTATTTTGTGCTCTCCAGAGGGTTTTTATTCTCCGTGAACTCCCTAAAACGCTAACGGGGGATTCGAGAGAAAAATATTGCAGCCACACCAACCACCTTGTTTGGATCATGACACTCGCTAGTACTAATCAGGCCAGCGTTTAGCATCACTTTGCCCGGGGGCTGGTCCCTAACAGCATCTCATGATAGAATGCGTGAAAGAAAACAAGCTTCTCGAGGGACTAGAAATAGAGCAGCGAGAGAATTCACTGATATATATCCATTATAGGCACGCCCAGAAGGAAAATACTAGAGCAGCACTACATATTAATGTTCAAAGAATCAACACCGCCCCAAAACAAAAGAGGCCAGAATACACGCACCATCTTCCGGGGCGCGATGATAGAGATGTCGGGGAAACTGCTTGCACACTCCAAACAAGGCGCGGGTAGTCGACGCGGTGTAGCGACGTGTCGAACATAGACACAGAGAACCCCCACTGTGTTAGCGGAAATGCATCAATAAGCCATGCCCCTTGTTGTGCTCGCAGACGAAGTGCTCCCGGCCAATGGTGAGGAACATGGCCCCCTACACCGAGGCCCCCTGCTCGCGGACGAAGTGCTCCTAGCCAGTCGCTGCCGCTAGAGTTCCACAGCATGGCGCCTCCCGGCATGGTGCTCGTATCTCCGAGTGCAAAACATTCAGGGAGCTTCACTCTCTTGGCCCATTCCTCTTCGTATAGGAGGAGGAGGAAGTCGATAACCATTTCGGGATCATCCTCGATCTTCACCACTATAGCCAAGGAGATCGGAGAAGGTGATGACGGCGGTTGTCGGCCACCGCCTCGGCCTTCGTTGCAGCCCCCACGACTCCCACGTCCGCTCCCGCGAGGGTGGCCGTAGCCGCGCTTTACGGGTGCTCCTCCCTCGGCCGAAGTGATAGCTGTGGAAGTCAACGCACCCCCGCGACCGGCACCGCACCTGTGGTGCCCACCATGGTCTCGCTTCACCAACGGACCCTCCTCCGTCTCCACCATCATGGCCTTACCCTTGTCGGCGGAAGAGGCTCGCTTCGGTGCCATGGGAAGAATAAAAGCATCGACATGAGAAATTGGGAAGAAATGAGAAGGAGCAGAGTGGGCGACATCAAGGGGGAAAAGGCATCGAGCCTTCGCCCTTTTGAATTGAGGTAGAAGATCACATTGTCGACACGACTACTGGGCATTAACCCTGGTCTATCCCACGCACTATCAATCGTGGTGGAGCAACTTCTGAGACGTGATCGGTCCCGTGATGGCGCCCGATCCAACGGTAGGATACATGTGACCGCTTGGTGTGCATGGTCAGAATGCTCACGGGTGCGATCCTATGTTGACTCGAGCAGCGGCAGCAGCCCCATCAACTGTTTGGGCCCTTTCCTCTTCGCATCCACCAAAGGACATGTGTGGGCCAAGCACCCGGGGGCTACTGTCAGGTCTCTAGCAACCGGGGTACCCATACCCATCGGTCGCTAGGCCCACTACCAAAGCACTAACCACCTTGTGAGGCCACATCTCCTCGACATGCATGTTCAGGTGCCAGAGGAGGAACAAGTATCCCTTCACGATGCCCGTTTCGCTAATACGGGACCTCGACCAGGTTGCGTCTAGGAGGAAGGCTTCAGGAGAAGTCATCCCCCTCTATGAAGGCCTCAAATTCTCTCTCAATGTACCTTAGGGGAACACTCGTAATCTCATTACAAAAGGAGGAAAGACGACAAGCCCAATGGGCAGTCCATGGACATGAGAGTGCATGGTCTGCCTCAGAAGAGAAGAGGCGTTGTATGTCCTCTTCGGTGATACAGAAGGGCCGACGGCACCAGCATCATCCCCCTCCCTCTTTGCCACTTTTTTGCAAGAAGGCGGTGGTTGGCACCACACTGCCGGGGAGATGTCAGCGGCAACCGTGGCTTGAAGATGGACTGGCACCCCCTGAAGATCCTAGACCAAGTCCATGTAAAGTAGTCTTGTAGACCAGATCTCCCTGGGCGGCAATGTGGTAAGACTTCCCGCCTAATGAATTGGGGGAATAGATCTGATGCCCCTATAAAAGAGAAGTCACACCAAACTTAGGAGGGGCCGATCCTTAGGATCAACAAACCATAGGCTTGACTCACCATTATACCCTTGCAGAACACCGCGAGCAATACAATAAAGAAGGAGTAGGGGCTTTACCTCCTCACGAGGATCCTAGGCCTAGGTAAAAAAATTGTGTCATCACTCTATCATGCACGAGTTCCTTTCCTGCCATTATCTCCGAGTAGATCTAAGCGCGTGTTCAGTCCCCCAACGAATACATGGCTTGTTGGTGCCCCTATTCTTTCACGGGACATCCATTTTCCAACCAATATTTAATAGACATCAAAGCTAGAATGTTTCTGTTTATATTCTGAAGGAAGTTTAAAATGTCCTAGACTGATTCTACAGGGATTTTAGTATAGAACAAGCAAGTTTTTATGCTTGTTGAACTAGGTGAAACAATGGTATGAACAACATATGTTGACGGGAGAAAAAGGGATGATGTTCATCCCATATGATTATGTCATATGTCTCTTACACGAAATCAATAGGTTATATACTTGGCTAAAATTTGATATGTGTTCTTAATATAATATGTTCTGAGGTGATTCATAGATCACTGAACCAGTAGTAAGCGAGTCATCAAAGACTTAGAGAAGAATCTACATAGTTGTTGAAGTAGGTGACTACTTCAAAGCAATAGGAAGTATGGCTAGTCTAGTTAATGAACTTTGACTTCAGTTAAGTGTGTTTCTAGTATAATGATAACAATGAATGTTCTAGTGACTGATCAAACATCATGAAAATACTCATAAACAAAGTTTCACTTTGCTACCAAATGGATACTTCGGTACATTATGAGATAATGTTGTAAGTGTTAGAATTAGGATACACTTAACGATTTGCAAAGGGCATACGGATTTGGCAAATCAGATCAAGGACAAGACGTTTCCCATAAGAATGCAATATCAAAACAATTGTGTTTATGATTAGTAACAAATGCAACTAGATTATTTGTACTCTAGTACAAGTGGGATACTGAAGGAGATATGCCCTAGAGGAAAATAATAAATAGGTTTATTGTCATATCTTGAATTACTTCATAATAGCTCCATACTATGATATAACTGTATAAAGAGGAAACATTGATACATGTGTGGTAGGAAAACAAACCAAGTCCCTAGTAGCCTCTATACAGATGTGGTATCCAATAGGTTGCAAACTGTTGACTAGGTCATGAGATGCACTATCATGGTAACATGTTAACTGTACTTATCGATAACAAGATAGGTATAGTGATGCCAAAGATCAAATCTCGGACAAGTCATATATTAAAGAAACAAAATGATATGGACACAAAGTTAATGGGTCAAAATGATAGTGTTTCATGGAATGCACAGGTGTCATTATGGACATCCTGGTCCCGCTACTGATAATTGATCGAAGAGAGATCTTGATCATGTCATTGCCATTCCCGAACTGTAGGGTAACACACTTAAGGGTCTGATGATGTTCTGAGATTGTTGTGGAAGTGAAAGGATCACCGGTGAGAAAGAGAATCAGAATCATTCTGAAAGCGAAAAGATTGACGGAATAGTTCTGAAGAGGATCTAGAGTTGTTCGGAGATGGAAAGAAGCCAAAAGGTGTTTTCTATATAATATGCATTTATATATTAATTGTGAATTAATATATTAAATAAATATTTAAAATTACTATTAAAGGGGCAACTTCCTCTACTGGGCCAAAACCCCGGAGGGAGAAGGCCTAAAGGGAAGCCACCCCAAAGGGAAGCCGCCGCTGCTGTTGGACCCCACCAATGGCAGAACACATGCAAGTGTATGGTGGGCATCAACTAGCAAGAGGGCAGGTGGGTGCTGGCAGACCTAGCCACTAGCAAACCTAGGCGGGCACGTGGGCGCGAGAGGGCAAGCAGGTGGGTTGTGACCAAGGCCCACCCGACTAGGCCACTGCCACGTAGGCCACCAGCTGGGCCACGGGCGAGTGGTACTAGTGCGAGGCCTACCTGGATGGTTACTACCCTTCTTCTTATTTTCCTTTAGTACCACCCCAGGACTTTAGAGGTGGTATTCCTCCCGTTTTGCCTATATATAGAGGTCTATATTGGTAGCAAATACACACAAAAATAAAAGGGGATTTCCTAAGGCTATTTTCCTTAGGGAATTTCCCTCTCTCTTCCTCTATTGAAACTCACGAGTGTGGTTCCATGAAGAACTTCTCACGAGAGAGTCAACACCATTGGCACGCCATCGTTCTGCAAGATCCCCGTTTTAGAGGGTATACTTTCGCATCCCGGCTAGATCAGGAAGAATAGGACTCATCGTCGAACACAGTACTTGTGTGATACCTTGGCGGTGTGTAACTACCTCGGTGAATTACGCTCTTAGTTACAAGCCTGGATGAGCGTAAATGGTTAAAATAGTACGGTGGGGCCAAATGCCACTCACAGGTAGACCTTTCGGCCGTCCTAACCATTTCCAAACATCGGGACAAGAACGAGCGGCGTAATCGGCAGGCGAAGGGATCAACTACATACACAAATGAGTATGTATGCAAGCCACCATACAACAGTCCTCAGAGCCATTCCATCTAAAAGAAATAGAAATATTGCAACGCCATACGGCAAGATCCAAATATCCTAGATAGATATAATAGTTTAGGATATCTCCTCATACATCAAACATCAGAGTATCAGGCGGAAGCAGAAAACAAGATCCGAGTACAGATAAGAAGCAAATCGGCATAAGATGCCCCATAAATAAACACATCCCGCCCACAGATCTCACGGATCCCCGTTCCCGGAATCTCTACACCGAGTGATCGTTGCCAATATCGTCCGTCTCCTCCACCCAGTATCCATCTTGCGAGTTTACCTGTTCATCTGAATCAAACAATTTATCGTGTGAGACCCTAGGGGTACTCAGCAAGTCTTTATGCCTCTAAAGGGGACACAACCTGGGGTGACGCAATTGTAGCAAAAGATAATACCTAACAATTCTATAGTTACTCGCTAACCATCCGCCTAACCAAATATAGACGGATGTCCGTGAATTAATATCAACAGTTATAACGGTAATATTAACAGATCCATCCTCCTCCTCGCTTACCAATGAGGAAGCGGACGAACAGCCCCCCCTCCCATCCGTTGGCAGTTTTATTATCCATTCCATGAGAATTGCACTATTTACTAGTCAGGTACTTAGTCAAATTAAAAGCGGTACTTTAGTTATACTTGTCTATGATTGAGAAACTGTGCTCCAAGTCATCCATAACCGCGGACACGGCTTTCAGAAAGTTTTACCCTGCAGGGGTGCACAAATAGCAACACACACTCGATCAACCTCGGAAAAACCAAATCAAAACCCAACGAGGCATTCACGACAAAGCGATCACAGGATTCAGAAATATTTCAGGGGGCCACCCCATTAAGCTACCCGCAACGAAGTTGGCTGGCTCCGAGACGGACTCAAGGTTTGTGTGGACGGCTATAAACGACTGGGAACCCGAAAGTGTGACTGGGCTTGTCGATACAGCGAAAATGTGTCACGGTCCTAAACAGTACAGGTGCTCCACGCACAATCGTAAATAAAGCAGTAAAGCATGGCATAAGTACAGGATAGTAATAAAGCCCCAAACTACTTTATGGCCCCAAGAAATAAGAATGAATCAAGCTCTGGCTCAGGGGGGTTCATAAGCCTCCCGGATGTAGATAGCACGAATATTCAAGGAACAGGAATCAAGTACTCGGGGTCCTACGGGACACAAGTGAGCATGAAAAACCAAATAGCAGATATTGCTCACCGGTGCCACTTTCATTAGTTATCCCATTACTACTCAGGTTAAGTTGTTTAGGTACCTCGTTATCCATCAGACACTCACATACCCTACACATGCTGTTCTACGACCCGCATGGCTCAAACAACTCCTGTAGTAATGGCTCATGGGATGGAGGAACAAGCTTCGGTGGGGTTTAAAAGTAAAGGCTATGCAGTACTTGGGATTCAGTTTAATGCAATCGCGACTCAATGATGCAAGAATAAGATAGAGGCAATAGGTACTATATGTATGCAAGCATGTGGTAGTGCTTGCCTGGCAGCTCAGTTGAAGCGAGAGAAGGATCTGGGTAGTGCTCCTGGGTTTCTTGATATATCCCCTGCTCAGCGTCTATTCGAAGAAGAACCAAACACGAGGGCTAACATAAATAAAGTGCACAAGCATATGAATAAAATGCGACAAGCAAACAATCATGCCATGATGAATGATGCATAATTTGCATGGCAATAAAGTAGCATGGCATGGGTGAGGTGTGGAATACCAGAGTAAAGCATTTTATGGAGTTTTAGTCACATTTTAACCTCAAATAAGTTGCTGTATACTTTATATTTACATGATGCATGCTGCAATTCAGAACATGGAATGCATAACCAAAAAGGTCTCGTCGAGCTGATCAATTTAGACATATTATTTGTCAAAATCGGAGTTATAAAACAAAAGTTATTAATTAATTAAGGAAAAGGGCATTTTATTGTAATTTTGATCAACTCGAAAATTAAAGTGTTCAAAATATATTTTGAAGGGCATATTTGAAATCCTCACATTTTTCTGATTTCAAAACATATATTATTTGTATTATTTGGATTTGAAAATTAAAAATTATTTAAAACAGTTTTGAATTTGAATTTTAAACAATTTTGAAAAGGTTTGATTAAAAACAGACAGCAGAAAAACCTTTCTTACTCAGCCCGTCCCAGCCCTAGTCACTGACGGGTGGGCCAGCGGCTGACTGGGACACACACGTTCGGGAATTGTTTTTCTCACCACGGCGCTTCCTAGCCATAGAGGGTGACAGATGGGCCCGGTGGCTACGGCCCACGTGACAGCGACTAAACCCGCAGTGACTGACAAGCGGGGACGCGATGGAGTGCGGGTTGAGAGTTACGAAAACCGGAGTGCCTTTTTGCAAAAAGCACGCAGCGGCTGGCAGGTGGGGTCGGCGGGACCGCGGGTTGAGCGCGAGAAAAACAGAGGGGCCAACTGCAAAACGGCGCCAGGTACTGTGGATCTTCTCCACCGAACGGATCTGTCTGACGCGCGGCACGGCGAGACGGGGGTTCGAACTGGGGACCTAGGGTACGCGCGCGGAGGCGGCAGCCACTGCGGTAGATGGGGGACGTTGCTAGGAGGGGGATGGGCGGCTAGATGAGGTGCTATATGGCGCGGGAACCTGGCAGACACCGCGAGCGGCGACGCACTGAGGGCGTTCGACAAAAGTAACGGCGGAGCTAGCCGGCGATGGCGAGGCGGATCATGTCAGGGAGGGAGAGAGGCTCACCGCGGGCTCGACGGTGGTGTTGGATCAGGCGGGGGCGTGGCGGATCATCGTTGACGCAGACGCTCCGGCGGGCTAGGGTTTGGCGTCGGTGGCGGCGGTACTGGCGAGCCTGGTGCTTCTCCTCCTCGCTGGCGGGTACAGGGCGAAGCAGAGGGTTGTCCTCGATCTCCCAGGCCGCTTCACGGTCGCGCTGCACGGCTGGTTCGTCGGGGCGGGCTGGTTGCTGGCGGCGAACGGCGGTAGGTGGTGGTCGCTAGGGAGGAAGAAGGAGGAGAGGAGGGCGTCTCGGGGAGATCTGGAGAGGCCAGAGGAGGCGTGTGGAGGGAGGAAAACAGGGAGAGAGGAAGGAGGCAGCTGGGACACGGCAGAGATAAAGGTGGCCTCGTGCCACCTTTTTCCTCCTCCTCGAGCATGTGCTCGGCCGGCTGGGCTGGCTAGGGCTGGTCCAGACGAGGCAGAGAGGCTGCAGGGTGGGGCTGGCGTGAGGGAGAGAAGAGAGGGAGGGACTAGCTCGAGTTAGGTTAGATGGTGGCCTCGGGTTAGGTTTAGCTAGGGTTAGGGTTTGGGTTAGCTAGGTTAGAGAGAGGAGAGGCTAGGGTGGTGGGTCAGGTAGAGAGAGGGTGGCCAGGTGGAGCCAGGGAGAGAGGCTCGGCATGGGTAAAGAGGAGAGGGTAGGTGGGGTAGATCATGGTGGTGGTAGGGTTTAGAGATAGAAAAAGAGAGAGGGGGTTTAGGGTTTAGATGAGGTGTTAGGTGTTTGGAGAGAGGATTAGAGAGAAAGAGAGAGAGAGAGAGAGAGAGAGAGAGAGAGAGAGAGAGAGAGTGATGTGGTGGTGACTTTTTATCAAGACCAAACTAGATCAAGCAAAAGGAGGAAGAGAGAGATGAGAGAGGGGGGCTTAGGGTTTTGGTTCTTGCATGCATCAGGCTAGATCATACAAGAATGGGTGGAAGGTTGACGAGAGAAGGGAGAGCTCCAAGAGATATACACCACTCAAAAATTCAAATAAAAACCAAAAGACTAGAATGTGGTGGTGCTTGCATGGCCCATGCAAAATAATTAATGCCATGTTTATTCTTGTGAAAACAATAATATTAACGTGGCATTATTCTTATGCATTCCCAAAAGTGGAATAAAAGGCCAAGCAAAAGAATTAAAAGGATGCCCCATGTGGAGTAGATGGAGATGACCATATTTGAATAAAAAATGGGACTTGCTAGTGTGTATGTTCCACTAGATGTTTAATAGTCTCAAAAATATTCCAACATGAGCATACATTCATAATAATCCATATGGAAACTAGAAAAAGGGGTTCCACTCACAAAGAATGCAAAGGTGTCTCCAAATATTAATAATGTGGAAACAACATGATGCTAGAGTGAGGGCATATGGAAGGTAGAAGTGGATCCCTCCCAACCCACATGAGCTAGAGGTAAAACCAAATAAATTGCAATGCTCGTATATGGTGGAATGGTGGAATGATGGGGTGGTGACAATAAAGGTGGTGGAGTCAAAAAGATATGCCCCCAACTCAACTTGGGCATTTAAACAATATATCAATAACCAAATACAATATCAAGAGGCAAATACAATTTACAATGCATATGAGAGAAGAACCAAAACAAAAAAGGGTTTTATATGATGCTCAAATGCAAGGTGGCATGATGACATGAGCATCATATAATTATGATGCAACAATTATATATAGGAAGTAACCATTATATAGACTAGGCTAGTAGCATTGCAATTGTTAGACAATTGGGATGCTACAACTCTCCCCCACTAAACAAGAATCTCGCCCCGAGATTCCTAGGAAAAAGAAAACAACACAAGGAGAGGCGGGTGTTTGAACGAAGGTGACCCTCACGTTCCCAAGGTGATTAACAACTGAATAACTTGCTAGACTTGCTGCGAGTCTTGCGTTTTGCTTGAGAAACCACGGTTAGAAGAGTTGAAGGATTGTCGTGATACAAGAAGGATATGATGGACATAGCTCCGGTTTTTCGAGAAACAAGATAAAAGACTAGAACCACTTGTGAAAGAAAAGGAAAAGATGATGTATCATGGATAAAGAAAGACACACCGTTAAGATTAGAGATCAACAGATGCACATGACGATGATTCTTTGCCTCGCCGGAAGAAAAGAGCTAGATTGGAGAGGTTTTGAACCACTATGACAATAGCATCGTATCTTCTCTCGGATTTGAGAAATGAAGTTCGGAACAATATTGCCTTCAAACAATAGAGTCCCTTGATATCAACAGAAATATTTAGTTAGACATCGTCGGATTAGATTCTTCTTGCGCCGGTAAGACCCAAAGGATCACGCAATTTGAGGTGCACGGATATAACTTCCAGAGACGGATATGAAGCCAGATCATGGTGGAATCCCGAGAAGCAAAGAATATGGAGGATCTGAAGTTTATTGTAGAGATACTTATTGCTTTCTTTAGCCTTGAGGCTAACGCAATAGATTTGCGGCTGATGGCATCAACCATAATTGGCTTTACCACAGAAAAAGAATTGATGAAACAAAGAGAGATAGTTTCCTTTCATCTTGTTTGGGGATGTCGAGCATCGATAGAATGACGAGGACAGAAAAGAGTTTGCATTTGTTTCCACCAGATAATTGAAGATTTTGCTCCATCTAGAATAGACAGACCACCAATAAGAGATTATTGATTACTTTCTTCGAGAGAGCACTCCGGAAAAACAAAGATGGAAGTAAAAGTATCGAGGGATAAAGGACACTTCTAACTTCCGTGGAATGAGTGAAATCACATTAATTCACCAATTCAATGTACAAGAGCGAATGATAAGAGTAGTGGTATGGTAGCTACTCCATCCCGCACTCAAAGCATTACTCCGCACATGAATAAGAAAACCATGCAACCCAACTACCGAAACAGACTGAAGGTATTGACAATAACTCATGGAACTTCGTTAGAAAACAAGGATAGATGCAAACGATTCGCTGGATTCATAGATAGATAAAGATGATGATGTTGTCATCATGTCTGAAGTACCAAGCCACCAGAAAGATATGAAGGAAGATTACGGAGAAGAACTGCAAGATTCAACAGCTACAGAAAAGATAGCACCAACTTGAACAGAAGGAAAATACAAGATCTGGAAGGTCTTCATGGCCTCCGGTGGATTGAGCATAGACGATAGAGCGAGAGGGTTTCAAAAGATCACTTGACGAGACTGAGGTGAAAGAACTCCATGTTCTTCTTGAAAAGATTGAGAGAGATTTAGCGGTCTTGAGGAAAATCTTTAGCGGAACGACGATGATAACTTGCCAACAAGGAAAGACTCTAGGTTTGATTGAAGATGGAAGATGGAATTAACAATGGACTTGCTGATTCCAGAATTGAAGCGATCTATTTAGCAGAAGGACGTGGCCGAGATAGGTGACTTCAAAAAGTCAGAATTCTCACTTTGAGACTTTGCACACAGGCAGTGCTCACGAAGCTTGAGAGAAAGATACACAGATGATCTTCCATGTCCTTCCATTGATATGGAATAGGCAAGCATATTATCAACATATACCACCATGGATTAACAAGATATTCCCAGAATATCAAGTTCAAGAGGCGGGAGAAACAAACAAATGCTCGAACACTTCCTGAGCTCAACGCTCTTAGAAAGACCAATATTAAGAGCACAGGTTCGTGTTGAAGAAGGTGCACTGGAAGAATAGATTATCTGGTCCTTCAAAAGACAAAGAGATGTCACCTGGTTCACATTGTCGATTGGATCACCAGTTACAAAGATAAAGAGATCTTGGATAAAGAAAAGATGATAGATCATACCTTAAGAAAAGCTATCAGAGACGAAAAGATGCAATTCCCTCGTCTCAAAGAGAATTCTGCAGATATGGAGTTCAAAAAGATGTGCAGCATGATGGACAGATGATAGACCGCCGTAGTGCCTTGAGAAACTCCGGATTGCCAACGATGCTTGAATATGCATAGATATGATCACGGTGTACTCAAAATCATAGGAGATAACCGTCACCATTTGGAGGATAGTGGTGATTGCATTTTCCATATTCCACTCATGATAAGTGTCATATAGCTATGCCGAGAACCAAATTACAATCACCAGCATCGGATCGACACATGTTATGTAATTAGCCCAAGAGAATTGGAGATGAAATGAAACTCCAGGATTAAGCGCCGGTGACAAAAGAATGAGTTAGCATGGACATGCTGATAAAAGGGAGATAGATAATGTTTCACACACGACTGGAAAGGAGTGTGGAAACACAGATGTATCAAAGAAAATTTTTCCGCATTTTTCGGCATTAAAATACCAATAGATGCGCAAAATCACTTATCAGGTAGAGATTAGCAACTCCACATTTTGTGAAAGCATGCTGGAAGGAAGAACACCCTTAAGAAGATGGCACCGGTTAACAAGGAGTCAGATAGATCGCGCCGGTTTTTAAAAGCCTGTCAGTATGGAATGTACCAACAGTTGATAACCAAAGGCAGATTGTGATAACAAATTGGATGCAACAGATAGACAAGGAATTACACACACACACACACACACTTTCTATGGTACTACGGAAAACCCAGAACACGTGAATCCTAGTTTGAATTTTAAGAAGAGGATTGAAAACGTTACACTTCCTTACCAGAAAAGGATGGGTGGGTGGGTAAGAAGAAAAGTGGAAGCAGTCCTACTCTCACGTTTTGTTTCCCCTAGTATACATAGCTACCAAAAATATTTGCTAGACTGACAACGACCATTTGGCTGAGACCCTGAAGGGCGGGATGGCTCTGATACCAATTGTAACTACCTCGGTGAATTACGCTCTTAGTTACAAGCCTGGATGAGTGGAAATGGTTAAAATAGTACGGTGGGGCCAAATGCCACTCACAGGTAGACCTTTCGGCCGTCCTAACCATTTCCAAACATCGGGACAAGAACGAGCGGCGTAATCGGCAGGCGAAGGGATCAACTACATACACAAATGAGTATGTATGCAAGCCACCATACAACAGTCCTCAGAGCCATTCCATCTAAAAGAAATAGAAATATTGCAACGCCATACGGCAAGATCCAAATATCCTAGATAGATATAATAGTTTAGGATATCTCCTCATACATCAAACATCAGAGTATCAGGCGGAAGCGGAAAACAAGATCCGAGTACGGATAAGAAGCAAATCGGCATAAGATGCCCCATAAATAAACACATCCCGCCCACAGATCTCACGGATCCCCGTTCCCGGAATCTCTACACCGAGTGATCGTTGCCAATATCGTCCGTCTCCTCCACCCAGTATCCATCTTGCGAGTTTACCTGTTCATCTGAATCAAACAATTTATCGTGTGAGACCCTAGGGGTACTCAGCAAGTCTTTATGCCTCTAAAGGGGACACAACCTGGGGTGACGCAATTGTAGCAAAAGATAATACCTAACAATTCTATAGTTACTCGCTAACCATCCGCCTAACCAAAGATAGACGGATGTCCGTGAATTAATATCAACAGTTATAACGGTAATATTAACAGATCCATCCTCCTCCTCGCTTACCAACGAGGAAGCGGACGAACAGCCCCCCATCCGTTGGCAGTTTTATTATCCATTCCATGAGAATTGCACTATTTACTAGTCAGGTACTTAGTCAAATTAAAAAGCGGTACTTTAGTTATACTTGTCTAGGATCGAGAAACTGTGCTCCAAGTCGTCCATAACCGCGGACACGGCTTTCAGAAAGTTTTACCCTGCAGGGGTGCACAAATAGCAACACACACTCGATCAACCTCGGAAAAACCAAATCAAAACCCAACGAGGCATTCACGACAAAGCGATCACAGGATTCAGAAATATTTCAGGGGGCCACCCCATTAAGCTACCCGCAACGAAGTTGGCCGGCTCCGAGACGGACTCAAGGTTTGTGTGGACGGCTATAAACGACTGGGAACCCGAAAGTGTGACTGGGCTTGTTGATACAGCGAAAACGTGTCACGGTCCTAAACAGTACAGGTGCTCCACGCACAATCGTAAATAAAGCAGTAAAGCATGGCATAAGTACAGGATAGTAATAAAGCCCCAAACTACTTTGTGGCCCCAAGAAATAAGAATGAATCAAGCTCTGGCTCAGGGGGGTTCATAAGCCTCCCGGATGTGGATAGCGCGAATATTCAAGGAACAGGAATCAAGTACTCGGGGTCCTACGGGACACAAGTGAGCATGAAAAACCAAATAGCAGATATTGCTCACCGGTGCCACTTTCATTAGTTATCCCATTACTACTTAGGTTAAGTTCTTTAGGTACCTCGTTATCCATCAGACACTCACATACCCTACACATGCTGTTCTACGACCCGCATGGCTCAAACAACTCCTGTAGTAATGGCTCATGGGATGGAGGAACAAGCTTCGGTGGGGTTTAAAAGTAAAGGCTATGCAGTACTTGGGATTCAGTTTAATGCAATCGCGACTCAATGATGCAAGAATAAGATAGAGGCAATAGGTACTATATGTATGCAAGCATGTGGTAGTGCTTGCCTGGCAGCTCAGTTGAAGCGAGAGAAGGATCTGGGTAGTGCTCCTGGGTTTCTTGATATATCCCCTGCTCAGCGTCTATTCGAAGAAGAACCAAACAAACGAGGGCCAACATAAATAAAGTGCACAAGCATATGAATAAAATGCGACAAGCAAACAATCATGCCATGATGAATGATGCACAATTTGCATGGTAATAAAGTAGCATGGCATGGGTGAGGTGTGGAATACCAGAGTAAAGCATTTTATGGAGTTTTAGTCACATTTTAACCTCAAATAAGTTGCTGTATACTTTATATTTACATGATGCATGCTGCAATTCAGAACATGGAATGCATAAACAAAAAGGTCTCGTCAAGCAGATCAATTTAGACATATTATTTGTCAAAATCGGAGTTATAAAACAAAAGTTATTAATTAATTAAGGAAAAGGGCATTTTATTGTAATTTTGATCAACTCGAAAATTAAAGTGTTCAAAATATATTTTGAAGGGAATATTTGAAATCCTCACATTTTTTTGATTTCAAAACATGTATTATTTGGATTTGAAAATTAAAAGTTATTTAAAACAGTTTTGAATTTGAATTTTAAACAATTTTGAAAAGGTTTGATTAAAAACAGACAGCAGAAAAACCTTTCTTACTCAGCCCGTCCCAGCCCTAGTCACTGACGGGTGGGCCAGCGGCTGACTGGGACACACACGTTCGGGAATTGTTTTTCTCACCACGGCGCTTCCTAGCCACAGAGGGTGACAGATGGGCCCGGTGGCTACGGCCCACGTGACAGCGACTAAACCCGCAGTGACTGACAAGCGGGGACGCGATGGAGTGCGGGTTGAGAGTTACGAAAACCGGAGTGCCTTTTTGCAAAAAGCACGCAGCGGCTGGCAGGTGGGGTCGGCGGGACCGCGGGTTGAGCGCGAGAAAAACAGGGGGCCAACTGCAAAACGGCGCCAGGTACTGTGGATCTTCTCCACCGGACGGATCTGTCTGACGCGCGGCACGGCGAGACGGGGGTTCGAACTGGGACCTGGGGTACGCGCACGGAGGCGGCAGCCACTGCGGTAGATGGGGGACGTTGCTAGGAGGGGGATGGGCGGCTAGATGAGGTGCTAGATGGCGCGGGAACCTGGCAGACACCGCGAGCGGCGACGCACTGAGGGCGTTCGACAAAAGTAACGGCAGAGCTAGCCGGTGATGGCGAGGCGGATCATGTCAGGGAGGGAGAGAGGCTCACCGCGGGCTCGACGGTGGTGTTGGGTCGGGCGGGGGCGTGGCGGATCGTCGTCGACGCAGACGCTCCGGCGGGCTAGGGTTTGGCGTCGGTGGCGGCGGTACTGGCGAGCCTGGTGCTTCTCCTCCTCGCTGGCGGGTACAGGGCGAAGCAGAGGGTTGTCCTCGATCTCCCAGGCCGCTTCACGGTCGCGCTGCACGGCTGGTTCCTCGGGGCGGGCTGGTTGCTGGCGGTGAACGGCGGTAGGTGGTGGTCGCTAGGGAGGAAGAAGGAGGAGAGGAGGGCGTCTCGGGGAGATCTGGAGAGGCCAGAGGAGGCGTGTGGAGGGAGGAAAAGAGGGAGAGAGGAAGGAGGCAGCTGGGACACGGCAGAGATAAAGGTGGCCTCGTGCCACCTTTTTCCTCCTCCTCGAGCACGTGCTCGGCCGGCTGGGCTGGCTGGGGCTGGTCCAGGCGAGGCAGAGAGGCTGCAGGGTGGGGCTGGCGTGAGGGAGAGAAGAGAGGGAGGGACTAGCTCGAGTTAGGTTAGATGGTGGCCTCGGGTTAGGTTTAGCTAGGGTTAGGGTTTGGGTTAGCTAGGTTAGAGAGAGGAGAGGCTGGGGTGGTGGGTCAGGTAGAGAGAGGGTGGCCAGGTGGGGCCAGGGAGAGAGGCTCGGCATGGGTAAAGAGGGAGAGGGTAGGTGGGGTAGATCATGGTGGTGGTAGGGTTTAGAGATAGAAAAAGAGAGAGGGGGTTTAGGGTTTAGATGAGGTGTTAGGTGTTTGGAGAGAGGATTAGAGAGAAAGAGAGAGAGAGAGAGAGAGAGAGAGAGAGAGAGAGAGAGAGAGAGAGAGAGAGAGAGAGAGAGAGAGAGAGAGAGAGAGAGAGAGAGAGAGAGAGAGAGAGAGAGAGAGAGAGAGAGAGAGAGAGAGAGAGAGAGAGAGAGAGAGAGAGTGATGTGGTGGTGACTTTTTATCAAGACCAAACTAGATCAAGCAAAAGGAGGAAGAGAGAGATGAGAGAGGGGGGCTTAGGGTTTTGGTTCTTGCATGCATCAGGCTAGATCATACAAGAATGGGTGGAAGGTTGACGAGAGAAGGGAGAGCTCCAAGAGATATACACCACTCAAAAATTCAAATAAAAACCAAAAGACTAGAATGTGGTGGTGCTTGCATGGCCCATGCAAAATAATTAATGCCATGTTTATTCTTGTGAAAACAATAATATTAACGTGGCATTATTCTTATGCATTCCCAAAAGTGGAATAAAAGGCCAAGCAAAAGAATTAAAAGGATGCCCCATGTGGAGTAGATGGAGATGACCATATTTGAATAAAAAATGGGACTTGCTAGTGTGTATGTTCCACTAGATGTTTAATAGTCTCAAAAATATTCCAACATGAGCATACATTCATAATAATCCATATGGAAACTAGAAAAAGGGGTTCCACTCACAAAGCATGCAAAGGTGGCTCCACATATTAATAATGTGGAAACAACATGATGCTAGAGTGAGGGCATGTGGAAGGTAGAAGTGGATCCCTCCCAACCCACATGAGCTAGAGGTAAAACCAAATAAATTGCAATGCTCATATATGGTGGAATGGTGGAATGATGGGGTGGTGACAAGAAAGGTGGTGGAGTCAAAAAGAGATGCCCCCAACTCAACTTGGGCATTTAAACAATATATCAATAACCAAATACAATATCAAGAGGCAAATACAATTTCCAATGCATATGAGAGAAGAACCAAAACAAAAAAGGGTTTTATATGATGCTCAAATGCAAGGTGGCATGATGACATGAGCATGATATAATTATGATGCAACATTATATATAGGAAGTAACCATTATATAGACTAGGCTAGTAGCATTGCAATTGTTAGACAATTGGGATGCTACACGGTGCTACCACTTGTGGCACCAGAGCTGTCATGCAAGGACTAGGAGGTGATGTGCGAGGAGCTTCGCACCCTTGAGGTTGGCCAATTTCGACGACATCATCCACGTTCCCTGTAGAACGTTAACCGTCTTCATTCTACAAGGGTATGTGATATCCCACAAGTATAGGGGATCGTGTGTAGCCTTTTTGATAAGTAAGAGTGTCAAACCCAACGAGGATCTAAAGGTAGGGTAAATGTTCTCTCAAGTTCTATCAACCACTGATACAACTCTATGCACACTAAACGTTTGCATTATCTAGGAAATAAAACTAGAGCAACAATACGAGTACTAGAGATAGCTTTGCATGATAATAAATAACAAGAAAGTAAAGTTAGTTGCTGCAGCAATGAAATACACTAAACTAACAGAACCATCAGTGTGCAATAGTGGTGGTAATAGTGGTGGCTTTGTCCAAGTTTAATTAGCGAATAAATCGGGTTCATTGTCTTCGATGCAGTTTTCTATGTGGGAGAGGCTAAATATACATGCGCTTCACTACTTGGAATTACATGTACTATATGATTGGATTGTTAGCAAACATCCATAACTACTAACAATGCATTAAGGTTTCCCCAACCATAGCCTTAAGTTTAATGGTCCTCTTACTCCCATACGTGCAACGTTCCGGGTCGCGTTCTCAGGTTTCTATCACTCCGGCAGAACTTCCCCCTTCCTCTTACACATACTACAAACTCTATGATATTTAATCCATGTGTGCACAAATATAATAGACACCAAAGGACTTTACCATATAAACATACAACTCTAATGAACCAAAGACGTTCAACCATTCAATCTAATAACAAAGAAACTACACAAACATGACATAGATCATATGATTATAACTTATAGCATCAAACACCATGTTTATATAGGATGGTACAGAGGTGTGTTGGAGGATAAACCACTGCATACTAGGAGGATTAGGTGACGGAGATGGCGGTGAATATGGTGAAGATGGTGAAGAGGGCGGCGGGGGACTCCTTCCCCGTCGTCGGTATCATGGGGGAGCACCACGCCTTAGCCCCCTTCCTTCATGGCTTCTTGGGATCCCTCCCCTATGGAGATGGGATCCATGGGGAGGCAAAAACGTGGCTTTGGTGGCTGCAAATTCGTGGGTGGAGGTGTCTCCCACGAATTAGGTTTCCTCCCTTTATATAGCTTCTCGGATTTCCGTCACCCCCATCTTGGGCTGTAGTAAATCGGGCCTAGCTGGCCCGTCCGGACTTGGAATTATCTACCATTTATGTCTAGAATGTTTGCCACAAAATTTCGAACAACTTTGTAGTTGAAGAGTTTTCTGTTTGATGCCATCTTCGACCTAAAACGTGACCATATTCAAAAAGAGTTCTGATATAGATTTTTGGAAAATCCCAATTTGACTCCAACAAGGTTTCCACTTATATTCTTGGTAATTCCTACACATCAAAGTGTAAAACAATAAAATTGTGCACTTTTGCAACTATTAGTAGGTTAGTCCAAATAAATCATAAGATTTATATAAAAAGGAGTGTCAAAAGCATATTATTAGCATAAAACCATCATAAATTATAGATACGTTATGGACGTATCAACATCCCCAAGCTTAGTTCCTGCTCGTCCTCTAGTAGGTAAAGGATAAAAACAATATAAGTTTTGAGGTGACATACAACCAACACAATCTTGATCATCATTATTGTAAAAGCATTGATATATGGGATCAAGGTACTCTAAACATGAACATGAAAGATAGAGTTCTAATAATAAGATATAGCAACTATGTTGTAACATGAAAAGGTACAAACAAAAGATCATGAATAACAATGCATTGAAACACATTTGTTTGTTTCACATATAGAAAACATAATAAGAGTAGTATTCAGCTTGTCCCTCATGGTATAGCAAAACATAAATGCATAGGACACCTTCAAAGATCATAAGGATAAATTTAAGAACAAGCAATATCAAAGTTATGAATCAATCAATAAGTTTTGGGACAATGCACATTAAACTAAGAATGACCACTATGCTCTCTCAATTGGTGCATAAAGATAGAAGATGGAGACTCAACATAAAAGTAAAAACGAAAGGCCCTTCACAGAGGGAAGCAGGGATTTCAAGTTTCATAAAGAGCTTCCAAAAATTATGGTACTTATCAGATTTCAGCTCTCATTGCCCCTATTATAAGCATCTTGAGGTGATTAAGGTTAAAGTAACACAAATATGAGGATATGCTTGACAAGTTATAAGTTGAAAATCTCATGCCCCTTGCTTACGAGTACCGAACCTCATGTTACTCAACTTTAGTCACGAGTAAGTTCTTGTCATTGTAAGTACATGTGTATCATGGAGAACCGCCAACGGGGTACCCCTTGCCCCATGACACAGGAGCTATCCCATATCAAAATGACAAAGCAACAGACAATGAGCATCTCAGCGATCTTTTTATTTGCTATTTGCATAGGTTTTTATTGAGGATGCTTCACAGAATGCTCACTATGGTTATGCTACAAATTTCCACCATGATTAGGCATGGCTTAGGCTAGCCGCCCAGGCGTTTCTCTAACACACATACAAACTCCATGAGCTTACAAGCTCCCCTTTTATTTCACACCGTCGGGATCCATAAACAAAACAACATGATATCAACTGAATAATAAATGTAATGTTGAAAGCGTTCCCCATGGTACATGGTTCTGCTAATTTACAACTTATAAAGCGCAAGCATATAAGCAACATAGATGAACACAATGGTTCAAGTTTATTAAGTGCAAGAAAGTAAAGTGTGCCATCAAGTTTGTGAGAGCTTTAATCACTAATTTTCACATAACAAGTTTAATTTGGAAGGTAGATAAAAGCATGAATATACTTGGAATGGTGTAACACACCATGCATATGAATTTATAGTGGACTCTTTGGAATAACTTGGTTTCTTGGAGGTTGGATGCATGAGTGGAACTCACACTTGGTACATGTGGAGGCTAGCAAAAGACTGGGAGCAACCAACTAAGAGAGAAATAATGGCCATAATCATGCAAAGCAACAAAACATTATTAATTAAAGCATAAAGTGATATTACAAGTCGAAAACTAAATGATCATAAAGGCTAAGGTGACTGGTTCATAGTATTAACATGGTGTAAGCATGTGCCAAGTCAACCCAAATAAAGCATCAAAGGAGAATACCACAATACTATGTTTTTGTATGCTAAAACAACGCATGATTCTTTCAAGGCACATTAAGAAATCTCAATTGTTCGGAAAAATTTATGCTACAACAATAATCACTAAGCATAAGGTCAAAGCAATATCAAACATAACATGATAAAGTCTAGGCCACAGACTAAACAAGCTCCTTTTGTACCACTTATAAGCATGAAGCTTCCTACTCTTTTCCAATCACCAATCAACTTATTTGAAACCTTATATGAATGCGGGGGTCCAACCAATTTATTTAAGCAAACCAAAAGAAGACTAAAAACAAAATCAAAGACGCTCCAAGAACAACACAATTGTGCATAAAACAATAAAAATGAAGTGTTTTGGAAGAAAACCTGAGATTTTTATTGATGAAGAAGGGGATGCCTTGGGCATCCCCAAGCTTTGACGCTTGTACCTCTTGAATATTTCTTGGGGTGACACAGGTGGAATCCCCAAGCTTGAGCTTTTTTCCATTCTTCATCTCATCACATTATTCTTCCCTACACTTGAAAATTTCCTTCATACAAAACTTCACACAATCTTCATTAGCAACATTAGTGTATTCAAGATAATAACTCTTTGGGTTTAGTTTCAACACAAGTAAAACTTCCATTAAAATACAAGCTACTGTAGCAATTCCTTCTAAAAGCTCAAGTGATCAAAGAGAACTTAAAAGAGAAAGAGGTTAAGAGGCAAATGCAAATAATGGCAGAAATCTGTCAAAACAGACCAGCAGGTAAAAATCGATTTTTTCAAAGACCTTCTATTGCTGAAAATAGAAAAGTCCTAGACTAAGGAAAGTTAGATAATAACCTGGGGCGTAAGAACAAACAATTACAGCTCAATCCGACGTACCGGGATTTTTCATGATTTTTTACAGTGAAGCACAAAAATCTGTTTCGGGACAGTAACTTTCCCAAGTCTTACTTCTCTCATTAGAGGTTATTCTTGGCACAAAAACCACACAAAAAAGGATAAGGAGAGGTTATTACTGAAGCAATAACTTCCAAGACTAAACAAAAAAAAGTTACTCAAAATAAAAATAATTTCGGTTATTTCCCAATAGTGCTTTTCTTTAACGCCTTTCAGCTAGGCATTATTTTCATCAAACGGGTTTTCAGGAACAATCCAATCAAAATTCTTTTCCAAGGCTTCATGCATTCCTACAAGTTTTTAACTGAAAAGCTTCCATGCGAAGATTTGTTTTGGTTTCATAGGCATGAACACAAGGTTCAAGGTCGACCCCCACTTAACCATTACTCATCTTTCCAATCATTTTTCTTTTTGAAAACATTTTTAGGTAACAAGTACAACTATTTTTTTTGTAATTCGCATTCCCTATCCATACTAACATACAGAAAAATTTCAAACTGAAAGTAAAAACTACTTAGAGATAAAGCAAACAAGTGCACACAAGAATATTCACCCACACGCTATTGCTCCCCGACAACGGCGCCAGAAAAGGTCTTGATATCCCACAAGTATAGGGGATCGTGTGTAGCCTTTTTGATAAGTAAGAGTGTCAAACCCAACGAGGAGCTAAATGTAGTATAAATTTTCTCTCAAGTTCTATCAACCACTGATACAACTCTACGCACACTAAACGTTTGCATTATCTAGAAAATAAAACTAGAGCAATAGTACGAGTACTAGAGATAGCTTTGCATGATAATAAATAACAAGAAAGTAAAGTTAGTTGTTGCAACAATGAAATACACTAAACTAACAGAACCATGAGTGTGGAATAGTGGTGGTAATTGTGGTGGCTTTGTCCAAGTTTAATTAGCGAATAAATCGGGTTCATTGTCTCCGATGCAGTTTTCTATGTGGGAGAGGCTAAATATGCATGCGCTTCACTACTTAGAATTACATGTACTATATGATTGGATTGTTAGCAAACATCCGTAACTACTAACAATGCATTAAAGTTTCCACAACCATAGCCTTAAGTTTAATGGTCGTCTTACTCCCATATGTGCAACGTTCTGGTTTGTGTTCTCAACTTTCTATCACTCCGGCAGAACTTCCCACTTCCTCTTACAGATACTACAAACCCTATGATGTTTAATCTGTGCGCGCACAAATATAATGGACACCAAAGGACTGTACCATATCAACATACAACTCTAATAAATCAAAGATGTTCAACCATTCAATCTAAGAACAAAGAAACTACACAAACATGCCATAGATCATATGATTATAACTTATAGCATCAAACACCATGTTTACATAGGACGGTACAGAGGTGTGTGGGAGGATGAACCACTACATACTAGGAGGATTAGGTGACGGAGATGGCGGTGAATATGGTGAAGAGGGCGGCGGTGGCACCGGCGGCAGCGCGGGGGACTCCTTCCCCGCCACCGGTATCATGGGGGAGCACCGTCGCTTAGCCCCCTTCCTTAATGGCTTCTTGGGAGCACTCCCCTATGGAGATGGGATCCATGGGGAGGCAAAAATGTGGCTTTGGTGGCTACAAATTCGTGGGTGGAGGTGTCTTCCACGAATTAGGTTTCCTCCCTTTATATACCATCTCGGATTCCCGTCACCCCCATCTTGGGCTGCAGTAAATCAAGCCTAGCGGGCCCGTCTAGACTTGGAATTAGCTACATTTTATTTCTAGAATGTTCGCCGTGAAATTTCGAACAACTTTGTAGTTGAAGGGTTTGCTGTTTGACACCATCTTCGACCTGAAACATGACCATCTTCAAAAAGAGTTCTGACATAGATTTCTGGAAAATCTCAATTTGACTCCAACCAGGTTTCCACTTGTATTCTTGGTAATTCCTACACATCAAAGTGTAAAACAAGAAAATTATACACTTTTGCAACTATTAGTAGGTTAGTCCAAATAAATCATAAGCTTTATATAAAAAGGAGTGTCAAAAGCATATTATTAGCATAAAACCATCAAAAATTATAGATACGTTATAGACGTATCAGTATGTAACTGAAACCCTATCCACGTTACTACTTAACTCATAGATAGATCTTGGGCCTATGGTGCGTTCTACCGTAGACTTTTTTGTTTTGTGCTACCAAACCTCTTCAAAACGTACTTGGGGCGTCGTTTTCAAAATAATGTAAAATATTCGGTCATTGTCCTCTATAGGTGGTGACTCATCCGTTCACAACGGTAGCATCCTTATGTAGCAAGGCAGGAAAAATAACCTATGTCGAAAGATCTTCTAGAAAATGCGTCCATCCTTTTATCTTTGTTGAGTCTATGACTAACATACTGTAACCGCTTCTATATTTTCCGAACCAAACATATTGGTCGTTGTCACGACCTTGTTCATGCAAGGTGTCACCGCTTCGATTTTGATCTATTGTAGCCTAAAAGAACTTCTAACGGTTCCCTTGGCCCGTATAAGGATCACTCTCATTTCTATTTCTTTTGTGGGAGGTGTTTCTGTATGTAGCCTCATCTGCTATAGACTCAGAGACCTTCTAACGACGACCTTGGCCTATAGAAGCGACACTCCTGCATTTGTACTCCTCGAAGCCCGAACCATATGAATCATTGATCTATCGTGCATTCTATCTGTTTCAAAATTAAGGCAAACCTCAAAGTTAAAAGAAGCATGTCTATAGATAATCATACAACAATTGCACGTAAAGCTAGAACGTGAATATCATGAACTGAGCTTGCCTAAAGATAGAACAGGAATAATGTTCCCGAAATGAAGATGGCATATAACATAGAAGAATGGAATCATAAGCGGGAAAGAAGACTATGACGACTCACGCAAAGGAGCGTCGATGCGGCTAATGACACGACACAGGTGAAGTGTCTAGAAGAAGAATGCAGTGAACAATGTAACCATGACAGAACATATGTATGACACAAAGTACTCACCTCTAGCGTAGTCGAAGAATAGTCGTCCAACCTTCGCACAGACGAAGTTTGGTAAAAAAAATGGTGCAGAAGAGTAGAAACGTGGCCTAGTAGTTAGCCTAAGATGACATCCTGCTCATAACCCTAGATGCTAGAAAATCTGAAAAATACGTAGAATGTAAGCATCTCTGTCCAACGAACACACGTAAAAACAAATACCTAGGAGATCGGACAAAATAGATCGTAAGTAACAGTGTCATACGAACTGGTGTAAGAAACTGCAGAGCGAGGTTAAGCTAGCACGTACACAAAGCCTAGAGTTCAGAGTCGCTAGCTTAAGTAAGCATCCTCTACCGAGAGAAGTCACGTATCAAAAGAATAAACGTCAGAACATATCGAGTATGACCAGGCACAAAATCTATGAAAGAGGAAAGCCAATTTTAATGTATAAGGCATCGAGAAAACGATACCTTGTAGGCAGTCCTTAGACGGGCTGAACATGAAGAAGCAAAGCACACACGTTGTCGAGCAAGACTAAGACGATGACGACACTTCAGAAAAGGTACAAACAACCAAAGTAAGCAGCGACAAAAGCAATCAAACTAAGTATGCTGACAAAAGCTGTGTCTAAAAAATGGAGTTGACACCAAAGAAATGCTAGCAACGTACTATTTGTCCAAATGAAGAGTTAGAAGAAACCTGAAGAGAAAAGCGCATGGTATCTTTCTCTCTGAAAGAACAAAACATACACAATGAAATAGTCGAAGGAAGAAGACACTTTAGGAAAAAAGAAAAACTATGAATAAGAGAAGGCGACTTATGAACGAAGATGCATTGTTTTGCAGAGCTGAGGCCGAGAACCGGAAACCATTCAAAATCAAACATGCAAAGTCAATAAAAAAGGGCATAAATATAGATACAAATAATACCATTACCTATGTTTGCCTGATAGCACGCAGGTGGCCGAGACAGGTTGACCCGGTGGCATGAACCGGGACAATCGAGGTCTACATCATCGACATCGATGTACCATGCGCTTCACGCACGCTGATAGTAGCCAGAGGTATAAGGAAGGAGATAGACAGGAAAGCGTCCATGAAAATACGAAATGAGGAAGAATGGGCGGAAGGATGAATCTAAGGAACAAACCTCCTAGCATAAAATCATAGTGGGAAAGCATTCAACGTGCGTTCTCTATTCCGCGCAAACGGGACCCATCATATGAACTCACCACGAGAAACCACGGCCGGCGAGGGATAAAGACACCAGGACTGCTCTGGATAGGCAGCATAGTATGACCTAGACGTGACAGTCCACAGACGCCTAGAGTATACACTGCCAGGTTAGACCTCCGTCGCAATACTATGCGTCCTACTATGCTTTTAGCTGCCACCTCGGCTGCCATATCAGGTCACCGCCGCAAGAACCCGCATACATCTAGAGTATATGTTATCACGCTGGCCCTAGTCGGGCCCAACGAGAGCGACAATCTTCCGCCATCACGGGCTCGCGTCGCAACGTCCACTACGGACGTACCCTAGTGACGCGATAAACCGCATCCGATCATACTGTATGCCGCCACGATGGATCTGGTCAGGAACCACACCCACGAGAAAATTATGCCGCATAGGGTCTACGATACCAAGTCATCTCAGAGCAGGCCCCATGAATGCGAGAACCGACGGACGACATGGGCTCACGATGCCACGTAGGCTCTCAGCTAGCCCCGCCACCCGGCAGGTCCGGAGGCGTGTCACGCCGAGAACGCCTCTCGCATATCCTGGTCCTTCCTGCATACGCTGATGGTGGGGCCTTAGTGCGCATGGTCCACCGTCTAGTGACTTTGGGTACGACGACGCGCCCAACACCTATCCGTTCTAGGGAATCTTTCGCCCTACACATTAGCAGGTCCCACCTCATGGGATAGCAGGGCTCCGTTGCGATGTCATCGTGTGTCCTTTCCGGCATCCATCTCATGACCAAAAATACTCGAGATAACGTGGATAGCAGTTTGATCCGAAACAATCTAGTGCTATTATGTTAGTTTAGGTTTATTTTGTTTTTATTTCTAATAAAGAGTGTTCAAAATATCCATTGAATAGAGGAGAAGAAACAAAGGTAGTATGCGATGAGGGGGTTCTCGAGGCATGGGAATATGTGGGGTGTGAGACGTACGGTTGTCCGGGACGGTGAGCACACAAATGTAGCCAGGTTCGAATCCGCCTGCGGTGGATAGATCCTACTGCTACTAGCAATCTTGTATATCGGCAGAGCCAGAAGTACAGATTACAATAGAGGTTTTGCTAGTGCGAGGTGTGGTTGCTATTGCATTGTTACGCTGGGTGCCCTAAAGGCTGGTCCCTAGGATAGCTTATATAGTTATTCGGTCCTAGGATTATAGGAGAGTCCTATCCGGCTATGATACAGAGTCAGTTACATAGTTTATATTGGACTACAAGTACTCCTACAAGCTTAAGTCAGTAAGTCTTCTAGGCCTTCATTTAGCTAGATGGGCCTCCATCTTCACTCACTGAATGGGCCACCCGTGAAGCATAGCTCTAAACCAAATTGGGCCACCCTGGTCAGTGAGTCACAATGGTATACCCGGAAAGTATATCCCCAATAGTAGCCCCTGAAAGCCTCCAAGATCCAAAGTCAGATTTCATCGTCTAGCTTGATTCTTCTTCGGCTGTAGAATCTTGAAGGTTTCATGAAACTTCAAAACAAAAGGTAGGATCTAAATCTCATTGTTTCCCTACTCGATTTCAAATTGTGCCAAAATTTGGTCTGAGACGTATCCTGACAAATTTTTCAGGTCTGGTGTTGTCATTGACAAAGATTCTGTCAGTGTGAACGTTGGTGGGTCCGCATTGCATGGAACCGAGGCATCGTTTCAATGTGTGCGTGCAGATCCAAATGACGGAGCCTTCGCGAGGAAGTTGCCCCTCCCACTCTGTGACACGTGGTGCTAATTTTGCTCAATTAGTGCTAATCTTGATGTGGATGGTCGTTTATAAGGGATAACTTCCTTGTTTTCTCCCTCTTCCACACCAGTTCATCCTTCTCCCCGAGAAAAACACTGGCACTCCTCATCCTCCTTCCTCTCCTTCCCCAAATCCACCAACGCTGCCCATTCAAGGTTCACCAGCGATGAGCTGGATGATGCATCAGGCTCAGGGGAGCGGCGTCATCGGTGGCGGAAGATAAAAAATACCGTGGAGTTTGGATCCTATGCGTACTAGATGATGAAATGATTCAATCCACAAAGGAGGAAGGACTTCTCTGCGCCGGCAAGTGTGGAGCGGCTTCGGTGAGCTTATTCCTGCCCCCACAGCGACAAGCGGGTATATTTTGAGACCCATCTCGATCGAGGATTGAGCTTACCGTTGTCGAAGTTCTTCTCCGAGGTAATCTCCTACTATGGCATCTAGCTCCATAATCTCCCCCAAATTATATTCTAGAGCTTAGTGCCCATGTCTCTCTTTGTGAGGGATATCTCGGAATTGTCGGCCAAATGGGATCAGGGGTCCCTAGCATTGCGCCTTGGTGAGTGGGCTCTAGACCCACCAGTCAGCGGCTCGGCGGTGGCAAGGCTAGGTCACCGAGAGCGTCGCGAGGATGCAAGCACCATGTGATCCAAGAAGGTATGGACTTGGCATAATGAATCTATAGAGACTAAGTGTCAGCTATGATGTAGGTGCCTATGGATGAGACGAATGCTATGAGACGAGCCTCGATCTGCCAGCCAAGCGTAGACAAGGAGAAAAGACAATGATGCGCGCGAGACGGTCCGATCACTCATTCCGGGGGCTGTCCCGGAAGGAGGGTAAGGGCATGGTTGGGGATAGTAAAGCCAGGGACCGGCCTCGACTGAGCCCCGGAAGAACCATGGGAACACTTCTCCTGGGCTAGGCGCGGTCCAGGAACCAAAGTCAACTGAGCCTGACAAGACGTGCCAGGCCCGTACTTGGGAACTGGTGACGCGCCAGCGCCGCTGGACGTCATCATGGCGATGTAGTCCGCAGCAGCGCGCCACCATCATGAGTGACAGCTCGGAGCTAAGTTGTCCCTCAGCCATCAAGTGTGCATGTGAATCGCCCTTGGCCATCTATTGGCCACAGGCACCGCCCATCTGACTGAAGATCGCGTGGCACACCGCGATTGAGCCTGGGAACACCCCTGGCGGTGTTCCACGCCAGCCCTTGTAGTGACCCCTTGGAGTATAAAAGAATGCACTTGGCCATAGGAGAAAGGGTTGGAGTTTTCAGGGATCAAATGGTTCGAGAGTTGAGAAAGGAGAAGAGAGCTCGTGAATAGCAGATAGAGAGGTAGAAAAGTGAGAGAAGAAAGGAAGAGGAAGCCTAGAAGTGTAGAAGCTAGAGATAAAGCAGCTCCCCAGCACCGTAGAGATCATCTTCTTGTACCTCGATCCACCCCATATAATCCATCAAAGCAGTACGTAGGGTTGTTAGGCAAAGGGAAGCCTGAACCTGGATAAAAATTGACTTTGCATGCTCTATGTGTGTTGTGTGCTCATATCAGCAGGCTCCTTCACTGATGTTGAGGCTGAAATGCCTTCGTGCCCACTACCGAACAAATAGGGGGTGTCCAACATCCCGATGTTAGTGTAGGCGAGTCGCGACATCTGGCACGCTAGGTAGGGGGCACTAACAATTTCGGCTTCGGCAATCATCCTCATCATCAATGGCTTCGAGAGTTCTGCCATCGTCATCGACATCCACTGCATCGTCGCCACCCAAAGCGATAGGAAAAGCTCCTGGTATTGAAGCCGGATCTACCGCGGTGAACGTGCCTGTTGTGCGGGCTCGCTCTCACGGACCTCCCATGATTGGGGGCTTGGGGACCGATCCTCGTGTTTGGTGCGCGGGCACGGCCGTGGATGCCGATTCAGAGCCTAGCGTCGCTGCTTCGCCGTAGCCCTGACTGCAATCTACGGCTCAGGAAGGCGAGCACGCCAGCGAAGGTGTGGCCGCTCATGTGACCCCACCACCAGGCGACGCATGAGGCATTGTTGATGAAGGCCTGGGGAAAAGGCTACCGACGTGGTCACCACCCCCAGGAAGCAGAGGCTCAAGGGCGAGCCTCACCTTACCAAGAAAGTGCCGCTGGGTGATGACGCGGCTCACTTCATTACCATTGGGAACCGGTTCTACCCTGAGCAAGAGGCTAGGCTCGTCGCTTTCCTGGCGAAAATGTTGATACCTTTGCCTGGGATCCCTCGGATCTCCCTGGAGTTCCGAGGGAGGTCATCGAGCATCACCCGGCGGTGTGCCCTAGGGTTTGACCTGTCTGGTAGAAGCTTAGGTGCTAGGCTCAAGACCGCCAGGACTTCATCATAGAGGAAATGCGCAAACTGGTGAGGGTCGGTACTGTGCGGAGGTCAATCCTGTTGTAGTTCCTAAGCCAAATCTAAAGATGAGGCTGTGCATCGACTTCACCGACCTAAACCGGGCTTGCCCGAAAGATCCTTTTTCAGCTCCCGTGGATCAACCCGGGGATGGAATCCACCGTTGGGTGTGACCTGGTATGTTTCCTTGATGCGTTCTCGGGCTACAATCAAATCCGAATGGCCATCGAGGATGAGGAAAATACAGCGTTCAGAACCCCGGTGGGGTCATACTGCTAGACCTGCATGCCCTTTGGTCTCAAGAATGTTGGGGCCACCTTCTAGAGGGCCATGCGTATCTTCTTGGGCCCCTAGATGGTGCACAACATGGAGGCCTGCATCGACGACATCGTGGTTAAGTCTCGCGACAAAGCCACCCTGATTGAAGACCTATGGGAAACCGTCGATAACCTTCGAAACATGAACCTGCGTCTCAACCCTGAGAAGTGTGTCTTTGGTGTCCCTTCCGAGAAGCTCCTTGGGTTCTAGGTTTCACACCGGGGAATCAAGGCTAACCTGGACAAAATCAAGGCCATAGAGTACATGCAGCCTCCTCGGAAGATAAAAGACGTGCAGCGCCTTAATGGGTGCGTCACGGCATTGGGGTGCTTCATCTCTCGTTTGGGCGAACACACCCTCCTATTTTCTGAACTCCTAAAGAAGAAGGGGGCTTTGAGTGGACTCCAGAGGCAGAGCAGGCATTTCTTAATCTCAAGAAATACTTGTCCTCACCCCCTATCCTCGTCTCTCCGCGGCCTGGAGAACCGCTACTACTCTACATCGCTGCTACCACTCAGGTGCTTAGTCCAGCTTTGGTGGTGGAGCGGCTGAAGGTCCCCAGAATGGACGAACTCGTCAAAAAGATAGAAATACGGACTTCCTATTTACAGGGAGAAGGAGAGGCTTTGCCCGAGCCCCAAGGTTTAGAAAAACCAAAGGAGGTGAGGTTGGAACAACGCCCTGTCTACTTTGTCAGCACGATGTTGTGTGATACCCGATAAAGGTATCCCCGAATCTAGAAGATGCTACTCGGAGTCCTAGTTGCTTCCCGAAAGCTATGACACTACTTCCAGGCCTATCGCATCACTCTTGTCAGTAACTATGGACTAGAGAGTGTGTTACGTAACCGGGAAGTGACGGGGCGAATCGTAGAGTCGGCAACTAAGCTCTTCGAGTTTGAGTTGCGCTTTTCCATTACCAACGCTATCAAAAGCAAAGCCCTTATTGATTTCATCAACGAGTGGACTCCTACACCCTGCGAGGAAGTGGAGGCATACTTCAGCTTCCCGGGAAAAGAAGACCAAGGAAGATGGATCATGTACTTCGACAACTCCTTTGGCTACAATGGGGCCAAAGCGGGAGTTGTCATTGTGCCTCCTTTCGGGGAGCAGCTCAAGCACACGGTCCACCTTGACTTCAAGGATGAAGAGAAAAGCTCCAATAATGTGGCGGAATATAAAGCCCTCCTTGCGGGGCTGCGAGCCGCTGCTGGCCTTGGCATAAATCGACTGGTGGTGCGAGGTGACTCGCAAATGGTGGTGAACCAAGTCATCAAGGAATACGACTACCCGCAAATGTGGGCCTATGTTGAAGAAGTGAGGCGGCTGGACCGCCGCTTCCGTTGGCTGGAACTAGAGCACATCCCGTGGGGTGACAACTTTGTTGTGGACAATTTCCAAGCTTGTTGTGCAAGGAGGGCTAGATCCACCTTGAGTCTTCCTTGAGAAGTTCACAAAGCCTTCTGTATCCGTTTCACCTGGGAACGGATCCCTTTATGTGAACCCCGCAAGGACCACTGGGAAAGGGAAGCCTTGGAAGGGTCAGGCCGTGATGCCCGGCAAGGGCACGATCCCAGAGAAGCATGTGGTCGAGGTCGTCGCAGACGCCTCTCCATCCTGGGTGGCAGAGATCCTTCGCTATCTCAAAACTGGGACTTACCTAAGGAGGACAAGCATGCTGATCGCATTGTGTGATAGGCCACCATGTATTGTCTCATTGATAATGAGTTGTACTGCAAGAGGGAATGCGGGATCAAACTCCGCTGCATTTCAAGAGAACAAGGGCAAGCACTAATAGCCGAGATCCATGAGGGAATCTATGCAAAACATGTCGCCTCACGAGCACTGGCTGGAAAGGCCTTCCGACAATACTTTTACTGGCCTACGGCTCTGGCTGACGTGGAGCATTTGGTTCACACATGCGATGCCTGCCAATTTCATGCCATGAGCATCTAGAAGCCCGCACAAGCTTTGCAAATGATCCCATCCTCATGGCCATTCACGAACTGGGGACTAGATATCGTTGGGATGTTTCCAAGGGCGGTCGGATGGTATGAATATTTGATGGTGGCCATTGACAAGTAAACCAAGTGGGTGGAAGTGGACCTGGTATGGGCAGTGACCGTACTAGCGGCCATAAAGTTAATCCGAGGAATTGTTTGCCATTATGGGGTGCCTCACAGCATCATTACCGATAATGGCACGCAGTTCACCAGCAAGTCCGTCAAGGCATACTATGAGGTGACACTACAAGAAAGTTTTCTTACAGAACAACTTGGCCCGATGGTCGACGTAAAAGGCACGTCTTCCACGATGAAATTCTTGGCTCGACCGTGTTTGATGGAAAACTCTTTTTTTTCTGGTTTCACGGCCCTCTACTACGACGGAACCACTAAAAATATGGAGGAAGCTCGGCTGGCGCGTGGTAGAAGCAAGATTTTCATTTCCTCGCGCGATGCTGACTCGCCAAAATCTTTTGAGGCGTGTGGGGCCCGAACATTAGTGTCTCTAGTGGACCATACTTTTCGGTCGCGCCTCCCTAATTTGAACTCGATAACGTTGCTCAATGCGTCTATCGTGTAGTCAGGCTGCTAGGTCCAACATGTCAACCTCTCATTAGAAGGATCGTGTGTATGATGGAATTTTTTTCCTTTACTCGCGCTACCCTTTTCTGAAGTTGATAGCGATGCTCGATGCATCTACCGTTTAATCAATCTCCTGGGACCCACATGTCATCCTCTCATTAGAAGAAACGTGTGTATAATGGGATTTTTTCCCTTGGCTATTGCCTCCCTGATTTCAACTCGATAACATTGCTCCATCTATCTGTCGTCTAGTCACGCTATTGGGTCCTCCATGTCAGGCTCACATTACAATAATCGTGTGTATGATGGAATTTTTTTCTTCGCTCGTGCTATCCTGTTCTGAACTTGATAGCGATGCTCGATGCATCTACCATTTAATCAAACTCCTGGACCCCACATGTCATCCTCTTATTAGATGAAACGTGTGTATGATAGAATTTTTTCCCTCGGTGGCGCCTCCGTTTTCTGAACTTGATAGCGTTGCTCGCTGCATCTACCGTTTCATCATGATGCAGGGCCCCACATGTTATCCACTCATTAGAAGAAACGTGTGTATGATGGATTTTTTGCTCTCGGTTGTGCCTCCGTGTTTCGAACTTGATAGTGTTGCTCGATGCATCAGCCGTTTTTCTAGGCTGCTAGGTCCCCCATGTGAGCCTCTCATTAGAAGAAACGTGTGCATGCTAGACCCTTTTCTTGCTCGTGCCTCCCTATTTCGAACTTGTCAATGTCTCTTGAGGCAGAATCTGTATAAGGCCGCGCTACTGGATCCCACATGTCGGTCTCTCTGTAAATCAAACATGCGTATGATGGACTTTTTTTCGACCGCGTCCGCTGTTTTCACCTTGGCAACGTTGCTCGGTGTGGCAGCCGTGTATGGTCTTGCTGCTGAGGCCCCCATGTCAGCCTCTCTTGTATGTTCTGGCCAGTGGGTCCCTGATGCGAGCCTCTCTGTACAAGTATTTAAATTTTTTTCAAACCTGACCATTAAACTCGAGGGATGCTGCAGGCTGGTAGGTCCGTGATGTCATCCTTTCGATAATGCAATACTAAAAAGTAAACCCTTTCTCAAAAAAAAGTAAACCCAGATATATATAAATATGTACACACAAAGGATTCGAACTAAAGACCTTCAAATCAAATCAAATAGACATAAACTGAGTGTTTTGCCACTACACCAAAGATACTTATAGAAATTGAATCATTAAACATGTATTAGTACTACAACTTATGTATCAGTCGTCTAAAAAATATTTTGTGTGTCCATGTTATATCTATTAAAATAAAAGAGCAGTGCTACTGGAACCTCGAGCTATAAAAAGCCACATAGTGGATTAGTTTCTTAAAAACATGGGTAGGCAGAGTTTTTTTAGAGTGGGGGGCAATGCCAAAAAGGCGAAATTTAAAAGTTTTTGGGCTATGATCAATGGGCTCCTATCTCAAGTTTCACTGGGTTGTGGCTCTCCAGATTCAAACACGTACCTCATCGAGGGAGGAAAAAGTGATAATTCCTTTGACAGATATTCATGTAAAAAATATCTAATGAACACACACCACATGCGCCAAAACAGGGCTAGTATCCAATGACTTCACTTGGTGAAATCACGTTGTATATCTTTATCCTCTCACCTCTGTCCAAAATGCATCCAATGGTTCCGTTGACACAAAGGAAAAAGCTCTAGAGGAAGCAGCCAGCAACAATGAAAAAAATTTTGACAAAATCAATACCATTTGAAAGATTAAGGAGTACAGAATAATAAGACATAAAAAATCGATAGATTACTAGTTCATATTCAGCAGCACTTGACCAATTTAGAAGCATTTCAAAGTGACTGATTCAGCACTACAGACACTGAAATTCAATATCACTACAGAGAGAGACAGTTCTTGTTTCATCTCTAAAAACCATGCCACGTGATCAGTTTGTCTTTTTCTCCAAACACACTCGATCACTGGAACACAGTCATTGTCATAATATTTGGTCATATAGGGAACCATCATATAGATACAAATATACCATACCAGTACGTACTAGTCGTAGCTCCCATCCAGCAAAAGGTTATCATAGTTTTACCATCCACATATGATCAGTGGAGATAAGACAACCACATAATTAATTACAATAGCATGCGGCCAAAGAGCTAGACAGCTAGGAAGTACATGAACAGCATGCCGCATTCAGGACAACCAGATACATCGACATTGACCATTCTTCCAATAGTAAGTTTGGTTGCTTTTCGGAACTTGATCCACCTAGAAGGAGCTGCCAAGCACCCTTCAGTCGAGTTAATGGCGTAGAGTCCCTCGATTTGCAATCCTTCGCTCTGCATCGTGAAGACTATTGTGCCCTTTCGTCTGGCCTAGAGTTGCATTGTGGCACTCTTAGGAAATTTCTGAGTCAAAGCAAGAGATAGACGCATAATTACTAAGAGAAATGCACTGAATCATGTGAAACTTGAGAAGACATTCAGAGCAGTTTATCTGCCGCCATATACTCACAAACATAATCTGGTGCGACCTTGTGATGACACATGTGTAGGATATGGTGTGACAAGGTGCTTCCCGGGGTGATGAAGGAGCTTGTGCCGGTGCCTGTGTTGGGGCTAGTGCTGGTGTAGGACATGGTGCCAATAATTGTAGAGGGGCTAGTGTAGGATCCAGAAGGCCCAGAACCGGTGCCGGTGTTACCAGCTTGATGATAGATTCCTTCTAAGGGGTAGCTAAGCTGACTGCAGGGATGGTAGAGGCAGATGAGAAGTGTACAAGCAAAATGGTATCTTATACAACAATTACTCACAAGACAGTGATCAGAGGATATGATGAGTATGCAAGAAAATTAAGTTACTACCTCCATTCTTTCTCCTTAGGTCAATAGGTGCCGGAGCAGGAACTAGGGCCAGTGCCGTTGAGGGTGCCAACAGCTTGATGCTGGTTACCTTCTGGAGGTAGGTAACGGGACTGCAGGTGTGGTTAGAGAGGCATCTGAGATGTGTACAAGCAAAATGGTTTCTTATACAACAGTAACTCCTAGAAAAAAATGAGAGTATACAAGCAAATTAAGTTACTACCTCTATTCTTTCTCCTACTGAGGTCAACAGGTGTCGTTGCAGGAACTAGGGCCGGTGCCGGTGCCAGCAGCTTGATGCTGGCACCCTTCTAGGTGGCACATAAGGGGAAGCGGACTACAGAAGTGGTTAGGGTCATATGATGAGTAAATATAATGGTGCAGAACAGTTAGTCGCAAGAAAATCATTATAGGTTGTGATAAGTACAGGAGCAAATTAATTAGTAATACCTCTATTCTTGGTCCTTTGGTCAACAGGTGTATGATGGCATGCAAGTATCTGCCCAGGCTTGCTAAAATCGAATGTTACCTCATCCCCCTGCTTCAGACTATTCTCACGGACATATTTGTCCAACCTCGGCCACCCAAATAAGTGGTTCCATCGTCTGGGAGACATCCACATCATATAGTTGCCGCATGCCTTTAGGGCCCTTGCTATATAGAGTTAGAAACTTGTCGTTTCCAAATATCTTTTTTATAATGGGGTGAGCGACACAAGGGACAACCTTCATGAGAAAATTGATAGAGAAGTAAGGCGATAGCAAACAAAAGTGACATACAAGATCTTACATCAAGTCGGTCTAAACCACTTGGAATCCATACCTGATACCATGGGTACCCTTTACGAAGGGTGGCCATGCACCATTTTTCTTCCCTCTTCCTTTAGAATGGCATACAAGGGCCCCCTTTCAATCCACAAGCTTGACAAGAGGAGGTAGAAGAAAGGGATGACCAGCTCATACGTTGTACTGATTGAAATTAAGTGGAAAGGTTAAATTATGTAAAGAGCAAGTTGTATTTTCGCAGATTGTGGAACGTTTCCTCCAAGTCAGAAATTAGTGTTTCCTTTTTTGTACATCAGAGCTATGTCGTCCACATATGCATGTACATTGCATCCGATTTGATCGTGGGGGCAACACTACATAGTGCGCTGGTATGTAGCTCCTGCATTTTTTAGCCCAAAACGCATTGTTACGTAGCTGAAGGTTCTGAAAGGTGTGATGAACGAAGACGTTATTTTGTCTGACTCCTTCATTCGAATTTTGTGATATCTGGAATATGCGTCGAGAAAACATAGGAGTTCCGAGCCTGCTGTCGAATCGATAACTTGATCAATTCTATGCAGAGCGAACGGATCTTTGGGACAAGCCTTGTTCAAGGCAGTATAATCAACACACGTCCTTAAATCAGCGGTGCCCTTTTTAGGGACCATTACAGGATTGGCCAACCAATCAGTATGGAGGACCTCTTCTATGAATTTGGCTAACTCGAGTCGAGCTAGTTCCTTAGCTATTGATTTGCACTTTTTGTCGTTGAAACATCGTAAGGATTGTTTGACGGGTTTAGTGTTTGGGTATACATTTAGGCTATGCTCGGTAAGTTCCCTAGGTACTCTGATCATGTCAGATGGCTGCCATGCAAAGATATTTGTATTAGCTTTGAGGAACTCGAACAAGCACGCTTTCCTATGTGTGGTCTAAACCTACCCCTATCTGGGTCACCTTGGAGGGATCATCATCCTTAAATGGGATCGTCTTCGTCTCTTCCGATGCCTTTAACTCTAGAGTCAGCTTAGTCACCTCCTTCTTCGTTGCGGGCATCTCGGATGGGTCGATGTTCTTCTTGATCTCCTAGTACTCCTGAGCATGCAGTACGGCTTCAGCAAAGGCGGCATTTCCGTCCTCGCATTCTTGTGCCTTCTTCGGGTCTACTCGGATTGTGATGACACCATTGGGACCTAGAATTTTCATCATATTGTAAATGTAACAAGGGCGAGCCATAAAGGCCCAGTAAGCCAGACACCCAAAGATAGCATGGTATGCGCTCTTGAACAAGACCACTTTGAAGGAAAGTGCTTCCATCTGGTAGTTCTTTGGAGTTCCGAAGGTGACATCCAAAGTGATCTCTCCTAGAGAATTTGCTTTTCTTTCGGGGACATCTCCGTGAAAAATCATAGAGTTGTAGTTCAGCTGTGTTTTCAATATCCTCATCCGGTGCAGCGTTTCGACATAGATGATGTTGATGTTGCTGCCACCGTCCATGAGGGTCTTGGAGAATCCATAGCCGTCAATAAGTGGATTAACGACTAGAGCATATTTTCCTCGCATGTGTAGCTTAAGCGGATGGTCGCCTCGGTCAAAAGTGATTGTTACTTCCGACCAATCCAAAAACTGGGGGACAGCCGGAACAGTTGCATTAAGCTCATGCACTACTGCCTTTTTGACCTTGGCTGGTTGGGATCCAAGGAAGGTGACGTAAGTGTCTTTCTTGGTTGGGAAGGTCTTCTTCCCATCCGACTTGGGATTTGAAGCTTCTGCCTCCTCCATGTTGGAATCTTCCTTGGACTCTTTCTCTTTGTCAGAATTTTTCTTTCCTTTTTGTCGCTTGGCCCTATAGCTAGCGGATTCATCTTTCTTGATGTTGTCGTTAAAACGACACTCGGCATTGGTATGGGACGAGCCCCTGTTGCCATCCGGGTGATGCACACACGGATTATTATGTGTCACAATTCAATCTCTACCCCCATGCTACTCCATCTAACACACACTTCTCCCCATACAAGTTCTTTCATACAAGTTGGATCAAAACAAGCAATGAAGAATGGGGTGCATGATATGCATCTATTAAAACATCTTACACAAAATAGATTCCAATCTCAAACATCAAATCATAGAATAAAGATCCACCACAAAGAAATTACAAATATGACCATAATCATGTTGGGAAGCTCATATTGTACTAGGTCTATGAAGAACATGAGATAAATAGATCAAGCTACTACCACAAACCCATAGCCTAGAGGTGTACTAATCCCTCTTCATCATGGTGATGAAGCTAGAGATGTTAGAGAGGGTGGAGATCTCCCCGGAGGTGGCTCCAGTGGAGTTTCCCCTCCAATTTTCACTGGATCTGACTCTGTTTGGTGGTGGTGTCATCTCTGGTGGAATTTCTCCAAGGATGCCCCGAGGGTCCTTATATATGGGTTTTTTTTAGGTTAAGAGAACTTCGTGGGCAAAAGAATCAAGGCGATCGGACGGTCGAGGAGCAAACGAGCATGGGTGGCGCGCCCACCAGGTCTGGACGCGCCACCTAGGCTCATTTGGCCCTCCTAGTGAGATTCCAGTGCTCCAGATGCTTCTCGTGGATAAATATTGGCATTCTCAAAAGTGTAGGTCCATTTGACGTCGTATAGGTCCTAAAACATCAAAAACATTGAAACCGGGTTTTTGTGCCCTGTAGGGTTATAACCAAAATAAAGGGGATCATTGGTAAATCCCCAAAAATCAATATAAAACATGGATATAACATTATATATGATGCAAATATGTGGGAAAACATGTTAAAAAACTACAAACTTCATGTAGGCATTTTACATGCATCAACAACACCAGAAAGCCATAGGTGTTGAAAGCGCAAGTTTTTCAAACTAGACTATTGACTGTAGTGCAAGTGGGAGACTAAAAGGAATATGCCCAAGAGGCAATAATAAAGTGGTTATTATATTATTCCATGTTTATGATAAATGTTTATTTCTCATACTATAATCGTGTTAACCGAAAACGTCAATACATGTGTTTTTAATAAACAAAGAAAAGGTTCCTAGTGATGCCTCTCATTACACTAGCTTGTTAATTAACAGATGATCAAGGTTTCTTGGTCATGACATTCATGTTGTTAATAACAAGGTCACAGCATTGGTAGAATGATGTGATGAACATTCTCCCCAAAGTATAGTAACACGATCATGCCATTATGTTTACACTACTATAACATCATTCGAAGTAACTCTAATCCTTAGACCATGAGATCACGTTAATCACTGACTCCGGAAGAGTACCTTGATTACATGAAACATCACACCACAACGGGGTGATTATAAAGGTTTCGTCAGATACTTGGAAAGTGTTAGTTGAGGATCGTGGATCAAGAGTGGGATTTGTCCATCCTGATGACGGAGAGATATACTCAGGGCCCTCTCGGTGATATCACATTAACATAGCTTGCAAGCAAGTGATAATGATCACTAAGAATGTTATATCACGGGAACGAGAAAGTGTACTTGTCAGTAATATGATTGAACTAGGTATGGATGATACCGATGATCGGATCCAGGACAAGTAAAATATCATGGGACAAAAGGAATTGGTTACTGCAAATAAAGGTCACGCGATCACTAAGTCATCGTTTGAGCTGGTGGGAGTCATTATGGATCGCCAGGTCCCGCTAATGATTATTGATCGGAGAATTTGCGATCATGTCCGCTCAGTTCGTGGCCCGTAGGAAGACACACTTAAGGATAGTCGATGCATTTGAGTAGATAGGGAACACCAAACAAAATACTAGACATCGTAGGAATTATTCTGATAAATCTAAGAGAATAGTTTTGGTGTATCATAATATTGCAAGGGGACAAAATTTTAATGCGTTCATTAAATTAAGCACTAATTAAATGAAGTGTTCATTAAATTGAGTGGCATTAAACCAAGTAAATTAAAGTGCTTTAATGGAAAGACCTTTGATTTTAAGTGGAGAATTAATGGAATTATGGCGATCCTTTGATTTGTGTGAGTGGAGACTGCACCTCCATCAAGAGGGGAGAGGTGGGGACACCACTAGGGGACGGTGCATGCCTCTTGGGTGTAGCCCCCCCTCCTATAAAAGGAGGAGGTGGAGATCCTCTCTCAACACACCATTCCACTCACTCATTCCCTCCTCTCACATGCTCTTTGGTTGTCATATTCCTCCCCTTCTAGCCTTGTCCATTGCCACGAGCGAGGTTCTTAGGCGAAGCCCTGCTCAAGATCTTCTCCACCACCATGTCGTAGTGTTGGCAGAGTTCCCGAGGATCTACTACTTCCGCTGTCGCGCTAGAGCGAGGGACGAAACTCGTCGGCACACCTATGTGTGACCGATTACGGAGGCGCTGCACGTGTGGCGTTGTCATCGCGTCCTTGAGGACGGTCGTGTACACTCTACAACATCCACATTTGTTTGCAGGAACATTATCCCATATTACGGTTTTCGAGAGTGAGTCGATCTGAAACTGTTGTATGTATCCCCAAGATATGATCCTTGTGGTTGCAACCATAGGAATTTTTTTGTTTTCCATGTAACGAACCCCATCAAATCTTAATCTTCATCATGTTACCATTGGTGTGCCACATTTTCCCCTCCCTCCCCGTCTCTCTCACGTCATTCTCCTCCCACCTCTTTTCCCCAAATCCACCAGGCACCATAAGAGTGAGGTTGCGCTTTTGCATTGTACCGTCATCTGTTGGTTTGGCACCACAACTTGCCCCACACTATATTGTCTTGTCTTTACATTCCTCCGCCTCTCTTTATCTCTCACTCTCCCTAGGAATTTATATCGAAGGAAGGTAAAAGGCAGCTGCTTTATAAGACCCGAAAGTGAGAACAAACACTTCTTCGAATGCTCAACTTTATTACACAAAATTGTATATATTCTTTTTAACTAGACTCCTCTCTACGTCCCCGGGGCGCGGCCGATAGGTAGAAGGCTTCATGATATGATCGCACTGCATATACGTGCTTCTTTCCGTGCCTCCCTGGGGCAAGGCAGTTGGGCAGATCCTCTGCTTATTTTTTCATGATATACATCTACCGACATATGTCGAGAGAGAACGTTGTGATGAGTCAATGCTAACATGATGTTTGTCTATCAAGAAAGGAAAGGGAAAACGTGTCGCTTTGCATAAACATGTCGACACGACTTTGTATACGCTTGACTCGGATATGATGGGCCACAAAAATTAATTACCATAACCAAATATAATATAACACAAGATGTCATACAGAAAGAAGCAAGAATAACCACCGCAAGCATCACGCTGATTTTCGACGGCAAGGAGAAAGTCTGTTATGATTGTTAGACATTCTTTAAGTTTAAGTCTGCAACCATCATATAGATTACAATGTTAAAAAAAAGAGCCTGACACGATTGTTAGACATTTTTTAAGTTTAAGGTTAGAATGCCTAAACCCATGGTTGTGCAAGGAAGAGGTAGATAATTTGCCTAATAATAAGATATAATAAAAAACATAGTCTCATTACGAAGCAAATAAGACCAAAGATAATAATTATTGTGACATACGTTCCAACACCAAGGATGATAGGGAAATATCTCGTTTCATTCAAGATAACAATATCTAAAACCACGAACAAAATTTATAACATATTTAGAATGTAAAACTAAAATGTAAAACTAAAAAAATAAACCTAAATTGTCGCGCTACCATGATGGAGTGAGCGGCGCGGCATACTCGTCGCTATCGTTGGCGAAGTCGACCAGCACCGGATGTGTCTACATCCAGTTCCACGTGTGTGCCTAGGCGGCAGACGGTGCTAACAGCAATAGGGGAGTCGGCGATGCAACGGTGGTAGGTGGCGGCATCGTAGGGGCCTATGCATCCCATGCGGCCATGGCAGACTCGTGGAGGGCACGTAAAGTACCAATCAACCGCGCTTGTTCTTTGAGTGTTACGTGATCTACAACTCACGCGATGTGTGCTCCTGCGACTCGCGCAGCGCCAGCACTTCTTATGAATCAAGGTATAGCGGCATGATGTCCGTGCAAAACTCCTCCTGCGCCATGCCACGCTGCCGACGTGTTGCTCCAGCGGTGTCATGCTCCGCGTGGTAGTTGGTGTCGTGGTCGGGGAACTCCTTGTCGGTGTTCTCTTCGTCACAAAAACAGTCGTCGTCGTGATCATCGTCCTCGTCCTCCATCGGCGATGGCGACTGCTGCAAGTCGCGAGAAGACGGCACATGAACCCCACACGCCGTATGTGTGTGTGATGCCGTGGTTTGCCACAGTTGAGAAGGAGGCAGAGCCGTCAAGCGTGGCCTGACAAAGAAGCCAGGATGGCGACGCTCATTGCGACAATATCCACGCTAAGCCAGTACCTCGTCGGCGACGAGTCCGTCCCAATACTCATGGTGGTCGTCTGTGTTCAATTGGCCGCCGCACGGGATGGACTCCCGCTTCGTCTCCCCTCCGGACTCTGTGTTGCTTCGGGTAAAATATTGACTTTAGCTTTTGTCCCTTCCAATTTCGAGAATATTTCCTTACTACCTTTTCTGAAACCAAAAACAGTAGAAAACAGGCAACTAACACTGTGGCATCTTGTTAATAGGTTAGTTCCAGAAAATGTATAAAAAATACCCCAAGGTGTGAACAAAACATAAGAAAGTAGATATAAAACAAGCATGGAACATAAAAAATTATAGATACGTTTATGACGTACCAAGCATCTCCAAGCTTAACTCCTGCTCGTGCTCGTGTAGGTAAGTGATAAAAAATTAAGGTGACATGCACCATTACAATCTTGATCAAGGTATTTGTAAAACATTGATAACTAGGATCATAGTACTCTAAACATGAACATGAAAGATATAATTCTAACAATAAGACATAGCAACTATGTTGTAACATGAATAGGTACAAACAAAACATTCATGAATAACAATGCTTTAAAAGATGTTTTTTTGTTTCGCATATAGAAAACATAATAAAAATGGTATTTAGCTTGTCCCTCATGGTATAGCAAAACATAAATGCATAGGACACCTTCAAAGTTCATAAGGGTGACTAGATACAAATAATTTAAGAACAAGCAATATCAAAGTTATGAATCAATCAATAAGTTTTGGGACAATGCAGATTAAACTAAGAATGATCACTATGCTCTCTCAATTGGTGCATAAAGATAGAAGATGGAGACTCAACATAAAAGTAAAAAAAAGGCCCTTCATAGAAGGAAGCAGGGATTCAAGTCTCATAAAGAGCCAAAAATTATAATACTTATTAGCTTTCAGCTCTCATTGCCCCTATCATACGCATCTTTAGGTGATTAAGGTTAAAGTGACACAAATATGAGGATATGCTTGACAAGTTATAAGTTGAAAATCTCATGCCCCTTGCTTACGAGTACCGAACCTCATGCTACTCAACTTTAGTCACGAGTAAGTTCTTGTCATTGTAAGTACATGTGTATCATAGAGAACTACCAACGGGGTACCCCTTGCCCCATGATACAGGAGCTATCCCATATCAAAATGATAAGGCAACAGACAATAAGCATCTCAGCGATCTTTTTATTTGCTATTTGCATAGGTTTTTATTGAGGATGCTTCATAGATTGCTCACTATGGTTATGCTGCAAGTTTCCATCATGATTAGGCATGGCTTAGGCTAGCCGCCAAGGCGTTTCTCTAACACATATACAAACTCCATGAGCTTACAAGCTCCCCTTTTATTTCACACCGCCGGGATCCATAAACAAAAGAACATGATATCAACTGAATAATAAGTGCAATGTTGAAAGCGTTCCCCATGGTAACATGGTTCTGCTAATCCACAACTTATAAAGCGCAAGCATATACGCAACATAGATGGACAAAATGGTTAAAGTTTATTAAGTGCAAGAAAGTAAAGTGTGCCATCAAGTTTGTGAGAGCTTTAATCACTAATTTTCACATAACAAGTTTAATTTGGAAGGTAGATAAAAACATGAATATACTCGGAATAGAAATAATGCTAATAGGTAGGTATGGTGGACTCTTTGGAATAACTTGTTTCCTTGGGGGTTGGATGCATGAGTGGAACTCATACTTGGTACATGTGGAGGCTAGCAAAAGACTGGGAGCAACCAACTAAGAGAGCAATAATGGCCATAATCATGCAGAGCGACAAAACATTATTAATTAAAGCATAAAGTGATATTACAAGTCGAAAACTAAATAATCATAGAGCTTACGGTGACTGGTATAGTCTTCACATGGTGTAAGCATGCGCCAAGTCAACCCAAATAAAGCATCAAAGGAGAATACCACAATATTATACTTTTGTATGCTAAAACAACGCATGATTCTTTTAAGGCACATTGAGCAATCTCAATTGTTTGGAACAAGTCATGCTATAGCAATAATCACTAAGCATAAAGTCAAAGCAATATCAAACATGACATGATAAAGTCTAGACCACAGTCAAAACAGCTCCTTTTGTATCACTTATAAGCATGAAACTTCCTACTCTTTTCCAACACAAATCAACTTATTTGAAACCACATATGAATGTGGGGGTCCAACCAATTTATTTAAACAAACCAAACAAAAGAAAACTAAAAACAAAAACAAAGACGCTCCAAGAACAACACAATTGTGCATGAAACAATAAAAATAAAGTGTTTGGAAGAAAACATGAGATTTTTATTGATGAAGAAGGGGATGCCTTGGTCATCCCCAAGCGTTGACGCTTGTACTTCTTGAATATTTCTTGGGGTGACACGGGTGGCATCCCCAATCTTGATCTTTTGTCCATACTTCATCTCATCACATTATTCTTCCCTACACTTTAAAATTTCCTTCATACAAAATTTCACACAATCTTCAGTAACAACATTAGTGTATTCAAGATAATAAGTATTTGGGTTCAGTTTCAACACAAATAAAACTTCCATTAAAGCACAATATACTGTAGCAATTCCTTCTAAAAGTTCAAGTAATTGGCAAGAACTCAAAGAGAAAGAGATTAATAGGCAAATGCAAATAATGGCAGAAATCTATCAAAATAGACCAGCAGGTAAAAATCGATTTTTTCGAAGACCTTTTTTTGCTCAAATCGAAAACTGTTAAACTAACAAAAGTTAGATAACAACCTGGGGAAGAAGCACAAACAATTACAGCTCAATCCGACGTACAGAGATTTTTCACGATTTTTTATAGTGAAGCACAAAAATCTAATTCGGGACAGCAACTTTCCTAAGTTTTACTTCTCTCATTAGAGGTTATTCTTGGCATGAAAACCACACAAAAAGGATAAGAAGAGGTTATTACTGAAGCAATAACTTCCAAGACTCAACAAAATAAAAACTTACTGAATAAAAATGTAGGTTATCTCCCAATAGTGCTTTTCTTTAACGCCTTTGAGCTAGGCATAGGAAGTAAGATTCAAGTATTTTCAAATGAAGAAGCATTAAGACCAAATTTCTTGCCCCTACATTTCTTAACTTTATTCTTATATTTAAGAAACGTATGATTGTTTGGTAGAGAAGCGAAATACATGATACCCTTTTCCATATCTATTATTGCTCCAAGGAGTTTTAGTAGGGATCTTCCAAGTGTAATTTGTCCGTTTCCTACACATTCAATAACAAGATAATCAGTAGACACCACTTTCCCTAGGATCTTTGTAAACACTCCTTCAACTATTCCAATGGGTAATATTGTGGCATTATTGGTAAGATATATTTCTTCTCCTCCTTCAGAAAGTCCCCAAAGATTTAAAGATTCATAGATATCTTTAGGCATAAGACAGAATTCAGACATGATATCACAATAAGCATAAAAAGTTTCATTATTTATAACAACTTTTACTATAGGAAGCCATTTTGAAGATTCAGAATTTATTGGAACATATTCATGATGTTCTCTAAGCATGTTATAGCATTCTTTCAAGCTAGCTATGTTGGTCTCAAGAGTGTTTAATCTAGCAAATATGTTTATAAAGGAGAAATCAGATTTGCTAGGCAAGTTATATGTTGAAACCAACTTTTTTATGGCATTAAAAGCTTCACCCTCATTGCACTGGAGGAAATCTCCTCCTACTATAGCATCCAAAGCATATCTATAACAAAGAGCAAGACCAAAGTAGAAACTGCTAAGAAACAAGCTTTGAGTCATTTTAGGTTTAGTTTTTTCATGTAAATCAGAAATTCTAGACCAGGCTTCTTTGAAACTCTCTTCAATTCCTTGTCTAGAACTAAAAATCATTTCCTCAGGTGACATAGTGATTGGAGCAATGCTAGACATAATAGAAACTTGAAATAGAATTTTTTTGTGTTTTTAATAAAAAGAAACAAGCAAACAAAGCAAAATAAACTAAGAAAAACAAAAAAACAAAGTAAAGAGATTGGTTGTGAGGGACTTTCCTTGTGAAGATGTCCTTAACTCCCAGGCAACAGCGCCAGAAAAAGGCTTGATGGATCAAGATATCTCGATCTTGTTGGGAACCCCAAGAGGAAGGTATGATGAGCACAGTAGCAAGTTTCCCTCGGTTATGAAATCAAGGTTATCGAACCAGTAGGAGCAAGGAAACAAATCCAAGGTGTTGCTACCAACTTAGAATCCTGCACAATACAACCACAGAACTTTGCCCCAACTTACAGTGAGGTTATCAATCTCACCGGTTTTGCTGAAAACAAAGGATTAAACGTATAGTGTGGAAGATAGTAATTGTTGGCAGAAAGTAAACAGTAATCAGTAAATAGTAGATGGTATATCAATGGTAAAAGAATGGACTGGGGTCCATAGTTCACTAGAGGTGATTCTCCTTAAGATAGATAGCATGTTGGGTGAACAAATTATAGCGGGGCAATTGACAGATTTGAGAAAGCATACAATGCATATACTAGACATCTTGACTCCTATGAGATTTGATTGGGCATTACAACATTATACATAGACCGTAATCCAACTGCATATATGATTAATAATCCACCTTCAGGTTATCATCCGAACCCCCTCCAGTATTAAGTTGCAACCAACAGATAATTACATTAAGCAAAGTGTGTAAAGTAAACAATATGATTGTCCCATGGACAAAGGATTGTTGTTTTCTCCCTAGTAGCAACAGCACATCTACAACCTTAGAGATTCCTGTCACTTCCCTAGATTACTAGAGGCATGAACCCACTATCGAGCATAAATACTCCCTCTTGGATTTGCAAGAATCTACTTGGCCAAGATAGTTACTACAATGGAAAGCATGCAAGAACACATATAACATAGACATGATATAATCAATCTGAAATAGCATCTCAATATCCATCGGATCCCCGCAACCACAACATATAAGATTACAAATAGATGATCTTGATCATGAACAGAGATCACAAGATCTAAACATGATAGCACAAAGTAGGAGAACCAACCATCTAGCTACTACATGGACACATAGTCCAAGGATGAACTACTCACGCATCACACCAGAGGCAGTCATAGTGATGAACAAGGCCTCCATGGTGATCTCTCCCCTCCGGCAGGGTGTCGAGAAGAGCTTCGGATCCCCCCCTGATCTAGGGATGGAGATGGCGGCGGCTACATACTCTTCCGTGGATTTCTGATTGGGTCTTTTATCGGATACTTAGGGTTTTCATCTCGAGAGGCTTTTATAGGCCAAGGGAAAAGTCGGTGGAGCACCAGGGGCCCACACCTCCTAGTGGCGCGCCCCTCCCAGGCCACGCCGCCACTAGGTGTGGCCACCCTGGTGCGCCACTTCGTCTCCCCTCCGGACTCCGTGTTGCTTTGGGTAAAATATTGACTTTGGCTTTTGTCCTGTCCAATTCTGAGAATATTTCTTTACTATATTTTCTGAAACTAAAAACAGTAAAAAACAGGCAACTGGCACTATGACATCTTGTTAATAGGTTAGTTTCAGAAAATGTATAAAAAATACCACAAGGTGTGAACAAAACATAAGAAAGTAGATATAAAACAAGCATGGAATATCAAAAATTATATATATGTTTATGACGTATCAGTTTACACCACCACATCGTCTCTAAACGGGCCCCACGATCGCGAGGAACTGCAGACGGCATGGACTTACAATGCCACGTCGACCTTTAGCGGCCAATGTCCGCGATAAACCATGTCTGTTATGGGTTTATGCCGCCACATCGTCTCTACACGGGCACCACGGCCGCATCAAATCTTAGACGGCGTGTGCTTACAGCACCATGTCGACCTTTAGCGGGCCCATGTTCATGATAAACCTCGCCTGACATGGGCTCACAACACCACGTCGTCTCTCGGCGGGCCCCACGACCCGACAGGTGCGGAGGTGTGTCGTGCCGAAAATGCCTCTCACAGAGCCTGGTTCTATCCACGTATGATGAAGGTTGGCCAATGGCGCGCACGCGGTCCACCGTGCAGTGACGTCGAGTACGACGGCGCGCACGACATACGTACGCGGCATGGAATCTTTCGGCCTGCCCCGCAGCGGGTCTCTCTCCACGGGATAGCAGGGTTCCATTGCGATGTCGACGTGTGTCCTTTCCGACGTCCATCCCACGACTCTAAAGAATCGAAACAACGTGGATATTAGTTTGAGCCGAAACAATCTAGCATTATTATTTACTCCTAATTATTAGGTTTTATGATAAATGACAAAAGGAATTAAGAAACAGTAAAACTCACCTAGCTGAGAGGCTTCACAGTGATTTTGAATCCTATACCTTCGGATCTGCTAATCTAATGGTCCATATGAGCTCACTACTCCTGAACCGTCATTTGCTACGTCTTTACTTCTGTCGATCGCCTAAATGAGTCCAATTTTCGTTGTTGGGCTGCTACTCCTCAAAACTAGTCAGACCAGACCTCATTGGTCGGGCCACAAAACTCTGAAATGGGCTTACCGGTTTGGCCTTTTATAGCTTTTCTTTCCCACGTCTGTTACTGGTAGGAGCTATGGGGGAAACAAGTAAAAAATGGAACTATGGTAAAAATAGAAAAAAAAACCTTTCCGTTCTCTCTGTTAGCGCTGTCGTTCCTCTTACGCCAGCGCCACTGACGGAAACGGCACCGGTGAAACGTTGCAGTGCGATTCGCACCACGGAAGAAGTAGGAAGGCGAGGCCATAGAAGCCCGCGGGTTACCGATCTTCCTGTACTTGAAGTCATTTTAGTACAGATGGCAAAGTTCTTTGGTTTCTTCTTCGGTGACGGGGCATCATGTACATGAGGAATAGGCTGGAAAGAAGAGGCCGACTATTAGTAACGCGGCTTGTCGGCTTCATTAACCAGGGACAGTTACAAAAGGAGGATGGTCGAGCTTCGTCCCCATCAATGCGGCGCCAGCGGCAGTTTTTGATCGGACCGAGGTGCGGGAGGTGAAGGAGCGAGATCTTCAGACGTCGGGCATGTCCTCATCAATAATGCTACACTTACAGGCTGCCTATTACGTAAATTGAGTTACGGGATGACGTGGGAGATAACAATTGATTATGGTTCCTGAAATCATGGGAGGGGAAAAGATTTGCACCAGTCGGTTTCCTCCACCTCAGCCCGTAAAAATTTCTCGTAACAAAAATCCTGTAAGTGTGGCATTATTGATGTCCTCATGTTCCTCGCTGCTTTGGGCCCGATACATAGTTTTTGACCTGGTTGTTGGCCCGATCAACGATTGGTCACCTAGCTCGGTTAGCTCGGTTTGCAGAGTAGAAGCCCAGATACGTTGGCCAGCTTTAACGCGTCTTGACGCACTTGTGGATACTGAAAAGGCCTGTTCAGCAGCGGACGACCAAGCGATCATGTACGATTGCTATGCATGATCAGGCGGCTGAGAACTCAAATCGCTGTGAGAGGGAGTGGCGAGCCGTGCGTGGTGCGTCGGACCGTGGAGAACGAAGGAACCACTGATTTGTTAGGCCTATTAGGACCTGCCTTCGGCCCAAGGCACGACACGAGGCCCGACTAAACTTGAAGAGCAGCAGCCCAGCAACGGGAAGAGCGCTGCAAGGGGTTAGCGACGATGAATCGATCGCTGTGAAGGAGGCTTTGGAGCCAGAGCGATTTAGGCCTTTGGATTTTTTGATCGGACGGTCTAGGTCCCCTAATTGTTGTGGAGGCCCCTTAGTGTGACATGGAATAACCTAGGAGAAGCTGCAGGAGAATTTTTTTGGAATCAAGTAACTTGAGCTTTACTGCATGCGGTTGAACTTGCAAAATTGAGCCTACCTTCTACAAATTGTTAAGAATCCAACCCCAACAAGTCGTTGAATATATGTACAAATGAGGAATGAGGAATCTCTGTCAGAGCTATGTGACATTTATACGAGTTGTACTGCTTCAGTTTGTAAGCTGAGTCTTCATTTATATGTCAAAGGAACTCAATTCTATTGCTATCGTTCATATAAAGTTCACGAAAATGGTTACCAGGAAGTGACCGGAAATAAAGGGTATTCTACAGCTGCTGATGCAGTTATGTGTAGTGTAGTGCATCAATATTCTACATACTTCTACTGTTCTACATCTTTTATGTCACTCATTTTCTATAATTTTCCATGCTAATAAAAAATATAAAATATATTTCTATAATTTTCGTCATGACATGTTATTATAGGAAATTAGTGGTTTGGAAGGTCAAATGCATATAGGATTGACGAATTAAATTTGAAAAGAAATTAGAGTATTATACTTTACCTAGATTACATATATGTGCTCATATTTTTTGGAGGATGGTTACAATTCTTTCTTATCTTTCGTATGATAGCTTGTTCTCGGCTCACGAAATCAGAAGTTCCAGTGTTGCAACTTCATTTTGACATTCATTTGTAGCCATGCAAATAGTTTGCGTTAGTGCTCTTTAAATATTCGCTTAGATCTGATCAACTTGATCATAATTCTCCTGCTACAGCTATTACTAATTTGCACATTGTTCCTATCATGTGCAATTATGCCTATACCATCAGCATATCTTCACAATTATGTTTTAGGTTTTTCCCAATATTTACTTAATTATATAATCCTAACTAAACGTTGCACGGAAGCTACTGAGGGACATGGTTTAAGCCGACATGATTTAAATGTTCTCTACCAGTTTATTGATGCCTCTCCTCTATAAATTGAGAATATAATTCCTTTTCTTTGACATGGATGGTCATATGCTTCTGTAGGCTATGGTGCTAACCATTTGGTTTAACAATACGGTTATTTAGTACTGTATTCTGTAGAATCTTGAGGAAATAGAGAATGCTGGTAATGCAAGAGTTAAACTTCTTGAGAATTTAATGTTCCCATTAGAGTTGAATTGCATGGAAAATTAGAAGGTGTTATGCTTTAAAGGGATTGAAAGGTGTAACCCTTTGCACTGTCCAATTTTTTCTTGGTTTGCCGTGAATGTGAATAAAACATAAGAAAATAGATATCAAACAAGCATGGAACATCAAAAATTATAGATATATTTATCATGTATCAGTTTACACCGTCACATCGTCTCTAAACGGGTCCCACAATCGCGAGGAACCGCAGACGGCATGGACTTACAATGCCACGTCGACCTTTAGCGGCCCATGTCCGCGATAAACCATGTCCGTTATGGGTTTATGCCGCCACATCGTCTCTACACGGGCACCATGGCCGCGTGAAATCTTAGACGGCATGGGCTTACAACACCACGTCGACCTTTAGCGGGCCCATGTTCATGATAAACCTCGCCTGACATGGGCTCACAACACCACGTCATCTCTCGGCGGGCCCCATGACCCGACGGGTGTGGAGGTGTGTCGTGCCGGAAATGCCTCTCACAGAGCCTGATTCTGTCCACGTATGATGAAGGTTGGCCAATGGCGCGCATGCGGTCCACCGTGCAGTGACGTCGAGTACGACGGCGCGCATGACATACGTACGCGGCAGGGAATCTTTCGGCCTGCCCCGCAGCGGATCTCTCTCCACGGGATAGTAGGGTTCCATTGCGATGTCCGCGTGTCCTTTCCGACGTCCATCCCACGACTGAAAAGAATCGAAACAACGTGGATATTAGTTTTAGCCGAAACAATCTAGCATTATTATTTACTCCTAATTATTAGGCTTTAAGATAAATGACAATAGGAATTAAGAAACAGTAAAACTCACCTAGCTAGGAGGCTTCACAGTGATTTTGAATCCTATACCGTCGGATCTGCTAATCTAATGGTCCATATGAGCTCACTACTCCTGAACCGTTATTTGCTACGACTTTATTTCTGTCGATCGCCTAAATGAGTCCAATTTTCTTTGTTGGGCTGCTACTCCTCAAAACTAGTCAGGCCAGACCTTATTTGTCGGGCCACAAAACTCTCAAATGGGCTTACCGGTTTGACCTTTTGTAGCTTTTCTTCCCCACGTCTGTTACTGGTAGGAGCTATGGGGAAACAAGTAAAAAAATGGAACTATGGTAAAAATAGAAAAAAAAACCTTTCCGTTCTCTCTGTTAGCGCTGTCGTTCCTCTTACGCCAACGCCACTGACGGAAACGGCACCGAAGAAACGCTGCAGTGCGATTCGCACCACGGAAGAAGTAGGAAGGCGAGGCCATAGAGGCCCGCGGGTTATCGATCTTCCTGTACTTCAAGTCATTTTAGTACAGATGGCAAAGTTCTTTGGTTTCTTCTCCGGTGACGGGGCATCATGTACATGGGGAATAGGCTGGAAAGAAGAGGCCGGCTATTAGTAACGCGGCTTGTCGGCTTCATTAACCAGGGACAGTTACGGGAGGAGGACGGTCGAGCCTCATCCCCAACAATGCGGCACCAGCGGTAGTTTTTGATCGGACCGAGGTGCGGGAGGTGAAGGAGCGAGATCTTCAGACGTCGGGCATGTCCTCATCAATAATGTTACACTTACGGGCTGCCTATTACGTAAATTGAGTTACCGGATGATGTGGGAGATAACAATTGATTATAGTTCCTGAAATCATGGGAGGAGAAAAGATTTGCACCAGTCGGTTTCCTCCACCTCAGCCCGTAAAAATTTCCCGTAACAAAAATCCTGTAAGTGTAGCATTATTGATGTCCTCATGTTCCTCGCTGCTTTGGGCCTGATACATAGTTTTTGACCTGGTTGTTGGCCCGATCAACGATTGGTCGCCTAGCTCAGTTTGCAGAGTAGAAGCCCAGAGACGTTGGCCAGCTTTAACGCCTCTTGACGCACTTGTGGATACTGAAAAGGCTTGTACAGCACCGGACGACAAAGCGATCATGTACGATTGCTATACATGATCAGACGGCTGAGAACTCAAATCGCTGTGAGAGGGCATGGCGAGCCGTGCGTGGTGTGTCGGACCGTGGAGAACGAAGGAACCACTGATTTGTTAGGCCTATTAGGACCTGCCTTCGGCCCAAGGCACGACGCGAGGCCCGACTAAACTTGAAGAGTAGCAGCCTAGCAACGGGAAGAGCGCTGCAAGGGGTTAGCGATGATGAATCGATCGCTGTGAAGGAGGCTTTGGAGCTAGAGCGATTCAGGCCTTTGGATTTTTTGATCGGACGGTCTAGGTTCCCTAATTGCTGTGGAGGCCCCTTAGTGTGACATGGAATAACCTAGGAGAAGCTGCAGTTGAATTTTTTTGGAATCAAGTAACTTGAGCTTTACTAGATGCGGTTGAACTTGCAAAATTGAGCCTACCTTCTACAAGTTGTTAAGAATCCAACCCCAACAGGTCGCTGAATATATGTACAAATGAGGAATGAGGAATCTGTGTCAGAGGTATGTGACATTTATACGAGCTGTGCTGCTTCAATTTGTAAGCTGAGTCTTCCTTTATATGTCAAAGGAAGTCAATTCTATTGCTATCATTCATATAAAGTTCACGAAAATGGTTACCAGGAAGTGACCGGGAATAAAGGGTATTCTACAGCTGCTGATGCAGTTATGTGTAGTGTAGTGCATCAATATTCTACATACTTCTACTGTTCTACATCTTTTATGTCACTCATTTTCTATAATTTTCCATGCTAATAAAAAATAGAAAATCTGTTTCTATAATCTTCGCCCTGACATGTTATTATAGGAAATTAGTGGTTTGGAAGGTCAAATGCATATAGGATTGACGGATTAAATTTGAAAAGAAATTAGAGTATTATACTTTACCTAGATTACATATATGTGCTCATATTTTTTGGAGGATGGTTACAATTCTTTCTTATCTTTCGGATGATAGCTTGTTCTCGGCTCACGAAATTAGAAGTTCCACTGTTGCAACTTCATTTTGACATTCATTTGTAGCCATGCAAATAGTTTGTGTTAGTGCTCATTAAATATTTGCTTAGATCTGATCAACTTGATCATAATTCTCCTGCTACAGCTATTACTAATTTGCACATTGTTCCTATCATGTGCAATTATGCCAATACCATCAGCATATCTTCACAATTATGTTTTAGGTTTTTCCTAATATTTACTTAATTATATAATCCCAACTAACCGTTGCACGGAAGCTACTGAGTGACATGGTTTAAGCCGACATGATTTAAATGTTCTCTACCAGTTTATTGATGCCTCTCCTCTATAAATTGAGGATATAATTCATTTCCTTTGACATGGATGGTCATATGCTTCTATAGGCTATGGTGATAACCATTTGGTTTAACAATACGATTATTTAGTATTGTATTCTGTAGAATCTTGAGGAAATAGAGAATGCTGGTAATGCAAGAGTTGAACTTCTTGAGAATTTAATGTTCCCATTAGAGTTGAATTGCATGGAAAAGTAGAAGGTGCTATGCTTTAAAGGGATTAAAAGGTGTAACCTTTTGCACTGTCCAATTATTTCTTGGTTTGCCATGAATGTGAGTTTTCCAATAAGTAAAAGGGAAACTGGTTATGTCACTGAATTTGTCTGATATAATATGCGCTATCACTGACACCAAGGCGTCACAATTTAAATTATTCAGATTTACAAATTTCGTTAACACTTCTATGACTCATTTCTTATGATGACGGGTACGGCAACACCAGCAAACCAAATGAAAGGAACATTCAACTAAAAGCCATTGGATTCAACTTGACTAAAGAAGTCATGTGTCATGTTTTCTTGACAAGGCGTGGTCTGCAAGACCGTTCTTTTCCATTAGATCGATATAAGTTTTTTTTTCACATAAGATTGAAATGACATTATGTTCGTACACCATGTCTATTATTTATTTAAATATGAACGGGCGTGACAACGCACGCTTTCTCGTAAATCAGATGCAAATGCTAGTGAACTTCTCCTTTATTTCCCTGCATATGCCATATTAAACTTTAGCTAATGAATAATACGAATTTGTTGCCAGTAATTTAGATAATTTGTGCTAGGACTGTATTAGCTAAAGAAGAATAGTCGTGCATAATACCTAGTTTGCTCCAAATATATCGTAGTTTCTGTAGAGAATATTAAAATAAGTAGGCATTATCTTCAATAGAAATCCGAAACACAAAAACTTCTATACGAGAATGAAGGCTCGCTGTTTTATAATGCTATAACAGTATGGGTCATATATTAATGCGGCTCAGCCCGAAGATATTTTTTATTCTGGAAACCTGATGAAGTTTTATAGTGGATCTATCCATTCTCAAACCTCAAAATTCTAAAATATAAACATACTCCAATTTTATAGTTCCAATTTTATTGAATATATGTCTTAGAACACAAGGTGTACATTAGAAAAAGGCCAGAGAATAATGTTGATATATAACCATCATATTAATTTCTGATTTGCTACCAATAATCTTGGTTGCTTAAAAGGACAAAAAAACATACCATGGAAGCAGCTAACATCTACCAATCATTTCTTCTTAATTTGGAGGATCTTTACAAACTAACAACAGTAGATCGGCATTCCTTTCATATGAAGTAACTAACCAAATTCAGTGTTGAACCTGATAATTGTCATCGATTGACTACATAATTGTTGAATCTATTATCAAGTCCCTATTTTCTCTCAACAGAAAAATCACCGAACAAGGCATCTCAGTAGCGAAAAATATTGCATCATGAATAATGATTCCTTAAGCATGGTATGTCTGGTCTGGTGTGAAGTAGTTACAGAAGTTAATTTAACATCTTGCATCATTGGTTAATATATGGATATATATATATATATTCTATATGTAGGCATTCTCAACAATTTCAAGAAAAATTTATTGGGTTTAAATGAGGTTTCACTTCATTCTACATTCACAAGGATGCTAGGCTATTTTGTTGGAAAACCAGAAAGGAACATATGTTATATTGCCTTAGCTTTCTGCCTTGGTGTAGTGATCTTCTCCCTTCACATTATGTGTATGCCCGTGGTCAACCTATTACATGGTATTATTTCTTTCTCTATTTTGGATCTTACTAACAAGTTTTAAGTATGTGTTGAAGCGTGTGGATCAAGACTGGGATTTGTCCATCTATATGACGGATAGATATGCTCTGGACCCTCTCGGTGGAATGTCATCTAATTAGCTTGCAAGCATGTGACTAGGTTACAAGGGATGACATATCACGCAACGCGTAAAGAGTACTTATCGGTAACGAGGTATAACTAGGTATGGAGATACGAATGATCAAACCTCGGATAAGTAGAGTATCGCGTGACAAAGGGAATTGATTTCGTATGTTAATGGTTCTATCGATCATGAAATCATCGTTGAGTATGTGGGAGCCATTATAGATCTCCAGATCCCGCTGATGGTTATTAATCGGAGAGGTGTCTCAATCATGTCTACATATCCGCGAACCGTAGGGTGACACACTTAAGGTTCGATGTTGTTTTTGGTAGATATGAAATATGCGTTGGAGACCGAATGTTGTTCGGAGTCTCGGATTGGATTCGGGACATCACGAGAATATCCAAAATTGTTCGGAGAATATGATTCATATAATGGAGATCATTTTCTGGGTTTCGAAAATGTTCCGGAGTATTCATATGGAGGTTCTAGAAGGTTTCGGAGCGTTCCTGAAAGTTCCAGAAGGTTCCGTAGGGTTTACTTGAAAACCAAGAAAGAAAGGGGAATACTTGGGGGGGAGAAAACTCCCCCCACCTCCCTTGGCACGTCGGCCCTAGAGGGCCAAGGGGGCCAGCCCTAGGCCGCACCCCCCCTCTATATAAAGAGGGGTGGGGGGCGCCTCCTCCTTGCTCCTTCCACACCAAACCCTGGCCGCCTCTCTCCTCCACCATCCTCATACTCCGGCTTAGGCGAAGCCCTGCAGAAATCCTTCTCCACCACCACCACGCTGTCGTGCTACTGGGATTCCATGGAGATCTACCACCTCCACTGCTTGGGGGTGCGGCCTAGGGCTGGCCCCCTTGGCCCTCTAGGGCCGGCGCGCCAAGGGAGGTGGGGGGGTTTTCTCCCCCCCCCCCCAAGTATTCCCCTTTCTTTCTTGGTTTTCAAGTAAACCCTCTGGAACTTTCCAGAACACTCCGAAACCTTCTAGAACCTCCATATGAATACTCCGGAACATTTTCAAAACCCAGAAAATGATCTCCATTATATGAATCATATTCTCCGGACACTTTCGGATCTTCTCGTGATGTCCCGAATCCAATCCGAGACTCCGAACAACATTCGGTCTCCAACGCATATTCCGTATCTACCTAAAACAACATCGAACCTTAAGTGTGTCACCCTACGTTCGCGAATATGTAGACATGATTGAGACACCTCTCCGATTAATAACCATCAGCGGGATATGGAGATCCATAATGGCTCCCACATACTCAACGATGATTTCGTGATCGATAGAACCATTAACATACGAAACCAATTCCCTTTGTCGCGCGATACTCTACTTATCCGATGTTTGATCATCGGTATCTCCATACCTAGTTATACCTCGTTACCGATAAGTACTCTTTACTCGTTGCGAAGCCGCGTTGCCGCGCCAGTCTATTTTGACAATAGAATAATAAGATGTTTTCTCAACACATGAAGCCCAAAGATAAACATAATTGAAGGATACTACTGTAAAAACAAGATTAAAACAGGCTCAAACAAGTTATTTCATGATGTTTCTTTTTAAAGGTGATGTATTGCGGTGAGTGATAAAAAATAATCAAAAAGGGAAAATACTAAGTTGGGACGTCTTATTTCCATGTTAGTTTCATCTACTCCCTCCAACCCATATTAGTTGACTTAGATTTTTCTAGATTTAGATATATCTAATACTAAAACATGTCTAGATACATTTGAATTTAGACAAGTCAACTAATATGAGTTGGATAGACGAGCCTGGACGTCTCCTCTCCCCCTCTACAATAGAGAGAGGCGATTTTTCACCCCCGCCCGCTGATCCACCTCCTCGCCGTCGATTCGACGGATCCCTCGTCCTCCGTCGGCCACTCTGGTGGCGGGAGGGCGGGGGATCCCCGTCTCACGGTTGTTTATAGTGTAGGTTCTGTAGGGTCTCTGTCCGGCGGCGCCATGGAGGTGGTGTGGTCGCCGGTGAGGATTTTGTTGCAGGTGCATGTCCCCTTCGACGGCGGCGCTCGGTGGAGCTCCGTGGTGATGTGCCTGCATGCTCAGCACCCGTGGATCTGCAGATTCGCGTCGTGTGGTGACCCCCGGCCAGATCTTGCGTGGCGGCAGATCTGGACTTTGAATAAGATGAAGCTGGCTGATGATGTTGACCACGCCGTTGGCGGTGGCGTTGCAGGGCGGAGGCTCTATGGAGTTGAGGACTGTCGACTTCCCGTCCGTGCAAGGGGTTCTCCCGTTCCAAGGCTGAGGGGAGGAGGTGCGGCGGCGCGCCGGCAGCGCGTTCTCGTCTTCGTCTACCGCCTCGGTGTCCAGAGGGACCAATCTGTAATTTTCTTTGTTTCTGGGCTGTTCTGTAAGAACCATGGTTAATATTATCAAAGGGCTTTTCGGCAAAAAAAAAACTAATATGAGTTGGAGGGAGTATATAATTGTACATGTCCATTTGTTGCTTGCCATAATTTATATTTCAGACGATGAAGGGACAGGCGGCAGTACAGGGAGAGAGCCGGGCGTCTCTGCCCTCGGTTTCTCGGCAAGGTCAAGGGATAAAGATCCCAGAAAATGGTGTAGAATTGGCCAGCGGAGCCTCGATTGGCCTCGCTCAACCGCACAAGGCTAGATAAAACAGTGAGCAGCACAAAGAAGCTGATGCAATTTGAACTGATGATGGATGTCCCAAGTTTTAGTCGGTAACAACCCAAGGTTAGAGTAAATCGGAAACAACGAGTTGTTATTCGGAGTAAAAGTGAATGTTTTCTCTTTCCTTCAAGATAGTAGAACTAAGATTTCACATATCCGCTACATCACCACCAACCGTAAAACCGGTTAATTAACACCACGAGTTTTCAGATTCCAATTTGAATCACCACTATAATCTTCTGTTATACATTCTCACTACTTTATATATCTACAAATAACATCAGCTATTTAAATCTTGTGATGAAGTAGATGCAGTGTCCTTTCTCAACAAGTCATCAAGCATGTGTTTGCTACTGCAATCCACAACCACACGAGGAGAATGAAGAAAACCTTCTTGTTAAATGCTCCCTCTGGTTCATATTAATTGTCACTGAATCGAATGTATCTATATGTTTTAGTACTCGATACATCCGATTTAGCAACAATTAATATGGATTGGACGGAGTACTATATAATTACATATTTTAGAGGTATCATATATCTTCAGAATTTATAGACACCTTATGAAGCAACACAGAAATCCCTCGCTCAATTTTAACATTTCGAGTGTTTGAGAAAATTGTAGTATAAAGACTTCAAACCTGAAAAGACAGATTATGTGCAAAGAGAACTTAAATCAACTCTGCCGATAATAATCAGAAGTATAACTCTCTAATACTCGCCCATAGTTTCAACTACATACGCTGAAAATTCTAACACAATCAAAAAGAAATTGACAAAAAGTGAAGTTGGTCTTTCTAGTTTTAGCTTCGACCTGCCTCCAGCCAAGCTATTCTTCATAAAAAGCACACCTGGCTCTAGAATCTAGAGCGCCAAACATGATCCTTCCACATTGCCCCACCGCACTAGTTCAGACATGCCCACACCATAATCTAATTAAACAGTATGAGTGAGTCTGAGTGGAGCGTTGCCGCGCCCGTCATTGTTAAGGTATAAATAATTAATATGTAAATATATAGACACGGACGAGGAACTTGAGTTTATAAATTTACACATATATTGGTTTGTTATCAAGGAGATGAACTTTTATCCGTTTCTAAGGTAATAATGTGGTGGCAGGGGACCATAAACCTTAATAGGAGCGAAATTAGACACAATGAGATGAGCACACACTGTATTAGTTATTGATGAATAATTCCATAAAATCATATTGCTGAAATAAATAAATAATTCTTCTCAAGCTTGAAGGGCCACTTACAACTTACAAAGTGGAAAGACGTTTCCCAAGATTTGCATAGTCAAAGAAAGACATCCCATTCTTAGAGAAGGAGACAGTTGCATATACATTATAAACTATGTTCTACGGTGTTATAATGCAGCAACAATCAATAGACAACATAACAGAAGATTTGATTTTAACCCCCCCAGCTCGCATGCCTTCAATCATATACCCCTTTTTCGTTGGGCTCGCTCTTAACCCCCCGATACAGCCTGATTGTTGCCGATTGCCCCCTATCGTTGTTATCTGTTCAGTTAACAAATAACTAAAGGAAACTGGAGGAGTTAACACAAAAACTATAAGCCCTTCCATGATAAAGAAGTCATTCCTTGTTCGAATACAAAAGGTGAAGCAGTCTTAATCACATTTAGTACATAGTGAAAGGGTGCATGGCTGGGACAGGCTTCACGCATCCAACCTGTCAGTTTGGAGGTAGTAGTAATTAGTGTGGTTACCACCATGTATACTAATCATGTTTTGACCTGATAAATCAAATTGAAGTTTTAGCTACTTTCACTAGGACGATATGCTAGAACTTGTTCATCGGGCAAAGAAGCAATAATCCCTATTGTACTGAACCACAATATATATGCAGCAATATTAAGAGTAAGGATTGTTCCCCTGAATGAGTACACTACATGAAAATTTATATCATGTAGACTTATATAGTAAATTGAACAATGGTCACCAATGGATGGCTTAGCCTTAACTGAAATAAGAAAAATTATCTCAGAATGGCAAGGATAAAATTTGAAGGACATGCTTGAGAAGTTTGGAGAGAACTTTCAAATATGCATGCACCTTGTCAAGGATTGTTCCCTCAAAGCTGAATCTCATTGCTATTCACATGCAAAAATATCAAAATTCAACTTGCAAAGATGGAACGTGCACCCAAAGGAGGGTTTAGTGCAATCAGAACAGATGATATAACAAATTGCTGAAACGTACAATCAACACTTGTCTAAGAGGGGCAGCAAACATACGAAGGTCAAAATCTGTAATGTGGTAGGGACAGGTTAACAAAGACATTTACAATGAATGGGCCATAAGAATTTCAGAAAATCATATTGCGCCAATGAAGTTGTAAGTATCTCCATACACGCCATGCACTATAAGAAAATCACCAGTCAAAGCGAGGTCATGTTTCTCAAATTATGATTTGCTACACTTAATCAAGACCTAATTAAAATGTAGAAGTATTTAGACCTTGGATGAAACAAAATGAAATGCCTAAAACTTAAACAATAAACAGAAGTACCTAGCAGAAGCAATGGTTCATGTTGTTCTGAATAAGTACAATTTGCATGTCTTAAGAAATAACCATAAGTTAATCGTTCCTTTTAGCAATGTTCAAAGTGGAGTATACAAAACCTTGAATTACTACTGGAAGTAGCTGAAGCCTTCTTCATGGTTGATTCGGCTGAATGTTTGTTCCTAGAAGAGTTATTTGGCTTTGGTTAGATCTGCAGTCAAGGAATCGATACTGGTATTCCTCATCATAGGATAATTACGCCAGTACATCTACAAAAAATTATTTAATGGATCAGATTGTCACACCCATCAGGGGCCTTCAGCTCCATACATATAGAACATACATATCGACACTCTCCACAAACAAGAGGCTTATACATATATATATATATCTTCTTCCTCCCGGGTGTAACTACACCCACGTCTCATATACTACCTTACGGAAGTATTTGTAATACTTTATCTATTTGAGTATGTTCATATACTATATTTAAGATACTTACAAGCAAGTTAGGTGAAAAAATTGCAAGTGCACCCATAGTTTGCACTATATATGTAAAATACCGTCATATTTGTACGTATAAAAGAAGTATGTGAATAAAAATTACATACTATCAAAAAAGTAGTATATATACTGCCCAAATATTCTTATATATACTTCATACTACACGTACATATCTTTCGGTATGGTAGGTACTGCCTATATAGTGTGAAACACGTATGGGTGTAACTACACCCGGGTATAGTATGAAAAATCCTTCTTACTCTCGGGTATAGTTACACCCACGTCTTATATACTCTCGTACGAAAGTATACGTGATACTTTATCGGTTTGAGTATGTTCATATACTACATATAAGATACTTCAAATCAAGTTACGTGAAAAAAATGCAAGCGGAGCCATAGTTTGCGCTATATTTCCGAAATACCCTTCATATTTATACGTAAAATAAGAGTATATGAAAAACGTATACATACTACCTCAAAAGTAATATATATACTACTAAATAGTCTTATAATACTTCATACTCTTTGGTATGATAGATAATACCTACATGATATGAAACACACGTGAGTGTAGTTACACCCGGAAGTAGTATGAATATGTCCTATAGATATATATATTGCGTTGGTGATTTATATACATCAAAAATTTCTGATTGTAGGAATGTACTCCCTCCGTTTTAAAATATAAGATGTTTTAGCTTTATGAAAGAAGTGTATCTAGATCCCTTTTAGTGTCTAGGTTTTTTCCAAATCTAGATGAATCTAGACACTAAAAGAGGTCTAGATACAGATAAACTAGACACTAGAAAAGATCTAGATACACTTCTTTTACAAAACTAAAATATCTTATATTTTAAAACGGAGGGAGTACCTGTCTACCTGAAAAGAAACGACCAAGTTATCCAAGCCTCCAGAGCAGAGGAGACATGTGGTGTGCTGGTGTGCAGTGGCCTTTGGAGCCTGATCAGAAGACTACGCTCAGTAAAACATACATATAGAATCAGATTTGCTCAAAGAACTTGTAGTAAAACGGTGGCTTCTGTTGTAACAAAATTAAAGGGCTTGGAGAAGCGACCTAGGAGATGGTGGCGGCAGCGAGGGCATGGCCGGATCTGGACGCCGCAGCGATGAGAGATCTGATGGTCATGGATGGACATGGACGCATCAGCTTTCCCAGGAGGCAAACCAGCTTCCGGCATTGGTCGCGTGGGGGATCGCTCTGGGCACCGCTGTTCGATGAGGGTCGAAGAGCGGGAGATTGGCAACTGGAAAGCCTCTGTCGTGTTCCAGCTCGTGTCGCCTGCCCCTCCTATGGTGCCCATCCTCGCAACTTCATCTCCCCTTCAACCGGCACGGCCTCTGTTTAGGGTTTCGCCCTACGCTGACATCGGGAGGGGCCGGGCATCTCTCCTACGGCTGGATCGGTGGAGGTGTTCCACGCTGAGGACGAAAAAGAATAGAATGACTCAACAGTATGGCCCGTTGAACGTTTCACGGCCCGATTAACAACGAATAGCCCTGCTTAGTCTGCGGAGTAGCAGCCCGATAACGGTGGGTTGTCCTATTTACCGAGATTTAACGAACTAAAACTGTTCAACAACGCTGGGAACGACGCTGGGAGAATACTGGGTGCAGCTAGAGCGTTGGATGATAAGATCTAATGTTCCCAAACTCAAATCGCTGTGAGGTGTCCTAGCTTTGATGCGTTTTACTATTTTTTAATGAGCTGAGGACGAAAAAGAATAGAATGACTCAATCAGTATGGCCCATTGAACGTTTCACGGCCCGATTAACAACGAATAGCCCTGCTTAGTCTGCGGAGTAGCAGCCCGATAACGGTGGGTTGTCCCATTTATCGAGATTTAACGAACTAAAATTGTTCAACGACGCTGGGGAATACTGGGTGCAGCTAGAGCGTTGGATGATAAGATCTAATGTTCCCAAACTCAAATCGTTGTGAGGTGTCCTAGCTTTGATGCGTTTTACTATTTTTTAATGAGACACGGTCCAATGGCAACCAACCAAACCATCTGGCAGCAACAAAGCCCGTTTCATAATATAAAATGTTTTAGCTTTATGAAAGGATTGTATCTAGATCTTTTTTAGTGTATAGATTCACTTGAAACGGGGGAGTAGATGCAACACTATCCCAACTTTGGACAGACCAGTACAGACACATCCATCCTGCAGCAACAAGTTCGCTCAAATCAACTCGATGCAACACTATCCAATCTTTGAACAAACCAGTACACAAGAGCTCGTCCTCTAATGCATTGCCAAATTCTCCGTCCAATCCCTCAAATTCCTGACATGCGAGTTCAACTAAGAAAGCATGATAAGAGGCAAGAGGGGGCGTACCAGGGCCTAGAAGTGGAAGTGGATCCTAGAGCGAGAGGCTGGTCAAAGTAGAATCCTCTATATGAGGCACTCGCGAATCCATCTCTCCTTCAACGAAGGAGCAGTGGAGGTGCCGGCGGTGTGCAGGGGACAAAATAGGGGAGGGAGATGTTGTGGCGACGCAGGATGGTGCCACCGAGCTACGGTGGTGGGAGGGAAAGCAGCACCATGTGCTTCCCATTTTCTCCTGCCGCAGGTGAGGGGGTCGAGAGGACGGCAGGGGCGAGTCCGCTGTATTTCACCCGATCTTGCGGCGACAATGTCGGAGTCGACTCTAGATCACGGGGGAGGAGGGTCCTGGTGGTGCGGGGACCCAGGGAGGATCTCCGGTGATGCGGGGGGCAGGGGAGGGTTCAAGAGGTGCAGGGGATATGGGTAGCGCCAGTGGGGCGTGCGGGGCGTCAGTGGGAGAAGGTGGAGGTCTAGGCGGCGACTGCATCAATGGAGGATGATGCGCGGTGTCGTGGTGTGGAACACGTCGGTGCCATCGGGGATGGCATGAGCGGGGACAATCAGGATGCTATCGGTGGCTACTCGCAATGGGTTGAGCACAGATACTGCAAACATAGCGATGTACCTCGGTTCGGGGCCCTCTTGTCAAGGTAACACTCCTACTCCTGCAAGGATCCACTATATGGGGAGCAGATGCTCAATATAAGTGCTCCTTAAGCTGTTTCCCTAGCTACTATCGAGAGCCAGAGGAAGATGGACTACTTGGCCTATTGATTCTGGCTAACTTCTAGCTTGTAATGCCTTAGCTAGAACCCTGGCTCTACCCCTCCTTATATACTGGTGGATGGGTAGATTACAATGTGGGCTCTAGGCTTTATTGTTTGGGCTTTGGGTTTACAAAGCGGGCCGGCTACCGGGTCCAGCCGGTGGTCCAGGACCCAGTCAAGCTCCAATACAGGTGGGGACGGTGCCACAACGTCATGGTGCCTCCGCTTTGGGCGTCACCTGGTGCTTTATCCATCAGCCTAGTGCTTTATCCGCCAGCTGGAACTTTATCCGTTAGCTGGTGCTTTACTCGTCAGCCTCTAGCGTTGGTGCTTTGGCATCCTCGTCTGGTATTGCCGACAGGGCGGCATGCCAGCCTGTCTGGTCAAGGGTGCGCTCAGCAAGGAGCGTCACCCCTTCCGTACCTTTGGCCAACGGATCTGAGGCGACCGGGTAGAGGTGGCCACCCAGCCGGCTCTCCTGCCCCCCGGCTAGATGGGCTAGCCGGGGAATCTTGAGGTGGACTGGGTGGAGCTTCCCACCCGGCCGAGGTTCTTCGTTCTTGTGGCCCTCCGGCCAGATCTTCCTGGAGCTGGCCAGTTAATCCTGGCTTGGCCTACCCAGGGGTCATCCCCCCGACCTAGTCCCCGAGCGCATTGGGACTTCGTTTTGTGGAGAAGTTCCTACGTGCTCATTGGCTGATTCTGAAATGATCACTGACGAATACCATAGCGCAAAATGTATTGTAGTGCTTGTCTTGTACCGCTTGTCATTTTCCGGCTCAAGATGCCTATTATTCCTGGCTGGAGTTTTTCCAGCTACGGGTCCGGTGGCCCACCCACAGGGTGCGAACGGCGATTGCATCTCCCGGTTGTCGCACCTAGCGAGGGAGATGAATCTCCCAGTCGATGACGTCAATGCTGGCGTTGGCCACGCCTGCCTCCTCTAGCACACGTCGCGTCAGATTAACCTCTTGGCATGTCGTTGCAGTTTTGGTAACTGCGCACATGCCTTCATCATAGCGGTTTCTTGGGGATCCTACATGCGCTTGGCCTTCGCGGTAACGCCTGTGGGATCTTCTGTGGGATTTGCTCTAGCGCATGCGATCAGAACCGAAATGTCGTGGTGGGAGTGGAGCAGTTCCATGCCACGTGGTGGAGGGGAGCGCAGGGGGCACGGTTGCTTAGCCTCAATAAATAGGGGCGCTAGGGAGGGCTCCTTCCCTACTTCATCTTATTTCTGTGTCTATTGCCTCTACCCTTTGCGCCTTGCTTCCTCATTGCTTCCCTCCGCCACTGCTCTTTGGTCGCCAGCGCTACCGCTCCTTTGTCGCAACGACGGGCCCCCATTTTTCCAACACGGCCGCTGATGGGTTCGTAGCATGGAAAACAAAAAAGTTCTACCGCAAGAACGAACAAAACCCAGATCTAATCTAGATAAAAGCCAAGATCTAATCTATTAGACATGTGCAACGAGATAGATCTGTACTACTCCCTCGTAGATCCGAAAGCGTTATGAGATTAGATCTCGGGGTTGATGTAGTCGATCACTTGCCGATCTCAAGATCGTGTGGACGATCCTTCCGGCGCCGCGTTCCGGCAGCGCTTCCGCAGTCGGTCACACGTGCGGAGTCGAAGCAAACCTTCCTCTCCCCGTTCCAGCAAGCAGCGGAGGTAGTAGATCTTCTCCACGGAATCCCAGTAGCACGACGGTGTGGTGGTGGTGGTGGAGTAGAGAATTCTGCAGGGCTTCGCCTAAGCCTGAGTAGAGGGAAGGAGGAGGAGAGAGGCGGCGACTAGGGCTTGAAGTGGAGGGGTCAAGGGGGTGGCGCCCCTACCCCTCTATTTAAAGGAGGGAGGCGCCATGGGAGGGGGAGTCCTAGTAGGACTCCCCTCCCTTCCTTGGCCGGCGGATTGGGAGGGGGGAGGAGTCCTCCTCCCCCACGACTCCTTGTCTTGCCCCACAAGGACTCCTTGATCCTTTCTTGGTTTTCAAGCAAACTCCAAGAAATCTCCTAGAACCTTCTAGAACATTCCGAAACCTTCTAGAATCCCCATACAAATACTCCGGAACATTTCCTAACTTAGAAAATGATCCCCAATATATGAATCTCATTCTCCGGACAATTCCGGATCTCCTCGTGATGTCCCGGATCCAATCCGAGACTCCGAACAATATTTGGTCTCCAACGCATATTCCATATCTACTTAAAAACAACTTCGAACCTTAAGTGTGTCACCCTATGGTTCGTGAATATGCAGACATGATGGAGACACCTCTCCGATCAATAACCATCAGCGGGATCTGGAGATCCATAACGGCTCCCACATACTCAACGATGACTTCGTGATCGATAGAACCATTAACATACGAAACCAATTCCCTTTGTCACGCGATATTCTACTTATCTGAGGTTTGATCGTCGGTATCTCCACGTGATTAAGGTTAAAGTGAACAAACTATGGTGTACATGCTTGATGAAGTATAAGTTAGGAATCTCATGTCCCTTAAATACGAGGGCCGCTCCTCATGCTACTCAAGTTTAGTCACCGGTAAGTTCTTGTCATCGTAACTACATGTGTATCATAGAGAACCGCCAACGGGGTACCCCTTGCCCGATGATACGTAAGAATCCCCATATCAAAATGACAAGGCAAGCAGACAACGAGCATCTCAGCAATCTTCTTATTTACCATGGGAATATGGTGCTTTTTTCTCTCTTTCCTCTTTTCATAATCTCTTTTTTTCTCTTTTTCTCTTATTCTCAATCTCTATCTTTTTTATAAGAAGAATGCTTCATAGATTGCTCATTATGATTACGCTGCAGGTTTCCACCATGATTAAGCATGGATTAGACCAGCGGCCTAGGCGTTTCTCTAACACACATACATAACTCCATGGACTCACAAGCTCCCCTTTCATTTCACACCGATGACATCCATAGACAAAAGAGCATGATATCAACTAGGTACAATGTACAAGTGCAATGTTGAAAGCGTTCCCCATGACAGCATGGTTCTGCTAATCCCCAACGTATAAGTGCAAGCATATACAATATAGATGACACAATGGTTCAAGTTTATTAAGTGCAAGAAAAGTAAAGTGTGCCATCAAGTTCGTGAGAGCTTTAATCACTAATTTTCTCATAACAAGTTTAATTTGGAAGGTAGATAAAAACATGAATATACTTGGAATAGCAAATGCTAATATCTAGGTATGGTGGACTCTTTGGAATAACTTGGTTTTATTTGGAGTTGGATGCATGAGTGGAACTCATACTTGGTTATGGAGGCTAGCAAAAGACTGGGAGCGACCAACTAACAGAGCAATAATGGCCATAATCATGCAAAGCGACAAAACATCATTAATTAAAGCAGAAAGTGATATTACAAGTCGAAAATTAAAGGATCATAAAGGCTATGGTGACTTGGGATAGTCATAACATGGTGTGAGCATGCGCCAAGTCAACCCAAATAAAGCATCAAAGGAGAATACCACAATACTATGCTTTAATATGCTAAAACAACGCATGATTCTTCAAAGGCACATTAAGCAATCTCAATTGTTTATAACATGTCATGCTAAAGCAAAGATCACTAAGCATAAAGCCAAAACACAAGCATGGCATGACAAAGCATAGGCCACAGTCAAAAACAAGCTCCTTTTTACCACTTAAGCATGAACTTTTCCTACTCTTTTCCAATCCAAACCAACTTTATTTGAAAGCTAATGCATGAATGAGGGGGTCCAACCAATTTATTCAAGCAAACTAAGCAAATGAAAACTAAAAATGAAAACGAAGACGCTCCAAGAACAACACAATTGTGCATGAAACAATAAAAATGAAGTGTTTGGAAGAAACCTGAGATTTTTATTGATGAAGGGGATGCCTTGGGCATCCCCAAGCTTTGACGCTTGTACTTCTTGGATATTTCTTGGGGTGACACGCGTGGCATCCCCAAGCTTGAGATTTAGTCCATTCTTTATCTCATTACATCATTCTCTCCATACACCTAAAATTTTTCCTTCATACAAAACTTCACACAATCTTTATTAGCAAGATTAGTGCACTCAAGATAATAAGTCTTTGGGTTCAGTTTCAACAACAATAAAACTTCCATTAAAACACAAGCTACTGAAGCACTTTCCTCAAAAAGCTCAATTCCCCAAAGAGAACCCAAAAAGGAGTCAACAAGAAGCAAATGCAAATAATGGCAGAAATCTGTCAAAACAGACCAGCAGGTAAAAACCAATTTTTTCGAAGACCTTTTGTTGCTCAAATTTCGAAACATGTTGAACTATCGAAAGTTAGATAACAACCTAGGGCATAAGCACAAAAATTCATGCCTCAAAACGACGTACAGAGATTTTACACGACTTTTTACGGTGAAGCACAAAAATCTGTTTCGGGACAGCAACTTTCCCAACCATTACTTCTCCCTCATTAGAGGTTACTCTTGGCACAAAAAGCAAATAAAAAGGATAAGGAGCGGTTATTACTGAGGTAATAACTTCCAAAACTCAACTAAACTTTTGGGTTATCTCCCAATAAGTACTTTTCTTTAACGCCTTTAACTTAGGCATGATAGTTTGAGAAGATGCTGACATAAGAAATATGAATTGAAGTAAAAGAGAGCATCAAGAAGAAAATTCAAAGCACATTTAAGTCTAAACCACTTCCTATGCATAGGAATCTTGTAAAGAAACAAGTCATGAAAGCACAAAGCAACAAGCATAGTAAAGCAAAACAAGTGCAACTTCAAGAATTTCAACATAAAGAGGGGAAACTTAATATTATTGAGATGCATAAAACCATATTTCCCTCTATCATAATAACTTTCAGTAGCATAATGAATAAAATTAACAATATAACTATCACATAAAACATTCTTATCATGAGCCACATGCATATAATAAGTATTACTCTCCACATACGCATAGTCATTCTTATTAATTATGGTGGGAGCAAATTCAACAAAATAGCTATCATTATTATTCTCATCACCATAATCATCAAATATAGGAGGCATATTGTAATCATAATTAATTTTCTCCTCAATAGTAGGTGGACTGAAAATATCATATTCATCATTGTAATCATCATATATTGGAGGTTTGGTATCATCATAAGCAACAGAATAACTATCTTCCAAAGCTGGGGAACTAAAAAGATCATTTCCATAAAAACTAGCTTCCCCAAGCTTAGACTTTTCCATAGCATTAGCAATAATGGTGTCCAAAGAATTCACACTAACAACATTGCTATTAGCATGCAAATAAAGTTCCATAGGTTTTTTAATTTTCTCTTCAAACACTTCATGTCTTAACTCAAGATAAATACTATAAAGCTCTCTATTTTTTTTGTTTTCCATTAAGCCTAACTAGTGAAACAAGAAACAAAAAGACAAAATTGCAGAATCTAAAGGAAATAACTTCGAGCACTCACACCGGAGGATGTTAGTACCTTTTACCTTACCTCCCCGGCAATGGCGCCAGAAAATAGCTTGATGTCTACGCACTTCTATTCTTGTAGACAGTTGTTGGGCCTCCAAGTGCAGAGGCTTGTAGAACAGCAGCAAGTTTCCCTTAAGTGGATCACCCAAGGTTTATCGAACTCAGGGAGGAAGTGGTCAAAGGTATCCCTCTCAAGCAACCCTGCAATCAAGATATAAGAAGTCTCCTGTGTCCCCAACACACCCAATACACTTGTCAGGTGTATAGGTGCACTAGTTCGGCGAGACAGAGTGAAATACAAGTGGTATGGATATAAGACTGGTGCCAGAAAATAGCTTGATGGCATGGAAGAGACTAAAGGCAAACTGAAATAAAGATGGCTGTAAGCAAACATGTAACAGATCTAGTTGCAAACGGTGTTTCAATGCTTAGAAACAAGGCCTAGGGATCATACTTTCACTAGTGGACACTCTCATATAAATATCTTCTCTTCATGATACTACTCTGAACTACTCTCCGGTTGGACACTCTAATCCATGGTAGGGCTATAACAGCACACCTCAAAGTTCGCTTTTCCCATCTAGATAACCCCACACTATCACCTTGAGCTCTAGATGGTTCCAACAAACACCACAATTTCATAGAGACATCCAACTCCAAATATAACTCGTAACAAGTATTTGTAATCTCTAGCCTAAGTACCACCATGGTGTGCACGCTGTCACTTTCACACACATGGGGAGAGCAGAGATCTATTAAAGCACTTGAGTAGCAAGGTAGATCTACTTGATTACAAAGCTCATGAAAACAATATGATCATGAATAGAGAGAGAGATGAACACATAGCTACCGGTAGAACCCTTAGCCTCGAGAAAGAACTACTCCCTCCTCATCATGGGAATCAGCAATGGTGATGGAGATGGCGGTGGAGATCGATGGAGATGGCTCTGAGGGCACTTTCCTGTCCCGGCAGGGTGCTGGAACAGAGACTTTCTATCCCTCGAATCTCCCCTTCGGTGGCGGCGGCACTGCGGAACTTTTCGTGGCTGGAGGCTTCTTATAGGCGAGAGGGGAGGCCGAGGGGGTGCTAGAGGGGCCCACACCACCCCCTGGCACGGCCTGGCCATGCCCGCGCCACCAGGTGGTGTGGCCAGCCCCTGGCCCCTCTCCGTCTCGTCTTCTGGCTCCGTGAGTCTTTCGGTAAAATATCGACTTTGGCTTTTGTCCGGTCCAATTCCGAGAATATTCATTTTTTGACTTTCCTGGAACCAAAAATAGCAGAAAACAGGCAGCTGGCATTGTGGCTCTTATTAATAGGTTAGTCCAAGAAATCATATGAAAAGTACTCCAAAGTGTGGACAAAACACAAGAAAGTAGATAAAACCAAGCATGGAACATCAAATATTATAGATACATTTGCAATGTATCAGTCGTCAAACCTTATGTACCTGGAAAAGAAATTTTACAAAGGCATCGATATCTATACGGCCGAAACTATACGGCCAGAATTTTTATTCCCGCCGTATAGTTGGTCGTTAAACCTTTAGTACCTGAAAAGGAAAATTTGTCGATGGTGAAGATATCTATACGACCGGAACTATACAGCCGGAATTTTTGTTCCTGCCGTATAGTTGGTCGTTAAACCTTCAGTAGTCATCAAATTTTCTATTTCTTCGAGAATTATTTCTTATCCTGAGACTTAGGAAAACACCTTGTTTTTAACAGAAAAACGACAGTAAAAATTGTTGACCAACATCAGCATATATAAAGCAGGATTTTTAGTACTACCGAACTTCTTTTCCTCAACTGGAGCTTTCTAGCACTCTTTATTAAACATAAAACTAAAACTAAAACTTAAAAACTTTACTCAAACCTTTATTTCACATGGGTTGCCTCCCATGAAGCGTTCTTTTATTGTCAATAGCTTGACCTTGATGTTTCTCACTTAGGCCAGATGAGTGGAACACCCACTCCAAAATAGTTGGCCTTCAAAGTGATGTCCTCCTTTTCATCATGCTTGGCTTTCTTCTTCCTGGGAAAATGAATAACAAAAGGATATCGTCAAGGCAATTGAAGTTTCACGTTCCCTTCATGTAGATTAATCAAAGTCTTAATAGTTTTTAAGAATGGACGACCTAATATAATAGGATCAGTAGCATCTTCAGGCATGTCAATAATAACAAAATCAATGAGAGCAGGACAGCCTTTAATATATACTAAAGTATTTTCTTTAATCCCTATAGTTTGTTTGTAGGTAGAATCTAGTAGATGTAGTTTTAACTCGGTGATTTCAAAAGATCCAAGATTAAACTTATTAAAAAGACTTTTTGGAATTGTTGAAACGCTTGCACCTAGATCACAAGGTGCAACTATCTCATTGGTCCCAATTTTAATCTTAATAGTAGGCTCAAATATATCATCAAGCTTTATAGGTAATTTTTCAGCAATTTTCATATATTCTTCCTCAAACTCACGTACCCTTATTGCTACCTGATTAAAGAAGTGTTGATACATAGCTTCCTCATTTCCTTCACTTACCGGAATCTTGATATTGATCCTTTTTACAAGATCTTCAATGGTGTAATTTGGTGAAGGAGCATTACCATAATCAAGTTCTTCAGGCTCCTCTCTTTGGATTCTTATCATCTTGAGGTCTTCAACAGGATTGGGCTCAGCTTTACCTGCAAATTTAGCTAGAATGAGAGTTTGCCTCTCGGTTATCTTACCTAGTTGTGCCTCAACAATTCTTGTTCTTTCTTGGAGGGCCTGCAAATCATTCCTCAAACTTACAGCTTGGTTAGATAATTTACCAAGCATAGCATCATGGTTCTAGGTTATTTTAACAAGGATATTGTTTTGCTCATTTTGTGAGTCTATAAAGGACTTAAGTGTTTCTCGGAGACTACCATTACTTGTTCCCATATTATTATTAGAGTTACCTGCAGGACTAGAATAATGTTTCTGAAAATTAGGATTATAATTCTTCTTCCATGCAGGGTTATAATCATTACGAGCTATGAAGTCTATTTCTTCAATATTTGATTCTGGGATAACTCTTTGTCGTGGTGGTGTCACGGCAGATGCCATGGATAGGCTAAAGGTGGAGACTAATATGCGCTTGGGGAATCCAGGGAGGGATAGTAGAGTGATTCTCTACACAGAAGCTTTGTATTGATGTTCAATCTCCAAGATTACAAGAGCTCCTCGAGCTGTATTGACAAGAGGAGGAAGAAGAAACTCTCTTACCCTTGCCTACCAACTAGCCCCAAGAACCCTAGATCCACTAGTGCTCAACTAACTTGGAGTCTCCTTGCTCTGTATCAGCCAAAAAAAACCCTTACCAGAACCCTACCCCCCCCTTATATAGAGGTGGTTCGGCCCTGGCCTAGGGCATACGTGGAGGCATATTCCTAAGAATATGCCTCCTCCCAAAGTAGTAACCCGACAGGGGTGCTTTTCCCCCGCGTCACACTTGCTTTAGCGACGTAGCCTCTGCGGCGCCCGCGTCAGCCGACGTGAGAGTCGTCACCCTTGTCGGCCACGATCCGGTGGTCCTGCCCTTGCTTTATTCGCTCATCCAGTACGCACCGGACCTTCTTTTTTGACCAGAGAGATTCCTTCCTTCTCCTAGAAGCCAAGCAAGGATCCGGATCACAGTTGATCCGGCCACACGTGTTCCTACATATAAGCTAGACAAGTATTTCCGACTTACTCCTTGAGTCGGACGAGACAATGTTAGGTGACCCCCTGGTCCGGGTTACTCCGTGATCCGGCCTGCCTTGAGGTGACTTGGCCCTTATACCCCGGAGTGACCCTACCCGGGGTTATCCCCCCAACATTAGTCCTCGAAGCTGGTGCGGCCTTAGCGGCCTTGGCCGCTAAGGCCACATCAGGTTCATTCGTATTTAAGCCTCAGACATTTAGTTCCGGGTTAACTTCTTGTCTCGGATTATATGGATTTACGTTCCCTTCGCACGTTCCAAGTTTCCACTTGCCGGCCGGGTTACCATTGTAGCTCGGATCCTATGGTTTTACTTTCCCTCTGCACATTTCAAGTTTTCACTTGTCGGCCAGGTTACCACGGAGGCTCGGATCCGGACCTTGCTTCCTTCTCTCATACGCCAACCCACGTAAGGGTTAATCATTGCGTTACCTCATTTTAAGGGCCTGCATTGTAACTGCCGCAGTAACTATCAGTGATTACTGCGCGTGGGTTACGTCACGCCTGTCTCCTCGTTTCCCGCAACAACACGTCGTGTCATGGGATCATATTTACTCTCTGGCCTCTGTTGTGGCTTCTCTCTGATTGGCTAATGCCGGTGATACACGGCCACAACGCGTGGCTCTCCAGCGCAGCGCGATCCCACTTGTTGATTACTGGGGGCAGTTAAATAGGGGAGGGGCGTGCTCCTTAGCGCTTTTCCATCTCCGCGCCCCCTCGCCCGTTCCTCTTCTTCTTCCTTGCGACCGCACCGCCGCCAGTGCCTTCACAGCAGCGCCGCCGCCGCACCTTCTCCGTGCCTCCGCACCGCAGCCACCGCCGCACCACTGTTTAGCCACGGGTCCTCGTCAATCTAGACCGCAGAGCCCCGCCGCCGCCAGCTCCAGCGAGGACAGCGGATTCGAGATGACGGAGGAGGAGCTCATCATCGTCGAGCAGGAGATGGAGGAGGACGCCGGCGCGGCGGACCGTGGCGCGTGGGCCAGTTCGTGGGTCTGCCAGGACGACATCGACTGGCTCTACCGGACCCAGCGTATTCCCGCCGGCGTCGCCGCTCGTCTCCCCTCCTTGGAATTGGCCCCCTCACCCAATCCGGGTGAGTTCGTCGTTTTCCTATCCCATTTCCAACAGGGATTTGGCCTTTCGGTGAGTGATTTCTTCCGGGACTGGGTCCGTACCTATCACCTGCAACCACATCATCTCCCGGCGAACGCCATCACCTCTCTGTCCGCTTTCGTTTCCTCGATCGAAGGCTACACCGGACTATGGCCCATGAAGGAGCTGTGGATCCGGTTCTTCGGCCTCCGTCACAACATCGTCCCCAACATCCACGTCGAGTCGGAGGACAAACAACTCACTCAGTTCGGAGCTGCCTCGATCTCGCCCCAGAGGTATTCAATCTTTCCCCGGGTCACCGGGCTTGACTCCTGCAAAGGATGGGCCCGGACCTTCTTCTACGTCCGGAACGAAGGCACCGAAGACTTGATCCGGTCGCTGCCCTACGCTCCGGGTCCCCCGGACACGAATTTCTGGGAGGAGGTCGCCAAAAAACCTACAGCTCTGGCCAACCAAGTCAACAAAAGGTTTGCGGAGCTGAAGAAGCTCAGATTGCGCAACGAGGATGCCATGATCACATTCGTGCGCAACCGAATCTCTCCCCTCCAGGGATGCACTCACAAGTTGTGCCATATGAGCTTCAGTCGCGACCCCAACCGAACCTCCTCATTCGAGTTGAGCAATACGGAGATCTTCCGCCGGGTCAAGGCTCTTTTCACCACCCATAAGGATTTTTCCGCCGAATGGACGTGGGGAATCGAGCATTACTGCCGCGACAGGCTTCCTCCCGCGGTAAGCTTCGCGGAGTAAACTTATTTCGGATCAACTACGTGTCGGTTCTTATCGTATTTTTGACTCTGCTCCTTGTGCTTTTTTCTCAGCTGTTTCTCCAGCAAACCCTCGAGGATGGTACTGATTCGACCCTTAAGTGGGCCCTGGACCGAGAAATCCTGGCTGAGGAGGAGCCGGACCAGGAGATGTTCCTCCCCACAACCGACGCCACCAAACGACCCACCGGTAAATTCTCTTCTCTTAGAGATTGGCCCGACGATGAGGATGACTCGGATATCGATGTGATTGAACCCGTTGAGGCTCTCCCTCTTTCTTTTGCCTTCCCGGCATCAGCTAACCCCGGTGGGCACATCCACAAGGATTCTCCACTTGCCACGGGCGAGCCTGTTCCGGTGGCGTCGAAGAAGAAGCGCGGATCCGCGTCAAGTTCTTCTTCCGAACCTTCTTAGCCTACCAAAAGGCAAAAGAAGGCCGGAGACCTCGGATGCGTAAGTCATTTTTCACTGCACAACACACTTCTCCCTGCATCGGGGTAATTTCACTCCTGACATTATTTTCTTTTGCAGGGCTCCCGTGGAGGTCCCTCAGAGCGGATCGAGCATCTCCTCTCCTCTTCGGTCCAGTCCTTCCCCTCCTCATGACGACGAGTCACGCCCGCTGAGCCCTATTCCGGAGGGCTCTGCGGCCGCTCCGGGTTCCGCAGTACCTCCTTCAGAGGAACGTGACCTCGGATCGGGAGGGGTCGGATCGGCCGAGGCAACGGCGTCCGTTACTTCGGCATTGCCGCAACCAGCAACCACCAAGTCTACCGCAACTCCAGCACCAGCAGCAGCTCCAACACTAGCCACCGAACCAGCGCCTGTCCCGGCTCCGAAGAAACCAACAGCAGCTCCAACACCAGCCACCAAAGCTCCCGTGCCAAGTTTGTCTGCCTCGTCCGAGTCATCCCAAGCTCGGCGAGGAACCACTCCAGCGGCTTCCAAGGGCAAATCCACTGTGGTCACATCCTCCCAGCAAGCCAAAGGCAAGTCCACCTCCGTCGAGGCCGGGCAGCGAACCTTGTCGTCAATGCTTCCAAAGAAGTCACCAGCAGCAACGGATCCTCCTGCCGAGCCAGCCGATTCGCAACAGATGGTTCTTCACACTAGCCCAGCTCTTGCCCTGATTGAAAGGAAAGAAGCTCACGCAAAGGGCTTGGTGGCACCTCACATGCCCACTGGCGAACGGTACCCTCCGAGCCTCATCGAGTTTGTCATGAACTGGAATAAGGCGGAGTTCGTCTACAACGACGATCTCCTAGAAAAGTTCGGCCCATCTGAATTTTCTGCTCAGATGAATACTGCCGCCAAGGCTATTAACCTCGCTGGGCATATGATGGAGGTACGCCGTTTCCTCTTTACATGCTGTAGATAATAACCATTAGTCCCCGAGCCTCCGGCGGAGTAACTTGTTACTCGGACGGATGCTCATTAGAAGATCAACGTAGCTGCATGTAAACTTCAAATATGCACACACCTAGAGCCGGGTTAAGTTCCGCTTGGCCCGGATCTCGTATACTTCGAATATGCACACACCTAGAGCCGGGTTAAGTGCTGCTTGGCCCGGATCTTGTACACTTCAAATATGCACACACCTAGAGCCGGGTTAAGTTCCGCTTGGCCCGGATCTTGTATACTTCGAATATGCACACACCTAGAGCCGGGTTAAGTTCCGCTTGGCCCGGATTTCGTATACTTCGAATATGCACACACCTAGAGCCGGGTTAAGTTCCGCTTGGCCCGGATCTTGTACACTTCAAATATGCAACGAACTAATTTTACACGCCTGTACCTTTGTCAGGTAACCACCAATCACCGGAGCGCCGAGTTTCAGCGCCTGCTTGATACCCACAAGATCTTGCATGCAAAACATGTTGCACTTGGCGCGGAGCATGAAAAGAGGGGTAATTTCCTCTCTTAACACCTCTCCGTTTCATTTGTTTCTGCCAGACTAACCTCCTTATTCGGTTTTTTGCAGCTGGGGTGGAGGCTAAAAACAAGATTATGCGGAAGAACTTGGAGGAAATCCGAGGTATGTCCTCTTTCGGCCAACGTTGTTGTGTTTTCCATTCTTTCTTCTCCTTGGCTCGGCAAACATCACTCCTCGGCTTTGCCGGGTCAACACACTATTTCAGCATTGCTTGAGGATAGTGTGCCCGTGCCTGATATGATGCTGCATTTTCTCGAACAAGCAGGACAGCATCAAGCCGAGCTGAAGAAGAAGAACGATGAGCTCGCCCTCCTCTGGACCAAGGACGACAAAATAGCCAAACTCAAGGCCGAGATGGAGAAGATGAAGGCCCAACACAAAACCGAGCTCCAAAAAGTTGTCCAGAACTTCACCGAAGAACATGAGCGCTTTACCCTCCAGATCTCCAAGGACCAGGACCTGCTTAAGGAATCCGAGGTCCAGCTTGGGTCGGCGCTCGCTGAGCTTGAACAACTTCGCCAGAGACGCGACAGTTGTATCAAGGAGTTGACCCGGATCCATCGCCATATCTCACGTAAGTTTCTTCCCCTTATCCGACATAGTTTTTCCGGGTTAGCTCATATGCCTTTGCTTCAGCATCTTCCCTTTCCTTGTTTTAAGATCATTTTCCGGAGGGTACTGCCATCGCTAGTGCTGCCGTTGCCAAATTTCGCCAAGAGAGGGGTACTCCCATCGCTCCTGATGGTGAGAGCATCCCCTTAGACATGGAGGACCTATTGGTCAGCGTGTCAGCTCGGGTGGAAACTATTAAGAACTATGGGAAAGATCTCCTCGACGTTGCGGTCCGGATCTACAACACATTCTGGCCAAGCGAGAGCGCTCCGGAAAGGATCATGCTCCTTGCCGAAAAACTGATGGAGGTTGAGACTCAGCTTGACCTCTGGAGAGAATCCGCCGGGCGTGCCGCAGCAGATACCCTTCTCCATCATATCCTTTCATGGTACGAGAAGATCGATCTGAGCCTCCTCACCCGTCGGCGCACCGGATCCAAATGGACCGATGAGCCGGAGTGGGTAGCTCGGCGCCAGGCTTGCGCCTACAGCCTCGTCGAATACTCTCCAGTCCATGACTGGGTTGAGGGGCCGAGCTTTCTGGAATCCGGCGAGGAGGAGCAGATGGAGAACGTGGAGGATGGGTCGGGCGATGATGGAGAAGATGCTGCTTCAGATATTGAAGACAGTGATGATGACACCGAACTTCCTCCTCCTGCCGCTCCTTAGTTGAAAAAACTTGAAAATTTATCAGATCCCCGGTATGCCGGGTGCAATTGTATGCTGAATACATGATATTTTGCTACTATTCTTGTATGCCGGATTAACTTGGGTGTAGTCCCCGAGTTTCATTTTCTTGTTCGTCCAATTCTCCGGCTCGATCTGTGTCTACCTTGATTCGGTTTTACGACTTACAAATCCGAGCCTCAAGAATCGTTTTAACAATACTAAGAAACTTTGAGGCTTAGCTCAAAATAATTCAACATAATAGCTTGAAAGTAAATACGGGGTTAGTCCGAAAAAACAAACGTTAGCTGGAATAGGATCGTTTCCTTAGTAGTTTTTCATGTGCTACGCAATTCCAAACTTGTTCCCTTGCTTGCCATGAAGCCAATTCTTGTTGGACAGCAGCAAGTCGAAGGGTTGGGTTTTTGGTGTTCACACATTACTAATCCGGGTTAAGCGAAACGAGTCATTCCAGCTAACGCATAAAAAGTAACAACAATCATTTATTAAGGCAGTCCCCGAGTTACTGCTCGAGGCTCCGCTACTTCATTGATAAGCTCCTTGCCGACATACATACCGACATATGAGACGACTTGGTATACATACACTTCTTAGCTAAGTGTAGAAGGGGCGAAGTAGTACTACATTCCACGGTCACTTCGATTCTTCTACGGACCTGTCCGCCTTGTTCTTTTCCTGTGGCTTTGCATCTATGAGATAATAAGAGTCATTGTGCAATGATTTGCTCACAATAAATGGTCCTTCCCATGGGGGGATAATTTATGCATGCCAGTGGTACGTTGTACCAACCGGAGCACCAGATCGCCTTCCCGGAAGACTCGGGGGCACACTTTCCGGCTATGATAGCGTCAGAGATTTTGCTGATATATGGCGGATCTGGATAGTGCTAGTTCTCTCGCTTCTTCCAACAGATCAACATCATTTTGCCGGGCTTCTTGCACTTTGGCTTCTGTGTATTGGGTGACCCTAGGCGAATCATGCTCTATGTCGGCTGGTAATACAGCTTCTGCCCCATATACCAGAAAGAACGGCGTGTAGCCTGTTGATCGATTTGGAGTTGTTCTTAAACTCCACAATACCGCTGGCAGTTCTTCTATCCAGCACACCGCTGATCTTTGCAGCGGCTCAATGAGCCAGGGTTTTATCCCGGATAATACTAATTTGTTGGATCTTTCCACTTGTCCGTTCGATGCTGGGTGGGCTACCGATGCTACGTCGAGTCAGATTTTCTTATCTCGGCAGAATCGTGCAAATGCTCCTTCAGCAAAATTTGTGCCGTTATCAGTTATAATGCTGTGCCGATAACCGTATCTCAAGATGATGTCTTTGAGAAATGTCACGGCAGTAGCTCCATCACATTTTCTTATAGGTTTCACTTCGATCCATTTTGTAAACTTGTCCACCATGACCAGAATGTGTGTCATGTTTCCTCTTGCTGGTTTGAACGGGCCAACCATATCCAAGCACCACACAACAAATGGCCATGTAATTGGTATGGTTTTAAGTTCCGACATAGGCATATGTGTCTTGGTGGCGTATCTTTGGCAACCATTGCATTTTCTCACCAGATCTTCTGCTTGCTCCAAGGCGCTTGGCCAGTAAAATCCATGCCGGAATGCCTTTGCCACTAAGGCCCGGGATGAGGCATGATGCCCGCATTCTCCTTGGTGTATATCTCGGAGGATGTCAAGTCCTTCTTCCGGGTCAACACATCGCTGGAGGACATTGGTTACACTCCATTTGTACAGCTCGGAATTGATGATTGTGTAAGCTTTGGCTCCCCTCTGAGCTTGCCTGGCTAGCACTTCCTCAGTGGGTAACGTTCCATCTTTCAAGAACCGGTATATAGGAAGTGCCCAAGCTGGTATTGCTCGCGCAGGGAACATCTCCTCATCAATTTCCATCCGATCCACCGGCATAACTTCAGCCGGATCACGCTGAACAGTCCCCGGGTCTAGCGAGGTAGTCCCCGGGTTTGCCGAGGTAGTCCCCGGGTTCGTCGTGCTACCTCCCATGTCAATGTCCATGGGCTCAACTCCGGATTCCGCGTTTTCCGGGACATAGATTGAATCGGTTCCTGGGGACGGCCTGATAGATGGTTTTCTGAGGTGCTCCAATGCTACGCCCGGTGGAATTGCCTGTCGGGTCGATCTGAGTTTTGACAGCATGTCGGCAGCTTCGTTTTCCACACGAGGTACATGGTGAAATTCGCATCCCTCAAAGTAACCCGAGATTTTCTGCACATGAAATCTGTATAGCGCCATGTTTGGATCTAGGGCGTCCCACACTCCGGACACTTGCTGTATTACTAGATCCGAGTCGCCAAAGCATAGTATCCGACATATGCCAATCTCCTTCGCCACTTTGAGACCATGCACAAGAGCCTCGTACTCAGCGACATTGTTCGATGCCGCGAAATGGATCTGCAATACGTACTTGAGCTGATCCTTCTTTGGCGAGGTAAGCACAACCCCGGCACCTAATCCGGTTTTGGGTTTCGATCCGTCAAAGTGCATCCTCTAGTAGTTCGGATCTGGTGGCGGCGGTTCGTATTGTACCTCGGCCCAATCCACGAAAAAGTCCGCCACAGCCTAGGACTTGATCGCTTCTCTCCTACATACTGGGGTGCGTATGGTGCTAGCTCAATTGCCCATTTCGCAATTCTGCCATTCGCATCTTTGTTACCCATTATCTCGGATATGGGGGCTTCGCATATCACTTTGATGGGATGCTCCTCAAAGTAGTGCTTTAACTTCTTTGTCGCCATATAAACTCCGTATGCCACCTTTTGAAAATGCGGGTAGTTCTGTTTTGAGGCAGAGAATACCTCGCTCAAGTAATACACTGGCCTCTGCACCGACTTACCCTCTTCATCTCGCTCCACTACAATCACTGCACTTACAACTCGGTTGGTTGCGGCTATGTAGAGCAACATTGGCTCCTTCGACAGTGGAGAAGCTAACACCGGTGCAGTGGCCAACATCTTTTTCAAGTGGGCAAAAGCTTCATCGGCATGCGGCGTCCAAACGAATTTATCTGATTTTTTCATGAGTTGGTAGAGAAGCAGTGCCTTTTCCCCTAACCGACATACAAACCGACTCAGCGACGCCAGGCATCCAGTGAACTTCTGGACATCGTTGAGACACTTTGGCAGCTCCATTCGTTTGATGGCTCGGATCTTAGTTGGATTAACCTCGATACCTCGGCTGGAGATGAGAAATCCGAGTAATTTCCTAGCCGGGACGCCGAAGGTACATTTCTCCGGGTTAAGCTTCATCCGGAATCTCCTCAAGTTCGCGAATGTTTGCCTTATGTCGTCAAGGAGCATTGCGCTTTCCTGGTCTTGATAACCACATCATCCATGTAGACTTGTACATTTTGACCTATTTGATCGTGCAAACATTTTTGCATACATCTTTGGTACGTTGCTCCTGCATTTCGTAAACCAAACGGCATAGTGCGATAGCAATAAGCCCCGTACAGGGTAATAAAGGCAGTTTTTATTTGATCATCCGGGTTCAGAGGTATTTGGTGGAAACCAGAATAGGCATCAATGAATGACAACAGTTCACATCCCGTGGTAGAGTCGATGACCTGATCTATCCTCGGCAGTGGGAATGGATCTTTTGGACATGCCGTGTTCAGGTTCATGTAATCGATACACACACGCCAAACCACTGCCACGTTCGGATCATCCTTCTTCTTTTCTACCAGCACCGGATTAGAGAGCCAATCCGGATACAGCACTTCCATGATAAATCCTGCTGCTAGCAACTGAGTTATCTCGTCACCAATGACCTTTCTCCTATCCTCGGCGAAGCGTCGGAGAGGCTGCTTCACCGTCCTTGCTCCGGGTCTTACATTCAAAGAGTGCTCGGCCAACTCCCTCGGAACACCCTGCAAGTTCTGTGTGGACCAAGCAAAAATGTCCCGATTCTCACGGAGGAAGTTGACGAGCTCGCTTTCCTATTTGTCAGTTAACCCGGCACCAATTGTTACGGTATGCTCCGGAAATAGGTTATCCACTGGAATCTTCTTAGTGTCCTTCGCGGCTTGAAATGAAACGCTCCCATGCGGGTTGCTTAACGCCGGCATATACTGCTGCGCGGACTGAGCTAAAGCCGCCACCTCTTGGATTTTTCTTTTCTCTTGGGCAATTACGAGTGACTCGGCTAGGTTAGACCCAGCTGAGGCGCACTCAACAGAACGTCGGAAATCCCCAGCGATAGTAATTGCTCCATTTGGCCCGGGCAACTTCATCTTCAGATAACTAATGTGGCAACTTGCCATGAATTTGCTCAGTGCTGGTCTCCCGAGTAATGCATGATACGTGCTCTCCAAGTTCACCACCTCAAACTCCAGATTCTCAGTTCGGCAGTTATCCCTCGTACCGAATAGTACGTCGACCCGGACTTTGCCTATGGGCTCACAGGATATGCCTGGTACGATACCATGGAAAGTTGTTCTTGTAGCCTGAAGCGTGTTCTCCGAGATGCCCAACTTGCGCATCGTATCCGCATACATGATGTTAATGCTACTGCCATTGTCGGTTAGTACCTTGGAGAACCTCACATTAATGTTTGGTCCAATGAACGTCAGATCTAACACTAGTGCATACGAGCCCGGACTTGGCTAAGCTTGGGATGGTCTTTGACTCTCCAGGTAATTTCCTGGTCCGACCAAGACATGTACCTCGTCACTGCAGGCATAACCGCGTTAACCTCCTTATGTCGGTGCTGCAAGCTCTTCCTATCTGTTTCCTCTGAACACACAATAGCTCTGGTGATGTTCCCTGTACTCATTCCTTCCCTCGTTTCCGGAGTACCTCTGATCCGGTTGTTGCTGGTTTTCCACCTAATGCACTGCATCCCTTCTCTCACCGTTGTCATACGTCGGCGGAGGGGGAGGCAACATCGGTTGCTGCGTGTTTGCTCCGGAAAGCAATTGCTGCCAGGGTAACTCCTGCCGAGGTTGATCATTCCGGGGTGCCTGAGCATTCCCCGAACCACCTTGTTCTATCTTGCACATCCACTCACATTGCCTCATTGTGTGACCCGCCGGGCTGTTCGGATTTGGCGTGTGAAATTTACACGGCTGGTCCAACATTGACTCATAGGTATACCTCGGACGATCTTTCTTTTCTTGCCATTGCTTCTTCTGCTCCGGAGTCCACGTTTTCTTGCCATCGTTTTGAGGAGTCCATTGCCCTCCCGTTTTCTGGCGTTGGTTGCTCGCTTCTCCGGGATGATCTTGATTCATAGCTGCAACTTGTTGCGAACTATACCGATGGTCCGGTCTATCGTCTCTCCTTTTTCCCCTGTAATCGTTCCTCCGGGATGACCCGGCTCCGTCCCTCGGATAGTACTCCTCATTGGACTCGTTCGACGTGATCCTAGGTTGAGTTGGATCACCCAAAGCGTAAGAGTCCGCAATCCGTATCATCTCTGCCAGCATGACTGGCATTTTCCTTTGCAATTTCATCCACAACTCGCTGCCATATCTGTACCCTTGTGCGAACCATGCTATAGCCTGTGACTCTATGACTCCCTCACACGAGTTTCTCACGGTACACCACCGGGTCAAGAATTCACGGTCCGTTTCGTTAGATCTCTGCTTGCACATTCCTAGGGTCTACGGTCTATTCGGTCTCTGATATGTACTTGAGAAGTTGCTGATAAACATTTCTTCAAAATCTATCCAGCAATTGATGCTTCCGGGTGGCAAATTTTTCAGCCATACCCTAGCCGGACCTTCCAACATTTGGGGTACATATCGTACGGCCCATCTCAAGTTGCCAGATGCAATTTTCATAGCTGTTGCATAGTTTATCAGCCAATCCTCCGGCTTTGTACTGTCGTCATACGTCTTCGTGCCTCTGGGTAATTGGAAATTGGGTACTGGCGGTTCCTTCATGATCCGGGGTCCAAAGCACGCTGGACCCGGAGGACCTTGACATTCGATCTGTTCCGACCTATACAGGCGATCCAGCTTTAACCTAGCGTCATCCGGCATCAAATCCCTGCTTCCCAATCTCGACCCTATCACATGATAGTCCGGTCTTGCGTATCCCGCATTCATCATCTCCGAGTCTCCGTCATTGTATCGGTCTTGCTCTCGTTGCGTGACCTGCTCCTGCCGAGTTTCGCTGTCCGGCATTGCCGTTGGTAGCATTCCCTTGACCGGCATTGCTTTGGTCGTGGTTACCTCGGCCATCTTCACCTCGGCTCACACTTCGTCGATCGTCGTTTTTCCGCATCTCTTTTTCTTTTCCCGCACGCGTTGGGTCGTACGGAACGATCTGCTTGTTCCGTCTGGCCGAGGTTACTACCTCTTCTCTCCTTGGGCCACCATGAGGCGACGATGCAGCTCCAGCGGATTTCTCTGGGTTACCCATCGCCGAATGGACGATCTTAGAAGCTCCAACTCTCTCCGGGTTACCTCTCAGCAGCTCCTCGTTCTGCCTGTTCGCGATCCGAACCAGCTCGTTAACCCGGTCTTGCTGTCTTTGACGGGCTTCACCCGTCAGACCCTCTAGCTCGGACGCCGCGGCATCCGCTGCTCTGAGGTTCTTTGCCAGGGTACTATACTTTGGCAACCCCACAGACAGATAGTTTTCCGACCCTTCTGGTCCATCATCACCTTCTCTGTTCATCTCACTTATGAGATTTTTCCCTTTTACCCTTACTGCATCAACCTTGTTTGCCTTCGCGTACTCGCGCAGCGTCATGTTCAACGGCTGCTGAGCCGCTGCTATTTTCTTTGCGCCCTCCAGTATCTTTTGCCGGGTCTCCTCTAGCTCGGCCTGTGCCTGAGCCGGATCTACCACTGCTACCACCGGGTTTGCCAAGCTATCCATAGCTTCCCTCAGCACGTTCTCAGGCCTCTCTAGCGGAAGACCCCTAGCTTTCCTCGGTGCCTTGGGCGTTACCTCCGGGTCTGGAGCTGGATCCTTGCTCATGCCCGCGCCTGGCGCAGTCATCATCACCTCTGCATGGTCCGGGGAGCGAGCGATACGCGCCCCGCGAGCCACAGTGAGGGGTGGTTCTCCTGCATCGATGACGCGATGCGGATGAACGCAAGACACATCAACAGCAACGTAGACCTTGTGCGCACCGAGCTTGACGAAAATGCCGTTGCGCGGAAGGGGGCGCGCGCCGAAGCAGCCAACGTTGTCGCTGATGTTGTCCAGCGCTCCAAAGCGCTGAACGAGCCCGGAGACGATGCGTTCACCGGTGCCAATGAAGTTTCCCGTCCGGATCTTCACCCCTGCTAGCGCCGCTAGCCCCATGGTGGGCGCCAACTGTCGTGGTGGTGTCACGGAAGATGCCATGGATAGGCTAAAGGTGGGGACTAATATGCGCTAGGGGAATCCAGGGAGGGATAGTAGAGCGATTCTCTACACAGAAGCTTTGTATTGATGTTCAATATCCAAGATTACAAGAGCTCCTCGAGCTGTATTGACAAGAGGAGGAAGAAGAAACTCTCTTACCCTTGCCTACCAACTAGCCCCAAGAACCCTAGATCCACTAGTGCTCAACTAACTTGGAGTCTCCTTGCTCTGTATCAGCAAACCCCCCTGACCAGAACCCTATCCCCCTTATATAGAGGTGGTTCGGCCCTGGCCTAGGGCATACGTGGAGGCATATTCCTAAGAATATGCCCCCTCCCAAAGTAGTAACCCGACAGGGGTGCTTTTCCCCCGCGTCACACTTGCTTTAGTGACGTAGCCTCTGCGGCGCCCGCGTCAGCCGACGTGAGCGTCGTCACCCTTGTCGGCCACGATCCGGTGGTCCTGCCCTTGCTTTATTCGCTCATCCAGTACGCACCGGACCTTCTTTTTTGACCAGAGAGATTCCTTCCTTCTCCTAGAAGCCAAGCGAGGATCCGGATCACAGTTGATCCGGCCACACGTGTTCCTGCATATAAGCTAGACAAGTATTTCCGACTTACTCCTTGAGTCGGACGAGACAATGTTAGGTGACCCCCTGGTCCGGGTTACTCCGTGATCCGGCCTGCCTTGAGGTAACTCGGCCCTTATACCCCGGAGTGACCCTACCCGGGGTTATCCCCCCAACACTCTTACCTTGTTTTCCTTACCTTTTACGGCTAATATGATCTCATCCATCTTAGCATTGAGTTCTTCATTTTCTTGTGGTGAGACGAAGTTCACCTTCTTCGTATTTTATCTATCCACATGCCATTGGGCATGGTTGTCTTGCATATTGTCTAGCAGTTGCTTTGATTTGGTAATACGTTTGCCCATAAATGTTCCTCCATCTGCAGTATCAAGCATAGACTTAGACACAAGGTTAAGAGTATTATAAAATAAATGGAGAATTAACCAATCTTCCATCCCATGACTGGGACAATTTCTCATGCATTCTTTCATCCTCTCGCATGCAAGCGCTAGTGGCTCACGCTCTTCCTATCCAAAACCAGTAATATTAGATCTTAGTTGAATAGTCTTTGTAGGTGGGAAAATTTTAGTCATAAATAAAGAAGTACACTCTACCCATGATGCAATTGTATTTCTAGGCAAAGATAGCAACCATTCTTTTGCTCTTCCTCTAAGAGAGAAAGGAAATAAGCGCAATTTGACGGCATCAGGTTCAACATCTTTTATGCGCATCATATCACATATTTTAGTGAAAGTATTCAAGTGCATACCTGCATCCCTAACAGCAGAGCCTCCAAATTGATTATGTTGAACCAAACTTAAATAATGGGGCTTAATTTCATAATCATCAGCAGCAATTGCTGGCTGAGTAATAGGAGTACGCAAATAATCATGGTTGGGAGTTGCAAACTCCCCAAGATTCTTTTCAGCCATATTTCCTATTGGGGTTTTCTTAAACAAATACTTATGATAGTAAAAACAAGAAATTAAAGACTAGCTAATTTTTTTGGTTTTTCAAATAAAGACTGAAAGCAAACTAACAAAATTAAAAACAAGAATTAAAACTAGCAAGGTTCCTACTAACCTCACCAGGGTAGCTATTGCTTCCCCTACAACGGCGCCAAAAAGGGTTGATACCTTCAATCCGGATTCTGGATGTAGTATAGCTCTTTTCCCTAGTAGACATAGGTTTATCGAATCCTCGGGAAGCAGAAAGTGTAGTGAAGTTACTTTAACGAACCTTCAGGAGTTTTAGGATTCTTTTTGTGTTTTACCGGACCAAGAGTTTGCTATCTTTTATTGTTGTCAATGATGGAGAGAGAGGGCCTAGGGCTTTCAATTTTACTTGTAGCTGTGCAAAACATCTGATGGGAATAAAAGATAATAATAAAGTATGCATGTAATTGTTAGAGCAAAATAATTATATGTGGGTAGTGCATCCATAATTGCTATTGCCTCTTCAACTGCTTATAGCAATAACCTACTAGTCTCATCCATATAAGAAAGATAACGAATGATATGCATGAAGGAGATATGCCCTAGAGGCAAATAATAAATAGGTTTTATTGTCATATCTCAATTAGTTTATAATAGTTTCATATTGTGCTATAACTGTACCAAGTAGAAACATTGGTACAGGTGTCGTATGAAACAACCAAGTCCCTAGTAGCCTCTATTCATACTAGTTCGTTGATCATGAGGATGATCTGGGTTTCAAGATCATGGGCATTTATGCCAATTGACAACGGGGTTATATCATTGGAGAATGATGTGATGGACATTCCTCGAAGGATTGCAACACGATCAAGTCATATAGTTCATTGTTGCAATAGCTAAATCTAGACTCCTTTTCCTTAGACCGTGAGGCTATATCAATCACTATCTCTCGAGAGTGCTTAGATAGCATCAAACGTCATCTGGTAATACGGTGGCAATAAAGGTGTGTTCAGGTACTCGGAGGAACCGTAGAGGCAATATATGTCAAGAGCAAGATTTGTTAGCCCACATGACGAGTAAAGATACATACGGAAGGCTTGGTGAGATTACATCCATAAATGTTGCAACATGTGACTCGGTCACGGGGATGTAATATCACGGTAACAAGAAAACAGAACTTGTTGTTAACGAGATTGAACAAGGTATGGGATACCAATGATCGGATCTCGGACAAATCATATCAAGAAACAAAAGGAAATTGGATGCTACATTTACCGGTTCAAACGACATTGTCATCAGGAATGCATAGGGGTCACATGGACATCCCTGGTCCCTCTGTTGATCATTGATATAGATCATGTCTAGAGCATTCCCGAGCCGTGTGGGGATACACTTAAGGGTATGATAAGAGCGATCATCCATAAGATGGAATCACAGTAAAGAAAGAGAAAGCCGGAATTGTTCCGCAGAGAGATCCGAAGTTGTTCGGAGAAAGAAGGAAAGGAAAAGACCGAAAGGTGTTTCGAATAAATTGCAATTTACAATATACATTTATTATATGTTAATTGTGAATTAATATATTCTAAATAAATATTTAAATTCAAATTATAAAGTGACTTTCTCATTAGGCCAAAATCCCCAGAGGAAATTGGCCTAGGAAAAAGCCACAGCAAAAAAGGAAAAAAAAATAGCAAAAGGGCTTGTTTTGAACATCCACCGCACTAGGCGGGTGGTTGCCTGGACCGGCTCCAACCGGCCTGGCTCGACCCCGGCCCAAAGGAGCTCAAAGGGGAGCTGGCCAGGCGAGCGGGTCGCAGGCCGCTACCGGCCCACCCGGGCGAGCTGGCAGCCGGGCATCGCGCCAGGTGGGCTGCCTCCGAACCGAGTCGGCCCACCCGGGACCTTCCTCTCCCTCGCCTGGCATGCTAGGCCGCGGTGGGCGAGACAGCCCACCTGTCCATCCGCTGCTGCCTCAGGCTGCTCCCGTGCTGGGTCGTGATGGCGCGCCTAGCCCACCCGGCTTGGCACTGTTGATTGCTGGGCTGGGAGCATCTGGCCTAGCCGGCTGAGATGGTTTTTCCTGATATTTCCTTTTGCCTTTTAGTCCCACATGGAGCACCTAAGAGGGAGGGCACACCTCCCTTAGCCTATATAAGGGGGTGCCTGTGGATGGACTAAAACACACCAATTTTTGGAGAAGTCCTTTGGTTGACTTTCTTCTTCCCTCTCCCTCTATACCTTGTGACCATGGCCCTAAGGTTGGGCTATGCGAACAAGGCACACCTGTAGCACGCCGTTGTGCTGCAGGGATTCCTAGCCGGATATCAACTTCCGTACTCCCGGCGGGATCGGGGAGACAGAGGTCTCATCACGCACCGGATGTGTATGAAGACACGAGGCGCAACACTTGGGGCGCTTAAATGTCATGAGCCGGAGCTGCTGCATGATGAAGAAGGAGCAAGGGGTGACTTGCGAGGAGCTTCGCGACCTTGAGGTCGGCTACAAGTACAACTACTTCAACCATGTTCCCCTCGGAACATTAACCGTGTACGGTCTACAAGGGTATCTATTCTCTACGCATCGACCGTTACCGCATTACTACATAGATAGATCCTAGGCAGTTTTTGGGGTTCCAACGTAGGAAAACTTTTGTTTTCTGCTGCGGATCCCCTTTAGTGGTATCAGAGACGATCTACGCGTAGGAGTGATGTACGGCCATGACGCACAAGTATTATGCGGGCATTGATCCCTTAGTTGTTACCCTCTAACGTGTACTTATTTATATTGCGGTATTGTTTGATGAAGCAGCCCGGACCGACCTTACGTGTATTCGTACGCGAGACTGGTTCCACGCTCAACATACGGCTTAGACCGTATAAGTGGCTAGCGAGTGTCTGTCTCTCATTCAATAGTTTATAAAGCATTTACAACGGAGGGCCCTGAAAGGGGTGCAATAGAGACAACTCTTAGATCCATGTTGGGGTTGGAAAGTTCGTAGATTAGAAACGGTTCTATTGCAAAAGCCCTAACAACCACGTAAAACTTGCAATAGATAAAGTAGAGGCGTCTAACTTTATTTTGCAGGAGGGCATGTGATTATGATATGGCATTGGTCGTAACGAAGGTAAAGTAGTTTACTTTTCTGTTACTAAGTAGTATAGTAATAGTCATCATTCCGATGGACGACATGGTGGAGGCATCGTGGACTTGGTGTCAAACCAAGGGCAAGATGGAGATCATGCCGGAGCGCTCGATGGAGATCAAGGCGCAAGAAGAAGGACCATATCATATCATAGTATACATATAATGTTGATACCTGTTTTACATCTTATTATGTGCTAGTACTTAGATACTCAACGGTAGCAAATAAGATAATCCCTATTTAATTCCAATGTTCCGTGTTCCCCTTGTGTGTGCACCACCAAGAAAGTTCTTCGGTATGAGGCAGGCCGTGATGAGCGGGTGTCAGACATATCTATGTTCACATACAGTGGGTGTAAGCCATGTTGCACAGCGAATACACACAAGTTAGATTTGGCGAGCCTAGCATGTTACAGAGACGTGGCCTTGGAACACAAGATATCGAAAGATCGAGCATGAGTCACATGGATGATGTGATTGGCATTAGGGAATGTCTACCTTTGAGGCTACACTAATGGCCGTGATGATCGGGGGAGGTGCAGAGGATTGGGATCATGTGATCACTAAAATCGTCCAGGGGATGACAATTTTAGTGGAGACCAATTATAAATTGCTCTCTTATTGAACTTAGACTAGATGTCTATTTGCAAATATCTTAGTAGATCATGGCCTATCCCATTGAGGTCCTTTGCGTCCATGGGAATATATTGCTTGATGTGGAACTTAGCAAAAGGGTCCAACTTCATAGATTAATACCCATGCCTGAGGGATATCCTCATAAAAGGTGATATTCTATTCTTGATACAATAACCATTAGGAGATAATTCGATGACTCTAAAATGTTTGTGTTTTCTCCATAATCATCCAATAAGCCATTCTCCATGCGATGGAGAGTTGGACGATAATTTTGTATTATACAAAATCTGGCACATAACGTATGAGCCGTTGGATGGGTTTTCCTCCATCATGGATGAAAAGAGAATGTTTGGAAAAACACTTAGTGATCTTGCATTAGAGTTTAGAAATCTTAGAAAGGCTTGATTGCAAAAGGAGGTCATGGATGAAAAAGGTATATGTAAGATATACAAATTAGAAATGTGGTTTTTGCAAAACTCGTTGCAGTTTACAAAGTATTTGATACTTGTCCCGTTTTGTGAAAACAGGATGGTCTGCTTGATAATTGCTGGAGTTGAGGCAATGAGGCTTGATGACGGTAAGCAAAAGGATTGATGGCCGACATCACCCCTTTCCTCAAAGATTATCATTTTGATTAGTGGACTTGAATATAAATTTTGTAATCCCTGTTTGTGTGTCTTGCTTTTGGCGAGACGATTATTCATATGAACAAGTTACAAGCCAGTTTGTACTATTCTTATGAACAATATCATTATGGTCACATTACGATTATAAGTAAGTTATTATCATCACTATGTTAATGGTAATAGTTTAAGCATTTATAAAGGATTATAATGCTAAAAGATATCCAAAGTTTAATAATGAAATGACAGTATAGTTTAAGTCATTTTGGTTATTGCATGTTCTTCATTGTAAATGAAGATCGGGGTCCTAGATGCTTAATCTAGAGACTTTGCAAAACCATGCCTTGTTGGGCATAATGACTAAAACTCCGCATTCTGGTATGCGAAGAAATGATGAATTTTATACATAGTGATGTATCGTATTTTCAACAAGTAGTGGAAATCATTATTTAATTGTGGACTTAAGTGAATAAGCGTATTTACTTAATGAAACATAAGTTTGATTTGAATTGTTCAAATGAGTTCACAACAATAGGAGGATATTGAAATTAACAAGAATACAAGGTCTCTTTGATATGATCGACACGACTGATGACCCACAAGTATAGGGGGTGTATCGCAGTATTTTCGAGGGAAGTGAAACCTAATTTATTGATTCGACACAAGGGGAGCCAAAGAATATTTATCTGCCTTAACAACTGAGTTGTCAATTCAGCTACACCTGGAAACAATCTTGCTCACAGCAGTTTATCAGTAGCAACAGTTTTGTAGTAGGAATAGTAAAGTAATAGTAGTAGTAAAGCAAAGACAGTAGTAACAAAAGCAGTAACAGTGGGATTCGAGTGTGGTAGGCATAGGTATGGATGGACGGGCGTTGCATGGACAAGACAATTCACATAGCAATCAGAACATAGGGAAATTGCAGATAAATAAGATAAAGCATCCAAGTACTAGACAATCCTAGGCATGTGTTCCATATATAGTCATACGTGCTCGCAATGAGAACTTGCACAACATCTTTTGTCCTGCCAACCCGTTTGCAGCGGGGCCTGTAGGCAACTACTGTCTGTTTTCTGCTGTTTTTGGTTCTAGGAAAGTCAGAAAATGAATATTCTCGGAATTGGATGGGACAAAAGCCAAAGTGCCTATTTTTCCGAAAGGGATCAAGTGCCAGAATACGAGACGGAGAGGGGCCAGGGGCCGGCCACACCACCTGGCCGCGTGGCCAGGCTTGGCCCGCGCCAGGGGGTGGTCTGGCCAACCCCAGCACCCCCTCGGCCTCTCCTTCCGCCTATAAGTTGCCCTCAGGACGAAAACCCTAGGTACCTGATCAAAAATCCACGAAAGAGTCTATAGCCGCCGTCATCTCCATCCCTAGATCGGGAGGGATCTGAAGCTCTTCCCGACACCCTGTCGGAGAGGGGAATTCATCATGGAGGCTTTCTTCATCACCATGCAAGCCTCCGGTGTGATGCGTGAGTAGTTCATCCTTGGACTACGGATCCATGTAGTAGCTAGATGGCTAGTTTCTCCTCCTTTGTGCTTTCATGTTTAGATCCTGTGAGCTCCGTTCATGATCAAGATCATCTATTTGTAATCCATACATGTTGTGTTTGCGAGGATCCGATGGATATTGAGATGCTATTTCAGATTGATTATTGATTCTATCATGTCTTTGTTATTTGAGATCTTGCATGCTTTCTGTTGTTAGTAGCTATCTTGGCCAAGTAGATGCTAGCAACTCGAAGAGTTAGTATTTATGCTCGATAGTGGGTTCATGCCTCTGGTAATCTGGGGAAGTGACAGAAATCTCTAAGGTACTAGATGTGCCGTTGCTACTAGGGAGAAAACAACAATCCTTTGTTCATAGAACAATCGTATTGTTTACCTTACACGCAGTTCATAAAGCAATAATCTGTTGCTTGCAACTTAATACTAGAGGGGGTTCGGATGATAACCTGAAGGTGGATTATTAGTCATAGATGCAGTTGGATGGCGGTCTATGTATTATATTGTATTGCCCAATCAAGTCTCAAAGGAGTCAAGATGATTAGTATATGCATGTATTGCTTTCTCGGTGTTTGTCGATTGCCCCGCTGTAATTTGTTCACCCAGCAAGTTATCTATCTAAGGAGAGCCACCTCTAGTGAACTATGGATCCCGGTCCCTTGTCTTTTACATACAATGTACAATCTTTTACTGCTTTGTGTTTACTTTCTACAAACTTTTACTTCTTTCCATTCGATATGTTTAATCCTTTATTTTCCGCGAAACACTGTGAGATTGACAACCTCATCGCAAGTTGGGGACAAAGTTCTGTGGTTGTGTTGTGCAGGTCTCCACGTTGCTACTAGCACCGGTAGTGCGCCCTGCCAAAGCTCAGCTAGTAACACCTTTGGGGTGTTTCCTTGCTCCTACTGGTTCGATTAAACCTTGGTTTCATAACTGAGGGAAAACTTATTGTTGTGCTCATCATACCTTCCTCTTGGGGTTCCCAACGAGCTCTACATTCAAAGTCGAGTGCATCAAGTATATGTACAAAAATGAAAACAAATAGAGTTCGTTACCAGCCTCTTACCATGCCTCAAGTTGTCATTGATCCTCATTATTGCTCCTCACTTGTGTGGCTTAAATAATAATATGAAACCAATATCCACTGAGGACTGCCGGACCCTGTAGCAAACTTGCAAAAACCAAAGAAGAACGACAAATATTTTTGGTGTTTTCGATTTTTAAACAAGAACCAAAAGAGAAAAACAAGCAAAGCAAAATCTTTTTGGGTTTTTCGAATAGTTCAAACAAAGCAAAAAGGGAAAAGCAAACTAGGGCAAAAAGAAGAAGCAAACCAAAGAGAAACAACAGAAATATTTTTGGTCTTTTTGTGTTTTTAGAAAGCAAAAGCAAAGAAGAACGAAAACTTAAAAGAGAACGAAAACATGAATATACAAAGTACCGACGCAACATGATATGAAGATGAGTGCGGTGTCGGCGTACCTCCCCCCAAGCCTAGGCTTTTGGCCTTAGTGGATATCAATCCCAAGCTGGCCAGGATGAAGTATCACCCTGGTACGATGAAGATGTCCCCTCATCCTGGTGCGAACTCGAGTACGTCCCTCCGTAATGCGCAGAGTAATCATAGGAGGGCACATCCTCCTGGTGCTGCTCGTGGAAACCCAACAAGCAAAGCTGCTCGTCCACCTCCTCCTTGGAGCGTGACCACGGTCTCCTGTGAACACTAAACAAAGCAGGCTGTGGCAAAAGGATCTCCCTTTCAGTGTCCTGCTCCTGTTGGGAGAGCTCTCCCAAGTACGTGTCAAGCTCCTCCTCAGTGAGGGACCATCCTTCCCTGTTATCAAGGTTAAACAAAACAGGTGCAGGCAAAAGAACAACACGCTCGGACTTGCTCTTTCTCCAACCAGCTTTGAGAAAGGTTATTTCATAAGATAACTCACTCATACTAGCCCACGAGGAAATAAATTTATGCAGTATCATGGAATTAAAATCAAGCCTCTCTATGGTAAACTGTAGGTCTAGATGATGAGGCACTAAACCATGCAATGCTAGCAAACGAGAAGCAATGAGGCGTCCACAAATTCCACCTTTCTCATAGTTAGCAGCAAGACGGAAAGCTATCAAAGCACCCAAGTTGTAAGACCTATCTCGTCTAAGAGCAGCAGAGATAAATGCTAGATCAAACGAAGATAACTTATTGGCAGTTTTCCTAGCAAGAACACACTTGGCAATAAAGTAGGCAAAGTAGCGAATGGAGGGAATATGAATGTTACGGATTTTTCCATTCTCCTTCGAGATGCTACTCCCTTGACAAATTTCTGCATATAAATCCATGAGTGGTTCCGGTCTCTCTTTAATCTTCCTACATGATCCCCATTGAGGTACCTTAATAGCTGCACAAAAATCATCAAGAGAAAGGTTGACAACAATATTGTAAATTTTGTAATGGACCAGGGGGTTAGGCAAAGAGTGACTAAATTGGAAATCCTGCACCACAGACATGGTTAGCTTCACAAATTGACAAGGTTCATTGTAACACCCTCAAATCGGCCCTATGCAAGTTTTAGCCCTTTCCGCCAAACCCGCATAGAAACGGTTCAAGGACGGCCACCAAGCACTTTCGTGCAGGTGGAAAACGAAGTAATACCATTACACAACAGTCCTCGATGGGACACACAGAACATATATATATATACAACACGACTCCAAGAGTCAAGAATACAGATATACAATACAAAGATCCAAATCACCTTGAAATCGATAGGGCGTCCGACTACGGACAAGATGCAAATGGGGCTAAGATCCCTGAAGAATAACCAATGGCGTCCATAACCCTGCCCAGGCCAAGCCGGAAGGGTAACCCTACTAACGACGTCGATCTCAACCTGCTAAAACAAAAGGGGTGCTGACAAAGGGCAAAGGAAAAAAAGAGGAGCGTCAGTACTGAGGCCAGTACATGGCGAGGCTAGAATTCGGCGGCTCTCGCCTACATAGGTATGGTGGGCTGAAGCGGCAGCGCAGCGGCACTAAACAACCTATAGAGACTTTGTGAACCTGGCGGCTATTAGAGAGGGATAAGAAAGACCTATTCGGATCCAACCTGAGACTACACCAAACATACCCATCCTGGTATTTCCCCCTCGAGACCAAACGAGGAAGTCAGACCGAGGAACTCACACGGTTGGCAATTTTACTCATTCCATTATAGTTGCAGCAATTACTAATCAGATATAGATAGCATGAGTCATCCTGAGGCATAAGTAGTGGGCAGTTTTAATTAATCATTTCGTTATAGTGGAAACATTTACTAGTCAGATATAATTGTCCCGAGGAATCCCAAAAACCAGCAGTTGTTGGCACTTTTATCACATTCTATTGGAGTTGCAATACTTACTAGGCATATATAACAAACAACCCAGATCCAGCAGTTGTTGGCATTTTTAATATCCATTCCATTATAGTTGAAGCTGATTACTAGTCACATATTAAGTCAAATTTATAGCACTACTTTAGTTATGCTTGTCTATGATCGAGATACTGTGCTCCAAGTCGTCCATAACCGCGGACACGGCTTTCAAAAAGTTTTACCCAGCAGGGGTGCACAAATAGCAACACACACTCGATCAACCTCGGAAAAACCAACTCAAAACCCAACGAGGCTTTCACGATAAAGCGATCACAGGATTCAGAAATATTTCAGGGGGTCACCCCACTAAGCTACCCGCAACAAAGTTGGCCGGCTCCGGAACAGACCCAGGGTTTGTGTGGACGGCTGTAAACGACTGGGAACCCGAAAGTGTGACTGGGCTTGTCGATACAGCGAAAATGTGTCACGATCCTAAACAGTACAGGTGCTCCACGCACAATCGTAAATAAAGCAGTAAAGCATGGCATAAGTACAGGATAGTAATAAAGCCCCAAACTACTGTGTGGCCCCAAGAAATAGAAATGAATCAAGCTCTGGCTCAGGGGGATCCATAAGGCCTCCCGGATGTGGATAGTGCGAAAAATCAAGGAACAGGTATCAAGTACTCGGGGTCCTACGGGACACAAGTGGGCGTGGAAGAACCAAATAACATCTATTGCCCACCGATGCCTCTGCATTAGTTATATCTAGCATTTTAATGGTTGTAATTAGAGTCATTTTCAGCTCCACCATTAAGCATCTGCCAACCTTCCAACAACTGTGGTACTTGACAACACGAGATCGCACCTGAGCAAGCATCTACGACTCGCAAGGCCAGCTATCTACCAAACACAGGTAATAGGAGGTGTCCAAGGCAATATAGAGGCTGCATGGGATATAACTGGTGCACGGTAACTAAAGCATCACGACACGGATAGCAATAGATCAACAGGAGGAAATAAAGACTATAAATGCAAAATAGGTAGAAGGAGGAGAGATGCTTGCCTGGGAAACACTGCCGGAGGTTCATATCCGGAGAACTTGTCGATACTCGCATCCACTCATGGGTCTAATCCACGAAGAAGCAAACACTAGCAGAAACACCGGATGCAATACTTAATACGACGGCAGAAGATCCGGCATGATTATGATATGATGCATGGCATGGCAAGATGCGGTGCAATTAGGCAATATTAAGCGGAACCGTGGTCCCGTCAAATGATTATATGGTTCAAGTTGTTTAGAACCCCCGCAATTTAAATGTTGTATTAACAATGCAAAACATGGCATCGGTTCGCTATTCAAATTAAGTGGAGTCCAGAATAAGACAACAATACCCCGCATATAGACTCCATATTTAATTATGAGGTGAATCGGCATAAGGCCCCCAAACCACAGACAGGTATGCATGCATGAACAATTAAATATGCAACAGTTGATAATGTCATATTATAAAAATAGGGGCTTAGGGTCACACATCTGGGTTCGGAAGATCTTCCGTTCCGGGGGTCCAGGGTCGGACTCAGGGTTCGACGGGGAGCGGTTCGACAGAATCGGTTTCGGACAACGGAAGGAGAGCTTGGCGTTCCGGGAAGAAGGACTTGGTTTGGTGTCGGTGGATCATCGAATCCGCCCTAGTCAGTGTCGATCTTGTCGTCGCGAAGATCTTGTTGGGTCCACGCCATCGAGTCGGTCTTGGTTCGGGATGAAGAACTTGGCGTTCCGTGTAGGTGATCTTGGCGGTCTTCGGATCCGGGTCCCGCATCCGGGAAGGAGTACTTGTGGTTTCCCCGTGAAGGCGATCTTGACGCTCGGTGTCCGCGAAGTAGATCTTGTCATCCCGCGTGGATCTTGTCGATCTCGCCTCGAAGGACTTGGGCCTTCCCGTGTCGGAGGTCTTGGGTGGTACCGTGTCCAACCATCGGAACCATCGGTATCGAGTCGGTCTTGTCGACGCGGAAGAACTTGTCGGAATCCTCGGTTCATGCGGCTCCTCGAGGCGAACTTGCCGATGGGTCGGATCGGAGATCTTGTTGGTCCTTTTGTCGATCAACCTCGACAAGGTGCTTGTCTAACTTGTCCAACAGGAAGTAGCCTATTTGCGCTCTCCGCAGCATCTCCACCTTGCTGCTAGTCTCAAATTAGGCCACAGATACATCTTCATTCTGTAGGCACTGTAGCTGTACATCAAGTAGCTGTAGCACATGTTCTTCACATCAACGCTGAGGACACCACATCACAAACACCCTATCGGCACGTCGCCACACGACCTCAACACCAGCACTTGTACAGCGAGCAAGACAGGGAGGCCATGGCCGAGGTCAAGCACTAGAGGCGGCCATGGCGGCAGAGGCAAGGCCGGAGAGGAGCTCGAGGCGGCACTAGGAAGGAGGACGGACATGGCTGACGGCTCCCGCGATGGCGGCAGGAAGCCTACAAGCAGAGGCAAGAGGCGGCCGGCGTGGTGCGCATCCACGAGGTGGCGGCAGGCGGTGCCGAGGTCGAGCGCCGGGCGACGAGGCTTGGATGGCAGGCGCGAGCGGTCGAGGTAGGAAGCGGCGAGACCGGCACTGGAGGCGGGAAGCGCCTGGATGCGACCGGAGAGAGGACAAGGGAGGCGCTCGGGACCGGGCGAGGCGGGGCTCACAGCGGCCAGGCGGCGCGACGCGTGTGCAACGGCGGTGGGGTCGGCGACGGGCGGGTTCTGGCGCACGCGTAGGCGGCGAGGTCCAAGCGGCGGACAGGCCCGCGGTCGGAAATGGGACAGGCGGTTGCCGGCGGGCGCGAAGCAGACGAGGCAGGGGCAGAGGCAGGCGTGGGCGCAGGCGGCAGCGGTTGGTGGTGTGCTTGGCCATTGCGCTCCGATGCGAAGGGGACGAGGTAGGTGGGGAAAGTCCTCGCGTCAGGAGCGGGGCGACAGGGGCGAGGTGGGGCCAGGTGGTAGGGGTAGGTGGCACGGGGTGCGACATGGGGGAAGGGCCGAATTGGTGGGGCCAGGCGGCGGGTGGCATGCGGCGGCGGGTGGAGGGAGATGGCGGGTGCGGCTGGGGGAGTTGGTGGCTGGGTAGGGTTAGGATAGAGTCCGGTTTGTCTAGTTAGAGTTAGGGTTTTGTTAGATTAGATCTAGGGTCAGGATCAACCGGGTGGTAGGCTGCTGCCAGCTGGGCTTTTTGGGCCTGGCCGGTGGCGGCCTCCCAGAACAAAAATAGTTTTTATTATTTTTATTTAGTTTTAAATATCCTTTTGTAAAATAGTTTAGGCAATTAAAAGATCCGGGTGGACCAAAGGTTTACATTGAAATAGCGAGGGGGATATTTAGAGAACAAATATAGGCTTTATAAAATATTTTGAGGCAACCATGCATGATGACATGACGATGCTCAAATGCAATGTGGCATGACGACATGAGCATGCGGTCATGACGATGCAATGCACAAAAACAACGCGATTTTCTAGTAGTGGTTTTTGCGGGGCGCCACATTCATCTTCCAAAAAGTGCTCTAACCCTGCATTAGAAACCAAAGTGTGGAAATCTTGTAGAATTCCTGCAGCTCTCATGAACTCAGGGCATGGATAAATGGAGGGAAAAACTTCCTCCTCCCGATGGACCTTCATGACCTCAGGCACCCAAAGCTCATGTTGATTTAGGTGGTGTTCACTCATCTTCTATTCTGAAATTTAAACACCTATTAAACAAGTGATTGCATAGTAAATATAATGAAGGATTCTACTCATAGGGACTTGCAAGAGGCCTAAACATGCATCAAAACTATATCTCTAAGCATCAAACAAGCTTACAATCTCGCATAACCAGTCACCTATAACAGCAAAATACTCAACATATAATCCACTAAACACAAATCTACTTGGACAAGGGGAGTGTGGCGCCCCGCTAAAACCACTACTAGAAAATCGCTGTGTTTTTGTGCATTGCATCATCATGACCGCATGCTCATGTCATCATGCCACATTGCATTTGAGCATCGTCATCATCATGCATGGTTTTGCCTAAAACTATTTTCAAAAAGCCTACCTTTGTTTTCTAAATACCCCGTCTTTAATTCAAATCAAAAACACCGGGCTTGTCCGGAATATTTTGTTTTGTCTAAAAACGATTTACAAAAGCCTCGTTTTAAATAAATAAAATTCTTAAGTTGTTTTTAGGAGGCAGCCCGCCAGGCCCGAAAGCCCGGTCGGCCACCTCCAAACCCTAGTCTAACAAAACCCTAACCCTAGCTAGACAAGAACCAGCTAACCCTAAAACCCCCAACCCCTCCTCCCAGCCGCCGCCACCTAGACGCGTTTCCCCAACACCCCTGCCAGCCCCGCTCCAACCACCCCACGCGTCCCACCCACCTTGCGAACGTGCGCACGCTCGCGACCACCTGCCCGGACGTAGCCAGCGACACGCCACCTACCAAACCACACTCGCACACAACGCATGCGGTGCACCACCCCTCGCGCAGCAACACACCGCGACCATCCCGCTACCCCGCGTGCAAACCGCGTCGCCCTGATCCATCCCCACGACACACACCTCCCTCATGAGTCCCACCCATGCCGACAACTGCCCCGCCCTTGGGATCGTCGCACGCTCCCCAGCCCCGCGCCTGGTCCCACCCCACCAACACCGCCCTACCTCACGCGATCCCCACCCCGCGTCTTCCCCTGATCCCTCCGCTCTATCTCTCTCCCTGCATCACGCGCGGCGCCTCTTCCCCCGTAGCGCCGCCACCTGCACGCCTCGGCCGCCTCGCGGCAACGACCACCGCCGTCCCTGCAACCCGCCGCCGACGCGCTTCTCCTCCGTGGCCCAACCTCGGGCTCGACCACCACGGAACCCGGCCGCGTGCGCCACTGCTGCCGCGGCCCCGTCTCCTAGCTACCCCCTGTGCCTGCCGCGTATCGTCTCGCCCTGTCGCCCGGTTCCGGTCGCCTGCACCGCCGACCTTCCCTGAGGCCGCCGCCCGGGGCCTCCTCTCCCTCGCTGCAGCCCCGTCTGCCGCGCACGAGTCCGCCAAGCTCTCCTTCCATCGACCGTGGCTCTGCGTGTCTTCCGCATCGGACCTGCCTCTTCAGGTTCTTCCAGATGGCCTCCTCGCGTCCAAGGCCTCCTCCCAGCACCCGCATGATCCCGGCCGCGTCCGCATCGCGCCGCCCTCGGCCTCCCTGCAGCACCGCCCTCATCCGCTTCGGTGTTGATGGCGCCCAGGTCTACCTGCGCAGCTCCATCTCGAGCACGGCCACACTCACCGCCAAGTCCCTGCCGACCCGACCTCACTGTCCTGTCCCCGCTCGCCGGAGACCGCCGCCTCGCGCTCTGCTGCACCCTGCCGGCCCCTCTGCAACACCGCTGCACCCCTGCACATGCTCGCCACGTGAGGCTGCTGCTCTTTTCTCTAGAGGTTAATCGCGTTGGTGGTCATCTCCTGTTGTGTATCCCCTTCGGTTCCTGTGTGGGCTCGGTGGAGTAAAATGCTTATATCTGATCCGTGTGTTGATGTTTGGTGGTGAGGAGGTAGAGTACAGATGATGTGAGTGGTGTGTGCAAACTCGAAGGCCGCTGATGCCGGACCTCCAAGACACTCGGGGAACCACTGAACCGGTCTCCTACACGTAATCCGTGCGAACCACGCTGGGAACCCGCGGTGACCGGAGGTCGACACCGTATCGGAGCATCATGTCCTCCTTCTTGGAACGTTAAGAACCCGAATTCGAAGACCTAAAGACCAAGCCCTGAACCCCGATCCGGAGGATGCGAAGACCGATCCCGCCGAACCCGAAGACCTTGCCGTTGTCCAGATCCGAAGCCCGAACCCTCGGACCCAAGATCTTCGGACCTTAATGTGTGACCCCCTTATCCGAGACCCCTATTTTTATAATATGACATTGTCACTTGTTGCATATAAATTGATCATATTGCATACGTCTTCAATTGTTTTGGGGGGGGGATATATTATCGATTCACCTAATAATTAAATATGGAGACTATATGCGGGCTCTTCTTGTATTATACTGCCTCCATTTAAATTTGTGTAGCGAACCGATGACATGCTTTGCCTTGTTAATACAACATTTAAATTGTGGGGTACCTAAACAACATGAACCTATTAATTAATTGTCGGGACCCCGGTTCACTTAATACTGCCTAATTGCACCGCATCTGCATCATATCATAATCATGCCGGATCTTCTGTCGTAGTATTAAATATTGCATCTGCTGTTTCTTCTAGTGTTTGCTTCATAGCGGATTAGGCCGATGAGTTGATGCGAGTATCGACAAGTTCTCCGGATATGAACCTCCGGCAGTGTTTCCTAGGCGAGCATTCTCCCCCTTTCTACCTATTTTGCATTTATAGTCTTTATTTCTTCCTGTTGATCTATTGCTATCTGTGACGCGATGCTTTAGTGTTCTGTACCAGATATATCCCTTGCAGCCTTTATATTGCCTTGGACACATCCTATTGCTTGTTGTTTGATAAATAGTCGGCCTTGCGAGTCGTAGTTGCTTGCTCATGTGCTGCTTCACGTCGTTGTTGTTCCACCGTTATTGGAAGGTTGGCACATGATTTATGGTGGAGAGGATCATGACTTTAAATACAACTATTAAATTGCTGGGACAACTAATGAAAGAGGCATCGGTGGGCAATATATGCTATTTGGTTTTTCATGTCCACTTGTGTCCCGTAGGCCCCGAGTACTTGATACCTGTTCCTTGACTATTCGCACTATCCACATACGGGAGAGTCTATGAATCCCCCTTAGCCAGAGCTTGATTCATTTCTTATTTCTTGGGGCCACAAACTAGTTTGGGGCTTTATTACTATCCTGTACTTATGCCATGCTTTACTGCTTTATTTACGATTGTGCGTGGAGCACCTGTACTGTTTAGGAATTGCGGAGTGTTTTCGCGGTATTGACAAGCCCAGTCACACTTTCGGGTTCCCAGTCGTTTACAGCCATTGGCGCAAACCTTGGGTCCGTCTCGGAGCCGGCCAACTTCGTTGCGGGTAGCTTAATGGGGTGGCCCCCTGAAATATGTTATGAATCCTGTGATTCCTTTGTCGTGAAAGCCTCGTTGGGTTTTGAGTTGGTTTTTCCGAGGTTGATCGTGTGTGTGTTGATATTTGTGCACCCCTGCAGGGTAAATCTTTCTGAAAGCCGTGTCCGCGGTTATGGACGACTTGGAGCACAGTATCTTGATCATAGACAAGCATAACTAAAGTAGTGCTATAAATTTGACTTAATATGTGACTAGTAATCAGTTTCACTACAATGGAATGGATAATAAAAGTGCCAACAACTAGTGGAACCGGGATGTAACGTGTCATGTTATACCTGCCTAGTAAGTATCGCAACTCCAATGGAATGAAATAAAAGTGCCAACAACTACTGGGTTTGGGATGTCACATGCTAATTGTATCTGACTAGTAAGTACTGCAACTACCACTGAATGGTTAACTAAAACTGCCCACTACTTATGCTATCAGGATGACTCATGCTATCTATATCTGATTCGTAAGAGCTTCAACTATAATGGAATGAATAAAATTGCCAACCGTGTGAGTTCCTCGGTTTTGACTTCCTCATTTGGTATCGAGGGGGAAATGCCAGGATGGGTATGTTTGGTGTTAGTATCAGGTTGGATCCGAATAGGTCTTTCTTATCCCTCTCTAATAGCCGCCAGTTTTACTAAGTCTCTATAGGTTGTTTAGTGTTGCTGCGCTGCCGCTTCAGTCCTCCATACCTATGTAGGCGAGAGCCGCCGAATTCTAGCCTCGCCGTGTACTGGCCTCAGTACTGACGCTCCTCTTTTTCCTTTGCCCTTTGTCGGCACCCCTTTTGTTTTAGCAGGTTTGAGATCGACGTCGTTAGCAGGGTTACCCTTCCGGCTTGGCCTGGGCAGGGTTATGGACGCAATTGGTTATTCTTCAGGGCTCTTAGCCCCATTTGCATCTTGTCCATAGTCGGACGCTCTATCGTTTTCAAGGTGATTTGGATCTTTGTATAGTATATCTGTATTCTTGACTCACGGAGTCGCTGTTGTATATATATCTGTTCTGTGGGTCCCATCGAGGACTGTTGTGTAATGGTATTACTTCATTTTCCACCCGCACGAAAGTGCCTGGTGGGCGTCCTTGAATCGTTTCTATGCGGGTTTGGCGGAAAGGGCTAAAACTTGCATAGGGACGATTCGAGGGTGTTACAGGGAGGAGTCACATACCAGGGAACAAATGCTCCAAATTTCAGCAAGAAAGATGGGCTGAGCAAGGAGATCGAAAAAATTGAGAGCAAGCACAGCAAGAACGCGATTTTGAGCTATGAACTGGATCTTACTCGGGAGAGAGAAGAAAGTGGCAGGTGAGAGAGTTGGTGGGGGGCCAGGGGTGGCCCACACCAGGGCATGGCGCCACCCAAGGCTGGCCGTGCCACCATGTGGTGTGCCTACCTGGTGGGCCCCCCTGGTACCTACCAGGTACTCCTCTGCCCCTTTTTTCACATAAAAAATTAATATGAATTTTCTGGAATTTTTCGAGACACTTTATTTTTGGGCAATTTTCAGAAATAGAAGAATGATTTTTCTGACAGACACATTTTTTTCTTTTGGAAACATGATGCAAGGACAAAACAAGGCTAGAACTACAGAAGTTCTAGCATGCAAGCAACTAACAACACAAAGAAAACTAAACGAAAGCAAAAACTAAAATGCAAAGGATAGAAACAAACGGAGATAATCATAGTGAAAACATTGTTTTGTTCAATGGAATCCTTTTGTTAGCAAGGTTGATCAAGTCTTGCTACCAAAACAATTGCATATGAGACAAAACTTTGTATTCCACCAATGATTATGTTACCTCAACCTTGATAGCAATGGTCCCAATCATAATAGTTTCAAATTTTTCTCTTGGTATGGGACAATATATTTCTCCAACTTGAATGCCCTCAACATGTTCAATTGAATTCAAACCATAAGTCCTTTTAATCTTCTTGGGGAAATAGACAGTATGTTCCTTGTCATTAACATTAAAGGTCACCTTTCCTTGATTACAATTAATAACAGCTCTTGCAGTATTAAGAAAAGGTCTTCCAAGAATTATAGACATATTATCATCTTGAGGCATTTCAAGCACAACAAAATCAGTTAATATCAAGCAATTGTGAGCCACCTAAACAGGTACATCCTCACATATACCCACAGGAATGGTGGTAGATTTATCAGCCATTTGCAAAGATATATCAGTTGGTATCAATTTTTCTAGTTGAAGCCTCTTGTAGAGAGAGAAAGGCATAACACTAACTCCATCTCCCAAATCACACAAAGCAGTTCTAACATAACTATTCTTAATAGAGCAAGGGATAGTTGGAATCCCTGGGTCTCCAAGTTTCTTAGGAACCTTACCATTAAAGGAATAATTAGCAAGCAAAGTAGAGATTTCTTCATTAGGGATCTTCCTTTTATTCGAGACAATATCCTTCATATACTTTGAGTAAGGAGGCAATTTAATAGCATCAGTCAAAGGAATTTGCAGGAATAAAGGCTTCATCCACATACAAAACTTATTATAATGTTCATCTTCCTTTGACTTGTGTTTCTTATCAGGGAATGGCATAGGTTTTTGGACCCAAGGCTCTCTTTCACTACCATGTTTCTTAGCAATAAAATCTTCTTTCGTGTATTTAGTTTCTTAGTGTGGTTTTCAGGTTCTTCTTCAACTTTTTCTTCATTAGGAACAACATTTTCTTCACTACCACTTTCAGTTTCAGCATCAGAGATAGATATACTATTAGGATCTATAGCAGGTTCAGAGGGTTCTACAACAGTTTTATGTTTCTTTTTCCTTTTCTTACGAGTAGAACCACTATTTTCAGCTTGTTGAGAATCCTGCTCAATTCTTTTGGGATGCCCCTCAGGATATAGAGGATCCTGGATAGCAGCACCACTTCTAGTTCTAATTTCATAAGCATGTTTTTCTTTAGCAGCATTAACTAGCAAGTCGTTTTGCACTTTAACGAGTTGATCTATTTGAGTTTGAACCATTTGAAAGTGTTTAACAATCATTTTAACATCATTAGAGGTTCTTTCCACAATATCTTTCAACTCAACAATAGCTCTAGTGTTTTCCATTAGATGATTTTGCACCCTTTTATTAAAGTTATCTTGCTTAACAATAAAGATATCAAATTCTTCTAAGCATTGATCAGGAGGTTTAGAGTAAGGGGTATCACCTTCATCAAAGTGTTGGAGAGAGTGTACCTCAATAGTGGATGAGTAGGGAATAGGCTTACATAATTCTTCTATAGGAGGTAAATTCTTGACATCTACAGCTTTAATTCCCTTCTCCTTAAGACATTTCTTAGCTTCCTTCATCACTTCATCATTTAATTCAATAACTCCCCTCTTCTTTGATGTTGGAATAGGCACGGGAATAGATGGTTCAGGTACAATTACTTCAGGTATAGCTTGTTTAGGAGGAGTCCAATCTTCATAGTTCTTACTTATTTTAGCCATAAATTCCTCAGCTTCCTTAGGAGTCCTATTCCTGAAAACACGATCAACACAACTATCTAGGTATGTCCTAGATTCTTCGGTTAGTCCATTATAAAATATATCAAGAAGCTCATTCTTAGGTAATGGACTTCCAGCCTGTGCATGAATCAAAGCACAAAACCTTGCCCAAGATTCGGGCAATACCTCTTTTTCTCCCTGTTTAAAATCAAAAAGTTCCTGCAAAATAACATGTCTAGCACTGGGAGGAAAATATTTCTGCAGGAAAGTACTAATCAAGCACTCAGGGCTATCAATAGATCCAGGAGGTAAATTACTAAACCAAGTTTTAGCTTCTCCTTTCATTCTTAGCAACAAAGTAAGTACGCATCTTAATATCATCAGAAAACAAGCCACTCATGGTAGAAAGTTCATTCATATGTGCGACCGCACTTTCATTCTTAGTCCCACAAAAAGGTTCTTTCTCGACAATAGCTATGTAAGATAGATCGAGAGAGAAATCATAATCTTCATCTATAATGTTTATGGGAGAAGCAGCAAACTTAGCATCAGGATATAATTTCGGTCTAATAGTACGCCTCTCAAGGAGACTCTTAGCAGCGCTCCTATCATGGGTGTTCTTACATTCTTTAATAAACTCATCGGTCATCTCAACATAACCATCTTCAATATCATAACTCTCACTAGACTCAGGTGAGCTAACAGGTGTGGTAGTGTCTTCATTAGGAGTTTCGGTATTTCCAGCTATAGTTCTAGCAATCGTAGCATCTAGGAAAGGACCTATTGAACCACTCCTCTCGAGCATAGTAGAAGCAGCATCATAAGCATCAGAAGTTTCAGATTCAGCAGTAGTAGCAGTGTGTGTAGCATGTGTATGTGGTGGTGTAAGGAACTTACTCAAAACAGATGGTGAATCAAGAGCAACAGAGGTGTTCAGAACCGTACCACTTCTTGTAGTGGATGGTAAAATAGGAACCTTGCCATCACGAGACTTACCCATGATGGATGGATAGCAGCGAACAATAGAGAATCCAAGTGAACTTGATAAATAAAGCTATGCTCCCCGGCAACGGCGCCAGAAGAAGTCTTGATGACCCACAAGTATAGGGGGTGTATCGCAGTATTTTCGGGGGAAGTGAAACCCAATTTATTGATTCGACACAAGGGGAGCCAAAGAATATTTATCAGCCTTAACAACTGAGTTGTCAATTCAGCTGCACCTGGATACAATCTTGCTCACAGCAGTTTATCAGTAGCAACAGTTTTGTAGTAGGAATAGTAAAGTAACAGCAGTAGTAAAGCAAAGACAGTAGTAACAAAAGCAGTAACAGTGGGATTCGAGTGCGGTAGGCATAGGGATGGATGGACGGGCGTTGCATGGACAAGATAATCCACATAGCAATCAGAACATAGGGCAATTGCAGATAAATAAGATAAAGCATCCAAGTACTAGACAATCCTAGGCATGTGTTCCATATATAGTCATATGTGCTCGCAATGAGAACGTGCACAACATCTTTTGTCCTGCCAGCCCGTTTGCAGCGGGGCCTCTAGGGAACTACTGGCAATTAAGGTGCTCCTTTTAATAGAGCACCGGAGCAAAGCATTAACACTCTGTGAACACATGTGATCCTCACATCAAAGCCTTTCCCTTCCGGTTATCCTGATTTCTATCACTTCGGGGCCATAGGTTCCGAACAACAACGTGTGTATACAACTTACAGATAAGACCAAGAACAATACTATCATAATGAATCAATAACATGTTCAGATCTGAAATCATGGCACTCGGGCCCTAGTGACAAGCATTAAGCACAACAAGTCGCAACAAAGTCATAAAGCACTAATAAAAGATACTAGGCACCATTCCCTAACAATCTGATGCCATTACATGAACAATCTCATCCAATCCCTACCATCCCCATAGCCTACAGCGGAGGATTACTCACTCATAGATGGGGGAAACATGGATGGTCGATGGAGAAGTGATGGTGATGATGATGGCGATGATCTCCTCCAATTCCCGTCCTGGCAGGGTGCCAGAACAGAGTTTCTGGTGCTGTTTCGTGGAATCTGGTGGTGGCGGCGGAGCGGAACTCCTTCTGGAAAAACGTCGAACCCCCCGAAGTTTTTAGGTCAGAAGGCTCCTTATAGGCAAAGAGAGAGGCCGAGGGGGTGCCTGGGGGGCCCACACCACCCCCTGGCGCGGCCTAGCCTGGCCCACGCCAGCAGGTGGTGTGGCCACCCCCTGGCTCTTCTCCGTCTCGTATTCTGGCTCCTGGAGTCTTCGGGTGAAATAGGATTTTTGGCATATTTTCCGGGATTTTTCCTGATAGTTGATTTTCTGCACAAAAAGTAGACACCAAGGAAATTCTGCTGAAAACAGCATCAGTCCGCATTAGTTGCATCCAAATCACACAAGTTTAGAGGAGAAACAATAGCAAAAGTGTTCGGGAAAGTAGATATGTTTTGGACGTATCAACGACTAAAGTATCCAAGTTAAGTTCAGCATAAAAGGGATTTGCGAATGATGTTTCACAAATTATGATAATTGGACAAATTCAAACTTTGTTGAAATGTCTAAAACATCATAATCATTTTTGTATTTGATATATATGGTATAGCATTATCTCTTATCGGGGTTATAGTTGTCGTTTAGAGTTAGAGATCGAAATAAGCAAACACTCATTTGAAATACAAAGGAACATCTAAAGATTCGTGGAAACAACACCATAAGTTTTATGGCACGTTCGAGTTTCTGGAGATTTCAATAAGTCGAAATCGTGGCAAATAAACAAGTCTTTATAGAGCATTCTTAGGTAGCTATGAATGCATCTTCCACAAGGGGCAAACCTGCTATTGTTCAAAGTTGACGTGTCTTGATGAAGTTACAGGTGGAAGAAAGTAAAAGATCAAAACAAGGTATTAGACCTTACCTCCTGATTGTTGAGTGGTGCAGCGGAATTTGTTTCATGAATCCAAACTCTACAAATAGAGGAGAAACTAATGATAATGATCATAAAGTTTCTAGGAATACTTTTACTAAAGAAAGTATGATTCAACTATATATTCTACAAGTTTGTGGAATTATATTGTTGATTCACTTGTCATGTTTTGAACAAGACATACCTGTGAAATACAAAGAAGTGTGATGGACCTAAGTGCGAGAAATGAATGGTCATTGAAATCTCGTTAGTGGAATTCTCGATTTGATGGTGATCAAAGAATTTTTGAATGTCCAAGGTTATCGAGAGGACCTAGATTTGAGTGGGAGCAAATCAGCTTGGCTAATTCATAATATGTAGCTGACATATTTTGAGTGGGAGCTAAGTGAAATCCCTGGATCTCAAACATGAATGTCATATTTGAGTGGGAGCGTGAAATCATTCTGGGATATGTGGACGACATATATGAATGATGTAATTGGTGTTAATAACATTTTAAGTAGATAAATAAGGATGAAGTTGAAAGTTATTAAACAAAGAGATCTATCGAGATAGATTAGTGAGTTTAATAAACACTAAATGTCGAATGCTTCCTGGACTTGATTCTGAAAGATGTTCAGAATGTCATAAGCAAGATTCTGAAGAAGCTCAGAATGAAACAAGGTGAGAAATAAGTTCTTACTATATGAAGCATTGGGTCAGTATTGCAACTATGGTTAAAAGAAAGAAAGAGATGCATTGCATCTCCTATGCCTCAGTCATAGGTTCTTCCATACAACCATGTTGTATACTCGATGTAATGTGACCCAAGGTTCTGGTTGGTGGGACAAAGTCTTGACTGTAAGAACGTGTCTTTAAGTGATTCCTGAGTTGATCACTGAACCAGAATTAAGTTTGTACTTAAATGGCAAGAAGCAAAGTAAGTGTCATAGTTGCATTTCATGCACTAGGATCTACATAGATATAGAAGTATAAAGGCTACATCTGATGTGATATATAATGTTATGGCGGGGCTAGTTCGCTTTTAACGTAGAATGATGTGTCCCAGGGCATAGTGCCCATGAGAAAGCCCTCGAGGTTGATCTAAAGTCACTATAGCCTCCTGGAATCTGGCCTCGTTCTGCTGCCATGACTATAGTATATACACAAAGGATAGCAAAGTGTGTTTCGAAGTTTAGATGACAACAGTAAAAACGACCGTCATTATAAACACTAGATACAAAGTCTCACTTTGTTGCCAAACAAATACTTTGACCCATTATACAATAATGGTGTGAATGTCAAAATTAGAAAGACATTAACAATTTGCAAAAGACATAATGATCTGGTAAAACAGAACATGGACATGACGTTTCCCGTGAGCATGCATGATCAATAAACGCATATGTTATATGGTTTATATGAGTAAAAGGCGAGCTAGATTATTTGTACTCTAGTGAAGTGGGAGACTGAAGGAGATATGCCCTAGAGGCAAATAATAAATAGGTTTTATTGTCATATCTCAATTAGTTTATAATAGTTTCATATTGTGCTATAACTGTACCAAGTAGAAACATTGGTACAAGTGTGGTATGAAACAACCAAGTCCCTAGTAGCCTCTATTCATACTAATTCATTGGTCATGAGGATAATCTGGGTTTCAAGATCATGGGAATTTATGCCAATTGACAACAGGGTCATATCATTGGAGACTGATGTGATGGACATTCCTCGAAGGATTGCAACACGATCAAGTCATATAGTTCATTGTTGTAATAGCTAAATCTAGACTCCTTTTCCTTAGACCGTGAGCCTATATCAATCACTATCTCCTGAGAGTGCTTAGATAGCATCAAACGTCATCTGGTAATACAGTGGCAATAAAGGTGTGTTCAGGTACTCGGAGGAACCGTAGAGGCAATATATGTCAAGAGTGGGATTTGTTCGCCCACATGATGGGTAAAGATACATACGGCCGTCTTGGTGAGATTACATCCATAAATGTTGCAACATGCGACTCGGTCACGGGGATGTAATATCACGGTAACAAGAAAACAGAACTTGTTGTTAACGAGATTGAACAAGGTATGGGATACCAATGATCGGATCTCGGACAAGTCGTATCAAGAAACAAAAGGAAATTGGATGCTACATTTACCGGTTCAAACGACATTGTCATCAGGAATGCATAGGGGTCACATGGACATCCCTGGTCCCTCTATTGATCATTGATATTGTAACACCCCAAAAATACTAAACAAGAATTATCAAGTTCTAATCACCCAAGTTTAGGGTTAACAAAAACTTTTATTAATAATTTGAATATGAATGCATGTCTGATTTGCATTAGTGTATGATTGAGTGAAACTGCCATGTTTGATTGCTACAAATGATAAGAAATGGTTTAAAGATGAATACTACATCATCTAGGCCAATTACAAACAAAATCCAAAGAAAAAGAAATCAAATATAAATAAAATGATCAAATGGTCATTTTGACCAAAGTTAACCACTAGGCCACTTTGAGTGTTCCTAGTAAAGAATTTCTAACAGAAACATTTCTATTTATTTTCACCCCTTGCTAGACCAAGTAAAAGTGAACCCAAGCCCACTTTACAAAATCACATCAACTATTTTCAAACCTATTTAAAGGAGAGTTCAAAATTGAATCAAGTTCATATGGTAAGATCGGTATTTTGCAAAAACCACTCAAACCAATTCACCTTGCCTTTCCCAAGCAATCTTAGACACTCAAGCATAATATCAAAACACTCACCAAATTTCATTCAAAAATTTCAAATTTAAATTCTTGCTGCCATTAAGTCGAACACCTTGTAGACACTAATTAAACCACTGCCTAACTTCACTGTTTTGAGCAGTGATCACTCACCCCACTGTCCCCTCTTCACTCCCTGTCTCCCCCAGCATCTAGCAGCACCAGACACACATCCCCCCTTTGCTGTTGCGCCAGTGTAGCGCCGCCCGAAGCCAGCCTCGCCGGCCGACCATGGACAAAGCGCCACGGACCACGCCACCCTCTCCCACGACAACCAGGAGGCAGGCAACCGTCCATCGCCACCCCCTGTCTAGCCCTTGACCGTAGCCAGGCCATGGACCACCCTAGCATCGTCGCGCCCACTTTCTCTACACCGTGCCAAGAGCGCGCCAGAGCACCGCAACCGACCAACTTGCACGCGTCGCGCCTCGCCCTCTCCGCGCATGCACACACTCGCCTTAACGCCAGCTAGCTCCTAGACATCCCCGCTCGCCACCGCACGACCTGTAGCCCCCGTGCGTCGTCTCGAACACCACCAGTTCCACGCAGACCACCGCCCGCGCCCGACCATCCTCGACTGCCTCGTGTCGTGCCATTAAGCCCATGATGACCGCCAGGGAGCACTGCGTCGCCCTACCCCCAGCCACGCTGATAGCTCACTGTACCGTCGTCGCCGGAGAAGCCAGCCCATCTCGTTCGGTCCCCTTGTCGGTGTATAAATAGAGGCCCTCTCCGCCTCAATTCTCCACACCACCTCACTCCCCACTCCTCACAACACCTCCCACACTTCTCCCGCAGCAAGGCAAGCACCGCATCACCGGAATTTGGTCGGAGTCCACCGCTGCAGAGGAGAAGAGGAGTCGTCGATTGGAGCCGCCGTGACCACTGTTCGAACCGCCGTCATCGACAACATCATTCGCCCCCATCGCCGACCCTAGCTGGATCCCTAGTGAGCCTCACATGACCCCCACCGCCGTGTTAGGGTTCAGACCTCGCCGGAGCTGTTCGTCGTCGATGATGAACCTCAGCCGTTAGATCAGGTTCTAATCGTAGGGCCTAGATTGAAAGATACTGCTTCGGTTAGATAGAGTCGCTGACTAGTGGGACCCCCTGTCAGTAGCCCGTGCGCCATGCTGTGCAGATTGGGCCGGCCCAGTAGGTTTCCCGCGCAGGCCTGTGAATTCAAATAGTTATTTTCCAATTTAGTTAAAACCAGATTCTATCAGTAGATTCAAAAATCAATTCAAAGAGATTCACTGAACCAAATTGCATGATTCCAATTTTGTTAGAAAGGTATTTAAATTATCTATCCAAGCCCGTTGGATTCAAGTCATTTCGAATTAGAGATCACCTATACCAAAAATAATAAGACAGAGACTTTTCCACATTCAAACATTTTTCAAAAATCAACCATAAATGCTTTTGAGTTGATTCCAACTCTCAAAAATCACATTTGATCAGATCTATCTGAATACGTAAAAATATTTAGATTTACATGCAGTGACATTGGACTTGTACCAAAAGAATGCTATTTAGGTATTTCTAGTCACTTTAATTCTATTAAATAATAATCTTAAATTTTATAAAATATGACCAACACTTTAGATCACATTCCCATGTATTAGAATATGTGGTGATGACATCTGTCAACATGATCCCATATTTTAATTGGAGAATATTAAATCTTAAGTATTTTCAATGAGTAGAAATTACTTTTCTAAAATAAGACAAACAAGATTAAGTCTTTACTTCATGTGATGATTGTGATGATGCTAGATCATCAAGTGTGAGCCTTAGTGTGTGCTAAATAGAAGTAGTTAAGTATTGTTTGGTGATTGTGTACCTCGTATTTATTTATAGACGATAGTACTGGCCCGGGATACGAGGAGGAGGAGTACTACCAAGAAGAAGAAGAAGAAGAAGAAAACTTCAACCACTTCACTACTCAAGGCAAGCCTAGCACTACAAGTTAACTATGCAAGTTAACACCTGACCACTTGATAACCTAAGCAAAATGCATTAGGCATGCTTGGTTATACAACTTTGATTATACCAATCCCAAGTTTTACTTGCAAGCTTTATTCTTTTACTTTACCAAAGTTCTTTACTTTTAGTTAATGCTTTGTGAGTTTTGGAAAAATAGTATAGATACCATAAAGAGTATAAAACTAGGACTAAGTAGTTATACTTAGATGTCATTCCAAGGCATGAGATTAGAGTTGGATAGTTACCCTTGATTTGCACCCCTCATTAGTGAATACTCTTAACTTTAGTGGCTAGTGCTAAATATAAAAGTTGATCATTTTATATGGGAATACTTGGTGAAAAAGATTATGAAAACCTTGGAATGAGGATTCATTCTATTGAAATGTTTCGACATGTGTTATGGACACAAAAGGATTTGATGATGAAAATGTTGAGGCATGAGCCTTAGCCCTTTATAAAAATTGATGGTTGGGTTCGGATGCGATACCATTCGAATTTTACCGTACAACCACAATACCTGAATTGGGTAGGGCTTAACTAGAAGTTTATATCCCTTAGTATGGGTTCCTTGGCAGAATAGGTTGAGTTGAGGCTACCTCGTGAGTGTGAATATCCACCTATGTAGTGCCCAGGATGGAAGATGGCCATGGCTGGGAGGCAAAGCTCATAGGGGAGGTGCCTATACTAGAGTGTGTAATTGAAAGGTTATGATTGATTATCCGCATACTAAGTATGATGATTCAGGGTTATCCCTGACGGATGTATCGAATTTTGTGGTGAAAGTGTACCACCTCTATAGAGTGTCAAACTATTCGAATAGCCGCGTCTACGGTTATGGAAAGTTGGAGTGGCCATACTATTCTGTTGTCAGATGTTTTCAAAATGACTTATGAATTGAACTATGACTTTGACTTGACCACAACAGGGTTGTGGATATGAAAACTAGGTTCCCACTTAAGTGATTTAGAACATTAACTTAGTTTTCTTTACTTCTAAACTCAGTTTTAGATAAATCTGGCTTTTTGCAAATAAACCTAGAGGTTAAGATTCCTACTAGAACTACCTTACTTGTTAGTGATAGTTTGCGAGTACTTAAAGAGTACTCATGGCTTTGTCCCTGGCTATTCCCGTGGCCAGACTATGAGGAGGACTATTAGGATGATGGACAGCAGGAGGTCTACGACAACTAGGATCATCTCCCATCGTCAGCATTGCCTATGACTCTGAAGATGGAGCCCGTACTGTGTTTACTTTCTGCTGTTTTGATTGTATTAAGACTGGATCATGAGATCCTTTATTTGTAAGACCCTTATTATGGTTTGTAATGGATGATGTACTGTGGTACCAATCTGTTATGTCTCGCAAAAATGGTAATCCTGAGATTGCGATGTATGGCATAATAGGCATCTGGGATTAAAAATCCAGGTGTTGACAAGTTGGTATCAGAGCCATCCTGACCATAGGAGACCCTAGTTAGAATGGACATCCGAACAAAAACTTAGTTTCAAAACAAAAGAAGTGAGTATTTATGAAAACCTATTCCCACTCTTATCCTTGATTCTTTCAAAAAAAATCATGTTCCTCAAAACCTTCTTGCATTCCTACATAAAATTTGACACACTTGATCACCTCACTAACTTACTCACCCTAAATTCTTATAGATGGAAGTCCAGTATTGCAAGTTCTACCAGCTAGGCAACGGAGGCCAACTGATCTTTGAGAGGGATCTAGATGCACTATCAGAGTATCTTGAGCACCTGCATCCGGAATTCTTCGGGGCTGAACTCAACAATCACATAGGAGGAGATCTACAATGGCTGATCGTTGCAGATCTCAGAGGCAAGATGGAAGCACCCACTTCAGAGAAGATCCAATTCACCTTGCGTGATAACAACTGGCTAGATGGATTAGCCAGGGCTATGCATGAAGCTCTTGCCCGTCTATGTGGGCAAAACAACAACCTGATCCAGGGAACTCGCTTTACTCACTTCACAAGGCGTGATTATATGGGAATGCCCTTGGAGATGCCAGGACACCCGGAGCTGAAGCACCAGGTGGACAATCTTGACTTCATGTTGTATGATAGGCAGAAGGAGTTGGACAACGCTCGTGCCTACGCCAACCACAACCATGCCATTGCAGTAAAGAAGGACTAGACCCTCGCAATTCTTGCCAAGGAGTGCCAATCACTTCGTCGTCAACGTGACAAGAAGGATCGCACCATCGATCGTCTTCGCAAGAAGGTGGTCGCTCTCGAGAAGACTATATGTGAATAGGAAATCCAGCTTGAAGCGAAGGGGGTGGAAGGTGAAGATATCCAGGGAGATCTTTACTCTTACCTCAGTGATGACAACGACTACCTGGAGGATGATGCCATGGAGTTCCACACTGATGATGATGATTCCGACTTCATTGATGATGATTAGATGCACTTGATCACTACTGTAGGAATGAGTTGTACCGGTCCCACTTTATCATAGTTTCACAGAATGGTTCTTAAAACCATATGTTTTCTATTTGTGTTGTGTTGTGTGTTTGTATGGTGTGCTTTGAATGAATGAATGAGAGGAAGTTATTAGTTTGAAAAACCTGAGTCAAACTCAAAGTTTAAGCTTGTGAAAACAAAACCATGAACCTTAGTGATTTCCCTCTTATCTCTTTATCTATCTCAATCTTCAGATGACTCGTGGAAACCCCGGAGGAAGCAGTTCATCTTAGGACCCGATGCTGCAGATTCTGCAAATGCTAGTTTCTAACCGTGAAGCTAGTAGAGCCGAACGTCAAGCCAACCTAGCCACTCTTCAACAGATGGCTCAGATGGCCCACAACAACCAAGGTCACGGAAACCAGGATCACCATGGATCCAAGCTCAAGAACTTTCAGAATACCAACCCACCTATCTTTAGTAAGTCTGAGGATCCCTTAGATGCTGATGACTGGCTGCAAACCATGGAGAACAATCTGGAGGTCACAGGAGTTAAAGCCAATGAAAAAGTACTGTTTGACACCCATTATCTGGCAGGAGATGCAAGAGCCTAGTGGAATAGCACCCGTACCATGAACGAAGGTCAGATGATGACTTGGGAAGCATTCAAGATCAAGTTCAGCTAGACCCATGTGCCCCAAGGTTTGGTCACCAGGATGAAGGATGAGTTCAGGGAACTGAAGCAAGGAAGGTTGACAGTAGTTGAGTACCGTGACAAATTTTTGTCCCTAGCTAGATATGCACCTGATGATATCAACACCGAAGCAAAGAAGAAGGAAAGGTTCCTAAATGGATTACATGATGAGATGCAGACTATGTTAGTCAACATCCATTTTGCAGATATGGAAGAGCTAATAAACTCTACCATTCAGATGGAAGGGAAGATAAACCAAGCCAATGACAACCGCAAGCGTCGCATGATGCACCAGCCTGGATCCCACCATACCCAGAAGTATCGCCCCAACTCGTCTGCAGGATACGCCAAGAAACAATAGATCCCCTATGTCCCGTCCAAACTATCCCAATCATAGTAGAGCAAACCTGAAGTCTGGAGGAAACCACCACAACAACAACCCCGGCAACTCCAATAACTTCAACTGTGCACTGCCCAAGTCCAACAACAACAACAACAAGAACAACAACAACAACAACAACAATACTGCCCCAAGGACTGGAAGCAATATTGTGCCTGTTGCAGTGAAAGACAAGTCCCAGATTACTTGCTTTGAGTGCGGAGTCAAGGGTCACTACTCCAATGAGTGCCCCAAGAAGCTTGCAGCAACCACCAATGTGAATGCACCCGCTCAGCAGCAACGTCATGTTCAGCCTGGAAGGAGATTTGCCCTAGGGAACTCGCTCAACCATAACGGCCGTCTGTTCCACATGAATGTTGAAGAAGCTCAGGAAGCGCCCGATGTCGTGCTGGGTATGTTTTCCGTTAACTCTGTACTTGCAAGATTGTTGTTTGATTCTGGAGCATCGCACTCAGAAGAATTTGCATGCACTAGTAAGATTCAACCAACAAAATTGAAGCATGTTATGATAGTTCAAATACCTGGTTCAACCACCAAAGCTAGAAAAATTTGCAAGGTTGTACCTATCAGAATCCATGGAATAGATTTTTATGCTAATCTAATAGTACTTGGAACCAAAGGTTTGGAAGTAGTACTAGGAATGGATTGGATGTCGAAACATAAAAGATTAATCGACTGTGCCAAGAAAGCCATAACCATGACCAGTAGCTCTGGAGTATCAGTAGAGCATGTATCTGAAACTTTGCCCCGTCAATTCAAATGCAACGAGAGTCTAGCCCAACCAACCCTAGACCAAGTCAGAGTAGTCTATGAATACCCTGATGTATTCCCAGATGAATTGCCCGGTATGCCCCTAGATCGGGATATCGAGTTCATCATTGAACTAATTCCTGGACCTGGACCCATAGCTCAGAGACCTTATAGTATGAACCCATCTGAATTAGTGGAGCTGAAGAAACAACTTGATGCTATGTTTGAGAAAGGTCTAATCCAACCAAGCGCATCGCCATGGAGATCCCGTGTTTTGTTTGTGGATAAGAAAGATGGAGGTGACCGTTTGTGCACGAATTACCGGAAGCTGAATGATGTCACAATCAAGAACAAGTACCCACTGCCGAAGATAGAGGATCTGTTTGACTAGTTGACTGGTGCCAGAGTGTTTTCTAAGATTAATCTTAGAACTGGTTATCATCAACTCAAGATTCATGCAACGGATATCCCAAAGACCACCTTTACCACCAGATATGGATTGTATGAGTATACTGTCATGTCTTTTGGATTAACCAATGCCCCCGCTTATTTCATGAATCTCATGAATAAGATTTTTATGAACTTCCTAGATAAGTTTTTTGTTGTTTTTATCGACGACATTCTGATCTATTCCAAGTCAGAAGAAGACCATGAGCTACACATGACAACCATCCTTCAAACCCTTAGAGAGCATCAGTTGTATGCCAAGTTTAGCAAGTGTGAGTTCTGGTTGAAGGAAGTAGGATTCCTAGGACATATTGTGTCGGCAGGAGGAGTCGTTGTCGATCCCGCCAAGATCAAAGATGTTGAAGACTAGAAAGCCCCAACCACTCAGACCCAAGTCCGTGCATTTCTCAGATTAGCGGGATATTACCGCAAGTTCGTAGAAGGATTTTCGAGCATCACAAGACCAATGACCGAATTGTGGAAGAAAGATAAGAAGTTTGAATGGACTGATAAATGTGAAGCAAGTTTTCAAGAGCTCAAGAAGAGATTGATTTCAGCCCCAATTCTGATTATGTCGGATATCAAGAAGCCTTTTGATGTGTATTGTGATGCATCCAAGATTGGTCTTGGGTGTGTGTTGATGCAGGAAGGCAAAGTCATAGCATATTTGTCCCGAAAACTGAAGCAGCATGAGCAAAACTACCCTACCCATGACCTTGAACTAGCAGCCATAGTTTTAGCCTTGAAGACATGCCGTCATTACCTTATGGGTAACCGTTGTGAAATTTATTCAGATCACAAGAGTCTGGAGTATATTTTCACTCAGAAGGATCTGAATATGAGGCAAAGGAGATGGATAGAGTTAATCAAGGATTATGACCTTGACATTCCCTATCACCCCGGCAAAGCCAATGTGGTAGCGGATGCTCTTAGCAGATTGTCGTGTAGATTAAACACCATGATTAAAGAAGCCAAACTAAGTTTGCTTGAAGAGTTGGAACAGTTTAGAATGGAGCTAGTTAGCAAAGGATTTTTAGCTAGCATTGAACTTCAACCCACTTTGATCAGTCAGATCAAGGAGGCGCAGAAAGTAAATGCAAGTATCGATGGAATCAACCGTCGTATCGGTACAGGAAAGGTACCCGGATTCACCAAAGATGAAGAAGGAGTTTTGTGGTACAAAGGACGTATCTGTGTGCCAGCAGATTCCAAGCTGAAGCAAGTTATCATGCAGGAAGCTCATGATACTCTTTATTCTATCCACCCCGGAGGAATGAAGATGTATCAGGATTTAAAGGAGCAATTTTGGTGGCACAAGATGAAGAGAGAAATCGGAAGCTACATAGCCAAGTGTGATATCTATCAGAGAGTCAAAGCGGAACATCAGAGACCCGTGGGACTTTTGCAACCATTGTAGATTCCAGAATGGAAATGGGATCCTGTCGGAATGGATTTCATCACCGGTTTGCCTACTTCTAGTAGGGGAATTGACTCTATTTGGGTCATAGTTGATAGACTGTCCAAGGTAGCCCATTTTATACCTGTCAAGACTACCTACCAGAGTTCGAAGCTAGCAGAGTTGTACATTGCTAGAATCGTCAGTTTGCATGGAACCCCTAAGACCATAGTGTCGGATCGAGGAACCCAGTTTACCTCAAGATTTTGGCAGAAAGTCCAAGAAGGATTAGGAACCAAGCTGAACTTCAGCACAGCTTATCACCCGCAGACCGATGGACAAACTGAAAGATTCAACCAAATCTTAGAAGATATGTTGAGGCTTGTGTTCTAGAATATGGATCAAAATGGGAAGATTGTCTGCCTTTTGCAGAATTCTCATACAACAACAGTTAAGCCAGTTTGCAAATGGCCCCATTTGAATTTCTGTATGGAAGAAAGTGCCGTACCCCCTTGAATTGGTCGCAAGTAGGAGAGAATCAGATTTTTGAACCCAACATCCTACGAGAAGCCGAAGAGAAGGTTCACAAAGTCCATGAACACCTCAAGACCGCCCAATCCAGACAAAAGAGTTATGCTGACAAGAGACGTCGAGACCTGACCTTTAATGTCAGAGATTTTGTGTATCTCAAAGTATCGCCCTTGAAGGGAATGCAACGTTTTCAACTGAAAGGGAAGTTAGCCCCCAGATATATTGGACCCTTCAAGATTTTGAATCACCGAGAAGTATCTTATCAATTGGAACTTCTAGAGGAGATGTCAGCTATACATAATGTGTTCCATATATCGTTACATCGCAAATGCCTAAAAGTTCCAGAGAAGACCGAAGTTTTCAAGAAGGATATGACGTATCGTGAAGTACCCATCCGTATTTTGGAAGAAGCCTTCAGAACCACCAGTACCCAGAGTATCAAGTTTCTCAAGATCCAGTGGAGCAATCATACTAAAGAAGAAGCTACTTGGGAGCGAGAGGATTACATTAGGACTGAGTTTCCAAATCTCTTTAGTTCCTAGTTTTTTCTTAAATCTCAGGATGAGATTTTGTTTAAGGAGGGATGGTTTGTAACACCCCAAAAATACTAAACACGAATTATCAAGTTCTAATCACCCAAGTTTAGGGTTAACAAAAACTTTTATTAATAATTTGAATATGAATGCATGTGTGATTTGCATTAGTTTATTATTGAGTGAAATTGGCATGTTTGATTGCTACAAATGATAAGAAATGGTCTAAAGATGAATACTACATCATCTAGGCCAATTACAAACAAAACCAAAGAAAAAGAAATCAAATATAAATAAAATGATCAAATGGTCATTTTGACCAAAGTTAACCACTAGGCCACTTTGAGTGTTCCTAGTAAAGAATTTCTAACAGAAACATTTCTATTTATTTTCACCCCTTGCTAGACCAAGTAAAAGTGAACCCAAGCCCACTTTACAAACTGACAGCAACTATTTTCAAATCTATTTAAAGGACAGTTCAAAATTGAATCAACTTCATATGGTAAGATCACCATTTTGCAAAAACCACTCAAACCAATTCACCTTGCCTTTTCCAAGCAATCTTAGACACTCAAGCATAAGATCAAAACACTCACCAAATTTCATTCAAAAATTTCAAATTTAAATTCTTGCGGCTATTAAGTCGAACACCTTGAAGACACTAATTAAACCACTACCTAACTTCACTGTTTTGAGCAGTGATCACTCACCCCATTGTCCCCTCTTCACTCCCTTATCTCCCCCAGCATCTAGCAGCACCATACACGCATCAACCTTTGCCGTTGCACCAGTGCAGCGCCGCCCGAAGCTAGCCTCGCTGGCTGACCATGGATAGAGCGCCACTGACCACGCCGCCCTCTCCCACGACGACCAGAAGGCAGGCGACCATCCACCGCCACTCCCTGTCCAGCCCTTGACCGCAGCCAGGCCATGGACCACCCCAGCATTGTCGCGCCCACTTTCTCTGCGCCGTGCCGAGAGCGCGCTAGAGCACCGTAGCCGACCAGCTCGCACCCGCCGTGTCGCGTCCTCTCCGCGCATGCACACACTCGCCTTAACGCCAGCTAGCTCCTAGACATCCCTGTTCGCCGCCGCACGACCTGTAGCCCCCGTGCGCCGTCTCGAACACCAGCAGTTCTATGCAGAGGACCGCCCGCGCCCGACCATCCTCGACCACCCCGTGCCGTGCAATTAAGCCCGTGATGACTGCCAAGGAGCAATGCATCGCCCCCTACACCCAACCACTCTGATAGCTCATTGTACCGTCGTTGCCGGAGAAGCCAGCCCATCCCGCTCGGTCCCCTCATCGGTGTATAAATAGAGGCCCTCTCCGCCTCAATTCTCCACACCACCTCACTCCCCACTCCTCACAACACCTCCCACACTTCTCCCTGGAGCAAGGCGAGCACCGCATCATCGGAATTTGGTCGGAGTCTGCCGCTGTAGAGGAGAAGAGGAGTAGTCGATTGGAGCTACCCCAGGAGCCGCCGCGACCACCGTTTGAACCGCCATCATCGACAACATCGTTCGCCCCCATCGCCGACCCTAGCTGGAGCCCTAGTGAGCCTCACACGACCCCCACCGCCGCGTTAGGGTTTAGACCTTGCCGGAGCTGTTCGTCGTCGATGATGAACCTCAGTCGTTAGATCAGGTTCCAATCATAGGGCCTAGATTGAAAGATACCGCTTCGGTTAGATAGAGTCACTGACTAGTGGGACCCCCTTGTCAGCAGCCTGTGGCGCCGTGTTGTGCAGATTTGGCTGGCCCAGTAGGTTTCCCGCGCAGGCCTGTGAATTCAAATAGTTATTTTCCAATTTAGTTAAAACCAGATTCTATCAGTAGATTCAAAAATCAATTCAAAGAGATTCACTGAACCAAATTGCATGATTCCAATTTTGTTAGAAAGGTATTTAAATTATCTATCCAAGCCCGTTGGATTCAAGTCATTTCGAATTAGAGATCACCTATACCAAAAATAATAAGACAGAGACTTTTCCACATTCAAACATTTTTCAAAAATCAACCATAAATGCTTTTGAGTTGATTCCAACTCTCAAAAATCACATTTGATCAGATCTATCTGAATATGTAAAATATTTAGGTTTACATGCAGTGACATTGGACTTGTACAAAAAGAATGCTATTTAGGCATTTCTAGTCACTTTAATTCTATTAAATAATAATCTTAAATTTTATAAAATATGACCAACACTTTAAAACACATTCCCGTGTATTAGAATATGTGGTGATGACATGTGTCAACATGATCCCATATTTTAATTGGATAATATTAAATCTTAAGTATTGTCAATAAGTAGAAATTACTTTTCTAAAATAAGACAAACAAGATTAAGTCTTTACTTCATGTGATGATTGTGATGATGCTAGATCATCAAGTGTGAGCCTTAGTGTGCTAAATAGAAGTAGTTAAGTATTGTTTGGTGATTGTGTACCTCGTATTTATTTATAGATGATAGTACTGACCCGAGATACGAGGAGGAGGAGTACTACCAAGAATAAGAATAAGAAAACCTCAACCACTTCACTACTCAAGGCAAGCCTAGCACTATAAGTTAACTATGCAAGTTAACACCTGCCCACTTGATAACCTAAGCAAAATGCATTAGGCATGCTTGGTTATACAACTTTGATCGTACCAATCCCAAGTTTTACTTGCAAGCTTTATTCTTTTACTTTACCAAAGTTCTTTACTTTTAGTTAATGCTTTGTGAGTTTTGGAAAAATAGTATAGATACCATAAAGAGTATAAAACTAGGCCTAAGTAGGTATACTTAGATGTCATTCCAAGGCATGAGATTAGAGTTGGATAGTTACCCTTGATTTGCACCCCTCATTAGTGAATACTCTTAACTTTAGTGGCTAGTGCTAAGTATAAAAGTTGATCATTTTAGATGGGAATACTTGGTGAAAAAGATTATGAAAACCTTGGAATGAGGATTGATTCTATTGAAATGTTTTGACATGTGTTATGGACACAAAAGGATTTGATGATGAAAATGTTGAGGCATGAGCCTTATCCCTTTATAAAAACCGATGGTTGGGTTTGGATGCGATACCATTCCAATTTTACCGTACAACCACAATACCTGAATTGGGTAGGGCTTAACTAGAAGTTTATATGCCTTAGTATGGGTTCCCTCGCGGAAGAGTTTGAGCTAAGGCTACCTCATGAGTGTGAATGTCCACTTATGTAGTGCCCAGGATGGCAGATGGCCATGGTTGGGAGGCCAAGCTCATAGGGGAGGTGCCTATACTAGAGTGTGTAATTGAAAGGTTATGATTGATTATACGCATACTAAGTATGATGATTCAGGGTTATCCCTGATGGATGTATCGAATGTTGTGGTGAATTTGTACCACCTCTGAAGAGTGTCAAACTATTCGAATAGTCGTGTTCGCGGTTATGGACAGTTGGAGTGGCCATACTGTTCCATTGTTAGATGTTTTCAAAATGACTTATGAATTGAACTATGACTTTAACTTGACCACAACAGGGTTGTGGATATGAAAACTAAGCTCCCACTTAAGTGATTTAGAACATTAACTTAGTTTTCTTTACTTCTAAACTCAGTTTTAGATAAATCTACCTTTTTGCAAATAAACCTAGAGCTTAAGATTCCTACTAGAACTACCTTACTTGTTAGTGATAGTTTGCGAGTACTTAAAGAGTACTCATGGCTTTGTCCCTGGCTATTCCCGTGGCTAGACTATGAGGAGGACTATCAGAATGATGGACAGCAGGAGGTCTACGACAACTAGGATCATCTCCCATCGTCAGCATTGCCTGTGACTGTGAAGATGGAGCCCCTACTGTGTTTACTTTCTACTACTTTGATTGTATTAAGACTGGATCATGAGATCCTTTATTTGTAAGACCCTTATTATGGTTTGTAATGGATGATGTACTGTGGTACCAATCTATTATGTCTTGCAAAAATGGTAATCCTGGGATTGTGATGTATGGCATAACAGACATCTGGGATTAAAAATCTGGGTGTTGCCAGGAGGGTTGCCTCCGAACCGAGCCGGCCCACCCGGGACCTCCCCTCTCCCGCGCCTGGCATGCTGGGCCACGGTGGGTGGGATGGCCCACCTGGCCATCCGCTACCGCCTCAGGCTGCTCCCCCGCTGGGTCTTGATGGCGCGCCTAGCCCACTTGGCTTGGCACTGTTGATTGCTGGGGTGGGAGCATCTGGCCCAGCCGACTGAGATGGTTTTTCCTGATATTTCCTTTTGCCCTTTAGTCCCACGTGGAGCACCTAAGAGGGGGGAACACCTCCCTTAGCCTATATAAGGGGGTGCCTATGGATGGACTAAAACACACCAATTTTTGGAGAAGTCCTTTGGTTGATTTTCTTCTTCTCTCTCTCTCTATACCTTGTGACCATGGCCCCAAGTCTGGGCTATGCGAACAAGGCACACATGCAGCACGCCGTTGCACTGTAGGGATTCCTAGCCGGATATCAACTTCCGCACTCCCGGCGGGATCGGGGAGACGGAGGTCTCATCGTGCATCGGATGTGTGCGAAGACACGAGGCGCAACACTTGGGGCGCTTAAATGTCGTGAGCCGGAGTTGCTGCACGATGAAGAAGGAGCAAGGGGTGACTTGCGAGGAGCTTCGCGACCTTGAGGTCGGCTATGAGTACGACTACTTCAACCATGTTCCCCTCAGAATGTTAACCGCGTATGGTCTACAAGGGTATGTATTCTCTACGCATCGGTCGTTACCGCATTACTACATAGATAGATCCTAGACAGTTTTTGGGGTTCCAACGTAGGAACTTTTTTTGTTTTCTGCTGCAGATCCCCTTCAATGCATAGTGACGTTACTATTAATCCCAAGTAAATCCCTCACATACAGCCATACTACCCCTTCTGTCACTGGGGTTCCCAACCTGCAGATTATTCATTACTCATACTCCCTATACCTGGCTCAATCCTCGGGGTCTTGGGTACCTGACAAGTCCTTGGATTGAGGCAAGAGAGGATACCATAATCATTATGTCATACAAACTAATACATGATCCCATCTATGATAAATAACATGCACAAAAGCTACATGGCTAGGCCAAAGCCTTTAGCCCAAAGAGAATTACTCACGCATAGAGATGAAATTAACGATCATAAATATTGCAATGGAAATCATGATGTTGATAGCAAATAGTCTTACAATGTTGACAATCGATGATGAGATCTACTGAAAGGATCATATGTGCACGTAGAGGGGGTGAATAGGTGCTACTTCAAATTTTACTCTTTTTCAAGTTAGGGTTTGACACAAAAGGTAAATTCTCTAGATCATGCAACAATGGTGAATTTACTTATATGCCAATCTAACACAAACACTAAACAATAACTAGATAAGTAAAGTGCGGTAAAGGATAGAAGTAACCAAAGTGGAGCACGCGGAGACACAAGGATTTCTTTCCCGTAGTTCCTTCCTTTTGAGGGGAAGTACATCTACGTTTGGAGAGGGGGTGGTTTCAAACCACAAACGCCATGAGAGGCCTCCTTTGTTCTCCGATGAACCTCACTCCAACGGGTTCGATTCACCTCTTCCACTATACGACAACCTTCGAGGTGGAAGCTGGCACCTTTACAACAAGTTCGAGGCACACATCCACAACCTAATTGGAGGCTCTCGAATACAAGCTAGCTGTCAAACATTCAAAGACAAGCTAGTAAGAATCAAATCAACCAAAACAAGGCTTAGGGTTTCCAATGAAACCCTAGAGCAAGGGGCCCTCAAGTGAATGAGGGGGAAATAAAGATCTCTCTTGGTGAAGCTATAGATCGATGCCTCCTCCTTCGATTCCCCAAAGATCAACGACTTTGGGTGGTTGGATGAAGAGATCTTGGAGTTTTGGTGGCTCTAATGGTGTGGTCTCTCCTTTTCGGAACGAGCGGCTGGAGGAAGGGGATGAGGTCCCCTATTTATAGGTCACATACTTGTGAACCATTTTCTGACCGTTGGGGACCAATCACACCGGAGACTCTGGTCAGGTAGACCAGAGACTCCGGTCCAGACCGGAAATTCCGCCCCACCTCTGGTCCATCTCCGGACAACGTCTTTGGCTGGCTTGGGCAGGTGCTTGTGATGGGTTCGTAGCATGGAAAACAAAAAATTTCTACCGCTAGAACGAACAAAACCCAGATCTAATCTAGATAAAAGCCAAGATCTAATCTACTAGACATGAGCAACGAGATAGATCGGTACTAACCCTCGTAGAACCGAAAGTGTTAACGAGATTAGATCTTGTGGATGATGTAGTCGATCACTTGCCGATCTCAAGATCGAGTAGATGATCCTTCCGGCGCCGCGTTCCGGCAGCGCTTCCGCAGACGGTCACACGTGCGGAGTCGAAGCAGACCTTTCTCTCCTCGTTCCAGCGAGCAGCGGAGGTAGTAGATCTTCTACACGCAATCCCAGCAGCACGACGGCGTGGTGGTGGTGGTGGAGAGAATTCTCCAGGGCTTCACCTAAGCCAGAGCAGATGGAAGGAGGAAGAGAGAGGCGTCTAGGGTTTGGAGTGGGAGGGGGCAAGGAGGGGTGGCGCCTCCACCCCTTATATATAGAGGGAGGGGTGCGGCCTAGGGTTCCCACCCCTAGGCCCACCCCTTAGGGCCGGCGCACTAGGGAGCTTGGGGGGAGAGTCCTTCCCCCCCAAGTTTCCCCTTTAAACTCCCCTTATCTTATCTTATCTTATCTCGGTTTTCAAATAAACTCCAAGATATCTTCTAGAACTTTCCGGAACATTCCGAAACCTTCTAGAATCCCCATACAAACACTCTGGAACATTTCCTAACTTAGAAAATGATCCCCATTATATGAATCTTATTCCCCGGACAGTTCCGGATCTCCTCGTGATGTCCCGGATCCAATCCGAGACTCCGAACAACATTCGGTCTCCAACGCACATTCAATATCTACTTAAAACAACTTCGAACCTTAAGTGTGTCACCCTACGGTTCGTGAATATGCAGACATGATGAAGACACCTCTCCGATCAATAACCATCAGCGGGATCTAGAGATCCATAACGGCTCCCACATACTCAACGATGACTTCGTGATCGATGGAACCATTAACATACGAAACCAATTCCCTTTGTCACGCGATACTTCTACTTATCCGAGGTTTGATCATCGGTATCTCCATACCTAGTTCTACCTCGTTACTGATAAGTACTCTTTACTCGTTCCGTGTTATGCCATCCCTTGTGACCTAGTCACATGCTTGCAAGCTAACTAGATGACATTCCACCGAGAGGGCCCAGAGCATATCTATCTGTCATATGGATGGACAAATCCCAATCTTGGTCCATGCGCTTCAACACATACTTTCAGAATACCTAATGACACCTTTATAACCACCCAGTTACGAAGTGGTGTTTGATGTCATCAAAGTACTCATCCGGTGATGGTGATTAACACAACCTCATGGTCGAAGGATTAGGTTACTATGTATCGAAAGCTTATAGCAATGTGAACTTAATGACTTGATCTAATGCTACGCTTACTATGGGTGTGTGTGTCCATTACATCATTCTCCTAATGATACAATCTTGTTATTAATGACATCCAATGTCCATGATCAGGAAACCATGATCATCAATTAATCAACAAGCTAGTTTAACAAGAGGCTTACTAGGGACCCTTTTATGTTTACAAAACACACATGTATTAGTGTTTCCTTATAATACAATTACAGCATGGGATGCAAACATTCATCATAAACACAAAGATATAATAATAACCATTTTTATTATTGCCTCTTGGGCATATCTCCAACAGTCTCCCACTTGCACTAGAGTCAATAATCTAGATTACATGGTAATATACCTAACACCCATGGAGTTCTGGTGTTGGTCATGCTTTGCTCTAGGGAGAGGTTTAGTCAACGGATCTGCCACATTTAGATCAGTGTGTACTTTGCAAATCTTTATGTCACCATCTCGGACATACTCGCGAATGGCATGGAAACGTAGCTTGATGTGCTTCAGCTTGCTATGTGACCTTGGCTCCTGTGCATTAGCTATGGCACCTGTGTTGTCACAGTAGATGGCCATCGGGTCCAACGCACTAGGAACCACGCCAAGTTCAGTAATGAACTCCTTCATCCATATGGCTTCTTGTGCAGCCTCCGAAGCAGCTATGTATTCCGATTCAGTTGAAGATTTCACCACAACGCTTTGCTTGGCACTCTTCCAGCTCACTGCAGCACCATTCAAAATAAATACGTATCCAGACTGTGACTTCGAGTCATCTGGATCGGTGTTCCAACTAGCATCAGTGTAACTGTTTACAACAAGCTGTTCATCACCTCCATAAGAAAGAACCATATCCTTAGTCCTATTCAGGTACTTAAGGATATTCTTGACCGCTCTCCAGTGCTCCATTCCAGGATCACTTTGATATCTGCTAGTCAAACTAACAGCATGTGCTATATCCGGTCTTGTACACAACATGGCATACATGATAGAACCTATGGCTGAGGCATAGGGAACATTATTCATCTTCTCTCTATCTTCTGCCGTAGCTGGACTTTGAGTCTTACTCAAGGTCTTTCCTGACAACATGGGCACAAACCCTTTCTTGCTCTCTTCCATTCTAAACTTCTTTAGAACTTTGTCCAGGTATGTACTTTGTGAAAGCGCTAGCAGGTGTCTCGACCTATCTCTATAAATCTTGATGCCTAGAATATATGCCGCTTTGCCAAGATCCTTCATTGAAAAACTATTATTCAAATAGGCTTTGACGCTATTAAGAAGTTCTATATCATTCCCAATCAACAGTATGTCATCTACATATAGTACTAGGAATGCTATAGAGCTCCCACTCACTTTCTTGTAAATACAAGCTTTTCCATAAGTTTGTATAAAACCAAAATTTTTGATTACTTTATCAAAACGTTGATTCCAACTCCGGGATGCTTGCTTCAGTCCATAAATGGAGCGCTGAAGTTTGCATACCTTGTCAGCATCACTAGGATCGACAAAACCCTTGGGTTGTACCATGTACAACTCTTCCTCAATGTCACCATTAAGGAACGCCGTTTTGACATCCATCTGTCATATCTCATAGTCGAAATATGCAGCAATTGCTAACAGAATCCTCACAGACTTTAGCTTCGCTACTGGTGAGAAAGTCTCATCATAGTCAACACCTTGAATTTGTCGGAACCCTTTCGCGACAAGTCGAGCTTTATAGACAATAACATTACCATCAGCATCCGTTTTTCTTTTGAAAATCCATTTGTTCTCGACAGCCTTACGGCCATTCGGTAAGTCCACCAACGTCCATACTTGGTTTTCGTACATGGATCCCATTTCGGATTTCATGGCTTCTAGCCATTTGTCGGAATCTGGGCTCACCATAGCTTCTTCATACGTCGCAGGGTCATCAGTGTTGTCCACCAACATGACGTTCAAGGCAGAGTCATACCACTCAGGAGTGGTACGAACCCTCGTTGACCTGCGAGGTTCAGTAGTAACTTCGTTCGAAGTTTCATGATCACCATCATTAGCTTCCTCTCCAGTTGGTGCAGGCGGCACGAAAACATCTTCCGGTGTTGTGCTACTCTCAACCCCGAGAGAAGGTTCAATAACCTCGTCGAGTTCTACTTTCCTTCCAGTCACTTCTTTCGAGAGAAACTCCTTCTCAAGAAAGGATCCATTCTTGGTAACGAAAACTTTTCCTTCGGATCTTTGATAGAAGGTATACCCAATTGTTTCTTTAGGGTATCCTATGAAGACGCATTTCTCCGCTTTGGGTTCTAGCTTATCAGGTTGTAACTTCTTTACATACGCTTCGCAACCCCAAACTTTAAGGAACGACAACTTAGGTTTCTTTCCAAACCACAATTCGTACGGTGTCGTTTCAACGGATTTAGATGGTGCCCTATTTAAAGTGAATGCGGCTGTCTCTAATGCATAGCCCCAAAACGATAGCGGTAAATCTGTAAGAGACATCATAGACCGAACCATATCTAAGAGAGTTCGATTACGACGTTCGGACACACCATTATGCTGTGGTGTTCCCGGCGGTGTCAACTGCGAAAGTATTCCACATTTCTTTAAATGCATGCCAAACTCATAACTTAGATATTCACCTCCGCGGTCAGAACGCAGAAACTTAATCTTCTTGCTACGATGATTTTCCACTTCACTTTGAAATTCCTTAAACTTGTCGAAAGTTTCGGACTTATGTTTCATAAAGTAGACATACCCATATCTACTTAAGTCATCCGTGAAAGTGAGAACATAACGATATCCACCACGCGATGATACACTCATTGGACCGCACACATCGGTATGTATTATTTCCAATAAGTCTGTAGCTCGCTCCATTATTCCAGAGAATGGAGTCTTAGTCATTTTTCCCATTAGACATGCTTTGCATCTTTCAAGTGATTCAAAATCAAGTGATTCAAGAAGTCCATCAGAATGGAGTTTCTTCATACGCTTCACTTCAATGTGACCAAGACGACAGTGCCACATGTATGTAGAATTATCATTCAATTTTGTTCGTTTAGCATCTATGTTGTGAACATGTGTATCACTACTATCGAGATTCAGTAAGAATAAACCATTCATCTCAGGTGCATTACCATAAAAGATATTACTCATATAAATCGAACAACCTTTATTCTCGGACTTAAAAGAGTAACCGTCTCGCAATAAAAAAGATCCAGATATAATGTTCATGCTTAACGCAGGCACCAAATAACAATTATTCAAATTTAAAACTAATCCCGAAGGTAGATGTAGAGGGAGCGTGCTGACGGCGATCACATCAACCTTGGAGCCATTTCCAACGCGCATCGTCACCTCGTCTCTCCCCAGTCTTCGTTTATTCCGCAGCTCCTGTTTCGAGTTACAAATATGAGCAACCGAACCAGTATCAAATACCCAGGCACTACTACGATTACTAGTAAGATACACATCAATAACATGTATATCGAATATACCTTTCTTCTTGATGTTGCCGTTCTTCAGATCTGCCAGGTACTTGGGGCAGTTGCGCTTCCAGTGACCAGCACCCTTGCAGTAGAAGCATTCAGTTTCAGGTTTAGGACCAGCCTTGGGCTTCTTAGCAGGTGCGGCAGCTTTCTTGCCGTCCTTCTTGAAGTTGCCCTTGTTCTTAGGCTTGCCCTGTTTCTTGAAATTGGTGGTCTTATTGACCATCAACACTTGGTGCTCCTTCTTGATCTCCACTTCAGCATTTTTCAGCATGGACGATAGTTCAGGCAACGTCTTGTTCATGCAGTGCATATTGTAGTTCATCACAAAGTTCTTATAACTCGGTGGCAGTGATTGGAGGACACGGTGAATCCCTAACTCATTAGGAATCGTTATCCCCAACTCTTGGAGCTTGTTTGCGTGCCCAGACATGGTGAGCACGTGCTCGCTAACGGAGCTTCCCTCTTCCATCTCGCAGGTAAAGAACTTTTCGGAGGCCTCATAGCTCTCCACGGCCACGTGAGTCTCAAAAATGAGCTTGAGCTCCTTAATGATCTCGAACGGGTCGTGGTGCTCAAAGCGCTTCTGAAGCTCCGTTTCCAGACCGTACAGGATGGCACACTGAACTGTGGAGTAATGATTTTTCCGAGTGGCGTAAACATTTTTTACGTCATCGGTGGCATCTTCTGCAGGTGGGTCACCAAGCGGTGCATCGAGCACATAGGTCATCTGACCAGCCCTAAGGACAATCTTCAGACCACGGAGCCAGTCCGTGAAGTTGCTTCCATTGTTCTTAAGTTTTTCTTTCTCTAGGAACGCATTGAAATTGATGGAGAGGTTCGCCATAATCTACAACAAATTTTGCAAGTAGTTTAGACTAAGTTTATGATAAATTGAGTTCAACTTCAATTCTTAAATTAACTAGGTGAACTCCCACTCAAAACAACATCCCTCACATTGTCTTAGTGATTACACGAACCAAGTCCACTACACCAAGTCCGATCTTCACGAGAGAAGATGTAGTTTCATCGGCGAACAATCTTCATGTTCATCATATCATTCATATGACTCGTGCTCTACCTTTCGGTATTCCGTGTTCCGAGGCCATGTCTGTACATGCTAGGCTCGTCAAGATTAACCTTAGTTTCCGCATGTGCAAATCTGGCTTGCACCCGTTGTATGCACACGTAGAATCTATCACACCCGATCATCACGAGATGCTTCGAAACGACGAGTCTTAGCAACGGTGCCAACTAAGGACGAACAGTTTTATTACTTGATATTTAGTGAGAGGGATCATCTTATAATGCTACCGTCGCGATCTAAGCAATACAAGATGCATAAAGGATTAACATCACAGGCAATTCATAATTAGTGTGATATGATATGGCCCTTTCTTCTTGTGCCTTCGATCTCCATCTCCAAAGCATGGACATGATCTCCATCATTACCAGCATTGCGTCAAGGTCAGTGGCACTGCTTCATGGTTGTCCATCATCATAAGAAAATATTACAACTACTTGGAATAAAGCTATTACAAGATGAATAGACACGCAGGTCTTAAACAGAATTAAAGACAACCATTAGGCTCCTGCCGGTTGTCATATTACAACAAGGATCATTGCATACATCAAATATAATCACAATCACATGATGGCCATATCACATCACAAAACCCCTGCAAAAACAAGTTAGACGCCTCTAATTTTCTTTGCAAGTTTTACGTGGTTTGGGGCTTTCAAATAAGAACGGATCTTACCTACGAAACTGAACCACAACGTTGATACAAGTGCTATCAAGTGCAAAGTGTAGATTTGATCTATACTATGATGGGAGAGACAGACACCCGCAAAGCCACTTGTGCAAAGCAAGTTGCACATCAAGCGTGGAGCAAGTCTCATGTGCGATGACATGTAATGTTAGCCCGAGCCGCTTCATCCCACCATACCGCAAGATGCAAAGTACACACAGCAAAAGACGGCACGAGCACCAATGCCCACAACACCATTGTGTTCTACTCGTGCAACAGATCTACGCATAGACAAGGCTCTGATACCACTGATGGGTTCGTAGCATGGAAAACAAAAAATTTCTACCGCAAGAACGAACAAAACCCAGATCTAATCTAGATAAAAGCTAAGATCTAATCTACTAGACATGAGCAACGAGATAGATCGGTACTAACCCTCGTAGAACCGAAAGTGTTAACAAGATTAGATCTCGTGGATGATGTAGTCGATCACTTGCCGATCTCAAGATCGAGTAGATGATCCTTCCGGCGCCGCGTTCCGGTAGCGCTTCCGCAGACGGTCACACGTGCGGAGTCGAAGCAGACCTTCCTCTCCTCGTTCCAGCGAGCAGCGGAGGTAGTAGATCTTCTCCACGCAATCCCAGCAGCACGACGGCGTGGTGGTGGTGGTGGTGGAGAGAATTCTACAGGGCTTCGCCTAAGCCGGAGCAGATGGAAGGAGGAAGAGAGAGGCGGCTAGGGTTTGGAGTGGGAGGGGGCAAGGAGGGGTGTGGCCTAGGGTTCCCACCCCTAGGCCCACCCCTTAGGGCCGGCGCACTAGGGAGCTTGGGGGGAGAGTCCTTCCCCCCCAAGTTTCCCCTTTAAACTCCCCTTATCTTATCTTATCTTATCTCGGTTTTCAAATAAACTCCAAGATATCTTCTAGAACTTTCCGGAACATTCCGAAACCTTCTAGAATCCCCATACAAACACTCTGGAACATTTCCTAACTTAGAAAATGATCCCCATTATATGAATCTTATTCCCCGGACAGTTCTGGATCTCCTCGTGATGTCCTGGATCCAATCCGAGACTCCGAACAACATTCAGTCTCCAACGCACATTCAATATCTACTTAAAACAACTTCGAACCTTAAGTGTGTCACCCTACAGTTCGTGAATATGCAGACATGATGAAGACACCTCTCCGATCAATAACCATCAGCGGGATCTGGAGATCCATAACGGCTCCCACATACTCAACGATGACTTCGTGATCGATGGAACCATTAACATACGAAACCAATTCCCTTTGGCACGCGATACTTCTACTTATCCGAGGTTTGATCATCGGTATCTCCATACCTAGTTCTACCTCGTTACTGATAAGTACTCTTTACTCGTTCCGTGTTATGCCATCCCTTGTGACCTAGTCACATGCTTGCAAGCTAACTAGATGACATTCCACCGAGAGGGCCCAGAGCATATCTATCCGTCATATGGATGGACAAATCCCAATCTTGGTCCATGCGCTTCAACACATACTTTCATAATACCTAATGACACCTTTATAACCACCCAGTTACGAAGTGGTGTTTGATGTCATCAAAGTACTCATCCGGTGATGGTGATTAACACAACCTCATGGTCGAAGGATTAGGTTACTATGTATCGAAAGCTTATAGCAATGTGAACTTAATGACTTGATCTAATGCTACGCTTACTATGGGTGTGTGTGTCCATTACATCATTCTCCTAATGATACAATCTTGTTATTAATGACATCCAATGTCCATGATTAGGAAACCATGATCATCAATTAATCAACAAGCTAGTTTAACAAGAGGCTTACTAGGGACCCTTTTATGTTTACAAACACACATGTATTAGTGTTTCCTTATAATACAATTACAGCATGGGATGCAAACATTCATCATAAACACAAAGATATAATAATAGCCATTTTTATTATTGCCTCTTGGGCATATCTCCAACAGCTTGGTGTCCACTCCGGAGACTCTGGTCATAACTCCGGACCAGAGACACCAGAGACTTCGGTGCGTCCACACCGGAAACTCCGGCCTTAGGAGACACGTCGGAGATTCCGGCTGATATCTGGTCCATCTCTGGACCACCACACAGATTATCCCTGGGCCAAGTCCAGGCCACACATCGGGAATTCCTGGGGAAACTCCGGACCACACTAGAGACTCCGCTGTATGCACACTGGAGACTCCGATCTGAAATCTTTAGGTGATCATGAATTTGGCCATGAGATTTTCCATATCATTTTGACTTTTTCCCTTTTCAATGGATTGACCTGTAGACATTAACACACAGTAAAATGCACCTTGTGTTGTTAACGAACACCAAAATAGATTAGGATAATAAATGTCCTTTCAATCTCCCCCTTTTTGGTGTTCGATCACAACACGAGGTTTTGCATGGAATTTGAGATAAAACATAGTTATGCTCCCCCTGACGTTGTGCAGCAAGATAAACAAATAATACAAGCATAGATATGTCAGGTAATGGATAGATATTACAATAAGGAACGGGCATAGATATGTCCACACACAACAATAGTTCACATAGGCCAAATAAGTCTCACAAGAACCAAATGAAAGCAAATGTTTGAAAATAGAGATATAAAGATGACAGCCCAACCCATGCAAATCCCGATGCTCCTAATGGACAACTTCTCCCCCTTTGGCATCGAAACACCAAAAAGGGAAAAGAAATGTCGCAGTTATCATCCCAATAGAGATCACTCGAAGTCATCATCGTCATCATCATCCTCATCCTCATCCACATCATAGTCATCATCCGCAGTAGAAGTCTGAGGCCCTTTGCCGTGAGGGCAAGAAGCGGAGGTACTCTGAGGAGTAAAGCCAGAAGTAACCTCAAAGAAAGTCTGCCAGTCCACTAAGCTTGCATTCATGGCATTCCAGGCCCCAAAGGAGAGTGTGTGATCAGATTTAGCAGATGGTTCAGCACCATGTTCATCATTGTACTCTGACTCGCCTTCCTCGTCTTCCTCACCCTGAGCCTTGATTTCTTTGAGAAGTTTCTCAATCCTGCGGTTTCTCTTGTAGGCATCATGTTGTCCCTTATGAATGTCAACATTCATGCAACGAAGAGTCTTCTCCCAAAAGGATGCCTTCTTGACTTTCTCCTTGACAACCTCATGTGTGACTAGAGGCATGGGGACATTGAAGGCATTCTTCCTTCTGGAGCCCCTAGGAGGGGTAGGAGCACGCTCAGTCTCAGAGATCTCCTCATCCTCACTCTCAAACGGCTGTCTAGACACCATCTTCCCTTTCTTCTGAAGGGACACCAAAGCATGTTCTGTAAGATTGGGAGGTAGAGCAAGTGGTGAACCATGAGTCTGAGTGTTGATAAGCCTCATCACAAGAGGATCATACGGAGGAGATTTCCTGTAGAGAATAGCATGGTGCATCTCCTAAAAAATGTAATTCATCAAATCAATAGCATATCCTTCAGAAATAGGACCGGAAAGGTATATCTTGTGAGCATGGTGAAGTAGGTTGACAAGCCCACATCTAATAGCATCATCATTGCCAGCACTGGGAGAGATACTGTGGCGGAATATTCTGAGCAGCAAGTTGTAGAGAGGTTTGAGGCCCTTAGCCTCACCGACAACAGCATCCCTGTCATAGAGAGGAGCCAACTTTGTCTTGCTCTCTCCAAGATCAGCATCATGCATACGGTGTCCCGTAGGAACAACCACACCCTGAAAGGTCTCATTGATGACCCCAGCAAAGTCAAAAAAAGGTAGTTGTGCAGCAAACATCGCCTATCATCCAGGTCATGGTCCTTGCTTGATCAGTCTGAAACACCACAGTGGCATAGAATTGTTGGACAAGGGGAATGTTGTAATCTTCTCAAAGCTCCATGAGCCTATGTAGCCCAAGATTTTCTGTGATCCACACAGCATCTGCAAAGTAATTGTTGGCACGCATGTACTCAAGTTCCATTACCTCTGAGGACAAACTGGGGACTTGGTGAGCTTGCGGTATACATCAGTCATAAATACCTTCTGTTCCCTCCTCCAATAGCAAGGATCCTCACAAGTCCTTGGCAGCTCATAGAAATTGGTCTTCCGAAGCTCTCAAAACTCCTCCTTGGACATGTGAGCAAGAGACTGCAAATTTTCATACTTGGCCCTCTTGGCCCGGTTCTCCTCCTCAATCTGTTCTCGGTTCTTTCTCATATACTCAGCATCTCTGATCTGCTGCCTACGGTTGGATGGTGGAATAATATACTACCTAGCCTCTTCATCAAATTGAGGATCCGCTCTTTTGGACTTGGCCTTAGTGCGACCACGACGAGAACCAGAGCCACCTATGAACAGAGAGAGAGGGGTAGCATGGGGTAAGCATGTATGTCCAGGAGATAGGCACAAGACCCTCATAGCTATGTCGGATGTGCTGGAGGCAATCTACACTGGAGTCCCCGAAGCGCGACACCGGAATCTCCGGCCTGGACCGAAGTTTCTGGTCAGACAGACCGGAGTCTCCGGCTTGGACCGGAGTCTCTGGACTGACTAACCGGAATCTCCGGTCTGGAGATTTCGATTTGCACAAGAGACTGCAGATGAGAGTGATTCCAGCAGATTGGGCAGAGATACGAGACTAGTGTGATGTAGTGCACGCAGGCATGTTGTTCCAAGGGACAAACAAAGGGGATAAACCATAGGTTCATGGTGAGAGGAAACTTTACCAGATCTATCAATTGGGAAGAATCCACCAGAGGGGAAGGTCCCAAGGGTGGAGGGGGTGGAGTTGGCCGGTGGCACGGCAGATCCCGGCAGCAAATCGGCCTCCGGGCAGCAGTTTTGGAGGAGGAGGAGGAAGTTTATGAGGGTGGGGTCGGGGTGGAAGAAAGAGTCTGAGTGACTCTCTCACCCCGGCCCTCTTAAGTCACAGCCCGAAACTGCCCCAGACCAGAGACTCCGGCCAGCACCAGAGACTCCAGTGTATGCACACCGGAGACTCTGGTCCTCTTCGACCAAAAATAGCTAGGTATAATTGTTGGGGACATATATGTTGGAAAGAATGTTTTCAGGGAATGGAGACAGGCTTGGGTTAAGATTTCATATTGTGAAGAACAGAAAGGCAATGAACATCCATACAAATGGCAATGAATCTTAGATTACTCAATAACATAAAGCAAGAACCAATCCTTCGTAGAGAAGGGGTGGTGGCCGAGGCCACCATGTAAGAGTTTGTGGCATGACAACGTGAAGAGTTATCCTTGGGTTCATAGCCACTACTCATCAATGAAGCTCACATATCACAAAATCATATTAAGAGAATTGAATTTCTTAATGTTGTCATTATGGGGGGAGGGATAGTCCAATGTATTAGGACCGCACTCCCCCTATCTCCATGCCTGCACCTAAACCAAATAAGATTCAAGACATAGGTGAGTATGCAAGGTGATGAAGTCAAGCTCCTAGAATCTACGATATTTAGTTCATTCCTCAAATAACAAAACCTTGCTTCATCAAGTGGCTTCATGAAAATGTCGGCAAGTTGGTCTTTGGTTGACACATAGGATAGCTCAATATCACCTCGAGTAACATGATCTCTAATGAAGTGATGACGAATCTCAATATGCTTTGTCCTTGTATGATCCACTGGGTTATAGGCAATCTTGATAGCACTTTCATTGTCACATAGAAGAGGCACTTTATCACAATGGACACCGTATTCCTTTAAAGTTTGCCTCATCCATAGAAATTGAGTACAAGCACTAGCAGCTGCCACATACTCGGCTTCGGCAGTGGAGAGAGATATATAATTTTGCTTCTTAGAAGACCAACACACCAAGGACCTCCCAAGGAATTGACAAGGCCTGGAGGTTGATTTTCTATCATCCTTGTCACCAACCCAATCCGAATACGTGTATCCACAAAGAGAGAAAGTTGAGCCCCTAGGATACCAAATACCATAGTTTGGGGTATGAACCAAATATCGAAAGATTCTCTTGACCGCCCGTCAAATGGCTTTCTTTAGGAGTCGCTTGATATCTTGCACACACTCCTACACTCAACACAATATCGGGTCTAGATACACAAAGGTAAAGCAAAGAACCAATCATGGACTGGTATACCTTTTGATCCACATCTTTACCATTTGGGTTTAGTTCAAGATGGGTCTTTGTTGACATGGGAGTGGGAGCTCCATTTAGATCTTTCATGTTGAATCTCTTGAGCATATCTTGAGTATACTTGGCTTGGTTGAAGAATGTACCTCCTCTTACTTGCTTGATCTCAAAGCCAAGAAATACCCTCGATTCTCCCACCATAGACATCTGGAACCTATTAGTCATAAGCTTTGAGAATTCATCATTAAAAGCTTTGTTAGATGAGCCAAAGATATTATCATCAACATACATTTGGCATACAAAAAGCTCCCCATTGACCTTCTTAGTAAAAAGAGTGGGATCGATTTTCCCAACCTCAAACCCACGGTCTAACAACTCTCTAAGGTGCTCATACCATGTGCATGTTGGGTCCGCAACATAGAAAACAAAAAATTTCCTACGATGAGAACTATACGCCAAGATCTATCTACTAGATATAGAGCAACGGGTGGACATACATCCATGGAGAACTTACCCTCGAAGACAACGAGTTTTGTTAACGAGTAGGAACTCGTGGTTGATGTAGTCGTACACTTGCCGATCTCAAGATCGTGAGGAAGTCCGAGCGCCACAACTCAGCAGCGCATCCGCACTCGCACACATGTTCAAGCCACCGGACAACCTCCACCTCCTCGCTCCAGCGATCTAGCGGAAGCAGGAACTCCTTCCAGACAAAATGCCACCAGAAACATGTATCTCGCTAATCCGAGACCATGGGGGAATAATTCTAGAGGGGGAGAGAGATCCTTCACAAGGAGGTGTGTGGATGAAGGAGGGAATGGGTGGCCTTTTATAGGAGGAGGGGGGTGCCCCCTCTCTCCATGGCCGGTGCATTGGGGGGTGACCCCTCACCTCCCCCATTCATGTGGTGGTAACCCCTCCACATTAAAATGCCTCTTCACATTCCCTTTTAAAGTCTCCACTTTAAATGCATTAAATTTCTCCAAATTTAATGCTCTCTCATTTAATAAAACTCTTTTTATTAAATTTATTCAGAATTTTGTTAATTACTTTAATTAACAAACATTCACATATAGCCCCTTGCAATATTTCAACATCACATGCAGAACCACCTTCTGCAATTTCACCCGAAACAATTTCCGGTTTCTATTGAAACAATTCCTGCGCTTTGCAATTCTTTCATCTGAAACATATGTGCTCCAAAATGGTGTCCGGTAACTCTTAAGTGTGACACCCTACGGTTCGCGAATAATGCAGACATGATCGAGACCCTTCTCCGATCAATAATCAGCAGCGGGACCTGGAGATCCGTACTGACTCCTACACATTCAACGATGACTCCTGTGATCGTGATAACCTTTAACGCTTGTAACTAAATCCCTTTGTCTCTCGATATATTACATGTCCGAGATTCGATCATCGGTATCTCCATACCTAGTTTGATCTCGTTACCGACATGCACTCTTTTCTCGTTCCCGTGATATAACATTCTAGTGATCACATCACTTGCTTGCAAGCTATCCTAATGTGATATCACCAAGAGGGCCCAGAGTATATCTATCCGTCATCTAGATTGACAAATTCCACTCTTGATCCATGAGCCTCAACATAACACCTTCGTAGTACTGAACCCATCTTTATAGTCACCCTGTTACGGTGTGACGTTTGATGTTATCAAGATACTCTTCCGGTGTTAGCAATTAACATGATCTCATGGTCTAAGGATAAAGATTACTTCGTATGATGTTATAGCAATATAAACATAATGACTTGATCGTAATGCTATACTTCGTATGAATGTTCATCACATCATTTCACAAATGTTGTGACCTTGTTATTAACAACATCCAATGTCCATGATCAGGAAACCTTGATCATCTTGTTAATCAACAAGCTAGTCTATAAGAGAGGCATAACTAGGAACCCTTTTTGTTTATTAAACACACATGTATTGATGTTTCCTATCAATACAATTATAGCATGCAAAATAAACATCTATCATATACAAGGAATACATAATAACAACTTTATTATTGCCTCTCAGGGCATATTTCCTTCAGTCTCCCACTTGCACTAGAGACAATAATCTAGTTTATATAGTGATAAATCTAACACCCATGGAGTTCTGGTGTTGATCATGTTTTGCCCTAGGGAGTAATTTAGTCAACGGATCTCCTACATTCAGGTCCGTGTGCACTTTACAAATCTTTATATCTCCATCCTTGACATGCTCGTGGATGGAGTGAAACCGGCGCTTAATATGCTTGGAATTCTTGTGAGACCTTGGTTCCTTGGCGTTGGCTATGGCTCCATTATTGTCACAATAGATCACCATTGGGTCCAACGCACTAGGAACCACACCTAGTTCCGTTATGAACTCCTTCATCCAAACCGCTTCTTGCGCTGCTTCTGAAGCAGCAACATATTCTGCCTCCGTCGTTGATCCAACCACCACAGGTTGTTTGGAGCTCCTCCAACTAACTGCTGCTCTGTTCAAGAGAAATACGTATCCGGATTGATACTTAGAGTCATCCGGATCAGTGTCAAAGCTAGCATCGACATAACACTTAGCGACTAGCTCTTCTTCACCTCCATATACAAGAAACATATCCTTAGTTCTTCTCAAGTACTTAAGGATATTCTTGACCGCTATCCAGTGTTCCGAACCTGGATCAGATTGGTACCTACTAGTAAAACTAATAGCATGTGCCACATCCGGTCTTGTACATAGCATGGCATACATTATAGAGACTATGGCTAAGGCATAGGGGATCTTATCCATTATCTCTCTTTCTTCCGTCGTAGCCGGACTTTGAATCTTACTCAATGTCTTGCCTTGCAACATAGGTAAGTACCCCTTCTTACTTCCGTCCATATTAAACTTCTTTAATATCTTATCAAGGTATGTACTCTACGATAGCCCAATTAGGCGTCTTGATCTATCTCTATAGATTTTAATGCCTAATATATATGAAGCATCACCAAGGTCCTTCATCGAAATTTTGCTGTTTAGATAACTTTTAACACTGTTTAAAAGATCTATATCATTTCCAATCAATAATATGTCATCCACATATAATATCAGAAATGCCACATTGCTCCCACTCACTTTCTTGTAAATACAAGCCTCTCCATAAGTTTGGACAAATCCAAACTCTTTGATCACCTCATCAAAGCGGAGATTCCAACTCCGGGATGCTTGCTTCAGTCCATAGATGGATCGTTGAAGTTTGCACACCTTATCAGCATCCTTAGGATCGACAAAACCCTTAGGTTGTATCATATACAACTCTTCTTCAATATTACCATTGAGGAATGCAGTTTTGACATCCATCTGCCATATTTCATAATCGAAATATGCAGCAATTGCTAACATAATCCTAACCGACTTAAGCATCACTACGGGAAAGAATTTCTCATCGTAGTCAACTCCTTGAATTTGTCGAAACCCCTTTGTGACAAGTCGAGCCTTATAGATGGTTACATTACCATCAGCATCAGTTTTTCTTTTGAAAATCCATTTATTCTCAACGGCCTTTCGATCGTGAGGTAAGTCCACCAAGGTCCAAACCTGGTTTTCGTACATGGATTCCATCTCGGATTTCATGGCTTCTAGCAATTTGTTGGAATCAGGGCTCATCATCGCTTCTTCATACGTCGCAGGGTCATCTATTTCATCAATCATGAAATTCATAACAGGATTGCCATACAGTTCAGGAGCTGCACGTGTCCTGCTTGACCTGCGAGGTTCGGTAGTGTCCTCTTTCGGAGTTTCATGATCAATATCATTAGCTCTCTCTTCATTAGGTGAATTCAACTCCGAAACAACTTCTGGAGCTGCGCTACTCGCCATTTCATGAAGAGAAGGTTCAATAACCTCTTCGAGTTCTACCTTCCGACTACTCACACCTTTCGCGAGAAACTCCTTCTCAAGAAAGGATCCATTCTTGGAAACAAAGACCTTGCCCTCGGATCTATGATAGAAGGTATACCCAATCGTTTCCTTAGGGTATCCTATGAAGACGCATTTTTTCGCTTTTGGTTCGAGTTTATCCGCTTGAAGTTTCTTCACATAAACATCGCATCCCCAAACTTTAAGAAATGACAGCTTAGGTTTGTTTCCAAACCATAATTCATACGGTGTCTTTTCAACGGATTTAGATGGTGCCCTATTTAAAGTGAATGCAGCGGTTTCCAGTGCATAACCCCAAAATGACAGTGGCAAGTCAGTCAGAGACATCATAGATCGAACCATATCCAATAAAGTACGATTACGACGTTCTGACACACCATTACGTTGTGGTGTTCCGGCAGGCGTGAGTTGTGAAACTATTCCACAGTCTTTCATATGTGTGCTAAACTCGTAACTAAGATACTCTCCTCCATGGTCGGACCGCAGAAATTTGATCTTTCTGTTATGATGATTTTCCACTTCATTCTGAAATTCTTTGAACCTTTCAAAGGTTTCAGACTTATGTTTCATCAAATAGATATACCCGTATCTACTCAAATCATCTATGAAAGTAACAAAATAATGAATCCACCTCGCGCCGACACACTCATTGGTCCACACACATCAGTATGTATGATTTCCAATAAATCTGTCGCCCGTTCCATTGAACCAGAAAACGGCGTTCTAGTCATCTTGCCCATAAGGCATGGCTCACATGTATCAAATGATTCAAAATCAAGTGATTCCAAAAGTCCATCAGAATGGAGTTTCTTCATGCGTTTAACGCCAATATGACCTAGACGGCAGTGCCACATATATGTAGATATATCATTATCAAGTTTAATCCTTTTAGCATCAACATTATGAATATGCGTAATACTACTATCTAGATCCAACAGAAATAAACCATTCAACACAGATGCATGACCATAAAAGATATTATTCATATAAATCGAACAACCATTGGTTTTAGACTTAAACGAATAACCACTTTGCATCAAACACGATCTGGTACAATGTTCATGCTCAGTGCAGGCACCAAATAACAATTATTCAGGTTTATAACTAATCCCGACGGCATATGGAGAGGCAGCGTTCCGACGGCGATCACATCAACTCTTGATCCATTGCCGACCCGCATCGTGACCTCATCCCTTGCTAGTTGTCGCTTGTTCCACAGCCCCTGAACCGAGTTACATATATTAGCAACCGATCCCGTATCAAATACCCAGGTGCTACTGCGAGTACTAGTCAAGTACACATCAATAACATGTATATCACATATACCTTTGTTTGCCTTGCCGGCCTTCTTGTCCGCCAAATACTTGGGGCAGTTGCGCTTCCAATGGCCAGTCCCCTTGCAATAGTAGCACTCGGTGTCAGACTTAGGGCCAGCTCGGGGTTTCTTTTCAGGCGCGGCAACAGATTTGTCGCCCTTCTTTCCCTTCTGCTTGCCTTTCTTGTCCTTCTTGAAACCGGTGGTCTTATTGATCATCAACACTTGATGTTCTTTCCTAATCTCCACTTTTGCAGTCTTAAGCATTGACAGAAGCTCGGGAAGAGACTTCTTCATGCCTTGCATATTATAGTTCATCATGAAGCTCTTGTAGCTAGGTGGCAGATTTTGGAGAACACGATGTATGCCTAAGTCAATGGGAATCGTTTTTCCCAAGGACACACGCTTATCGGCGTACCCAGACATTTTGAGTACGTGCTCACTAACGGAGTTGTTCTCTTCCATCATGCAGCTAAAGAACTTTTCAGAAGCATTATAACTCTCTACGGCAGCATGGGTATCAAAAATCATTTTCAATTCTCCCACGGTATCAAAGGCATTGCCATTTTTGAAACGTTTTCGAAGTTCTGGCTCTAGCCCATACAGTATGCCACAATGAACTAAGTTGTGGTCCTCCTAACGAGTTATATAGATGTTCTTTTCCTCGTCAGGGGCATCAGGAGCTGGTGGGGGGCCTAGCGGCGCCTCTAGCACATATTGCTTTTGTGCAGCAGTGAGGAGAATCCTCAAATTCATAGCCCAGTTGGTGAACTTGCTACCATTCGCAGCAAGCTTCTCTTTCTCCATGAACACATTGAAATTAAAAGCAGGTGGTGCCATCTACAACAGAATTTGTAAAATATATTTAGACTAAGTTTATGATAGATTGAGTTCAAATAATCCAAATTACTAATGAACTCCCACTCAAAAACGACATCCCTCGTGTCCTTTTGGTGATTACATGAACCAAATCCACTACACCAAGTCCGATCATCACGTGAGTCGGTGTAGCTTCAAAGGCGAGCATCTATATGGGCATCATATCAACTATATGACTCATGCTTAACCTTTTGGTCCGTGTTCCGAGGCCATGTCTGTACATGCTAGGCTCGTCAAGTAAGAACCTTAGTATTTGCATGTGTAAAACTGTCTTACACCCGTTGTATGAAAGCGTAGAGTCGAGAACACCCGATCATCACGTGATGCCTCAAAACACGATCCACAAAACGGTGCATACTTAAGGAAGGACACATTTTATCTTGATATCTAAACGAGGGATCATATTATAATGCTACCAAAAGCGCCAAACTAGCAATATAAGATGCTAATGTGTGAAGTGAGGTGATATGGTCCGTGCATTTGATCTCTATCATTTGCATCGTGGTATGATCTCTATCATTCCTTTGTGTGTAAGGCCAAGGTCTATGGAACTTACACGTTAAGTGAGTTGTAAGAGTATCTATCATACATCTACTTACAACAATACCATATCAATACACTAGCCCAGCAACGATCTAAACTAGACACCTCTAATTTATCAATTGCAAGTTTTACGTGGCTTAGGGCTTTCGGAGATAGAACCGGTCTTACCTACGAACATAAACCACAACGAGGATAACCAAGTTATTAGCAACTCGCTGTAAATCAGATATTGACTATAGTAGGAGAGACAGACACCCGCTAGCCACTTATGCAAAACTAGTTGCATGTCAGTCGTGGAACCGGTCTCATGTACGATGACATGTAAGGTTGGTCCGGGCCGCTTCATCCCACTATGCCACCAATATCCAAAGTACATAGAAGATGCAATAACATGATCATCATCGCCCACATATAAACATATGTGTACTACCCGTGCAAAGCACCTACGCATAGATCAGGCTCTGATACCACTATTGGGTCCGTAGCATAGAAAACAAAAAAAATCCTACGATGAGAACTATATGCCAAGATCTATCTACTAGATACAGAGCAACGGGTGGACATACATCCATGGAGAACTTACCCTTGAAGACAACGAGTTTTGTTAACGAGTAGGAACTCGTGATTGATGTAGTCGTACACTTGCCGATCTCAAGATCGTGAGGAAGTTTGAGCGCCGCAACTCAGCAGCGCATCCGCACTCGCACACACATTCAAGCCACCGGACAACCTCCACCTCCTTGCTCCAGCGATCCAGCGGAAGCAGCAACTCCTTCCAGACGAAATGCCACCGGAAACATGTATCTCGCTAATCCGAGACCATGGGGGAATAATTCTAGAGGGGGAGAGAGATCCTTCACAAGGAGGTGTGTGGATGAAGGAGGGAATGGGTGGCCTTTTATAGGAGGAGGAGGGTGCCCCCTCTCTCCATGGATGGCGCATGGGGGGTGACCCTTCACCTCCCCCATTCATGTGGTGGTAACCCCTCCACATTAAAATGCCTCTTCACATTCCCTTTTAAAGTCTCCACTTTAAATGCATTAAATTTCTCCAAATTTAATGCTCTCTCATTTAATAAAACTCTTTTTATTAAATTTATTCAGAATTTTGTTAATTACTTTAATTAACAAACATTCACATATAGCCCCTTGCAATATTTCAATATCACATGCAGAACCACCTTCTGCAATTTTACCCGAAACAATTTCCGGTTTCTATTGAAACAATTCCTGCGCTTTGCAATTCTTTCGTCTGAAACATATGTGCTCCAAAATGGTGTCCGGTAACTCTTAAGTGTGCCACCCTACGGTTCGCGAATAATGCAGACATGATCGAGACCCTTCTCCGATCAATAATCAGCAGCGGGACCTAGAGATCCGTACTGACTCCTACACATTCAACGATGACTCCTGTGATCGTGAGAACCTTTAACGCTTGTAACTAAATCCCTTTGTCTCTCGATATATTACATGTCCGAGATTCGATCATCGGTATCTCCTTACCTAGTTTGATCTCGTTACCGACATGCACTCTTTTCTCGTTACCGTGATATAACATTCTAGTGATCACATCACTTGCTTGCAAGCTATCCTAATGTGATGTCACCGAGAGGGCCCAGAGTATATCTATTTGTCATCTGGATTGACAAATTCCACTCTTGATCCATGAGCCTCAACATAACACCTTCGTAGTACTGAACCCATCTTTATAGTCACCTTGTTACGGTGTGACGTTTGATGTTATCAAGATACTCTTCCGGTGTTAGCAATTAACATGATCTCATGGTCTAAGGATAAAGATTACTTCGTATGATGTTATAGCAATATAAACATAATGACTTGATCGTAATGCTATACTTTAGATGAATGTTCATCACATCATTTCACAAATGCTATGACCTTGTTATTAACAACATCCAATGTCCATGATCAGGAAACCTTGATCATCTTGTTAATCAACAAGCTAGTCTATAAGGGAGGCATAACTAGGAACCCTTTTTGTTTATTAAACACACATGTATTGATGTTTCCTATCAATACAATTATAGCATGTAAAATAAACATCTATCATATACAAGGAATACATAATAACAACTTTATTATTGCCTCTCAGGGCATATTTCCTTCAGTGCATGGGGCTTGTTTGAGTCCATAGAGCGCCTTATCAAGTTATAGACATGGTTTGGCAACTTGGGATCCTCAAACCCTGGGGGTTGCTTTACATATACCAACTCATGCAATGGACCATTAAGAAATGCACTTTCTACATCCATTTATTGTAATTTAAAGTTATGATGTGTTACATAAGAAAGAAGGATGTGGATGGACTCAAGGCAAGCCCCATGCTCATCTTTCTTGTTCTTGAATATCCACTTGGTGCCTATAACATTGCGGCAATCTTTTGGCTTTTCAACTAACTTCCATACTTTGTTTCTCTCAAAGTTGTTGAGCTCTTTGTGCATTGCATCCAACCAATCAGAATCTTCAAGAGCTTCCCATACTTTCTTTGGTTCCACCATGGAAATGTGTGCTTGGTGTTCACCAGAGTTCTTTAGTTGAGCTTGAGTGGATATCCCTCTTCTTGGATCTCCTACCACATTCTCAAGAGTGTGGTATCTTAATTCCAATATTCTATCCATTCTAGCTTGGTGACGAGTTTCGATATCCTTGTTGTTTCTTTTAGGGATCACTTCATCATTTTGGTCCTCGTCTTGACCATTAACTTGACCTTGATCATCATTGGAATCATTCTCTTCTTCAAGAGGCAAAGATTGACCTTGGTCTTGATCAGGCATACTTCTAGACAGGTGTTGGGCTTCCCTTATGGCAGTTTCTACAGATATTCCTTGTGTAATAGACTTAGCACCGCTGGACATTCTAGCAAATGGAGACTCAAGCACCTCCTGGCTAGAGGTTTCTTCCTGATCATCTAGTTGAGGGTCCACAACTTGCCTTTGGCTTGGGTCATTGTCCTCTTCGATAGAAGCTTGTTGATGTTGTGAAGATGAGGGCTCCACTTGAGTAGAGCATAGTTCTTCTTGATCCGCCATAAGGGGTTCCTCAACAGGGCGGATGAATCCCGCACCCATTCTTCCTATGGCATCTTGAGGCATTTCATCATCTACATCATAGACATCAACACGCCCCCTTGGGGACCATCATATTCTTCAAAAACTGTTGGGCCACATAGAGATAAACGAAAACTTTTTCCCTAACGTGGAACACCCAAGATCTAGATCAGGTAATAGGCCACGAGATTACCGCTAGACGCGCAGATGCGGAAGTTGATGTTGCGCATCGAAGTAGTGCCGAACGGTCCCACGGATAGCCCTCCGAATCCCACAAACTCCTTCGTCAGATCCCCACGAGCTTCCCCGCCTGTAGCGCCGCACGTGCAACGCCTCTACCGGTATCCACACATACAGGAAGGAGCTTCGGACAAAGGACTGCTAGATCCTGTCTAGCCCGAAATGGAAGTGGAGAAAGTGACAGCTAGGTCAGGGACTATCCCTTGTCACTCCACTTATATACACTCCTAGTTGGGCTCAACGCTTGAGGCCCATCTAGGCTGTACTCCTATCTCCATATGGATCTAATCCACATGGGCTCCATACCCTTAAGTGTGTGACCATGTAGGTTCACGTACACCTGGACACGACATGAGCTACTCCTCTAAGTATCCTGTCATGGCTTTGAGTCCAACTCACTTCCATGAACACTCGGTGTCAAGTCGATAGATGGTAGCGTCCTCTAGCAAGACGTGCCAACTCCCAAGTGTCGTAAAGTCAAAATACGAACGTTTAATGTGACTTTCGTCCAAGTCCCTTTGCCTCACGATATATCTGTTAAGCTATAGGCGAGTAGTTGCCATCCCTTTAATAGCTTAACTCTCTTCTCGTACCATGATATGTGATTCACTGGACTAACTCTTAGTCCGACTCCTCAGTTAACACTTAACTGAGTAGCGCATGGCCATGCTTCCGAATCATATCACACGAGAGGGCCCAGAGAATATCTCTCCATTACGGAGGGGAAAATCCCATCTTGGTAATCCATGTTACGCAACTTGCTTCACAACCAACCCGAACTCTACCTTTATAACTGCCCATTTACGGAACAATGTTTGATAGAACCTAAGTTGGTGATCCACAACTCGGATCATGCAATCACCTCAGGTCAAAGGATTCCATTGCTTGAGACTACAAATGACAACATGCTCGTTGCATCTCAACTGTGGGTCAGTCCGACTCGCTAAAATCTTTAGCCGAATCAGTGTAAGTCAGAATAGCATAACCATGCCCATGACAAGTGGAACCATGTCATCAGTCGACTTGCACATTGGTCTAAGTTGTGTGCCCAGCACAACCTCAACGACCAAGGACAATCTAATATGAACAATCATGAATATATAGTTCCACAACTAAATCACGCATTCAGTGATATATATCTGATGTTCATATAAGGACAACTTTACTTTATGAATACTTTGGGAAATATCATCAACCATGATTGCCTCTAGGGCATATTCCCAACAGTCTCCCACTTGCACTAGAGTCAATCATCCGACATCACATGTCTAGGCATCTAATTCCCATGGCTCTTACGTGCGCCTCATGCTTAGGCTGTGGAAGTGGCTTTGTCAAATCTACAACGTTTGCATCCGTGTGTACCTTGCATAACTTGATATCACCGTGATCCACGAACTGACGAATCAGGTGGTATCGCATGAGTATATGCTTGTTCTTCTGGTGTTGTCTAGGTTCCTTGGCCTGTGCAATAGCACCATTGTTGTCACAATACACGTCTAACGGATTGGACGAGCCCTGAACCACACCAAGATCAATCAGGAAATTCCTAATCCAAACAGCTTCCTTTGCCGCCTCCGAGTCAGCAATATACTCAGCTTCTGTTGTAGATGCAGACACAATCTCTTGCTTGGAACTCTTCTAGCTCACAGCCCCTCCGTTTATAATGAACACGTACCCAGATTGCGAACGAGAATCATCAGAATCAGTGAGGTAACTCGCATCCGTGTAACCCCTTACACTGAGTTAAACCTCACCTCCATAAACTAGGAACACATCATTAATCCTTCTCAAGTACTTAAGACTGTTCTTAACTGCTGCCTAGTGGATTTCTCTAGGGTCAGCCTGGTATCTGCTCACAACACTTAGAGCATAGGAAACATCTGGCCTAGTACAAATAATGGCATACATGATGGACCCGACTGTCGAAGCATACGGAATCACACTCATCCTACTTCGCTCATCAGTCGTCGAGGGACACTAAGTCTTGCTAAATCTTATGCCATGGGACATCGGTAAGAACCCCTTCTTAGACGATTCCATGTTGAACTTCTTCAACACTTTGTCCAAATATGTACTTTGGCTCAATCCAATGAGCTGCCTGGATCTATCTCTATAGATCCTGATTCCTAGTATGTAAGTTGCCTCACCCAAGTCCTTCATTGAGAAACTCCTTTCCAATGACTCCTTGGTTTCTTGCAACATCTGGACATCATTTCGAATCAATAATATGTCATCCACATATAAGATCAGAAAGTTTACTTTGCTCCCACTAAACTTCTTATATAAACAAGAATCATGATCACTCTTGATGAAGCCAAACGATTTGACTACTTCATCAAAGCGAATGTTCCAACTCCGAGATGCTTGCTTCGACCCATAAATGGATTTCTGAAGCTTGCATACCTTGTTAGCATTAGCCGGATCGACAAAACCCTCGGGTTGTATCATATACACGTCCTCGGTTAATTTTCCATTAAGGAAAGCCGTTTTGACATCCATCTGCCATATCTCATAGTAGAAATAGGCTGCCATAGCTAACATGATCCGAACTGATTTAAGCATCGCTACGGGTGAGAAAGTCTCATCGTAGTCAACTCCTTGAACCTGCTGGAACCCCTTCACGACAAGCCATGCTTTATAGATAGAAATGTTTCCATCCATGTCAGTTTTCCTTTTAAAGACCCATTTGCACTCGACGGGTCTTGCACCGTCTGGCAGATCAACCAAGTTCCAAACTTGATTATCATCCATGGACTTTAACTCGGATCTCATGGCTCCAAGCCACGACTCAGAATCAGAACCCACCATCGCTTCCGAATAAGTTGCCGGCTCATCACTGTCTAACAGTAATACATCACGAACACTTCGCAATCTTGCCGATCTTCGCAGAGGAGGTGCAGCTGCCGGCTCAGCTACCACGACTGGCTCAACCTCCAAGGCTTTCACCAAATCGCTACTAATCGGTTCCTCTCGAACTTCTTCGAGCCGCACCGTACTCCCACTAACTTTCTGACTGAGAAACTCTTTCTCAAGGAAGACACTGTTCCGAGCGACAAACACTTTACCCTCTTCTTGGTTGTAGAAGTAGTAACCCAAGGTTTCCCTTGGATACCCAACGAAAATGCACTTATCTGACTTAGCTGCAAGCTTGTCCGACTGAAGTCGCTTGACAAAAGCTTCACAACCCCAAATCTTAAGAAAAGACAAACTCGGCTTCTTTCCTGTCCACATCTCATGTGGTGTCTTCTCTACCGATTTTGATGGTACTCTGTTTAGTGTGAACACCGCCGTTTCTAGACAATAACCCCAAAATGATAAAGGTAGATCTGACCGACTCATCATTGATCGTACCATGTCCAACAAGGTCCGATTCCGCCGTTCCGACACACCGTTCCTCTGCGGTGTACCCGGCGGAGCGAGTTGAGGAACTATTCCACAACTCTTCAGATGGTCATCAAACTTGTGGCTCATGTACTCGCCTCCTCGGTCCGACCGAAGAAACATTATTTTCTTGCCGAGTTGATTCTATACTTCATTCTGGAATTCTTTGAACTTTTCAAAGGCTTCCGACTTATGTTTCATCAAGTAGAAATATCCATATCTACTCAAATCATCAGTGAAGGTAATGAAGTACTCATAACCACCCCTGGATGTCGCACTCATTGGACCACATACATCACTATGTACTAGTTCCAACAAGTCAGACGCCCTTTCACAACTCCTTGCAAAAGGTGTCTTGGTCATCTTGCCCAGAAGGCAAGATTCGCATGTCTCGAACGACTCCAAGTCGAACAAAGTTAGGAGTCCATCACCATGGAGCTTCTTCATGCGTTTCCAACTTATATGACCAAGTCGACAATGCCAAAAGTAAGTCATATTCAGATCATTTGGTTTCAACCTTTTCACATTTATGTTATAGACCGACCCACCATCAAGATTCAAAATAAATAATCCGTTCTCAACGGGTGTAAAGCCATGAAACATTTCATTCAAATATAAAGAACAACCATTGTTCTTAATATTAGACTCATAGCCTTGTCTCATCAAGCATGAGGCAGAAATGATGTTTCGACTAAGCACTGGAACATAATAACAATTATTTAGTTCCATTAAGAATCCCGAAGGTAAATGAAGTTGCATCGTGCCGACTTCCAATGCGGCAACTCTTGCTTTGTTGCTGACCCGAATGTCAACCTCGCCTCTTGCTACGCCCCTAGTTCTTACCAGTCCCTGCAACAAGTTGTAGATATGAATGACTGGTCAGGTATCATATACCCAAGAACCACCGGGTGCATCAGCAAGATAAAGGTCTATAACATTGCAAACAAGTGTACCTGAGCTGGAAGTCACACCTCCACTCTTGGCTTTATCCGCCAAATACTTGCTGCAATTCCTCTTCTAGTGGCCAACCGTCTTGCAATAGAAGCAAGCGGATCCGGCTGAAGGAGATGACTTAGTCCCTGAGGAAACGCTTGGGATCTCATCTTGAGCATTACCTCCTAACTTAGCCTTCTTCTTCTTAGTCCAAGAACTCTTCTTAAACTTAGCCTTATTCTGTACCACCAACACTTGGTTAGTACCTTTCTTGAGATTAACCTATGCCTGCTTAAGCATCCCATGTAATTCAGTGAGCTTCTTATCCATACCATGCATGTGGTAGTTCGATATGAACTGACCATACACACTAGGAAGAGAGTTCAGAATTATATCCGTAGCGAACTCTTCGCTAATGGGGTAGCCAAGCCTTTCCAGAGACTGCACATAACCAACCATCTTGATTACATGCGGACTCAGTGGATCACCATCCTTAAGCTTACAACTCAGCAAAGCTTGAGAGACTTGATACCTCTTGGTCTTTGCCTGAGCCTGGAACATACTTTTGAGGCTTTCGATCATATCGTAGGCCTCAACATTCTCGAACTGCTGCTGCAAGTCCGGTTCCATGTGAGCAAGCATAAGACAGCTAATTTCTGTAGACTCATCACATGTTCTACGATAGGCATTGGTTGCTGCGACACTTGCATTCTCATCCGGCACATCTGGAAGCGGGTTGTCTAGAACATGGTCCCTCTTTTCTTGTTTGAGAACAATTCTCAAATTACGATACCAGTTGGTGAAGTTTGTTCCATTAAGTTTATCTTTCTCTAGGATGGTCCTCAAAGCAAAACTGGATAACTGAGGGAGACTGCTACTAGGTGCCATTATCTACAACAGAAATATGCAAAACACTTAAGACAAGTATTCATAAAAGAGCAGGCGTATTAAACACTTTAATACTTATGCTCCCACTAGAACCAACACCCCTCCGATGGTTACTTAGTGATTCAGGATCCCAAATAAGCAAGCCGACTAGTGAGCTTTAGCATCACCGCTAGTCGTCAAGTGATCTAGGTAGGCAACTCCTTGCCAATCGCATCTCATGCGACTCCTGTTGGTCGGGTGGCATCTCATGCCCTGGCTCCCAACCGCCCTCTCCCCAAGCCCCACAACCGTTGTGATAGACCCGTCTAGCTTACCAAGTGCTTCCGCTGTAAGAGTCCGACTTGAACCCATCTAGTCGAAGAGAATTGGTAGCACCTCAATTTTATGAGCCCACTACCAAGAATGTCCGACTTGTGATGGTGCATCACTGGCGGGGAGACCGACTAGACCTTCTTTGAGGGATTAAAGTTTAACCACTATCTCATAGGGGTAAAACTAGAGACATAACAATCACACAAAATAATCCAATTATAATGTGAAATGGTATGGCTCTCTTCATGGAGATCTCCATCTCCATGAACCTGTTCGTCATGCCTTTGGCTGAAGTGTCCTTCAAGTCCTCCAAAAATGCTACACTAGCACTAAGGAATTTACAAGAAGATGGCATCTCATGCCGACACGCAGGTCGTTATACAATAACAGTGACAACACTTTGGCTCCGGGCGGCTGACAAACCCGTGATCCACAGATCACGTATGGATCACATACATCACATGCACATAAGCCATACCATTCATAACTTCCTGCAAAAACAAGTTATGCATAGATACGATATCTACCGGTGCTGTGAACCTCGCAACGACATCTAATGCGCTACGATAGGGCGAAGCCGGTAGATCTAATCTGCATTCCGAACCATGGATTCCTTCATTGGATAAAACACTTTTACCCAAATCTGATCCCTGTGCAGATCTGACCAATCTCATTGATCATCTGCACCTGATCTTCCATGCACCCCCGAGTGTGATTGATCCAATCAATCTTGCACAAAACCGATCTATCTCATAGATCGACCACCGAAACCCTAAGTGGATCTCATCCACCACCTCGTGCATATCACATATGCACAGATATAGAGCCTAAAACCAGAAGCTTTTGCTCTGATACCACTGTTGGCCACGCAGATATAAACGAAAACTTTTTCCCTAACATGGAACACCCAAGATCTAGCTCAGGTAATAGGCCACGAGATTACCGCTAGACGCGCAGATGCGGAAGTTGATGTTGCATGTCGACGCAGTGCCGAACGATCCCACCGACACCCTCTGAATCCCACGAACTCCTTCGTCAGATCCCCACGAGCTTCCCCGTCTCCAGCGCCGCACGTGCAACGCCTCTACCGGTATCCACACATACAGGAAGGAGCTTCGGACAAAGGACTGCTAGATCCTGTCTAGCCCGAAATGGAAGTGGAGAAAGTGACGTCTAGGTTAGGGACTATCCCTTGTCACTCCACTTATATACACTCCTAGTTGGGCTCAACGCTTGAGGCCCATCTAGGTTGTACTCCAATCTCCATGTGGATCTAATACACATGGGCTCCTTACCCTTAAGTGTGTGACCCTGTAGGTTCACGTACACCTGGACACGACATGAGCTACTCCTCCAAGTATCCCGTCATGGCTTTGAGTCCAACTCACTTCCATGAACACTCGGTCTCAAGTCGATAGATGGTAGCGGCCTCTAGCAAGACGTGCCAACTCCCAAGTGCCGTAAAGTCAGAAGACGAACCTTCAATGTGACTTTCGTCCAAGTCCCTTTGCCTCATGATATATCTGTTAAGCTATAGGCGAGTAGTTTCCATCCCTTTAATAGCTTAACTCTCTTCTCATACCATGATATGTGATTCACTGGACTAACTCTTGTCCGACTCCTCAGTTAACACTTAACTGAGTAGCGCATGGCCATGCTTCTGAATCATATCACACGAGAGGGCTCAGAGAATATCTCTCCATTACGGAGGGGCAAATCCCATCTTGGTAATCCATGTCACGCAGCTTGCTTCACAACCAACCTGAACTCTACCTTTATAACTGCCCATTTACGGAACAACATTTGATAGAGCCTAAGTTGGTGATCCACAACTCGGATCATGCAATCACCTCAGGTCAAAGGATTCCATTGCTTGAGACTGCAAATGACAACATGCTTGTTGCATCTCAACTATGTGTCAGTCCGACTCGCTAAACTCTTTAGCCGAATCAGTGTAAGTCGGAATAGCATCACCATGCCCATGACAAGTGGAACCGTGTCATTAGCCGACTTGCACATTGGTCTAAGTTGTGTGCCCATCACAACCTCAACGACCAAGGACAATCTAATATGAACAATCATGAATATATAGTTCCACAACTGAATCACACATTCAGTGATATATATATGATGTTCATATAAGGACAACTTTACTTTATGAATACTTTGGGAAATATCATCAACCATGATTGCCTCTAGGGCATATTCCCAACAAAAACCACACTACAAGATTATATGACAACTCCGAAGAGCTTGTAATTGATTCTATAAGTGTGGGATTCAAGACCATAACCAACAAAAATACCCTCTAATGCTTTGGAATCAAATTTGGACAAATGAACACCCTTAATGCGATAGAAACACTTACAACTGAACACCCGGAAGTATGAAACATTGGTCTTGTTACCGGTAAGAATTTCATATGGAGTATTGATCAATTCTTTATGGAGGTAGAGACGGTTTGATGCATGGCATGCGGTGGAGATTGCTTCAGCCCAAAAATTGTATGGAGATTTAAAGTCCGCCAACATGGTCCTTGCCATATCAATAAGAGTCTGGTTCTTTCTCTCAGCTACACCATTTTGTTGAGGGGTATATGCAGCGGAATATTGATGTTTTATTCCCTCATCACTAAGAAATCCATTCAATGTGTAGTTCTTGAACTCGGTACTGTTGTCACTTCTTATTGTTAACACAAGGACATGGTGTTGACGTTGATCCATGTTGATGAAGTCAATGAAGTTTTCTTGGGTCTCACTTTTCAGCTTGAAGAAATATACCCAAGTGTATCTTGAGTAGTCATCAACAATAACCAAGCAATATTTCTTCCCACCAAGGCTTGAATGATATGGAGGACCAAAGAGATCCACATGAAAGAGCTCCAAGATCCTCTTGGACTTGATGTAGTTCTTTGGCTTGTGGGGAGAATCATGCATCTTTCCTTCAACACATGCCCTGCAAACAGGATCTTTGGCAAAGCAAACATTTTCTTTTAGTCCAACAATATGACCATCCTTGTGGAGGCATTGCAAAGTTCTCATGTTGACATGGGCTAGACGGTGATGCCATAACCAACCCACATCGGCCTTTCTGAATAAGCACATCGCACTTGTAGTGGTTTTCCCTGAAAAGTCCACCACATACAAGTCATTTTCGACGTACCCAACAAAAGCGACCTTTAGAGACTTGCTCCACATGAGGATCACAATATCATTATCAATAAAGACGGCAAAACCCATCTTTCCAAGAGCACGGACTGAAAGTAAATTATAGCCAAGGGTCTCAACAAGCATGACGTCCACGAGAGTGATATCGTGTGCAACCACAACTTTGCTGAAACCCATTACCTTAGACTTTGACTTGTCGGCATATGTCACGGATATTTGATCAACATTTGGTCTCAACTCCTTAAAACTAGATGCGCTTCCGGTCATATGACTTGTGCATCCACTATCAAGCACCCATTTTGACCCTCCGTAAGCATATGTCTACAAAAGATCAAACTAGTTTTTAGGTACCCATTTTTCAATGGGTCCTCTTTTGTTAGCAACAAGGGTCTTGGGAACCCAAATAGACCAAGCAATATAACCATCAAATGGGCCAACATATTGTGCATATACATCACCATAGTAATCATGCATTAAAACATAGTGAGGGTTAGCACTTCCTGCAAAATCATCATGAGACATAGTTTTGCCACTCGTGGTCTTACTACCCACAATGACCTTGTCTTTTTCTTGAGCAGGCTTGGCCTTCTTCTTGTTGTTCTTCTTCTTATTGCCTTTAGAGACAAAGCCAATGCCCCCTTTCTCACTATTTGGCCTCTGCTTACTCAATAGGTCATCAATTGACTTGTTTCCTTTGGGAAAGGTGGCCTTAGCTAGCTTCCCCTTCAACCTAGCATTTTCTTCAAGTATATTTGTACAACTAGAAGGAATGAAAGTACTAGGTGAAGGGATATTGGTCAATTGAGTTTGAGGCTTTTCATGAGACTTTGTGAGCAAAAGAGTTCACTCTCCAAGGCCTTGTGAGCCTTGTCAAGCATCCTAAAGTCCTCGGAAAGTTTTTCATGAACAAAACCAAACTCAATCTTGTCCTTTTTAGCCTTTTTATATTTAGCAATAGCATGGTCATGTTCCTTGATGAGTTTATTAATAATGAGATCATTTGCTTCATCAAGCCCTTCAAGTTTAGTTTCAAGAGACATCCTAGTCTCTTGTTCTTCTTCTAGAGCATTATTTAGAGCTTCTACCTCAATCATGTGCTCTCTTCCTAATTTACATCTCTCATCTAGAAGCTCTTGTGTGTGTGCAAGTTGATTTAAGAGGTCCACAAAATGTTTCTTGTGCTCCCCTTGCAAGTTGTTCATAAACACATCAAAAGCAACTAGTTCCTTTTTTACCTGAAGGGATAACTCATCATCAAAATCATCATCAATTAAGGAGGTGGGGTGTTACGATGATAATACCTCCGTTCCTCTTGCCATAAGGCAAGTGACGTTCTTGTTGGAGATATTCTCATTTGGAGAGTTGAAGATTGAGAATGTAGGTGTAGAAGTAGTGGCAAGAGCCGCCACACTACTTGATGTTTCCTCTTCTTCATCTTCCTCATCATCATTGTCGAAGGAGAATTCTTCATGTGTTATCAAGACAATTTCACCCGACTTCTTGTTGGTGGGATTCCTTTTGATGAAGGGTTTCTTGTAAGGAGCTTTGGAGGTCTTCTTCAACAGAAGTTTACCCCCATGATCTTCTCTCTTCTCATAGGGACAACCGGCAACAAAGTGATAGCGGTAACCACAATTGAAGCAAGTTCTCAACTTAGACCCATTGTCTCTTCTCTCATTGGGGTTGCTTCTTCGTTGCATCTCCATCTTGGCCTTGGAGGGTTCTTTCCAAAAGTTTCTTGTATAGAAGGCCATGTATTCACCATGAGCAACCTTGACATCTTCGGGGTGGCTCATTGAAAGTCCCTCATCACTCCCTTCATCTTCATCATACTCCACAACCTTGGCCTTCAAGGCAAGATTGACACCACTACTCATTATAATGGCACGAGCACGGTTGTATTTGGCATTCTTGGCAGCAACCTTGAAAGCGGCCATTGATACATTGCAAATGTATCTATTATTTTTGATGTTCCATGCTTGGTTTTATCCACTTTCTTGTGTTTTGTTCCAACTTTGGAGTACTTTTCTTATGATTTCTTGGACTAACCTATTAACAACTGCCTGTTTTCTGCTGTTTTTGGTTCCAGGAAAGTCAGAAAATGAATATTCTCGGAATTGGACGGGACAAAAGCCAAAGTGCCTATTTTCCGGAAGGGATCAAGTGCCAGAATACGAGACGGAGAAGGGCTAGGGAGCCACCACACCACCTGGCCGCGTGGCTAGGCCTGGCCCGCGCTAGGGGGTGGTGTGGCCGCTCCCGGCACCCCCTCGGCCTCTCCTTCCGCCTATATATTGCCCTCGGGACAAAAACCCTAAGGGCCCGATCAAAAATCCACGAAAGAGTCTGTAGCCGCCATCATCTCCATCCCTAGATCGAGAGGGATCTGAAGCTCTTCCCGGCACCCTGCCGGAGAGGGGAATTCACCCTGGAGGCCTTCTTCATCACCATGCAAGCCTTCGGTGTGATGCGTGAGTAGTTCATCCTTGGACTACGGATCCATGTAGTAGCTAGATGGTTGGTTCTCCTCCTTTGTGCTTTCATGTTTAGATCTTGTGAGCTCCGTTCATGATCAAGATCATCTTTTTGTAATCATACATGTTGTGTTTGCGGGGATCCGATGGATATTGAGACGATCAGATTGATTATTGATTCTATCATGTCTTTGTTATTTGTGATCTTGCATGCTTTCCGTTGTTAGTAGCTATCTTGGCCAAGTAGATGCTAGCAACTCCAAGAGTTAGTATTTATGCTCGATAGTGGGTTCATGCCTTTGGTAATCTAGGGAAGTGACAGAAATCTCTAAGGTACTAGATGTGCTGTTGCTACTAGGGAGAAAACAACAATCCTTTGTTCATAGAACAATCGTATTGTTTACTTTACACGTAGTTCGTAAAGCAATAATCTGTTGCTTGCAACATAATACTGGAGGGGGTTCGGATGATAACCGGAAGGTGGATTATTAGTCATAGATGCAGTTGGATGGCGGTCTATGTATTATGTTGTAATGCCTGATCAAGTCTCAAAGGAGTCAAGATGATTAGTATATGCATGTATTGCTTTCTCGGTGTTTGTCAATTGCCTCGCTGTAATTTGTTCACCCAACATGTTATCTATCTTAAGGAGAGCCACCTCTAATGAACTATGGATCCCGGTCCTTGTCTTTTACATACAATCTACAATCTTTTACTGCCTTGTGTTTACTTTCTACAAACTTTTACTTCTTTCCTTCCGATACGTTTAACCCTTTGTTTTCCACAAAACACGATGAGATTGACAACCTCATCGCAAGTTGGGGACAAAGTTCCGTGGTTGTGTTGTGCAGGTCTCCACGTTGCTACTAGCACCGGTAGTGCGCCCTGCCAAAGCTCAGCTAGTAACACCTTTGGGGTGTTTCCTTGCTCCTACTCGTTCGATTAAACCTTGGTTTCATAACCGAGGGAAAACTTGCTGCTGTGCTCATCATACCTTCCTCTTGGGGTTCCCAACAAGCTCTACGTCGAACGACGAGCACATCAAGATTTCCTGGTGCCGTTGCCGGGGAGTCAAGGACATCTTCACAAGGGGAGTCCCTCATAACCAATCTCTTTACTTTGTTGTTTTTGTTTTGCTTAGTTTTCTTTTTGCTTTGTTTGCTTGTTTTGTTATTCAAAAACGCACAAAAAATAGTTTTACAAGTTTGCTTTCTTATTTGAAAACCCAAAAAATGACTACTCTTGAAAACACTAAGTTGTGTGACTTCACTAGCACCAACAACAATGATTTTATGAGCACACCTATTGCTCCACCTGTGGCTAAAAATACTTTCTTTGAGATAAAACCTGCTTTACTCAATCTTGTTATGAGAGAGCAATTTTCTGGTATTGGTAATGAAGATGCTGCTTCCCATCTAAATAACTTTGTTGAACTTTGTGAGATGCAAAAGCATAGGGATATAGATGGTGATACTATTAAGCTGAAATTGTTTCCTTTCTCTTTGAGAGGAAAATCTAAAGAATGGTTGAATTCCTTAACTAGGAATAGTATTGATTCTTGGACTAAGTGCAAAGATGCTTTTATTGGAAAATACTATCCTCCTGCTAAGATATTATCTATGAGAAGTGAAATAATGAAGTTTAAACAACTTGATAATGAGCATGTTGCTCAAGCTTGGGAAAGAATGAAATCTTTGGTAAAGAATTGTCCCACTCATGGACTGACTGCTTGGATGATCATCCAAACTTTTTATGCAGGATTGAACTATTCTTCATGGAACCTATTGGATTCAGCTGCTGGAGGTACCTTTATGACCATCACTTTGGGTGCTGCAACAAAACTTCTGGACAATATGATGGTTAATTATTCTGAATGGCATACTGAGAGAGCTCCACAAGGTAAGAAGGTAAATTCTATTGAGGAAACCTCCTCCTTGAGTGATAAGATTGATATAATTATGTCTATGCTTGTTAATGGGAAAGCCCATATTGATCCAAATAATGTTCCTCTAGCTTCTTTGGTTGCTCAAGAAGAGCAAGTTGATGTGAACTTCATAAGAAATAACAACTTTGGCAACAATGCTTATGGAAATTCTTACAACAATAATAAGAGTGCTCCCTCTGAACTTGAAGTTATGCTTAAAGAGTTTATTAGTAAACAAACTGCTTTCAATAAAACTATTGAGGAAAAACTCTCTAATGCTGAAAGAAATATAGCATCTTTGGCTGAAGCTCAATCTACTTTGAATAAAATGGCTGCTAAACCTGAAACTAATGAGAATCCCTTTGCAGCTACCAATGCCATACAAGTAAATTGATGAAAATGTTAGACTATTAGCTGAATTACATGCTAAGTGGGAAAGAGAAGATGAAATTGCTAGAAACATTAGTGTTTCTACTATCACCACCACTAGTGTTGAGGCTAGTAATAGTTCTACTACTTTAGATGATAAAGTTGATTTTGATATTGATGGTTGCAATATCTCTGAAGTTATTAAGTTCCTACAAAAGCTTGCTAAAAGTCCTAATGCTAGTGCTATGAACATGGCTTTTACAAAACACATTACTGATGCTCTCATAAAGATTAAAGAAGAGAAGATGAAACATAAAGCTTCTATTCCTATAAAACAAGAGGATGGTTGGGAACCCATCATTAATATGAAAGTGAATGACTTTGATTTCAAAGCTTTGTGTGATCTTGATAGTAGTGTTTCTATTATGCCTAGAAGGATTTATGATATGCTTGATTTGCCTCCTCTTGAAGATTGCTATTTGAATGTCCCACTTGATGATAATGTTAAAAAGAAACTCATGGGGAGTCTTAATGATGTTTTTATTATGGTTAACAATTCCTATGTCCCTGTTGATTTATATGTTTTGGATGTTGAATACAATGCTTCCTGTCCTATTACTTTGGGAAGACCTTTTCTTAGAACTGTTGGTGCCATCATTGATATGAAAGAAGGCACCATTAAATATCAACTCCCACTCAAGAAAGGTATAGAACACTTACCTAAAAAGAGAGAAAAGATTTCTTTTGCTTCTCCTATGAAAACAAAATTTGGTCTTAATGCTTCTTCATTTGAGAACACTTGATTCTTTCTTTGTTTCTTATGCCTAACTTAAAGGCGTTAAAGAAAAGTACTTATTGGGAGATAACCCAAAAGTAGTAGATGATTCTTGGAAGTTATTACCTCTGTAATAACCTCTCCTTATCCTTTTTATTTGCTTTTTGTGCCAAGAGTAACCTCTAATGAGAGAGAAGTAATGATTGGGAAAGTTGCTGTCCCGAAACAGATTTTTGTGCTTCACCGTAAACATTCGTGAGAGAGCTCTGTATGTCGGATTGAGCTGTAATGTTTTGTGCTTATGACCCGGATTGTTATATAACTTTAGTTAGTTCAACACTTTTTGATTTGAGCAACAGAAGGTCTTCGAAAAAATCCGTCTTTACCTGCTGGTCTGTTTTGACAGATTTCTACCATTTTCTACAATTTGCTTCTTGTGGGTTCCTTTTGAGTTCTTTTGGGGAATTGAGCTTTTTGAGGGAAGTGCTACAGTATCTAGTGTTCTAATGGAAGTTTATTTGGTGTTAAAACTGAACCTTAAGACTTATTTATCTTAAGTGCACTAATGTTGCTAATGAGATTGTGTGAAGTTTTGTATGAAGGAAAAATTTCAGGTGTATGGAAGGAATGAGTAATGAGATGAAGGATGGACTAAAGCTCAAGCTTGGGGATGCCACGCGTGTCACCCCAAGAAATATCTAAGAAGTACAAGCATCAAAGCTTGGGGATGCCCAAGGCATCCCCTTCTTCATCAATAAAAAATCCAGGTTTCTTCCAAACGCTTCATTTTTATTGTTTCATGCACAGTTGTGTTTTTCTTGGAGCGTCTTCTTTTTCGTTTTGTTTTTAGATTGCTTGGTTTGATTAGTTTGCTGAATAAATTGGTTGGACCCCCTCTTTCATACTTTGGTTTGCAAATAGTTTGGTTTGGTTTGGAAAAGAGTAGGAAAGTTCATACTTATGTGGTAAAAAGAGCTCGTTTTTTACTGTGGCATATGCTTTGTCATGCCATGCTTGATATTGTTTTGTCTTTATGCTTAGTATTCTTTCCTGTAGCATGACTTGTTATAAACAATTGAGATTGCTTAATGTGCCTTGGATGAATCATGCGTTGTTTTAGTGTATTAAAGCATAGTATAGTGGTATTCTCCTTTGATGCTTTATTTGGGTTGACTTGGCACATGCTCACACCATGTTATGACTATCCAAAGTCACCATAGCCTTTATGATCCTTTAGTTTTCAACTTGTAGTATCACTTTATGCTTTGATCAATGATGTTTTGTGGCTCTGCATGATTATGGCCATTATTGCTCTCTTAGTTTGCCGCTCCCAGTCTTTTGCTAGCCTCCACAACAAAGTATGAGTTCCACTCATGCATCCAATTCCCTAAACCAAGTTATTCCAAAGAGTCCACCATACCTACCTACTAGCTTATGCTATTCCAAGTATATTCATGCTTTTGTTTACCTTCCACTTGTTATGAGAAAACTAGTGATTAAAGCTCTCACGAACTTGATGGCACACTTTACTTTTTTGCCTCTAATAAACTTGAACCATTGGGTCCTTCTTTGTTGCGTATATGCTTGCGCTTTATAAGTTGAAATTAGCAGAACCATGTACCATGGGGAACACTTTCAACATTGCACTTGTACTTTGTACCCCGTTGATATCATGTTATTTTGCTTACGGATCCCGGCGGTGTGAAATAAAAGTGGAACTTGTAAGATCATGGAGCTTGTATGTGTGTTAGAGAAACGCCTGGGCCGCTAGCCTAAGCCATGCCTAATCATGGTGGAAACTTGCAGCATCACCATAATGAGCACTCTATGAAGCATACTCAATAAAAACCTATGCAAATAGCAAATAAAAAGATCGCTGAGATGCTCATTGTCTGCTTGCCTTGTCATTTTGATTATGGGAAAGCTCCCGTATCATGCGCAAGGGGTACCCCGTTGACGGTTCTTAATGATACACATATACTTACAATGACAAGAGCTTACTCGTGACTGAAGTTGAGTAGCATGAGGATCGGTCTTCGTAAGTAAGGGGCATGAGATTTCGGTTTATAACTTGTCAAGCATATCCTCTTAGTTGTGTCACTTTAACCTTAATCACCCTCAAGATGCTTATGATAGGGGCAATGAGAGCTGAAAGCTACAAGTACCATAATTTTTGGAAGCTCTTTATGAGACTTGAATCCCTACTTCCTTTTACAAAAGGCCTTTCTTCCACCATTATATTGAGTCTCCACCTTCTATCTTTATGCACCTACTTTGAGAGCATAGTGGCCATTCTTAGTTCTATGTGCATTGTCCCAAGACTAGTTGATTGATGCATAACTTGTTATTGCTTGTTTTAAACTATTGTATCTAGTCACTCTTATGAACTTTGAAGGTGTCCTATGCATTTATATTTGCTACTCTATTGAGGGACAAGCTGAATACTATTATGCTATGTTTTCTTTATGTGAAACAAACAAACGTCTTGCAAAGCATGTTATTCATGAATCTTTTGTTTGTGCCTTTTCATGTTGCGTCATAGTTTCTTTGCTTATTGCTAGAACTTTGTCTTTCATGTTATGGTTGGAGTACTATGATCCCAGCTTTGAATGTTTTGCAAATACTTTGATCAAGTCTTTGATGGTGCATGTCACCTCAAAAATTATTCTTTCTTTTTATCACTTACCTACTCGAGGAGGAGCAGGAGTTAAGCTTGGGGATGTTGATACATTGCAAATGTATCTATAATTTTTGATGTTTCATGCTTGGTTTTATCCACTTTCTTGTGTTTTGTTCCAACTTTGGAGTACTTTTCTTATGATTTCTTGGACTAACCTATTAACAAGAGCCACATTGCCAGCTGCCTGTTTTCTGCTGTTTTTGGTTCCAGGAAAGTCAGAAAATGAATATTCTCGGAATTGGGCGGGACAAAAGCCAAAGTGCCTATTTTCCCGGAAGGGATCAAGTGCCAGAATACGAGACGGAGAAGGGCCAGGGAGCCACCACACCACCTGGCCGCGCGGCCAGGCCTGACCCGCGCCAGGGGGTGGTGTGGCCGCTCCCGGCACCCCCTCGGCCTCTCCTTCCGCCTATATATTGCCCTCGGGATGAAAACCCTAAGGGCCCGATCAAAAATCCACGAAAGAGTATGTAGCCACCATCATCTCCATCCCTAGATCGGGAGGGATCTGAAGCTCTTCCCGGCACCCTACCGGAGAGGGGAATTCACCCTAGAGGCCTTCTTCATCACCATGCAAGCCTCCGGTGTGATGCGTGAGTAGTTCATCCTTGGACTACGGATCCATGTAGTAGCTAGATGACTGGTTCTCCTCCTTTGTGCTTTCATGTTTAGATCTTGTGAGCTCCGTTCATGATCAAGATCATCTTTTTGTAATCATACATGTTGTGTTTGCGGGGATCCGATGGATATTGAGATGCTATTTCAGATTGATTATTGATTCTATCATGTATTTGTTATTTGTGATCTTGCATGCTTTCCGTTGTTAGTAGCTATCTTGGCCAAGTAGATGCTAGCAACTCCAAGAGTTAGTATTTATGCTCAATAGTGGGTTCATGCCTTTGGTAATCTAGGGAAGTGACAGAAATCTCTAAGGTACTATATGTGATGTTGCTACTAGGGAGAAAACAACAATCCTTTGTTCATAGAACAATCGTATTGTTTACCTTACACGCAGTTCGTAAAGCAATAATCTGTTGCTTGCAACTTAATACTGGAGGGGGTTCGGATGATAACCTGAAGGTGGATTATTAGTCATAGATGCAGTTGGATGGCGGTATATGTATTATGTTGTAATGCCCAATCAAGTCTCAAAGGAGTCAAGATGATTAGTATATGCATGTATTGCTTTCTCGGTGTTTGTCAATTGCCCCACTATAATTTGTTCACCCAGCATGTTATCTATCTTAAGGAGAGCCACCTCTAGTGAACTATGGATCCCGGTCATTGTCTTTTACATACAATCTACAATCTTTTACTGCCTTGTGTTTACTTTCTGCAAACTTTTACTTCTTTCCTTTCGATACGTTTAATCCTTTGTTTTCCGCAAAACACGGTGAGATTGACAACCTCATCGCAAGTTGGGGACAAAGTTCTGTGGTTGTGTTGTGCAGGTCTCCACGTTGCTACTAGCACCGGTAGTGCGCCCTGCCAAAGCTCAGCTAGTAACACCTTTGGGGTGTTTCCTTGCTCCTACTGGTTCGATTAAACCTTGGTTTCATAACCGAGGGAAAACTTCCTGCTGTGCTCATCATACCTTCCTCTTGGGGTTCCCAACGAGCTCTACGTCGAACGACGAGCACATCAGCCATCTCTTGCATAACTTCATTGGAGGTCATGAGATGGTAGTTGTGTCTTCCTTGGAGACTCTTCAAGTCAGTGGGCTCAAAAGGCATGAGAGCACTCACATACTTCCTCTTGATCCATGCATCATCAATGTGAGAGGCACCAACATTCCTGAAGGCGGTGGATGTGGATTTGAGTCTTCGATACATGTCTTCATGATCCTCACCATCCTTCATAAAGAATCCTTCAGCCTCATTGCTTAAGGCATCATACCTATTTCTTCTCATGCTCTCATTGCCAACAAACAAGTCAATGAGAGCATCCTAAGCTTCCTTGGCGGTATTGTAGTGCTCAATGTGGGGAAAATCCTTTGGCCCCACTCCAAGTTGGATCATGTGCAAGGCAGTCGTGTTGAGTTGGCTATTGACCACTTCTCTTCTAGTCAAGTTGGTTGGATCCTCAATTTTGAGTCTTTCTTCAATAATATTCCACAAATCAATGCAAGAGCTGCGCACATGAGATTTCATTAAACCTTGCCATTGAGAAAATGTATGTGCAGCTAACTTAGGTGGGTCACCTCTATTATTTATATGTGGATGAGGGATTGGAGGGTCGGGAGAGTACCATCTAGGAACCGCATGGTGCTCTTCCTTCCCATCACCCCTTTTGGTGGTGGAGTCAGTGGAATTATGTTCATCCCCACCACTTCACCTATAGGCTTAGCCGGAGCATTTGCCTTTGGGTTAGGTGGTGTTTCCTCTTGATAGGGAGGAGGTGAGGCTGGCTTATTCATAACAAGTTGATGCAATTGTTGGATTTCGTTGCCCAAGGTAGATCTCAAGCTTGTTTCCAAATTCTTGAGATCTACCATGGTCACCGAGTTGCTAGCCTCACTCCCTCCCTCATCTCCTGAGTTGCCCATAATCTCTTAGGTGGTTAAGCCTGAATAAAGAGTCGAGGCTCTGATACCAATTGAAAAGATCGTATGGGCACCTAGAGGGGGATGAATAGGTGCTACTTCAAATTTTACTCTTTTTCAAGTTAGGGTTTGACACAAAAGGTAAATTCTCTAGATCATGCAACTATGGTGAATTTACCTATATGCCAATCTAACACAAACACTAAGCAAGAACTAGATAAGTAAAGTGTGGTAAAGGATAGAAGTAACCAAAGTGGAGCACGCTGAGACACAAGGATTTGTTTCCTGTAGTTCCTTCCTTTTGAGGGGAAGTACGTCTACGTTTGGAGAGGGGGTGGTTTCAAACAACCAACGCCACGAGAGAACTCCCTTGTTCTCCGATGAACCTCACCCCAACAGGTTCGATTCACCTCTTCCACTATACAACAACCTTCGAGGTGGAAGCTGGCACCTTTACAACAAGTTCGAGGCACACATCCATAACCTAATTGGAGGCTCCCGAATACAAGCTAGCTGTCAAACAATCAAAGACAAGCTAGTAAGAATCAAATCAACCAAAACAAGGCTTAGGGTTTCTAATGAAACCCTAGAGCAAGGGGCCCTCAAGTGAATGAGGGGGAAATAAAGATCTCTCTTGGTGAAGCTGTAGATCGATGCCTCCTCCTCCGATTCCCCAAAGATCAACGACTTTGGGTGGTTGGATGAAGAGATCCTGGAGTTTTGGTGACTCTAATGGTGTGGTCTTGCTTTTTCGGAACGAGCAGCTAGAGGAAGGGGATGAGGTCCCCTATTTATAGGCCACATACTTGTGAACCGTTTTCTGACCGTTGGGGACCAATCACACCGGATACTCTGGTCTGGTAGACTGGAGACTCCGGTCCAGACCGAAAACTCCTCCCCACCTCCGCCCCAGTTACAACCTTTTCTTCAACCTTTTAAAGACTTTAGTTTTGATCAGTCCTTTGCTAACTTCATGACTCTAAGTCATTTCTTGCACTTAGGTCCATCAATCTTTCTTTGTAGTTCGTAGGTATGTCTTATTCCAATAATAGGACAAGTGAATCAAGAACACAGTTCTGCAATTGGCAGATCACCTTCTTGAATCCTACTTTTATAAAGCATTAGATGTAACATTTATGATCACATCATTATAGTTTCCCTCTATTTGTAAAGCATTAGCTTGTTTCCGATACAGTTATAACATGATATACAAATATTATGAACTAATGAGATATGACAATAATACCCTTTTATTATTTGCCTCTAGGGCATATCTCCTTTAGTAAGCGCTACAGAGGTTGACCACCTCAAACCAGATAGGCTCGTGGCGTAAATTGTCTTCCATGTCGAAGATGACGTCCAGCCGGATCCTGCCGATGGGCGAATGTGATGGACCTGGAACGACTCCGTTGAAGGAGGTGCAGGATGGCTCTAGTTGGGACTCACTAATGCCGAGTCGATCGAGGAAGCTACGGTACAGGAGGTTGATGTTGCTTCCTCCGTCCACCAAGATGCGGGAGAACCTGCACGAGTGTTTCTTGGAGATGATGATGGGGTCCAGGACCATGGCGTACATGCCCGGATGCGGCAGTACGTCTGGCTGGTCCTTCTAGCTCCACTTGACTTCTTGTTTGGACCAGTTCAGGAACTGAAGAACGGGAGGAATGATTGCGTTCACCTCCGCCTCACGGCACCTTTTGCTATGCTTGGTTTCCGGCTTGGTGGTGAAGATGTGGTAGTTCCCTACCCCGCGCGGATAATCTCCTCCGTCTTCATCCTGGCAGTTCTGGCGCTCGCAGTTGTCTTGCTGCCCACCGGCTGGTGGAGGAGGGGGTGGCGATGGTAAAACACAAACCTTGGCCATCTTCTTTGCCCAGATGCACTAGCAAGTTGTATGTGTGGCCGGCTTGTTTCCGCCGCTGTGGAACTTGCATGGGCCATCAAGCATCGATTCGATGGTGTACTTGGGACGAGGTGGCCGGTCGTCGGGCTTCTGTCTCCGGCTACCGCCTACGGTCGGGTCCTCTTGGACAACTGCCACCTGCCTGGAACCATATTGGTTATCCGGTTGGTCGTCTTTCCTCTTGTCGTGGCAATTATCATGCTGCCTGGAGTTGTGGTTGTTCCCTTCTGGCTGGCGCTGGTCTGTGGAGACCTCCATGATGATTTGCCCCTGGTCATCCAATCGGATGGACCTTTTCATCGCCGCGTCCGCGGTGGCATACTTGTCCGCAATCTCCATGGTCTTGGACATGGTATCAGGCTCCACCCGGCGGAGCTTATGCTTGAGCATTGTGTCGTCCCTACAACCGTTGATGAAGAAGTCGATTGCTTGGTGCTCGCGCACCCCTTCACAAGAGTTGTGCATGATTGTCCATCAGGTGATGTAGGAGCAGTCGGTCTCATCCTTGCCTTGAACGCACAGGGCGAGCTCGCCGGGGTGACCCGGGCGCTTGTAGGTGCCGGTAAAGTTTCGGATGAACGCTTGCTCGAAATCAATCTATGCATTGATGCTGTTGTTGGGGAGGCTGTTGAGCCATGTCCCGGCTGAGTCGAGGAGCATGAGCGAGACATAGCGCACAACCACCCGATGGTTGCCGTTTGCGATGCCCACATCGGTGGTGTAATCCACCAGCCAGTCCTCCGGCTTGACCGTGCCGTTGTACTTTGGTGTGTCCCTTGGGAGCGAAGTCCCTTTGGAAAATGCGTGGCCCGAAACACCTTGGGCCAGCCAAACTTTCCTCTTCCAGCACGCGTGACTGGACCAACAGGTCGATGCGCGCACGCATCCTGCGGCTCCTCCGGCTTAGGCGGGCCAAGTCGTCCTGAAAAGTGGGACTTGGGTGGCGCGTTGGTCCTTCCGGTTTCGTCAGCCGGATCGTGGTTCCTGCTGGTGGCTTCACGTGGGTTTTTCCCCCGATCGGCTTATCCGCCACGCAGACGATTGTTCTGCCTTGTAACGTTCAAAGAGGACGCCTTACTCCCACCTGTAGCTGGATTGCCCACCCGGCGAGGCTGCCGACTCTTGCTGTTTCCTCCGAGGCTCACGCCTGCCTCGGCCTGTTACCTGTTGGTTGTAGCGACAAGGAGCCGGACGCGTGCCTGTTGGCGATGCATCTCGTCGCCCGCCAGGTGGCTAAGCTCTACGACGGCAACTTTCGCGGCCCTCATGTTCTTAGTCAGGGTACTGTAAACCGGCTGAGCCGCAGCGACACGCGAGTCAGCAATTCGGTCTAGTTCCAAACCCAAGTTGTAGCCCTAGGGCGGCGCCTGCCGGTCGCCACCAGGCAAGCGGGAGAAGCCATGTGCGGTGTTGTACTCGCGCATGGTTGCGTCCAGGCGTTGTTGGCAGGCAGCAACCTTGCCGGCTTCCTCCAGGAGGTTCTGGCGCGTGGCCTCCAGTGTGGCTGCTGCAACGACCGGGTCCAGCTCGGGAGCGATGGGGATGCAGAGATTCTGGATGGAGTCCACCAAGGGGTCTACGTCCTGCTCGCGCGAAGCAGCGTCTTTGGCGCCCGCATCGCGCTCCAGAGGTGGGCGGCGTCCATCGCCTGCGCCGACCATCATGACCTCAACGCTGCCGCTGGCGAGGAGTGGGGCGGAAAAGCCTGGAGGCGCGTCGAAGACGGTGATGACCCCGTGAGGGAAATCCTCGGCGACGATGGAGACGTAGACGCGATGCTCGTCGAAGTGCATGATGGAGCCGTCACTTGGGAAGGTTTCCCCGTTGAAGCAGGATGCGTTGTCGAGGACACAGTCGAAGGAGCCAAAGGTGAGGACGAGGCCAGAGGCGACTCGCTCATCGGCGACGAGCGGAAGTCCCGTGAGAAAGATGACCCCAACCGAAGCGCTGTGCCCCACGGTGGGCGCCAACTATCGTGGTGTGGAACACGGCAGTGCCATCGGGGATGGCATGAGAGGGGACAATCAGGATGCTATCGGTGGCTACTCGCAACGGGTTGGGCACATATACTGCAAACACAACGATATACCTAGGTTCAGAGCGCTCTTGTCGAGGTAACACTCCTACTCCTATAAGGATCTACTATATGGGGAGCAGATGCTCAATACAAGTGCTCCTTGAGCTGTTTCCCTAGCTACTATCGAGAGCTAGAGGAAGATGGACTACTTGGCCTGTTGATTCTGGCTAACTTCTAGCTTGTAATGCCTTACATAGAACCCTGACTCTACCCCTCCTTATATACTGGTGGAAGAATAGGTTACAATGTGAGCTCTAGGGTTTACTGTTTGGGCTTTAGGTTTACAAAACAGGCCGGCTGCTGGGTCCAGCCGGTGGTACATGACCCGATCAAGCTCCAGTACAAGTGGGGACGGCGCCACGACGTCTTGGTGCCTCCGATTTGGGCGTCACCTAGTGCTTTATCCATTACCCTGATGCTTTATCCGTCAGCCAGAGCTTTATCCGTCAGCCGGTGCTTTACTCGTCAGCCTCCAGCCTTGGCGCTTTGGCATCCTCGTCTGGTAGTGCCGACAGGGTGGCGTGCCAGCCTGTCCGGTCAAGGGTGCGCTCAGCAAGGAGCGTTACCCCCTCCCGTACCTTTGGCCAACGGATCCGAGGTGGCCGGATAGAGGTGGCCACCCAGCCGGCTCTCCTGGCCCCTAGCTAGACGGGCCAGTCGGGGAATTTTGAGGCGGACCGGGTAGAGCGTCCCACTCGACCGAGGTTCTTCGTTCTTGTGGCCCTTCGGCTAGATCTTTCTAGAGCCGGCCAGTTAATCCTGGCTTGGCCTACCCGGGGATCATCCCCCGACACGCGGGGAAGGACTAGGTCGTGCGTGCTGTAGCGGGTCAGCGTGCGGCGGAGCCCTGGACGACATGCAGGAGGTGGGGGAGTTGGCCATCGGTGGCACGCGAGAGGCGCGGGGAAGCCGGGAACCATCGCTCCACGTCCTAGGGTATTTTTTCTTCTCGCTTGACGGTGGCATGTCCTTGTAATATGTTTGAACGCCAGGGACAAAATCATTCAATGAAAAATCGAAACCAAAAATTGTGACTGACGGACCTATCTCAAGACAAAATATAGTATATATATAGGTATAAGTATATGTATATAGATATAGATTTACTAAAAAATAATCAGTAGCCAGCTCTATAAACGCAAATCGTGATATTTTCCGTGAAAATGAAATCAGTCCAAATCTTTCTCCTTTTCTTTTTCCCAGCTTTGTTTTGGACTATTAAGCCCCACACGCAGACACCAAGAGGGGGGAGAGAGAGCGGGCAGACAGAGCTTCTCCTCACCCTCTCGCCACCACGGCTCCATCAAAACCCCGCTTCTCCCACATCTCAGATCCCATCCATCCATCCAACCGACCCCTCCCGATGCCGCCAGTCCGATCGACCTCGCTGCAACACTGAACGTCCACAGCGGCGACCTGCGGCCACGTTGACGGCATGCCCGCGATGGTCGCAGACGCGCCGCCCTCCCTCTCCTCGTCGGCGATCTGGTCGCGCCGCCGCGACGAGATCACTTTCGACCGCCTCCGGAAGGTACCGCCACCTCCCTTCCAGCCCAGCCCCTACCGAACTCCATCGGATCTGGCCTCCGCAGAGGTTGACGACATCTGACGCGAGCTACCTGGAGGCGGATCTGAGACATAGTTCTCGTTGGGTCCGTGTCAAGCGCTCGGGTGTGCAGCTTGGTTTCTAGTAGTTTGTCCCTGAGGGGTTGATTTGACTGGTCAGTTTCCTATGCGATGAGCGTTCGCTCTAGTGGACTTCTTGCCCAATCAACTGACGTACAGGCTATGCTATTGCCTATTAACATTGAGTGTCTGGAGCAGCTAACTGTTCTACCTAATCAACTGGCGTAAGCTCGAGGTTGGAATATTTCGGATATGCCTGACCCAAGGATTACAATCGATTGGCTTGTCGTGTTTGGGCAATTGGGTGTGTCAGATGGTCGGTTACTGATATGCTAGCTCACTGCAGTGATGGGAATAACCGGAATTCTGTAGAGTGATTATTGCCACTTGATTAGGGCAATTGGGAATTGTATGGCAGTTACTATCCCTCTTGGGTTAATCAACTGAGATAGCCTATGGGTTAAACCCTCTTGTGCCTTTTATGTCAACTCAGGGTTTGATTAACCCATAGGGAATATTCTTATGCGTTGATGCTAGAAAACACCTAATCTTGAAGTAGCACAGATGTTTCTTACTTGATTTCCCCAAATAATCCGGTGAAGTGCAAAAAATCAATGTCAACTTAGTTTCCAAGTACTCTAGCAGTCTTGTGTTCTGGTCAAACCCGATGATGTTGTTACCATACCAATCACTATTGGAGTAATATGTGCTATTTTGTGCTGCACAGTAAGAAGGCTTGATCATGTATGTTTTCCAGTTGGTATACTCTTTGTACCATCCTGTCCAATCAACACTGCTGTAGGTTTGAGCTAGAATACTAATTGGGAGTAGAGTTGGGGATGTAAGTAGCAGCAGCGGCCATGTCCAACAATCCCTCATAAGCTGCCCCTGAAAAAAATCTGAAGTGGCATATGTGGGCTGCCACTTATCTTAAGTGGCCTAAGTGGACAAGCCCATCAAGGCTAGCGGCCTACCTCCTGCCTACGCTCACTTCCTCCCTTTTGGCGGCCGATGGCTAGATGCGGCGACACAATGCCATAGCGGGGCCACTTAGCTGCATGATGCCGTCCGCAATCCTCTCCATCCCTGCTGAGGCAGTTGCCTCCTACCCTGTATTCCTAGCCATCGTCCTTTCGGGCTTCGACGCCACCCGCTGAGTTGGAGCCGAGGATAACTCAACGTCCCGCCGCCCCTACTTTCTACGCAGCACCAGCTCCTGCTATCCTCTCCCATTCTACTTCGCAGAGCCGATATTTTTCTATCGGATCTCTGCCATTTTGCCCTTCGATAGAATGAGATGGGTTCGTACACAAGTATGTGCATATGCTGATACTAATGGTGGAGAAAAAACCTTATGATTGGAAGCATCCAACATGAGAGATTGTACACTCCAAGGATGTGCATGAATAGAATACCTTTTCTGCTTGGAGGCACCCAGCTACTAGTGATGGAATTCTACTTGTGCTTTTGACAGTTCAGTTTTCAATTGATCTAAATACACGAGAGATTGCATATATATGGAGAGGGTGCAGACTACAGAGGTATCAGGCGTGAGGGAGCACAGAGCGCTTTGCCATCGCGGTGCCACTTAGCCGCCAAACTACATAAGTGTGGTGGCAACAAAATGTGTGAAACTGGTATGTAGCCGAAGCAGTGTATCCGGTGTTGTCCAGTAGACGCGCCACATCCTGAGAGTAGAGTAGAGTGGAGTGGAGACATGCATATGATAAGAACAAATTTGACCTGCAATGTTCTCATTTCCTTGTTATCACTGTTATATCCTTATTCTCAATAACTTCAGGTGATTAGAAGTCTGATGTTGAGAGCACATTTTTATGCCCTCGGAGTTTTTTGTGAAACACCTACATGTCCACCAATCTTTGGTTCTCACTGCAAATGTAAATGTGACATTTAACAGTCCACATTAAAATTATGACGACGTTATATTGTACATTAAACTAGTTGTAGTTATAAGTTGATTTTGTGCAACTTATTACTTCCTTTTCCTTCATCTTTGTGAACGTTTAGTACCAGACTGCCTGTTTAATCATTACATGCCACATCTTTCCACATTATCGAAGTTATGTCAGTTCTAAGAATGATAATGTACCAGTGAACTGACCATTCTATGGCTGTCAATTCACTTGTTTCAGTTCTGGAGTGCCCTGTCGCTACAAGGACGCCATGCGCTCCTCAGAATAGATAAACAGACCCTCATCGAGCATGCTCGCAAGAATCTATACTGTTCAAGGTGCAATGGGCTGCTCTTAGAAAGTTTCACACAGATTGTCATGTATGGGAAGTCAATGCATCAAGAAGGTTCAGGTGAACTAAGGAGTCTTGAGATTGAACCACATGATGTTCAGGACCCATCAGTTCATCCTTGGGGAGGCCTTTCAACAACAAAGGATGGCATCCTAACTCTGCTCGACTGCTTCATAAATTCTAAATCTCTTCATGTACTCCAGAATGTATGCCTCAACAGCAGCTATTTTTTTTAATCCATAACCCCATGCCAGATAGGTTTTTTCTGCCAGCTTTTTAGTTGTGTATTCTGTGTGACCCTTGCCTGTAGCATGCCTTTATGGGACATACTCTTGGGTTCATTCAGGGGAGTATTCAATTGATGCTAGATTAGGGTGCACTAATATTTTGTGTTCCAATCAATTTGATGTTGATTTAACTAGGTATTTGACAATTCACGATCGAGGGAGCGTGATCGGGAAATGCTTTATCCTGATGCATGCGGGGGAGGAGGAAGAGGATGGATCAGCCCAGCTATAGCTAATTATGGCCGAGGTCATGGAACACGAGATACATGTGCTTTGCACACTGCGCGCCTTTCGTGCGACACTCTGGTGGATTTCTGGTCTGCATTGGGTGATGAAGCTAGATCATCTCTTCTACGTTTGAAGGAAGAGGATTTCACTGAAAGACTTATGCATAGGTGAGTGCCGGAGTGCTGTTTCTTCAATACAATGTGGGAAGTACTGTTAGAGAGCATTCCCTGAAGGGGTTCTTATTTTAAAGGAAGTGTGTCAATAAGAAAATTATCAGTTCATATATATTTTCTCCAGTTGTGATGATATCATTTCATCGCTGAACTCGGAGATTCAAACTTTCCTATACTTTTTACACGAAAACTATGTAGCATATAATGGCCCCATTAGAGCTATGCCAACTTGGTGTGTGATTTTGTGTAGTTAAGTACCACCTTTTCTTGTCTTATAAGTTATAATAATGCCTGAGTTGGGTGGCGACTTAAAAATATTTGTTGTCTATGGAATATGCTGTAAATCTTTATTTCTTGTTCAAACATGAGCATGTCTAAATGTTTTTTCTGTTTGCAGAATTTTAATTTTCTTTTCTATTTAAATTGCTGCAATCAGTTCTCTGTGTCATATTGTGACAATAGCTACAGTATTTTACCATCCTAACTTCATGAATTCATTTATGTTTTGGTTTGAGATGTTCTAAGTTTGACAGCATTTTCATTTTATATATACTGATGATTGTGAGGAGCGTAACAGCACTTGTTTACTTGTTTGGCTTTTCTGATGCATATTTGTTGTACTATTTAACTATTAAGTATTTTGGTGGATTTTCTATGCAACAGGTTCGACAACAAGAGGTTTTGCAGGGACTGCAGAAAGAATGTTATTCGTGAATTTAAGGAGCTAAAGGATCTGAGACGCCTACGTAGGGAACCTCGCTGTACTAGTTGGTTCTGTGTTGCAGACACAGCTTTTCACTGTGAGGTCAGGAGTCACATTCCATTTTCAAGTGCGCACTAGATGACTGATGATGTGTAGTTGCCTTAACTAGTTAACAGCTGTTTTGTTGACAATTTGGTTTCGGGAAAATCTAGGTGTTTGAGGATTCAGTTCTAGTTGATTGGCACCAAGATTTCTTGGAGCAAGATGGAGCTTATCATCATTTTGAATTGGGTATTGGAACAGATGAAGGAAAAGCTGATATTGTAGAATTTGAAGATGTGGGAATGAATGGCCAGGTCCACAAGAAAGGCCTCGATCTTGATCAGTATGAAGACTATTTTGTCACCTTGAGAGTGTGGAGGATGGATGGCCGCTGCACAGAATTCTGCGTGAAGGCTCATGCCTTGAAGGGACAATCATGTGTTCACCGCAGACTAATTGTGGGGGATGGGTTTGTGACAATTACCAAAGGTGAAAGCGTTAGAAGTTTCTTTGAGCATGCTGAAGAAGCAGAGGAGGAGGATGTAAGTGGATACTATTCTAGAGAATTAATAAGCACTCAAGCCAACGACATTTTGCAAGTTTGTAGTCTAATTCAGTGTCAAATGCATGAGCAGGAAGACGATGCAATGGACAGAGATGGGAATGATCCTGATGGCGACGGCATTCATCCACAGAAGCATGCTAAGAGCCCTGAGCTTGCAAGAGAATTTCTCCTGGATGCTGCTACAGTGATTTTCAAAGAACAGGTAGTGTGATTTCTGTCAGTTCATAAGCAGTAGTGTAGGAGAGCCTGCCATTATATACCATCACAATGTATTCAGCTATATGCTCTCAGGCACCCTGTTGTTTTTAATGCTCAATGACATTTTGTTTTCTGATGAGATTTTTTTATATCTACCTGTTTTGGTAGCTTTGTTTTGTCATATTGCATGCACTGGTATTTCTTCCTTTCACATTCTTCACTCTACAACCTGTGGCCTACTTAAATAACCAGAGCAGCCAACACTTACTTTTTGAGCTAAAAACTGTAGGTGAGACAGTAAAATTTATTAAAAGGAACAATATGTACAAGAGGGGCAAGAGAATATACAAGAGGGCTTAGCCCAAAGAAACTACAGTGTCTAGCCAGGCAACTAGAGAGGTTTTCAGATCGTCCTCTCATTCTATATGAAGGAAGAGGTCCCTTCTAAATGAGTAGGACCAAGCTCTAAGCGAAGGAGTTACATTATCAAAAACTAGAACATTCCGGTGTTTCCAAATATTCCAGCATGATGTGGCCAACGCCTCGAAGAAGAAAGGTCTTCTAAAGTTGCATCTTGCAGCGATGATCATTTGAGAGAGTTCCAAAGTGTCGTCGAGCGTTATATTGATAGATTGCCAGCATTGCGTACTAAAGCTGCAGCTCCAGAAGAGATGATCTCTAGTTTCTAGGGACCCATTATTGCAAATTTTGCAGAGGCCATTGTCATTTAGATTGAAGCTTTTCCTTAGAAGCATGTCCTTTGTGTTTAGGTGATCATTAGCGAGGAGTCAGAAAAAGGAGTTTATCTTAGGTGTGCATTTTGAATTCCAGATCCAGGGGGAGAAGCTTGGTGCCTCAATGTGTTCGAAGTTCGTCTTGTAAATTTTGCTCGCAGAGAAATTATATGACCATAGGTCATTGTCCTCCGTGTTTCTAGTAGATCTGGTTTGAACTATGAGTTGGTTGAATTCATGGAACTCCTCAAAAGCTTGGGTGGATAGAGGAAGATGAAAAACATCGATGGGGTCATCCAAATCTAGGATATTTTTCACCGAGGCAAGTTTGTCAACAGCAAAAGAGTCAAGTCTTGGGAATTTTATCATTGGAAGATCAGTAGTCCAATTATCACTCCAAAAGAGGGCAGTATCCCCTGAAGCAATCGAGCAAGATGCAATCCTTTTAAATTTCGCGCATAGTTTGACAATGTCCCTCCATCAAAAGGAGCTAGAGATGTTGGTGGCTTGTGGTGAAGAATTATTATAATTCCTCATATATTACTTTAGCCAGTGCACTGAACAATTTTTATCTTGTCTCTTAAAGTATGATGGTCATACTAGCAGCACAATTGGTGTTTCTTGTTAGCTAACATCTCTGCATAGTTCCTTCCGCTCTTCATTCTACCAAAAATATTTATTGTTACTTTGTTAGTGTACACACAGTGAACTAAATGGTCGAAATAATGTTTTATTGCTGTTTATTTTATTTATGAAAGTCAGACATACACAATAGTCTGAAGTATCGAGCTAATGCTAAAACATTATTTTTGTTTACAGGTTGAAAAGGCTTTAAGAGAAGGCACAGCCCGGCAAAATGCACACAGTGTATTTGTGTCTCTTGCATTGAAACTATTGGAAGAGCGGGTACATATTGCTTGCAAAGAAATAATTACATTGGAAAAACAGGTGCATATATATATTAATTACTATTGTAGATGTAGAAAAAGAAAGGGCAATATTTGGTAGTATTTGTTTGGTCTCCTTTGATATTATGCTAAATGCAACTCATCTTACAGACCAAGCTTCTTGAAGAAGAGGAGAAAGAGAAGCACGAAGAAGAGGAACGCAGAGAGAGGAGGAGAGCCAAAGATAGAGAAAAAAAGCTTAGAAGAAAAGAAAGATTGAAAGAAAAGGGAAGAGATAAGGAAGAAACACCAGTTCAATCAAGATCTTGTGATATCTTGCTGTCACCTCTAAGTTGTCAATCACCGGATATGCCCGACTCCAGATACTCAGCTAGTGAAGAGGAAGGTAATGTTGTCGCTCTAGAACATTCCGCTCTCGAGACATCTGCTGATCAATGCTTAAGCAGTGATGCTGATGAAAAAAGCAATGAGCAATGTGGCACAACAGCAGAATTTGTTCCGACAGATTGCAATGACTCTTTCATATGTGAGCTATCAAAATCAAGAAGAAAAATGAAATTTAGAAGGGACTCCTTCCAGGAACAGGCAAATAATTGTTGGTATGAAGAGCGTCAAGATGACTCTGGGGACATTGGTGACATTCACTGCCAATCAAGGGAGAGGATAAGGAGTACTGCTAGAAGCTGTAACTCGTTTGGTACAAATAGCCGAACAAGAGATAGGTACGAGTGCAACCCCTGCAGTTGTGGCCATCAGGAAGATTACAGATATTATCCCTCAACAGCTAGATCAGTTAGGGAGATGAAGATGTCCAGGAAAACATTGCTTGAAAAGCCCAGGTTGCAGTACCGCAGGTGCTATCCATTGGACAGTTTCGTAGTGCCAAAAGGAAGCCGGGGTGGTAGTACACCAAGCAAGAATGCAAGTCCAAAGCAAGTCTGGGAACCAATGGATGCAAAAAAGAAAGCCGGCTTAGGGAATGCAAATGATGATTTCGAAAGAGTTGATAATGCTGAACGATCCAATCAGGTGAAGTGTTCTAAGGATATCAATACATGTCAGAAGCTTGGCAAAGGGTTTGAACCACCTGCTGAGGTTTATCCTGATAAGTTTGAGGAAGCTTGTAAGTCGGACACAGATCATCCATGCAATAAAGGAGGCAAAACTCAAGACGCTTACAGTGATGAACCTATTGTCGTGAACAAGCAAGACTCCTGCTTGGCAAAAGATGCTGGTCAAATGGAAAAGTTAACCAGTTCAGATAGCTCGTCATGTCTAAGTGAGGGCGACATAGACAGCAGCATGAGCAGCCTGACCTCATTGAGTGCTCAGAACCCAGAATCCTCATCTACTTCTGATTCAGAAGAGTCTTCAGAAAGGAACAATAGCAGCCCAGGCGATCGGCCAATAAAGACCGCTTCCCGTTCATTACTGGAGATGTGTGCAGGAAATGGTTTCAGAGAATATCAACCGAAAAGCATGCTCCCTCCTGGTCGCAACCAATTTGCGTCCGGCATGTCTCCTTTCCAGGACCATGTGTTGCATCACCACAAGGTACATGCACCGCCGTACTCATCAACCTTTGTGGGGTTCCACAGCCATCCGTTGTCAGTTCCGACGAGTGGATACCTACCATATTCTCAGCCTGGCAATTTCTACCCCAGCCCACTCGGATATGGTGTTGCTGGGAACCATTGTGCTGACTTCTCAGTGCAGTACAGCAATGTACATCCTTATTCAGGTCCACCTGAATTTGGGTATGTACCTGCACAGCCAGTCGATAAGCCAATCTTGACCTTCTGTGCCATGCCACCAATCCCTGTATCTCTAAATGGAGCACCAGTGGTCATGAATCCAGACATGCGACACAACTGTACCTCAACTCCTGAATCAGAGCTTGTTGTGGCCCGAAATGGCTGTTCCGAGCGCAATGCCAAACTGCAAGATGACAACACACCCTTCTCATTGTTCCAATTTAACCTGCCAATAGGCCCTCCTGCCTTGGTGCTGTCCAAAGACGAGCAGAGTGGAGGAGCAACAGCAATGAAACCACCAATGGCCCAAGCTCAGCCTTGCTCGAGGGAGGAGACAGATGTCAGGGAATACAACCTGTTCGCTGGAAGCATAAACACTATACACATACCTTCGTTCATCTAGACTTAGCAAACAAAGCGGATATTATTTGTCACAACATAACACTTAGCGAGTGATTTGTATTCCCCACAAATAGAATAATACCTCGAGGGTTTTTACCGCAGCCCCCTCAATGTTTATTCCTTATCTTTTGATTTGTTTTGCTCCCCATGTGTGTATGAATATTGGAAAAGATCGTGAGTGGTATAGCATCTACATTTTTTTAATAATCTGAGTTGAAGTTTCGTTACAGTTTTGCCTTTGCTTTATGCTGCCAGTGTTCTGTTTGTGATTTATGGTCAGTAGGCCCCCTACAGGATACTTGGAAATGTGGCGGGATGAATATTCGGTTAAAAGTATTACTCCAGAAATAAGAAATAAGTGACTTGGATTTATGTATATAGACATATTTTTAGTTATAGATACATCTGTGACACAGTATATTGTACTATTATTGTTGTCAAAGTTAACGCAGAAGATAAAGGTAGTAAGCGGTGGACGGCGGAATCTATTAATCAGTCCATTTAGACCGTCGGATTGAGTGCTTAGAGGAAACCTACCTGTTTATTCAAGATTAGACCATTTTACCATTGTCACCAGTGTTTTGTTGTTTTGCTGCGTGCACTCCCATTCGTATGCATTCACATGCGGCTCTTAGGCACTGACGCATTCTATTGACCCGGAAATGGTATGGTCCTACGTGTCAGTCTTAGTTGTTTAGTTTTAATCGAGTATTTCTCGGGTGCGGGCTGTTTGAGCAGGGGCTGTGGCTGTGCCTTCCGCGTTTCTACGCTCGGGGAGAGAACCGAGTGATCCCCGCATGGTCCTCTCCCCCAATCCCCTCCTCCACCCCCATCCTCCTCACATCCCCTTGCGCCACTGGCAGTAGATGCGATCGCCTCGTCGTCTTCTCCGCCACCCGGTCGTTGCCCCGTCGACCACTGCCCTGCCAGCCGACTCCTCCACCAGTAAGCCTCATGCTCTATCCAAAACGTCGTCTCGGACGTGCTGGGTTTTTTGGTGGTGCTACGGGACGACAACAAGGAGGAAGAAGGCTACATCTCTGGTGGGATATTATTACTGGCAATATTTTATTGTTCCTTTGTTGGGTCATTTGAAATTATGGTGGAGTGTCTGTTCACACTTGATTGGAAAAACATCTTCAGTTGACTAGAAAGATGGGAATACTCGCTTAGATATCATGTGTAAAATAAATTAAGTTGCGATTAACGTAATTCATGTATTTGAAACTTATTCAAGCTTTATTCTATCTTGAATATAAAATTCATGTGCCATTATTCTAGATGCAGGTTATTCTTGTCGCGGTTGGCCCGGAGCTGCAAGTGGTGAACAAGAGCGAAGTTACTATCTTGAATATAAAACTGTGGTTTTAGTAAGTGGAAATTTCCACTTATATGTCACAACAATTAATATATATGTTGGGAGTTTGTGGTCAGGTGATATATCTCTGAATTCAGAAAGCGATGTTGTGCGCTGTTCTGAATCGAAATTGCTATTGTTCATCTAAGATTTTATTGTCATCTAAAGTTTTTTATAGTGACCTAAATTTCAGTACCAGTGCATACTTAGTCGAGCCGTGGGTTGGATAAGATCCCCTCCACAGCTGAACCGAGAGGAATACATGATTCCCGATATTTATAGCATAGGGCTGATCTGATTGTTTGTGTGAGTGCCTTGCGTGCTTGCAAACCTAAACCGCAGGCCATCCATGTTATGCAAATAATTGCTAAACTGAATCTTTTCAATTCAAAATTTAGGGGCAACACCAAACAAAGGGTTGTGGTATTTAGATAAGTAGATGTACGTTGCTACCATGACCCAGTTACACCCTACAACTAATAATAGCATATTTATTCAGTTCTCAACAATGGAACTTGGATCCATAAAATCTTTAGACTATCTAGGTTCAGAGTATTTTAATCCCCTAAATTTCTGTCTCTTTTTGCAGTATGTAAATGCACATTTTGCATCTGACTTAATTAACATACAGACCTTTTTTTATTGATAATACTACAGATTGTACTTAAATGAGGTATGTTAACCAGTCAGTAGCCTGGCCGTTGTGTTTGATCTATTTTCAGTAACTTTCATGTAAATGACTTCTATAAGTTTGTAACCTATTTTATTAGGTCTGAATGCGTGTACCTGGTTGAATGCTATATTTATAGATGCACAAGTGTCAATTGTCTTGTTCTAGACTTCTAGTGATCTTGGATTATTGTATATCTTGCATCCTTCTCGGTTTTATGTGCTCTGGGGGTATTCATTTGTTTGCCATACTCTTTGTAGCCTGAGGTGTTTATTTGCTTCACCTGACCGTGTGATTTTGATTGCTATGCTTTATACTTATAATCTGCAAAGATTTGAGTGGACGTATAAATTTTCTTTGTATTTTAGCTAATTGGTTGTCCACTTGCTAATTTAAGTGAACGTATAAATTTTCACCTTGCTCCTGGTTGCCATTTTTTCTTTCTTGCTTGCAGAATCATCTGAAGCTTCCTCTCCAGGAAAGTGTCCAATGAGTATATCTGCTTTCTTTTAGAGTAAGAAATAATGAGAGGAACAGTTTTGTGGGATTTTTAGAGAAAAAATTACACATCTGGTATTTGATCTGGGACCTGCTACTTTCATTTTGGATATTATGCTTGTGCACGTATACCAATATGGAACGTGGTTCTTATCAATGATCAGGTGCACATCTTTTCTTATTTTTTGTACTCTCTCCATCCAGAAATAGGTGACTTAGGTTTGTCTATATTCGTATGTATCTATACAGATACATAGAAATCTAGACAATCCAAGTCAGTTATTTCTGGATAGAGGGAGGAAAGGCTTATCTGTGTTACATGATTACAACTTGCACTTGCCTTTATTTTCAGAGGAGACTAGCGCGCTGCGTGCCGCGCGAACACGCGAGTGACGTGTCGTGCCTATCCGACACGTATCGACGCGGAAACATCCCGCGAAACTGCTCGCGCAGATGTTGTCGGTTTTTTCTCTTTTTCGGTTTTTCTCTTTCTGGTTTTTTCTCTTTCTTCGCTGTTGTCCGCTCCACACGTTGCGTATACACTTTCTCTCACTTCCGCTCCGGTAGTTTTTCTCTTCTTATTTTCGTTTTTTATTATCTTTTTTCTCTTTACGGGCAATGGAGATTTTATGGGTTGTAATGGGAGGGGTCTGGTTTATACAACACAATATATTAATTTTGAACGGATTACATTAAAGCAGTGCATTTGTATATTCAGAGCAGTATACAGATGATTCAACGCAGCAGAATGTATTGACTTTGAACGGATTACACTAAAGCAGTGCATTTGTATATTCAGAGCAGTACACAGATGATTCAGCGCAACCGAATGTATTGACTTTAAATGGATTACACTAAAGCAGTGCACTTGTATATTCAGAGCAGTACACAGATGATTCAGCGCAGCAGAATGTATTGACTTTGAACGGATTACACTAAAGCAGTGCATTTGTATATTCAGAGCAGTACACAGATGTATTTCGGAGCGTCTTGTATTTCAGAGTATGTGTTCCGGGATCCGCCCGTGGCACGGCGCCTTTGGCGCATCAAGCATTCATATAGATCTTGAAGCGCTGTGTATTTCGGAGTGCCTTGTATTTCAGAGTGTTGTGGGATTCGGAGAAATAATTTATTCGTAGGGCAGTGCACGTAGGTTAACCGAGAAGTTTACCGGCTATCACATCTACAATTCACATGTACATTATTTTATTATAGAGCAGTACACACGTTCCTATAAGGCAGTGCATTCTGCATTGTCTGCATATATTTTAGCTTGGATGTTAACCGATGGATTCGGCTAGCATACGACGTTACGGCTTTATTTAATATATTCCTTCTTCCACGAAGAGAAACAAACCCTTCTTCTTCTGTCTACGGCAAAAGAAAACAATCTATTGAATAACAATGGATTTTACAAGATCTCCTTCCTTGATCAGTCGCATGGGGGAGGACCTAGATCTGGTGCAGGAGATTGTTTTAAGGTTAGCGTCTACGAAATCTTTGATTCGTTGCAGTATCCTCAACAAATCTTAGTATACTACACTCAAAGAGCCTGGATTTCTTTCGTGATATATGAAGAAAAATTCGCCATCATGTCTAGGATTTCTTGTTTACTATCATTGGATGCCTGAGGTTGGTAATAGGCTACATGAGCTTGAATATTCATCTAAAGATGAAACATCTCTAGCTATTTCATCAAACTTAGATTCAACATATCTTCTAAGGGAATTAGTCGTCTGCTGTCAAAACGGAGCAGTCCTTATTCAGGTCTTTCCACATGGTTCTAGAGATCCTGGGTACTATGTTAATTATCCTTCTAGGTCTCCAAATTCGTTCACTTTCCTTGCCTCACCTGTTACACGAATGCCATCAATGTCGAAGAGTGATACAGGTCATTCATATGGGCAATTCTGTTTGACTCCAAGTGCTGCTAACTCAGGAATAACATTCTTTCGTAGAAATATATTCAATGTTTGCAAGGTTTCATATCATGGTGTTACTGCTAATACAACATCTGGCATATTTGTGCATGTATGTATTCAGTAAAATGGTCAATGGGAGATGCATATTTCTGATCCAATTCCAGTGCCAACACCAACCACGTACCTTAGTTAGCCTGAAGGAATCCCGATAGGCAAAGTTCTGTTTATGGCGTATGTTGTAGGCCTTCTTCTGTGTTACAACATATCCACACATTTAACTTCTGTGATACAATTCCCTGAATCAGTCAGGCTCACAACGAATGATCAGAGGAATTATTGTATTTCAGAGGATAGACCGGGAAGCATTTTACTAGCTACTTTTTCTAGTGATGGTATATTGACAACTTGACTCCTTGACTACAACAATGGTCAAAATAAGTGGATCATCCAGACAATGTTAGATCTGCCTGTTGCATGCAGAACTGCTTTTGGCTAGGATATTGAAGACTACTGGAAGGAAAGACTTGGTAGTATATGTGAAAATTGCAACCTTCCAGTTTGTGGTGTGTTGCGTGTTATAACAATGTCAACTGATGGTCGCTATGTTCTGATGACAGTTGATTTTGATCTAGGCTTGTTCTATGCAGACATGCTGAAGAAGACTGTATCCGTTTTATCTAAGTTATCTACACCATTAGTTATTCGTAGTGCTTTTGCAATGTCTGAATCCTGCCACCTGCTCTATAGTGATTGACCAAAATGCAATCAAGATTAAATATCTCTTTGTAATGTGAATACATTAAGCCTTATGTTGCTTTTTTGATCTTCTTGCACTGTATGCTGCATCCAATTATGTACTATGATGATTTTTGTAATCTTCTTGCATTGTATGCTGAATTCGGCGCCCTAGTACTGCCATGGTAATTGCTAATTGATGCAGTGCAAGTATTATCCAAAGAAATGCATATATGAATATATGAGCAGTGTATATATATTGCACAATCGTTTTGGCTACTAAACTAATGTATCTGCAGCATCACGTAAAGCAGTGCATACAAAAATATATGGGTAGTGCACTTAGAGTGCATGGTCGTCCCACATTCGTTAGGGGCTAGTACAGTAACGCCGCAATTTCTAGGTACGACAGTTCATGTGGTTGAGAAAGCGCAGTGCTTCGAACCGAAACCAGTGTACCTACAGTATTACGTAGAGCAGTGCAATTGTCCAACTAAAGGCAGTCCAAGTAGTTTTTGTACAAGGCAGTGCACGTGAGGGTAAATAGTGCAGTGCTTCATAATAAACTAATTTGCCTGCATCATCTCAGAGAGCAGTGCATATATGAAAATAATGGCAGTGCATGTAGAGTACACAGTCGCAGCACATTAGTTTGTACTGGTAGAACATCACGGTAAATTGGTTGCACAAGCAGTGCATTTAGTGTAAAAGCGCAGTGCTTCTAAACTAAACTAGTGTATACTTGTAGTACACTGTAACTTTTTGGTAATCCAGTGCACGCAGGATAAATAGGGCAGTTTTTTAAAAGTACAGAGTTATCTATAGAAAGCAGTTTTCTATATGACTATACGAGCAGTGCACTTAGAGTGCAGGGTCGTTCCACGTTCGTTAGGGGCTGGTACAGTAACGCCGTAATTTCTAGGTACGGCAGTGCATGTGGCTGAAAAAACGCAATGCTTCGAACCGAAACGAGTGTACCTGCAGCATTACATAGAGCAGTGCAATTGTCCAACTAAAGGCAGTGCTTCATAATAAACTAATTTGCCTATATCATCTCACAGAGTAGTGCATATATGAAAATAATAACAGTGCAGGTAGAGTACACGGTCGTAGCATATTAGTTTGTGCTGGTAGAACATCACGGTAAATTGGTTGCACAGGCAGTTGCATTTAGTGTAAAAGCGCAGTGCTTCTAAATTAAACCAATATGCACTTGAGTGCACTATAACTTTTTGGTAATCCAGTGCACGCAGGATAAATATGGCAGTTCTTTAAAAGTACAGAGGTGTATCTGTAGAAAGCAGTTTTCTATATGACTATACGAGCAGTGCACTTAGAGTGCAGGGTCGTCCCACGTTCGTTAGGGGCTAGTACAGTAACACTATAATTTCTAGGTACGGCAGTGCATGCGGTTGAGAAAGCGCAGTGGTTCGAACCGAAACCAGTATACCTACAGCATTATATAGAGCAGTGCAATTGTCCAACTAAAAGTAGTGCAAGTAGTTTTTGTACAAGGCAGTGCACGCGGGGGTAAATAGCGCAGTGCTTCATAATAAACTAATCTGTTTGCATCATCTCAGGGAGCAGTGCATATATAAAAATAATGGCAGTGCAGGTAGAGTACACGGTCGTAGCACATTAGTTTGTGCTGGTAGAACACCATGGTAAATTGGTTGCGCAAGCACTGCATTTAGTGTAAAAACGCAGTGCTTCTAAACTAAACCAGTGTACACTTGTACTGCACTGTAACTTTTTGGTAATCCAGTGCACGCAGGATAAATATGGCAGTTCTTTAAAAGTGTAGAGGTGTATCTGTAGAAAACAGTTTTCTATATGACTATACGAGCAGTGCACTTAAAATGCAGGGTCGTCCCACGTTCGTTAGGGGCTAGTACATAACGCCGCAATTTTTAGGTACGGCAGTGCATGTGGCTGAGAAAACACAGTGCTTCGAACCGAAACGAGTGTACATGCAACATTACATAGAGCAGTGCAATTGTCCAACTAAAGACAGTGCAAGTAGTTTCTGTACAAGGCGGTGTACGCAGGGGTAAATAGCGCAGTGCTTCATAATAAACTAATTTGCCCGCATCATCTCACAGAGCAGTTCATATATAAAAATAATGGCAGTGCAGGTAGAACACCACGGTCGTAGCACATTAGTTTGTGCTAGTAGAACACCACGATAAATTGGTTGCACATGCAGTGCATTTAGTGTAAAAGCGCATTGCTTCTAAACTAAACCCGTGTACACTTGTAGTGCACTGTAACTTTTTGGTAATCTAGTGCACGCATGATAAATATGGCAGTTCTTCGAAAGTACAGATGTGTATCTGCAGCATAAGCAAAAATAGTTTATATATAACTGCAAGTAATTTCTTTATAAGATAGTGCACGCGGGCTAACAAGTGTAGTGCTTAGAAATTAAACTAGTTTGCCCGCAGCATCACAGAGAGCAGGGCATATATGAATATAATGCCAGTGCAATTAGAATACACAGTCGTAGCACACTAGTTTGTTGTTTCTATTGCGGTCAATGTATTACAGACTAATATTCTTGATTTGTACATAATATCGTCCAATCTTCGTCACCTTCATGTGATATTTCGGTCACACTGTATAAGACACTCTTAATTAAAAATGTATCTTATGTAGTGCACCAAAACATCACAGCAACAACGGACTGCAGAACAAAATTGTGATGTGCTGACAATATATTGCACCCTGTAGAGACAAAGGTAGAAAAGAAATATATTAGTTTAAACATATGAGTTATATTTTTGAGTGTTCAGTCATTTATTCTTACCAGCTAAAACTCGCACCTCGGTATTCAAGGTCTGGGTTTGCAAGCATGCTGATATCCCTCTCGTATAAAGGATTTTTTATACAGTGTGACCGAAATAATATACCTATTTTTAGATTTTGTAGCAGTGTTAAGTGTTTGAATCATACAACAAGATTAGTAGAAATCTATAGCATATTAACTTCTGTATATCGCTACTGTATAGTAAACTTATATATAAAGTAGTACCTTGGGTGTGTAAAATGATTTGGGCATGGCAGATGCACTTGACGATATTAATTTGCTCTTAAATTGGTAGATCCCTTTCTATATGTAATTCTCTGGTTGGCTTCACCTCTAGCTGAATAATTTGATTTGTATCTAATATTTGTTGCACCTATCATTCCATCTACTAGCATGCATTTTTTTATCGACCCGCGTAGCATGCTACAAAATGGAAGGTGGCGGCTTTTGAGGTGTGTGAGACTTGGTGTGGTTGTTGTATGTCTTTATATATAATTCCTTGGTTATTCTAGGGTTTCCGTCTGGTGGGTTTTGTTGGGCTAAACTATCAATGTAGATGTTGCACTTCTTGGAAAACTTGGTTTGTACATGTACCGCTTGAGTTTTATATTTTTTCATTGTATGGCTATACACTTATGGCAGATTATCATTATTTAATCTACTATTATTTTTTCCATTGTAATTACAATATGTTCATGTTTAATATGTATATTGTGCACTAATCAAATCTGTAGAAGCACAACGTCTATTGTTTATATTCTAGAAATTTGATTCCACATAGAATTTATAACAGTCAGTGCGTAGTTAAAGCATCGGTAATAGTATTAAGAGATAACAGCAGGACATAAACATTTTGTTTCAGTATATTGCAAATTCTTAATAGACATAAGAGATAAACAAGTTCATATTCTTAATAGACATAAGAAATAAGCAAATTATCACTCGAAGTTTGATTCCGACGACTCTGCTAATGCCTGGCTACTATGAATAATGATGTTCATGGCAAACATTATTTCAAGGTTAAGTTGTGAATCTTTTTTCCCAGTAATTAGTATTGCTTGTCCAACATTCAGATTTGTAGTTTCAGCAAAGTTCTTCTATGCGTCTTTGCTGAATGAGAAGCGACCATCTTTTGTTGTTTTATACGCCATGGTGTTGACATTACCAGTTGCTCCTAAGCGTACTCTAACAAGACCTTCTTTAGAAATTTCAAGTGTAGAAATGAACTTCAATGGTAGTTTCTGAGTTGCAATAGAAGGAAGACATTTTTTAGGAATAACATTATGAAGGTATTAAACCAATGTGAAATTAATAAACAAATAAATAAAGTTAAATTTAGAAATATACCATATTGTGTTGTTTAATGTTTGTTCTTATCAAACGAGTCACAAATGACAACCTTACAAATGAATTAGCTGAGGGGAAGATATCGAATAAGTAATTTTTCTCAGAATCTATAAGGTTGCATGTATTGGACAAAATTGTAGAATTAAGCACTTGGATATTGCTATTTTCATCATCACTGCTGCTGTAATCTTCTTCAGAATCAAAATATATGACAGTGATCTTTGGATCCAGAGCTCCCAATGAAAAGAATAGGTTTGTCCCTGCGCCAATCCTGTTCTCTGTAACGAACCTTGTCCAACCTGGACCTGTAATGCGAGTAATTGTGCGCTCTTTATGGACTTCAACATAATATGTTTTTCCAAGAGTTTGGAATTCCACTCTAAGTCCAGTTATATCATTGAGTTGCAACCTTAGATTGCATGGTATAGTTTGTGGAATGATATAGTGAAAGAAAGGTTTATTATATTAATAAAAATTAAGAAATTGATTTATATATATTGAAACATAGTGTATACATACTAGTGAATGCTTGAACCGGCCTTCTACGAGACGAACAATGAATTCTGAGCCTGAATGTCCTAAATTTTTACCACAGTGACTAGAACAAACTTGACATGGCGCCATATGTTCTGCAATAAAAATAGTTTTGTGTTATTAAATGTCTATACATATATCAAATAATTTATAATTTGTGGCTATAATTTTTCTTATATTTTGTAATTATGCTCCTTCTAATAATCTGATTCTTTACATATGGTTCAAACTGTTTATGTGCCTAGAAGATGCGATATTTTTTCGTTTAGACTGGAACTAATAAACTAAGGTGAATCTAAGAATTATATTTAAAACTAAAATAAAAAAATCAAATCAAACTATGATTGGTTTGTCAAATTAAACAAATGACATTCTTATCATACCATAAATTAAAGTATAAGAACTTTACTGTTAATTCAAGACCATATAGATATATCGTGTTCTATCTTTAATTTATACTAATGGACTCAGATTTGTCTAGATCTGGACAGTCTAAATCTCAGTACATTGATTTAGATCTGGAGGAATATAAGCACGCAAACATTTTTGCTAATGGTTATACAATGTAAACGATTTGCTAGGAAATTAAACGATGTTGGTTGCTTATCAAAGACGCGGGAGTGGTGAATCGATGATCTTTCGTTGAAGGCGGCGGCAGAAGTTCGGCTAGGAGTTGATTTCTTGGCGGCGGCAGAAACGGGAACGAGCTTTAGAGGAAGTTGGAAAAGGAGTACTTAAATGGATCGGTTGCATCGCTTCGTTTTATCTAAATGGACTATAATGCTAATTATTTCAACGAAACCCTTCGTGTACTTACGTTTTAGGCAGTTCGGTAGATAGGATAGGAAGTGCAGAAAGATGGAATGCAGTGTGTCCGGTGTGGTCAGTTCACTGCCGCTGTTCAATATCTTGAACCGTTTGCACATCAGTTTCATGGATGACGGAGATGCAGTGCATACATGATTAACAAGCAGTGGGTGGTACTGTAAATTTTTGGTGCAGTGCATTGCACGGTTATTGCTCTGTTGTGTCACCTTATTTTGCACCATACGTGCAGTACCTTTATGAACCATAGGAACGCTGTGCATACTTATTTGTCAGGTGCAGTGTATTGCAGGTACATGTATAGTGCGCTGCAGGTGTAGTGCATTGCACGGTCAGTGCACTGCCATGGCACCTTATCTTACACCAATCGCAAAGAAGCTTTAAAAAGCATAGGACCGCAGTGCATAGTTATTTCGGAGGCAGTGGGTGTTAGTATTTATTACAGGTGCAGTGCGTGGTACTGTAAATTTTTGGTACAGTGCATTGCACGGTTATTGCACTTCCGTGACACCTTATTTTGCACCATACACATGGTACCTTTACGAATCATAGGAACACAGTGCATACTTATTTGTTAGGTGCAGTGTATTGCAGGTACAGGTGTAGTGCGCTCCAGGTGCAGTGCATTGCACCGTCAGTGCACTGCCGCGGCACCTTATCTTTTACCGTTCGCAAAGCAGCTTTAAGAAGCATAGGACCGCAGTGCATAATTATTTCAGAGGCACTGCGTGTCAATATTTGTTACAGGTGCAGTGCATTGCACGGTTAGTGCTCTGCCGTGGCATCTTATTTTGCACCATAGGAACGCAGTGCACTATCGGCTTCACAGGCTGTGCGTGTCACTGTGCATTGTAGTTGGTGTGCACTGCATGATCAATGCACTACCGTGAGACCTTACACTGAACCTTTCTCACAACAACATTATGGACTATAATAATGTAGTGCATACGTGCTGCTCAGGCAGTTCAATTTCAATGTGCATTGGGTGAGCAATGCATTGCACGGTCAGTGTACTACCTCATCACGTTAACTGATACCATACGCGCAGTAATTTTACAGACCATAGTAAGGCAATACCTACCTGCTTCATATGCAGTTCGTTTCTGTTTGCATTGTAGGTGCAGTACAATGCATGGTCAGTGCAGTGTCATGGCACCTTACCTTGCACCGTGCGCACATGTTGTTTTGTGAAAATAGAAAAGCAGTGCATATGCCCGTACACATTCAGAGCCTGTCCATGTACATTCACAGTGCATATACTAGTTGCCTGTATTATTAACATATTGATACATACAAACATCATAAATATAAGAAATATTTTATTTACATATCTTTACTGAACAACCTAGTGTATTAATGTTATTACAAGTATCAATCTAATGATCATCTTCAGTCAGGGATGTCTTTCTCATCCACATCAGGACTAAATGCTCTCAATACTACAAGAAGTTTATCGCGTAGATCGTTTTCTATCCCGTATATCATCTTGTAGTTAAATTCTTCTCTCATTGTGGAAGGAGAGAACTGTTTAACAATCAGGAAATGGGTATGTTATGAAGCTATGTTGTCAACAGAAAAAATACGAAGCAGATTATATTGTAACATAAACAACACGACTTACCTCTTCTTTGTTGCATTTTATCGTGTCTCCATTGTACCACTGAATACTTCTTAGAATCGAGTAAGCACAACCATTCGCTGTCTGCTTTGGACACCTAGGATACTTTGCTCCGTTGAACTTCTCTGCGAATTCTGAAAAATTGTGACTAGGATATGCCGCTTTCAGAAGTTTATCTAATCTTTTAAGCTGTTTTCATTAAATGCAACATTTTTTGATCAATATTCTAAATAGTGCAGTTGCAAGATTAATATGAAAGTAATGTTCTAACCATGATGGGTCCAATGTTGTGGTGATATTCTGCTCTTGTTGCAAACAAGTAATCTTTGCTGTATTTCTTGAGTCAATTATGCCAAGACGACCTCCACTGGTATACATGTTGAGGGAGTAAACTGTAAAGTGAGAGATGTAGACAACAGGTATTTCAATCTGCAATAAATACATAACAGTAAGTTCATTAACAGAAAAGCTTATTTCATTAATAGTAAGCTCTCGAAATTTATGTATAATCCTCTTCAAAATAGATGTTTTTAAAATTTAGAGAAACTTACCAGTTTTGCCATGAATGGTTTAAAATTATTCATCAATGATTTGAATTGCTCCACACGTTCTTCTGTGCACTTCCAGTTTTCTTTCTTGAATTCTGTCATCATAGAGACTGAAAGGTTGCATATGAATATTTTGCCTCTGTCCACAAAGCCTCTGCAGGATTTGCTTATCATAAATTTGTCTATGTAATGATGAACCAATTGATTGTCAGCCATATCTCCTTGTTCAAGATTCTTTTTCAGATCTCGGTCTGTCCATTTTGTTTGTATCATTATTCCAGATTCTATTCTTCGAATGTCAACTATGATTTTGTTGTAACAGATCAAAGAAGTTTGTTGTCATTACTCCAAATTATTATGGTAAAGCAAGTACTGATACTTATTTTCCAAAATTGTAATTTGTTTTTAACTTTTTTTATAAAATTGAACAAATCTTGATGCATTTAAGCTTTTAGCCTTGAAACAAGAAAAGTTAGCATACTATCTATTATTTTTATATGTGCATGTTTTAAACGAAAACGCTAGAAAAAGGGCGCCCTTGCGGGAGTGTTTTAAATGAAAGATCTGAAATATGTCTTTTTTGAAACAACATTAGTATGTAAACACAACTCTATATTATGTCTTACTCAACATATTTATCTTGAAAACTTTCATCCAAGATAGCCCTTCGAGCAGCGGATGTGTGCTTCTTGTATTTGAAAGGGACGTGTTGGAAAACTAGAAAGGTATTTTGACCTTCCCGAGTCAGCTTGGATGGCATGCTCGATGTTTCTGGTAGTGCTGTAATAGATTCAGATTGCGACATTTTCACCACAGGTGTTTCAGCACTGGTTTTTGTGTTTCTGGTTATTCTTCTGGATGTTCCAGCCTCTTCTGGAGACATTGTTGATATTATATCCGAGGTTTTGGTCTTTTTGCTCTTCTTGATCTTTTTTCCCCACAGTACTGACAAAATTCATTTTCAATCTCCTTAGCCAATATGAGTACTACCATGTCTGTGAAATGGAGTCGAGCTGCACTCCTTTTGTTAATCAGCAATCTCTTTGTTTCTTTAGCCGCCGACTCAAGAGACTGCGTGACAGTGTTTTGTTTTGCATCTATACTCAAATCAAGTTCAGGAATTCCTACAAAACAAAATCAAAAGACTGTTGTTAGTCTGCATACATCATGATTCTAATTATATAAATTGAACTTCTAATTGTTATTATATTATTACATCATAACGTATCGTACCTTCGATATTTGTACTCAATCCACTCAACAGTAGATCGGTGTTTTCCATTTGGCTGAACATTCTATAGAACCACATGTTGCGAATAGTAGGCGTGCCTTATGCTATAAATTCTGTGTAAGAATCGAATACTGTGGTTTCCATCGCTTGTAGCATCATGAAGGTACCGTCTTCATTGGGAATTGAATAAAATAAAATAATAAATTATCAATTAATTCTAAAACATAAATTGATATATCTAAATTTAAAAACAAGGGGAGCAGTTAGTGCTTATACATTGATATGTTTTGCATATCGCCAAACTCAATGTCAAAGTTTATTAATTCTTTGTGCTCTTCACTGAACCCTTGTTGCCATAAATGTTTAACATTGTTTACGACTTTCATAGCTATTTTTTGCAAACTTTCATCGTCTGGATTTCTTCCTGAGTCCAGTATTCTCATCTTCCTTGATATGAAATCAATTATGAATAAGAAGTAGTGATTTCTCAATCGATTCTCATATGCATATGTGGCGTCTGGGATAGTAATCATTACCTATAAAAATGATAGGAATCTTAAGTAATTATGTAATATGTAAACAATTTAATGTAAAATTTCTGACATCTATTACTTGACGATTAGTCACTATTCTTTGAAAAAACTCATCTTACGAAGTTATATACGGGTAACATGTCTTCTGCTTGATCCCAAAATAGAATCCTTATCCTTTTTGGAATTTGTGTGATATCAGCAGTCAAATATACCTGTAACAAGCTTATATTGTTTAGTAACATTGAAACAATTGAACAAAAGATTTTTTTTGCATGAACAACAAGATGATGTTGAAATATATCTAAACTAATTTTTAACATTATATATGATATACTAGTTTTGTGAGCTTACCCCTATGTTAGGACACATTTCGTTCCTTGTTCTGCTTTAGAACTTGCAAGATAATGTACAGCTAAATCGATAATATTTTTTTGTATAGTTCCTCCATCACGGAATGAATATGCAATTTCTCCTGTAGTTACTATCTTTCCTCCTTTTCTTCTTATCAAAATGTATGACCTGCATGCATTGTTGTGAATAAGTTAGTTTGATGATAAATTTGAGTATATTATAGCAATACTAATATATATTAGATTACTATATATAATTGTTTCTTAAAAAAATTGCCTTTGCAATTCTTCTGTAGTGTGGAATCTCAACATCATACTTTGAAACTTTTGACTCGTAATTCACTAGTCTTCGTGTGCTTCCTCCTCTGCAACTTTGTGATAAACTAAGTTATTTTGTTTATGTAGGATTAAATTATTTTTTTATTTTTTATTTGTAAAAATCACCTTGGTTGAAAGGTGCCTCATCGCTAATAGGTACTATAACACCAGGTTGCTCGTACTGCTGTTTGCCTGTTCCATGAGTAGAAACAAATTGATATCATCATGGTTATTTCTAATAACAATCTTGATAGCCATTCATTTTTTTTAAATTGTTCAGTTATTCACAGGCATTTTTTTGACAAAATATCTTTTCACTATAATTATACTTACCTTCTTGGAGATTACAGCCATGTACATCTATAGAAGCATTGCCATCAGTAAACCAGCTATCTACTTCGGCATCAAGGTCTGGGTTTGCTTTGTTCTTATCGTCGTCTATGCAGCTTTCCTGGTTAAATTATATATTTAAAAGTGATCAGATAACATAAAATAATGTTTTTAAATATATGTAGAAATAAAAAGAATAAATATTGTTGGTTAAAAGATAGATAACCTGTTGGTATGGCATGGTTTCATTAAATTGATCTTCCTGCCAATTCAATTGATCCATATTATCAATGGCGTTGAAATATTTCATGTCATCGATAATTATCATTTCTTCATGTGGCATTGAGTTATTTTCAAAAAAGATGCTTCTGGATCTGTTTGGTGTTCAGGTGTGGGAGTCTTTTCGTTGTCATATGTCAGTCTGTCATCAGGAATGCTCACTGCTATCATTTCTTCATGTGGCATTGAGTTAGTTTCAAAAGAAGATGCTTCTGGATCTGTTTGATGTTCAGGTGTGGGAGTCTTTTCGTTGTCATATGGCAGTCTGTCATCAGAAATCCTCACTACTTCATCTTGTATAATATAATTATCCATGTTGCATAAGTTATCTTCTTGTTCTTCATTGTGTCTTTTCTGCTCAGCCAGATTATCATCCGTGTTTTCGTCAATCTTTTGCTCGACATACGTAACAGGTGTTACAACTACATATGACACTATGTTTGTAGGAGCTGGTATTTGAAATGCGTTAATAACATTTTGTGCATGCGTCAATTCGTCCAAATCATCACCCTTCATTGAATACTCATCATCAATTGATGTTTGGTTTTCTCCTTGTTCTGCCGGCTGCTCATTTTATGTTTCATCGACTTCAACATTGTGCTCCTAGTCCCGTGTGCTCCTTGAATCAATTTTTACCTCAGCCACGAATTGATGAACTTCATATTTAGCGTGTTGAAGTTGTCTATCATTGTTGTCATCTTCAATCTGAATATCAGTAATCCCCTCTATTAAATCATTATCACATGCATTTGTATCTGCTTTACCATAACAAGTATTGTTTTCTGTCGCAATCTCAGATGTAATTATTGTATCACTAGGATCATTCATTCTCTGGTCGCTGTCTTCTTTTATTCCTTCATCAACAACTGCTTTTGACTGGTCACTGATAAGTTCAGCAACTTCTGTGCCAGGTGTACTCGATGATGGTACTGTGGTGTCTTCAGCATGTGAGGTGGAATGATCATCAGTGTTTGGCTCGACAGACCCAATAGGTGTTGTAACTGCAGACACTGCAGTGTTTGCAGTTACTGGTATTTTTATTGTTTCAATAACATTTGATGCATCCGACAGTTCTTCCAGATGATCACTTGTCATTGAATACTCAGCGTTGATATAGATTTGGTTTTCTCCTTGTTCTGCCTGCCGCTCTTTTCCTGTTTCATCGTGTTCCACATTCTGATCCTGGTTCCTTGTGGTTCTAACTGAATCTGTGCATAACTCAGCCACACAATCATCAACTTCATCATTACCACATTCAAGTCGTCTCTCGTTGTTAACAACTTTCATGATAATATCAGTAATGTTGTTTGTTAAATTTGTATCACATACATTTGTATCTGCTATACCAGAACAAGGCATATTGTCTGTCACAATCTTAGGTGTAATTTGAGTTTGACTGGCATCATTCATTCTTTGCTCCCTATATTCTTTTTTTCTATCGTCCACAACTTCTTTAGCTCCTTTACTTAATTCTATTGACTGGTCACTGGTAAGTTCAGCAACTTCTGTGCCAGGTGTACTCGATGATGGTACGGTGGTGTCTTCCGCATATGAGGTGGAATGATCATCACTGTTTTACTCGGCAGACCCAACAGGTGTTGTAACTGCAGAAGCCGTAGTGTTTGCAGTTACTGGTATTTGCATTGTTTCAATAAAATTTGATGCATCCGATAGTTCTTCCAGATGATCACTTGTCATTGAATACTCAACGTTGATATAGGTTTGGTTTTCTCCTTGTTCTGCCTGCTGCTCTTTTCCTGTTTCATCGTGTTCCACATTCTGATCCTGGTTCCTCGTGGTTCCAACTGAATCTGTGCATAACTCAGCCACACAATCATCAACTTCATCATTACCACATTCAAGTCGTCTCTCGTTGTTAACAACTTTCATGATAATATCAGTAATGTTGTTTGTTAAATTTGTATCACATACATTTGTATCTGCTATACCAGAACAAGGCATATTGTCTGTCACAATCTTAGGTGTAATTTGAGTTTGACTGGCATCATTCATTCTTTGCTCGCTATATTCTTTTTTTCTATCGTCCACAACTTCTTTAGCTCCTTTACTTAATTCTATTGACTGGTCACTGGTAAGTTCAGCAACTTCTGTGCCAGGTGTACTCGATGATGGTACGGTGGTGTCTTCCGCATATGAGGTGGAATGATCATCACTGTTTTACTCGACAGACCCAACAGGTGTTGTAACTGCAGAAGCCGTAGTGTTTGCAGTTACTGGTATTTGCATTGTTTCAATAAAATTTGATGCATCCGATAGTTCTTCCAGATGATCACTTGTCATTGAATACTCAACGTTGATATAGGTTTGGTTTTCTCCTTGTTCTGCCTGCTGCTCTTTTCCTGTTTCATCGTGTTCCACATTCTGATCCTGGTTCCTCGTGGTTCCAACTGAATCTGTGCATAACTCAGCCACGCAATCATCAACTTCATCGTTACCACATTCAAGTTGTCTCTCGTTGTTAACAACTTCCATGATAATATTAGTAATGTTGTCTGTTAAATCTGTATCACATACATTTGTATCTGTTGTACCATAACAAGGCATGTTGTCTGTCGCAATCTCAGGTGTAATTTGAGTTTGACTGACATCATTCATTCTATGGTCGCTATATTCTTTTTTTTCCATCATCCACAACTTCTGTAGCTCCTTTACTTAATTCTGTTGTCTGGTTATTGATCAGTTCATTAACGTCTGTGCCAGGTGTACTCAATGATGGTATGTCGGTGTCTTCAACATGTATTGTGGGATGCTCCTCACTTGAATCAACTATTTTTTTGTACTCTGCTGCCACCTCTGTATTCTTTGTGTAACCTGACGTATGGCAATGTGTAAATACCTTATCCATAATGCCTATCTTAAAGTTGTTGTGAACTATCTTGTCTACATCATTCTTTGGTACTTCAGCTTCAACCAGTCCTTGAGCTACATGTATTTCATTGACTGGTCGTTGTCTGATTTACCATCGTCTGCTTCTGGTTTAGATGAAGAGGATTCAATAGATTCATTTAGCACCACCTTCTCTGGCTGATCTTCTTGGTCCACTTGGTCCATTTGGTCCATGTTTGCTGGCACTTGTTCATACTCAGCATTGTGTATGATGATGTTTGAAATGTCCATTTCCTTCTCTTTGGCCATAATATTGTTTTTTTCTATGAGGTCAAGCTTGACAATCCTTAATCTAGCCAGAGATACTTCCATATCCTCCTTTCTTGATCGAACAATCTCATTGAGCTTATCAATCTCCTCTTGGTTAGATGCTTCATCATCTATATTTTGTATCAATGTGGTGCTGTTACCAATTATATTGATGGTTTTGGTGAAATCGCTATTTGCTGTTTCAGAACCTGCGACAACATCTAAGGTTTGACAAACCGTTAGGCAAGTAGTGTTGACACATCTAATGAAGTCTGAAAGTTGATAATCACTTCTTGCCTGCAGTATAAAATAAATAAATAAACACAGTTAGACGATATATTCTTTATCGTAGGTGTTTTGTTGCATTAGTTTAGATTGTTTCGTAATAATGATTAATTTTTTTGACTTGGATAATTAACATAGTTTAAATTTATTTGACTCAAAACAAATCGGAAAAATTCTTAGATGAAGATATATACATGATTTTTATAATAAAGAAAACTTACCCTAAGGTTTCCGTAGCTTCTAGTGTCACTGTTCCATTCATCTGATCTGATTTCCTCCAAATCTTCCAATTTGAGGTGACCAACTCTTGGTGCAAGGTTAGTCAAGTTTGCTTTGCTGTGTGCACGAGTGTCCAAATAATAGATCAGAGACAATGCTGCTGGACCCTCAACTGTGTTTTTATTTCCTTTTTTATCTTGGTATTTTCTCATCCCCCTCCTTAGCTCATCAAGGAGAACTTTACAGAGGTTCATCTGTTTAATTTTCTTGATATCGAGATCCATGATCATACCTGCCTCCTCTCCTATACGTGCGTTACTCGTTGCGCACATTGTTTTGATGAAGAACACAAGAAATATGAGCTTCATTACCAGATCTGATGTTCCACCATTCTTCACATGATCATAAAGCTTACTCAGTATAATGTTATCTTACTCACTCAAACTGATCTGCTATTTCAGCCACCACAACGCTTTTGTATTCCGGTCACTTGAAGGTCATGGAGCTTCAACATATCCTTGTTTGGGAAACCATACACTGCTTGCACCACATCTTCTATCATTTCAAACTCTTCCCCTTGTTCAAGAACAATTGTTAGAGATCCAGGTCTGAATTTACTGTATAGCCATAGCATTATTTTCTTGGAAATGTTGCCATTCAATTTGAAATCAAGTATGAACCACAACCATGATTCCTCAAAAATACCTTCTTTTCTTTGTTACATAGTTTTTGAGAAAGTTGTGTAATTCTGAAAGTGACCCTCTCACTGTGATCTCACCATCCTTCATGTCTGCTAGTTCTTTGTGAACCGTGTCACGTTTTTGCTTCTTGAAACCAGGTTTATCTACGAAAGCTTGAGCATCATTAAGGTTATCTTGAGTACCAGACCCAACTTCTATATTTTCGTCCACACTGTTGTGTTTCCTCTTGGTTAATCATCGTGTTCCATGAGATGAACAAATACTCAACTGCAGAAGTTTATGTTGAAAAAATTAAATCATGCATTATAATTTATATTTTACACTATGATGTTATTAAAAAATTAATAACGGAGCAACAGTTAACCACATATGTAATTTAAATTCCTAGAATCAAGTGAATAAATAAAAAGATGTATAGTCAGCAAAGAGCTCATGAATCAAGAAGAATCTACTAGTACGACAGCAACACACATCAACAAATTTCCTGATAGTGCATTTCAGTTACTGAATTGGTGTAGCAAAGGTGCAAACTTTCCCACCAAAATTTGAACTGTTAATTTGTGTACTCGGTAGAGGAGCAGTTCATTGAAGTTATAATTGGCAGTTCTTATCTAAAAACTATGTCATTGTTTTGAATTTCAATACAGTTATTGAGAAAAATGTTACTTCACTACGAACATTCAAAATAATAAATCGAAAAAAACCCTAGATTTGTTTGATTAGTGGTTTCTTGCTCGTGGTTTATTATTCTTAAAATTGTTCCAACCATGTGTGCTGGCCATTTTTAAATATATGTTTCACTCTAAACTATGGCCATAAACAATCAAAATCCCTGCATTGAACCTTTGTGACCACAATTTTCGTCAGCCATGAAATCGATGAATAACTGTTTTAGGGATGAAAATTCTAGAAATCTTCTGTGGGCAATTTTGGTCCACCTTATATCTATCCCTTTCCCCCCTGAGAAAACCCTAATAAAACTTCAATTAGTGCTCGTAAAATCATGTCCCAACTAAATGAAGAACAAGAGGAAAATACTTAGTGGAATTTCGGACAACACCAGGCCAAATCTGGGATGAGAAGGGAGAATCTGTGATACCTGTCTTATTACCGTACCGCCAGTCGAGAATCTGGAGTAGCAGTAGTCCTTAGCTCTGGTGAAGCTTTTCGCCGCCAAGGTGTTTCCGCCGTTGCTTGCCCATGTGCAGTTACGGTGGAGCAAGAGAGAGAAAGTGGAGCAGTGACGGAGAAGGACACAACAGGAAGAAGAGGAAAAAAGAGTAACAGTCTAATCATAGCTGTCCGTTGGGATGTATTGCTATATGCACACGTGTTAACCGTCAGCGGGTTGACACCATGTAGTTTACAGATGAGTCCAATGAAGAAGTACTACCTCTGGATGTGTAGGTGCACTACTTGGAGATATCTTAGCAATAAAATATATTCTCACACTTAACAAATGCAACATATAGTTCATCAGGATCTACGGAAATTTTGCGCTGTGTAACAGAGGCACCTATATCAATTTATTTTATCGAGTTTCACTGCGGTGCAATAGTAGTACTAGAGGTAGTGCAAACAACCTACAACGAAACAACTGTATTAAAACGTAATAGGCAGGGCAGTTTGTGTTCATAAGGCAGTGCACCCATGTTGAATGGTTGGAAGAGTTAGTAGCCCCTTGGGAACCCAACAATCGCTTTTTTGTGTTATTACGTTATGTGACTTGTGTTGTAGGACACCTAAGTTTTGTTAATATCTTTATCAGTTATACAAAATTACCAGGAAATAATACTCTTAAAAATGGCCGTGCAATGTTTCGTGATTGCCACTAATATAGATAGATTCTGCCTGATCAAAAATTGTCGAGATTGAACGCAGAGCTATTGTACTATCAGGAGCAGTGCAAACAAAATTCAGCAAACTATAATCTTATAAATTCCACTGCATTGTTTTGTGTCTGACAGAAATATAAATAGAACTATATCTTTTAGTCCATGTTACAGACAAGACGATATAACTGAAACTGGCAGCGCATAAAGCCATAAGAGAACCAACTATATTAGAATATCAAAAAATAGTGAAATTCGTGCTCGGACAGAAGTTCAGTTAACCTAATTCTCGTAGAAAACAATATATTGCACTTGAATATGTAGCAATATTCAACACAGTGCGACAGAATGTTCAAAAGCAGTGCAAATAACTATACGCTAACAAAGTTAAAGATTATAATAAGAGCAGTGCACTGTGTGTTAACAAGGCGGTAATATGGCGCGGTAAAAAAAATGCTTTTAGCAGCTTATCTGACGCAATATGGACGCTGTACACTCCGTGAGCACAGTTATATTTCTATAGGCAGTTGGATAGAATAACCACGGGTAGTGCAAATAACGATTAGAGAAGAAACCATTAAAAAATGCAAAAAAGCAATGCCTCGGTCACAAGGCAGTGCACATCTATAAGAGCAGTGCACTATGTGTTTTGAAAGCAGTAGTATTTTTTAGTCTAGAAATTTATTAATCAGCTCATCCGATGCATTATAGACCCTTTGTACTGTGTGAGCACAAATATATATGGTTACGTCAAGAGTATAGGTAGTGCTATATTTGTTCACAAGGCAGTACATAGGTTCAAGAGCATTGCAGTATGCGTTAAGAAAGCAGTAATATGTTATAGTTATTAATAAGTTCATCAGACACACTATACAACCTGTTCACTGGTTTAGCGCAGTCAGCTACGTCTATAGGAAAAAACTTTATGAAAAAATAAAATAAGCAGTGAAATTATTGGTACGAGGCAGTGCACATATACAAAAGCAGTGCACTATGCATTGACGAGGCAGTAATACATTGCCGTCAAAAAAATGTATTAAGCATCCCATCTGATGCAATATGGACCCTGTGCACTACGTGAGGTAAGTCATATATCGCTACGTCCATAGTATAGGCAACACAATATACCTTTCGCAGGGAGTGCAAACACCGACTAGATAAGAAACTATACTACAATGTAAAGAGCAGTGCATTATTTATTCACAAGGCAGTGCACACGCACAAGAGCGGACAAGAGCAGAACACTGTGCGTTAAGAAATCACCCTTTTCCCAGCTTTAGCGCAATCAGCTACATCTATAGTTACAGCTATAATCTCGGCAGTGCGATATAATTTCCACATGAAGTGTAAAGAACGAATAAAGAAGCATCCTTATGTATATGTTTACAAGGAAGTGTACATGTACAGACTTGAATAATCTCTTTGTTATCTCGACGATTTCAAGCCACATGATAAACACAAACGTAAGATGAAAATTTTCCAACAGTAATATTCATATACACTCGCATGGAAATAATATTGTATTGCAAATAAGCATCCGAATTAATACATTCGACGAACTGATGCTTAGAAGAGGATACTGTTGATCAACTTTTTTTTTCTTGCATTGTTGAATCTATGAGGAAATTGTATGACCTTTTTCTGCAGAAATTTCTGGATCGGCACCTTGTTCTTCTCCTGTGGTTGGTTCAACCACACCAGGATCATCTTCTGAATCTTGATTTTGTGAACCAGACTCTTCCTGATCCTTTTCCTCACCGTCTTCTTCTTCTTATACTTGAGGTGCTTGTTGATTTTCTGCTACTTCTGCTTCGGGCTCCACCACTTCTTCAGCGACTCCTTCCTCCTGGATCTCCTCCTCCATTTGTGGTACTACTGGAGCGGGCAACTCAGATCTATGCGCGTAGCATCTCTTGGTTGATCGGAAAGGTGTAAAGCTGGCGGAGTTTGCTCTGTTTGGGTCTGGCGACAAGGGCGAAGGTGGGTGGCGTTGTTGGCAACGGCGAAACATTCTCGATAGGTGTAGTTGTAGCTGGGTAATGCTAAGGGCTATAAATAGAAATCCAGCGTTGCTAAATTTCCTGCATGGCAGGATAAATACATGTTAGTGGCGGGAAAGATTGATGAACTAATCGAGAAAGACAGCGGGAAAGATTGATGAACTTATGGATAAAGACGTGATACCCATGCTCTCCGTGACAGCCAAGAAAAGGAAGCATACGACAAATCAAGTATATCTAATGGTGGTTAATCCATAAGATTCAAACAGAATATCAAATGTCTTTTACTATAAACGCTTTCATTTCGAAAGCCGTTTAGTAGTTCATGGTCTGAACAACAATCAGTTCTGCATGTCGAACTCAAGTAGGTTAGTTATGTACAAAACTCTTATTGTGAACACAAAAGTGTAGATAGTGTATATATACCTGTTTCCGGCACGGCGGTGCCTATGTAATCCACGGGGATAAGTTGTTTTTCTTTATCACATTGAACTGCACTTCTTGGAAAACAGCAACTCTACTGCTACATAATAAACAAATTAATTCATCGTTTTGTATAACACCACAGTATATAGCATCATTGTTTATTTTTAGCTCGACTTAGGTGCTAAAGCTCTCAGTTCTTCTGGTAGTTCATATTTTTCTTCGTTGGCCTCAGAGAACAGTGCCCAGAACAGATACTCCTCCATGACCGAGCTCGTGTCCATCTGGTCGAATGGTTCAAACGAATCGAGATTTTTTTTTGTTAATGTCAATCATAAATTTGTATTTGTTAAAACTTATGATTCAAAACTGGCATTACTTACATCTTTAAGATCGTGTACAAGTTGAATGCCGTTGTAGTTCTCAATGCTCTTTAGAATCCAAAAACCATTCATGTCTTCAACTCCTCCTTTGTGTACCTTCACATGTTTTGATCTAGATATAATATTTCCCCACTTAGGAAGCTTGTTCTTTGGGTAGAGTTCGCCAATGAGCTTGTCAAATCTCCTTAGTTGAAAAAATGAGTATGTACAACATAGTTAGTGGCATATTTTTTTCTTCAAATTATGCAGATTGTCTTTAGCTGTATTATAAAGTTATAAATGTAAAAAAACCACACCATTTTTTCTCCAATTTGGTTGTGGTAAGCTATTTTAGACAATCCTTTTCTCTGTGTGCTGTAATCCCGTGTGTCAATAACTTCAACGCGACCACCTTGGGGGAAGTTATTTAGGATGTAAGTAGACACGCGATTGTCAAATGACACAGGCAGAAATATCTGTGGTGCACAAGGAAAACAGTCACATTGATTATATGTTATAAATGAAAATACGGAATATTTCTTTATGTTATTAATGAGTTATGTATTAAAAAATGTACCATCTTAGTTTTGCTCAAATTTGCATTTCCAATTAGAAGTTTGAACTATTCAATCTTGGAGACGGCTTCATAATGATAAATTTCATCTTCTCCTCCAGCATTTGTGAAATTCTCCTTTTTCCCAATGTCACATAAACAAGCAACCCCTAGTGGCAGTACTGTCCTTTGATTCCTGAACAGACATTTATAGTCCGGGATACTGTGCTAGCTTGAAATTATGAAGTCCATCATGTCATCATCTAGCTTGCTTTTTCCATTGAAACATGTTGCAAGCCTTGCCGCAGTCCAATATTTTGGTATTTCCAGGCCTTGTTCTAGAGTTGACGAATATTTCACCATAACCAGCCTGAGATTTTCCACGGACAAACGAAAAAAGGATCAAATATAAAAACTGGGATCCATGCTTGTGTGACAACATACACATATATTTTACTAAAGGAATCCATAAAGCATAGTTTTGTGCTTACTCTTCATTCTTCTCCAGAAAATCCTTGCTTAGTACCAATCTACGAGCAACTGCGGCATCTCCCTTGTATTTAAACGTGGGGGGAACATACACAGGCAACTTAAGTTTGAAGATGTTTTGTAGAGGCCTCTTGTAAGATTTGATATTATCTAGGGAATTATGACCAAGAGCCTTGCTCCTTGTAACAAGTGTTCTTAATCCTTGCTCTGGCAATGAAAATGTTTTAGTTGCATCTTCTCCCTGGTGTTGTGATCCGATACACGAGGTGTCTACATTGTCAACTTGTGTTCTAACATCAGCTGTGTCATGCCGATGTCCTTTCTGAATAGCTTATTCAACAACAATGACCTCATGGTTAGATGAACCTTCTTTGTGAGCAATTTCTGGTAACAACATGGTCACACCTACATCAATATTCATAAAAAGTGTGTTATTTCCTTGTATCTGTTATTAATGTAAAAACACCGTTTAATGTAAAAACCAAGCATCTTGACATAATGTGACATTATCATTGTTGAACTGCGTGGTTAACCTGTCTTTCTCGGGTCCTACTGTGTCTTTGTTCCATCCTTGTGGTTGTTTAGACGAGTTTCCTCTTGCATGCTTATTATAAGTAGTTTTCCTGTCAAGCCCACTAGTAATTTTGCCATTAACAACATATCTACAGAATACAACAGTACCATTGCTTAGCTGTGCCGTTGATCGCTGTTGGTCAGTTTCAAATTGCTTAGAATTTTTTACTCCTTCTCCCGTAGTATGCGTTGTAACTGGTGTTGGTGTCATCATGCACGCAGAACAACTCTGAATAACACATTAAATATATCAATAAAAAATATAAAAAATAGATAAATTGTTAAATTACACTTCTATTTCATAGATTCTTATTTGTATGTGCTCATGTGATGGAAGTTGCTAAATACACGTCTAAAATATATGAACCTATTCATCCAAGGCTCTTGTAGTGACAATGTCGTGCTCCTCTTCTGGTGCTGCTATATTTTTTATTCTGTCCATGTACATGATTCCTCTATCGTCAAAATTCTAGGGCGTGTTATTATCAGTTGAATCCATTTTATCCATTGTTATCGCTACTGACTTGCCTGTAGCAAAGCATTCGTTCCCAACATTATGGTCATGAGTTGCTGCCTCGGCTGTATGCTCTGATTGATTGATTCGATTGGTGCCTGAAATGTTTGCAACGTTGGTGAGGTCATTCTCGTATCTATCAAAACATCTCAGCATGTCAGTTGCACACTGATGGGATGCTCGAAAGCAGTTAGCCATTTCTTCCAGTGTACTTCTTTTGACGTCCTTGTGCTTCTTGGTAAGTTCTTCATATATCGTTGTAGCATTTGTATCATCAGTGATGATTTCATTACCTGGTTATTCCTCTAGCAGTATATCTATATACTGGTCCATGCATTGATCTAGCGTCTGGGACATTGTTCCTGAACCCTCTAATTCTCTGTTAGAAGTTGAGGTTATCTTGTTACAATTAGTAATACTAATGCATATAAACTTCTGGCTAAGCCTTACCCAATTCAGGTATTATGGTTGTACGGTAAAATTGGAATGGTATCGCATCCGAACCCAACCATCAGTTTTGTAAAGGGCTAAGGCTCATGCCTCAACATTTTCATCATCATAAACCAATTGTGTGTCTCAACACATGTCAAAACATCTCAATAGAATTACTCATCATTCCAAGGTTTTCACAATTCATTTTCACCAAATATTCCCATCTAAAGTGAATCAAGTTTTGAGTTTTGTTCTAACTACTAAGTTAAGAGTGTTCACTAAAGTGGGATGCTAATGTCAATCTCATGCCATAGAATGACATCTAAGTCTAACTAGATAGGTCAAGTTTTATACTCTTTATGCTACCTTCTAAACAAGTAAAGGACTTTGGTAAAGTAAAGAAAAGTAAAGCTTAGAATTAAATCTGGGAATAGGTATAAGTCAAAGTGGTATCACCAAAGCATGCCTAATGCCTTTGCTTAGGTTATCTAGATTGCAAGGGTTAGCTTGTATTGTTAATGATGGCTTGCTAGTATAATACTTGCAAGTGCTAGGCTTGCCTTGTGTAGTGCAGTGGTTGAAGTTTTCTTCCTCCTCCTCTTGGTAGAACTCCTCCTCCTCGTAAGCTTGGTCGGTACTATCGTCTGTAAATACATACGGAGTACACAATCACCAAACAATACTTAACTAGTCTACTTATCACACTATGGCACATATTTGATGATCTAATATCATCACAAGCATCACAGGGTTTAATTAACTAGCTTCCTTCTTTTTATTTGAGAAAAGTAATTTCTACTCATTGAAATTAACTAAGATTTAATATTGTCCAATTAAAATATTGGATCATGTGGACACATGTCATCACCACATATTCTAATATATGGGAATGTGATTTAAAGGTTGGGTCACATTCGAATAAGTTTAAGTTTAATAATTAATGATTTAAAGTGACTAGAAATGCCTATATAGCATTATTTTGGTACTAGTCCAAAGTCACTGTCTGTAAACCTTAATTTTATTACATATTCAGATAGGTATGGTTAAATGTGATTTTTGAGAGTTGGAATCAACTCAAAAGCTATTATGGTTGATTTTATAAAAATGTTTGAATGTGCAAAAGCTTCTGTCTTGTTATTTTTCCTAGGAGAGATTTCTAACTCTAAATGAAATAAATCCAACGGGTTTACATAGATCTTTTCAGAATCTTTCCAACAAAATTGGAATCACTCAATTTGGTTTAGTAAATCTTCCTGAATTGATTTTTGATCTAAGGGATAGAATTGAGTTTAAACCTAAATAGAAAAATCTAGATCTGAATTACTGGGTCAGCGCGAGAAAGAAAATGGGCCGGCCCAGTGATGCTCAGCAGCGCAGAGGGCGGCTGACAGGTTGGTCCTGCTTGTCAGCGAGACTTAAAACCTGAAACGGTATCTAGCTATCTGGGCCACACGATTATAACGCAGATCAACGACTGACAGTCGTCGTCGACGACGGACTCGTCGCCGGCGAGACCGAACCCTAAACGGATGGTGGGGGTCTACTGGGGACGTACCAGGGCTCCAACTAGTGCGGCGAGGCGGGGGATCGAACTGGACGGCGACGGCGGACTAAGGCGAGGTCACGGCAGGGGCTGCGGTGGACGGAATCGACGACAGCATCTCCTCCTCTGTAGCGGGCTCCTCCGGTGCAATTCTGGCGAACTACGGCTCGAGCGGCTCCGGCGAGAGAGGGGAAATGTTCAGGGGAGTGAGGGGAGTGGAATGGTGTGAGGAATTCGTGCTGGGGAGGCCTGCTTATATAGGCGCAATGGTGAGCGGTTCCCTGGCGGTGCTCTACGGCGTAATGGCGTGGCTAGGGGCGGTGGCATATGGTCGGGAGCGTTGCACGCTCTGGGAGACAGAGGCGGTGCTCGACAGCATGCATGGCAACTGTGGGTCACTCTGCGGTGCACGGCCGTGTCTGGCAGGGTGCTGGGGTCGAGGCGGAGTGGCGTGCACGGTATGGGGTCGAGGGGTGGTCTGCTACGTGCTCGCGGCTATCGCGCTCTGGCGCGCTCTAGCGAGCTCGCAGAGAGAAAAGGGCGGCGACGCTGGGGAGTGGTCCAGGGGATGGGGTGATCGAGGGGTGGACCATGGGCGGCGATAGGGTTGGGCGCAGCTAGGGGACGTGCTAGTTTGGCGCGGTGCGGTCCCTGGTGCGCTGTCCGCTTCTGGCCGGCGGTGACCACAAAGTGGCGGCGCTCCACTGCTGCTCCAACTTAGGGGTAGGCTGGTGGGGGTTTGGTTGGACTCAGGGGGGACAGAGGAGAGTAGAGAGGGTGCAAATGGGGACAAGGGTTTAACTAGGAGCAGTGTTAGTTAGGCAGTTTTATTTCTGTCTGCCACCTGCTCGACACAATGGCCGCAAGAGAAAAAGTTTTAAATTTTAGGCTGATTTTTGGTGGAGTGATGTATCTTATGCTTGAGCTTCTAGGTGTGCTTGGGTTTTAAAAGTGGAGTTCATTTGAGTGTTTTTTTAATAAGTGTGATCTATACATATGAACTACATTTAATTTTCAAATGTCATTTAAATTTAGTGTTTGAAAGTTTTTGGTATGAAACAAAGTGGGCCTTGGTACATCACTACTTGTATTAGCAAGGGGTGCAAAGAACCACAATTGTTTCTGTTAAGATTTGAGTTCTAGGAATAGCCAAAATAGGCTAGGTGATTAAAATGGCACAAATGACCATTTCCTTATTTTATTCCTTTTGATTTATTTTTCTTTGGGATTTGTTTGGAAATAATCTAGATGATGTTTAATTCACCTTAGAATCATTTTACAACCAATAGATCACTCAAACATGGCAATTCCAAAACAACTCCTAAATTAAATGCACACACATATGAATGCTTAATCATTTTAAATGGAAAAAGCTTTTGTTAATCCTAAATTGGGTAGATTTGATCTTGATTAACCTTCGATTAAGTTTTGGGATGTTACATATTCAGTACAATGCAATAGTTATGGACTGCCTGATTGTGTATACCATGCACTACTCTAATATTTATTGTGCAAAACCTTTGTTGGACTGTTCAAAATCTTGACCAGCGTAAATCATTAATGGAAATTTGTTATTTTCAATTAAAAGGAATATACAATCACATAGAAAAAGCAAATTCATTGTCAATTTTTTTATAAATTTAATGATCCTACAATGGTCTGAAATTTTAAATGTTAATAATCCTTATTACAATTAATTCGGACTATACTTTAGAGTGCCAACGATTCCATCGATAAATTTCTAGTCATGCCGGAAACACATGTCGGGAATTTGTTTCTATATGAAGCAGCATTATTCATCATCTTCATTCAAAGATTTGGTCTCCAATTTAACTTGTGACATCACTCCTGCGAATCAAACAAAAAACAAATAAAGCTTCACTGAATGATGACTGACACTGAATAAATAGTTTTTATTTTGGTACAATTATAAAATTACATACATCTGTATTGATTGACAAGTTTCTTAATCTTTCTTGTGTACTTTTCAGTGAATTTTGACACAACTATGTCAAACGTTAGCTGTTTCCGCAAAGCTTTAATATCAGTCTATACAAATAAAAGTTCATATCAAATAAATTATAATTTAATTCCGTTTTATACTAGTGCAAGTACGAAATTAAGTCTGCCTCGAAATTATACTTATAGACTGGAACCAATGGTCAACAACACCATCGTAAGATTTGAGCAACCTCAGCAAACCTACTCCGTTGTCTTTCCTGCTCATTTCATAGACATACCTATATTTTAGTTACTTGTTTGATATATAAATTTTAATAGGGCAAGGATCACGCAGTGTTAACGATACTTAACTGGTTTTCATTGTCAGATATCCACTGAACAGGTGTGGTTCTCATATTTCGAAATTCAACCCTGTACGAAAAACTATATGCTTCCTCAAACGCAAGGTTGAAGTTGTTTATCACAATGGTTGCTTCCTCTTCAACAGTCTCGTTCATGATGTTCGAACAAACAATATCATATTTCTGACCTTGAAGGTCAGCAATCACGGCGTACCACACATCATTTGGCCAGAGAGGTATGATGATCGGAACAAACAAAGGGCCAAAACAATTGGGAGTTGAATATCTATAAACAACGTCGCTAGAAAATAACATAGACACTAAAATTAAAAAAAATTACCATTGAGACATTCACCAGGTTCCATCCAGTGTGATTCTCTGATAAGTATCGTTTGAACGATCTTGGATTAAATTCTGGCCTTGTGAGCAAAAGCTAATAACATAATTTTTTAGAAAAAAACAAACCAGTTAATAGATATAATAATTTTTGGGTTCATGGATCGATGGATGCGTGTTCAGTCGCACGAGAAAACATGTTTAGATAGAACGAGTGTTTCTAAAAAAACTTTGTACGTTCACTTACCGTATCTTCGTGCATCATGATGTACCTGGTTGGGAACAATTCATGATTGTGTTGATTATTATCTAGGTTGTGTTTCTGTTCTATCATGACCAACATTGCCATATAGTTCATTACATGTGAATTCACACTTCCATAAACCTGTATTGATAAATCGAACACTCTCTGGCATGCCCATTTCTTCCTGCATAGAACCACCTTGTCGCTGGTAGAATACAGAAAATGGAATCGAAATACTCCATTATTACAATGCGATAAAAACAATAAAATATATTTTCATAGTAAAGTATGCGATACAAAACGTTACCTTCTGGCCTTTTGATTCGGAGTGGTCTCTACAATGTATTGAAATAAAGCTACTTCAACATCTTTTGATCGTTTCATAGCAGGATAAAGAATTTGGTGGCGATTAATGCCTGTTCTTGTTTCAGCATTGTCAGCACTATTTGTTTGCATAGCTGATCCAATGCTTGGTGTAGATGCTGATGCAAAAGAGACATGTCTTCTGCAAGCTTCCTGCTCAAATGGTGCTCTAGCAGTGCGGAATGATACATTATTATGCTGCAGTCTAGGGTCTTGAGAGTTTTCTCGTTCATGACAACTTCTTGTGTAGCTAGGTTGTTGGTTTCTAGTATATCTCAAAATTGACCTCGGCATACTCGAGGTTCTTGTATTTTCGCTGTACATTTGACTGCTACCAATGTTACACCGAGGACTGTAAGTTTGGTGCATTAGTCTGACAGAGTAACTACTTCCTCGTAGTTGGCTCTGAGATACTGCCATCCCAGTAGTAGCATGTGTTGCCTCATACTGCTGTTGCATTTGTATGCGTGAACACGAATTTGAATACTGACTTGATGTATGAAAATCGATGTGATGTGTATTTCCTAGATTTTCAGACTCATGGTCTTGCAGTGTTGTTCTTGAGTTTGTTCCGCTTCCTCCGTCCTGGTCTACGAAGCCACATCCATCCATTGATTTGTTCTATTCTGCAATCATATCCGATCTTGTTGTCTCTGAATACCTTCTGCTGTTCAACATGTTAGGCCCCTGGGTGGATGTCTGCTGCACAACGTGCTACGATTGGACATATTTTTCTCCTGATCCAGCATTCCAATAGAAAGTTGGATGGCATGCTGTGCTACTATTTGACCTGTTACTAGTATCGATCAAACTTTGCGCGTGATTAGTAGAGATGTTTTCACTGTGAGTGCTGCTGCTGACTCTGGGTATCTGAGTTGCAAAATTAGGAGTTGCCGTACCATTAAACCTTTTACTGTTATCTGTGATTTCATTTGTAAGTGAATCTCTTATGCTGGAATTGATTCCTCTAGATAAATTATCGTTACGTGAACCTCTTATGCTGGAATTGGTTCTCCAGAGAAATTATTCATGGCAGAAGCTCCATTAGTTGGTGTATAACTTTTGGCAGATTACTGAAGCTGCACATAATGGGAGAATGTTCTCGTGTCGCCATTGTCATTGCCTAGGTTTATATTTTTTAGTGTCATAGACATGTCTGCCACTGACGTGCTGCCACATATTGATATAGAACCATACGCATCATAATTACCAGAGACTTGTCCGTTGTGCTGAATACCAGATGAATGCACATTTGCAGATACTGGTCCGTACATTTCACTTGACAGACAGTTAAGTTGTGTTGGATTAGCTTCTATTTCAGGCTACGCTGTTAACGTGATATCAGGTTTTTCTTTCTCTCTCTACGTAAGGTCAGCCAGATCTGCAACTTCTGTCCAAAATACATAATTTCCATCCCAGAAAGAAAACGAATCATCACTGTTATCTTCTGTCTTCTGTTTCTTTGAAATGCGATCATCAGACACAAGATCAAACTCAAATTGCAGTGATCTCGCAACCACCCGTTCTTCACCGAGACAGTTGGAGTTCTGTAAGAGCTGAAATGTATCTGTACCATTTGCAGCAGGCTGCCTCTCTTCTTCTTTATCACTTGCATGATGACTTGGTCCTACTTCCGCACTTGGAATGCAAAGGCTTGCATTCAAGCGGTTGAAAACATCTGGACCAAGCACAGTAACATGTTGTGGGTTGGGAATTTGTAGCTGTCTGTCAACACCCGGATTTTTAATCCCAGATGCCTGTTATGCCATACATCGCAATCCCAGGATTACCATTTTTGCGAGACATAATAGATTGGATATCACAGTACATCATCCATTAGAAACCATAATAAGGTCTTACACAAATAAATGATCTCATGATCCAGTCTTAGTACAAACAAGTAGCAGAATAAATAGCATAGTGGTGGGATCCATCTTCAGTGTCATAGGCAATGCTGACGATGGGAGATGATCCTAGTTGTCGTAGCCGTCCTGTTGTCCTTTTTCCGGATAGTCCTCCTCATAGTCTGGCAACGTGAATAGCCAGGGACAAAGCCATGAGTACTCTTTAAGTACTCGCAAACAATCACTAACAAGTAAGGTAGTTCTAGTAGGAATGCTAAGTTCTAAGTTTATTTGTAAAGTTAAGTTTGAAACCTAAACTGAGTTCAGAAACAAAGAAAGATAAACTAAAGTTTGAAATCACCTAAGTGGGAACTTAGTTTTCATAGTCACAACCATGTTGTGGTCAAGTCATGTCACAATTCATTTCATAAGTCATTTTGAAAACATCTGACAACGGAATAGTATGGCCACTCCAACTGTCCATGACTGCGGACGTGGCTATTCGAATAGTTTGACACTCTGCATAGGTGGTACACTTTCACCACAAAATTCAATACATCTGTCAGGGATAACCCTAAATCATCATACTTAGAATGCAGATAATCAAACATAACCTTTCTTTTACACACTCTAGTATAAGCACCTCTCCTATGAGCTTGGCCTCCCAGCCATGGCCATCTGCCATCCTGGGCACTGCATAGGTGGACAACATAAAGAGGCAGCCTCAGCTCAAACCTCTCCCATGAGGGAACCAATACTAATGCATATAAACTTCTGGCTAAGCCTTTCCCAAATCAGGTATTGTGGTTGTACGATAAAATTGGAATGGTATCGCATCCAAACCCAACCATCAGTTTTTATAAAGGGCTAAGGCTCATGCCTCAACATTTTCATCATCATAAACCATTTGTGTTTCTCAACACATGTCAAAACATCTCAATAGAATGACTCCTCATTCCAAGGTTTTCATAAGCATTTTCACCAAGTGTTCCCATCTAAAGTGATCAAGTTTTTGGTTTAGCTCTAATCACTAAGTTAAGAGTGTTTACTAAGGAGGGATGCTAACCTCAATCTCATGCCATAGAATGACATCTAGTATAGGCCAAGTTTTATACTCTTTATGCTATCTAAACCACTTTCTAAAAACTCACAAAGCATTACTAAAAGTAAAGAAACTTTGGTAAAGCAAAAGGTAAAACTTGTAAGTAAAATTTGGGATGGGCATAAATCAAGGGGTATAACCAAAGCATGCCTAATGCATTTTCTCAAGTTAAGGGGGCAAGTGTTAACTTGCTTAGTTCTAGCTTGCTAACAATAGCTTGCCTTGATTGGTGCAGTGGTTGAAATTCTTCTCGTCTTCTTCGGGATAGGACTCCTCCTCCTCGTAGACTTGGTCGGTACTATCGTCTATAAATATATACGGAATACACAATCACCAAACAATACTTAACTAGTCTATTTAACACATTAAGGCACACACTTGATGATCTAGTATCATCACATTCATCACAAGATTTTAATGAATTAGTTTCATTTATTTTATTTGAGAAAAGTAATTTCTACTCATTGAAATTAACTAAGATTTAATATTCTCCAATTAAAATATGGGATCATGTGGACACATGTCATCACGACATATTCTAATACATGGGAATGTGATTTTAATGTTGGATCACATTTTATAAAGTCTAAGGTTAATATTTAAACGATTTAAAGTCACTAGAAATGCCTAAAAATAGCATTATTTTGGTACTAGTCGAAAGTCACTGCATGCAAACCTAAATATTATTACATATTCAGGTAGGTATTATCAAATGTGATTCTTGAGAGTTGGAATCAACTCAAAAGCTATTATGGTTGATTTTTGAAAAATGTTTGAATGTAGAAAAGTCTCTGTTTTGTTATTTTTGTTGTATCTGATCCATAACTCTAATTGATTTAAATCCAATGGGCTTGGATAGATATTTGAATTATCTTTCTAGCAAAATTTGAATCATTCAATTTGGTTCAGTAGATAATTTTGAATTGATTTTTAAACAAGTGGACATAAACTAGATTAAGTCTAAATAGAAAAAGCTTTACTTGAATTCTAGGGCCAGCGTGGGAAACTAAATGGGCCGGCCCAGTGACACTCCGCGGCATAGAGTAGAGCCGAAAGGGAGGTCCCGCATGTCAGTGGCTCTTCTAACACGAAGCGGTACATGGCGATGTGGACCGTGCGATTAGAACCTAAGTCGACGGTCGTGGCTCGTCGCCGACGACGGACAGGTCGCCAGCGAGAATGAACATTAGCGTCTCGGTGGGGGTCGATTGGGGGCTTACCAGGGCTCCAGCTAACGTGGCGATGGGGGCGATCGAACGAGTGGATGATGGCGGATTCAGGTGAGGTCGCGACGGCTCCTGGGATGGTCACAATCGACGGGCCCCTTTCTCCTCTGCCGCGGCGACTCTGGTGGAAATTCCGGTGAACGGCTGCTCGAGCGGCTCCGGCAAGAGGTGTGAGGGACTCAGTGGGAGGTGGAGAGTGTTGGAGTATGGAGAAATGGTGCTGGGGAGGGATCCTTTTATAGCTTGACGAGTTGACCGTGGGGTGCGACGGTGAGCTCGTCGGTGACGGTGGTACATGTCGCTAGATGTATGGGCGGGGTAGGCGAACAGTGGCTTGCCTCCTGGTGGTCATCTACGGTGTAATGGCGTGGCTAGGGGCGGTGGTATGCGGTCAGGAAAGGTCGATGCTCTGAGCGGCAGAGGCAGTGCTCGACGCTGCGTGCGGTGGCTGCTGGTCGCGCGGCAGGAAATGGGCATGTCTGGTGGTGTGCTGGGGTTAAGGCGGAGCGGCGCGTGCAAGCTGAGGGCAAGGCGCGGCTTGTGCTGGCCTGTCGGGGTCGGCACTCTGGCGTGCTCCGTGCATGGCACAGAGGCTCCGTGCGCGGGCGCTCCTCGGTGGTCTAGTGCTCGGCTGTGTCTGTGGGGTGGACAAGGGATTGCGGTAGGGTGCGGCGGAGCTAGGAGGAAAGCTGGTTTGGCACGGCGCTGTGTCTGGCGCGTTGCCCATGTTTGGCCAGCGATGACCAAGAACGGGCGGCGCGGTACTACTGCTAGGGGCTAAAGGGTAGCTCTTTGATGGCTTGGTTGGAACTAGGGGAGACAGGGAAGAGCAGAGGGGGTCGAATGGGGGAGAAAGAGTTGATTAGCAACAGTATTAGTTAGGCCAAATTTTCTTTGACTGCCAACTATTCGACAAAATGGCCACAAGAAAGTTTTTTTTGAATTTTGAAAAGATTTTTGGTGGATGTGTTAGTCATATGCTTGAGCATCTGTGGTTGCTTGGGATTGTCAAGGTGAACTCATTTGAGTGGTTTTTGAAAAAGTGGGATCTATGCATATGAAATAGATTCCATTTTCAAATGCCATTTAAAATTAGTGTTTAAATGTTTTTAAGATTTCAAAGTGGGCCTTGGTAGATCATTACTTGTACTAGCAAGGTGTGAAAAGAGTTAGAATTGTTTTTATTTGAATTTGACTTCTAGGAACACCTAAAGTGGCCTAGTGGATTAAAATGGCACAAATGACCATTTGTATTTATTAATCTTATTTGATTTCTTTTTCTTTGGATTTGGTTTTGGAATGATCTAGATGATGTGGCATTCATCTTTGAATCATTTTACAACCATTAAAACAATCAAACATGGCAATTCCAAACAATTCTATATGAATGCAACACACATATGCATTCATATTTATTTTAATGTTAAAAAGTTTTTGTTAACCCCAAATTGGGTGATTTGGATCTTGATAACCTTGATTAAAGTTTTGGGATGTTACAAACTTCCCCCCTGAAACAAAATCTCGTCCCGAGATTTAAGAAAGAAAACTAGGAACTAAAGAGATCTGGAAACTCAGTCCTAATGTATTCTTCTCGCTCCCAAGTGGCTTCTTCTTCGGTGTGGTTGCTCCATTGGATCTTTAGAAATTTGATACTCCGGGTCCTGGTGGTTCTGTTAGCTTATTCCAAGATACAGATGGGCACTTCACGATACGTCAGATCCTTGTTGATATCAACGGCTCGGTGATCGATGTTCTTAAAAACTTCGGTCTTCTCCGGTAGTTCTAGGCATTTGCGAAGTAATGAGATATGGAACACATTGTGGATGGCTGACATCTCTTCTGGCAGTTCCAGTTGATACGATACTTCTCCTCGATGATTCAGAATCTTGAAGGGTCTGATATATCTGGGGGCTAACTTTCCTTTCAGACTGAAACGTTGCATTCCCTTCAATGGCAAAACTTTGAGATACACAAAATCTCCGACATTGAAAGTCAGGTCTCTCCGTCGTTTGTCAGCATAACTCTTCTGTCTGGATTGGGCGGTCTTGAGGTGCTCACGAACTTTGTGAACCTTCTCTTCGGCTTCCCGTAGGATGTTGGGTCCGAAAATCTGACTCTCTCCTACTTGCGACCAATTCAAAGGGGTACGCCACTTTCTTCTATATAAGAACTCAAATGGGGCCATTTGCAAACTGGCTTGATAACTATCATTGTATGAGACTTCTGCGAAAGCCAGATAATCTTCCCATTTTGATCCATACTCTAACACACAAGCTCGCAACATATCTTCTAATATTTGGTTGACTCTTTCAGTCTGTCCATCGGTCTGAGGGTGATAAGCTGTGCTGAAATTCAACTTGGCTCCTAATCCTTCTTGGACTTTCTGCCAAAATCTTGAGGTAAACTGGGTTCCTTGATCCGACACTATGTTCTTAGGGGTTCCATGCAGACTAACAATTCTGGCAATGTACAACTCTGGTAACTTTGAACTCTGATAGGTTGTCTTGACAGGTATAAAATGGGCTACCTTGGACAGTCTATCAACTATGACCTAGATTGAGTCATTTCCCCTACTAGAAGTAGGCAAACCGGTGATAAAGTCCATTCCGATGGAATCCCATTTCCATTCCAGAATCTGCAATGGTTGCAATAGTCCTGCGGATCTCTGATGTTCCGCTTTGACTCTTGACATATATCACACTTGGCGATGTAGCTTCCGATTTATCTCTTCATCTTGTGCCACCAAAATTGCTCCTTCAAATCCTGATACATGTTCGTTCCTCTGGGGTGGATAGAATAAAGAGTATCATGAACTTCTTGCATGATAACTTGCTTCAGTTCCGAATCTGCGGGTACACAGATACGTCCTTTGTACCACAAAACTCCTTCTTCGTCTTTGGTGAATCCCGGTACCTTTCCTGTACCCATACGATGCTTGATTCCGTCGATACTTTCATTTCCCTTCTAGGCTTCCTTGATTTGACTAATCAAAGTGGGTTGAAGTTCAATGCTAGCTAAAAATCCTTTACTAACTAGCTCAGTTCTAAACTACTCCAACTCCTCATGCAAACTTGGCTGCTTCTCCTTGATCATGGTGTTTAACCTACACGGCAATCTGCTAAGAGCATCCGCTACCACATTGGCTTTGCCGGGGTGATAGTGAATGTCAAGGTCATAATCCTTGATTAACTCTATCCATCTCCTTTGCCTCATATTTAGCTCCCTCTGAGTGAAAATATACTTCAAGCTCTTGTGATCTGAGTAAATCTCACAATGATTACCCATAAGATAATGACGCCATGTCTTCAAAGCTAAAACTACAGCTGCTAATTCAAGATCATGGGTAGGGTAGTTCTGCTCATGCTGCTTCAGTTGTCTGGACAGATATGCGATGACTTTGCCTTCTTACATCAATACACATCCAAGACCAATCTTGGATGCATCAGAATACACATCAAATGGCTTCTTGATATCTGGAATAATCAATATTTGGGCTGAAATCAATCTCTTCTTGAGCTCTTGGAAATTGGCTTCACATTTGTCGGTCCATTCAAACTTCTTGTCCTTCTTCAACAATTGGGTCATGGGTCTTGCGATGCTCGAAAATCCTTCCACGAACTTGCGGTAATTTCCCGCTAATCCGAGAAATGCACGGACTTGGGTTTGAGTGGTTGGGGCTTCCCATTCTTCAACATCTTTTATCTTAGCGGGATCAACAACGACTCCTCCGGTAGACACAATATGTCCATGGAATCCTACTTCTTTCAGCCAAAACTCACATTTGCTAAACTTGGCATACAACTGAGGTTTCAAGGATGATCCTTAGATGTTGCTCATGGTCTTCTTCTAACTTGGAAATGATAAGAATAACATCGATAAACACAACGACAAACTTATCCAGAAAGTTCATAAAGATCTTATTCATGAGATTCATGAAATAAGAGGGAGCATTGGTTAATCCAAAAGACATGAACGTATACTCGTATAATCCATATCTGGTGGTAAAGGCGATCTTTGGAATACCCGTTGCATGAATCTTAAGTTGGTGATAACCAGTCCTAAGGTCGATCTTAGAGAACACTCTGGCACCAGTCAACTGATCAAATAGATCCTCTATCTTTGGCAATGTGTACTTGTTTTTGATGGTGACATCATTCAGCTTCTGGTAATCTATGCACAAACGGTTTCCTCCATCCTTCTTGTCGATGAACAACACGGGCGATCTCCATGGCGATGCGCTTGGTTGAATCAAGCGTTTCTCCAGCATAGCATCTAGTTGCTTCTTCAGTTCCACTTACTCTGATGGGTTCATGCTATAGGGTCTCTGAGCTATGGGTCCGGTTCCAGGAATTAGTTCGATAATGAACTCAATATCCTGATCCGGGGGCATACCGGGCAATTCATCTGAGAATACGTCAGGGTATTCACAGACTACTCTGACTTGGTCAATGGTGGGTAGGGCTAGACTCTTGTTGCATTTGAATTGACGGGACAAGGTTTTAGATATATGCTCTACTGATACTCCAGAGCTACTGGTCATGGTGATGGATTTCTTGGCAGAGTCTATCAATCCTTTATGCTTCGACATCTAATCCATTCCTAGTACTACTTCCAAACCTTTGGTTCCAAGTACTATTAGATTGGCATAAAAATCTATCCCATGTATTCTGATAGGCACAACTTTGCAAATTTTTCTAGCTTTGGTGGTTGAACCAGGTATTTGAACTATCATAACATGCTTGGATGAATCTTACTAGTGCATGCAAATTCTTCGGTAACAAACGAGTGCGATGCTCCAGAATCAAACAACACTCTTCCTAATACTGAGTTAACAGAAAACATACCCAGCACAACATCTGGCGCTTCTTGGGCTTCTTCGGCGTTCATGTGGAAGAGACAGCCGTTGCTGTTGTGAGGATTCCCTGGGGCGAATCTTCTTTCGGGCTGAACACGGCGCTGCTGTTGAGCTGGGGCATTCACATTGGCAGTGGCGGCAATCTTCTTGGGACACTCATTGGAGTAGTGACCCTTCACTCCACACTCAAAACCAGTAATCTGGGACTTGTCTTTGGCTGCAACAAGCACAACATTGCTTCCAGTCCTTGGGGCAGTATTGTTGTTGTTGTTGTTGTTGTTGTTGGACTTGGTTGGTGCACGGTTGAAGTTGTTGGAGTTGCCGGGGTGGTTGTTGTTGTTTCCTCCGGTCTTCACATTTCCTCCGCTACGGTTGGGGTAGCTTAGGCGAGACATTGGGGGTCTATTGTTACGCGGGGCATACCCGGCAAACGGGTTGGGGCGATACTTCTGGGCACTATGGGACCCATCTTGGTGCATCATCCGGCGTTTTCGATTGTCATTTGCTTGGTTGATCTTCCCTTCCATATGAATGGCAGAGTCGACTAGCTCTTCAAGATCATCAAAATGGATGTTGACTAGCATCGTTTGCATCTCATCATGCAGTCCATTCAAGAATCTCTCCTTCTTTTTGGCTTCAGTGTTGATCTCATCAGGTGCATACCTTGCGAGGGATAAGAATCTGTCACGGTACTCCACTACAGTCATTCTGCCTTACTTTAGTTCTCTGAATTCATCTCTCATTCTGGTGACTAAACCTTGCGGCACATGGGTGCGACTGAACTTGACTTTGAAAGCTTCCCACGTCATCACTTGACATTCATCGTGCGGGTGCTGTTCCACCATGCTCTTGCATCTCCTGCCAGATAGTGGGTGGCAAATAGAACTTTCTCGTTGGCATCCACTCCTGTGACTTCTAAGTTATTCTCCATGGTCTGTAACCAATCATCAGCATCCAGCGGGTCTTTAGACTTGCTAAAGATAGGGGGATTGGTATTCTGAAAGTTTTTGAGTTTGGATCAATGATGATCCTGATTTCCATGGCCCTGATTGTTGTGAGCCATCTGGGCGATCTGCTGCAGGGTAGCTAGATTTGCTTGGCACTCTGCTCTACTAGCTTTGCGGTCCGCAATTAGTGTCTATAGAATCTGCAACATTGGGTCCTGCAATGAGCTGCTCCCTCCTTGGTTTCCACGAGTCATCTGAAGATTGAGATAGATAATGGGGTAAGAGGGAAAGTTCTAAGGTTTATGGTTTTGGTTTCAAAGCTAAAACTTTGAGTTTGACTCAGGTTTTGCAACTAACTCCTTTTCATTCATTCAAGCAAAGCACTCGATACAAACACACACACCACAACAAAAGGAAAATAGATAGTTTTAAGAACCATTCTATAAGCTAAGATACAATGGGACCGATACTTCTTACTCCTACGATAGTGCTCTAGTGTATCTACTCATCATCGATGAAGTCAGAGTCATCATCATCGGTGTAGAAGTCCATGGCATCATCCTCCAGATAGTCATCATCATTGCTGAGGTATGAGTGAATATCCCCCTGGATGTCTTCACCTTCTTCCTCTCCTTCCTTTGCTGCAAGCTGAGCTTCTTGCTCCTTGATGGTCTTCTCGAGGTCGGCCACCTTCTTGCGAAGACAGTCGATGGTGCGATCCTTCTTTGCGTGTTGATGATGAAGTGATTGGCGATCCTTGATGAGCAGTGAGAAAGTCCGGGCCTTCTAGTCGGCAATGGTAAGGTTGTGGTTAGCGTACTCTCGAGCATTGTCCAATTCCTTCTGTCTATCATACAACAGGAAGTCAAGGTTCTCCATTTGGCGCTTAAAATCCGGGTGACTTGGCATCTCCAGAGGCATTCCCATCGAATCACGCCTTGCATAGTGAGCAAAGCGAGTTCCCTGGATCAAGTTGACATTCTGTGTGCAAAGACGAGCGAGAGCTTCATGCATTGCCCTGGCTAATCCATCTAGCCAGTTGTTCTCTCTCACGGTGAATTGAATCTTCTCAGAAAGTGGTGCTTCCATCTTGCCTCGAAGATCAGCAACTACTATCCATTGTAAATCTCCTCCTAGGTGATCATTGAGTTGAGCTCCGAAGAATTCCGGATGCGGACGCTCAAGGTACTCAAACAGTGCATCAAGATCCCTCTTGAAGATCAATTGGCCTCCGTTGCCCAACTGGTAGAACTTGCAGTACTGAACTTCCATCTATAAGAATTTAGGATGAGAAAGTTAGTGAGGTGATCTAGTGTGTCAAATTTTATGGAGTAATGTAAGAATTTTGAGGAACATGAATCTTTTTGAAAGAATCTCAAGGGTAAGAGGGGAAATAGATTTTCACAAATACTCACTTTGGTTTTGAGACTAAGTTTTTGTTCGGACGTCCATTCTAACTAGGGTCTCCTATGGTCAGGATGGCTCTATTACCAACTTGTCAACACCCGAATTTTTAATCCCAGATGCCTGTTATGCCATACATCACAATCCTAGGATTACCAATTTTGCGAGACATAACAGATTGGATATCATAGTACATCATCCATTACAAACCACAATAAGGTCTTACACAAATAAAGGATCTCATGATCCAGTCGTAGTACAAACAAGTAGCGGAATAAATAGCGTAGCGGTGGGATCCATCTTCAGTGTCACAGGCAATGCTGACGATGGGAGATGATCCTAGTTGTCGTAGCCGTCCTGTTGTCCTTCTTCTAGATAGTCCTCCTCATAGTCTGGCCACGGGAATAGCCAGGGACAAAGCCATGAGTACTCTTTAAGTACTCGCAAACTATCACTAACAAGTAAGGTAGTTCTAGTAGGAATGCTAAGTTCTAAGTTTATTTGTAAAGTTAAGTTTGAAACCTAAGCTGAGTTCAGAAACAAAGAAAGATAAACTAAAGTTTGAAATCACCTAAGTGGGAACTTAGTTTTCATAGTCACAACCATGTTGTGGTCAAGTCATGTCACAAATCATTTCATAAATCATTTTGAAAACATCTGACAACGGAACAGTATGGCCACTCGAACTGTCCATGACCGCAGACGCGGCTATTCGAATAGTTTGGCACTCTACAGAGGTGGTACACTTTCACCACAAAATTCAATACATCTGTCAGGGATAACCCTGAATCATCATACTTAGTATGCAGATAATCAAACATAACCTTTCCTTTACACACTCTAGGATAAGCACCTCTCCTATGAGCTTGGCCTCCCAGCCATGGCCATGTGCCATCCTGGGCACTGCATAGCTGGACAACATCAAGAGGTAGCCTCAGCTCAAACCTCTCCCGCGAGGGAACCAATACTAATGCATATAAACTTCCGGCTAAGCCTTACCCAATTCAGGTATTGTGGTTGTAAGGTAAAATTGGAATGGCATCGCATCCAAACCCAACCATCAGTTTTTATAAAGGGCTAAGGCTCATGCCTCAACATTTTCATCATCATAAATCATTTGTGTTTCTCAACACATGTCAAAACATCTCAATAGAATGACTCCTCATTCCAAGGTTTTTATAAGCATTTTTCACCAAGTATTCCCATCTAAAGTGATCAAGTTTTTGGTTTAGCTCTAATCACTAAGTTAAGAGTGTTCACTAAGGTGGGAAGCTATCCTCATCTCATGCCATAGAATGACATCTAGTATAGGCCAAGTTTTATACTCTTTATGCAATCTAAACTACTTTCTAAAATCTCACAAAGCATTACTAAAAGTAAAGAAACTTTGGTAAAGCAAAAGGTAAAACTTGTAAGTAAAACTTGGGATGGGTATAAATCAAGAGGTATAACCAAAGCATGCCTAACAACAACTTGCCTTGATTGGTGCAGTCGTTGAAATTCTCCTCGTCTTCTTCGGGGTAGAACTCCTCCTCGTCGTAGACTTGGTCGGTACTATTGTCTATAAATATATACGGAATACACAATCACTAAACAATACTTAACTAGTCTATTTAGCACATTAAGGCACACACTTGATGATCTAGTATCATCACATTAATCACAAGATTTTAATGAATTAGTTTCATTTATTTTATGTGAGAAAAGTAATTTCTACTCATTGAAATTAACTAAGATTTAATATTCTCCAATTAAAATATGGGATCATGTGGACACATGTCATCACCACATATTCTAATACATGGTAATGTGATTTAAATGTTGGATCACATTTTATAAAGTCTAAGATTAATATTTAAATGATTTAAAGTGACTAGAAATGCCTATATAGCATTATTTTGGTACTAGTCCAGAGTCACTGCACGCAAACCTAAATATTATTACATATTCAGGTAGGTATTATCAAATGTGAATTTTGAGAGTTGGAATCAACTGAAAAGCTATTATGGTTGATTTTTGAAAAATGTTTGAATATAGAAAAGTCTCTGTTTTGTTATTTTTGCTATATGTGATCTATAACTCTAATTGATTTAAATCCAACGACTTGGATAGATATTTGAATTATATTTCTAGCAAAATTTGAATCATTCAATTTGGTTTAGTAGATCTTTTTGAATTGATTTTTAAACAAGTGGACAGAAACTAGATTAAGTCTAAATAGAAAAAACTTTATTTGAATTCTAGGGCCAGCATGGGAAACTAAATGGGTCGGCCCAGTGACACTCCACGGCGCAGAGGACAGCTAACAGGGGGGTCCCGCATGTCAGCGGCTCTTCTAACGTGAAGCGGTACATGGCGATATGGATCGTGCGATTAGAACCTAGATCGATGGTCGTGGCTCGTCATTGACGACGGACAGGTCGCCGGCGAGACTGAACCCTAGCGGCTCGGTGGGAGTCGATTGGGGGCTTACCAGGGCTCCAGCTAACGTGGCAATGGGGGCGATCAAACAAGTGGATGACGGCGGACTCAGGTGAGGTCGCGGCGGCTCCTGGGTGGTCGCAATCGACGGGCCCCTTTCTCCTCTACTGCGGCGACTCCGGTGGAAATTCCGGCGAACGGCTGCTCGAGCGGCTCCGACAAGAGGTGTGAGGGACTCAGTGGGAGGTGGAGAGTGTTGGAGTATGGAGAAATGGTGCTGGGGAGGGCTCCTTTTATAGCTCGACGAGGAGACCGTGGGGTGCGATGGTGAGCTCGTCGGTGACGATGGTACAGGGCACTAGAGGTATGGGTGGGGTAGGCGGACTGTGGCTTGCCTCCTGGCGGTCAGTTACGTGTAATGGCGCCGGCTAGGGGCGGTGGTATGTGGTCAGGAAAGGTCGACACTCTGAGCAGCAGAGGCGGTGCTCGACGCTACGTGCGGTGGCGGATGGTCGCGCGGCGGGAAATGGGTGTGTCTGGTGGTGTGTTGGGGTTAAGGCGGAGCGGCGCGTGCAAGCTGAGGGCAAGACGCGGCTTGTGCTGGCCTGTCGGGGTCGGTGCTCTGGCGTGCTCCGTGCATGACGTAGAGGCTCGGTGCGCGGGCGGTCCTCGGTGGTCTAGTGCTCGGCTGCATTCGTGGGGTGGACAGGGGGTCGCGGTAGGGTGCGGCGGAGCTAGGGGCAAGCTGGTTTGGCGCGGCGCTGTCTCTGGCGCGTTGCCCACGTTTGGCCGGCGGCGACCAAGAACAGGCGGCGCGGTACTACTGCTAGGGGCTAAAGGGTATCTCTTTGATGGCTTGGTTGGAACTAGGAGAGACAGGTAAGAGCAGAGGGGGTCGAATGGGGGACAAAGAGTTGATTAGCAACAATATTAGTTAGGCCAAATTTTCTCTGCCTGCCAACTGTTCGACAAAATGGCCGCAAGAAAGATTTGTTTGAATTTTTAAAATAATTTTGGTGGATGTGTTAGTCATATGCTTGAGCATCTGTGTTTGCTTGGGATTGTCAAGGTGAACTCATTTGAGTGGTTTTTGAAAAAGGGGGATCTATGCGTATGAAATAGATAACATTTTCAAATGCCATTTAAAATTAGTGTTTAAATGTTTTTGTAAGATTTCAAAGTGGGCCTTGGTAGATCATTACTTGTACTAGCAAGGGGTGAAAAGAGTTAGAATTGTTTCTGTTTGAATTTGACTTCTAGGAATACCTAAAGTGGCCTAGTGGATTAAAATGGCACAAATGACCATTTGCATTTATTAATCTTATTTGATTTCTTTTTCTTTGGATTTGGTTTTGGAATGATCTAGATGATGTGGCACTCACCTTTAAATCATTTTACAACCATTAAAACAATCAAACATGGCAATTCCAAACAATTCTATATGAATGCAACACAAATATGCATTCATATTTATTTTAATGTTAAAAAGTTTTTGTTAACCCCAAATTAGGTGATTTGGATCTTGATAACCTTGATTAATGTAATACTACAATACGGAAAAGACTGTAGCTTCTATGCAACATGCCAATCCCTGGATCGGTTCATTGGCTCACATAGAACATAGATGAAATAACAAAGTAATAATCCGTGTATCATAAATAACAAAGATCCAGAAGATTCATTTAAAGAAACTACAAATAAAGAAACATAGATGAAATAACAAAGTAATAATCCGTGCAACACAAATAAAGAAACTACTCCATCTTCAAATTTCCCACGAGGGAACAAGTGTCGAGTGGAGTACCGCGACCTATATCGAATCACTCGGAATCGGTATAACCTGCAACATGAAACGTAGCAGCCCCGAAGGGTCAATACATGGAGTGTATGGCAAGTAGCACTAAGATAAAGGAGACAATGCACCTAGCATCTACATGCTTATTTGGCTAGTGGAGCTTTGGCTAGCTTGCACTTTTCAAACACATTGATCCTACTTTCGTAAACCATTTAATTCACAGCAACCCATTAAGTTCACCCATCAAGTTTTAGTAATTAGGAAATAAGGATGAGCGAGAGTATGTCATAGTCTCAAGATTAAGAAACTCAATCGTCCGTAATCGGGGACACGGCTAAGTACTTAGTTTTTACACCCTGCAGGGGTTTGTACACTTTACCCATGTGACCTGGCCAACCCATCTCATACCACCACACGCATATTGTGTGATGATAGGGAGAAGTCCAAGATGGGACCTTTCGGGAAGTAGATCACCAAACCCCCACTACGCACCGGTCCCAACCTATCATTCACTACATCTCTGGCTACGCTGGGTTCGGATCACCACGACCTACTAAGTCCAACCAGCCACCCATTCTTACTAGCACATGGTTGCACACGTAAGCTACCATAACAAAGAGAACCAATCCTTCTCAGTACCCTGGGCGGCATTCCCCACCATTAACCACACTCCGATGACCATCCAACCATTCCACCCAGGTAGTTCATTAACATTAAGTTATTTTAGTTTGAAGCAAACACAACTCCACCATAGTGTGATCCCTTTTCCCCCGTCTTCACAGCAGGTCTAAGCACATCTACTGAGCGGGGCTCAACTACAAGAATTCCTACCACAATATATAGGATATAGCATAGCATAGTAGTTCCTACTCAATAACTACAAAAATACACTACACATGCATAAGAGAAAATAGTAGGACAATGGTATGAACAAAATAGCATCTACTTGCCTTGGCGGTAGGAGTCGAGATTACAATCCTCACAGAAACAAGCGTTGCACTCGTCACAATCTACACGATACAAAACAACACATAATCAACATACCAATCATAAGCAAGTGCACAAATGCATGCATGATATCTCAACAAGATATTCAGTAACCTCTCAGTGTTCTCTGATGTTTACTACTACTGCATGATGCATGGAAAATCTTTAATGCAATGAAAACAAGGCTATGCAATTTGTGAACCCAAATAATAGGCTTTTAGGCAAAACACTAAGACTATGCAGTAAACAGGGTTGTAAGACCTGGGCAAAAAATACTACCATGTAGGTAACGTGATTTATAACCAGGGGCAATTGGAATCACGCAAAAAGGCGTTACAGAACTTTTCCTATAATTTTTATAGTGTTTTAAGCCTTTTTAAAGTCTCAGGGAAAAACATACAGTAAACCTGCAATATTATTTTGTAAACAAATTCTACACAATTTTGTGAATCCAACGACATATTATTTGTAAAATTTGGCCCAGTAGATCTTTTTCTACAATTTTTACAAGTTAAAAACATTATCTGCCAATTAAAACAATTCTAAAACTAAAGGGAATATTCCCGGGGAATATTCCGCTGATGCAGCCGCTGACTCAGCGCGCAGAAGCTGACGCGGCGCTGACGCGGCGCCCATGCGACTCCCACGCGCGTGCCACGCGGCGGGCCGGTACTGGCCGGTACCGGTTCGGCGGCGATCTATTTTCGGCCGTCCGATAACGATCGTGCGGCCAGGGACGAGTTCGTCCTCACTTGGTGTCGCCGGCGAGGTGGCTGGCGGCGGTTGGCTTCGGGCGGCGACGGCGGGGTGGTTCCGGCGGTCTCCGGCAAAGGCGAGGCGGTGGACGGGGACCGGGCGAGGGTGGTGGTTCGGGTGGTGACGGCGGCGTGTGCGGGGGCTTCCTCGAGCGACGGCGCGGTGCGGCTTCTTCAACCCGGCCTTCGTGAGCTCTGGCGAGTCGGCGGCGAGCGCACGTTGAGCTGTGGCAGGGGAAAACCATCAGAGGGGGCGCGGAATAGAGAGGGGAAGCGATTGGAGGGGAAAGGGAGGGTCCGCGACGACAGGATTGCGAGGGGCGAGCTCAACCTTGGGCTCCCGAAGCGGCGGCGGCGGCAAACTTTGGCGAGAAATTCCCGCAGCCTGGCGGCGAGATTAGTTAGGATTTCAGAGGGTTTTCGGAGGGGAGACCGTGGGGATTAAGTAGGAGAAAAATCGGGCGGAGGGGCGCTCGGATTCGGTGGGAATCGGCCGATTTCCACGGGCAGTTGTGGAGTCCGGCTCGGAGACGCGTCGACGAAGGTGATGACATGTGGGGTCCCGCTGTCAGCGGTGGAGAGAAGGTGGGCTGGCGGCTGGCGTTGGGCCGGCCCGTGTCGCTGGCGGCTGCGCGCTGCGCGGGGGAGGGGGCGAGCGGCGGGTAGGCGGCTGCTGCTGCTGAGCCACGGACCGCTTGCTGGGCTGGCCGCTGGCGGTCCCTCGGCCGGGCTGCCCGCTTTAACTTTTTTTCTTTTCTTTTATTCTTTTCTGAGCTGCTGTCATTTCTGAAAGTGTCTATGTTTTTCTGAATTTCCTGAATCTGAAAATTCAGCAAAGACTAAAATAGGCCTAACTTTTGATCTGTAGCTCCGAATTGAGCGAAACAAATTTCTATGGGTTCATAGAGAAGAGCTCTACACAACCATACATCTAGGAAGTCCAAAAGGGCCATTTTTAAAGTAGAAAGGCAAAAACCCTAGTAGGCTTGCAAGAGGGATGATCTAGCAAAAGGGAAGGGGTTTTGGCAAAAACTTTAAAACTGAAACCTTTTGCAAAGATGCCCATGATGCAATGACATGTATGAATGCAGTGCCAAATATAGAATTTGGGATGTGACAAGACTAACCCCCTTAAGATGAATCTCGTCCTCGAGATTCGACGTGGCTAGCAAATAGGTGCGGGTGGTCCTCTCGGAGGTCATCCTCTCGCTCCCAGGTAGCTTCCTCTTCGGTGTGATGGCTCCATTGTACCTTGCAGAACTTGATCGTCTTGCTGCGTGTAAACCTCTCTGCTGTCTCCAAGATCTTGACCGGTTTCTCCTCATAGGTCAGGTCACTCTCTAGCTGAACCTCCTCAAGTGACACAGTGTCTCTCAATGGTGTATCCATCATCTCCGGATGGCACCTCTTCAGCTGGGACAGATGGAACACGTCGTGAACAGCGGATAGAACCTCTGGCATCTCCAGCTGGTATGCGACCTCTCCTTTGCATGCTAGGATCTTGTAGGGCCCTATAAATCGAGGTGCCAGCTTGCCTTTAATCCCAAAACGCTTAATTCCACGTAGTGGCGAAACTCTGAGGTAGGCTCGATCTCCAATCTCATACACCACCTCCTTGCGCTTAACATCAGCATAACTCTTCTGACTTGACTGTGCTACCTTCAGCCTATCTCGAATCAAGCTGACCTTCTCCTCAGCATCCTTGATCAAATCAGGTCCAAACAACTGGCGCTCACCTACACCATCCCACAACAATGGTGTCTGGCACCTCTTACCATATAACACATCAAACGGCGATGTCTTGATGCTAGTCTGGTAGCTGTTGTTGTATGAAAACTCAGCATAAGGCAAATTCTCATCCCAGCTAGAGCCATGAGCTAGAGCACAGGCTCTCAACATATCTTCCAAAATCTGATTCACCCTCTCGGTCTGACCATCCGTCTGGGGGTGGAAGGCTGTACTAAACTCCAACCTTGTTCCCAACGACTCATGTAGCTGGTGCCAAAAGTGAGAAGTAAATTGGGTGCCTCTATCTAACACAATGCTCTTAGGAACTCCATGCAGGCACACACCTCTGTTCATGTAGATCTTGGCTAACTTAGCACTGGTATAAGTGGTCTTCACGGGTATAAAGTGGGTACCTTGGTTAAGTGATCCACCACTACCCAAATAGAGTCGTATCCTGACCTCGTCCTGGACAGTCCTATGATGAAGTCCATTCCAACTCTATCCCACTTCCAATCAGGTATCGGTAATGGCTGTAGCAACCCTGCTGGCTTCTGGTGCTCAGCCTTTACTCTACTACACACATCACATAAGGCAATATACTCTGCGATATCTCCCTTCATATTAACCCACCAATACCTTTCCTTCAAATCCATGTACATCTTTGTGTTACCAGGGTGTATGGAGTATGGCGAGTCATGGGCCTCCTGGAGAATCAACTTTCTAATCTCCTGATCGTTGGGCATGCACAAACGATCTCCAAACCATAGTGCTCCTTATTCATATTCGTGAAATCCTTCCGCCTTTCCCTTGGTTATGTTTTCCTTCACTCTCCCTAGTTCAGTATCCTCCTTCTGAGCTTCACAAATCTTATCCTGTAGTGTTGGCTTGATATCCATCGTTGCCAAGTATCCCTCGGATACTACCTCCAACCTGAGGTCCTTGAGTTGTTCACACAAGTCCTTGGGTAACTCCCCCACTGTCAGGCCATTAGCATAAACCTTGCGACTCAACGCATCTGCTACAACATTAGCCTTTCCGGGATGATATTACAGACTCATGTCATAGTCCTTTATAAGCTCCAACCATCTTCTTTGTCTCATATTCAGCTCCTTCTGGGTGAATATGTATTTCAAGCTCTTGTGATCCGTAAACACATCACAATGCTTACCCATCAGGTAGTGCCTCCATACCTTGAGCGCGTGCACAACTGACGCTAATTCCAAGTCATGCATGGGGTAATTCCTCTCGTGATGTTTGAGTTGGCGTGAGGCATAGGATACCACTCTACCATCCTGCATCAATACACTACCCAGTCCTTGACGAGAGGCATCACAATACACTTGGAAATCCTTCTGAATATCTGGCAAACATAGGATAGGTGCGGTCACTAGGCGTTGCTTCAGTTCCTGGAAACTAGCTTCGCACTCCTTGGTCCAATCGAACTTCTTCTCCTTCTTCAGTAGTTCAGTCATTGGCTTTGAAATCTTGGAGAAGTTCTCTATAAACCTCCTATAATATCCAGCAAGTCCTAAGAAGCTCCTAATATCTCCCACATTCTTGGGTGACTCCCATTCTGTAACTGACACCACCTTGCTTGGATCAACTGTGACTCCTTCACCTGATACCACGTGTCCAAGAAATCCAACGGTGTTCAACCAGAACTCACACTTGCTAAACTTGGCATACAATTTGTGCTCCCTCAGCTTATCCATAATTAGTCGCAGGTGTTTCTCATGTTCAGCATCATCCTTGGAGTATATCAATATGTCATCAATAAACACTACCACGAACTTATCCAAGTACTCCATGAATACCTTGTTCATCATGGTCATAAAATATGTCGGAGCATTTGTTAGTCCAAAAGACATGATTGTATACTCATATAACACATACCTAGTGGTGAAGGCGGTCTTGGGTACGTCTTCCTCACGGATCTTCAATTGGAAATACCCCGACCTCAAGTCAATTTTGGAGAACACCTTCGCTCCTTCCAACTGATCAAACAAGTCATTTATATTGGGCAATGGGTATTTATTCTTGATAGTCACTTCATTAAGTGAGCGGTAGTCAACCACCAATCTCTTACTACTGTCCTTCTTCTCCACGAATAGAACAGGCGCGCCCCAAGATGACGAACTGGGCTGAATAAATCCCTTGTCCAATTGCTCCCTAAGATGCTTCTTTAACTCCTTCAGTTCCTCCACATCCATTTTATACGGCCTCTTGGCTATCGGTCCTGTTCCCGGCATCAATTCAATAAGAAACTCCACGTCCCTATTAGGTGGCATCCTTGGCAGCTCATCCGGAAACACATCGGGGTACTCCTTTACTACGGGTACGGTGTCCATGCTACCCCCCTTAAGAGAGTTCGCCTTAGTACCCTCAAGACGTGTTGCTGACTTGAACTTAATCTTTATGCCTCGTGGTGTCCTAAGAGAGATGGCACGTTGTCCACAATCTATCTGACCATCATGCTCGGACAACCAATCCATGCCGAGTATTTCTAGTCCTTGCAACTCCAAAACTACCAAATGTGCTGGGAAGCTGTGTGCTCCAATTCCTATGGTAAGATCACGACATCCCTTACTAGCTAGCACCTCTCCTCCTGGTGAGCTCACTCTAATGGTCCCTTTTAGTGACTCAGTGGCTAACTTATGTTTATCCACAAATGCCCGTGATATGAATGAATGCGATGCGCCAGTATCAATTAGAACAAGTGCAATATGGGAATCGATTGGAAACTTACCAATCACGAGATCCGGCTCATCACGGATTTCCTCCACATTCACATGGTTCACATTCGCCTTCTGGTTGGGTCCAAGCTTGGGTCCCACTCCCATGTTCTTCTCCGGGCAGGTACTAGCATAGTGACCCAGCTTCTTGCATTTGTAGCACTCCACATTGTTGAGATCCTTCTTGCTCACATAGTCATGTCCATTGTTCCTCCCAGAGTTGCTATGGTGGCTCGTATGACCATTATGATGGCGGTCATTTCCTCCACGGTGGTGATTGTCACTCATGTGACCATCGTGGCGATGTCCATTGCTTCCACGGTGGCTACGGTCATCTCTGCCATGCCTAGAATGTCCGGAGTGTCCATCATAAGAGGTACGGGCGCGGTGGTGTGATCCCGAGGAGTGATGGTTGTTCTTCCTCTTGCGTCGCTCCACCTGCTGTTGTTTCCCTTCCAGAATTCTGGCCTTGTCCATCAACTCCTGAAACGTCAGGCAATAAACCACGGATAGCTGAAGTGAAAGCTCATCACTGAGACCATCCAGGAACCTCTCCCTCCTCTTGGCATCAGTGTCCACATCCTCAGGGGCATAGCGGGAGAGATTGTTGAATTCCTCTATGTAATCCGCCATAGTGCGGTTGGTCTGGCATAGGTTGCGGAACTCCTTCCTCTTTAGGCTCATGGTCCCGGCAGATACGTGGTTCGTCCTGAATCCTTCCTCAAACATAGCCCAGGTAACTGTCTCCAGTGGGTGAGTAATCTGGAAAGCATCCCACCATGAGGCGGCTGATCCCTCCAGCAAGTGAGCAGCAAACCTCACCTTCTCAGCATCAGTGCAACCAACGGTCACCAGGTCCTTGTTCACAGAACGAAGCCAGTCGAGAGCAATCATGGACTTAGGTGCAGAGGAGAACTTAGCTGGCCTCAGCCTCAGGAACCTAGTGAGAGCATCCCCCTGCGGCTGATTGTTCCCGTTGTTGTTGTTGTTGTTGTTGTTGTTGTTATTGTTGTTGTCGTTCTGAGTTGCCATGAATTGCGTCATCACTTGGGTCAGCTGTGCTTGAGCATCCATGAGCTGAGCCATCTCATCTGGTCGGCGGCAAGACATCTACGGTTCAGCACAGGTAAGATTAGAGAGAAACAACTACAGATAAGCGATAGCCCGCTATCCATGCAACAAGCTCAAGCCACATCAATCATAAGAAATCACCACATGGTCAAGAACACTCACAAACATCGTTCCAGGTTTTCACTAACAGTATATAGCTACAAAAATAGTTTAGGAACGCTGACAACAGCGTTTGGCAAAGCAAAACAGCAAAATAAGCATAACCAGAAAAATCTGACAAAACAGTTCTGTCCTGTTCACGAATTTTTCTGGACACCTTAAACTCATCAGGAATTTTAGCCAATTTTTGTGCAGATGATACAGGTAATTACGCTCCAGATCCTAAAATATGAGCGGAAACCGAGTTACCAGTAAGGAATTAAAAATCACGCGGTAAAACTGGTCAGCCAGAAAACTGCAGCAGTAAAGACACGAAATTTACCAAAACTTGTTCACAAGTCATTTAATAAATCTCACGAAAATTCCTGGAACTTCAAGGTACTTAACTGAGCAATCTAAACACAATAAGATAATAGTGCAGAAGTTTACATTGATCGATGTCTAAGACTAACGAATATCCCTAACAAAGACTAGTTTTGGAGGACCATCTCTAGCTATTTGATGAATAGGTTGCAGTAGGTTCTGGAGTCCATGCGCCGACGCTTCGCTCCTGGCGCATGCCACGGTGGTGGTGTGTACACCTCTCCCGAGTCCTCTTCACTTGAGTCCTCGAATTCCACCTCTTCGGGGTCCTCCTCATCACTTCCTTCAGCAAAAGTGCCCGCTGCATCTCCTCCATCATCGTCATCGCTTCCTCCATCATCATTGTCTCCACCATCATCATTGTTACCTCCTCCACCATTGTCCACATCATCATCATCGCTATCATTATCATCCTCGTTCCCATCATCAGTGTTGCCATTGTTTGGTGGAGGATTCTGCTGCGCTTGAAGGGCAGCAATCTGGGCAGCCATGTCCACAATGGTTTGATCACGTTCAGCCACAACTTGATCCCTTTGCACAATAGTTTGGTTCAACACTGCAATTGTGGCATCTCTTACAATGAGGGCTTGCTCCACTGTATTCACGGCAGTGTGCAAGGTTTCCATATCATACCCTTGCAGATGCACAGTGCCCTGAAAATAATCCAGCTTCTCTTCCCTCTCCCAAGCTTTGATCTCCATGTCTTCCAACTTCTTCACTTGGAGTGGCATGTTGTTCCGATCACCAGTGGTAATCATCACAAGTCCTTGCTCATTCCGACCCCCAAATGCAAGGAAGGGTGATCCTGCTGGTAGTCGGTGTCGGTGGAGATAGCACAGGCGCGACAGGGTCTCATGCATGGCCGACTCCACTCCTTGCTCCCAGGTAAGGTACTTCTTGGTGAGGTCCAGGTTCTCAATACCAGGCACAGTGGGATCTTCAAGAACAATCGCGGTGATCTCCCACACACGATCTCCGGGCACATAGGTGTTCATCCTTCTCCCTTTGAACATCGGCATTAGCATGCCCAGTGTCTTGCAAAGCTCCGCCAGCTGTCTTGCGAAGGGCCTTGGTGATTGGAGCTCAACATACTCGACTCTGGTGGCATCTCCCATCTATCAATTGTAAAGAGGAAAGAGTGAGAATAGCAAAAGAAAAGAATTTACTAGAGTGAATGCATAAGAATAAAGACAGAATTTAAAATAGGCTCAAGTAAACATAAGGCTTCCTATTCCAATCCTAGGTCATGATTCTACAGTCAACACACGGCTCTGATACCATCTGTAATACTACAGTACTGAAAAGACTGTAGCTTCTATGCAACATGCCAATCCCTGGTTCGGTTCATTGGCTCACATAGAACATAGATGAAATAACAAAGTAATAATCCGTGTATCATAAATAACGAAGATCCAGAAGATCATTTGTTACAAAAGTCGCTTAGCTCGAAGGCTAGCTCACACATAAATCAAGTAGCAACACAAATAAAGAAACTACTCCATCTTCAAATTGCCCACGAGGGAACAAATGTCGAGTGGAGTACCGCGACCTATATCGAATCACTCGGAATCGGTATAACCTGCAACATGAAATGTAGCAGCCCCGAAGGGTTAATACATGGAGTGTATGGCAAGTAGCGCTAAGATAAAGGAGACAATGCACCTAGCATCTACATGCTTATTTGGCTAGTGGAGCTTTGGCTAGCTTGCACTTTTCAAACACATTGATCCTACTTTCATAAACCATTTAATTCACAGCAACCCATTAAGTTCACCCATCAAGTTTTAGTAATTAGGAAATAAGGATGAGCAAGAGTATGTCATAGTCTCAAGATTAAGCAACTCAATCGTCCGTAACCGGGGACACGGCTAAGTACTTAGTTTTTACACCCTGCAGGGGTTTGTACACTTTACCTATGTGACCTGGCCAACCCATCTCATACCACCACACGCATATTGTGTGATGATAGGGAGAAGTCCAAGATGGGACCTTTCGGGAAGTAGATCACCAAACCCCACTGCGCACCGGTCCCAACCTATCATTCACTACATCTCTGGCTACACTGGGTTCGGATCACCACGACCTACTAAGTCCAACCAGCCATCCATTCTTACTGGCACATGGTTGCACACGTAAGCTACCATAACAAAGAGAACCAATCCTTCTCAGTATCCTGGGCGGCATTCCCCACCATTAACCACACTCCGATGACCATCCAACAATTCTGCCCAGGTAGTTCATTAACATTAAGTTGTTTTAGTTTGAAGCAAACACAACTCCACCATAGTGTGATCCCTTTTCCCCCGTCTTCACAGCAGGTCTAAGCACATCTACTGAGTGGGGCTCAACTACAAGAATTCCTACCACAATATATAGGATATAGCATAGCATAGTAGTTCCTACTCAATAACTACAGAAATACACTACACATGCATAAGAGAAAATAGTAGGACAATGGTATGAACAAAATAGCATCTACTTGCCTTGGCGGTAGGAGTCGAGGGTACAATCCTCGCAGAAACAAGCGTTGCACTCGTCACAATCTACACGATACAAAACAACACATAATCAACATACCAATCATAAGCAAGTGCACAAATGCATGCATGATAGCTCAACAAGGTTTTCAGTAACCTCTCGGTGTTCTCTGATGTTTACTACTACTGCATGATGCATGGAAAATCTTTAATGCAATGAAAACAAGGCTATGCAATTTGTGAACCCAAATAATAGGCTTTTAGGCAAAACACTAAGACTATGCAGTAAACAGGGTTGTAAGACCTGGGAAAAAAATACTACTGTGTAGGTAACGTGATTTATAACCAGGGGCAATTGGAATCACGCAAAAAGGCGTTACAGAACTTTTCCTATAATTTTTATAGTGTTTTAAGCCTTTTTAAAGTCTCAGGGAAAACATACAGTAAACCTGCAATATTATTTTGTAAACAAATTCTACACAATTTTGTGAATCCAACGACATATTATTTGTAAAATTTGGCCCAGTAGATCTTTTTCTACAATTTTTACAAGTTAAAAACATTATCTGCCAATTAAAACAATTCTAAAACTAAAGGGAATATTCCCGGGGAATATTCCGCTGACGCAGCCGCTAACTCAGCGCGCAGAAGCTGACGCGGCGCCCACACGGCTGCCACGCGCGTGCCACGCGGCGGGCTGGTACTGGCCGGTACCGGTTCGGCGGTGATCTATTTTCGGCCATCCGATAACGATCGTGCGGCCAGGGACGAGTCTGTCCTCACCTGGTGTCGCCGGCGAGGTGGCTGGCGGCGGTTGGCTTTGGGCGGCGACGGCGGGGTGGTTCCGGCGGTCTCTAGCGAAGGCGAGGCGGTGGACGGGGACCGGGCGAGGGTGGTGGTTCGGGTGGTGAGGGCGGCATGTGCGGGGGCTTCCTCGAGCAACAGCGCGATGCGGCTTCTTCACCCCGGCCTTCGTGAGCTCCGGCGAGTCGGCGGCGAGCGCACGTTGAGCTGCGGAAGGGGAAAACCGTCAGAGGGGGCGCGGAACAGAGAGGGGAAGCGATTGGAGGGGAAAGGGAGGGTCCGCGGCGACGGGACTGCGAGGAGCGAGCTCAACCTTGGGCTCCCGAAGCGGCGGTGGCGGCGAACTTCGGCGAGAAATTCCCGCAGCCTGGCGGCAAGATTAGTTAGGATTTCAGAGTGTTTTCGGAGGGGAGACCGTGGGGATTAAGTAGGAGAAAAATCGGGCAGAGGGGCGCTCAGATTCGGTGGGAATCAGCCGATTTCCGCGGGCAGTTGCGGAGTCCGGCTCGGAGACACGTCGACAAAGGTGATGACATGTGGGGTCCCGCTGTCAGCGGTGGAGAGAAGGTGGGCTGGCGGCTGGCGCTGGGCCGGCCGGTGTTGCTGGCGGCTGCGCGCTGCGCGGGGCAGGGGCCGAGCGGCGGGTAGGCGGCTGCTGCTGCTGGGCCACGGGCCGCTTACTGGGTGGCCGCTGGCGGTCCCTCGGCCGGGCTGCCCGCTTTAACTTTTTTTTCTTTTCTTTTATTCTTTTCCGAGCTGCTGTCATTTTTGAAAGTGTCTGTGTTTTTCTGAATTTCCTGAATCTGAAAATTCAGCAAAGACTAAAATAGGCCTAACTTTTGATCTGTAGCTCCGAATTGAGCGAAAGAAATTTCTATGGGTTCATAGAGACGAGCTCTACGCAACCATCCCTCTGGGAAGTCCAAAAGGGCCATTTTTAAAGTAGCAAGGCAAAAACCCTAGTAGGCTTGCAAGAGGGATGATCTAGCAAAAGGGAAGGGGTTTTGGCAAAAACTTTAAAAATGAAACCTTTTGCAAAGATGCCCATGATGCAATGACATGTATGAATGCAGTGCCAAATCTAGAATTTGGGATGTGACAATTAAAGTTTTGGGATGTTACACTATCTTTCGTAATTTCCAATATCTAGTTTTGGCACAGGAACCGTAACTGGATTAGTAATGTTAGACGATGCTACATGCACCGAACCAACAGCTTCTGCACCGACCTATACCTTAATGCAATTAAAGCCCATCATTTGAGCATCACGTAATGTATGTTCAGAACCAGGCAGTCTCTCATCAAAAGTATCTTGTGCGGAATGAGTTGCTGACTCAGAATGTACAAAATGGCTATGATCAAAACCACGTGTTTTCACCTGAATTCTTGATCTGTCTTCATTGTCAAATGTATTTGACATGCCATTGGATACAGCCGACACAGAAATCTGTGAAGTAGTTCTGTTCCATTGAGATGCTGCTTCTGACACATGAACTGTACCTGCAGTGTCTATCTCGTTCATTGCATGCTCTATACACCTTGTTCCCGACGAAAGCTCTGCCCGGGATTCATTTTTAGTACATGTAATGGAAGTCGCTGTACATACTGTATTAGTGTTGCCATGAACAATAAGTGTGTGAACTTGCTGCCTTTCAACTGAAGTTGCACTTGTTACTACACAATTTGTAGCTGTAGTAGGCTTAGCGATCATCCCGTTACCAGAACCCTAACCTGCATATTTTTTGATAGATTGCAGGGATTGCGTTAAACCTGCGACATGAATTATCACTTCATCTGTCCGCATGACGTCAGCAGTAGAACTACAATCGGTTGGTTGACAGTTCATCTTTGGTAATTGTTGAATTCTGGACAAATTATCACATGTCGGGAACATATGTACCAGGGCCTCGCAGCAAGATTCCAACTGTTGCATATATTTCAAATTATCAGGAGATCCATAACTTTGGTCTGCAGAAGTTAACTTGACAAGCACCTCACAGTCTTCTGCTAGCCTTCTACATACAAATGTTAGCCTATCTGTTGATTTATCCAGCACACTGCCTTTGTCCTCAACATCGCGCTCATTATCTTCTCATACGTATAGGGCCCCTTGAGGTGTAGAGTACACACCCCTGTTATCATGATTGGGCATAGATATTCGAGAAATCTTTATAATGTTGCTCTTCATATTGAGATTCATCGCAGACAACATGTCAGCATACATGTCCGTCACTATGTCCTGTATTTCTCTGGCAGCCTGGAAGTTTTGACATTATAAACATTATTGCTATCGCCTATTTTTAATATCATAAATCTAGCACTACACTGCTGAGATAACTGAATAAGTAACACTATGATCAAACACCAGTAGTATGGTTACCTAATTAAACCTAGTAGAACATGCAACTGTAGAAAGAATGTTCCTTCTGGTAGGAAGTAGCTAAAGCAGGCAGAAAAATCATACAATGCAACGATGAGAGAATTTAATACTCTACTAGAACAAGGTCGAGAAATTAAAAACATGGATGCTTAAGGTCAAGTAGGCAATGTATATCTAGAACACAAACACAAGAAGATTCGTCATGATTACGAACAGAAGAATTGTGAAGATTATAAAAATTCTTACCTTCGCATGCATAAGTGGGTCTGTTACAAACTTTTCAATGAAAGTTGTAACATTCTGAACTATCTCTTCGTTCAACTCAGCATTAGAAAACACAGTTTCATTTATATCCTTCAACTACATATTCCACATGGATAAAACAGAAAATACAATACAATAATATGAGTAAGAAGCAACAAGACCATAGTAATAATTACACATAATATGAATAACTATGGGAGTCTTGCCTTGTGAACACCATAAACGTTTTGTTGACCAGGCATCTGGTCAAGACTCTCATGTAACGCCATATTTTCAGTTGTCTAGAAAGATATTCTAGGTAGTGCATGGCCTAGAAGCAGAGCATTTGTGTCCAGTAGTTCAAAGTACATTACCTGCATTAAAATTGTTACAACCATATTAAAACAACAAATCCATAGAAACTACTGACAACTAATATTATAAAAAATAAGTATCACGGTGGATAACTAACCGGGATAATTGGAAGGAAACCACCAAGTGCACCTTTCAAACCATTTTTCTGGAAAGTGTCAATACAGCTAATGAGCTCGTTGAACGCAGCAAGACACCAGTCATAGGAGTCAATCTCATCAGACATTCCAATTGTAGAGAAGTAGTCTGGGATGGCTCCATCATACATGCTCGAACACAACATAATAGTGTTTGCAAATAGAACAAAACATGCTTTGAATTGAGATCCTACCAGGTTAGGAGTAATCGTCTTTTCTAGCTCACTGATAGTTGGTGTTGGCCCTGCACAATCAGGTAATTCTCTGACCATATCGCGTATCCATTGTGGACACGCCTTATTTATGGTTCTACCCCCAAAGGGGATGCCAAGTATCTTGTTGAAGTGAAAAGGGATTCAGTTTAAAGCCGCATCTGTTGGGAAATTCAAAACTTCTTGTAGTAACATTAAAGTGAGCAACAAGCCACAAAACTAGTGACCCTGGCAACTCTTCACAACACATACCAAGCATACCGTCAAATTGTATGCTCCTTAGCAAAACCTTCTGGTCATTAGTTAGCCTTTTCACCAGTTTTATAAACTTTGGAAGAGATAACTGAGTGGTGAAAACATGATCAGCCATTTCTGTATGAGAATATTTTTTTTTCTATCGACAGGATAAAAAACAAGTTATCAGTTAACAAGGTATGGATTTTTTAGTAAGTCATATATGTCAGACTTCAAAATTATACATTCGACACAGCACACATGATAGAATCAGTAAAAAAATGAAATTCAAAAAAAATTCACCTCGCAAACATGATACAATAAGCATAAATGAAAAAATAAACAAAAATTGAAGCGTGCTTAACCAACACTCACCCTATATCGTTTTAATTAGGGATGTGTAAGTAATATATCGCTAGCAACAAACACTTTCATCGTGAGCGCGGAAAGATTTATATGAAGTAGCTAAACATATACATAATACAGAGATCTACACATGAGCTAGACGGAAAATTAACCTTCCGGGATACGACGAATCACATAGACGTGGAGGGATGCGAGATGAATAGATGAAGTTCGCCAGTTGAAGTAGATTTTAGAATGTAGAAGAACAACCCTGAAAGAAGAACGTGGAGAGAGCAGCGTTTGTTAAACACTATATCCGCCTGCCGCAACCCGTGATTCTTGAGAAACAAGAAGGTCCTTATTAATGAACCAAGGCCCCACTTGTCAGAGCTCTACTTTGTTTACCAGCATTATATTAGTGGTATCCTGAAGCACTCCGTAGGTCGTGCATTTTCTGTTTATAAGCAGTACACTGCCATTTCATATTATCTTTTACCGAGCAGTACACAGTAGGTGAAAAACGAAAAGGTCCTCATTATTGAACCAAGACCCCACATGTCAGAAGTCTACATCGATACAGATAACGTTCCGCAGTGCATACTATGTACACGGGTAGTGCACCTCACTGTGCATAGCAGGTGGGGTGCATTGCACGGTCATTGAACTGCCATAGAATCTTGTCTTGCACCGTGCGTACATCACCTTATGAAGCATTTAGAAAGCAGTTCATATGTACTTCAATGGCAGTGCATACCTGTTTTTAACCGCATTATAGTAGTAATATCCTGAAGCACTCCATAGGCAGTGCATACTTTGTTTACCTGCAGTGCATACAAGTGTGCGTAGCATGCGAGGTGCATTGTACGGTAAGTGCACTGCCATCGCATGTTATCTTAGACCTTTGCGCACAACAGTTTACAAAGCATTTCTAAGGCAGTTCATCTAGAGCTTCAGGATAGTGCATCTCGTGTGCATGTCATTATAATGGTAGTATGACGAAGCACTCAACAAGCAGTGCATGATTGATATTCAAGCTGCGCATCTCGATGTGCATAGCAGGTGGGATTGCATTGCATGTCTAGCACACTGCCATTTCATATTATCTTTCACCGAGCAGTGCACAATAGGTCAGAAATGAAAACGTCTTCATTATTGAACCAAGACCCCACATGTGAGAACTCTACTTGGGTATGGATAACTTTAAGTAGTGCATGCTATGTACATGGGCAGTGCACATCGCTGTACATAGCAGGTGGGGTGCATTGCACGGTCATTACACTGCCATAGAATCTTGTCTTGCACCGTGCGTACAACACCTTATGAAGCATTTAGAGAGCAGTTCATATGTACTTCATGGATAGTGCATACCTATTTTTAATCATGAAGCAATCCATAGGCAGTGCATACTTTGTTTACCAGCCGTGCACACAAGTGTGCATAGCATGTGGGGTGCATTGTATGGTAAGTGCACTGCCATCGCATGTTATCTTGGACCTTTGCGCGCAACAGTTTACGTAGCATTTTGTAGGCAGTTTATCTACAGTTCACGGGAAATGCATCTCACTATGCTTGGCATTATAATGACAGTATCATGAAGCACTTAACGAGCAGTGCATCTCAGTGTATATAGCAGGTGGGATTGCATTGCACGGCTAGTACACTGCCATTTCATATTATCTTTCACCGATTAGTGCACAATAGGTGAAAAATGAAAAGGTCCTCATTATTGAACCAAGACCCCACATGTCAGAAGTCTACATCGATACAGATAACGTTTTGCAGTGCATACTATGTACACTGCCAGTGCACCTCGCTATGCATAGCAGGTGGGGTGCATTGCATGGTCATTGAACTGCCATAGAATCTTGTTTTGCACCATGCGTACAATACCTTATGAAGAATTTAGAAGGCAGATCATATGTACTTCAATGGCAGTGCATACCTGTTTTTAACCGCATTATAGTAGTAATATCCTGAAGCGCTCCGTAAGCAGTGCATACTTTGTTTACCTAGAGTGCATACAAGTGTGCGTAGCATGCAGGGTGTATTGTACGGTAAGTGCACTGCTATCGCATGTTATCTTGGACCTTTGCACGCAGCAGTTTACGTAGCATTTCGTAGGCAGTTCATCTACAGTTCACGGGCAATGCATCTCGCTGTGCTTGGCATTATAATGATAGTATCATGAAGCACTTAACGAGCAGTGCATCTCAGTGTATATAGCAGGTGGAATTGCATTGCACGGCTAGTACACTGCCATTTCATATTATCTTTCACCATGCAGTGCACAGTAGGTGAAAAACGAAAAGGTCCTCATTATTGAACCAAGACCCCACATGTCAGAAGTCTACATCGATACAGATAACGTTCCGCAGTGCATACTATGTACACTGGCAATGCACCTCGCTATGCATAGCAGGTGGAGTGCATTGCACGGTCATTGAACTGCCATAGAATCTTGTCTTACACCGTGTGTACAACACCTTATGAAGCATTTAGAGGCAGTTCATATGTACTTCAATGGCAGTGCATACCTATTTTGAACCACATTATAGTAGTAGTATCCTGAACCGCTCCATAAGCAGTGCATACTTTGTTTACCTGGAGTGCATACAAGTGTGCGTAGCATGCGGGTGCATTGTACGGTAAGTGCACTGCCATCACATGTTATCTTGGACCTTTGTACACAGTAGTTTACAAAGCATTTCTAGGCAGTTCATCTACAACTTTAGGACAGTTCATTTCGTGTGCATGGCATTATAATGACAGTATGACGAAGTACCCAACGAGTAGTAAATGATTGATATTCAAGCTGTGCATCTCGGTGTGCATAGAAGGTGGGATTGCATTGCACGGCTAGTACACTACCATTTTATATTATCTTTCACCGAGCAGTGCACAGTAGGTGAGAAACGAAAAGGTCCTCATTATTGAACCAAGACCCCACATGTCAGAACTCTACTTGGGTACAGATAACTTTCGGCAGTGCATACTATGTGCACGGGCAGTGCACCTCGCCGTGCATAGCAGGTGGGGTGCATTGCAAGGTCAGTGCACTACCAAAGATTGTTATCTTGCACCATGCGTACAACACATTATGAAGCATTTAGAAGGTAGTTCACATTTTTTTATGGTCGGTGCATTATGAAGCACTTGTAAGGGACTTCATATATAGTTCACGGGCACTACATATCGTTATGCATGGCATTATAAAAGCAGTATCACAAAGCACTCACAGTCAGTGCATCCGTTGTATACGAGCAGTGCATCTCGGTGCACATTGCTGGTTGTATATTAGCAGTGCAAAACGGATAAACAATGCCACGAAACCCAGTACAAATGTACTCCCTCTCCCCTGGCGAAGAACTGGTACGACCATAGACCCCGCATATATGTCGCTATCAATATTGAAGTGTTCTTCTTGGAAAAGGGGTAATGCATTTTCGTACTGAATTATGACCCACCTGTCAGACAACTTGTTTTCTGGAGATAAAACCTTTCCACCCGTCGTTGGTGTTTAAAGAAGGAAGGGAAGGTAGGAAACGTATCTTCTTCAAACTATTATAACCAGCTAATGCTAGAACAACCCATAACTTTATCATACCGATTTAGGGCAGCAGCCGCCACCACCCGCATGTCGATCTAGGGAAAATTTGAACCACGCTTCAAAACAAGCAGTAAGATATTGCCATCTCAGCAAGGCAAGGCAATGGAGAGAGACGTCGTCATCACTAGCGCCACAAATCAGGTAACCAGATATCGAACCTGCTCAAACGATTTAAATTCTAGGGATATATGTGATGAGGTGATTCAGCTTGTACTTCGTCTCTAAAGATTTTAGTTCAAGATGGTAGACATGGCCGGCAGCTACATTGTAGCGACAATGCAACAATTTGATTATTTTTATATATTTTTTGCGAACAACGTAGCTGATTTTTATCTTGAGATTCAACGGAGATATAACTTCCAAGTTTTAAAGCATGGAGCATAGTTACTACAGTCATGGGAACCGTTTAATAGCCATAATAGTATAGTACAATTGATATAGCGGAAATAGTTATATACGAAGATACATGACCATTTGCTACGCATGTAATTTGAGCAGCAGATAGCACTATGTGTAATCACAAAAACTTTTTCACAGTGGATCACATCAATTGTAGGCTACACCAATTCGTTCATTTTCTATCAAAGTAACGTATTACTTGGTGTACTTAATAGGAAGAGATTATACAATACAATGAGAAGTTCAGTCGATGTACAATAAAACTATGCTTTAAATATAATTCAGCTATTCCTGATAAATACTATTTATTATTATGTATATAATCAGCAAGGTTGTTGGTGGTTGTTGCAGAAAAGGTATAAGGAGGAAATAATACCACAGTAAATTTCAAAATATATCGGCATACATATTTCAACTCATTGTTTTTGCATCGAAGCGTACTTATATTAGTTATATAGCAGATACATTATAACTATTGATGTGACAGATATGCAAGCAGAGTGCTGCTTTTTTCGCCGTGTGTTATCTTTTTCACTAAATGTAGAGAATGCGATATATGCTGCATTACACCAAATCGCAAAATTCTGCAGGGTCCCAGGTTATCTCATTTGAATGATCGTACATTGGCTGAAATAGAGATGATGAAAGGTGCAAAATTCCAAGCTCCAGGTGTAGCAGAACGTGTTGCACATAAATTCAGGATGGTATATATACTTTTAAGAATAATATCCAAATTATTTTTTTAATTTTATTTCAATGCTTTAAATATCAGAAGATTGACCGTGAATAATTATAGTTCTACTATATTCATTATATCATGGCAGAGACGTCTTAGAGCACTATATGATAAGTGAGATAAAGAGCGTGAGCAGAAACTAAAAGCTCTCACGGCGTCAACAGAAACTGTACGGAGATGTAACGCAGCACGCGCAAACTTGAAGCCAAAGTTGGAAAAAATTAACATCACAATGTCTACTCCACAAGTAATTTCTAGAAACCCTAGTGGTAGAACAACACTACGATGCCAAGATCAATCAGGTGGATCAGTGAAAGGCAACAACGCAGTTAAGACTCATTGTAAATTGAAAGATGCAAAGTGTAATAAGAATAGTTTGGTGAGTTTGCTCTTGCAATTAGTAAAAAATGAAAAAATCAAAATAATGTTGCATGAGTACTGCTAACCATCATTTTATTGTATTTTTGTTTTGTCAGTTGCAAGTTGATGTGATGGTTTCAATGCAACAAAATAGTGGTACTACTGCAACATCATCTGCACAGACAAGGACATCAAAGGACACAGATGCAGTAACCAACATTCAGTTCAGGTATAACAAGAAAAAATCAGATATAGTGCAAGCAGCTCCTACAAGCCAGAGAATCCTCATGAATGCTTCAACACAGAATGGTTAGACACACACAAACATCAACCTAAGAGCTGTCAGAATGCCAATGAGTGGCACGGAAGGAGAAGCTTTAGTAAGGTATGCTGGTAGCTCTGTAGAAGAAAAAACCAAAAGAATCATCACAAGCAACGTATTCAAATCAAGCATGATTGTTCAAAATTGCCATGCTAGGAGAGAGCTGAGCAACGATGAGAAACAAATCGAAAGCAAGACAGTCTATCCTGGATACAAGAGTAGCATAAAAAATTCAGGAGACAAGATCACACATGAGCAGACTACACATGAGCAGAGTGTTGCAAGTGAACCAGTCAGCAACATTTTTTTTCCAGTGCAACCAACAACCATTGCTACAAGTATAGTATAGTCACAAGCTGGAAGCATTGATAGAGATAATTGTAACATCCCAAAACTTTAATCCAAATGATCAAGATCCAATCCACCCAATTTAGGATTAACAAAACCTTTTTCAATTTAAAAATCCTTAAGCATTCATATGTGTGTGCATATAAAATAGGAGTTGTTTGAATTGCCATGTTTGAGTGATACATTGATTGTAAAATGATTCTAAGGTGAATTAAACATCATTTAGATCATTCCCAAACAAATCCCAAAGACAAAGAAATCAAAAAGAACAAAATAAGGAAATGGTCATTTGTGCCATTTTAATCACTTAGCCTACTTTGGCTATTCCTAGAACTCAAATCTTAACAGAAACAATTGTGGATCTTTGGACCCCTTGCTAGTACAAGTAGTGATGTACCAAGGCCCACTTTGTTTCATCCCAAAAACTTTCAAACACTAAATTTAATTGACATTTGAAAATTGAATGTAATTCATATGTATAGATCACACTTATTCAAAAACCACTCAAATGAACTCCATTTTTAAATCCCAAGCACACCTAGATGCCTAAGCATAAGTTACATCACTCCACCAAAAATCTCCCAAAAATTCAAACCTTTTTCTCTTGCAGCCACTGTGTCGAACAGGTGGCAGACAGAAATCAAATGACCTAACTATTACTGTTTTGGATCTAATCTTGTCGAGCCAATTGGGGTGCATTGATCATCCTTGTCTCCCCCAAGTCCAACCAGACCAAAACCAACCCTATCTCTAGCCCCTGGCGCCAGTGCCATGCCGCCACGACGCCATGCTCGCCGGCCAAGTGTGCACAAGGCGCAGGAGACCGCCAGCCCCTCTCCGCCGCTCTAGGAAGTTAGGCACCACCCTACCGCCGCCCACGGTCCACCCCTCGATCAACCCCAGCCCCTGGACCACCTCAGCACCGCGCCACCCTTTCTCTCAGCACGCAGCCAGAGCGCGCCAGAGTGCGATCGCCGCCAGCACGCAGGAGACCGCACCTTGACGCCATATCACGCACGTCGCTCTGCCTCGACCCCAGCACCCCGCCAGACACGTCCGTGCACCGCCGTGCAACCCACAGTCGCCATGCTCGCCGTCGAGCACTGCCTCTGTCTCCTAGAGCGTAGGAAGCCCCCGACCAAATGCCACCGCCCCTAGCGTCGCCATTACGCCATAGAGCACCGCCAGGGAACCTCCCACCGTCCGCCTACCTCGCCCATGCCGGTAGCCCCCTGTGCCGCCCTTGCCGGAGATGCCTGCCCACACCCGTCGGTCCCCTCGTCGCGCCTATATAAGCAGGCCTCCCTAGCATGAATTCCTCACACTCTCACACTCCCCTCTCACCCCAGTCCTTCCCCACTTCTCGCCGGAGCAGCTCGAGCCGCCGTTCGCTGGAATTTCACCGGAGGAGGCCGCTGCAGAGGAGGAGAAGCTGCCGTCGATTCCGTCCACCGCAGCCCCTACGACGAACTCGCCTGAGTCCGCCGTCGCCGTCCAGTTCGATTCCACGCCTTGCCGCACTAGCTGGAGCCCTGGTACGTCCCCAGTAGACCCCCACCGGCCGTTTAGGGTTCGGTCTCGCCGATGACGAGTCCGTCGTTGACGACGACTGTGAGCCGTTGATCCGCGTTATAATCGTGTGGCCCAGATCGCTTGATACCGTTTCGGGTTTTATGTGTCGCTGACAAGCGGGACCAACCTGTCAGCCGCCCTCTCCGCTGCTGAGTGTCATTGTGCCGGCCCATTTCATTTCCCGCGCTGACCCAGTAATTCAAATAAGGTTTTTTCTATTTAGACTTAGAATCAATTCTGTCCCTTAGTTCAAAAATCAATTCAGGAAGATTTACTGAACCAAATAGAGTGATTCCAATTTTTTTAGAAAGCTACTGAAAAGATCTATCCAAGCCCGTTGGATTTAATTCATTTAGAGTTAGAGATCTCTCCTAGTAAAAATAACAAGACATGAGCTTTTGCACATTCAAACATTTTTCTAAAATCAACCATAATAGCTTTTGAGTTGATTCCAACTCTCAAAAATCACATTTAACCATACCTATCTGATTATGTAATAATATTAAGGTTTACATGCAGTGATTTTGGACTAGTACCAAAATAATGCTATATAGGCATTTCTAGTCACTTTAAATCATTAATTATTAAACTTAAACTTATTAAGATGTGATCCAACCCTTAAATCACATTCCCATATGTTAGAATATGTGGTGATGACATGTGTCCACATGATCCCATATTTTAATTGGAGAATATTAAATCTTAGTTAATTTCAATGAGTAGAAATTACTTTTCTCAAATAAAAAGAATGAGGCTAGTTAATTCAACCTTGTGATGCTTGTGATGATAATAGATCATCAAATGTGTGCCTTAGTGTGCTAAGTAGACTAGATAAGCATGGTTTGGTGATTGTGTACTCCGTATGTATTTATAGATGATAGTACCGACCAAACTTACGAGGAGGAGGAGTTCTACCAAGAGGAGGAGGAAGAAAACTTCAACCACTGCACTACCCAAGGCAAGCTAACACTTGCAAGTATTATACTAGCAAGCCATCATTAACAATGAAGCTAACCCTTGCAATCTAGATAACCTAAGCAAAGGCATTAGGCATGCTTTGGTTATACCACTTTGACTTATATCTATTCCAAGTCTTATTTACAAACTTTACTTCCTTTACTTTACCAAAGTCCTTTACTTGTTTAAAGGTAGCATAAAGAGTATAAAACTTGAACTATCTAGTTAGACTTAGATGTCATTCTATGGCATGAGATTAATATTAGCATCCCACTTTAGTGAACACTCTTAACTTAGTAGTTTAGAGCTAAACTAAAACTTGATTCACTTAGATGGGAATACTTGGTGAAAAGGATTTGTGAAAACCTTGGAATGATGAGTCATTCTATTGAGATGTTTTGACATGTGTTGATAAACACAAATGGTTTATGATGATGAAAATGTTGAGGCATGAGCCTTAGCCCTTTTACAAAACTGATGGTTGGGTTTGGATGCGATACCATTCCAATTTTACCGTACAACAATACCTGGATTGGGTAAGGCTTAGCCAGAAGTTTATATGCATTAGTATTAGTTCCCTTGCGGGAGAGGTTCGAGCTGAGGCTACCTCTCAATGTTGTCCCCCTATGCAGTGGACAAGATGACAGATGGTCATGGTTGGGAGGCCATGCTCATAGGAGAGGTGCTTATACTAGGGTGTGTAAAGGAAATGTTATGTTTGATTATCTGCATACTAAGTATGATGATTCAGGGTTATCCCTGACAGATGTATCGAATCTTGTGGTGAAAGTGTACCACCTCTGCAGAGTGTCAAACTATTCGAATAGCCGCGTCCATGGTTATGGATAATTGGAGTGGCCATACCGTTCCGTTGTCAGATGTTTTCAAAACAACTTATGAAATGAATTGTGACATGACTTGACCATAATAGAGTTGTGGTTATGATGATTAAGTTCCCACTTAAGTGTTTTCAAAACTTCTTTTATCTTTCTTTGTTTCTGAACTCAGCTTAGGTTTCAAACTTAACCTTACAAATAAAGTTAGAGTTAGCATTTACACCAGAACTATACTACTTGTTAGGGGTAGTTTGCGAGTAGTTAAAGAGTACTCATGGCTTTTGTCCCTGGCTATTCCTATGGCCAGACTATGAAGGAGATTACCAAGATGAAGGACAACAGGACGGCTATGATAACTAGGACTATCTTCCATCATCAGCATTGCCTGTGACTCTGAAGATGGACCCCACTGCTACGCTATTTATTTTGCTACTTGATTGTACTAAGACTGGATCATGAGATCCTTATTTGTGTAAGACCTTATTTATGGTTTGTAATGGATGATGTACTGTTCTATCCAATCTGTTATGTCTCACAAAAATGGTAATCCTGGGATTGCGAGGTATGGCATAACAAGCATCTGGGATTAAGAATCCGGGTGTTGACAAGTTGGTATCAGAGCCATCCTGACCATAGGAGACCCTAGTTAGAATGGACGTCCGAACAAAAACTTAGTTTCAAAAACCAAAGCGAGTATTTCTGAAAACTATTTCCTCTCTTACCCATGGGAATTCTTTCTCTCAAAAAATTCATGTTCCTCCAAATTCTTACATTACTACATAAAAATTTGACACACTTTATCACTTCACTAACTTTCTCATCCTAAATTCTTATAGATGGAAGCTCAATACATCAAGTTCTACCAGTTGGGCAACGGAGGGCAACTAATCTTCGAGAGGGATTTGGATGCACTGTCTGAGTTCTTGGAGCATCCTCACCCGGAATTTCTTGGAGCTCAACTCCCGGGTCCACCAGGAGGAGATTTGCAATGGCTGGTGACCGCTGATCTTCGAGGCAAGATAGAAGCACCAGTATCTGGGAGGATTCAGTTCTCCATGAGAGAGAACAACGGTCTAGATGGATTAGCCAGGGCAATGCATGAAGCTCTCGCATGTCTGTGTGCCCTCAGTGTCAACCTAATACAAGGAACCTGCTTTGTTCACTATGCAAGGCGTGATTCCATGGGAATGCCGCTAGAGATGCCAAGTCACCCAATACTAAAGCGTCAAGTGGAGAACCTTGACTTCCTACTGTACGACATACAGAAGGAGTTGGACAATGCAAGAGATCTCGCCAACCACAACCTCGCTATTGCTGCCCAGAAGGCCCAGACTTTCTCACTGCTAGTCCAGGATCATCAGTCTCTGCGCCGTCAATGCACAAAGAAGGATCGCACCATCGACCGTCTTCGTAAGAAGGTGGCCGACCTCGAGAACACCATCAAGGAGCAAGAAGCTCAGCTTGCCGTAAAGGAAGAAGAAGAGGAAGGTGAAGATATCCAAGGGGATATTGACTCCTACCTCAGTAATGATGATGACTTCCTGGAGGAAGATGCCATGGACTTCTACACCGACGATGACGACTCCGACTTCATCGACGATGAGTAGATGCACTAGAGCACTGTCATAGCATGAGGAGTATCAGTCCCATTGTATCGTAGCTTACATCATAGTTCTTAAAACCATCTGTCTTCCCTTTGATGTTGTGGTGTGTGTGTGTTTGTATCGTGTGCTTTGTTTGAAGGAATGAAAAGAAGTTAGTTGCAAAAATCTGAGTCAAACTCAAAGTTTAAGCTTTGAAATCAAAAACCCTGAACCTTAGAACTTTACCTCTTACCCCTTTATCTACCTCAATCTTCAGATGACTCGTGGAAACCAAGGAGGGAGCAGCTCATCGCAAGACCCAATACTGCAGATCCTGCAGAATCTCATTGCAGACCAGGAAGCAAGCAGGGCAGAGCGCCAAGCTAATCTAGCAACACTGCAATAGATCGCCCAGATGGCTCTCAACAACCAGAACCATGGAAATCAGGATCATCATGGATCCAAACTCAAGAACTTCCAGAATACAAATCCCCCAATCTTTAGTACTTCAGAGAACCCACTAGATGCTGATGACTGGTTGCAGACAATGGAAAACAACTTAGAAGTAGCTGGAGTAGATGCCAATGAGAAGGTTCTTTTTGCCACCCACTATCTGGCAGGAGATGCAAGAGCATGGTGGCATAGTATCCGCACAATGAACCATGGTCAAGTGATGACATGGGAAGCCTTCAAAATCAAGTTCAGCCGCACCCACGTGTCGCATGGTCTAGTCACCCGAATGAGGGATGAATTCCGAGAGTTGAAGCAAGGTAGAATGACTGTGGTGGAGTACCATGACAGATTCCTGTCCCTTGCCAGGTATGCACCTGATGAGGTCAACACGGAGGCCAAGAAGAAGGAGAGATTCTTGAACGGACTGCATGATGAGATGCAGACTGTCCTCGTCAACATCCACTTTGAGGATCTCGAAGAGCTAGTTGACTCTGCCATTCAGATGGAAGGGAAGCTCAACCAGGCAAATGACAACCGCAAACATCGTATGATGCAACAAGCTGGATCCAACAGTCACCAGAAGTACCATCCCAACCCCTTAGCAGGATATGCACCAAGGAATAACCGACCCCCAATGTCTCGCCCAAGCTACCCCAGCCGTAGCGGAGGAAATGTGAAGTCCGGAGGAAACAACAATCACCCCGGCAACACCAAAAATTTCAACCGTGCCCCTCCCAAGAGCAACAACAACAACAACCACAACAATAATAACACTGCACCCTGAACTGGAAGCAATGCTGTGCCTGTGGCAGCAAAAGACAAGTCTCAGATCACTTGTTTCGACTGTGGAGTGAAGGGCCACTATTCCAATGAGTGCCCCAAGAAGATTGCTGCCACTGCCAATGTGAATGCCCCAGCTCAACAACAGCATCGTGTTCAACCAGGACGAAGATTCGCCCCAGGGAACCCTCACAACTGCAATGGCCGTCTCTTCCACATGAACTCCGAAGAAGCCCAAGAAGCGCCAGATGTAGTGCTGGGTATGTTTTCTGTGAACTCAATTTTAGCAAGAGTATTGTTTGATTTGGGAGCATCGCACTCATTTGTCACCGAAGAATTTGCATGCACTAGTAAGATTCACCCAACCAACTTGAAGCATGTCATGATAGTTCAAATCCCTGGTTGAACTACAAAAGCTAGAAAAATTTGCAAAGCTGTGCCTATCAGAATACATGGGATAGATTTTTATGCTAACCTAATAGTACTTGGAACCAAAGGTTTGGAAGTAGTACTAGGAATGGATTGGATGTCAAAGCATAAAGGATTGATTGACTGTGCCAAGAAATCCATCACCATGTCCAGTAGCTCTGGAGTCTCAATAGAGCATATATCTGAAACCTTGCCCCGTCAATTCAAGTGTAACAAATGTCTAGCCCTGCCTACCATTAACCAAGTCAGAGTAGTCTATGAATACCTCGACGTATTCCCAAATGAATTGCCTGGTATGCCCCCGGATAGGGATATTGAGTTCATTATTGAACCGATCCCCGGAACCGGACCCATAGCCTAGAGACCTATAGCATGAAGCCCTCAGAGTTAGTAGAATTGAAGAAGTAGCTGGATGCTATGTTGGCAACAGGCTTGATTCAACCAAGCGCATCGCCATGGAGATCGCCAGTGTTATTCGTCGACAAGAAACATGGAGGCAACCATCTGTGCACCGATTACATGAAGCTAAATGATGTCACCATCAAAAACAAGTACCCATTGCCAAAGATAGTGGACCTATTTGATCAATTGACTAGAGCGAATGTATTCTCAGAGATTGATCTTAGGACTGGTTATCACCAACTTAAGATTCATGCAACGGATATTCCAAAGACCGCCTTTACTACTCGTTATGGTTTATACGAGTATATGGTCATGTCTTTTGGATTAACCAATGCCCCTGCTTATTTCATGAATTTCATGAATAAGATCTTTATGAATTTTCTGGATAAGTTTGTCGTTGTGTTCATCGACGATATCCTTATCTACTCCAAGTCAGAAGCAGAGCATGAGCAACATCTGAGAATCATCCTTGAAACCCTTAGAGAGCATCGGTTGTATGCCAAGTTCAGCAAGTGTGAGTTCTGGCTAAAATAAGTAGGATTCCTAGGACATATTGTGTCTGCCGGAGGAGTCGCTGTTGATCCCGCCAAGATCAAAGATGTCGAAGAATGGGAAGCCCCAACCACTCAAACCCAAGTCCGTGCATTTCTCGGAATAGCGGGATACTACCGCAAGTTCGTCGAAGGATTTTCAAGCATCGCCTGACCTATGACCCAATTGTTGAAGAAGGACAAGAAGTTCGAATGGACCGACAAGTGTGAAGCCAGTTTCCAAGAGCTCAAGAAGAGATTGATTTCAGCCCCAATATTGATTGTGCCATATATCAAGAAGCTGTTTGATCTGTATTGTGATGCATCCAAGATTGGTCTCGGATGTGTACTGATGCAAGAAGGCAAAGTCATCACTTATCTGTCTCGACAACTAAAGCAGCATGAGCAGAACTATCCGACCCATGATCTTGCGTTAGCAGCCGTAGTGTTGGCATTGAAGACATGGCGTCATTATCTGATGGGTAATCGCTGTGAGATCTACTCACCTCACAAAATCTTGAAGTATATTTTCACTCAGAAGGAGCTGAATATGAGGCAAAGGAGATGGATAGAGTCAATCAAGGATTATGACCTTGACATTTACTATAACCCCGGCAAAGCCAATGTGGTAGCGGATGCTCTTAGCAGATTGCCTTGTAGGCTAAACACCATGATCAAGGAGAAGCAGCCAAGTTTGTATGAGGAGTTGGAGCAGTTCATGACTAAGCTGGTTAGCAAAAGATTTCTAGCTAGCATTGAACTTCAACCCACTTTGATTAGCCAAATCAAGGAAGCCCAGAAGGGAAATGAAAGTATCGACAGAATCAAACGTCATATCGGTACAGGAAAGGTACCTGGATTCACTGAAGACGAAGAAGGAGTTCTGTGGTACAAAGGCCGTATTTGTGTGCCAGTAGATTCGGAGCTGAAGCAAGTTATCATGCAAGAAGCTCATGATACTCTTTATTCTATCCACCCCGGAGGAACGAAGATGTATCAAGATTTGAAAGAGCAATTTTGGTGGCACAAGATGAAGAGAGAAATCGGGAGCTACATCGCCAAGTGTGATATCTGTCAAAGAGTCAAAGCGAAACATCAGAGGCCCGCAGGACTGTTGCAACCTTGCAGATTCCGGAATGGAAATGGGATTCCGTCGGAATGGACTTTATCACCGGATTGCCTACTTCGAGTAGGGGAAATGACTCAATCTGGGTCATCGTTGATAGACTGTCCAAGGTAGCTCACTTTATACCTGTCAAGACCACCTACCAGAGTTCGAAGCTAGCAGAGCTCTATATTGCTAGAATTGTGAGTCTGCATGGAACCCCCAAGACCATAGTATCAGATCGAGGAACTCAATTTACCTCAAGATTTTGGCAGAAAGTCCAGCAAGGATTAGGAACCAAGTTGAATTTTAGCACCGCTTATCACCCGCAAACTGATGGACAGACTGAAAGAGTCAACCAAATCTTAGAAGATATGTTGAGAGCTTGTGTGTTAGAGTACGGATCAAAATGGGAAGACTGCCCGCCTTTTGCAGAATTCTCATACAACAACAGTTATCAAGCCAGTTTGCAAATGGCACCATTTGAGTTCCTGTACGGAAGAAACTGTCGCACCCCTTTGAATTGGTCACAAGTAGGAGAGAGTCATATCTTTGGACCCGACATTCTCCGAGAAGCCGAAGAGAAGGTTCACAAAGTCCGTGAGCACCTCAAGACCGCCCTATCCAGACAGGAGAGTTATGCTGATAAGAGAAGGGGAGACCTAACTTTCAATGTCAGAGATTTTGTGTATCTCAAGGTTTCACCATTGAAGGGAACCCAACATTTTAGTCTGAAAGGAAAGTTAGCCCCCAGATATATCGGGCCTTTCAAGATTCTGAACCGCCGAGGAGAAGTATCTTATCAACTAGAACTGCCTGAAGAGATGTCTGCCATCCACAATGTGTTCCATATCTCGTTACTTCGCAAATGCTTAGAAGTGCCAGAGAAGACCGAAGTTTTCAAGAACATCGATCACCGAGCTGTTGATATCAACAAGGACCTGACATATCGTGAAGTGCCCATCCGTATCTTGGAGGAAGCCTACAGAACCACCAGGACCAGGAGTATCAAATTTCTCAAGATTCAATGGAGCAACCATACCGAAGAAGAAGCCACTTGGGAGCGAGAAGATTACATTAGGACAAAGTTCCCAGATCTCTTTAGTTCCTAGTTTTCTTTCTTAAATCTCGGGACGGATTTTGTTTAAGGGGGGAAGGTTTGTAACATCCCAAAACTTTAATCCAAGTGATCAAGATCCAATCCACCCAATTTAGGATTAACAAAACCTTTTTCTATTTAAAAATCTTTAAGCATTCATATGTGTGTGCATATAAAATAAGAGTTGTTTGAATTGCCATGTTTGAGTGATACATTGATTGTAAAATGATTCTAAGGTAAATTAAACATCATCTAGATCATTCCCAAACAAATCCCAAAGAAAAAGAAATAAAAAAGAACAAAATAAGGAAATGATCATTTGTGCCATTTTGATCACTTAGCCTACTTTGGCTATTCCTAGAACTCAAATCTTAACAGAAACAATTGTGGATCTTTGCACCCCTTGCGAGTACAAGTAGTGATGTACCAAGGCCCAATTTGTTTCATCCCAAAAACTTTCAAACACTAAATTTAATTGACATTTGAAAATTGAATGTAATTCATATGTATAGATCACACTTATTCAAAAACCACTCAAATGAACTCCATTTTTAAATCCCAAGCACACCTGGATGCCTAAGCATAAGTTACATCACTCCACCAAAAATCTCCCAAAAATTCAAAACTTTTTCTCTTGCGGCCATTGTGTCGAACAGGTGGCAGACAGAAATCAAATGGCCAAACTATTACTGTTTTGGAGCTAATCTTGTCGAGCCAATTGGGGTGCATTGATCATCCTTGTCTCCCCCAAGTCCAACCAGACCAAAACCAACCCTATCTCTAGCCCCTAGCGCCAGTGCCATGCCACCCTGACGCCATGCTTGGCGGCCAAGTGTGCATAAGGCGCAAGAGACCGCTAGCTCCTCTCCGCTGCTCTAGGAAGTTAGGCGCCACCCTACCGCCGCCCACAGTCCACCCCTCGATCAACCCCAGCCCCTGGACCACCTCAGCACCGCGCCACCCTTTCTCTCTGCATGCAGCCAGAGCGCGCCAGAGCACGATCGCCGCCAACACGCAGCAGGCCGCGCCTTGACACCATATCACGCACGCCGCTCCGCCTCGACCCCAGCACCCCGCCAGACATGGCCGTGCACCGCCACGCGACCCACAGTTGCCATGCTCGCCGTCGAGCATCGCCTCTGTCTCCCAGAGAGCGGGAAGCCCCCGACCAAATGCTACCGCCCCTAGCGTCGCCATTACGCCGTAGAGCACCGCCAGGGAACCGTCCACCGTCCGCCTACCTTGCCCACGCTGGTAGCCCCCCGTGCCAACCTCGCCGGAGATGCCTTCCCACACCCGTCGGTCCCCTCGTAGCACCTATATAAGAAGGCCTTCCCAACATGAATTCCTCACACTCTGACACTCCCCTCTCACCCCTAGTCCTTCCCCACCTCTCGCCGGAGCAGCTCGACCTGCCGTTCTCCAGAATTTCACCGGAGGAGGCCGCTGCAGAGGAGGAGAAGCTGTCGTTGATTCTGTCCACCACAGCCCCTGCCGCGACTTCGCATGTGTCCGCCATCGCTGTCCAGTTTGGTTGCCCGCCTCGCCGCACTAGCTGGAGCCCTGGTACGTCCCAGTAGACCCCCACCGGCTGTTTAGGGTTCGATCTCGCCGGCGACGAGTCCGTTGTCGACGACGACTGTGAGCCGTTGATTCGCGTTATAATCGTGTGGCCCAGATCGCTTGATACCGTTTCGGGTTTTATGTGTCGCTCACAAGCGGGACCAACCTGTCAGCCGCTCTCTGCGCCGCTGAGCGTCACTGGGCCAACCCATTTCATTTCCTGCGCTGACCCAGTAATTCAAATAAGGTTTTTTCTATTTAGACTTAGAATAAATTCTCTCCCTTAGTTCAAAAATCAATTCAGGAAGATTTACTGAACCAAATCGAGTGACTCCAATTTTGTTAGAAAGCTACTGAAAAGATCTATCCAAGCCCGTTGGATTTAATTCATTTAGAGTTAGATATCTCTCCTAGTAAAAATAACAAGACAATTCAAACATTTTTCTAAAATCAACCATACTAGCTTTTGAGTTGATTCCAACTCTCAAAAATCACATTTAACCATACCTATCTGATTATGCAATAATATTAAGGTTTACATGCAGTGATTTTGGACTAGTACCAAAATAATGCTATATAGGCATTTCTAGTCACTTTAAATCATTAATTATTAAAGTTAAACTTATTAAGATGTGATCCAACCCTTAAATCACATTCCCATATGTTAGAATATGTGGTGATGACATGTGTCCACATGATCCCATATTTTAATTGGAGAATATTAAATCTTAGTTAATTTCAATGAGTAGAAATTACTTTTCTCAAATAAAAAGAACGAGGCTAGTTAATTCAACCTTGTGATGATAATAGATCATCAAATGTGTGCCTTAGTGGGCTAAGTAGACTAGTTAAGGATGGTTCGGTGATTGTGTAGTCAGTATATATTTATAGACTATAGTACCGACCAAGCTTACGAGGAGGAGGAGTTCTACCAAGAGGAGGAGGAAGAAAACTTCAACCACTGCACTACCCAAGGCAAGCTAACACTTGCAAGTATTATACTAGCAAGCCATCATTAACAATGCAAGCTAACCCCTGCAATCTAGATAACCTAAGCAAAGGCATTAGGCATGCTTTGGTTATACCACTTTGACTTATATCTATTCCAAGTCTTATTTACAAACTTTACTTCCTTTACTTTACCAATGTCCTTTACTTGTTTAAAGGTAGCATAAAGAGTATAAAACTTGACCTATCTAGTTAGACTTAGATGTCATTCTATGGCATGAGATTGATATTAGCATCCCACTTTAGTGAACACTCTTAACTTAGTAGTTTAGAGCTAAACTAAAATTTGATTCACTTAGATGGGAATGCTTGGTGAAAATGATTTGTGAAAACCTTCGAATGATGAGTCATTCTATTGAGATGTTTTGACATGTGTTGAGAAAAACAAATGGTTTATGATGATGAAAATGTTGAGGCATGAGCCTTACCCATTTACAAAACTGATGGTTGGGTTCGGATGCGATGCCATTCCAATTTTACCGTACAACCACAATACCTGAATTGGGTAAGGCTTAGCCAGAAGTTTATATGCATTAGTATTAGTTCCCTCGCGAGAGAGGTTTGAGCTGAGGCCACCTCTCAATGTTGTCCACCTATGTAGTGCCCAAGATGAAAGATGGTCATGGTTGGGAGGCCATGCTCATAGGAGAGGTGCTTATACTAGGGTGTGTAAAGGAAATGTTATGTTTGATTATCTGCATACTAAGTTTGATGATTCAGGGTTATGCCTGACAGATGTATCGAATCTTGTGGTGAAAGTGTACCACCTCTGCAGAGTGTCAAACTATTCGAATAGCCGCGTCCGCGGTTATGGATAATTGGAGTGGCCATACTGTTCTGTTGTCAGATGTTTTTAAAACAACTTATGAAATGAATTATGACATGACTTGACCACAACAGAGTTGTGATTATGATGATTAGGTTCCCACTTAAGTGTTTTCAAAACTTCTTTTATCTTTCTTTGTTTCTGAACTCAGCTTAGGTTTCAAACTTAACTTTACAAATAAACTTAGAGTTAGCATTTACACTAGAACTATACTACTTGTTAGGGGTAGTTTGCGAGTACTTAAAGAGTACTCACGGCTTTTCTCCCTGGCTATTCCTATGGCCAGACTATGAAGGAGATTACCAAGATGAAGGACAGCAGGACGCCTATGATAACTAGGACTATCTTCCATCGTCAGCATTGCCTGTGACTCTGAAGATGGACCCCACCGCTACACTATTTATTCCACTACTTGATTGTACTAAGACTGGATCATGAGATCCTTATTTGTGTAAGACCTTATTTATGGTTTGTAATGGATGATGTACTGTGATATCCAATCTGTTATGTCTCGAAAAAATGGTAATCCTGGGATTGCGAGGTATGGCATAACAGGCATCTGGGATTAAAAATCCAGGTGTTGACAATAATTGTTCTGATGCAAGCAAGAGAGATTCAACTAGCACGGTGAACCCACAAAGAGAAGAGAATACAAGTCATCAGAATGTCGATTGTTCAGAGGAACCGGCAGAAACTATATGCACTAACACCAACTCAGAAGCAATGATCAATGAGCAGCCTGTGCCCGAGTGCGACGACACTATTCCTGAAAAGGAGATTAATCCAGGAGAACCTATGGAAGAAGAGTTAGAGATGGATAGAATGTTTAAGAATGAGTACCCAACTGTGGATGAAATTGGTGATGACATGACACCAGAAGAAGGAATGTGAATTTCAGTCAAGGGAAGATGCTTTCCAATTCTTTGCACTGTATGCAAGGAAAGCCGGTTTTTCTATAAGAAAGTACACTAGCCTTAACTCCAAGAAAACAAGAGAAATGATTAAACAAACATTTTTTTGCAGAAAACAAGGTCAGACTCACATAACTGAGAAAGTTGTAAAGGAAAGGAAAACAAGTTCTACTATCAGGTGCTCTTGCCCTGTATCCATTGTGGTAAAGAAAAGAGAAAAAGGATGGATGTACAAGACAGTAAAACTGGACCACAATCACCCTTTGCACCCAACAGATTGGCTCATCAGGTTTTCAAAATGCCACAAGTCAATGACACAGCTAGACAAGGAATTTATACATATAATACACCTCAGAAAGATTCCACTGAGGAGAGTGATGCAAATATACAGTGGAATGAAACTTTTAAACAGAGGAGTTGGTTTTGATGGCAAAGACATGGCAAACCTTAAGTATGCTGACAAGAAAGACAACAGAAATAAAGATATAGAGGAATAATTGAAGAGGTTTGCCCGTCTTCAATCAAAGGTTCCTGGATTCTCATATAAATTCGACACTGACCACACAAACACCGTTCGTAGCATCTTCTAGACAGACGCAATGTGCAAGATGAACTACGAACTATATGGTGAATACGTGTCATTCGACGCAATGTTTTAGACCAACGTATACAGCATACCTTTTGCACCAATCATTGGCGTGAACAACCATGGGAACACAGTTTTGTTTGGGATCGGTCTCCTGTAGGACGAGTCAGCTGAAACGTTCAAGTGGCTGTTCAAAACTTTTGTCTTGGAAATGGGTGGTAAAGCACCAAAGTACATAATCAATGACCAGTGCAGAGTAATGAAGAAAGCAATTGATGAATTGGATATACTGCTTGACACAATCCACAGGTTCTGCCTCTGGCATATAATAAAAAAGATGCAAGAAAAGCTTGCGAGCATTTTAGCAAGAAAAGAAGGCCTGGCAGAAGAACTTAGACATGTAATAAAGAACTCATTGAATGTAGAAGAGTTTGAAAAATGTTGGAGGCAAGTATTGGAAAAATACGGAATTGCAAACAACAAGCATCTGCTAGATTTATGGGATATCAGAGATCACTGGGTGCTAGCCTACTTCATGGACTGTTTCTATCCTTTTTCCTCGTCAATGACAAGAAGCAAGAGCACCAACTCCATGTGGAAAGACTATGTCGACCACATAGACACAATACTGAAATTCCTAGATTCATATGAGGCAATTCAGGAGAAAAGCTTGAGTGCGCTAAACAGGAAAAGGAACAGGACTTCAGAGAAGACATCACCAACATGGAGCGGATATGGACTTGAGATAGATGCAACAAAAATTTACACTATAGACATGTTTCTCAAGTTTCAGAAGCAACTACCAGATAACACAACTTTCAAAATAACAAGGGAAGAAACAACTGACAGAGGAATGAAATACGAACTGACCAAAAGAGGTCATGTCACACATCCAGATTTCAACATAGATGTTTTTATAGTTGACGTGGATAATGAGAATAAGATGTTCTCATGCAACTGCAAAAAAATGTCAAGGGATGGAATCCAGTGTTGTCACGTCCTCAGGGTTGTGGTACGTCTTGGTTTAGTACATACGATGCCAGACAGTTTTGTGAACCCTAGATGGAAAGGATGCAACCCACATCAGCCATCCAACTATTTTTTTGTCTTCCTCACGAAAACAAGAGAAACGCAGCAGGTCCAATACATTATATGATTGAGTTGACTCGTTTTGCTAAGATTTGCTCAAAAGCATGCAATATAGACAAATCATACCAAGTTCTGGTAGAGTGCATCAATGACATAGAGAAGAAAGTGAATGCTTCAGTAGGGCAAGATGAGCAAAGCAGCATAGACGACATGGCAGATGGCATCGATAACTTACATGAAACAATTCGTACTACGTTGAGAGATCCCCCGATCATCAAAACAAAGGGTAGGAAAAAAGGACAGAGACTAAAACCAGGGTCAGAGAAGACGAAAAGAAAATGGGTTACCTGTGGAAAGAGAGGACACACAAAACCTAAATGTGAATTGTGGCTTAAGGAGAGAGAGGTATATATATACATGAATAAATTTTCTTATATTTTACAAATTATCGTACCTAGCGACAAAGTATATGTATGTAGTTTTTACTATTACAGATTGAGGTTATTTAACTATATATTAAATTTTATTTGCAGGCCAGATTGATCCAAAAGAAGCGTAAGATAAGATCAAAAACTACAACAGAGAAAAGTCCAACTTCAAGCAGTGATTACAAGATGACTGATTCTACTGGTGTAAGTTTTGTTCTAAAAATAATAATATTCTGTACATTAAGTCGAACTAATACTTTAACCAATAATCTTCAGGATGACCTGACACCACCCAAGAGAAGAGTTTTTCAGAAAAATAAAAGCCAACAAAGTAAAGCAAAACGTGGACGCAGTTATGTTGACAACACTAGTACATATGAAGTAAGCTAATTGTACACAATGATACCTATTATAGCATATCTTGAACCTGATTGTAACCATGCAAGACTAACATTTTATCTCCTTTTTTGAAAGAAAAATTTGACACCACAGAAAAGAAGAAGAGTCTGGAAAAAGAAGGATCAACAAAGTCCATCATCAACATCAAGTGATAACAATTCTACTGATCTAGCTAGAGTAAGTATTATGTGAAATTTATAGCTGATGACTTTGAAAATAGGAAAATTATTGGACATGATATTTGTTAAGTCGTGAAAATAAAACGCTTGATACATGTGATGCAGATGATATCAAAACCACAGAAGCAGACGAGAAGTTCAGTAGGGACAACACAAAAATCAAGAGAAGAAAGCAATTGTACATGAGGGATTGATGGACAAAAGTCTGACATCAGAAAAGAAAGATCTCATCCATATCCCACACAGAATGTTGTGAATATGTTGTTGGGTTTCGTAGCAGAAAACAAAAATTTTCTATCTACTCGAACACTAATACCAGGATCTATACTATGTAGGCATAAGTAACGGAGAAGGAATACAGTATTCATACCTTTGTAGAGAGAGGCACGCCTTACGTAGGAAGGCGTATATTGATGAAGACGAGCAACACCCCAAGTGTGGTGCCTCCGAAGTTCGTCACACGTCCGGTGTAGGGGACGTCAACCGGGTTCCGATCCAGCCGAGCAGCAGAAGAAGTAGATGCCGGATCACCGATCACACGACGGTAGTGTGAAGGTGGAGAACTCAACGACGAGGTCCTCCCCAATATTACAGGGAAGTCCTCAGCAGATGAGATAGAGAGAATGAGAGGAATGGGTGTACTCCAAGGGGAAGGGGGGACCCCTTTATATAGTGGGAGGGGGGGGGGGGCGCACCACCCAGGGGCCAGGCGGTGTGGGACTAATCCCACACCCGCCGGCCACCTTGGGGCAGCCGCTGGCCCTAGGTGGGCCCCACTAGGGCGGCCCACCAGCCCTAGGCCGGCCCCCACTCCCTAGGCGCCTTGCCTACATGGGCCTCCCTTCAGGTGAGGCCCATTAGCAATATAGTGCCTTCAAAAACAAAATAAAATATATATTTAATATTAATTCTCCAATTAACATTCAAATACACATATTATATTATTCCTTCACTCCGGAACACCTTCCGAACCCCTTCCGATCTCCATCGGATGTTACCGAAACTATTCCGGTTTTTCTCTCTCTATTTCTCATACGATACCTCATCTACCCTAAGCGTCCCTACCCTTAAGCGTGACATCCTTTGGTTCGGAAACACTCCGGACATGACAGAGACAACTCTCATATCAATGATCAACAGAGGGACCTGGATGGCCATGTGACCCCCGTGTGTTTCACGAATACAATCGCTCGAACCGTGAGATAGTCGTTCCCCATTCCCTTTGTCATACGATACCTAATTCATCCAAGATTTGATCTTCGGTATCTCCATACCTTAGTTTGATCTCGTTACTCATGAAATTGTTTTCTCGTTCTCATGTCGTTGCATTCCGTGACCTAGTCACATGCTTGCAAGCTTCATTAATGCAATGCCACCGAGATGGCCACATGTATCTGTCCGTTACATGGACTAGACAAATCCTGGTCTTGATATGTACTCCTCTATGCATTCCTTCGGAAAACCTGAGTGGCACCTTTTTGATCACCCTGTTACGAGATGATTCTTGATAACCATCTAAGCTTCTTCCAGAATGGTGATTTGTATTACCTCACAGTCAAAGGACCAGGTTGCGAGGTTCTCTGTGTTTTATCATCAATGGTGAACTTTGTAACTAGATCTCATTAAGATATAACGGTCGGATGTTTGTCTATCATGTTATTCAACTAATAACATGACCTCATTGTCAGTTGGCATAAATGCCCATGATCTTGAAACACAGACCATCCTCATGACCAATGAACTAGTTCACTAGAGGTAACTAGATACACGATTTGTTTACATACCACACGTGTATTAACGTTTTGTATTAACACAGTTATAGCATAGTATGAAACGTATTATGAACATACAGGAGATATATCAAATAATACACTTTATTATTTGCCTCTAGGGCATAACTCCTTCAGTCTCCCACTTGCACTAGAGTATACAAAACTAGTTTACAATAGGCAGGAACCTAACACCAACGGAATCTCGTTTTTTGTTCATGCTTGTCATGTTGGAGAGCTTTAGTCAAAGGATCTGCTACATTCAATTTCGTATCTACTTTGCAAATCTTGACTTCACCTCCGTCAACAATCTGCCGGATGACGTGAAATCTAAGCTTGATGTGTTTGGCTGTGGAATGAGTTCTTGGTTCCCTTGCATTTGCAATAGCTCCCGTGTTATCACAATAGATCGTCACAGGGTCTTGTGCATTGGGAAAAACTCCTAGTTCGATGACGAAATTCCTTAGCCAAACAGCTTCATTTGATGCATCAGCTGCAGCAATGTATTCAAACTCCATTGAAGATTGTGCCACCACCGGCTGCTTCTTGCTTTTCCAGCTTACCGCCCCACCATTCACCAAGAAAACAAATCCTGTTTGAGACTTAGAGTCATCATGATCTGAATTCTAGCTCGCATCTACGTAACCTGTTACGTTTAGAGCTTCATCATTTCCTCCATAGATCAGGAACATATCCTTTGTTCTTCTCAGATACTTTAGGATATTTTTCACAGCTGTCAAGTGATCCGGTCCTGGATTACTCTGATATCGGCTCGTCAAACTAAGAGCCAGTGCCACATCAGGTCAGGTACTAAGCATTGCATACATGATAGATCCTATTGCTGAAGCATAGGGGATGTAAGACATCTTCTCTCTATCATTGTTTATTATAGGACATTGAGTCATACTCAAGTTGCAATTCTTCATCATAGGTGTAAAACCCCTCTTGGTATTTTCCATTTTGAACCTCTTCAAAATCTTATCTATGTAAGTACTCTGACTCAATGCTATTAGGTGCCTTGATCTATCTCTATAGATATTGATTCCTAATATGTATGCAGCTTCACCTAGATCCTTCATGGAAAATTGGTTGCTCTAATACGCTTTCACGCTATTCATAAGATCCACATCGTTTCCCATGAGTAATATGTCATCCACATATACTATTAACAAAACAACCGAGCTCCCACTCGCTTTCTTGTAAACACAAAACTCTTGTTGGTTTTGGACAAATCCAAAACTCTTGATCACTTGATCAAAACGTTGGTTCTAGCTCCGAGATGCTTTCTTCAACCCATAAATGGACCGTTGGAGCTTGCATACCTTTCCAGCATCCTTAGGATCAACAAAAACCTTCCGGTTGCATCATATACAACTCTTCATCAATGTGACCATTGAGGAATGCGGTCTTGACATCCATCTGCCAAATTTCATAGTAAAAATGTGCAGCAATTGCTATTAAAATCCTGACAGCCTTAAGCATCACTACGGGAGAGTAAGTATCGTCGTAGTCAACTCCTTGGATTTGTCGAAAACCCTTTGAGACAAGTCGAGCTTTTTGAATGGTCACATTACCATTCACATCTATCTTTTTCTTAAAGATCCATTTATTTTCCACGGCCTTGCGGCCTTCTGGAAGATCCATCAAGGTTCAAACTTCGTTTTCATGCATGGATCCTATTTCGGATTTCATGGCTTCCAACCATTTCTCGGAGTCAGCACTATCCATAGCTTCTTTGTAGTTTGTAGGTTCTTCCTATTCATCCAAGATGACACACATCATAAGGCTACTGTACCAATCAGGAGTGGCACGAACCCTTGTAGACCTGCGAACTTCAGGAGTCTCGATGTCATTGTTTTGATCATCATCAATTGGCTCTTCCTCCATGTTGGAGAGCGGTTTCGGAACAGCTTCCGTTGTGCTACTCAGAATTTGGAGAGAAGGGTCAACAATTTCATCTAACTCAATTTTCCTTCCACTCACTCCTTTTGCAAGAAACTCTTTCTCGAGGAAGGTGCCGTTTCTTGCGACAAACGTTTTGCCTTCGGCTTGGTTGTAGAAAGTATACCTAGCGGTTTCCCCTGGATATCCCACAAAGATACATTTTTCCGATTTGTATTCGAGTTTGTCAGGCTGCAGTTACGAGATGGCCACATGTATCTGTCCGTTACATGGACTAGGCAAATCCTGGTCTTGATATGTACTCCTCTACACATTCCTTCAAAAAACCCGAGTGGCACCTTTTTGATCACCCTGTTATGAGATGATTCTTGATAACCATCTAAGCTTCTTCCAGAATGGTGATTTGTAATACCTCACAGTCAAAGGATCAGGTTGCAAGGTTCTCTATGTTTTATCATCAATGGTGAACTTTGTAACTAGATCTCATTAAGATATAACGGTCGGATGTTTGTCTATCATGTTATTCAACTAATAACATGACCTCATTGTCAGTTGGCATAAATGCCCATGATCTTGAAACACAGACCATCCTCATGACCAATGAACTAGTTCACTAGAGGTAACTAGAGACACGGTTTGTTTACATACCACACATGTATTAACGTTTCGTATTAACACAGTTATAGCATAGTATGAAACGTATTATGAACATACAGGAGATATATCAAATAATACACTTTATTATTTGCCTCTAGGGCATAACTCCTTCATATGTATGAAATCCCTCAAACATGTGCTAACCTTAGTGAAAATGATGGAAATATTTCTCCAAGTTTTGGACATACAGAAAGAAGCTGCAGAATGGCAGAAGCAATGAACAATCCAAAGAGGAAGTGCAGTACAAAAAAATCAAATAAAAAGAATAGTGATTACAAGGAGCAGTCTAGTGCAGACATTCGTGTCAAGCCACGAAAGCCCTCAAGCATCATGTCACATCCCAAGTTTTTAGAAATTGGGACTAGAAAAAAAATTATTTTTACATGTCATTCATAAGCATTGCATTGCATCCATTCAAAAATTTGCAAGAATTGAAATTGAAAACCCAAACCCTAATAGCAATATGCTAATTTATTCCTATAAGGAATTATATAGGGCTCATAAAATCCATTATACTTAGAATAACAACTATTGCTAAATATTACCTTAATATAATCTACTGGATTTTAGAAAAATTTAGAAACAAAAATGGACTCATTTGGGGTTTATTTGAAAAAGATATAAAAGGAATAGGAAAAGAAAAGGAATAAAAGAATTAAAAAACCTAACCTACCCAGCCGAGCCACCCCGCGGCCCAGCCCGCCTACCTATCTGCCGCGCGAGCGACATGCATGTCAACACCCGAATTTTTAATCCCAGATGCCCGTTATGCCATACCTCACAATCCCAGGATTACCATTTTTGCGAGACATAACGGATTGGATATCACAGTACATCATCCATTACAAACCATACATAAGGTCTTACACAAATAAGGATCTCATGATCCAGTCTGAATACAACAAGCAGCGGAAATAAAAGAAAAGCGTAGCGGTGGGGTCCATCTTCAAGGGCACAGGCAATGCTGACGAAGGCAGATAGTCCTAGTTATCATAGCCGTCCTGATGACCATCCTCTTGATAGTCTCCTTCATAGTCTGGCCATTCCAACTATCCATAACCGCGGACGCGGCTATTCGAATAGTTTGACACTCTGCAAAGGTGGTACACTTTCACCACAAGATTCGGTACATCTATCAGGGATAACCCTGAATCATCATACTTAGTATGCAGATAATCAAACATAACCTTCCCTTTACACACCCTAGTATAAGCACCTCTCATATGAGCATGGCCTCCCAACCATGACCATCAGTCATCTTGGGCACTACATAGGTGGACATCATGAGAGGTAGCCTCAGCTCAGACCTCTCCCGTGAGGGAACTAATACTAATGCATATAAATTTCCATCTAAGCCTTAACCAATTCAGGCAATGTGGTTGTACGGTAAATTTGGAATGGTATCGCTTCCGAATCCAACCATCAGTTTTATAAAAGGGTTAAGGCTCATGCCTCATCATTTTCATCATCATCAACCATTTGTGTTTCTCAACACATGTCAAAACATCTCAATAGAATGACTCATCATTCCAAGGTTTTCATAATTCATTTTCACCAAGTGTTCCCATCTAAAGTGACTAACGTTTTTGATCTACTCTAATTTACTAAGTTAAGAGTGTTCACTAAGGTGGAAGGATGGGATCAATCTCATGCCATAGAATGACATCTAAAGGTTTCTAAGTAGGTCAAGTTTTATACTTTTTATGCTACCTTCAAAACAAGTAAGGGACTTTGTGTAAACTAAAGGAGGTAAATCTTGTAAACAAAGACTTGGGGTAACTAATAGGAAAAGGGGTGTGATCAAAGCATGCTTAAGGCATCTCTACTAAACCATCTAGTTTGATTCTAGTTTGCTAAGCACTAAACTTGCAAGGGTTAATCTTGGATGGTGCTAGCTTGCTAATGGTAGCTTGCCTTGGTTGGTGCAGTGGTTGAAGTTTTCTTCGTCTTTGTCTTGATAGCACTCCTCCTCCTCGTAAGCTTGGTCGGTACTATCTTCTATAAATACATATGGAGTACACAAATCACCAAACAATACTTAACTAGGCTAGATAGCATTCTAAGACACACAATTGATGATCTATTATCATCACAAGCATCACAAGTTTAATTCAATAGTTTCATTCTTTTTAATTTAGAAAAGTAAATTCTACTCATTGAAAATTTAACTAAGATTTAATATTCACCACTTAAAATATGGTATCATGTTGACACATGTCATCACCACATATTCTAACATGTGGGAATGAGGTTTAAGGGTTGGATCAATATTACTTTGGTTTAAGTTCATTATTTAATGATTTAAAGTGACTAGAAATGCCTATATAGCATTATTTTGGTACTAGTCCAAAGTCACTGCATGTAAACCTTAATATTATTTCATATTTAGATAGATATGATGAAATGTGATTTTTGAGAGTGGGAATCAACTGAAAAGCTAACTTGGTTGATTTTATAAAAATGTTGTAAGGTGCAAAAGCTTCTGTTTTGTTATTTTTATTAGGCGAGATCTATAACTCTAATTGAATTAAATCCAACGTGATTTGCTAGATCATCTCCATACCTTTCAGAAAAAATTGGTTTCATGCAATTTGGATTTATAAAACTCTCTAAATTGATTTTCAAACTAGGGGACAGAAACTAGATTCAAACTAAAAAGAAAAATCCAGATTTGAACGGGTGGGCTAGCGCGGGAAAGAAGTTGGGCCGGCCCAGTGGCGCTCCGTGGTGCGGGGCTCAGCTGACAGGGGGGTCCTGCTTGTCAGTGGGTCATAATACGCGAAACGGTACGCGCGTTGTGGGCCGTAGGATTAGAAGAGGAATCTACGGCTGCGGGTCGTCGTCGACGACGAACAGGTCGCCGGCGAGCTCGAAACCTAGCGGCTCGGTGGGGGTCTGCTGGAGACGTACCAAGGCTCCAACGGGGTCGGCGAGGCGGGCAAACAAACTGGTGGTCGATGGCGAGGCGAGGCGCGGTTGCGGCGGAGCTTGGGGTGGTCGCAATCAGCGGCGCTCTTCTCCTCCTACTGTGGCTGCTCCGGCTCCAATTCTGGCGAGCTGCTGCTCCCCTTGCTCTGGCTAGAGGTGGGTGAGGTTCAGTGAGGTGAGGGGAGTGGAGTGGTGTGGAGAGAAGAGGTTGGGGAGGGCTCCTTTTGATAGGCCCGACGGTGAGACCGAGCGGGATGGGCAGGCGACTCCGATCACAAGGCTACGACTGGCTAGAGGCATGGCGGAGGGTGGCGATCGACAGGCGGTCTCCTGGCGGTGCTCTAGGAATTGAATGCAGCCGTAGGGGCGGTGGCATGCGGTATGGGCGAGGTGGCGCTCTGAGCGGCAGAGGCGGCGGTGTCCACGGCGAGCGGTGGCTATGGTGCCTTGGGCGGCGAACGGGGGTGTCTGGGGTGTTCTCCAGGTCATGGCGGAGCGGTGGGCGCGGGCTGCGGTCGAGCGGCGGCTTGTGCACGCAGGGACAGAGCAGGCTCTGCGGGCAGCGGCGGCATGGTCGACCAGCTCTGGGCGCGGCAGTTCCTGGCCGCTCTGCTCTCTGTCTCTGGCCTGGGGCTGGTTGGATGGTGGAGGTGGACCACAGGCAACTTACTAGACATGGTGAGAGGGGCTAGAGAGGGCTGCTGCTGCGAGTGCACGATCGGCCGGCGAGTTGGTGCTCGGCATGGCATGGCAGTGCAGCTAGGGGGTAGGGGAGATTTTGGGGTTGGTCTGGTTAGGCTTGAGGGTGACAAATATGATCAAAGCACATCACAATTGCTAGACAAAATCAGCCCAAAACAGTAATAGTTAGGCCATAATGATTTTGCCAGCAAGGTGTTTGACAAAATGGCCGAAAGAGAAAAAGTTTTGAATTTTGGTTTCAAATTTTTTGAGTGATCTCCACTAGTGCTAGGTAGTCTCTGGTTGTAAGGGTTTTGAAAGTGGAGCTCAAAAAGATGGGTTTTGAAATAGGGGTGATCTATGCATATGTATTGGTTTCAATTTTCAAATTCCAATTAAAATAAGTAAAAGAATGTTTTTAGCAGATCAAAAGGTGGGCCTTGGTACCTCATTATGTGTACTAGCAAGGGGTACAAAGATCAAGAATTGTTTCTGTTAAGAATTGCGTACTAGGAATAGCCAAAGTGGTGTAGTGGATTAAAATGGCCAAAATGACCATTCCTCCTTTTTAATTCTTTTTGATTTGATTTTCTTTAGGAAAAGTTTGGGAATGATGTAGATGATGTTTAAATCACCTAAGAAACATTTTACAAGCATTGGATCACACAATCATGGCAATTCAAAACAACTCCTATTTTAAAGGCACACACATATGAATGCTTTTATTTTTAATTTGAAAAAGTTTTTGTTAACCCCAAATTTGATGATTTAGATCTTGATGAGCTTGGATTGAAGTTTTGGGATGTTACAAACCTTCCCCTCTTAAACAAAATCTCATCCCGAGATTTACAAAGAAAACTAGGAACTAAAGAGATCTGGGAACTCTGTCCTAATGTAATCTTCGCACTCCCAAGTAGCTTCCTCCTCGGTATGGTTGCTCCAATGAATCTTAAGAAACTTGATGCTCCTGGTCCTGGTGGTTCTGTAGGCTTCTTCTAAGATACGGATGGGTACTTCCCGATAGGTCAGGTCATTGTTGATTTCCACCGCTCTGTGATCGATGTTCTTGAAAACTTCTTTCTTCTCAGGCACTTCCAAGCATTTGCGAAGTAACGAGATATGGAACACATTGTGGATGGCTGACATCTCTTCAGGCAGTTCCAGTTGATACGATACTTCTCCGCGACGGTTCAGAATTTTGAAAGGTACGATATATCTGGGGGCTAACTTTCCCTTCAGACTAAAGTGTTGAGTTCCCTTCAATGGTGAAACCTTGAGGTATACAAAATCTCCGACATTGAAAGTCAAGTCTCTCCTTCTCTTGTCAGCATAGCTCTTCTGTCTGGATTGGGCGGTCTTGAGGTGCTCACGGACTTTGTGAACTTTCTCTTCTGCTTCTCATAGAATGTCGGGTCCAAAGATCTGACTCTCTCCTACTTGCGACCAATTCGAAGGGGTACGACACTTTCTTCCGTATAGGAATTCAAAGGGTGCCATCTGCAAACTAGCTTGATAACTGTTGTTATATGAGAATTCTACAAAAGGTAGACAGTCTTCCCATTTTGATCCGTATTCCAACACACAAGCTCTAAGCATATCCTCTAGGATCTGGTTGACTCTCTCAGTTTGTCCATCTGTTTGCGGGTGATAAGCGGTACTGAAGTTCAACTTGGTTCCTAAACCTTCCTGAACTTTCTACCAAAATCCCGAGGTAAACTGGGTTCCTCGATCTTATACGATGGTCTTGGGGGTTCCATGCAGACTAACAATCCTAGCAATGTATAGCTCTGCTAACTTTGCACTCTGGTAGGTTGTCTTGACAGGTATAAAATGGGCTACCTTGGACAGTCTATCAACGATGACCCAGATTGAGTCATTTCCCCTACTAGAAGTAGGTAAACCGGTGATAAAGTCCATTCCGACGGAATCCCATTTCCATTCCGGAATCCGCAATGGTTGCAACAGTCCTGCAGGTCTCTGATGCTCTGCTTTGACTCTTTGACATATGTCACATTTGGCGATGTAGCTTCCGATTTCTCTCTTCATCTTGTGCCACCAAAATTGCTCTTTCAAATCCTGATACATCTTTGTTCCTTCGGGGTGGATAGATTAAAGAGTATCATGAGCTTCCTTCATGATAATTTCCTTCAGCTCTGAATCTACTGGCACACATATACGTCCTTTGTACCACAGTACTCCTTCTTCATCTTTGGTGAATCCAGGTACCTTTCCTGTACCAATACGATGTTTGATACCGTCGATACTTTCATTTCCCTTCTGGGCTTCCTTGATTTGGTAAATCAACGTGGGTTGAAGTTCAATGCTAGCTAGGAATCCTTTGCTAACTAATTCAGTCCTGAACTGCTCCAACTCCTCATACAAACTTGGTTGCTTCTCCTTGATCATGGTGTTAAGCCTACACGGCAATCTGCTAAGGGCATTCGCTACCACATTGGCTTTGCCGGGGTGATAGTGAATGTCAAGGTCATAATCCTTGATTAACTCTATCCATCTCCTTTGCCTCATATTCATCTCCTTCTGAGTGAAGATATATTTCAAGCTCTTATGATCCGAGTAAATCTCACAGTGATTTCCCATCAAATAATGACGCCATGTCTTCAATGCTAGAACCACAGCTGCTAGCTCAAGATCATGGGTCGGATAGTTCTTCTCATGCTGCTTCAGTTGTCGAGACAGATACGCGATGACTTTTCCTTCTTGCATCAATACACATCCTAGACCAATCTTGGATGCGTCACAATACACATCAAACGACTTCTTGATGTCTGGCATGATCAAAATTGGGGCTGATATCAATCTCTTCTTCAGCTCCTGGAAACTGGCTTCACACTTGTTTGTCCATTCAAACTTCTTGTCCTTCTTCAACAATTGGGTCATTGGTCGGGCTATGCTCGAGAATCCTTCTACGAACTTGCGGTAATATCCCGCTAATCCGAGAAATGAACGGACTTGGGTTTGAGTGGTTGGGGATTCCCATTCTTCGACATCTTTGATCTTGGTGGGATCAACAGAGACTCCTCCGGCAGACACAATATGTCCTAGGAATCCTACTTCTTTCAGCCAAAACTCACGCTTGCTGAACTTGGCATATAACTGATGCTCTCTCAGGGTTTCTAGGATGATTCTCAGATGTTGCTCATGCTCTTCTTCTGACTTGGAGTAGATAAGGATGTCGTCGATAAACACAACTACAAACTTATCTAGGAAATTCATAAAGATCTTATTCATGAGATTCATGAAATAAGCAGGGGCATTGGTTAATCCAAAATACATAACCGTATACTCGTATAAACCATAGCGAGTAGTAAAGGCGGTCTTCGAAATATCCGTTGCACAAATCTTAAGTTGGTGATAACCAGTCCTAAGATCAATCTTTGAGAATACATTCGCTCTAGTCAATTGATCAAATAGATCCTCTATCTTTGGCAAGGGGTACTTGTTCTTGATGGTGACGTCATTCAACTTTCTGTAATATGTACACAGACGACTGCCTCCATCTTTCTTGTGGACGAATAACACTAGTGATCTCCATGGCGATGCGCTTGGCTGAATCACGCCTGTTGCTAACATGGCATCCAACTGCTTCTTCAGTTCCACTAACTCTGAAGGGTTCATGCTATAGGGTCTCTGGAATATAGGTCCGGTTTCGGGGATTAGTTCAATAATGAACTCAATATCCCTATCCGGGGGCATACCTGGCAATTCATCTGGGAATACGTCAAGGTATTCACAGACTACTCTGACTTGGTCTATGGTGGGCAGGGCTACACTCTTGTTGCACTTGAATTGACGGGGTAAGGTTTCAGAGATATGCTCTACTGTTACTCCAGAACTACTGGTCATGGTGATGGCTTTCTTAGCACAGTCTATCAATCCTTTATGCCTTGACATCCAGTCCATACCTAGCACTACTTCCAATCCTTTGGTTCCAAGTACAATTAGGTTGGCATAAAAATCTATCCCATGTATTCTGATAGGTACAGCTTTGCAAATTTTTCTACCTTTTGTGGTTGAACCGGGGATTTGAACTATCATGACATGCTTCAGGTTGGTTGGGTGAATCTTACTAGTGCATGCAAATTCTTCGGTGACAAATGAATGCGATGCTCCAGAATCAAACAATACTCTTGCTAAAACTGAGTTGACAGAAAACATACCCAGCACTACATCTGGCGCTTCCTGGGCTTCTTCTGCGTTCATGTGGAAGAGGCGACCGTTGCGGTTGTGAGGGTTCCCTGGGGCAAATCTCCTTCCTGGTTGAACACGGCGCTGCTGCTGAGCTAAGGCATTCACAGGGGCATTGGTTGCAGTCTTCTTGGGACACTCATTGGAGTAGTGACCCTTCACTCCACACTCGAAACAAGTGATCTGGGACCTGTCCTTGGCTGCGACAGTCATAACATTGCTGCCAGTTCTGGGTGCAGTGTTGTTATTGTTGTTGTTGTTGTTGCTCTTGGGAGGGGCACGGTTGAAATTGTTGGCATTGCCGGAGTTGTGATTGTTTCCTCCGGACTTCACATTGCCTCCGCTACGGTTGGGGTAGCTTGGGCGAGAATTTGGGGGTCGGTTGTTTCTTGGTGCATATCCTGGTGAGGGGTTGGGACGGTACTTCTGGTGACTACTAGATCCAGACTGCTGCATCATACGATGCTTGCGGTTGTCGTTTGCCTAGTTAATCTTCCCTTCCATCTGAATGGCAGAGTCGACTAGCTCTTCGAGATCCTGAAAATGGGTGTTGACGAGGATAGTCTGCATCTCATCATGCAGTCCGTTCAAGAATCTCTCCTTCTTCTTGGCCTCCGTGTTGATCTCATCAGGTGCATATCTGGCAAGTGACAGGAATCTGTCATGGTACTCCACCACAGTCATTCTTCCTTGCTTCAATTCACGGAATTCATCTCTCATCCTGTTGACGAGACCTTGTGGCATGTGGGTGTGGCTGAACTTGACTTTGAATGCTTCCCATGTCATAACCTGACCATGGTTCATATTGCGGATGCTATTCCACCAAGCTCTTGCATCTCCCGCTAGATAGTGGGTGGTGAAGAGAACTTTCTCATTTTCATCAACTCCTGCAACTTTGAGGTTGTTTTCCATGGTCTGTAACCAGTCATCAACATCTAACAGGTTCTTAGATTGTTGAAGATTGGGGGATTGGTGTTCTGAATTTTTTTGAGTTTGGATCCATGGTGATCCTAATTTCCATGTCCTTGGTTGTTGATAGCCATTTGGGTGATTTGCTGCAATGTTGTTAAGTTGGCTTGGCGCTCGGCCCTGCTTGCTTCACGGTCTGTGATGAGATTCTACAAGATCTGCAGCATTGGGTCTTGCGACGAGCTGCTCCCTCCTTGGTTTCCACGAGTCATCTGAAGATTGAGATAGATATAGGGGTAAGAGGGAAATTCTAAGGTTCATGGTTTTGGGTTTTCAAAGCTAAAACTTTGAGTTAGACTCAGGTTTTTCAACTAACTTCATTTTCATTCATGCAAGCAAGCACACGATACAACACACACCACAACAACAAAGGAAAGCAGATGGTTTGAAGAACCATTCTGCCAACTACGATACAGTGGGACCGATACAACTCATGCTACGATAGTGCTCTAGTGCATCTACTCATCATCGATGAAGTCGGAGTCTTCATCATCAGTCTAGAAGTCCACAACATCCTCCTCCAGAAAGTCATCATCGTTGCTGAGGTAAGAATCCATGTCTCCCTGGATGTCTTCACCCTCATCTTCTTCTTCCTTGGCGGCAAGCTGAGCTTCCTGCTCCTTGATGGTCTTCTCGAGGTCGGCCACCTTCTTGTGAAGACGGGCGATGGTGCGATCCTTCTTTGCATGCTGGCGGCAAAGAGACTGGCGATCTTGGACAAGCAGTGCGAAAGTCTGGGCCATCTGGTCGGCAATTGCATGGTTCTGGTTGGCTAACTCCCTGGCATTGTCCAGTTCCTGCTGTCTGTCATGTAGCAAGAAGTCAAGGTTCTCCACTTGACGCCTCAACTCTGGGTGACTTGGCATCTCCATCGGCATTCCCATGAAGTCACGTATTGCATAGTGGGCAAAACGGGTTCCTTGGATCTTGTTGACGCTGAGGGCACATAGACGTGCGAGAGATTCATGCATTGCCTTGGCTAATCCATCTAGTCAGTTGTTCTCTCTCACGGAGAACTGAATTCTTCCAGAAGTTGGTGCTTCGATGCTTCCTCTAAGATCTGCGATGACTAGCCACTATAGGTCTCCTCCTGGGGGTCCTGGAAGTTGAGATCCAAGAAACTCCGGATGTGGGCATCCCAGTAACTCCGACAGTGAATCCAGATCCCTCTCGAAGATCAGCTGACCTCCGTTTCCCAACTGGTAAAACTTGCTGAACTGAGTCTCCATCTACAAGAATTAAGGATGAGGAAGTTAGTGAAGTGATCAAGTGTGTCAAGTTTTAAGTCATAATGTAAGAATTTTGGAGGAACATGAATTTTTGAGAGAGAATGAGTTCACAAGGGTAAGAGAGGAAATATTTTTTCATAAATACTCACTTTGGTTTTGAAACTAAGTTTTTGGTTTGGACGTCCATTCTAACTAGGGTCTCCTATGGTCAGGATGGCTCTGATACCAACTTGTGAACACCCGGATTTTTAATCCCAGATGCCTGTTATGCCATACCTCGCAATCCCAGGATTACCATTTTTGCGAGACATAACGGATTGGATATCACAGTACATCATCCATTACAAACCATACATGAGGTCTTACACAAATAAGAATCTCATGATCCAGTCTGAATACAACAAGCAGCGGAAATAAAAGATAAGCATAGCGGTGGGGTCCATCTTCAAGGGCACAGGCAATGCTGACAAAGGCAGATAGTCCTAGTTATCATAGCCGTCCTGATGACCATCCTCTTGATAGTCTCCTTCATAGTCTGGCCATTCCAACTATCCATAACTGTGGACGCGGCTATTCGAATAGTTTGACACTCTACAGAGGTGGTACACTTTCACCACAAGATTCGATACATCTATCAGGGATAACCCTGAATCATCATACTTAGTATGCAGATAATCAAACATAACCTTCCCTTTACACACACTAGTATAAGCACCTCTCCTATGAGCATGGCCTCCCAACCATGACCATCAGTCATCTTGGGCACTACATAGGTGGACATCATGAGAGGTAGCCTCAGCTCAGACCTCTCCCGTGAGGGAACTAATACTAATGCATATAAATTTCCATCTAAGCCTTACCCAATTCAGGTAATGTGGTTGTATGGTAAATTTGGAATGGTATCGCATCCGAATCCAACCATCGGTTTTATAAAAGGGTTAAGGCTCATGCCTCATCATTTTCATCATCATCAACTATTTGTGTTTCTCAACACATGTCAAAACATCTCAATAGAATGACTCATCATTCCAAGGTTTTCATAATTCATTTCCACCAAGTGTTCCCATCTAAAGTGACTAAAGTTTTTGATCTACTCTAATTTACTAAGTTAAGAGTGTTCACTAAGGTGGAAGGATGGGATCAATCTCATGCCATAGAATGAGATCTAAAGGTTTCTAAGTAGGTCAAGTTTTATACTTTTTATGCTACCTTCAAAACAAGTAAGGGACTTTGTGTAAACTAAAGGAGGTAAATCTTGTAAACAAAGACTTGGGGTAACTAATAGGAAAAGGGGTGTGATCAAAGCATGCTTAAGGCATCTCTACTAAACCATCTAGTTTGATTCTAGTTTTCTAAGCACTAAACTTGCAAGGGTTAATCTTGAATGGTGCTAGCTTGCTAATGGTAGCTTTCCTTGGTTGGTGCAGTGGTTGAAGTTTTCTTCGTCTTCGTCTTGATAGCACTCCTCTTCCTCGTAAGCTTGGTCGGTACTATCTTCTATAAATACATATGGAGTACACAAATCACCAAACAATACTTAACTAGGCTATATAGCATTCTAAGACACACAATTGATGATCTATTATCATCACAAGCATCACAAGTTTAATTCAATAGTTTCATTCTTTTTAATTTAGAAAAGTAATTTCTACTCATTGAAAATTTAACTAAGATTTAATATTCACCACTTAAAATATGGGATCATGTTGACACATGTCATCACCACATATTCTAACATGTGGGAATGAGGTTTAAGGGTTGGATCAATATTACTTTGGTTTAAGTTCATTATTTAATGATTTAAAGTGACTAGAAATGCCTATATAGCACTATTTTGGTACTAGTCCAAAGTCACTGCATGTAAACCTTAATATTATTTCATATTTAGATAGATATGATGAAATGTGATTTTTGAGAGTTGGAATCAACTGAAAAGCTAACTTGGTTGATTTTATAAAAATGTTGCAAGGTGCAAAAGCTTCTATTTTGTTATTTTTATTAGGCGAGATCTATAACTCTAATTGAATTAAATCCAACGGGACTGGATAGATCATCTCCATACCTTTCAGACAAAATTGGTTTCATGCAATTTTGATTTATAAAACTCTCTGAATTGATTTTCAAACTAGGGGACAAAAACTAGATTCAAACTAAAAAGAAAAATCCAGATTTGAACGGGTGGGCTAGCGCGGGAAAGAAGTTGGGCCAGCCCAGTGGCGCTCCGCGGCGCGGAGCTCAGCTGACAGGGGGTCTCGCTTGTCAGTGGGTCATAATACGCGAAACGGTTCACGCGCTGTGGGCCGTAGGATTAGAAGGGGAATCTACGGCTGAGGGTCGTCGTCGACGACAAACAGGTCGCCGGCGAGCTCGAACCCTAGCGGCTCGGTGGGGGTCTGCTGGGGACGTACCAGGGCTCCAGCAGGGTTGGCAAGGCGGGAAAACGTACTGGTGGTTGACGGCGAGGCGAGGCGCGGTTGCGGCGGAGCTTAGGGTGGTCGCAATCAGCGGCGCCCTTCTCCTCCTACTGCGGCTGCTCCGGCTCCAATTCCGGCGAGCTGCTGCTCCCCTTGATCCGGCTAGAGGTGGGTGAGGTTCAGTGAGGTGAGGGGAGTGGAGTGGTGTGGAGAGAAGAGGCTGAGGAGGGATCCTTTTATAGGCCCGACGGTGAGACCGAGCGGGATGGACAGGCGACTCCGGCGACAAGGCTATGACTGGCTAGAGGCATGGCGGAGGGTGGCGATCGATAGGCGGTCTCCTGGCGGTGATCTAGGAATTGAATGCGACCGTAGGGGCGGTGGCATGTGGTCTGGGCGAGGTGGCGCTCTGAGCGGCAGAGGCGGCGGTGTCCACGGCGAGCGGTGGCTGTGGTGGCTTGGGCGGCGAACGGGTGTGTCTGGGGTGTTCTCCAAGTCGTGGCGGAGCGGTGGGCGCGGGCTGCGGTCGAGCGGCGGCTAGTGCACGCGGGGACAGTGCGTGCTCTGCAGGCAGCGTCGGCATGGTCGACCAGCTCCAGGCGCGGCGGTTCCTGTCCGCTCTGCTCTCTGTCTCTGGCCTGGGGCTGGTTGGACGGTGGACGTGGACCACAGGCAACTTGCTAGATATGGTGAGAGGGGCTAGAGAGGGCTGCTGCTGCGAGTACACGGTCGGCCGGCGAGTTGGTGCTCGGCATGGCATGGCAGTGCAGCTAGGGGGTAGGGGAGATGTTGGGGTTGGTCTAGTTAGGCTTGAGGGGGACAAAGATGATCAAAGCACATCACAATTGCTAGACAAAATCAGCCCAAAACAGTAATAGTTAGGCCATAATGATTTTGCCAGCAAGGTGTTTGACAAAATGGCGGAAAGAGAAAAAGTTTTGAATTTTGGTTTCAAAATTTTTGAGTGATCTCCACTAGTGCGAGGTAGTCTCTGGTTGCAAGGGTTTTGAAAGTGGAGCTCAAAAAGATGGGTTTTGAAATATGGGTGGTCTATGCATATGTATTGGTTTCAATTTTCAAATGCCAATTAAAATAAGTAAAAGAATGTTTTTAGCAGATCAAAATGTGGGCCTTGGTACCTCATTATGTGTACTAGCAAGGGGTACAAAGATCAAGAATTGTTGCTGTTAAGAATTGAGTACTAGGAATAGCCAAAGTGGTGTAGTGGATTAAAATGGCCAAAATGACCATTCCTCCTTTTTAATTCTTTTTGATTTGATTTTCTTTAGGAAAAGTTTGGGAATGATGTAGATGATATTTAAATCACCTAAGAAACATTTTACAAGCATTGGATCACACAATCATGGCAATTCAAAACAACTCCTATTTTAAATGCACACACATATGAATGCTTTTATTTTTAATTTGAAAAAGTTTTTGTTAACCCCAAATTTGATGATTTAGATCTTGATGAGCTTGGATTGAAGTTTTGGGATGTTACAATGCAGAAGAAGACCGACCCAGCTAGGAGCCCGCTAGCGGCCCAGCCGCCACACAGCAACAACCCGCCCCCTTCCCGCTCTCACTGAGGAGTGGGCCCCACCGCGACCGTCTTCTTCCTCGACCACGATACAGAATGGAATCCCTCCGATTCCACGCGATTCGGCCACCCCTTGCCCCTCCTGCATGTCTTGGCGCTCATATAAACCCCCACCCCCTCCTTCCTACTTTTTTTTGAAGAATCGACAAACCTTAGCGCCGCCACGCTCTGTTTTGGATCTCGCCGGCGAACCTTGATCCAAAGATCCAATTCGATCCCAAATTGGTCAATTCCATCGCCTCTCTCCCTCTTAATCATCTAGATGCGTTACCCATCTTCCACCGCGTCTCCTCACCCTTCCTTCCCTCTCGTAGGACACCGGGAACAACAGAACATTCTCGCCAGAGCTCACTGACGACTGCATCACTCCGTCCGCCCATCATCGTAGCTAGAGGAAGAGGAACACCACGCAGTGAGCATATCTGAAGTCACCGTGACTCTCTGCCCCTCGTCATCCACCTCGCCGCCTCGGGAGACCAACGGATCCACCATCAGCATCGACGCCTGAGCCGCCGCCGCCATCCATTGTCGTCGCCACCGTCCTCCAGCCGACGCCGTCTCGCCATCATCACCCAACGCCATCCGATCCCATCTCCACGGCCCAAATTGCCTCCAGCCCAGCCCGAGCTCAAGCCGAAGCTCAGCTGAAGGCCAAGCTGAGCTGCACATCTGGCACCATCCGATCCAGATCCAGTGGTCGCAGAGGAATCACTTAAACGAAGGGGTAAGGACTAGTAGAAATGTGCCACATCAACGCCACGTCTCAGACTATCTTGTAAATAGATTTAAAAGGACAGAAATACATAAAAATTGTATAATTCATAGAAAATTATCTGTATGTCTAAATTTGACAAATAATATATCTACGGATTCACGAAAGTACGTACAATATTATTTTTCTGTTAGATCAGACATTTATAGTACATATTTACTGTAATAATTTAAATTGTTTAATGGACTTTTTGTAGTAAATAAATCATAGTAATTCATTTGTATATCCTAAAAATACAAGTAAGGTATCAATGGAATCCATGTGACATGTGCGACATTAATCCAGCCTTATATATAATTATTGACATGGAAAATATTTTACATGATTAAAAACCTTCTAATTAGTATTTAAATTATAAGAAACTATCTAGAACCCCAAAGTGAGTGAATCCAATTCCCACGGGTGTGTTTCAGTAATATACATCTGTAGAAATCCAAACAAAATTAATTGTCACGGTTTTAACAGATGATATTGTAGAAAGCTATAAACCTAATTGCAATAGTAATTAAATCATAAAACAATATCTGTAAATGATTTTTAGTTGTTTCCAATTGCTACTGTCTTTAAATTTAACTACCTATCCATTAGTATTTAATTCACAATTTAATACGACTAAAACATCAGGATAGGAATTAAAGTGAGTTAAACCTTATTAAATCAATATATCTTTATTAATAATTTTCCTTATGCATTAAATGCTTTTACATATGCATTATAAGATATATTAATGTTCAGAGAACTAAATACAACCATTGTGACATATTAAATCATCATTCATGCATTTTTTCATCATCGTTTTATTATATTATGCTTAATTGTAATGTTTTGAATGGTGTGTTTGTTCTGTTTTGCTTCAAACGCTAGATTGCGAGGAGTGTAATGTTTTTGATTGTGACGAGTGCAATATTTTCTATTGTGAGGATTATCTAAACAACTACATCTACAACAAAGGCAAGTAGAGCTATCATAAATGTCCTACTAATTTTCCTATGCATGTAGTATGTTTTAGTAGTGATGCATGTGTAGGATTTTGTTTTACTACTGTGCTATGCTATGACACCCAGGCATGATTGCCATATTTCCATGACTTGAGTTCCTTTGAGCCATCGTATTGTAGTTGCTTAGCCATTCTTATTAGATGCACAATGGGAATTCATGATTGATTCTATTATAGAAAGATGTGTTTTGCTATAATGAAAACAACTGGAAAGCAATGAACCTCCTGGGTGTGATGGGGTTGATATTTTTGGTGGTTTTAATGCGGAAAGGCACCCAGGACACTGAGATTGGACAGGTTTCTTGTATAGTAGCTTCCAGTACAGCCGCATGTCATTATATGTCTTGACTAAGTAGGTTGTGGGAACCAAACCCGACGTGACCAATAGATGTAGGGGATGTAGGTTGGTATGGGTCCGTCCTGAGGGCTCAAGGTTCTGCTTCTGAAAGGTTTCGTCTTGGTTTTCTCCCTACCATGGCACAAAATGAGTGTAGTGGTACGAGCGGGTTAACTGGGTTGTGCGGGTAAAGTGTATAAACCTCTCGAGAGTGTTATAATCTAAGTACTTAGCCATGTCCCCAGTTACGGACAACTATGAGCAACTAGGCCTGGAATTGTTTGGAAGATCTCACTCATCCCAATTTCTCAATTATTAAAACTTGATGGGTGAACATGGATTTAGGAGCATACGAAGCTAAACTGTCTTGTTTCTGCATGGGTTTATTCTGGTATGTCCTTAGAAGAATTGCTTTAAAGAAAGAAAAGTATTTCAAAAGTAGAGAAAAGTTATATTGCTTTATGCAAATGAGTCTGAGCTCCACCCAGCCAAATATGCATGTAATTGATAGGTTCCATTATACATCCACATATTAGTCCTACTTGCCAATACATTCAAAGTATTGACCATTCGTGGCTGCAACCTTTCATGTTGCAGGTATTCTATTCCTGAATGATCGTTCATAGGTCGCGAGGCTCCACTCAACAATTGTTCGCCTGTGGCACATTTGAAGGATGGAGATCTATCTTGTATTTGTTTCTGCTGTGTACTTGAATAATCCAATGTAAATTCTAGATCATATTCGTTGTATTTATGATGCAGAGTTATATTTGATATCATTTTGTACTGTGTGTGCTAGTGAACCGATCCAGGGATTAGCACTATACACAGGAACTCAGCCTTGTCAGGCGAGGGTGTCACAAGATGGTATCAGAGCTGTGTGTTGACTATAGGATCATGACCTAAGATTGTAATAGGAAATCCATATAAATTATCAACCCTGTTTCATTCTCATCTTATAATTCTTTCTAGTATCTTATTATCACTTCAATTCTCATATTCTCCTCATTGAAAACATAGAAGGAAGACACTTGCTATGGATGAATGCGGTGACCTAGCATACCACTGCATGATGTAGTACACTATAGTCGTTGACATAACACCAATGAAACACCACTCACTAGTATTAGATCCCTCAGAGTGGTACAACAGAAACATAGCAGGTCCAAGACATGACTATAGATTACAACTTGACTCTTTACAAAATATCCAGAGAACACTCTAGGTTAAAGAGAGAGAAAGAACTTCTTACAAAGAAGAACCAGAAATAATAACTCAGAAATATCTAGTAACTAAGACTAGCATCTCAACAATTTGGCTTGCCATTGCTGCTATTGCAATGCTCTATAGAAATATGTTTTATGGCTAGAGTATCTACTCCTATCTAAACCGACACTTTATCTTCACTTCAACTGATGTATATGTTGACTTCATTGACTTTATTGAAGAACTTGAGTTGCTGATGATGGTTTCTTGAGCAGAAATTGATGTTGACATTGTCTTCAATGGCTTAGTACCTAGCAAGGGTTAAGAAGGTACGTTTGAGTACGAGCGTACTCAGCAAGTTCACTAAAAAGGAGTGTATGATGCACTATCTCTACAGCCACAGACCAAAGGTCGTAGGCAATGCAGGTTTTCGTAAACATTTGTTCAAAGATTGATTTTATTCTGAAAACTATGTCCGACAGCCTTCACAGGTTGACTAGAACTTCATGGAGTTCCTTTCCTGCCACGTTCGTAGCTCCTTCCCGGAACAGGGAGTAACATGTCACAATTCTTACACTCTATAGAGGTGCGTCACTTTTCCCACAAGAGACATTAGCTTTGTTGCACAACCGAGTTGCATTCTCGTCCACACTTCCTTGGTGTGGGGCCCAGTCTAAGATCCAAGCCAGTACTGCCCTCTCCGCGACCCCATATGTCTGCATGATCCTCCGGGACTGACTCCACCTCCATTAAGACCCCAACTAGGGTGGGCTACAACCATGGTGAGTTCCCGAAGACTCTATGAGCTGGTGATGCCCCTGGAGGTCCGGCTATACCTCCGGCAGCCACTCATAAATAATCTAGACACCAAAATCTTGGGGCCTAAGGGTTCCCACCCATATACTGGATCCACACAAGGAATCCCAGCGTCACGATAAGGTCATCTTGCCTCCATATGGAAGGAAGAAGATACAGCTGACTTCTCTGTCCCATTCCAAATGTCATGGTTGACGCGTAATATACGATGCTAGAATCACTGGCGACATTGGTTGTTAAGTCCTAGATGATACATTACTGTACAATGGCGTTTCCATTGCCAGTTATTATAGATTAGCTGATCACCCTAGATCAGTACCCAATATTTCTAGTTAATTGTGAAAATAGTGTTTTCGACCTTTTTTGAAATGCAGGTGATGACACAGTTGAGTTACAAGCATAGGAAATAATCAAAGGACATGAGCAAGTTGTGAACTTGCCTTTTGTGATTGCAAGATTATACACTCACGATCTTCGACATAATAGAAGATCCAAATTCTGAAATTAGCACCATTGGTCCGATAAGGACTAATGTTTAAAGAAGCAAGATGCAACAATGTATAAGTAATGTAACGCAATTTGATAAACGCGAATCCCCGGACTAATTGTATCTAATCTAGGGTTTGGAAACTTGTGATGAGTTTTTAGGTCTGTGTTGCACTTTTATATCATATTCACGCTTGTGCTTCTTATTAAGGCTTGTGAGAGGGTGTGTGAAACAATAAGTAAATACAACAAGTAGTATACAATACTAAAGCATTCAAATGGATCATGGTATCTAGAATATTTCTTAAACAAGAGTAAGATTATGTTAGAGTTTTTAAATAGGTGTTCAAGGATTACTTTTCATGTTTCTTAAAAGAATAACCTTTGAGGAATTCTTACTTTTACAAAGTAAAAAGTATTCAAACTTAAAGTTAACACTTTAAGGTTTTCTTATTAGCTAAGATTATTAAAAAGGAAGACATCACTACTTTAAACAACCATAGCATAAGTGGATGCATTTACCTTTCTATTTTAAAATCAATGGTCATACTTAATAAGTAAATAATAGGTATTACTTCAATTACTTTGGAGTTTGGCTTAAATCTTTGAGTGGTTTTCTGAAACTGGTGAAGGAATTAGTAAATAAAAGTTTGGTGATGTTACAAGTGCATAGGATTCTGGTGATAAACAATATACCATTTTAGTTGATCTTATACTTGATAAAATATTTTTGGAGAGTAGGACTTACTTAATTTTAAATGGTAGTGTTAGTGCGTACAAGTTGAATGGGTTAGACCTATCTTAACTTCATTTAAACATAGCTTGCATTTATTATTACACTTTTAAACTTTAAACAAATAATGTTAAAGGTAATAGTAAGTATTTATATATTTTTAATGAATTAAAATAAAAGAAAAGGGTTTAAATAAGATTTATTAGACCTTTACCTTTTATTTTACTTCAAAAGTATGAGTTGATATTTTTAGTTTGTAGATTTCATTTTAGTATTTTTGTGAATTTTAAATAATAAGATATGATTTTTATAAGTTTATTCACTTTATAAATACCTAATAATTAATAAATATTGGTTAAGTGATACAAAAATAACTTAAACAAGTTTGTAAATGTAGATTTTGTTTTTAAAAGAATTTTGGTATTTTATTTATACTTTTCTTATTTACTAATATTAAAATATGAATTTTTAAAGTTTTATTACTTATAAAGTCTTTATTAAATAATAATTATTTAAATAATTAACACAATAATATTTGATAATAAGGTTAAATTATAGATTTTATTTTTTCTAAGCATTTTGATATATTATATACATTTCTCTGAATTATAAAACAAAAGATATAGAATTAACAAGATTTAACTATTTTATTCAATTTCTGAAAATTATATATATATTTAACTTATTTGGTTTTATCTATTTACTAAATAGATAATAGTTTTTTTATACTAACACTAACCCTAGCCGTAGTCACAGACAGATGGGCCATAGGCCATGTTGGCTGCCACGTGAGCAAAGACCAGGTCAAACTGTGTTGAGGTGGCAGGGATGATGCCGGCATGGCGTCATGGTGACGTCAGCCGAAGATGATCCTCAGATCATCGATCGATCTCTCGATCGGAGGCACGCGAGCAAACATGATTGGCTCTATTTGATTTAGCGTAGCAGGACGGACCACATAGTAGTTGCGCCGTCCGGGAATGGTCACCGGAGACGGCTACACGACGACGGCCAGTGGCGGCGGTGTCGGGTGCTCGGGGAGGCGGTGCTACGGCGGGCTAGGGTCAAATCGTTGAGGTTCATCGGAAGAAGGAGCTCACCTGGAAGCTTGTAGAGGCGACGGTGAGGAGAGGCGAGCTCGGACGACATCACCATGGTCGACGGTGAGCGGCGGACGGAGGTGTCGATTGCCTTGATTGGGGGCCCTCTGGCTACCATGGCCTAGCTAGGAAGAACGAGAAGGGTACGGCGAGCACAGGGGTGCCCTCGGTTGGACTTAGGGTGGTCAGAGACGGCGAGGTAGATTTCTTCTCCTTGCGGCACAGAGAGGAAATGGAAGAGAGGAATTGAGGATGAGGATGGACATGGCATCGTGGTGGCCGTCTTATCCCCTCTAGGCGTCGATGGCACGAATCTAGATGAGGCCTACATCACGTGGCGGCGGCAGACAACGGATCTCCAGCCAGCGAGCAGCCTGTGTGCGTATCGGTGATGATGACGGCCATTTTGCATGAAACCCCCTGGCCAAAACTCTGGCTCAACCCGTGGTCCTTCTTCGGTCCCACCGGTCAGTCAGAGAGTGAGAGCGAGATGGGCTGGTACTGGGCTTTTGCAAAGTGAGCGGAAAATTACTGCTACTGCTCGTGAGCGGAAAGTAGGGAATGGCCGTGGGCTGGTTCTGCTGTGCTACTTTTTTTCTTTTCCATTTCGATTTTTTGTTTTCTATTTTCTTTAATAATTTTTTTTCAAATTGGAAATTCTTCAAGGATTTAAATATCTAGAAATTTGTAGGTTATGAACATTATTGTATAGATTAAGTATGATCTTCTTCTCTTGATTTCTTATTGTGCATTTACAATATATCCATTATATTAAAAGTTTGTTTCATTATGAAATATATCCATTATTCCTTCTATAAAAAAACTTATAGGGATGGTTTCCATTTTCAATATGATAATTACCATGGTAAGGATTAGAAAGGGCTAATGATGATTTTATCATTCTATACACACTTGGTATCATATTAGATTTCATATTTATATTATAATGCTTTAAGTCTTGTGGTTCATAAGAGGGTGATTTAAATTCCATGGTTCTTCCTAGTTGGTGGTTTCTCCCATTCCAACCCTACTTGATTTATAGAAATTAGAATTACTACATGACACTTTTGGTTAGGGTTTAAGATAATAAAACAATCAAGGTTTTCATTTGTAAACACTCATCTGGTTTCTACTTATCTCTTAGACATTTCATTTGACTAAGAGATACTATCCATTGGCTGCCTAAAGATAGGAATTGTTTTAACTACTTTCTTTATTCTAGGATTTTAAACAAAGAGGTGGACATGGGTCTTGTCCTAATTTGTTGTACTGTTGGTTAAAGGTTTCTCAAGCACTCCTACATTAAGACTTCACTAGGCTTATCCTTAGATAAGGAATTCCTTTCCTAAATATACTCTATAAATCTCTCTTATCTTATTCACAAAGATCACATCTTACTGAATAAGACAATCATCTGACTCCACCATATCCATCATCATATGATGACATGGTCATGCCACTCAGCAATACTCCATTCTTACTCCTTGTATACAACTCCTCTTAATTAACTACCATTGATGCACCTATCAATGTAGCTACTGCTAACTCCATCTATTAACTTCCTTAAACTCATCTTGCAACTACTTCCAAGGTTTGCAAGACTATAATCCTCACTATACAAAAAAGGATATCAATCCTTTGAAATAGGTATAATACTACTCCCATAATACCAGTTGTCCTTATATTAACTTGGTTAAGCTACTATGCCTCCAACAACTCATCAAATACTCCATCATACTCTAGCTTGACTTCTAATGATCAAGCTAGATGATTCAGCTTACTAGGACTTGCCTAACTTAGTATATTCATAACTCTTCTCCAACACCTAATCATCTATTCTCAAGTGACTTGAGAATAATGACCACCATCCTTTGATCATACAAAGCTTAAGCTTCTAATTGTTTGATCAAGATCTATACTCAACTAAGTAGTAAACTTGTATTAGTCTCTCTATAGACTTATCTTGTTAAGCAAGCTTATTCTAAGTCTATATCCACTTGTCCTAACAAGATTGTTATCTAATGTACTAATACTACTAGCTTTCTCATAGCTCCATGATCACTAGTTACTTCCTGGTTTAAATACTGCTTCTAGTTAACTCAAGAGTGAGTTAAATCCTCCAACATCAAATGGTTAGTTCTCCACTAAGGATCACATTCCACTGATGATGGTGCACTCAACCATGTCTAGTTCTTCCTTCAGATTAATTTACTTAAGGTACTTGAAAGGTCAACACAATAGGTCAAAGGCTATGAGTCAATAAGGTCTAGGTCAAGTATTGATCACCCAATATTGATGATAAATTGATACTACGACTTGGTCAAATAGGATTGTCATCTATTAACATGACACTAAGGGTATGTGATAGAGAATACATTGGTATCATCTTTAGAACATTAAGTATTCATCCTTGAGTTGTGGTATGGAATACCATGTGATGATCTCTAGAAGATCAAGCACTCTTTATTAAGTAGTGTGTTGTGAATTAGTTTTGTTACATTTGATCTACCCTTAGATAAAATTACATTACCCAAAGATAAGGTTTGAGCAAAGGTCATATTGAAACTTATCGTAGTCAACTTGATGATGTACTTCAGTTCCACCAAGTTAAGAGAAGCTTCAATCACTTTGACAAGTTTTATTTAAAAGCGCAAAAATTATCCGGATTTTCTATGCATGAATGCAATGCACACACCTGTGTTCAGCTTATTTCTAAGCTCTAATGCTAGGATGTTACAAACTCTCACCCTTAAAATAAACTTTGTCCCCAAAGTTCGTACTCTCTTGCATTTTGGAATGCAGAGTTGACTTGTATTGATCACGACATTTCTCAAATTCCATTGTGATCATAGTTGGGGATAATTGTGGTATCTCATATCTAGATCTTTTTCCTTGAATCCTTTTCATTCTTGACAATATACATTATCACGTCTAATTTATCCTATGGTTCCGGTTACGATAATCCCTTGGATTATATCCTGACAGTTCTCTTTAGAATTGGTTGTGAACACATTTTGTCCATTCCAATATGATTTTCCTATAACACTTTAGTGATGTATCTTGGAATACTCTCTTCACTTTTAGGGATCCTTATGACCTGTTTCCCCTATATAACTAGTCGACTAGGTTTAAGTTATTATATCTCCTTCGAATGTGTTGGAATCACAAGGCCTTGGTGTAACTCTAGGCAAGGATTGGATGTCTAAGTATGAAGGCCAGATAGATTATTCGAGACGAGCAATTTCACTCACAACCCTAGAGGGAAGAAGAATCAGATATAGCATAGTAACTAGAGTTGAATAGGACAACTTAAATTCTCTTAAGGGGGTTTGCTCGGAAAGCTTACCCATAGTGAGGAACAGCTACACAGGATCAGAGGATATCCTACGCCTATTTGCTAGCCAATCTGAATCTCGAGGATGCGATTCATCTTAAGGGGGTTAGTATGTCACATCCCAAGTTTCTAGAAATTGGGACTAGAAAAAAATTATTTTTACATGTCATGTATAAGCATTGCATTGCATCCATTCAAAAATTTGCAAGAATTAAAATTGAAAACCCAAATCCTAATAGCAATATGCTAATTTATTCCTATAAGGAATTATATAGGGCTCATAAAATCCATTATACTTAGAACATCAACTATTGCTAAATATTACCTTAATATAATCTACAGGATTTTAGAAAAATTTAGAAACAAAAATGGACTCATTTGGAGTTTATTTGAAAAAGATATAGAAGGAATATGAAAATAAAAGGAATAAAAGAATTAAAAAAACTAACCTACCCAGCCGAGCCACCCCGTGGCCTAGCCCGCCCTACCTATCTGCCTCGCGAGCGACGTGCATAAGTAGGCCGACCCAGCTAGTAGCCCACCAGCGTCCTAGCCGCCACACAACTCCAGCCCGCCCCCTTCCCGCTCTCACTGAAGAGTGGGCCTCGCCCCGACCATCTTCTTCCTCGCGCTAAAGTCCATATCGACCACGATACCAAACATAATCCCTCCAATTCCGCGTGATTCGGCCACCCCTTGCCCCTCCTGCATGTCTTGGCGCTCATATAAACCCCCACCACCTCCTTCCTACTTTTTTTTCGAAGAATCGACAAACCCTAGCTTCGCCACGCTCTGTTTCGGATCTCGCCGGTGAACCTTGATCCAGAGCTCCAGTTCGATCCCAAATTGGTCAATTCCATTGCCTCTCTCCCTCTTAATCATCTAGATGTGTTACCCATCTTACACATCGTCTCCTCACCCTTCCTTCCCTCTCGCAGGACCCCGGGAAGAACCGAACAACGTCGCCGGAGCTCACCGACGACCGCATCACTCCGTCCGCCCATCATCATAGCTAGAGGAAGAGGAACACCACGCAGTTAGCATATATGAAGTCGTCGTGACTCTCCGCCCCTTGTCATCCACCTCACCGCCTTGGGAGACCAACGTATCCGCCGTCGGTGTCGACGCCTGAGCCGCCGCCATTGTCCATCGTTGTCGCCACCATCCTCCAGCCAACGCCGTTTTGCCATCATCACCCAGCGCCGTTCGATCCCATCTCCCCGGCCCAAATTGCGTCCAGCCGAGCCCGAGCTCAAGCCGAAGCTCAGCTGAAGGCCAAGCCGAGCCACACATCTGGCACCGTCCAATCCAGATCCAGTGGTCGCAGAGGAATCACTTAAATGAAGGGGTAAGGACCAGTAGAAATGCGCCACGTCAGCGCCATGTCTCAGACTATCTTGGAAATAGATTTAAAAGGACAGAAATACATAAAAAATTGTATAATTCATAGAACATTATCTGTATGTCTAAATTTGACAAATAATATATCTACGGATTCACAAAAGTACGTACACTATTATTGTTCTGTTAGATCAGACTTTTACAGTATATATTTACTGTAATGATTTAAATTGTTTAATGGACTTTTTGTAGTAAATAAATCATAGTAATTCTTTTATATATCCTAAAAATACAAATAAGGTATCAATAGAATCCTTGTGACATGTGTGACATTAATCCAGCCTTATATATAATTATTATCATGGATTTTATATGATTTAAAACCTTCTAATTAGTATTTAAATTATAAGAAAATATCCAGAACCCCAAATTGATTGAATCCAATTGCCACGGGTGTGTTTCAGTAATATACATCTAAAGAAAATACAAACAAAATTAATTGTCATGGTTTTAACAGATGATATTGCAGAAAGCTATAAACCCAATTGCAACAGTAATGAAATCATAAAAAATATCTGTAAATGATTGTTAGTTGATTCCAATTGCTTCTGTCTTTAAATTGAACTACCTATCCATTAGCATTTAATTCACAATTTAATACAACTGAAATATTAGGATAGGAATTAAAGTGAGTTAAACCCTATTAAATCAATATATCTTTATTAATAATTTTCCTTATGCATTAAATGCTTTTACATATGCATTATAAGACATATTAACATTCAGAGAACTAAATACAACCATTGTGACATATTAAATCATCATTCATGCATTTGTTCATCATCGTTTTACTGTATTGTGAATAATTGTAATGTTTTGAATGGTGTGTTTGTTGTGTTCTGCTTCAAACGGTAGATTGCGAGGAGTGTAATGTTTTTGATTGTGACGAGTGCGATCTTTTTATTGTGAGGATTATCTAACCGACTACATCTACAATAAAGACAAGTAGAGCTATCATAAATGTCCTACTAATTTTCCTATGCATGTACTATGTTTTAGTAGTGATGCTGTATGTAACACCCTCGAATCGGCCCTATGCAAGTTTTAGCGCTTCCCGCCAAACCCGCATAGAAACGATTCAAGGACGCCCACCAGGCACTTTCGTGCTGGTGGAAAACGAAGTAATACCATTACAAACTAGTCCACGATGGAACCCATAGAACATATATATATATACAACAACGACTCCATGAGTCAAGAATACAGATATACTATACAAAGATCCAAATCACCTTGAAAATGATAGAGTGTCCGACTACGGACAAGATGCAAATGGGGCTAAGAGCCTTGAAGAATAACCAATGGCGTCCATAACCCTGCCCAGGCCAAGCCGGAAGGGTAACCCTGCTAACGACGTCGATCTCAAACCTGCTAAAAGAAATGGGGGTGCCGACAAAGGGCGAAGGAAAAGAGGAGCGTCAGTACTGAGGCCAGTACACGGCGAGGCTAGAATTCGGCGGCTCTCGCCTACATAGGTATGGTGGACTGAAGCGGCAGCGCATCTTGCACTAAACAACCTATAGAGACTCAATAAAACTGACGGCTATTAGAGAGGGATAAGAAAGACCTATCCGGATCCAACCTGATAGTAACACCAAACATACCCATCCTGGTATTCCCCCTCGAGACCAAACGAGGAAGTCAAACTGAGTAACTCACACACTTGGCAGTTTTATTCATTCAATTATAGTTGAAGCACTTACTAGTCAAAAATAGATAGCATGAGTCATCCTGAAGCATAAGTAGTGGCCAATTTTAATTAACCATTCCGTGGTAGTTGGAACATTTACTAGTCAGATATAATTGTCCCGAGGAATCCGAAAACCCAGCAGTTGTTGGCACTTTTATCACATTCCATTGGAGTTGCAATACTTACTAGGCAGGTATAATATGACACAGATCACCATAGATCCACCAGTTGTTGGCATTTTTATTATCCATTCCATTGTAGTGAAGCTGAATTACTAGTCACATGTTAAGTCAAATTTATAACACTACTTTAGTTATGCTTGTCTATGATCGAGATACTGTGCTCCAAGTCGTCCATAACCGCGGACACAACTTTCAGAAAGATTTACCCTGCAGGGGTGCACAAATAGTAACACACACACGATCAACCTCGGAAAAACCAAATCAAAACCCAACGAGGCTTTCACGACAAAGCAATCACAGGATTCATAAAATATTTCAGGGGGCCACCCCACTAAGCTACCCGCAACGAAGTTGGCCGGCTCCGAGACGGACCCAGGGTTTGTGTCAATGGCTGTAAACGACTGGGAACCCGAAAGTGTGACTGGGCTTGTCGATACCGCGAAAACATTCCACGATCCAAAATAGTACAGGTGCTCCACGCACAATCTTAAATAAAGCAGTAAAGCATGGCATAAGTAGAGGATAGTAATAAAGCCCCAAACTACTTTGTGGCCCCAAGAAATAAGAATGAATCAAGCTCTGGCTAAGGGGATTCATGGTCCCATATGCGGATAGTGCGATAGTCAAGGAACAGTATCAAGTACTCGGGGTCCTACGGGACACAAGTGAGCGTGGAAGAACCAAATAACATCTATTGCCCATCGATGCCTCTGCATTAGTTATATCTAGCATTTTAATAGTTGTATTTAAAGTCATGATCTTCTCCACCATAAACATCTTCCAGCATTCCAACAACTGTGGTACTTGACAACACGAGATCGCACATGCGCAAGCAATTACGACTCGCAAGGCCAGCTATCTACCAAGCACAGGTAATAGGAGGTGTCCAAGGCAATATAGAGGCTACACGGGATATAACTGGTGTACGGAAACTAAAGCATCGCGACACGGATAGCAATAGATCAACAGGAGGAAATAAAGACTATAAATGATAAATAGGTAGAAGGGGAAGGGATGCTAGCCTGGGAAAACACTGCCGACGGATCATATCCGGAGAACTTGTCGATACTCGCATCAACTCATCGGCCTAATCCGCGAAGAAGCAAACACTAGAACAAACACCGGATGCACTATTTAATACTATGGCAGAAGATCCGGCATGCTTATGTTATGATGCATGGCATGGCACAGATGAGGTGCAATTAGGCAATATTAAGCGGAACCGGGGTCCTGACAATTAAATATAAGGTTCATGTTGTTTAACTACCCCACAAATTAAATGTGGATTTAACAAGGCAAAGCATGGCATCGGTTCGCTACACAAATTTAAATAGAGTCCAGAATAAGACTAGAATAGCCCGCATATAGACTCCATATTTAATTATTAGGTGAATCGGCATAATACCCCCAAATCACAATATGTATGCGACATGAACAATTCAATATGCACAAATGATGATGTCATATTATAAAAATAGGGGTCTCAGATATAGGTCATACATAGGGGACTCAGCGATCTTGGTCTCCGTGGTTCGGTCTTTGGTCTCAGCGGGATCGGGATCGGGTTCGGTCTTCGGGTCCATTGTCGATGGCGATCTTGTTTTGATGTCAGGGCATTCAGGAAGATCTTGGCGTGGTTCTTGTACAACTTACCGCTTTGGTCGATCTTGTCCAGCAGGAGATCTTGCACGCCGGAAGGGTCGCGGACAAAGACGTCAACAAGGGATCATCACCAGACAACAACACCATGTTCCTGTGTCGCGAGACTGAAGTAGTCCGGGTAGCAACACCATGCTCTATCTTCACATGGTTGCAGCTGTAATACACCACACCCCATCTTCTCTTGACCAGTACCAATACAGAACACATAGATACAACCCACTTGTACTAGAGAAACCAACATAAAAGATCCGAACCACATCGACAGCAGGCAGGTGTTGGACAGAACGGCTCGGTGCTACGCGCTACGGGGAAGTGCGGGAAGGCGGAGGACGAAGGGGCCAAAGATGCTCGGGAGGAGGGCCTGGCAGCGGCGGCGCTAGATGTGGCGGAGGCAGGCACAGTTGGTGACCAGGCTTGCTGCCGGGCGGGGCGGCGCGCTCTGTGGAGCCAGAGAAGGGCCCGCAGGCGCAGGCGCTACAGGGACGGCGAGGAACCGAAGCTGCATGACAGCGCGGTGAAGAGCTCGCGGGGCGTGCTCGCGTGACGGGAAGGAGGGAGGCCGCGGGGTCCTGGCAACGGGAACGACCGCGCTGCCGGGCGGCTGGAGCAGAGGCGAGAGGGGAGGCCCTAGCAGGATCGGCGAGGTGGCATGGGCTAGAGGCGGCCATCGAGGTGGGGAAGGTCGGCGAGGCGGGGGCCCGCGGCGGCGCTGGCGGACCGGAGAGACGGCGCCAGGGAAGGTGGCGACGGGGCCGCGCAGGGCCGTGCCCCGGCGAGACAAGGTGCCGGCCGCCGGGTGGGCTCGGCAGCGAGAGTAGGGCACCGGGGAAGCCGGTGGAGCCGCGGGGCACTCTGGTTGCAGATGGTGGCAGCGGGGCTCGCCGAGAGGTGGCTCGGACTCGGTGGAGAGGGGCCGCGGGGCGGTGGGGCGCCTTGCTGCGAGGCGAGGTGGAGGCGGCGACGAGAGATGCTCCCTGGGATGGGGCGGCGCTGGCTCGGGATCAAGGGCACGCGGGGTTAGGTGGGGAGCGACGAGGCGATGGGGTGGGGATCGCGTGGATCGAGGAGAGGAGGCGGGGTGCGGGACAACACGGGACTGGGACCGGGCAGTTGGTGGCCCTGGGGCGACGCAGGAGTGCTTGGTGTGCGTGTGTTTGCGTGTGTGCCTGTGGGGGTTGGCGTGGGTGTGCGGGCAGGTGGCGGCAGATGGGGAGATAGAGTGGGGGACGCGCCCAGGTGGGGCTTGGACGGTAACAGGTGGGAGGGAGAGCGCGCCCAGGAGGCGTTGGGCGGGAAACGAGAGGAGGGGAGAGAGCGTGGCGGCGGACAGGAGGGAAAGGGTAGGGAGTGGGTCGGCTGGGTGATAGGGATTAGGATTAGGGTTTGGGAGGTTAGTTTTTAGGTTTTGGGTAGTAGGCTGGCTGGCTGGGCCTTTGTGCCTGGCCGGCTGCCTCCCTGAAAAATATTGTAATTATTTATTTTAGTTTTAAAGGTATTTCGTAAATAGTTTTTAGGGAAATAAAAGGTATCCGAAAACACCAGGGTTTGATTTGGATAAAGAGAGAGGATATTTAGAAAACAAAGATAGACTTTTGGAAAAATATTTTTAGGCAAACATATGCATGATGACATGACGATGCTCAAATGCAATGTGGCATGATGACATGAGCATGAGGTCATGATGATGCAATGCACAAAAACACAGTGATTTCCTAGTAGTGGTTTTAGCGGGATGCCACACTGTAACATCCCAAAACTTTAATCCAAGTGATCAAGATCCAAATCATCAAATTTAGAGTTAACAAAAACTTTTCCATTTAAAAATATTAAAGCATTCATATGTGTGTGCATTTAAATAGGAGTTGGTTTGAATTGCCTTGATCAAGTGATCCATTGCTTGTAAAATGATTCTTAGGTGAAATAAACATCATCTAGATCATTCCCAAACAAATCCCAAAGAAAAACAAATCAAAATGAATAAAATAACCAAATGGTCATTTTTGCCATTTTAATCAACATGCCTACTTTGGCTATTCCTAGGACTCAATTCTTAATAGAAACAAATGTGGATCTTTGCACCCCTTGCTAGTACATGTAATGATGTACCAAGGCCCACTTTGTGATCTACCAAAAACTTTCAAACACTAATTTTAAATAACATTTGAAAATTGAATGTAGTTCATATGGGAAGATCCCACTTATTCAAAAACCACTCAAATGAGCTCCATTTTCAAATCCCAAGAAGCCACAGATGCTCAAGCATATGATCAACAACTCAAGCAAAATTCAACCAAAAATTCAAAAACTTTTCTCATGGGCCATTGTGTCGAACAGGTGGCATGCAGAAAATAAACTTCCTAACTATTACTGTTTGTACTTAAGCCATTGTCCCCCATTTGACCCCCTCTGCACTCCCTTGTCCCCCGTGAGTCCAACCAAGTGGTCACCGACCTACCCCTAAGCTGCAGCGGCAGTGGAGCGCCGCCACTTTATGGTCGCCACCGGTCGATCGTGGATAGAGCGCCACAGACCATGTCACGCCATTCCAGCGCCACCACTAGCTCTGCCTAACGCTACCGCAGCCCCCTGTCCACCCCTCGATCACCCCCAGGCCCTGGACCACACCCCAACGCCGTCGCCCATTCTCTTGACCCCCGCGTGCGCCAGAGCGCCATCGTCGCTAGCACGCAGCAGACGACCACTTGACATAAAATCCCGCACGCCACTCCGCCTTGACCCCAGCACCCCGCAAGACATGGTCGTGCACCGCCGTGCGACCCATAGTCACCGTGCACCGTGTCGAGCACCGCCTCTGTCTCCCAGAGCGCGGGACGCTCCCGACCAAACGCCACCGCCCTAGCCGCGCATTAACGCCGTAGAGCATCGCCAGGAGGTAGGCCACCGCCCACCTACGCCGCCCATGCCTCTAGCCGCCTATATCCACGTCACCGACGAGCTCGCCATCGTACCGCTCGGTCCCCTCGTTGCTTGTTTCAAGAAAACTTGTTGTTTTCTTCTATAATGAGTTAAAGTCAGAAGTTGCTAAGTGATTGGTTGCTTGATGAACGTTTGATTAAACTGGTTTGTTTTGGGTTGAGTGTGTTAGAACTCCCTTAAACCTATCTATCTATCTGTCTATCTATCCTTACTTATCCCTATTAAACCAACAGATGCCTCTAAGACGCGCCAACGACCATGATAACAATGGAGACAACAACAACAATGAAAATGAGATGCAACAGATGATGACTGCACAGACTCAGCTAATGCAGATGATGACACAATTCATGGCAACCATCAACAATCAGAATCAGAACAACAACAATCCACCACCTCTGGATATGCTCACTAGATTTCTGAGGTTGAAACCTGCAAAGTTCTCTGGTACTTCTGATCCAATGGTAGCTGATGACTGTTACGTTCAGTGAATAGAGACCTAGTGACTGGTGGATGCTCTGATGCTGAGAAAGTGAGATTTGCAGCGCACTTGCTTGAAGGCCCTGCAGCTACGTGGTGGGACAACTTTCAGGTCACTCACCCCATTGAAGAAGTGACTTGGGAAATATTTGAAGATGGTTTTCGCACTAATCATATCTCTTCAGGCGTGATGAGTCTGAAGAAGAAGGAGTTTCACAACCTTAAGCAGCGTCACCGCAGCATTGCTGAATATATTGAGGAATTCAATAATCTATCACGTTATGCTCCAGATGATACTGATACTGATGCTAAGAGGAAGGAAAAGTTCCTAGATGGACTGAATGATGAACTTTCCATGCAATTATCAGTCGCTTATGTTCCAACTTATCAATCACTGTGTGACAAAGCTAGAATTTTAGAGACTAAGAAGGACAAAGTTGAGAACAGGAAGAGGAAGCATAGCTTTGACAAATATCACTCAGGATCATCACAGAAGATGCGTTCATTCAGAAAGGACAATGGGGATTCTGGATCGCATCATCATGAAGGAAATGGACATAATCACCATCACCGCAAGAATCACCACATCAACAATGGAAGTGGTAGTAACAATGTGAATGGTACTAACGATGGAGATAACCTTGGTCAGAATCAACATAATGATCCCAAGAAAGACATTAGCCAGTTGCAGTGTTACAATTGTAAGCAACTTGGACACTTTGTAGCAAACTGTCCTGAGAAGAAGAAGAAGAATGAGAATGTTGGAGACTCTAATGGGAGCAATTCCAATGTGACCCAGAAAGGACATGTGAACCACATCAACATGTATGGAACCCTTGAAGAACTAGATTGTGTGGAAGGTAAGCTTTAGCTAACTTAATTCAGTGGTATAAAAATCTCAAGATGGAGAAATGTTAACAACCTTTGGATGTCAATCTTTTGGACCCTTAGCCAAGTGAATCGAATGCAACCCAACAAAGTTTCCTTTTAAGGGTGGTAGCACCCAAGTATCCTAAAACCCAACCTATTCTTTCTAGCCTTCTCGAATCTCGGGACGAGATTCCTTTTAAGGGTGGTAGTCTGTCACATCCCAAAATTTTCCAAATTTTGAAATGTGAAAATTTTAAACAAAATGAAGAACCAAGTTCTTTGAAATTCAGAAGGAACAAATTTTTTTGGAACATTTAAATATAATGCCTCCAAAACCCAAGCCAAACAAAATGATTTTTTTGTTTGTGAATTGGTGTGCATGTTTTAAAGTCCCAAATCATGAAGCATGCATGAGCATCTTGACTTGGTTGCATTTTAAAAACCCAAGAGAAGTGAAAAATATCTCAAACCCTAAAACTCTAATTATTTGTTAACACTAAGAACAACACAATACTTTGGATATACTCCATATGTATATTAAACAAAAGAACTCCTATGAGGGCTAAAAAGATAAAGGACAAAATAATAAAACAATAGAAATTGGTTTCATACAATTTGGAGCCATGGATAAAAAGATATGAATTATTTTGAGAATATATTTAATAAAGGCAATATTAGCTATTAAAACCAAAGTGAATAAATTTGGTTAGAAAATTTTGAGTTGGAAAGTAAATGAGTTCTATAATGCCCTAAAAACCTAATTTGAGTTTTACAAATTTTTAGAAATTTGTTTGATTCAAATTGGATCATTAAATCAAAAGATATTTAAGAAAACAGAAATAGAAAAAGAAAAGGGAGAAAAAAATAAAGCAGCAGACAGCTTCTGGCCTTTCGGCCCAAAACCAGCCCACCAGCCCCACCCGGCCTTTTCCCTCTCCCCTATTTTTCTTACCGCGCAGCTGCCCACCCCCTTCCACTTACACCCCGACCCCACGCCCACGTCACTCTCCACCTCAGCTTCTTCAACCGAACGACCAACGGGTCGTCCCCCTCCTCTGCCGTTACCAAGTCCAGCCGAATTCGCGCGTTTCCGCGAATTAATCTCCACTCCGACCCCTGCCTCTTAATCCCCACCCCCTCCTCTTTGTTTTCCCCTCAGACACCGCCACCTGAGAGCCACTGGACTGCTCGGAATCGAGCTCGAACCACTGCGGCCACCGACGAGCTCCGGCGAGGATTCCGGCAAGAACTCACTGCCCCGCACCTTCCCCTCTGTCATGTTAGCTTCTCCATGTCCTGGCGCGTGTTTTAACCCCGGCTATGTGCCTTCTCGTGCTCCAGGTCGACGACACGGACAACCCCGGCGAACTCCCTCTGCCGCTGCCGTCCGTCGAGTTCTCCGGTGAGGTTAAGGTTCCCGCCCCCCTTTTTAACCTCTGTTAGATCATGCTGACCCAGGCGCCCCTCACTAACCCCTCTCTTTGCCTGTTCGAGCCCCAAATCATCGTCACCAACGAAGGAACACGAGCTCCGCCATCGACAGAGCTCCGGCGAGGAATCATGATCGAGGCAGAGCATCCCACCCTCCACCGTGACCTCCATCGAGACCACCACGACCGCCTCGACCTCTGGTGAGAGTCCACGGACCCCCTTCCCCTCTAGAACCACCGGAGCACCACCCGTCCGACGCGTCGCCGCCGCGCACCGTCGCCAGTGCCGCCAGTCTGTGGTCGACACGCTGAGCGCCGTCCGATCCGTCGTCTGCGGCTAGGATTAGATCGGCGAGCGAAACAGTACGGGCTAATCTGGATCGCCCGTTGCCACTTATAATCCAATGGCCCATGTTGTTGATCCGCCCGAACCGGTACCGTCCAATAAGAACACGCCACGTCGCCAGACTATTTTGTTTAAATTAAAAAATAGACAGAATAAATCTTAAACTTAGAAATTCAATAACTTTTGATCCACAAATCAGAAAAATACAAATTTGGTGTCTATGGATTCAGAAAAATAAAAACTTTATTATAGAGGCCTTGGTTCACACTTTTGCTCTTGGAAAATATGAATTTTAGGCAGAACCTTTTTAGAAGTATTTTACCCATAAAAATTGTTTTGTAAATTATTTTTGGGTGAATCTTTTTTCTATGGATTGCAAATTGAACCCTCTGTCCAGTAAGACCAAAATATAGATTTGGTTGGCTATGCCTATTAGCATGGGAATTATTTAGGGAGTCTAGCCTTTCCAAATGCTAGAAATTATTGCTAATTGTTACAATTGCACAAATGGTTGTATTTGTAATCTTGCAATTGTAAAGTGTTCAGAAAACACTTAGTATTGTTCAAAACCTTGTTATAACAATTTGTGCATTAAAATTTCCATCTTGCATGCTTGCATATTTTGCATGATTTTTGTATTGCCATTAGTGTTGACTTTGTGCATGTTTTGTCTTGCTTGTTTTGTTTGATAGATTGTGTGGATTGTCAAGTGTGTTACTGAAAAGAGTGTACCAACACCACCAACTACTAAGGCAAGTGGCACTATCATCCATGTCCTACTATTTTTCATTACACTTAGTGGATTTTTCTAGTATGCATGATAGGACTACTATGATACTATGCTATGCTATATCCTATTAGGATATCCTTTATATATCCCTTAGTGGAAATACTGTAGTTGTAGTATGCTTAGCCCTACTATAGTTTTAGGGTGGAATATACCATATTGTGATTGTATGAGGTGTTGGAAAATATATGTTTTATATAATAAAACAAGGACTCAATGAATCACCTGGGTGGAGTGTGGATACTCAGTTGAGAATAAGGTGGCAACGAAGGGAACCATGTCTATGGCTATCTCTTTCGTGTGTGCACTAGAAGAATACCACCCAGGAACTTAGAGATTGAACATGTTTCTCGTACAGTGGCTTTCGTGTATAGCCACATGCCAAATGGGCTCTGGCCTAGTCAATTACATAGTGGAAGACCCATGCATTGGTACCTCTTCAGGTTAACTGGAATTATGCATTGGAGGTTTATCCTTGCATTGGTGCCTGGTAGATGTGCTGGAATTATGTATTGGGAGGACTTCTATGGAAAGACTTTGTCACATTCTCGATCTGCCGGTACTCCATCTTGGTGAGTACTAATCCAGCGGCCACTGGTGGCGTCAAGACGAGATTGTGTCTTGTGGGTAAAGTGTACAACTTCTGCAGAAGATTAAATTCTAAGTACTTAGCCGTGTCCCCGGTTATGGACAACTCTGAGCAACTAAGGCCTGAAGCTATGGAAGATCTCGACATTCTAATTTCTCAAAGTAAAACTTAATGGTGACAACAAGAGATTAGAAGAACTTGGAGTTTGCCAAGGGGTTCAAGAAAGTTATTGAAAGATCAAAACTATTTTTACAAACATAGGATAAAACCATATTGCTTTCTGCAAATGAGCCTAAGATCTCCTTAGCCAAATGTGCATGTAGTGATAGTCCAACTTATATTCACAAACTTGTGACACTTGCCAATACATTCAAAGTATTGACCCTTTGTGGCTGCAACCTATCATGTTGCAGGTTATTCTATTGATGAGTATGGATTGATGATAGAGGTTATGAGTCTGCACCCAACATGTTTGCCTGTGGCACATGAAGATGAAGGACTCCATGCTTTACTTGTATTCTGCTGCTTTGTAATAAGATAGCCTATGGCTATAGGTTTGTAATAAAGTATTCATATTCTGGATCATGCGATGTAATATGACCTTTGTATCTTGATATTACATCTTAAACTGTGGGTGCTAGCTATTCGATCCAGGGACTAGCACTGCAATCACAGGGATTCAAACCAAGCCAGGTTTGGGTTTTTACAATATGTAATAATATTAAGGTTTACATGCAGTGACTTTGGACTAGTACCAAAATAATGCTATATAGGCATTTCTAGTCACTTTAAATCATTAAATGATAAACTTAAACTTAAGTAAATGTGATCCAACCCTTAAATCACATTCCCTTATGTTAGAATATGTGGTGATGACATGTGTCCATATGATCCCATATTCTAAGTGGAGAATATTAAATCTTAGATATTTTCAATGAGTAGAAATTATTTTTCTTAAATAAAAAGAATGAAACTAGTTAATAAAACCTTGTGATGCTTGTGATGATATTAGATCATCAAATTTGTGCCTTAGAATGCTAAGTAGCCTAGTTAAGTATTGTTTGGTGATTGTGTACTCCGTATGTATTTATAGACAATAGTACCGACCAAGCTTTCGAAGAGGAGGAGTTCTACCAAGAAGAGGAGGAAGAAAACTTCAACCACTACACCAACCAAGGCAAGATATTATTGGCAAGCTAACACTTGCAAGTATAATGCTTAGCAAGCGAGGATTAAGCTAGATAACCTGATCAAGATGCACTAGGCATGCTTTGGTTATACCACTTTGACTATTTACCTACCTCAAGTCTTATTTTCCAAGCTTTACTTTCTTTACTTTACCAAAGTCCCTTACTTGTTTTGAAGGTAGCATAAAAAGTATAAAACTTGACCTATCTAGATAACCTTAGATGTCATTCTATGGCATGAGATTGATCTTAGCACCCCACATTAGTGAACACTCTTAACTTAGTAGCTTAGAGCTAGATCAAAACTTGAGTCATTTTAGATGGGAACACTTGGTGAAAAGGAATTATGAAAACCTTATAATGATGAGTCATTCTATTGAGATGTTTTGACATGTGTTGAGAAACACAAATGGTTTATGATGATGAAAATATTGAGGCATGAGCCCCTTTTACAAAACTGATGGTTGGATTCGGATGCGATACGGTTCCAAATTTACCGTACAACCACAATACCTGAATTGGCTAAGGCTTAGCCGGAAGTTTATATGCATTAGTATTAGTTCCCTCGCGGGAGAGGTTTGAGATGAGGCTACCTCTTAATGTTTTCCACCTATGTAGTGCCCAAGATGACAAATGGTCATGGTTGGGAGGCCATGCTCATAGGAGAGGTGCTTATACTAGGGTGTGTAAAGGAAAGGTTATGTTTGATTATCTGCATACTAAGTATGATGATTCAGGGTTATCCCTGATAGATGTATCGAATCATGTGGTGAAAGTGTACCACCTTTGCAAAGTGTCAAACTATTCGAATAGCCACGTCCGCGGTTATGGACAGTTGGGATGGCCATACTGTTTCGTTGTCAGATGTTTTCAAAATAACTTATGAAATGAATGATGAATCTTGAGTTGACCACAACAGAGTTGTGACAATGACACTAGCTTCCCAACTTAAGTGATTTTAGAACTTTATTCTATCTTTCTTTGTTTCTGAATTCATCTTAGGTTTCAAACTTAACTTTGTAGTTAAACTTAGAGTTAGCACATTACATTAAAACTATCCTACTTGTTAGTGGTAGTTTGCGAGTACTTAAAGAGTACTCATGGCTTTTGTCCCTGGCTATTCCTATGGCCAGAATATGAAGGAGACTACCAAGATGATGACCAGCATGACGGCTATGATAACTAGGACTATCTGCTATCGTCAGCATTGCCTGTGCCCCTGAAGATGGACCCCACCGCTACGCTTATTATTTATTCCGCTGCTTGTTGTATTAAGACTGGATCATGAGATCCTTATTTGTGTAAAACCTTATTTATCGTTTGTAATGGATGATGTACTGTGATATCCAATCTGTTATGTCTCGCAAAAATGGTAATCCTGGGATTGTGATGTATGACATAATAGGCATCTGGGATTAAAAATCCGGGTGTTGACATATGCATGTGTAGGATTTTGTTTTACTACTATGCTATGTTATGACACCTAGACATGATTGCCATATTTCCATGACTTGAGTTCCTTTGAGCCATCGTATTGTAGTTGCTTAGCCATGCTTATTAGATGCACAATGGGAATTCATGATTGATTCTATTATGGAAAGATGTGTTATGCTATAATGAAAACAACTGGAAAGCAATGAACCTCCTGGGTGTGATGGGATTGATATTTTTGGTGGTTTCAATGTGGAAAGGCATCCAGGACACTGAGATTGGACAGGTTTCTTGTGTAGTAGCTTCTAGTACAGTCGCATGTCATTATATGTCTTGACTAAGTAGGTTGTGGGAACCTGACCCGACGTGACCAGCAGATGTAGGGGATGTAGGTTGGTATGGGTCCGTCCTGAGGGCTCAGGGTTCTGCTTCTGAAAGGTTTCGTCTTGGTTTTCTCCCTACCATGGCACAAAATGAGTGGTGGTACGAGCGGGTTAACTGGGTTGTACGGGTAAATTGTACGAACCTCTCGAGATGTTATAATCTAAGTACTTAGCCGTGTCCCCGGTTATGGACAACTATGAGCAACTAGGCCTGAAATTGTTTGGAAGATCTCACTCATCCCAATTGCTCAATTATTAAAACTTGATGGGTGAACATGGGTTTAGGAGCATACGAAGCTAAACTGTCGTGTTTCTACATTGGTTTATGGTGGTATGTCCTTAGAAGAATTGCTTTAAAGAAAGAAAAGTATTTCAAAAGTAGAGAAAAGTTATATTGCTTTATGCAAATGAGTCTGAGCTCCACCTAGCCAAATATGCATGTAATTGATAGGTTCCATTATACATCCACATACTAGTCCTACTTGCCAATACATTCAAAGTATTGACCATTCGTGGATGTAACCTTTCATGTTGCAGGTTATTCTATTCCTGAGTGATCGTTCATAGGTCGCGAGACCCCACTCAACAATTGTTCGCCTGTGGTACATTTGAAGGATGGAGATCTATCTTGTATTTGTTTCTGCTGTGTACTTGAATAATCTAATGTAAGTTCTGGATCATATTCGTTGTATTTATGATGCACAGTTATATTTGATATCACTTTTGTACTGTGTGTGCTAGTGAACTGATACAGAGATTAACACTATACACAGGAACTCAGCCTTATCAGGCGAGGGTGTTACACATCAGGGATAAAGTATGCATAATCCTTTGGAGAAGCAGTGTTATGCTTCAACCAACAATGGGCCTGTGAATTGTATTAGTGGGCCTTTCTTGTATGAAAGCAGCAATTTTATGGTTGCGAAATTTTGGGGTCTCGTATGGACAATTTCGTAGTGGGCCTTTTTTATAATTACTAGTACGATTTGCATGATCGGTTGGTTATAAGGATACGAGGAGTCGTGGAAGCGGAAAAGGCATAAGTTGAAACAAGATCGCACCAGTTGATCATTAACACCGATCAAACTCAAAAAAACCAAGGTGCCTCTCGAGCGTTGAATTATTTAATCTTTTTCTATTCCATCACATACTTGTTCTTAATAGATTCATCATTGTTGCCTACATCGAGAAAACATAGATTCAAGGCATGGTACCAGACATCTTTGTCCCAGACATGATGGACGACGGGCTTCAGACCACAGAGACTCATAACATTCTTGTTCACGGAACGACGACTCTTACTGTGGAGTACACCAACGAGGAATCAACGGTCGACAGAATCCTCTCCATGTACGAGGCTTGGCTTAAAGAGGTTTGTACTGATCTAACTTACCGTCTAATTTTATTAAAATGATTGTCATATGAATTATGCATGACTACAACATAAATGAATTCAAGGTTGTTTGATTCGTATATAATAGTTTCCCATATTAATTTGAACTAGTTTTTCCTAACTAGTCTTTTTCAGTAGTTTAAATACGAATGAAACATCAACTCATACATATTCTATCAGAATCCCTTGATTTTCCTATGGTAGAAACAAACATACTGTGTGTCATATGAATCTCTACAGGATTAGAGTGGACATTATCCATACTCCTACGTATTTCATGTCCTAAGAATCAATAATGCAAGTTCTAAACTGTATCCTTCTCGTGTTCATTTCACTAGACTCTGGTACTAATAATCACATTTCATTTGATAGCAGGATAAGAGCAGGTACGTTGGACTAGACATTGAACATACTGCTCAAGGAAGTGAAAAAACCATCGCCGTCGTACAACTCGCCATGAGGGAGCACGTCCTAGTGTATCATTACGCTAGGGGCACGAAAAAATGCCAGGGACTCCGTGATTTTTTCAAGGAAAAATAGATCACCTTCATTAGCGTCGACAAGAGGATTGATTCAAAGATGTTGATGAAAGAAAAGTTTTTCATCCCTGAAGAGTACCATGTAGACATACATGGAATATTCAATACATTCCAAGGTGATAATCGCATGGCTAGTCTTGCAGCAGTACTCATCGGTTCATCATACACTGAGATGAAGACAGCAGCAAGTGACTCAGAAATGCATAACAAATGGGAGTGGAAGCCAATGCCAATGGAGAATCTGCATTACTCAGCAAAAGATGGGTATGTAAAATACGAGTTGTACAAGAGAATAACATTCGGCAGCTACTGCCTCAATTTAGGCAGACAAATTCTCAATGATAGGTTGTGCATCGGGTGTAAAGGAGGCAAAGGATATAAATCCTACAAACTTTATTTGGAGGCAGGTCGATCAGCTGATAGCAATAATAAGTGGGAGGACAAATACACGATGTGTCGAGCGACAGATATCGACAGGTGGATGAAGAACGATGCATGGTGGACGAAGAGAGATGACAAGGAAGAAGACTGAATTTAGCTAAAGACCATGATTATGTGAGTACGATCTTCTAGCAGTGTGTTAATTCAGTTACGACACCGAATTATTTAAGTTGATCACCACATACACAAAAGTGGTTATGATCTAGTATGTTATATTTGCAGAACAATGTAATTTATTTTGCTAGAAACCTTGTTTTAGTGTGTGTAACAATTATACTAGTTTTTATCATTATCCCATAATGTTTGTAATTACAACATATGAATGTATAGTTGTATTTCATATGTATATTTCTAATGTGGTCTCGCAGACAAGCAAGTTAATTGCAAATAAATAAGCAAAATCGCATTAACAAGTTAATTTTTTAAAAAAATTACTTGAACTTTCATAGTTATACAAATTGTGCATGATTAATTGTCTACCTACCAACAACAGAGCATACAACCATTCCACCAAGGCAGAATTATAAACTATGTATTAAAAAAATGAATAATAATAGTTCTATGCATAAACATTTCTTTGATCAGTTCACTAATGAAGTACTCGAGAGGCAGTGCATAAGTTCTACAAGGGAAGTGTATCTCTGTGTGCATGGCACGTCCAGTGCACTGCCGACGCAAATAATATTGCACACTCCACACAACATTATAATGAATCACCCAAGATGCAGTACATACATTCTGTAATAGTAATTTGGTCGATGGCGTGAATCACTAATCAAACGCGACTGGTAGGAAAGAGTGGTGGCGTCTCCAGCGAACACCACCACTAGTGAATCCATTCGTGTCGTTTCTGGTAAACGCCACCATTACATATCATAATAGTCGCATTCCCCTTTATCATGAGAGGGACACAAGTGATTTTTTGACAATTGAAACGAAATCTGATGCATTCAGTTGAATATTCACAGCATATCAAAATAAATCAATAAAAATAACGAAATGCATTACCACATAACAAGCGGTTCATAGCATACATCAAGCGGTTCATAACAACAAGCGGTTCAACACAACTTACATAATAAACAATCAGAAGGAACTGCAGTCATCACATAAGATGATGTCAATGACAAACATTATATCAATGTTATGGCGTGAAGTGGTCCTGCCAGTGAGGATAATGGCTTGCCCAACTTGTAGACAATCATGATGAGATTCAACAAAGGTCTTCCACTCAGGGGTGCTGAAGATGATTCGACCATCACTCACTATCTTATACGAAATGAAGCTTACGGCACCATTTGCAACAAGCCGTACTCCAACCACGCCTTCTTCAGCAATTTCAAGAGAAAAAACCATTCTCGAAGGTAGTTTTTAATTAAGATGCAGAAGTTAGAAATCTAATAACTAACAAGCAATAAAAAATATAATAGGAAGTGAAAAAATAATGATAATTAATAACATACCATATCATGAAGCTGAACATGCGTCCTGGTCAAGCGAGTAACAAGTGCTAGGCCAACGTATAATTCTTTTGAAGGAATGATGTGGACAAGATGACACTTTTCACTCTGGGTAAGCTTGCATCTCTGAGCAACAATTGTATAATCCAATGGTCCTTCTTGCTCCTCATCCTCTTGATCCACCTCATCACACTCATCCTCTTCGCCCTCATCCTCGTCATCACACTCATCATCCTCGTCCTCATCCCCTCGTCGTTCATATACATAACAGTGAGAGTTGGACAAGGAGCTCCCATTGAAAAAACCAGATACACACCAGAGTTGATTTGGTTTTTAGAAATAAACCTTCTCCATGAAGAACCTGCAAGGTGAGTCATTGCTCGCTCTTTGCGCACGTCCACAACATACATTCTCCCAAGAGCTTGAAACTCCATGCTTTCTCCTATTATTCTATTGAATTCTCTACTAATATTGCATGGGATAGTCTAAAATGAATAAAATAATTAAATAAATGATAATAGTATGGAAAGAAAATTCAATTAATTTAAATAGCAAGAATTATATGCATACCAATGAACGCTCAAATCGACCACGTGTAAGACGGACATGGAATAGCGAGACTAACATTATTTCATTACTACAGTCTGTGAAACAAACCTGACACAGTGCCATGTCCTAAAAAAATGAAAAGCACTCGTTAATTTATGATAAGTCTCACTAAGATTAAAAAAAGGCATCATATTTGGAATGGACATAAAGTAATTGTAGGGACAGAGTAAGTGAGCCAAGTAGGAAGCACAAATAAATATTTTTTTTCATATACCAGAAGGCTCAATCACACCACCCCAACCCGTTATTGCATCATCATATTGTAACTAATCAATGGAAAAATGGAAGTACAAAAGCATAATCAACCTAAAAGTGCATCCTCATTGCATCATCATATTGCATGCTAAATAAAAACCCATATCTCCATATATATACAAATTGAACAAAAACTTAATATCTAAAACACTGTCGAACTTTTTTTATCTGTACAATTTATAATATGAATCAGCCAAAATATGAATCCATCTTATCTATGTGGGCTCCCCGGATTATTCATCCGAGATATCCCTGTTATGTATATATCCATGTTCCCATGATCAGTGAGCCGTGGAACTGTAACATCCCAAAACATTAATCCAAGGCTATTAAGATCCAAGTCATCTAAATTAGGGTTAACAAAAACTTTTCCAATTAAAATTATTAAAGCATTCATATGTGTGTGCATTTAAATAGGAGTTGTTTTGAATTGCCATGATTAAGTGATCTATTGCTTGTAAAATGATTCTTAGGTGAAATAAACATCATATAAATAATTCCCAAACAAATCCCAAAGAAAAACAAATCAAAAATGAATAAAAGAAAGAAATGGTCATTTGTGCCATTTTAACTACCATGCCTACTTTGGCTATTCCTAGGACTCAATTCTTAACAGAGATAAACATGGATCTTTGCACTCCTTGCTAGTACATGTAATGATGTACCAAGGCCCACTTTGTGATCTGCCAAAAACTTTCAAACACTAATTTTAAATGGCAGTTGAAATTTGAATGTAGTTTATATGGGAAGATCCCACTTATTCAAAAACCACTCAAATGAGCTCCATTTTTCAATCCCAAGCAACCATAGAGACTTAAGCAGGTGTATAGCAAACCCACCAAAATTCATCCAAAAATTCCAAACTTGAGTTCATGCGGCAATTGTGTCGAACACCTGGCAGGCATGAATCACACTCTAATTCTAGCTCACTATTTCTATACGGTTTTGCCACCCATTTGACCTCAATTCACTCCCTCTGTCCCTCCTAGCTCTAACCAAAGCCTAATCACCCACCCTCTTGTCCCTAGCAGCAATACTACGCCACCCCGAGGACATGCTCGCCAGCCAACCTTGCCAACGCAGCAGCAGACCGCCAGCCCCTCTTCGCTTGTCCAGGAAGCACGGCGTGACCTCACCGCCGCCCACGGTCCACCCCACAGCCACTGCTAGCCACTGGACCACTCCCCAGCCTCGCCGCCCAATCTCTCTGCGCGCAGCCAGAGCGCGCTAGAGCGCCTTCACCGCCAGCACACCACCGGCCGCCCCTCGACCCAATACCATCCACATCACTCCGCCTCGACCCCAGCACCCCGCCAGACATGGCCGTGCGCCGCCGTGCGACCCACAGTCGCCGTGCGCCGCGTCAAGCACCACCTCTGTCTCCTAGAGCGCGGGACGCTCCCGACCAAACGCCACCGCCCCTAGCCATGCATTTAAGCCGTAGAGCACCACCAGGAGGCAGGCCACCACCCCCTACCTCAAGCCACACCGCTAGCACGCTGTGCAGCCCTCGCCAGAGTCGCCAGACCATCCCTTTTGGTCGCCTCGTCGAGCTATAAATAGAGGCCACCCCAGCACAAACTCCTCACACCATTCCACTCCCCTCTCCTCACTGATCCTTCCCCACCTCTCGCCGGAGCCACTCGAGCCTTGGTTCGCCAGAATTTCGCCGGAGGAGCCCGCTGCAGAGGAGGAGAGGACGTCGTCGATTTTGTTCACCCTAGGAGCTACCGCGACCACCCCTGAGCCCGCCGTCGACAGCATGTTCGATCGCCCCCATCACCATCGTAGCTGGAGCCCTGGTATGCCCCCTGAGCACCCCCACCGAGCTGCTAGGGTTAGACCTTGTCGGCGACCTATCCGTCGTTGATGACAAGCCACAGCCATAGATCCCCCTTCTAATCTAACGGCCCACATCGCCCTGTACCGCTTCACGTGTAAAGTGCCGCTGACCGGTGGACCCCCCTGTCAGCTGTTCTCTGTGCCGCGGAACGCCACTGGGCCGGCCCGTTTTCTTTCCCGCGCGACCCATTTAATTCAAACTTAGATTTTTCTATTTAGTTTTGAACTTAGTTTTGTCCCCTAGTTTCAAAATCAATTCAGAGAGATTTACAAATCCAAATGGAGTGATTCAAATTGTGTTAGAAAGCTTCTGAAAAGATCTATCCAAGCCCGTTGGATTTAATTCATTTAGAGTTAGAGATCTCTCCTAGTAAAAATAATAAGACAAGCTTTTGCACATTCAAACATTTTTATAAAATCAACCAAAATAGCTTTTGAGTTGATTCCAACTCTCAAAAATCACACTTAACCAGACCTATCTGAATATGTAATAATACTAAGGTTTACATGTAGTGACTTTGGACTAGTACCAAAATAATGCTATATAGGCATTTCTAGTCACTTTAAATCATTAAATAATGAACTTAAACCAAAGTAAATATGAACCAACCCTTAAATCACATTCCCATATGTTAGAATATGTGGTGATGACATGTGTCCACATGATCCCATATTTTAAGTGGAGAATATTAAATCTTAGTTATTTTCTATGAGTAGAAATTACTTTTCTTAAATAAAAAGAATGAAACTAGTTAATAAAACCTTGTGATGCTTATGATGATAATAGATCATCCAATGTGTGCCTTAGAGTGCTAAGTAGACTAGTTAAGCATTGTTTGGTGATTGTGTACTCCATATGTATTTATAGATGATAGTACCGACCAAGCTTTCAAGGAGGAGGAGTTCTACCAAGAAGAGGAGGAAGAAAACTTCAACCACTGCACTACCCTAGGCAAGCTAACACTTGCAAGTATTATACTAGAAAGCCACCATTAACAATGCAAGCTAACCCTTGCAATCTAGATAACTCAAGCAAAGACGTTAGACATGCTTTGGTTATACCATGTTTGACTAGTACTTACCCCCAAGTATTATTTTTCCAAGCTTTACTTCCTTTACTTTTACCAAAGTCCTTTAGTTGTTTTGAAGGTAGCATAAAGAGTACAAAACTTGACCTATTTAGATAACTTTAGATGTCATCATATGGCATGAGTTGATCCCATCTTTCCACCTTAGTGAACACTCTTAACTTAGTGGTTTAGAGTTAGATAAAAACTCAAGTCACTTTAGATGGGAACACTTGGTGAAAATGAATTGAGAAAACCTTGGAATGATGAGTCATTCTATTGAGATGTTTTGACATGTGTTGAGAAACACAAATGGTTTATGATGATGAAAATGTTGAGGCATGAGCCTTAACCCTTTTTACAAAACTGATGGTTGGATTCGGATGCGATACCATTCCAAATTTACCATACAACCACACTACCTGAATTAGGTAAGGCTTAGCCGGAAGTTTATATGCATTAGTATTAGTTCCCTCGCGGGAGAGGTTTGAGCTGAGGCTACCTCTCAATGTTGTCCACCTATGTAGTGCCCAAGATGATAGATGGTCATGGTTGGGAGGCCATGCTCATAGGAGAGGTTCTTATACTAGGGTGTGTAAAGGAAAGGTTATGTTTGATTATCTGCATACTAAGTATGATGATTCAGGGCTATCCATGATAGATGTATCGAATCTTGTGGTGAAAGTGTACCACCTCTATAGAGTGTCAAACTATTCAAATAGCCACGTCCGTGGTTATGGACACTTGGAGTGGCCACACTGTTTCGTTGTCAGATGTTTTCAAAATAACTTATGAAATGAATGATGAATCTTGACTTGACCCCAGCAGGGTTGTGTCTATGACACTAGCTTCCCAACTTAGGCGATTCTAGAACTTTGTTCTATGTTTCTTTGTTTCTGAACTCAGCTTAGGTTTTAAACTTAACTTTCTAGTTAAACCTAGAGTTAGCACTTTACTTTAGAACTATACTACTTGTTAGTGGTAGTTTGTGAGTACTTAAAGAGTACTCATGGCTTTTGTCCCTGGCTATTCTCATGGTCAGACTATGAAGGAGACTACCAAGATGATGGCTAGCACGACGGCTATGATAACTAGGACTATCTGCCTTCGTCAGCATTGCTTGTGCCCCTGAAGATGGACCCCACCGCTACGCTTATTATTTATTCCGCTGCTTGTTATACTAAGACTGGATCATGAGATCCTTATTTGTGTAAGACCTTATGTATGGTTTGTAATGGATGATATACTATGATATCCAATTTGTTATGTCTCGCAAAAATGGTAATCCTGGGATTGCGATGGATGACATAACAGGCATCTGGGATTAAAAATCCGGGTGTTGACAGGAACATAACCGAGAAGTATCATTACAACATCCGAAACATATCGAATTACAAGACTTACATAAATGCCATCATGGCTACAACTTCTTTAGCAGCGGAACATCAACACGCGCAGAGCCCAATCGTGCCTCCACCTACAGGCGACTGACTGGGAAGACGACCTAGCTCGCTGGACGTCACCTTAATCTTCCGGCGTCGTACCTATGAAAGTCTGGTCAAGTAAATAACCAGGGACAAAGCCATGAGTAATTTTGAATGTACATGCAAACCACCAAGATAAGTAGAGTAAAGGAAGGCAACTTTTTGGCTGTGGCGAGATAGCTCTAGCTAGGGTGTTTTTGGAAAAGTCTAGACTACCTCTTAAAGCTATGGCATCTCCATATCTTTGTTGAAAAAGAGTTTTAAAAACATGCCTCTGTTTTATAAGTCAAGATATCTCCATATCTTTGTTGAAAAAGAGTTTTGAAAACAGTTTTGGAGTGAAAACCCTTTTTGAGCCTCTTTGACCACATTTGGTCAAACAACACTTTTAAGATCAGGTTCCCCCGGAACCGCCATCCATTTTCCAAACAAACACCGTTGGGTACTCCTAGCCAACACCTTTACAACTGTCCTTGACCGTGGACACGGCTATTCGAATATATTATACTCTACAGAGTTAGCGCACTTTCCCCACAAGAATCAATACATCCGCTGGGATACAACCACAGCCCACTACCAACTGTAGATGGGGGTCCGGATAATCAAACCTAACCTTTCGCTTGTCGACCCTAGCAAAGGCTGCTTTTCCTTTTGGGTTTGTTCTCCCCGGCAACGAGTATGTGGCTCCCAGCCATAGTCCTGCCTTCCGTACACGCGTATACCCAAGCCGCAACTTGGCGTATACCTTAATCTGGTGACTCCACTTCCTCCCGTACCACCTAAGTCATAACGTCCGCGGGAGACCCAATTGTTGCACCGACACTCCTGCCAGAACAGGCTCACTCTTGCCGAAGCAAGCTATAGGCTCCAGATCATAGATCTGTTAGCGCCTGCCCGGGCTTCAAGGGATCTCTCCCTTTAAGCATTGTACAAGCTGCCTTGGCTAATGAAGACAAACTACAAGCTAAGCCCCAATACCTGGGGTAATGTGGTTGCACTGATAAAATTGTTCCGGTAAAGGCGTAGAACATCCCTTCACTTTCACATTTCTCATCACACCATTTCTTTCATTAAAACATCCTCTTGAAACGAGGAATCTTCCCAAGGGTTTTACAAAGCAGTTTTGAAACATTTGTAGTGGGGGTAAATCCCAAAACAGTTCATTTTCTCAAAGTCGGGGTTTACAAAGAGGTAGGATGCTGGCCATCGTACTCTTGGTCTAAAGGGATAAAATGGTAGGTACATTAGGGTGGTTCCGCGAGGGACACAAAGTCATAACTTGGAGGAGCCAAGTTATTATCACAGTATTTATAAAACAAGACATGTAGATAAATAATGCAATTTATAAAGAGGATACAAAATAGGTAATAAAGAGAGTAGGAAAAGTATTAGAATTCAGGAATGGTGGCTTGCCTGTGATCAGCAATAAGTCCCTGGACTCCTTTAGATAACCAAGAATACCCAATAAATAATAGTAAGAAGTCCCTTCCTCCTTGTCGTCAGACACTCACACTATCGCCGTCATCGAGTATACATGCAAGCAGACAATACCACAATCAATACAAGGCATACATGCATCAAACCATCCAGAAAACAAACATAAGGAGTATTACTGAACTTGGTAGGTTTTGTATAAGTTGGATTTTAGTTAGTGGAATTACTAAATTGCCATATAGGTGGTTTTCCCTTTTGAAGATAGTTGTCAAGGCTAAATACCATGAACTTGGAGCGGGATTCTGAGGTCATTAGGATACCAATGTGCAATAGTGATATCCTCAGATAGGTCTTTACAACACAAAACCAACACAAATGGTTTCACTAGATTATCAATTGCCTAGATTTAGTTATGCCTTCTATAGTGGAAATAACTCTAGTTTGAGGAAATAATTCACCAGAATTTATCTGGAGGCCCAAATATTATTTCCTTGGGTGGTTAGGTAGTGTTTGATGTACTGAACCACATAAAGTTGGAATCTTATCAAAAGAATTACTAGAGTGCCCTCAGGAAATTCCCAAAGACAGTTCTGTAAGGTTTTTCTCTTTTTCACCAGATTTATTCTACAGAAGCTCTTGAGTTGATTCCAAGGGCATGTGGTAGTCATTTAGAGTACCTTTATATAGGAGTTGTATTCACTCTTTTTGGAGTTGTCAAACTCCTGGAGTGATTTATTTAGTTAAAACACCACCAACAGAAGTATTTAAATCACTGAAACTCAACCAGAGCTCAACAAAATCTGAGCTTCTGGGATTTGATAGATGATGATATTATGGGGTACTGGGAGGTGGAATATTGTCAATACCACATTTGGTTTGTCCTAGAGAAATTTCCTAAGACAGATAAAGGCTATTTTTGTTATTTTTTCTAAGGGCAAACTACTATTCACCTTGGCATAGGACCTATGCTACATGACAGGTATATCAAATAACTTCTAGTAGAGCCTTGGTTATCCCCAAATGGAGATATAAAATTATCTGAGGAATTTATTTAGTGAATAGGACAAGCATTAGTGGAGTAATTTCCAATAAATAATAAAAATTATTTTTGGCAAGGGACCAGTTCTGCATGTTGCATAAAACATGAAGGAACCCTTAGAAATTTGGATCTGGACAAAATATTGTGATTTCCATTTTTATTTGGATTTAATCCTAGCAGGAGATTTTCTGGAATTAATAGATCTGCTAAAAAGAGAAAGAGGATATGCGGCAGTGGGCCGGATCTGGCGACCGTGGGCCATCCAGCAACGAAGCCGGCCCACCCGGCTTCTCTCAGTGCGGGAGGAGATGGTTTCGAACCTGACGGGCGGGGATCGTCTGCCAGTGAGGGTGGAAGGGCGAACGGGTATGGAGGGACAGGGGCCGTCCGTTTAAAGGGCGATGGACGGCCTTGGCTCGTCCTCTTCCTCTCGACACCAGCAACGGGATCTAACCCTAGTAGAGGGAGAAATGCGGCGGGGAGGCTCACCGGGGTGCAGGAGGGCCGTCGGGGATGTTTTGGGGCTACGCGGTGGCCGGAGACGACCTCGACGAGGGGTAGAAGGGCCCCGTTTGATGCAGATCCGTGATGTCCACGGTTGGGCAGAGGGCGGCGGCTCCGAGCTCGTCCGCGGCGGTGCCAGGGAGGAACCTATAAGAAAAGAGAGGCTAGGTCAGATGCAGGGGAAGGAGGGGAGCTCGTCTAAATAGCATGCAGAGGAAGAAGCAGAGGGGAGGGGAGGCCTTGCTCGATTTTTGTAGAGGACCCGAGGCTCTCCTTCTTCTTCTCTTGGACAGCATAGAGCAGAGGAGAGGGAGTGGAGCCTAGGGAGAGTGAGTGGAGGGGAGAGGGAGCAAATGAGGCATGGAAGGGTGCTGGGGGTGGCCTCTGGCCTTTATACCAAGAAGGAGATCTAGATGGTGTAAATGTCCAATTTGGACATTTGGGAGGGGGAATGCTGGCCAGGGATTTGTCTAGAGGACGGTGGGGAGGAGTAAGAAGGGGTTTTGGTCGGGCAGAGAGGGGTAGGGCAGCTGTGGTAATTAGTTGGGGTAAATCTTGTAAGATTTGGGGTTGTCTCTCTCTCTACTAGTACAAGGGTAAAATGGGCAATGCTGGGGTGGAGCTACAGTGGTGTCGACCTGGGGTGTGTCCTGGTGCTGAGGATAGGCATTGAGAAAGTTTTGGTGAGAGTTGGAAATGGTTTGAGTAGTGGTTTTGTTTATTTGGCAAATTTGATCAAAATAGATGGTTATGAAGCAAGTCCAAAATGTTTCATTGGACATGATGAGGAAATGGTACTGGTAGATAGATGAGGTCAAGGTAGACTCCTAGGATTTAATTGAGATTTTTGTAAGGGGTTTTAGTCCTTATAAATCCATTTATTCAAAAAGGACAGAAGTGGTTTCTAGGAGATCATTTGATATTTTTACATTGGACAAGGTTGGATTCTTGTTTGAGAGGATCCCAAATGTGAATACACACTTAGTGGAATTTTCCCAAGATTTATTGAGGCATAGAATTATATAAAACAATTATTATTCCAATTCAGCCATTTAAGAAAATGGGCAAAAAGAAATAATAAAGCTTCTCAAAATTATTTATTTTTTGAGATGGGAAGATGGGGTATGATATATGGAACTCACTTGAGCCAAAAGTTGGAGAAGTTTTTTTGTCAAAAACCAAACTTTCCATTGGGAAAGGGGTTTTGAGATTTTGTCAATTAAAGGAATTAAAATAGATTTGAAGCCATAATAATTTGGGATAATGTTTGATAAATCTTGATGATCAAGGTAGATGATGTAGACAAGGTGTATCAAGCATTTGCAACCTGGGGATTGGAGAATCCAAGTTGATTTTGGTGGAATACCCTAGATTAGGGATCTAGGGTGGTGTTAATTTCATACCATCAAAACATGGTTGTATCTTGGAGTTTAGATCTCCCCTTGGGGCATGGGTTATATGTATGGATAGACCAAGTGATGTAGATTGCAATGGTGTAGGGGTTTGAGCTTGATCCTGCTTGAGCTCACCAAGACAGGCTTTCAAACTTTGAATAAAATAAGCCTGCCAAAGCAGATTATCAACTAGCCTTCAAAACCTTGGGTGTTTAAGAAACACAAAGATCCACTTGGAACAAGTGAAGTAGGTATTGGTGGAATTATATGAGTAGAACGCAACCATGCAGAGAGTTGGTCCATAGAAGGTTGGATGGTGGTGTGAGCTTCTACCAAAGTAGGCATGTTGACTAGATTTGCAGGAAAAGTTATTTTCTTGCCTGCAAAACCATCAAGAACAAGTCGGTTGGAGGATGATATAACCAAGGTAAAAGGTGGGCCTTGGTAGTCCTTAGGATGGTTAACAAGATAGTTCAGATGCATTTCCAAAAATGCACAAGGGTTGAGAAAGGGAGGAATTCAAAAAGGTGATGTTGGAACAGTTTCCAGACTTGGTCAATTTTGGTAGTTTTGAGGATTTTGACTAGAGTATGAGAGGGAATGTTTTTGGAGGGGTTGCAAGGTAACAAAGCATCCTCAAGTGGATGATTTTGAAGTGTATATTGAGTAGAAGGGGTCCATGATTGATATTGGTCTTTATGGACATGGAGGCTTCTAGAATGGAAATCTTCAGACTTGATCTGGTTAAAGGTTTTGGATGATCACCTAGTAGCTAGGGATCAGATCCAGGTTTGGATTCTTGCTTGAGGGATGATGATTTGGAAACAACTTGATCCTAGTGATGAGCTCCTATAGTAGCTCATACTACTTCCTAGGCAAATAAGTCAAACAGCAGATCAAGGCAACTCATCAGACAGCAGATCAAGGCAACTCATCTTATAAACTAATCAACTAGTACTAGGGTTACCATCAAGCTTAGCTTGAGGTAAGAAGGGGTAATTTTGAAAGATTGGAGTTTGAAAGAGGTAAGAGTCCTTGGTATCTCTACCAAGAGTAGGGATCAAAAGCTTTCAAAAAGGTTTTGGAGATCCTAAAGGTAAGAGTAGTTGAAGGTTCTGTTTTGAAAACATAAGGAGGTTATATTAAATATTTCTCCATAGTTTTGTCAGTAGAGGCTCCTAAAATAGTTTTGGTTGCATAGGCATCTTGGCTCAGGTTTTGAAATGCCAGAACATTTGAGAATATGTAAAATGAGCCAGGATAGTTTTGGTAAGTAGCTTTTGTCAACTGAGGGTGAGGTGAGGAGTATCATAAGTTATACACTCACATGCACAAGTGCAAACAAACCATCAAGCAATACTGCACTAATGAACAAGAAAAAGTTTTTGTTCCCCCTGACTTTTGCATTTTGGACAACAAATCAGGGTTGCTGAAATTGGGATGTTACAATCTAGACCTATGGTTCGAAACAAACAAGACTAAAATGTGAAAGATTTATAGGATAAAAACGAGGGAATCAGATGAGCATACCTTGAGAGGGAGATTAGGGAGCTAAACAACAGCGAAATCCTTCAGATCTGTGGTTTTTAGGGGTGGACTTGAGAGGTAAGGGAGATGGGAATAGGAGGCGAGCTATCTCTGTTATTACTGGCGGCTGAGAACGACTAGGTCGGGATGGGAAGGGCAACCACACGCCTGACGCTATATCTATAAGTGTATGGCCTTTATGTTAGGCGATACACTGCCAAAGCACGTTGTATTGCACAGTCCCCTCAGCAGTATAATCTAAACTATACGGGCAGTACTATGTATGCAGTGCATACATTTTGCATATGCTCGTTAACATCGCAACTCGATTCCATTCCATGGTGAATGCACTGCCGCTGCACGTTATCTTGCGTCGTCCACACATCACTATATTAAAGACTTCAAGAGTAGTGCATAAGATTTCCACAGGCAGTGCATATGCGGCTACATGGCAGGTTTAGTGCATTTCAGCATAAGGATGCAATGCATACGTTCTGCATAACCATACGTTCATCGCAGGTGGAGAACATATTGCACAGACCACACAACACTATATTGTAGCACATGACATGCAGGCAACACATCCAGTGCATATGGCTAGAGTGAGCAGTGAACTACGGCCTAGAGATGCAGTGCATCCGTTCTAAATGAATAGTGCATGTCCGTGTCCACCGCACGTGCAGAACATCTTCCACAGTCCGCATAACACCGTATTGTAGCACATGACATGGAGTCCACACAGGCAGTGCATATGGCTGTCCCGGGCAGTGCATTACCGCATAGGGATGCAGTACATGCGTTCTAAATGAACAGTCCGTGTCCGTGTCCACCATAGGTGGAGAACACATTGCACAGTCCGCACATAACTATATTGTAGCACACGACATGCACTCCATATAGGAAGTGCATATGGCTGGCAAGGGCAGTACACTCCTGCCTAGGGATGTAGTGCATAAGATTTAAACAGGCAGTGCATATGCGGCTACATGACAGGTTCAGTGCATTCCAGCATAAGTATGTAGTGCATACGTTCTTCATAACCATACGTTCATCGCAGGTGGAGAACATATTGCACAGATCGCACAACACTATATTGTAGCACACGACATGCAGGCAACACAGGCAGTGCATATGGCTGCAGCGAGCAGTGAATTACGGCCTAGAGATGCAGTGCACCCATTCTAAATGAATAGTGCATGTCCATGTCCACCGCACATGTAGAACATCTTCCATAGTCCGCACATCACCATATTGTAGCACACGACATGCAGTGCATATGGCTATCCTGGGTAGTGCATTACCGCATAGGTATGCAGAACATGCGTTCTAAATGAACAATCCGTGTCCGTATCCATCGCAGGTAGAGAACACATTGCACAGTCCGCACAACACTATATTATAGCAGATGACATGGACTCCACATAGGCCGTGCATATGGCTGGCAAGGGAAGTACACTCTTGCCTAGGGATGCAGTGCATAAGATTTCAACAGGCAGTGCATATGCGGCTACATGGCAGGTTTAGTGCATTCCAGCATAAGGATGCAGTGCATACGTTCTGCATAACCATACGTTCATCGCAGGTGGAGAACATCTTGCACAGACCGCACAACACTATACTGTAGCACACGACGTGCAGGCAACATAAGCAGTGCATATAGATGGCCAGAGCAGTGCCTTCCTCGATAGCGAAGCAGTGCATTCGTTCTTCATAATAAGTGCGTGTCCGTGTCAACCGCAAGTGGAGAACATATTGCACAGTCCGCGCATCACTATATAGTAGCACACGACATGCAGTCCACATAGGCAGTGCATACGTCTTTCCAGGGCAGTGCATTAGGAACAACGAAGATGGTTCAGGTGCAGAAGATCTTGCATATTCCGCACAACACTATATTATAGCACACGACATGCAGTCAACATAGGCAGTGCATATAGATGTCAAGCGTACTGCCTTCCTGGATAGCAAAGAGATGCATTTGTTTTTCATAACAAGTGCATGTCCATGTCCCCCGCAGGTGGAGAACATATTTGACAGTCTGCACATCACTATATTGTAGCACACGAGATGCAGCCCACACAAGCAGTGCATACAGATGTCTTAGGTGGTGCATTAGGATAACGAGCAGTGCATACGCCTCACACGAGCAGTGCATCCCCGAGATGCAGTGCATATGTGCGGCGGACCCAAGATGCGCATGGTATAAATCAAAGGTGAAGAACATCTTGTACAGTTATCAGTGCAGTATAAATTACCACCCGAGATGCAGTGCATGTGTGTGGCGCACGTAGTGTATCTAGGTGTGAATGGTAGGTGTAATCCATTCCACGGTCAGTGCACTGCCTGTGCACGCGATAAAAACGGTTGGTCAGTGTTATTAAAGATAGCGCAACACCCAAACGACGAGGCATTATGGATTTGGTGTGAGCTATATAAGCATGCCTTTAGTGGTGTAAACCTATCGCCTCCTCCTCTCAGGCTTATAAATAATGTTGTCACCTCTTTACACCTCTAACCAACATCAGTACCATGGATAATGATTTGATCTCCCCTACCTACCACCGCCTTCATAATGCCTCGCTGCCTACCCACCTGTTGGGCCAAGTTCCCTCCGGGTGCTCGCATACCACTTCCAACGCCACCTAGCTCCGATGACGAAGAAGATAAAGAGGAGGTCTCGATGCAAGAGTCGGTCACGGCTCAGGGTGTGGTAGCCGCTGCGGAGGAGGAGCCTAGCTACAAGAACCTAGATCAGTATGGCTCTTCCTCCGGTGAAATCCACCAATCCTATGACCTGATGCTGCCGCCAACCTCGTTCGATAAGGAGAAGAAGAGGCTGGAGGATGCGAGGAACCGCGAGGAATAGACTGCGTTCCTCGCTTCTGTGGAGAGCGAGAGTGTCTCTGCTCCAGTGGCACTGGAGAAGGAGAAGGAGAAGGAGGAGGTCGCGACACCGCAGATAGCCGATGCACAGGAGGATCCTAGCGTCATGAACTTACATGACTACAACTCTTCCTCCAGCGATAGTCACCACTCCTATGACCTGATGCTGCCGCCAAAGTTGGCCATTGTTGACTCATTCAAAATGGAAAAGAAGAGGCGGGAGGATGCCTAGAACCACGAGGAACGGTCCGTGTTCTTCGCGTCCATGGAGCGCGAGAGGGTCGCTGCCTATACGGCGCATAGGGCCGCCGTTCATGAGGCCGCCAGCCTAGTAGTTCTAGAGATGACCAATCAGTTTTGACAGGCAACGGAGGCAAGGAGGAACCAACGCGCGGCAGCGGTAGCAGCAGCGCAAGCGGCTGTGGCTCCAGCGGCGGTAGCGAACGGCGACGAGGCAGGACCATCTACGTCATCCACATATACAGCGATGAAGATGATTAGGGGATCTAGCTTTATATTAGGTTTTTGTTTATATATCCATAAATGTCATTAAAATCTTGTAAAATATTTCCTGATTTGGATGGACTATTAATTTATCTGAATTTCGTAAAATGCCATCGATTCCGTGGTAACCAAGGAAGCAATCCGGTGCATAATCATCATACCGGGTAGTGCATGACCTTCATTAATATATATCCGGATCTAATAAACCAAGGCAGTGCATATCAGGTTTGAAATGCAGTAGTTTTTTACCAAATCAAATGGGCCTGTGCATAACAAGCTTGTGTTGAAAAAACAGAGCTATGGTTACGTACTTTTATGGTCTCAAATGTAGTGCTTTTATTAGTTTTCTTTATTTTTATGTAATATGAGGCAGTGCATAATCCTCTAGAAAAGCAGTGTTATGCTGCAAATAACAATGGGCATGTGAATTATCTTAGTGGGCCTTTCTTGTATATAAGGAACAGTTGTATGGTTGCGAAGTTTCGAGGTCTCGTATGGACAATTTCGTAGTAGGCTTTTTTATGTAATTAGTAGTACGATTTGCATGATCGGTTGATTATAAGGATAGGAGGAGTCGTGGAAGCGGTAAAGGCGTAAGTTGCAACAATGGCGCACCAGTTCATCATTTGCAGCGCCAAAACTCAGAAAACCAAGGTGTCTATCTAGCACATAATTATATATTATTTTGTAGTCCATCACATACTTGTTCTTATTAGATTCATCCTTCTTTCCTACTGCGGAAATAAACAGATTCAAGGCGTGGTACTAGACGTCTTCCTCCCATGGACGAAGGGCTTCAGACAACGGAGATTCATCACATTCCTTCTCATGGAACGACGGTTCTTACTGTGGTGTACACCAACGAGGAATCCACGGTCGACAAAATACTCGCAATGTATGAAGGTTGGCTTGACGAGGTTAGTACTGATCCAACTTATCATCTCTTTGTTTCAAAAGGTTTGCATAAGAATTATGTAGAAAATTTGCATTACTTTTTCCTAACCAGTACTTTGAACAAGTTTTCATTTGAATCAAACTTTAACCCCATACATCCTTTTTCAGAATCCATTATTTTTCCTATGGTCAAGCAAACTATTTATAATATGAATTAATGTAGCATTAGTGTGGGCATGGAAAATGCGATCCTACATTTTCCCCTACTCCTACGTTCTTCACGCTGTAAGAATCAAAAATGTTTCACTATATTCCGCTACTTACTAAATGATCAAATTTTACTTGACATGACGATAACAGCAGGTACATAGGACTCGACCTCAAATACACTTCTAGAGGCAATCAACAAACCATCACCGTAGTACAACTCGCCATGAGAGAGCACGTCCTAGTGTATCATTACACCAGGAGCAAGAAGGAATGCTAGGGGCTACGATATTTTCTCAACAAAAGAAAGATCACATTCGTTAGTGTGGACACGAGGACATACATAAAGATGATGAAGAAAGAGAAATTTGATATCCCTGACGAGTACCACGTCGATATACAGGATATATTCAAGACAGTCCCACAGGATGATCACAGGGATGGCATGTCCAATCTTGCAGCAACACTCATTGATATGTCATACATTCAGATGAAGACACTATCCTATGCCTCAAACATGCATGACATATGGGAGTGGAAGCCAATACCGACAGAGAATCTGCGTTACTCAACAATAGATGGATATGTCACTTACGAGTTGTATAAGAGGATAGCATTCATCAGGAATCTCCTCGGTTTAGATAAAACAATCTTGGATAACAGGTTGTGCATCAGGTGTCATGGAGGTTCTAAACCGTACAAACGACATAAAAAAGCATGTCATTAGAGGATACCAAGAAGATATGGAAGAAGGAGCAATACGGCATCAGTCCAGAAGAAGATGTCGACAAATCGGAGAAGCAAGAAGACGACTAGAAGGAAGTGTGAATTCAGTAAAGACTTTCATAGTGTGGCTACGATATTATATCAGTGTGGTAATTCTATATAAAGATAAATGTGGTTTTGATTTAGCGTTTGATATTTTCCGAACAATGTCATTTTAACAAGATTTAAAACCTGCTTAGTGTGTGTAATACTCTGAACAATGTGTAATTCTATATAATCTGTGTATTCTGAATGTTTTCTTCTAGTCAAACAAATCATATATCCATTTTAAATACATTATTCTAGTTTGTGTAAGATTATGATGGTTATTCTCATCAAATAACTGTATAGAATACAAAGATAAATAAAGATACAAATACTAGTAAAAATACAGTGTATACATGAACACTCAATGGCAGTCCATATTACCTAGTTAAGGCAGATCAGTTAGTATCACTCCACGCGTCAGAACTCGGAAGCCAAAAACATAGTGGACAAAAACAAATAACTATTTAGGCAGTTTATAAACAGTATGACCAGCAGTGCAAAACTTGTGTCAAAACACATACGCCAACCTAGAAGCAGTTAACATAAAATTGGAAAGAAGTTAGGCAGTGCATCCTGTAAAACCTAGGCAGTGCAAATGTCAGAACTTGTGTAGTACATCAAAACTCGGAACTCGGAAGCCGAAAACATAGTGGAAAACCAACTAATCAGGGCAGTGCATAAACTATATGAACAACAGTGCAAAACTTATCTAAACACACATACTGATCTTACCGGCTATGGAAGTGCATACGCCAACCTAGAAGCAGTTAACATAAAACGCTGACCAAGAGAATCCAATGTCACTCCCCCAACACTAAAGTAAATAGAACATACCTCAGAAATAAAATGTGTGCAAGCAAAGACAAGTAAAGATATACTGGTCAATAAGAAGGCAGTGCACGAGTATGAACTTAGGTAGTGCACTCCGTAGAACTTAGGTAGAGCTTGTGCAGTGCATCAATAAAATCTAATAAGACAGTTCGTCAAATATAATTACAGCAGATCACTCACGATCACCCGAGGCATCAAATTAAGCAGACGCAAGGCAGTTCATTGCATCTAAACAAGACAGAGCAACTAAAACTACCACCCCATACATGATTTCGTGTTCCCTCTCGTCTCCAACCCACGAAAAGGTAGTCCAAAAAAAAATCGTGGAAACAGAGTCATTCTGCTACCATCGTCGCCGTCGACCAGGAGCAACAACATCTAGAAACAAACCGCCCAATGCCGGCAACGGTCAAAACACCCACCTTCCCACACCCCAACACCAACAACACACACCACGCTCTGCCAACAGCAACCACCCCAAATCGCCCCGCCCCCGCCGACCTACCCCAACGGAATCTAGTCTAACCCTTCAAATCCAACCCACCACCGCCCGCACCAAACAATCCGCTGACGGTAGCAAGTTCATCCCCAGCAACCTGCACCGATTTGGAACAGAACTCTCCAACGACCTCGACAGAGAGGATACATTCACAAAAAAGGTAAGCGGCGGAAGGCGAGAGAGCGGCGGAAGGCCCCTGCTTCCTCTTATTCAAGAAAACAAGTAAGTGTAGTAACCTACAACAAGAGGTACACCGAATTCATATCATTCAAAATCATATCATTCCTGTTTAACACTAGATTCTTCACAAATCTGAGTAAAATTTATAGTACATACTATCTAACTCCACTTTTAATTCATTCATTTTAGTTCCTTATCGCCATACAAAGCATATGTGACTAACAATTTAGAGATTACATATATACAGTTGTTTTTCATAAGTAATTATTGAAAAAAATAGGGAAATAGAATTCGTATATAAATAGGATAGACAAATATATTAAAACATCGAATCGGTGAAAAAAATTACTAAGGATTAGAAGATTGCATAAAGAATTACTAATTTTCTGCCACACTTATTAAGAATTGTCTTATGCTCAAATATTATTTAATTATTAGGTGAAATGGAGGACAACAGAAGTCCTAGCCCTACAAAGGCATAGAGCAATATACAACATACCTTGTAGTCATCACTAACATAAATATAGAAATGGCATTTATTTAATACAACTTCTTTGCAGAACATACCTGATCATACCGATGCTGACGAAACGAAGTCATTGCTGGCCCAAGGTAATGTTGTAAAACAAAGTAAAAGTACATATTATTACTGTTTTTTCTTCATTTTGTAAGGAAAAATATTGTCCCAAAACAGATAACCAGAACAACAATCTGGTCCACACCAGTCAGCTATCAATAACACCATCACAAAGTGTGGACTGCACAGAAACACCAACACAGGAAGGGAAAGTGGAAGATCAACTCATAGAAGAGGAAGAGAAGAAAAAGAAGAAGAAAGCAGTAAAAAGAAAATTGAACCTGGATAAAGTTAATAAGAAACTACCTCTTGCATCAACCTCCGAAGAAAGTGTGGACAATGAAAAAGGAACAAAACATACCCTAGGATGACCCAATCCCACTGAGTGTTCAGCTTCCAGACAGTAGTACCACAATAGATTTACAGTCCAATACAAGAAGATTGAATAGGCGGAAAGCAATAGTCCCATAAGAGCAAGATAGCCCTCAGGAAAATAAGAGGAGTGCATCTAGAATATCAAAGGAAGAAAAAGGACATCTGAAAGAGAAAGAGAACAACACAGATGAGGATGAGAGCAGTGACGATGACGATGAAGACTACAACATTCTTCCAGAAGGAATAGAATCTAAAACAGAAGATGATGATGATGCTACAGGTGATACAGAAGAATATGGAGGAGAATTGGATAATCAGGTTAGTAAAGATTAACATAAATAAATTAACCATATGACATTCATTTTGGAAAATCCGTAGCATGAACTGACAACATAAAATCTTACATGCAGCAAACTAGGAGAAAACACAAACGCAAGGATCAGAGCAAGAATGTGATTCCTGAAACCTTGACAATAGGTGACAAAAAGCTACGCAAGGACATAGACACAAACTACACAGTAAGGTGTTCACTCAAAGAGCTCAACAAATTGCTTAAAGAGATCCTTAATGATGATCAAAGAAAGGAGCTATCAGATGTTGGGTGGGGATTCCTATTTAATTACAGAGTAACATCAAACCTGTCACGGCCAATGATCTTGTGGTTATACGAGAAAATTGATAGAGTTACAATGAAAATAGAACTCGGAGCCGGTGTGGACATTGAAATAACACCAGCAGCTATGAGATCAGTGTTCGGCTTCCCTGACGGACCTAACGCAGCTCCATTACCATCAGTGGATGGTAACACAAAAGCTCTCCAATGGCTAAGGAAAGAACTTGGAATAGCAGTGACAAAACAAGTTCAACTTAATGATCTGTATAAGCAAATAAAGAAAGGTGGCACACGTCCTTTCATAATGCAATGCATATTTCTGGTGATTTTCAAGTGTATTGTCTGCCCCACTCTACACGCAAGGATAGACCGAGAGGCTGGAATGGTACACAATGTAGACTACATGAAGCTTCACCAAATGGATATCTGCCGCGTAGTAGTGGAGGAACTGAAGAGAGGAGTTCAGAATTTTTTGCAGGGAAGAAAAACAGAAACAAGACAAAGGGTAAGGGTCATGTAAAAAACAAATACCAAGGGAGCTGAGGGATGCGCAATACTGCCTTTAATAGTCTATCTGGACACTAAAAGGTGTGAGAATTCAGTCAACAAGATTGAAACGCCAAGGATGCATGTTCTTGACAATAAATTATTGTCATCCATTGTGAACAAGGACAGACAGAAACATAACATTGAGGAATTCAGAGCATTGAAATATGTAAGTACACATACTGATAATATATATCTTTGTATTTCCTTATTGCATATTTGATTTCATTCCGTAGCATAAGAAGATTGAGCATCAAAATATCTAAATTGTCCTCCTCACATGAAACAGGTTAAGACTAGATCCGATCTGCAGCACTACAACAAAGGTTTTCATACAAAGAAAAACAGCTCCTCAACTGCAGTGGTGGATAATGACCAGGAGAATGGGAAGAACAAGTATGCAATAGCTGTTGTCAGTGACAACTCAAACATTCCAACTGAAGAACCTTCTGTCAAGCCAAATTCAATCAGAAATCTCATGACAGATGTTGAAAAGATGCAGCAAGCAATGGATCTCCTGAGACAAATTGCAGATAACCTAGAAAACATATGTTAAAATTTAGAAACTGACACCAAACTAGGCCTCATCAGTAACTACAAACAAGACGTCAATAGAGTAGGACTTGATATTCTAGACTCAATGTATAAGATTAAGTTATACATGGAGTCGGCGAAAGATATAGCAGTTAGATTAACAGCAAAAAGAGGACCTGTCAGAATGGAAGATCCTGCATCATGTTCATTGCCGTAGAATGAAACTGAGAAAAACAAGTCTAACAGTGTTGATACATGTAACAAAACAGAAGACACAACAATCGAAGCTACAAAGGTAATTTATATACTTATTACAAGTTATTGCACGATATAATAAGAATGATTGTTGCAAGTTTAATAGTGCTGTATTTTTTTCGTGCATTGGACAATCAGGCAGATGATACCAATAATGAAACTGCAGCACAAGGACAGGAGCACGCAACCTCACCAATAACAAAAGACAAATCTCTAAAGGTAGACACTCTTTTAGTATAAAGGGGAAAATTTGCTATAATATGAAACAAAAAGAAAAATCTGATGATGGTTATAACATTCATAACAATTCAACAAAGAACTAATATAAACTTCTGATTGTAGGAGGACGCATGAGGAGATACAAACAACCAAACTCCCTCTGATGAAGCAGCAGCAAAAACAAGCATAAGCTGCTCTGACACAGCCAACAGGAAAGAACAGGATAAACAAGAGGAACATCAGACAGAAGATAAAGAAAAACCGAACATTAAAGTTAAAGATAGTGAAGTTTGACACAAAACAGAAGATTTACTGCCAATCAATACCAATCTGACAGTAGAAGGTCATATGACGTAGATACAACTTATATTTATGAAATTAATTTGTTGAACAATTTGATTTCTTTGTAAATATAGCATGTTTCTACTGGTGTGAATCAATTAAGGATACACTTGCAAAATAGAGCTTGCTAAACATATCAAAAAATTTGGGTGTAATGACCATGAATAGATTTGTATGAACGATTATGGTTACAACAGTAAATATTAGCCCGTCTACCATTTGCACTCGTCCAATAGGACTGTTGAACCAGTATACTGCCTCAACTACTGTAACTGAACTATCATCCAACTACCATTCTGATGCACTGCCTAACATTACTCATTGCACTGGTTTTTCTGCACTTCATTTTTCCACACACTAACAATTTTTTCTTTCCACAGATATAGATAATGGAGACCAAGCAAACAAGGACAACAGATAAATACAATTTGAATGGACAAAATTGTATAACCTGATATGCAAGTTCATAGATAAAGACTGACAGAAGAAGATAGAGCTATATTAAAGTGAGATGATTAAAAAAATTATCATTTTGCACTTTGCATATTTTTTCAGAACCATACTGTGTTATAATAAAAATTACTCCACTCTGCAGATCTCGGTATATCTTGAAGCACGAGATAACCAATACAAATGTGCCACTGTATTACATATCAAGTGCTTTCAGAAAGGAAGGACTGCTAGGCGATATAGAGGGTGAATTGGTGTTAACCTATCTTGAAGAACAACTTAGGAGATCCAAGTCAAAGAAGAAAATTATTCACTATAGAGCAACTGTAAGTACTATAGAAAAAGCAACTGTAAATAATAAAAAAAAGTCTTTATACATTCAGAGCAAACAAACTAATGGTTGTTTTGCAACAAAAACTTATTAACATTAGCGCAGTCAAAGACGATAAAAGAAGTATGCGTTGGGTAGAGGACTTGTTTAAACCAGACGCAGCAGACCGTCTAGACAAATACGAACTAGTAAGTAGAACAATAATGCTTATTACAGTATATATTTTGACAACTTGAAGAACACCATACTGCAAATACAAGCTTGTATATTCAATTTTTAAACAGAACAATATGTTAACAAATTTTAAATAATTGCTCATGCAGATAATGTTTCCTTTCCTCGAGCGACCTCCTATGGGAAGTTCAAGTTCAGTAGGTCACTGCTTTGAAATGACAGTAGATATTTTGGAGAAGTTCAGAATTTTTGATTCATTGAGAGATCCAGGGGATATTGATCTTGAAAAAGTATGCTCAAAATTGATCAGGAAAATAAAGACATTGTGGACCGAAGGTTTTGGAACAACAGAAACAAAAGTCCAAATGCTGGATGATTTTGAGGTAGTATATGAACACATGCCTCTACATGATAACGGGTAAATGTTCATACATAACATAAAATTTAGTCTTGTGTTGAACTAGTTATCTTTATGAATTTTTAACCATCTGACAACAACTAAAACAAAAAATGTTATGCAGTTGTGACTGTGGGTTCTTCATGCTCTGTATGATCGAGAACAACACCAGATATCACGTTCTAGGTTTTCACAAAAAAAGATATTCCGTATTACAAGGAAATGCTTCTCATGAGAATGCTGACATCAGACATCTTCAGCATAAACATCGAAACATTAGATGATAGAATATTAGGTAATCCTTTACATAGATTTTTGACTAGTATTATTCATACTATAGTATGTTGTTTCATAGCATTGTTACTATCACACTCATCATAATAAGAATCAATTACAAATACTTATGCACTAAAAAACATTGACCAATACCTGTTCTATAAAAAAAATTAAAAATATTAGTGCAACATAAGTATTTACAAATTTGCAGCATCTACAGGCCATTCCGAATATCAAGAGCTATTCACAAGAAGATATTTCCAAGACTTGAAGAAAGATATATTGCTAGGAATTCAATAAAAAGAAAACAAGATGTCAAACAAATCAATGATACAACTGAAAGAAACACAGGATAAAGAGATCTTGAGAGAAAGATATAGAAGAAATCCAAAAAGGTGCAAGGATTCGATGGAAGAACAGAAAAATCGAAATCTAGAAGAAAGACTTGTTTTCATTCCAGCTGAATTTAAAGAAACAGAGAATGCAAGGAAAGTACAGCAAAAACTAATCGAAGATGCATCAAAACCAGATTCGGAGAGTAAGTGTAAAGCTTAACTTGGTACAACTAGATTTCTTTTAATTAGCCTAGATCTTTTTTGTTCTAATCTAAACTAACACCCCTGTAATACTAATCCTATTTTTTGTAATACAACAGGAGAGTTTTTATCAAGACAACTCCATCCAATGAATCAAGAGATTTTACTCTAACATATACTGCACGTGAACTAGCAGACAGTTTCAAAGAGAATAGATGGATAGACAATGAATTTTTAGATGCCATCATCCATACATGGAGAAGTAATGATGAGTTCAAATATCTTTTCCAGGAAGGTAAAAGGGTAATCCTACCCACATAGGTAACATCAGTATTAGATTTTATGGACAAAAATAAAAAATTCGAACCTGAAGACATTGCTCGCACAATTGATTATTTCATAGGAACAGACGACCTTACAAAAGTAGGCATGGTGAGTTATTTTAGAAATAAGCATAAATTTCTATATTCAGTATTAAGATACCTCATAAAATTAAAAATTACCAAATGTTTAAATCTTACTTGAGTATTATATCTTGTTCCATACACAGATACTACTACCGGTTCATTGCAAGAAATATTTTTCAAATTATGTCTTAAATGGATCTGCTCGGAATCCAAAGGTTGAAATCCTAGACTCCTTCGCATACAATAACAGTAAAGAGATGCAGGATTACCACAGTAACATAGGAGAAACTATGGTAAGACTCCTACTCAAATGTAGACATTATTAGAAAACTTTTACTAAATTCAGAGTGTTATTTTTAAAAAAACAAACATATCAGAATTTACTACCCTTTTTATCTAACAATGTCACTATAATGTTTCAATATACAGCTAAGAAGGTTCGAACAAGTGCTAGAGTGCATTTACAAAGGTGACACATTGCCAAGATGGAGTGCATCATTCAAAAGTGCATGCTACGTGAGAACTAAAAAACAAGATGAAGACGCATGTGGACTGTGGACAATATATTACCTGTAGAGATGCAATGGCAAAATTATAGAAAAAGGAAAGACGTCAAGTGTAAGCAATAGTTAGATAGATTTTTTTCAAAAAATTGATTACAAATATTTGAAAACTAACAAGACTTTACAATACTTGTCAGGACACAAGTTCCAATATCAGAGATGAGCAACTGTACACAATGTTATTTCGTAGATCTAACAAAGCACTAAAGAACCTACCAGAAGATCTAAGAGAGTTGGGTCCAGACGTGGAGATGCCAGAAATTGCAATAACATTAAGTGATTAGGACAAAATTATGAAACATGTACATTATTTCGTCAAATCTGATCGCATGCACATATTGCATCTAACTAGTCTAAGGCATAGGAAATTACAATATCTATGGGCGTAATTAGACGCTTGTTAATCTGTAACAGATAAGTTGTTTTCTGATTTTAAGTTGGTAGTATAATATCTAATTGTAGTGTATCAGCATCTATGGGCCAGTGTATCTGCATACACTCTTGCATAGCTATGTGTAAAAATTATATTTTCATCACACTGAACCAATTATAAACTGCATCTAAGTGAGCAGTGCATATCGCAAATGCATACAGCGATAAAAACAATTGCATAGCTATGTGTAAAAATTATATTTTGATCACACTGAACCAAGTATAAACTACTTCGACATGACGATCATACTCAACCCAGTAAAAACTTCTTGTAGGTGGTCATTAAACAAACTGCTTACATTGATATCCTTGCACTGCCATGGAAAAATTGCATACATAAGTAAAGAAGGCAGTGCAATGAGTCATCACAAGGCAGAATATACATATGTACGAGGCAGTGCATCTAAATCTACGTGGGTAGTGCATGCACCACTGAAAACACTCTTCCATGCCTATGTGTAAAAATTATATTTTCAGCGCACTCAACACAGTATAAACTTGTTCTAGATGATCATTTTAAAAACTGCCTATATAGATATCCTTGCACTGCCATAGAATCATGCGTACATGAGTAAATAATGCAGTGCAACCAGTCTGGTCAAGGCAGAACAAAGAAGCTATAGAGCACACACGGAAAGAACACCGCAGTGCACCGTAGCTAGTCAGAGCAGTGCAAATAGAAAAATTCACTGACAGACAGACACTTGCTTCATTACGTACATACTTACTTAATTACATACATTCTTGCTCCATCACATCCATTAAGAGCTCTTCACAAACACCATTACAAACACTTACAACATGATATGACAAATTTTGCTAGTATTTAAAATATGGAAGACGCTTTACAAGTTATTTGGACAGTTTCTTATCAAGCTCCTTGACCTCTTTGTGAATGTCATCCATGCACTCTTTGCAGTTACGACGACGCTCAAGAATGTCTTTTAGTGATTGCATTGCATGTAGCCTGTCAAGACGTGCATCCTTTGTTGTTTCAATGTCTTCAAAACGCTTGGCTATCATGTCGGCCAATTTCTCATCAAGCTTTTGTCTATCAGCTAGTAGCAGAGCCATATCCATCGTCAGAGTATCCCGCTCTAAGTCCTAGGCTGTAGCGTCAGGTTTATAATTGTTGAGCTCCACATTCATCATAGTTGCATCTTTGACAACGTGCTGCATTCCAACAACCTCGTGTCGAAGACGGTCACACTCTACACTAATAGTCATCTTTTCTGCCTCCTTCTCAGAGAGCTTGACACATAATTCTGATACCTTAGCCTTCTCCGCAGCAAATTCATTATGAAGCCTCTGATATTCTGCATCAACATGATTACTACCATCCAAAACTCCCGTAACTAATGCCAGTGAATCCTAATATTTTCACAGAAAACAACAACAATATTTAATGTGGAAAAAATAGTACTGATCATAGTAAAAAATAGGCAGCATATAAATACATGCACATTGATTAGCCTGCTCGGATGCACCACAGGAACATACAACGACGGAGTAGATGCAAAATGCGAGCAACCATGAACACCAGAGGAGTGAGACCTATATGTAAGTTCCAAACGTCAACGACACAACAAGAGTTTCAAAAACCTAATCCGGAAAATTAGAAATGAATACAAGAAAAGATAAAAAAGCAAAACTAACCCGGACTCGTCGATCTTGCGACGGTTGCATCAATTCGACGACGAACCTTCGGCGAAGGAATCCATGATGGTGGGAAGCAGGGCAGTGCCCTCCGCGCCCCATCTCCTCCGCTCAGCAGCTTCCAAACGTTTTGTAACGGCTGTCTGCTGCTTTCTAGACAAAGGCTTCCTCATTGGATCCATGGCAGAAATAACTAACAATGGAAAAACAAACCGTCTAGTATAAGAGGAACTGGGACTGGAAAGTAAAATGTTAAACATCAACGTCTGAATTTATAATGTACTTATACACATAGAATAGTCGTCTCACCTACCCACAATAAAACACAACCCACACATCATCCTAGATCAATGATTGACCAAAGCTATAATACTATGCCTACTATAAACACAATTAACAATTCAGCGAATGAAACAGCGCACGCAGATCAAAAGTTAAGTTTACCGAGGTTGCGAATAACAATGCGCATGACACTGCAGTCAAAATAGAACAGTTCAACATAGAACAATACTAGGGCACTGCAACAAGCTAATAATATGGCAGTGCACGCAGATAAACTGTGCAGTACTCAATGTAGAAATTTGGTAAATAGTATACTACTTTGAGTAAAATGAACTATAAAAATTTCAATTACCCGTAAATAAAATAAATGAGAAAACATAAACTAAATGAAAAAAGGAAATACTAATTACCATAAAAAAAGATAAACCATACCTCACACCACTGCCAAAAGTATCAATTATGCACTGTCTCCATGTACAAGTTCAATTTTGTTGTTAGTCTGTCAGACTTTCAATTTCGTCAGGTTAGCACATAACCGTTTTAGTTGGTTGATTTATAAATGGAGGGAAACCGAAGGAACTCGGTTCAGTTCTCTCCACCGCTCTCCCACTACGCACGTCCAGAGCATTTCCCTAGAACAGTTCCTGAGAACAGTTCCTCAGAGCAGAGTAATTTCTCAGAAAAGTTCGTCCCCTCCCGATCGAGATTTCTCCTCTAATCCCGTATCCCTTTCCTTTTCTTTATTGGTTTTAGGTCTAATCCTTATTTGTTTCTTCATTTCAAGAAGCTTTGTTCTTTTATTTGAATCTTCATTCCATTGTCTTTGTACAACTCGACGGTGAGTTTTGCATCAAACTTCCATTTTATTTTTTTTAGTTTTCCCGTAATCCTTTGTGTGTTCTTCCTATCATCTTATCCCTGTAATAGTATGGTGTAATTTATGCCTGATAATTGATCTGTTTGTCACTTTCTAGATTAGGATTGTACTTAGTTAATGCACAGTTCACTCCTTAAATGCAGTGCTAAATTTATCAGGTGTTTCTTGGAATGCACTATGCAGTGTGTGGACAACCTGCCCACAATTGTGGTAGGGCACATAGGAGAGCAGTCAGCTTCCAGGTTAACATTGTTCAAGGTTTTTCCATCAATGGTGTAGTAAGTTTTTACATATTTACGAGAAGGTTTTATTGAAAACGTTTGAAATTTTCATTTTATGTACTATTTCTTTTACTATGGACGTGTCAGCTTCACCACAGGGTGGCCTGACTTCACATTTGCTGCTAATGTTGGATGGGCATCACTACTTCTCATGAAAGTAGAGCATATACAGGAGCACCTTGGTCTCAACTTTGTTGAGATTGTCATCTAGTGGTTCACCTTGGAAGAATACTGTTCAGATAGTCATATTTTTTTGTTTAATCTAGTGCTAAAGTGTATTGTATTCGTGTTATTTAGTAAATTGAACATATTTTATCTACTGTAATGTTAATAAATGTACTCAGTAAGTTGAACACTTTGATCATCTTCTATATATTGCATATGTGAATCTTGAATGCTGAATGTATTGCATCTTGCATCTTGAATGCTATGCACTGCTCAACCGACAAACAATGCACTGCCCCCCTGTGCTACGAGGAAGCCACTTGATCTCCTCCTGTAAGCAGTGCATGGCCCAACACATCGCATATGCTCAGCACTACACGCCATGCACTGCTCAAGCTACAACCAATGCACTGCCTCTGTGTGCTACGAGCAAGTCACTCAAACTCATCCTGTAAGCAGTGCACGACCCAGCATAGCGTAGATACTCAACGCTACATGCTATGCACTTCTCAACCTACAACCAATGCACTGCCTCCCTATGCTACGAGCACGCCACTCGAACTCCTCCTATAAGCAGTGCACGGCCCAACACAGCGCAGATGCTTAGCACTGCACGCGATGCACTGCTCAGGCTACAACCAATGCACTGCCTCCATGTGCTACAAGCACACCACTCGAACTCATCCTGTAAGCAGTGCACGACCCAGCATAGTGTAGATGCTCAGCAGTTCACGCCATGCACTGCTCAAGCTACAACCAGTGCAGTACCTCCATGTGCTAGGAGCAAGCCACTCGAACTCCTCCTATAAGCAGTGCATGGCCTAGCACATCGCAGATGCTCAGCACTGCACGGCATGCACTTCTTAGGGTACAAACAATGCACTGCCTCCCTGTGCTACGAGCACGCCACTCGAACTCATCCTATAAGCAGTGCACGACCCAGCACAACACAGATGCTCATCACTGTACGCCATGCACTGCTCAAGCTACAACCAGTGCACTGCCTCCCTGTGCTACGAGCAAGCCACTGAAACTCCTCCTATAAGCAGTGCACGGCCCAGCACATCACGAATGCTCAGCACTACACGCCATGCACTGCTCACGGTATAAAAAATGAACTGCCTCTATTACTATTTGACACTGCACTGCCTCACATTACTATTAGAAACACAATAGCATTGAAAACAGTACACTTAAAAGAATTAGTTCAAAGTATAGTTAAAAAGGAATTCAAAGTAGGACCCCTCCTATTACAACCCACAAAATCTCCATTGCCCGTAAATAAAACAAAAGAGACGAAACAAAATAAAAGTAAAAAAATAAAAGCAGATACTAACTACCACAAAAGAGAAAAAAGGATCGAAAAAGAGAAAAATAGGACCGAAAAAGAGTAACCATAGCACTACGCCACTACCAAGACAGTTAATTGTGCGCTACCTCCCTGTCCTACGAGCAAGCAACTCGAACTCCTCCTATAAGCAGTGCACGACCCAACACAGCGCAGATGCTTAGCACTGCACGCCATGCACTGCTCAGGCTACAATCAATGCACTTCCTTCATGTGCTACAAGCACGCCACTCGAATTCATCCTATAAGCAGTGCACGGCCGAGCACAACGCAGATGCTCAGCACTGTATGCCATGCACTGCTCGTAGCACACGGAGGCAGTGCATTGGTTGTAGCCTGAGCAGTGCATGGCATGTAGTGTTGAGCGTCTTATTTGGCATTTATAAAGATGTTCATGTCACAGAACATCAGTTTTTTGAAAGTAAAGATGAAAAGCATTTCTGGATACACAAGATGAATATAGAAAACCATGACCATAATGCACTGGTTAGTTTCCACATATTTAATCATATTTTATGTTCAGATTCAACATATAATTCAATGAACTTGTTAATTTAGAATGCTTGTTAAAATACTAACTTATTATGGTCATGCTATCCAGTGCATTACTATTAGAAACACAATAGCATTGAAAATAGTACCCTTAAAAGAATTAGTTCAAAGTATAGTTAAAAAGGAGTTCAAAGTAGGACCCCTCCCATTACACCCCACAAAATCTTCATTGCCCGTAAATAAAACAAAAGAGACAAAGTAAAATAAAAGTAAAAAAATAAAATAAAAGATACTAACTACCAAAAAAGAGAAAAAAAAGGACCGAAAAAGAGAAAAACAGGACTGAAAAAGAGTAACCATAGCACTGCGCCATTGCCAAGACAGTTAATTGTTCACTGCCTCCCTATCCTATGATCAAGCAACTCGAACTCCTCCTATAAGAAGTGCATGGCCCAGCACAGCGCATATGCTTAGCACTGCACTCCATGCACTGCTCAGACTACAACCAATGCATTGCCTCCATATGCTACGAGCACGACACTCGAACTCATCCTGTAAGCAGTGCACGGCCCAGCATAGCGCAGATGCTCAGCACTGCATGCCATGCACTGCTGAGGCTACAATCAGTGCACTGCCTCCATGTGCTACGAGCACGCCACTCGAACTCATCCTGTAAGCAGTGCATGACCCAGCACTGCGCAGATGCTCAGCACTGCACGCCCTGCACTACTCAGGCTGCAACCAATGCACTGCCTCCATGTGCTACGAGCATGCCACTTGAACTCATCCTGTAAGCAGTGCAAGGTCAGCACAACGCAGATGTTCAGCACTGCATGTCATGCAATGCTCAGGCTACAATCAATGCACTGCCTCCATCTGCTACGAGCACGCCACTCGAACTCATCCTGTAAGCAGTGCACGGCCCAGCATAGCGCAGATGCTCAGCACTACACGCCATGCACTGCTAACCCTACAAACAATGCACTGCCTCCCTGTGCTACGAGCAAGCCACTCGAACTCCTCCTGTAAGCAGTGACGGCCCAACACAGTGCAGATGTTCAGCACTGCACGCCATGCACTGCTCATCCTACAAACAATGCACTGCTCCCTATGCTACGAGCACGCCACTCGAAATCCTCCTATAAGCAGTGCACGGCCCAGCACAGCGCAGATGCTCAGTACTGCACGCCATGCACTGTTCACCCTACAAACAATGCACTGCCTCCCTGTGCTATGAGCAAGTCACTCGAACTCCTCCTGTAAGGAGTGCACGACCCAGCACAATGCAGATGCTCAGCACTGCACGCCATGCACTGCTCACGGTATAAAAAATGATCTGCCTCCATTACTATTAGACACTGCACTGCCTCACATTACTATTAGAAACACAATAGCATTGAAAGCAGTACCCTTAAAAGAATTAGTTAAAAGTATAGTTAAAAAGGAGTTCAAAGTAGGACCCCTTCCATTACACCCCACAAAATCTCCATTGCCCGTAATAAAACAAAATATACAACATAAAATAAAAGTAAAAAAATAAAAGCAGACAGTAACTACCGAAAAAGAGAAAAAAAGACCAAAAAAGAGAAAAACAGGACCAAAAAAAGTAACCATAGCACTGCGCCACTGCCAAGACAGTTAATCGTGCACTGCCTCCCTGTCCTACGAGCAAGTAACTCGAACTCCTCCTATAAGCAGTGCACGCAACGCAAACCGCAGTTCATACGAACCGGAAAAGAGAAAAAACGCTAAAAAACGAAAAACCGGGCGAGGTTCCACGACAGAAGAAAACCACCAAACGCCCCACCCCAAACATCCAGAAGCGCTACCAGAACTACACGTGTCGAGAAATGAAGACACCCCCGATCGATGGGACACACCAAAATCATCCACGTGCTGCCACGAGCAGCGTCGCAGAGCGTACTCCCACGAGGGTGCCCTTTTCCTAGCGTTTTCGTTTATTTTCTGCCTCTGAAATAGATGAACCATGTGTATCCTATAGTGCAATCTCGTTCTGTCATATTTTTCATTGATATCTTGCATGAAGGAAACATATGTGAGATCAGTCGATTCATGCCGATGCTACCAAGGACAATCCTTAGACCAGTTGAGGCAAACTTTACTATGATTATTGGAGCATTTGTGATAATTACCCAATAATAATGTGTTGCTAATTGCCCATGAGTATGTGATGTCTGAATGTTGTGCATGGAGCAAATAATTGGTATGTGACATGGACGTTTTTCTATGAAATGTTGAGTTGTAAAAGTATACTTTGGTTCCTAATTTTTTTAGCTTCTTAGAATTTTGTCAGATACTAAAAATAGCAGTACTGCCCCTTTATATTACCCAATAATAATATGTTGCTAATTGCCACTGTGTTTGTAATGTCTGGATGTTCATGGAGAAAATAATTAGTATCTAACATGGTTGTTTTTTTATGAAATGTTGAGTTGGAAAATTTAGTCTGCTTTGGTTTTGTAAATATTTGCTAATTTAGAAGTTTGTCCATACTGAAAATTGCGGTACTGCACTTTTATATTACCTTAGTTCATGATTTATGTTTCTTTTGTTGTAAGGTATCACCTCGATGAGGATCCAAAAACCTTGAGAGTTTTGGAAATACTTGCTCCTATACACTGGCCGCGTGCTCTGTGGATCTATTCCACAGGGGCCCTTCGTGGATGATCCTCACCTCTTTAGCTCACATGACATCACTAAGGTAAATTCGGCCTTTGATCTAGCAACCTGGCTTTCTAGGTCTTGCATTTTTCATAAGTTTTAACCGACATATGGAAGCAAATGATATATGCATGTAAGATGCAACCACACGATATACACATTTTTATATCCTGAAGCACTGTCACGATACTAATACCATTTCCCTTTGTAAAGCTTTCTTCGCAAGATCAGAAAAGACTTGGCAGAGAATATTCTCTATGGGAGTGACTAACCATGTTAATTTAGCTTCCTACTGGATCAAATAGGAGTGACCTAATTGATCCTTTTATACCCCTATATGAGTAGTCTAGGTTGAGGTACTGAGGTAATAAGAAATTGGAAAGAATATACTAATAAATTGAGACCTAGAGTTGGTTGAGAATATTTTTACTCCAACTAGCTAATGCAGTACAACTATTCAAATGGTTACTAGCATACTGAAACAGGTTCACTATATATTAATACTCATAATTTTGTTGCTCTCTCCTATCCATTTTAACCGTGATAGGTTTACGCAAAGTTTTCCCTAAACATGCGACATTTAATTCATTGAACTTCTCTTTTAGGCTATTTTACCCATTATATTTTCCAAATTATCACGAGCATATGTTTCTATGTTTCTGTAGGTTGGTTTCGGAAGAACAAGATGCCCAATATCTAAGTGTACACAAAAGCAGATAAACAAGGTGTATATTTTCTAATATATTCTCTCTTCTTACTTTATTATCGCCATCACGCCATGTTGAATTTACACTACGTCTAACCGTTACGGTGCCCTGTTTGTTATATCGGAGAATTTTTGCTTACTTGTAACAGTGTGCTCACTTATCACCCAAAAAAAACAGTGCGCTCACTTACATAAGAAAACAAATGTGTTCATCTTTTTTAGAAAACAGTGCGTTCGTTGATGCTGCTTCATCCTGCACAGTGGCTTTGTAGATGCATATATCTATATATGGAAACAGTGGTTCTTTCGATGCGGATTCAGTTGACCATTTACAAATATATGCTTTGTTCCTATTATGTCGACATAAAATATATGCTTAATTTATGTTTTATAGAAATGGTGTTATTTATGGACAACACATATTAGTGTCTAGGATTTACACATAATTGGCTACGTTTTTTTTGGAATGAACATACTTGGCTACGTGGCTATTGTTTATTGACCGATCTTTATTTTTCTGTTTCTAGGGAACCACATGTACGAAGAAGTCTCCCGAAAATGTGTCGATTAGTTCATGGAAATATTATAGGTGAGAAAGGTTTATGAGCTGAAGGGGATTGTGGTGGGACCAAAGAAACACAATTACAAAAATCTCTCCACATTTTATTTCGTATTCAGCATGGAAAAAATAGTACCCCTCCTGAAATGGATCGTATGGGCTCCTAGAGGGGGGTGGTGAATAGGTGTTACTTCAAATTTTAGTTCTTTTTTAATTTTAGGCTTGACATAAATATAAATTCTCTAGATATGCAATTACGAGAATTTCCCTATATGCCAACCTACAACCTAACTACTAAAGCGTGTAAAAAGGAGCGAGGAAACCATAGTGGAGCACGCGGAGACACATGGATTTGCTTGACCGCAGTTCTTTTCTAGTTAAGGGAAGTACGTCTGTGTTGGAGGGGTAGGCGATTCTAAGACCACCACGCCACAATAGGCCTCACCCTATTCTCCGATGGATCTCGCCACTAAAGGCCTGATCAACCTTTCCACTATTGGTACCCTTCAAGGCGGGAACCGGTGCCTTTACAATACTAGCGGTCACATATCCACAACTGAATTGGAGGCTCCCGTGATGAAAACAAGCTACCACAAGAACAAGGATTATCAAATAATAAAAACTAGGATCTAGATATTTGCAAAAAACACTAGATCAAGAATCCCCCAAGTGAATGAGGGGGGAGGGGGAAGTTGAGCGCTTGATTGGTGTTGGTGAAGATCGAGTCCTCCTCCTTCTATTCCCCAAAGATCAAAGCCTTTGGGTGGGTGAGGAAGGAGATCTCGCTTGGAACTTGAAGAACAGGTCTGAACTTTTTCGAATGAATCAAGAGTTCTGACAGGAGGATGAATTAGAGGTCGTTTGGCAGCCAGGTATTCATTTCATTTAGTAGAAATGAAATGATTCCAAAAACACCCACATGTTTGGTTTCCACCAGAATTTGCAAATGACGGGCTGAGATAGGAATCGGGTTTACACATGAGGATATTTCGATGGATTTGCCAAATGAAATGATAGTCTAATTTTGTGCCAACCAAACAGCATAAGGATGGAATTGCAAAATGAATTCCAGGATTCCAGGCCCAAATGATGGATACCAAACGTTGGGGTATTTATACCCCTGCCAAAACTCAGCCGTTGGAGACTTTTGGGGACATATTATCCAGCCCAAGTGGGGGCCAGATTATCCGGCTGGGGCAAAGTTCTGCCCCAAAGTCAGATTTTCCGAGGGAAAATCCACCCCCCATACTGCACGACGTGCCTTGGCTGCCTTTGAAAACTTCCTGGGGGCAGATTATTTGGCCCCCTTTGGGGTAGATTATCCGGCCTGGGCAAAAACTCCAGCCCTGGCCGGAAAATTCGAAGAATAATCCGCCCCATACTGTATGACGCGCCTTGACCACCTTTGTCGATTGGGCTAGGATGGATTATCCGGCCCTTGGCTGGGGTGGATAATCCGTCCCCACTGTCTATTTTTGGCTGCTTTTCATATGAACAATTATCTGCAGCACTTAGCACAGATGAGATGATCCTTGGTATTGGTATCTAACACACAAAACACTAGAGATCATGAATTGTTCTTTAATCTCCCCCTTTTTGGTGTTAGATGACAATACTATGATTTGCAATAGAGATCTACTAACAGCATCATTTCAAGGATGAAAGAGACTCCCCTAAATGTGTGCATAACTAAAAATTTGCATTTGAATACAAATGCACACAAATAGGTACAAGGCTATTTCATTGGAATGGAGTCTACATACAAATGACAAGTTAGACCAAAAACATCATACCACCATGAGAGAGAAGTCCTCAATATAATATAAGAATAGTCAAAAAAATTTGAGGGAAAGCAGTAGGGAAAACCCCACTGCAGCTTTTTTTCATTTATATGGTATAGTATTTACATAGCTATAGAGAGAGCTAAATACATAATCCACCTCAAAGAGGGAAAAAACTTAGAAAATTATCTCTGATATAGTTGATAGTTTAGCCATTCTTTAAATCTCTCTTGGTGCATTCTTTTTATTCTATACTGAAACCATCTCATTTCTTGAAGGAATATTGCATTCCATCCTTCCAGGGCTGGTCTTTGATCATTAAAAATCTTGTTGTTTCGGCATATCTAGATTCCCCATGCAGACAGGATGATTATCTCTATTGCGAATGGTAATTTCAATTTGTTTCTGATGTCTGCAAAAGCTTCAAATTCTGAGAGGTCTGATGTTCTGTTTGGACAAATATAATTCCAGCAAAGTGTTGCAAATGGACAATCCCAAAACAACTATACTAGAGTTTCTTCTGAAGAGCAATTAAGAGTTGCACAGTTATATGTGGGCAATGAGAATTGTTTCCTTCCCAGCAAGTTCCTTGTGTTTAGTCTGTCTAGAAGTAAGAGCTAGAAGAAGAATTTATGTTTGGGTTGACTTGAAGATGCCCAAATCCATGAGAATTATGGTGGGGTAGGAGTATAGCCAACCATAACAGAATAAGCCTTTTTGACAGAGAAATTGTCAGATCCCCAAGTATAACTCCATCTATCATGTTGTTCTTGTTAGACAATTGGTAAAATTCCTTGACAAATTCTTCCAAATTTATAAATTCAGAGTAGGCTTGCTGGGATATATGTATATGACAATGATCCTCTAAGTATTCTGTCTGGACAAACTCCTATACACTCATTCTTGAAGATTTTGCAAAAGACAAAAGGTGTGGGAATTTGTTTTGTAAGCATTCATATTGCCATAGATCAGTCCAGAAATATGCAGTTTTCCCAGACCCAAATTGCATCTAGCCATGGCCTTAAAAGTGTCAATTAATTTTAAGTGGGTCTTCCACCAAAAGGATCCTTCCATGCTTCTTCCAGGTAGCTTTCCATTCTGGTAATATGTGCCCCAAATGAGATGGACCCAAGGGATATCATGATGATTGAAAAATTTGTCCAAGTTTTTTAGGAGGAGAGCATTGTTTTGGATGATGAGATCAAGAACTCCTAGACCTCCTTGGTCTTTTGGCCTGCAAATTTTTTCCATGCCACAAGGGCTTGTTCTTTTGCCTGGACATCATCAGTCTTCTTTCTCCAGAGGCAATGTCTCATATATTTGATAATTTGATCTTTAATGGGAACATGCACATCCCAACATCTCATAAAGAATAGAGGTAGAGAAGACATGACAAATTTAACCAGCTGTAATTTTCCACCATAATTGAGAAAATCTGCAATGCCACATAGTGTTCTTTCTACTCTTTGAAGAATAGGTAGAAAATGCTCCATAGATGGCTTAGTCAAACTAAGTGGCAACCCAAGATAAGTGAAGGGAAGGCTCCCAGTTTGACAGCAGATGGTTTGTGCAAAATGGGTAAGTCTTCCATGGTCTAAATTTATTGGCATCATGCTTGATTTCATGTAGTTCACTTTAAGACCAGTAAAAAGAGCAAAAGTGTTGAGAAGAGCTTTAAGGCAGAGCGGTTGGCCATCATTGGCTTTCATAACCACTAATGTATCATCAACATATTGGATTACAGGGAAATCTATGCAAGAGGGACATCTTAATGGTGGGGTCAGAAGCTAAAGGTGCATTGCCTTATTTAGAACAGATTGTAGAAGGTCAGTAGCTAGGACAAACAAGAGTGGAGACAAAGGGTCTCCCTGTCTAACCCTTCTTGTGTGCATTAGATTTTTTTCCAAGTACTCCATTCAGAAGAACTTCAGAAGTACCAGACTCAAAGATCATCTCTATCCATTTAATCCATTTCTCCCCAAAACCTCTTGCCCTTAGAATCTTTAATATGGTGGAATGTTCAATTGTATCAAATGCCTTTTCAAAATCTAGTTTTAAAATGACAATTTCTTCATTGGATTTGTGACATTGAAACAGGTATTCAAATGCCCAACCTAGAGAATCCTGAATAGATGTTTATTGAGAAAACCATATTGGTTCTTGTGGACAAGATTTAAAATAATTTCTTGTAGTCTGTTGGCCAGAAGTTTTGTAATAATCTTGAGAACACTGTTGAGAAGAGAAATTGGTCTGAAATCTGCAGGTGTTGTAGGATTTTCAACTTTTGTGACGAGGGTTGTAAAAGAGGAGTTAATACTCTCAAGAGAAATGTGCCCATCCTAGAAATTAGAGATAAGTTTCTTAATATCACTTCCAGTTATAGGCCAACAAATTTTGATGAATTCATTGTTAAAACCAGCTGGACCAGGTGATTTGTCATTGGGAAGTTCTCTAATCACATCCTCAATTTCTTTATCCAAGAAAGGCATCTCAAGAGAGTTTCTTATCTCCTTAGACATGCCATTACCATAGAAATCCTCTAGGTTGAAATGCATTTGAGTCTTCTCAGATGTATCCATTATTGCTTTGAAAGCTTCCCAAAGAAGGACAGCTTTATCAAAATGTTCAAAAACTTCCTGATTGCTTTCATTTTTTAGGATTCAGATATAGTTATGCCAATAACTGATAGTAGCTTTTGAATGGAAGAATTTTGTATTTCCATCTCCTAACTTCACCCATTTGATCTTTCCTCTCCGTTTCCAATAGACATTTTGGTTCTGAAGTAAAGTAATGACGTGTGATTTCAACAGATCTCTTAGATGCCATTCATTAATAGTTAAAGTTTTGGTTTCCTCAAGCACATCTAGAAGATCAATTGTTTCATTGACCTTTTTTATTTGATCTTTGAGACAAGGAAGCCGTTTAGCCCAAATCTTAAGCCCTCTTCTTACATTTTTTAACCTGGCATTAATTTTTTTAGCACTGTCACTATGTCCAACTAGGATATTCCAGGCATTCTGCACAATTTGTTTGAATTCACTATGTTGTAACCAGAAACTTTCAAATCTAAAAATTTGAGCCTTTGGTATCCTGGTGCCAATAGAGATGACACAAGGGAGATGATCAGAGGTGGGCTTGGAAAGAGGGTTCACAAAGGTAGAAGGATAACTATGAGTCCAAGAACTAGATGTAAAAAACTAGTCTAGCCTTTCTATCATAGGATCTTTTTGCATGTTGCTCCATCTGAATTTTCTACCTTTAAGTGGCACCTCAATTAGGCCCAAATTACTAATAGTTTCATTGAATAACACTATATCACCCTCCACTCTTGTTTCTGTCAGATAGCCTTCTGATGAAATTAAAGTCACCCAAAACTAACCAATCCATATCATCAAACATAACAATATTAGTAAACCAATCCAAAAAGTCAGCTTTCCTTTCTGTTTGCCAAGGACCATAAATGTTGGTGACAGTCCATGAGTTATTGGATAGAAGAGAAGTGAAAGTGACAGAGATAGAAAATTAATTTTGGAAGGCTCTATGTCCACTAAAGAGATTTCAGTTCCAAATAATAATAATTCCCCTAGAAGCACCAATGGAGGGAAGAAAGTCAAAACTATCAAACTTCCCGGGGCAGAAATTCTTTAAATATTTCAAGTCAAAATTTTCCATTTTGGTTTCCTAAAGGCAAATGATGTCACAATCAGACTCATCAATTTTATTTCTTAAGGCCATCCACTTTTTCTGAGATTTAATACCTCTAAGATTCCAGTTAAGTATATTCCATTTTCTCTGTTATCCATAGGAAACCTCATGGCAATATTTTTTTGGTGATACAAGATATGTGATCACCTAGAGAAAACAAACCATATCATAGTACCAACATAGCTTAACAGATAACAGATCCACATAGAGTAAAGTGGGCTCATTACATGTCCAAAGAGCAAATAATCCAGACACAAAATCTCTTAAGCCGTAATACATCTTAACACTTATTTTGGAACCTTTTTCTTGGTCTGCTGCCCACAGGTTTCAGCAACCACATTTTTCTTCTTGCCACTCTAAAGTGTTTCAGTTTCATTCTTCTTTGGTCTAGTCTTGCTAGGTGGCTTGATGAAAAAATTTGCGATCCTACTCCTCTTCAACATCTTTTTCTCCAGTTCTCCCTCTTTAACCTTACAAAAAGAATTAGCAAGATTCTTAACAACTTTATTACTGAGACAAGGTGGAGCATCATTCTAGGTAAGACAGTTCATATCAGAACAATTGACATGGCTTTTAAAACCCCATTTAATTCCACCATCCTAGGACTCCTTATCACCTTAGTATCCACAAGAGGTTCTTTACCCCTTCTTTTCTTGGAAGGAGCACTGGGGGCCTGCATAGTTGGAAAGGAGCCAATATTCAGGCAGGAAGGAGCCATCTGTCCAACACACTCATTAGGGATGATGAAGGTAACAGTATTTTCTCTAGCAATGGGTTCTTTAATAATTTCCCATAGAGATGAAGCAAGGAATGTTTTTGCCCAACTGAATTTCTTTGGAGTAAGGAGCATGAGAGTTATAAAGTTGAACCAACTTACAGGAATGTCACACTTAAAGCTATCTTTTTTAGAGGATGGATTATTGATGTGTGGGGCAAAAAAACCTATCCCAAAGGTCCATGCCTTGCTTGGGGAATGTTTGCTTAGCAGCAAGCACATCTAGAATGTGAACAGAAGGTGTGTTGACCATTCCCACCTATAAGTGGGCCTAATTTGGTGACAGTAAATTAGCATCTTCTAACATCCAGTCCTCCTGATCATTGACCTCATTGTCATGATGATCTTCATCCTAATCCTCCTGATAGTTCTGAAGAATATTCATAAGACCTTCCCCCATTCCAACATCTTGAATATTTCCAACAACCTGCTGTTCCACTTCTTGTTCATCCCCAACATGGACAAAGTTATTTTCAGAGGAAATGTTTGCAATTTGAGCAGACCTAGTGACAACACTGTTGGTTTCCTGAGGAGGCAAATTGAGGTTATAAACAGGCATATCAACCACAACAGAAAAAATAGGTCCTTGCACAAGTGCAACATTCCATTGACCCCATCCTACATCATCTCCTCTAGGGTGTGGTGCAACAGCATTTTTAGCAACCCGATGATCCCAACCACCAGCATCACCAACAGGCTAGGGTGGTGGTGGGGGGGGGGGTGGAGGACCAAACTATTGGCCCAGGTCAGGCAGGGGATGGGGGTCCTCATTGTAATCTAGCAGAGGGTCTTCATCATGTGGGCCCCACCAAGGAGGTTGTTGTTTAAAAGTTCCACAGAAAAAGTCCATGACGTAGACTCAACAAGGTCACCAATGGTAAACCTGACACTTTTTGGCACATCCACCAGGTCAGTAACTCTGAGTTTTGCTATGATTCTTCCTTTGTGTTTAGGGTCCCTTTCCCAAAGGAGAACTTTGCCAAGGTCAGAGAAAATGACATTCAGGTCCTTAGTATGCTAGTGGTTAAGTGGGGGACCAACCAGCATGACCCAACACTCGTTATTGAACTGGGTCCTATGCTAATTGATTCCCTCATTATGCTTGATGAAGGATACAGTAACATCTTGGAATGGGATGGGACTAGCATCGATTAGACGCCTTTTGTCACTGACATTGCTAAATTAAACATATGCAGAGCCGAAAGGGCAATCCTGTATGGCACAAAAATCCACTCTAGCAACATTGTTAAGGAAGTCGAGGATCACATCTCTTACATTCTAAAAAGGAACCGGACCTAGATGAAGGGGATGAATGTTGGCGATGGCATACTGTTCATGAGCACGAGGGCGATGCGGAACCACCACCCTCTTGACATGGTTTCGCCCTTCCACCTGCATAATCTAGAACCCAGGTGGAAGAAATGGATGGGGATTAATCGGTATATTTGCCATTGCGGCAGAGTTTGTCGCTGACGACGAGCAAAGCAGGGTGTTTGGGGTTTCTGCAGGTGTGGGAGTTGAGGAGGCAGGGTCTTCTGATTTTTCTTTTTTTTGTAAAAGAGCAAAATCTATTAGATAGGAGAACACCCTGGGTCGCATATTTTGCACCGTAACTTGGGTCCTGAACCAATTAAGGTAGAAATTTTCGGGCCATGAGCGAGTAGGGAAAGAAGAAAATTTCAAAAAGGGTAATAGACTAGGTAGTTTAATTGCTGCGGGATTGTTGCACGGAATTGTTGTCTCGGCCTCTTTAATTCCACCATTAATCAAGATTTTTGTGAAAGTCATTCTGGTTTTATTCACAAAACTGTCGCCATTAACTTGTCTGCTTTGCATGGAGAGAGATCCGTTGAATTAGCTGGGAAACAAAGACGATCGAAAATAGTCGATTTTTTGGACTGCCATTTTTCTTTTTGTACGTGACATATTTCCGGTCCTTCTCAATTTCCTTTTAATATTCCTTTTCCTCAAACCTCCAATTTGGACCTCCTTCACCCCACAAGTTGATGGTCATGACAAAAAATCATTTGAAAATTTTGAAATGTTATAGATTTCAAAAGCCATAGCCCTAGGAGCAACTGAGAACCAATAAGTTCTGACTTGCAATAATATGACATGAGATTTTGAAGCAGAACCACCAAAACAAGATTGCAAAGCAATGCCAATAGTATGGATATAAAGTTTGAAATTCGCACGACCAAAAGAGCAGACCAAAAAAAATGGTCTTCTCCTAAAACCTCTAGTGAAATTAACATGGTGGCCAAACTTCTTGTAGATATTTACCTCGAAATCTTTGCCTTTAGAAAAATCAATGTTGTGGCCTTGGAGGTCATCTCAGGCTTAGCATGCATGTCAACTTTTCCATGGCCAACTTGAATTTGTGCCCCCACAGTCACTCTTTTGACATTCAAATCAATAGACATACCAGATGCAATCTTTTCATCTTGTAACAGATGTCTAGCATCAATTACCACATTGTTGTGGTTGAGAAGGACCAATCTCTTAGCATGAGAATAAAGAACTAAAAACTAGAGATTGACCCAGATCATCCACAGGTAAAGAAGAGCATAGTGCATGCTATTTAAGACCAAAATCTTCATCCGATTCAAACTCGGAAACAGATCTACAAAGAAATCCAGAAGGCGAGATCAATAGATTATTGATTCTAGAGAGGTGAGAGGGGAACCTCGCTACATATCCAATGGATATCACCTCCCCATTTTCAAGACATTTTCCTTCAAGTGGAGAGCCTTTGGATTGAGAAGAACCAACCAACGATCTGCCGAGAGAATCAAAGTGCCTTCAAGAAACTTACCACTAGTAGAGACCCCAAAGTAGGTGATCTCCCAACTACCTCTAGAGAAATCCAATGAAGAGGAACCCATGGACAAAGAAAAAGTGTGCACCGACGCCGGAGTGACGCCGGCGAGGGCTGGTGGCCGAAAACTCAGACCACCTCAGAGAGAGCGCATGCCTCGGAAATCAGACCACCTCAGAGACCTTCCACCATGAGAAAGATAACCAAAATAGCCAATATGATAGATGGATCCATAATCACCGAGAGATAAATCCACAAGATAATTCCAGTGATAAATCCACAACCGAACCATAGTGCCATACACAAACATAGTCTCATACAAACCAACTCATGAATAAAATTTCAATGCTAAATGGGCCCAAGCAATGATAGAGAAAAAATGATAAAAAGCAAATGCTTGAGCCCGACCCATGCAAATCCGCAGAATCCTAAATAGAAATACTTCTCCCCCTTTGGCATCGAAACGCCAAAAAGGAAGAAGAGCGATGCTAGCGCCCCAAGAGATAACTCATCGTACTCCTCATCATCGTCCTCGTCCCCATCCTCGTCCTTATCATCATACTCCTCCTCATCTTCCTCTTCTTCATCAGCTCGTGGACTAGGCTTCCTCGCCGGGGCAGGAAACAGGTGGCGCTCGAGCTCTCCATAGTTGATTCTGGAGGTGTTACACTGAGCATACGGAGTGAGAGCAATAGGAGCTGGAGCGTTTCCTGACGCCCCTGACACATGGTGAAGAGTGATCTGCTAGGTGTGAACCATATCGTGGCGCTGCTTGTACCCCTTGTACTTCCCCTTGTGGGTATCCACCCCCATGCACAAGATGTTCTGCTGGAACCAATTTAGCTGCTTCACCTCACGAACAACGGGTGGTACAGGGGGCCTACACCCACTAGCACGAGCATCTCTCATGGGACCCTCTGGAGCTGAAGAGGTATGGGAGGTCTTCCTTGCCTTGTTGTAAATCTTCTTGGTCTTGTGTTCACCATCAAGGTTGCCACCAAAATCCTCATGTGGTTGCATATGCTTGATGAGCATCATGATGAACGGGGCATAGGGAATGGAAAGCCTATTGAACATGGCATCAGTCATCTCATGGTAAATAAAATCCATCACATCCAACTTGTAATCCACAGATGCATCCTCATAAGTGGCAACCTCATGCGAGAAAGGAGCCGTTGAACAAGGTGGCCATGGATACTGTCATTGTTGCCCCCACTAGGAGTAATGCAGTCATGGTAAAGGGTAACTAGCTCAGCATATAAAGGAGAAAGACCAGAGGGCAATCCAACAACACCATCTGGGGAAAGGCACAGAGAGAGCGTAGTGTCCTTGCTGGGCTTGATAGGAGTGATAATGCGATGACCATAAGGAATATCACGACCATGGAAGGGGTAACCAAGCACCTGACGAAAGATGCGGAAATCCGACTGAATGAGAGTGATACCAGTCATCCACTTCATTATGCAGAGCTCATCTCCACAGATCACAAGGGTTGAGAAGAACTGCTTCACCACAAAAGTATCATAGTTGCACTTCAGAGTCATCAGAGTGTGCAGCCCCATCCTCTCAGTCACTGGCAAAGCCTCAATAAGTCTTGGCTTTGACTTGGCCTCAGTCATAGCAAGGGAGCGCATGGGGTGTATCTTGAGAGAGGAGTAAATATCATCATGAATACTCCTGAAGTGGGTTGACCAAAAGTTATTGTCCTCAGAATCAGCATCAACATATAAGTCACGGTGACGAATGGTGGAATAATCAAGGATATCCATCTTCTTGTAGTTGACCCGGGGCTGCTTGCCCGTCCTTTGAGTGGTCCTCTTTGCATTCTTAGCACGTTCAGCCATCCTATCAGCCTCTCTTTGCTGCCTCCTTAATTCAACCTCATCCACAGGACCACCTTCTTCGTCAGGCCTAAAATAATGACCACATGGATGACGCTTCTATGTCTTAGGAGCACTTGAACCACTTGTGAAAATAATAAGATGGGTAGCAAGGGGATAATCACACATAAAAATCTAGGAGGGATGCTCAGAACAGTAGAACAACAATCCACAAGACAAATCCATCAGATACTAGAAACTGTGAAAATATGAACTAGGGGCAAACCTTCCAGGCCGGATAATCCGGCCCTAGCGAATTTTTTTAGAATAACCACAGATTCATAGCACCAAAGTAGATCGGGAAAAAGGGTTGCTATGATACGATTCCTAGCATGCATAGAAGACAAAGGGTAGCCTCTAAACCGAGTTTCCACCAAAAACAACAACTTCCATACAAAGGAGAAGAATGGGGGAGTTACCCTCACTCATTGGAAGAAGAACTCAGAGGAGAAGGTACCCTGAGGCATTGGGAAGAAAATCCAAGGAGGGCCCGGAGAATCCGGTGGTCGGAACGACTCCAGGGAGGGTGGACATGGCCGGCGACGGCTAGGGAGGAGGTAGGGAGGTAGGATGGAAGAGTTGCTCTGTTTGAGCCCTTCCCTATGTTGCCCTATCCTAAGTAGACAAAACTGACAAGGCCGGATTATCCGGCACCCACTTGGGGCGGATAATTCAACCCTCTCTGAATTTTTCTGTAAACATAGATTAATGCCAACAACCTTAAACAAACACCCTCGCAAGTGATCAAAAAGACTTGTGTGCAAAAATAGATGGCTTGGGGATAGGAGAAGGCTTGGGTTTAGACAACCAAACTGGGATGGTACTACACACCCAAGATTGCAAGAGTCAAATCAAATAAAAGCTAGAATTTGGTGTGTTTTCCATAAGAACATCATATACGCAAGAAAAACCAAAAATATCCACAAGGAACCAACTCTTCTCATGGAAGAGGGCAGTGGCCGAAGCCACCATGTTGGAGTGTAATGGTATGACACCGCGGAGATATATCTTGGGTTCATGACCAATACTCATCAAAGAACTCACATATCACATAATGATATTAAGAGAAGTGATTTTTCTTGCTTTCAGCATTATGGAGGGAGGGTTATCCCAATCAATTAGGACTACACTCTCCCTATATCCATGCCCACACCTAAACCAAATAAAGGAAGAGATGTAAGTGGGTATGCATGAGTAATCAAGAAAAGCTCCTTGAATCAATGATATTTAGCTCATTCCTCAAATAACAAAACCTTTCTTCATCAAGTGGCTTTGTGAAAATATCAGCAAGTTGGTTCTTCGTGCTCACAAATGATAGATCAATATCACCATGAGCAACATGATCCTGAATAAAGTGATTGTGAATCTCAATATGCTTTGTTCTTGTATGCTACACCGGATTGTACGCAATTTTGGTTGCACTTTCATTATCACATAAAAGAGGCACTTTGTCACAATTGACACCGTATTCCTATAAAGTTTGCCTCATCCAGAATAATTGAGTACATGCACTTGCAGCAGCCACATATTCAGCTTTAGCGGTGGAGAGAGATATACAATTATGTTTCTTTGAAGACCAACATACCAAAGACATGCCCAAAAACTGACAAGCTCCAGAAGTTGATTTCCTATCATCCTTGTCACCAGCCCAGTCTAAATCCGTATAACCGCATAGAGAGAAATTGGAGCCCTTGGGATACCATAAACCAAAATTAGGGGAATGAACCAAATATCGGAAGATTCTCTTGACCTCCACTAAGTGGCTTTCTTTAGGAGCCGCTTGATACCTTGTAGACACACCTACACTCAACACAATATCAGTTCTAGATGCGCAGAGGTAAAGGAGAGAGCCGATCATGGACTGGTATACCTTTTGGTCCACATCTTTACCATTGGGATTGAGTTCAAGATGGCATTTAGTTTGCATCGGTGTAGCGACACCATTAAGACCCGTCATCTTGAACCTATTAACCATGTCTTGGATGTATTTTGCTTGATTTATGAAGGTTCCTTCTATAAGTTGTTTGATCTCAAATCCAAGAAAGAACCGTAATTCCCCCATCATAGACATCTCGAACCTGTCAGTCATAAGCTTTGAAAATTCATCATTAAAAGATTTATTAGTAGAGTCAAAGATAATGTCATATACATATAATTGGCATACAAAGAGGTCCCCCTTAACCTTCTTAATAAAAAGAGTGGGATCGATCTGCCTAACCTCAAAGCCACGGTCTGACAAAAGCTCTTTAAGATGCTTATACCACACACGTGGGGCTTGTTTAAGGCCATAGAGCGCCTTATCGCGTTTGTAGACATGGTTCGGGAAGTTGGGGTCCTCGAAACCCAGGGGTTGGTTCACATATACTAACTCATGTAGAGGACCATTAAGAAACACACTCTTAACATCCATTTGCTGTAATTTAAAGTTGTGCTGAGCTGCACAAGCAACAAAGATACAGATAGACTCAAGGCGAGCCACGAGAGCATAAGTTTCACCAAATTCGATGCCTTCCACTTGATAGAAACCTTGTGCTACCAATCTTGCCTTGTTCCTTACAACAATTCCATTCTCATCTTGCTTGTTCTTGAAGATCCACTTGGTGCCGATAACATTGTGGCAATTCTTTGGATTCTCTACTAGTTTCTAGACATTGTTGCACTCGAAATTATTGAGTTCTTCATGCATAGCAGCCACCCAATCTGGATCTTCAAGTTCTTCAAAAACCTTCTTGGGTTCCACCATAGATATATGAGCTTGATGATCACTGAATCTTGCAAGATCTCTTCTTGTGGACACCCTTCTTCTTAGATCGCTAACAACTTTATCTAGAGTATGACCTCTTAATTCAAGGTTTCTTTCAGCACGTGCTTTTCGACGAATTTCAATTAGCTTGTTGTTTCTTGGAGGAATTTCTTCATCATTTAAGTCTTCATCTGGACCAGTAGCTTGATCTTGATCAACAACTTGTTCAGCAAGTACAGGAGATGAAGAACCTTGCCCTTGATTTTGATCAGCAACCATAATAGGAGGCTGCTGCTGTTCGGAAGCTTTAGGGCTAGATAATCGGATGGAGGGAGGGGCCAGATAATCTGGCCTGGGAGTTCTTGCTCCTTCTTGATCATATTGGATGGTTCTGGCATGAGTTGGAGTAGGGCTGGATAATCCGATGTCAAGTGGAAAATCCGGCCTGGGAGTTTCTGCTTCTTCCTGGTCATTCTGTTCGTTCCTGATATTTGATATAGTCGGACCGGATAATCCGGCCTCACCCGAAATATCCATCCTGGAGCTTCCAGGTGCTTTAGGAGATGGATGATCTTCAGTAGGTCGAGGTTTTCAGTGGTTTCTCCAGCATGTGGAGCTTGATGAGCTTGTGTAGATGAGGGCTCTACTTGAGTAGAGCATTGTCCTTCCCGATCCACCACAAGGTGTTCCTGAATGGGGCGAAAAAATCCCACGCCCATTCTTCTTATGGCATCTTAGGGTATTTCAACATCTGCATCACAAACATCAACTTGCCCCACATGGGATCCATCATTTTCCTCGAACACCACACTACAAGATTCTACAACAGTTCCGGAGAGCTTATTGTAGAATCTATAAGTGTGGGATTCGGCACCATAACCAACAAAAATACCTTCTAAAGCCTTAGACTCAAATTTAGACAAACGAACTCCTTTAATGAGAAAGAAACACTTACAACCGAACACCCGAAAATATGATATGTTGGGCTTGTTACCGATAAGTATCTCATACGGTGTTTTTTCCAAGATCTTGTGAAGATAAAGTTTGTTTGATGAGTGACAAGCAGTGGAGATGGCTTCAGCCTAGAAATTGTATGGTGACTTGAATTCAGCCAACATAGACCTTTCCATGTCCATTAAAGTCTGGGTTTTCCTCTCGGCTACACCATTTTGTTGAGGGGTGTATGCAGCGGAATATTGGTGTCTTATCCCCTCTTCGCTTAGGAATTCATTTAGAGTGCAGTTCTTGAACTCGGAGCCATTGTCGCTTCTAATTGCCAATATTCGGACATTATGGTGATGCTGAACCTCGTTGGCAAAGTCGATGACAGTTTGTTGGGTCTCACTTTTTAGCTTGAAGAAGTATACCCATGTGTATCTTGAGTAATCATCAACTATGACAAGGCAATATTTCTTCCCACCAAGGCTTGCATGAGACGTAGGACCAAAGAGATCCATATGAATGAGCTCCAAGATCCTCTTTGATGAAATAATAGTTTTCCTCTAGTGGGGAGAGTCGTGCATCTTTCCTTCAACACAAGCCCTGCAAACATGATCTTTGGCAAAAGAAACATTGTCTTTTAGTCCAAGGACGTGGCAACCCTTGTGAAGACTTTGCAAAGTTCTCATGTTGACGTGAGCTAGACGGTCATGCCATAACCAGCCTGCATCGGCCTTTCCAAATAAGCACATCGGACCCGTTGTGGTTTTCCCAGAAAAGTCCACCACATACAGGTCATTTTCGACGTACCCAACGAAAGCGACCTTTAGAGACTTACTCCACAAGAGTACCACTAAATCACCATCAATAAAACACCAAAGCCCATCTTACCAAGGGCATGAACAGAAAGTAAATTGTAACCGAGGGTCTCAACAAACATGACATCCACGAGAGAAATATTGTGTGCAACCATAACCTTGCCAAGACCCAATACCTCAGATTTTGACTTATCACCATAGGAGCCGATTATTTGATCATGGTTTGGCCTCATCTCCGTGATGATCTCCTTGCTTCCGGTCATATGACTTGTGCACCCGCTATCTAGCACCCATTTGGAACCATCGGAAGCATAGCCCTGCAAGAGAATTACTTCTTGGTTTTAGGTACCCATTTTTCAATGGGTCCTCTCATGTTAGTAACAAGGGTCTTTGGAACCCAAATAGACCAAGAAATATAATTATCATAAGTACCAACATAAGTAGCATAGACATCACCATAGTAATCACAAAACAACTCATAATTAGGATTATTAAACCCTGCAAAACCAATATAGTTAGTTTTGTCCTTTGTGATGTTCTTTTCAACGGTGCTTGTCTTTGCTTGAGCAATCTTACCTTTCTTCTTGTTGTTCTTATTCTTCTTAAGCTTTGGGACATAACCAAGTCCCTCCTTTCCATTATTTGTCCTTTGCTTTCTAAGAACTTCATCTAGAGCTTCCTTACCTTTGGAAGTGGATGCCTTGGCAAGCCCCTCTTTCAACGTAGCATTTTCTTCATGTGCAAATGTTGATGTACAAGTGCTTGGAGTATCATACTTGGTCAATCGAATTTGGAGCTGATCATGAGACTCATTAAGAATGGAGTATTCACTCTCCAAAGCCTTGTGGGCATGTCAAGTGTCTCCAATTTCTCAGAGAGTCTAGCATGAGCATCCCCAAATTCAATCTTTTCCCTCTTTAGTTTCTTTGCTTTTGCAATAGCTTTATCACGTTCCTTGACCAGCTTGGCCACAACTTCATCATGTGTCTCCTCGATATACTCAAGTCTCTCCTCTAGTGAGACTCGAGCCTCTTCTTCTTCTTCTTCTTCTTCTTCTAGAGCATTCTTTAAGGATGCAATCTCAATTGCATCCTCTCTTTCAATTTTTCCCTTTTCTTCAAGAAGCTTTTCGTTTTGAGATAGTTGATCCATGAGTGCCTCAAAGTGCAGTTTGTATTCACCTTGCAAGTTAGTGATGAAATAATCCAAAGCAGTAATTTCCTCCTTAACCTTAAGACTAGTAGAATCACTATCCACATTTACCCCCTTTTGAAGGGGATCCGCAGCAGAAAACAAAATTTTTCCTACTTTGGAACCCCAAAAACTGTCTAGGATCTATCTATGTAGTAATGCGGCAATGGACAATGCGTATAGAATACATACCCTTGTAGACCGTACGCGGTTAACGTTCCAAGGGGGACGTGGTTGATGTAGTCGTACTCGTAGATGACCTCAAGGTCGCGAAGCTCCTCGCAGGATACCCCTTGCTCCTTCTTCATTGTGCAGCAGCTCCGGCTCACGACATTCAAGAACCCCCAGTGTTGCGCCTCGTGTCTTCATACACGTCAGGTGCACGATGAGACCTCCGGCTCCCCGATCCCGCCGGGAGTGTGGAAGTTGATACCCGACTAGGAATCCCTGCAGCGCAATGGCGTACTGTAGGTGTGCCTCGTTCGCACAGCCCAGACTTGGGGCCATGGTCACAAGGGCTAGAGAGAGAGGGAAGGATGATGTCAACCAAAGGACTTCTCCAATTGGTGGTGTGTGTTAATCCCACCCATGGGCACCCCTTTATATAGGCTAAGGGGATGTGCCTTTCTCAAAGGGTTAGCCATATGGGACTAAAGGGCAAAGGAAAAGAGGCAAAAAGGAGCCAGCCAGCCGGCTGGGCCAGCAAGCCACAACCCAGCACTACAGCTGGCCGGGTGGGCTGGCGAGCCCCCACCGCGGCGCGGTAGCTGGCGGCGACCAGCGCTGGCCAGGTGGGCTGGACACCCGCGTCCCAGCTCGCGGCAGCCGCTCATAGCAGCAGCCAGCGTAGCATCCCGGGTGGGCTGGCGCCCGCCAGCGGCGAGGCGAGGGGAAGTGGCGTCCCGGGGTGGGCCGATCTGTCGACCGCGGCCAGTCCGCGCTTGGCGCGTCTCCTGGCGCTGCGCCGGTCTAAGTGGCGCTTAGTACTTGTCGCTCGCCCGCGCGCAGCCTAGCTGCTTTCCAACCCGTGCGGCAGATAATATCCGCCGCTCACTTTGGTTGAACTATTTTCTTTTCCCTTTTCCTTTTTCTGCAGCTTTTCTTCTAGGCTATTTCCCTCCGAAGATTTGGCCTAATATAAAAGTTGCTTTTATAAATCTTAATCTAAATATTATTTAGTATATATTAATTCACAATTAACATATAATAAATGTATATTTCAATTCCCATTTATCCAAAAACACTTTTCCGGTCTTTTCCTTTATTCTTTCACCGAACAACTTCGGATCTCTCTGCAGAACAATTCCGACTTTCTCTTTCTCTACCGTGATTCCGTCTTACGAATGATCGCTCTCATCGTACCCTTAAGTGTATCCTCTCACGGCTCAGGAATGCTCTAGACATGATCTAAATCAATGATCAACAGAGGGACCAGGGATATCCATGTGACCTGCATTCCTGATGACAATGTCGTTTGAACCGGTAAATGTAGCTTCCAATTTCCTTTTGTTTCTTGATATGGATTGTCCAGGATCCGATCATTGGTATCCCATACCTCGTTGTGGCGCCCCGCAAAACCACTACTAGAAAATCGCGTTGTTTTTTGTGCATTGCATCATCATGACCGCATGCTCATGTCATCATGCCACATTGCATTTGAGCATCGTCATCATCATGCATTTGTTTGTCTGAAACTATTTTCCGAAAAAACATATTTTTGTTTTCTAAACACCCCGCCGTTATTTCAAATCCAAAACCCGGGTCTCCGGATTATTTTGTTTCGTCTACCAATGGATTCCAAAAGCCCCGTTTTAAATAATAAAATATTTATTTTATTTTTTTAGGGGCAGACGTACCGGGCCGATCCGACCCAGTCGGCCACCCCGGTACAAAAACCATACTACCTAAACCCTTTTCCTACCCCAACCTAATCTACCCAGCCCCCTCCACCTCACCCCCTCCAATCCCATGTCGACACCTCACCTCTCCCTTTCCCCATCCAATCGCCGCCTGCCACCTCACCCAGCCAGCCACTCCACCGCTGCCACACCTTCCCCTGGGCCCACTCCACCCTGCCACCTGCCGACCCACACCCGTCCTTTTCCCGCTCGCGCGCGCCCCCACGCACCTGCACGCACACCCACCCCCGCCTGGCCCCACCACTCCCCCGCGCTGCCCCATCTCTCTCTCCCTCCCGCAATCCCCGGCCACGCACCACCCCGCCCCACCCCGACCCGATCCCCGCTTCCCTCTGCCTCGCTCCCGCGCCTCGTCCTCCTCCCGCCGCCGACCTTCTCTCCCTGCCTCGCCGGAGCCGCCTCGACCGCGTGGTCTCGCATCCGCGGCTATCTCCTCCGCCAGCAGGCCGCCTCCGTCGATCTTCGCCAGGTCCGGCCCTGCCGCCGCTATCTCCCCGTGTCTCCTCCTCCGGGGCCGCAAGCTCCACACGGCGACCGCCGCGCCCTACCCCACCGCCGGTGTCCCCTCCGCCACCGCCCCCCCCCGCCTTCCACTCCTCCCTGCCGGGCGCGACTCCAACCGCCGCCTCCGTTTTCCCCCTCCGCCTGCCCGATGGCCGCCCTCTGCCGCGACCTCGCTGTCCTCACCCCGTCGAGCAGCGCGCGAGGCCACGCGGGCTCCTCCCAGGCGCCATCGCCACCACCTCCGCCGCCAAGAGCTCCCCCGCGACCCCATCTCCCTCGCCTCCGTCGCAGCTCTGCCACGGCGTGCGTGTCGAGCCCGTGAGGCCCACCCTCACCCGCGTCCGCCCCCGCCGCCCTCTGCTCCACCTCGTCAACATCACCTCGCCTGCCTTCGCCGCTGCGTGGCCCCTGCCTCCTGTGAAGTTTAACCCGCGTGTGTGCCTGGCGGTTCTACCAGCTCGTTTATGTTTTGGATCCCGGTGGCGTGCGGCTAGGGAGGTGTTTTGGTGTTTGTGTTATTTTTGTGCGACCCCGAGGATGAGATGGTGATGCAACCGAGGCAGCCCCGATAAGATCTCTCGGCCTACTTTGAATTCAGCCATGTATGGTGAAACCCGAGAACCACCGGTGTGGATATAAGTTCGTCTTTGCCGGCAAGATCGCCTACCCCGAAAACCAAGTTCTCCGTCACGGAACACCAAGATCTCCCAGTGCCGAGACCCGAGTCCGACACCGACAATCGAAACCGCGGAACCGATAAGTTCGTCTACCCGGACACCGTGCGACAAGATCTTCTCGGACCCGAGGACCATCAAGACTTCCGCTCGGCAACGCCAAGTACTCCTTCCTGGCTTCAAAGCCCGACCCCGTAGACCGACATGATCTTCTTCACGGATACGACAAGTACTTCCTCGAGGATGCCAAGTTCTTCATCCCGAACGCCAATTCCGACCCGATCCGTGGACCCGACAAGACCTTCGCAACGACAAGATCGACTTCCGTTGTCCGAGAACGATCCCGCCGAGGCCGAACCCTAGATCCGGACCCTGAGACCGACCCCGAACCCCTCGGAGCCCAAGTTCGCCGAACCCTAATGTGATTCCCTATCCGAGATCCCATTATTTTTATAATATGACATTATCGTCTGTCACATATTAAATTGTTCATACTCGCATGCATATTTGTGTGGTTTGGGGGCCTTATGCCGATTCACCTAAAATTAAATATGGGGTCCATATGCAGGCTTATCTAGTCTTATATTGGTCCCATTTAAATTTGTGTAGCGAACCGGTGCTATCTTTTGCCATGTTAAGACAACATTTAAATTGTGGGGTATCTAAACAACATGAACATATTAATTAATTGTCGGAGCCTCGGTCCCGCTTAATATGACCTAATTGCATCGCACCTTTGCCATGTCATGCATCATACATGCATCATGCCCGATTTTCTACTGTAGTATTAAATAGTCCATCCGGTGTTCTTCTAGTGTTTGCTTCTTCGCGGATTAGGCCGAAGAGTTGATGCGAGTGTCGACCCGATCCCCGGTGAACCTTCGGCAATGTTTTCAGGCGAGCACCTCCCCCTTTCTACCTATCTTACTCTTATAGTATTTATTCCCTCCTGTTGATCTATTGCTATCTGTGTTGCGGTGCTCTAGTTTTCGTACCCGTGATATCCCTTGCAGCCTTATATTGCCTTGGACACATCCTATTACCTGTTGTTTGGTAGATAGTTGGACTTGCGCGTCGTAGTCGCTTGCTCTAGTGTTGTTGTGTCTCGTCCAGAACCACAGTTGTTGGAGTATTGCCGTGAGTTTAATGTTGAAGATGATCATGGCTTTAATTATTGCTTAATAACTAAAATTGAAGTAGGTAAATGCAGAGGCACAGGTGGGCAATAGATGTTATTTGGTTGTTAACCGTCCACTTGTGTCCCGTAGGACCCCGAGTTCTTGACACCTGTTCCGAGATCGAGCGCGCTAACCACAGGTGGGGTGTATGGGCACCCCCATCGATTAGTACCTGATTTCAAAGTACTGTACTAGGGGCCACAACTAGTTTGAGGTTTTATTTACTATCCTGTACTTATGCCATGCTTTACTGCTTTATTTAAATTGTGCGAGGTACTGCACACTGTACTGTTTAGGAAAGCGGAGTGTTTTCGCGGTATCGACAAGCCCAGTCACATTTTCGGGTTCCCAGTCGTTTCTAGCCACTGGCGCAAACCCTGAGTCCGTCTCGGAGACCGGCCGACTTCGTTGCGGGTAGCTTAGTGGGGTGGCCCCCATGTACTTGCTTTGGGTCTGGGAAACGTCATGACTTAGGCCCCGCCGACATACCGATGGGTGTATGTTAACTGATCTGGCAAAAAGGGTCGAAGTGCGTGTGGATACTTTGGTGCACCCCTGCAGGGTTAAATCTTTTCGAAAAGCCGTGTCCGCGGTTATGGACGACTTGGAGCACAGTTCTCGATCATAGACAACTATAACTAAAGTTTACTGTTATAATTTGACCTGTATCTGATATGACTAGTAATCAGCTTCACTACAACGGAATGGCTAAATAAAAGTACCAAGAACTGCTGGGTTTTGGGATATCTCATGTTAATTGTACCTGACTAGTAATTGCCGCAACTATAACGGAATAAATAAAACTGCCAACGGTGTGAGTTCCTCGGTTAACTTCCTTGTCTGGTCTCGAGGGGGAAATACCAGGATGGGTATGTTTGGTGGTAGCATCAGGTTGGTTCCGAATAGGTCTTTCTTATCCCTCTCTGATAGCCGACAGTTTTATCGAGTCTCTATAGGTTGTTTAGTGCATGCCGCGCTGCCGCTTCAGTCCACCATACCTATGTAGGCGAGGACCGCCGAATTCTAGCCTCGCCGTGTACTGGCCTCAGTACTGACCGCTTTCTTTTTCCTTTGCCCTTTGTCGGCACCCCTTTTGTTTAAGCAGGTTTTGAGATCGACGTTGTTAGCAGGGTTACCCTTCCGGCTTGGCCTGGGCAGGGTTATGGACGCCATTGGTTATTCTTCAGGGCTCTTAGCTCAATTTGCATCTTGTCCGTACTCGGACGATGTATTGTTTTCAAGGTGATTTGGATCTTTGTACTGTAAATCTGTATTCTTGACTCATTGAGTCGCTGTCGTATATATATCTGTTCTGTGGGTCCCATCGAGGACTGTTGTGTAATGGTATTACTTCGTTTTCCACCCGCACGAAAGTGCCTGGTGGGCACCTTTGAATCGTTTCTATGCGGGTTTGGCGGGAATCGCTGAAACTTGCATAGGGCCGATTCTGAGGGTGTTATAGAGTGGTATCAGAGCTCAGCAGTTGCGATACCCCACAAGTCCAGCCTGTAGGATAACCTAGCTAACGGCCGAAGTAGAGTGTCAAAACTATTTTGCAAAATCGGTTGGATAGTTCTGATTAGATCTGATTTTACTCCTTACCCCTCTGCTGCTCTCCTCTCACCTCTGCGTATTTTGAATCCGCTCTCTTCTCTCTCTTCGAGTCCAGGATTTCTCGTGGTTGGGTCCCATCGTACCTTCAGGGTTTCGCTTCCTCCTTTGGTAACGGTGTTGCTACATCTGGTCTTCATGCTATTCGAGGAATCCTTCGTCTGGTGGACTTCTCTTTGTTCCTTCTCGTGCCTTCCGGTGTTTCCCGACGCGACGACATCATCTACACCAGATCCGATGCAGAGTCTGCATCACTCCTTTGTTTCTGAACCTCGATTGTCGAGATCTTCAGTCTGATTCCGAGAATGGTTGCACGCTTGTCTACTGATTGTGCAGAGTAATAGTTTGGGTGCGTGATGGATTGGCCCCCATGCCGACTACTCACTCTATTCGCTTGTGCACATTGAAGTGGATGAGAATGCATCGATTCTCTCTTTCTATCGAAGCTAGAGGTGGCTTTATTTGTTGATACCTCTACCTTCGACCTTTTGTTCCCGGAGTGTTCTCTCAATGATCACGGACCACGACCTCTTGTTAGTGCTGTCGCGAGGATCTATACGAAGCGAGAAGACGCAGATCGCCGACCCTTCTTCCCGGTACCATGAGGCGGATCTCGAGGGCGAGATCCATTGTTAGTGGTGTCGAATTGTGGCGCCCCGCAAAACCACTACTAGAAAATCGCGTTGTTTTTTGTGCATTGCATCATCATGACCGCATGCTCATGTCATCATGCCACATTGCATTTGAGCATCGTCATCATCATGCATTTGTTTGTCTGAAACTATTTTCCGAAAATACATATTTTTGTTTTCTAAACACCCTGCCGTTATTTCAAATCCAAAACTCGGGTCTCCGGATTATTTTGTTTCGTCTACCAATGGATTTCAAAAGCCCCGTTTTAAATAATAAAATATTTATTTTATTTTTTTAGGGGCAGCCGTACCGGGCCGATCCGACCCAGTCGGCCACCCCAGTACAAAAACCAGACTACCTAAACCCTTTTCCTACCCCAACCTAATCTACCCAGCCCCCTCCACCTCACCCCCTCCAATCCCATGTCGACACCTCACCTCTCCCTTTCCCCATCCAATCGCCGCCTGCCACCTCACCCAGCCAGCCACTCCACCGCTGCCACACCTTCCCCTGGGCCCACTCTACCCTGCCACCTGCCGACCCACACCCGTCCTTTTCCCGCTCGCGCGCGCGCCCCCACGCACCTGCACACACACCCACCCCCGCCTGGCCCCACCACTCCCCCGCGCTGCCCCATCTCTCTCTCCCTCCCGCAATCCCCGGCCACGCACCACCCTGCCCCACCCCGACCCGATCCCCGCTTCCCTCTGCCTCGCCCCCGCGCCTCGTCCTCCTCCCGTCGCCGACCTTCTCTCCCTGCCTCGCCGGAGCCGCCTCGACCGCGTGGTCTCGCATCCGCGGCTATCTCCTCCGCCAGCAGGCCGCCTCCGTCGATCTTCGCCAGGTCCGGCCCGGCCGCCGCTATCTCCCCGCGTCTCCTCCTCCGGGGCCGCAAGCTCCCCGCTGCGACCGTCGCACCCTACCCCACCGCCGGTGTCCCCTCCGCCACCGCCCCCCCGCCTTCCACTCCTCCCTGCCGGGCGCGACTCCGACCGCCGCCTCCGTTTTCCCCCTCCGCCTGCCCGATGGCCGCCCTCTGCCGCGACCTCGCTGTCCTCACCCCGTCGAGCAGCGCGCGAGGCCACGCGGGCTCCTCCTAGGCGCCATCGCCACCACCTCCGCCGCCAAGAGCTCCCCCGTGACCCCATCTCCCTCGCCTCCGTCGCAGCTCTGCCACGGCGTGCGTGCCGAGCCCGTGAGGCCCACCCTCGCCCGCGTCCGCCCCCGCCGCCCTCTGCTCCACCTCGTCGACATCACCTCGCCTGCCTTCGCCGCTGCGTGGCCCCTGCCTCCTGTGAAGTTTAACCCGCGTGTGTGCCTGGCGGTTCTACCAGCTCGTTTATGTTTTGGATCCCGGTGGCGTGCGGCTAGGGAGGTGTTTTGGTGTTTGTGTTATTTTTGTGCGACCCCGAGGATGAGATGGTGATGCAACCGAGGCAGCCCCGATAAGATCTCTCGGCCTACTTTGAATTCGGCCATGTATGGTGAAACCCGAGAACCACCGGTGTGGATATAAGTTCGTCTTTCCCGGCAAGATCGCCTACCCCGAAAACCAAGTTCTCCGTCACGGAACACCAAGATCTCCCAGTGCCGAGACCCGAGTCCGACACCGACAATCGAAACCGTGGAACCGATAAGTTCGTCTACCCGGACACCGTGCGACAAGATCTTCTCGGACCCGAGGACCATCAAGACTTCCGCTCGGCAACGCCAAGTACTCCTTCCTGGCTTCGAAGCCCGACCCCGTAGACCGACATGATCTTCTTCACGGATATGACAAGTACTTCCTCGAGGATGCCAAGTTCTTCATCCCGAACGCCAATTCCGACCCGATCCGTGGACCCGACAAGACCTTCGCAACGACAAGATCGACTTCCGTTGTCCGAGAACGACCCCGCCGAGGCCGAACCCCAGATCCGGACCCTGAGACCGACCCCGAACCCCTCGGAGCCCAAGTTCGCCGAACCCTAATGTGATTCCCTATCCGAGATCCCATTATTTTTATAATATGACATTATCGTCTGTCGCATATTAAATTGTTCATACTCGCATGCATATTTGTGTGGTTTGGGGGCCTTATGCCGATTCACCTAAAATTAAATATGGGGTCCATATGCAGGCTTATCTAGTCGTATATTGGTCCCATTTAAATTTGTGTAGCGAACCGGTGCTATCTTTTGCCATGTTAAGACAACATTTAAATTGTGGGGTATCTAAACAACAAGAACCTATTAATTAATTGTCGGGGCCTCGGTCCCGCTTAATATGACCTAATTGCATCGCACCTTTGCCATGTCATGCATCATACATGCATCATGCCCGATTTTCTACCGTAGTATTAAATAGTCCATCTGGTGTTCTTCTAGTGTTTGCTTCTTCGCGGATTAGGCCGAAGAGTTGATGCGAGTGTCGACCCGATCCCCGGTGAACCTTCGGCAATGTTTTCAGGCGAGCACCTCCCCCTTTCTACCTATCTTACTCTTATAGTATTTATTCCCTCTTGTTGATCTATTGCTATCTGTGTTGCGGTGCTCTAGTTTTCGTACCCGTGATATCCCTTGCAGCCTTATATTGCCTTGGACACATCCTATTACCTGTTGTTTGGTAGATAGTTGGACTTGCGCGTCGTAGTCGCTTGCTCTAGTGCTGTTGTGTCTCGTCCAGAACCACAGTTGTTGGAGTATTGCCGTGAGTTTAATGTTGGAGATGATCATGGCTTTAATTATTGCTTAATAACTAAAATTGAAGTAGGTAAATGCAGAGGCACAGGTGGGCAATAGATGTTATTTGGTTGTTAACCGTCCACTTGTGTCCCGTAGGACCCCGAGTTCTTGACACCTGTTCCGAGATCAAGCGCGCTAACCACAGGTGGGGTGTATGGGCACCCCCATCGATTAGTACCTGATTTCAAAGTACTGTACTGGGGGCCACAACTAGTTTGAGGTTTTATTTACTATCCTGTACTTATGCCATGCTTTACTGCTTTATTTAAATTGTGCGAGGTACTGCACACTGTACTGTTTAGGAAAGCGGAGTGTTTTCGCGGTATCGACAAGCCCAGTCACATTTTCGGGTTCCCAGTCGTTTACAGCCACTGGCGCAAACCCTGAGTCCGTCTTAGAGACCGGCCGAATTCGTTGCGGGTAGCTTAGTGGGGTGTCCCCCATGTACTTGCTTTGGGTCTGGGAAACGTCATGACTTAGGCCCCGCCGACATACCGATGGGTGTATGTTAACTGATCTGGCAAAAAGGGTCGAAGTGCGTGTGGATACTTTGGTGCACCCCTGCAGGGTTAAATCTTTTCGAAAAGCCGTGTCCGCGGTTATGGACGACTTGGAGCACAGTTCTCGATCATAGACAACTATAACTAAAGTTTACTGTTATAATTTGACCTGTATCTGATATGACTAGTAATCAGCTTCACTACAACGGAATGGCTAAATAAAAGTACCAACAACTACTGGGTTTTGGGATATCTCATGTTAATTGTACCTGACTAGTAATTGCCGCAACTATAACGGAATAAATAAAACTGCCAACGGTGTGAGTTCCTCGGTTGACTTCCTCGTCTGGTCTCGAGGGGGAAATACCAGGATGGGTATGTTTGGTGGTAGCATCAGGTTGGTTCCGAATAGGTCTTTCTTATCCCTCTCTGATAGCCGACAGTTTTATCGAGTCTCTATAGGTTGTTTAGTGCATGCCGCGCTGCCGCTTCAGTCCACCATACCTATGTAGGCGAGGACCGCCGAATTCTAGTCTCGCCGTGTACTGGCCTCAGTACTGACCGATCTCTTTTTCTTTTGCCCTTTGTCGGCACCCCTTTTGTTTAAGCAGGTTTTGAGATCGACGTCGTTAGCAGGGTTACCCTTCCGGCTTGGCCTGGGCATGGTTATGGACGCCATTGGTTATTCTTCAGGGCTCTTAGCTCAATTTGCATCTTGTCCGTACTCAGACGCTGTATTGTTTTCAAGGTGATTTGGATCTTTGTACTGTAAATCTGTATTCTTGACTCATTGAGTCGCTGTCGTATATATATCTGTTCTGTGGGTCCCATCGAGGACTGTTGTGTAATGGTATTACTTCGTTTTCCACCCGCACGAAAGTACCTGGTGGGCACCTTTGAATCGTTTCTATGCGGGTTTGGCGGGAATCGCTGAAACTTGCATAGGGCCGATTCTGAGGGTGTTACACTCGTTCAATCTCGTTAACAACAAGTTCTATTTTCTTCTTACCGTGATATTACATCCCCGTGACCGAGTCACATGTTGCAACATTTATGGATGTAATCTCACCAAGCCGGCTGTATGTATCTTTATCCGTCATGTGGGTGAACAAATCCTGGTCTTGCAGTCACATGTCATCTACTGTTCCTTTGGAATACCCAACGTACACCTTTATGGCTACCGTATTACCAGATGATGGTTGATGAAGTCTAAGCAGCCTCGGGAAATAGTGAGTAATATGAGCTCACGGTCTAAGGAAAAGGAGTCTAGATTTAGCTGTTGCAAGAATGAAATATATAACTTGATCGTGTCGCAATCCTTCGAGGAATGTCCATCACAACATTCTCCAATGATATGACCCTGTTGTCAATTGGCATAAATGCCCATGATCTTGAAACCCAGATCATCCTCATGACCAACAAACTAGTATGAATAGAGGCTACTAGGGACTTGGTTGTTTCATACCACACTTGTACCAATGTTTCTACTTGGCATAGTTATAGCACAATATGAAACTATTATAAACTAATTGAGATATGACAATAAAAACCTATTTATTATTTGCCTCTAGGGTATATCTCCTTCTGTTGGGGTTCCGCGCATGAAAACAATAAAATTTTACTCTACGCCCCTGAACCCCTGAAGCTACCAGGACCTATCTATTAGTAATACAGTAATGGGAGGGGCTTTTCACGAACTTACCCTTTAAGACCGAAAAGCGTTGTCAACGCTCAGGAGAGCGTGGTTGATGTAGACGAGCCGAAGCCAACCTCAAGGTCGTGATGAAGTCCTTGCGCTCCTTGGCTCCAACGACTTGAGTGCCTCAAGTGCGACACCTCACGGGGAGTTACACACGTCGGTGCCTGATGATGACTCCCGCTTCCCTGATCCAACAGCAGTTGTGGAAGTAGAGCTCCCGGATCCGAATCCCGTAGCGCGACGGCGCTCCGCGGTGAAGATGTCTCTCGCTCGCGCAGTCCAGACTTGGGACCACGATCACAAGAGAGAGAGAGAGAGAGAGAGAGAGAGAGAGAGAGAGAGAGAGAGAGAGAGAGAGAGAGAGAGAGAGAGAGAGAGAGAGAGAGAGAGAGAGAGAGAGAGAGAGAGAGAGAGGGAGAGAGAAAATATCAATTGGAGGTCCTCCCAAAAGTGGGGAGTTATTGGTGTATTTTTCTAGGCCAAATACCCCACTATATATAGGGGGAAGGAAGGTACTACCTCCCTCAAAGTCCCGGGGTGGGACTAAAGGAGAGGAGGGGGAGGAGGTGGCCACCGACCACATAGTGGGCCCCTCGGGGGGCTAGGCCCAGCCGGCCATTCCCCTTGGCCCCTCTCCCTCTCTCCTTTCCCCTAATGGGCCCTTTCCCTCCGGAAATTGGCCCATTAAGCCTTTTTGACCTTTAATTGATTTTCTGTTTATTAAATAATTATGAATAAATGATTAAATCAATATTTAACATTCATTCACATATCATTCAATCTCCGTGGCCGTGGAACACCTTCCACCTCCACTCCAGACATCCTCCAGACTTACCAAAACCCTTCTGGTTTTCTCCCTACTCTTCTTTGGTGATTCCACCGATCCTGTAAACACTCTCTAAGCATCATCAAGCCCTTAAGAATGATACCCCATGGTTCGGGAACACTCCATACATGGTCGGGACACTCCCGTACCAATGATCGACAGAGGGACCTAGATGGCCATGTGACCCTTGTGCGTTCCACGAAGATCTTTCGTCGTTTGAACCGGGACAGTCGTGTCTTATTCCCTTTGTCACTCGATACTTGCATTTCCCGAGATCTGATCAATGACATCACCATGTCATGTTCAATATCATTACTGAACAATGCTACTTAACTCGTTCCGACAAGTGATATCCCTATGATCAAATCACACGCTGTGCAGCTATTAGATATAACTTCTATGAGTGGGCCCATGAGTATCTTCCCGTCAGATGGACGGACAAATCCCGCTATTGACATATATTGCCTCTACGGTTTCCTCTGAATACCTGAACACACCTTTATAACCACTGTTTTACCAGATGGCGTTTGATGCTATCTAAGCACTCTCGGGAGACAGTGATTGATATAGCCTCACGGTCTAAGGAATAGTCTATGAGGATACATTTCTAATCATCGTAACTTGAACTTTGTGACATGATCAGGTCACGATGTTTAGGTTGGGTATTAGTTCATCATCTCATTCTCCGAATGAGATGACCTCATTTCCAGCTGTCATAAATGCCACATGATCAGGAAACATGATCATCTGTTGACCAATGAACCAGTGACTAGAGTTTCACTAGGAACCCCTGGTTGTTTGTATATCACACGTGTATTGATGTTTCCACTCAACACATTTATAGCATGATATAAATATTAATCATAAACTATATGAAATATGATAATAGTCCTTACTACTATTTGTCTCTAGGGCATATTTCCAACAGTCTCCCACTTGCACTAGAGTACAAATACACTAGCTGCATTTGTTCTTAATCATTGACACCATATATCCGGTACCCTGAACATGCTTGCTCATGGAAGAGGTTGAGTCTTGGGTCTGTAATTTACAGTCCCAAATCGTTTGCAACTTACTAATGTCATCTTGATTGACATTAATACTTTATCATCTCATGATAACATCTTTGTGTATGCATCGTCGCTATGGCAGCAGAACGAGGCCTGATTCTAGGAGCCTACAGTGACGTTAGATCAACCTCGAGGGCTTTCTCATGGGCACTGTGTCCTGGGACACATCATTCTATGTTAAAAGCGAACTAGCCGCGCCATAACATTATACAACACTTTAGATGGTACCCTTATCTATTATTATAAATGTATTCATCGAAACACTAGTGCACTCTGTGCAACTTTTGATGTTTTGTTCACCTTGCTTCCTTCTTGACTTTAATTGGTATCTACAGGAGTTTCCAACATATTCCCTTATAACATAACTCTTTATGCTTTAAGATATGTTATCCTTTATGGATTTGGAAAATATGTCCATAGTTCTCTACTAGACACTACGGACAAACTTAACTCAACGTTCTGTGATTTGAACTTAATCACTTTCAAACGCTCCTTATTTGGATCACATATTATGCTAAGTTATCATCATGGTTTCTAAGATAGAACCTATGTCTTAACATAGTGGATGATGATCATCCATTCCTTTCTTTCAACCATTGATGTTCAACTTAATACTATTCCTAATTTGAGTCATTAAGGACCAGTTCCTTAATTAACTTCTATTTCGAAACCCCTTTCAGAATCCCTTAGGGAATACTACATAATATCATAATACACCTATTATCAATATCTACATCTTATAAATCATTATATATAAGTATTTGCGCTTTTCATTCTTAACACAGTTAAGAGTTACTCTTATAAGCTCCCACTCAAAAATATGTCAATCACATATTGTTTTAGGAAGACTTTCATAGCTCCCACTCAATTTTATGCAAATTGCATATCTCCTTACTATTTTGAACAACTTCAAAATCCTTTGATCAAATATCAAACTTGGAGATTTACTATGAGATAATAGTAATGTTACTAGTTTTAAATCCACTAGGCATTTAGCACACATGAATCAAATTCATTTGAATTTTTCCAATACCTGACAAATTGTGCTTTTGTCATTCACCCCTTTTTCCAATATGGCTTTGCAGTCATTTGGGAAAATTCCAAGAAACTCCTTTTACTTGTGAGATTCAGCAATGAATTGCTTTCTAATCTCAAGTGAATTTTGCTTTTAGGATTTCTCATAATTCTAGTTCACCATTATTTCCTTAGTAGATCATAGGTATGTCATATTCCAAGATTCATGAAAAATGATTCACAAATGTTTCCATACTAGATATGGATTTCATTTTGAATCCTACTTGATGTAGTGAAAACACTAGTGGGAAAAATACAATGATCAATATCATTGATTCTTTCCTTCTGTGAAGAGAATTGTTTAGGAACACTGTCTGTTGCGCTTCTCAACACTTTGATGCAGGGTTTTGAATCCTCATCGTGTTTTAAACTAATTTCCATTTGCTTGATAATTGAGAAACATCACTAAAAGTGAGCTTTCTCAAGAATGCACCAAAATTCAAGCAATACAGGTATTGCTTTCCTTTTGGTTTCAGCTTTGGATTTCGTATTCAAAGTTTCCAATGAATACGCTACAAGGACTTATTCTCTATTGTTTTGGTTATATCGAATAACCCCAAAACTTTCACAAATTCAAATGGTTTACTACATTCTAATTGAGTGCTAACTATTTCTAACTAATGGTCTCTACATATACACTACAACGATTTATTTGGTGCCTTCTATTCAACCCCTTTGATATCTAATATCACATTGTGATGCTTTGCATTTTGACGTTTCAAAACGCTTTGCATTTCACAATTGCTTTTATGCCATTCTTGTAAAGTTGAATTTCATTACTATTGATCAAATCATGGTAATTAGATTCTCTTTCATATTTATACCCTTTGTTGATGAAACACTTTGATCAAATCAAATAGTTTCATATTCATGTTTCCTTTGGTAAACTACTTTACACATTTAAAAAATCAGTTAATGATAATTACCATTTTCGTTAAAACACAATACATCGAATATGTATTTACTTTTAACAATTCTTTAAACACTTTGTATTCAAGTAATACATGGTGTTCAAGTTATTTTGCCAAACTTAGGCATGATTCATATGTGATGAGATATCGAATAACTTTCACATATTATCACATAACTTTGAATTTAAACAATGGTTTCATTCATTAATGAATATATCATTAAGTTGGGTATTTTAAACAAGGCATTTTTAATGATTTACAAATGTTCATGCATTATCAATTAGTTTCAAACAATAAGGATAATTCACACATAATCAAACAAGATATGAACACAAATAAAAATCATTCATAAAAGCAGAACAACTATTTGTTACAAACTCATATGAATAACCATCTCACGAAGTGTAAGACACACTAAAGAAGTTCACAATCTCTTGATTACATTAATCATCCTAACCATAAACTAAATGATAAATGTCGAGGGAGAGTGTCGTCGACCATCATCATCATGCTCTCCATCAACACGCAACTTCACCTCCTCTCCTGCAAGCACCTCTCATGCAGAAGGACCTATTTTCATCAAAACAGAACAAGTATCAGATATACTTAACACTACAATGTGTTTGCAAGATTATAACATTTATAAAGCTGTATATCAAATATATACCTTTGTCGTTGACGACCTGAGCGACATCTGGTTCAACCAACACATTCCTGAGATGTGTCATGAACCGTTGGAACTCCATTGTTTTCGTGTTGCCCCTCATTACGCAAGTCCTGACTTGTTCTTGGTAGCTTGGTGGCAGCGACCGCAGCACAGCAGCGTTTGCAAAAGAGCCCGTAATCCAGACGTCCAGGAAGTATGCAGGCCTCATGTACACATCATGCATGTGCTCCAAGTGGTCGTCCAGTGATGAGTTCTCCTCCATCTTTATGGAGAGGAAGTCTCCCATCAGCTCATGCTCCCAGATGCGTGTCTGCTCCACAAAATGTGTCCTAAGCTGTAGCATTACCGAACGAGGGTTGACATCACCCACGAAAGACCACAGCTCGTCCACCATTCCAAACCGCATCACAACTAAAATATAGGAGGCCATCTCACGACGGAGATAGCGGTCTTTCCGCTCCTCTCGGGTCTCAAGGTCAGTGGGCTGATCCAAATCCATCCCGTCGAGTATGTAGTCGACCACGTCGTTCTCGCTAAGGAGAACATGGAGACTGGCAACCCAAATGGAGAAGTTTGATCCATCTAATATGAGCTTCTCTCCTTCTAACCATTCAATTGTCAACACAAAAGGTCCCATCTACATTTATAATTGCAAAAGGAATTTAGACTAAGTTTATAATTAAACGAGTTAATAATACCTCCACTCAGAAATACCTATCCCCCAAAGGGTTTCTAGTGATAACACGACCCCTATCAGCCACATCTCCCCCGATTGATCACGGCCATCGATGTGGGTTCAAAGGTGGATGCTAAACATGGTCACATCATTCATGCGACTCGTGCTCGATCTTTCGACCATCCGTGTTCCGAGGCCACGCTTCTGTGGCGTGCTAGGCTCGCCAACTCAACCTTAGTGTATTTTCTATGCAACATGGCTTACACCCACTGTATGCGAACGTAGATATATCTGACACCCAGGCCTGTAACCCTGGATCGCGTCATACCGAAGAACTTTCTTGGTGGTGCACACTAAGGGGGAACACAATCGTTGGTAATTTTAACAGGGATCGTCTTATTAGGCTACCATCGAGTATCTAATACTAGCACACAATAAGACATACAAACAATAACATTGAATGTAAATGCTATGTGATATGGCCCTTTACGTCGTGATCTCCATCCGCCGTCACCGGGTTCCGGCACCAGTGTTCCGGCACCGTAGACACCAGGGTACCGGTGTCATTCCGGCGTGGTAGTTTGTCATCTCCGTGACTATCTACTACTACGTAACAAAAGGTAATCACTTTACCTTTGCCACAACCATATCACAAAGCAATGCCCCCTGCAAAACAAAGTTAGACGCCTCTACTTTATCTTTGCATGTTTTACGTGGCTTAATGGGCTTTCGCACAAGAACTGTTCTTACCTACGAACTTTTAGCACAATGATGATCAAGCAGTTGTCTCTACTACACCCCTTTCGGGGCCCTCCATTGCAAATGGTATACCAGCTAATGCGAGAGAGACAGACACCCCCCTAAGCCACTTTATACGGTACAAGCCGTATGTCAAGTGTGGACCAGTCCCGCGAAAGAACGCGTAAAGTCGGTTGGGGGCCGCTTCATCAAGCATTACTGTGGTATACACAAGTACACGTGGGAGGGTAACAACTAAAAGATCAACGCCCACACGCTACATCTCGTGTGTTCTACCCGTACTAGCATTACTACGCATAGGTCTAGCTCTGATACCACTGTTGGGGTTCCGCGCATGAAAACAATAAAATTTTACTCTACGCCCCTGAACCCCTGAAGCTGCCAGGACCTATCTATTAGTAATACAGTAACAGGATGGGATTTTCACGAACTTACCCTTGAAGTCCGAAAAGCGTTGTCAACGCTCAGGAGAGCGTGGTTGATGTAGACGAGCCGAAGCCGACCTAAAGGTCGTGATGAAGTCCTTGCGCTCCTTGGCTCCAATGACTTGAGTGCCTCAAGTGCGACACCTCGCGGGGAGTTACACACGTCCGTTTCCTGATGATGACTCCCGCTTCCCTGATCCAGTAGCAGTTGCGGAAGTAGAGCTCCCGGATCCGAATCTCGCAGCGCGACGGCGCTCCACGGAGAAGATGTCTCTCACTCGAGCAGTCCAGACTTGGGACCACGGTCACGAGAGAGAGAGGGGGAGAGACAAAATATCAATTGGAGGTCCTCCCAAAAGTGGGGAGACCTTTATTGATTATTGGTGTATTTTTCTAGGCCAAATACCCCACTATATATAAGGGGAAGGGAGGTACTACCTCCCTCAAAGTCCCAGGGTGGGACTAAAGGAGAGGAGGTGGCCGCCGACCACCTAGTGGGCCCCGCGGGGGGCTAGGCCCAGCCGGCCAGCCCCCTTGACTCCTCTCCCTCTCTCCTTTCCCCTAATGGGCCCTTTCCCTCCGGAAATTGGCCCATTAAGCCTTTTTGACCTTTAATTGATTTTCTATTTATTAAATAATTATGAATAAATGATTAAATCAATATTTAACATTCATTCACATATCATTCAATCTCCGTGGCCATGGAACAACTTCTAGCTCCACTGCGGACATCCTCCGGACTTACCGAAACCCTTTCGGTTTTCTCCCTACTCTTCTTCGGTGATTCCACGGATCCTATAAACACTCTCTAAGCATCATCAAGCCCTTAAGCATGATACCCCATGGTTCGGGAACACTCCAGACATGGTCGGGACACTCCCGCACCAATGATCGATAGAGGGACTTGGATGACCATGTGACCCCTCTGCGTTCCACGAAGATCTTTTGTCGTTTGAACTGGGACAGTCGTGTCCTATTCCCTTTGTCACTCGATACTTGCATTACCCGAGATCTGATCAATGACATCACCATGTTGTGTTCAATCTCGTTACTGAACAATGCTACTTAACTCGTTCCGACAAGTGATATCCCTGTGATCAAATCACACGCTGCGCAGCTATTGGATATAACTTCTCCGAGTGGGCCCTTGAGTATCTTCCCGTCACATGGACAGACTAATCCTTCTCTTGACATATATTGCCTCAATGGTTTCCTTCGAATACCTGAACACGCCTTTATAACCACCATTTTACCAGATGGCGTTTGATGCTATCTAAGCACTCTCGGGAAACAGTGATTGATATAGCCTCACGGTCTAAGGAATAGTCTACGAGGATCCATTTCTAATCATCATAACTTGAACTTCGTGACATGATCGTGTCACGATGTTTAGGTTGGGTATTAGTTCATCATCTTATTCACAGAATGAGATGACCTCATTTCCAACTAGCATAAATGCCACATGATCAGGCAACATGATCATCTGTTGACCAATGAACCAGTAACTAGAGTTTCACTAGAACCCCTGGTTGTTGGTATATCACACGTGTATTGATGTTTCCACTCAACACAGTTATAGCATGATATAAAACTTAATCATAAACTATATGAAATATGATAATAGTCCTTACTACTATTTGTCTCTAGGGCATATTTCCAACACCTTCAGTCTTGTCAACACCCGGGTTTTTAACCCCAGATGCCTGTTATGCCAAACATCGCAATCCCAGGATTACCATTTTTGCGAGACATACCAGATTGGATATCACAGTACATCATCCATTACAAACCATAATAAGGTCTTACACAAATAAAGGATCGCATGATCTAGTCTTAATACAAACAAGCAACCGAATAATAAGCGTAGCGGTGGGCTCCATCTTCAGTGTCATAGGCAATGCTGACGATGGGAGATGATCCTAGTTGTCGTAGCTGTCCTGCTGTCCATCTTCCTGATAGTACTCCTCATAGTCTGGCCACGGGAATAGTCAGGGACAAAGCCATGAGTACACTGTAAGGACTCGCAAACTATCACTAACAAGTAAGGTAGTTCTAGTAGGAAATGCTAAGCTCTAAGTTTATTTGCAAACGCTAGGTTTAAATCTAAGCTGAGTTCAAAAACAAAGAAAGTTAAAATAAAGTTCTAAATCACCTAAGTGGGAACTTAGTTTTCATAGTCACAACCCTGTTGTGGTCAAGTCAAGTCACAATTCATTTCATAAGTCATTTTGAAAACATCTGACGACGGAACAGTATGGCCACTCCAACTGTCCATGACCTCGGACACGGCTATTCATAGTTTGACACTCTGCAGAGGTGGTACACTTTCACCACAAAATTTGATACATCCATCAGGGATAACCCTGAATCATAATACTTAGTATGCGGATAATCAATCATAACATTTCCTTTACACACTCTAGTATAAGCACCTCTCCTATGAGCTTGGCCTCCCAGCCATGGCCATCTGCCATCCTGGGCACTGCATAGGTGGAGATCATCAAGAGGTAGCCTCAGCTCAAACCTCTTCCATGAGGGAACCCATACTAATGCATATAAACTTCAGGCTAAGCCTTACCCAATTCAGGTATTGTGGTTGTACGGTAAAATTGGAATGGTATCGCATCCGAACCCAACCATCAGTTTTTATAAAGGGCTAAGGCTCATGCCTCAACATTTTCATCATCATAAACCATTTGTGTTTCTCAACACATGTCAAAACATCTCAATAGAATGACTCATCATTCCAAGGTTTTCATAAGCATTTTCACCAAGTATTCCCATCTAAAGTGATCAAGTTTTATGCTTAGCACTAGCCACTAAGGTTAAGAGTGTTCACTAATGAAGGATGCTAATCTCAATCTCATGCCATAGAATGACATCTAAGTATAACTAGATAGGCCAAGTTTTATACACTTTATGCTATCTAAAAAGTAAAGAACTTTGGTAAAGTAAGAAAGTAAAGCTTGCAAGTAAAACTTGGGATGGGTATAAACCAAAACTATATAACCAAAGCATGCCTAAAGCATTTTCTTAAGTTAAGGGGGCAAGTGTTAATTTGCTTAGTTCTAGCTTGCTAATAATAGCTTGCATAGTTAAGAAACTTGCAAGTGTTAGCTTGCCTTGATTGGTGCAGTGATTGAAGTTCTCCTCGTCTTCTTCGGGGTAGAACTCCTTCTCCTCGTAGACTTGGTCGGTACTATCGTCTATAAATGAATACGGGATACACAATCACCAAATAATACTTAAGTAGCCTATTTAGCACACTAAGGTTCAAACTTCATGATCTAGCATCATCACACTCATCACAAGATTTAAAGAACTAGTTTCATTTATTTTATTTGAGAAAAGTAATTTCTACCCATTGCAATTAATTAAGATTTATATTCTCCAATTAAAATATGGGATCATGTGGACACATGTCATCACCACATATTCTAATACATGGGAATGTGATTTAAAGGGTTGGTCACATTTTATAAAGTTTAAGATTATTATTTAATAGATTTAAAGTGACTAGAAATGCCCTAATAGCATTATTTTGGTACTAGTCCAAAGTCACTGCATGCAATACTAGATATTATTACATATTCATATAGGTATTGTCGAATGTGATTTTTGAGAGTTGGAATCGACTCAAAAGCTATTATGGTTGATTTTTGAAAAATGTTTGAAGTTGCAAAAGTCTCTGTTTTGTTATTTTTTCTATATGTGATCTCTAACTCCAAATGATTTAAATCCAACGGGCTTCGATAGATATTTTAATTACCTTTCTAACAAAATTTGAATCATGCATTTTGGTTAAGTGAATTTCTCTTAAATGATTTTTGAAATAGTGGACAGAATCTAGTTTCAACTAAATTAGAAAATAATAATTTGAATCTATGGGCTAGCGCGGGAAGGAAATGGGCCGGCCCAGCTGCACTGCGCGGGCGCAGTGGGCTACTTACGGGGGGGTCCCACACGTCAGTGGCACATCTAACACGAAGCGGTACATGGCAATCTCAGCGCTACGATTAGACAACGATCAAACAGTTGTGGTTCGTCATCCCCGGTGAACAGGTCTCTGGCGAGGACGAACCCTAGCGGCACGGTGGGGTCTATGGGGGCTCACCTGGGTTCTAGCTAGGCTCGGTGACGGGGGCGTTCGGGCTGGTACATGACGACGGTTCTAGGCATGGTCACGGCGGCTCCTGGGGCACCTTCAATCGACAGCGCCTCTTCTCCTCTACTGCGGCAAACTCCGGCGTTCCGGCGAACTGCGGCTCGCCTTGCTCCGAGGATGGTGTGGGAGGATCAGTGGTGAGAGGGGAGTGAGATGGTGTGCAGAAATGGGGTGGAGAGGCCTCCTTTTATAGCTTGGCGAAGGGGGCAGCACGGCATGGTCAGGCGGTGCTGGCGACATGGCTACGGGCGGCTATCGGCATGGCTGAGGTCGGCGGTCGATGCGGTGCTTCAGGGCGGTTGTCACGGGCTTGATGGCACGACAAGGCGCGGTCTACAATGGTCGGAAACATGCGGTGTTCTACACGAAAGAAGCGGTGTTCGACACGGCGCATGGTGGCTGTGGGTCAAGAGGCGGCGAACGGGGGTGTCTGGGCGGCTGTTGGGGTCGTGGCGGAGCAGTGCACGGGGGGTAAGGTCGAGGCGCAGGCTGGCGGAGCTGGTCAGGCACGGCGCTCTGGCGTGTGCCCGACATGGCGCAGACGCTCTAGGCGCGGTGCTCCTGGGGTGGTCCACGTCCTGGCTATGATCGAGGGGTGGACAGGGAGAGGCGATAGGCTGTGGCGATCCTCCTAGGCATCCTGGATAGGTGCGGGGTGGTCTACTGTGGCTTGGGCGTGATCGACCGGTGGTGACCATCTTTGGGCGGCGCTCTACTAGTGCAGCGGCGAAGGGGGGTGCTGTCTGGGGCTTAGTTAGATGCTAGGGAGACAGAGGAGTGAAGAGGGGACAGAGGGGTGGAGGATTATTGTGCAAAACAATGGACTTTGGCAGGTGATTAATTTGTGCAGACAAGGTGTTTGTTTAAATGGCCGAAAGAGATTTACATTTGAATTTTTGATTCAAAATTTTTGAGTGGTCTTGTATTAAACTAGAGAGACTAGGTTTGCTTGGGATTGCCAAGGTGAATTCATTTGATGTGTTTTTGAAAAAGTGGGATCTTCTCATATGCATTGAATTCAATTTTCAATTGTCATTTAAATTGAGTGGCTAAATGTTTTTGTAAGTTTGTAAAGTGGGCCTTGGTACATCTTTACATGGTCTAGCAAGGGGTGAAAAGATCCAGAAATGTTTTTGTTAGGAATTGACTTCTAGGAACACCTAAAGTGGCCTAGTGGATTAAAATGCTCAAAATGACCATTTGCCTTATTTAACTTTATTTGACTTGTTTCTCTTTGGATTTTATTTGTAAATGGTCTAGATGATGTGGCATTCACCTTTAAACCATTTCACAACATTTAGAACAATCAGACATGGCATTTACACACAATTCTATACTAATGCAAACACACATGCATTCATATGCCCTTTCTTTAATAAGTTTTTGTTAACCCTAAATTGGGTGATTTGAACTTTGATACCCTTGATTAATGTTTTGGGATGTTACAAACCTTCCCTCCTTAAACAAAATCTCGTCCCGAGATTTAAGAAAAAACTAGGAACTAAAGTGATCTGGAAACTCAGTCCTAATATAATCTTCTTGCTCCCAAGTAGCTTCTTCTTCGGTATGGTTGCTCCATTGAATCTTGAGAAATTTGATATTTCGGGTCCTGGTGGTTCTGAAAGCTTCTTCCAAGATACGGATGGGTACTTCACGATACGTCAAATCCTTGTTGATATCAATGGCTCGGTGATCGATGTTCTAGAACACTTTGGTCTTCTCCGGCACTTCTAAGCATTTGCGAATTAATGAGATATGGAACACATTATGGATGGCTGACATCTCCTCTGGCTGTTCTAGTTGATAAGATACTTATCCTCGGTGATTCAGAATCTTGAAGGGTCCAATATATCTGGGGGCTAACTTTCCTTTCAGCTGAAAACGTTGCATTCCTTTCAACGACGAAACTTGGAGATACACAAAATCTCTGACATTGAAAGTCAGGTCTCTACGTCTCTTGTCAGCATAACTCTTCTGTCTGGATTGGGCGGTCTTGAGGTGCTCACGAACTTTGTGAACCTTCTCTTCGGCTTCTCGTAGGATGTCGGGTCCGAAAATATGACTCTCTCCTAATTGCGACCAATTCAAAGGGGTATGACACTTCCTTCCATATAAGAACTCAAATGGGGCCATTTGCAAACTGGCTTGATAACTGTTGTTGTATGAGAATTCTGTGAAAGGCAGACAATCTTCCCATTTTGATCCATACTCTAACACACAAGCTCTCAATATATCTTCTAAGATTTGGTTAACTCTTTCAGTTTGTCCATAGGTTTGTGGGTGATAAGCTGTGCTGAAATTCAACTTGGTCCCTAATCCTTCTTGGACTTTCTGCCAAAATCTCGAGGTAAATTGGGTTCCTCGATCTGAAACTATGGTCTTGGGGGTTCCATGCAAACTGACGATTCTAGCAATGTACAACTCTGCTAGCTTTGAACTCTGGTAGATTGTCTTGATAGGTATAAAATGGGCTACCTTGGACAGTCTATCAACTATGACTCAGATAGAGTCATTTCCCCTACTAGAAGTAGGAAAACCGGTGATAAAGTCCATTCCGACGGAATCCCATTTTCATTCCGGAATCTGCAATGGTTGCAACCGTCCTGCGGGTATCTGATGTTTCGCTTTGACTCTCTGACAAATATCACATTTGGCCATGTAGCTTCCGATTTCTCTCTTCATCTTGTGCCACCAAAATTGCTCCTTCAAATCCTGATACATCTTTGTTCCTCCGGGGTGGATAGAATAAAGAGTATCATGAGCTTATTGCATGATAACTTGCTTTAGCTCTGAATCTGCTGGCACACAGATACGTCCATTGTACCACAAAACTCCTTCTTCATCTTCGGTGAATTCGGGTACCTTCCCTATACTAATACAACGTTTGATTCCGTCGATACTTGCATTTCCTTTCTGGGCTTCCTTGATCTGACTAATCAAAGTGGGTTGAAGTTCAATGCTAGCTCAAATTCCTTTGCTAACTAGCTCCGTTCTAAACTACTCCAACTCCTCATGCAAACTTGGTTGGTTCTCTTTGATCATGGTGTTTAATCTACACGGTAATCTGCTAAGAGCATCCGCTACCACATTGGCTTTGCCAGGGTGATAGTGAATGTCAAAGTCATAATCCTTGATTAACTCTATCCATCTCCTTTGCCTCATATTCAGCTCCTTCTGGGTGAAAATATACTTCAAGCTCTTGTGATCTGAATAAATCTCACAGTGATTACCCATAAGGTAATGACGACATGTCTTCAACGCTAAAACTACAACTGCTAATTCAAGATCATGGGTGGGGTAGTTCTGCTCATGCTGCTTCAGTTGTCTTGACAAATATGCTATGACTTTGCCTTCTTGCATCAACACACATCCGAGACCAATCTTGGATGCATCACAATACACATCAAACGGCTTCTTGATATCTGGCATAATCAATATTGGGGCTGAAATCAATCTCTTCTTGAGCTCTTAAAATCTTGCTTCACATTTGTCTGTCCATTCAAACTTCTTGTCTTTCTTCAACAATTGGGTCATTGGTCTTGCAATGCTAGAAAATCCTTCAACGAACATGCGGTAGTATCCCGCTAATCCGAGAAATGCACGGACTTGGGTTTGAGTGGTTGGGGCTTCCCATTCTTCAACATCTTTGATCTTGGCGGGATCAACAGCGACTCCTCCCGCCAACACAATATGTCTGAGGAATCCTACTTCTTTCAGCCAAAACTCACATTTTCTAAACTTGGCATACAACTGATGCTCTCTAAGGGTTTCAAGGATGGTTCTCAGGTGTTGCTCATGGTCTTCTCTGACTTGGAATAGATAAGAATATCATCGATAAACACAACAACAAACTTATCCAGAAAATTCATAAAGATCTTATTCATGAGATTCATGAAATAAGCAGGGGCATTGGTTAATCCAAAAGACATGATCGTATACTGATACAATCCATATCTGGTGGTAAAGGAGGTCTTTGGAATATCCGTTGCACGAATCTTGAGTTGATGATAACCAGTTCTAAGATCAATCTTAGAAAACACTCTGGCACCAGTCAACTGGTCAAACAGATCCTCAATCTTTGGCAGTGGGTACTTGTTCTTGATGGTTACATCATTCAACTTCCGGTAATCGGTGCACAAACGGTTACCTCCATCTTTCTTGTCGACAAACAAAACAGGCGATCTCCATGGCGATGCACCTGGTTGAATCAAGCCTTTCTCCAGCATAGCATCAAGTTGCTTCTTCAGCTCCACTAACTTTGATGGGTTCATGCTATACGGTCTCTAAGAATGAAGTCGATATCCCAATTTGGGGGCATACCGGGCAATTCATCTGGGAATACGTCGGGGTATTCACAGACTACTCTGACTTGGTCAATGGTTGGTAGGGCTAGACTCTTGTTGCATTTGAACTGACGTGGCAAGGTTTCTGATACATGCTCTACTGATACTCCAGAGCTACTGGTCATGGTTATGGATTCCTTGGCACAGTCGATCAATCCTTTATGTTTCGACATCCAATCCATTCCTAGTACTACTTCCAAACCTGTGGTTCCAAGTACTATTTGATTGGCATAAAAATCTATCCCATGGATTCTGATAGGTACATCCTTGAAAAAAATTCTAGCTTTGGTGGTTGAACCAGGTATTTGAACTATCATAACATGCTTCAATTTTGTTGGTTTAATCTTACTACTGCATGCAAATTCTTCCGTAACAAACGAGTGCGATGCTCCAGAATCAAACAACACTCTTGCTAATACCGAGTTAACAGAAAACATACCCAGCATGACACCGGGCGCTTCTTGGGCTTCTTCAGCATTCATGTGGAACAGACGGCCGTTGTGGTTGAGAGAATTCCCTGGGGTAAATCTTCTTCCAGGTTGAACACGGCATTGCTGCTGAGCTGGGGCATTCACATTGGTGGTGGCTGCAAGCTTCTTGGGACACTCGTTGGAGTAGTGACCCTTCACTCCACATTCAAAGCAAGTAATCTGGGACTTGCCTTTTGCTACAACAGGCACGGGATTGCTTCCAGTCCTTGGGGCAGTATTGTTGTTGTTGTTGGACTTGGGCGATGCACAGTTGAAGTTGTTGGAGTTTCCGGGGTTGTTGTTTTGGTTTCCTCCGGACTTCACATTTCCTCCGCTACGATTGGGGTAGCTTGGACGAGATATTGGGGGTCTATTGTTCCTTGGGGCATATCCTGCAGATGGGTTGGGGCGATACTTCTGGGTATTGTGGGACCCAGTCTGGTGCATCATTCGGCGCTTGCGGTTGTCATTTGCTTGGTTGATCTTCCCTTCCATCTGGATGGCAGAGTCGACTAGCTCTTCAAGGTCAACAAAACGTATGTTGACTAACACAGTCTGCATCTCATCATGAAGTCTGTTCAGGAATCTTTCCTTCTTCTTGGCTTTAGTGTTGATCTCATCAGGTGCATACCTAGCGAGGGACAAAAATTTGTCACAATACTCCACTACCGTCATCCTGCCCTGCTTCAGTTCCCTGAATTCATCTCTCATTCTGGTGACTAAACCTTGCGGCACATGGGTGCAGCTAAACTTGATCTTGAAAGCTTCCCACGTCATCACTTGACCATTGTTCATAGTACGGGTGCTATTCCACCAGGCTCTTGCATCTCCTGCCAGATAATGAGTGGCAAATAGAACTTTCTCGTTGTCGTCAACTCCTGCGACTTCTAGGTTATTCTCCATGGTTTGCAACGAATCATCCGCATCCAACGGGTCTTCAGACTTGTTGAAGATAGGGGGATTGATATTCTGAAAGTTCTTAAGCTTGGATCCATGATGATCCTGATTTCCATGGCCTTGATTATTGTGGGCCATCTGAACTATCTGTTGCAGCGTGGATAGGTTGGCTTGGCGCTCTGCTCTACTAGCTTCATGGTCGGAAACTAGCATCTGCAGAATCTGCAGCATCGGGTCCTGTGATGAGCTGCTTCCTCCTTGGTTTCCATGAGGCATTTGAAGATTGAGATAGATAAAGGGGTAAGAGGGAAAGTTCTAAGGTTCTTGGTTTTGTTTTCAAAGCTAAAACTTTGAGTTTGAACTCAGGTTTTGCAAACTAACTCCTTCTCATTCATTCATTCAATCAAAGCACACGATACAAACACACACACCACAACATGAAAGAAAAACAGATGGTTTTAAGAACCATTCTGTGAAGCTAAGATACAGTGGGACCGATACAACTCCTTCCTACGGTAGTGATCAAGTGCATCTACTCATCAATGAAGTCGGAGTCGTCATCATCGGTGTAGAAATCCATGGCATCATCCTCCAGGTAGTCGTTGTCATCACTGAGGTATGAGTGAATATCTCCCTGGATGTCTTCACCTTCTTCCTCTTCTTCCTTTGCTGCAAGCTGAGCTTCTTGGTCCTACAGTGTCTTCTCAAGGTCAGCCACCTTCTTTTGAAGACGAGCGATGGTGTGATCCTTCTTCTCGCGCTGACGGCGAAGTGATTGGCGATCCTTGACGAGCAGGGCAAAAGTTTGGTCCTTCTTGGCGGCAACGGCAAGTTTGTGGTTGGTGTAGGCTCGAGCATTGTCCAGTCCCTTCTGTCTATCATACAACAGGAAGTCAAGATTCTCCACTTGGCGCTTCAACTCTGGGTGACTTGGCATCTCTAATGGCATTCCCATAGAATCACGCCTTGCATAGTGAGCAAAGCGAGTTCCCTGGATCAAGTTGATGTTTTGCCCACACAAACGGGCAAGAGCTTCATGCATAGCCCTGACTAATCCATCTAGCCAGTTGTTATCTCTCATGGTGAATTGAATCTTCTCGGAAAGGGGTGCTTGCATCTTGCCTCAAAGATCTGCAACTATCAGCCATTGTAGATCTCCTCCTGGAAAATCCTTGAGCTGAGCTTTGAAGAATTCCGGATGCGGACGCTCAAGGTGCTCTGATAGTGCATCAAGATCCCTCTCAAAGATCAGTTGGCCTCTGTTTCCCAACTGGTAGAACTTGCAATACTGCACTTCCATCTATAAGAATTTAGGATGACTAAGTTAGTGAGGTGATCAAGTGTGTCAAAATTTTATGTAGGAATGTAATTGGAGGAACATGATTTTTTTTGAAAGAATCAAGGATAAGAGTGGGAATATGTTCTCATAAATACTTACTTCTTTTGTTTTGAAACTAAGTTTTTGTTCGAACGTCCATTCTAACTAGGGTCTCCTATGGTCAGGATGGCTCTGATACCAACTTGTCAACACCCGGGTTTTTAACCCCAGATGCCTGTTATGCCAAACATCGCAATCCCAGGATTACCATTTTTGTGAGACATACCAGATTGGATATCACAGTACATCATCCATTACAAACCATAATAAGGTCTTACACAAATAAAGGATCTCATGATCCAGTCTTAATACAAACAAGCAGCAGAATAATAAGCGTAGCGGTGCGCTCCATCTTCAGTGTCGCAGGCAATGCTGACGATGGGAGATGATCCTAGTTGTCATAGTCATCCTGATGTCCATCTTCCTGATAATCCTCTTCATAGTCTGGCCACGGGAATAGCCAGGGACAAAGCCATGAGTATTCTTTAAGTACTCGCAAACTATCACTAACAAGTAAGGTAGTTCTAGTAGGAAATGCTATGCTCTAAGTTTATTTGCAAACACTATATTTAAACCTAAGCTGAGTTCAGAAACAAAGAAAGTTAAAACAAAGTTCTAAATCACCTGAGTGGGAACTTAGTTTTCATAGTCACAACCCTGCTGTGGTCAATTCAAGTCACAATTCATTTCATAAGTCATTTTGAAAACATCTGACGACGGAACAGTATGGCCACTCCAACTGTCCATGACCGTGGACGCGGCTATTTGAATAGTTTGACACTCTGCAGAGGTGGTACACTTTCACCACAAAATTCGATACATCCATCAGGGATAACCCTGAATCATCATACTTAGTATGCGGATAATCAATCATAACCTTTCCTTTACACACTCTAGTATAAGCACCTCTCCTATGAGCTTGGCCTCCCATCCATGGCCATCTGCCATCCTGGGCACTGCATAGGTGGACATCATCAAGAGGTAGCCTCAGCTCAAACCTCTTCTGCGAGGGAACCCATACTAATGCATATAAACTTCCAGCTAAGCCTTACCCAATTCAGGTATTGTGGTTGTATGGTAAAATTGGAATGGTATCGCATTCGAACACAACCATCAGTTTTTATAAAGGGCTAAGGCTCATGCCTCACATTTTCATCATCATAAACCATTTGTGTTTCTCAACACATGTCAAAACATCTCAATAGAATGACTCATCATTCCAAGGTTTTCATAAGCATTTTCACCAAGTATTCCCATCTAAAGTGATCAAGTTTTATGCTTAGCACTAGCCACTAAGGCTAAGAGTGTTCACTAATGAAGGATGCTAATCTCAATCTCATGCCATAGAATGACATCTAAGTATAACTAGATAGGCCAAGTTTTATACTCTTTATGTTATCTAAAAAGTAAAGAACTTTGGTAAAGTAAGAAAGTAAAGCTTGCAAGTAAAACTTGGGATGGGTATAAACCAAAACTATATAACCAAAGCATACCTAAAGCATTTTCTTATGTTAAGGGGGCAAGTGTTAACTTGCTTAGTTCTAGCTTGCTAATAATAGCTTGCATAGTTAAGAAACTTGCAAGTGTTAGCTTGCCTTGATTGGTGCAGTGATTGAAGTTCTCCTCGTCTTCTTCGGGGTAGAACTCCTCCTCCTTGTAGACTTGGTCGGTACTATCGTCTATAAATGAATACGGGATACACAATCACCAAACAATACTTAACTAGTCTATTTAGCACACTAAGGTTCAAACTTGATGATCTAGCATCATCACACTCATCACAAGATTTAAAGAACTAGTTTCATTTATTTTATTTGAGAAACGTAATTTCTACTCATTGAAATTAATTAAGATTTAATATTCTCCAATTAAAATATAGGATCATGTGGACACATGTCATCACCACATATTCTAATACATGGGAATGTGATTTAAAGGGTTGGTCACATTTTATAAAGTTTAAGATTATTATTTAATAAATTTAAAGTCACTGCATGCAATCCTAGATATTATTACTTATTCAGATAGGTATTGTCAAATGTGATTTTTGAGAGCTGGAATCAACTCAAAATCTATTATGGTTGATTTTTGAAAAATGTTTGAAGTTGCAGAAGTCTCTGTTTTGTTATTTTTGCTATATGTGATCTCTAATTCCAAATGATTTAAAGCCAACAGGCTTGCATAGATATTTTAATTACCTTTCTAACAAATTTGAGTCATGCATTTTGGTTAAGTGAATCTCTCTGAAATGATTTTTGAAATAGTGGACAGAATCTAGTTTCAACTAAATTAGAAAATACTAATTTGAATCCGTGGGCTAGCGCAGGAAAGGAAATGGGCCGGCCCAGCTGCACTGCGCGGGCGCAGCGGGCTACTGATGAGGGGTCCTGCACGTCAGCGGCACATCTAAAACGAAGCGGTACGGGGCAATCTCAGCGCTACGATTAGATGACGATCAACGGTTGTGGTTTGTCGTCCCTGGTGAACAGGTCGCCGGCGAGGACGAACCCTAGCGGCACGTTGGGGGTCTACGGGGGCTCACCTGGGCTCCATCTAGGCTCGGTGATAGGGGCATTCGGGCTGGTAGACGACCATGGTTCGAGGCATGGTCGTGGTGGCTACTGGGCAGCTTCAATCGACGGCGCCTCTTCTCCTCTGCTGCGGAAAACTCCGGTGAAATTCCAGCGAACTGTGGCTCGCCTTGCTCCGGGGATGGTGTGGGAGGATCAGTGGTGAGAGGGGAGTGACATGGTGTACAGAAATGGGGTGGAGAGGGCCTCCTTTTATAGCTCGACGAAGGGGGCAGCACGGCATGGTCAGGCGGTGCTGGCGACATGGCTACGGGCGACTATCGACATGGCTGCGGGCAGCGGTTGATGCGGTGCTTCAGGGCGGTTCTCACGGGCTTGATGGCGCGGTAAGGCGCAGTCTACAACGGTCAGAAACATGCGGTGTTCTGCGCGGCAGAAGCAGTGTTCGACGCGGCGCACGGTGGCTGCGGGTCAAGCGGCGGCGAACGGGGGTGTCTGGGTGGCTATTGGGGTCATGGCGGAGCAGTGCACGCGGGGTGAGGTCGAGGCGCGGCCTGGCGGAGCTGGTCGGGCGCGACGCTCTGGCACGTGCTTGGCATGGCGCAGATGCTCTGGGCCTAGGTGCTCCTGGGGTGGTCCACGACCTGGCTATGATCGAGGGGTGGACAGGAAGAGGCGGTAGCCTGTGGCGATCCTCCTAGGCATCCTGGATAGGCGCGGGGTGGTCTTCTGCGGCTTGGGCGTGGTCGACCGACGGTGACCATCTTTGGGTGGTGCTCTACTGGTGCAACGGCGAAGGGGGTGATGTCTAGGGCTTGGCTAGATGATAGGGAGACAGAGGAGTGAAGAGGGGACATAGGGGTGGAGGATTACTGTGCAAAATAGTGGAGTTTGGCAGGTGATTAATTTCTACAGACAAGGTGTTTGTTTAAAAGGCTGAAAGAGATTTACATTTGAATTTTTTGTTCAAATTTTTTGAGTGGTCATGTATTAAGCTTGAGAGACTAGGTTTGCTTGGGATTGCCAAGGTGAATTCATTTGATGTGTTTTTGAAAAAGTGGGATCTTCTCATATGCATTGGATTCAATTTTCAATTGTCATTTAAATTGAGTGGCTAAATGTTTTTGTAAGTTTGTGAAGTGGGCCTTGGTACATCTTTACTTGGTCTAGCAAGGGGTGAAAAGATCCAAAAATGTTTCTGTTAGGAATTGACTTCTAGGAACACCTAAAGTGGCCTAGTGGATTAAAATGCTCAAAATGACCATTTGCCTTATTTAACTTTATTTGACTTCTTTCTCTTTGGATTTTATTTGTAAATGGTCTAGATGATATGGCATTCACCTTTAAACCATTTCACAACATTTAGAACAATCAAACATGGCATTTACACACAATTCTATACTAATGCAAACACACATGCATTCATATTCCCTTTCTTTAATAAAAGTTTTTGTTAACCCTAAATTGGGTGATTTGAACTTTGATACCCTTGATTACAGTTTTGGGATGTTACAAGTCTCCCACTTGCACTAGAGTACAAATAATCTTGCTCACATTTTGATCATATAAACCATATACCATATGCGTTTACAGATCATGCATGCTCATGGGAAACGTCATGTCCATGTTCTGTTTTACCAGATCATTATGTCTTTTGCAAATCGTTAATGTCTTCCTAATTTTGACATCCACTCCATTATCTTATAATGTGTCGAAGCATTTGTTTGGCAACAAAGTGAGACTTTGTTTCTAGTGTTTATAATGACAGTCATTTTCACTGTTGTCATCTAAACTTGGAAACACACTTTGTTATCCTTTGTGTATATACTGTAGTCATGGCAGCAGAACGAGGCCGGATTCAAGGATCTTACAGTGACTTTAGATCAACCTTGAGGGATTTCTCATGGGCACTAGTCCCTGGGACACATCATTCTACGTTAAAAGCGAACTAGCCCCACCATAACATTATACATCACATCAGATGGAGCCTTTATACTTCTATATCTATGTAGATCCTAGTGCATGAAATGCAACTATACCACTTACTTTGCTTATTGCCATTTAAGTACAAACTTAATTCTGGTTCAGTGATCAACTCAGAAATCACTTAAATACACGTTCTTATAGTTAAGACTTTGTCCTACCAACCAGAACCTTGGGTCACATTACGTCGAGTATACAACATGGTTGTATGGAAGAACCTATGACTGACGCATAGGAGATGCAATGCATCTCTTTCTTTCAACCATAGTTGCAATACTAACTCAATGCTTCATACAGTAAGAACTACTTTCTCACCTTGTTCCATTCTGAGCTTCTTCAGAATCTTATCTTAGGACACTCTGAACATCTTTTAGAATCAAGTCCAGGAAGCATTTGACATTCAGTGTTTGTTAAAATCACTAATCTATCTCGATAGATCGTATTGTTTAATAACTTCAACTTCATCCTTATTTACCTATTTAAATGTTTTTAACACCAATCACATCATTCATATATGTTGTCCACATATCCGAGAATGATTTCACGCTCCCACTCAAATATGACATTCATGTTTGAGATCGAGGGATTTCACTTAGCTCCCACTAAAAACTAGGTCCTCTCGACAATCTTTGACATTCCAAATTTCTTTGATCATCATAAAATCAAGAATTCTACTAACGAGATTTCAATGACATTCATTTCTCGTACTTAGGTCCATCACGCTTATTTGTATTTCGCATGTATGTCTTGTTCAAAACATGACAAGTGAACCAACAATATAATTCCACAAACTTGTAGAATATATAGTTGAAGCCTACTTTCTTTAGTAAAAGTATTCGCTGAAACTTTATGATCATTATCATTGGTTTCTCCTCTATATGTAGAGTTTGGATTCACGAAACAGATTCCGCTACGCCACTCAACAATCTGGAGGTAAGGTCAAATACCTTGTTTTCATCTTTTACTTTCTTCCACTTGTATCTTCATCAGGACACGTCAACTTTGGACAACAACAGGTTTGCCCCTTTTTGTGGAAGATGCATTCATAGCTTCCTAAGAATACTCTACAAAGACTTTTTATTCGCCACGACTTCGACTTATCGAAATCTCTAGAAACTCGAACGTGCCATAACACTTATGGTGTTGTTTCCACGAATCTTTAGATGTTTCTTTGTATTTCAAATGAGTGCTTGCTTATTTCGATCTCTAACTCTAAACGACAACTATAACCCCTATAAGAGATGATATTATACCATATGTATCTTAATACTTAATGATTATGATGTTTAGATATTTCAACACAGTTTGAATTCATCCAATTATCATAATTTGTGAAACATCTTTCACAAGTCTCTTTTATGCTAAACTTAACTTGAATACCTTAGTCATGTCGATCAAATCGAAGAGACTTATCGATTCAATTAATTCAATATCCCATTTTGTCATGAACTCATTTGAACATTTCAAATCATTTCAAACTCATGTTTCATTAAGTAAATACTCTTATTCACTTAAGTCCACAATAAATGATTTCCACTACTTGTTGAAAATACGATACATCACTATGTATAAGGTTCAGCATTTCTTCGCATATCACCGTTTTACCAGAATGCGGAGTTTTAGTCATTCTACCCAAGAGGCATGGTTTTGCAAAGTCTCTAGATTAAGCATCTAGGACCCCGATCTTCATAAAGAACATGCAATAATCAAAATGACTTAAACTATAGTGTCATTTTATTATTATACTTTGGATATCTTTTAGCATTCTAATCCTTTTATAAATGTTTAAACCATTATCATTAACATAGTGATGAGATAACTTATTTATAATCGTAATGTGACCATAACGGTATTGTTCATAAGAATAGTACAAACTGGCTTGTAACTTGGTCATATGAATAATCGTCTCGCCAAAAGCAAGACACACAAACAAGGATTACAAAATTATATTTAAGTCCACTAATCCAAATGATAAACTTTGAGGGAAGAGGTGATGTCGGCCATCAATTGTTTTGCTTGCCATCATCAAATTACGTTGCCTCAGAAACCAGCAATTCTCAAGCAGATCCTCCTGTTTTTACAAAACAGGACAAGTATCAAATACTTTGCAAACTGCAATGAGTTTTTGCAAGAACCACATTTATAATTTTGTATATCTAACATATATCTTTTTCATCCATAACCTCCATTGCAATCAAGACCTTCTGAGAGTTCTCAACTCTAATGCAATATCGCTAAGTGCTTTTCAAAACATTCTCTTTTCATCCATGATGGAGGAAAACCCATCCAACGGCTCATACTCTATGTGCCTTATTTTGCAGAATACAAAATGTAGCCCACCTCTCCATTGAATGGAGAATGGCTTATTGGATGATTATGGAGAAAACACAAACATTCTAGAGTCATCGAATTATCTCCTAATGGCTATTGTATCAAGAAGAGAAGATCACCTTTTATGAGGATATCCCTCAGGTGTGGGTATTAATCTATGAAGTTGGACCCTTTTGCTAAGTTCCATATTGAGCAATATATTCGCATGGTCGCAAAGGACCTCAATGGGATAGGCCAAAATCTACTAAGATATTTGCAAATAGACATCTAGACTAAGTTCATAATAAGAGATCAATTTATAATTAGTCTCCACTAAAATTGTCATCCCCTGGACGATTTTAGTGATCACATGATCCCTATCCTCTACACCTCCCCCAATCGTCACGGCCATCAGTGCAGCATCAAAGGTAGACATTCCCTAATGTCAATCACATCATCCATGTGACTCATGCTCGATATTTTGATCTCTTGTGTTCCGAGGCCATGTCTGCACATGCTAGGTTCGCCAAATCTAACTTGTGTGTATTTGCTGTGCAACATGGCTTACACCCACTATATGCAAACGTAGATATGTCTGACCCCCGATCATCATGGTCGGCCTCATAACGAAGAACTTTCTTGGTGGTGCACACATAAGGGGAACACGGAACATTGTAATTAAATAGGGATTATCTTATTTGCTACCATTGAGTATCTAATACTAGCACACAATAAGATGTAAAACAGGTATCAACATCATATGTATAATGTGATATGGTATGGTTCTTCTTCTTGCGCCTTGATCTCCATCGAGCGCTCCGGCATGATCTCCATCCTGCCATCGGTTTGACGCCAAGTCCTTTACGCCTCCACCAGGTCGTCCATCGGAACGATGACTATTAATATACTAGTTAGTAATAGAAAAGTAAACTACTTTACCTTCATAACGACCAATGCCATATCATAATCACATGCCCTCCTACAAAATAAAGTTAGATGCCTCTACTTTATCTATTGCAAGTTTTACGTGGTTGTTAGGGCTTTCGCAATAGAACCGTTTCTAATCTACGAACTTTCCAACCATAATACAGATCCAAAAGTTGTCTATACTACACCACTTTTGGGGCCCTCCGTTGTAAATGATATATCAACTATTGAATGAGAGACAGACACCCGCTAGCCACTTATATGGTACAAGCTGTATGTTGAGCGTGGAACCAGTCTCGCGTTTGAATATGCGTAAGGTCGGTCGGGGCCGCTTCATCAAACAATACCGCGATATAAACAAGTACATGTTAGAGGGTAACAACTAAGGGATCAATGCCCGCACAATACATGTGCGTACTGGCCGTATAGCACTCCTACATATAGATTGGCTCTGATACCACTGAAGGGAATCCGCAGTAGAAAACAAAAAAATTCCTATGTTAGAATCCCCAAAACTGCCTAGGATCTATCTATGTAGTAATGCGGCAACGGCCAATGCGTATAGAATACATACCCTTGTAGACCGTACGCAGTTAACGTTCTGAGGGGAACGTGGTTGATGTACTCGTACTCGTAGCCGACCTCAAGGTCGCGAAGCTCCTCGCAGGTCACCCCTTGCTCCTTCTTCATTGTGCAGCAGCTCCGGCTCACGACATTCAAGCACCCCAAGTGTTGTGCCTCGTGTCTTCGTACACATCCGGTGCACGATGAGACCTACGTCTCCCCGACCCCGTAGGGAGTGTGGAAGTTGATATCCGGCTAGGAATCCCTGCAGGGCAACGGCGTACTGCAGGTATGCCTCGTTCGTACAGCCTAGACTTGGGGCCATGGTCACAAGGGCTAAAGAGAGAGGGAAGGAGGAAGTCAACCAAAGGAATTCTACAATTGATGGTGTGCGTTAATCCCACCCATGGGCACCCCTTTATATAGGCTAAGGGGGTGTGCCTTTCTCAAAGGGTTAGCCATATGGGACTAAAGGGCGAAGGAAAAGAGGCAAAAAGGAGCCAGCCAGCTGGCTGGGCCAGCAAGCCACATACCAGCACTGCAGCTGGCCGGGTGGGCTGGTGAGCCCCCACCGCGGACCAGCAGCTGGCGGCGACTAGCGCTGGCCGAGTGGGCTAGCCACCCGCGGCCCAGCTCGCAGCAGCAGCCAGCGCAGTAGCCCGGGTGGGCCGGCGCCCGCCAGCGGCCCAGCGGCAAGGCGAGGGGAAGAGGCGGCCCGGGGTGGGCCGATTTGTCGACCGCGGCCCGTCCGCGCTTGGCGCGTATCCTGGCGCTGCACCGACCTGAGCGGCGCTTAGTACTTGATGCTCGCCCGCGCGCAGTCTAGCTGCTTTCCGACCCGTGCGGCGGATAATATCCGCCGCTCACTTTGGCTGAACTATTTTCTTTTCCCTTTTCCTTTTTCTGCAGCTTTTCTTCTAGCTATTTCCCTCCAGGGATTTGGCCTAATATAAAAGTTTCTTTTATAAATCTTAATCTAAATACTATTTAGTATATATTAATTCACAATTAACATATAATAAATGTATATTTAAATTCCCATTTATCTGAAAATACTTTTCTGATCTTTTCCTTTATTCTTTCTTCGAACAACTTCGGATCTCTCTGCGGAACAATTCCGACTTTCCCTTTCTCTACTGATTCCGTCTTACAAATGGTTCCTCCCATCGTACCCTTAAGTGTATCCTCTCACGGCTCGGGAATGCTCTAGACATGATCTAAATCAATGATCAACAGAGGGACCAGGGATATCCATGTGACCCCTATGCATTCCTGATGACAATCTCGTTTGAACCGGTAAATGTAGCTTCCAATTTCCTTTTGTTTCTTGATATGACTTGTCCGAGATCCGATCATTGGTATCCCATACCTTGTTCAATCTCGTTAACAATAAGTTCTGTTTTCTTGTTACCGTGATATTACATCCCCGTGACCGAGTCACATGTTGCAATATTTATAGATGTAATCTCACCAAGCCAGCCGTATGTATCTTTACCCGTCTGTGGCTGAAAAAATCTCGGTCGTGCAGTCACATGTCATCTACTGTTCCTTTGGAATACCCAATGTGCACCTTTATGACCATCGTATTACCAGATGACGGTTGATGCAGTCTAAGCAGCCTCGGGAAACAATGAGTAATATGAGCTCACGGTCTAAGGAAAAGGAGTCTATAATTAGCTGTTGCAACAATGAACTATATGACTTGATCGTGTCGCAATCCTTCGAGGAATGTGTATCACATCATTCTCCAATGATATGACCCCATTGTCAATTGGCATAAATGCCCCTGATCATGAAACCCAGATCATCCTCATGACCAACGAACTAGTATGAATAGAAGATACTAGGGACTTGGTTGTTTCATACCACACTTGTACCAATGTTTCTACTTGGCATAGTTATAGCACAATATGAAAATATTATAAACTAATTGAGATATGACAATAAAAACATATTTATTATTTGCCTCTAGGGTATATCTCCTTCACCTTGTGCATTCGAATGGCTCAAGCACGAGCGTCTTTGGCATTCTTTGCGGCCACTTTGAAGGCTGCCATTTCTTGCATGACCTCATTGGAAGTAATTTGATGGTAATTGTGTCTACCTTGAAGGCTCTTCAAATTAGTAGGCTCAAAAGGCATAAGAGCACCAACATACTTTCTCTTGATCCACGCGTCATCAACGTGGGTAGCACCATGATTTCTAAATATGGTGGCTATTGACTTGAGTCTTTTATACATATCCTCGTGATCCTCGCCATCCATCATATAAAAACCTTCATCTTGATTACTCAGTGCATCATACCTACTCCTTATCATGCTTTCATTCCTAATGAAGAGTTCGGTGAGGGCATCCCAAGCTTCCTTAGCAGTGATAAGATGTTCTATGTGTGGCATGTACTTGGGATCCATACCAAGCTGAATCATGTGTAAAGCCGTTGCATTGAGTTGGCTGTCCACAACTTCTCTTGTCAAATTGGTGGAATCACCGATGTGGATGCCTTCTTCAATGATCCTCCAAAGCTCAAAATATGAACTGCACACATGATATTTCATTAAAAATTGCCATGATTAAATGAAGATGCAGTAAGCTTGGGTGGATCACCCCTATTGTTTATATGAGGGCAAGGGATTGCTGGGTCGGGAGAATATAAGTGAGAGACCTCACTATAGTCCTCCTTACCACTTCCCTTTTTGGAGGAGGATCCATTATTTTTATCACCTACCACCTCGTCTTCCTTGGAGTTAGCATTAGCTTTGTCTTTAGAGAGAGGAGTGGTAGCCTCAGAGGTAGATGGGGGTGGGGCTGTAGATGGAGAGAGACGAGCAATCATTTGATGCATCTCTTCCATTTTGGCCTCTATGGATTTCAACTAGTTTGTTTCCAACGTCTTGAGATCATCCATACTTATCTTGTCCACAGCCTCACTACCATCTCCTTTACTGCCCATAATCTCTTAGGCGGTAAAGCCCGAATAAAAGACCCGAGGCTCTGATACCAATTGAAATTGATCGTATGGGCACCTAGAGGGGGGGTGAATAGGTGTTACTTCAATTTTAGTTCTTTTTCAATTTTTAGGCTTGACACAAATGTAAATTCTCTAGATATGCAATTACTAGAATTTCCCTATATGCCAACCTTACTACTAAGCGTGTAAAAAGGAGCGAGGAAACCGTAGTGGAGCACACGGAGACACGGGGATTTGTTTGACACGGTTCCTTCCTTGTTAAGGGAAGTACGTCTGCGTTGGAGGGGTGGGCGTTTCTAAGACCACCACGTCACAATAGGCATCACTATTCTCCGATGGATCTCGCCACTAAAGGCCTGATCCACCTTTCCACTATTGGTACCCTTCGAGGTGGGAACTGATGCCTTTACAACACTAGCGGCACACACATCCACAACTGAATTGGAGGCTCCCGTGATGAAAACAAGCTGCCACAAGAACAAGGATTATCAAATAATCAAAACTAGGATCTAGATATTTGCAAGAAATACTAGATCAAGAATCCTCCCAAGTGAATGGGGGGGGATTGAGCGCTTGATTGGTGTTGATGAAGATTGAGTCCTCCTCCTTCTATTCCCCAAAGATCAAAGCCTTTGGGTGGGTGAGGATGGAGATCTCGCTTGGAACTTGAAGAACAGGTCCGAGCTTTTTTGAATGAATCAAGAGTTCTGACAGGAGGATCAATTGGCGTATTTATACCCCTTGCCAAAACTCAGCTGTTGGAGACTTTTGGGGCCGGATTATCCAGCCCAAGTGGGGGCCGGATTATCCGGCTGGGGAAAAGCTCCCCCCCAAAGTCGGATTTTGCGGGCGAAAATCTGCTCCCATACTACACGACGCGCCTTGGCTGCCTTTGAAAAACTTCCTGGGGGCGGATTATCCGGCCCCCTTTGGGGCAGATTATTCGGCCCGGGCAAAAACTCCGGCCCTGGCCGGACAATCTGAAGAATAATTCGTCCCCATACTGCATGACGCACCTTGCCCACCTTTGTCGATTGGTCTAGGCCGGATTATCCGACCCTTGGCAGGGGCGGATAATCCACCCCCCCCCCAACATCTGTTTTTGGCTGCTTTTCATATGAACAATTATCTGCAGCACTTAGCACACATGAGATGATCCTTGGTATTGTTATCTAACACACAAAACACTAGAGATCATGAATTGTTTTTTCACATCCGTCCCAAAATATAAGGCGTCTAAGGATTAGTCAAAAGTCAAAATTTTCTATGTTTGACCAAGATTATACACAAAAATGTGAACATTTACAATACTGAAACAATATCAATAGATTCACCATAAAGTATATTTTCTTAATGTATCCACTAAATATTGTAGATGTAGATATTCCTTGCTAAATATTTGGTCAAAGTTAGAAATATTTGACTTTTGACTAATCCTTAGGTGCCTTATGTTTTGGGATAGAGGGAGTATTTGAGTTAGGCTGATGCTCCTCTTATGGAATTTTGTTCTCAATTTTATCTGTGCGTACTCTTTGGTACTCTTTGGCAGACGCTGGTAAGGTTAGAATTAGGAACTTCATTTGACCTGCTTTTCACTTCAATATGATGTCGCAATGTCTTTATCTTTTACAATGTTATACAATTTAGCAAGAGAGATACTATTAGTGCAGAGCGCTACAGTCAGTGCTTAGATGAAGTTTTCTGCTTCTTTGTCAATATTTTAGTTCCTATAAGTCGATAGAGAAACTGAATCTCATCCACTTTTAACTCCGGTTTCTGTCTTTATTTTTGTCAATGTTGTGTAATAACCTAGAAGTTGTATTTTCCCTTCAAATAGTGTTAGCTGATTTAGTAATCGAGACCAAAAATTACCGTTGAGTTGTGCATTTCCTTGTGTTGTCATCTGCCTAACTGGTGGTTGTTCGACTTTTGCTTTTGTCTTGGATCGATTTAGGTATATATTTATTTTGTAGTCGTAGTTTTATGGTCTATTGATTATTTTTGACCATCTTCCAGAGTGCTTAACGTTGGTGTTTCTTTGCAGAAAACTAAGTTATTATGTACCGTTGTTATCAAAGAGCTTAGCGCTGGACAACACTGTTGGGTCTCTTCCTGTATAACTTGCTAATTGGCAAGATTAGTACTACTGAGTACTAATGCCCCACTTGATTTGGGGAAACGTCTGGAGAAAATGAGGATGAGCTCATGTTTCTAAACTTAGTACCAAGTGTATTGATAAATGCGCTCCTGTAGAACCCATAGGAAGTTGTATCTATACATGTACTCCCGTAGAACCCGTAGGGTCAACCTCTCTTCAGTTCAGCTATTTCGTCGCATTTGAAACATTGTATGTTATCACCCCTTTGTTTGCTTGGTTAGAAGATTTATTAATTTGGGTTGCATTGTACGTTTCATTCAACGAATTATATGCAGTCTGAGTTTTACGGAGTCGTGCGCCAAGATGCACCACTAAATCTAGTAGGTAATATTTGTGACACTTCCAGTATGTGTCTAAAAGTGTAAATCAGAGCTGTCATTAATAATAGAAAACCCTATTCAGCACTCAGGGTGCAGAATAGTTATTTTGCACCCCATATTTTTTTATGTTCTCACATATAGAAATTTATGTTTTATATACTAATAATTATATTCATGTTCATCAGAAACGTAAAAAAATCGACATAAAAATATGACTTATGAGTCATTATAGTGTAAATAGCATAGAAAATACGCATTTTACGTCGTATTTTTATACGACATGTAAACGAATTTTTTATGACATGTCTAAATTTTCTTATGTTCTTCTCGACTTTTGGTGTAAGAAAAAATTTACGTGACGTAAAAATAATATACGGCTCAAAAGATAGAGGATGAGTGTAGAATAACTATTATACACCCTAGGGTCAAATAGCGCCTCTCTCTCTCTCTCTCTCTCTCTCTCTATATATATATATATATATATATATATATATATATATATATATATATATATATATATATATATATATATATGCTATTCAAGAACCGGTTCCTGGAACCACTGTTTCCTGTCACGTGAACAGCAGGAACGTCTTGTTAACTTCCATGTGAACACAAGTTCGTTTTCTTTCGAAGTTAACTTCCAGTTTGTAGTAGTAATAATAAATATTAACTTTTCGTCTGTGCAAGTTAACTTTCGCGAACTTCTTAACTCCCCCGTTTGTACAAGTTAACTTCCACTTCTATGCTAGTTAACTTTCTGACGGAGCACCTGTTTTTTTCCAGGCGAACACACAGAAACCCCTTGTTAACTTTCACGCAAAAACGAGTTAACTTTTTTCTTTTCAAGTTAACTTCCAGTCTGTAGCAGTAATAATAAATGTTAACCTCCACATGTGCAAGTTAACTTCCGCGAACTTCTTAACTATCCCTTGCGTATAAGTTAACTCCCTCTTTCTATGCTAGTTAACTTCCTAATGGAGCATCGTTTTTTCTTTATTTTTTTGCGGACTGAATATTAACTTCCGCATGTGCAAGTTAACTTCCGCGACCCTTCTTAACTTTCCCGTGTGTACAAGTTAACTCCCTCTTTTTCTATACTAGTTAACTTCCTGAAGGATCACTGAAGAGGGGGCCTAACGATAGGGAGAGGAAGAGGAAGAAGGTAGTTAGGTGGGGAGGAGGGTGCGGTGGGGCGCGGGCCGGAGGGCTCTCGGGACGGAGGAGGCCGGCGGCACGCGGGGAGGAAGGTGGCCGGCGATGCGTGGGGAGGAAGGTTGCCGGAGACGCGCGGCGGAGGAGGCCTGCAGGGAGGACGACGCGGCGGCGCGCGGGGCGAAGGAGGCCGACGGAGTGCGGGTAGGAGGATGGCCGGCGGCGCGGGGCGGAGGAGGCCTGCGACGCACGGATCAGAGGAGGTAGGTGGCGCGCGGGGTAGGAGGAGGGGGCTGACGATGCGGGAGAGGAGGGGGACAGAAGGTAGTTTAGGTGGGGGTTGCTAGATAGTTATCTAGGAACCTCTTAGGGCTCGTTTGGTACACGGAGAAAACACGTGGATCCCCGTCCAATCCCCGGGACGAGAAGACACGTGGTGAAGTCCCCCGGGGAATTTCTGCATGTTCATTTGGTTGATCCGTGCGGTAGGGAAATATCGGCCCATCCCTGCAAATCCCCGGGAGAAAAATAAACTAGTCATGACTCGGGGGAGGAGTTCCCCGTCTCCATCTTCCACTCCATCTCTGTTCGCAAACACGCCGCCACACCGTTTCTCCTCCTCGCCCAGGCTATCTATGGAGCCTTCTCACCTCGACCGCTTCTCCCTGCCTCCCTCTGTCTTAACCCCTCTCCATGTGCATCCACCTCTCATGCCAGCAAGATGCAGCTATGGACTATGGTGGCGCTGGTGCCTGCATGCCTTGTGTTCTTCTCTTCGTCTTCCTACTACTGGTATGCCGGCAAAAAGTCACCGCAGCATCCAAAGGCAAGATTGGGATGAGCGAGAGGAGTTCCGAAAAGGAGGAGTTATTATCCCGACTACTCCCACATGGCGATATGAATTTTCCACGGGGTTTCCTTTTTGCCAAGAATATGCCACCCAGGGCTACTCTTCCCTGGAAACATCTGTCCTAGCAGCCAAACAAGGCCTTAATGGAATGTTTCTCAATAGTCCTACCGTGTGTGTGTGTGTATATATATATATATATATATATATATATATATATATATATATATATCACAGCGACAATAGAGGTTCAAATTCCACTTCTTTTCATCAGATTTTTTGTCTCATCGACGATTTTTGTGGGTGCGATGCTCGTCCACCATAGTTTGCGTCCAGTTTCTCCTTCCTTGCATTCTTTTCTGGTGGGTTCTTCGGGCGTCAATGAGCTGGTTGTGAGCGCGTGGCCTGTTTTCGAGGTTGTTGCATGCAATTGGTCAGTGTAGACGCGTGGGCTGATTGCGTGACCTGTTTTCGAGGCTGTTGCATGCATCACTACACCACTTCTCGCATTCATGATTGTGTGGCCTATTTTTTCCTGCATTCAAAGGCACTCAAAAGTGGTGCCACAAATGATTTTTTGAGGCATCATAAAAAACACTGAGGACGGTCTTGTAGGTAAAATTTATTAGAGGCAGTTTTAAGAAATGTCTTCAAATCCTAATTATTTGAGACACTTTAAAAGTGTCCTTAAAGCTACCATTTGAGGCAGTATCAATAGTGCATCTAAATCTAACCATTTGAGACACTTTCAATAATATCTCTAAAAGAGAACCAATTGTGACACTTCCCGGATGCCTCTAAAAGTGCAAATCACATCCGTCATTAACATATATGCAAATCACAGCAATAGCATAGGTTAAAATTTCACTTAAATTACTTATGGATCTTGGTTCAAATATGTGGGCACAAGTTCAAATAAAATACAACTTCATCTTGTAACTATTGCAATACAATCTATGAACAGCACACCATCATGTGTCAAGCCTTCAAACTTATGTTGTTACTACCCCCATCTAATTATTGTTTCTTCTTCTTGGAACTTGTCTTCTTAGAAAGTGCAACATCATCAGCCTGAGTCCATGTCAACACTTCAAGTTTGTACTCGCTTATGTTCTCCATGTACTCGTACACCAGGATTCTCTCCTTCCATTGGACGCAGCAACCCAAGAGCCTGCCAAGGTTCACATGCTGCAGCTTCGGGATGAGCATCACCTCGTTCTTGAAATCATCCAACCCCTGCGTCGAGTACTTGGAAAGCCGTTTCACCGCCACCGTCTGCCATCCTCCAAGTTCACCCTACAACATCCATGAACGTTTGTTTCACAACAGTTGGTATCATTTTCTGACCTCAAATACCACTGTGAATCCAATCCTTGTAGACCACCGCTCCAATATAGAGGTTGGACAATCCTCTAGAATAACTATAGAAAGTAGCACACTACAAAGATCATACTTGTGGAGATCACTATTCCTGAAACTGAAGTTGCAATCACTGTATTTAGATATCTAGCGCAGTTTTAAGACATATGTAGAGAAACTGAATGTAGAATTCTATAGAATAATAATCGATGATAATATTGTGGCAATTACAAGAGGTATATATGAGGGTCTAGGTGCACCGGCCTAGCCCTATAACAAACCGACTAGAACTCTTAAACCTAACAAGAGTTGTATTCTAACATCCCCTCGCAGTGTCAATGGTAGGCTCGATGACGTTGAGACTGAAACGAATGTCTTGAAACGGAGTAGTCGCCAGGCCTTTAGTAAAGATATTAGCAAACTGAGCTGAAGTAGGCACATGTAGAACACGGAGTTGACCGAGAGCCACCTTCTCTTGAACAAAATGAACGTTGATCTCTATATGCTTGGTACGACGGTATTGAACCGGATTCCCTAACATGTAAACAGCTGAAATATTATCACAGTAAACAATAGTAGCTTGCTCAATAGGGCGATGCATCTCCGATAGCAACTGGCGCAACCAAATCGTATCAGCAACCGCATGAGGCACAACGCGATACTCAGCTTCGGCTGACGAGCGAGAAACCATAACCTGCCTTTTTGAAGACCAAGAAACCAAATTGTTACAAAAAAAATACAAAATCTGAATATGGACCGTCGAGTATCGGGGCAACTAGCCCAGTCTGCATCAGAGTAAGCTGTTAACAAGGTAGGCGAGGATTTGTTTATATGAAGACCTAAATCTAATGTGCCTTTGAGATACCGAAGAATATGTTTGACATGGTTGAAGTGAGGAACACAAGGATCATGCATGTAAAGGCAATCTTGTTGGACAGAAAAAGAAATTTTAGGACGAGTAAGAGTAAGATATTGGAGGTGCTGACTACGATAAAAAGAAGGATCAGAAAAGGGATCACTATTGGCAGAAAGTTTTGAACCTGTATCAGAAGGAGTACGAGACGGTTGACAATCAAGCATACCAGCACGAGAAAGAAGATCTAGGATGTCCTGACGTTGAGATAAGAAAAGACCAGATGAGTCACGGATGACAACTATGCCTAAGAAGTGATGAAGAAGACCTAGATCGGACATAGAAAATTCTTTGCAAAGAAGAGAGATAATATGATCTAAAAAGTGTTGTGAGGAAGCCGTGAGAATAATATCATCAACATAGAGAAGTAGATAAGTGGTGTCGGTATTATGATGAAAGGTGAAGAGAGAAGTGTTAGAACAAGAAGGAGTAAAGCCAATTGTTTGAGCATGAGTAGAAAAACGTTGAAACCAAGCCCGTGGTGCTTGTTTTAGACCATAGAGAGATTTTTGAAGAAGACAAACATGATTAGGATAAGAGGAATTTTCGAAGCCAAGAGGTTGTTGACAATAAACTGTTTCTTGAAGAGAGCCATGGAGAAAAGCGTTTTTGACATCGAGTTGATGGATGGGACAAAAAGAAGAAACATCGATGCTAAGAACAGTACGAATAGTGCTGGGTTTGACAACTGGAGAGAAAGTCTTATCATAATCGATGCCGTGTTACTGAGAGTAACCACGGCATACCCATCGAGCTTTATAATGTGCAATACTTCTATCGGAATTAAATTTGTGTCGAAAAACCCATTTGCCAGAAACTATATTAGTGTTTGATGGATGGGAACTAATTGCCATGTATTATTTTGAATGAGAGCATCATATTCAGCTTTCATGGCTATGGCCCAATTAGGATCTAGGAGAGTTGATTTGTAAGATTTGGGAATAGAGGAAGAAGACAAAGACGCATTGAGATTTAGACGATCTTTAGCGGGTAAACAAAAACAGGATTTGCCACACGTGCGCATGGTATGATCATTAGTGGGAGATGGGACGATAATAGCATGAGGAGGAGGGACGGATGATGATGTGGAAGACGCGCCCGACACAGCGGAAGAAGCGGACACAGGAGTCGGCGGTAGAGACGGTGGCGGCAAGAAGTCTGTCGCGGCACAGTTTTTGGCGGTTTCGGCAGCCGTAGCAGAGGTAGCGGCAGGATCCGCTGCCGCGGCAGAGAATTCAGGCGCTTTTGCTGCCGCGGCAGGAGCGACGACAGGAGGTGGCTGATGAAAGAAGGGAAAATTATTTGGACGAGGGGAGATAGAAGATGGTGCGGATGTTTTAGGATCGAGAGATTGACGCTCAGAAAAGGGAAAAATATTTTTAGCAAAAGTTACATGACGAGACACATGCACGCGACCACTAACAAGATCTAGACAACGATAGCCTTTGTGTTTGTCAAAAAAACCTAGATGGACGCACGGGATAGAACGGGGTGAAAGTTTGTTAGGAGAAGTAGATTAGGATTTAGGAAAATAAAGACAACCGAAGACACGAACGTCTGAGTAGTTTGGGTGAGAAATAAATAAAGAGAAGTAGGGTGTGGTTTGAGGATTAACTTTAGATGGTCGAATGTTAAGTAGATATGTGGCCGTGTGGAGAGCTTTAGATCAGAACTTCGGAGGCATAGAATATTGAATAAGAAGGGTGCGAGTGATGTCATTAAGAGTGCGAAGAGACCGCTCGGCCTTGCTATTTTGTGGGGAGGTATAGGGACATGAAAAATGCAGAAGAATTCCATATTGGAGAAAGAAATTTCAGTTTTTAAAGTTGTCAAATTCATGACCATTATTGCATTGAATAAATCTTATAGGAAGGAAAAAGTAGACCGAGACATAGCGCTAAAAATTAAGAAAAATATTGTGAATATCGGATTTGTTGAGTAAGGGAAAGGTCCAAACATAGTGTGTAAAATCATCAAGAATAACAAGATAATACTTAAAACTAGAAACACTTTCTATTGATGACGTCCATAGATCAAAATGAAGTAACTCAAAAGGAAAAGTACTAGAGGATAGGGAGGATCTAAAGGGGAGACCAACATGTTTGCCTAATTGACAGGACTGACAAATAGAAGAATTATGAGAATCTCTATTACAAGGTATTGAAAATTCACTAAGAAGAGTAGATAAGATATTATTATTGGGATGGCCGAGACGTTGGTGCCACAGATCAACATAGGCCACCATAGACGATGGAGGGGCAGCGGCCGGAACACCATGGAGGGAATACATATCAGCGGAGTTATTAAATCGAGCAATCTCGGCCTTGGTCCAGTAATCTTTCACAGACAAACCAAAGAGGTCAAATTCGATAGAAACGTGATTGTCATTGGTGAATTGGCGAACAGAAATCAGATTTTTTATTAGTGTAGGAGCTACAAGAATATCACAAAGAAGCAAAGGTTTGATTGGGGATTGGATTTGGGCTTGACTGACACAGTAAATATGAATAGATGATCCGTCACTGAGAGAAATAGATAGAAAAGACGACGGTGTGCAAGGCAGCAAATTACTTGATGCAGACGTATGACTAGAAGCACCAGAATCGAAAATCCAATTCATACCTGAGTTTTTTTGTGCAGCAAAGTTGTTCATGGCTTGTAGAAAAGCAGCTTGGCCCCAACTCGGAGTCAAAGTAGAGGCCGGTGTAGACATGGGAGCTGGCGGGTGTGGCGGCGTCGGCAGTAGGGCCAACATCGGCGTATAGATAGAGCCACCATCATTGTACTACGACATATTGTACTGCAGCATGTAGGATGAGGTTGTAGCGCCATATGAAGCATAAGGAGAAGCGTTGTAAATTGTTGGCGCGTAGGCGGGGGCGGCGTGGTACGCGGATGTCGGCTGTCGCGGCGCGTGGAAGGGGCGCCGATGTGAGGGCGGGCACCGGGCTGCCAGCTACCAGTGTAGGCAGGCGGGGCACCATAGGGCGTCAGGGCAGACCAGGGCATATGTCACGCCTGGACTATCCCGGTCCACAGATCAGGAGAAGGACGCCAGCCAGGGGCGGCGGTGATGCGGTCGGGGGTGCAGATGGTGGAGCCGGAGCCGAGGGTGGAGGAGGAGCAAGCGTCGTACGAAACTGTGGCCGTTTAGGGTTTCGACCCCTGTAGTTGGGACTTGGACTCCAGCTCGATGGTTGAGGAGGAGCCATTGGAGGAGGTGGCGGTGGGGGCGGTGGTGCACGCGGTCAAGGAGCAGCAGCGAAGACCTGAGGACAGGAGTCCTTGTTTGTTTGGGCACGATGCGAACCTCGGCGAAGGAGGGGCGCGGACGCATCATAGGGATGAAGGAGGCCTGTTTATCGAACTGCTCGCTGAGGTTGATGAGGAGGATGTTGATGAGTTGCCAATCGTCGATCGGATCACCGAGTTCGTGGAGTTCATCCGCGATCACCTTAAGGCGTTGGCAGTACACGCCGGCAGGTGCATCACCTTACACCGTGTCCCGAAGCTCGGTGTGGAGATTGTTGGCACGAGCGTCGATGTTGTCCTGGAAGAGCTGACGAAGGGCCGCCCACAGATCGGCGGCCGAGGCATCATCACGGTGTACGAGATTGAAGATTTCTGTGGAGACTCGCATGTAGATCCATTGAATAATAGCGAGATCATCCTTGACCCATTGCGGATCGCGAGGTTGAGGGCGAGCGTCGTCGGCGACGTGATAGCGGAGGTTGCATCGCCCGAGGTGGACGTTGAAGAGGTGACGCCAATGGTAATAGTTGTGAGAAGCGAGGTCTAGGGTTACGGGTATATAGGGGCTAATATCGGATATGGTGTCGGTGAAGGAGATTGAAGGGGTTATTGGTGGAGGTAGAACTAAAGTAGAGGTAGAGGTGGAGGGGGTCGTGGCTACGACGAACTTGGCGGCGACGATGGCAGCGGCCCGCTCGAACTAGCCAGGCGGCGGCGGCGGCGGCGTTGGCAGGTGAGCCATACCCTAGGATCGGAAGTCTGATACCATGTAAAATTGTATAGAATAATAATCGATGACAATATTGTGGCAATTACAAGAGGTATATATGAGGGTCTAGGTGCACCGGCCAGTCCTATAACAAACCGACTAGGACTCTTAAACCTAACAAGAGTTGTATTCTAACAATGAAATCTACAGCAGTTTTAGGACACAAACACAAGAAGATGTACAAATGAAGAAGTAAATCGAGAGGAGTATGTAAAGTTGTGAAGGGGCATACAGGGATGACGAAGGGATGTTAAAATAGAATAAATTTACACTCATTTTTTGGTTATCAAATAGCAGACTTTAATCAGTTTTTTTTAACAAAATATTGTAGACGTGCACAAACTTGAAGGAGTACTTACAAATTACCAAGCGGAAAGAACTTTCTCAGGACTCGCACAAACTGAGAAAGAGATCTCATTGATATGGAAGGAGTCCTCGTCGACAGGGACCGTCCAGTCCGCCGTCTCCGGCTTCGACTAGCACAGGCGAAGCCGGACGGTCGGCGGCGTCGGCGCGCGGGGTTCATTGATGACGATCCCCCGCAATCGTGTCCACGGCGGGGAGCGCACCGGCGTGTCAGCCTCCCGCTTGGCGGGCCGAAGAGCCTCACGTGGTCGACGAGACGTGCAGTTATTGCGCAGTCCATCACGGGAGCCGAGGCGGAAAGATGATGACGAATTGGCCTCCAGTCGCTGACTAGGCGGGTCCACGCGCCGAGACGTTTTTCCGCCGAATTCGCTTCGTCCAACGTTCCCAACGCGTTCCTAGCGCCCCGGGATCGGCCTGGAATCTCCGGACGAAAGTTGGCAAATCCAGACGAAACCGGCGTCCTAGGAACGCGACTGGTCCATTTTTCGGCGTCCGGATGAATAAAAACGACCTGGGAACGGCATGCTGGGACCCGAGTCGAGATGCTCTTAGATTCTGAGGTAAAGACTAAAAGGAACAGCAAGTATATAACTGAGGTACTTACAGACTAAAAGGAGAGGCAAGCATAAGAACCTGGTTGCCCTAGAAGTCGAGGATGTGGAGGGATCCGTCGTGGGTGCCGCCACCGCGGATTCTGTAGAGAGGATCACCGGCACGCTCCCTCCCAGCCGCTGGTACTTGAGCCGTGGATCTTCCTCCTCCCGGTCGTACACCCCGTCCCCGTTATGCAGCGACGGGTGCCGCGCCGAGAGGTGGACGACATCCTCGCCACAAGCAGGCTCGTGGGGAGATCACGATGCGATCGTCGGGGAGGGCGATCGGCAGAAGCAGGGCAACAAGCTGGAGGAGCAGGATCCCGGGGGTTGAGGAAGAGGTCTTGGACCACATAGGGGAGAAGAAGGAGGCGCGCTGGCAGGGGAATCACGCCGGCGAACGAGCAGAACCCCACGGCTAGGGTTAGCCTCAGTGTCGCGCTCGGGGCAATAATGGTGAGGAGCGGATGGGTATCCGGTGTAGGGGGCTAAGGTGAAACTACCTTAGTGCGTGGTGGCGGTGGATGCGGTCGGCGTTGGCCAGTACGACGGCGGCATCGCGGGGACGAGAGGGGAACAAGTTTCTTTTAGTGGATGAAGCTCACGTCCGTGAGGTGGAGGGGTCGGGGTCGGTTGTTCCTATACATCGACCAGTGCGTCCAGGATCCCGAGCCGCACAACCTAAGTGGGTGTGTTGGGCCGGCCCGCACTGGTCTTTTCTTTTCCTTTTTTATTTTTTAGTTAATTATTTATTTTGATCCGTTGTTGCTTTTAGATCGCGGAACAGATACATCTCCACTAGCATTTCCAAAAGTCAACTCTTAGGTCATTTTTTTAATCTAGATTATAAAAAACGCCTTAGTAGCGTTACACCTCGGCCATACAAAGACAAAAAAAAGTGGTCCACCCACCTCACTTCCTCCTATCTCCCCACACACGGCAAGGAGACTGCGAGCTCGACCACCGGCCAGGCCGACCCGCATGCTTTCGCCCACTATCCGCTCGCCTCGCCGGACAACGCAACATCGCCGTCCACCCAGTTTGTCGTGCAGCGCCCACCGCCTGGCTCGCCAGCTCTATGCATAGCTCGCCGCGCAGCTCGACCGCCTGCTCGCCGGCCATGCGCTCGAGCTCGCTGCCGCTCTCCATGCCGCCCTCTCCACCGCTCGTCGCGGGAGGGGGGAGTGGGGCGCGGTGGCGTGAGGGCCTGGCCTGGCCAGCGGAGCTCGACGCGGGCTTGGCAGAACTCGGCTTGAAAGGCATGTCATCGTGGTCGAGTTCTGGAGGAAGAGGTCGTTGTGCTTCTCTCAGATGGATGGCCGCCGGATTACAGATAACTGGGTCCTCGCTGGATGGATGGATGGGCTCCGGATTACAGACAGTGGGATTCACTAAGCGTCGTCGCCATCATGCTCACCCGGTCCAACCGGACCGCCGCCGGTCTGTGGAGAATCGCCGTCCCGATGACCCTACCACTACGCATCCATGACACCCTCGAGAACACCATCTCAGGCCCACCGAGGCGAGGTTGTTGTCAGATCTAGGCCCGCCTAGCCCAGATGTAGCCTGGTCACACACCGAAGCCCAGAGGGCCCCGAGGCGGCCATCACAACCGTCAGGAGCTCCACGGGTGGAGAGCCTCATCGCCGCCCGTACTAGACCGCCCTAGGCCTCTGGCTTGTGGCAGGTCCGGATTGGGGCCCGAGTCGGCGCGCTACCCTGCAGGAACTCCCATCGCCGTAGCACCCCCGCCGCTGCATTGTCTAGAGGAGAGCCAGCCTGCCAGGGAGCAGCCACGTCGAAGCCAGCCGAACCACCGTCGCCAGGCCATCGTCGACCTCGGCCCTCGCCGCCCGGACCTGCCGCCACCAGCCTCGAGCACGGGACCACCTGCACCACACAACCCTCCACGCCACAGCAGGGCGGGGCCACCACGCCGAGCATCACCAAGGCCACTACCATGCCACCTAGCCGGGCGACGCCGCCAGTCGTCGAGCTCGGCCCACGCCGAGATCTGGCGAACCAGGGGGAGAAGAGGGGCCCTGCCGCCACTGGCACCGAGCGGCTTTGCTAGCGGCGGCAAGGAGGGAAGGGGGGAAGGGGCGACCAGGTGGCGCTAGGGTACCCCCGGGTCGCTCAAGGGAGCGACGCAGGAGGGGATCATTCCACCGGCTCTAGGCGGCTGAATTTAGTACAATCTACGGAATGATGCCTTTGGTGTAGCCACCCACAATTATGGTGAATAGTTTATTACCGTCTTAGCTACAAATTCTTTTTTTTCGAAAATTCCACTGATCTATTAATAATCATCAAAAGTAGTACAAACAAGCTTAAAAGTAATAAAAATTACAAATAGGTCGATGGACCACCAAGCGAAGACTACAAACACTAGCACGAGCCGAAGGCGCGCCGCCATCCTCGCCCCTCCATCACCGGAGCCGAGCAAAGCTTGTTGTAGTAGAGCTTGTTATAGTAGACAGACGAAAAGTCATCATGCTAAGGTTCCAAAGAACCAGCACACTAAAGCAGCAACCATCGCCAATGATGACATCAGTAGATTGAAAGAGACCGACCTGAAATTTACACGAAAAACGACTAGATCCCAGGAGATCAGCCGGACACACGACTCCACGCGTCCTCCATCAGCGCTAGGCGCACCAACGGAGCGAGGATAAAGCGGGCAGGACTTTATTCTAACTTTAGGATGTAGTCGTCGCCTCAATATTCCAAAAAAGACACGAGAAAATAGCATAATCAAAGAACAAAAACCACCCGCCGGCGAGAGGCCGTGGTCCGCAACACCTCCAAGGACCTAAGACCATCAGAGATGAAACGGACCTACAGGGTTACCGGCGAAGAGAAGGAACTCTAGATGTGCTTTTTCAGCCGCCGCCTCGCCTCCTGAGAGCCGCCGCACGCACCTACCCGTTCATAGCTAGAAATTCTTTGAATGGACTAAAAATATTTAAAGGCTACATAAATGTATAATGTTTACCAAAACTTGTGCAGAAAGTATTCAGTCAAAGTGCTGGTAGTAGCTAGGAGCTACTCAGCTTGTCTTAGTTCGTGTCCTTGTGTGGTAGCTAGGATGCGACGACGACCAACAGTTTTCTTCTTTTTTATTAGAGAAAAAAATTCGAACGAGCACACGCCCGTGTACGTGCCCTACGACGCCTACGTACTACTCATAACGTTTAAATGACAAAGTGCTTAGCATGTAACAACCTCCGTTTCAAAATATAAGATGTTTTAGTTTTGTGCAAGAATATATATAGATCCCTTTTAATGTGTAGATTTAGATATTTTACTTTGTGAAAAGACACTTTTTTCACAAAGCTGAAGCATCTGATATTTTGAAATGGAGGAAATACCAGCTAGCCTTCACCTGATTTGGAACAGAGAGAAAACACTAGTAAAGAGTTAGCTACCTCATGTACGTACTCCCCGTGACCACGCCTTACTCTCGGCCCCTCTCCTCTCGCCCCTGTTGAGAGTCGCTCCCATCCTTTCTCTGCCGCCCCTAGCCTTCTCTCTCTCCGGCGGCGAGGCCGACCAGCAAGAAGATGGTCTAGTGGGTTTGGCTCCCTCTGTACATACTAAGGTAGATGGTAGGTTATGTTTGCCTCGATGGCGTCCAGGCTCTATGCCCGTAGTTTGGAGTAGGTATCCGGGTCGCGCGGGCCGGATCCGGGGACTGCTGGTGCTCGCCGTTCTCTCTACGGCGCTCTGGTGGCCAGAGCCAGAGGTGGAGTTTGGGCGGCGTCATCAAGATCTCCATAAATAAGCCCGTGATCCCTCCAGATCTTGATCTGGGGGCTTTTGGCTGCGGAACTAGCCTCGATCTGATGCTCCTGTTTCTTCCTGCTAGCCATCGAGGTGATGGAGGTGGGGAGAAGAGTAGTGAAGCTCGGTGGTGGGTTTTCCGGCAAGGATCTGTTGTTGCCTCTCTTTGGAGTTCATCAACAGAGGACATGCGATGGTACCCATCTTACCTCTGTTCTTCATGGCCGAATGGCGGCTCTCCCTGGTCACGTTCTCGTGACTCTTCAACCTCCTGGCTGCATGCCACTTTGGAGGCCTTTCTTCTCCGGCTGAAGGCTCACCAGAGGTGCTGTCCCAAGTGGTTCGTCCCCGGCGACGGCATCGACGCTCTGGCCGTAGAGTTCTTGGTGTGCTGCGGTGGAGAAGGATCCCAGGGATTGGATTGCGTTTTTTCTTTTTGGTTTGGGTTCCTTTTTGTAAAAGTGCAGGGCCTGTGTGTATTTGCTTTATTTTCTGGGCTTCTCTGCAACATTTTAATCCCACCGCTTTAGTAATGGCAGCTTCTGGGTCCTTAGAGGCCCGATCAAAAAAATGTACGTACTCCTGGCCGTTGTAGACCAAAAAAATGCTCCTCTTCAAACTACTAATTGTTTAAGAGTTCGCTAAAAATACTTATATTGCGAAACAGAGGGAGCGGTGGTCCTTTTTCTTTTGCGAAAAGAGGGACCAGTAGTCTTAGGGCGACCTCTTTTGAGCTTATAGAGCTGCTTATAGATGCTAAATAGCTGAAGCCCAAAAGAAATTTCTGGCTTAATCCAGGCTTAATCATTAAATAATAACAATAACATTTTTTGAACGACTTTTAGAAAACAATAACATTTTTGAACCAACATGAACATATTTTTGAGCTTAATATAATCTGTTTATATTTTTCAAACCACGAGAACTATGTATAAAATAATACAATAAATATGTAAGTATAGATTTCTAAGTATGTAATTATGGACTGCTAAATACGACTAAACCTCTACATTTTTATGTTGTGTAAGTGCTGTTTGATTCTCGGTTGATTCTTCTATTTATTGTTTTGAGAAACACCTAAAAGTGACTCAAATAGATGACCTATTGAGTCATTTTAGAATTAGATGCCGCGTGTGTCTTCAAAAAACTATCCATTTGAGGTAGAACTAATGGTGCCATAATTGGTCAGTCATTAGAGGTATATTTGAGTGCCTCTAAATACAAACCATTTGTAGCACTTTCATTTGTGCCTCAAAGGATACACTTTTAGTGGCATTATGACAGATAGTGCCTTTCAAAGATCTATCCTTTTCAGACACAAGTAAGAGTGGCATAAATAGACAGACTGTGCCTCTATTTTGCAGAAAGGTAGAGGCACTATCAATAGTGCCTCAAAAGGTTTAATTATTAGTGATATTTTAGAAACTGGCTCTAAAAGCTCACAATTTGAGGCACAAACGTGACATAATGCGTGTGGAGGGCAAGTGCGGACGCGTGGACCGTGGTCTGATGATGGGGCTGCCGTTTGCCACGTGCTACAGCATGTCTTCTTTTGTTCTCTTGGTACTCAAGATCTCACGGGACTCATGTGCTTCCTTTTGTCTAAATGATCCTCTCGATCTCCAACCCATGCATCTCTCTCTCTGTCTCTCTCTGGTTCCGTCCATTTCCACCGTCACTTCTTGGCTCATGCCGATTTGGAGCAGCAACGATGACAATTGCCACGCCCTGAGATTTCTTCCGTGGCCGTCGGCCTCCTTTTCCTTCCACTTAGTGCCGCCACCGGTTCATCGTCTCCTTGTGCGCGGCCGACCGTCCTTGAGCGCTGGCCCGGTAGACGCCGGACATCGCCGCTGGTTCGTTATCTCCAACCGTCCCGGTGTGGTTGGCTACCTATTCAACACAATGTGCTCCACTGCCGTTTTTTCGTCTCTGGCCGTCCCCCGTGCTGCCCCGGCAGACCGCCCACTACAGGAAACGCTCAAAGCGTCTACGGCCAAACGCTACGCCGACGACCAGACGTCGGGGCCATCGGTGTAGCGATAGGGCACGGGCAGGCCAGCAACTAGGCCGGCGTAGGCCCAGGAAAGCCGTCGGCCTAGGATTATGTGGGCCAATGGCTACCGTCGGCGTAGCACAACCGTCGGCGTAATTGTGGGCCTAGCCTGGGCCCAGCCGGCCAACCATCACGGCACAGCGACGACGTCGAACCTACGCCGACGGCATAACCGTCGGCATAGTCCTTTTTATTTTTTTGCTATAATGAACCTGCAAAAATCATAAATAAATCATTATAATTCAGAAAAATACATATAATTTATTAAAATTTGCAGAAAAATAAGATCTATCTATGTAAACTCAAATATTACATATTTTTTTCACCGTTTCAAACTATGGTGGAAAGCACCAAAAACACCCGTCTGCGGGCCTCGGGAAGGGCTACCCCTAGCTCTCTCCACACGAGCTTCCACCAATATACTTTTTGGTTTATTAAGGTATATTTATACCATATATATAAGGAAAACTAAGATTGGGACCTTGTGGGATATTCTAACACCTAGTATACCCGTGACGAGACTTTTTCACCTAGAGTTTTAACTTTTCCACCTAGAGTTTTAGGAATCTGCTAAGTGTTATCGCCGAATGTGAAAAAGGTCACACCGGGGAGCTATGTATTGCATCTATGCGACTTTCACATGTATCCTAGGTGGATAGGTCCGGGATAGAAAACCTAGCTAGGAGGTGTGACCGTCTACGGCGCATGCGAGAACACTTAGAGAGGTGTGTTGGACGTGCAGGAGGAAACTCCCGCTGCGGGTCAAACAGAGTGAAACCGGTGGAACATTGGGCCTAGCCTTGGTTTTCCATGTAGCTATAACCCACCAGGAAAGTACATTAGTCAACCCTCGTACGGAGAATGCTACGGGGGTCGACTTGCGGGGCCCTCGGATTAGGGTTTCGCTGGAAATGGGTCGTCCGAGCGCCCGGATGGCACGAGAACACGCATGTGGCCCTAGCATACCGGGATGGAAAACCTAGCTAGGGGGTGTGACCGTCTACGGCGCATGCGATAACACTTAGAGAGGTGTGCTGGGCGTGCAGGAGGAAACTCCCGATGCGGGTCAAACGGAGTAAAACCGGTGGAACCTTGGGCCTAGCCTCGGTTTTCCATGTAGCTATGACCTAAGAAAACCTAACCCACCAGGAAAGTACATTAGTCAATCCTCGTACGGATAATGCTACGGGGGTAGACTTGCGGGGCCCTCGGATTAGGGTTTCGCCAGAAAAGGTCCTTCCGAGCGCCGGGATGGAACGAGAACACGCGTGTGGCCCTAGCATACATGCACAGGTGTGGTGGATTGCTCCGGGATGGAAAACCTAGCTAGGGGGTGACCGTCTATGGCGCATGCGATAACACTTAGAGAGGTGTGCTGGACGTGCAGGAGGAAACTCCCGCTGTGTGTCAAACGGAGTGAAACCGGTGGAACCTTGGGCCTAGTCTTGGTTTTCCATGTAGCTATGACCTAAGCAAACCTAACCCACCAGGAAAGTACATTAGTCAACCCTTGTATGGAGAATGCTACGGGGGTAGACTTGCGGGGCCCTCAGATTAGGGTTTTGCTGGAAACGGACCGTCTGAGCGCCGGGATGGCACGAGAACACGCGTGTGGCCCTAGCATACATGCACAGGTGTGGTGGATAGCTTTGGGATGGAAAACCTAGCTAGGGGTGTGACCGTCTACGGCGCATGCGATAACACTTAGAGAGGTGTGCTGGACGTGCAGGAGGAAACTCCCGCAGCGGGTCAAACAGAGTGAAACCGGTGGAACCTTGGGCCTAGCCTTGGTTTTCCATGTAGCTATGACCTAAGCAAACCTAACCCACTAGGAAAGTACATTAGTCAACCCTCGTTCGGAGAATGCTACGGGGGTAGACTTGCGGGGCCCTCGGATTAGGGTTTCGCCGGAGGAAGACCACCGGAGCGCCGAGATCACATGAAAACTTGCATATGCCCCTAGCATATGTGTTCTTTAGTGGTGCAAGGTTGGTAGGTTCCATGTGTAGGTCCCCGGCATGACCCCCTTCTCGGACATGCATTAACACTTAGTTAAATTCTGGATCTGAACATGGAAACTCCCGTCGCGGGACAACCGAGACCTATCTTATGGCAAAGTTGGCCCAACCTCTGCTTTGCATGTACATATGTCCTAGACAAACTAAAACAAATAAAAAGGTCCACCGGGCTACCCTCGTACGGAGAATGCTACGGGGGTAGACGATCCGAGGCCCCCGGTCTAGGGTTTCGCCAGAGGAAGAACATCGGAGCGCCAGGATTCAATAACATGTAATATTTGAATTTAGATAGATAGATCTTATTTTTCTGCAAATTCTGATATATCGTATGTATTTTTATGAATTATAATGATTTAGTTATTAATTTTCTAGGTTATTGTGGAAAAACAAATAACCCTAGCTACGCCGACGGCTACCGTCTGCACAATAAGGCCGTCGACGTAGTCCTATCCATATTACCGCGCCATGGCCCACCCCGTCCACTCATCCCATCCCGCGCGTTTGCTAGCTCGGCGTGCTTCATCCCTTCGACCCGGCCCCGCTGCCGACCCCGCACGCTGACCCCACCGCCACCCGCCCTCACACCCAAGCCCACCGCACCCCACACCCAAGCCCGCTGCACCCTGCACCCAAGCTCCTGCCGCCACACCTCGCATCCAAGCTCCCGCCGCCGCCAATCCCCTACCTCGCTCCCAAGCTCCCGCCGCCAGCCCCCCACCTCGCACCCAAGCTCCTACCGCCGCCAGCCCCCACCTCGCACCCAAGCTCCCACCGCCGCTAGCCTCCCACCTCGCGCCCTGCCTCTCCCTCTGCGAGCTCCCGACGCGTTCACCTCCCGTCCCCCTGCTACTTCTTCCTTCTCTCCCGTCGCTTGCCGCGAGCACGCCCAGCCACCCCACCGAGCTCCTCCCTCACCTATCCCCTCTCACCTCAACCCTATGCGTTGCCCTCTAGGTCGAAGCCGCCGCCGACTCGCGAGCCGCAACGTCGCTGCCGGGCTGCGTCCGTCTACGAATCTCTCGTAAAAAACATCTATGTTACGGGTATGCATCGTTTCCCTCGCTTCGCTGCATTGCTAGATGTATCGGTGGATCGGGAATTTTTAGAGTTTGGCCATTTTTTCTAGATCGTACATGAGAGTTTTAGCTATTTTTCTTAGACCAGTGGACTTCATCGATAGACAATTGGGACACGGTTTGCTATAGTATTTTCCTCTAGATTTCATGCATAGGATCGATGGGATGAAAGCTATAGGGAAATGATGAATTAGCTTAACTCTTTCTACTTAAATACCTGGGGCATTCCGTGAGAGATATGCATGGTTTGGCCATCTATTTTGTCCCTTTGGGTAGCTCCAGGTGTTGATGTCAATCAGTCATATGAGGTCTTGTTTAGAGAAGTTTTTATTGATAGTACAAATCCTTGGGCTTTTAGAATGCACTGCTAGTTTATTTATTTTAATGATAGAAGCTAAGAGCACCTCTTTGGTTGGTTAATTGAACAATAAAAGGAAAAGACAATGTCAGGTAGCCGATGATAGTTATCTTTTTGACCAGCTATCATTTTTATATCCTTCGAGACGGTTTCATGAATAGTGTGTAATGGACATCGAGAGTGTTGTGGGTTGTCTGCGCATAGGAGCGATGCTTTCTTTTCTTGTATGATTTTGGTTGTGATGATGTTTATTGGGTGTCACAAATTTTTCAATATCAGGTGTTGGTACTTCTACTTCGGAGACCTACAATTCACAGTTTATACCCCACGCTTGAGGCAAGTTCATGACGGATAGTCAATTTTGCATATCTCTCTTCACTCAATTTTAACCAACTCCTAATCACTGCCACACAGTAACTACCATTCAACCATTTAACCAGCTACTAATCACTCCTAATCAAACTAAAACTAAAACCTAAAATATCGTGTAGAGATATGCGTCGAGTTTGAGAGTGGGGACATCGATGGAGGGTGGTTTGCAGGAGTGTTGGTGATCTTCTTCGCCGTGGTCACGCTTCGAGGGTAAGAAATCCGTTCGCCTCTCTTGCAAGTACCTATGGTTTTATTTAAGTGTCTAGATCACCGAGTCTGTCGTGTCACCTAGGCGTATTTTCCCGTCCGTAAGCATTACGCGGATAAATATGCACATAGGGTTAGATTTGCATATTATTGAGCGTTCCAGGTATCGCCACATGGTAAGCTACCCATGCCCTCCGACGACGATTACAACAACATTGATCCTGTATCATACGAGGGAATTTTCTATCAAGAGGAAGAGGACTTGGGGAACTTTAACTTACAAATGGGTGGTTTTGAGGACCTAGAGAACGATGCACAAACTCATGGTGTGGTAGTGGTGAATTTAAAGGACATAGAGATGCTGACCAAGTTACATGAGAAAAATGGCAATGATGATGAGCCTTCACCGTGCAATGAGCCTCCAAGTTACTACTCACGTGATAGTGGTAGCAAAAATGTGAACCTAATACTTAATTATGATAGTGATGATTCGAGGTCAGGTCTGTTATGTCTTTATGCTTAGTATTATTCTTTGCTTGTATATTTATGCTTAGTATTTATTTTTCAACATGCTTCTTAATTTTTCAACATGCTTAGTAATATTTTTAATTTCATTACATATTTATGTTTATTGTGTACATTTTATTATGTCTTTATGATTAATTGTTTACTCTCTCTCAATGCAGGTGATTGACCAATATGAGCCAAGGCAAGGAATCATCGGCCTCCTTTCTTAACTCGATGCACCAAGCGAAGGTTAGGAGAAGTGACAGAGCACCTCGTCCCACGACGCGTAACCGGGACCTGGGAGCCGTCGGTTTGGAGGATGCACCTATCCCGCAGGGAGGACAAGGACGAGGACGAGGTGCCGGGGAGGACGAGGACGAGGCGCAGGGGATGGGCGAGGTGCGGAGGATACAGAGTCACCTCCCCCACGGCGTGCAACTCTTCTATGTGACATACCCTCCGCTTATGGCATCGTGGCTTCCCAGTTCGCTCGGTCAGAGTCTACTGAGGCGGAGGAGGAGGGGGAGGCGTAGTCTAGGTAGGAGGAGACAGATAGTGAGATGGCGAAGAAGGCGTTGCCGATTCGGTGGGAAGCGGGTGTCCCAGAAGCAGAAAATGAACCTAGAACCGAGGAGGAGAAAACCCTCATTAAGCCTAACGGCGTTGAGTAAGTGGTTATACTAATTTTAAACATGTAATTTTATTTTTGTTCATAACAATTTGGTATGTACTAATGTTTAATTATTTTGCAGTAATTGGATATATCCTAGGGGGCGACATATGCCTAATAGCTTGGTTGGAGCGCTGATTAGGAAGTTTTGCTGGGCATGTACACCATGGTCCCCGGTGGCGAGAGGAAGCTAGCCCTACGTTGGGTGGACTATGAGGCCACCGAGTGCCCGCCATTCGAGAAAGCTTCTAACGCGGTGATCAACAAGTTTTGGGTAAGGGTTCTCTAGAGTTTCATTCATAGTTGATGACCTCATCGTGCTAACTAATGACTCACATTTTTTTATGAATGATTAAGATCCATTACAGGGTGCTTCCGGAGGATGAGGCCAAGGCAGATAGGACTTTGTTGGGGGCTTGCCAGAAGTTGATATAACAACAGTGGTACAATGAGAAGCATACGGCCATTAATCACTTCAATGCTGAGAAAGGAGAGAGGACCAAGACGGAAGTCAATATCAAGAACCCGCCTAAGATGACGTTGGCCAATTACATGTCGGTAAGTAAATCATCAATGAGATTTTATGTTGTTGCCAAGTTGCAATTTATTATGGGGTTTTCAAGTGAGTATTGGTTTTACAGGTTATGCCTAATTGGGACGATGAGAAAGAAGACGCATGGGAGGTGTTGGCTATGAGGTGGCTCGGAGAAGACACCGAGTTCAAGGTCGTGAGCGAGCGGAACAAGGCCAACCGCAGGAGTGAGGGGACACATAGTGCGGGAAACCGCAACCATGATCGCTTCAAAGAAAAGCTGGTAAATATATACATGGAATAACCTGCATTTATTTTTGCCTCGTGTTCTTTCTTCATACGCATAACATTTCTTTGGCGATACAGGAGGCTGATCTGGAGCAGCCTATTTCCGACATTCGAACATGGCAGACGATGCACCAGAAGAGGGTCGATCTAAATGAGCCTCAACCCTTACTCCCCTCGTACTTCGGGCGCACCGAAGATGACTTGAGCAAATACTGCTCGACGGTCCAGGCTTTTCATCCGGAAGTGGATCACCCCATTAACGAGGAGACCGACGAGGTTTTGTTGATCGTGGCAGGGCACAGCAAGGAGCATGGCCGTCTCCGCATTTTTAATGTGCTGACCAGGCCTACCACGAACCTCGCGTGTGTCAAGGCTACCCTCCCCGCTGACGGTCCCTCTATCCAGCCTCCTCATTGGCCGCGTTGATCCACCGATATAAGTTTTTCGCATTTTCATCCTATTTTCGACATTCGTTCATGAATATGGCTAAGTTGACGATATTCACTATTTTTGAAATTGTAGCCTGAATTGGATGCAGCCTACGATGCACATCATGTGGAATATAAGGTGGCCGTGCGGGAGTGGCAGCAGAGGAATGATGCATACCAGGTGTACCAAGAAACCATGAACGCGGTAAGTCCCACTCTCCATAGAGTGCTAGTTTGAACCTTTATTTCTGCAACGCCTGACATCTAAACCATCTTGCAGACGTTTGCGAGGTTTATGGCCATTGGAGAGCGAGATTCGGCAGGGTTTCCAGAACCAGTACCTAGGCTAGGGTTGTTGCCAGTGATGCCATCGAAGGAAGAATTCGCTGTGACCTACTACGCAGGGACTCAGTAAGATCTTTTGCCTGTCCACTTGATACCTACTACTATCTAGGCCAACATGTCTCTCAGATTTCTAACTCTTGCTCAAACATGTAGAGAACGAGATGTTCCGGGAACCAACCATTTGGTCATGCTTCTCCAACGACAGATTCGTCGCGCGAGATCACACCGCTACATATCGGTGACCATTCTCCTAGTGCTTCTCTCGGTGCTTCTCCCGGTGCTTCTCCTCATGCCACGTCGAGCCCTCCTTCCGTTGGTGATCAGCAGCCACCTAGACGTACGATGCTCACGTGGGGAGATCTCGGGTTGTCGAGCTCTTCACGCCGTTAGAGATGGGTTTAGGGTTCCATGGCGGGCACTCTATATGTATGATGATGATACATATACATGTATTGTCTATGCATTTGATGTCGGGCACTTTTGGATGATATATATGTATTGTGTATGCACTATATATATGTACTGTGTGACATGGTTATACCCTACGGGTACGTAACTTCAGCATACCTGGTCCAGCCCAAGGAAGGCCCACGGCCAATATACGCCAGCCCATGAAGATTTTCGGGTGGCCCAGGCCCATGACGCCTTCGGATCCTTGAAGAACAAGACTAGAGTTTCAATACAACTTGTAACCTACTCGTATCGGTACCCGAGACCTAGCCTCCCCATATATAAAGGCTAGGAGGGTCCAACGAGGAGGACACCCAACAACGATTACACCCTGCGATTACGACATACACACCTCCACGCCAGATCGAATCTGCGCACCCTGTAACTTTCGGTTCCGCCGCAATAAAAGAGCAGACAAACAGGAGTAGGGTTTTCCCTCCGGGGGCCTGAACCTGGGTAAATCCCGTGTCCCCTGGTTGCTTGCCTGTTAACCGTGCCACGATCTCCAGCATCCCCATCTTCTCCAAAACCCAAGTCCATAACAATGGGCATTGACGAGTTGAAACCTCGTCAATTGGCGCCGTCTGTGGGAATTGGGGCTGCTGATTGTGCGGTCGTGACGGTTCCGACCCGATCGATCTACAACTCCTCGGCGACGGAGAATCACCTCCTCTTCGGCGCTTTCGACTTCACCGCCCACTCGCCGGCCACCATGAAGGATTTCGAGCCCGTAGGCGACGGACTCGAAATTCTGTTCGGGAGCTTCTGCTTCCAGGTGGGACAAGCTGGCACCCTCCGCCTCCCCGAGCGGATGCCCGTGCCGCCGATCAGGCCCGCTTCGTGGGCTCCACACCCCGTGCTACGCACGTCACCATCAACAGATGAGTTCTACAGCAGCAGCTGCTGCAACTCCGATCTGTGCGATCCACCTTCGGATGAAGGGACCTACGGTTCCGAATCCGAAAGCTGCGGCAGCAGCCAACCAATCTGCAGGCGCTATCTGTGCGCCGCAATCATCCAAACCGACGAAGACACGCCTAACCCGCCGCCCAACCCCAACCCGCAGGGCGGAAACGGCGAAAACGGGGAAACAGGGGCCACCTCATCCAACTTAGCAAAGAAGGATGGGCCGAAGCACGCCGCGCCGTCGCAGGCGAAATAGTCCTACCTCTGGACTCTCCACGTGATCTGCTGATGGCATAACACTACCTCCTCATCGAGGAGCACAAGAAGCAAGTCAAGATGCAGGAGACGCTCGATAAACGCAAGAAAGCAGCCTCTGAATCTAGTGCGCGACGAGCTGCGCTCTCCGCCATGGGACCCGGCTCCAGCACAAACGGAAATCAGGGAAACAAGCACCACTCTCGGGTGGAAAACATGGACCCGAAGGAGCGGCGTGACGTGACCCGAACCCTCCACACATCGTTCATGGATATGGACGCTGACGGCAACATCACCCCGAAGACGCCACAAGCCGCGATCATGGCAGCCACTGCGTATCTTGCGGATCACCCACCTCCGGAGGGGGACCCGAAAAGGGCCATGCATAGGTCCGCACTCGCCGGACTAGGACTAATCGGAGCTGCGCTCCACGAAGATGCTCCTACGGAGCCGAAGAAGAAAGCTCCGGCCAGGCGCGACCGGAGCCCCACTCCCTCATCCGAAGATGAAGAAGAACACGACCTTCCTCGAAGGAAGAAGAGCTCGCACCGCCACAAACACGACTACAACGCCAGAGACAAGATTACACAGCGCAAGATCGACAAAGCACGCGCCAAACGCGCATGCTCATCCGAATCTGAGATGGATGAAGACGAAGGAGAACTCTGCGGGGCTCGATGCTTCAGCAGATCCGTCCGGCGAACACAGATGCCACGCAACTTTAAGCTTCCTTCGGATACTCCGAAGTTCAACGGCACGCAAGATCCAAAGTCCTGGCTCAGCGACCATCTGTCATCCGTCAAGCTTCACGGAGGCAACAAAGAAACCGCCATGCAATGCCTTCAGCTGCAGCTGACAGGCGCGGCGCGGGTCTGGCTCAGCAACCTATCATCAGGATCCATCCGAAGCTGGGAGGAGCTCGCTTATAGCTTCATCCGAAACTTCAAAGGCACCAGCAAAAGGCCCGCCTCAATCGAAGAGCTGCGAGCCTGCACTCAGAGAACGGGTGAATCTATTCGCTCGTACATACTACGCTGGTCTACGACCAAGAACTCCGCAGCACACATCTCCGAAGAGCGGGCCATCGACGCCTTCAGGGACGGCGTCAAACGCCTAGACTTCAAGGAGAAACTTGGACGCGTAAAGCCCAAGACACTCGACCAGCTCATGGAAATCGCCAACAGTTGGGCAGATGGCGAAGATTGCATCCAGCGGGCGCAATCAGATGAAGAAGACGACTACGGCCGAAGACGCAAACGCCGCAGCAAGAGGAGACCGCGCGTCTACGAGGACCGCGACGGACCCGACATGGTCGCAGCCGGCTACGCCGACCGCCGTAACGACAACAGCCGCAGCAGCGGAGGATATCGCAGCGGAAACTTCCGCGACAACGGACGACCAACGCAGTCGTGGCAACGCCGCGACCGCGACAACGGACCTTCAGCACTCGACAAACTTTCGGTTCCATGCACCATCCACTTCTACATCGACAAACAAGATGGCAAAAAGAAAGCTAGCCACATGCTCAAGGACTTCCGCGAGTTCCAGAAACTCAGCGAAAGCATGGTACAGATGAGGCAACAAGCTCCAATTCTTGCGTTCGGAAACGCACTTGCGCCAGGCGAAATAGCACACGGAGCTCCTCCACCGCCGCCTATTGGAGGCCCACATCAACTAGTCGCACCAGCGCAAAACAACGCCGGGGTCGCTTACCCCCCACCAAAAGGAGCACTCAATATGATACAGAAGGGACGTCCCACAAACAGGGTGCAGAAGAAAATCACCCGACAAATCAACATGGCCGTGACAACTCCGCCTGCAATCCCTGAGTACCTCAGCGGATCGGAGTCCTGCATCACATTCACCCGCACGGATCACCCTTGCCAGATCCCTCGCCCAGGTCATGCTGCCCTGGTGCTGGAGGCGCAGATTGGAGGCTTCGAGATGAGTCGCGTCTTCATGGACGGCGGCAGCGGCATCAACCTAATATTCGCAAGCACTCTAGCAGCTATGCGGATCCCGCAATGCAGCCTGGAACAATCAGACACAACGTCCCATGGCATTGTCCCAGGGAAGGGCATCTTCCCCCTAGGCAAAATAGGGCTCGACGTCATCTTCGGGACACCGGACAACTTTCGGCAGGAGCGCCTAGAATTCGAAGTGGTGGACTGGCCGTCGCAATACCACGCCATCCTGGGACGCGTAGCATTCGCAAGGTTCCTGGCCGTCCCACACTACGCATACCTACTACTCAAGATGCCAGGACCAAGGGGCGTCATCACAGTCCACGGGAGCTTCACCCGATCGGACCAATGCGATAGGGATTTCAACAAAATCTCCCAGTCCTTCGGCATGCAAGACGAGCTTGTAAGGCTCCGCGAAGCGGCAGACAATGGGCTACCCCCAGTCGCAAAGAAGAACGCACCTGATATGTCTTTCGACTCCACCATCAACACCAAAAAAGTACAGGTCCATCCAATGGATACCTCCAAGACGGCGCTAATCGCCAACGACCTCAACACCGCATAGGAAAGCGCGCTCGTCGAATTCCTCCGTGAGCACTGGGAAATCTTCGCCTGGTGTCCTGCGGACATGCCAGGAGTTCCGAGATCAACAGATTACTCGCAGCAGACTTCATCCGGGAAATCAAGGAAAGCGAGTGGCTGGCAAACACAGTGATGGTCCCGAAGAAGGACACGGACATCCTGCGGATGTGCGTAGACTTCACGTCACTGAACAAACACTGCCCTAAGGACCACTTCCCTCTCCCTCGGATCGACCAGATCATCGATTCGACTGCAGGTTGTGAGAAACTCTCCTTCCTCGACGCCTACTCAGGCTATAACCAGATTCGACTCAAGATCGAAGATCAAGAGAAAACGGCGTTCATCACACCGTTCGGGGTATAATGCTACAACACAATGCCCTTCGGGCTAAAGAACGCGGGTGCCACGTACCAGCGATGCATGCAGGCCTGCCTCAAGGACCAGATCAGTCGCAACGTCCAAGTCTATGTCGACGACATAGTCATCAAAACCAAGGAGGCAAGAACACTTATCGACGATCTCCGCGAGACGTTCGACAACCTTGATCACTACAGGATCAAGCTCAATCCAGAAAAGTGCGCCTTCGGCGTCCCCTCAGGTCAGCTGCTCGGATACTTCATCTCTCAACGAGGGATCGAAGCGAACCCGAAGAAAATCAAAGCTATCATGACAATGGAGAAGCCGAAAAACCTCAAGGGCGTTCAGCAGCTCGCAGGGCGAGTAGCGGCACTAAGCAGGTTCATCAGCCGCATGGGCGAGAAGGCCCTACCATTTTACCAACTGCTGCGCAAAGCAGACAAGTTCGAGTGGACACCAGAAGCCAACGACGCATTCGAAAACCTCAAGCGGCTCCTCTCCACCTCGCCCATTTTGGTCACGCCAAAAGAGCGCGAGCCCCTGTTGCTGTACATAGCAGCCACACACCAGGTGGTCAGCACAGTACTCATGGTCGAACGACCCGAAGAAGGCAAGACCCATGGGGTACAACGCCCAATTTACTACCTCAGCGAGGTTCTCACTCCAACAAAACAGCGGTACCCGCACTACCAGAAGCTGGCCTACGGCGTGTTCATGACGGCTCGACGACTGAGCCACTACTTCCAGGAGCATCAGGTGATGGTCGTCAACGAGGCACCCCTAAACAGCATCCTGAACAATCCAGAGGCCACAGGACGCGTGGCCCTGTGGGGCATCGAACTATCACCACTGGACATCATCTACGAGAAGCGACACGCAATCAAATCTCAAGTCCTTCCGGACTTCCTGGTGCACTGGATGGAGCTGCAGCTGCCTGACACCCCAGACATGTCGCAATCCTGGACAATGCATTTTGACGGCTCCAAACGCGAAGCCGGAGCAGGGGCAGGAGTCATACTGACCTCCCCGCAAGGTGACAAGATGAAGTACGTCCTTCGGATGAAATTCAGAGCCTCCAACAACGAGGCCGAATACGAGGCCCTCATCCATGGCATGCGGATGGCAAAAATATGCGGCGCAACGCGCCTGGTCATCTACGGTGACTCCAACCTTGTCGTCCAGCAGACGATGAATGAGTGCGACGCACACGCCGAAAACATGATCGCGTACCGCGCACTATACAACGCACTCGAAGGAGAATTCGATGGCTACGAACTTCGGCACGTCGGAAGAGAGAGCAACGAGGAGGCCGATAGACTCGCCAACATCGGCTCCACTTGTGCAAAAGTACCACCAGGTGTGTTCCTCGAATAGATCTGCGTGCCATCCATCAAGCGGAAATTCCCCAAGGGATCACCCGAAGAAGCAGAACACTCGGGGGCTACGCTACCCGAAGGTCAAGAAGGACCCGAAAAGTTGGATACCGAAGTCGCCATGGTCAACCTGATGCAGGTCATGGCAGTCGAAGAAACCTGGACACGTCCATACCTCCAGTTCCTGTTAAACGGAAACTTACCAGACAACCCGACAGATGCCCGGCGCATATCTCGTCGGTCAAAAGCCTTCACCATCATCAACGGCGAACTGTACAAACGCAGCATTACAGGCGTCCTACAACGGTGCGTCACCATCAGCGATGGCAAGACCATACTCCAAGATATCCACGAGAGCATCTGCGGCCACCACGCAGGCAGCCGCTCCCTTGTCGCCAAAGCTCTACGAGCAGGATTCTATTGGCCAACGGCCATGAGCGACGCAAAGGACATCGTCCGAAGATGCAACGGGTGCCAACGGTTCGTCGACAAACCGCACGCACCTGGGTCCGAACTCCGACCCATACCCATAGCTTGGCCTTTTGCTCAATGGGGCCTTGACATGATCGGCAAACTTCCAAAATCCTCCAAGGGAGGACACGTCTTCCTCTTGGTCGCAGTCGACAAATTCACCAAGTGGATCGAGTCCATGCCAGTCACCAACCAGAAGGGCAAAACCGCCGTCAAGTTCTTCGAATCCATAGTCTACAGGTTCGGCATACCGCACAGCATCATCACCGATAACGGATCAAACTTCATCTCCGAAGAATTTCAGGACTTCTGCGAAGGCCTCGGGATCAATATCACGTACGCCTCAGTGGCGCACCTGCAAACAAACGGGCAAGTGGAAAAGGCCAACGGCCTAATCGGCGCTGGCATCAAGAAACGCCTCATGAGCTCACTCGAGCACAAAGCTGGCAACTGGACGAAAGAGCTACCGTCTGTCCTGTGGAGCTTACGAACTACACCAAACAGCTCCACCGGCTACACACCGTTCTTCATGGTACACGGAGCTGAGGCTGTGCTACCAGCCGAAGTACGTCACCAGGCCCCACGAGTCGTCGCTTACAGCGAGGCCGAATCCACGGCTGCACTCGAAGACGCCGTCGACACACTCGACGAAGCACGGGATATAGCAGCAGCTAGATCCGCGGTGTACCAGCAAAGTCTCCGCAACTATCACAGCCGCCGGCTGTGCCCCAGGTCCTTCGTCGAAGGAGACCTCGTCTTGCGACTCAAGCAAAAGCGACCGAACAAACTCGATTCGCCATGGGAAGGACCCTATGTCATCACCGAAGTCATCCCAGGTGGCGCCTATCGCCTCAAGCACGTGGAGTCTAGAGTCGCATACTCCAACCCATGGAACATCTCGCACCTGTGACGATTCTACCCATAGCAATGGGCAATGTACCCCTTTTACTTTCAATGAGGCTTACGGCCAAGGCTACTCAGCCGAACCATGTACCTCCTCCATTACGCTACAAATAAAGCTAAGTGTCTCGCTCCCAACCTTCGGTTGACTATTTCTCTGCAACTTTGTTACATGCTACTAACGCACTCGGGGGCTCCCCCCACCTCACGATTTCATCGACTGAGGACAAAACGCGCTCGGGGGCTCCCCTCACCTCACGATTTCATCGACTGAGGACAACACATGTACACCTGAGTAGCTGACCACGTCAGGCTAACGAAAAGGACACGTACTAAGTCAAAGCACTGCGTGCTCGCTAACAAGCAAACCTTTACAACAAAGGGCACATACACGCCCAGCCGCAATATACAAATTTTACATCTATCTGTTTATTTTCAGGTTCTACCTATTCTGCAGAATAGCCTGAGCATGCTGCTCAAACAAATCTACAATCTGTTCGGCATACTGCCTTACAGCCGCGTAATGCGGACGCATATTCCACTCGCCACCATCTGGCCGAGGAGGTGGCCCAGTCGCCACAGCAGCCAAATCTACATCAGGGCGATGCACCCTCACAAGAGACAAGGCAACCTTCACCCCTGCGACAAGCTGCTGCCGCACCAGCTCCTTGACATTGCTGGCACTCCGAAACTTCGCCAGAAGACCTGCAAGGGTCATCGGTGCGCCATCCAACGGAAACATGACGTGCAACACCGAGGACAGCGATGTCTGCACCTGGCGGAGCACCCGCGAAACCTGGAAGACGCGATCCTGCACCGTCGCTAGAACCATGGCACGATCGCGATCCACCCAAAAGAAGCCACCGGCTTCCATGTCCTGTTGAGTCAAACAATTGACTCGAACATCAATGCGCTCCTTTTCTTTCTTCGGAGCGAGATTCGCACCTGCGACAACAGCACAAAACAAGAGTAAGGCCAGCAGGCTCACCCGAAGAACTAAGCTACGGCCCAAAAGAAGGATCAACTTACACTGCAGCTGCTCGGACAACCGACCCAGCTCCGCCATCAAGTATTCCTCTCTGGCTGCACTACGGTCTGCTTTGGACTTCCAAACGTCAGCACGACCGCGTAGCCCAAGCAAATCCCTCTCCAAGCTGCGCACGCGATCCCGCAGAAAAGCGAGCTGCGAGGAATCATCCAACGATGCTCGCAAGGGCCTTTCGGATGAAGTACCAACTGGGTCAACATCCGAAGGAACCTAAAGCAGAAGAAAAAGAAGGCACACAGACACTCAGCCAAAGATAAAGCCCAACTCGGAGGAATTCATTAAATAAGGCCACTACGTGGCTCAAGAATGGTGCTACAAAAGATATTTACAGCAAAAGTAAACTACATACTACCCTACATCTCCTATGCCTAAGGCATAGGACACCGAGTCGCCTCAGAGCCAGACTGTCTAGCTTTGGCCTCGCCCTGCTGCCGCAGCGCGTACTCAGACAACAAGTCAATGAGCTTGGGCCCATATCGTCTGCAGCGAGCGGAGTAAGCAGCGAAGGCTACCTCTGATCCATCCGCAGCCGTCGGCATCCGAGAAGTGATCTGGGGCAAGTCCAGCTCCGCCCCAGCCGCCATGGCCATCGCCAGCCCGACGGACGCGATGATGCCCTTCTGCTTGCGCTTGTACGCTGCAGGCGCTTCGGCTGACAGAGCCTCTGCCAGAGCACCCACATCTTCAAGGGTTGCGCCCTTCGGGAAGAGATCCTGGTAGAAGCGACCAAGGACCTCCTTTGCCTTGGCAAGGGAGTTGACGACGGTGCTGCAGCGGTCTTCGACCGCCACAGTGGCATCATCCAGAGCACTCCCGTGCTCCAGAGCACCACGGTCAAACTCGATGCCTGCGGCATCTGAGACAAAACAGAAGAAAACATGAAGAATAGCAACATAGAAGAGGACCCGAAGAAAAAGAAGCAAGTACAAAAGCTAGCACTCACCCGAAATAGCCTTGGCAACAGCCATGAGCTTCTCCGCTACTCCTACCTCACGACCTGCAGCTTCCTGCTGCAGACGCTCTTTCGCTTCGGCTGCCTTTGATAGCTCCAGCTCAAGGCGCTCTTTCGCCTCAGCGGCAGCTTCGGCCTTCTGCTCCAATTGGCCAAGGCTCTTCTTCAGAGCATCAACCTCACGAAGAGAGTCATTATGCTCCTCTGCATTCACAACAAGCCAACGTCAACAAACAGGACAAGGATAAACAAAAAAGTACTAAAAGGCAGACGAATACCTTGCAGCTGCCGTAGTTTCACCTCTAGCGTCAGGTGCTCCTCCACCAGCCGCTTGGCCTCTCGGACACAAGGCTGCAGGAAAAAGCAATGGCAGTAAGAGCATGACTTGGGGGCTCCGCCCAAAACAAAGAAGCAAACACAACATCAGCACACGAAGACGCCCGGGGGCTCCCCCCGTGACATGAAGCAGAAAAACTTACGTGCTCCGAAGGCGAACCCGCAGGCCCGCCTGCGAAATTCTGAGGCGCCACCACCAGCCTCTCCTGCACAAAAGGAACTTGTGCAGCACCACCCGACGTCGCCACCGTCTGCGGAGGCGGCGACGCAATGTTCGACTCCCCCATCATCTCGCGCGCTCCATCACTAGAGCCGTCGGAGGATTGCCTACATACAAACCAATCAACACAGGCGCAAAAATAACAAGTGAGCAAAAGACAACAGTGGCAACAAGCACACTTACGAGCCCAACACGCTCAGGTCAAAGATAGGAGAAGCCCTCCGGGCCCTCGTCTCCTCCTTCTTCTCCTCCTTCTTCTCTTCCTTCTTCCGCTTTGCTGGCGGGTGCGGAGCAACAGCTTGCACAGGAACGGCAGGAATAGGAGAAGACGAACCCCCCTGAACATCATCATGACGCTCAAGACCCCGAGGATTCCTGGGAGTCGGAGGAGTCGAGGCATCCGAAGACTCGCTCGAGCTCCGTGATCGCTTACTCGAATGGTCTTCACTCGATTCGTCGGCATCCTCCGCCGGAGATCGCGCCGAAGGAAGCTCGGACACGGAATCCACCACTTCATTATCCGGAGCATTCGGATACCTTTCGGGCAATGGTGGCGCCATGCCTGGCACTTTGAAGCTCTACAAGATGAGAAGAAACTTTGTTAGCAAACAAAGGACACAAGTACACAACTAACAAAAACATAAGGGAAGCACTACGTGCGCAAATCTACACCTTTGGCACGGCCAACGTCGACGAAAAGGGAGGAGTCAGCGACTTCCCCGGGATTTTTTCGTCGGCCTTGAACTTCAACAGCACGCGAAGATCCTTGTCAAGGTCCACCTCGGAGACCTTCTCACTCGAAACCCTCGTCGGATCACGGCGCCCAGAGTACAGGAACATCGGGTGCGCTCTAGCCTGGAGCGGCTGCACCCGACGCTCAAGAAACACCCGGATAATGTCGACACCGTTCACCTCCTTCTCAGGAATCAATTGGAGCTCCTCCACCCGACGGTACAAGGCCTCTATCTCCGCCACCTCACCGTCTAAGATCTGATTTTTCCAGGACCTCTTCTTCACAATTAACTGGGAGGGGTCAAAAGGAACGAGACCAAAATCTTGCCCTGGCAGCACGGAGTCATGGATGTAGAACCATTTCCTCCGCCAGTACTGGACAGATTCGGACATGGAGAAGGAAAAGAATTGGACATCGGGACTAAGAAAGATGATGAAACCCCCAATGGGATACACACCATCCGAACCAGACTGCCTCCTCACGGAATACAGCTTCCGGAAGAGGCCAAAGTGCGGCTCAATGCCAAGCCAACACTCGCAAAGCGTGATAAAACACGCAATGTGAAGAAGGGAGTTAGGAGACAGATGATGGAGTTGAACCCCATAGAAGAAGAGCAATCCACGAAGGAAGTCATGGACTGGATACGAAAACCCACGCAAAACGAAGGCGACAAACATAACCCGATACCCAGATGGGGGACGGGGGATTACCTCACTACCGGGGAGTCTCACGGCCGTCGTGTCCTGCGGAATCAGGCTCCGCCTGCGCAGCTTGTGGAGATCGCTCTCCCGCGTCTCTGATCGCCGCCAGCCACCATCGGTGACACGAGAAGCGGCGGCGCCCTTCTTGCCTCCGGCGGCGCTGGTTCCCACTGCAGGCGAAGACTTCTTTGGCTTCCCCATGGCGCTACGGCGGTGGTGTCGTTGCCAACGACGAAGACAAAGGAAATGCGAAAGGAACTCTCAGCACGCAGCAAGAATCGCTCGAGCACAAGGAGGCAGTAAAACACAAGAACTGGTGCGGTGAAAACAAACCACGATTTTCACCATGGATTATAACAGCAAAGACGACGCACGCTGACCGTCCATCAAGAAGACCTAACGCCAACGGCAGATCTGGCCGTACACGTGTCAGCACCAAAATGAACCGTCGTTCCCACGACGTCCACTACGCGCGGAAATCGAGGAAACACCGTAATCATCTCCACGCCGCGCGTGACCGGTCAATTCAAAGTCAGGAAGTGGGACCCACACATCGTCCAGTCAAGTCATCTCTGGCGCAGCAGACGCTTGAGGTCATTGATCGTCAGCACTGACGTCATCAACAGCTATACTAGCAATAACTTCGGCTCCACAGCTAAAAGTACTCACTCGAATCTACGATTCGACTAAATACTTAGGGGCTACTCCAAACTGGAACGATGGCCGTTTACACACAAGAGCTTCGAGTCCTACGTCGAGTCCACGACTCCACTACGGACTCGGGGGCTACTCCCATAGGGAGGAAGGATTTCAGCATCCGAAAATTTTCGAGTCCTACGGACTAAACAACTGAGCAATGCTTGCACTAAAAGTCTCCGCTCGAGTCTACGACTCGAACAGACACTCGGGGGCTACTCCCATAGGGAGCGCTGGTCGCGCACCCTATGAAATCTTCGACTGCGATCTTCCGGATCCGCATGCAAAAACTTTTCGGCAACTCTGCCCCAATTAATGCTAAGTGAGTAACATCCTCCTTGGCCACCCGAAACACCTCCGCGGTGATAAACATTCGGATGCTGCGTCTGCGACGCAAAGATAAGACCTACAGATATCATCCGATGGCCTGGCAACGCACCTGACTGCGCTCTGCTAGTATGAATCCGTACCAGCAGGTACGATGAAAAATCCCGACGGACGCGTTGGGTACATCATTTAAAAACACTGGAATTCCACTCCTGTAAGTCCTCCGCGGCCTGAGTCGAATTACGCCAGCATATGTTCCGGGTTCGGGTCGAGGGACTCGCACCTGAAGAAGATCGTGTTGTTTTGTCCTAAGACGATTAACTGACCCTGATCCGTCGGGTGAGTCAGGCACACGCATCAACAATCCCTACGCATTCTCTTGAAAGACAGAGTTACACCCGAAGGATTGAAGAGTCCTCAGCCGAATCTACGATTCGACTAAACACTCGGGGGCTACTGACATGGTTATACCCTACGGGTACGTAACTTCAACATACCTGGTCCAGCCCAAGGAAGGCCCACGGCCAATATACGCCAGCCCATGAAGATTTTCGGGTGGCCCAGGCCCATGACACCTTCGGATCCTTGAAGAACAAGACTAGAGTTTCAATACAACTTGTAACCTACTCGTATCGGTACCCGAGACCTAGCCTCCCCATATATAAAGGCTAGGAGGGTCCAACGAGGAGGACACCCAACAACGATTACACCCTGCGATTACGACATACACACCTCCACGCCAGATCGAATCTGCGCACCCTGTAACTTTTGGTTCCGCCGCAATAAAAGAGCAGACAAGCAGGAGTAGGGTTTTCCCTCCGGGGGCCTGAACCTGGGTAAATCCCGTGTCCCCTGGTTGCTTGTCTGTTAACCGTGCCACGATCTCCAGCATCCCCATCTTCTCCAAAACCCAAGTCCATAACAATGGGCATTGACGAGTTGAAACCTCGTCACTGTGTATGCATGATATAAATGCACTATATATATTATGATTTTCGTGCGCAGGGAAGCAGGAAAAAAATATAAAAAAATTCCTATACGGCCCTATGCCGACGGCATAGCCGTCGGCGTAGCTATGACCATTTGGTCCAATGGCATGGGCTATGCCGACGGTTAAACCGTCGGCGTACGTGCAGCGCTGGGCCGACGGCTTAGCCGTCAGCGTAGCTGCAGGCCGCCCAGCACCAGGTCCTGCCACATGCAGCATTGGGCCGATGGCTTAGCCGTCGGCGTAACTGTAGCCCGGCCCACCACCAGGTTCTGGCAGGTGCAGAGCTAGGCCGACGACTTAGCCGTCGGCGTAGTGCTTCATCCGTTAACGGCCGTAACGGGCACGAAGCGGAGCCCATGCGGGCTTTGCTGATGGTTGCCCTACGCCGATAGCTAAATATGCCCGTCGGCAACGCCTACGCCGACAACAAAACCTACGCCGACGGGCTTTGTACCTGCGCTGACGCCATGGAACGCCGACTACTGTCGTCGGCGTATCCTCGTGTTGCCTTTCCTGGTGGCCTCCGCGCGCACTTCCACATTGACTGGATCTAGTGAGCAACCCTCCCTCTCCCCTTCCGGCTCCGAGCCAGTGATCTGCCTCTCCCTCGTGCCTCCCTCTCCTCTACGGTTCAAAAGAAATCGATGTGGTGGATGCACGGTCCGATGAGAAGGAGGGCATGCAGCACATCGTGGATCGATGTGCTTTTGTGCTTTGAATCGCAGGTGGATTTTCCACAAGTTACCGCCGTCGCGTGGACTTTTTCTTTCATCTCATATCCTCTTGATACATTTCCAGGTGATGATTAAATAGAGGTGTAAGCTGTGAAAGAGTATGAGTTTGACGGAATATGATGGATATATTATGGGAGCCTCATAGGCGAGTATATATAGGCGTACAGGGATCAACTTGGAGTACAAGACGAGTTAGGATAGAATCCTAACTATCCTAAACTACCACAATAACCGTGTGCGTATCATACGCTAACATCCCCCGCAGTCGTAGCAGTAGCGTCGTGAACAACCGAAACATCGTAGACGGTCAGACTAGATATAAACCGAAGTAGCATCCAGGAGGTTGACATCCCCCCGCAGTCGTAGTAGAAACATCTTGAACGGTGTCGTGTCGCGGTAGCTTGAACTGTAGAGGAAGCTGGTGATGCTCAAGCGAGGTGGTAGCCCTTGTGCCGATGTCGAGGGATCCGAGAGCGTGAGACGGTGCCATGGTCGAGGTAGCCGTGCGATGGGTTGTCTTGGTCGATGTCATGGTCGGGGATGCCTGTGTCGAGGTAGCCGCACGTGAAGACGCATGCGCATAATGCGCGAGGAGGATGACGGAGACGCGTCGAGGCAGTCATTGAGGGTGTCGATGCCGAAGTCGATGCAGTCCGAGCCGTCGAGGACGAGGTGCGGCCATAGTTTTGCCAGAACTAGGCGCACGTCGGGGACAAACGCACACTCCGGTTTTGCCAGAACCGAGAATGCAAAGAACTCGTCGATAACGCGGTCGAGGAAGTCGTAGAGGGGTCGATGCCGAAGAAGACGTTGTCGAAGCCGATGAAGATGAGGCGCCGATCCAAGTTTGCCAGACTCGGGAACGCGTCGGGGACGAAGGCACTCCCGGTGTTGCCAGTACCAGGCGTGCGGGGGCAGGGACCATCATGAACCTGTCACCATGTCAGAAAGACTAGCAGAGGAAGCCTCCAGAGCGGTTGCGACGCGCAGAGCGGCTAAGGGAGAGATGCCGGTGCTGTCCGCGGTTGTTGGAGTAGAGTAGCAGGTGGTGTAGTCGGGGATGAGGCGATGACGCTGGCGGCGAAGTTGTAGTGGACGAAGACGTAGAAGGCGGCGAAACCAGCGGCGACCTGAGTTAGTCATGCTGGATGCCTAGAATGGCGATGGGGTAGTCGGCGGGACCTGCGGCGGCAAGAGGGCGCCCTGCAGGTTACCTTGTGAAGCCCGGCGGCGGTCCTCGAAGTAGGCGAGGAAGACCCGGAGACGTGACGAAGACCATGTGCAGACGGCGCCGATCCGCGTCATAGGAGATGGCGCCGTGAAAGTCGAGGCCATCTATGCACGAGGACGGCGAAGTATACTGCGTGCAGCCACGCTACGACCCGAGGGGGAGGCATAGCTGCAGGGCGCAAGTCGGTGCAGCGGCTAGGAGACCACCAACGATGTACACGCCAAGAAAGGCGCGTTGAAAGCCGGTAGCGTGGACCAAAGGTGGCGGCGCTGCGGCCCAACGGAGCGACATAGCGGCAGCCCGTAGCTCGATCGGTGGTAGGCGCGTGCTCGGGGACGTGCTTGGCGTAGACATGCGCAGGATCGGTTGATCAGACCGACAGTGCATTGTATGCACCATGGAGTGGACAACGCGTAGATCGATTCGTTGTCGGTGAAGTTCCGGACGATGACGACGAAAAGGATCCGAGGAGGGCGGCCGCGGTAGCCGTCCGTGGTGCGCGGCAGCCTGCCGTGAGGCCGCGACAGCGTGCCGAGGCAGGCGCAGCAGCGGTGGGGGCAGGCACACGGACGCGATGTAGATCCTCGATACCGATGGTCGGAGTAGAGGAGCGGCGATGACGACGGCGGTGGGCGACTCAATCCGATCTAAGATCGGTAAACCAAAAAGAAAACCGATCAAGAGATCAGAGAAAAAGACTTATAAGGCAGCCTATCACGGATCGGCGGACGAACCTTGCGTACGGGTTGCGCAGCCCCCGGCGGAGATCATGGAGATCGACCTCCTCGGGAGCAGCGCGGCGGAATCTTGGATTTAAGATCGATTTAGGCTGATACCATGGAAGAGTATGAGTTTGACGGAATATGATAGATATATTATTAACCCTTATAGGCGAGTATATATAGACGTACATGGATCAACTTGGAGTACAAGACGAGTTAGGCTAGAATCCTAACTATCCTAAACTATCATAATAACCGTGTACGTAACATACTCTAACAAGCTGGAATCCTGAGATGACTACCACGTTACTTTCTACAGATTTGTATATAAGTTATTTGGGGAAAAACCAAAGCGGCATGTATGTAAAAATAGCCAATATTGGGGGAAGTTAGAGTACTTTTCCTCCCCTGCAGATGCACCAACAGGTATGCTTATGTTGATATTTTCAGACATATTTGCTAATTTATTTATAATTTTGTGTCCGCAAGTAATATACACATGATTTTTTTGATGAATATATTACATAGGCTTTCTCAAGTTTTTTGCATATCTGCTAAAAATAATTTATTATATCATCAATCTTATGCACAAAAAAAAGAATATGTAATGCTCTCAGTGTTCTTAGAGTCACATATAATTTCATCTTACAGTGTAATTAGCTCACGTGCTGATCATATTCATATGATGATTCTATACGATCTAAGTCTATCTATTATCCGAGCACTACTTGGGTGATTCGTTTTGCTACAATTTTTAATTTTCTCTTGGTGATTTAATTATGAGTTGACTCATCGATCATGTCAGTGGTTCATGGGATCGTTATTTTTCCAATCCTATGTACAACTCAAATGGATTTGCATGATCTGTTCATCATGCAGGGACTCAATGCTAATCAGTGTTAACAAGATGATTAAATGTTATTTTGGTTGCAACACCTTTTTGCAGGAGTTCCAGAACTGGTTGACTCCTCGGGCGATGGAGGCGATGTACATTGTGTTGCTTGACATCAGATTGCTAGCTGAGGAGGTGAGTTGGGTGGTTGGTTTATGTCTGTAAAGTCGAGGTTTCATGGCTCATGGATGCTTCTCGGCTTGTACTCTCTCCATTTTAAAATATAAGATGTTTTAGCTTTATGAAAAGAGTGTATCAAAACCTCTTTTACTGTATACGTTCATCTAGGTTTGAAGTGAACCTATAAACTAAAAGGAGTCTAGATACACTCTTTTCACAAAGCTAAATAGATGAACCTACAAACTAAAAAGAGTCTAGATACACTTCTTTCACAAAGTTAAAACATCTTATATTTTAAAACGGAGGGAGTAGTAGGCAAATAGGGAGCTAGAAATGAGCAGGAAGAGCCCTGACAAAGCTGCAGACAGCTGGGTCCTTCATGATGAAGGTTTTTGCTGCACTAATGGTGTGGATTTCTGAATTTTGGTTTGGCGTGCTTTCTTCAAGTAGAGTAGCATGTTCAAACAAAATATGCATCAATTATTACTTCCTTAATGCATTGATTTTTCTTTTCTTGACCATATATATTTTATAAGATACTGACTCAGCAAGATTGAAAAGTGACATGGCCAATTCTCCAAGTATTTTAGTCTGACAGAACATAGATGGAGTAAGTAATGTATTTTTCTTGACCCAACATGTACTTAGGGAACAAATTGTTTTCTTCCAGCATGTACTTGGGGAACAAAATTTGAAAACCAACTGGTCTTTCTCTTTAGCCTACAAAATAATTTCCCCTGGATTGTTTATGTCCTCGTGCATTGGTTCTGTTTTCTTCTGTGTTTCAAACTAGGAGACAAAAAATGCATATTCTCTCCACGTGAGCTTGATGTTCAGTACATTTCATGTTTAGGCTCCTGAAACATTTCATTTCCTACATTTATTCCTATTTAACATAAAACTGGTATTTTTATCATGAGATCTGCCTCAGTCCTTGCAAACTATAGCTACATGAAAAGAAAATCATATTTCAATCCTGATATTGAAGCAATTCAAATACTTAGGTACACTGTTTTTGTCAAAATAGATTTTGTTTACGCGCATATTGTACTAGAGTAGATTTTACTATTGTGGTGTGTTTACTGCATTTAAATTGTTTATTAACAGCCAAGTAGTCACTTTATCGGCACATTAGCGGTTCTCCATATCCGTGCCTGCATTGTTCTTGTTTTAGCATTCCGGTTAACTAAACGCTTAATGGACAGACCTATACTTATGTGTGTGTTGTATGCTGGCAGTGTGTCGTTTGGTTGTCTTGGATCTTGTATGACTGTTTCTTTATTTATAAAGCTGGACGCGAGCTTGTTTCGAGGAGGTTTGCAATGAGTTTCTGTTCAACGCACCGTTTAAGTGATAGTTCTCTGAGTACTATAGTCCATACAACTAAATGTCATGGTATGCCTCATCTTTGGACAAATTCTCTTATTTTTAGACACTGATGCAATATCTTCTTTTGTGATAGTAAAGGATAACCTGAATATTCTTGAATTGTACTCATTTTTCGCTCTTCGGCTCCATTTCTGCAAATAACATCAGAAGAGAGTTGCCCTCGACTTTCTGTAGGTTGACAAATATGAAGGGTTTGTATGTCTCATTCATATTTAATTAGTAAGTTTTTTCGTATGCTTTGATTTTGAAGAGTTGGATAATATACGATGAAGCACCAAGGGCTTCTGAACTTGTTGGTATGTCACATTTTGTTTTCTAAATCACGTGGAGCTGAAAGAGAAAAAAGACAGAAGGCAGCCCATTGCGAGCGACGTGGCGGTTTCTTTTGTCTCCCGCATCCTCCCTCTCACCACCACTCCTCATGCTCATGCTGATTTGGCACATGATCGTCAAGGAGACCTGATGGGCTACCTAGTAGATGTGTCGTCATCTTCATGTTCATGGCTGTCTGTCCTCACGCTCCAGCCTCCTCGATGTCTCGCGCCACTCGATCACAGGACACTTGAGTTCATGAAAAGTTGTGCCCTATATGTCATTGAGCCTGTTCTTAAGCACATGCTGGTTATTGATCCAACTTTAACGTTTTAGGGATCAGATGTTATGCGTGCTAAGAACGATGTTAATGTTAGATTTGTGACACATAAATAATGAAGATCTAAAACAAAATCATAGCAAGGGGGACACAGATTTAACATGGAAAACCCTCTCCAACAAAGAGAGAAAAAAAACCACGGGCGCCAGCCAGCAAATCTTCACTATTACGGGGAGTGATTACACAACACGGGGATTTCACAGATGCAAATTATCCCAGTCAGCGGCTTACAAGAGGTATATATATAGTGGTGGTAACCTAAGTTATATCCTCTTCGGCCCAAGCCTCCCGGCGATTGGGCCTCGCTCCGCTCCGTCAGAAGTTAGTGTCCTTAATATAATTTGGATCATACTTCAATAAACTCGACCTTCAGACAAATTCCTTCTTGTAGCATCAACAACAATCATCTCCCTGAACAAACAAAGAAAACACTTTCGGCGCCAACAACCACTTGGGCTAAACAGTTATACCAACTAAGGTTGAACATAGCTCAAACTTACTAATAGGAACATGTTTTGTCATCATATCAGCAGAATTATCATGAGTGCTTATCTTGCATACCTTTAGTATACCTTGTGCAACAATGTCACGAACATAATGGTACTTGATGTCAATGTGCTTTGTTCTTTCATGGAACATCTGATCCTTAGTAAGGTATATAGCACTTTGACTGTCACAGAACAGGTTAATGCAAGAATCATCCTGACAAAGTTCAGCATACAAACCTTTCAACCAAACAGACTCTTTGCAAGTTTTAGCAATAGCCATATATTCTGCTTTGGTCGTAGATAAAGCAACAACTGGTTGCAGCGTTGCCTTCCAACTCATGACACATCCACCTACCGTGAACACATAACCTATGAGAGACCTCCTCTTATTCAAGTCGGCAACAAAATCTGAATCCACATAGCCTGTGAGTCCCTCACCAGTCTTGCCAAACTTCAAGCAAGCATTCGATGTGCCACAGAGGTACCTGAAAATCCACTGAACAACTTTTCAATGTTCTTTACCAGGATTAGCCATGTAATGACTCACCAAACTCATCGCATATGATAAATCAGGGCGATAACAAACCATGGCATACATCAAGGAACCAACAACACTAGAATAAGGAACTCGAGACATGCACTCAATATCTTCATCAGAACTAGGACATTGCAATGCTTACAATTTAAAATTAGGAGCAACATGAGTACTAACAGACTTTGCATTATGCATATTAAAACGTTGGAGAACTTTCTTAACGTAACTTTGCTGACTAAGAAATAGCAACCTAGAATTTCTGTCCCGTTTAACTTCCATACGTAGGATTTTCTTAGCAACACCAAGATCTTTCATCTCAAATTCACTACTTAGGTGTGCCTTCAAAGTAGTGATTTCTTTCATGCTTTTGGCAGCAATTAATATATCATCAACATATAACAACAAGTAAACAGGTGATCCATTAACAAACTTTATGTAAACACAACTATCAAACTTAGACCTCTTAAAACCTTGTGAGATCATAAATGAATCAAACCTTCTGTACCACTATCTTGGAGATTGCTTCAAACCATAAAGCGATCTTTTCAACTTGCACATAAAATCCTCTTTTCCAGGAACTATGAACCCTTCAGGTTGGTGCATGCAAATCTCCTCCTCCAGTTCACCATGCATAAAAGCAGTATTTACATCTAGCTGCTCAAGCTCAAGATCATGCATAGCAACAATACCAAAGAAAGTACGAATAGAGATATGCTTCACAACCGGAGAGAAAACATCATTATAGTCAACACCTGGAATCTGGCTGAAATTGAGGTATCAGTCGTCCCCTTCCCTGCACTCAACAACTCGAACATCAAGACCGCAGATGATCATTACCGGCACCTGCTGGCCAGGAAATTCAACAAGTGGGGCGATACCACCATCTAGCATGGTGTGGTGGATAGCTTCAAGCTTCTAACAACCGTGTTACCTTTCTTCATCCATACTCTACACGTGGGGCTAGTCCCCCTTTTTCAGACTTATTTCTCGCCCTCTTAGCTCATTATCAGATTCATGTGCTTCACTTGCACCCTAACTCCATCACCACCATCACCTACTTCTTTGAGGCATTTTTTGGTGTCAAGCTCTCGGTGCAGTTTTTTCACCAGTTCTATAGCTTGCGCAATACTGCGGGGAGCCAGTGCTCTAGGTGTGTTTCTTACCGTACCGAGTCCAAGTACCTTCCTAGTGAGTGGATGAAGAATGTGTAAAACTTCCATTCACACTGGGTCTGGATGGATACCCTTGTGGCGAACCATCTTTTCGCGATCCTGATGACGCTGGCGACAAAAACCTGCAAATGGGGCAGCAAACGCTTCCCCAAAAAGGAGTGGAAGTTATTGCTGCACGCATCAAGGACCTGCACGAGGGTAGCCTAACAGAGCTGATGGTGGCCACAGATTTCATCCGGCAGCAAATTTCCCCTCTCCAAGCCCATACGAAGGACATGTGGGCCTACTCAGGCAAGAGGGATACCATGAAGATTTAGGAGGAGGTTCTTGGCGAACCTACTGTCGAAGAGGTGATGAAGGTGTTGTTCGCTGATCAAGGCACGGCCTATGATGGGGTTCGTAGCATGGAAAATAAAAAATTCCTATGTGCGAACCACTATCTAGCCAATATCATCTACGAGATGGTAGCAACGAGTAACTCACCCTCAAAGAGCGTAAGCGTGATTATGTTCCCGCACAAACATTGTCGATGAAGGTGTACACGTAATGATCTAAAGATCAGGTACTGACGGCGCCACAACCGGCGGCACCTCCGTACTCGGTCACATGTGCGGCTCATTGACGTCCTCCACACCCTCGGTCCAGCAAGGTAGCGGGAGAAGGGAACCACTGGAACTCCTCCTCCTCCACTTCTCCAAGTGTTGGTGGTTAATTATTTTGGTAGTGCTTCGCTACAAGCACTCGCCAAATGGTGGAGCAGCAAGAAAGAGAAATGGAGGGGGATTCAAAAGTGTAAAGGTAGAGAGGAGATATGACCAGCTTTTATAGAAGATGAGGGGGGAAGCCCCTAGGGGTGGTGCACTAGCCCCTAGAGGTGCCATCTCCCTCTCTTCATGGTGGTAACCTCCTCCATCAAGTAGGTAATCCCCTCTCTTATTCTCTTTTTAATTGCATGACATTCATAACAATTAAAACACACTTATGGAATCAACAAAACATTTTTATTTATTTAATATTTGTTAATTCATTCAACTAAAAGACATTAACAATTACCCCTTGTGTTATTTTGGTATTCCGAAACACTTTTGACACTTTTCTGAAACAACCCTAGTGATGTCCAATAATTTAGTCGGAGTTCCAAATCCACTCAAAACGAGTCAGGGAACCTTAAGCGAGTCACCCTATCGTTTGCGAATAATCTGGACATGATCAATATGCCTCTCCGAACAATAATCATCAACGGGATCTAGAAATCCATAATGACTCCCACTTATTCAATGATGAATCTAGTGATTGTGCGAACCAAGTCAATTCCTTTTGTCTCGAGATATATTACTTGTCTGAGATCCGATCATTTGGTATCATCCATACCTAGTTTGATATCGTTACCGACAAGTACTCTTTACTCATTCCGTGATATAACATTCCTTGTGATAAAATAACTTGCTTGCAAGTTGTTATCAATGTGATATCACCTAGAGGGCCCAAAGTATATCTCTTTGTCATTGGGATGGACAAATCGCAATCTTGATCGACGAGCCTCAACTAACACTTTCTAAGTACCCAATGACATCTTTATAAACACTCTATTATGGTGTGACGTTTGATGGAATCAAAGTACTCTTCCGGTGTTAGTGATTGATGTGATCTCATGGCTAAGGATTAGGACTACTTTGTATGAGTTTGATATAGAAATGAAACTTGATTGAATTTATCATATTACTATTATTACTATGGGTGTAAGTGCTCATCATATCATTCTCCAATGACATGACCATGTTATTAACAACATCCAATGTTCATGATCAGGAAACCTTGATGATTTGTTAATCAACAATCTCGTGTAATGAGAGTCATTATTAGGAACTTTTTTCTTTGTTTATTAAACACACATGTATTAACTTTTCAGGTTAACATAATTATAGCATGATAAATAAACATCTATTATAAACTTGGAATAAAATAATAACCACTTATTATTACCTCTCGGGCATATTTCTTTTAATCTCCCACTTGCACTAGAACCAATAATCTAGTTTACATAGTTATGAATATAACACCCATAGAGTTCTGGTGTTGATCATGTTTTGTCCTTGGGAGTACTTTACTCAACGGGTCTGCAATGTTCATATCTGTGTGCACTTTGCAAATATCTACATCACCATCCTGGACATGTTCCCGGATGGAGTTGAATTGGAGTTTGATATGCTTGGAATTCTTGTGAGACCTTGGTTTCTTAGCATTTCCTATGGCACCATTGTTGTCACAATAGATAACCATTGGGTCCAAAAGAACTTGGAACCACACCTAGTTTGAAAATGAACTCCTTCATCAAAGCTGCTTCCACCACTGCTTCTGAAGCAGAGATATATTCCGCCTCCATTGAAGATCTTGCCACCACAGGTTTCTTGGAGCTCCTCCAACTCACCGCTGCACCATTCATTAAAAATACATACCCGGATTGTGAGTTAGAGTCATCTGGATCGGTGTTGAAGCTAGCATCGACGTAACACTTTGCGATGAGCTCCTCTTCACCACCATATACAAGAAACATATCTTAGTTCTTCTTAAGTACTTAAAGATATTATTGACCATCGTCTAGTGTTCCAACCTGGATCAGATGGTACCTGCTAGTTAAACTAACAACATGTGCCACATTTGGTATTGTACACAACATACCATACATAATAGATCCTATGGATGAGGCATAGGGGATCTTATCCATGACTTTTGTATATTCTGCTATAGCTGGCCTCTGAGTCTTGCTAAAAGTCGTACATTGAAACATAGGTAAGAACCTTTTCTTACTTTCATCCATTCTGAACTTTTTTAGAATCTTGTCAAGGTATGTACTCTGCGATAGACCAATTAAGCGTTTTGACCTATTTCTATAGATCTTGATGCCTAAAATATATTCAGCTTCACTGAGGTCTTTCATTGAAAACTTACTGTTTAAGTAATCCTTTATGTTTTTCAAAAGTTCTATATCATTTCCAATCAATAATATGTCATCCACGTATAATATCAAAAATGCTACAGAGCTCCCACTCACTTTCTTATAAATATAAGCTTCTCCTATAGTTTGGACAAATCTAAACCCTTTGATCACTTCATCAAAGCGGAGATTCTAACTCCGGGATGCTTGCTTTAGCCCATAAATGGAACACTGAAGTTTGCATATCTTATCAGCATCCTTAGGATCGACAAAACCTTTGGTTTTCATCATATACAACTCTTCCTCGATGTTTCCATTAAGGAACATCGTTTTGACATTGATCTGCCAGATTTCATAATTGAAAAATGCACCAATTGCTAACATAATCCTAATAGACTTTAGCATCGCTACGGGTGAGAAAGTCTCATCGTAGTCCACTCCTTGAATTTGTCATAATCCTTTAGCAACAAGTCGATCTTTATAGATGGTTACATTATTGTCAACGTCAGTTTTCTTCCTGAAAATGCATTTGTTCTCAACAGCCTTACGATCATGAGGTAAGTCCACCAAAGTCCAAACTTGGTTTTCTTACATGGACCCCATCTTGGATTGCATGGCTTCATGACGTTTGTTGGAATCCGGGCTCATATTGCTTCTTCATATGTAAAAAGGTCATTACTTCCATCTTTCATGAAATTCAAGACTGGATCACCATACAGTTGAGGAGCTGTACGTATGTTGCCCGACCTATGAGGTTCAGTAGTATTCTATTTTGCAGATCATGGAGAGGAGGTTCCTCATCATCATTTCCCTGTTAAATTGGTGAAGTCAACACTGAAACAGTTTTAGGCCCTGCGCCACTCACCATTTTAGGAAGAGAAGGTTGAATAACCTCGTCGAGTTCTACCTTCCTACTACTCACACCTTTTGAGAAAAACTCTTTCTCCAAAAAGGATCCACTCTTGGCAACGAAAATTTGCCTTCGGATCGGTTATAGAAGGTGTACCCAATTGTTTCTTTAGGCTATCCTATGAAGATGCATTTTTCCGCTTTGGGTTTGAGATTATCAGGTTGAAGTTTCTTCACATAAGAATCATAGCCCCAAATATTTAGAAATGTCAGCTTAGGTTTGTGACCAAACCATAATTCATACGAAGTCATTTCAACGGATTTTGATGGTGACCTATTTAAGGTGAATGTAGCTGTCTCTAGTGTAGGACCCCAAAATGAAAGTGGCAAATCGGTAAGGGACATCATAGATCATTCCATATCTAATAAAGTTCGATTACAACATTCAGATACACCATTATGCTGTGGTGTTCTAGCGGGAGTGAGTTGTGAAACAACTCCACATTGTCTCATGTGTGTGCGAAACTCGTAATTAAGATATTCTCCTCCACGATTGGGTCATAGATATTTGATCTTTCTATGGTGATTTTCTACTTCACTCTGAAATTCTTTGAACTTTTAAAATGTTTTAGATTTGTGTTTCATTAAGTAAATATACCCATATATACTTAAATCATTTGTGATAGTCACAAAATAACGATATCCACCGCATGCTGACACACTCATTGGACCGCATACATCGGTATATATTATTTCCAATAAGTCAGTCGCCCACTCCATTGGTCCGGAGAATGGAGTTCTAGTCATCTTGCCCATAAGGAATGGTTCACATGTCTCCAATGATTCATAATCAAGTGATTCCAGTAGTCCATCAGAATGGAGCTTCTTCATGCGTTTCGCACCAATATGAGCTAAACGACAATACCAAAAATATGCAGCAATATCATCATTCATCTTAATTCTTTTGGCATTCACATTATGAATATGTGTACCACTACTATCAAGATTCAGAACAAATAAACCATCCTTCTCGGGTGCATGACCATAAAAGATATTATTCATGTAAAATTAAGAACCATTGTTCTCAGACATAAATGAATAACCGTCTTACATTAAACAAGATCTAGATATAATGTTCATGCTCAACGCAGACACCAGATAACATTTATTTAGGTTTAGCACTAATGCTGACAGTAGACGAAGAGGCAGTGTCCCGATGGCGATCACATCAACCTTTGATTCATTGCCGACGCGCATCATCACTTCATCCTTTACTAGTTTTCGACTATTCCTTAGCCCCTTCGAGTTGCATATGTTAGCAACTGAACCGGTATTAAATACCCAGGTGCTACTTCGACTACTAGTAAGGTACACATCAATAACATGTATATCACATATACCTTTTTTCACGTTCCCGGCCTTCTTATCTGCCAAGTACTTTGGGCAGTTCTGCTTCTAGTGACCAGTCCCTTTGCGGGAGAAGCACTCACTATTAGGCCTAGGGACTCCCTTGGTCTTCTTCTTAGGCGCAAAAATAGACGTGTCGTCCCTTTTGAAGTTACCCTTGGACTTTCCTTTTTTGCCCTTTTTCTTAAAACTGGTGGTCTTATTGACCATCAACACTTGATGCTCCTTCTTTATGTCTACCACAACAGTCTTTAGCATGGCTGCGAGTTCAGTGAGCGACTTGTGCGCACCACTCATCTTGTAGTTAAGCATAAACCCTTTGTAGCTTGGTGGGAGCGATTGCAGAACCATATCCATCGTGAGTTTAGCTAGAATCTCACATCCTAGTATCTCAAGACGTTGAGCGTAGCCTTTCATATTAATGACGTGCTCGTTCACAGAGCTGTGCCCCTCCATCTTTGTGCTAAAGAACCTATCAGAGATCTCATATCTGTCATCATGGATTTGGTCCCCAAACATAGTTTTGAGTTACTCCACCATAGCATCAACATCAGTAAGTCCAAAGAGCTTTTGGAGTTCAGGCTCTAGCGACTGGAGCATCACACACCGCACAAGTGTGTAGCCATCATTCTTTGTGTCATACACATTGCACTCTTCCTGAGGCGCATCATCTGCAGGGGCATCACCTAGCGGACCGTTTAGCACATAAGCCTTTTCATGCCCGCGAGGATAATCCCCATGTTGCGGTGCCAGTTGGTGAAGTTAGACCCATTGTCTTACATATTTTCTCTATCTAGGAATGCATTGAAATTGAATGCAGGGGGTGCCATGATCTACAATATATTTGCAATGACTATTTAGAATAAGTTTATAACAAATTGAGTTCAAGTTAATTTCAAAAAATATTAAGAGAACTCCCACTCAAAAGTGGCATACCACTAGTTAATTTTAGTGATTACACGAACTACACCACGACCGCTCATCATGTGAGGTGGTGTAGATCCAATGGAGAGCATCATATGGACATCATATCATTCATATGACTCGTGCTTTACCTTTTGGTTCATGTTCCGAGGCCATGTCTGTACATGCTAGCTCGCCTAGTAGAACCTTAGTATTCGCGTGTGTAAAGCTGGCTTACACCTGTTGTATGCGAATATAGATTATATCACACCCGATTATCACATGTTGCTTTGAAACAACGAACTTTCTTAACGGTGCATACTAAGGAAGAACATAATATTATCTTCCTATTCAATGGGAGGGATCAATTTATAATGTTATCGTGGCGATCAAATACTACCAAGGTGATCAAATCAAAGCAATATAAGATGCATCAAAGGATAAACATCACATGCAAGTATAATGTGATATGATATGGTACTTCATGCATTCGATCTCTATCTTGTGTTTCATGGCATGATCTCCATCATTCCACCGGCGTGGCACCAAGGTCCATGGTGCCACCATCATGGTTCTTGTAACTACCTCGGTGAATTACGCTCTTAGTTACAAGAACCATGATGGTATGGCTCTGAGGATAAACATCACGTTCTGTTTTTCCCTAATATACATAGCTACCAAAATATTTGCTAGACTGACAACGACCATTTGGCTGAGACCCTGAAGGGCGGGATGGCTCTGATACCAATTTTAACTACCTCGGTAAATTACGCTCTTAGTTACAAGCCTGGATGAGCGGAAATGGTTAAAATAGTATGGTGGGGCCAAATGCCACTCACAGGTAGACCTTTCGGCCGTCCTAACCATTTCCAAAACATCGGGACAAGAACGAGCGGCGTAATCGGCAGGCGAAGGGATCAACTACATACACAAATGAGTATGTATGCAAGCCACATACAACAGTCCTCAGAGCCATTCCATCTAAAAAGAAATAGAAATATTGCAACGCCATACGGCAAGATCCAAATATCCTAAATAGATATAATAGTTTAGGATATCTCCTCATACATCAAACATCAGAGTATCAGGCGGAAGCGAAAAACACGATCCGAGTACGGATAAGAAGCAAATCGGCATAAGATGCCCCATAAATAAACGCATCCCGCCCACAGATCTCACGGATCCCCGTTCCCGGAATCTCTACACCGAGTGATCGTTGCCAACATCGTCCGTCTCCTCCACCCAGTATCCATCTTGTGAGTATACCTGTGCATCTGAATCAAACAATTTATCGTGTGAGACCCTAGGGGTACTCAGCAAGTCTTTATGCCTCTAAAGGGGACATAACCTGGGGTGACGCAATTGCAGCAAAAGATAATAACTAACAAGTCTATAGATACTCACTAACCATCTGCCTAACCAAAGATAGACGGATGTCCGTTGATTAAGAACAATAGTTATAATGGGGTAATTAACAGATCCATCCTCCTTCCCGCTTACCAACGAGAAAGCGGACGAACAACCCCCATCCGCTGGTAGTTTTATTAACCATTCCATGAGTATTGCGCTATTTACTAGTCAGGTACTTAGTCAATTTAAAAGCGGTACTTTAGTTATACTTGTCTATGATCGAGAAACTGTGCTCCAAGTCGTCCATAACCGCGGACACGGCTTTCAGAAAGATTTACCCTGCAGGGGTGTAACACACACTCGATCAACCTCGGAAAAACCAAATCAAAACCCAACGAGGCATTCTCGACAAAGCGATCACAGGATTCAGAAATGTTTCAGGGGGCCACCCCGATAAGCTACCCGCAACGAAGTTGGCCGGCTCCGAGACAGACCCAGGGTTTTGCGAAAACGGCTGTAAACGACTGGGAACCCGAAAATGTGACTGGGCTTGTCGATACCGCGAAATCGTGCCACGATCCCTAAACAGTACAGGTGCTCCTCGCACAATCTTAAATAAAGCAGTAAACATGGCATAAGTACAGGATAGTAATAAAGCCCCAAACTACTTTGTGGCCCCAAGAAATAAGAATGAATCAAGCTCTGGCTCAGGGGGTCCATAAGGCCTCCTAGATGTGGATAGTGCGAATAGTCAACGAACAGGAATGAAGTACCCAGGGTCCTACGGGACACAAGTGAGCATGAAGAACAAAATAGCAGATATTGCTCACCGGTGCCACTTTCATTAGTTATCCCATTACTACTCAGGTTAAGTTGTTTAGGTACCTCGTTATCCATCAGACACTCACATACCCTAGACATGCTGTTCTACGACCCGCATGGCTCAAACAACTCATGTACTAATGGCTCATGGGATGGAGGAACAAGCTTCGGTGGGGTTTAAAAGTAAAGGCTATGCAGTACTTGGGATTCAATTTAATGCAATCGCGACTCAATGATGCAAGAATAAGGTAGAGGCAGTAGATACTATATGTATGCAAGCATGTGGTAGTGCTTGCCTGGCAGCTCAGTTGAAGCGAGGGATGGATCTGGGTAGTACTCCTGCGATTCCTGGTAATTCCCCTGCTCGGCGTCTATTCGAAAGAAGAACCAAACAAACAAGGGCCAACATAAATATAGTACACAAACATATAAAAAAAATGCGACAAGCAAACAAGCATGCCATGATGAATGATGCACAAATTACATGGCATAGCATAGCATGGCATGGGTGAGGTGTGGTACAAGAATAAAGCATTTCATTAAGTTTTTAGTCATGTTTTGCTCCCATATAACTTGCTGTCTACTTAATATTTAGATGATGCATGCTGCAATTCATATCATGGAGTGCATAGTTAGAACGGGCTCGCCGCGCTGATCGATTTAGACATATTATTTGTCAAATTTGAAATTACAGAATTAAAGTTATGAATTAATTAAGAAAAGCCTTTTTATTGCTTTAAAAGTGTTTCGAAAATTTTATTGTCCAAAATTATTTTAGAGGTCGTTTTCATCATCCTTGCATCTTCCAATTCAAAAACATATGTAACATGTCATGTATCCATCTGTCAATTCAAAGATATGGGTTATATGCATTATATCCATTCATTGATTTTTGTGAAAACAAAAAGGCAGAAGAACACATTTACTATTGGTTGTAACACAGTTTGAAAAAGAGTTGTATTTTAGGAGTTCTAGATCTTTGAACCTAGGAGGTTTTTGTGCAGAACTTCAAGTTGCCATTATTTTGCAACTTTGCTCACAACCATAGGAATTTCTTGCTAAACGTTCTTAACTGAACTTTGGATCTCTGATTTCTTTTCTGGATAGCCTCAGCCACAGCAGAAAAAAAAGAGGGTTCAATTCAGTCCATGGGGAGTCGAAACACTAGACCTCAAAGAGGTAAACGCCAGGTTACAACCAATATGCCACGATCGATTTGTGGTACTGAAGATATAGCGAGCCATTTTAAATGGTCAAGGTCGGGTTCGGAAACTGACGAATGGAAGCTTGTCTCGGGCTGTTTGCAGAGCTACCTTCAGAGTTTCGAGTGACAGACGGAATTCAGAAAAATCTAGCCGAACTACGCGCGTGTAGCCGGGATTAGCTAAGCAGACAGCCTAGCGGTGAATCAAATCCAAGAGCGATGCTAGCTAGCTAACAATTCAGTACTCTCCATGTTGTCACGGGGCAAGAAAAACAATCGAGGCATCAAACAGCTTGGAAACGGGATCGATAAACCGCGTCCAGGGCAGCACAACCGGGAGCTAGACGATACGGAGGAGTAGGGTAGGGGAACGGGGAGCTCACCCCGATGCTGCGGCTGCCCTTGGTCTGCCCGGGAACGTCCGGGAACACGAACAACAGTGAACGGCGGCTCTTCTCAGACTCGATGGAGTCGACGACGGGGAAGAAGATCCTGCAAGTCCAGCTCCTCCTCTACAGTTTGCTTGACGCAGACGAGGATGGGGAGGTCGCTGCGCTACTCCCTGGTGCTCAGCACGGACTAGAACGACAGCGGAGAGCGGCGCACGGCGGCTGCCATTGCAGAGTGCGGTGGTGAATTAGTGGGAAGAAACGAGCGGCGCGAGGAAGGGAGAAAAGCTAGGGTGCGTTGCGGCTCCTTGGTAGGGATTAAAAGATAAGATACTAGGGGTGGTTGAAAAGCAAGGGAGGGGAAGGAGTCATTCTCCACTCGTGTTTGTGCAGGAAGATGACAAACAGGAAGAGATTGCCACGCTGCTCAGCATGTTAACTGAGAAAAAAAAGACATCGAGTGTAGCTAGCTTCACTGATCTTTGGCGGAAGATCTTGAGAGCGATCGAGCTTGGATTTGTGGGCGGTTTGCTGTGTAAGAAAAGAGGTTGATGCCAAGATTAATAGCATGTGTTAAGATACGCCAGAGAACAACAGAGGAGAAAGTGATCTTGATGTGAATAGAGGGATAAAACAACGACACGCTGATGAACTGGCAAAACTGAACTGCAGTTTCGACAGTGATATAGAGCCAATTTCAGATGATGATTCCGAATGGCTCAAAGCTCCGAATCAAGTGAGGTTTGCTGCAGATTTAAGAGGGGACAAAGGGCTTCAAAGAGGTTCCGCTGGGGCATCAAACTTACCGGGAAGTTTTTTGTAATCAAGGTCTGAACTTGAGGCTTTTAAAACAACACCAAAAAGAGAGAAGAAAGTAGAGAGAGGGCAAAGTTTGGGACATGTAACACTCTCCAACACACATGTCATATATGGAATAATGGGCATGCATGAGTATAATGTGGCCATTCTAGTGTGTATGTTCCACTATTAAGTCATATGGACACAATATATTCAAGCATGGCCTTAATTCAAATAAGACCATATGGAAGGTTATGGAGGAATTCTACTCACATGACATGCAAAGACGGTCATATGGCTTCCATAATTCATCTTGTGAAACAATATGGAACACATAAGGGAGCAAGTGGAATTAGAAGGATCCATTCCCAACTATACATCAGCTAGAGATAAAAGTCAAGGGAGAAAGCAATGGCTCATATATAAATGGAATGGTAGAAGGTTGGTGGAAACAAAGGGGAAGTTGGCAATGTGGATGGTGGAATTGTAATAGATATGCCCCCAACTCAACTTGGGCATCAAGCATTATATCAAAAACCAACTACAATATCTCAAGAGGCAAATACAAATAATGGTGCATATGAGATAAGAACCAAATGAAAAGGGTTTTATATGATGCTCAAATGCAAGGTGGTATGATGACATGAGCATGATATAATTATGATGCAACAATTATATGTAGGAAGTAGTATTATCTTATTAGACCAAGTAGCATTACAATTGTTAGACAATTGGGATGCTACAACTCTCCCCCACTAAACAGGAATCTCGCCTCGAGATTCTAGGAAGAAGAAGAAGACTCAAAGAGGATAGGATACTTGGCACGGAGCTCATCTTCACGTTCCCAAGTGGCTTCATCCACGGAATGGTGCGACCACTTCACCTTGCAGAACTTGATGGACTTGTTGGAAGTCCTTCTTTCTACGACATCAAGGATTTTTGTGGGGTGTTCTTGATAAGACAGATCTTCTTAGAGGTTGATGAGTTCATGATCCACGGTCCTGCCGGGATCCTTGAAGCACTTCTTGAGTTGAGAGATGTGGAAAACATCATGGACCTTGAGTTTTTCAGGAAGTTCGAGAGCATAAGCAACTTCTCCTCTTCTTCCACGGATTTTGAATGGACCGATGTATCTAGGAGCCAGCTTTCCTTTGATACCAAAGTCGTGCGTGCCTCTCATGGGAGTGACACGAAGGTAAACGAGATCACCAGGGACATACTCCATGTCCATGTGCTTTCTGTCATAATTGCTCTTCTGGCGACTTTGAGCAATCCTCAGATTTTCAAGAATGATGTGAACCTTCTCCTCCGCTTGAGTTACAATGTCGGGGCCAAACAATATTCTTTCACCTACGCCCGACCAACCAATCGGATTTCTGCATTTGCGACCATAGAGAGCCTCAAATGGTGCCATCTTTAGACTTTTCTGGAAGCTGTTATTGTAAGAGAATTCAGCATAAGGAAGACATTCTTCCCACTTCATGCCGAAAGAGATGACGCAAGCACGGAGCATATCTTCTAGAATCTGATTGATCCTTTCAACTTGTCCTTGCGACTGAGGGTGGTAAGCTGTACTGAAGTTCAATTTTGTTCCCAAAGCATTTTGGAAACTTCCCCAGAACTTGGAAGTGAAGATGCTTCCACGGTCTAAACTGATCTCAAGAGGAACCCCATACAGAGAGACAATTCTGTTGATATAGAGCTCAGCCAACTGAATTGCAGAAATTGTTTCCTTGACGGGAAAGAAGTGAGCCACTTTAGAAAGCCTGTCGATGACAACAAAGATTGCATTGTTGCCCTTCTGCGACCTTGGAAAACCAGTGATGAAGTCCATCTCTACTTTCTCCCATTTCCATTCCGGGGGTTTCAATGGCTGTAGAAGACCAAAAGGTTTCTGATGGACAGCTTTAACTCTGCGGCAGACATCACACTCCGAGACATACTTGGCACAATATCGTTTCAACCCAGGCCACCAATACTGTGTTTTCAAGTCCATGTACATCTTTGTGCTGCTAGGGTGGATAGAAAGAACAGAATCATGCGCCTCCTTGAGAACTTGCTCTCTCAAACCCGGATAGTTCGGAACAAACATCCGATGTTCAAAGAAAAGAGTGCCTTGGTCATTGACGTGGAAGGACTCATACTTCGGAAGCTGAATGTTGGAGATGATCTTTTTGGTGTACGGATCACCAAGTTGAATGGAGCGAACCTTTTCTTCCAAGAGAGGGGTTGCCAGAAGGTTTAGAAGATACCCTTGATCCACAATTTCAAGGTTGAGCTGACGGAATTCCTCGCACAAGAGAGGCTGTTGTTCTTCCACCATGAGGTTGCTGACATAAGCTTTGCGGCTGAGAGCATCGGCCATGACATTAGCTTTTCCCGGAGTGTAGTTGATGGTCAAATCGAAATCATTGATTGCTTCAATCCACCTCCTCTGACGAAGGTTGAGATCAGGCTGTGTGAAGATATACTTCAGACTCTTGTGATCGGAAAAGATTTCACAACGGTTGCCAAGCAAGTAGTGCCTCCATACTTTCAAAGCAAAGACAACTACTGCGAGTTCGAGGTCATGTGTAGGATAGTTGATCTCATGCGTCTTCCACTGTCGAGAGGCATAAGCAACAACTTGTTTTTCTTGCATAAGGACCGCACCCAATCCTTGCAATGAGGCATCACAGAATATCTGGAAAGGCTTTGATGTATCTGGAGGAATCAAGACTGGTGTGGAAGTGAGCTTTTCTTTGAGTGTTTCAAAGCTTGCTTGACATGCAGGAGTCCAAAGGTATTTCTTGCCTTTCTTGAGGAGATCGGTAAGAGGCTTCGCAATCTTCGAGAAGTTCTGAACGAAGCGACGGCAATAACTAGCCAAACCAAGGAAACTCCAGACTTCTTTGGCATTTACAGGAGGAAGCCAATCAACAATTGACTTTACAGTTTCTGGGTTGACGGCAATGCCCTTGGCAGAGATGACGTGACCAAGATAGGTGACTTGAGGCAGTCAGAACTCACATTTGGAGAACTTTGCATACAGGCGGTTCTCACGCAGCTTGTTTAGGACACACCGAAGGTGTTCTTCATGTTCTTCCTTTGACTTAGAATAGACTAGGATGTCATCCAGATAGACCACAACGAACTTATCAAGATACTCCATGAAAACCGAGTTCATAAGCCTCGAGAAGGTGGCAGGTGCGTTGGTGAGACCGAAAGACATGATCGTGTACTCATACAGGCCATAGCGGGTGGTGAAAGCTGTTTTAGGAACATCTTCCTTGTGAATCTTGATTTGATGATATCCACTTCTCAAGTCAAGTTTAGAGAATACCACAGCTCCAGCTAGCTAATCGAAGAGATCATTAATCCGCGGAAGGGGATATTTATTCTTGATGGTTTTAGCATTGAGAGCTCGATAGTCAACACAAAGTCTATCAGTTTTGTCTCGCTTCTTCACAAAGATGGTTGGGCTACCCCAAGAAGAAGTACTGTGCTGAATGAAACCCAACTTCTCTTGTTCATCAAGCTGATGTTTGAGTTCAGCCAACTCAGCAGGACCCATTTTATAAGGCCGCTTGGAGATAGGAGCGGTACCAGGTTCAAGCTCAATCACAAACTCGACCTCACAGTCAGGAGGCATACCCGGTAACTCTTCAGGAAAGACATCTGGGAACTCACAGACCACCGGAACACTCTGAATAGCTTCCATAGCATCATCATTCAGAGCCGCCAAAGAGAAAAGCTGAATAGCAGGAGTCAGACTTGGAGAATAGACTATATGGCCTTCAGGATTTTTCAGAGAAACCGAGCGTTCAGCACAATCAATCACAGCTGCGTTTGCTGTCAACCAATCCATGCCCAAGATAACATCAATGTCAGAATTGCCCAGTTCAATGAGGGATGCCAGAAATTTTTTGTTTCCAATTTAAATTTGGTTCCCATGGCTTATTTGAGAAGCCCTCATAGTTGTCCCCGGTGATTGCACCCTAAGAACCTTGGACAATGATTGAAGCGGAAGACCTTGTTGCCGAGAGAACCTTTGAGACACAAAAGAATGTGATGCACCAGTATCGAATAACACTCGTGCAGAAACTGAGTTAACTGAAAGCGTACCCAGCACAACTCCAGGTGCATGCTTAGCTTGAGCGACGTTGACACAGTTGGCACGAGCAATACCAGACCCGGGCTTGGTGTTGATGTTGAGAGCCCGAGGTGGTGGTGCACGAACCGCAGGAGAGCTTGCCACAGGTCTTGGAGGTGGTGGAGGAAGAGCTTTGTTGTTCATTGGACAGTTCCAGTGTTGATGCCCAGTGTTTCCACAAGTGTAACAAGAACCAGGTGGACGTGGAGCAACGTAGCCAGGGACTCCACCAGGCGCTCCAGGGTAGTTGTGGTTGTAGCCCCTGGGAGCAGCAGTGAGGAAGTTTGGTGGCCTTGCCACGTAGCTTGAAGGTCTTGGTGGAGCCGGGAGCGACGGTGGGGTGTTAGGAACCCAGACACGACGCTTAGAAGGAGTTGACACAACTGAAGAGCTTGCTGCATCGCGGTTGTGTTTCTTTGACTCCTCAAACACTTGCCTACTTGCTTCTTCCTGCAGAGCTGTATGTTGGAGTTCCAGAAAAGACGCCGGCCTTGCATGTGTGATTGCATATTTAATCGAAGCGTTGAGCCCTTGTCTGAACCTCTTTTGCTTCTTCTTGTCATCAGAGATCTCATCGCCACCATAACGAGAAAGGTTCATGAAGTTTCTGATGTAGGTATTGACATTGTCATTGCCCTGCTTAAGGTTGAGAAACACTTCCTTCATCCTCTCCATGACAATTTCTGACAGATATTGCTCTTTGAAAGCTCTAGTGAACTGTTCCCAAGTAGGCTGAAAACCAGTGTAGTTTGCCTTGAGGTAATTCTCCCACCACAGAGCTGCATCTCCCTTCAGAAGGTGAGTGGCACACTTTACCCATTCTTGCTCAGGAACATCAGCAGTCGCCAGTAACCTTGACATCTCCCGCAACCAATCATCAGCATCAAGTGGTTGATCGGACACATCAAATTGGCGTGGGTTGAACTTCAGGAAGCTTTTGATGTCTCCTCGCTTGGGAGGTGGAGGTAGCGGAACAAACTCATTCCTCCTGACACTTTCTTCAAATCGCTGCTGGTTCTGCTGCATTGCTGCCAAGGCATTGGCGATACTTGCCAACGCAGCCGCCAGTTCAGGTTGTATGTCCTCCTTAGAACGGCGTGGTGGTGCCATCCTGTGATTGATATAAAACACAAGTTAGTACCATAATGGAGAATAATAATAATCCAAAATAGTACTAAAATGGAATTAGCCAAGATTTAAAGGATACAATTTACTAAGATGATATTAAAATATCAACAAAGTTCAAAGCACCTAGAAGATATTACGCATATCACACACGACTGAACAAGGAGTGTGGTACACAAACTAACAAAGAAAAAATTTCCACAAATTTCGGCATTAAAATACCACTATATGCGCAAAACCACTTAACGAATCAGAATTAGTAACTCTACCAATTCAATATACAAGAGCGAATGATAAAAGTAGTGGTATGGTCGCGACTCCATCCCGCACTTAAGTCATTACTCCGCACATGAATAAGTAAAACACATATCCCAACACCTTCTTCTAAAGATGAACCTAAAGATTAGTAACTACGGAAACGAATACCCCAAACAAGATAACGTCGGATAACAAAGAGTAAGACAGATCGCGTCGGTATACAACGAATCAGATAGATCGCGTCGGTTTGCAAAAGCCTGTCGGTATGGAATGTACCAACAGTTGATAACCAAAAGGCAGATAGAGATAACATGTTGGATGCAACAGATAGACAAGGAAAACACACATACACACACACAACCTATGGTACTACGGAACCCAGAACACGTGAATCCTAGTTTGAATTTTAGAAGAGGATTGAAAATGTTACACTTCCTTACCAGAAAAGGGTGGGTGGGTGGGTAAGAAGAAAATGGAAGCAGTCCTACTCTCACGTTCTATTTTTCCCTAGTATACATAGCTACCAAAATATTTGCTAGACTGACAACGACCATTTGGCTGAGACCCTGAAGGGCGGGATGGCTCTGATACCAATTGTAACTATCTCGGTGAATTACGCTCTTAGTTACAAGCCTGGATGAGCGGAAATGGTTAAAATAGTACGGTGGGGCCAAATGCCACTCACAGGTAAACCTTTCGACCGTCCTAACCATTTCCAAAACATCGGGACAAGAACGAGCGGCGTAATCGGCAGGCGAAGGGATCAACTACATACACAAATGAGTATGTATGCAAGCCACATACAACAGTCCTCAGAGCCATTCCATCTAAAAAGAAATAGAAATATTGCAACGCCATACGGCAAGATCCAAATATCCTAAATAGATATAATAGTTTAGGATATCTCCTCATACATCAAACATCAGAGTATCAGGCGGAAGCGAAAAACACGATCCGAGTATGGATAAGAAGCAAATCGGCATAAGATGCCCCATAAATAAACGCATCCCGCCCACAGATCTCACGGATCCTCGTTCTCGGAATCTCTACACCGAGTAATCGTTGCCAAGATCGTCCATCTCCTCCACCCAGTATCCATCTTGTGAGTATACCTATGCATCTGAATCAAACAATTTATTGTGTGAGACCCTAGGGGTACTCAGCAAGTCTTTATGCCTCTAAAGGGGACATAACCTGGGGTGGCGCAATTGCAGCAAAAGATAATAACTAGCAAGTCTATAGATACTCGCTAACCATCCGTCTAACCAAAGATAGACGGATGTCCGTTGATTAAGAACAACAGTTATAATGGTGTAATTAACAGATCCATCCTCCTTCCCGCTTACCAACGAGAAAGCGGACGAACAACCCCCATCCGTTGGAAGTTTTATTAACCATTCCATGAGTATTGCGCTATTTACTAGTCAGGTACTTAGTCAATTTAAAAGCGGTACTTTAGTTATACTTGTCTATGATCGAGAAACTGTGCTCCAAGTCGTCCATAACCGCGGACACGGCTTTCAGAAAGATTTACCCTGCAGGGGTGCACAAATAGCAACACACACTCGATCAACCTCGGAAAAACCAAATCAAAACCCAACGAGGCATTCTCGACAAAGCGATCACAGGATTCAAAAATGTTTCAGGGGGCCACCCTGATAAGCTACCCGCAACGAAGTTGGCCGGCTCCGAGACGGACCCAGGGTTTGCGAGAACGGCTGTAAACGACTGGGAACCCGAAAATGTGACTGGGCTTGTCGATACCGCGAAATCGTGCCGCGTTCCCTAAACAGTACAGGTGCTCCTCGCACAATCTTAAATAAAGCAGTAAACATGGCATAAGTACAAGATAGTAATAAAGCCCCAAACTACTTTGTGGCCCCAAGAAATAAGAATAAATCAAGCTCTGGCTCAGGGGGGTCCATAAGGCCTCCCGGATGTGGATAGTGCGAATAGTCAAGGAACAGGAATCAAGTACTCGGGGTCCTACGGGACACAAGTGAGCATGAAGAATAAAATAGCAGATATTGCTCACCGGTGCCACTTTCATTAGTTATCCCATTACTACTCAGGTTAAGTTGTTTAGGTACCTCGTTATCCATCAGACACTCATATACCCTACACATGCTGTTCTACGACCCGCATGGCTCAAACAACTCCTGTAGTAATAGCTCATGGGATGGAGGAACAAGCTTCGGTGGGGTTTAAAAGTAAAGGCTATGCAGTACTTGGGATTCAATTCAATGCAATCGTGACTCAATGATGCAAGAATAAGGTAGAGGCAATAGGTACTATATGTATGCAAGCATGTGGTAGTGCTTGCCTGGCAGCTCAGTTGAAGCGAGGGATGGATCTGGGTAGTACTCCTAGGATTCCTGGTAATTCCTCTACTCAGCGTCTATTCGAAAGAAGAACCAAACAAACAAGGGCCAACATAAATATAGTGCACAAACATATGAAAACAATGCGACAAGCAAACAAGCATGCCATGATGAATGATGCACAAATTACATGGCATAGCATAGCATGGCATGGGTGAGGTGTGGGGTACAAGAATAAAGCATTTCATTAAGTTTTTAGTCATGTTTTGCTCCCATATAACTTGCTGTCCACTTAATATTTAGATGATGCATGCTGCAATTCATATCATGGAGTGCATAGTTAGAACGGGCTCGTCGCGATGATTGATTTAGACATATTATTTGTCAAATTTGAAATTACAGAATTAAAGTTATGAATTAATTAAGAAAAGCATTTTTATTGCTTTAAAAGTGTTTCGAAAATTTTATTGTCCAAAATTATTTTAGAGGTCGTTTTCATCATCCTTGCATCTTCCAATTCAAAAACATATGTAACATGTCATGTATCCATCTGTCAATTCAAAGATATGGGTTATATGCATTATATCCATTCATTGATTTTTGTGAAAACAAAAAGGCAGAAGAACACATTTACTATTGGTTGTAACACAGTTTGAAAAAGAGTTGTATTTTAGTTCTAGATCTTTGAACCTAGGAGGTTTTTGTGCAGAACTTCAAGTTGCCATTATTTTGCAACTTTGCTCACAACCATAGGAATTTCTTGCTAAACGTTCTTAACTGAACTTTGGATCTCTGATTTCTTTTCTGGACAGCCTCAGCCACAGTAGAAAAAAAAAGAGGGTTCAATTCAGTCCATGGGGAGTCGAACACTAGACCTCAAAGAGGTAAACGCCAGGTTACAACAATATGCCACGATCGATTTGTGGTACTGAAGATATAGCGAGACATTTTAAATGGTCAAGGTCGGGTTCGGGAACTGACGAATGGAAGCTTGTCTCGGGCTGTTTGCAGAGCTACCTTCAGAGTTTCGAGTGACAGACGGAATTCATAAAAATCTAGCCGAACTACGCGCGTGGTGCCGGGATTAGCTAAGCAGATAGCCTAGCGGTTAATCAAATCCAAGAGCGATGCTAGCTAGCTAACAATTCAGTACTCTCCATGCTGTCATGGGGCAAGAAAAACAATCGAGGCATCAAACAGCTTGGAAACGGGATCGATAAACCGCGTCCAGGGCAGCACAACCGGGAGCTAGACGATACGGAGGAGTAGGGTAGGGGAACGGGGAGCTCACCCCGATGCTGATGCTGCCCTTGGTCTGCCCGGGAACGTCCGGGAACACGAACAGCAGTGAACGGCGGCTCTTCTCAGACTCGATGGAGTCGACGACGGGGAAGAAGATCCTGCAAGTCCAACTCCTCCTCTACAGCTTGCTTGACGCAGACGAGGATGGGGAGGTCGCTGCGCTACTCCCTAGTGCTCAGCACGGACTAGAACGACAGCGGAGAGCGGTGCACGGCGGCTGCCATTGCAGAGTGCAGTGGGGAATTAGTGGGAAGAAACGAGCGGCGCGAGGAAGGGAGAAAATCTAGGGTGCGCTGCGGCTCCTTGGTAGGGATTAAAAGATAAGATACTAGGGGTGGTTGAAAAGCAAGGGAGGGGAAGGAGTCATTCTCCACTTGTGTTTGTGCAGGAAGATGACAAACAGGAAGAGATTGCCACGCTGCTCAGCATGTTAACTGAGAAAAAAAAGACATCGAGTGTAGCTAGCTTCACTGATCTTTGGCGGAAGATTTTGAGAGCGATCGAGCTTGGATTTGCGGGAGGTTTGCTGTGTTAGAAAGAGGTTGATGCCAAGATTAATAGCATGTGTTAAGATACGCCAGAGAACAAAAGAGGAGGAAGTGATCTTGATGTGAATAGAGGGGTAAAACAACAACACGCTGACGAACTGGCAAAACTGAACTGCAGTTTCGACAGTGATATAGAGCCAATTTCAGATGATGATTCCGAATGGCTCAAAGCTCCGAATCAAGTGAGGTTTGCTGCAGATTTAAGAGGGGACAAAGGGCTTCAAAGAGGTTCCACTGGGGCATCAAACTTACCGGGAAGTTTTTTGTAATCAAGGTCTGAACTTGAGGCTTTTAAAACAACACCAAAAAGAGAGAAGAAAGTAGAGAGAGGGCAAAGTTTGGGACATGTAACACTCTCCAACACACATGTCATATATGGAATAATGGGCATGCATGAGTATAATGTGGCCATTCTAGTGTGTATGTTCCACTATTAAGTCATATGGACACAATATATTCAAGCATGGTCTTAATTCAAATAAGACCATATGGAAGGTTATGGAGGAATTCTACTCAGATGACATGCAAAGACGATCACATGGCTTCCATAATTCATCTTGTGAAACAATATGGAACACATAAGGGAGCAAGTGGAATTAGAAGGATCCATTCCCAACTATACATCAGCTAGAGATAAAAGTCAAGGGAGAAAGCAATGGCTCATATATAAATGGAATGGTAGAAGGTTGGTGGAAACAAAGGGGAAGTTGGCAATGTGGATGGTGGAATTGTAATAGATATGCCCCCAACTCAACTTGGGCATCAAACATTATATCAAAAACCAATTACAATATCTCAAGAGGCAAATACAAATAATGGTGCATATGAGATAAGAACCAAATGAAAAGGGTTTTATATGATGCTCAAATTCAAGGTGGTATGATGACATGAGCATGATATAATTATGATGCAACAATTATATGTAGGAAGTAGCATTATCTTATTAGACCAAGTAGCATTACAATTGTTAGACAATTGGGATGCTACAGTTCTTCTCCACTAATCTAAATTACATGGATCTCCATTTCCAGCATGCATGCCATAAAAATAAAAGGACAACCATATGGCTCCTGGCGGTTGTTTAACTTACAATAAATTACATTGCATACAACATTTTTTGTATAAATTACCATATCAGATCACATGCCCTTCAAAAACAAGTTAGACGCTTCTAATTTGTCTTGAATATTTTACGTGGTTTAGGGTTTTCTAGGGAAGAACCATTCCTACCTACGAACATGTAACCAAAACGGTGATAAAAATATTATTAGTAATCCTTTGTAGATTAGATTTTAACTATAGTAGGAGAGTCATTAACCCGCTGAGCCATTTATGCAAAACAAGTTGCATTTCAAGCATGGGACAAGTATCATGTGCGAGGACATGTAAGGTTAGTATCGGGCTGCTTCATCTCACGATGCCACTATGATCCAAAATACACAAAGAGAGAAATAACATGATCATGAACGCCCACATCTCCATGTGTTCTACTCATTCATAACATCTACGCATAGACATGGATCTGATACCACTGATGGGGTACATAGCATGGAAAACAAAAAAAAATCTTACGTGCAAACCACTATCTAGCCAAGATCATCTACGAGATGGTAGCAAAGAGTTACTCACCCTTGAACATCGTAAGACGGATTACGTATGTTACCGCACAAATATTGTTGATGAAGGTGTACATGCAACGATCTCACGATCAGGTACTCAAGGCACCACAACCGGCGGCACCTCCGTACTCAGTCACATGTGCGGCTCGTTGACATCCTCCATGCCCTCGGTCCAGCGGGGCAGTGGAAGAGGGGATCCACCAGAACTCCTCCTCCTCCACTTCTCCAAGTGTTCGTGGTGAATTATTTTGGTAGCACTTCGTTACAAGCACTCGCCAAAGGGTGGAGCAGCAAGAAAGGGAAATGAAGGGGGATTCAAAAGTGTAAAGGAAGAGAGGAGAGATGGCCACCTTTTATAGGAGAGGAGGGGCAGCCCCTAGGGGTGGTGCACCAGCCCCTAGAGGTGCCACCTCTCCCTCTTCATGGTGGTAACCTCCACCATCAAGTAGGTAAGCACCTCTTTTTTTCTCTTTTTAATAGCATGACATTCATAAGAATTAAACCACACTTATGGAATCTATAATTTTTATTTATTTATTTAATATTTGTTAATTTATTCAATTAAAAGACATTAACAATTACCCCTTGTGTTATTTTGGTATTCCGAAACACTTTTGATACTTTTCTGAAACAACCCCAGTGCTGTCCAATAATTTAGTCGGAGTTCCAAATCCACTCAAAACGAGTCAGGGAACCTTAAGTGAGTCACCCTATGGTTTGTGAATAATATGGACATGATCAATACGCCTCTCTGATCAATAATCATCAACTATATATAGAAATCCGTAATGACTCCCACTTATTCAATGATGGATCTAGTGATTGTGCGAACCAAGTCAATTCCTTTTGTCTCGAAATATATTACTTGTTCCAGATCTGATCATTTGGTATCATCCATACCTAATTTGATATCGTTACCGACAAGTACTCTTTACTCATTCCGTGATATAACATTCCTTGTGATAAAATAACTTGCTTGCAAGTTGTTATCAATGTGATATCACCTAGAGGGCCCAAAGTATATCTCTTCGTCATTGGGATGGACAAATCGCAATCTTGATCCACGAGCCTCAACTAACACTTTCTAAGTACCCAATTACATCTTTATAAACACCCTATTATGGTGTGACATTTGATGGAATCAAAGTACTCTTCCGGTGTTAGTGATTGATGTGATCTCATGATATAAGGATTAGGACTACTTTGTATGAGTTTGATATAGAAATGAAACTTGATTGAATTTATCATATTACTATTATTACAATGGGTGTAAGTGCTCATCATATCATTCTCCAATGACATGACCATATTAACAACATCCAATGTTCATGATCAGGAAACCTTGATCATCTGTTAATCAACAACCTAGTGTAATGAGAGGCATTACTAGGAACCTTTTTCTTTGTTTATTACACATGTATTAACTTTTCAGGTTAACACAATTATAGCATGATAAATAAACATCTATTATAAACTTGGAATAAAATAATAACCACTTATTATTGCCTCTCAGGCATATTCCTTTTAGTCTCCCACTTGCACTAGAGCCAATAATCTAGTTTACATAGTTATGAATATAACACCTATAGAGTTCTGGTGCTGATCATGTTTTGCCCTTGGGAGTACTTTACTCAACGGGTCTGCAATGTTCAGATCCGTGTGCACTTTGCAAATATCTAAATCACCATCCTGAACATGTTCCTGGATGGAGTTGAATCGGAGTTTGATATGCTTGGAATTCTTGTGAGACCTTGGTTTCTTAGCATTTGCTATGGCACCATTGTTGTCACAATATATAACCACTGGGTCCAAAAGAACTTGGAACCACACCTAGTTCGAAAATGAACTCCTTCATCAAAGCTGCTTCCACCACTGCTTCTGAAGCAGAGATATATTCCGCCTCATTGAAGATCTATCCACCACAGGTTGCTTGGAGCTCCTCCAACTCACCGCTACACCATTCATTAAAAATACATACCCGGATTGTGACTTAGAGTCATCCGGATCGGTGTTGAAGCTAGCATCAACGTAACACTTTGCGACGAGCTCCTCTTCACCACCATATACAAGAAACATATCTTAGTTCTTCTTAAGTACTTAAAGATATTGACCATCGTCTAGTGTTCCGAACCTATATGAGATTGGTACCTGCTAGTCAAACTAACAACATGCGCCACATTTGGTATTGTACACAACATACCATACATAATAGATCCTATGGATGAGGCATAGGGGATCTTATCCATGACTTCCGTATCTTCTGTTATAGCTGGCCTCTGGGTCTTGCTAAAAGTCGTACATTGAAACATAGGTAAGAACCTTTTCTTACTTTCATCCATTCTGAACTTTTTCAGAATCTTGTCAAGGTATGTACTCTGCGATAGACCAATTCTGCGTTTTGACCTATCTCTATAGATCTTGATGCCTAAAATATAGTTAGCTTCACCAAGGTCTTTCATTGAAAACTTACTATTTAAGTAATCCTTTACGTTTTTAAAAAGTTCTATATCATTTCCAATCAATAATATGTCATCCACGTATAATATCAAAAATGCTAAAGAGCTTCCACTGACTTTCTTGTAAATACAAGCTTCTCCTATAGTTTGGACAAATCCAAACCCTTTGATCACTTTATCAAAGCAGAGATTCTAACTCCGGGATGCTTGCTTTAGCCCATAAATGGAACGCTAAAGTTTGCATATCGTATCAGCATCCTTAGGATCGACAAAACCTTTTGGTTTCATCATATACAACTCTTCCTCAATGTTTCCATTAAGGAACACCGTTTTGACATCGATCTGCCAGATTTCATAATTGAAAAATGCAGCAATTGCTAACATAATTCTAACAGACTTTAGCATCGCTACGGGTGAGAAAGTCTCATCGTAGTCAACTCCTTGAATTTGTCGAAATCCTTTAGAAACAAGTCGATATTTATAGATGGTTACATTACCGTCAACGTCAGTTTTCTTCTTGAAAATCCATTTTTTCTCAACAGCCTTACGGTCATGAGGTAAGTCCACCAAAGTCCAAACTTGGTTTTCGTACATGGATCCCATCTCGGATTGCATGGCTTCATGACATTTGTTGGAATCCGGGCTCATCACCGCTTCTTCATATGTCAAAAGGTCATTACTTCCATCTATCATGAAATTCAAGACTGGATCACCATACAGTTGAGGAGCTGTACGTATGTTGCCCGACCTATGAGGTTTGGTAGTATTCTATTTTGGAGTTTCATGGAGAGGAGGTTCCTCATCATCATTTCCCTGTTAAATTGGTGAAGTCAACGCTGGAACAGTTTACGGCGCCGTGCCACTCACCATTTTAGGAAGAGAAGGTTCAATAACCTTGTCGAGTCCTACCTTCCTGCTACTCACACCTTTTGATAGAAACTCTTTCTCCAAAAAGGATCCACTCTTGGCAACAAAAATTTGCCTTCGGATCGGTTATAGAAGGTGTACCCAATTGTTTCTTTAGGCTATCCTATGAAGATGCATTTTTCCGCTTTGGGTTTGAGCTTATCAGGTTGAAGTTTCTTCACATAAGCATCATAGCCCCAAACATTTAGAAATGTCAGCTTAGGTTTGTGACCAAACCATAATTCATACGCTGTCATTTCAACGGATTTTGATGGTGCCCTATTTAAAGTGAATGTAGCTGTCTCTAGTGCATGACCCCAAAATGAAAGTGGCAAATCGGTAAGGGACATCATAGATCATACCATATCTAATAAAGTTTGATTACAACATTCAGATACACCATTACGCTATGGTGATCTGGCGGGAGTGAGTTGTGAAACAACTCCACATTGTCTCATGTGTGTGCCAAACTCGTAACTAAGATATTCTCCTCCATGATCGGATCATAGATATTTGATCTTTCTATGACGGTGATTTTCTACTTCACTCTGAAATTCTTTGAACTTTTAAAATGTTTTAGATTTGTGTTTCATTAAGTAAATATACCCATATCTACTTAAATCATTTGTGAAAGTCACAAAATAACGATATCCACCGCATGCCGACACACTCATTGGACCGCATACATCGGTATATATTATTTCCAATAAGTCGGTCGCCCGCCCCATTGGTCCGGAGAATGGAGTTCTAGTCATCTTTCCCATAAGGAATGGTTCACATGTCTCCAATGATTCATAATCAAGCGATTCCAGTAGTCCATCATAATGGAGCTTCTTCATGCGTTTTGCACCAATATGAGCTAAACGGCAATACCAACATATGCAGCAATATCATCATTATGAATATGTGTACTACTACTATCAAGATTTAGAAGAAATAAACCATCCTTCTCGGGTGCATGACCATAAAAGATATTATTCATGTAAAAGTAACAATCATTGTTCTCAGACATAAATGAATAACCTTCTTGCATTAAACAAGATCTAGATATAATGTTCATGATCAACGCAGGCACCAGATAACATTTATTTAGGTTTATCACTAATGCTGACAGTAGATGAAGAGGCAGCATCCCGATGGCGATCACATCAACCTTTGATTCATTGCTGATGCGCATCATCATTTCATCCTTTACTAGTTTTCGACTATTCATTAGCCCCTTCGAGTTACATATGTTAGCAACTGAACCGGTATCAAATACCCAGGTGCTACTTCGACTACTAGTAAGGTACACATCAATAACATGTATATCACATATACCTTTTTTCACGTTCTCGGTCTTCTTATCTACCAAGTACTTTGGGAAGTTCTGTATCTAGTGACCAGTCCCTTTGCAGGAGAAGGACTCGCTATCAGGCTTAGGGCCTCCCTTGGTCTTCTTCTTAGGCACAACAACAGACGTGTCATCCCTTTTGAAGTTACCCTTGGACTTTCCTTTCTTGCCCTTTTTCTTAAAACTGGTGGTCTTATTGACCATCAACACTTGATGCTCCTTCTTTATGTCTACCGCAATAGTCTTTAGCATGGCTGCGAGTTCAGTGAGCGACTTGTTCGCACCACTCATCTTGTAGTTAAGCATAAACCCTTTGTAGCTTGGTGGGAGCGATTGCAGAACCATATCCATCATGACTTTGGCTAGAATCTCACATCCTAGTGTCTCAAGACGTTGAGCGTAGCCCATCATATTAATGACATGCTCGTTCACAGAGTTGTGCCCCTCCATATTTGTGCTAAAGAACTTATCAGAGATCTCATATCTCTCATCATGGATTTGGTCCCCAAACATTGTTTTGAGTTACTCCACCATAGCATCAACATCAGTAAGTCCAAAGAGCTTTTGGAGTTCAGGCTCTAGCGACTGGAGGATCACACACCGCACAAGAGTGTAGTCATCATTCTTTGTGTCATACACATTGCACTCTTCTGAGGCGCATCATCTGCAGGGGCGTCACCTAGCGGACCGTCTAGCACATAAGACTTTTCATGCCCGCGAGGATAATCCCCATGTTGCGGTGCCAGTTGGTGAAGTTAGACCCATTGTCTTACATATTTTCTCTATCTAGGAATGCATTGAAATTGAATGCAGGGGGTGCCATGATCTACAATATATTTGCAATGACTATTTAGACTAAGTTTATAACAGATTGAGTTCAAGTTAATTTCAAAAAATACTAAGAGAACTCGCATTCAAAAGTGACATACCTCTAGTTAATTTTAGTGATTACACGAACTACACCACGACCGATCATCATGTGAGGTGGTGTAGATGCAACAGAGAGCATCATAGGGACATCATATCATTCATATGACTCGTGCTTTACTTTTCGGTTCATGTTCCGAGGCCATGTCTGTACATGCTAGCTCGCCTAGTAGAACCTTAGTATTCGCGTGTGTAAAACTGGCTTACACCCGTTGTATGCGAATGCAGATTCTATCACACCCTATTATCACGTGTTGCTTTGAAACGATGAACTTTCTTAACGGTGCATACTAAGGAAGAACATAATATTATCTTCATATTCAATGGGAGGGATCATCTTATAATGCTACCATGGCGATCAAATACTACCAAGGTGATCAAATCAAAGCAATATAATATGCATCAAAGGATAAACATCACATGCAAGTATAATGTGATATGATATGGTACTTCATGCATTCGATCTCTATCTTGTGTTTCATGGCATGATCTCCATCATTCTACCGGCGTGGCACCAAGGTCCATGTCGCCACCATCATGGTTGTTCTCCACTAATCTAAATTACATGGATCTCCATTTCCAGCACGCATGCCATAAAAAATAAAAGGACAACCATATGGCTCCTGGCGGTTGTTTAACTTACAATAAATCTCATTGCATACAACAATTTTTGTATAAATTACCATATCAGATCACATGCCCTTCAAAAACAAGTTAGACGCTTCTAATTTGTCTTGAATATTTTACGTGGTTTAGGGCTTTCTAGGGAAGAACCGTTCTTACCTACGAACATGTAACCAAAACGGTGATAAAATATTATTAGCAATCCTTTGTAGATTAGATCATAACTATAGTGGGAGAGACATTCACCCTATGAGCCACTTATGCAAAACAAGTTGCATTTCAAGCATGGGACAAGTCTCATGTGCAAGGACATATAAGGTTAGTATCGAGCTGCTTCATCTCATGATGCCACTATGATCCAAAATACACGAAGAGAGAAATAACATGATCATAAATGCCCACATCTCCATGTGTTCTACTCATTCATAACATCTACGCATAGACATGGCTCTGATACCACTGATGGGGTTCGTTGCATGGAAAACAAAAAAAATTCCTACGTGCAAACCACTATCTAGCCAAGATCATCTACGAGATGGTAGCAACGAGTTACTCACCCTCGAACATTGTAAGACAGATTACGTATGTTACCGCACAAACATTGTTGATGAAGGTGTACATGCAACAATCTCAAGATCAGGTACTCAAGGCACCACAACCAGCGGCACCTCCGTACTCAGTCACATGTGCGGCTTATTGACATCCTCCATGCCCTCGGTTCAGCGGGGCAGCGGAAGAGGGGATCCATCAGAACTCCTCCTCCACTTCTCCAAGGGGTGGAGCAGCAAGAAAGGGAAATGAAGGGGGATTCAAAAGTGTAAAGGAAGAGACGAGAGATGACCATCTTTTATAGGAGAGGAGGGGCATCCCCTAGGGGTTGTGCATCAGCCCCTAGAGGTGCCACCTTCCCCTCTTCATGGTGGTAACCTCCTCCGTCAAGTAGGTAAGCACCTCTTTTATTCTCTTTTTAATCGCATGACATTCATAAGAATTAAACCACACTTATGGAATCTATAAAACATTTTTATTTATTTAATTTTTGTTAATCCATTCAATTAACAACCTTTAACGATTACCCCTTGTGTTATTTCGATATTCTGAAACACTTCGACGCTTTTCCGAAACAACCCCTATGCTGTCCAATAATTCAGTCGGAGTTCTAAATCCACTCAAAACGGATTAGAGAACCTTAAGTGTGTCACTCTACGGTTCATGAATAATATGGACATGATCAAGACACCTCTCCGATTGATAATCATTAGCGGGATCTGGAAATCCATAATGACTCCCACTTATTCAACGATGAATCTAGTGATCATGCGAACCATTAACGTTGTAGTCAATTCCTTTTATCTTGTGATATATTACTTGTCTGTGATCCCATCATTTGGTATCATCATACCTAGTTCGATCTCGTTACCGACAAATACTCTTTACTCGTTTCGTGATATAACATTCCTTGTGATCAAAATCACTTGCTTGCAAGCTATTATTAATGTGATATCACCGAGAGGGCCTAGAGTATATCTCTCCATTATCGGGATTGAAAAATCGCACTCTTGATCCACAAGCCTCAACTAAAACTTTCTAAGTACCCAACAACATATTTATAATCACCCTGTTATGGTGTGATGTTTGATAGAATCAAATTAATCTTGACGTGATCTCATGGTCTAAGGATTATGACTAGTTTATATGAGTTTGATATAGAGATGAAAATTTATTTACTTAATCGTATTGGTATTCTTACTATGGGTGTAAGTGTTCATCGTATCATTCTCCAATGACACGACCTTGTTATTTACAACATCCAATGTTCATGATTAGGAAACCTTGATCATTTGTTAATCAACAAGCTAGTGCAATGAGAGGCATTACTAGGAACCATTTTCTTTGTTTATTAAACACACATGTATGAACGTTTCTGGTTAACACAATTATAGCATTAGAAATAAACATCTATTACAAAATTGGAATAAAATAATTACCACTTATTATTGCCTCTCAGGCATATTCCTTTTAGCTTACCCCCCAAAGGGGGCCTTCCACTATACCGCTCCATGAAGGAGCTGAGGCGCGAAGTCCTCAAGGGGAAGCCTTGATTCAACGCTTAGGGGCTGCTCTCAGGGGAGCAGGAAGAGGAAGGGGACCTCTCAGATCCCGATATTCCCACCACTGGCCTAATGCTTGTGGAGAGGTACAATGCTTTCGAAAGTGTTTCCGACAAATGAGACACCTCAGGGAGCGAGGAGGCCCTTTAGCACAAGAAGAGGCTGCATAAGGTAGCACCAGCCTCTTCAGGTGTTGGGGATGACCCAAAGGCGTACCGCATGGCGCATTCACTTTTCCTACTTGAGAATGACCTCAAAGATGACACCGTGGACTTCAACGGGAGCTTCTGCGAGCATCACGAGGTGGAAAAGCACGAAGAGAGGGATCTCCACGAGCAGGACAACCCTGAGCTGCACAAGGAACTGAGCCTCCATAGGGAGGCTGCTACCTGGGGAAAGGCTCCGCGCCTTTCCTAGAGATTCAAACGAGGGATGTGCCCCCCCCGCTCTGATGAGTAAGTTCTCTTGTTTGCTGCAATTGTCTTCACCTCCCGCCTTGCGTAGTTCTGACCAATGTGGTGCAGTAGGGAGCTCGCTAGGAAGAAGGCACGCAGGGCCATAAGCCCTGCGAGAGACATTGGTGTCTCCGAGCAGCATCCCACTATGAGAGTTAGGTGCTTACAAGGCTGCGAGCCGCGTGGCCTCCAGAGTCGACAAGGTGGCGGTGGAAGTCCCTGTGGAGGGCACCACTAATGTGAAGGATATTATGGTGGTGTCTGTGGCACCACAAGAGGGTATATGCGCCGACCACACATGACATGCAATAGGAGAGGGCTCGGAGGTAGCGCCCATGTCCTACCCACATGATTCATCGGTGGCAAGCACGGGGTCGGAGCTCACGCCCTAGGACGCCAGTATCACCTAGGAGGCTTGCACCTGGAAGACCGTGCGGACCACGGGAACAATGTGCGCTCGGGATTGGACACGTGCCACGGAGATTGCACGCCAAGCAGAGACAATCTCTAATGCGATCCCTGCGGGGGCTGCAACGAATTCTCTTTCAGAGGCACCTGGGCCAACGGACGTAGAGCCTAGCACCAAGGCTCTAGGTCCCGTGGTAGGCTCGTTACCACTGAGAAGTGCGAGTGGGGACCTCGGGCAAGAGTGGGACCAAGGGTCCCTATGGAGTTCGTCATGTCGCCCTGAACCCGACAGGGCGTCGTGGATCTTGGAGATGCAGGGAGGATTTGCCAGCCGTGAAGGCTCTATTTATGCCACCGTCTAGCCCGCTTGTGTGTACCTCATGAATGCGGGCAAGGAGTTGGCTAGGGTGAAGTAGGAGCTGCAGGCTGAACATGCCCGCCTTGACAAGGCATGTTCAAAACTCTACGACGCCATTGGTGCCAACCACAAGGCTAAGGAAGTCGTGCGCCTTTGTTGTGAGGAAGCCGGGGAAGTTCTTGACGGGGCCCACGAGCGGGCTATGAGGATTGGGAGCGCGAAGATACCCTAGCTTCCCATGATAAGGAGGTCCTGGTTGCCCGTGAGGGAGTGAACTATCGGTAGGAGGAGCTCCTTCAGCACGAGCAGGAGCTTAGTATCGGCATTATGAGCTTCTTTAATGTGAGAAAACCATAATCTCTCGTGCTCTAGGCTGGAGGCTAGGGAGAAGGAGTTAGGCATGATGCGTGGTAGCCTTGATGAGCTTAAGACTCAACTGGAAGGGAGACGGTTGGAGCTTGAGAAGGAACGAGCAAGGCTCCATGACCATCTCAAGACGCAGGACATCCACCTCCTTAAGAAGCAAAGGTCCTTCGAGAAGGTGAAGAAGAAACTAGAAGCAGAGCTCCAGACTATTGGGTTCGTATCATAGGAAACAGAAAATTCTTACAATATGAACACCTAAGCACCAAGATCTATCTACTAGATGCAAGCAACGTGTGGATATACATCCATAGAGATCTTACCCTTGGAGACTAAAAAGCTTTGTTAACAAAATCTAATTTCCTAGATGATGTAGTCGTACTCTTGCCGATCTCAAGCTCATGTTGAAGTCTATCACCGCAAACCACCAGCGCATCCGTGATCGCATACACGTCCAGCACCCCAACAACCTCTGAGTCCTCGCTCCAACAAAGCATCAGAAGCAGTAGATCCTTTCCATAGAAAACACTGAGAACATGTACTTCGCTAATCCGAAGCCATGGGGAATTGCTAGAGGGGGAAGAGAACTTTCACTAGGAGGTGGTGCCAATGGATAGGAGGAGGAGGACTACTTTTATAGGGGAGGGGGCAGCCCAAGGGGCAATGGCGCCGGCCGTGGAGGGTGCCCCCACCTCTCCCTTCATTCATGTGGGTGGACTCTCCACTCACATGAATTCCTCTTCCACTCACATGCATTAATTTCCCACTAAATTAAATGCATTTCATCTTTAAATAAAGCACTTTTATTTATTTTATTCAGAATTTTATTAATTACTTTAATTAACAAACATATGCATAAAACCCCTTGCATTACTTCGATATTACATCTGAATACATTTTTAGCAATTTGACCTGAAACAATTCCGATGCTTATTGAAATATTTCTATGGTATTATATCTATTACATTTGCTGTTGGTATACCTTAAGTGTGTCACCCTACGGTTCGTGAATAATGTAGACATGATCGATACTCCTCTCCGATCAATAATCAACATATGGACCTAGAGATCCGTACTGACTTCCACATATTCAACGGTGACTCTTGTGATCATGAGAACCTTTGACGTCGTAACAAAATCCCTTTGTATCATGATATATTACATGTCCGAGATTCAATCATCGGTATTCCCATATCTAGTTTGATCTCATTACTGACAAGTACTCTTTTATCGTTCTCATGATATAACATTATTTGTGATCTTATCACTTGCTTGCAAGATGTGGCAATGTGATATCACCGAGAGGGCCCTGAGTATATCTCTATCCTCAGGATGGACATATCCAACTTTTGATCCCTGATCCTCTACATAACACCATCCGATTATTTGAACCCACCTTTATAGTCATCCTGTTATGGTGTGATGTTTGATGTTATCAAGGCGCTCTTCTAGTGTTAGTGATTAACATGATCTCATGGTGTAAGGACCAAGGTTACTTCGCATGATGTTATAGAAATGTAAACACAATGACTTTGATCGTATTACTATACTTTGGGTGAATGTTCATCACATCATTCCACCAATGCTGTGACCTCGTTATTAAAAACATCCAATGTCCATGATCAGGAAACCTTGATCATCTTGTTAATTAATAAGCTAGTTTATATGAGAGGCTTAACTAGGAACTCTTTATTTGTTTATTATACACACATGTATTAATGTTCCCAATTAACACAATTATAGCATGAGAAATAAATATTTATCATGAACATGGAATAAGATAATAACCACTTTATTATTGCCTCTCGGGCATATTCCCTTCAGTATCCCACTTGCACTAGAGTCAATGATCTAGTTTGAAAAACTTGCGCATTCAACACCTATCGATTTCTGGTGTTGTACATAAGCGTTTCTTGTGGTAAACCGAATATCCAGATCTGACACTTTCAGGTCCGTGTATATTTGCATGTCTTTGCGTCTCTACACATCACTCATTCTCAAATGAGATGGAATTGTATAAATTTGGTCCTTTGGTGAGACCTTAGTTCCTTGGGATTAAATCATGTCGATACTATTGTCGTACAATATATCTTCATAGAACTATCCCACTTTGAACCACACCTAGTTTGATAAAAAATTACTTGACACAATTCCCTTCTTTGTTGCTACTAGAGAAGTCATATACTCAGCCTTTGTTGTAGTACCCATCACAATCTCTTAACTTTGGAACACTTCCAAATCCATCATGGAACTTCTGTTCCATAACATTATGCCACACATAGTCTAAAGTGAGATAAACTTAACTTGTATATTGTGACAAAAATAGTATGAATGTAACACTTTACAATGAAATATTTGTCACCTCTACATATAGAACATATTCTTAGTTCCTCCAAAGCTCATAATAATATCTTTACTATCATATAGTGATGATCTTATGAATCATTTTGGTATATGCTCATAACATTTAGAGCATAAGAAATATATGGATATGTACATATCATGGTATTATTGATCAAAATATTCACGTGATTTCACTCACCAAGTGTCAAAACACTTGAATCTCGTTTCACTCACCAAGTGTCAATACACTTGAATCTTGGTTCAACCTTTTCCATGTGGCAATAACCTTTCTTGTCGTTTCCATATTTAACTCATTCAATATATCATCTATGTACATTTGGGCCAAACATATTAGCGCCTCAATCTATCGATATAGACATTGCTGACTAATATTCTGGTTTTTCCCAAGTCATTCATTGAAGTCTAATTTTAATGAAATTCTTAACCTATGTCAATAAAAGATACATTATTTCCAATCAACAACATGTCTTCTACATAACGTATTAGAAATATGTCTTAGTGCTGACACTTAACTTTGTTGCAAATGCAAGCATCTTCATCATCTCTGATGAAATTAAACATTTTAATAGTTTCATCATAGTGAAGATTCTAACTATGTTATCCTTACTTCAACCATTCAAGTTTGCATGCCCTTTTATCATCCTTTGAATTAACAAAACCCTTTAGACCGTGTCATGTACACGTCCTAGGTAACCATTCTATTATATGAACTTTGTTTTGTTTGTTCAACTACCATATACCAAAATTGACACATCTAGTGGTTGCTAGATTAATCCGTCCAGATTAAATATCGCTACGAAAGATCAAATATTTTCATAGCCAATTCCTTGAATGTTGTCATAAACTCTTTTCCGACATGTCGATTATTTCATAGATGTGAAACATCCATGTCTATTTCTTTATATTTCCAAATATGACCGATAGGCTTCACGCCTTTCCTAACGATCTTCCAAGTTCAAAACCTTGATTTCTAGTGTATGGAAACTATCACGGATTTTATGACTTCTAGTCACTTGATGGAGTTAGGGCCTATCATCACTTCTTTACATGAAGTCGATTCATCATTGTCAAAACAATAATGACATGTTTATCAAATCTCACTATTTGATTGTTACCCGAACCACATGGTTCAATAGGAACTCTAATCTCCAAGATCACAACCTTTGTAGTCACGGGAGCCATGAGCATCGTGGTCGCCTTCAGAACACTTTATGGTGCTATGCTACTTAGCACATGTTTCTTAGGTTCATCAGCCTAATCGAAGTTATATTGTCCTCCCACTTAACTTTTTGTGAAAAATTCCTTCTCAAGAAACTTGATGTTTTAAGAGATAAACACTTTTGTCTTCAGTGTTATGGAGGAATACTGAACGATTTCTTTGGGATAACCAACAAAGACTTGCTTATCTTACTTTGGTTGTAAACATTTTAATTATGCCTAGCATACCAAATTTAAGAAAAGACACAGGTTTACCCCAAGACATAACTCATATGGTGACATTTCAACGGATCACGATGGCGCTGTTTTAAGTGTAAAAACAGTAGTACCTAAATCTTTAATCCTTAAAACATAATGGCAGTTTTATAAATGACACCTTTTGATCCTACCATGTCAAACTAGGTTTGCTTTCATCTCTCGAACACTCCATACTCCTATGGTTTATTTGGAAACACAAATCCAAGGAACTATTCCTAAAATCTTAGGTGTTATGCTAAACTTGTAACTCAAATATCTTCCTTTAATCCAATCATAAATTCTTTATTTTCTCATTACAATGATTCTCCACTTCATCTTAAAAGTTTTTGAACATTTTTTGACTGTTCCATACTACTTCCTTATTAAGTGAATATACATATATATCCACTCAAATTTTCCGAGAGAGTGTATGAATTTTAAAGATCCACCACACATGACTACACATAATGGACTATATACATCAACATGATCAATGTCCAATAAGTTAGTCGTTCTTTCCTATTTCGCCTATGAATAGAGTTTTAATTATCTCTAGGAAAGTTTCACAAGCGTCAATTGATCAAAATCGAAGACTCAAAAATCCATCAATATGGAGTTTCTTAATTTTTTCTTTCCAAGATAATTTAAACGGTGGTGTCACTCATAAGTGATCTTTTAATCATTTGTCCGACGATATTTTAGCATTACTGTTTATGATAGTGATTTCTCCAACTAGACTTGTAATAGTTCATCCATCATCTATGTAATATAGTAATTATTTGAACAACCATTGTTCTCATAATACCAGAACATAATAATAATTATTAAAACAAAACTTGAAGGCTAGGTTTGATGTGAACAAAAAACACAACAACACTTTATTTGTTTTTGATGAACATCCTCAAATAATCTCTTGCTAGTTACTTAGGCCATTATAGTTCATGAATTCTGTTGTTCTGTATGACATTTCACACCAACCAATTTGGTATCCAATACCTAAGAACCACATTGTTTAACAAGCAAAGAATACACCCATAACATGTATATCATCTATATACCTAAGCTGGATTTCTAGTCTTTTCTTTTTTGCCAAATATTTTCCAAATTGTCTTTTAGCATTTCCTTTCCTTTTCAAAATAATCTATCAACATGAATAGTGGTGCCATACACATGACACATGTGTACAAAGAGTTTTTAGTCAAACACTAACACCCTTGGACTTGGACTTTGAAGTGGATCACCATCATCAAATGTTTGGCGTTCTTTCAAAATCCATTCTTTAGTAATCTTTTAGTGTAGTAAAAATTTCACCTACATATTTTATTCATCCTTATCATGACAACTTTCATGATTAAGCTACTATATCCTATAAAGGAGAATCACGAGTATAATGTTAGTTCGCAAAACCTTTTGGGAGATCAGGATGCCTAGCGTGTCCAACCTTCGTAAACTCTCATACAATATGAGAATATATAATTTTTACTAAATTATACTCTATCATATTGCAACCAAAACATTGTTTCAGATATTGCAATATCTTCCACACATGATGGTTTCTAAAACAATTCTTTAAGGTCCTAGATAACCTTGGTACTAAAACAACTTTTGAATATCAAGTATCATGGAGGCAAGCATGATACTTAGATACTAACACTAGAATTGTTACTCTTGATTTAATACTACTTATTAAACTTCATGGAGTAAATGGAATTTGATCAAATTTTGCAATAGTACTTTTAAACTTCAGATTGACACTCAAAACAATACGATACCAGTTGATAAAGTAAATGTCCAGAATTCTATAGTTCTATTATCTCAATTATAACTAAGCATAAGGTAGTAAACAAATGCCAATGACTACAACAAACTATGCAAATTCACTTTGATTCAGTTTATGATAAATTGAGTTGAACTTTAATCATATTACTACGTGAACTCCTGATGACGCACAAGTATAGGGGGTGTATCGTAGTATTTTCGATAAATAAGAGTGTCGAACCCAACGAGGAGCAGAAGGTGTTGACAAGTGGTTTGGATCAGGAATTCTCTGTAAATTACTTAGCAAACGGATTTTTAGGGGTTTTTGATTATGCAGATGAATAAAGTGTGAGTAAATAAAAGACAATAATAATAATTGCAGCAAGTGGCCCAATCCTTTCTTTAGCAAAGGACAAGCCGGTTGTATTACTTAAGATGACCAAACGTTCTCGAGGACACATGGGAATATTGTCAAGTGCTTTCGCTTCATATAGTTGATTAATCTTCTCTGGTTGGATAAGTGTTGTGTGGGTGAACCTATGCTAATGTACTGACCTTCCTAGGACTAATACATACTTGTGATTATACCCCTTGCAAGCATCCGCAACTACAAGAAAGTAATTAAGATAAAAACCTAACCACAACCTTAAACTCTGAGATCCTACAATCCCTTATGCAAAGGTTTCCTAACGAGGGTTTAGGTTTCTATCACTCCGGCAACCCCAGAAAAATTAGTATCCAAATACACAATGCATTCCCCTAGGCCCATAAAGGTGAAGTATCATGTAGTCGACGTTCACATGACACCACTAGAAGAATAGCACCACAACTTAAATATCAAACCATTAAATCTTTCTCAACACAATTCCACTACTAACAACATGACTTCTCCCATGTCCTCAAGAACTAAACGAACTACTCACGAGAAATCATACGGATCAAGATCACAGATGAAATAATGATAGGTAACAATATGAACATAAACAATAATTCAATGGTTTCACTCAATAGCATCAACTACAACGAGTAATCAACATCGGGAAAGTCTAGCTTGATGACTGTGTTGATGGCAACGATCTCCCCTCTCCGGGAAGGAATTTCCCTGACAGATTTCTGCCTGCTGGAGAGATCTTTCTCTCTCTATAGTTTCCGCCCCGTAGAGGTGGCGGAACCTTTCTGTGGTCTCTCCCCGAACTTTAGTGTTTCGAGGGGATTATATACACCAAAGGGCGATGCTAGAGGTGGGCCAGGGTGGCCACACCACCTGGTGGCGTGGTCTAGGGGGACCTGTGCCTGGGGGTGGTGTGGTCCCCCTGTGGCCCATCTCCATTTCCCCTTCTGGCATTCTTCATCTTCTGGAAAAATAGGAATTTCCATATATTTTCTGTGATTTTCTGATCTTCGCAAATATTGCATCTGGACAGTGCTTTTTCCATCAAAATCCTGACTCCGGTGGTTCATCCTCCAAAAGTCATCAATCATGCAAAAATAGATGAAATAACATAAGTATCATCTCTTAATATGAAATATATCAATGAATAATAGTAAATTATGATATAAAATAGTGATGCAAAATGGATGTATCAACTCCCCCCAAGCTTAGACCTCATTTATCCCGAAGCGAAAACCGAGCTCAATAAACATGACCACAGGTTTATGGAGTGAAGTGTCGATAAAGAGAATACGGACAAGAAGCATCACATTCATCAATACACAAATTATAATAGAAAACAACTCACTATTTTATAACTTAACTTTCAATGAGCAAGGGAAACACAATAAAGATACACAAAGTAAATCATAATTGGTAATGGTAAACTTTGTTCTTGGTCAGAGAACGGTTAACAAATTGCAGGAGTCAAACATAATGGGGTTTCTTAATGATAGCTTTCAAAGTAATATTCACTCAGATAAGAGCAGTGTGCAAAACAAGGAACATAAGAAACATGATTGACTAAATCATCATATGAATGATTGAATCACAACAACTCAGATGCTTGCTTGAGATAGAAAGGAATAGGTTTACTGACTCAACTAAAAAGTAAAATATAGGCCCTTCGCAGAGGGAAGCAGGGATTTCAAGTTTCATAAAGAGGTTCCAAAAATTATGGTACTTACAAGCTTTGAGCTCTCATTGCCCCTATCATAGGCATCTTGAAGTGATTAAGGTTAATGTGAGGGAAAATATGTGTTATATGCTTAACAAATTATAAGTTGAAAATCTCATGCACCTTGAGTACGAGTACTAGACATCATGCTACTCAACTTTGGTATCCGGTAAGTTCTTGTCATTATAAGTGTATGTGTATCATAGAGAACCGCCAACGGGGTACCCCTTGCCCCATGATAGAGGAGCTATCCCATATCAAAATGACAAGGCAACATACAGTGAGCATCTCAGCGATCTTTTTATTTGCTATTTGCATAGGTTTTTATTGAGGATGCTTCATAGAATGCCACTATGGTTATGCTACAAGTTTCCACCATGATTAGGCATGTCTTAGGCTAGCCACCCAGGCATTTCTCTAACACATATACAAACTCCTTAAGCTTACAAGGTCCCCTTTTATTTCACACCGCCGAGATCCATAAACAAAAGAACATGATATCAACTAACTAATAAGTGCAATGTCGAAAGCGAACCCCATGATAACATGGTTTTGCTAACTCCCAACTTATAATTTGCAAGCATACAAGCTTCATAAGATAGTCACAATGGTTCAAATTTATTAAGTACAAGAAAATAAAGTGTGCCATCAAGTTTGTGAGAGCTTTAATCACTAGTTTTCACATAACAAGTTTAATTTGGAAGATAGATAAAACTCGAGAATTTACTTGAAATAGCAATAATGCTAATAGGTAGATATGGTGTAAACAAATGGCATAGGTTTTAGTTCAAGTATTGGATGCACGAGAAGCATTCCCTCTCAGTACAGGTTTTTGGCTAGCAAGGCTGGGTAGCAAGCAAAAGAATTGAAGGAAACAAACATACAAGTGATAGAAACAATCATGCAATCTTCCTTGGAAACACAAAAGATCTTAACTAGAGAATAGTAAGCTTATGAGCCAATCAAGAAAGAAAGATAATGAAATTATATTTCTAAAAGTACTTTTCTCTTTTCCATTCAATCCTCAAATAGTGTTGCTACTGACTAGAGCTATGTTTGCCAAAACCAACTAAATTTATTTAATGATCCCAAGGTGATACCAATACTAACAACAAGATCAATCATATAACAGAAATTGCAAACTAAAATAAGATGTGCAAAATGTAAATGATAGAACTTCTCATTAATATTCCATAACGGCAGCTCACACCAAGGGAGACATAGATAACTAACTAGAGGATAGATACTTACACAATGCAAACCATCCTATATGATAACTTCTCCATTCATGACATGACTCTACTAAAAAGGTAAAAATATGAAAGATAATGATGTGATACCGCGACACTCCCCCAAGCTTGGAACAAACCAAGGGGATGCGAAAACCTGATAACGAATTACTCCTTCAGAGGTGGTGATGTTCTCTCGGTAAGATTTTTAATCAATTTCTTCAAATCCTCAATCTCGAAGGTGAGAGTACAAATCAACTTCGAATTTTGCTCAACGCGGTTCATGATCATGTCGGACTGTGAATCCTAGCCCTTGTGATTCTTTCCCCACTCTTCCTCCTTACAGTGTTCTTTTCCTGGATGGTTAGAATGAGGCATATCCCAATTGGAGGGTAATTTTTCCTTAGGCATCCTTTGGAATTGCTTCTCATGTATAAGGGTATGAAGGGATTCTTGATGCGTGGAGGAAGTGACCGTGAAGCTAACCAAAGGCGCGGAACCATCCCTCCAGTGGACATCCGTGAAGTCCTTTTGAGCTTAACAGGATGTGCCACCACTCCAATCCTTGCAATGGTGGTGCTGGTGTGCGGATGCTGGTCTTCCTTCGCTTCCTCTTCAACTTCACCCTTGATCTCCTCCTCCTACTTGGGGTCTTGGAGATCATCTTCCACAAGCTTCTTGCCCTTATCATTGGTGGCGACCATCGTGCTTCTAAACTTGAGAATAGTTCCTGACAAAAAAAGGTCGAAACGAAAACATGATGAGAACACGATATGTCGACCTCAGGGGATCCGAGGGATTATATATTACAAAGTTCAACAACAAAAAGAAGGTACTGGGAGAAAACGGGTCAAAGACGGGCTCCGGGGTGGTCACACCCCCTGGTGGCACGACCAGGTGGGCCCGCGCCACGGGGTGGTGTGAGCCCCCCGGGCTCCGTTTCCGTCCCTTTTTCGACTCATTTATCTTTCATGTTAGATAAAAACTACGAATATATAAATTGAAAAGTTTTTCGCGGACCTTTTCTTACTAGAACTATTACCTATTCGAAAACGGACTCTGCAGGTTTCTGAATTTTGGTCTTTAATAAATTTTTCCGGAGTCACCACTTGAATAATATCAATATCTTCATTGTAAGAATCTACAGAAATTTAGTTCTTGTGTCTTTGACCATTCTTCATCTCATTACATCATTCTCTCCTAACACTTGAAAATTCTTTTCATACAAAACTTCACACAATCTTCATTAGCAACATTAGTGCATGCAAGATAATAAACCTTTGGGTTCAATTTCAACTGAAATCCATCAAAACATAAGCTACTGTAGCAACTCTTTTCGAAAGCCCAAAAGAATTCAAAAAGGAAATCGATTTAAGAGGCAAATGCAAAAATGGCAGAAATCTGTCAAAACAGACCAGCAGGTAAAGATGAATTCTTTCAAAAATATTCTGTTGCTCAAATCAAAAAGTGCAAAACTGGCGAAAAATAATTAATAACCTGGGGCATGCACACAAAAAATTACAGATCAGTACAACATGCTGGGATTTTTCAGATTTTTTACAGTGAAGCACACAAATCTGTTTTGAGACAACAACTTCCCCAAATCTCACTTCTCTCTCATTAGAGGATAATATTCACATACAACCAAACAAAAAGGATAAGGAGAGGTTATTATAGAAGCAATAACTTCCAAGACTCAAATAAAAAAAAATAAACTGAAAGCAAAAATATAATGGGTTGCCTCCCAAAAAGCTCTTTCTTTATAGCCATTAAGATAGGCATGATAATTTCAATGATGCTCACATAAGAATATGAATTGAAGTAAAAGAGAGCATCAAGAAGCAAATATACACATATTTAAGTCTAACCCACTTCCTATGCAAGGAAATTTCGTAGGAAAATAAATTATTGAAACAAGAGGCTACTAGCATAGGAAGTAAAAACAAGTGCAACATAAAGACTTTCAACATAAAGCGAGGAAACTTAATATTATTGAGATGCATAAAAATATTCTTCCCTCTCTCATAATAACTTTCAACATCATGAATAAATTTAACGATATAACTATCACATGAACCATAGTAGCAATGATCACTTATTCTGACAGAAAATACAGGGAAACTAGCTTTCCTAGTTCTACTAGGATGTGAAACAATATTAGAAGTATCCTTACAAAGGAAAATGTGTCCATCTTCTACATTTTTAGTGACAAGGTCTTTCACATTTGCTACTGCAGGTTCAACATTTATTTGTTCATCAGGTTCTACAACTTTCTTTGTACTTTTGTTAACCATACTAGCTATCATAAAATGTTCCTTTACCTTAACGCGGAAAGGTATTCTCTGGATGTAAGGTTCAGGTAAAATACGATCAGCAGTATAAACTTCAGTATTTCTAGAAGGAAAATAATTAACACTATCTTTATATGGCTCATGATACTTGTTCCATTTCTTTTTAGGAATTTTAATATAAGAGGCAAAGGCCTTAAAAGAATTTGCAATACTTTGAGAATCATGACCATAAGCAACACTAATATTATGAAAGTCATTAGTTCCCATAAAAGATTTAATGCATCCATAATCATAATTTATACCTGACTTTCTTCCTTTATCATTCTCCCATGCTTCAGCATTGTCTTGAATACGGTCTAGAAGATCCCATTTAGCTTCTTCTTTCATACGTGTAAATGATCCAGCACAAGAAGCATCCAATAAATCCTTATCATGAAGAGAAAGCCTTGCATAAAAGTTATCACTACTAGGAAACAACTCTTTTGTGGCGCATGTAATTACATCTTCTGTGGCGCATATCCTAGTCGCCACTGTTACCTCGCCACTAATATCTGCTTCCTGTGGCGCATATAGATAAGCGCCACAGAAGTCCCAGACTTCTGTGGCGCATTTCTTCATATGCGCCACAAGAATGACTTTTGTGGCGCATTTACGCATATGCGCCACAGAAAAGCCATGCGCCACTGACTATATAGTTATATGCGCCACTGATTGCATAACACGTATTCAAAGTAAAATACTTTCCTGGTGTATAATCAGGTATTTATACAAGATTTATACAGTATTTATCCAGATGAGTATAAAATACATTGCACAAGTAGTAGATGCATGAAAACCGACATATATACAATACAAACACTTAGAGCCCGATCGAGATACATATATAGTGTCAAGTGCCAAATTTTTACACAAGCGCCGAATACAAAGTTCATATCAGCTCACATTACAAATATGAAGTGGCCACCACCGCCTACACTAGGATCAAATAGAATACAACTGTGATAATGGTGAGCAAGAGCATTAGCCCGGCCAATATCTTCATTCGATTCTTCTTCCACAAGTGGTTCCTCCACTTGGCTATCGTCTCCTCTCTAGTCGCGTATCCTTTGTAGGTGTTGCCGCTGAACTTGATCACTTGTTTGTGACAATCCTGCCACTCCTCGTAGACTCCTAGAACCCTACCCATGTACACCACATACCACCTCGTCGCCATCTCTATAGACAACAAGGCATATTAGTAAAAATACAACGGAAAGAATGAATAAAGGGTTCACATGCATATATATATGTTCACAGAATATAAAACAAAGGATCCATAAACCTAAAAGATAGATCATCATAGAAGCAATAAGTTCAATGACAACACGACCACAAGGTAGTTTAAGTCTAACAACAATGACCATTTCGACCACGAGATATTAAAGTTTATGCCACACACACACTAATACAGCAGGCGTCCATCAAGAATATACACACACTGGATCATGCTAGAGGCACACATTGATCATGATGAAGACTTCCTCTTCTCGCTCGGCTTCGGGAACGGTAGATAGCCCTCTTTCGTTGTCCACGTCCTTGTGGCACCCTGCTTATGGAGGCATTCTTCCATCTCCCTCTTACTCAACCATCTGCCTTGTTGTAGGGCACCCCTCCTTGTGTTGACATCTTCAATGATGATTTGCGACAACTTCATCTGAATGCGATGGAAGTCTTCTCTAAGATCAGCATCGTCGATTTTCGCCAAAGTTTTGGCCCATCCTCAGAGACTAGATGGCAACGTTAGGTTATGGCAATCCCGAACATAGCCTTTAAGGTGATGGAGGACGTAGAAGGCCTCCTTGGCACCAGTAGTCAACTGCTTGACGCAGGGGAAGTCGAGCTCATGCTTGAACACGTGTTTGCTATCCTTGATACATTCCCCCTTATCTACGAAGGTGCATCCCTTCTTGGTGTAGCCCTCGAGAGTCTCATTGAGAACACCCCTTATTCTGGTGTAGTGTTTCTTCTTCGTCAAACTCCCTGAGTCGAAATACGTGGCTAGCGAATACCTCGGGGCAAGGACGATGAGTGTGTAGTATTTGTCTCTGCGCAACACAATTGGAATGGAATGTTGGAAAAAGAGCAAAGGAAGAAATCTATAAGAAATGCATAAGTTATGGTGGCGATGAGCGAGTGTGTGTACTTACTTGGGAAAGAAAGGCAAAAGAAGTGTGCCCTTCCTCTTGTTGTCCACCATGAACTTCTCGAGGTACGCCGTCGCCTTGGTCCGTGTCTCTGATCCTTCGACCAACTGGCTGTCCCGCATGTAGTAGGGATCCTCTATCACGATTTCCGGAGTACTTTCTCTCTTGATCGTGAGCGCCAGATTGAGCGCGTATAGGCGGACCAAGTTATAGTCTAGCCGTTTCGTGAGAAACAGCTTTAATATGTCCTCGAACGCTATGAAGAATATATACGCGGGGGGGTTCATCGACGAAGCCCACGTTCAATGGCACCTTGGCCGTGAAAACCGGGTAATTTGGATCTTCGTCTTTAAGAAGGAGGGCCTCTAGTGTCTTGACACCCTCGTGCAAAGTTAACATGGCTCCAACCGTAATGTGGATCATATCCGGAGTCAATATCGGATCACCAGCTACATGCACTCGGGGCAAGCCAAATTGTGTGGATGGTACGACGACGGCGTCCTGACCCCGGATCCTCTTCGGAAGAGGCTGGCTTGCACCCTTCTTATTATTATTATTACCTCTCTTCCTGTAGTGCTTCTTCTTCACAATAGTGTAAGCCACTGCCATCTGCTCATCAGTCGCCTTTCGGAGTGTGTTGGGGCTGAAAACCAATCCCGGTTTCTCTTGTGGTGGATCGGCGGCCGGAGGCGTCTCTTGAGAAAGACCATGGAAGACCAGGCGCTGCGTGCATGTATTGGGCCGACCAGCTTGATGGTCATCGTGAGCCGTGAAGGGTTCTTCATCCACAGAAGGCATATACAATCCTTTGGCAGCGCCGGTGTTGATGAAGTCGTCAACGTTGACCAATTCATCATCATCTTCATGGGTGCCATCATGTGGTGGTGGTAGCAGGGGCGACGGTGGTTGGGGCACAACGTCTTTGCCATGTGGCGGTGCACACGCTGCCAAGAGTTGATGGTGACGGCTGGTGGTGGCGACAATGGTGGCTACTGGCTTCCGAGGTGGTGGCCGGGCGATGATCGGTCGAGAGGTGGCGCCGATGATCCCCCCGCAAGACGAATCTGGGTCTTCGGCCATGTCAAGGGCTAGTTGTAGCATTCCCCAAGGGTCTTGTGTTCGTCGGCTCCCTGAGGTTGAAAGGGGGGTCCATGTCGTGGCACCCTGGCAACACCCGAGCCAACCTGACCCTCATCACGTCATCATCCATTGGATTGTTGTGCATCGTGCGGCTCGCCGGTTGTATAAGAGTGCCCTTGGCAACATCCTTCAACTCACCGCCGACATGTTTAAGCAGGAGTACGCAAGAAGTGTCCTGAGGCAAAAACATGTTGTTGGGCGTCATGAGATGGCAACAGTCATGCATCAAAGGCATAAAGTAGATGACGTGCACTAACTAATTAGTTACCTTGGTGATGGCATGGATTTCGGCTAATGTAGAGACACGGCCGATGCCGGCGGCCGGCCTATCATCATCTGCAATCTCCTGCTCGGGTACCTCACGAAGCACCACCTCCATCGGCCGCGCCTTATTGGTATCTTTGGCGGGAGGGGGCGTTGGTGTGACCAAAACGAGTGGCTGCGTCCCGACGTTGACAGCCGGCGGGGTCACCAGGTCCGGCGACACGGTAAGATTGATGCCCGAGTTGCTGCCGCTTAAGCTGGGCAGATGTATCGGCCCCTATCGACCTCCCGCATTCCAAGCAGTAATCCCCTCGAAAAACTCAGGGGGATCATCGAGCGGAGCTTCTCTTCCACTAACTTGTCCACCGCCTTCTCCTCCAGTGTCTGCACCTTCTTCTTCAGCTCTGCAACATTGGCTTTATCCTGGTTCTTCCTCTCCCTTCTTTTCTTGACGTCCTCTTTGTAGTACTCCTTGAACTTCATGCTCATACCGAAGCCGGACACACGGACAGCTGAGGACGGCGGCAACCCCTGTCCCTCTTCTTGTAAGCATTGGTCGCCCTGTTGAAAACCGTGTCCCACGGCTCCGTCGAATCCTGGGATGACTCTGTGGCAGCAGCGTTCAGTTCATCCACCTACAGAGACAAGGAAAGGTGAACCCATTTAGATTCTTGACTTCATTATCTTAATTAGAATGCAATAGACTTGAGATCGGCGATAAATTACTTACCAGCTTCTTCTCGAATTCCTTCACCTCCGGATAGTCGGTGATGAACTCCCCTGTTTCCTTGTCCAGGTAGTAGCGGGCCCGAACAAATTGCCTAAGCTGCAAGTCCGTGATTTTAAGCCAAGGGTTGTCTTTACCAAGGCGTTCAAGCTCGGCGTCCTCCTTGTCCCAAATGGCCTGTTTCCCCCTATAACCGCTGCTTCCAAGGCGGTGGTTACCTATGTTCTGTTCCCGCATACTCCTTCCCCATTGAGTCCATTTTATAGCGTCAGCGGTAGCTATATCCGCCTTGAATATCCTAAACTCCTCTTCATCGAGCATCGGATTTTTCTTACTAATAACCTCCCAGCTTTCACCTTTGTCAATGCTATTCTTCACCCGGGTTTTCCAGCTGCTCAAGGCGTTGCTCATCTTCGTGAGGGCTAGTTTGTTCACCGGGTTCTTATTTCTCTCGAGGTTTCTAAACTGCTCTGGGAATCTGTATCGCTTGTGAAGCTTCTTAAGGAGGTTATCGACCAAAGCTGCATGGTCAGCATGTCTGATGTACTTCGTGTTGATCGACATGCTTTCCCGGACAATGCACCCAAGTTGCAGGCCGTACCATTTAGCAATCGCCTCTGGCATAATGGGTTGGCCACTTTCTGTGACCTCAGTGAACTCATCGCAGACGGTGGCGAGCACTGGCACCTTCCGCTCCTTCTATTCCTTCTTCTTCTTCTTATGAGAAGCGGCCAGGTTGCCGCTACCGCCATCCGTGCGCTCACCGCCATCGGTGCGGGCGCTGCCATCGGTGGTGTCATCCTCTTCGCCGCCGCCTTCACTAGTTCCATCATAGTCGTCTTCATCCCCCTCGTAATCAGGATCTCCGCCCTCATTGGCCCCAGCAGCTCTGGTGATGGTCGCCTCCTCCTCCGGTGGTGGTGTCATCCTCATCGCCTCCTCCTCCTCCTCCTCCTGTTGGGACCCCTGCCAGAATGACTGGTTGGCCTGTCTAGCTTGTTCTTCGACGCTGATCATGTGCTTGGAAGGGCCAGACTCCTTGTTGCCCGGCATGTTTGCACTACTCTATTTAAATCATGACCTTTGCTAATTTTTTGACCTAGGAGTGCCCATTTCTCAACCGAAACGGAAGTGAATCGACACTTAGGGAGAAATGGGCAACTCAAATGAAGAAATATATCCCTGCAAGCCAAAAGACCCCATCCCCCCATGCATTGACCCTAGTATCCATCATCCATCATCCATCATCCACAGTACATTTCAACAACAGGTACCATCATCCCCATACAACATGTATAACAGATATTAACTAGAATGCCTAGTATTTCTCATACAAGATAGAATAGTATGATCATAAACAGAATTCTGCAAATCTGCAAATCTCCACAGTAGTCGAGCTCCCCTATCTCCTCGATCCTTCCGTAGAATCTTTCCATCACAGTAGTCTCATCATCAGCAAAGGATAAGATAGTTACTCCTGAGTTTTGATATTCACTATTCTTGTCCTTTTCCTCGGTGTAGAATCTGTAACCGTTTATGTCGTTTGACTGATAGGTCCTTAGATTGTGCCCTGGGCCCTGCGACAAGGAGAATATGAGTTTTTGATCTTCCGTAGAAGGCGTCTGTGGGGGATTGTCTAGTTGCAAGCTAGAGTTGTGCTCTCTGGTTACGTATCCCTTCTTCCTCGGCCGGCCCTAGTCGACGTACTCCTGCTCGATTAAGCTTCTATGCTCTTCGACCCAAGGGCCGACCACTTCAATGTGTTGTAGCGCGCCTCGATGTGCCCTTTCAAAATCAGTGCGTCGACCATCAATGCCGACATGTAGTGAGCGGCAGCCCTCGTGGTGACCATATCCACCGAGCCTGCCGTGGTGCTTCTTTGAGGGTATTCCAACATCCTCGTTCTTGGTGGTTAGATAATTCTGGCAGAAGGAGATGCACTCGTAGATCAGAAAGTCCTTGGCTATGCTTCCATCTGGGCGAGACCTGTTGCAAATGAATCCTTTGATGACACCGTTTAGCCTTTCAAACGGCATTATGTTGTGCAGGAATGTCGGCCTGAGATGGATGATGTCGTCCACGACATGTACAAGCAGATGCACCATGATGTTGAAGAATGAGGGCGGGAAGTAAATCTAAAGCTCGCAGAGTATCATCACGATCTCTTCCTGTAGCCTGTCGAGCTGCTTCACACCAATCGACTTCCTAGATATGACGTCGAAAAAGTTACAGAGGCCAAACAACGTCTCACGGACATGCTCGTCCATTATCCCACAGATCGCAATGGGGAGTATCCGCGTCATCAGCACGTGACAGTCGTGAGACTTCATACCGCTGAACCTCTTCTTCTCCATGTCTAGATATCTGCTTATCTTCCCCGAGTAACCGTGAGGAACTTTCACTCCTAAGAGGCACCTGAAAAACTGCTCGAGCTCCTCCAGAATCAGAGTGAAGCAGGCAGCGCGAAGCACCACCTCATTCTTCTTAACTCTTTTGTGGCGACCTTGAATCCCTTCCTGATGATGATGATGATGATCATCATCATCACTAATAGGGTACTGAAGATCTTTCTTTATGCCAAGCAATTTAAGGTCCTTTCTTGCTTTCGGCCCATCCTTGGTCCTCTCCGGCATGTTTAGTAGAGTGCCAAGCAGACTCTCGGTAACGTTCTTCGTGATGTGCATTGCATCGAGGCTATGGGGAGTGTGAAGGACCTTCCAATACGGCAGGTCCCAGAAAACAGGCCTTGCTTTCCATACACCTAGCAGCGGCTTTGTCCTCAGTCGTTTTTTTCCAAGCGCAGGGAAATCTACCCAATTATTCAAAAGCTCCTCGATTTCTTCGCCGCTCCTTGGATGCGGGGCTCTTTCGAGCTCGTCCTTACCATTGAACAGGTCACCATGTTTTCTCCACGGGTGATCCATGCGGAGCCACTTTCGAGTACCTTGGAACACGGTTTTCGAAGACCCTAGGTCCCTTGGTAGCTGGAGATGCGGTGTCTCATCCATGCACTTGACGCATGCATTGTGTTCGTGGTTCACCTGGGCCGATACATATGCGTAACCAGGATAGTCCTGCACGGTCGTGAGCAACGCAGCTCTCAGATGGAAATATTCTTTAGTGTAGGCGTCCCACGTACGGGCCGATGTCTCCCACAAGCTGGCTAACTCCTCTCTCAATAGCCCGAGATACAGATGCATATCGATACCTGGTTGTTTCGGCCCTTGAATAAGAATGCTGATGTGTACATACCTTTGCTTCGTGCATAGCCACGGGGGGAGGTTGTATGGCCATACAAACACGGGCCAGGTGCTATGCGTGCTACCCTGGTTTCCAAAAGGATTGAGTCCATCGGTGCTCATACCCAGCCTGACGTTCCTTGCATCTCCCCCGAACTCTTCGAACTCGATTTCTAATGCATTCCACTGGCTAGCGTCTGAAGGGTGTGTCAGGATCTTGCCCTTCTCTGTATCATCTTCGGGTTTCTCTCTTTCTACGTGCCATTGCATGAGCTTTGCTTCCTTTGGATCTACGAAATATCGTTGCAGACGAGGGGTGATAGGAAAGTACCATACCACTTTTCGAGGAACTTTCTTGTTCCCTCTCTTGTACCGTTCTTGGCCACACACCGGACATGTGGTTCTATCCGCGTACTCGTTCCGATAAAGTGCGCAATCATTGATGCATGCGTGGTATTTAATGTGTGGTAGGTCGAGAGGGCACACGATTTTCTTGGCCTCCTTGATACTTGTTGGCAATGTGTTCCCCTTAGGAAGTCGGTCATGCCAGTATTCCATGTTCGCGTTGAAGCTCACATCGGTCCATTTGTGTTCGACCTTCATCTCTAGAGCCTTGAGCGTTACACTCAAACGTGTATCCTCGGGGCGACACCTAGGATATAATGGAGTCATCCCGTCTACCTCCATTTGGGCCAACTTGGCTTTCTCTCTGGCTGCAGCTTTGTCGTTGCTCGTCTCCTTGAGGAGCAGTTCTTGAACATGAGGGTCCTGCAAGACCGAAGTTAGCAGCGTCTGTGTGTTCGTGTCTTCTCCTTCTTCATGATCATGATCATGCCCGTCGCCATCTCCTTCTCCATGTTGATCATGCCCGCCGGCATCTCCTTCGTCATGATGATCATGCCCGCTGGCATCTCCTTCGTCATGATGATCATGCCCGGTAGACTCTTCGTCTTCTCACCCGCCCATGTCTTCGTGACCACCACCATGTCCTGCCAGCGCCTCATTGAGGTCGCACATGAAACCGCGCCTGAGCAGGTGACCCTCCAATTGTCTAGATTCAGGGTCGATCCAGCGCTGCAGTTTGCATGTTCGACATGGACATCTTATCATGGTCTTGTTGTTCAGAATCATGTCCTCCTTCGCACCTTTCTTGTACCTAGCAATTTGACCTTCGCTCATCGTGAGGACCATGGTTGCCTGAGCGGTCAAAACAGATAGTATAGGTGAGAACAGCACCATATGAACACACACATGCATGAATGCTAGCCGGAAAAAAATCGGCATGACCTTTCCTAAAATTAGGACATATGGGTAGTGCAAAAATTTGCCGAAATCAAAATGAATCAACATTTCGGCAAACATCCATGCAACCACACCGGCCGGGCCCAACAACAACAAGCAACCAACAAAAAACTTCCTCCCATTGCAAACATTCATGCACCACACAAACATCGTCTCGCCATGGATCGCACACACACACCGCCCGCGCGACAAGCTTCACCTACATGTTCATGATGGCCAAGTACTCACCTATAGTAGACACAATAATAGCGAGACGAGACCGCGCGATGAGAGAGTGTGGACATATAGATCTACAATGCAAGTTGGTGGAGAGGAAATTAATAAACAAATAGAGATGTGAGAGAGAAAAGTAAGGAACTTTTAGATCTAGAAGTTGGAGCGAAGCTTCCACTTACCAATCTATGGATTGAAGTAAGTTTAGTTACAAGAAAATGGAGAAACTATGGGAAAGATGGGGTGTGAGGGAGGAGGAAGACGAGTTGGGAGGAGGTAGAGATGTGAAATGGGTGGTGGTGGATAGATAGATAAGAAAGCTAGCTCTTGTCACCTTTTTAACATGGATCTGGACGCCCTCATTTGTGGCGCATATGGAGGAAATGCACCACAGATGCTGAAACTTCTATGGCGCATAAGTCCATATGCACCATAGAAGTGGGTGAATTAGATTCCTTGTGTGGGGCCCACCTCCAAGTTCTGTGGCGCATGTTGGGATATGCGCCACAGAAGTTTCAGCATCTGTGGCGCATATTAGAACATGCGCCATAGAACTTGGGTGGATTAGATTCTATGGTGGGTCCCCCCTCCATGTTCTGTGGCGCATGAGGAAATATGCGCCACAGAAGAGGCAACTTTTGTGGCGCATATCTCAGAATGCGCCACAGAACTTGGATCAACCCACCCCGGCTGGCGGGTCCCACCAATCTTCTGTGGCGCATACTCTGGAGAATGCGCCAAGAACTTCCAATCTTCTGTGGCGCATGCTTTCTGGTGCGCCACTGATGTTTTCCTGTGGCGCATCCTTTCGCATATGCGCCACTGAACATCTTGTCTATCTATAGGCCGTTTCCTAGTAGTGTATTGATAATAATATTATTGGGGAGCTCATGAATAGGACATTTGAGCATTAGTAACTTCAATTTCCCCCAAGCTTGGGCGGTACTCTCTCCATCACGAGGCCAAAAGTTATATATTTGATTCTGATCTTTATGAATCTCACTAGGAGGATAAAATTTGGAATAAAAGAGAGGTGCAATTTCCTCCCATTCAAGAGATTGGCCATTCTTTAGCAGCTTATACCATTCCTCAGCTTTGTCTTTCAATGATACAGAGAATAACTTTTTATCAACTTGATCTATTGTAATGCCTGCACACTTGAACAATCCGCATAATTCATGTATAAAAAGCCAATGATCACCGGGATGGACAGTTCCATCTCCAAAATAGTAGTTATACATAACACTATCAACAATTTTTGTAGGTACTTTAAAAGGATCAATTTTAGCAGGTGGTGGTTCATCTAGTACCTTAGCAGTGGTAGTAGCATTTCGAAATAAGAAACTAAGTGAATTATCTATATTGAAATAAAGTAACAAACAGAAATAAACAATACTCACATTAGAAGTTTCCTTTACCAGTTCCACTCTTCAATAGCGCTTCACTCCCCGTGACATGGGTATACCCTACAGGTACTCGAGTTTGGCATATACGGTCCAGATACGGGAGAAGCCCACGGTGTTGCCAAGGCCCAATAAGGAATTCGAGTGGCCCATAGACTCTCGATTGCTTGCGAGACAAGAAGAAGCTTAAGATAGAAAGTTCAAAGGGTGAACCCTAATCTATAACCGACTCGAGCTGCTACCCGAGACCTAGCCTATCTATATAAAGGCTAGGAGGGGTGGCGAGGAGGATAATCACAACCCTAGTTTCCACAACTATTGCTAGATTGCATCTGCGCCCCCCTATAATCTTCGATTCCTTCGTTAATTCCAAGAGCAGACAAGCAGGAGTAGGGACCTCTACGAGGCCTGAACCTGGGTAAAACTTGCGTCCCTGTGTGCTTGTTTGCAAGACGATTGATGCCTCCAGCGCTCCCTACTTCTCCAAACCCAAGTCCATAATAATGGGCATTGGCGAGTTGAAACCTCGTCAATTGGCGCCGTTTGTGGGAATTGGGAGTGCTGATGTCACAGCTTCTTCGGCCCCGTCAACCACAATCTACAACTCTGCAACAGCGGAGATTCGCCGGCTCTTCGGTGTGTTCGACTTCACCATCCACACGCTGGCCACATGCCCAACTTTTGAGTCCGTGGGTAATGGAATCAGTCTGGCAATTGGGAGCTTATGCTTCCGAGTTGGTCAACTGGGCACGCTTCGCATGCCTGACCAGCCAACGACACCCACGATTGCTCCGGCATCATGGTTCCCACCACCAATCGGTACCCTCGGAGAGCTCAACACCTCAGCAACAGCTGGGAGTACGGACAGCGACAGCAGTCGCGGATCCAATCTGGGTGACCTAGCCATAGAGGATGGAGCCTATGGCTATCTGAAAGTAGCAGGAGCAACAGCTTCCCAATCACTTTATGTGCACCGTCATCAATGCGGGCGACACCGACGTCAATTGCGAAAACGTTGGTACCGGATCTGGCACCGGGCCACCCAATGGCGGTATACCCAACGACAACACGCCAATGGAGGCCCCACCAATGGTGGCAACGGAGCGCCCGTCAACAATGTGATGGGAGGAGAACCTTCGCTCTCGGCGAATGAGAACACCGGTAAGCGCATGCTGATCAAGCTCAACGACAACGAGTGGGCTCGCTGTCGTGAAGCTCTACGGGGCAATCCTCTACCCCCAACATACCACAGGACATGCTGATGGGCTACCATTGGCTGCTAAAGGAGGAACTAAAGCGCCAACAACATGTGGTCGTGCAACTCGAAGCTTGTAGAAAGGCGGCGGACGAGTCGAGTGTTCGACGAGCTGGGCTCTCCTCCCATGAAGGATCCTCCTCCAAAGGCAACGAGTACGTGGCCAACAAGAGACGATCTCGACTGGCCTACCTCACCGAGCAAGAACGCATAGAAGCCGCGAAAGTCCTCGACTTCGGCTCTATGACAGTCGACACGCGGGACAACGTGCTTCCAAAGACGCTACAAGCCGCGGTGATAGCGGCCACCATGTACCTCCTTAACATCAAGTCACCGGCTAGGGACCCGCGAGCCGCCATGCACCGATCTACGATCATAGGCTTGGGGCTAATCGAGGCCGCCCTTGACAAAGAACCAACACTAGAGCCGAAGAAAAGCAAGGCTCTGGATAAGTACTACTACTCGTACTCCTCCAGTGAAGACAATCACGATCTGTCACGACGACGTCGCTCACGGCGGCATGATCGCGACTATGACGCGTGTGATGACAAGATGCGAGCAAGGCGTGCTCGTTCGACTGACTCGGAAGAAGACGAGACGGAGCTCTGCGGCGCCAGATGCTTCAGCAGGGCCATCAGGCTGAAGCGAATGCCTAAGGGGTTCAAACTCCCGTCGGAGAACCCGAAATTTGACGGCCTGCAGGACCCGAAAATCTGGCTGGAGGACCACATCTCCTCCGTCAGGCTGCATGGCAGGAGTCGAAGCATGGCCATGCAATGCCTGCAGCTACAACTGCAGGACACCGCCCGCGGATGGCTAAACAACCTCCCGCACGGATCCATTCGCAGTTGGGAAGAGCTGGTCTACAGCTTTGTGCGCAACTTCAAGGGCACTTAGAAAAGGCCCGCATCAATCGAAGAACTAAGGAGCTGCCAACAAAGGTCTGGCGAGTCGCTGCGCTCGTACATCCAGAGGTGGTCCATCATTAAGAACTCCACAGAAAACATCTCGGAGGACCGTGCAATCGACGTATTCAATAGCGGCATTCATCGTATAGAGCTCAGGGAGGAGCTGGGCCGCTCGAAGCCCAAAACGATCGACCACCTGATGGAATTCGCGAATCGGTGGGCGGACAGAGAATACTCGATGGAAAAATGTACCTACACTGACGACGAGGACGATCTTGGGCGCAGACGCGACCGCCGAGGCAAACGTCTAATGCGCGTCTATGATGACCGCGACGAGGTCAACAAGGTCACAGCCGGCTACACCGAAAAACGCGACGGCAACCAAAACAACGGATACCGCAGTGGTGGATACCTCGATAGCAGAAAAACCACGCAGGTGTGGCAGCGCCGCACTCGTGAAGAGGCACCCGCAACATCTATCAAGGAAAAACTGTCCGGACCATGCAACATGCACTTCTACATCGACAAGTACAATGGCAAGAAGAATTCCAGCCACCTTCTAAAAGACTGCCGCGAGTTTCTCAAACTCCATGAGGGGCTGGCTCGGATGAATCGTGACACGGTCAACAGGGGCTACGGAGCCGCCCCGTGCGATGTGGCACATGGATCTCCTCCACCACCACCCAGACCACCACCCGCGGCCGCGCCGGTCCAGCATCACGGAGGCGACCCATACCCACGAGCCATGGGCAACACGGGAATGATCCAAAAGGGCGTCCCTCAAATCGAGTGCAGAAGGCCATCACTCGCCAAGTCAATCTGGCGATAAACTCTCCACCCTCTACCACCGAGTACTTATGCGAAGTGACTCCTGTATCACCTTCGACAGGCGCGATCACCCGCGCCAAGTCCCTCGTCTAGGCCACTGTCCCCTTGTACTCGAGGCGTAGATCGGGGGCTTCGATATGAGTCGTGTCTTCATGGACGGCGGTAGCGGCATGAACCTCATGTTCGTGAGTACCTTGATTGCGATGAGGATCCCTCTGACTTGTCTAGAAGTTTCAGACACGACGTTCCACGACATCGTCCTAGGGAAGGGCATATATCCCCTGGGCAAAATCAACCTCGACGTCATCTTTGACACGCTGCAAAACTTTTGGCGAGAGCGCATCGACTTTGGGGTCGTCGACTGGCCCTCGCAATACCACTGCATCCTCGGACGTGTCGCGTTCGCAAGGTTCATGGCAGTGCCGCACTACGCCTACCTGCAGATGAAAATGCCAGGTCCAAATGATGTAATCACAATCAATGGCAAATTCGAGATGTCCGACAGCTGTGACAGGGAATTCAACAGAATCTCCCAATCCTTTGCCATGCAGGAGGAACTCGCAAGATTGAAGGAGTCAACAGACAACAGTCTGCCTCCCCTGAGCAGGCCAAGTTCACCTGATCTGTCCTTCGACTCGTCGGTACACACGAAGAAAGTCCAGGTCCACCCAACGGACCCGACCAAGACGATCCTCATCGCCAACAACTTGAGTTCCGCATAGGAAATCGCGCTCGTCGAATTCCTTCGTGAGCACTGGGAGATCTTCGCCTGGTGTCCAACAGACATGCCAGGAGTTCCCAGGGAATTCGTCGAGCACTCACTCAACGTGAATCTACACGCAAGGCTAGTCAAGCAGACAATTCGGCGACTGTTTGAACCAAGAGCAAAGGCAGTCGGCATGGAGATCAACAGACTCCTCGACGCAAAATTCATACGTAAGATCAAGGAAAGCACTTGGCTCGCTAACACAGTGCTTGTGCCTAAAAAAGACACAGATATCCTGCGTATGTGCGTGGATTTCACCTCCTTGAATAAGCACTGCCCAAAGGATCACTTCCCGCTGCCACGAATCGACCAAATCATTGACTCCACCGCGGGATGTGAGCGCCTCTGCTTCCTCGACGCCTACTCAAGCTACAATCAGATTCGAATGAAGGAGGAGGATCAGGAGAAAACGGCATTCACAATGCCCTTTGGTGTGTTCTGCTACAACACGATGCCCTTCGGGCTAAAAAATGCAGGAGCCACCTATCAGCGGTGCATGCAGGCTTGCCTCAAGAACCAACTTGGTCGCAACATCCAAGTCTATGTTGACGACATCGTCATCAAAACCAAAGAGGAAGCCTCGCTAATCGACGATCAACACGAGACCTTCGCCAACCTCGACCGCTATCGGATCAAGCTCAATCCAGACGAATGCGCCTTCGGCGTGCCATCTAGGTAGTTACTCGGGTATCTCATCTCTGCAAGAGGAATCAAAGCAAACCCGAAGAAAATAAAGGCCATAGTGGCCATGGAGAAGCCGGAGAACGTAAAAGGCGTCAAGCAGCTGGCTGGACGAATCACGGCGCTCAGTCGATTCATCAGTCGAATGGGTGAAAAGGCACTGCCCTTCTACCAACTTCTCCGCAAAACTGACAAGTTCAAGTGGACAGACGAGGCGCAAGAAGCATTCGAAGATCTCAAATGTCTTCTATCCACCTCGCAGTACTGGTGATTCCTCGCGAAAAAGAACCACTACTGCTCTACATATCTGCTACCAACCAGGTGGTCAACACAATGCTCATTGTGGAACGAGCTGAAGAAAATAAGGTCCACGGGGTCCTGCGCCCAGTATACTACCTCAGCGAGGTGCTCACTCCAAGGAACAGCGGTACCCGCACTATCAGAAGCTGGCATATGGCGTCTTCATGACAGCCAGGCGACTGTGCCACTACTTCCAGGAGCACCCAATCGTGGTGGTAAATGATGCCCCACTCGGGCACATACTCAATAATCCTGATGCCACCGGACGAGTCGCGCTCTGGGGAATCGAACTGTCTCCACGAGACATCACATACGAGAAGCGCGACGCAATCAAGTCGCAAGTCCTCCCGGACTTTCTCGTGCACTGGATGGAGAACCAGCTCCCCGACAAGCCAGATATGTCCTACCTTTGGACAATGCACTTCGACGGGTCCAAGCGAAAGGATGGGGCTGGCGCAGGTGTCATACTGACATCGCCCCAAGGAGACAAGATGAAATACATTCTGCGAATGCAGTTCACCGCCTCCAATAACGAAGCTGAGTATGAAGCCCTAATCCATGGGATGCGAATGGCGAAAGCCTGCAGCGCCAAAACACTCATCATCTACAACTACTCCAAACTGGTGGTCAACCAAGCAATGCACGAGTGCGATGCACTGAGCGACAACATGATCGCCTATCGCGACCTCTACGACACACTCGAAGGAGACTTTGATGGCTATGAGCTGCGACATGTGGCTCGCGAAAGCAATGAAGAAGCGGATCTACGCGCCAATATTGGCTCCACCTGCGCCCCCATACCACCTGGGGTATTTCTCGAGCGCATCTGCGAGCGCTCCATCAAGCCCAAGGCTCTAGAGAAGAAAGCAAGCACATCAATGGACTCGGGGGCTACACCACCCAACGAGCCAATGGCACTCGATGACCTGGAGTTTGATACAGGACTCGAAGGACCAATGGGCATCATGATGATCGAGCCATCTTGGACACAACCCCACATCACATATCTACTCAGCAAGAGGCTGCTAGATGATCTGACTGATGCGCGACACATCGCGCGACGATACAAAGCATTCGCCCTCATCAACGGCGAACTGTACAAGCGCAGCATCACGGGAGTAATTCAACGGTGCGTATCCAACGGGGACGGAAGGGCCGTCCTCCTCGACATCCACAAAGCCACTTGCGGGCACCATGCTGGTAGTTGCGCCCTCGTTGCCAAAGCTCTACGAGCTGGATTCTACTGGCCCACGACCATGCGCGACGCCAAGGACATTGTCCAGCACTGCAATGCTTGCTAGTGATTCACAGAAAAATCTCACGCAACTGGCACAGAACTCTGGCCAATACCATTGGCTTGGCCCTTCGCACAATGGGGACTCGACATGGTCGGCAAGCTCCCAAAATCCTCGCCAGGAGGTTATGTCTACCTCTTGGTTGCATTCGACAAATTCACCAAGTGGATCGAGGCCATGCCGGTGACAAATCAATCAGGGGCCAGCGCCGTCAAGTTCTTCAAGTCCATTGTCTACCGCTTTGGAGTGCCACACAACATCATCACGGACAATGGGACGAACTTCACCTCTAAGGAGTTCCAGGAATTATGCGAAAACCTAGGAATCAACATAAGCTACGACTCGGTGGCTCACCCGCAGACCAACGGTCAAGTCGAAAAGTCCAACAGCCTCATCTATGGTGGAATCAAAAAAACGACTCCTTAGACCACTCAAATAAGCCGCTGGATGCTGGCCAGACAAACTGCAATCAGTTCTTTGGAGCTTGCGTACAACTCCAAACAGTGCCACAGGATACACTCCGTTCTTCATGGTGCACGGTGCTGAAGCGGTGTTACCCGCAGAAGTACGCTACAAAGCCCCACGGGTGGTCGCTTACATCGAGCTGGAGTCAACTCTTGCACTCGAAGACTCTGTCGACCTCCTTGACGAGGAACGGGAAATCGCAGCGGAGAGATCAACGATCTACTAGCAAAGCCTCCGCAACTATCATAGCAGAAGGCTACGCCCAAGATCCTTCATCGAAGGAGACCTGGTCCTGCGACTGAAGCAACAAGGGCATCTCAAGCTCGAGTCCCCTTGGGAATGACCTTACGTGATTACATAAGTAATCCCAGGTGGCGCCTATCGCCTTAAAGATTTTGAGACAGGAGTCTCATACTCCAACCCCTGGAATGTCGCGCAATTGCGTTGTTTCTACCCCTAGTCGTTTTTACATTACAAATAAGGCTACTCAGCCATGCTACTTAGCCACACATTGCACCTCGTACTATTCTGCAAATAAATAAAGCTAATTGCCCTAAAACTCTGTGTTTTCCTTATTTTTTTGCAATTTTATCACTCGGGGGCTGCGCCACCCTTTACACCCTCGTTCTACGAACAAATCACAGTATCCTGAGTAGCTGGCACAACACCAATTGAATCCTTGATAAACACCAACCCAGTTGCAACGCACCTGACAGGTTGGCAAGGTGCTGAGATAATCACAAGTCAGGCTAACAAAAAGGAACTGCAGAGTACAATACACTCGCAAAAAATACAAAGCTATCAAGCTCTTCACATATCAATGGGTATTAATTACACTCAACACAATCATACGAACTTTACAACACTCATACATCTATGTGCAGGATACAAACTACACTACTACTGCAAAGTTGGGCATTTGTCTGCTCTTCAAAGAAGTCGACGATGTGTTTTGCTAGATGGTCAACCGCCTGGTAGTTTGGCACCATATTTTAGGTCATCCCTTCTGGTGGTGGCGGCGGTCTAGTAGCAACGGACGCCATGTCCACATCTGGTCGGTGTAGTCGCACCATTGATAAGGCAGCTTTCGCACCTGCGACCAATTGCTGACGAACGCACTCGCGTACCGCGCTTAAATCTTGAAACTTCACCAGAAGAGCCAACATGCTTGAAGGAACAGCGTCTAGTGGAAACATCGTATGATAAATATGCTTGAGGCACGACTGCGCCTTCTTCAAGCATTGAAGCACTCGAGAAGAACGATCCTGTAGGGCCGCTAATGCAATGGCACGGTCGTGGTCCACCCAAAAGTACCCACTCGCCTGCAGCTGCTCCTAGGTCAAGTTATTCATTCCAATAGCCACCCGATCCTTCTCATCCTGTGAATGACGAGCGCTAACGACTACACCAAGCAAACAGCAAAGTGTGAAGACAATACATCGACGCGACTGACTAAAAGAAAATATGAGAAGGCAGAGAGCTAACATTTGAACTGCTCGTTCAATTGCGCCACTTCCTCCAAGAGATACTTCTCGCGAGCAGTGGCCTTCTCCGCCTTCGACTTCCACACATCCGCACTACCAGGGATGATGGGCAACTCACGCTCCAGTTGCTTAATGCAATCTCGCAGTCACGAAAGTAACGATAATTCCTCCACCTTTGAGCGTGGATGTGCCAAGGTTTCATCGGTGGGCGGGGATCATGAGGACCACTCGAAGGACCCTAGGTACGATAAAGCAAGAGGCAAAAGAGACTCATCAGGCATTTATAAACAAAGACTATAGTCAAATTCGATAAATGTCAAGGGAACACCCCAACAAAAGCACGGTTCAAGCAAAAGGCTAAAGCTACAACTATTACACATCGAAGACTAAGGAGCATTTTGCTTCTTCGACTTCGGCTTTGGGGGCTTCATCGCATCCGTGGTAGTCTCTGACGCCACAGACTTGCCGGTGGTAGCCCCAGATGCCGCGGTCTTCGCTGCCTTTGCTCAATGCCGCTCCTCGGAGTACCTAGCGACTATCTCGATAAGCTGAGGACCATATTTAGCGCAGCCACCAGCGAAGGGAGCAAACACTACCTGCTGGCCTCCGACGTCGACAGGCATGGCCTCAGAAATAGCAGCGGTATCCATCTCCACGCCATGGGCTTGCACCATCGTGAGTGCCATGGTGGCACTGCCGGACCGCCAAGAGTTCTTGAATTCTGCGGGAACACCTCCAGCGAGGGATTCCACTAGGTCTTCAAGGTTGTCGATCAGCCTGGCCTTGCTAGTTAAGTCCTCACGGATGCCACAGAGCACATCCTTGGCCTTCCCCAGCGTCTCCTGGAGGGAAACACTGCGGTCTTTGACTGCAGAAATAGCGCCCACCAACGCATCCGCGTGACACAGAGACTGGGCATCAAAGCTCAGCCTGCCGGCATCTGCATACACAAAGTATTAGCACAACAACATGACATCAGTCAAAGAGCAATGCAAATCCAACTGAAAAATACCTGAGAGGGACTTGGCAATTGAGAAAACTTGTTCTTCAAATAACCTCTCCCTCTCAGCAGTGGAGGCGCGCAGATCCTCTTCCCGCTTTCGTGACTCTTCTAGAGACGCGACTGCTTCGTCGCGATTCTTCGCCACTGCGGCAAGCGCCTTCTCGAGGGAGGCAGCACGACGAAGAAGTTCATTGTGCTCAACTACAAATCACAGCATGCATAATCAATCGAATTTATAAATTCCACGAAGACAAAGACGAAGCCAAAACTAAGCTTCAACAAAGCGGTGGCGATTGTCCAGCAGAGCGTGCTGTTGACCCATGACAAGGACTTGCTCCGCAGGCGAGCAACTTCCTTCACAATGAGCTGCATCAAAAGGAAAACAAAGGTTCATCGGCAGCACAAAGTATAAATTCGACTGCCACAACAACAAAAAGGACGCTTACGTGATCCTCCAGGGACTCCGAAGATGACTGCTGCCCAGTCATCCAGGCAACCATCTGGTGTTCCCTAGCATGCAGGGAACTCGAAGAATTGTGCACGGAGTGGGCCGCCACTGGAGGGGAAGGAGACCGTTCGGCCACCTCCTTGGCCTTGGAGTCTGCGACTCTGGATTCTTTCACAAATTGGACATCGTCAGAAGGCGACGACGCTGTTTGACTACAAAACATGCCCAACACCACTTCAAAAATAGCAACTTCAAAAAGAACAAGACGAACTCGCAAACATCAAAAACTTACCAATCGATTTTTTAGAGGTCAAAGGAGTCATCCGACGACTCCTTCGGCAGTCGCAGCTTCTTCCGAGTAGGAGGATCCATGGCACGCACATGCATGGCTAGGATTGTCTGCTCTGCAACAGCAGAAGGACCTTCCAGCTTCGTCGGGGAAGAGGCGTCAGAATCCTTGCTGCGGGAGTGCTTGCTAGTGTCCTGATCACTGGACTCGGGGGCTCCCTCCTCCTCTTCAATCGGGACGATCAATTTCGGCTCGTCCTCTTTATCCACTTTGCGAGGGATAACCCCCTCAGGAGGAGGGGGCAAATTGGAAGACACCTTCTAGTCCCGCATTCAGAAGATACATCATTATATATCAAACACAATAATGGTAGTCGACGAAGAAAATTACTTAAAAGTACAATTCTACCTCAAGAGGAGGGTCAGAAGCGTCGAAAGGACACACGACTGGTTCGCCTGGGAGAACCTCCTTGGCAGTGTACTTGGTCACCACTCGCACCCTCGTATCCACCTCACCCGCAGAAATGCCTTTGGAAGATATGCGAGTGACATCGCTCGCACCAGCCCAGCAGTATATCGGGTGGACTCTGGCTTGCAGAGGCTGGACGCGGCAGTGCAACCACGTGCGAATGAGAGCGGCGCCACCCTCTTGTTTTCCTATGCAGTTTTCGAGGTCGCAAACACGCTTATACATCACCTCCGTTTCCTCGGACTCGCCAGGCATCACGACATTCTTCTAGGAGCGCCTTCTCTTGCAAGTCGCAGCGGGATCGAAGGGCGCGAGTCCGTAGTGCTCTCGATCGGCCTTCTAGTCGCGGATGTAGAACCACTTGTCTGTCCACCCTTGGACAAACGCAGTGAGCTTGATGTCAAAATACGCGATAGAGGAGTCGACATGGATCCCGCAGCCCCCTACGTCATAGACTATTGAACCGGACGCCGACTGACGTTTCAGCTTTAAAAGCCTCTTGAAGGGGCCGAAGGGTGGCTCGATTCCGAGCCAGCACTCCCAAAGCGTGATGAAGCAAGAGATGTGGAGAATGGAATTTGGGGACAGCTGGTGCAGCTGGAGCCCATAGAAATAAAGGAGACCACTAAATAAAGGATGTAGGGGGAGAGAGAGACCTCGAATGATGAACGCAAGGAACATCATCCGGAAACCCGGAGGAGGACAAGGGATTACCTCATCACCAGGCACTCACGAGTCATCTTCCGTGGAAGGAAGAGCTCCATCTTGACGATGAAGATGCAACTCAGAAGGCTTGATGATGGATGCTCGCCAGACGCCATTGGTGACGCGGGTACCTGCACCCTTATTCTTCCCAGCGCCAGCGGCACTGGTACCGCCCTTCTTCTTGGTGGCGGCAATGGTGGCCACAGATCCAACAATGGCGCCTCCCTTCTTCTTACCCATCTTTCGATGGCGGTGCGAATGGAGAAAGTAACTGGGGAAGACACGGAGCTGGTCCAGTGCCAGGAAGAGGAAGTGCGCAAGGAAGCAGAGAGAGCAACAATGGCATGAGCAAGAAGAGAGATGGGGAAATTACCGCAACTGCGCTACTACTTAACCTCCTCACGGATGCCATCCAATGGCCAACAGAAACCCTACTGGACGCGTGGCGTACATCGCCTTCGACACGTGGCGAGGGTGAATCGCGAACCGTCCCCCACTACACCCATTACGTGCGGAAATCAAGGAGACGCAGTTAAAATAGAAGATTACAGACGCCCAGTCAAATCAAAGTCAGAAAGTGGGACCCATCGCTCATCACGTCCCGTAAAAGCCGCTCACGTGGGCAACTGAGGTCATTACATCATCAGCACTGACGTCATCGATTCTAGCAGCAGAAGATTTTGACTACTTTAGTCCTTTCTCCAGTCTTTGAATCAACCAAGAACTAGGGGGCTACTCCTAACAGGAGTGCTGGCTGCGCACCCGAATTTTTTTTTATGCAGGTGTATGAACATTCAAGACAAACCCATCACTTGAATCAATGATTCGATTGTGAATTACGAGTTACTCCCATAGGGAGCACCGAAAGCATATTCGACTCAGAGAAGCAACTAAAGACGACAACAATCACAAATGTTTTTAGTCCTCACTCGAGTCTACGACTCGAATAGGCACTCGGGGGCTACTCCCAGAGGGAGCGCTGGCTGCGCACCCTATGATTATTTTTCCTTGAACATTGTACTATGTGTTGATAACATCCACACTCGAATTCTATGGCGACTCCGCCTCATATTTTCCCTACCAAGAGATTACGTCTCCGCGATGACAAAAAATTCGGATGCGACGCTTACAACATGAAGATAAGACCTGAATAAGGCATGTCAACGCATCTGCTGCGCACTTCCAGAAATATATCCGTATCTACAGGTACGATGAACATGCCTTGACGGATGTGACGACTGCTGACACTTATACACTGGAATTCGACTCCTGTAAGACCTCCGCAGCCTGAGTCGAATTACGCCAGCATTTTTCCGAATTCGAGTCCGAGGACTCGAGTTTGAGTAGATTGCGTTGTTTTGCTCAAAGGCAGTTAACTGATACCGATACATCGGGTAAATCAGGCACGTATATCAACAATCCCTATGACACAAAAAACACGCGAAAATATGATCAACCATGCAATCAAAGGCTTCATAAAGTCTCAAGTCGAATCTGCGATTCCACTGGACACTCGGGGGCTACTAACATGGGTATACCCTACAGGTACTCGAGTTTGGCATATACGGTCTAGATACGGCAGAAGCCCATGGAGTTGCCAAGGCCCAATAAGGAATTCGAGTGGCCCACAGACTCTCGATTGCTTGCGAGACAAGAAGAAGCTTAAGATAGAAAGTTCAAAGGGTGAACCCTAATTTGTAACCGACTCGACCTGCTACCCGAGACCTAGCCTATCTATATAAGGGCTATGAGGGGGCGGTGAGGAGGATAATCACAGCCCTAATTTCCACAACTCTCGCCAGATTGCATCTACGCGCCCCAGTAATCTTCGATTCCTTCGTTAATTCCAAGAGAAGACAAGCAGGAGTAGGGACCTCTACGAGGCCTGAACCTGGGTAAAACTTGCATCCCTGTGTGCTTGTTTGCTAGCCGATTGATGCCTCCAGCGCTCCCTCCTTCTCGAAAACCCAAGTCCATAACAATGGGCATTGACGAGTTGAACCCTCGTCACCCCGGCAACGGTGCCAGAAAATAGTCTTGATGACCCACAAGTATAGGGTGTGTATCATAGTATTTTCGATAATAAGAGTGTCGAACCCAACAAGGAGAAGAAGGTGTTAACAAGTGGTTTGGATCAGGAATTCTCTGTAAATACTCAGCAAATGGATTTTTAGGGTTTTTTGATAATGCAGATAAATAAAGTGCGAGTAAATAAAAGACAATAATAATAATTGCAGCAAGTGGCCCAATCCTTTCTTTAGCAAAGGATAAGCCGGTTGTATTACTTAAGATGACCAAACGTTCTCGAGGACACATGGGAATATTGTCAAGTGCTTTCGCTTCATATAGTTGATTAAGCTTCTCTGGTTCGATAAGTGTTGTGTGGGTGAACCTATGCTAATGTACTGACCTTCCTAGGACTAATACATACTTGTGATTATACCCCTTGCAAGCATCCGCAACTACAAGAAAGTAATCAAGATAAAAACCTAACCACAGCCTTAAACTCTAAGATCCTACACTCCCTTATGCAAAGGTTTCCTAATGGGGGTTTAGGTTTCTGTCACTCCGGCAACCCCACGATTTGTAGCCAAATACACAATGCATTCCCCTAGGCCCATAAAGGTGAAGTATCATGTATTCGACGTTCACATGACACCACTAGAAGAATAGCACCACAACTTAAATATCAAACCATTAAATCTTTCTCAACATAATTCCACTACTAACAACGTGACTTCTCCCATGTCCTCAGGAACTAAACGAACTACTCATGAGACATCATATGGATCAAGATTAGAGATGAAATAATGATAGGTAACAATCTGAACATGAACAATAATTCAATGGTTCCACTCAATAGCATCAACTACAATGAGTAATCAACACCAAGAAAGTTTCCCCTAACTATGCAAGATTCAACCCAATTGTTACAGTGGTACGGAGTGGCGGTGATGGTGCTGGTGGAGATGATGATGATGATCCTGATGAAGTCTACCTTGATGACGATGTTGATGGCGACGATCTCCCCTCTCTGGGAAGGAATTTCCCTGGTAGATTTCTGCCTGCCAGAGAGCTCTTTCTCTCTCTATAGTTTCCGCCCTGCAGAGGCGACGGAACCTTTCTATGGTCGTGCCCTGAACTTTAGGATTTCGAGGGGATTATATATGCCAAAGGGCGATGCCAGAGGTGGGCCAGGGTGGCCACACCACCTGGTGGTGTGGACTAGGGGGACACGCGCCAGGGGGTGGCGTGGGCCCCCTGTGGCCCATCTCCACTTCCCCTTCTGGCATTATTCATCTTCTGGAAAAATAGGAATTTCCATATATTTTCTAGGATTCTCTGATCTTCGCAAATATTGCATCTGGACAGTGCTTTTTTCCATCAGAATCCTGACTCTGGTGGTTCATCCTCCAAAAGTCATCAATCATGCAAAAATAGATGAAATAACATAAGTATCATCTCTTAATATGAAATATATCAATGAATAACAATAAATTATGATATAAAATAGTGATGCAAAATGGACGTATCAACTCCCACTCAAAACAACATCCCTCAAGTCATTTTGGTGATTACATGGACCAAATTCACTACACCAAGACCGATCATCACGTGAATTGGTGCAACTGCAAAGGCAAGTATCTATATGGTCATAATATGAACTATATGACTCATGCTTTACCTTTCGGTTCGTGTTTCGAGGCCATGTATGAATATGCTACGCTTGTCATGTAAGAACCTTAGTACCCGCGTGTGTAGATCTTACTTACACTCGTTGTATGCGAATGTAGAGTCCATCACACTAGATCATCACGTGGTGTCTCGAAACGACAAACTTTCTTAATAGTGCATACTAAAGGAAGAACACATTTTTATCTTGATATTTAAAATGAGGGATCATCTTTTAATGCTACTAAGCTATATTCAAGAAAAATAAAATGCAAACAAACATCATATGCAAAAAGTGATATGATATAGTTCTTACACTTGATCACTATCATGTGCATCATCGTATGATATTCATCATTCCAAGAGTATCCAACCATACTTAAAATTATTACATTTACCATATCATAACACATGCCCAACAAAATAAAACTAGACGCTTCAAATTTATCTTTGCATATTTTTACGTGGCTTAGGGCTTTAGATGATAGAACGTTCTTACCTATGAACATGGAACCACAATGATGATAATCAAATTATTAGAAACCCATTGAAAATCAGATATCAACTATAGTGGGAGAGACAGACACACGCCAAACACTTATGCAAAACCAGTTACATGTCAAGCATGGAACATGTCTCATGTGCAAGGACATGTAAAGTTAGTCCGGGCCTCCTCACCCCATTATGCCAATAATATCCAAAATACATCAGAGGATGCAATAACATGATCCTCAACGCCCACATACTCTTATGTGTTCTATCCGTGCAAAACATCTACACGTAGATCCGACTCTAATACCACTTGTTGGGTTCACAACATAGGAAACAAAAAATTTCCTATGATATGAACAACTAAGCACCAAGATCTATGTGACACCCCAAGGATTAAGGCTAGACAAATCCTAGATCTTTGTTTGATATAAGCCTAACCTAAATCTCGAAAGCATCCATAGGAAGAATCGGTAACACAACAGTGACCCTATGATGCAAAAGTTATTACAGCAAGCTCATAACTGAGCAAAGAACCAAATTATTACAAGAAGAGGTCACTGGCCACATACATCAAACAACGGAAGGAAAATTATGCTATTAAGTATAGCAACCTTAACAAATGGCCTAAGAGGCCTGAAGCATAATGATGACATCCCAATCCATAGATTCCATGCTACCGACCGGGAACCCCAAACTACTCGTCGATGTCTATGTTGTAACAAGCTCATCTCTTATGCTACCACTTAGCTACTGCAAATGTATCAACAAAGCAAGGCTGAGTATAGGGTGTACTCCGCAAGACTTATGGCTGGTGGGGTTATTTTGCATAAAGCGAACTTTCTTGGTAAAAGAGGTAGGAAAAGCTCAACTAAATAGAACTTTTTAAAAGGGTATAAGAAAATGATATCTCTAGCTTTGATCTTCTTTTGATATCCACCAAATCTTTATCAATTGAACCTATGAACTAGGATAACCCCCTCAATCCCCGAGGAAGCATCCTTAAGCACACCTCACCTCTCTTGTCAAGTTTTACTATTAGGTTATTCTTCTCTATGATCTTTGAATACGTTCCCAAGTCGTCCATAACCGCGAACACGGCTTTTAAAAAAGATTATTACCCTATAGTGGTGGACAACTTTACCCACACGTACCAACCGATTCTTAGTGCCAAGCTAAAAGCCCTCTTCCTTGGAAGGCCGGTAGAGAATGGTTGACCATGACCTTTACCTTGCTTTCGCCGAGACCATGAGTCACGCCCTAAGGAGATGCCGCCATAACGGGTCAAGTCCCAAAGTCGGTCCCTAGAGATGCGCGTAGGGTTCAAGATTACGGAAGCCGTGCCTATCTTGTTCCCGGCCATGCTTACCTACCTGTATGAATGCACCTCCTGCACCTCCTTCACGAATGACCAAGATTGAAAATGTCGAATGGAACGCCCAAACTATGTGACTCATGTAATCTACTAGGCAAGTTAGTTAGTCGAGGGGGTTTCTAGGCCCCCGTGTGGCTATACGCTCATCTTGGTTCAAGAGGCAAGAACTCAGGTCCTAGTAGTGGCAGGTATGGGACTGCAAAAACCACAACCCACCGTGGCCTCGCATACAAGACTTAGCATGTATAACTTACATCTCTGATCATACCACGTCCTCCTATCCAAATAGGTTCATTCGTAGCTCTGATTCATCAACCAGATTGACCATAGGTAACAAATAAGCATGGCTAAGCACAACATATATAAATAGCTCTAGCAAAGCTCATAAAGCCAAACCCTAGTTATGCTAGGAGCAGTGGATCAGGGATTATAGGATACAAAGGTAATATGCATCCGATAGGATTACTCTATCTATCAATAAAAGTCTTTAGAATCATATGCACATGGAAAGAATGAAATACTCTAAAAGCATAGGATTGTATCATGTGTGGGGCTATGCTTGCCTTTGCAGGTTGATACTCAGATATAGATCTTCAGGATTCATCAGATGGGCTTGTTCATCGATAACCTTCGATGGTGTTGATCTCAATCTTCAATCTTGGAATCGGTCTCGTTGCTCACATCAACTCCGAGGTCGTTATGCTAAAGGTGAGATCGATTTGGCCAGAGGAGGTCGGGGGAGATGACATGTATCGCGGTGAGTTCTGTTGGTGATGGAGAAGACAGTGACCTGGGACTTGATTGAGAGCACCTTGACTCGATTCCTTCTGGGAGAAGAAAGAGGGGAGCACTTCGGTTCTTTGGGGCACCTCAGCGGGGCTCGGGGTGGCCGGAGACGACGGGGCACCAGCGAGTTCTAGGCTAGGGTTTCGGCATGACGCAGGGAAATGAGAAAGAGGAGGGCAAATGTGTGCTAGGGCTTCTCCGTGGCGGCATCGAGGTACTTGTAGGCATCCGGGGCGATAGCATGAATCTTGGAACGTGGCGCAGTGATGGATGGAGAGCGCGGAGACAAAGAGGTGCTCTGCATCGTCGATGATGAGGACGAAGAAGGAAGAGAGGGCCGAACCGGTATGGGCCCGTTGTGGGCTGATTGGGCCACTGCTGGGCTACGGCAAAGTTTTCAGGAAGGGCTGCTGGCTACTGCTGGTGGGTGGCAGAGAGGAGAGAGGGAACTGGGCTTTGGCCCAGGTAGGTTTAGCTAAAGTTTTTCTTTTCAAAACATTTTTCTATTTCTGTTTTCTATTTTCCATTTGTATTTTCAAGTTCTTTTCTGTTTTGAGTATTTCAAAAATACTAGAAGGTTTCAAAAATACTTGAAAATAATAAGGGGCCCTTATAATCCATTTGGGATCTAATAATTTTTGTATTTTTAAAATATTAACACCAGTTTGAATGCATTTCCAAAAGAGAGGAGAAGATTAGGGTTTAGTGATTATTTCTTGCATGCATTTTAATATGATGCTCATGCTATTCTCAAACAAACCCTAATTACTATTATTAAAACTAGTGGTGTTACAATCTATCTAGTAGATGCAAGTAATGGATGGATGTACATCCATAGAGATCTTACCCACAACCGAAAAGCTTTGTTAATGAAATCCAATTTCGTGGATGATGTAGTCATACTCTTGCTGATCTCAAGATCGTGTTGAGGTCCAGTACCACAAACTAGCAGCGCATCCGTGATCATAGACACGTCCAACACCCCAACAATTTCTGAGTTCTCGCTCTAGCAAAGCATGGGAAGCAGTAGATCCTTTTCAGAGAAAAGACCGAGAACATGTACTTCGCTAATCTGAAGCCATGGGGAATTGCTAGAGGGGAAAGAGAACCTTCATGAGGAGGTGGTGCCAATGGAGAGGAGGAGGCCTCCTTTTATAGGGGAGGGGGCAGCCCAAGGGGGCCATGGATCCGTCCATAGAGGTTGCCCCACCTCTCCCTTTATTTCATTCATGTGGGTGGACTCTCCACTCACATGAATTCCTCTTTGACTCACATGCATTAATTTCTGACTAAATTAAATTCCTTTTCTCTTTAAATAAAACATTTTTATTTATTTTATTCAGAATTTTGTTAATTACATTGATTAACAAACATCTGCATAAAACCCCTTGCATTACTTCGATATTACATCTGAAACCATTTTCAGTAATTTAACCCGAAACAATTCCGATGCTTATCAAAATAATCCCCACGCTATCAAAATCTTTCTCTAGAGCAGACCAAAATTTGCTTGCCTAGTTAGGCTTGTTTAGCCCGAGATCCAAACATGCCCTAGATCATCTTAACACTATCATAGCTGCTATCATCATAACACACACATAGCAACTTATCGGGCTTAGATACACTCAAAAAATAATCATCGTGTCCATTTTAACATAAAAATATATCCATTTAAACATCAACTTGATCATGGTAGAAAACTTAAATCAAACACGCTCACAAAACAAGATGCAAAACAGAATACATTGTTCTAGATAAAGTTGATTACAGATGGAAATACGTATCTAACAAAATTCTCAATTATTTCAAGCTGTGTCGGTTCATTTTCAGGAAAGTGTTGATTCAGCGACTAACAAAATATGACAAATAATTATGCACTCTTTCCGCCTTAAAGCACAGACAAATTGATTACTATGGCACCGTTTCCTTTCTTCTTCTGGGCTTCCTCATGTATAGCAATAAGAAAGCATTATAAACAGAGTTTCATTTCTACTATGTTCCATAATATAGAATGTGGGGGTGTTGCCGCTAGGTCCCAAGATGACGGAGGTTCATCCTCTCTTACTCAACAATGGGGGAGCATGAAGCTAAAAGGACAATGTTCAATAATTAGCAACTTGGAAAACTAACATGCTAGGTAATTAAATTCAAATGTAAATAGGTGGCCATAACATCAGATAGAAGATGTAAAACATATTTCTGTTTTGTGAAGACACGAGTGTATTTGGATGTTCGCAAGGAGCAGAAGCTAGCAGCATATACATGCATTTAGCAAGCAGTAGATGATGGCTTCCATCTCGTCCAGAAGCTTATTTCCTTAGCTAGTAAGACAACTAGTGAATTGGAAGCATGCCTTTTAAGTTTTAAAAGAGAGTACTCTTTAAACTATGGTTCTTGCAGAAATTAGGTAGAAATGATTATATGGAGTACTTCATTTTGAGTACTTCATTACATCAGCTAACTGGCTAAATTCTAAGTCAACTAGTGTCCCAACTCCTAAAAAATCTGACACAGTCATACGGAGTTGTCAACCCTTTTGGCAATCACATGGTCATATTGTAGTAAGCACAATTATACAAGAGTATCTCAAAGAACTAGTGGCAAATGTAGGACATAAAAGAATCATAATTCAACATGCAAAACTAAGAAAAGCCAACATCTTTAGTATTTTAACGATTAATTACACTAAAATAGGATATTTCGGTATTTTTCCTTGACACAAAATAAACAAAAGTAAAAGAGGTAGGTGACCAAATAAGACATGACACACACACTTGTCATTAGTCATTAGAATTATTAACATGTTCGTTTTGACTCCCAAGTCACTCTTGCTAAGAAATAAATGTTGATCAAACAAACTAAATGCTAGAACAGAATGAAGTTGGAGTGTGATTGACCATGCAATTTATTTAATATGACTCTATACCTTGGATCACAACTTATCTCTCTTGCAACGAAACCTAGTTCTCAAACACTTCTTTTCCACTTTGAGCTCCATGGTGTATTCAACAAGGATGGTATCTTACCATTACCAAGAATCCATGGCAGCGACAACCAGATCCAACAAGATAAGATCCTACCACCACATCAAAATCCCCCAGCTCGGCAAGAACACAAACATGATATACGCACAGAAACATTCAACACGAGCAAGCTCGAACTATACAAGAAGAGGTGAAAGAGAGGAGAAGGAGGAGCAGGAGGGGAGATTATTTTACCTTCTAGCAGCTGCCCTCGCCCATCATTGGGTTGGGAAGTGAGAGATGTCGGAGATTCGAAGATGATCGGTCGAGTGGCTAGGGATTCTGTCCGGGCTCCATGGTGGCGTATGCATTGGGGAATGGCGGCAAGACTAGAGGAGCACCTCTCCTCCAGTTGGTTCCACAACTGTTGACCGGCACTGCCCTCGAAGCTACCACCGATGTTGTTGCCTCCCCAAATTATATTTTCCTTTTCGTACCGGCTTGGGGTAGATTCCACGGGTCAGCACATGATTGTTATTTCCCCCATGGATTGGATGGGTTTGGCGGGGTTTGGGTTGGGAACTCTATAGGGGTTCGCGTATGAAAACAATAAAAATTGACCCTACGCCCCTGAACCCCTGATGCTGCCAGGACCTATCTATTAGTAATGCAAAATGGGAGGGGCTTTTCGCGAACTTACCCTTGAAGACTGAAAAGCGTTGTCAATGCTCAGGAGAGCGTGGTTGATGTAGAAGAGCTGAAGCTGACCTCAAGGTCGAAGTCCTTGCGCTCTTGCGGCTCCAACAACTGCTAGTTCCCCAAGTGTGACACCTCGCAGGGAGTTACACATGTCTGGTGCCTAGCGATGACTCCCGCTTCCCCGATCCAGCAACAGTTGCGGAAGTAGATCTCCTGGATCCCAATCCCGCAGTGCGACGGTGCTCCGTGGTGAAGATGTCTCTCATTCACGCAATCTGAACTTGGGACCACAGTCACGGGAGAGAGAAATATCAATTGGAGGTCTCCCCAAAAGCGAGGAAACCTTTATTGAATATTGTGTGTCTTTTCTGGTCAAAATACCCCACTATATATAGGGGGAGGCGAGGTACTACCTCCCTCAAAGTCCCAGGGTGGGACTAAAGGAGGGGAGAGGGGGCACCCGCCGGCCGGCCCTGGTGGGCCCCGTGTGTGTGTGGGGGGGAGGGGGGGCTAGGCCCAGCCGGCCACCCCCTTACCCCTTCTCTCCTCTTGTCTTTCCCTCATGGGCCATTCTCCCTCCGGAATTGGCCCATTAAGCCTTTTTGACCTTTATTGGATTTCTCTTCTATTAAATAATTATGAATAAATGATTAAATCAATATTTAACATTCATTCACATATTATTCAATATTCGTGGTTATGGAACACCTTCTACCTCCACTCCGGACATCCTCCGGACTTACCGAAACCCTTCCGGTTTCTCTCTTCTCTTCTTCGGTGATTCTATCGATCCTGTAAACAGTCTCTAAGCATCATCAAGCCCTTAAGCGTGATACCCCATGGTTCGGGAACACTCCATGCATGGTCGGGACACTCTCGGACCAATGATCGATAGAGGGACCTGGATGGCCATGTGACCCATGTGCATTTCACGTATTCCTTTTGTCTCTTGATACTTGCATTGCCCGAGATCTGATCAATGAAATCACCATGTCATGTTCAATCTCGTTACCGAGCAATGCTACTTGACTCGTTTTGACCAGTGATATCCCTGTGATCAAATCACATGCTGTGCAGCTATTGGATACAACTTCTCCGAGTGGGCCCTTCAATATATTTCCATCACGCGGATGGAAAAATCTCTCTTTTGACATATATTGCCTCTAAGGTTCCTCCGAATACCTAAACACACCTTTATGATCACTCTGCCATAAGTGACGTTTGGTGCTATCTAAGCACTATCGGGATATAGTGATTGATATAGTCTCATGTCTATGGAATAGTCTACTAGGTCTATTCTAATCATCGTAACTTGAACTTTGTGACATGATCGGGTCACGATGTTTAGGTTGGGTATTGGTTCATCATCTCGTTCTCAGAATGAGTTGACTCCATTTCCAACTAGCATGAATGCCACATGATCAGGAAACCTGGATCATCTGTTGACCAATGAACTAGTGACTAGAATTTCACCAGGAACCCCTGGTTGTTTATATATCACACGTGCTTTGATGTTTCCTTCCAATATAGTTATAGCATGATATAAAACATAATCATAAACTTTATGTAATATGATAATAATCCTTATTATTATTTGTCTCTAGGGCATATTTCCAACAGTCTCCCACTTGCACTAGAGTACAAATAAACTAGCTGCATTTGTTCTTAATTGTTGGCACCATATATTCTGGTACAATGAACATGCTTGCTCATGGAAGAGGTTGATTCTTGGGTCTGTACTTTATAGTCCCAAATCCTTTGCAACTTACTAATATCACCTTGATTGACATTAATACTTTATCATCACATGATAACATCTTTGTGTATACATCATCGTTATGGCAGCAGAAGGAGGCCGGATTCCAGGATAATACAGTGACGTTAGATCAACCTCGAGGGCTTTCTCATGGGCAATGTGCCCTAGGACACATCATTCTATGTTAAAAGCGAACTATCTCTGCCATAACATTATACATCACCTTAGATGGTACCCTTATCTATTATAAATGTAATTATCGAAACACTAGTGCACCCTATGCAACTTTCGGTGTTTTTGTTCACCTCGCTTCCTACTTGACTTTAGTCGGTATTATCAATACATGAGTTTCCAACATATTCGCTTATAACATAACCCTTTATGCTTTAAGATATGCCATCCTTTATGAATTTGGAAAATATGTCTATAGTTCTCTATTAGACACTACGGACAAACTTAGCTCAATGTTCCATGATTCGTGCTTAATCACTTTTAAAACGTTTCTTCTTGGATCATATATTATGTTAAGTTGTTATCATGGTTCTCCAAGATAGAACCTATGTCTCGACATAGTGGATGATGATCATACTTTTCTTTCTTTCCACCATTGATGTTAAACTTAATACCATTTCCTAATTTGAGTTATCAAGGACCAGTTCCTTAATAAACTTCTATTCTGAAACTCCTTTCAGAATCCTTTTTAGGAATACTACATAATATCGTAATATTCTTGCTATCAACTTCTACTCCCTATAAATCTTTATTTATCGGTACTTGCACTTTTATTCTTAATGTGTCGTATACACACTTAAGAATGACTCCTCTAAGCTCCCACTCAAAATATGTTCCCAACATATTTGGGTATGAGTCACTACTCTTACTCAACATATGTTCCTACATATTTGAATTTGTGACTTATATTGATCCCACTCAAAATGTGTTCCCGACACATTTGAATTCGAGACTTACATTGCTCCCTCTCAAAAATATGTCATTCACATATTATTTTGGGAAGACTTTCATAGCTCCCACTCAATTTCATGCAAATTGCATATCCACTCACTATTTTGAATGATTTCAAATCCTTTGATGAATTATCAAACTGAGATATTTACTATGAGATACTAGTACCTCACTTGTTTTAAATCCACTAGACTTTCAGCACACATGAATCAAATTCATTTGAATTTGTCCAATACATTATTCACGACAAATTGTGCTTTTGTCATTCACCTCCTTTTTCCACTATGGCTTTGTAGTCATTTGGGAAAATCCAAGTAACTCCTTTACTTGTTAAGATTCAGTAACGAATTGCTTTCTAATCTTAAGTGAATTTTGCCTCTAGGATTTCTCATAATTCCAGTTTACCATTATTTCCTTAGTTGTTCGTAGGTATGTCATATTCCGGTAATCATGACAAATGATTCACAAATGTCTCCATATGGGATATGGGGTACATTTTGAATCGTACTTCATGTAGTGAAAACACCAGTGGGGAAAACACAATGTTCACTATCATTGATTGTTTCTTTTGTGAAGAGTATCGTTCATGAACGCTTTCCGTTGCGCGTCTCAACACTCTGATGCAGGATTTTGAATCCTCATCGTGTTTTTCACTATCGTCGATTAGCTCCATAATCGAGAAGTGTCACTAAATATGAACTTTCTCGAGAATGCACCAAAATACAAGCAATACTAGTTGTGCTATACTTCTGGTTCTATCTATGGCTATCATATTCATAATTTCCAATGAATACTCTATAAGGACTTATTCGCTATTTTTTTGGTTATATCGAATAACCCCAAAACTTCCATGACGATACATACAAGATATGGCGCTGAATTCATGAATTCAGATGGTTCACTATATATTCTAATTGAGCGCTAACTATTTCTAACTAATGGTCTTTTACGTCTATACTATAACGATTTATTCGGTGCCATCTATTTACCCACTTGATATCAAATATCATATTGTGATGCTTTGCATTTTGACATTTCAAACGCATTGCATTCCACAATTTTCTTTATGCCAATCTTATAAAGTGGAATTTCATTACTATTGATCAAATCATAGTAATTAGATTCTCTTTTCTCTTTAATACCCTTAGTTTATGAAATAATTTGATTATATCAAATAGTTTCATACTTATGTTTCCTTTGGTAAACATCTTTACACAATTTAAAGATTCATATAATGATAATCACCATGTTGTTAAACTACAATACATTGAATATGTATTCTCTTTTAACAATTCATCGAACACTTTGTATTCATGTAATACATGGTGTTTAAGTTATTTCTGCCGAACTTTGGCATGATTCATATGTGACAATAATACAAGTGTCTTTCACATATTATCAATATAACTTTGAATTTAAACAACGGTTTCATTCAGTAATGAACATATCATTAAGTTGGGTAATTTTCAATATTTTACAAATGTTCATGTATTATCAATTAGTTTCAAACAACAAGGATAATTCACATATAATCGAACAAGATATGAACACGAATAGAAATCATTCATAAAAGTGGAACAAATGTTTGTTACAAACTCATATGAATAACCATCTCACGAAGTGTGAGACACACTAATGAAGTTCAAACATCCATCGATCGATTACAATAACTATCCAAAAACATAAATAAGTGATAAATGTCGAGGGAGAGTGTCGTCGTCCATCATTATCATGCTCGCCATCAACATGCAACGTCACCTCTTCTCTAGCAAGAACCTCTCATGCAAAAGGACCTGTTTTCAGCAAAGTAGAACAAGTATCAAATATACTTAACACTGCAATATGTGTTTGCAATATTATAACATTTATAAAACTGTATATCAAATATATACCTTTGTCGTTGATGACCTGTGTTACAATGGGTTCAACCATCACATCCCTGAAATGTGATATAAACTCGTGGAAATCCCGTGTTTCCGCATCACCTATCATAATGCAAATCCTGGCAAGTGCTTGGTAGCTTGGTGGAAGCAACCGTAGCACAACGCCATTTGCAAAAGAGCTCCTCATCCAGCTGTCCAGGAAGTATGCATGCCTCATGTACGCATCATGCATGCGCTCCAAGTGGTCGTCAAGTGAAGAGTTCTCCTTCATCTTAATGGATAGGAAGTCTCCCATCAGCTCATGCTCCCATATGCGTGCTTGTTCCATGAAATGTGTCCTAAGATGTACCATTACCCTACGAGGGTCAATCTTACCCACGACTGGCCACAACTCATCCACCATCCCGAGACGCATCGTCACTGATATGAAGGTGGCCATCTCATGATGGTAATAGCGGTCTTCCCGTTGCTCTAGGGTCTCTAAGTCACTGGGCTAATCCAAATCCATCTTGTTGAGTATATAGTCGACCACGTCATTCTCGCTAAGGAGACATGGAGACGCGCAACCCACAGAGAGAAGTTTCATCCGTCTAGCCTGAGCTTCTCTTCATCTAACCAATCATCAACAGGGAAGGTAGCATTCGGGAAAACCATTTTCTACATTTATAACTGCAAAAGGAATTTAGACTAAGTTTATAATTGAATGAGTTAATGTAATAACTCCACTAAAAACACCTATCCCCAAAAGTGTTCTAGTGATAACACGACCCCTTTTCCCCACATCTCCCCCGATCGTCACGGCCATCAATGTGGGTTCTAGGGTGGACACTAAACGTCGGTCACATCATTCATGCGACTCGTGCTCGATCATTCGACCATCCGTGTTCTGAGGCCATGTCTACACATGATAGGCTCGCCAACTCAACCTTAGTGTATTCGCTGTGCAACATGGCTTACACCCACTGTATGCGAACGTAGATATGTCTAACACCCGATCATCACGGTGATGCCTCTCACCGAAGAACTTTCTTGGTGGTGCACTTATACGTTGCAAACGTATCTATAATTTTTGATGTTCCATGCTTGTTTTATATCTACTTTCTTATGTTTTGTCCACACTTTGGAGTATTTTTATACACTTTCTGGGACTAACCTATTAACAAGATGCCACAGTGCCAGTTGCTTGTTTTCTACTATTTTTGGTTCCAGAAAAGCCAGAAAATGAATATTCTTAGAATTGGACCGGACAAAAGCCAAAGTCAATATTTTACCGGAAGACTCACGGAACCCAAAGTAGAACCAGAGGAGGTCCAGGGGCTGGCCACACCATGGGGTGGCGCGGGTCCTCCTGGCTGCACCACCAGGTGGTGTGGGCCCCTAGTCCACCCTCTGACATCGCCCTTTCGCCTATAAGAAGCCTCCGATGCAGAAACCCTAAATAATTAGGGAGAAAGCCACGAAAACCTCTACAGCGCCGCCGCGACCGAAGGGGAGATTTGGGGGATAGAAAGTCTCTGTTCTAGCACCCTGCCGGGATGGGGAAGTGCCCCCGGAGCCATCTCCATCAATCTCCACCGCCCTCTCCATCACCGTTGTTGATTCCCATGATGAGGAGGGAGTAGTTCTCTCTCGAGGCTAAGGGCTCTACCAGTAGCTATGTGTTCATATCTCTCTCTATGCATGATCATATTGTGATCATGAGTTTTGTAATCAAGTAGATCTACTTTGCTACTCAAGTCCTTTAATAGATCTCTACTCTCCCCATGTGTGGGGTCCCCCGGATTCAACATCCGAGAAATCCATGTTATGTAAGTATCCACGTTCCCATGATCAGTGAGCTGTGGAACATAACAAACAAGTATCATTACAGCATCCGAAACATAACGAATACAAGACTTACATAGTTGCCCTTATGGCTACACAACATTCAGCAGCGGAGCTGCATCACACGCAGGGCGCAGTTAGGCCCCAACTACAGGCGACTGACTGGGAGGATGGTCTAGCTCGCTGGACGTCACCTTAATCTTCTGTTGTCATGCTTCTGAAAACCTAGCCAAGTAAATAGCCAGGAACAATGCCATGAGTACTTTTGAATGTACTCGCAAACCACTAAGATAAGTTAAATAAGGAAATGCAATCTGGCTGTGGCGAGATAGCTCTATCTAGGGTTATTTTTGAAAAGCCTAGACTATCTATTGTAGTTATGGATTCTCCATATCTTTGTTGAAAAAGAGTTTTGAAACATGCCTCCGTTGTATAAATCAGGATATCCCCATATCCTTGTTGAAAACCTTTTTTAAAACAGTTTTGGAGAAAACCCTTTTTAAACCTCTTTGACCACCTATGGTCAAAACAAGACTTTAAACTCAGGTTCCCTCGGAACCTCCATACTTTCATCCATTTTTCCAAACACCACCATTAGGGTACTCCTAGCCATAACCTTTCCAACCGTCCTTGACCGTGGACGCGGCTATTCAAATAGATTAAACTCTGTAGAGTTTGCGCACTTTCCCCACAAGAATCAATACATCCGCCGGGATAAAACCACGGCCCACTACACACGGTAGACGGGGGTTCGGATAATAAAACCTAACCTTTCGCTTCTCGACCCTAGCAAAGGCTGCTTTTCCTTTTGGGTTTGTTCTCCTCGGCAACGAGTATGTGGCCCCCGGCCATAGTCCTGCCTTTCGTACACGCGTATACCCAAACCGTAGCTTGGCGTATACCTTAACTTGGTGACTCCACTTCCTTCCGTACTACCTAAGTCATCTCGTCCGTGGGAGACCCAATTGTTGCACCGACACTCCTACCAAGACAGGCTCACTCTTGCCGAAGCAAGCTACAAACTCCAGATCCGTAGAACTGTTAGCGCCTGCCCGGAATTCAAGGGATTTGTCCCAATAAGCATTGTACAAGCTACCTCGGCTAAAGAAGACAAACTACGAGCTAAGCCCCAGCACCTGGGGTAATGTGGTTGCACTGATAAATTGTTTCGGTAAAGGCGTAGAACATCCCTTCTCTTTCTCTTGTCCATTTTCTCATTTCTCATCATCACCACTTCTTTAGTTAGAACATCCTCTTGGAACGATGCCTCTTCCCAAGGGTTTTACAAAGCAGTTTTTAAACATTTGTAGTAGGGTAAATCCCAAAACCGTTTATTCAACAAAAATTCGTGGTTTCCAACGTCGTAGGATGCTAATCCGCATAACCTCGATCTAAAGGGGTAAGTGGTAGGTTTACATCAGGGTGGTGCCACGAGGGACACCAAGTCATAACTTGGAGGGGCCAAGTCATTAGCGCAGTATTTATGAAACAAGACATGTAGATAAATAATGCAATTTATAAACGAGGTACAAAATAGGTAATAAAAATAGTAGGACAAGTATCGAAATTTGGGAATGGTGGCTTGCCTAATGATCAGCAATATGGCAATATTTCCCCGGACTTCTTCTTAGAATACCATAATAAACAAATAATAATTACCACTTCTTCTACTCTCCGATTTCATTGCAACTATCGTCGTCCATACAACACATGCAAACAAACCAAACCACAATCAACACAAGGCATACAAGCATCAATACAATACAGCAAACCAGTGAACAATACAAGTTTAAAATTCAGTAGGTTTTGAGAGGATTGGATTTAGAAGATGGAGATGGCCTTGGAGACGTGGATGAACATCCTGTAGGGTTTATAGTCAAAGAACTACCTAGGAGGGGTTTTTGGACCAAGGACCTATTAAGTATGATACCATTGTGTAAAAATGATACCAACAGATAGGGGTTGATAAATTAAACCAACAAAAGTGGTTTCACTATTTTATCACTTTTGTTTAAATAGTTATGATTTTCGTGGTGAAACAACTTCTAGTTTTAGGGAATAAATCACCAGAAAGGTTCTGGAGCTCCAACAATTATTTCCTTGGACGATTTTGTAGGGTTTGATGTAGTGAATAGATGAGATTTGGAATCATGCCAATATAATTACCAGAATGCCCTCTAGAAATTCCAAAAGGCAGTTTTGTGGGGTTTTTGTCTTTTTGACAAGATTTATTTTATAGAAGGTTTTAGTATGATTCCAACTTCACATGTTATGTATTTCAAATACCTTTCTGTAGAAATTGGAATCAACCTATTTGGAGTTGTGGAACTACTGTGATGATTTATCTCGTTAATAAACCACATATAGAGGTATTTAATTAATTAAAATTCAAAAGAGGATCAATAAATCTTGAAAACCTAGGATTTGGTTAATCTTGATGTATTGCACCACTGAGAGTTTGCAACAACTCAAAAGGTGCTATATATCAGTCTAGGAGAATTTCTAAAGACAGAAAAGACTTCTTTTTGTCATTTCTATTACATGCAGAATATAACCCCACTTGGCATGATATGAATACTCAATGGTAGGCATATCAAATACCTATCATAGGGACTTTGGTTAAACCCATTTGGTTCTATATAGGTCAGTGAGAAATTTATTTAGTGAAAAAAGATACCTTTTTGCAAATTTATTGCCAGAAAATAATGAAGTTGATTTTTGGCAAACTACCATTTCTTCATGTTGCACAAAACATGTAAGAACCTAAAGGAATTTAGAAATAGGATAATTGTGTTGGTTTTCATTTTTAAAACTATTTAAACTAACATGGATATAAAGCAGATCTGGAAAGAGATTTATTTTAAAAAGAAAAGGGAAGATCCTCAGTCGGGCCGAATCCAGGCGCAACTGGGCCTCACGACACACGACCGGCCCACTGGCGCCGCAGTGAGCGTGTGGTGGCGATTTAAATCCCTAACAAGTGGGTCCCGCCGGTCAGTGACGCGGGGTGGCGAAGGGTATTGGCGAGTTGTGGCTGTTGAATCTAGTCGCGATGGATGGTGGTGGTGGTTCATCTTCTTGCTCATGACGGCCAGGCGATGGCGGAACCCTAGCTGGCGGCGGAGCAGCGTGGGGAGCTTACCGGAGGGCTCGCCGAAGGTCGGGGAGGGCCTGGGGCGAAGTAGCGGTCGACAGCGGTACCGAAGATGGGCGGCAGCAGTCGGTTCGATGTCAGGATCCATGCTCAGGGAGAGGAGATGGTTTTGGGGCTCGCAGGAGTAGCATCCAGGGGCGATCCTATGGCAAAATAGGCACAGGGTTAGATGCAGGGAGAGGAGGGGATCTCGAGAGAGCAGCATGCAGAGGGAGAAACGCACGCGGGAGGGAGCTATGCTCAGTTATAGAGCAATGGCCAACAAGCCATTCTATCCTTCCTTCGGCCAGAGCAGGGCAGGGGAGGAAGAGGGGATCATGGGGAGGTGAGTGGGGAGCAGAGGGAGGAAATGAGGGGCATATGGAGGCGTGGGGTGGCCTCTGGCCCTTTTTATTTGGGGTATATGGGTTCATATGTGGACTAAGCTCATTCTAGTCTAGGGTTTGGTCCAGGGCTCTCCCATTGGCCAGGATGGGCGGTGGAGAGGGGTGAGGAAGGGTCCTGGTCACGCCGAGAGATAGAGAAGGCTGGAGGTGGATGCTGTATTGAATAAGAAAGAGTGGAGACAAGACATGTCCATGGTCTCCTTCAAAGCCAAGCACAAAGGACAAGAAGGAAAAGTGTTTCTACAGTGATGCTATAGTGTTTTTGACCAGAGTAGGAGTGAGGGTTGCTGTGGAGGAGTATTGAACAAGATTGGGAAAGTTATGATTTAAACTGGGTCAAGGTTTTGAATAATGTCCACCCTTGGCCATATCCATGATCATGAAGAACTTCAAGATTTTTGATCTTGGAAAGCTGAGGTGGGGTGCTGGTAGGTGGATATGGTTCAGCTACATCTCCATGAATTATTTGGGAATTATTGGATGAAGTTTGGTCCACTTTATATCTCATTTTCAAATGGTGCAGAAATGGTTTTTAGAAATTTATTTGATATTTTTGAATTGGACAAGTTGAGTTTTTGATTTGAGATGGTCCTAAATGTGAATACACACTTAGGGAATTTTTACCAAGATTTATGGAGGGTTAAAAGTATTTAAAACTATTATTATTCCATTTCTGCCATTTGAGAAAAAGGGCAAAAAGGAATAACAAAGGATCTCAAAAATATTTATTTTTCATATGGGAATGTAGGGTATGATATATGGACCTCAATTGAGCAAAAGGTTGGAGAAGTGTTTTGGCAAAAACCAAACTTTCCATTGGGAAAGAGGTTTTGGAGATTTTGTCTATTAAAGAGATTAATTAGATTTGGAGCCATAATAATTATGGATAAAATTTGATAAATCTTGATGATCAAGGTAGATTATGTAGACAAGGTGTAACAAGCATTTTCAACCTTGGTATTGGAGAATCCAAGTTGATTTTGGTGAAAACTAGAGATTTAAGGATCTTGGGTAAGATTGTTTTCATGCCACCAAAACCTTGTTGGATCTTGGAGATCAAAGCTCCCTTTGGGACATGGGATATATGTATGTATAGAATAAGTGATGTAGATCGCAATGGTGTAGAGGTTTGGGCTTGATCCTGCTTGAGCTCACCAAGACAGACTTTCGAACTTTGAATAAAATAAGCATGTTAAAGTAGATTATCACCTAGCCTTCAAAACCTTATGGGTTTAAGAAGAAAAAAGATCCACTTGGAACAAGTGAAGTAGTTATTGGGAGACCTATATGAGTAGATCACAACCATGTAAAGATTTGGTCAGTAGAAGGTTGGATGATGGTGTGAGCTTCTGTCAAAGTAGGCATGTTGATAAGATTTGCAGGAAAAGTTATTTTCTTGCCTGCAAAACAATCAAGAACAAGTGGGTTGGAGGATGATCTAACCAAGGTCAATAAGTGGCCTTGGTATTCCTTAGGATGGTTAACAAGATGGTTCAAATGAATTTTTAAAAATGCACAAGGATTGAGAAAAGGAGGCATTCAAAAAGGTGATGTTGGAACAGATTCCAGACAGCCAAGTTTGGCAGATTTAGGGTTTTTGACTAGAATGTGAGAGGGGAGGCTTTTGATGGGTAGCAAGGTACTAAAGCATCATCAAGTGGATGAGGTTTAAGAGTAGATTGAGAAGAAGGGATCCATGCTTGATATTGGTCTTCATTTACTTGGAAGCTTCTGGAATTAGGTCACTTCAGAGCTGATCTGGTTAAGGGTTTTAGATGATTACTTAGTAGCTAGGGATCATATCCAGATTGTATTCTTCCTTAGGGTTTGATGAGTTTATAGTATATTGATCCAACTGATGATCTCCTAGAGTGTCTCATACTACTTCCTAAGCAAACAAGTCAAACAACAGATCAAGGAAATTCATCAGACAGCAGATCAAGGCAACTCATCTTATAAACTAAGCAAATCCACTACTGGGGTTACCATCAAGTCTGACTTGAGGTAAGGTTGGGAAATTTGAAAAGGGTTGGAGTTTGAATAAGATGAGGGTCCTGGGTATCTCTACCAAGAGTAGAATTCAAAAGCTTAATAAAGGTGTTTTGGGAAACCTAGAGAGAAGAGTAGTTGAAGGTTCTATCTTGAAAACATAAGGAGATAGTATTCTATAGCTCTCCATAGTTTTATCAATAGTAGCTACTAAAATAGTTGGTTGGCAAAGGCTTCTTGGCTGAGGTTTTGAAATGCCAGAACATTTGAGAATATGGAAAATAAGCCAATACAATTTTGTGAAATAGCTTTTGTCAACTGGTATTAAGGTATGGAGTATATCATCTAATACACATTCATATGCATAAGCATATCCAAGCAACAAGCAAACACTTCAGCATTAAACAAGAAAAACTTTTTGTTCCCCCTGATTTTCGCATTTTGGACAACTAATCAGGGTTGCTGAAATTGGGATGTTATAGACCTTTCCCCCTTAATAGAATCTTGTCCCGAGATTCAGGAGAGTAGGGTTAGGGGATTTTTGAGTCAATGGTAGCACTACTGGTTTCAAGCGTGCTATCTTACGGTACCTGTCCTTGGAAGTGGTTACTACATCGATGAAGTTGAGCTTCGATCTTCCGGGGTGCACGGAGAGTTGAGCAGAGTCCAGTCCTGATTGCGAGGGATGACCTTCTTTTCTTTCCGGATTTAGAATCTCGGGGGCTTAGGCTGGGCGGACTATTGGGATTCTAAAATTGACGGAGTACTCGTCGGAGGATAGAATCTACAGGTGGGTGTACCTCTCTCTAAGGATTCACAGCTCTTCCTTAGGGTCGTAGTGTATCCTATTTAACTGTTTTAGGGTCAAACTCTTGAGTTTTCTTCCGGCGAAGAGTTACTATATTTTTGTGGAAAAGACGCAGTCTTTCCCCCTTAGGATTAAACTGGGGTAGATTGGAGAGTTGACATAGTCCTTCCTTCTTGGAGTCGTAGATTAATGTTTTGAAGACTGTTGTCACTCTTTCTCCTAGAGTTGGAATCTTCCGATGACGATCGCGAAGGTAGGTCCTACGGGGCTTATATACTATGATTATTCGTACTTAGTCTGTTGGAGTCGTTGGAGTCTCACGTGCTCTAAACATTTGGAATTGAGCGGTTAGCGGTTCGGCGGTCCTTCGGGTGGGTCTTCAGCTGAAGTAGCGGAGGGACTTTGTAGAATCTTAAGTTCATTTCTCCTCTAATGAACCGCGAGTTGCTACTTGGTGAAAAGACGTTGGATCTGGGGATCTTCTCTGAAGTATCTTCCGATAGACAGTCTTCTGGAGATTGAGTGGAAAGACGTAGTCTTTCCACCTTAGAGCTTCACTAATGTTCATCGAGAAGGGTTTGGATCTTTTGTCTTGGAAGGCTAACTTGTTGTTAGCGGAAGGATATATCTTACCTGAATCTTGAGATGTGGTCTTCGAGCGACTCCCTACTTTATCAACCTTGGCGGGGGTGGTTTCCTAACGAAGCCTTTAGGGTGGTTAGCTCAAGGTAAGTTAGTGGTTTACGACTCATCTTGTTATCCTTCAATCGGGGTAGGAAAACTAATCTTCGGAGGTAAAATCTTCACGTGAATTCCTTGCGTTGCTTCAGCTCGATGGTGGAGTGGATTCGTTGTCTTCATGCATCCTTGTCATCTGGTTTCAAGGGTTGTTGTGGCCTTCTAGGGAGGAACTTCCCTTTGGTTTGGGTAGGGTCGACTAGATCAGTTAGTCTCCTGAGGCGGTCAGAAGCTCTAATACACTAAAGTATAGTGTGGTTAGGTTGTCACTTCTTGTCTTGGTTGACTTATCGGGTGGTTTCTTGTGGATATTGAGGATCCTTCTGTGATTTACTTCCGGCTTCAACGAGATTCTTTCGGTAGTAGAATGATGAACAAAGGAGTGTTGCGCTATTGACGAGTCTTGAGAGGTGAGTTGGACAAGGTATGTCATCCTGCTGAGGTGAAGTCTTCGAGTTGTCCTGACTAGTCGATGTCGAACTCCTAGTTCCTCCGGTGCTTTTCTGTTCATAAACCCCTGAGTTTAGTCTAGGTTTTCGTTAGCGATGACTAACAGGGGTGCCTGAGGTACTAGGTGAGTTATCGCTCCTCGGGTCACACTGTTTACGGAGGTCATAGCAAACCATAACATACAAACAAGGCGAACAGGGCGAGAGAATCGCAATGTCCTCGGCAGACAACACACATCAAGCCACACATAATGCACTTAGGCAAGCAAACACAGTCCATGTTAGGGACCAAGGAGTTAACTACTCGCGATGTAGGGGAATCCTATTCTTAGGACTATTGTGTTGGAGATATGCCCAAGAGGCAATAATAAAGTGGTTATTATTATATCTTTATGTTTATGATAAATGTTTACATCCCATGCTATAATTGTATTAACCGGAAACATTAATACTTGTGTGTTTTGTAAACATAAAAGAGTCCCTAGTAAGCCTCTTGTTAAACTAGCTTGTTGATTAATGGATGATCATGGTTTCCTGATCATGGACATTGGATGTCGTTAATAACAAGATCATATCATGAGGAGAATGATGTGATGGACACACACCCATAAGTAAGCATAGCATAAGATCAAGTCATAAAGTTTGTTTTGCTACAAGCTTTTCAAATGCATAGTAACCTAATCCTTCGACCATGAGGTTATGTTAATCACCATCACCGGATGTGTACTTTGATGACATCAAACGCCGCTTCGTAACTGGGTGGTTATAAAGGTGACATTGGGTATTCTGAAAGTATGTGTTGAAGCGCATGGACCAAGATTGGGATTTGTCCATCCATATGATGAATAGATATGCTCTGGGCCCTCTCGGTGGAATGTCATCTAGTTAGCTTGCAAGCATGTGACTAGGTCACAAGGGATGACATATCATGGAACGAGTAAAGAGTACTTATCAGTAACGAGGTAGAACAAGGTATGGAGATACCGACGATCAAACCTCGGATAAGTAGAGTATCGTGTGGCAAAGGGAATTGGTTTCGTATGTTAATGGTTCTATCGATCACAAAGTCATCGTTGAGTATGTGGGAGCCGTTATGGATCTCCAGATCCCGCCAATGGTTATTGATCGGAGATGTGTCTCCATCATGTCTATGTAACACCCTCAGAATCGGCCCTATGCAAGTTTCAGCGATCCCCGCCAAACCCGCATAGAAACGATTCAAAGGTGCCCACCAGGCACTTCCGTGCGGGTGGAAAACGAAGTAATAACATTACACAACAGTCCTCGATGGGACCCACAGAACAGGTATATATACAACAGCGACTCAATGAGTCAAGAATACAGATATAGAATACAAAGATCCAAATCACCTTGAAAACGATTGAGCGTCCGACTATGGACAAGATGCAAATGGGGCTAAGAGCCCTGAAGAATAACCAATGGCGTCCATAACCCTGCCCAGGCCAAGCCGGAAGGGTAACCCTGCTAACGACGGCGATCTCAAACCTGCTTAAACAAAAGGGGTGCCGACAAAGGGCAAAGGAAAAAGAGAGAGCGTCAGTACTGAGGCCAGTACACGACGAGACTAGAATTCGGCGGTCCTCGCCTACATAGGTATGGTGGACTGAAGCGACAGCGCAGCATGCACTAAAAAACCTATAGAGACTCGGTACAACTGACGGCTATCAGAGAGGGATAAGAATGACCTATCTGGATCCAACCTAAAGCTAACACCAAACATACCCATCCTGGTATTTCCCCCTCGAGACCAAACGAGGAAGTCAACCGAGGAACTCACACAGTTGGCAGTTTTAGTTATTCAGTTATCGTTGCAGCAATTACTAGTCAGGTATAGATAGTCATCCTGATAAAATAAGCAGTGGGCAGTTTTATTTAACCATTCCGTTGTAGTTGCGACACTTACTAGTCAAATACAATTAGAATGAGGTATCCCAAACCCAGCAGTTGTTGGTACTTTTATTTAGTCATTCCATTGCAGTTGAGCTGATCACTAGTCACACCGGATACAAGTCAATTTATAACAGTAAGCTTTAGTTATAGTTGTCTATGATCGAGAACTGTGCTCCAAGTCGTCCATAACCGCGGACACGGCTTTTCGAAAAGATTTAACCCTGCAGGGGTGCACCAAAGTATCCACACGCGATTAGCATGAGATATCCACACGCACTTCGACCCTTTTTGCCAGATCAATTAACATACACCCATCGGTATGTCGGCGGGGCCTAAGTCATGACGTTTCCCAGACCCAAAGCAAGCACGGGGGGCCACCCCACTAAGTACACCCGCAACGAAGTCGGCCGGGCTCCGAGACGGACTCAGGGTTTGTGGAGCCGGCTGTAAACGACTGGGAACCCGAAACTCTCGGGCTTGTCGATACAGCGAAAATGGGTCACGATCCTAAACAGTACAGTGTGCTATCCATCGCACAATTTAAATAAAGCAGTAAAACATGGCATAGGTACAGAATAGTAATAAAACCTCAAACTAGTTGTGGCCCCCAGTACAATACTTGGAATCAGGTACTAAATCGATGGGGTGCCCACACATCCCACATGTGGTTAGCGCGCTCGATCTCGGAACAGGTGTCAAGAACTCGGGGTCCTACGGGACACCAGTGAGCGGTCGGAAACCAAATATTGTCTATCACCCACCGGTTCCTCTGCATTTACCTACTTCAATTTTAGTTATTAAACAGTAATTAAAACCATGATCATCTCCAACATAAAGCATGCGGCCGAACTCCAACAACTGTGGTACTTGACGACACGCAACAGCACTTGAGCAAGGGACTACGACGCGCAAGTCCAACTATCTACCAATCAACAGTTAATAGGGTGTGTCCAATGCAATATAAGGCTGCACGGGATATCACGGGTACGAAAACTAGAGCATCGCAACACAGATAGCAATAGATCAACAGGAGGGAATAAATACTATAAAAGTAAGATAGGTAGAAAGGGGGAGATGCTCGCCTGAAAACATTGCTGAAGGATCATCCGAAGATCGGGGCGAAGCTCACATCAACTCAACGGCCTTATCCGCGAAGAAGCAAAACACTAGAAGAAACACCGGATGCACTATTTAATACTACGGCCAAAGATCGAGCATGATGCATGTATGATGTATGGCATGGCAAGGGGCGATGCAATTAGGCAATATTAAGCGGAACCGGGGGTCCCGACAATTAATTATTAGGTCCAAGTTGTTTAACTACCCTGCAAATTAAATGTTGTTTGAGCAAGGCAAAATATATCACCGATTCGCTACACAAATTTAAATGAGGCCAATATAAGACTAGATTTGCCCGCATATGGGCCCCATATTTAATTATGCAGTGAATCGGCATAAGGCCCCCAAACCACATGACAATATGCATGCGAGTATGACAATTTAATATGCAACCAATTATATAGATGGCATTTATAAAAATAGGGGCTCGGATCAGGGTCACACATTAGGGTTCGGCGATCTTGGGGGTCCGGGGGTTCGGGGTTCGGAGCTGGGGTTCGGGATTCGACGGGATCGGTCTCGGATAACGGAGGTAGATCTGGGCGCATCCGGGAGGAAGTACTTGGTCTGGCGTCGGGGCATCGGATTCGCCCCGGTCGATGTCGTTCTTGTTGTCGATGGCGAACTCGAGTGGATCGGGTACCGGGGTCTTCGGATCCGTGAAGTAGATCTTGTCGCACGGTGTTCGGGGTAGACGAACTTGGCGTATTCGCATCGGCGATCTTGGCGTTCGGGTTCTCGACTTCGCATCCGCGGCCTTTGGGTACGGGTTCTCCGGGCTCCCATGTAGGAGATCTTGTCGTCGCGTCGAAGAACTCGGGTTCGGGGTCGGTGGACTACTTGATGTTTTCCCTTAGAAGATCTTCGGGTTCCGTGAAGGAGGTCTTGGGGTTTCGAGGCTTCAATTGTCGATGGCGAACTTGGACTTAGCAGCGCATGTTCGGGTGGCTTAACGGGGTATTAGTCCGGCTTGCAGCTCTTGTTCACCGGACGGATTGTATGCAGAGTTAACATCTGGCAGCATCATCAACACCACCGTAGGACCCCTGCTGACAACACCAGGAGAGTGCCCGTGTGTCTTGATGCTGCACACGCACGGCAGCAGTGCGGGCCAGGGAAGGCCGAGACCGTCCAACGCGGCCAGGAACACGCAGGACACGGGGCAGCGGGGCCGAGGCGGTTGCGCAGGCACTCGATGCGGGCTTGAGGAGACGCTCGGGGCGCTGCCGACGGGGACACGGCGAGGCGCGGGCCGACGAGGGGGAGACCTGGGGCAGCGGCCGACGATGGCGGAGCTCGGACGGGGACGGTGACGAGGTGCTGGGGCAAACGGCGTGGTCGGGGCGGAGCCGCGCGACCTTGCCAGCGAAGGAGGAAGGTCGGCGTCGCGGCGGCGACGGGCCAGGGCAGCGGAGGTCGACGAGGGGGCAGCGCTCGCATGGGAAACGCGGGCGTGGCGGCGGGGCACGTGGTTGGGGAGGCTCGGGCGGTGGAGGAGGGGAGGCCGGCGAGGTGCAGAGGAGGCGAGGCGGGCCGGAGGAGGTCGACGACGCGGGCCCGCCGGCGACGGCGGCGAGGCGGGGAAGGGAGCCCGGCGAACGGGGCGGCGGCAGCCTTGGCGAGGAAGGAAGGCGCGGGCAGGAGGAAGGCCGGCGAGGCGAGGGGTCCGCGGCGGCGGCTGCAGAGGGGGAGCCGGGCGCGGCGGCGGTGTTGCAGGGAGGGCAGCGCGGGGTCGTCGGGTGAGAGAGGAAGGAGGGAGAGAGAAGCGGGACAGGCGGGGCCAGGGGGTGGGCCAGGTGGTGGGACCCGGGGGCGGTTTGTGGACAGAGAGGGAGATGTCGGTCTGGGGGAGGTGGAATCCGGGGAGGGGGGAGATGGCACGTCGGGTGGGTCTGCCGGGTCAGGGAGAGGGGTTGGTGGCGCGTGGGCTAGGCGCGGGTGGGTGAGGTGGAGGGGAGAGGGGGTTTGGGGGGTGAGGTGGCAGCAGGAGAGTGGTGGGGGTGAGGTGGCTGGTTGGGTGGGTAGACTAGGTTGGGTGCAAAAGGGGTTTAGGGTGGACCGATCTGTTTTGTACGGGGGTGGTCGACTGGGTCGAATCGGCCCGTTCGACTGCCCCAATAAAAATAATTAACTATTTTATTTATTTCGAACAGGGCTTTTGCAATCCGATAGCACACAAAACAAAATAATCCGGAGACCCGGGTTTGCGTTTGAACAAAGACGGGGCGTTTAGAAAACAAAAACAGGTTTTTCCGAAAATAGTTTTATGCAAGCAAATGTAAGATGATGACGATGCTCAAATGCAATGTGGCATGATGACATGAGCATGCGGTCATGATGATGCAATGCACAAAATCAACGCGATTTTCTAGTAGTGGTTTTGCGGGATGCCACAGTCTACATGTTCATGAACCGTAGGGTGACACACTTAAGGTTCGAAGTTGCTTTAAGTAGATATGGAATGTGCGTTGGAGACCGAATGTTGTTCGGAGTCTCGGATTGGATCCGGGACATCACGAGGAGATCCGAAATTGTCCGGGGAATAAGATTCATATATTGGGGATCATTTTCTAAGTTAGGAAATGTTCTAGAGTATTTGTATGGGGATTCTAGAAGGTTTCAGAATGTTCCAGAAGGTTCTAGAAGATTTCTTGGAGTTTACTTGAAAACCAAGAAAGGATCAAGGAATCCTTGTGGGGTAAGACAAGGATTCGTGGGGGAGTAGGACTCTCCCCCCACCTCCTTGATCCGCCGGCCAAGGGAGAGGGGAGTCCTACAAGGACTCCACCTCCCAATGGCGCGTCCCTCCTTTAAATAGAGGGGTGGAGGCACAAACCCCCTTGCCCCTTCTATTCTCTAGATCTCAAGTTGCCTCTCTCCTCCTCCTTCCCTCTGATCTGGCTTAGGTGAAGCCCTACAGAATTCTCTACTCCACCACCACCACCACGCCGTCGTGCTGCTGGGATTCCGTGGAGAGATCTACTACCTCCGCTGCTCGCTGGAACGGGGAGAGGAAGGTCTGCTTCGACTCCGCACATGTGACCGACTACGGAAGCACTGCCGGAACGCGGCGCCGGAAGGATCGTCTACTCGATCTTGAGATCGGCAAGTGATCGACTACATCAACCACGAGATCCGATCTCGTAACGCTTTCGGGTCTACAAGGGTTAGTACAGATCTATCTCGTTGCACATGTCTAATAGATTAGATCTTGGCTTTTATCTAGATTAGATCTGGGTTTTGTTCGTTCTTGCGGTAGAAATTTTTTGTTTTCCATGCTACGAACCCATCAGTGGTATCAGAGCCGTGTCTATGCGTAGATCTGTTACACGAGTAGAACACAATGGTTTTGTGGGTGTTGGTGCTCGTGCCGTCTTTTGCTTTGTGTACTTTGCATCTTGCGGTATGGTGGGATGAAGCGGCCCGGGCTAACCTTACATGTCATCGCACATGAGACTTGCTCCACAGTTGACGTGCAACTCGTATTGCCATGATCCTTGTTGATGTGATATGGCCATCATGTGATTGTGATTATATTTAATGTATGCAATGATCCTTGTTGTAATATGGCAACCGACAGGAGCCTAATGGTTGTCTTTAATTCTGTTAAGACCTGCGTGTCTATTCATCTTGTAATAGCTTTATTCCAAGTAGTTGTAATAGTTGCTAGTGATGATGGACAACCATGAAGCGGCGCCACTGACCTTGACGCAATGCTGGTGATGATGGAGATCATGTCCGTGCTTTGGAGATGGAGATCAAAGGCATAAGAAGAAAGGGCCATATCATATCACACTAATTATGAATTGCCTGTGATGTTAATCCTTTATGCATCTTGTATTGCTTAGATCGCGACGGTAGCATTATAAGATGATCCCTCTCACTAAATATCAAGTAATAAAGTGTTCGTCCTTAGTAGGCACCGTTGCTAAGACTCGTCGTTTCGAAGCATCTCGTGATGATCGGGTGTGATAGATTCTACGTGTGCATACGACGGGTGCAAGCCAGATTTGCACATGCGGATACTAAGGTTAACCTTGACGAGCCTAGCATGTACAGACATGGTCTCGGAACACGGAATGCCGAAAGGTAAAGCATGAGTCATATGGATGATATGATGAACATGTTGATTGTTCGCCTTTAAAACTACATCATCTCACGTGATGATCGGACTTGGTGTAGTGGATTTGGTTCGTGTAATCACTAAAACAACTCGAGGGATGTTGTTTTGAGTGGGAGTTCATTTGTAATTTGGATTAGTCAAACTCAATTTATCATAAACACAATCAAAGTGAATTTGCATAGTTTGTTATAGTCATTGGCATCCGTTCACCACCTTACGCTTAGTTATAGTTGAGATAGTGGAACTATAAAAATTCTGGATATTTTCTTTACGAACTGGTATCGTATTGTTTTGAGTGTCAATCTAAAGTTTATAAGTCCAGTTGCAATCTTTCAGCAAACTCCGTTTACTCTGTGAAGTTTAATAAACAGTATTAAATCAAGAGTAACAATTCCAGTGTTAGTATCTAATGTATCATGTTTGCCTCCATGATTCTTGATACTCAAAAGATTGCTTTTAATATCAAGTTTATCTAAGATCTGAACACAATGTTTCAGAAACAATCATATGTGAAAGGTATTGCGATATCTAAAAACAATGTATTGGTTACAACATGATAGTGTATACGTCCTCATATTTGATGAGAATTTGTGAAGGTTGAAGACGCCAGTCGTCCTAATCCTCCAAAAGGTTTTGGAAAAGAAACATTATACTCGCAATTCACCTTTATAAGCTATATCATCTTGATCATAAAATTTGTCATGATAAGGATGAATAGAAGATGTAAGTAAAATGTTTACTACACTAAAAGATCACTAAATAATGGAATTTTGAAAGAATGCCAAACATTTGATGAAGGCGATCCACTTCAAAGTGCAAGTTCAAAGGTATTAGTATTTGACTATACACACTTTGTACTATGTGTCATGTGAATGACACCACTATTGATGTTGATAGATTCTTTTAAAAGAAAAGGAATTGTTGAAAGAGAATCTATAAAATATTTGGCAGAAAAGAAAAGATTGGAGATACCCAACTTAGGTATATAGAAGATACATGTTACGGCTGTATTCCTTGGTTGTTAAACAATGTGGTTCTGCGATATTGGATACCGAAATTGGTTGGTATGAAGTGTCATACAGGACGACACAATTCATGAACTGCAATGGCCTAAGTAACTAGCAAGAGAATATGTGATGATGTTCATCGGAAACAAACAAAGGGTTGTTGTGTTGCTCGTTAACATCAAAGCTTACTTTCAAGATTTGTTTCAATAATTGTTATTTTGATCAGGTATTATAACGACAAAAGGTTGTTCAAATAATTACCGTATTCCATAATAGATGGATGATATACAAGTATGGTTGGAGAATTAACGACCATAAAACTAATGCTAAAATGTCGCAAGACAAATGATTGAAAGATCACTTGCGAAGTGACATCACCGTTTAAATTATATTAGGGATACATGAAGAAACTCCATGTTGATGGATTTTTGGAGTCTTTGATTTTGATCAAATGACGCTTGTGATACTTTCCTGGAGATAATTAAAACTCCGTTCGTAGGCCAAAAAGAGGAACGGACGACTAACTGATTGGAATTTGTACATATTGATGTATATAGTCCATTATGTGTAGTCGTGGGCGATGGATTTCAACTTCATATGCTTTCTCCGAAGATTTGAGTGAGTATATGTATATACTTACTCAATAAGGAAGAAGTATGAAACATTTGAAAATGTTAAAAGACTTTCAAGATGAAGTGGAAAATTATTGTAACAAGAAAATAATAAAAAAAGTTTATGATTGGATCATAAATATGTTTGAGTTACAAGTTTAGCAAAACACCTAAGATTTGAGGAATCGTTCCATGGATTTGCATTTCCCAAAACACCATAGGAGTATGGAGTATTCAAGATATGTAATGAAACCTTGTTTGACATGATAAGATCAAAGGTGTCATTTATAAAACTGCCATTATATTTTAAAAGATTAAAGCTTTAGTGACTACCGCTTTTACACTGAAAAGAGCTCCATCGTGATCCGTTGAAATGACACCATATAAGTCATGGTTTGGGATAAAACCCAGGTTGTTCTTTCTTAAATTTTTGGTATGATAGGCATAAGTAAAGTGTTTACAACAAAAGTCGGATGAGCATGTCTTTGTAAGTTATTTCGAATAACCATTGGGTATTCCTCCATAACACCGAAGACAAAAGTGTTTGTCGCTTAGAGTGTCGAGTTTCTTGAGAAGGAATTTTTGGTGAAAAGTCAAGTGGGAGGACAATAGAACTTTGACAAGGTTGTTGAACCTTGGCTAATATGTGCTGAGTTGCGCAGCATCGGTAAGTGTCCTGGAGGCAGCAACAATGCTCATGGCTCACGTGCCTCAAAGGTTGTGGTCATGGAGATCTAAGTTACTATTGAACCAAGTAGGTCAGGTAAGTAATCAAATGCCAAGATTTGAGAGTTAAATCATTGTTGTTTGACAATGATGAACCGACTACATGCAAATAATCAATGATGGGCCCTGACTTCGTTAAGTGGCTTGAAGCCATAAAATCCGTGATAATTCTATACACGAGAAATCAAGCTTTGAATTTGAAAGACCCTCTGGAAAGGTGCAAGACCTTACAGTCGTATACGGATCTATAAAGAAATAGACATGGATGTTTCACATCTATGAAATAGTCGACATGTCGGAAAGAGTTTACAACAATGTTCAAGGAATTGACTATTATAAGATTTGATCTTTCATAGCGATATTTAGTCTGGACGGATTAATGTAGCAACCACTACATATATTTTGGTATATGGTAGTTGAACAAACAAAACAAGTTCTTCTAATAGAATGGTTACCTAGGACGTGTACATGACACGGTCCAAAGGGTTTTGTTAATTCAAAGGATGCTAAAAGAGTATGCAAAACTTCAATGGTTGAAGTAAGCATCGCGGAGTTGGAATCTTCACCGTGATGAAACCGTTAAAAGGTTTAATTTCATCAGAGACGATGAAGATGTTTGCATTTTGCAAGAAATTAAGTGGGAGCGCTAAGACATGTTTCTAATACATTATGTGAAAGACATATTGTTGATTAGAAATGATGTATCTTTTATTGACACATGTTAAGAATTTCATTTCGGTGAAAGACTTAGGCATAACCCAAGAATTAGGCATCAATGTCTATATGGATAGATTGAGGCGCTAATATGGTTTTGCCAAATGTACATAGATAATATGTTGAATGAGTTCAATATGGAAACAACAAGAAAGGTTCTTGACGCACGGAAAGGACTGAATCAAGATTCAAGTGTGTTGACACGAGATTCAAGTGTTTTGACACTTGGTGAAATCACAAGAATATTTTGATCAATCATTCTTTTAGATGTACACATCCAGATATGTCCTATGCTCTAAATGTTATGAGCATATACCAGAATGACTCATAAGGTGATCATTGGACAATATTAGGGATATTCCTATGATCTTTGGAAGAACTAAGAATATATTATTTATATAGTGGTGACAAATAGTTCTTTTGTAAATTGTTACATTGATACTAGTTTTGTCGCAAATTAAGTTTATCTCAATTTAAACTATGGGTGGGACAATGTAATGGAAAGGAAGTTCCATAACGGATTTGGTTGAGTACCAAAGTTAAAACATTGTGACAGATACTACAACAAAAGGCTAAGTATATGACTACTATTGTAGCAGCAAATGAGGGCGTTTGCGTCAAGTAGTTTGTTATCAAACTAGGTGTGGTTCATAGCGGGATAATACTATGAAGATACATTGTATGACAATTTTATCAACATGATTTAATCCCAAGGAACTAAAGGTCTCACCAAAGGACCAAATTTATATAATGCCATCTCATTGGAGAATGAGTAATGCGTAGAGATGCAAGGACATGCAAATGCACACAGACCTGGAAATGTCAGATCCAAAGATTATGTTTACCACTAGCAATAGTGTCTATACAACACCAGAAAGCCATAGGTGTTGAATGCACAAGTTTTTTTTCTAGATTATTGTCTCTAGTGCAAGTGGGAGACTGTTGGAGATATGCCCAAGAGGCAATAATAAAGTGGTTATTATTATATCTTTATGTTTATGATAAATGTTTACATCCCATGCTATAATTGTATTAACCGGAAACATTAATACTTGTGTGTTTTGTAAACATAAAAGAGTCCCTAGTAAGCCTCTTGTTAAACTAGCTTGTTGATTAATGGATGATCATGGTTTCCTGATCATGGACATTGGATGTCGTTAATAACAAGATCATATCATTAGGAGAATGATGTGATGGACACACACCCATAAGTAAGCATAGCATAAGATCAAGTCATAAAGTTCGTTTTGCTACAAGCTTTTAAAATGCATATAACCTAATCCTTCGACCATGAGGTTATGTTAATCACCATCACCGGATGGGTACTTTGATGACATCAAACGCCGCTTCGTAACTAGGTGGTTATAAAGGTGACATTGGGTATTCTGAAACTATGTGTTGAAGCGCATGGACCAAGATTGGGATTTGTCCATCCATATGATGAATAGATATGCTCTGGGCCCTCTCGGTGGAATGTCATCTAGTTAGCTTGCAAGCATGTGACTAGGTCACAAGGGATGACGTATCATGGAACGAGTAAAGAGTACTTATCAGTAACGAGGTAGAACACGGTATGGAGATACCGACGATCAAACCTCGGATAACTAGAGTATCGTGTGGCAAAGGGAATTGGTTTCGTATGTTAATGGTTCTATCGATCACGAAGTCATTGTTGAGTATGTGGGAGCCGTTATGGATCTCCAGATCCCGCTAATGGTTATTGATCGGAGATGTGTCTCCATCATGTCTACATGTTCACGAACCGTAGGGTGACACACTTAAGGTTCGAAGTTGTTTTAAGTAGATATGGAATGTGCGTTGGAGACCGAATGTTGTTCGGAGTCTCGGATTGGATCCGGGACATCACGAGGAGATCTGGAATTGTCCGGGGAATAAGATTCATATATTGGGGATCATTTTCTAAGTTAGGAAATGTTCTAGAGTATTTGTATGGGGATTCTAGAAGGTTTCGGAATGTTCCGGAAGGTTCTAGAAGATTTCTTGGAGTTTACTTGAAAACCAAGAAAGGATCAAGGAATCCTTGTGGGGTAAGACAAGGATTCGTGGGGGAGTAGGACTCTCCCCCCACCTCCTTGATCCGCCGGCCAAGGGAGAGGGGAGTCCTACAAGGACTCCACCTCCCCATGGCGCCTCCCTCCTTTAAATAGAGGGGTGGAGGCACAAACCCCCTTGCCCCTTCTATTCTCTAGATCTCAAGTTGCCTCTCTCCTCCTCCTTCCCTCTGCTCTGGCTTAGGCGAAGCCCTACAGAATTCTCTACTCCACCACCACCACCACGCCGTCGTGCTGCTGGGATTCCGTGGAGAGATCTACTACCTCCGCTATAGTAGCTTGATCATGAAAGTTTTTCATGATAAGGATGAATAGAAGATGTAAGTAAAATGTTTACTACACTAATAGATTACTAAAGAATGGATTTTTGAAAGAACACCAAACATTTGATGATGGTGATCCACTTCAAAGTGCAAGTCCAAAGGTATTAGTATTTGACTATATACGCTTTGTACCATGTGTCATGTTGATGACACCACTATTGATGTTGATTGATTCTTTTAAAAAGAAAAGGAATTGCTGAAAGAGAATCTATAAAATATTTGGCAGAAAATAAAAGGTTGGAGATGTCCAACTTAGGTATATAGAAGATATACATGTTATGGCTATATTCCTTGCTTGTTAAACAATGTGGTTCTTAGGTATTGGATACCGGTATTGGATACCGAATTGGTTGGTATGAAGTGTCATACAGGACAACACAATTCATGAACTACAATGGCCTAAGTAACCAGCAAGAGAATGAGTGATGATGTTCATCGAAAACAAATAAAGTGTTATTGTGTTTTTCGTTGTCATCAAACCAAGCCTACAAGATTTGTTTAAATAATTGTTATTTTGTTCCGGTATAATGAGAACATTGGATGTTCAAATAATTACCGTATTCCATAAAGGATGGATGAACTTTTACAAGTCTAGTTGGAGAAATCACATCCATAAACACTATTGCTAAAATGTCGCAAGACAAATGATTGAAAGATCACTTATGAAGTGACATCGCTGTTTAAATTATATTTGAAAGAAAACATGAAGAAACTCCATGTTGATGGATTTTTGGAGTCTTTGATTTTGATCAATTGATGCATGTGAGACTTTCCTCGAGATAATTGAAACTCCGTCCATAGGCTAGAGAGGAACGGATGACTAGCTTATTGGAAATTGTGCATGCTGATGTGCATAGTCCATTATGTGTAGCCATATGCGATGGATCTTTTTTCTTCATATGCTTTCTCCGAAAATTTGAGTGAATATATTTGCATATTTACTTAATAAGGAAGAAGTATGAAACATTTGAAAATTGTTCAAAGACTTTCAAGATGAAGTGGAAAATCATTGTAACAAGAAAATAAAGAGTTTATAATTCGATCATAAAGGAAGATATTTGAGTTACATGTTTAGCAAAAATACCTAAGACTTGAGGAATTGTTCCATGATTTGTGTTTTCCCGATAAACCATAGGAGTATGGCATATTCGAGAGATGAAATCAAACCATGTTTGACATGGTAAGATCAAAGGGGTCATTTATAAAACTGCCATTATGTTTTAAAGATTGAAGCTTTAGAGACTACCGCTTTTACACTGAAAAGAGCACCATCGTGATCCGTTGAAATGACACCATATGATTTATGGTTTGGGATAAAACCCGAATTGTCTTTTCTTAAATTTTGGTATGCTATGCATAAGTAAAATGTTTACAACCAAAGTCGGATAAGCACGTCTTTGTAGGTTATCCCAAGGAATTTGTTGGGAATTTCTCCATAACACCAAGGACAAAAGAGTTTGTTACTTGGAAGGTCAAGTTTCTTGAGAAGGATTTTTTCGTGAAAAGTTAAGTGGGAGGACAATAGAACTTTGATAAGGTTGTTGAACCTTAGCTATATGTGCTAAGTAGCGCAGCACCGGAAAGTGTCCCGGTGGCGGCCACAATGCTCATGGCTCTCGTGATTACAAAAGGTGTGATCTCGGAGATTAGAGTTCCTATAGAACCGTGTGGGTCGGTAAGAATAAAATAGTAAGATTTGATAAGAAAGTCGTTATTGTTTTGACAATGATGAACCGACTACATGCAAAGAAGCGATGATGGGCCCTGACTCCATAAAATGACTAGAAGTCATAGAATCCGTGATAGTATCCATACACGAGAAATCAAGTTTCTGAACTTGGAAGACCCTCCGGAAAGGCGTGAAGCCTATCGGTCGTGTTTGGATATATAAAGAAATAAGACATGGATGTTTAACATCTATGAAATAGTCGACATGTCGGAAAGAAGTTTACGACAATGATTCAAGGAATTGACTATGACAAGATTTGATCTTTCATAGTGATATATAGTGTTGACGGATTAATGTAGCAACCACTACATATAATTTGGTATATGGTAGTTGAATAAACAAAACAAGGTTCTTCTAATAGAACGATAACCTAGGACATGTACATGACATGGTCTGAAGGGTTTTGTTAATTCAAAGGGTGCTAAAAGGGCATGTAAACTTCAATAGTTGAAGTAAGCATAGCGGAGTTGGAATCTTCACCATGATGAAACTGTTAAAAGAGTTTAAATTCATCGGAGATGATGAAGATGCTTGCATTTGCAAGAAATTAAGTGGGAGCGCTGAGACATATTTCTAATACATTATGTAGAGGACATATTGTTGATTGGAAATGATGTACCTTGAATTGACGCATGTTAAGTATTTCATTAAAATAAGATTTCGATGAAAGACTTCGGCAAACCCAGAATATTAGGCATCAATATCTATATGGATAGATTAAGGCGCTAATATGGTTGTGCCAGACATACATATATAAGATATTGAAAGGGTTCAATATGAGATATTGAAAGGGTTCAATATGGAAACAACAAGAAAAGTTCTTGTTGCATGGAAAGAATTGTATTCAGATTCAAGTGTTTCAACACTTGGTGAGTAAAATCACATGAAGATTCTGATCGATTATACTGTGATATGTATATATCCTGAATGTCCTATGCTCTAAAGGTTATGAGTATATACCAGAATGATTCATAAGATGATCATTGGACAATAGTAAAGATATTCTTATGAGCTTTGGAAGAACTAAGAATATATAATGTATAAGTGACAAATAGTTAAAGGTAGTTCATTGTAAAGTGTTACATTGATACTAGTTTTGTCACAAGATACAAATTAAATTTATCTCAATTTAAACTATGGGTGGCACAATATAATGGAAAGGATGTTCCATGATGGATTTGGATGAGTTCCAAAGTTGAGATATTGTGACGGATACTACAACAAAAGGCTAAGTATATGACTGCTATAGTAGCAGCATAGGAGGGCATTTGTGTTAAGTAGTTTGTTATCAAACTAGGTGTGGTTCAAAGTGGGCTAATACTATGAAGATATATTGTGTGACAATAATATCAACATATTTTGATCCGAACGAACTAAAGGTCTCACCAAAGGACCAAATCTATACAATGCCATCTCATTTGAGAATGAGTGATGCGTAGAGACGCAGAGACATGCAAATACACACGAACCTGAAACTGTTAGACCCAGAGATTATGTTAACCACTAGCAATAGTGTATATGCAACACCAGAAAGCCATAGGTGTTCAATACGCAAAGTTTTTCAAACTAGATTATTGACTCTAGTGCAAGTGGGAGACTGAAGGGAATATGCCCGAGAGGCAATAATAAAGTGGTTATTATCTTATTCCATGTTTATGATAAATGTTTATTTTGCATGCTATAATTGTATTGATAGGAAACGTCAATACATGTGTGTTTAATAAACAAATAAAAGGTTCCTAGTCATGCCTCTCTTATAGACTAGCTTGTTGATTAACAAGATGATCAAGGTTTCCTGATCATGGACATTGGATGTTGTTAATAACAAGGTCACAACATTGGTGGAATGATGTGATGAACATTCATACGAAGTATAGCATTACGATCAAAGTCATTATGTTTATATTGCTATAACATCATACAAAGTAATCTTTATCCTTAGACCATGAGATCATGTTAATTGCTAACACCGGAAGAGTATCTTGATAACATCAAACGTCACACCGTAACAGGGTGACTATAAAGGTGGGTTCAGTGCTACAAAGGTGTTATGTTGAGGCTCATGGATCAAGAGTGGGATTTTTCCATCCCGATGACGGATAGATATACTCTGGGCCCTCTCGGTGATATCACATTGAAATAGCTTGCAAGCAAGTTATGTGATCACTAGAATGTTATATCACGGGAACGATAAAAGAGTGCATGTCGGTAACGAGATCAAACTAGGTATGGAGATACCGATGATTGAATCTCGGACATGTAATATATCGTGGGAAAAAGGGATTTAGTTACTAGCGTTAAAGGTTCTCACGATCATAGAAGTCATCGTTGAATGTGTAGGAGTCAGTATGGATCTCCAGGTCCCGTTTCTGATTATTGATTTGAGAGGGGTCTCGATCATGTCTGCATTATTCGCGAACCGTAGGGTGACACACTTAAGGGATACCAACACCATTTGGAGCAAATATGTTTCAGATAAAGATTTAAGAAAGCGCTGGAATTATTTCAATAGACACCGAACCTGTTTCGGGTGAAATTGCTAAAATTGTTCTGCATGTAATATTGAAATGTTGCAGGGGGTTTTATGTGAATGTTTGTTAATTAAAGTAATTAACAAAATTCTGAATAAAACTAATAAAAGAGTTTTATTAAATGAGAGAGCATTAAATTTGGAGAAATTTAATGCATTTAAAGTGGAGACTTTAATGGAGAATGTGAAGAGGCAAATTTATGTGGAGGGGGTTACCACCACATGAATGGGGGAGGTGAAGGGTCACCTCCATGGGGCGCCGGCCATGGGAGGGGTACCCTCCCCTCCTCCTATAAAAGGCCCCCCTCTCCTCACTTATCATACACACCTCCTTGTGAAGGATCTCTCTCCCCCTCTAGTATTATTCCCCCATGGTCTCGGATTAGCGAGATACATGTTCCTGGTGGCTTTATTTGGAAAGGAGTTGCTGCTTCCGCTGCTTTGCTGGAGCGAGGGACGGAGGTTGTCGGGGTACCGGACGTGTGTGCGATCACGGATGCACCTCTGCTTTGCGGTGCTGGACTTGCTGGTGCTGGAGCTGGATCTGATGGACGTGCTGGACTTCATCTCGATCTTGAGATCGGCAAGTGTACGACTACATCAACCACGAGTTCCTACTCGTTAACAAAGCTCGTTGTCTACGAGGGTAAGTTCTCTTTGGATGTATGTCCACCCGTTGCTTTGTACCTAGTAGATAGATCTTGGCGTGTAGTTCACACCGTAGGAAATTTTTTGTTTTCTATGCTGCAGACCCAACACTACGCACTGGTCCTGGATCCGATGTTCATCGGGCCGAATCTCAATGTGAGGTTTTCCAAGGTGCTGATAGACAATGGCAGTGGCCTGGTATGCTTCAAGGATACCATGCACAAGTTGGGGATATCAGAGAATATGCTTCAAGCAACTAGGACCACTTCCCATGGCATTGTGCCTGGTATCTCCTGTGAGCCTATTGGTAAGGTCCGGGTTGATGTGCTGTTCGGCACCAGGGATAACTGCCGGATTGAAAATTTGGAGTTCTAAGTGGTAAATTTGGGAAGCGCCTATCACGCATTACTTGGCAGGCCCGCACTGAGAAAATTCAAGGCAAGTACTCACATCAGTTACTTAAAGATGAAACTTCCCGGACCAAGGGGAGTGATAACCATAGCCGACGACTTTAGGCACTCTATTGAATGTGCGTCTGCCAGGTCTAATCTGGCCGAGTCACTCGTGATCGCTCAGGAGAAGAGACAAATCATGGAAGTGGCTGCATTGGCTCAGTCCGCACAACAGCGTATGCCGGCCCTGACTAATCCACATGGTAGTGTGTCCTTTCAAGCAACCAAGGACACTAAGAAAGTGCCAATCGATGATCAGTTCCCAGAGCGCACCATAACCATTGGTGCCGGGTTAGGCGACAAATAGGAAAGCGAGCTCGTCAACTTCCTCCGTGAGAATCGGGATATCTTTGCTTGGTCCACATAGGATCTGCAAGGTGTGCCAAGGGAGTTGGTCGAGCACTCTTTGAATGTGAGACCCAGGGCTAAGCCGGTGAAGCAACCTCTCTGCCGCTTCGCCGAGGATAGGAGAAAAGTCACTAGAGATGAGATAGCTAGGCTCCTTGTAACTAGATTTATCATGGAAGTACTTTACCCGGATTGGCTCTCTAATCCGGTGCTGGTGGAAAAGAAGAAGGAGGATCCGAATGTGGCATTGGTATGGCGTATGTGCATTGATTACATGAACCTGAATAAGGCGTGTCCGAAAGATCCATTCCCACTGCCAAGGATAGATCAGGTCATAGATTCAACTACGGGGTGTGAGCTATTGTCATTCATAGATGCATATTCTAGTTTCCACCAGATAACCCTGAATCTGGATGATCAAATAAAAAATGCGTTTATTACCCCATACAGGGCTTATTGCTATCGCACTATGCCGTTCGGATTATGTAATGCAGGAGCAACATACCAGCGATCCATGCAAAAATGTTTACATGACCAAATAGGTCGGAATGTGCAAGTTTATGTGGATGATGTTGTGATAAAAACTAAGGAAAGCAATACACTCCTTGATGATATCCGGCAGACATTCGAGAACTTAAGACGGTTCCGGATGAAGCTTAACCCGGAAAAATGCACTTTTGGTGTGCCCGCGGGGAAATTACTCAGTTTTCCAGTGTCCAGCCGAGGTATTGAAGCTAACATGATGAAAATCCGGGCTATAGATAGAATGGAACTGCCAAAATGCCTTAACTATGTGCGGAAGTTCACTGGTTGCCTGGCATCATTAAGCCGGTTCATATGTCGGCTGGGAGAGAAGGCCTTACCCCTCTACCAGTTAATGAATAAGGCAGATAAATTTACATGGACACCGCAAGCAGATAGCGCATTCCATGAGTTAAAAAAGATGTTGTCCATGACACCAATATTAGCCGCGCCACTACCCAAGGAGCCAATGTTGCTCTATATAGCCTCGACCAGCCGAGTCGTAAGTGTAGTAATTGTAGTAGAGCATGAAGAGGAAGGAAAGTAGGTGCAAAGGCTAGTGTATTACTTAAGCGAGGTATTGTCGACCTCAAAACAGAACTACCCTCACTATCAAAAAATGGCGTATGGCGTGTATATGTCGGCCAAGAAACTCAAGCACTACTTTGAGGAACACCCCATCAAAGTGATATGTGAGGCACCCATATCGGAAATTATGAGCAAAAAAGATGCTAGTAGCCGGATAGAGAAGTGGGCAATTCAGCTGGCCCTATATGCACCACAGTTCGACATAAGAGATGCGATCAAATCGCAGGCTGTGGAGGATTTCTTGGTGGATTGGGCCAAGATGCAATATGAACCACCACTTCCAGACTCCAACTATTGGCGAATGCATTTTGACGGGTCAAAACTAAAAGAAGGATTGGGCGCCGGAGTAGTACTTACCTCGCTAAAGAAAGATTAGTTGAAGTATGTCCTTCAAATCCATTTCAGCGCCTCAAATACTGTTGTAGAATATGAAGCACTTGTGCATGGACTCAAAGTGGGAAAAGAAGTAGGGATACGTCGGATACAGTGCTTTGGAGACTCGGATTTGGTGGTGCATCAAGTATCTGGCAATTGTGATGCCTTGGATGCCAACATGGCCCTTTACAGATTCCATGTTCAAAAGATAAGCGGATTCTTCGAGGGATGTGAATTTCATCACATACCTCGGATTGAAAATGAGGCAGCCGATGTACTGTCCAAGTTGGGCTCATCCCGACAAACAATCCTGCCAAATGTTGCTTTGGAGCACTTAAGAAAACCATCTATCACACCATCATCGGAATCCGAGTCAATCTATATCCCGGCTCTCTCCGGGTCAGAAGCTATACCTATGGAAATAGAATGGGGAGGCACTTCAGCAAACCCGGGGACTGCTTCAGCAAACCCAGGAACAGCCTCAGCAAACCCGGGGACAGTTCAGCTAAACCCGACAGGAGTTATGTCGGTGGAGGCGATGGAATTCGATGAAGAACTTTTCCCCATTTGACCTACACCCACTTGGGCTAATCCAATATTTGATTTTCGGAAAGAAGGAATTTTCCTGGATGGTGATGTACTCTGAAGGCAAATCCAGAGAAGAGCAAAGGCCTATACCATTATCAATGCCAAACTATACAAAAGAAGTGTAACCACTGTGTTGCAACGATGCGTTGACCCGGAAGAAGGGCTTGACATACTCCGGGATATCCACCAAGGAGAATGTGGCCATCATGCGTCTTCAAGAGCATTAGTGGAAAAGGCTTTCCAGCATGGATTTTATTGGCCAAATGCTTTGGAACAAGATGTCAACACCCGGATTTTTAATCCCAGATGCCTGTATGCCATACATCGCAATCCCAGGATTACCATTTTTGCGAGACATAACACATTGGTACCACAGTACATCATCCATTACAAACCATAATAAAGATCTTACAAATAAAGGATCTCATGATCCAGCCTTAATACAATCAAAGCAGCGGAAAGTAAAAGTAGTAGGGGATCCATCTTCAGGGTCACAGGCAATGCTGACGATGGGACATGATCCTAGTTGTCATAGACCTCCTGATGTCCATCTTCCTGGTAGTCCTCCTCATAGTATGGCCACGGGAATAACCAGAGACAAAGGCATGAGTACTCTTTAAGTACTCGCAAACTATCACTAACAAGTAAGGTAGTTCTAGTAGGAATCTTAAGCTCTAGGTTTATTTGCAAAAAGCCAGTTTTATTTCATACTGAGTTTAGAAGTACAGAAACTAAATTAATTTTCTACATCACCAAAGTGGGAACCTAGTTTTCATATCCACAACCCTGTTGTGGTCAAGTCAAAGTCATAGTTCAATTCACAAGTCATTTTGAAAACATCTGACAACGGAACAGTATGGCCACTCTAACTGTTCATAACCGCGGACACGGCTATTCGAATAGTTTGACACTCTGTAGAGGTGGTACACTTTCACCACAAAGTTCGATACATCCGTCAGGGATAATCCCGAATCATCATACTTAGTATGCGGATAATCAATCATAACCTTTTAATTACACACTCTAGTATAGGCACATCCCCTATGAGCTTGGCCTCCCAGCCATGTCCATCTGCCATCCTGGGCACTGCATATATGGACATTCACATTCACGAGGTAGCCTTAGCTCAACCTCTTTCCGCGAGGGAACCCATACTAAGTCATATAAACTTCCAGTTTAGCCCTACCCAATTCAGGTATTGTGGTTGTATGGTAAAATTGGAATGGTATCGCATCCGAACCCAACCATTAGTTTTTGTCAAAACCAAGGCTCATGCCTCAAGAAGTTTCATCATCCAGTAATTTTGTGTCCATGACACATGGAAAACACTACAAGAAATGTGCTAACTAGTGACCTCAAATATTGGTCATAGAAAGGTCATAGTAGTCCATCTATGACCTTTCTATGACTAAAAGTAATAGGTAACATACCAAACGTCACTATAGACAACTCACGACCTTTTTTGAATTGGTCATGGACTACTATGACCAAAATAGATGGTCATAGTGTCCATGACCAAAATTGTGGTCATGACATTCTGGTCTGTCCACGTAAGCCAATCTGACGTGAAAGCTGACGTGGCAGCAAATTCAGCCTGGTCGAATTCATCCTTTTAAATAGGCCTAGCCCAACAGTATGTCTATTTATTCTTTATCAATTTTCGTCACCTACATGGGCCAAGCCCAATTCAACCTTTTTATTTTAGGGTCATGGCCTTTTTACATACAATTTCTTCTATCCTTTTAATTTAGTCCAGTCCCACTAGTCAGTAGGTTCCAATTGTCAAATGCTCAAATCAGATTAACAGCAAATGATTTTATCAAAACTAATAGATACATGATATTATTCTGATTCAACATGGCCAATTAACGAATAACATTTCATACAACAGCGCTACATTACAATCATGCATATCCAGCTACCAAAATATTAAAAAAAATTCAAACTAGAACAAGCTATCAAAATAGAAATCTTTTGTTGGTTCCAGCTTTCTTCGGACTACTATTCCAGGCCCTTCAAGATTGGCTGTGAAGTCGATGTCCTCGATCTGGCAGTCCCAGTTTTCCTCGCACTCGATCCGACGTTACCAATGAATCCAATGAATCAGGATAACGTCTCATGAACAAAATAGTAGCTAGCAGTTAATTTGCAGTCAATAAACTAGCATGCAACAGTCCAAGGTTTTAGTTTAGTGTTGAAAGCTAGTTTCCTAACGTGTTCTGCTAGCATGTGCTCACAAGTGGCACACATAACAGGAATAAAAGAGTGCTATGCGAGAGCTCAAATTAGAACCATGATCTCAATACTACATCTAAGTTTTGAAATGCATATGTGAGTGACAACCTGAATTCACTCTATAGAAAAGGGAAAAAAACTAAACACCCTATTGTCATGTTTGGATCAGCACTTACATGTCATGTAGATTTGTCTAAGAGAGCATAGTAGATTTGTCAGGAATTGTGTATACCATAAAAGAGAACTCAGCTATACGAGACAGTGTCCGTCTGCAGGCTCCAACTATATGATTTCTCATTCCATGGCTCATCAACTGAAAAACGAAAATCAAACGTTCTAGACTATACCATTTAGACTGAAATTGGAACCGTAGCGATAGGCAAATATAGGACAGTTGCACATTGGAATAGTAGCGATAGGAAAAACACAGGCTACATATATCTCATGCTCGTGTAAAGAGCGTACACGGCAGCTGAGCTTGAGGGAATTTATCGGGGATGGGAGATCGGGCTTTACCGCTCTTGTACCGTCAGATTGGGTGAGGATGACATCGGCGGAGAGGAGGGTGCGGTCGATGTTCTCGTGCACGGGGCGGACGGCGTGCGTGCGCAGCTGGATGAGGCGCATGGCAGCGTCAAGCGCAGGAGGCTGTCAAAGGAGCCGAGGATGGAGACGACGGCATCCATGGCCGCCTGGCCCTTCCCCAACAACTCCCGCAGTAGCACCGAGCGCTATGCCAGGCTCTCCATCCCACCTCCCGCTGATGCTAACGCTACCTACTCCTCCTGACGCTAGCTGGGTAGCTAGCGGTTGGGGATCTAGGGCGGGGATCCGAGGTGGTGATTTTGGATGCGGGGAGGGGGACCCCATGGTGGCGGCGATGCGTTCCCACGAGCGACGACGCTCGGGGCCGACGGTGGAGAGAAGGGACATGACAAGAGAGGAGGGGGAGCTCGTGAGGAGCGATGGCGGCGCGGGGGGGGGGGGGGAGGGGACAACCGCGAGTTCTAGTGTTGGGGGGATGACCTCCGGATACCCCAACCAGACAAGAATCATGGCAGTCAGATGAAGATCGGCTGGCTGAGCGCAGCGGGACAGAAGCAAGTCAAGCCGGCTACCTCACGGTAGTCGGAACGGCGAGGAGCAGCCGGCTACATCAGAGTAGCCGGACTCAATCAAGAGGACAGTGCGACGTGCTGCACAGTGCACGGTACGCCCTGGTACGACAACAAGACCCACAACTATCCGACCATACCGAAGACTTTGTGAGGAGACGCGGGAACAGTGGCCAGATGCTGACGACGGGCTCGCACGGCGTTCACTGTACCCAGGACGACCTTACCGCTAGTACCCTGATGGGATGTAAGTGTACCGAGTACTATAGATGACCAGCCAGCTGAGGTCCGCCTGTGGGGCTCGTCAGCCGGACTAGCCAGTAAGACCGTTGCCTCTCTGCCTATATAAGGAGAGGCAAGGTCCTAGTAGAAGGGGTTGGTCTCAGTGCATTTTAGACAGTAGCTAGAAAATACAACTCAAGGAGCGATTATAGCCCGTATACCACTCATACTCAGATCGGCAGGAGTAGGAGCTTTACCTCATCATGAGGGCTCCGAACCTGGGTACTTCCTATGTCCAGCTACACTTGCTTGTATCCAATCCTTCCTGCGGACGCCGTCGATAGCTTCCCTGCTAGTCCCCATACCTCTATCTAACTTTTTTAGGTACTGCCATTTCCAATACAACGACAGTTGGCGCCCACCATGGGGCAAGATGGCTTCGACCGGAGTCACGTTCCGCACGGGGCCTCGCACTTTAGCCGGTGAGCGCGTGGCCTCCGGCCTGGTGCTCACGCTCGGCAAGTTTGATTGCGTCATCGACAACGCTTCCTGCTTTGTCGGAACCTTGTTTCCGGCAAACGGTTCTATCCTGCTTTTCGGCGACCTCCCCATCTACGTCGCCACCGTGCTGGAGCATTTCCCTAGGGAGATCGTTTCCGTCACGGAGCTGCCGTACCTGGGCAGCAGCGCCTCGGTCGCCCCTCGCGGTGTCGAGGTAATGATGGCCAGCTCCACCTCTCACCCTCGCCAGCCACGGGAGCGGGGCGCGGACGAAGGCGGAACTTCTGCGCCGCCACAGTCTTGAAACCCGGTGGAGGAGGCCATTGACCGGCTCCTCATGCCGGTTAACCTCGGAGATAACCTGGAGGAGGCGGAGGCCAACTTTGCCATGGAGAGACAGCTTCTCCTCCAGGAGGCCATGGAGCTGGCTACGACCCACAAGCAGATCGAGATCACCCGGCACGAGTACGACCGCGCGCACGGCTTCACTCTGGCTACCACGGAGCCGAGCCGGCGTGGGCAAGTGCGACGCTGGGGCGGCGAGCTAGGCGGTAGGATGGAGAAGTATGGCGAGCCGGATCCTACACCCGCTCTCATCCGGCCCACCTATAGCACGCCCATCAAGAACCTGCGCACGGCGCAAGCCGTAGCAGACGAACTGCCCAACCTGGAGGGCGAGGAGCGAGCCCGACAACACGCTCGGGTGCAGGAGCTCCTCCGAATCGCGGACGAGCAGGCTAATGCCAACCGGCAGATGCAGGAGGACCCTAGCTGCTCCAAGGGAAGCAAGCTGCCCTTCTACATCAAGGGCGCGCCCTGCGACACCCAGTAGGCGTTCTCTCCTCCGGCTAAGGCCCGCAGCAAGCGTCGCGGTTCTGGCAGCAAGGGCCAGCCATGCTAGGAGAAAACGGTGAACAGCAACCCACCGCCTCCCCCCACCAACCGAAGCGCCAAGACCTATCGGTTCCTATCTCTCGGGCCGGGTAGGAGCGCCCAACCTGGATCATCCGTATGCCCGTGACCGCATCGAGCTCCTCGCTCAAGTGCGCGTCATGGAAGAGGAAGACTCCACCGGACCGGTTTGTTTTGGACCCTGCATCCGGAAGGAGCCGTTTCTGAATAAGTTCACCCTGCCCAGGGACATCCCCAAGTATGACAGCAGCATGGAGTCAGAAGATTGGCTGACGACTATGCCACGATAGTTGGCATCGCCCATGGGAACAAGCCATAGCTGTGTGCTACGTCCCCCTTATGCTAACCAGGTTAGCGAGGACATGGCTCAACAGCCTCGCGCCCAACATCATCAACGCTTGGCCACACTTTGAAAAGGTGTTTGTCTGCAACTTCAAAGGCACGTAAAAGCGTCCGGGCGCCCGCACGACCTGGCCCTATGCGTCCAGGGCGACCACGAGACGGATTGCGAGTACCTCGCCAAATGGACAGAGTTGTGCAACACCTGCGAGCGCATACTAGAGAGCCAGGCCATCGGCTTCTTCATCGAGGGATGCCGAGAAGGCACCATGATTCGCCACCGGCTACTATGTGATGAGCCGAAAACCATGGCGGAGCTCATGACGGTTCGGACCAGTATGTTGCGGTGGATGCTGCCATGAAGAAACCCCTCCGAGTAAGTGCTGACAGGCGTCCGACTCCAACGGAGCTGGCTCGCGACCATCCGAGCAATCCGGCTGGAGAGGCCGGATCCTCCAGGCGCCACGGCAACGACAACCGGTTCCATGGGGACCACCAAGACGGACAACAGAAGCCCCGCTACCACGCGCGGCAAGTGAATGCTGTAGAGGGTGCGCTCGACGCGCCGGCTAACGATGCAAGAAGGCAGAAGCCACGGCTCACCTTCGACCAGATGTTTGATGGCCCGTGCAAGTGGCATAGCGGTCCCTTCAAGCCGGGTATGCACACCACCCGGAACTGCAGCTGGACCCGCCAGCTAAAGGACCAGGGAAACCAGCAACATCTTCCCCCGCCCCCTCCAGGTGGACCACCACCACCGGCTTGGGGAACCGGTAATCATGGTTATTGCAGCAACGGCGGCAACAACATCAACGGCTACCCCCAGCCGCACGCTGCCTACCACATCTTCGAGACGGAGCTGGACGACAAGCAGAGCCGCAGGCGATGCTCCAAGTAAGTCAACGCCATCGTCTCCCTAGTCCCCCAGTACCTGAACTGGTCGGAGACCCACACCACCTGGAGCCGGGAGGATCAGCCGGAACAACTTCCGATTCCGGGGTCTACGCCATGGTGCTTGACCCCCTCATCGTCTCCAACGAGCGCACCTGCCGCTTCTCGCGCGTCCTGATCGACGGAGGCAGCAGCCTCAACCTTCTCTACCGGTCTTCGCAGGAGAAGTTGGGCATCCGTGAGTGCGACATGCGCCCGACTACCACAACGTTCCACGGTGTACTCCCAGGACCGGCATGCGCCCTGCTAGGTAAAATCCAGCTGGACGTCATCCTCGAAACCGAGGAGAACTTCTGTCGTGAGCCGATATGGTTCGAGGTGGTGAACCTGACGAGCTCCTGCCACGCTCTCCTCGGGCGCCCCGCCCTGGCCAAGTTCATGGCCGTCCCCTACTATGCGTATCTCAAGACGAAGATGCTGGGACCAAATGGCGTGATCACCGTCTCCGGCTGCTTCAGGCGGTAGATGGAGTGCGCCTCAGCCAGCTCCAAGCTGGCAGAGGCCCTCAGCATAGCTGATGAAAAGCGTGTGATCATGCGCAATGTGGCCATGGCACAGCAAGAAATGCCGGCTAGCAGCAAGCCGGCTGGAGAAGAAGCTTTAAAGCCGGCAAAGGAGAGAAAGAGGATCCTGCTCGACCCCTCCGACCCGACCAAGTTCGTCACCATTGGTGCCAACTTGGACAGCAAATAGGAAGGAGCGCTCGTCGACTTCTTCCATGAGAATCGGTACATGTTTGCATGGTCACCCAAGGACATGCCAGGTGTGCCGAGGGAGTTCGCCGAGAACTCACTTCATGTGCGGCCGGATGCCAAGCCGGTCAAGCAGCCTCTGCGCTGGGTCACAGAGGAGAAAAGAAACATTATTGGTGACGAGATCACCTAGCTCCTTGCCGCCGGGTTCATCATGGACGTGTACCACCCAGACTGGCTGGCCAACCCAATCGTGGTGTTGAAGAAGAACAAGACCTGGCGCATGTGTATCGACTACACCAGCCTGAACAAGGCGTGCCCGAAGGACCCCTTCGCCTTGCCTCGTATCGATTAAGTCATCGATTCCATGGCCTGCTACGATTTGTTGTCCTTCTTGGATTGTTACTCCGGTTACAATCAGATCCGGCTAAATCCGGCTGACTAGATAAATACATCGTTCATCACCCCATACGGGGCTTTCTGTTATGTAACCATGCCTTTCGGTCTAAAAATGAATGCGCTACCTATCAGCGCTATATGCAGAAATGCTTGTACTCATAGATCGGCCGAAATGTGCATGCCTATGTGGACGATGTGGTCATCGAGACCAAGGAGAAGCGTACCCTCCTCGAGGACTTGGGAGAGACATTCGGCAACCTCTGGCAGTACCAAATGAAGATGAAACCGGAGAAGTGCGTCTTCGGAGTCCCATCCGGCCAGCTACTCGGTTTCCTCTTCTCACAACTAGGGATAGTGGTGAATTCAGAGAAGATTGCGGCCATCGAGAGGATGCAGCCGCCCAGGAGCTTGCTTGGAGTCCAGAAGTTCACCGGATGCCTAGCCTCCCTCAGCCGTTTCGTCAGCCGGTTGCGGGAGAAGGCACTTCTGTTGTACCAGCAGATGAAGAAGACGGACAAGTTCTCCTGGACCTTGTAGGCCGACGCTGCTTTTCACGATCTCAAGCGCATGTTATCCACAACACCGGTTCTAGCCACTCCGGCTAGCAAGGATCCAATGTTGCTCTATATAGCAGCCATCAACTGGGTCGTCAGTGTCGTCCTGGTGGTGGAGCGCCCCGAGGAAGGAAAGGCTCAGCCGGTTCAGAGACCTGTCTACTACCTCAACGAGGTTCTCTCCCTCTCCAAGCAGAACTACCCCCACTATCAGAAGATGTGTTCTGGCGTGTACCTGGCGTGCAAGAAGCTCAAGGACTACTTTCAATAGCATCCGATTAAGGTCGTGTGCATTGCACCCCTGTCGGAAATCATCGGCAACAAGGACACCACCGGCCGAGCCTCCAAATGGGCCATGGAGCTCGCCGCCTACTCCATCCAGTACGAGCCTCGGCTCACGATCAAGTTGCAAGCTCTGGCGGACTTCCTCATCGACTGGTCCGAGACCCAGTGCGTCCCACCGGTTCCTGATTCAGACCATTGGAGGATGCACTTCGACGGCTCGAAGATGCTCGGGGGCTTGGGAGCCGGCATCGTGCTCACCTCGCCCAAAGGAGACCAGCTGGAGTATGTTCTCCAGATCCACTTCAAGGCCTCCAACAACGTTGCCAAATACGAGGCGCTGGCACATGGCCTCCGGCTAGCCAGGGAGATTGGTGTCAATCGGATCCTTTGCTTCGTCGACTCGGAATTGGTGGTATAGCAGGTATTCAGAGAGTGGGACTCCCGCGATGCAAACATGGCCCTCTACCGGTTCCACATACAGAAGCTCAGCGCCTGCTTTGACGGATGCGAGTTTCATCACGTCCCTCGTGTCAACAACGAGGTAGCCGATTCGCTCGCATGAATCGGATCCACCAGGCAGGCGATCCCACCAGGGGTCTCCTTGGAGCACCTGCGCAAGCCCTCCATCAACCCATCCCCCGAGTCGGATTCCATTATCTGGGTAGGGAGCGCTCCGGTTGACGGTACAGCAGACGCGGAGCCAGCAGAACCGGAAAAGAAGAAGGCTCGCACCAGCTCGCAAGACCCGGGGGCTGCCAACTCGTCAAGCGGCTCGGGGGCTGTCATTCCGGGTACCTCATCTGGACGACCCCCCGATGACCATCAACCGGAGAGCGGAAGCATCCTCACTATCCGGGAGATACCATCCTGGGCGCAACCCTTCATGGACTACATCGCCAATGGAGAGCGTCCGGATGACGAGGTGGAGGCCAGGCAAATCCGGCGCCGCGCGCACACATACACCATCATCAACAAGGAACAGTACAAGCGCAGCATATCCGGCATCTTCCAAAGGTGTGTCGATGTGGACATAGGCTACCGGATGCTCAAGGACATCCACCAGGGCGAGTGTGGGCATCACGCTTCATCCAGGGCAATAGTCGCCAAGGCGTTCTATTGGCCCACCGCCCTCGAGGACGCCGAGAAGCTAGTCCGTGCGTGCAACAGGTGCCAACGTTTCGGGCAGGTCAGACACATGCCGGTTTCGGTACTCAAGACCATACCGATCACCTGGCCCTTTGATGTCTGGGGCCTCGACATGGTCGGCCCCTTCAAGCGGGCGCGCGCAGGCATGACCTATCTGCTAGTGGCGGTGGACAAGTTTACGAAGTGGATAAGGCCAAGCCTATACGGAAGCTGGACGGGGCGACAGTCTTCACCTTCTTCACCGACATCATCAACCGGTTCGGCTACCCCAACAACATCATCACCGACAACGGCACGAATTTCGCCAAGGGGGCCTTCGCTCGGTTCTGCAGCAACAAGGGCATCCGGCTGGACCTCGCTTCTGTTGCGCACCCGCAATCCAACAGGCAAGTCGAAAGGGCAAACGGCCTAGTGCTAGCCGGCATCAAGCCACGCCTCATAGAGCCCTTGGAGCGGTCGCCCAGATGCTGGATTAAAGAACTTCTAGCTGTGCTGTGGAGCCTCCGCACCACGCCGAATAGGTCAACCGGCTTCACCCTGTTCATCCTCGTCTACACCTCGAAGTCGTCCTCTCCGTGGACATCGAGTTCGACTCGTCGCGCAAGATCCTCTACGATGAAAAAGCCAACCAGGAGGTGCGGGAGGATGGCGTGGACCTCCTTGAGGAGGCCCACGAGCTGGCATTGTCCAGATCGGCCATGTACCAGCAGCGCTTACGCCACTACCATTCGAGCCGGATCCGCCCCGTCGCATTCCGCGAGGGCGACATGGTTCTCCGGCTGGTGCAAGACACAAAGGGCATGCACAAGCTATCGCCACCCTGGGAGGGTCCCTTCATCATCAGCCGGGCATTGCCCAACTATTCCTACTACCTCATCGACGCACAGTAGCCACGCAGTAACAAGGTGGACAAGTCGGACGAGGAGACAGAATGCCCCTGGAACACGGCCTTGCTCCGCCCGTTTACACCTAGTCACCAGATAGTGTATGTATCCCGCAAACCCTATGAATGAAAATGCGGACCCCTACGAGATGCTCCGGGGCTCCTTGATAGAAATTGGTGTGTACTTGTTTTCGATTCAGTTTTTCCGGCTCCGGCAACCCCTACCCGGGGGCTCGCTGGCTGGCCCAACCTGCTAAATCAACAAACCGACTAAGTAGTGTGCGATGATGTCAGAGGCCCACTCTTTGTCTCAGCTACAGACCGCAACCCGGCTGTCCGGCTAGCAAGAGCAAAAACCCGAGGCATCCCACATGAAAAACAGGGAGGAGATGCGACAGATCGGACATCCTGGCCTTGCAACTAGCTTGAGACAATTCGGCTACCAACCTATCAATACCGTGCGCAATGTATTGTCAGCTCCGTTCGATTCCGGCTGTAGACTGCAACCCGGCTGCCCAGCAAGGATGCAGCGTAAACAGCAGAGCACACGTGAAAGTGGCTAAGTGTCCAGAGAGGCACAAGCTAGTTTTCGAAAAAAAAATCCGCCTTCTGGCTAAAAGGCGCTACCTTAACCGACTAACCTATTGACGGGTGGGAATGTATGTATGTTTGTTTCTTGTACGACTGCATCGAGTCGGAATTCAGGAAGAAGGAAGATTCGAAGTCCTTTCCTTCATCAAGCGCTCCGAATCTCGGGGGCTACACCCACTGGGTGCGCTCGTGCGCCCCCAGTGGAATCTTGTAGTTTCCGATCGGCTAAAGGAGTTAGCCGAATATTTGGAGCCTAGGTGAGGGTAAGGACAGGAAGAAAAGAAGAAGATTCGAAGTCCTTACCTTCATCAAGCGCTCCGAATCTCGGGGGCTACACCCACTGGGTGCGCTTGCGTGCCCCCAGTGGAATCTTGTAGTTTCCGACCGGCTAAAGGAGTTAGCCGGATATTTGGAGCCCAGGTAAGGGCAAGGGCAAAATGAAAAGAAGAAGATTCGAAGCACCTGGCAACGCCAGCTACTCCGAATCTCGGGGGCTACACCCAGTGGGTGCGCTGACGCGCCTCCACTGGAATGGAAGTTCCCCCGGCTGCAGGCGTCCAACCAGTGGAAGTAACCGGCTAGAGGTGTCTAGCCGGACAAAGCTAAAGACTTGAAGAAAAGAGAAGATTTGAAGCATCTGGCTACACCAGCTACTCCGAATCTCGGGGGCTACACCAAGTGGGTGCGCTGGTGCACCCCCACTGGAGTTGGAGTTCCCCTGGCTAAAAGCATTCAGCCGTGTGAAGTCAGCCGGATAAATTCAATCGGCGAAATATCAAAACTTCGGAGAACACAAAAATCACAAGTTGGAAGCAAGCCAAATAGTTCAGTTGGATATAAAAAGAGGGGGAAACAAAGCTCCCATGAGTTCACCCGGCGTTAGAGATAGCCGGCACAGATAATAAGGTTCAAGCAGAACAAGACAAAATAACAAGTACACCCAGCATCCCGGGGATCATATCTAGGAAGAAGGGCCTTTGTCGTGTGGAGGATCCTGGATGGAAGCAGTCTCGGGAGGAGGAGGAGGTGCATTGGCTAATCCGGCTCCGGCGTCCCTACCGGTCGGCTGCGACGAAGCTTCCGCACCTGGAGTTCCCGCGGACTCCGAGTCGGTAAAGACGCCGTCGACGTCCGTGTAGTAGGCAATCTTGATGGCAGAGGCCCGGAGCTCCGGATGGGCCTGGCGGATGGCGGCGAGGCCGACACCGGCACGGAAACCCCCGTCGATCTTCTCGACGCGGGCGTCCTTGTACCAAGAAAGCATTAGGGCCAGGGCCATTTCCGCCCCAGCTCGTGCAGTCAGATCCCTCAGGCGATCGACGGTAGCTGGCACCTCCGCCACCTTGGCCACCAGCTGCGCCATTGTTTCTGAAACCGGAGCATCCGGCCACAGAAACGTGAAGATAGCTTGAGCCGCCTGGCGAAGCTTGGTGGCCTCCTCGCCGAGAAGGACGACCAACTCCTGGGTGGTCGGCTGCTCCCCCGGCCAGTTCTCCTGTAGCCAGTTATATGCCAGCAGGTCTACGCCGGGATAAAAGGCTGTCAGAAAAAAGAACGCCAGATCCGGCTACCGGATCCGGAAAGATGAAGCGAGTCGTAGAGAAAACTTACCCTTCACCATGTGCTCGACCTGCATCAGCTCCTCCACCAGGGCCTTCTCCCGAACCGTCAGCCGTTTGAACTCTTTCTCTTGGTCGTTGTTTTGGGCCTCGAGGAGGTCAAATGCCTAGGCCCGGCTGGCGAGGGTGGCGTCACGCCCCTTGATGATGGCCTCCAGGACGTCCAACTTTGCGTGCCAATCCTTATTCTGCAGCCAAAGCATAGAATTGGACTTGCTCAGCAGGTCGTTCGCCTTCTTCAGGCGATCGATTTCCCGCTGAGCGCACACCATGATGGCTACAAAAAGCCGACTATCAAAAAAAAGAAGAAAAGGAAAGACCAAAGTATCCGGATGAGGGGACTTACTCTGCGAGGTCCCGTTAGCAGCTGCAAGCTTCTACTCTAGGGTCTGGTTGCTGCCAGCTGCGGCCTCGAGCAGCCGGATCTCTTTCACCGCCAGCTCAAGGGTGGCGGCAAGGTCCGCCAGCGAAGCGGCGGAGGAGGCCTTGTCATCGATGGCGTTGGAAACCAGTGACTCCTTCGCCTCGGCCACTGCCGTCTGCCACTCCTTCCCTAGCTCCTCGTCGGTGTTGTCGTCGGTGACAACCACGAGCTCCTTGCCAGCGGAGGCCCTCCGCGCCGCCACAGGAGAACTACCTCCACTTTGTGAAGAGGGCGTGGTCGTATCCGGCTGCACCACCATAGTCGGCGGAGCGTCCCCTGCTCCGACTGCGGCAGCCGGATCAACTTGAGGTGGGGCCGGAGACGGGGCCCTGGACAAAGGAGGGGGAACGGAGGCAGATGCGGGCGGCGTGGTGTCCGGCGTGCGGGGCGGCGAGCCAGTGGGCTCCCACGCCGGGCTCATGGTGCCAAAGGAGACCAGCTTGCTGGGCAGCGGAAAGCAAGAGATAAACAGAAGCAAATAAGCAAAAGACGAAAAAAGTCGCATGAGGAAAGGAGGAAAAGGCAAAAGGGCCAGTAGTTAGCTTACCCCGGCATCACGGGGGGCTGCCCCTTCTTGCCACCAAGACGGCTAGGCGGAAGGGTGCCGGTCCGACTCCTCTTGGGATCCGGCTCCTCCACGGCGGGCCGGCTGCCCCCGCCACCTCCTTCGCTGGACCGGACAGAGCCACTCCCGCCGGCACCAGACCGGCTAGAGCTGCTCCCGCCGGTGCCGGACCGGATGGAATCGCCATCCGTCGCACTGCACCGAGTCGGCTCGGGAGCCGGCGCGACCTCCTCCTCCTCGTCAACCTTTGCGTGGGGGTCGGTGGCCGGCTAGTCATTCTGACTAGGGAAGACGTCGCCGTCCCCATCGGACTCCTCGTTGGACCGGCGAGCGCGTGGCTCGAGCAGGTCAGGCGTGATGTTTTGGAGAGGGGTCTCGCCCTCCTCCTGGAGGATGCAGGGAACATCTGCCGAGAAAAAAGAAGCATAAGAGATTAGCCTGACGGCAAAAAATCGCAAGAAAGAAAATCCGGCTGGCGAGACTTACCCGGGGCGCGCGGTTGTCGCGGCTGTAAGGGACCAGCCCGAACTTCCAGCCTTCTTGCAGTCGCTCCTTCGTGATCGTCCACACCCACTCCTTCAGGTTGTGGTATCGTGGATCGCGGCGGGACAGGCGGGTCAGGTCAAGCTGGCTGGAGTAGAAGCACATCTTGTGCGCGCGCTGCTGTAGTGGCATCATCAGCCTGAACATCCAGCTGAGGGTGATGTCTAGGCCGGTCAAGCCGGCGGTGACGAGGGCGCACATGTACTGCAGCATCGCATCCGACTCCATCTTCTTGCTGTAGATATTCAGATCCCACTACTGCCGGCTAGATTCCACGTCCTGGAAATCCAGCAGGTTGATCCGGTCCTCGACGGTGAGGTTGTGAACGTAGAAGTACGACTGTTACCACAGTCGCATCTTGTCCTGCAGCCGGAACATGGGGTAGCCGGTCTGTGGGCGGGAGTAGATGGAGGTGCCACCGCACGTCACCAGCGGCCCCTTGGTGAATTAGACCTGTGGTCACACTCGGAAGAACCGGCAACAGAGCCCGAGATCTGGTTGGATCCCAAGATAGCTCTCGCAAAAGGCCACAAAGTGCGCCAGCGTCCCGATGGTGTTGGAGCCTAGGTGGTGGAGGCGGAGGTCGAAGTAAGCAAGAAAAGTGAGAAGAAAGGATGCACCGGAAGCGCGAAGCCACGGGCAAGATGCGACAGAAAAATCACCCGCTACCCCTCCGCCGGGTGCGGTGATTCCTCTCCCTACGGCGCCAGCCACACCTCCACCTCCGTGTCCGGCGCCAGCATGCGGGTGGCGCGGTACTTATGGTTATGCACCTCCGTCACGGAGGAGCCGCACCAGGCTCCGTGTTCGGCAGCCATCTCCGGCCTATGGGGAGGCGCTACGGTTGAAGAGTGGCGGTGGCCCATAGCGTCGACAATGCTAAACTAGCGGCGTGACAGACTATGGTAGCAGCAGCAGCGAGCGAGGCGACACGAGGAAGGCAAGGGCGCAGGAGAAGATTGGGGAAGCAGCGAACGGATGGACGAACTACTCTCCCCGAGTGGCCCTTTAAAGACCCAGAAGCGGAATCGTCCGTGATGCCACATGGCGCCCACCCAGCTGCACCCCACTGTCCCCACTGCGCAGGATCCTTTGCGCATGCACGGGATGCGTAGACGATCCTAGAGCAGAAACCGAAGAGGCAGACGGCGGTTCCCGAGGCGACATGCAACGGGACGTTATGCTGCCCGCCGCAGTGTAATGATGGCGCGTGCGCGCATGGCCGGTGTAAGCACTAACGTCACGGATAGCGCAACCGCCAGGCGTAGCTAGCCAGAAAATTCAAAATGAAAGAGGAGCGCGTGCACATTTCACCTAAGGGTGAAATCTACATGCGCTCGGGGGCTAGTGTCGGGGGGATGACCTCTGGATACCCCAACCAGACAAGAATCACGGCAGTCGGATCGCGTCCGACAGGCTGAGCGCAGCCGGACAAGAGCAAGTCAAGTCAGCTACCTCACGGTAGCCGGAACAGCGAGGATCAGTCGGCTACATCAGCGTAGCCGGACTCAATCAAGAGGATAGTGCGACGTGTTGCACAGTGCATGGTATGCCCTGGTACGATGACAAGACCCACAACTACCCGACCATCCCGAAGACTTTGCGGGGTGACGCGGGAACAGTGGCCAGATGCTGACGATGGGCTCGCACGGTGTTCACTGTACGCACGACGACCTTACCGCTAGTACCCTGATGGGATGTAAGTGTACCGAGTACTGTAGATGATCAGTCGGCTGGGGCCCGCCTGTGGGGCCCGCCAACCGGACTGGCCAGTAAGACCGTTGTCTCTCAGCCTATATAAGGAGAGGCAAGGTCCCAGTAGAAGGGGTTGGTCTCAGTGCATTTAACGTAGTAGCTAGAGAATACAGCTCAAGGAGCGATTCTAGCCCGTATACAACTCATAGTCAGATCGGCAAGAGTAGGAGCTTTACCTCATAATGAGGGCTTCGAACCTGGGTACTTCCTGTGTACATCTACACTTGCTTGTATCCAATCCCGCCTGCGGACGTCGTCAATAGCTTCCCTGCTAGTCCCCACACCTCTATCTAACCTACTTAGGTACTGACGTTCCCAATACAACAACATCTAGGGTTTGGCTATGGTTCGATTCGGTCGGGTGAGTGGTAGGTAGGAGATATGGTTCTGTTCGCTTTGGCTGCGTGCGTGTAGGGTGAGACGATGGAGTGGGTCCGCGCGATGAATTCGGTAGGGTGGACAACACGTCATCGATTCGTGCCAACTCCACTATATGTAATCTATTCTGTTCATTCGGATTTGATCCAATGGCCCACATCTCATCTCTCATTTTTTATTTTTTAAGTATAAAAAGAGGCTTTTATAAAGCATCTAACAAGAATATGTTGTAAAAAGAGAGTTTTCAAAAAAATTATAGGCCTTAAGCCTTAGAACAGAGGGAGTATGACACTTATGTAGACACATCAGCGTAAGTTGACACATGGATACAACATATAGGCAAACCTTCTAAGGTGGCCGACAGGTCATTTTAATTCATTGTGAATTAGCAGCGATGACCATTTAAATTGGTCGTGATCTCCCAAAGTTAAGGTCATAGACCAGTGTTATGTATGTTAATACCAATGGGTTTAAGTAAGTTATGACCTTCCTAACAAAATTGGTCATAGTTTTTCAGGGTTTGGACCCTCCCAAATGTCCTATGACCATCTGGTTTGAAATGGTCATAGATCTATGACCAATTTTCTCACGGTCACTATGAGAAGGTCACAAGTTAACACATTTCTGGTAGTGAAAACATTTCAATAGAATGAACCATCATTCCAAGGTTTTCATAATCATTTTCACCAAGTATTCCCATCTAAAGTGAGGGTATTCACTAATGAGGGGTGCTAATAAGGTGTAACTATCCAAATCTAGTTTTATACTTTTGATGGCATCTAAGTATAAGTACTTAGGCCTAGTTTTATACTCTTTATGGTATCTATCCTATTTTTCCAATACTCACAATTTACTAACTAAAGGTAAATAACTTTGGTAAAAGTAAAATAATAAAGCTTGCAAGTAAAACTTGGGATAGGTGTAATCAAAGTTGCATAACCAAAGCATGCCTAATGCCTCTTGCATAGGTATGAAACTTGCAAGTGTTAACTTGCATAGTTGTAACCTTCCTTGAGTAGTGCAGTGGTTGAAGTTATCTTCTTCTTCTTCGTAGTACTCCTCCTCCTCATATCCCGGGTCGGTACTAGCGTCTATAAATGAATACGAGGTACACAATCACCAAACAATACTTAACTACTTCTATTTAGCACACGAATTCTCATACTTGATGATCTAGCATCATCACAAACATCACATGAAATAAAGACCTAGTCTTATTTATCTTATTTTGGAAAAGTAATTTCTACTCATTGAAAATACTTAAGATTTAATATTCTCCAATTAAAATATGGGATCATGTTGACACATGTCATCACCACATATTCTAATACTTGGGAATGTGATTTAATGTGGTGGTCACAGTTTATAAAGTTTAATATTACTTTTTAATACAAGTAAAGTGACTAGAAATGCATATATAGCATTATTTTAGTACTAGTCCAAGATCACAACATGTAAACCTAAATATTTTTACATATTCAGATAGATCTTATCAAATGTGATTTTTGAGAGTTGGAAGCAACTCAAAAGAACTTATGGTTGATTTTTGAAAAATGTTTGAAGTTGGAAAAGTATCTGTCTTGTTATTTTTGGTATAAGTGATCTATAATTTCACATGGTTGGATAGATATTTTGAATACCTTTCTAGCAAAACTGGAATCATGCAATTTGGTTTAGTGAAACTCTTTGAATTGATTTTTGAATCTACTGACAAGAATCTAGTTTTAACTAAAAATGAAAAAAGCTTATTTGAATCGACGGGATCTGCGCGAGAAACTAACTGGGCCGGCCCAACTGCACAGTGTTGGCGCAGCGGGCTGCTGACAGAATGGTCCCACTAGTCAGTAACTTATTCTAACCGAAACGGTAAGTTTCAATCTGGGCCATGCAATTAGACTAGGATCTACGACTGTGGTTCGTCGTCTCCGGCGAATAACTCCGGTGAGAAACGAACCCTAAAATGGCAGTGGGGGTCGTGTGAGGTTCACCAGGGCTCCAGCTAAGGTCGGCGATGGGGCGAATGACGTTGTAGACAACGACGGTTCGAATGGTGGTCACCGCAGCTCCTGGGGCGGCTCCTAGCTCTGGTTCCTCTTCTCCTCTACAGCGGTGGGCTCCGGTGAAATTCCGGTGATGTGGTGCTCGCCTTGCTCCGGGGAGAGGTGTGAGAGCTGTCTGAGAGAGAGGGGAGTGAGATGGTGTGGCGAATTGGAGCTGGGATGGCCTCTATTTATACACCGACGAGAGGGACAGAGCGAGATGGCTCAGGCTCGTTGGTGACGTTGATACATGGGCGTATTGGCATGGCTGAGGGTAGGGGTCGACGTGGTGCTTCAGGGCGGTCGTCGTGCGAGTGATGGCGCAATAAGGGGCGGTCGAGAACGATCAGGAACGGTCCGTGCTCTGGGCGGAAACGACTGCGTTCGAGACGGTGCACAGTGGCTACGGTCCATGCGGCGGAGAACGGGCATGTCTGGGGGGGTAGCAAGGGTCACGGTGAGTGCAGGCACACACGGTGAGGGCGAGGCGCGGCGTGTGTGCGCGTGTCGGTTGCGGCGCTCTGGCGCGCTCTCAGCATGGCAGACAGAAAGGTGGGTGCGGTAATCACGGCCGGTCCACGGCTTGAATGCGATCAAGGGGTGGACAGAGGGCGACACGGTGACACGGTCTATAGCGAGTGGTCCTTGGTCGATCATGGGGTGGAGTGGCGCCTGTCTCCTGGGCATCGTGGGAGAGGGCGACACGGTCTATAGCGAGTGGTCCTTGGTCGACCGGCACGACGAGCTTCGGGCGACGCTACACTGGCACGAACGGCAAAGGGAGGACTTGTCCACTGCACTGCTAGACACTGGGGGAGACAAGAGGAGAGAATTGGGGCACTATTGGCGATTGATCACTGCTCAGAACAGTAGAAGTTAGGCAGTGGTTTTCTGGTGTCTGTAAGGTGCTCGACCAAATGGCCGCATGAATATAAGTTTTAAATTTTTGGATGAATTTTGGTGAGTGTTCTAAGTACTTGCTTGGTAGTCTAAGGTTGCTTGGGTTTGCCAAGGTGAATTGAATTGAGTGGTTTTTGAAAAATGGTGATCTATGCATATGAACTTGATTCAATTTTGCAATGTCCTTTAAATAGATTTGGAATTTGTTTATGTTAGTTTGTAAAGTGGGCTTGCATCCACTTTTACTTGGTCTAGAAAGGGGTGAAAAGAATTGGGAAATCTTCTGTTAGAAATATTTTACTAGGAACACTTAAAGTGGTCTAGTGGTTAATTTTGGTCAAAATGACCATTTTCTTATTTGATTCATATTTGAATTTCTTTTCTTTTGATTTTTTTTGTAAATGTCCTAGACGATGTAGTATACATCTTTACACCATTCCTTATCATTTGTAGCAATCAAACATAGCAATTGCACTCAGTTCATACACTAATGCAATTCACACATACACTCATATTAGATTTAATAATAAAAGTTTTTGTTAACCCTAAACTTAGGTGATTTGAACTTGATAATCTTGATTAATATTTTTGGGATGTTACAAACCTTCCATCCTTAAACAAAATCTCTTCCCGTGATTTAAGAAAAACTAGGAACTAAAGAGATTTGGAAACTCAGTCCTAATGTAATCTTCTCGTTCCCAAGTAGCTTCTTCTTTAGTATTGTTGCTCCACTGGATCTTAAGAAATTTGATACTCCGGGTCCTGGTGGTTCTGAAGGCTTCTTCCAAAATACGAATGGGTACTTCACAATAGGTTAGATCCTTGTTGATATCTATGGCTCGGTGATCGATGTTCTTGAACACTTCGGTCTTCTTCGGAACTTCTAAGCATTTGTGAAGTAACGAGATATGGACCACATTATGTATGGATGACATCCCCTCTGGCAGTTCCAGTTGATATGATAATTCTCTTCGGCGATTCAAAATCTTGAAGGGTCCAATATATGTGGGGGCTAACTTCCCTTTCAATTGAAAACATTGCATTCCTTTCAAGGGTGATACTTTGAGATACACAAAATCTCCGACATTGAAGTTCAGATCCCGACGTCTTTTGTCAGCATAACTCTTCTGTCTGGATTGGGCGGTCTTGAGGTGTTCACGAACTTTGTGAACCTGCTCTTCGGCTTCTCGTAGGATGTCGGGTCCGAAAATCTGAATCTCTCCGACTTGCGACAAATTCAAGGGGGTACAACACTTCCTTCCATACAGAAATTCAAATGGGGCCATTTGCAAACTGGCTTGATAACTATTGTTGTATGAGAATTCTGCGAAAGGCAGACAATCTTCCCATTTTGATCCATATTCTAGCACACAAGCTCTCAACATATCTTCTAAGATTTGGTTGACTCTCTCAGTTTGTCCATCGGTTTGCGGGTGATAAGCTGTGCCGATGTTCAGCTTGATTCCTAATCCTTGTTGGACTTTCTGCCAAAATCTCGAGGTAAATTGGGTTCCTCGATCCGATACTATGGTCTTAGGGGTTCCATGCAAACTAACGATTCTAGCAATGTACAACTCTGCTAGCTTCGAACTCTGGTAGGTGGTCTTGTCAGGTATAAAATAGGCTACCTTAGACAGTCTATCAACTATGACCCAAATAGAGTCATTTCCCCTACTAGATGTAGACAAACCGGTGATGAAATCCATTCCGACAGAATCCCATTTCCATTCCGGAATCTGCAATGGTTGCAAAAGTCCTGCGGGTCGCTGGTGTTCCGCTTTGTCTCTCTGACAGATATCACACTTGGCTATGTAGCTTCCGATTTCTCTCTTCATCTTGTGCCACCAAAATTGCTCCTTCAAATCCTAATACATCTTCGTTCCTCCGGGATGGATAGAATAAAGAGTATCATGAGCTTCCTGCATAATGACTTGTTTTAACTCTGTATCTGCTGGCACACAGATACGTCCTTTGTACCACAAAACTCCTTCATCTTTGGTGAATCCGGGTACCTTCCCTGTACCGATACGACGCTTGATTCTATTGATACTTGCATTTCCTTTCTGTGCTTCCTTGATTTGACCGATCAAAGTGGGTTGAAGTTTAATACTGGCTAGGAATCCTTCGCTAACTAGCTCCGTTCTCAACTGCTCCAACTCTTCATGCAAACTTGGCTGGGCTACTTTTATCATGGTGTTCAATCTACACGGTAATCTGCTAAGATCATCCTCTACCACATTGGCATTGCCGAGGTGATAGTGAATGTCAAGGTCATAATCCTTGATTAACTCTATCCATCTCCTTTGCCTCATATTCAGCTCCTTCTGGCTGAAAATATACTTCAGACTCTTGGGATCCGAATAAATCTCACAGAGGTTACCCATAAGGTAATGATGCCATGTCTTCAAGGCTAAAACTACGGCTGCTAGTTCTAAGTCATGGGTAGGATAGTTCTGCTCATGCTGCTTCAGTTGTCTAGATAGATATGATATGACCTTGCCTTCTTGCATCAACACACATCCGAGACCAACCTTGGATGCATCACAATACACATCAAAAGGCTTCTTGATATCGGGCATAATCAAAATTGGGGCTGAAATCAATCTCTTCTTGAGCTCTTGAGAACTTGCTTCACATTTGTCCATTCATTCAAACTTCTGATCTTTCTTCAACGACTGGGTCATTGGTCTTGCGATGCTCGAAAATACTTCTACGAACTTGCGGTAATATCCCGCTAATCCGAGAAATGCACGGACTTGAGTTTGAGTGGTTGGGGCTTTCCATTCTTCAACATCCTTAATCTTGGCAGGATCAACAACGACTCCTCCTGCTGATACGATATGTCCGAGGAATCCTACTTCCTTCAACCAGAAGTCACATTTGCTAAACTTGGCATACAACTGATGTTCTCTAAGGGTTTCATGGATGGTTCTTAGGTGTAGCTCATGGTCTTCTTCTGACTTGGAATAGATGAGAATATCGTCGATAAAAACAACGACAAACTTATCCAGGAAGTTCATAAAAATCTTATTCATGAGATTCATGAAATAAGCGGGGGCATTGGTTAATCCAAAATACATGACAGTGTACTCATACAATCCATCTAAGAATGGTCGGGAATGGTCCATGCTCTGGGCGGAAACAACGGCATTCAAGATGGTGCACAGTGGCTACGGTCCATGTGGCCCCGAACGGGCATGTCTAGGGGGTAGCTGGGGTCACAGTGAGTCCGGGCACGCGCGGTGAGGGCGAGGCGCGTCCTGTGTGCGCATGTCGACTGCGGTGCTCTGGCGCACTCTCGACATGGCAGACAGAAAGGTGGGCACGGCGATCATGGCCGGTCCATGGATTTCCTACGAGCAAGGAGTGGATAGAGGGTGGCGGTGGAGTGGCGCCTATCTCCTGGGCATCGTGGGAGAGGGCGGCATGTTCTGTGGCGAGTAGTCCTTGGTCGATAGGCGCGACGAGCTTTGGGCGGCGCTGCACTGGCGCAAACAGCAAAGGGGGAGCTATCCACTACACTGCTAGACACTTGGGGAGACAGGGGGAGAGAAATGGGGCACTAGTGGCGATTGATCACTGCTCAGAACAGTAGAAGATAGGCAGTGGTTTTCTGGTGTCTGCAAGGTGCTCGACCAAATGGCTGCATGAATTTAAGTTTGAAATTTTTGGATGAATTTTGGTTAGTGTTCTGAGTACTTTATTGGTAGTCTAAGGTTGCTTGGGTTTGCCAAGGTGAATTGATTTGAGTGGTTTTTGAAAATGGTGATCTATGCATATGAACTTGATTCAATTTTGCAATTCCCTTTAAATAGATTTGGAATTTGTTTCTATTAGTTTGTAAAGTGGGCTTGGGTCCACTTTTACTTGGTTCAGCAAGGGGTGAAAAGAATTGGGAAAGCTTCTGTTAGAAATCTTTTACTAGGAACACTCAAAGTGGTCTAGTGGTTAATTTTGGTCAAAATGACCATTTTCTTATTTGATTCGTATTTGAATTTCTTTTCTTTTGATTTTGTTTGTAAATGGCCTAGATGATGTAGTATTCATCTTTACACCATTCCTTATCATTTGTAGCAATCAAACATGGCAATTGCACTCATTCATACACTAATGCAATTCACACATACACTCATATTAGATTTAATAATAAAAGTTTTTGTTAACCCTAAACTTAGGTGATTTGAACTTGATAATCTTGATTAATATTTTTGCGGTGTTACACAAGCACAGGATCTGGTGAGGAAATGTAATGGGTGTTAGAGGTATGCCACCAAAACCCATGTACCAATGTCGGAACTGAAGACCATCCCTATTACTTGGCCATTTGTTGTATGGTGCCTAGACATGGTAGGGCCATTTAAGCCGGCTAAGGGAGGAATGACCCATATCTTGGTAATGGTGGACAAGTTTACTAAATGGATTGAAGTGAAGCCAATCAGGAAATGTGATGGGGCAACAGCAGTAAAGTTCCTCAAGGATATAATCTTGACATATGGCTACCCCCATAGTATCATAACTGATACTGGCACAAATTTTGCTGAGGAGCATTCGCAAGGTTCTGCCAAGAGAAGAAGATCCGACTAGATGTTGCCTCTGTGGCCCACCCCGCATCGAACGGGCAAGTGGAACGATCCAACAGACTCGTGTTATCCGAGATAAAACCCTAGCTCATAGAGTCGTTGCAAAGATCAGCGGGGTGCTGGATAGAAGAACTACCAGTGGTACTGTGGAGTTTAAGAACAACTCTGAATCGATCAACAGGCTATACGCCATTCTTTCTAGTATATGGGGCAAAAGTTGTACTACCAGCCGACATAGAGCATGATTCTCCAAGAGTCACCCAATACACAGAAGCCAAAGTGCGCGAATCCCGGCAAAATGATGTTGATCTGCTGGAAGAAGCAAGAGAACTAGACTTGTCCAGATCCGCCATATATCAGCAAAACCTCCGACACTACCATAGCCGGAAAGTAAACCCCAGAGTCTTCTAGGAAGGTGATTTGGTACTCTGTCTGGTGCATCACACTGCTGGCATGCATAAGTTATCACCTCCATGGGAAGGACCTTTCATTGTAAGCAAAGCTTTGCACAATGATTCCTACTATCTAATTGATGCATAGCCACAGGAAAAGAACAAGGCAGACAGATCCGGAGAGGAATCGAAGCGACCATGGAATGTAGCACTACTTCGTCCTTTTTACACCTGACAAAGAGGTGAATGTATTAGAGCTACTCATATGTCAGTATGTATGTCGACAATGGGTTTATTAATGAAACTTTGGCACCCCAAGCAGAAACTTGGGGACTACCATAATAATTGTCCTTCTTCCTTTTATGTTTTATATACGTCGACTGGGTTAGGTTACTTACACCTTAGTCAGATTAGCAATATGTGAGCACCAAAAACCAAACTCTTCGACTTTGCTGCTATCCAACAAGAATTGGCTTCATGGCAATCAAGCGAACAAGTTTGGAATTGCAAAGTACATGAAAAACGACAAAGGAAAAGAACATAAGCGAGCTGAAATTTATTATTTGGACTAACCCCTTGTTTACTTTACTTGTCTCCTGCCGGATTATTTTGAGCTAATCTCAAAGTTTCAAGTATTGTTAAGTAAATTTTTTGAACCTCGGACTCATAAGTCACAAAACCGAATCAAGATAGACACGAGCCGAGTCAAAAATTTGGGGAACAAGAAAAGGAAACTCGGGGACATAGCGCATGATAATCCAACGTTAAGGACTTCGTACAAACGACAATAATTGTAGCGAAACCAAACCATAGTGCTTAAATACATCTTCACCCAGCATTCCGGGGATCTGACAAATATTGTTAAGTGTTTTTCATGCTCAAGGAGTAGGAGCAGAAGCCGAATCATCGGCCGAAGGAGGAGGTACTTCAGCGTCTGCGGGCGAGACGCTAGCCTCGGCCTCATCTTCGAGGTTGGCCTCCTCATCTTCCGGATCTTCAGCATCCTCTCTGAGTTCGGAAGCCTCGCCCTCACTTTCCTCATCCTCCACGCCCTTACAAACCTCGGCATCATCGAATACATCAAGATAGCTCGGCCCCTCGTTCCAAGCATGGCATAACGAATATTGGATGAGCTGGTTGGCTCGAGCCTTGCGCTGTTGATGTCTACGCACTTCTATTCTTGTAGATAGTTGTTGGGACTCCAAGTGCAGAGGTTTGTAGAATAGCAGCAAGATTCCCGTAAGTGGATCACCCAAGGTTTATCGAACTCAGGGAGGAAGTGGTCAAAGGTATCCCTCTCAAGCAACCCTGCAGTTAAGATACAAGAAGTCTCTTGTGTCCCCAACACACCGAATACACTTGTCAGGTGTATAGGTGCACTAGTTCGTCGAAGAGATAGTGAAATACAAATGGTATGGATATAAGACAACGGTGCCAAAAAATAGCTTGACGGGAGGAAAAGACTAAAGGAAAAAAGATGGAAGCAAGCAAACATGTAACAAATCTAGTTGCAAATGGTGTTTCGATGCTTAGAAACAAGGCCTAGGGATCATACTTTCGCTAGTGAACACTCTTATATAAATATCTTCTCTTCGTGATACTACTCTAAACTACTCTATGGTTGGACAATCTAATCCATGGTAGGGCTATAACAGGACTCCTCAAAGTTCGCTTTCCCCATCAAGATAACCCCACACTGTCACCTTGAGCGCTAGATGGTTCCAACAAACACCACAATTTCATAGAGAGATCCAACTCCAAATATAACTCATAACAAGTATTTGTAATGTCTATCCTAAGTGCCACCACGGTGTGCACGCTGTCACTTTCACACACGTGGGGAGAGCAGAGATCTATTAAAGCACTTGAGTAGCAGAATAGATCTATAGATTACAAAGCTCATGATCTCAATAAGATCACGCATAGAGAGAGAGATGAACACATAGCTACCGGTAGAGCCCTTAGCCTCGAGGAAGAACTACTCCCTCATCATCATGGGAATGAGCAACAACGATGGAGATGGTGGTGGAGTCGATGGAGATGGCTTCGGGGGCACTTCCCCGTCCCGGCAGGGTGCCGGAACAGAGACTTTTGTCCCCCGAATCTCCTCTTCGGTGGCGGCGGTGCTGCGGAACTTTTCGTGGATGGAGGATCGATTCTTTAGGGTTTTCTCCTCGGGGGCTTCTTATAGGCGAAAGGGCAAGGTCAGTGGAGGCCGGAGGGGCCCACACAACCTGGTGGCGTGACCAGGGGACCCACACCACCCTATGGTGTGGCCAGCCCCTGGCCCCTTTCCGTCTCGTCTTCTGGCTCTGTGAGTCTTCAGGTAAAATATTGACTTTGGCTTTTGTCCGGTCCAATCCAAGAATATTCATTTTCTGACTTTCCTGGAACCAAAAACAGCAGAAAACATGTAGCTAGCACTGTGGCATCTTGTTAATAGGTTAGTCCAAGAAAGTGTATAAAAATACTCCAAAGTGTGGACAAAACATAAGAAAGTAGATATAAAATAAGCATGGAACATCAAAAATTATAGATACGTTTGCAACGTATCAACATCCCCAAGATTGACTCCTGCTCGTCCTCGAGTAGGTAAGTGATAAAAAGAAAGAATAATTTTTGAGGTGATATGCACCATCACAATCAAGATCAAACCATTTGCAAAGCATGAAAGCTGGGATCAAAGTACTCTAAACATAAGCATGAAAGATGAAGTTCTAACAATAAGACAAAGTAACTATGCTGCAACATGAAAGGATACAAACAAAAGATTCATGAATAACAATGCTTTGCAATACGTTTGTTTGTTTCACATATGAAAAACATAATGAGAATGGCATGCAGCTTGTCCCTCATAGTGTAGCAAAACATAAATGCATAGGACACCTTTAAAGTTCATAAGGGTGACTAGATACAAATAGTTTAAGAACAAGCAATATCAAAGTTATGAATCAATCAACAAGTCTTGGGACAATGCACATTAAACTAAGAATGGCCAATATGCTCTCTCAATAGGTGCATAAAGATAGAAGATGGAGACACAAGATAAAAGTAAAAGAAAGGCCCTTCATAGAAGGAAGCAGGGATTCAAGTCTCATCAAGAGCTTCCAAAAATTATGGTACTTATTAGCTTTCAGCTCTCATTGCCCCTATCATAACCATCTTGAAGTGATTAAGGTTAAAGTGAACAAACTATGGAGTATATGCTTGACAAAGTATAAGTTGGCAATCTCATGTCCCTTGAATACGAGGGTCGCTCCTCATGCTACTCAAGTTTAGTTACCGGTAAGTTCTTGTCATAGTAAGTACATGTGTATCATAAAGAACCGCCAACGGGGTACCCCTTGCACATGATACAAGATCTATCCCATATTCAAAATGACAAGGCAAGCAAACAATGATCATCTCAGCAATCTTCTTATTTACCATGGGAAAATGGTGTTTTTTCTCTCTTTCGACTTTTCTCATTTTTTTCTTTTTCTAAATCTCTATCTCTTTTTTTATAAGAAGAATGCTTCATAGATTGCTCACTACAGTGATGGTGCAAGTTTCCACCATGATTAGGCATGGCTTAGGATAGCGGCCCAAGCATTTCTCTAACACACATACATAACTCCATGGACTTACAAGCTCCCCTTTCATTTCACACCCATGATATCCATAAACAAAAGAGCATGATATCAACTAGGTACAATGTACAAGTGCAATGTTGAAAGTGTTCCCCATGACCTCATGGTTCTGCTAATCCCAACATATAAGTGCAAGAATATACAACATATATGACACAATGGTTCAAGTTTATTAGGTTCAAGAAAAGTAAAGTGAGCCATCAAGTTCGTGAGAACTTTAATCACTAATTTTCACATAACAAGTTTAATTCAGAAGGTAGATAAAAACATGAATATACTTGGAATAGCAAATGCTAATAGGTAGGTATGGTTGACTCTTTGGAATAACTCGGTTTTATTTGGAGTTGGATGCATGAGTGGAACTCATAATCGGTATGGAGGCTAGCAAAAGACTAGGAGCGACCAACTAAGAGAGCAATAATGGACATAATCATGCAGAGCTACAAAACATCATTAATTAAAGCATAAAATGATATTAGAAGTCGAAAGCTAAATAATCAAAGAGGCTATGGTGACTTGGTATAGTCTTAACATGGTGTGAGCATGAGCCAAGTCAACCCAAAGAAAGCATCAAAGGAGAATACCACAATACTATGCTTTAATATGCTAAAACAACGCATGATTCTTTCAAGGCACATTAAGCAATCTAAATTGTTTATAACATGTCATGCTACAGCAAAAATCACTAAGCATAAAACCAAAATAATATCAAGCATGGCATGATAAAGTCTAACTCACAGTCAAAAACAAACTCCATTTATACCACTTAAGACTGAAGCTTTCTACTCTCTTCCAACACCAATCGAATTATTTGAAACAACTCATAAAGATAATAATAAATGAAGATCAGTGAGCTTTTCTCACAAATCCACAAAGAAGAACTAAAAAAGTTCTAAGCTGAAAGCACAAGAAAACTAAGGCTAAACATAGTGCTAGCAAAATAGAACACTCACAAAACAATAAGAATGAAAACTAGAGTGTTCTAAACAATGAAAATGGAGTGTGTCTCTCTCCAAAAGAAGTGTGCTGGGATCCAACCAACTTATTGCAGCAAACCAAGCAAAATAAAACTAAAAATAAAAACTAAGACGCTCCAATAACAACACAATAGTGCAAGAAACAATAAAAACGAAGTGTCTAGAAAAACCTGAGTTTTTTATTGATGAAGAAGGGGATGCCTTGGGCATCCTCAAGCTTTGACGCTTGTACCTATTGAATATTTATTGGGTTGACACGGGGTGGCATCCTCAGGCTTGAGTTTATGTCCATTCCTCATCTGATTACATCATTCTTTCCCTACACCTGAAAATTTCTTTCATACAAAACTTCACACAATCTTCATTAGCAACATTAGTGCATTCAAAAGATAATAAACCTTTGGGGTTTAGTTTTAAAACAAAAAACTTTAATTAAAAACACAAGCTACTGTAGAAATTCCCTCAAAAAGCTCAATTTACCAAAAAGAAATCGATAAAGAGGCAAATGCAAATAATGACAGAAATCTGTTAAAATAGACCAGCAAGTGAAAACCGATTTTTTAGAAGACCTTCGGTTGCTCAAATCGCAAAGTGTTGAACTAACGGAAGTTAGATAACAACCTAGGGGATTTATTCAGAAAATTACAGCTCAATGCGACATACATAGATGTTTCACGAATTTTTACAGTGAAGCACAAAAATCTGTTTTGGGATAGCAACTTTCCCAATAATTACTTCTCTCTCATTAGAGGTTACTCTTGGCATAAAAAGCAAATAAAAAGGATAAGAAGAGATTATTACTGAAGCAATAACTTTAAGACTCATCTAAAACTTTTGGGTTATCTCCCAATAAGTACTTTTATTTAATGCCTTTAAGTTAGGCATGATAGTTTGAGAAGATGCTCACATAAGAAATATGTATTGAAGTAAAAGAGAGCATAAAGAAGAAAATTCAAAGCACATTTAAGTCTAACCCTATTCCTATGCATAGGAATCTTGTAAAGAAACAAGTCATGAAAGCACAAAGAAACAAGCATAGGAAAGAAAAACAAGTGCAACTTCAAGACTTTCAGCATAAAGAGGGGAAACTTAATATTATTAAGATGCATAAAACCATGTTTCCCTCTCTCATAATAACTTTCAGTAGCATCATAAATAAAATTAACAATATAAATATCACCTAAAACATTCTTATCATGAGCCACATGCATATAATAATTATTACTCTCCACATAAGCATAGTCATTCTTATTAATTATAGTGGGAGAAAATTCAACAAAATAGCTATCATTATTATTCTCATCACCATAGTCATCAAATATAGGAGGCATATTGTAATCATAATTAATTTTCTCCTCAATAGTAGGTGGACTGAAAATATCATATTCATTATTGTAATCATCATATATTGGAGATATAGTATCACCAAAGTAATTTTTCTCCTCCATGCTTTGGGGACTAAAAAGATCATTTTCATAAAAACTAGCTTCCCTAAGCTTAGACTTTTCCATAGCATTAGCAATAATGGTGTCCAAAGAATTAATACTAACAACATTGATATTAGCATGCAAATAAAGTTCCATAGGTTTTTTAATTTTCTCTTCAAACACTTCATGTCCTAACTCAAGATAAATACTATAAAGCTTTCCATTAAGCCTAACTAGTGAAAACAAGAAACAAAAAGACAAAATTGCAGAATCTAAAGGAAATAACTTCGAGCACTCACAGTGAAGGATGTGAGTACCTTTTACCTTACCTCCCTGGCAACGGCGCTAGAAAATATATTGATGTCTATGCACTTCTATTCTTGTAGACAGTTGATGGGCCTCCAAGTGCCGAGGTTTGTAGAACAGCAACAAGTTTCCCTTAGGTGGATCAACCAAGGTTTATCAAACTCAGGGAGGAAGTGGTCAAAGGTATCCCTCTCAAGCAACCCTGCAATCAAGATACAAGAAGTCTCTTGTGTCCCCAACACACCGAATACACTTGTCAGGTGTATAGGTGCACTAGTTTGGCGAAGAGATAGTGAAATACAAGTGGTATGGATATAAGACAACGGTGCCAGAAAATAGGTTGACGGGAGGAAAGGACTAAAGGAAAAAAGATGGAAGCAAGCAAACATGTAACAGATATAGTTGCAAATGGTGTTTCGATGCTTAGAAACAAGGCCTAGGGATCATACTTTCGCTAGTGAACACTCTCATATAAATATATTCTCTTCATGATACTACTCTGAACTACTCTCCGGTTGGACACTCTAATCCATTATAGGGCTATAACAACACTCCTCAAAGTTCTCTTTCCCCATCTAGATAACCCCACACCGTCACCTTGAGCGCTAGATGGTTCCAACAAACACCACAATTTCATAGAGACATCCAACTCCAAATATAACTCATAACAAGTATTTGTAATCTCTAGCCTAAGTGCCATCACGGTGTGCACGCTGTCACTTTCACACACATGGGGAGAGCAGAGATCTATTAAAGCACTTGAGTAGCAGAATAGATCTATAGATTACAAAGCTCATGATCTCAATAAGATCACGCATACAGAGAGAGATGAACACATAGCTACCGGTAGAGCCCTTAGCCTCGAGGAAGAACTACTCCCTCATCATCATGGGAATCAGCAATGGCGATGGAGATGGTGGTGGAGTTGATGGAGATGGCCCCGGGGGCACTTCCCCGTCCTGGCAGGGTGCAGAATAGAGACTTATGTCCCCTGAATCTCCTCTTTGGTGGCGGCGGCGCTGTGGAACTTTTCGTGGCTGGAGGCTCAATTCTTTAGGGTTTTCTCCTCGGGGGCTTCTTATAGGCGAAATGGCAAGGTCGGTGGAGGCCAGAGGGGCCCACACCACCTGGTGGCACGGCCAGGGGGGACCCACACCACCCTATGGTGTGGCCAGCCCCTGGCACCTCTCCGTCTCGTCTTCTGGCTCCGTGAGTCTTCCGGTAAAGTATTGACTTTGGCTTTTGTCTGGTCCAATTCCGAGAATATTTATTTTCTGACTTTCCTGGAACCAAAAACATCAGAAAATAGGCAGCTGGCACTGTGGCATCTTGTTAATAGGTTAGTCCAAGAAAGTGTATAAAAATACTCCAAAGTGTGGAAAAAACATAAGAAAGTAGATATAAAACAAGCATGGAACATCAAAAATTATAGATATGTTTGCAACGTATCAGCTGCATAATGCACTCCGGATCATTGGACCACTTTGACCCGGTGCGCAAGCGCTCAAGCAGATTGAGGTCAAGCTCATTATACCAAGAGAGAACAAACTGTAGTGCTGTATCAGCTCTGACCCGTGCAGTAGATTCCCGCCACAGGTTCAGCTGATTCCCACACTCCATCAATTTTGCTATAAAAGCAGCATTTCCCTTGGGAGTGGGCTCAATAGTCCAGAGAGAGTTAAACATCTGCATTGCTGCCGACATGATATCTGCAGCATAGTGCTTCACCAGCTCCATGCGCGCAGTGAGGCTCACCAGCAGATCCTCCGTCTCGTAAGGGATTGACCCGGCGGCAGGACCTATTGGAATACCACGTTGCTGGCGAGACCTGGCCACGACACTAGCAGCAATAGGGTCACCCTCTAGGAATTTTCCTAAGAACAGAACAACGGAGGCCAGTGAGCAACAGTACATAACCCGGAGAGGTAAGAATTGAAAAAGAGCAGGGGAACTCATGAGAAATTTGGAAAAGGAGACGATGGAGCTCAGCATGAACATTGGCGCTGCTGGCCTAGAGTCTTTCATATTCATAGGTCATCGACGTAAGTTTTACGTCGGCTTCCTACAATAGGTCCTTGTCCTTGGAAATTTGCATGGTCAGACGCTCCTTTTCCTCGGCAAACTCCTGATCAGCCTTCTCCAGCTCGGATTGATGGAGGTCCTTGAGCCTCTGGATTTCAGCATTCAGCCGAGTAATCTTCGAGTCCTGGAGGCACAACCGAGCAATCTCATCATCCTTTTTCTTTAGTTCAGCTTGGTGCTTCCCTGCTTGTTCGAGAAAATGTGTCAGCATATCAGGAATAGGCACGCTATCTTCAAGTGTAGCTGCAATAGTGAATTGACCTAGCAAAACCGAGGTATAAATATCTACCATGTCAAGGGAATAGCATAGTGGCCAAGAAAGTAAGACAAGTTACCTTGGATTTCAGCCAAATTTTTGCGCATGATAATGTTTTCAGCATCAACCTCGGCTGCATAGTTCGGATAATAAGTTAATACGGATAAAGAATATCCCCAAGGAAGGTAGATGAAAAGAACTTAAGCAAAGGGATTTACCCTTCTTCTGGTGATCCACCAACAACTTGCCATATCTGGCACGAAGATCTTTGTATGAGTCCAGCAGACGCTGGAACTCAGCTATTCGGCGGTTGGTGGTGATCTAGAGAAAGAAGCCACCATTAGTTAACAGGTAAAAGGAAGTAATTTGAAGTATGCAAGATCCAGGCCAAGTGGAACTTAACCCGGCTCTAGGTGTGTGGATATTCGAAGTATTCAAGATCCGGGCCAAGTGGAACTTAACCCGGCTCTAGGTGTGGGGATATTTGAAGTATTCAGGATCCAGGCCAAGTGGAACTTAACCCGGATCTAGGTGTGTGGATATTCGAAATATTCAAGATCTAGGCCAAGTGGAACTTAACCCGGCTCTAGGTGTGTGGATATACGAAGTATTCAAGATCCAGGCCAAGTGGAACTTAACCCGGCTCTAGGTGTGTGGATATTCAAAGTATTCAAGATCCACGCCAACTGGGACTTAACCCGGCTCTAGGTGTGTGGATATTCGAAGTATTCAAGATCCGGACCAAGTGGAACTTAACCCGGCTCTAGGTGTGTGGATATTCGAAGTATTCAAGATCCGGGCCAAGTGGAACTTAACCCGGCTCTAGGTGTGTGGATATTCGAAGTACGCAAGATCCGGGCCAAGTGGAACTTAACACGGCTCTAAGTTTATAGTTATTTGAAAATGCTAAGGACTTACACTAAATTCTCTAAGAGCATCCGACTGAGTAATAAATTACTCCCTCGGAGGATCGGGGACTAGTGGATATATCTATAAGTATATGTGTACCTAAAGCAGCATAACAGAAGAAAAGGATTACGTCCATCATTTGGCCAGGTAGAGAAATAGACTTGGTGGCGGAGTTCATCTGAGCGCTATACTCCGTCGGGCCGAACTTCTCCGGCAGATCGTCTTGCGGGTCGATGAACTCCACATTGTTCCAGTCATCCACATATTCAATAAGCGTTGGGTTGTAGCTCTCGCCGCTAGGGGAATGCCTCATCACCAGGCCCTTGGCGTGGGCCTCCCACCTCGCGGACTGAGAAGCAGCGGGACCGGTATGCAGGACCAGTTGCTTATTGCCCTCTGATCTGGCAACTGGAGACCCAGAAGCAGACTCCTTAGCAGGCTCGGCGGCCTTCTTGATCTTGCTGAATAAGGCTGGGCGCTGGAGAGGAGCCAAGGCTGCAGATCCAGACTGCACCTGGGAAGCTGGCTGGAAGATGTCCGCAATGGACACCGTTGATCTGGAGGCAGTGGATTGAGGCATTTTCTTCGGCGGCTTGGTTGCGGCTATTGCTGTTGCTGCTTCTAGCTTTGGCGCTGGGGCTGGTGCTTTGGTTGGTGCTGCTAGTGTTGATGCTGCTGCTGGTGCTACCGTTGCTGTTGCTGCCATTGCTGTTGTTGGTGCTGGAGTGGGTATTGCTGGTACTGGTGTTGCTGGTACAGAAGAAACTGGAGTTGAAGAAGAAGTTGTTTGGGGAGGTGGCGATGAAGTTGGCACCTCGGAGCTGGGCGGTGGAGGCGAAGCAGAGGAGCTGGGAAGATCCGGCATTGACATATCCTGGGCTGCTCCGCTACCCGCCACGTCGACGTTGCCCTCCTCATGACGAGGTGGGCTCTGATCAGGCGCAACCGCGGAGTCCTCGTGGATAGGACTCAGCGGGCGAACATCATCGTCACGGGGGGGGGGGGGGGGGGGAGAAGAACCGCTCCAGATCAGAGAAGAAATGTTGTGGCCGCTGTAGGGAATAACCCTAGGAGCGCTACAGAGATGAAAAAACAGTAAGTCAGAAAAAGAAAGAGAAATAGATAAAAGGCAAAGGTAGAGATAAAAGAACTCAAAGGAAAATAGGAAAGGAACAGCGACTTACTCGTCCGAGGCTGGGGGCGCCCGAGGTTTGGGTGCCCTTCGGACTGTGCTCTTAGCCACGGGCTTGGCCGAAGCCTTGTCCTCAGATTTCTTCTGCCTCTTCTTGGGCGGTTGCGCCTCCGAAGCTGTGGCCGAGGTAGTCGTGCACTTCTGGGAAGGGGGTAGGGACCGGATCACCCGTGGCGAGAGGGGGAACATCGATGACCTGACCGGTCGAGTTAGCTGAAGATTCGGACATAACCGGGAATGCGTAAGAGATAGGCACCAAGTCAGGTACCTCCAGAACCTCAACATCTTAGTCATCGTCATCCGGCCAATCCCTTAAAGAAGAGGCCTTACCAGAGGTACGCTTGGTGGTGTCCGGAGTAGGCAAGAACCTCTCCGAGTCAGGCTGCACCTCGTCTGGCTCAGCACGGTCCGCCACTCACTTGCTCGCCAGCTCCTTGCCATCCTCAAGTGGTTGCTGGAGGAATCGCGAGAGCAAAAGTATCAGTGGCTAAGTTAGAAGAATTGTTCGACATAACGAGAAAACCCGGAGAAAATGCCAAGAGAGGGATTTACCTTAGGAGGAGGGTTGGCCCGGGTAAAGGGTGCAAGCCCCCATTCCCAAGACTCAGAGAACTCCTTCTCCATGTTGAAGATGGCATTGACCCGGCGGAACACCTCAGACTTGTTAAGCTCAAAGGAGGAGGTCCGGTGGGGGTCGAGGGGGCCGCTCAGGTAGTAGACCTTGTGGGCACGCTTCTGAAGGCGGGAGACCCGGCTGCGGACGAAGGTGATCATGATATCCTCGCCATGCAACTTCTCCTTGATCAGCTCCTTGATCTGGCGGTCCACCTAATTCGCCAAAGCAGTGGGCCGCTTGGGGATCTTGTCCCATAGAGAGGTGTTCGAGACACCAAGCTTGAAAGGGAGGAACTGGATCAAGTCTATGTCCGTGGTATTCCGGACGTCGAAGAAGGTCCGGGCCCAACCTTTGTAGGACTCGAGGCGGGTGACCCGGGGAAAAGTGGAGTTTTTGCGGGGAGAGATTGAGGCCGCACCGCATTGAGTTAAGTGTTTCTCGGCGGGGGTGAGGTGCTTGTCAAGCACAACATTCTTCCACAGACCAAAGAACTTGATCCACATCTCCTTGGAGGGCCAGAGGCCGATGTACTCCTCAATGCCGAAGGCAAAAGAGGAGAGAGAGGTAATGGCATTGGCGGGGTGATGGTGCGGTTGCAATTGATAGTTGGAAATGAAATCATGGAAGAAATCAGAAACAGTTAGGCCGAAGCCGCGTTGGAAGTGGGAGAGAAAAACAATGAACTCCCCTGGATTTGGAGAGGGAGTAATCTCTTGAGCGGCGAGGAGGAAGGCGACGCCCGCAGGGATGTGGCGCGTGGCATACAGCCAATCAATGTCGTCTTGGCAGACGACGGCACCAGCCCAGCCACCACGCTCAGGGGCTTCTTCCTCTTCTTCCTCATGGGCGACGACAGCGGCCTCCTCTTCGGTCATGGTAAGGTCGAGGTCCTCGAGAACGAAATCGGAGAAGAGGTAGCCGGCCGCGGGGAACCTAGAAGCACAGGGCCCCGTGGCGAAGAACTTGAACAGAGGCAGCGAGGCGGTCGCAAGGAACGACTGGGCGCGGCAGCGGCGGTGCACCGCAAGCACGGAAGCACTGGTGGCGGTGGTGTCGCGGCGGAGAAGAAGAGAGGCAGGGGCACGCAGTGTGGGGAACTTCCCCAAGGTTGCCCTGCCCCCTATTTAATCGCGTGTTGCGGACGCGTAGTGGGATCCATCGTTGCGGCTCAACCGCACGTTGTGGCCGTGTATGCGGCAAATCAACCAATCAAGCGCGTGGCATAGCAAGGGGCACAGGGAACAAAAGATACCGTGACGTGATGCAATGATACAGTTAACGAGGCGTTGTCGCGACAGGACGTGCGGAGCAGTTATTCCTGACATTACTACAGTAACTGGTGCGGTAAATAGGCGTGGCCCTTAAAATGAGGCAAAGTGATGATTGATAACCCACAAGTATAAGGGATCGTGTGTAGCCTTTTCGATAATTAAGAGTGTCGAACCCAACAAGGAGCTAAAGGTAGGATAAATATTCTCTCAAGTTCTATCAACCACTGATACAACTCTACGCACACTAAACGTTTGCATTAACTAGGAAATAAAACTAGAGAAACAATACGAGTACTAGAGATAGCTTTGCATGATAATAAATAAAAAGAAAGTAAAGCTAGTTGTTGCAGCAATAAAATACACTAAACTAATAGAACCATGAGTGTGGAATAGTGGTGGTAATTGTGGTGGCTTTGTCCAAGTTTAAATAGCGAATAGATCGGGTTCATTGTCTTCGATGCAGTTTTCTATGTGGGAGAGGCTAAATATACATGCGCTTCACTACTTGGAATTACATGTACTATATGATTGGATTGTTAGAAAACATTTGTAAGTACTAATCAGTGCATTAAGGTTTCCCCAACCATAGCCTTAAGTTTAATGGTCCTCTTACTCCCATACGTGCAATGTTCTGGTTCGCGTCCTCAAGTTTCTGTCACTCCGGCAGAACTTCCCCCTTCCTCTTACACATACTACAAACCCTATGATGTTTAATCCATGCGCGCACAAATATAATTAGCACCAAAGGACTGTACCATATCAACATACAACTCTAATGAACCAAATACGTTCAACCATTCAATCTAAGAACAAAGAAACTACGCAAACATGATATAGATCATAGGATTATAACGTATAGCATCAAACACCATGTTTACATAGGACGATACAGAGGTGTGTGGAAGGATGAACCACTACATACTAGGAGGATTAAGTGATGGAGATGGCAGTAAAGATGGTGAAGAGGGCGGCGGTGGCGCTGGCGGTGGCGCGTGGGACTCCTTCCCCGCTGTCGGTATCATGGGGGAGCACCGCCCCTTAGGCCCCTTCCTTCATGGCTTCTTGGGAGCCCTCCCCCATGGAGATGAGATCCACGGGGGAGGCAAACACATGGCTTTGGTGGCTGCAAATTCGTGGGGGAAGATGCCCTGGACGAATTAGGCTGTAGTAAATCGGGCCTAAAAGGCTCGTCCGGACTCGGAAACAGCTAAATTTTATATCCAGAATGTTTGTCACGAAATTTCCAACAACTTTGTTGTTGAAGAGTTTTCTGTTTGACTCCTTCTTAGACCCGAAAGTTGACCATCTTTCAAAAAGATTTCTGAGACAGATTTCTGGAAAAATCCCAATTTAACTCCAACAAGGTTTCCACTTGTATTCTTGGTAATTCCTACACATCAAAGTGTAAAACAAGAACATTGTGCACTTTTGCAACTATTAGTAGGTTAGTCCAAATAAATCATAAACTTTATACAAAAAGGAGTGCCAAAAGCATATTATTAGCATAAAACCATCAAAAATTATAGATACGTTATGGACGTATCAACATTCCCAAGCTTAGTTCCTGCTCGTCCTCGAGTAGGTAAACGATCAAAACAATATAATTTTTGAGGTGACATGCAGACAACACAATCTTGATCATTATTATTGTAAAAGCATTCATAGTTGGGATTAAGGTACTCTAAACATGAATCATGAAAGATAGTGTTCTAACAATAAGATATAGCAACTATGTTGTAACATGAAAATGGACAAACAAAAGATTCATGAATAACGATGCTTTGCAAGATGTTTGTTTGTTTCACATAAATAAAGCATAATGAGAATGGTATTCAGCTTGTCCCTCATAGAGTAGCAAAACATAAATGCATAGGACACCTTCAAAGTTCATAAGGGTGACTAGATACAAATAATTTAAGAACAAGCAATATCAAAGTTATGCATCAATCAACAAGTCTTGGAACAATGCACATTAAACTAAGAATGGCCACTATGCTCTCTTAATAGGTGCATAAAGATAGAAGGTGGAGACTCAATATAAAAGTGGAAGAAAGGACTTCATAGAAGGAAGCAGGGATTCAAGTCTCATAAAGAGCTTCCAAAAATTATGGTACTTATTAGCTTTCAGCTCTCATTGCCCCTATCATAAGCATCTTTAGGTGATTAAGGTTAAAGTGAACAAACTATGGAGTATATGCTTGACAAAGTATAAGTTGGAAATCTCATGTCCCTTGAATACGAGGGCCGCTCCTCATGCTACTCAAGTATAGTTATCGGTAAGTTCTTGTCATAGTAAGTACATGTGTATCATAGAGAACCGCCAATGGGTACCCCTTACCCGATGATACGGAAGAATCCCCATATCAAAATGACAAGGCAAGCAGACAACGAGCATCTCAGCAATCTTCTTATTTACCATGGGAAAATGGTGCTTTTTCTCTCTTTCCTCTTTTCTCATCTTTTTTTTCTTTTTTCTCAATCTCTATCTCTTTTTTTATAAGAAGAATGATTCATAGATTGCTCATTATGGTTACACTGCTGTCAACACCCGGGTTTTTAATCCCAGATGCCTATTATGTCATACATCACAATCCTAGAATTACCATTTTTGCGAGACATAACAGATTAGATATCACAATACATCATCCATTACAAACCATAATAAGGTCTTACACAAATAAAGGATCTCATGATACAGTCTTAATACAACAAGCAGCGGAATAAATAATAAGCGTAGCGGTGGGGTCCATCTTCAGGGGCACATGCAATGCTGACGATGGAAGATAGTCCTAGTTATCATAGCCGTCCTGCTGTCCGTCATCTTGGTAGTCTCCTTCATAGTCTGGCCACGGGAATCGCCAGGGACAAAAGCCATGAGTACTCTTTAAGTACTCGCAAACTACCACTGACAAGTAGTATAGTTATAGTGTAAATGCTAACTCTAAGTTTAACTACAAAGTTAAATTTGTACCTAAGCTGAGTTCTGAAACAAAGAAAGATAAAATAAAGTTCTAGAATCACTTAAGTTGGGAAGCTAGTGTCATAGTCGCAACCCTATTGTGGTCAAGTCAAAATTCATCATTCATTTCATAAGTCCTTTTGAAAATATCTCACAACAAAACAGTATGGCCACTCCAACTGTCCATAACCGCGGATGTGGCTATTCGAATAGTTTGACACTCTGCCGAGGTGGTACACTTTCACCACAAGATTCGATACATCTGTCAGGGATAACCCTGAATCATCATACTTAGTATGCAGATAATCAAACATAACCTTTCCTTTACATACCCTAGTATAAGCACCTCTCCTATGAGCATGGCCTCTCAACCATGACCATCTGTCATCTTGGGCACTTCATAGGTGGACAACATTGAGAGGTAGTCTCAGCTCAAACCTCTCCCGCGAGGGAACTAATACTAATGCATATAAACTTCCGGCTAAGCCTTACCCAATTCAAGTATTGTGTTTGTACGGTAAAATTGGTATGGTATCGCATCCGAATGCAACCATTAGTATTTGTAAAAGGGCTAATGCTCATGCCTCAACATTTTCATCATCATAAACCATCTGTGTTTCTCAACACATGTCCAAACATCTCAATAGAATGACTCATCATTCCAAGGTTTTCACAATTCATTTTCACCAAGTGCTCCCATCTAAAGTGAATCAAGTTTTGAGTTTTGTTCCAACTACTAAGTTAAGAGTGTTCACTAAAGTGGGATGCTAATGTCAACCTCATGCCATAGAGTGACATCTAAGGTTATCTAGATAGATCAAGTTTTATACTCTTTATGCTAGCTTCAAACAAGTAAGGTACTTTAAAAAAGTAAAGGAAGTAAAAGCTTGGAAATAAAACTTGGGGTAGGTAATAGTCAAAGTGGTATAACCAAAGCATGCCTAATGCATCTTGCTTAGATTATCTAGATTCCAAGGGTTAGCTTGCAAGGTTCACTGGTATAGTGCTAGCTTGCATTGTTAATGATGGCTTGCCTTGGTTGGTGTAGTGGTTTAAGTTCTCTTCCTCCTCCTCTTGGTAGAACTCCTCCTCCTCGTAGACTTGGTCGGTACTATCATCTATAAATACATAGGGAGTACACAATCACCAAACAATGCTTAACTAGGCTACTTAGCATACTAAGGCTCACATTTGATGAGCTATTATCATCACAAGCATCACAAGGTTTTATTAAGTAGCTTCATTCTTTTTATTTAAGAAAAGTAATTTCAACTCATTGAAAATACTAAGATTTAATATTCTCCACTTAAAATATGGGATCATGTGGACACATGTCATCACCACATATTCTAACATATGGGAATGTGATTTAAAGGTTGGATCACATTTAATTAAGTTTAAGTTTAATATTTAATGATTTAAAGTGACTAGAAATGCCTATATAGCATTATTTTGCTACTAGTCCAAAGTCACTGCATGCAAACCTTAATATTATTACATATTCAGATAGGTAGGGTTAAAGGTGATTTTTGAGAGGTGGAATCAACTCAAAAGCTATTATGGTTGATTTTATAAAAATGTTTGAATGTGCAAAAGCTTCTGTCTTATTATTTTTACTAGGAGGGATCTCTAACTCTAAATGAATTAAATCCAATGGGCTTGGGTAGATTTTTCAAAGGCTTTCCAACAAAATTGGTCAATTTGGTTCTGTAAATCTTCCTGAATTGATTTTTGAACTAAGGGACAGAATTGAGTTTAAACTAAAATAGAAAAATCTAGATTTGAATTACTAGGTCAGCGCGGGAAAGGAAATGGGTCAGCCCAGTCTCACTCCACGGCGCTGAGGACAGATGACAGGGGGGTCCCACATGTCAGTGGCTCTTTAAACGCGAAGCGGTACGGGGCAACATGGACCGTTGGATTAGAAAGAAGATCTATGGCTGGGGCTTGTCATCGACGACAGACAGGTCACCGACGAGGTGTAACCCTAGCGGCTCGGTGGGGGTCTGGGGCGGCTTACCGGAGCTTCAGCGAGGGTCGGCGAGGCAGGCAAACGAACAAGTCGAGGACGGCGGTTCTCCTTGTACTGGCAACATCCCGGGAGATGGCCTGGATCAACGACTCCCTTCTTCTCCCTCCGCGGCAGACGCCAGCGAAATTCCGGCGCTGCGGACTATGGCTTGCTCTGGTGGGGCTCGTGGAGTGTTTTGAGAGGGAGGGGATGAGAGTGGTGTGAGGAAACGGTTCTGGGGAGCTCTCTATTTATATGCTCGGCGAGGCGGCAGAGGAGCATGGGCGGAGCTCGATGTGGTCGACGCCACAACGAGCTAGAGGTGTGGGCGGTGGGCTAGGACGGTGGGCGGTTCCCTGGCAAGCGGCGGTGCGCGTGCAGTGAAAAGTGGTCGGGAGAGGTGAGTGGCGCGGCGCGCACGATGTCTCTTCCAACGGCGAACTTTGCGGTGGACGGCGACTACGGGGCACGGTCGGGGAAAGTGGCATGTCTGGCAGCTTCTTGGGGTGGTGGCAATCATATAGGTGGACGGCGAGAGCTAGGCGGGGTCTGGCTGAGCAGGGACCGTGCGAGGTCTGCGGGCGGCGTCGGCATGGCAGACAGGCTCCGGGCACGGCGGTTCCTAGCTGCTCCTCGCTCTGACTTTGGGCTAGGGTTGGCCTGGCGGTGGAGGTGGACCACGGGCGACGTTCTGGACATGGTGGGCGAGGCTGGCGGCTGCTGTGGCGCGCTGTCGCCGGTGAGGTGCTCGATTTGGGCTTGGCATTGATATCCATGACCATTTGGTCGGGGCACAATGCTTGGCCGGGCTAGCAATGGGTAGGGTTGCTCTGGGTGGTTCTGGTTGCAAAATGGGAGACCACATTGGTCCAAACACTGCTCACAATAGTGTTTGTGATTTTTCCAGATTTTTGCACACAAGGTGTTTGACAAAATGGCCGAAAGAATTCAAGTATTGAATTTTGAGATGATTTTTGGTGGAGTTGTTTTTCACATGCTTAAGCATCTGTTGTTGCTTGGGATTTGAAAATGGAGTTCATTTGAGTGGTTTTTGAATAAGTGTGATCTTGATACCTACACTAGATTCAATTTTTAAATGTCATTTAAATTTAGTGTTTGAAAGTTTTTGGGATGAAACAAAGTGGGCCTTGGTACATCACTACTTGTACTAGCAAGGGGTTCAAAGAACCACAATTGTTTCTGTTAAGGTTTGAGTTCTAGGAATGGCCAAAGTAGGCATGGTGATTAAAATGGCACAAATGACCATTTCCATATTTTATTCATTTTGATTTGTTTTTATTTGGGATTTGTTTGGGAATGACTTAGATGATGTTTAATTCACCTTAGAATCATTTTACAATCAATGGATCACTCAAACATGGCAATTCAAAATAACTCCTATTTAAATGGACACACATATGAATGCTTAATCATTTTAAATGGAAAAGTTTTTGTTAACCCTAAATTGGGTAGATTTGATATTGATTAACCTTGGATTAAGTTTTGGGATGTTACAAACCTTCCCCCTTAAACAAAATCTTGTCCCGAGATTTACGAAAGAGAACTAGGAACTAAAGAGATCTGGGAACTCTGTCCTAATGTAATCTTCTCGCTCCCAAGTGGCTTCTTCTTCGGTATGGTTGCTCCATTGAATCTTGAGAAACTTGATACTCCTGGTCCTGGTGGTTATGTAGGCTTCCTCTAGGATGCGGATGGGCACTTCACGATACGTCAGGTCTTTGTTGATATCAACAGCTCGGTGATCGATGTTCTTGAATACTTTGGTCTTCTCCGGCACTTCTAGGAATTTGCGAAGCAACAAGATATGGAACACATCGTGGATGGCTGTCATCTCCTCTGGCAGTTCCAGTTGATAAGATACTTCTCCTCGACGGTTCAGAATCTTGAAGGGCCCAATATATCTGGGGGCTAACTTTCCTTTCAGACTAAAACGTTGGGTTCCCTTCAATGGCAAAACCTTGAGATATACAAAATCTCCGATATTGAAAGTCAGGTCTCTCCTTCTCTTGTTAGCATAACTCTCCTGTCTGGATTGGGCGGTCTTGAGGTGATCACGGACTTTGTGAACCTTCTCTTCGGCTTCTCGGAGAATGTCGGGTCCAAAGATCTGACTCTCTCCTACTTGCGACCAATTCAAAGGGGTGCGACACTTTCTTCCGTATAGGAACTCAAATGGTGCCATTTGCAAACTAGCTTGATAACTGTTGTTATATGAGAATTCTGTGAAAGGCAGGTAGTCTTCCCATTTTGATCCATACTCTAACACACAAGCTCTCAACATATCTTCTAAGATTTGGTTGACTCTTTCAGTCTGTCCATCAGTCTACGGGTGATAAGCTGTACTAAAATTTAACTTGGTTCCTAATCCTTCCTGGACTTTCTGCCAAAATCTCGAGGTAAACTGGGTTCCTCGATCTGATACTATGGTCTTGGGGGTTCCATGCAGACTAACAATCCTAGCAATGTACAACTCTGCTAGTTTCAAACTCTGGTAAGTTGTCTTGACAGGTATAAAGTGAGCTACCTTGGACAGTCTATCAACGATTACCCAGATTGAGTCATTTCCCCTACTAGAAGTAGGCAATCCGGTGATAAAGTCCATTCCGACGGAATCCCATTTCCATTCCGGAATCTGCAATGGTTGCAATAGTCATGCGGGCCTCTGATGTTCTGCTTTGACTCTCTGATAGATGTCACACTTGGCGATGTAGCTTCCGATTTCTCTCTTCATATTGTGCCACCAAAAGTGCTCTTTCAAATCTTGATACATCTTTGTTCCTCCGGGGTGGATAGAATAAAGAGTATCATGAGCTTCTTGCATGATAACTTGCTTCAACTCTGAATCTACTGGGACACATATACGGCCTTTGTACCACAGAACTCCTTCTTCGTCTTCGGTGAATCCAGGTACCTTTCCTGTACCAATACGACGTTTGATTCCGTCGATACTTTCATTTCCCTTCTGGGCTTCCTTGATTTGGCTAATCAAAGTGGGTTGAAGTTCAATGCTAGCTAAGAATCCTTTGCTAACTAGTTCAGTCCTAAACTGCTCCAACTCCTCATACAAACTTGGTTGTTTCTCCTTGATCATAGTGTTTAGCCTACAATGCAATCTGCTAAGAGCATCCGCTACCACATTGGCTTTGCCGGGGTGATAGTGAATGTCAAGGTCATAATCCTTGATTAACTCTATCCATCTCCTTTGCCTCATATTCAACTCTTTTTGAGTGAAAATATAATTCAAGCTCTTGTGATCTCAGTAAATCTCACAACGATTACCCATCAGATAATGACGCCATGTCTTCAATGCCAAAACTACGGCTGCTAATTCAAGATCATGGGTCGGATAGTTCTGCTCATGCTGCTTCAGTTGTCGAGACAGATAGGCGATGGCTTTGCCTTCTTGCATCAGTACACATCCAAGACCAATCTTAGATGCATCACAATATACATCAAACGACTTCTTGATATCTGGCATGATTTTTTTTGACTCGGGACTATGAGGCAAAGAGCCCCACAGCAAATTTATTTATATCTGGCATGATTAATATTGGGGCTGAAATCAATCTCTTCTTCAGCTCTTGGAAACTGGCTTCACATTTTTTGGTCCATTCAAACTTCTTTTCCTTCTTCAACAATTGGGTCATGGGTCGGGCGATGCTCGAGAATCCTTCTACGAACTTGCGGTAATATCTCGCTAATTCGGGAAATGCATGGACTTGGGTTTGAGTGGTTGGGGATTCCCATTCTTCGACATCTTTGATCTTGGCGGGATCAACAGAGACTCCTCCGGCAGACACAATATGTCCTAGGAATCCTACTTCTTTTAGCCAAAACTCACATTTGCTGAACTTGGCATATAACCGATGCTCTCTCAGGGTTTCTAGGATGATTCTACAATATTGCTCATGCTCTTCTTCTGACTTGGAGTAGATAAGGATATCGTCGATAAACACAACGACAAACTTATCTAGGAAATTCATAAAGATCTTATTCATGAGATTCATGAAATAAGCAGGGGCATTGGTTAATCCAAAAGACATAACCGTATAGTCGCATAAACCATAGCGAGTAGTAAAGGCAGTCTTCGGAATATCCGTTGCACGAATCTTAAGTTGGTGATAACCAGTCCTAAGATCAATCTTTGAGAATACCTGGGCACCAGTCAATTGATCAAACAGATCTTCTATCTTTGGCAAAGGGTACTTGTTTTTCATGGTGACGTCATTCAGCTTTCTGTAATCGGTGCACAAGCGGTTGCCTCCATCTTTCTTGTCGACAAATAACACTGGTGATCTCCATGGGGATGCGCTTGGTTGAATCAAGCCTATTGCTAACATAGCATCCAACTGCTTCTTCAACTCTACTAACTCTGAGGGGTTCATGCTATAGGGTCTCTGGGCTATGGGTCCGGTTCTGGGGATTAATTCAATAATGAACTCAATATCCCTATCCGGGGGCATACCGAGCAATTCATCTGGGAATACGTCGGGGTATTCACAGATTACTCTGACTTGGTCAATGGTGGGCAGGGCTAGACTCTTGTTGCACTTGAACTGACGGGGCAATGTTTCAGATATATGCTCTACTGTTACTCCAGAGCTACTGGTCATGGTGATGGCTTTCTTAGCACAGTCTATCAGTCCTTTATGCTTTAACATCCAGTCCATTCCTAGTACTACTTCCAATCCTTTGGTTCCGAGTACTATTAGATTAGCATAAAAGTCTATTCCATGTATTCTGATAGGAACAGCTTTGCAAATTTTTCTATCTTTTGTAGTTGAACCAGGGATTTGAACTATCATGACATCCTTCAAGTTGGTTGGGTGAATCTTACTAGTGCATGCAAATTCTTCGGTGACAAATGAGTGCGATGCTGCAGAATCAAACAACACTCTTGCTAAAACTAAGTTGACAAAAAACATACCCAACACTACATCTGGCGATTCTTGGGCTTCTTCGGAGTTCATGTGGAAGAGACGGCCGTTGCGGTTGTGAGGGTTCCCTAGGGAGAATCTTCTTCCTGGTTGAACACGACGCTGCTGTTGAGCTGGGGCATTCACATTTGCAGTGGCGGCAATCTTCTTGGGGCACTCATTTGAATAGTGACCCTTCACTCCACACTCAAAACAAGTGATCTGAGACTTGTCTTTTGCTGCGACGGGCACAACATTGCTTCCAGTTCTTGGTGCAGTGTTGTTGTTGTTATTGTTTTTGTTGCTCTTGGGAGGGGCATGGTTGAAATTGCTGGTGTTGCCAGAGTGATTGTGGTTGTTTCCTCCGGACTTCACATTTCCTCCACTACGGTTGGGGTAGCTTGGGCGAGACATTAGGGGTCGGTTGTTCCTTGGTGCATATCCTGGTGAGGGGTTGGGACGATACTTCTGGTGAATGTTGGATCCAAATTGCTGCATCATACGATGTTTGCGGTTTTCGTTTGCCTGGTTAATCTTTCCTTCCATCTGAATTGCAGAGTCGACTAGATCTTCGAGATCCTAGAAACGGATGTTGGCGAGGACAGTCTGCATCTCATCATGCAGTCCGTTCAAGAATCTCTCCTTCTTGGCCTTCGTGTTGATCTCATCAGGTGCATAACTTGCAAGGGACATGAATCTGTCACGGTACTCCACTATAGTCATTCTGCCTTGCTTCAACTCTCGGAATTCATCCCTCATTCTGGTGACTAGGCCCTGCGGCATGTGGGTGCGACTGAACTTGATTTTGAATGCTTACCATGTCATCACTTGACCATGGTTCATTGTGCGGATATTGTTCCACCATGATCTTGCATCTCCTGCCAAATAGTGGGTGGCAAAGAGAACTTTCTCGTTGTCATCAACTCTGGCTACTTCTAGGTTGTTCTCCATTGTCTGGAACCAGTCATCAGCATCCAATGGGTTCTCTAAAGTACTAAATATTGGGGGATTGGTATTCTGGAAGTTTTTCAGCTTGGATCCTTGATGATCCTGATTTCCATGGTTCTGGTTGTTGAGAGCCATCTGGGCGATCTGTTAAAGTGTTGCTAGATTAGCTTGGCGCTCTGCCCTGCTTGCTTCTCTGTATGCGATGAGATTCTGCAGGATCTACAGCATTGGGTCTTGCGATGAGCTGCTCCCTCCTTGGTTTCCACGAGTCATCTGAAGATTGAGGTAGATAAAGGGGTAAGAGGGAAAGTTCTAAGGTTCATGGTTTTGGGTTTCAAAGCTAAAACTTTGAGTTTGACTGAGGTTTTGCAACTAACTCCATTTCATTCATTTAAACAAGCACACAATACAGACACACGCACACACCACAACAAGGAAAATAGATGGTTTTAAGATTATGTAAGCTACGATACAATGGGACCAATACATCTCATGCTACGATAGTGCTCTAGTGCATCTACTCATTGTTGATGAAGTCGGAGTCCTCATCGTCAGTGTAGAAGTCCATGGCATCGTCCTCCAGAAAGTCATCATCATTGCTGAGGTAAGAATCCATGTCTCCCTAGATGTCTTCACCCTACTCTTCTTCCTCCTTTGTTGCAAGCTGAGCTTCTTGCTCCTTGATGGTCTTCTCGAGGTCGGCCACCTTCTTGCAAAGACGGGCGATGGTACGATCCTTCTTTTCGCGCTGGAGCCGAAGAGACTGACGGTCCTTGACAAGCAGTGAGAAAGTCTGGGCCTTCTGGTCGGCAATGGCACGGTTGTGGTTGGAAAACTCCCTAGCATTGTCCAATTCCTTCTAGCGGTCATACAACAGGAAGTCAAGGTTCTCCACTTGATGCTTCATGCGGGTGACCTGGCATCTCCATTGGCATTCCCATGAAGTCAGGCCTTGCATAGTGCGCAAAGCGGGTTCCTTGGATTTGGTTGACACTGAGGGCACATAGACGTGCGAGAGCTTCATGCATTGCCCTGGCTAATCCATCTAGCCAGTTGTTCTCTATGACTGAGAACTGGATTCTCCCGGACATTGGTGCTTCTATGCTTCCTCGAAGATCAGCAGTGACTAGCCATTGTAAATCTCCTCATGGGGGTCCAGGAAGTTGAGCTCCAAGAAACTCTAGGTGTGGGCATCCCAATAACTCAGACAGTGAATCTAGATCCCTCTTGAAGATCAGTTGGCCTCCGTTGCCCAACTGGTAGATCTTGCTGAACTGATTCTCCATCTACAAGAATTTAGGATGAGGAAGTTAGTTAGGTGATCAAGTGTGTCAAAGTTTTATGTAGTAATGTAAGAATTTGGAGGAACATGAATTTTTTGAGAGAAAGAATTCCCAAGGGTAAGAGAGGAAATAGTTTTTCATAAATACTCACTTTGGTTTGGAAATTAAGTTTTTGTTCGGACGTCCATTCTAACTAGGGTCTCCTATGGTCAGGATGGCTTTGATACCAACTTGTCAACACCCGGGTTTTTAATCCCAGATGCCTGTTATGTCATACATCGCAATCCCAGGATTACCATTTTTGCGAGACATAACAGATTGGATATCATAGTACATCATCCATTACAAACCATAATAAGGTCTTACACGAATAAAGGATCTCATGATCCAGTCTTAATACAACAAGCAGCGGAATAAATAATAAGTGTAGCGGTGGGGTCCATCTTCAGGGGCACAGGCAATGTTGACGATGGAAGATAGTCCTAGTTATCATAGTCGTCCTGATGTCCATCATCTTGGTAGTCTCCTTCATAGTCTGGCCATGGGAATAGCCAGGGACAAAAGCCATGAGTACTCTTTAAGTACTCGCAAACTACCACTAACAAGTAGTATAGTTCTAGTGTAAATGCTAACTCTAAGTTTAACTACAAAGTTAAGTTTGAAACCTAAGCTGAGTTCTGAAACAAATAAAGATAAAATAAAGTTCTAGAATCACTTAAGTTGGGAAGATAGTGGCATAGTCACAACCCTGTTGTGGTCAAGTCAAAATTCATCATTAATTTCATAAGTCATTTTGAAAATATCTGACAACGAAATAGTATGGCCACTCCAACTGTCCATAACCACGGACACAGCTATTCGAATAGTTTGACACTCTGCCGAGGTGGTACACTTTCACCACAAGATTCGATACATCTGTCAGGGATAACCCTGAATCATCATACTTAGTATGCAGATAATCAAACATAACCTTTCCTTTACACACCCTAGTATAAGCACCTCTCCTATGAGCATGGCCTCCCAACCATGACCATCTGTCATCTTGGGCACTGCATAGGTGGACAACATTGAGAGGTAGCCTCAGCTCAAACCTCTCCTGCGAGGGAACTAATACTAATGCATATAAACTTCCGGCTAAGCCTTACCCAATTCAGGTATTGTGGTTGTACGGTAAATTTGGAATGGTATTGCATCCGAATCCAACCATCAGTTTTTGTAAAATGGCTAAGGCTCATGCCTCAATATTTTCATCATCATAAGCCATTTGTGTTTCTCAACACATGTCCAAACATCTCAATAGAATGACTCTTCATTCCAAGGTTTTCACAATTCATTTTCACCAAGTGCTCCCATCTATAGTGAATCAAGTTTTGAGTTTTGTTCCAACTACTAAGTTAAGAGTGTTCACTAAAGTGGGACGCTAATGTCAACCTCATGCCATAGAGTGACATCTAAGGTTATCTATATAGATCAAGTTTTCGACTCTTTATGCTACCTTCAAACAAGTAAGGTCCTTTAATAAAGTAAAGGAAGTAAAAGCTTGGAAATAAAACTTGGGGTAGCTAATAGTCAAAGTGGTATAACCAAAGCATGCCTAATGCATCTTGCTTAGATTATCTAGATTGCAAGGGTTAGCTTGCAAGGGTTCACTGGTATAGTGCTAGCTTGCATTGTTAATGATGGCTTGCCTTGGTTGGTGCAGTGGTTGAAGTTTTCTTCCTCCTCCTCTTGGTAGAACTCCTCCTCCTCGTAGACTTGGTCGGTACTATCGTCTATAAATACATACGGAGTACACAGTCACCAAACAATGCTTAAATAGTCTACTTAGCATACTAAGGCACACATTTGATGATCTATTATCTTCACAAGCATCACAAGGTTTTATTAACTAGCTTCATTCTTTTTATTTAAGAAAAGTAATTTCTACTCATTGAAAATACTAAGATTTAATATTCTCCACTTAAAATATGGGATCATGTGGACACATGTCATCACCACATATTCTAACATATGGGAATGTGATTTAAAGGTTGGATCACATTTAATTAAGTTTAAGTTTAATATTTAATGATTTAAAATGACTAGAAATGCCTATATAGCATTATTTTGGTACTAGTCCAAAGTCACTGCATGCAAATCTTAATATTATTACATATTCAGATAGGTAGGGTTAAAGGTGATTTTTGAGAGATGGAATCAACTCAAAAGCTATTATGGTTGATTTTATAAAAATGTTTGAATGTGCAAAAGCTTCTGTCTTATTATTTTTACTAGGCGAGATCTCTAACTCTAATTGAATTAAATCCAACGGGCTTGGATACATTTTTTCAGAGGCTTTGCAACAAAATTGGAATCACTCAATTTGGTTTAGTAAATCTTCCTGAATTGATTTTTGAACTAAGGTACATAATTGAGTTTAAACTAAAATAGAAAAATCTAGATTTGAATTACTGGGTCAGCGCGGGAAAGGAAATGGGTCGGCCCAGTCTCACTCCGCGGCGCTGAGGACAGCTGTCAGGGGGGTCCCACATGTCAGTGGCTGTTTAAACACGAATCGGTACGGGGCAACGCGGACCGTTGGATTAGAAAGAAGATCTACGGCTGGGGCTTGTCGATGACAGACAGGTCGCCGGCGAGGTGTAACCCTAGTGGCTCGGTGGGGGTCTAGGGCGGCTTACCAGGGTTCTGGTGAGGGTCGGCGAGGCGGGCAAATGAACAAATCGAGGACGGAGGTTCTCCTGGTACTGGTAGTGTCCCGGGAGATGGCCTGGATCAACGGCTCCCTTCTTCTCCCTCCGCGGCAGACTCCGGCGAAATTCTGGCGCTGCGGACTATGGCTTGCTCCGGTGGGGCTCGGGGAGTGTTCTGAGAGGGAGGGGATGAGAGTTGTGTGAGGAAACGGTGCCGGGGAGCTCTCTATTTATAGGCTCGGCGAGGCGGAAGAGGAGCATGGGCGGAGCTCGACGTGGTCGACGGCACAACGAGCTAGAGGTGTGGGCGGTGGGCTAGGACAGTGGGCGTTTCCCTGGCGAGCGTCATGGCGGTGCGCGTGTAGTGAAAAGTGGTCGGGAGAGGTGAGTGGCACGGCGCGCACGATGTCTCTGCCGACAGCGAACTTTGTGGTGGCTGATACATTGCAAATGTATCTATAATTTTTGATGTTCCATACTTGGTTTTATCCACTTTCTTGTGTTTTGTCCACACTTTGGAGTACTTTTCATATAATTTCTTCGACTAACCTATTAACAAGAGCCACAGTGCCAGCTGCCTATTTTCTGCTGTTTTTGGTTTCAGGAAAGTCAGAAAATGAATATTCTCGAAATTGGACGGGACAAAAGCCAAAGTGCCTATTTTTCCGGACGTCATCAGATGCTAGAGTACGAGAGGGGCCAGGGGGCCACCACACCACCTGGACGCGCGGCCCAGCCTGGCCCGCACCAGGGGGTGGTGTGGCTGCCTCCAGCACCTCCTCGGCCTCTCCTTCCGCCTATATATTGCCCTCGGGACGAAAACCCTAAGTACCCGATCAAAAATCCACGAAAGAGTCTGTAGCCGCCGTCATCTCCATCCCTAGGTAGGGAGGGATCTGAAGCTCTTCCCGGCACCCTGCCGGGGAGGGGAATTCACCCTGGAGGCCTTCTTCATCACCATGCAAGTCTCCGGTGTGATGCGTGAGTAGTTCATCCTTGGACTACGGATCCATGTAGTAGCTAGATGGCTAGTTCTCCTCCTTTGTGCTTTCATGTCTAGATCTTGTGAGCTCCGTTCATGATCAAGATCATCTATTTGTAATTCTGCGTGTTGTGTTTGCGGGGATCCGATGGATATTGAGATGCTATTTCAGATTGATTATTGATTCTATCATGTCTTTGTTATTTGTGATCTTGCATGCTTTCCGTTGTTAGTAGCTATCTTGGCCAAGTAGATGCTAGCAACTCCAAGAGTTAGTATTTATGCTTGATAGTGGGTTCATGCCTCTGGTAATCTGGGGAAGTGACAGAAATCTCTAAGGTACTAGATGTGCTGTTGCTACTAGGGAGAAAACAACAATCCTTTTTTCATATAACAATTGTATTGTTTACTTTACACATAGTTCGTAAAGCAATAATTTGTTGCTTGCAACGTAATACTGGAGGGGGTTCGAATGATAACCTGAAGGTGGATTATTAGTCATAGATGTCGTTGGATGGCGGTTTATGTGTAATGTTGTAATGCCCAATCAAGTTCCAAAGGAGTCAAGATGATTAGTATATGCATTATTGCTTTCTCGATGTTTGTCAATTGCTCCGCTGTAATTTGTTCACCCAGCATGTTATCTATCTTAAGGAGAGCCACCTCTAGTGAACTATGGATCCCGGTCCTTTGTCTTTTACATACAATCTACAATCTTTTACTGCTTTGTGTTTACTTTCTACAAACTAGTACTTCTTTCCATTCGATATGTTTAATCCTTTGTTTTCCACAAAACACGGTGAGATTGACAACCTCATCGCAAGTTGGGGACAAAGTTCTGTGGTTGTGTTGTGCAACTCTCCACGTTGCTACTAGCATCGGTAGTGCGCCCTGCCAAAGCTCAGCTAGTAACACCTTTGGGGTGTTTCGTTGCTCCTACTGGTTCGATTAAACCTTGGTTTCACACTGAGGGAAACTTGCTGCTGTGCTCATCATACCTTCCTCTTGGGGTTCCCAACGAGCTCTACATCAACCATGCTCTAGCATTTTTCTAGCGCCATACACAGAGCCATCAAGCATTTTTTTGGCACCGTTGCCGGGGAGTCAAGGACATCTTCACAAGGGGAATCCCTCATAACCAATCTCTTTACTTTGTTGTTTTTGTTTTGCTTAGTTTTTTTTGCTTTATTTTCTTGTTTCTTTATCAAAAACACACAAAAAATCAGTTTTACTTGTTTTCTTTCTTATTCAAAAGCTCAAAAAAATTAAGTCACCTTTAGTTGTCACCTCTTCCTTAGCTCACCATGTTGGTCCCCAAATTCACCCTGAAAGACCTTTCAATTGGTAGTGGTTCTATAATTGGGAAAGATAGTATTGAAGAATTCTTTAATCATGTTAGTAACCATGAAGATACTGGGGATAGATCCCTTGCAGAAGTTGCTCAAAACTATGAGATTGCTGCAGTTTCTTTAATTCACATGTTAGAAGCTAGGTTTGTTAACCTCAACCCCTTAATGCAAGTAATGTTTCTTAAGCTTAAAGAAATTGAGGACCCTGAAAAGAGGGATTTTATTCTAGAAACTTTGTTTAAGGAGTTCTATGATGTGCCAAGGAAGCTAGGAAAGTCTTTGAACATTTCAATATGCTAGGATCATGTGTAGATGTTGTTGGTACACGAGAAAAGATGAACAAAACCGAACCTAATGGGGAGGAACCTAAGATACCAATACCCTTCAAACTAGTAGCAATACATGATGCCATAGAAAAGAATCTTAATTGGATTGTTCCTGCAAACCCTTTTGATGAGAATAGTGAACCTAAGAACATTGAGAGAGGATCCTATAGAACTTATTTGGATGATATACCTTGCCTTGTTGAAAATATTTCTGGTATTGACAAGGAAAGCAGACAACGAGCATCTCAACATTCTTCTTATTTACCATGGGAATATGGTGATTTTTTCTCTCTTTCCTCTTTTCATAGTATCTCTTTTTTTTCTCTTTTCTCTTTTTTTCAATATAGGACTCTTTTTTTATAAGAAGAATGCTTCATAGATAGCTCATTATGGTTACGCTGCAGGTTTCCACCATGCCTGCATGGATTAGACCAGCGGCCCAGGCATTTCTCTAACACATATACATAACTCCATGGACTTACAAGCTCCCCTTTCATTTCACACCGACGACATCCATATACAAAAGAGCATGATATCAACTAGGTACAAGTACCAAGTGCAATGTTGAAAGCGTTCCCCATGAAAGCATGGTTCTGCTAATTCCCAACAAATAATTGCAAACATATACAACATAGACGACACAATGGTTCAAGTTTATTAAGGGCAAGAAAAGTAAATTGTGCCATCAAGTTCGTGAGAGCTTTAATCACTAGTTTTCTCATAACAAGTTTAATTCGGAAGGTAGACAAAAGCATGAATATACTTGGAATAGCATATGCTAATAGGTAGGTATGGTGGACTCTTTGGAATAACTTGGTTTTAGGAGTTGGATGCATGAGTTGAACTCATACTTGGTTGTGGAGGCTAGCAAAAGACTGGGAATTCATTCTTAGGGTGACATGGGGTGGCATCTCCAAGCTTGAGCTTTAGTCCATTCTTCATCTCATTACATCATTCTTTCCTTAACACCTAAAATGTTTCCTTCATACAAAACTTCACATAATCTTCATTAGCAACATTAGTGTACTCAAGATAACAAGTCTTTGGGTTCAGTTTCAACACCAATAAAACTTCCATTAAAACACAAGCTACTGTAGCACTTCCCTTAAAAAGCTCAATTCCTCAACGAGAACCCAAAAAGGAATCAACAAGAAGCAAATGCAAATAATTGCAGAAATCTATCAAAACAGACCAGCAGATAGAAACCAATTTGTTCGTAGACCGTGTGTTGCTCAAAGCAAAAAGTGTTGAACTAACGAAAGTTGGATAACAACCTGGGGCAGAAGCACAAACAATTACAGCTCAAACCGACGTACGGAGATTTTACATGAATTTTTACAGCAAAGCATAAAAATCTATTTTAGGACAACAACTTTCCCAAACATTACTGCTCTCTCATTAGAGGTTACTCTTGGCACAAAAAGTAATAAAAAGGATAAGGATCGGTTATTGTAGAGGTAATAACTTCCAAGACTCATCTAAAACTTTTGGGTTATCTCCCAATAAGTACTTTCTTTAACGCCTTTAAGTTATGCATAGGAGCAAGATTCAAGTATTTTCGAATGAACAAGCATTAAGATCAATACCAGAAATATCTTATTTTTTCAAGGCTTCATGCATTCCTACAAGTTTTTAACTGAAAAGCTTCCATGGAAAGATTTGTTTTGGTTTCATAGGCATGAACGCAAGTGTTCAAGGTCGACCCCCACTTAACCATTACTCATCTTTCCAATCACTTTCCTTTTTTAAAACGTTTTTAGGTAACAAGTACAACTAATTTTTTTTGTAATTCACATTCCCTATCCATACTAAGATAGAGAACAACTTAAAACTGAAAGTAAAACCTACTTAGAGATAAAGCAAACAAGTGCACACAAGAATATTCACCCACACGCTATTGCTCCCCGGCAACGGCGCCAGAAAAGGTCTTGATAACCCACAAGTATAGTGGATCATGTGTAGCCTTTTCGATAAGTAAGAGTGTCGAATCCAACGAGGAGCTAAAGGTAGGATAAATATTCTCTCAAGTTCTATCAACCACTGATACAACTCTACGCACACTAAACGTTTACATTAACTAGGAAATAAATCTAGAGCAACAATATGAGTACTAGAGATAGCTTTGCATGATAATAGATAAAAAGAAAGTAAAGCTAGTTGCTGCAGCAATAAAATACACTAAACTAATAGAACCATGAGTGTGGAATAGTGGTGGTAATTGTGGTGGCTTTGTCCAAGTTTAAATAGCGAATAGATCGGGTTCATTGTCTTCGATGCAGTTTTCTATGTGGGAGTGGCTAAATATACATGCGCTTCACTACTTGGAATTACATGTACTATATGATTGGATTGTTAGCAAACATCCGTAAGTACTAATCAATGCATTAAGGTTTCCCCAACCATAGCCTTAAGTTTAATGGTCTTCTTACTCCCATACATGCAACGTTCCGGTTCGCGTCCTCAGGTTTCTGTCACTCCGGCAGAACGTCCCCCTTCTTCTTACACATAATACAAACCCTATGATGTTTAATCCATGCGCGCACAAATATAATTGGCACCAAAGGACTGTACCATATCAACATACAACTCTAATGAACCAAAGACGTTCAACCATTTAATCTAAGAACAAAGAAACTACGCAAACATGACATAGATCATAGGATTATAACTTATAGCATCAAACACCATGTTTACATAGGACAGTACAGAGGTGTGTGGGAGGATGAACCACTGCATACTAGGAGGATTAAGTGATGGAGATGGCAGTGAAGATGGTGAAGAGGGCGGCAGTGGCGCCGGCGGCGGCGTGTGGGACTCCTTCCCTGCCGTCGGTATCATGGGGGAGCACTGCCCCTTAGTCCCCTTCCTTCATGGCTTCTTGGGAGCCCTCACCCATGGAGATGGGATCCATGGTGGAGGCAAAACATGGCTTTAGTGGCTGCAAATTCGTGGGTGGAGATGCCCTGGGCGAATTAGGTTTCCTCCCTTTATATAGCTTCTCGGATTCCCGTCACCCCATCTTGGGCTATAGTAAATCGGGCCTAAAAGGCTCATCCATAATGTTTGTTACAAAATTTCCAACAACTTTGTAGTTGAAGAGTTTTCCGTTTGACGCCGTCTTCGACCCGAAACTTGAGCATCTTCAAAAAGCGTTCTGAGAAAGATTTCTGGAAAAATCCCAATTTGACTCCAACAAGGTTTCCACTTGTATTCTTGGTAATTCCTACACATCAAAGTGTAAAACAAGAACATTGTGCACTTTTGCAACTATTAGTAGGTTAGTCCAAATAAATCATAAACTTTATACAAAAAGGAGTGTCAAAATCATATTATTAGCATAAAACCATCAAAAATTATAGATACGTTATGGACGTATCAATGATTACCCTCCACGTAGGACGTGGGGAAGCGTATGAGAGAAGGAAAGATAGCCCGGATATGTGAGAAAAGACCCGGCCAATGAGAAATAACTCGGAAGAAGCCAAGGGAACATCAAGGCAAAGGCTCCGGATTACAGAGTAACTCGGCTGAAGAAGCACAAATTTGGATAAGGGGAACATCAAGACCACACTAGATTTGGGGACTAATGTTGGGGGGATACCCCGGGTAGGGTCACGCCGGGGTATAATGGCCGAGTTAGCCTTGGTAAGGCATGGCCAAAGCAAGTGTTGGCCGGGTCATCTCAAGGCAGGCCGACTTATAGAGGAACCCTGCCCGGTGGGTATATGCCTAGCATTAATCCGGCCGGCATGAAATATATGCTGGCCATATCTGTGTACCAATTATGCAGGTACCCTCGTAGCCGGGTTAGCCAGGCGTCAGCCAGGCTACAACTTGGCTTCTAAGAGATGGAAGGAATCTCCCGCTGGTTAAAAGGTGGCCTTTGCTTGCTGTAGCATGAGCAAAGCAAGCAGAGGAGAGGACCAGCAGAGCGTGTCCGACAAAGGTGACGCGGGCGAAGCCGTCTAATGTAAGCCATGTCTGGTGACGCCAAACGACGCAGGACATGCAGTGGGCTACGTCCAAAGCCTGGACGAGCTGTTTAAAGCAATAAAGAAGCATATAGCTTTAACCAAGGGGCATATTCGGGGAATATGCCTCCACGTAAGCCCTAAGTTTTGTACCCTGGGATCGCCTATATAAGGAGCACCAGGGCCTCCATAGAGGGGGATCAATCATCTTCTCTGTCTAAGATAGAACTCTAGAGCTTGGTTGTGGGGGGGGTAAGAGTCATAGTCTCCTTCTCACGAACAGCTCGAGGAGCACTTGTAACCACCATTGATAGAGGAAATACATCAACACTTGTGCGTCGAATCCCCACGCTATCGTGCCACCACCATGACACAACAAGAATTACTCACACATAGAGATGAGATCATCAATCACAAACATTGTAATGAAAATCATAAGATTGATAGCAATAGTCTTACAATATCGCCAATCAGAGAAGAGATCTACTATTACAAGTGGTGGAATATGGCTATGGAGATGAAGAAGGGTTTGGAGATCTGGAGCCAGCTGGTGATCTGAGACAGAGACTTTTTAGCGAGGTCTGGCTTGTTTTCTCTTTGCCCGAGGCTTCTTTATATAGGGGTCCCTTCACGAAAGTTGTTATGTTTGACCTAACAGTGGAGGCGCCAACTATATGACCAGAGCTATACGGTCGGAATTTTTGCTCCGGCCGTATAGTTCGTCGTTAGAACGTCTGCCTCCATTGTTCGGCTCCTGTTTCTTCTGGTTGTTGGAAATCTCATATCTTTGACTTGAATGTAGTGATTCCCTCACTTAAATGACTTAATCTGTGCAAGTAAAATACAAAAGAAAGGATTGCATACCCCTCTGAATATTAGCATTCATGGCAGGGTTTAGACAGATATTTCATCAAGAATATGATTAATATCCAGTTTAAATGTGGACGTAGATGGCTATATTTCAGAGCCATCAACCTCCCCAAGCTTAAACTTGATCGTCCCGAGTAAGAAAACCAAAATAAAAAAGGAACTCAGCATTTAAACTGAAATAACGAGATGGTGATCTTACTCATGATTAGTAGTCTCATGTTTCCTCCACTTCATAAATCTGAAAAACTTCAGCATAGATAGAGTAATGGCAAGCATATCATATGGGTTTCATGCATCCTTATAACGCAGCAAAAATGTTGTAAACATGGATGATTCAAATGAGTAAACGTTATTCCATGTCAAGTAATCAACTCATAGGCTTGCCTTTGAACAGTAAAGTATAATCATGTAAATTAAGAGTGTGAGAGTTGTCATGAAAAGCATATATACTTAGAGTATCTCATCTCTCCCACATCAATGAATCAAGACTTTGCAAGCACTACTTTTCTATTCATTGTCCTTCAAGAATTTCAGTTTTTAAGTAATTGAGAGCATGCCAAAGATTTTTATTAGTTTATTGGGCTATGATGGACACTCGTGGCATCACTAAGGTTTTTGTTCCTTTTGCATAATGATTACTCATAATAGCCAGAGGAGTGATTCCACCATGATTAAAGCTATCCGGGAGTGCTAAGAATCTTACCCACTATAGCATTGCTGCTACATGTGTTTAATCAGCTCATAGCCGAAATCTAGGAGTTTCCTCCATGAAGATCGTTCGTAGGCCAGCGGAGTTGTTGGCATCCCATGATGTTTGACACGCGTAAAGCTATATCATTCTTATGATTAACAAGTCAAACTTTGGCATGCTCACAAAAACCGCTAAACATTAATTCAATCGAACAAATCCTTTTAAAAAGAGCTATCAAGTCAATTAACATTTTCAGTGATGTTGAGTGTCTCTAGAAATAAACCTTCAAGGCTAAGCACTACAACACCCAAGCCTTCAATTGTGAGACTTTTTCTTATTACAATTGGTTAGCAATTTTAGGCAAGACTTGGTTAATTACGAGAGCTAGAACAAAATGAGCCCAATTAAATTCCCATGCAAACGAAAAATCTTACTATGATACAAAGACTCACTCCACCAATATAATATCTCAACATTTACTACTAATTAGCATGGGTTTCTCAAACTTCAAAAGTGCGGAATCATAAGGCTTACCTCTCATGTTTGGTTCCACTTCTCTCTTCCTTTTTTATTTTTTTCTTGGAAACTCGAAGCCGATCACTCTCCTGCAAATATATGAAGACCTCGAGGCAGAAAGAAAAGAAAGAGGGAAAATAGGGAAAAATGGAGAAATCTTTTTGTGATTTTTAAGAGAAGGAATTTAAAGAATAGAAAATTGGCGGCAAAGCTCGGCTAGGAAATTTCGAAAGCAAAGTAGAAAGAACTAAAGATAAAGTGTTGGTGAAACCAACATGAGTTCTTATAAACTCAAATAAAAACGTAACCTCGAAATAAATAAAAGCAAATAAATGCCAAATAAAGATACATGAGGAAACTTCCCCAAGCTTAGGCTTTTTCAAGCCCTTCAAATCATTGTGGTGGCGGGAAAAAGTCGTTACTCCAATTCACAAATTGAGTTGAGAGGTTACTTGTTGATTCTTGGAGGTTCAAATAAGAGAGGATGTACATCCTCTCCACAGTCCCTCCAAGTCCTTGGAAATCTTGGTATGTGGCAAACCGGGTTTATGGCTGCTCCTCTTGATAAGGAACTGCTTGCTCCTCCTCCTCTTAGTCCTCGTCCTCCTCTAGAATCTTTTCCTCGGGTTGGTGTTGCTCATCCTGCGAATCATATAGCAAACATCCTTCCTCGATAGAGAAAATACCATTAGGCATAGGAGCGGGGTAGATACACCCAGCTCCAGCAATATGCAGGTAATAAGCACCACCTCTTCTAGTAAGCATTCCACAGGCCCTCAAGTTGGAGAAACAAACACGAGTCTCACCTAGTACGGGTTGCAAGTCACCTAGATTGATGTCTAGGGCGTGGGCAAGTACGGTGATGACGCCTCCTCCTATGATTGACCATTGGCTTTAGGAGGCTTGGTGCTCCAAGTAGTGCACAAGGATGGCGCCCAAGTTGAGTGATAGGTTGCAGTTGATGTAAGCAGCCTTTGCGAGGACTAGGAGGTCCTCCTCGTTGAGTCTCGTAACCTCATTACGTGCCTGCAAGGTGTTAGCAATAACATAGAACAAATAGCGAACTGTAGGATGTTGAATATTCTTCCCCTTGCATATTCTAGTAGTGAAACTCATTCCATTATAGTATTGTTAAGGGGAAGATTCTAAGCCAGTAAAGGATGTGCGTAAAGCATGAACATCATTGTTTGGCAAACTAAAACATACGCACCATTCATCTAATGTTAAGGTGTAGTTGTTGTTCATGATACGGAAAGAAATAGTGTCCTCTCCTTGCCATTGTTTAATGGTGCTTTGCAATGAACTTAGGAATTCAATTGTTAAGCGGTGATAAGTAGGTACATCATTGTAGACAAAGTTTTGTAGGCCAGCTCTATTGCAAAGTAAATTAAAGTCATCATAAATACCGAGTTGGTTCAATATAATTGGGAAAGCCCACTTGGTGGCCTTCACTTCGCAGTTCTTGATCCTGCTGAAGCGATCACGATGGGCCTCATCCCTGAACCGTATCCCCATGTGTTCCTGAGCGGCAGACCGAGAAGCACTAGAGGTGGCATGAGCACGAGTTTGGCTCCTTGTGTTCATCATCTTAAACATTGAAGAAAGAAAAAAATAAAACTTTTTGCTCCAACAACAGTAAGTATAATATATTCCTCATAAAAGCACACTAAAGAATCTCCTCAAGATAATAATCTAGGCAAGAAAATCATGGCAATTGGTACATAGTAGGTCTCACCCTAGATTGACAATAACAATAGGTCAAAGATGTATTTACAAAAATTAATTGGAGGATCAGAGGACAAACATACCGTAGATCACTTGTGTGCGAGGAAATCGAACAAAATTGAGTAGAGATGGAGATCTCTTGAGGTTTTGAGAGAGTTTGGAGGTAGAAGAAAAAAGGATTGAAGTTTTGTAGTTGGGAGTACCTTCCCATGCGATTTTGTGGTCGGATGCAACTATACGGGCGGAACATGTGTTCCCACCGTATAGTTGGGGTTCTGTCAAAATATTAGGGTTTTCTCCTGGCGCTGCAGCTATACAGACGCAACTATATGGGTGGAACAAAATGTTCTGGCCGTATAGTTAGTCGTTAAACTATCTATCCCTGTGAAAGAAAATTTGCAAAGGCATCGATATCTATACGACTGGAACTATACGGATGTAATTTTTATTCTCGGCGTATAGTTGGTCGTTAAACTCTCAGTACATATGAAAAGAAATTGTACGGAGGAACTAATATCTATGCGACCGGAGCTAGACGGCTAGAATTTGTCTTCCCGCCATATAGTTGGTCGTTAAACTCTCAGTATATATTGCAGAAAAATTTTCGATGGAAAAGATATCTATACAGCCGGAACTATACAACCGGAATTTTTATTCCCGCTGTAGAGTTGGTCGTTAAACTCTCTGTGTGCATCAAAAAATTTATGTTTCTTCGTAAACTATTTCTTTTCCTGTAACTTAGTGATATACCTTCTTTTTGACAGAAAATTGTCAGTAAATATTGTCGACCAACAATAGCATTAATAAAGCAGAATTTCAAGTACTACCGAACTTATTATCCTCAAATGGAGTTTTCTAGCACTCTTTATTAAACATGAACTTAAACTAAAACTAAAACTTAACTCAAACCTTTATTTCACATGGGTTGCCTCCCATGGAGCGCTCTTTTATGGTTAATAGCTTGACCTTGATGATACTCACTTGGGCCAGATTAGTGGAACACCCACTCCAAAGTAATTGGCCTTCAAAGTGATGGGCTCCTTCTCGTCATGTTTGGCTTTATTTTTCCTGGGGAAATGAATAAAAAAGGATCCCGTGAAGGCAATTGCAACTTCATGTTCCCTTCATGAAGGTTAATAAAAGCCTTTATAGTTCTCAAGAAAGGATGGCCTATTATTATAGGAGTAACAGTATCTTCAGGCATGTCAACAATAACAAAGTCAATTAGAGCAAGGCAGCCTTTAACGTAAACTAAAGTGTTCTCCTTAATCCCTACATCTTGTTTGTAGGTAGAATCTGCTAGATGCAATTTTAATTCAGTAATTTCAAAGGAGCCAAGATTTAACTTGGTAAAAAGACTCTTTGGAATTGTTGAGACGCTTGCACCTAGATCACAAAGAGCAGCTATCTCATTAGTTCCAATCTTTATCTTAATAGTAGGCTCAAATATGTCATCTAGTTTAACAGGTAATTTTTCAGCAATTTGCTTGTATTCTTTTTCAATCTCGCGTACCTTAATTGCTACTTGATCAACAAAGTGTTGATACATGGCCTCATCGTTACCTTCACTTACCAGAATTTTGACGTTTATCCTCTTGACGAGGTCTTCGATGGTGTAGCTTGGTGAAGGGGCATTACTATAATCAAGTTCTTTAGGCTCCTCCCTTTGGATCCTCATCATTTTGAGTTCTTCAATAGGATTGGTCTCAGCTTTACCTACAAATTTAGATACAATGAGAGTTTGACTCTCGGTTATCTTACCTGGCTGTGCCTCAATGATCCTTGTTCTTTCTTAAAGGGCCTACAAATCATTTCTCAAACTAACAGCTTGGTTAGATAATTTACCAAGCATAACATCATGGTTCTCCGTAATTTTGACTAGAATATTATTTTGTTCATTTTGTGAGTCTACGAAATACTTAAGCGTTTCTTGGAGACTACCATTACTAGTTCCCATATTATTATTAGAGTTATATGCAGGACTAGCATAATGTTTCTGAAAGTTAGGATTGTAACTCTTCTTCCAAGCAGGGTTGTAATCATTATGAGCTACGAAGTCTATTTCTTCAATGTTTGTTTCGGGGCTGGCTCTTACCTGAGTTTCTTTACCTTTTATGGCTAGTATGAGCTCACCCAACTTAGCATTGAGATCTTCGTTCTCTTGTGGTGAGATAGAGTTCACCTTCTTCATGTTTGATCTTTCTACATGCCATTGGGCATGGTTGTCTTGCATATTGTCTAGTTGCTGCTTTGCTTCGGTAATATGTTTACCCATAAATGTTCCTCTAGTTGCAGTATCAAGCATAGACTTAGACACATGATTAAGAGCATTATAAAATAAATGGTGGATTAACCAATCTTCCATCCCATGACTAGGATAGTTTCTTAGGCATTCTTTCATCCTCTCCCATGCAAGCACTAGCAGCTCACGCTCTTCCTATATAAAGCTAGTAATATTAGATCAAAGTTGCATAGTGTTTGCAGGTGGGAAAAATTTAGTCATAAATAAAGAAGTACATCCCACCCATGATGTAATAGTATTTTTAGGCGAAGATAACAACCATTCTTTAGCTCTCCCTCTTAGAGAGAAAGGAAATAGACATAATTTGACCGCATCAGGGTAAACGTCTTTTATACGCATCATATCACATATTTTAGTGAAAGTATTCAAGTGCATACCTGCATCTTCAACAGCAGAGCCTCCAAATTTATTCTATTGAACCAAACTTAAGTAATGGGGATTAATTTCATAGTCATCAACAGCGATTGTTGGCTGAGTAATAGGAGTACAAAAATAATCATTATTGGGAGTAGCAAACTCCCCAAGCTTCTTTTCAGCCATACTTCCAATGTTTTTGGGTTTTCTTAGATAAAGAATTATAACAGTAAAATCAAGAATTTAAAGACTAACTATTTTTTTTGGTTTATCAAATAAAGACTGAAAGCAAACTAAAAAATTAAAAACAGGAATTAAAACTAGCAAGGTTCCTAATAACCTCACCAGGGTAGCTATTGCTTCCGTGGCAATGGCGCTAGGAAAAGGATTGATACCTTCGATCCGGATTACGGATGTAGTATAGCTTCTTTTTCCATAGTAGACCTAGGCTATCGAATCCTCGGGAGGCGAATGCATAGTGAAGTTACTTTAACGGACCTTCGTAAGTTTTAGAATTCCTTGTGTGTTTTTGCCAGACCAATAGCTTGCGTATTTTTTTTGTTGTTGATGATGGAGAGAGAGGGCCTAGGGCGTTCGGTTTCACCTGTAGCTGTGCAAAACATTTAATGGAAATAAAAGATAGAAATAAAGTATGCGTGTACTTGTTAGAGCAAGATAAATTATATGTGGGCGGCGCATCCATAATTGCTATTGCCTCCGCAACCACTTATACCAATAACCTACTAGTCTCATCTATAGAAGAAAGAGAACTAATGATATGCATAGTGATGTCACCGTTAATCCCAAGGAAATCCCTCACATACGGCCACACTACCCCTTCTATCACTAGGGTTCCCAAGCTGGAGATTAGTCATCACTCATACTCCCTATACCTCGATCAACCCTCGGGATCTTGGGTACCTAACAAGTCCTTGGATTGAGGCAAGAGAGGATACAATAATCATCATGTCATACAAACTAATACACGATCCCATCTATGATAAATCACATGCACAATTGCTACATGGCTAGGCTGAAGCCCTTAGCCCAAGGAGAATTACTCACACACAGAGATGAGATCAACAATCAAAAACATTGTAATGAAAATCATAAGATTGATAGCAATAGTCTTACAATGTCGCTAATCAGAGAAGAGGTCTACTATTAGAAGTGGTGGAATACGGCTATGGAGATGGAGAAGGGTTTGGAGATCTAGAGGCGGCTGGTGATCTGTTACACAGACCTTTGGGCGAGGTTTGGCTTGTTTTGTCGTCACCCGAGGTTTCTTTATATAGCGGTCTTCACAAAAGTTTTTCTGTTTGACCTAATGGTGGCGTCGCCAACTATACAACTGGAGCTATATGGTCGGAATTTTTGCTCCGGCCGTATAGTTGGTCATTAGAGCGTCTGCCTTCGTTGTTCGACTACTGGTTTCTTCTAGTTGTTTGAAATCTCATATCTTTAACTTTAATATAGTGATTCCCTCCTTTAAATGACATAATCTGCGCAGGAAAAATACAAAAGAAAGGATTGCATACTCCTCTAAATATTAGCATTAGTGGCAGGGTTTAGAGAGATATTTCATCAAGAATATGATTAATATCCAGTTTAAATGTGGACGTAGATGGCTATATTTCAGAGCCAACACCAGGCGCGGAACTCTGACAAATACCTGTGGTCTGGCCATTCGTGTAGTGGGGACTCAACATGGTTTGCAAGCTGCATAAGGCGTCACCCGGAGGATACATCTTCCTCCTTGCCATAGTCGACAAATTGACCAAGTGGATTGAGGCCATTCCAGTAACCAACCAAACTGGTGCCACTACCGTCAAGTTCTTCGAGTCCATCGTCTTTAGGTTTGGGGTGCCGCATAGCATCATCACCGACAACGGGAAAAACTTTACCTCGAATGAGTTCCAGGATTTCTACGAAAACCTAGGCATCAACATCAGCTATGCCTCTGTCGCACACCCTCATACCAACGGGCAAGTCGAAAAGGCCAATGGCCTAGTCTGCAAATGGCCTAGTCTGCAAATGGCATCAAGAAGAGACTCCTTAGGCCTCTCGAACAAGCGGTTGTATGTTAGGCTGACGAACTTCCCTCTGTGCTATGGAGCCTACGTACAATGCCAAACAACGCCACAGGCTACACACCATTCTTCATGGTACATGGTGCTGACTTTACTCTAGCTAACCCGGTTGGTCAGGTGCACGATGTGCCTCCCGTTGCTGTGGGAGGCCAAGGTTTTGTGAAGAAACGGGCCGCAACCTCTGCGCCTCCATCCGAGGCATCTAGGCCTAGGAAGAGGTTCAAGAAGCCCGAGAAGAAACCTGTGAGGCGGAAGGAGCCGCAAGTTGTAACCATGTAAGATTTCTCCTCCGGGTTATCTTTGTATTTCTTGTTTCTATCTTTTTGTATATTTGTTTCTCTCTATCTTATCTGATTCATTTTGTCTCATTCTTTCTATTGGCAGGGCTACTTTGAACATTTCCTAGAGCGGTTCTAGCATGGCCTCTCCAATCCACATTCCATCATCTTCTCCACCTCACGAAGATAATCGGGTCGTCAACCTGGTTCATGGTAACACTCCTCCCGTGCCAGATAACAGTTCATCCCAGCCAAAGGGAGAAAATGTCGGCGGAGGTGGAGGTGAGTCCCTAGAGGATGTGGCCATGCCGGACCAGAGGGGTAATTCCTCCACCCCCAAGAGAGAGAGTGAAGATCATGGTGCCATAAGTACCGGTGCCGAGACAATTTCGTCCGAGGTGCCGGTAACCCCGACACCAGCTCAACCCAATATCTACAGCAGCAACTGCCACCAATATCATCTGATTCTTCTAAGACTCGGCCACAAGACCAACCTTAGTAGGGCTTACAGCCCAATCTCGACAGACTTCACAGTCTCAGGCTTTGCCAACCTCTCAGCCTCAACCTCGGGCAACGACCTCTCAGCAGAGATTTAACCCAACTAGAAAGCAGAAGGAAACAGGTGTGGTGACCAAGGTGACTTAGAAGAAAGCTGGGGTTGCACCCCTACATCCATTAATTGCCACGATGCTACAGAAAGGTGTTGCTGCCTCTTCCTTGGCTAAGGACAGCTTGCGCTGCATGTTAGCCCAGTTGCTACGATGGCCACCTAGAAAGCTTCTGCCCGGAAGGGTTTAGTCCTAACTCGGACTCCGAGCGGTGAAAGCTTCGACTCACTTGCTGAGTATGCTAACAACTGGAAAAATGCCAAGTATGGCAAGGTTACCTCTAGAAATCCTCTACCTCAAAATTTTGGCCTGGCAGAAATTGGCGAGAGGATGTTCACTGCCAGGAAAGCTCTTGCAGATGCTGACAAAATGATGGAGGTAAATATCTCGGCTACATTCCTGTACTTGCAATAGATAACACATAACCACTAGTCCCCGAGCCTATAGGGGAGGAATATATTAATCGGTCGGATGCTCTTCTAGGCTAACACTTAGTAATTTAGTTTCGAACCTTAGCATGTCCGCGATATAGATCCAAGTCACGGTAACTTAGTCAAAATTCCTTTAGAATTGAATATCCGGCCACCTAGATTCGGATCAAGTTTACTTGGTTTGAATCTTCAGTAGAGTCGGATATCTAGCCACCTAGATTCGGATCAAGTTTACTCGGTTTGAATCTTTAGAAGAGTCGAATTTCCAGCCACCTAGATTCGGAGCGAGTTTACTCGGTTCAAATCTTGAGTAGAGTCGAATTTCCAGCCACCTAGAGTCAAATTGAGTTTACTCGGTCCGAATCTTGAGTAGAGTCGAATACCCAGCCATAGATCGAGTTTACTCGGTTCAAATCTTGAGTAGAGTCAAATATCTAGCCACCTAGACTCGAATCGAGTTAACTCGGTTCGAATCTTGAGTAGAGTCGAACATACAATTTATTTAGTTTCTAATAGTTATATTTTTTAGATCTCCAACAACTAGAGCACTGCCGAATTTCAAAGACTCGTCTTTGCACACAAGTGCCTCTCCACCAAGGATAAGAAATTGATGTTGGAGTTGAATAACAAAGGTATGTTTCTGCCTCCTTGCCGGGTGCTCTTTTATTTTTAAGCTGCCAAATTAACTTGTGACTTGACTTTCGCCAGCCGAGGTCGAGGTCCAGAACAAGGAGCTGCAGAAGTGCATTGTTGACCTGGAAGGTACTTTGCCTCTTGTATCTTACTCCTCGCACTTGCCCCCTTTTGACTCTCCTTGTGCTTTTTACATCGGCTTAGCACTTGTAGAATCTCATCTGGATTGCGTATCTATGCCCGAAATGATGACCCATTTTATCTATCAAGCACGAGAACACCAAGCTCATCTTAAGGAGAAGGATGATGAAATATCTCGGCTTCATGCCGAGAATGAAAATATGAAGAAACTCTAGAAAATTGAGCTTGAGAAACTTGACCAGGAGTTCTCCGAAGAGAAAAGTAGGCTCACCACCCAGCTTGAGAAGGACCAGAGTTATGCTCAAGGAGGCCGGGGTCAAATTTAACTCGGTTTCCATTTAGATGGAAAGACTCAGGAAAAAGCATGCAGGTTGGTTGTCCGAGCTGACACGGATCAACAACGTCATGGCTAGCGATTTTCTCTCTAGTTTTCTTTCTCTGACCGACCTTTCCCTTATACTTGTATTTTCTAACTTCTTGTTTCTTTCTTGTTCTCCAGGCAACTTCCATGAGTCAAAAACTCATGTTGCCACTACCATCAAGAAATCTGGAGCACAGAGGGACAAGACTAGCGGTACCTCAGCCGAATATGATGTTGATGATGCTCTGTCAGTCTCTTGTCCTACCTTAAGCCTGTGAGCACCTTTGGGGTTGATCTTTTGAATGTTGCCATCTGAGTCTTCAATGTGCTCTGGCCTACAGAAGCTACCCCCAAACCTGTCGCCGGGCTGGTCGAGAGACTGATGAAGTGTGAGGAGCAAGTCAGCCTGTGTGACGAGTTAGCTGCCCGTGCTGGTGCTGATATAACTCTGGACTTCGTGCTATCATGGTATGAGGGTATCATTTTATATGTCCTTCAAAATATGCGCACTGGCTCTAAATGGACAACCAATCCGGAGTTTATCAAGCGGTGCCAAGATCGGGCCAATGCTTTGATCCAGTATGGCAATGTGCATGCATGGAATGATGGGATGAGTTTCCTCGACGACATAGACGATGAATATGTCGAAGATGACACCGAGCGAAATGAAGAAAACCTAGCTAGAGACGAAGAAAATTTGGACAGTGTTGGGGAGCTAGATAAACGATAAGTATGGACAAAACAGTTCTTAAGTAATTTTCAATCACAAAAATAAAAAGCCAAAAGTGTTAGAGAAGTTAAGCATAAGTTCTTACAACCTAGCACAACAAAATAATATTCTACTTATTACAATCAGATTGTTTTTCAAAATAACACATTGTTTTTCTAGTACATTCTATGACGCAGGTGGAGACTAAGCACTTGCTAGCTCGCTGGAAACATCACCCGTATCACCCTGATATCTTTCCGAGACAAGTATGTCAGACTCTGTCCGCTCATCGTCTTCGGAAACTTCAGCAACTTCTTCCCTAGTGGGAGGTCGTACCTCAACGGGCGTGAAGAACATCTCATCGTAGCTGGTCAACACGGCCACGTGAGAGGCATATCTGGCACAAGCATCCCAGTTCTCTTTGATATTATGTGGATTGTCGTCTTCATCAACAGTCGAATAACTCTTGGTCACTTGCCATATTTCCATGTTTCCATGGTGGCTCATTACCATTGTCAGGGAATTATGAGCAGCTGTGCATGCATGCGACATCTTCCAATCCTTAACAAGCTTGGGCATATCCTTCGCCTTGTCTCGTAGCTCAAAGGCTGACATTGAGTTCAAGCTAGAGACTTGGACGGATTCACCAATTTCCTCCAAGGACTGGCGAAAGTCGTGGAGCAGGTCCCCAACAGTGACAAGCTGGCTAGTACGAGACTCGGAGGAAGAGGCATCAAGAATGTTGAGAGGACCTCCAAATAATAAAGCAAGGTCAACCATATATCCGAGTATACAAAGTCAGAAAAAACAATTCAGAGACAACAAACTTACCAAATTTTGCATCATCTACTTTGGTCTTCTCTTCTCGAAGACTTCAGAGTTCATTTTGAATAGCTAAAGAAGTATCCTTCTCCCTGTCTAAGGCATTTTGCAAGTCCAAGATTGTTTTGTCTTGTTTGGACATGGTGCGGTCATGTGCCTCGGTAGCGTGATTGCTGGAGTCAAGAACACTGGTGATGTTGGTCTCATGATCTACTTTGAGTTTTTCTACTTCTGCACGCAAGTCAGCATTCTCCAACCCATGACTTTATAATCTTTGGCTTGTTCAATCATTTTGCAGGACTGCTTCACAAGATCTAGAGTGGCAAGAAAGGAAGTAGAATAAATATTCAACTACAACTCAAAAAATAGACTATGAAAATGAAGCATGAAATGCTTACCTTTAGCTTCATCTTTTCCAACTTTAAGTTGCACATTTTCAAGTTGGAGAGCTCTGATCTCTCTCCGCTTATTGAAAATATTCTTCAACAAATCCTTGTTATAAGCATTAACTTTCTATAAGTCAGAATGGTAACCAGAGTTAGAGGTCTACTAAGGCTCGAGCTAATATTTTCACTAAGTTAAATATCAGCACGAGACTTGGGGGGCTATACTAGTTCATTCTTTGACATCCTATAAAAGTATAAATCTGGATTCCTATCCAACTTCATGCTTGGGGGCTAGAGGATATGATATGAAATATCTCTCTCCGCTTATTGAAAATATTCTTCAACAAATCCTTGTTATAAGCATTAACTTTCTGTAAGTCAGAATGGTAACTAGAGTTAGAGGTCTACTAAGGCTCGGGCTAATATTTTAACTAAGTTAAATATCAGCACGAGCCTTGGGGGCTATACTAGTTCATTCTTTGACAACCTATAAAAGTATAAATCCGGATTCCTATCCAACTTCATGCTTGGGGGCTAGAGGATATGATATGAAATAGAATAAAAAGAGTTGGATTATGACTTACATAATGTTCATGAGTCGGTTTGTTGAGGCTCATGTTCACCTCAGAAGAAACTTTCTCGGCGAGAGTCAGAGAAATCACTGGTGATGGCTAGGCCACATCGGCCTTCAACTTCTCGTCGTGAAGACGAATTTGGTCAAGAGGCTTGACGAGTTTGATGTCCTCAGCTTCTTGCGCCTCCTCCTCTGTTGTGATATTCCTGGTCTCTAGGCAATGGAGAGCTAGCTTCTGGAACTCTTCCGTGCTCTTCCAAGTAAGGCCAAGTTTGGTAATACCCGGATTCTACAGAAGGTTCTCCATGAATGTTTCAGCTGAGGGATCATTACGCTTTGCATGTTCACCCTTATCAAATCCCGAGTTAGTCATGGTGACGTCGGTCTGTGAACCAAGGTTCGCTGTCTCTGAAAAATGAGCCAAAATATCTTCAACATGCAGAGAGGAAGTACCTCCGGTGCTGATAATGGTTTTTGGGTAGGAGTCAGAGGTGGGGTAGCAGGTGAAACCAGAGTCAACTTCTGCTGGCGCAAAGTCTTCCCTAGATTTCCTTTTGTCTTACCCTTGGCAATTGTTTTGGCCCTAGATGGTAACATAGTAAGATCATTGCAATTCAGAAAGAATACAAGTTAATATACAGAACCTTGTAAAGAAGCTTACCTATTTACAACGGGCACCTTCTGGGTGCCCACAGAAACAATCAGAGTTTTGCGCTTCTGGGTAAGCGCCTCCTGTAGAAGTTCAAGATCCTCATCCTCATGAGGAACTGGATCCTCAAGCGGATATCCCTCGAGAGGAGCAAAATCCGAATCGGGGAGGTCAACAAGCTGAAAGACAGAATACCTCAGTATTGCAAATAAATAACAAAGTATAGATGAGATAATCATTGAGTATGAAAGAATCGGCCAGAAAACTTACTGGTGTCAAAGGCTTGTCAGTAGTATACATATCCAGAGAAATGTCTGGAATCTTCTTCTAAACCTGCTCCTTGATCAACCATTTTATTTGGCTCTCATACTCCTTGTCCGGGATTGGGACCGGCTAATCCTCATGCTATCTTTCTTAGTCTTGGTGACTGTGTACATGAGCCAGTCACCATGGTACTGGAGGGGTTGAATCCGACGTGCCAGCCAACAGTAGAAAAGGTCGGATCCCTTCAGGCCATTATGCTTCATCAAATATTCAATCCACCTCTTGGCACAGATCAATTCTTTAGTGAGAGCCGGAGCATCTGCATCTCGAGACTCTTGGGGCGTGGTGGCACCTTTGACAAAAGCCGGAAAATCTTCTTGCTTGCCAGGGGCGGTTTATCCTTATGATAAAAGAATGTGGATGAACACCTCTTCACTGACTCAGTGGCTATAACCTTAGGGTAGACTCGGTCTCTCCTAAGGGTCAGGCTGAGTGTTCTGGTAATATAGGGATTACCGGTGGTGATGGAATTTCTCCGGTACCAAAGTAGTACCGGAACAAAACTAGACTCGGTTTTATTCCAAGATAATCCTCACTCAAGGAAGCATCAGCGCTAAGCTATAGAATCGTGTTTGGGGGGAAGTTGTGGAGTTGAACTCCATAGTGATATACAACCTAAGACAAGAACTCTAAGGGGGGGGGGAACTCAAACCTCGGTCTAGGTGGGTGCAGAAGTGAACCCTCTCGTCGGCGTGAGGGGTTGGGACGACCTCATCGGAACCGCTCCGCCAGTCACCGGTGCAGAGGATGCCTTCCTTCTGGACACCACACAATTTGTTGTTATCAAGGATGCAGGAGATCCAGACTCTGTAGAAATTCTCCTTCTTTGCCGCTACAGTTGTTGCCACCACCGTTGCCGCCATACCGGATGAAGATGCGTCAGCCATTTGGATAGGGTTGGTGACCTTGGATGGGCGATTATGTTGGTTTGGGGGGAAGGAAAAGGGAGAAAAGGGTGCGGTGTCGTTTGGAGAAATAGGATGGCAGAGGCGCTGGTGAGAGAGAATGAGGAAATCTACACCCCTTATAAGCCTCACCTGCATCAAGATTCGTGTGAACAAACAATGAAACGTGCCATGCATCACAGAAAGAATCGGACAACTTCCTCGAGAAGATGACGCCTCCTCGATGTCCGTGCATGCATTAAATGGCACCTCGGTTTCACGATAGGAGGACCCACCAATGGTCACACTAATAGGAATATTTGTTAGTGATAAGACTTGACCTTGACTGATGTCAGGTACGTCAGAGGCCAAATTTTGGCTTAGTTTAAATTTCAAACTGGGAAAAACATATGGCATACTCATAGGTCCGACTCAATTTGAGACCCGGATCCTACTTTTCCTTTTGATTTTTAGGAACCCTTCAAGACTCTATAGCCGAAGAAAGATCAAGATAGACTATGCAATCCGACTTGGATCTTGGAGGCTTCCGGGGGCTACTTTGGGGGATATACTTTTTGGGTATGCCCATTGTGACCCGTTTACTAGGGTGGCCCATTTCGTGTTAGAGATTTGCTCCACAGGGGGCCCAGTCAGGCAGAGAAGATGGAGGTACATCCGGCTACGGGAAGGCCCAGAAGACGTACCAACTTAGGCCTGTTTATTTACTTGTAGACCAAGATGTACTATGTAACTGAATCTGTACCATAGGCAGATAGGTCTCTCCTGTAACCCTCGGCCGGATATCTATATAAGCCATCCTAAGGACCAGCCTTTAGGGTACCTCACAATCTACAACCTCTACTCGCATAGACGAACCTCTCTTGTAATTTGTACTTCTGGCTCTGTCGTATTACTGGATTGCTAGTAGGAGTAGGATCCGTTCAAAGTCGGCGGATTCGAACCTAGGTAAATCTTGTGTGATCACCGTCCCAGAATACCGTCACCTCACACCCTCTTTCACCACACGCCTCGAGGACCCCTCTCGGCGTACATGTCTTCAATCCGACGATAGACGATGAAGCAGCAACTAAGGCTGATGCTGAGGCTGATACCCCGGCAGCCACAGCTCCTCCTCCATCAGTTGAAACTTCTGATCTGTCTAACCCTGTGCCTGATACTTCTACTACAACTGACAAAGTTGTCACTGCTCCTTAGGCAGAAAAAACTTGAAATTTGATTAAATCCCTGCTATGTCGGTGCAGTTGTAATATACAATTTAAGTTGTTTTGCTACTGCTATGTTTTTATGTCGGATTCTTTTGGGCGGAGTCCCGAAGTTTCATTTTCATGTTTGCTCAATCTTATGATCTGGCTCATGTCTACCATTTTTCGGCGTTCAACTTATGAGTCCAAGATAGGAAAGTTAAATTAACAATACTTAACACCATGAAAATTAGCTCGGAGTATTTCGGCATAATAATAAAGAAAGTAAATGCGAGGGTTAGTCCAAATAAAAGTGCCGGCTCGCTTATTTTAATATCCTTAGTCATTTTTCATGTGCATAACACTCGCTAGCTTTTTATCTTGCTTGCCATGAAGTCGGGTTTCGGATGGCAGCAAGTCGAAGATTGGGCCTTTGGTGCCGACACACTACTAACTCGGTGTAAAGGGGTAAGCAACTTAAGCCAGCCAACATAAAAAATGCAAATACAGAAAAATAAAATTATTACTAAGCAGTCCTGAGTCACTACTCGAGGTGCCAAGATTTCATTAATAAGCTCACTGCCGACATACAAATAGACATATGAGAGTTCGAGATACATACACTTCTGCTAAGTGTAAAATGGACGAAGGAGCGCTACATTCCATGGCCTTTTCCACCCTTCTCCTGACCTGTCTGCCTTATTCTTCTCCTGTGCTTGAGCATCTATGAGATAATATGCATCATTGTGTAGTGCTTTGCTCACAGTAAATGGCCCCTCCCATGGAGGTGATAATTTATGCATGCCGGCAGTGCGTTGCACTAGCCGAAGCACCAAATCCCCTTCCTGAAAACTCGAGGGTTTACTTTATGGCTATGATAGCGTCGGAGATTTTGCTGATATATGGCGGATCTCGACAATGCCAATTCTCTCGCTTCTTCTAGCAAATCAACATCATTTTTCCGGGATTCTTGCACATCGGCTTCTATGTATTGGGTGACTAATGACCCAAAAGTATAGGGGGTATATCGTAGTATTTTCGAGGGAAGTGAAACCCAATTTATTGATTCGACACAAGGGGAGCCAAAGAATACTTATCAGTCTTAACAACTGAGTTGTCAATTCTGCTGCACCTGGAAACAATCTTGCTCACAACAGTTTATCAGTAGCAACAGTTTTGTAGTAGGAATAGTAAAGTAACAGTAGTAGCAAAGCAAAGACAGTAGTAACAAAAGTATTAAACAGTGGGATTCGAGTGCGGTAGGCATAGGGATGGATGGATGGGCATTGCATGGATAAGAAAATTCACATAGCAATCAGAACATAGGGAAATTGCAGATAAATAACATAAAGCACCCAAGTACTAGACAATCCTAGGCATGTGTTCCATATATAGTCATACGTGCTCGCAATGAGAACTTGCACAACATCTTTTGTCCTGCCAGCCCGTTTGCAGCGGGGCCTCTAGGGAACTACTGGCAATTAAGGTGCTCCTTTTAATAGAACACCGGAGCAAAGCATTAACACTCCGTGAACACATGTGATCCTCACATCAAAGCCTTTCCCTCTGGTTATCCCGATTTCTGTCACTTCGAGGCCATTGGTTCGGGACAACAACATGTGTATACAACTTTCACATAAGACCAAGAACAATACTATCATAATGAATCAATAATAAGTTTAGATCTGAAATCATGGCACTCGGGCCCTAGTGATAAGCATTAAGCACAACAAGTCGTAACAAAGTCATAAAGCACTAATAAAAGATACTAGGCACCATGCCCTAACAATCTGATGCCATTACATGAACGATCTCATCCAATCCCTACCATCCCCATAGCCTACAGCGGGGGATTACTCACTCATAGATGGGGGAAACATGGATGGTTGATGGAGAAGCGATGGTGATGATCTCCTCCAATTCCCCGTCCCGGCAGGGTGCCAGAACAGAGTTTCTGGTGCTGTTTCATGGAATCTGGTGGTGGCGGCGGAGCGGAACTCCTTCTGGAAAAACGTTGAACCCCCCGAAGTTTTTAGGTCAGAAGGCTCCGTATAGGCGAAGAGAGAGGCCGAGGGGGTGCCTGGGGGGCCCACACCACCCTCTGGCGCGGCCTGGCCTGGCCCGTGCCAGCAGGTGGTGTGGCCACCCCAGGGCTCTTCTCCGTCTCGTATTCTGGCTCCTGGAGTCTTCGGGTAAAATAGGATTTTTGGCATATTTTCTGGGATTTTTCCTGATAATTGATTTTCTGCACAAAAAGTAGACACCAAGGCAATTCTGCTGAAAACAGCGTCAGTTCGCATTAGTTGCATCCAAATCACACAAGTATAGAGGAGAAACAATAGCAAAAGTGTTCGGGAAAGTAGTTACGTTTTGGACGTATCAACTCCCCCCAAGCTTAGCTTATTGCTTGTCCTCAAGCAATTGAGTTGAAAACTGAGTGCGATAAAAGAACTTTCACGAACACATTTGCTTCATATGATGTAAATATTCTCAGCAATGTGACCAACTACTTAGACAATTCATAATAAAGAGTATGCAGCTGAGTCTACTTAATAGTCATTGCAAGCTATGAAGAGATTCCAACTCAAGAATAATAAGTAGCATGAAGCACAAACATAAGCAACATTACAATGCTCATAGAAAGGTATGATAGAGTGGTATCTCGCTTGCCTTTGATTATGAATGTCAAGGCACCTCTGAAGTTCAGGTGATGACTAGAAGTAAAGATATCAAAGATACAAGCATCAAAGTCATAACACAAATAATCAAGTATTGGAACAAACACAAAGAATGACAACTATGCTCTCAAGAAGGTGCTCAGAGAATATGTGGAGACTCAACAAGTAGAAGAAAAGGTTTTGAATAATTTTGAAAGGCTTCCAAATGCTGAAAGTATGGTACTCATTAGCTTTGAGCTCTCATTGCCCCTATCATAAGCATCTTTAATGTGGTTAAGGTGAAAGTGACACAACTAAGAGGATATGCTTGACAACTTATAAACTGAAGTATCATGCCCCTTACTTACGAAGACCGATCCTCATGCTACTCAACTTCAGTCACAAGTAAGCTCTTGTCATTGTAAGTATATACGTATCATAGAGAACCGCCAACGGGGTACCCCTTGCACATGACACGGGAGCTATCCCATGATCAAAATACAAGGCAAGCAGACAATGAGCATCTCGGCGATCTTTTTATTTACTATGTGCATAGATTTTTATTGAGGATGCTTCATAGAATGCTCATTATGGTTATGCTGCAAGTTTCCACCATGATTAGGCATGGCTTAGGCTAGCGGCCCAGGTGTTTCTCTAACGTACATACAAACTCCATGATCTTACAAGTTCCACTTTTATTTCACACCGTCGGGATCCATAAGCAAAAGAACATGATATCAACTAGGTACAAAGTACCTATGAAGCGTTGAAAGCGGTCCCCATGATACATGGTTCTGCTAACTCCAACTCATAAAGCGCAAGCATATGCACAACAAAGAAGGACGCAATGGTTTAGGTTTATTAAGTGCAAGAAAATAAAGTGTGCCATCAAGTTCGTGAGAGCTTTACTAACTAACTTTCTCATAACAAGCAAACATTTTATTCGGAAGAAAACAAGGCATATTGAATATGCACGGAAGTAGCAAATGACGCTAAATGGGTTGGTATGGTGGACACTATGGAAATATTTGGTTTAGGGAGTTGGAAACATGAGTAAAACACTTAGTGGAAGTGAAGGCTAGCAATAGTAAGGGAGCGACAAACGAGAGAGCAATAGCTGTCATTATCATGCTTGTAACAAAACAGGACTACTCATGGCATGAAAATGATTCAAGATCCTGAAAGCAAAATAATTCGTCAAGGCTTAACTGATTATTACAGTCGTGTGCATGCGTAAGCATGTGCCAAGTCGATCAAATGAAACATTCAGAGGAGGATACCATGGTGTCATACCAATTTATGAATAGAGCAATGCAAGCAAACATTCAAGAGACATGCTACAAACTATTAGCAAGCTGGAGCTAATCACAAGAAAGCAAGAACTACTAAGCATCCAAAGAAAACAAACACTCTACATGAACGGACTAAGCAAGCTCACAATGATGAGTATATGTAAAAAAATGAAGACAAATAGAGTTCGTTACCAGCCTCTTACCACGCCTCAAGTTGTGATTAATCCTCATTATTGCTCTTCACTTGTGTGGTTTGAATAATAATATGAAACCAATAATCCACCCAGAACTGCCGAACCCTGTAGCAAACTCACAAAAACCAAAGAAGAACGACAAATATTTTTGGTGTTTTCGATTTTTAAACAAGAACACCAAAAGAGAAAAACAAGCAAAGCAAAATCTTTTTGGGTTTTTCGAATAGTTCAAACAAAGTGAAAAGGGAAAAACAAACCAAGGCAAAAAGAAGAAGCAAACCAAAGAGAAACAACAAAAATATTTTTGGTCTTTTTGTGTTTTTAGAAAGCAAAAGAAAAGAAGAACGAAAACTAAAAAGAGAACGAAAACATGAATATATAAAGAACTGACGCAACATGATATGGAGATGCGTGCGGTGTCGGCGTACCTCCCCCCAAGCTTAGGCTTTTGGCCTAAGTGGGTATCAATCCCAGGCTGGCCAGGATGAAGTGTCACCGGGGTAGGAGGAGGAGGTACCCTCGTCCTGGTGCGAGCCCGAGTACACCCCTCCGCAATGTGCGGAGTAATCATAGGAGGGCACATCCTCCTGGTGCTGCTCGTGGAAACCCAACAAGCGAAGCTGCTCGTCCACCTCCTCCTTGGAGCGCGACCACGGTCTCCTGTCAACACTAAACAAAGCAGGTTGTGGCAAAAGGATCTCCCTTTCATCCCCGTTAGTGAAAAGCATCCTATATACTAGATTGTTCAAATCAGAGGAAGCAGTGACAAAGTGATGAGTTTTCTTGGCAACAAGGTCGAGCCTCTGTGGTGCTAGCAGTACATCATCAGGAGCCACCGAAAGATCTAATGCATCGACTAAACGAGAGGCAATGATGCCCCCATAGATAGGACCCCTAGCAGCTAGGCGGCGAGCAATAAGCGAGCCAAGATTGTACCGATTATCATTGTTGAGCACAGCAGCAAGGAAAGCTAAGTGATAGTTGGAGATATTACTAGTGTTCTCCCTACCCAATACACTAGTAGCAAGATAGTATGCAAAGTATCTAAGAGCAGGGAGTTGGATATTTCTTATCTTTCCGCGCTGTGCCATGCGGTCATCATCATTGGTCACCCCTCGGTAAAGCTCCAACAAATCAGCGGGTCGCCCTTGAATTTTCTTTATGGTCCCTGTTATACGCACACCCACAATACTACAAAATCTCTCCAAAGGCATGGTGAAGGGCATATCATAGATTTTAAAAGAGACCGTGGAATGATAGGATGTGTTAGTAAATGAGAAGCTCTCAACAAAAGTTTTGGTGAGCATAGCGTATTGTGCACTCTCATCTTGCATATAAGAGGTCAAGCCAACCCTCTCAATTAGTAGCAAGAAATCATCAAGAATACCTGCAACTTGCAAGAACGTAAAACAAGGAAAAGAGGATGGGTGAGCATCTCCATCATCCCTTTCACTGCCAATGCGTGTTGCAATGAGGTCTTCATTGTATGATGGCCTAGCTTGAGAGGCTGTTCTTGAGGGCCTCGATCTCCTAGGTGCATCACTCTCAAATATCTCTCCAAAAGTGTGGTTGTTCATGCTTGGTATTCTGAAATTTATACACCTTTTAAACAAGTGATTGCAAAGTAAATATAATGAAGGATTCTACTCACAGGGACTTGCAAGAGGCCTAAACATGCATCAAAACTATATCTCTAAACATCAAACAATCTTACAAGCTCTCATAACTAGTCACCTATAGCAGCAAAATACTCAACATATAATCCACTAAACACAAATCTACTTGGACAAGGGTAGGAGTCACATACCAGGGAACAAATGCTCCAAATTTCAGCAAGAAAGATGGGCTGAGCAAGGAGATGGAAGAAATCGAGAGCAAGCACAGAAAGAACGCGATTTTGAGCTATGAACTGGAGCTTACTCGGGAGAGAGAAGAAAGTGGCAGGTGAGAGGAGTGGTGGAGGGCTAGGGGTGGCCCACACCAGGGCATGGCGCCACCTAGGTCTAGCCACGCCACCATGTGGTGTGCCTGCCTGGTGGGCCCCCCTGGTAGCTACCAGGTACTCCTCTGCCCCTTTTTTCACGTAAAAATTTAATATGAATTTTCTGGAATTTTTCGAGACACTTTATTTTTGGGATTTTTTCAGAAATAGAAGAATGATTTTCTGACACACAGATTTTTTTCTTTTGGAAACATGATGCAAGTACAAAACAAGGCTAGAACTACAGAAGTTCTAGCATGCAAGCCAACTAACAACACAAAGGAAACTAAACGAAAGCAAAAACCAAAAATGCAAAGGATAGAAATAAACGGGGATAATCATAATGAAAACATTGTTTTATTCAATGGAATCCTTTTGGTACCAAGGTTGATCAAGTCTTGCTACCAAAACAATTGCATATGAGACAAAACTTTGTACTCCACTAATGATTATGTTACCTTAACCTTGATAGCAATGGTCCCAATCATAATAGTTTCAAATTTTTCTCTTGGTATGGGATACTATATTTCTCCAACTTGAATGCCTTCAACGTGTTCAATTGAATTTAAACCATAAGTCCTTTCAATCTTCTTGGGGAAATAGACAGTATGTTCCTTGTCATTAACATTGAAGGTCACCTTTCCTTGATTACAATTAATAACAGCTCCTGCAGTATTAAGGAAAGGTCTCCCAAGAATAATAGACATATTATCATCTTTAGGCATTTCAAGCACAACAAAATCAGTTAATATCAAGCAATTATGAGTCACCTGAACAGGTACATCCTCACATATACCCACAAGAATAATGGTAGATTTATCAGCCATTTGCAAAGATATATCAGTTGGTATCAATTTTTCAAGCTGAAGCCTCTTATAGAGAGAAAAAGGCATAACACTAACTCTAGCTCCCAAATCACACAAAGCAGTTCTAACATAACTATTATTAATAGAGCAAGGGATAGTTGGAATCCCTGGGTCTCCAAGTTTCTTAGGAACCTTACCATTGAATGAATAATTAGCAAGCAAAGTGGAGATTTCTTCATTAGGGATCTTCCTTTTATTCGAGACAATGTCCTTCATATACTTTGAGTAAGGAGGCAATTTAATAGCATCAGTCAAAGGAATTTGCAAGAATAAAGGCTTCATCCACTCACAAAACTTATTATAGTGTTCATCTTCCTTTGACTTGTGTTCCTTATCAGGAAAAGGCATAGGTTTTTGGACCCAAGGTTCTCTTTCACTACTATGTTTCTTAGCAATAAAATCCTCTTTAGTGTATTTAGTAGTCTTAGTGTGATTTTCAGGTTCTTCTTCAGCTTTTTCTTCATTAGGCACTTCATTTTCTTCATTACCACTTTCAGTTTCAGCATTAGAGATAGATATACTATTAGGATCTATAGCAGGTTCAGAGGGTTCTACAACAGTTTTATGTTTCTTTTTTCTTTTCTTACGAGTAGAACCACTATTTTCAGCTTGTTGAGAATCTTGCTCAATTCTTTTGGGATGCCCCTCAGGATATAGAGGATCCTGGGTAGCAGCACCACTTCTAGTTCTGATTTCATAAGCATGTTTTTCTTTAGCAGCATTAACTAGCAAGTCATTTTGCACTTTAATGAGTTGATCTATTTGAGTTTGAACCATTTGAAAGTGTTTAACAATCATTTTAACATCATTAGAGGTTCTTTCCACAATATCCTTCAACTCAACAATAGCTCTAGTGTTTTCCATTAGATGATTTTGCACCATTTTATTAAAGTTATCTTGATTAACAATAAAGATATCGAATTCTTCTAAGCATTGATCAGGAGGTTTAGAGTAAGGGATATCACCTTCATCAAAGTGTTGGAGAGAGTGTACCTCAATAGTGGATGAGTAGGGAATAGGCTTACATAATTCTTCTATAGGAGGTAAATTCTTGACATCTGCAGCTTTAATTCCCTTCTCCTTAAGACATTTCTTAGCTTCCTTCATCATTTCATCATTTAATTCAATAACTCCCCTCTTCTTTGATGTTGGAATAGGCACAGGAATAGATGGTTCAGGTACAATTACTTCAGGTATAGCTTGTTTAGGAGGAGTCCAATCTTCATAATTCCTGCTTATTTTAGCCATTAATTCCTCAGCTCCCTTAGGAGTCCTATTCCTGAAAACACAATCAGCATAACTATCTAGGTATGTCCTAGATTCCTCGGTTAGTCCATTATAAAATATATCAAGAAGCTCATTCTTAGGTAATGGACTTCCATCCTGTGCATGAATCAAAGCACAAAACCTTGCCCAAGACTCGGGCAATACCTCTTTTTCTCTCTGTTTAAAATCAAAAAGTTCCTGCAAAATAGCATGTCTAGCACTAGGAGGAAAATATTTCTGCAGGAAAGTACTAATCAAGCACTCAGAGCTATCAATAGATCCAGGAGGAAAATCACTAAACCAAGTTTTAGCTTCTCCTTTAAGTGAAAAAGGGAAAATCTTAGCAACAAAGTAAGTACGCATTTTAATATCATCAGAAAACAAGCCACTCATGGTAGAAAGTTCATTCATATGTGCTACCGCACTTTCATTCTTAGTCCCACAAAAAGGTTCTTTCTCGAAAATAGCTATGTAAGATAGATCGAGAGAGAAATCATAATCTTCATCTATAATGTTTATGGGAGAAGCAGCAAACTTAGCAGCAGGAGATAATTTGGGTCTAATAGTACGCCTCTCAAGGAGACTCTTAGCAGCGCTCCTATCATGGGTGTTCCTACATTCTTCAATAAACTCATCAGTGTAGCATCCCATTTGTCTAACAAAGGTTATGCTACATGGCTTAATAATATAATGGCTACTTCCTACATATAATTGTTGCATCATAATTATATCATGCTCATGTCAGCATGCCACCTTGCATCTGAGCATCATATAAAACCCTTTTTCTTTTGGTTCTTCTCTCATATGCATTATTAATTGTATTTGCCTCTTGATATATTGTACTTGGTTCTTGATATATTGTTTAATACCCAAGTTGAGTTGGGGGCATATCTTTTATTAACTCCACCACCATTCTTGTCACCACCCCATAGTTCCACCATTCCACCAAATGTGAGCATTGCATTTTATTTGGGTTTATCTCTAGCTCATGTTGTTTGGAATGGACCCTTTTTCTATTCTACCTGCTTCCTTATGGAATGATATGGGAAGGTTGTTCAAGATGGAATATTTTGAGGATAATATGCACATAGTGGAATCTACACACTAGCATGTCCAAAATATATTCAAATATGGTCATCTCCATTCACTCCACATGGAACATTCCTTCAATCCTTAGCTTGGCCCTTACTCCATCTTTTGAGGATGCACATAAATAAATGCCATGAGATTTTATTTTGTTTTCACGAGATTAACACATGGCATAAAATACTTGCATGGGCCATGCAACCATCACCATCTTTTGTCCTCCTTTGGTTTTATTTGATTTTGAGTGGATCATCTTCTCATCTCTCTCTTTCTCTCAATCCTTTCTACCTTGCTTTGTTTCTTGCCTTGTGCCATCAAACCTCATACACCTCTCTTGTGTAGTGCCATGCATGATATTACAAGACCATCCCCATGACCATCTCCTACCCTTCATGCTTGCTCATGCTCATGTGGTTACACCATCTCCCTCTCTCACCTCACCTCTCTCTCTCTTTCTCTCTCTACCATGAGGGCCACCTGACCTCCTCTCTCTCCCTGGCCCACACCCCAGCCACCCCTCTCTCTAACCCTAAACAAAACCCTAACCCAAGACTATCCCATCTACCTAGCTGAGCCACCCCTCTCCTCTCTCTCTTCTTCTACCTGCCATGCTGGCCCTAGCTGCTGCGCCTCCCCCTCACCCTGGTCCACCTGCAGCCTCCCCCGCCGTGCCCTACCTTCCCCCAGCCCGAGCCAGCACATGAGGAGGGAGAAAAAGGTGACAACCGAGCCACCTTTATTCCCCGTGCCACGGCTGCCTCCCTCTCTCTCCCACTCGCTTTACCCTCCTCCATACGCCTCCTGGCAGCTCCCAGATCTGCCCCGAGCCAGCCCTCCTCAACTCCTTCTTCCTCTTCGTCGCCAAGACCTGCCGCCGTTCGCCGCCAGCACCGCGTCGCCCCCGTCGCTCCAGCTGGTGAGCACGTCGTGAAGGTGGCCTGGGCAACCGAGAAGACCTCACTGCTTCGCCCTGGACACGCTGATGCGAAGGAGGAGCCCCAGAACCACCGGTACCGCCGCCACCCGACGCCAAACCCTAGAACTCTGGCCGCCAGCCTCGTCGTCGATCCTCTGTGCTCCGGCCTGATCCGACCACACCAACCCACCCGCGGTGAGTCCCTCGACCCTTCTGACATCCTCCGCTTCATCATCACCGTCTAGCGCCGCCGTTCTTTTCGTCGAACACCGTCAGTGCGCCGAGCTCGCCGGTGTCTGCCAGTTTCCCACGCTACCTAGAACCTCACCTAGGCCCCATCCCCCCTCCTGTCAGCTCCTCTAGCCACCACACTGGTACCGCCTCCCTGCGTGTGAACCCCAGGTCGCGGGATCGAATCCCCCGTGCCGCGGGCGCTGCCGCCGTCAGTTTCGTCAGAGCAGAGAGGAAGAGAAACAGTGCACGCGACGACACTTTGCGCTTACCCCCCCTCCCCACCTTTTTGACTCCTGCAACCCGTGCTCCTAGAGCTCTCACCTGCCAGCCTCCTTCTCCTTTTTGCAAAAATGCCCCGCATGTTTGTGCAACTAACCCGCGCTCCAGCCCTAGCCCCACCTGTCAGTCGCTGCAGTCCCCACCCCTGGCATGTGGGCCGTAGCCGCTGGGCCCGCTTGTCAATCGCGTGGGCTAGCCAGAGCCGCGGTAGAAAAAGGATTTTCTGCGCGCGTGGCCCCATTCCGTTTGGCCCCACCCGTCAGTGGCTATGGCTGGGACGGGCCGAGTAAGAAAAGTTTTTCCTGTGTCTGTTTTAATTAAACCTTTTCCAAAATTGATTTAAATTCAAATTCAAATCAGATTTAAATAACTTTTAAATACAAATCCTTATAATACAAATAATATATGTTTTGGAATCAGAAAAATGTGAGGAATTCAAATATGCCATTCAAAATATATTTTTGAACACTCCAAATTTTCGAGATGATTAAAATTATATTAAAATGCCCTTTTCCTTAATTAATTAATAACTTTGGTTTTATAACTCCAAAATTGACAAATAATATGTCTAAATCGGTCAACGCGACGAGCCCGTTCTATCTATGCATTCCATGTTCTGAATTGTAGCATGCATCATATAAATATAAAGCATACAGCAACTTATTTGAGTATAAAATATGACTAAAACTCAATAAAATGCTTTATTCTTGTACCCCACACCTCACCCATGCCATGCTACATTATTGCCATGTGAATTGTGCATCATTCATCATGGCATGATTGTTTGCTTGACGCATTATAATTCATATGCTTGTGCACTCTATTTATGTTGGCCCTTGTTTGTTTGGTTCTTCTTCGAATAGACGCTGAGCAGGGGATATATCAGGAATCCCAGGAGCACTACCCAGATCCTTCCCTCGCTTCAACTGAGCTGCCAGGCAAGCACTACCACATGCTTGCATACATATAGTACCTATTGCCTCTATCTTATTCTTGCATCATTGAGTCGCGGTTGCATTAAAAATGAATCCCAAGTACTGCATAGCCTTTACTTTTAAACCCCACCGAAGCTTGTTCCTCCATCCCATGAGCCATTACTACAGGAGTTGTTTGAGCCATGCGGGTCGTAGAACAGCATGTGTAGGGTATGTGAGTGTCTGATGGATAACGAGGTACCTAAACAACTTAACATGAGTAGTAATGGGATTACTAATGATAGTGGCACCGGTGGGCAATATCTGCTATTTGGTTCTTCATGCTCACTTGTGTCCCGTAGGACCCCGAGTACTTGATTCCTGTTCCTTGACTATTCGCACTATCCACATCCGGGAGGACTTATGGACCCCCCTGAGCCAGAGCTTGATTCATTCTTATTTCTTGGGGCCACAAAGTAGTTTGGGGCTTTATTACTATCATGTACTTATGCCATGCTTTACTGCTTTATTTAAGATTGTGCGTGGAGCACCTGTACTATTTAGGACCGTGACATGTTTTCGCTGTATCAACAAGCCCAGTCACATTTTCGGGTTCCCAGTCGTTTACCGCCATCCACACAAACCCTGGGTCCGTTTCGGATCCGGCCAACTTCGTTGCGGGTAGCTTAGTGGGGTGGCCCCCTGAAACATTTCTGAATCCTGTGATCGCTTTGTCGTGAATGCCTCGTCGGGTTTTGATTTGGTTTTTCCAAGGTCGATCGTGTGTGTGTTGCTATTTCTGCACCCCTGCAGGGTAAATCTTTCTGAAAGTCGTGTCCACGGTTATGGATGACTTGGAGCACAGTTTCTCGATCATAGACAAGTATAACTAAAGTACCGCTTTTAATTTGACTAAGTACCTGACTAGTAAATAGTGCAACACTCATGGAATGGTTAATAAAACTGCCAACGTATGGGGTTTTTTCGTCCGCTCCCTCGTTGGTAAGCGAGGAGGAGGATGGATCTGTTAATATTACTGTTACAACTGTTGTTATTAATTCACGGACATCCGTCTATCTTTGGTTAGGCGGATGGTTAGCGAGTATCTATAGAATTGTTAGGTATTATCATTTGCTGCAATTGCGTCACCCCAGGTTGTGTCCCCTTTAGAGGCATAAAGACTTGCTGAGTACCCCTAGGGTCTCACACGATAAATTGTTTGATTCAGATGAACAGGTGTACCCGCAAGATGGATACTGGGTGGAAGAGACAGATGATGTTGGCAACGACCACTCAGTGTAGAGATTCCGGGAACGGGGATCCGTGAGATCTGTGGGCGGGATTTGTTTATTTATGGGGCATCTTATGCCGATTTGCTTCTTATCCGTACTCGGATCTTGTTTTCCGCTTCCCCCTGATACTCTGATGTTTGATGTATGAGGAGATATCCTAAACTATTATATCTATCTAGGACATTTGGATCTTGCCGTATGGCGTTGCAATTTTTCTATTTCTTTTAGATGGAATGGCTCTGAGGACTGTTGTATGTGGCTTGCATACATACTCATTTGTGTATGTAGTTGATCCCTTCGCCTGCCGATTACGCCGCTCGTTCTTGTCCCGATGTTTGGAAATGGTTAGGACGGCCGAAAGGTCTACCTGTGAGTGGCATTTGGCCCCACCGTACTATTTTAACCATTTCCGCTCATCCAGGCTTGTAACTAAGAGCGTAATTCACCGAGGTAGTTACAATTGGTATCAGAGCCATCCCGCCCTTCAGGGTCTCAGCCAAATGGTCGTTGTCAGTCTAGAAAATATTTTGGTAGCTATGTATACTAGGGGAAAACCAAACGCGAGAGTAGGACTGCTTCCACTTTTCTTCTTACCCACCCACCCACTCTTTTCTGGTAAGGAAGTGTAACGTTTTCAATCCTCTTCTAAAAATTCAAACTAGGATTCATGTGTTCTGGGTTCCGTAGTACCATAGAAAGTGTGTGTGTGTGTGTGTGGATTCCTTGTCTATCTGTTGCATCCAACATGTTATCAATATCGGCCTTTTGGTTATCAACTGTTGGTACATTCCATACCGACAGGCTTTTGCAAACCGACGCGATCTATCTGATTCGTTGTATACCGACGCGATCTGTTTTACTCTTTGTATCCGACGTTATCTTGGTTGGGGTGTTCATTTCTGTAGTTACTAATCTTTAGGTTCATCTTAAAAGAAGGTGTTGGGATATGTGTTTTACTTATTCATGTGCGGAGTAATGATTTGAGTGCGGGATGGAGTCGCGAACATACCACTACTTTTCTCATTCGCTCTTGTATATTGAATTGGTAGAGTTACTAATCTTGATTCGCTAAGTGATTTTGCACATATAGTGGTATTTTAATGCCGAAATTTGCGAAAAAAAAAATTCTTTGTTAGTTTGTGTACCACACTCCTTGTGCCGTCGTGTGCGATATGCTTAATATCTTCTAGGTGCTTTGAACTTTGTTGATATTTTAATATCATCTTAGTACTTTGTATCCTTTAATCTTGGTTAATTCCATTTTGGTACTATTTTGGATTATTATTATTCTCCATTATGGTACTAACTTGTGTTTTATATCAATCACAGGATGGCACCACCACGCCGTTCTGAGGAGGACATACAACCTGAACTGGGGGCTACGTTGGCAAGCATCGCCAATGCCTTGGCCGCAATGCAGCAGAACCAGCAGCGATTTGAAGAAAGTGTCAGGAGGAATGAGTTTGTTCTGCTACCTCCACCTCCCAAGCGAGGAGACATCAAAAGCTTCCTGAAGTTCAACCCATGCCAATTTGATGTTTCTGATCAACCACTTGATGCTGATGATTGGTTGCGTGAGATGTCAAGGTTACTAGTGACTGCTGATGTTCCTGAGCAAGAATGGGTAAAGTGTGCCACTCACCTTCCGAAGGGAGATGCAGCTCTGTGGTGGGAGAATTACCTCAAGGCAAACTACACTGGTTTTCAGCCTACTTGGGAACAGTTCACTGGAGCTTTCAAAGAGCAATATCTGTCAGAAATTTTCATGGAGAGGATGAAGGAAGTGTTTCTCAACCTCAAGCAGGGCAATGACAATGTCAATACCTACATCAGAAACTTCATGAACCTTTCTTGTTATGGTGGCGATGAGATCTCTGATGACAAGAAGAAGCAAAAGAGGTTCAGACAAGGGCTCAATGCATCGATTAAATATGCAATCACACATGCAAGGCCGGCGTCTTTTCTGGAACTCCAACATACAACTCTGCAGGAAGAAGCAAGTAGGCAAGTGTTTGAGGAGTCAAAGAAACACAACCGTGATGCAGCAAGCTCTTCAGCTATGTCAACTCCTTCTAAGCATCGCGTCTGGGTTCCTAACACCCCACCGTCGCTCCTGGCTCCACCAAGACCTTAAAGCTACGTGGCAAGGCCACCAAATTTCCTCACTACTGCTCCCAAGGGCTACAATCACAACTACCCTGGAGCGCCTGGCGGAGTCCCTGGCTACGTTGCTCCACGTCCACTTGGTGCTTGTTACACTTGTGGAAACATTGGGCATCAAAAATGGAACTATCCAATGAACAACAAGGCTCTTCCCCCACCACCTCCAAGATCAGCGGCAAGCTCTCCTATGGTTCGTGCACCACCACCTCGGGCTCTCAACATCAACACCAAGCCCGGGTCTACTGTTGCTCGTGCCAACTGCATCAACGCTGCTCAAGCTGAGCATGCACCTGGAGTTGTAATGGGTATGCTTCCCGTTAACTCAGTCTCTGCACGAGTTTTGTTTGATTCTGGTGCTTCGCATTCTTTTGTTTCTCATAAGTTTGCTCATGAGCATGATCTGGATATGGTTCCCTTATTGCATCGTCTGGTGGTACAATCTCCTGGCTCAAACATGAGGGCTGCTCATATCAGCCATGACAATCAAATTGAGATTGGTGGCTCTTCGTTCCTGGCTTCCTTGATTATTCTGGGAAATTCTGACATTGATGTTATCTTGGGCATGGATTGGTTGACAGCAAATGCAGCTGTGATTGATTGTGCTGAACGCTCGGTTTCTCTGAAAATTCTTGAAGGCCATATAGTCTATTCTCCAAGTGTGACTCCTGCTATTCAGCTTTTCTCTTTGGCGGCTCTGAATGATGATGCTATGGAAGCTATTCAGAGTGTTCCGGTGGTCTGTGAGTTCCCAGATGTCTTTCCTGAAGAGTTGCCAGGTATGCCTCCAGATCGTGAGGTTGAGTTTGTGATTGAGCTTGAACCTGGTACCGCTCCTATTTCTAAGCGGCCTTATAAAATGGGTCCTGCTGAGTTGGCTGAACTCAAACGTCAGCTTGATGAACAAGAGAAGTTGGGTTTCATTCAGCACAGTACTTCTTCTTGGGGTAGCCCAACCATCTTTGTGAAGAAGCGAGACAAGACTGATAGACTTTGTGTTGACTATCGGGCTCTCAATGCTAAAACCATCAAGAATAAATATCCCCTTCCGCGGATTAATGATCTCTTCGACCAGCTAGCTGGAGCTGTGGTTTTCTCTAAGCTTGACTTGAGAAGTGGATATCATCAAATCAATATTCGCAAGGAAGATGTTCCTAAAACAGCTTTCACCACCCGCTATGGCCTGTATGAGTACACGGTCATGTCTTTCGGTCTCACCAACGCACCTGCCACCTTCTCGAGGCTTATGAACTCGGTTTTCATGGAGTATCTTGATATGTTCGTTGTGGTCTATCTGGATGACATCCTAGTCTATTCTAAGTCAAAGGAAGAACATGAGGAACACCTTCGGTGTGTCCTAAACAAGCTTCGTGAGAACCGCCTGTACGCAAAGTTCTCCAAATGTGAGTTTTGGCTCCCTCAAGTCACCTATCTTGGTCACGTCATCTCTGCCAAGGGCATTGCCGTCAACCCAGAAACTGTAAAGACAATTGTTGACTGGCTTCCTCCTGTAAATGTCAAAGAAGTCCGGAGTTTCCTGGGTTTGGCTAGTTACTGCCGTCGCTTCGTTCAGAACTTCTCGAAGATTGCGAAGCCTCTTGCCGATCTCCTCAAGAAAGGCAAGAAATACCTTTGGACTCCTGCATGTCAAGCAAGCTTTGAAACACTCAAAGAGAAGCTCACTTCCACACCAGTTTTGATTCCTCCAGATACATCTAAGCCTTTCCAGATATTATGTGACGCATCTTCGCAAGGATTGGGTGCGGTCCTTATGCAAGAAAAACAAGTTGTTGCTTATGCCTCTCGACAGTTGAAGACGCATGAGATCAACTATCCTACACATGACCTCGAACTCGCAGTAGTTATCTTTGCTTTGAAAGTATGGAGGCACTACTTGCTTGGCAACCGTTGTGAAATCTTTTCTGATCATAAGAGTCTGATGTATATCTTCACACAGTCGGATCTCAACCTTCATCAGAGGAGGTGGATTGAAGCAATCAATGATTTCGATTTGACCATCAACTACACTCCGGGCAAAGCTAATGTCATGGCCGATGCTCTCAGCCTCAAAGCTTATGTCAGCAACCTCATGGTGGAAGAACAACAACCTCTCTTGTGCGAGGAATTCCATCAGCTCAACCTTGAAATTGTGGATCAAGGGTATCTTCTGAACCTTCTGGCAACCCCTCTCTTGGAAGAGAAGGTTCGCTCCATTCAACTTGGTGATCTGTACACTAAAAAGATCATCTCCAACATTCAGCTTCCGAAGTATGAGTCCTTCCACGTCGATGACCAAGGCACTCTTTTCTTTGAACACCGGATGTTTGTTCCGAACTACCCGGGTTTGAGAGAGCAAGTTCTCAAGGAGGCGCATGATTCTGTTCTTTCTATCCACCCTGGCAGCACTAAGATGTACATGGACTTGAAAACACAATATTGGTGGCCTGGATTGAAGCAATATTGTGCCAAGTATGTCTCGGAGTGTGATGTCTGCCGCAGAGTTAAAGTTGTCCATCAAAAACCTTCCGGTATTCTACAGCCATTGAAACCCCCAGAATGGAAATGGGAGAAAGTAGAGATGGACTTCATCACTGGTTTTCCAAGGTCACAGAAGGGAAACAATGCAATCTTTGTTGTCATTGACAGGCTTTCTAAAGTGGCTCACTTCTTTCCTGTCAAGGAAACAATTTCTGCAATTCAGTTGGCTGAGCTCTATATCAACAGAATTGTCTCTCTATATGGGGTTCCTCTTGAGATCAGTTCAGACCGTGGAAGCATCTTCACTTCCAAGTTCTGGGGAAGGTTCCAAAATGCTTTGGGGACAAAATTGAACTTCAGCACAGCTTACCATCCTCAGTCGCAAGGACAAGTGGAAAGGATCAATCAGATTCTAGAAGATATGCTCCGTGCTTGCGTCATCTCTTTCGGCATGAAATGGGAAGAATGTCTTCCTTACGCTGAATTCTCTTACAACAACAGCTTCCAGAAAAGTCTAAAGATGGCACCATTTGAGGCTCTCTACGGTCGCAAATGCAGAACTCCGATTGGTTGGTCGGGCGCAGGAGAAAGAACATTGTTTGGCCCCGACATTGTAACTCAAGCGGAGGAGAAGGTTCACATCATTCTTGAAAATCTGAAGATTGCTCAAAGTTGCCAGAAGAGCAATTATGACAGAAAGCACACGGACATGGAGTATATCCCTGGTGATCTCGTTTACCTTCGTGTCACTCCCATGAGAGGCATGCACCGTTTTGGTATCAAAGGAAAGCTGGCTCCTAGATACATCGGTCCATTCAAAATTCGCGCAGGAGAAGTTGCTTATGCTCTTGAGCTTCTTGAAAAACTCAAGGTCCATGATGTTTTCCACATCTCTCAACTCAAGAAGTGCTTCAAGGATCCCGGCAGGACCGTGGATCATGAACTCATCAACCTCCAAGAAGATCTGTCTTATCAAGAACACCCCACAAAAATCCTTGAAGTCGCAGAAAGAAGGACTCGCAACAAGTCCATCAAGTTATGCAAGGTGCAGTGGTCGCACCATTCTGTTGATGAAGCCACTTGGGAACGTGAAGATGAGCTCCGTACCAAGTATCCTACCCTCTTTGAGTCTTCTTCTTCTTCCTAGAATCTCGGGGCGAGATTCCTGTTTAGTGGGGGAGAGTTGTAGCATCCCATTTGTCTAACAAAGGTTATTCTACATGGCTTAATAATATAATGGCTACTTCCTACATATAATTGTTGCATCATAATTATATCATTCTCATGTCATCATGCCACCTTGCATTTGAGCATCATATAAAACCCTTTTTCTTTTGGTTCTTCTCTCATATGCATTATTAATTGTATTTGCCTCTTGATATATTGTAGTTGGTTCTAGATATATTGTTTAATGCCCAAGTTGAGTTGGGGGCATATCTTTTATTAACTCCACCACCTTTCTTGTCACCACCCCATAGTTCCACCATTCCACCAAATGTGAGCATTGCATTTTATTTGGGTTTATCTCTAGCTCATGTTGTTTGGAATGGACCCTTTTTCTATTCTACCTGCTTCCATATGGAATGATATGGGAAGGTTGTTCATGATGGAATATTTTGAGGATAATATGCACATAGTGGAATATACACACTAGCATGTCCAAAATATATTCAAATATGGTCATCTCCATTCACTCCACATGGAACATTCCTTCAATCCTTAGCTTGGCCCTTACTCCATCTTTTGAGGATGCACATAAATAAATGCCATGAGATTTTATTTTGTTTTCACGAGATTAACACATGGCATAAAATACTTGCATGGGCCATGCAACCATCACCATCTTTTGTACTCCTTTGGTTTTATTTGATTTTGAGTGGATCATCTTCTCATCTCTCTCTTTCTCTCAATCCTTTCTACCTTCCTTTGTTTCTTGCCTTGTGCCATCAAACCTCATACACCTCTCTTGTGTAGTGCCATGAATGATCTTACAAGACCATCCCCATGACCATCTCCTACCCTTCATGCTTGCTCATGCTCATGTGGTTACAACATCTCCCTCTCTCACCTCACCTCTCTCTCTCTCTTTCTCTCTCTCTCTACCATGAGGGCCACCTGACCTCCTCTCTCTCCCTGGCCCACACCCCAGCCACCCCTCTCTCTAACCCTAAACAAAACCCTAACCCAAGAATACCCCATCTACCTAGCCGAGCCACCCCTCTCCTCTCTCTCTTCTTCTACCTGCCATGCTGGCCCCAGCTGCTGCGCCTCCCCCTCACCCTGGTCCACCTGCAGCCTCTCCCGCCGTGCCCTACCTTCCCCCAGCCTGAGCCAGCACATGAGGAGGGAGAAAAAGGTGACAACCGAGCCACCTTTATTCCCCCGTGCCATGGCTGCCTCCCTCTCTCTCCCTCTCGCTTTACCCTCCTCCATACGCCTCCTGGCAGCTCCCAGATCTGCCCCGAGCCAGCCCTCCTCTACTCCTTCTTCCTCTTCATCGCCAAGACCTGCCGCCGTTTGCCGCCAGCACCGCGTCGCCCCCGTCGCTCCAGCCGGTGAGCATGTCGTGAAGTTGGCCTGGGCGACCGAGAAGACCTCACTGCTTCGCCCTGGACACGCCGACGCGAAGGAGGAGCCCCAGAACCACAGGTATCGTCGCCACCCGACGCCAAACCCTAGAACTCCGGCCGCCAGCCTCGTCGTCGATCCTCTGTGCTCCGGCCTGATCCGACCACACCTACCCACCCGCGGTGAGTCCCTTGACCGCCCTGACATCCTCCGCTTCATCGTCACCGTCTAGAGCCGCCGTTATTTTCGTCGAACGCCGTCAGTGCGCCGAGCTCGCTGGTGTCTGCCAGTTTCCCACGCCACCTAGAACCTCACCTAGGACCCATCCCCCCTCCTGTCAGCTCCTCTAGCCACTGCACTGGTACCGCCTCCCTGCGTGTGAACCCCAGGTCACGGGATCGAATCCCCCGCGCCGCGCGCGCTGCCGCCGTCAGTTTCGTCAGAGAAGAGAAGAAGAGAAACAGTGCACGCGACGACACTTTGCGCTTACCCCCCCACCTATTTGACTCCTGCAACCCGCGCTCCTAGAGGTCCCACCTGCCAGCCTCCTTCTCCTTTTTGCAAAAATGCCCCGCATGTTCGTGTAACTAACCCGCGCTCCAGCCCTAGCCCCACCTGTCAGTCGCTGCAGTCCCCACCCCTGGCATGTGGGCCGTTGCCGCTGGGCCTGCTTGTCAACCGCGTGGGCTAGCCAGAGCCGTGGTAGAAAAAGGATTTTCTGCGCGCGTGGCCCCATTCCGTTTGGCCCCACCCGTCAGTGGCTATGGCTGGGACGGGCTGAGTAAGAAAAGTTTTTCCTGTGTCTGTTTTAATTAAACCTTTTCCAAAATTGATTTAAATTCAAATTCAAATCAGATTTAAATAACTTTTAAATACAAATCCTTATAATACAAATAATATATGTTTTGGAATCAGAAACATGTGAGGAATTCAAATATGCCATTCAAAATATATTTTTGAACACTCTAAATTTTCGAGATGATTAAAATTACATTAAAATGCCCTTTTCCTTAATTAATTAATAACTTTGGTATTATAACTCCAAAATTGACAAATAATATGTCTAAATCGGTCAGCGCGACGAGCCCGTTCTATCTATGCATTCCATGTTCCGAATTGCAGCATGCATCATATAAATATAAAGCATACAACAACTTATTTGAGTATAAAATATGACTAAAACTCAATAAAATGCTTTATTCTTGTACCCCACACCTCACCCATGCCATGCTACATTATTGCCATGCGAATTGTGCATCATTCATCATGGCATGATTGTTTGCTTGACGCATTATAATTCATATGCTTGTGCACTCTATTTATATTGGCCCTTGTTTGTTTGGTTCTTCTTCGAATAGACGCTGAGCAGGGGATATATCAGGAATCCCAGGAGCACTACCCAGATCCTTCCCTCGCTTCAACTGAGCTGCTAGGCAAGCACTACCACATGCTTGCATACATATAGTACCTATTGCCTCTATCTTATTCTTGCATCATTGAGTCGCGGTTGCATTAAAAATGAATCCCAATTACTGCATAGCCTTTACTTTTAAACCCCACCGACGCTTGTTCCTCCATCCCATGAGCCATTACTACAGGAGTTGTTTGAGCCATGCGGGTCATAGAACAGCATGTGTAGGGTATGTGAGTGTCTGATGGATAACGAGGTACCTAAACAACTTAACCTGAGTAGTAATGGGATAACTAATAATAGTGGCACCGGTGGGCAATATCTGCTATTTGGTTCTTCATGCTCACTTGTGTCCCGTAGGACCCCGAGTACTTGATTCCTGTTCCTTGACTATTCGCACTATCCAAATTCGGGAGGCCTTATGGACCCCCCTGAGCCAGAGCTTGATTCATTCTTATTTCTTGGGGCCACAAAGTAGTTTGGGGCTTTATTACTATCATGTACTTATGCCATGCTTTACTGCTTTATTTAAGATTGTGCGTGGAGCACCTGTACTATTTAGGACCGTGACACGTTTTTGCTGTATCCACAATCCCAGTCACATTTTCGGGTTCCCAGTCGTTTACCGCCGTCCACACAAACCCTGGGTCCGTTTCGGAGCCGGCCAACTTCGTTCCGGGTAGCTTAGTGGGGTGGCCCCCTGAAATATTTCTGAATCCTGTGATCGCTTTGTCGTGAATGCCTCGTTGGGTTTTGATTTGGTTTTTCCGAGGTCGATCGAGTGTGTGTTGCTATTTGTGCACCCCTGTAGGGTAAATCTTTCTGAAAGCCGTGTCCGTGGTTATGGACGACGTGGAGCACAGTTTCTCGATCATAGACAAGTATAACTAAAGTACCGCTTTTAATTTGACTAAGTACCTGACTAGTAAATAGTGCAACACTCATGGAATGGTTAATAAAACTGCCAACGGATGGGGGGCTGTTCGTCCGCTTCCTCGTTGGTAAGCGAGGAGGAGGATGGATCTGTTAATATTACTGTTACAAATATTGCTATTAATTCACGGACATCTGTCTATCTTTGGTTAGGCAGATGGTTAGCGAGTATCTATAGAATTGTTAGGTATTATCATTTGCTGCAATTGCGTCACCCCAGGTTGTGTCCCCTTTAGAGGCATAAAGACTTGTTGAGTACCCCTAGGGTCTCACACGATAAATTTTTTGATTCAGATGAACAGGTGTACCCGCAAGATGGATACTGGGTGGAAGAGACAGATGATGTTGGCAATGACCACTCGGTGTAGAGATTCCGGGAACGGGGATCCGTGAGATCTGTGGGCGGGATGTGTTTATTTATGGGGAATCTTATGCCGATTTGCTTCTTATCCGTACTCGGATATTGTTTTCCGCTTCCGCCTGATACTCTGATGTTTGATGTATGAGGAGATATCCTAAACTATTATATCTATCTAGGACATTTGGATCTTGCCGTATAGCGTTGCAATATTTCTATTTCTTTTAGATGGAATGGCTCTAAGGACTGTTGTATGTGGCTTGCATACATACTCATTTGTGTATGTAGTTGATCCCTTCGCCTGCCGATTACACCGCTTGTTCTTGTCCCGATGTTTGGAAATGGTTAGGACGGCCAAAAGGTCTACCTGTGAGTGGCATTTGGCCCCACCGTACTATTTTAACCATTTCCGCTCATCCAGGCTTGTAACTAAGAGCGTAGTTCACCGAGGTAGTTACAATCAGTCATCTCAACATAATCTTCTTCAGCATCATAACTCTTACTAGACTCAGATGAGCTAACAGGTGTGGCAGTGTCTTCATTAGGAATTTTGGTATTTCCAGCTATATTTCTAGCAATCGTAGCATCTAGGAAAGGACCTAATGAACCACTCTTATCAAGCACAGTAGAAGCAGCATGATAAGCATCAGAAGTTTCAGATTTAGCAGTAGTAGCAGTGTGTGTAGCATGTGTATGTGGTGGTGTAAGGAACTTACTCAAAACAGACGGTGAATCAAGAGCGGTAGAGGTGTTCAGAACCGTACCTCTTCTTGTAGTGGATGGTAAAATAGGAACCTTTCCATCACGAGACTGACCCATGATGGATGGATAGCAGCGAACAATAGAGAATCCAAGTGAACTTGATAAATAAAGCTATGCTCCCCGGCAACGGCGCCAGAAAATAGTCTTGATGACCCACAAGTATAGGGGGTGTATCGCAGTATTTTCGAGAGAAGTGAAACCCAATTTATTGATTCGACACAAGGGGAGCCAAAGAATACTTATCAGTCTTAACAACCGAGTTGTCAATTCAGCTGCACCTGGAAACAATCTTGCTCACAGCAGTTTATCAGTAGCAACAGTTTTGTAGTAGGAATAGTAAAGTAACAGCAGTAGCAAAGCAAAGACAGTAGTAACAAAAGTAGTAAATAGTGGGATTCGAGTGTGGTAGGCATAGGGATGGATGGACGGGCGTTGCATGGATAAGACAATTCACATAGCAAACAGAACATAGGGCAATTGTAGATAAATAAGATAAAGCACCCAAGTATTAGACAATCCTAGGCATGTGTTCCATATATAGTCATACGTGCTCGCAATGAGAACTTGCACAACATCTTTTGTCCTGCCAGCCCATTTGCAGCGGGGCCTCTAGGGAACTACTAGCAATTAAGGTGCTCATTTTAATAGAACACCGGAGCAAAGCATTAACACTCCGTGAACACATGTGATCCTCACATCAAAGCCTTTCCCTCCGGTTGTCCCGATTTCTGTCACTTCGGGGCCATTGGTTCCGGACAACAACATGTGTATGCAACTTGCAGATAAGACCAAGAACAATACTATCACAATGAATCAATAATAAGTTCAGATCTAAAATCATGGCACTCGGGCCCTAGTGACAAGCATTAAGCACAACAAGTCGCAACAAAGTCATAAAGCACTAATAAAAGATACTAGGCACCATGCCCTAACAATCTGATGCCATTACATGAACGATCTCATCTAATCCCTACCATCCCCATAGCCTACACCGGGGGATTACTCACTCATAGATGGGGGAAACATGGATGGTCGATGGAGAAGCGATGGTGATGATGATGGTGATGATCTCCTCCAATTCCCCGTCCCGGCAAGGTGCCAGAACGGAGTTTTTGGTGCTGTTTCGTGGAATCTGGTGGTGGTGGCGGAGCGGAACTCCTTATGGAAAAACATCGACCCCTCCCGAAGTTTTTAGGTCAGAAGGCTCCTTATAGGCGAATAGAGAGGCCGAGCGGGTCCCTGGGGGGCCCAAACCACCCCATGGCGCGGCCTGGCCTGGCCCGCGCCAGCAGGTGGTGTGGCCACCCCAGGGCTCCTCTCTGTCTCGTATTCTGGCTCTTGGAGTCTTCGGGTAAAATAGGATTTTTGGCATATTTTCCGGGATTTTTCTTGATAGTTGATTTTCTGCACAAAAAGTAGACACCAAGGCAATTCTGCTGAAAACAGCGTCAGTTTGCATTAGTTGCATCCAAATCACACAAGTATAGAGGAGAAACAATAGCAAAAGTGTTCGGGAAAGTAGATACGTTTTGGACGTATCAGTGACTCTTGGCGAATCATGCACTATGTCGGCAAGTAATACAACTTTTTCCCCATATACCAGAAAGAATGGCTTATAGCTAGTTGATCGATTTGGAATTCTCCTTAGGCTCCATACTACTGCCGAGAGTTCATCAATCCAGCACCCAGTTGACCGCTGCAGCGGCTCAATAAGCTGGGGTTTTATCCCAGATAGTACTAGCCCATTGGATCTCACCACTTGCCCGTTTGATGCGGGATGTGCGACTGATGCAACATCAAGTCTTATTCTCTTATCTCTTCAGAATCGAGCAACTGCTCCCTCGGCAAAGTTTGTGCCATTATCAGTTATTATGCTGTGCAGGTACCCATATCTCAAGATGATATCTTTGAGGAATGATACGGCTGTGGGACCATCACACTTTATTATTGGCTCAACCTCAATTCACTTTGTAAACTTATCAACCATGGCTAGGATATGAGTCTTGTTTCCACATGCCGGCTTAAACGTCCCAACGATGTCCAAACACCACACTACAAATTGCCAAGTGATAGGTATAGTTTTGTGTTTAGAGGCTGACATATGTATCTTGCTCGAATACCTATGACACCTGTTGCATTTTCTCACTAAGTCCTCAGTGTCTTGCAAGGCATTGGGCCAATAAAACACATGCCGAAAAGCTTTGGCAACTAGGGCTCTAGATGAGGCATGATTCCCACATCCCCCTGATGGATATCTAGAAGGATTTCGTACCCCTTTGCCAGATCAACACATCACTAAAGGACACTAGTGACACTCCTTTTATATAACTCACCATTTATTATAGTATAGGATTTTGCCCATCTCTGAATTTTTCTAGCGAGGGCCTCATCACTTGGTAAACTCTCATCTTTCAAAACCTCAGAATTGGTTGTGCCCAAGCTGGTACAGAATGGGCTAGGAAAACAACTTCATCCACTTCCATTGGTTCCACTGACATAACTTCTTCCATGGTAAGCTAATCAGTCCCCGGTTTTTGCAATGCAGTCCTCGGGTTTGCCAAGGCAGTCCCCAGGTTACTCGAAATAGACCCCCAATCAATATCCATTGGGACAACCTCTGACCCTATTTTTGTTGGGATATGGGTTGACTCGGATTTCGGTGATAGGTTAATTGATGGTTTCGGGAGGTGTTCCAGAGCTATGCCCGTCAGGATTGACTATCTAGATGAGCTGAGTTTTGGTAACATGTCATCTACATAATTTCAGCACGTGGTACCTGATAGAATTCACATCCTTCAAAGTACCCGCTGATTTTCTGAACGTGAAATCTATACAAGGCCATACTTGCATCAAGGGCATCCAAGTGACCAAAACTTGCTGCACTACTAGATCTGAATTACAAAAGAATTGGATCCGATGTATACCTGTCACTTTTTCTACGTTGAGCCCATGCACAAGTGCTTCATATTCGGCTACATTGTTTGATGCGGCAAAATGTATCTACAACACATACTTCAATTGATCCTTATTGGACGAGGTAAGGATTATCCCGGCACCTAACCTGGTATTCAATTTTGACCTGTCAAAATGCATTCTCTAATAGTTCGAGTCAGGCAAGGGTAGATCATATTGCATTTCATCTCGATCGACAAAAAAGTCGGCCAGTGCCTGAGATTTTATAGCATATCTCCTATTATATTGCAAGGCATATGGAGCTAACTCGATAGCCCATTTGACAACTCGGTTGCTAGCACCTTTATTACGAATTATCTCGGATATTGGTGCTTCACATATGAGCTTTATAGGGTGTTCTTCAAAGTAGTGCTTAAGCTTTTTGCCCACCATATAGAAGCCATATGTCATCTTTGGGTAGTGTGGATAGTTTTGTTTTGATGCCGAAAGTACCTCACTTAGGTAATAAACTGGCCTCTGCACCGATTTATCCTCTTCGTCGCGCTTGTCATGGTGTGGAACATGGCAGTCCCATCGGGGATGGCATGAAGGGGACTATCAGGATGCTATTTGTGGCTACTCGCAACGGGTTGAGCATAGATACTACAGACACAGTGATGTACCTAGGTTCAGAGCCCTCTAGTCGAGGTAACACTCCTACTCCCGCAAGGATCTACTATATGGGGAGCGAATGTTCAGTACAACTGATCCCGCAATAATGCCTGTGGGATCTTCTGCAGGAGTTATGTTGGCGCATGCGATCCATAACCGAAGCATCGTGGAGGAGCGGAGCAGTTGCTCGCCCGTGGCGGAGGGGAGCGCAGGAGGCGTGCTGCTCTGCTTTGATAAATAGCGCTATGAGGGAGGGTGTTTCCCCACTTCGTCTTGTTGCTTCTGCCCCTTGCGCTCTACCTCCTCTCTGCCTTTTGTGCCTCCCATTCTTGGTTGTCGATGCTGCCACATATCCTTCATGATGACGGGACCCTGATTTTCCACGATGGCCACCGTACTCGACGAGATGCTGCCAAAGCAAGGTGGAGGCTGGTGCGGCTCGTATGTCATGGAGGACCTCATCTAGAAGTACCGGCGGGGAGGTTCATCCCATCGGAACGTGTGGTGAAGCACCACCTCATGCCCGAGGCAGAACGGGTGGCCCACCCCTAGCCGGGCGAGGCCGTGGTCTTCCTTGCGCACTTTGCTTGGGGTTTCTGCTTGCCAGTGAGCAAGTTCATCCTCAAGCTCTTCGTCGCGTTCGACCTCTAGTTCCATCATCTGGGGGCAAACGCGGTGGCACAGTTATCGCATCACGCGGCGTGTTGTGAGGCCTACTTGGGAGTTCGCCCAGATACAACGAACTTCCTTAGTTTCTTTAACTTCAAGGTCCAAGTGGTGGAGAAGGACGGGGCGCTGACAGATACGGGTTGTTGCGCCATCTATTTGTGGCTGTCATCGCGGATGCCGTGGCTGAGCATCCCCAACATGGTGATGCTGTGGTAGCGCTCGTACTTCTACGTGTGCAACGCCACCAACATGGACTGGATCCGATTGCTGGCCTTCGCCAACGTCCCGTCGACTTGGAGGGCCTAGTCCATCAAGGGCGTGGGAGGTCAGGCGGAAATGGAACGGATGGAGGTCCTTGTGGAGAAGGAGCGGCTCATTTCCTAGGACATTTCTTTGTCCTGGATGACATGCCATGTTCTCCCACTGATGGTGTGCTCGCACAAGATGTGCCAACTCTCCGGCTCTGATAACCCCACCTGGGTTTCTTGGTTGGAGGTGCCGTACGGGTTCCTCCGAGAGTGGCTTTCCATGATCTCCAAGGAGGACCTAGAGGAGGACTGGACCTTCTCCTGCACACCGTTCCACCGAGGCCTGCTGCCGCCGAACGTTGGTTTTGCTTTTCCTCTCTTGGTTGAATTTTCTGAAGGTCCTCTTCTTGCTCCTTATCTTCCCCTTTTGAGTAGCTTGCGAAGGATGGCATGGGCGACCATGATCTTCCCATATTCTCCCCAGACTTCAAGCCACATACGTATCCACTGATAGAGCCTGAGCGCTTCCCCACCCGGGCCGACGAGGGTTGTGAGGACCTGCCCGGTGAGTGTGCTCTCCTTGTATTCCCTTGCTTGGCTAGCTTCTGCAGCCGGATCTTTGACGTCTCTTGTCTGTACAGGTATAGCCGCGCATGGTGAGGATGCCGCTCTTGCCCCAGCCAACCCAGGGTGGGCAAGGGGGAAGCGGGCCGCCTCGGCCAGTGCCGCCTTAGTCGGCAGCGGCATGAAGAGGACTCGCCAACCGAGAGCCGTTGCAGTCATGTCGAGCATCACCGGGTATGTGCCCTTGCTCCTTTTATGCATGTGACCGTTGGGTTGCCCCTTGCTTAGCATGCCCTTGGGTTCTACATGTAGTGAGGCAATGTCATTGGCTGGCTCCACTACCATTGCCACCGCGTCCGCCCCTCCTACGGCTGGGGCTGAGGGGACCGTTGGGACGGCTGAGTCCTTTATGGCTGCATCGACTAAGGTTGCTGCAAGTGGAACGGAGCCGTCGCTGCAGGCTAAGCCTATGACACTGAATCGGGCCTCTGCCGCCTCCAAGATTGCTGAGGTGCTCTTGGTCGGGCGTGGCGCTGCGGCTCCTCCTCCCCTCCGGCTGATGGAAGGGGCGGACCTAGTCTTGAGTGAGGCTCAGAGAGGTTCCGCCATTTACCAAGTGGAGGAGCCGGTGAAGGCGGCACCAAAAGCCTCCACGCAGTTGGCTGCGAGCGAAAGCGATCAAGAGGCGGCTACTAGCTCAGATGGTGCGGTTGTCAGGGCCTAGAGGTAGCATCATGTGCTTCTACCGGCAGCGATGATGACCTCCAGGTTCCGGGCTGGCGGTCGGCCCAGTTCACGCCGGTGCCATACAATGTCCTGTCGCAGCTTTCCAAGTCTGTGCCTGTTGCTCTCGGCCAGGCGTGCCACCTAGTTGAGGCCGTCAACGAGCGCGCTTTCCTATTTCCCGTCAAAGCCTTCTCCGACCAGGATGAACTTGTCCGGCTCGGTCTCATTGAGCAGGACTTTCTTGGTGCCCTTGGATGACTTGAACTGCGCCTCTCCGGCTAGCTTTGGCTTGCCAGCAGGTATGTCTGCCTACAGGGCTTCCACTTTCTGCATGATGATGCGCTCCTCCTCCCAGATGATCATGGCTTTAGCTATCTTGGAGTCGTCAGTGGCGCATTCCATCGACCGCCTATAGTCACCACTGATAGAGATAACTCCCTTGGGCCCGGGGAGCTTCATCTTGAGGTATGCGTAGTGCGGCACCGCCCTGAACTTGGTCAGCACTAGGCGTCCAAGGATGGCGTGATATGAGCTATAGAGATTGACCACCTCAAACTAGACTGGGTCACGGCAAAAGTTGTCCTCCGTGCTGAAGATGACGTCCAGCCGGATCCTGCCGATAGGCGAATGTGATGGACCCGGAACAGCTCTGTGGAAGGAGGTACTGGATTGCTCCATCTAGGACTCGCTGATGCCAAGCCGGTCCAAAGAGCTGCGGTACAGGAGGTTGATGCTGCTGCCTCCGTCAACAAGGACACCGGAGAATCTGCAAGAGTGCTTTCCAATTGCATAGTTGCCCGGGCGCGGTAGCACATCCGGCTGGTCCTTCTGGCTACACATGATCTCTTGCTCAGACAGTTTAGGTAATGAGGGACGGGGGGAAGATTGCATCCACCTTGGCCTGATGGCGCCTCTTGCTATGCTTGGTCTCCGGCTCGGTGGTAAAGATGTGGTAGTTGTCCACCCGGTAAGGGTATTCTCCTACGTCCTCGTCCTAGCGGTTCTGTCATTTGCGTTTGTCCTGCTAGCCACCAGCTGGCGGAGGTGGCGGTAACACATACATTCCAAATGTATCTATAATTTTTGATGTTCCATGCTTGGTTTTATCCACTTTCTTGTGTTTTGTTCCAACTTTGGAGTAATTTTCATATGATTTCTTGGACTAACCTATTAACAAGAGCCACAGTGCCAGCTGCCTGTTTTCTGCTGTTTTTGGTTCTAGGAAAGTTAGAAAATGAATATTTTTTGAATTGGACGGACAAAAGCCAAAGTGCCTATTTTTCCGGAAGTGATCAAGTGCCAGAATACGAGATGGAGAAGGGCCAGGGAGCCACCACACCACCTGGCCGCACGGCCAGGCCTGGCCCGTGTCAGGGGGTGGTGTGGCCGCTACCGGCACCCCCTCGGCCTCTCCTTCCGCCTATATATTGCCCTCGGGACGAAAACCCTAAGTGCTCGATCAAAAATTCACAAAAGAGTCTGTAGCCGCCGTCATCTCCATCCCTAGACCGGGAGGGATCTGAATCTCTTCCCGGCACCCTGCCGGAGAGGGGAATTCACCTTGGAGGCCTTCTTCATCACCATGCAAGCCTCCGGTGTGATGCGTGAGTAGTTCATCCTTAGACTACGGATCCATGTAGTAGCTAGATGGCTGGTTCTCCTCCTTTGTGCTTTCATGTCTAGATCTTGTGAGCTCCGTTCATGATCAAGATCATCTATTTGTAATTCTTCATGTTGTGTTTGCAGGGAGCCGATGGATATTGAGATGCTATTTTAGATTGATTATTGATTCTATCATGTCTTTGTTATTTGTGATCTTGCATGCTTTCCGTTGTTAGTAGCTATCTTGGCCAAGTAGATGCTAGCAACTCAAAGAGTTAGTATTTATGCTCGATAGTGGGTTCGTGCCTTTTGTAATCCGGGGAAGTGATAGAAATCTCTAAGGTACTAGATGTGCTGTTGCTACTAGGGAGAAAATAACAATCTATTTTTCATAGAACAATCGTATTGTTTACTTTACACGCAGTTTGTAAAGCAATAATCTGTTGCTTGCAACTTAATACTGGAGGGGGTTCGGATGATAACCTGAAGGTGGATTATTAGTCATAGATGCAGTTGGATGGCGGTCTATGTATTATGTTGTAATGCCCAATCAAGTCTCAAAGGAGTCAAGATGATTAGTATATGCATGTATTGCTTTCTCGGTGTTTGTCAAATGCCCCGCTGTAATTTGTTCACCCAGCATGTTATCTATCTAAGGAAAGCCACCTCTAGTGAACTATGGATCAAGGTCCTTGTCTTTTATATTCAATCTACAATCTTTTACTGCTTTGTGTTTACTTTCTTCAAACTTTTACTTCTTTCCATTCGATACGTTTAATCCTTTGTTTTCTGCAAAACACGGTGAGATTGACAACCTCATTGCAAGTTGGGGACAAAGTTCTGTGGTTATGTTGTGCAGGTCTCCACGTTGCTACTATCACTGGTAGTGCGCCCTGCCAAGGCTCAGCTAGTAACACCTTTGGGGTGTTTCCTTGCTCCTACTGGTTCGATTAAACCTTGGTTTCATAACTGAGGGAAACTTGCTGCTGTGCTCATCATACCTTCCTCTTGGGGTTCCCAACGAGCTCTACATCAACACCGCCATCAAGCAATTTTCTGGGCGCCGTGCATTGAGCCATCAAGCGATTTTCTGGCGCCGTTGCCAGGGAGTCAAGGACATCTTCACAAGGGGAGTCCCTCATAACCAATCTCTTTACTTTGTTGTTTTTGTTTTGCTTAGTTTCTTTTTGCTTTGTTTGCTTGTTTTGTTCTTCAAAAAACACAAAAAAATTAGTTTTACTAGTTTGCTTTCTTATTTGAAAACCCAAAAAAAATGACTACCCTTGAAAACACTATGTTGTGTGACTTCACTAGCACCAACAACAATGATTTTATGAGCACACCTATTGCTCCACCTGTGGCTGAAAATACTTTCTTTGAGATAAAACCTGCTTTGCTCAACCTTGTTATGAGAGAACAATTTTCTGGTATTGGTAATGAAGATGCTGCTTCCCATCTAAATAACTTTTTTGAACTTTGTGAGATGCAAAAGCATAGGGATATTGATGGTGATACTATTAAGCTGAAATTGTTTCCTTTCTCTTTGAGAGGAAAAGCTAAAGAATGGTTGAATTCCTTAACTAGGAATAGTATTGATTCTTGGACTAAGTGCAAAGATGCTTTTACTGGAAAATACTATCCTCCTACTAAGATTATATCCACGAGAAGTGAAATAATGAAGTTTAAACAACTTGATAATGAGCATGTTGCTCAAGCTTGGGAAAGAATGAAATCTTTGGTAAAGAATTGTCCCACTCATGGACTGACTGCTTGGATGATCATCCAAACTTTTTATGCAGGATTGAACTATTCTTCAAGGAACCTATTGGATTCTGCTGCTGGAGGTACTTTTATGACTATTACTTTGGGTGCTGCAACAAAACTTCTGGACAATATGATGGTTAATTATTCTGAATGGCATACTGAGAGAGCTTCACAAGGTAAGAATGTAAATTCTGTTGAGGAAACCTCCTCCTTGAGTGATAAAATCGATATTATTATGTCTATGCTTGTGAATGGGAAAGCCCATATTTATCCAAATAATGTTCCTTTGGCTTCTTTGGTTGCTCAAGAAGAGCAAGTTGATGTGAACTTCATAAGAAATAACAATTTTGGCAACAATGCTTATGGTAATAATGCTTATAGGAACAATTTTGGTAACAATAATTATAAGCATTATCCTCCCAACAATGGTAATGCTTATGGAAATTCTTACAACAATAATAAGAGTGCTCCCTCTGAACTTGAAGTTATGCTTAAAGAGTTTATTAGTAAACAAACTGCTTTCAATAAAACTATTGAGGAAAAACTCTCTAATGCTGAAAGAAATATAACATCTTTAGCTGAAGCTCAATCTACTTTGAATAAAATTGCTGCTAAACCTGAAACTAATGATAATCCCTTTGTAGCTACTAATGCCATACAAGTAAGAATTGATGAAAATATTAGACTATTAGCTGAATTACATGCTAAGTGGGAAAGAGAAGATGAAATTGCTAGAAACATTAGTGTTTCTACTATTACCACCACTAGTGTTGAGGCTAGTAATAGTTCTACTACTTTAGATGATAAATTTGATTTTGATCTTGATGGTTGCAATATCTCTGAAGTTATTAAGTTCCTACAAAAGCTTGCTAGAAGTCCTAATGCTAGTGCTATGAACATGGCCCTTACAAAACACATTACTGATGCTCTCATAAAGATTAAAGAAGAAAAGATGAAACATAAAGCTTCTATTCCTATAAAACAAGAGGATGGTTGGGAACCCATCATTAATATGAAAGTGAATAACTTTGATTTCAAAGCTTTATGTGATCTTGATAGTAGTGTTTCTATTATGCCTAGAAGGATTTATGATATGCTTGATTTGCCTCCTCTTGAAGATTGCTATTTGAATGTCCCACTTGATGATAATGTTAAAAAGAAACTCATGGGGAGTCTTAATGATGTTCTTATTATGGTTAACAATTCCTATGTCCCCGTTGATTTCTATGTTTTTGATGTTGAATACAATGCTTCTTGTCCTATTACTTTGGGAAGACCTTTTCTTAGAACTGTTGGTGCCATCATTGATATGAAAGAAGGCACCATTAAATATAAACTCCCACTCAAGAAAGGTATAGAACACTTCCCTAAAAAGAGAGAAAAGATTTCTTTTGCTTCTCCTATGAAAACAAAATTTGGTCTTAATGCTTCTTCATTTGAGAACAGTTGATTCTTTCTTTGCTTCTTATGCCTAACTTAAAGGCGTTAAAGAAAAGTACTTATTGGGAGATAACCCAAAAGTTGTAGATGAGTCTTGGAAGTTATTACCTCTGTAATAACCTCTCCTTATCCTTTTTATTTGCTTTATGTGCCAAGAGTAACCTCTAATGAGAGAGAAGTAATGATTGGGAAAGTTGCTGTCCCTAAACAGATTTTTGTGCTTCACCGTAAACATTCATGAGGGAGCTCTGTATGTCGTATTGAGCTGTAATCCTTTGTTCTTATGCCCCAGGTTGTTATCTAACTTTCGTTATTTCAACACTTTTTGATTTGAGTAACAGAAGGTCTTCGAAAAAATTCGTCTTTACCTGCTGGTCTGTTTTGACAGATTTCTGCCATTTTCTGCATTTGCTTCTTGTTGGTTTGTTTTTGAGTTCTTTTGGGGAATTGAGATTTTTGAGGGAAGTGCTACAGTATCTAGTGTTCTAATGGAAGTTTATTTGGTGTTAGAACTGAACCTTAAGACTTATTTATCTTAAGTGCACTAATGTTGCTAATAAAGATTGTGTGAAGTTTTGTATGAAGGAAAAATTTCAGGTGTATGGAAGGAATGAGTAATGAGATGAAGAATGGACTAAAGCTCAAGCTTGGGGATGCTACGCGTGTCACCCCAAGAAATATCCAAGAAGTACAAGCATCAAAGCTTGAGGATGCCCAAGGCATCCCCTTCTTCATCAATAAAAATCCCAGATTTCCTCCAAATGCTTCATTTTTATTGTTTCATGCATAGTTGTGTTGTTCTTGGAGCGTCTTCTTTTTTGTTTTTGTTTTGGTTTCTCGTTTGCTTTTGTTTTCTTAGTTTCCTGAATAAATTGGTTGGACCCCCTCTTTCTTACATTGGTTTGCAAATAGTTTGGTTTGGTTTGGAAAAGAGTAGGAAAGTTCATGCTTATGTGGTAAAAAGAGCTTGTTTTTGACTGTGGCCTATGCTTTGTCATGCCATGCTTGGTATTGTTTTGGCCTTATTCTTAGTATTCTTTGCTGTAGCATGACTTGTTATAAACAATTGAGATTGCTTAATGTGCCTTGGATGAATCATGCGTTGTTTTAGCATATTAAAGCATAGTATAGTGGTATTCGCCTTTGATGCTTTATTTGGGTTGACTTGGCACATGCTCACACCATGTTATGACTATCCCAAATCACCATAGCCTTTATGATCCTTTAGTTTTCAACTTGTAGTATCACTTTATGCTTTGCTCAGTGATGTTTTGTCGCTCTGCATGATTATGGCCATTATTGCTCTCTTAGTTTGTCGCTCCCAGTCTTTTGCTAGCCTCCACAACCAAGTATGAGTTCCACTCATGCATCCAACTCCCTAAACCAAGTTATTCCAAAGAGTCCACCATACCTACCCAATATCTTATGTTATTCCAAGTATATTCATGCTTTAGTTTACCTTCCAAATTAAACTTGTTATGAGAAAACTAGTGATTAAAGCTCTCACGAACTTGATGGCACACTTTACTTTTTTGCATCTAATAAACTGGAACCACTGGGTCCTTCTTTGTTGCGTATATGCTTGTTCTTTATAAGTTGAAATTAGCAGAACCATGTACCATGGGGAACGCTTTCAACATTGCACTTGTACTTTGTACCCCGTTGATATCATGTTCTTTTGCTTACGGATCCCGGTGGTGTGAAATAAAAGTGGAACTTGTAAGATCATGGAGTTTGTAAGTGTGTTAGAGAAACGCCTCGGCCGCTAGCCTAATCCATGCCTAATCATGGTGGAAATTTGCAGCATCACCATAATGAGCACCCTATCAAGCATCCTAAATAAAAACCTATGCAAATAGCAAATAAAAAGATCGCCGAGATGCTCATTGTCTGCTTGCCTTGTCATTTTGATTATGGGAAAGCTCCCGTATCATGTGCAAGGGGTACCCCGTTGGCGGTTCTTAATGATACACATGTACTTGCAATGACAAGAGCTTACTCGTGACTAAAGTTGAGTAGCATGAGGATCGGTCTTTGTAAGTAAGGGCATGAGATTTTGGTTTATAACTTGTCAAGCATATCCTCTTAGTTGTGTCACTTTAACCTTAACCACTTCAAGATGCTTATGATAGGGGCAATGAGAGCTGAAAGCTATAAGTACCATAATTTTTAGAAGCTCTTTATGAGACTTGAATCCCTACTTCCTTTTACAAAGGCCTTTCTTCCACAATTATATTGAGTCTCCACCTTCTATCTTTATGCACCTACTTTGAGAGCATAGTGGCCATTCTTAGTTCCATGTGCATTGTCCCAAGACTAGTTGATTGATGCATACTTTCATATTTCTTGTTTTAAACTATTGTATCTAGTCACTCTTATGAACTTTGAAGGTGTCCTATGCATTTATATTTGCTACTCTATGAGGGACAGGCTGAATACTTTTATGCTATGTTTTCTTTATGTGAAACAAACAAATGTCTTGCAAAGCATGTTATTCATGAATCTTTTGTTTGTGCATTTTCATGTTACATCATAGTTTCTTTGCTTATTGCTAGAACTTTGTCTTTCATGTTATGATTGAAGTACTATGATCCCAGCTTTGAATGTTTTACAAATACTTTGATCAAGTCTTTGATGGTGCATGTCACCTCAAAAATTATTCTTTCTTTTTATCACTTACCTACTCGAGGACGAGCATGAGTTAAGCTTGGGGATGTTGATACATTGCAAATGTATCTATAATTTTTGATGTTCCATGCTTGGTTTTATCCACTTTCTTGTGTTTTGTTACAACTTTGGAGTACTTTTCATATGATTTCTTGGACTAACCTATTAACATGAGCCACAGTGCCAGCTGCCTGTTTTCTGCTGTTTTTCGTTCCAGGAAAGTCAGAAAATGAATATTCTCAGAATTGGACGGGACAAAAGCCAAAGTGCCTATTTTTCTGGAAGTGATCAAGTGCTAGAATACGAGACGGAGAAGGGCCAGGGAGCCACCACACCACCTGGCCGTGCGGCCAGGCCTGGCCCGCACTAGGGGGTGGTGTGGCCACTCCCGGCACCCCCTCGGCCTCTCCTTCCGCCTAAATATTACCCTCGAGACGAAAACCCTAAGTGCCCGATCAAAAATCCACGAAAGAGTCTATAGACGCCGTCATCTCCATCCCTAGATCGGGAGGGATCTGAAGCTCTTCCCGGCACCCTGCCGGAGAGGGGAATTCACCCTGGAGGCCTTCTTCATCACCATGCAAGCCTCCGGCCTGATGCGTGAGTAGTTCATCCTTGGACTACGGATCCATGTAGTAGCTAGATGGCTGGTTCTCCTCCTTTGTGCTTTCATGTCTAGATCTTGTGAGCTCCGTTCATGATCAAAATCATCTATTTGTAATTCTGCATGTTGTGTTTGCAGGGATCCGATGGATATTGAGATGCTATTTCAGATTGATTATTGATTCTATCATGTCTTTGTTATTTGTGATCTTGCATGCTTTCCGTTGTTAGTAGCTATCTTGGCCAAGTAGATGCTAGCAACTCAAAGAGTTAGTATTTATGCTCGATAGTGGGTTCGTGCCTTTTGTAATCCGGGGAAGTGATAGAAATCTCTAAGGTACTAGATGTGCTGTTGCTACTAGGGAGAAAATAACAATCCTTTTTTCATAGAACAATCGTATTGTTTACTTTACACGCAGTTCGTAAAGCAATAATCTGTTGCTTGCAACTTAATACTGGAGGGGGTTCGGATGATAACCTGAAGGTGGATTATTAGTCATAGATGCAGTTGGATGGCGGTCTATGTATTATGTTGTAATGCCCAATCAAGTCTCAAAGGAGTCAAGATGATTAGTATATGCATGTATTGCTTTCTCGGTGTTTGTCAAATGCCCCGCTGTAATTTGTTCACCCAGCATGTTATCTATCTAAGGAAAGCCACCTCTAGTGAACTATGGATCAAGGTCCTTGTCTTTTATATTCAATCTACAATCTTTTACTGCTTTGTGTTTACTTTCTTCAAACTTTTACTTCTTTCCATTCGATACGTTTAATCCTTTGTTTTCTGCAAAACACGGTGAGATTGACAACCTCATTGCAAGTTGGGGACAAAGTTCTGTGGTTATGTTGTGCAGGTCTCCACGTTGCTACTATCACCGGTAGTGCGCCCTGCCAAGGCTCAGCTAGTAACACCTTTGGGGTGTTTCCTTGCTCCTACTGGTTCGATTAAACGTTGGTTTCATAACTAAGGGAAACTTGCTGCTGTGCTCATCATACCTTCCTCTTGGGGTTCCCAACGAGCTCTACATCAACACCGCCATCAAGGTTTTTTCTAGGCGCCGTGCATTGAGCCATCAGTAACCCACAAACCTCGGCCATCCTGTTTGTCCAGGTGAACTGGTGAGTTGTATGCATAGCCTAATTGTTGCCGCTACTATGGAATTTGCATGGACCATCAAGCATCGATTCGATGGTGTACTTGGGCCACAGAGGCTGGTCGTCGGGCTTCTGCCTCTGGTTGCCACCTGCAGCCCTATCCTTTTGGACGGCTACTACCTACGTGTACCTATAACGGTTGTCCAGCTGGTCGTCCTTCCTCTTGCCATGGCGGTTGTTGTGAACATGCCGCTTGAAGTTTTTATGGTGACCATCCGCTGGCGCCGGTCCGTGGAGCTATCCACGATAATCTGCCCTTGGTCATCCACCACGATGGCCTTCTTCATTGCCGCATCAGCGGTGGTGTACTTGTCCGCGATGGCCATGGACTGAGCCATGGTGGTGGGCTCGACCCGGCTGAGCTTATGCTTGAACATTGTGCCATCTCTACATCCGTTGATGAAGAAGTCAATCGCCTGGTGCTCGTGTACCCCCTCGTGGGAGTTGTGCATGCATATCCACTGGGTGAGGTAGGAGCAGTCGGACTCATCCTTGCCTTGGACGCACAGGGCGAGCTCACGAGGCCGTCCCAGTCGCCTGTAGGTGTCGGTGAAGTTGCAGATGAATGCTTCCTCGAAGTCGACCCATGCATTGATGCTGTTGTCGGGGAGACTGTTCAGCCATGTTCTGGCCGAGTTGACGAGCATGAGGGGGACGTAACGTACTGCCACCTGCCGGTTGCCAGTAGCTATGCCCACCGCAGTGACATAGTCTACGAGCCAGTCCTCCATCTTGACCGAGCTGTGTACTTTGGAGTGTCTCTTGGGAGAGAAAATCCCTTTGGAAACAGTTTGTTCCAGATGCATGGTCTGAAACACCTTAGGCCGGCTGGGCTTTCCTCCTCCAGTGCACGTGACTACATCAAGAGGTTTATGTATGCACGTGCGTCACGCGTTTCCGGCTCACGTGGGCCGAGTCGCCCCGTCAGTCGCGACTTGGTCGGCGCAAGGCTTCTCTTGGCTTTGCCGGTTAATGGCGTTGCCCCTATCTGGCTTCGTCAGCTAGAGCGCGGTTTCTGCTAGTGACGGCAGCAGCGCCAGGTTGACGATGTCTGTTGCCAGCCGATCTGCCACACAGATAACATTTTGCTTTGTCCCATTTGGAGAGGAGGCCTTGCTTCCACCAGCTACCATATCCGCCACCCGACGAGGCTGCTGGCTCCTTCTGTTTCCCCCGAGGCTTCCGCCTGCCTCGGCCTGCTACTTGTTGGTTGTTGTGATGAGGAGCTAAACATGCGCCTGCTGGAGACGTAGATCCTCGCCCTCAACGTGACTCAACTTAGTGGCGACTGCTTCTGCGGCCCTCATGTTCTTGGCTAGAGTGTTGTAAAGCGGTTGAACCACGGTTCTGCGCGGATCAGCAGCACGGTCCAATTCTAAGCCGAGGTTACGGCCCTGGGGTGGAATCTGCCGGTTGGCACCGGGTACACGGGAGAAGTCGTGCGCATTGTTGTACTCTCGCATGGTTGCGTCCAGGCGGCGCTGGCGGGTGGCGACCTTGGTTGCTTCCTCCAGGAGATTCTAGCGTGTGGCCTCCAGCGTAGTTGTGGCCGTTGCTGGATCCGCTTCAGGGATGATGGGGTTGCGGAGGTTCTGGATGGAGGCGGTGACCGGATCGGGGTCCGGCTCATGCGATGCTGTGTTGTTGCCTCCTATGTTGCGCTCTAGAGGGGGATGATGGCCCTGAGCTAGCCCAGGCGATGATGCCGCTAGCAGGGCGCGGGTCGGAGAGCCCAGGCGATGCGCCAGAGACAGCGATGATCTCACGAGGGAAGTCCTCAGCGAGGGTGGCGACGTATACATGATGCTCGCCGAAGTGCATGACGGAGCCATTGCTTGGGAAGGTTTCCCCGTTAAAGAAGGACGCTTTGTCGATGACGTAGTCGAAGGAGCTGAGGGTGAGGATGAGGCCAGAGGCTACTCGTTCACCGGCGACGAGCGGAAGTCCCGTGCGAAAGATGACCCCAGCCGAAGTGCTGTGCCCCACGGTGGGCGCCAACTGTCATGTTGTGGAACACGCGGTGCCATCGGGGATGGCATGAAGGGGATAATCAGGATGATATCGGTGGCTAATCGCAACGGGTTGGGCACATATACTGCAGACACAGCGATGTACCCAGGTTTGGAGCCCTATGGTCAAGGCAACACTCCTACTCCTACAGGGAGCTACTATATGGGAGCGAATTCTTAGTACAAGTGCTCCTTGAGCTGTTTCCCTAGCTACTATGGAGACATAGAGGAAGAAGACGAACTACTAAACTTGTTGAATCTAGAGAACTTAGAACTTACCTAGAACCCTAGCACTACCGCCCCTTATATACTGGTTGGGATAGGTAGGTTATAGTGTGGGCTCTAGGATTTACTTTTTGGGCTTTGGGTTTACAAAGCGGGCCGGCTGGACGGGCCCAACCGGTGGCCTAGGACCTGATCAAGCCTTCAGTACAGGGGATAACGCTATAGTATCCCAACACCTTTGCTATACTCATCATCCGGATTTGTACTTGTCAGCTGGTTCTTTACTCGTCAGTCGATGCTTTACTTGTTAGTTGGTACTTTATTCGTCAGCCTCCAGCCTTGGCGCTTTGGCACGGCTGTCTTCTAGCGCCGGTAGGGCGGCGCGCCAGCCTGTCCAGTCAAGGGTGCGCTCAGCAAGGAGCGTCACCCCCTCCGTACCTTGGCCAACGGATCCGAGACGGCTGGGTAGAGGTGGCCACCCAACCGGCTCTCGTGGTCACCCGGCTAGACGGCCCAGCCTGGGAATCTTGAGGGCGGACCAGATGGAGCGGTCCACAATGTTGTGGTTCTTCGTCTTGCGGCCATCCGGCTAGGCATTCCTGGAGTCAGCCAATTGAGCCTGGCTTTGCCTACTCGGGGGTCATCCCCCCAAAAGCTCTCTACCACTATCATGGCACTTACGACTCGGTTGGTCACTGCTATGTAGAGTAACATCGGCTCTTTCGATAGTGGCGAGGCTAACACTAGTACAGAGGCTATTATCTTTCTTAAATCATGGAATGCATTATATGCCTACAGTGTCCAATGAACTTATGCGAATTTTTCATCAGTTGGTATAGAGGCAGTTCCTTTTCCCTGGCCGACTAACGAAGCGACTCATCGATGCTAGATAGCCCGTGAACTTCTAGCAATCGTTGAGACACCTCGGCATTTCCATACGCTCGACATCCCTTATTTTAGTTGGGTTAGCCTCTATACCTTGGCTAGATACAAGGAATCCGAGTAACTTTCCAGCCGGGACACCGAAGGTATATTTTTCCGGGTTAAGATTCATTCAGAACCTTCTCAAGTTCGTGAATGTTTGCCGGTTATCATCGAGGAGAGTATGACTTCCCTTGGTTTTTATCACCACATCATCAACATGCACTTGGGCATTTATTCCAATCTGATCATGCATGCATATTTTTGCATGCACCTTTGATACATTGCACCTGCATTACGTAAGTCGAATGACATGGTGCGATTGCAATAATCCCTATATGGCGTAATAAAGGAAGTTTTTATTTGATCAGCCGGGTTTAATGGTATCTGGTGGAAACCAGAGTATGTGACTACAAATCATAGAAGTTCACAACCAGAGGTCCAATCAATGACTTGATCAATTTTAGGAAAAGTAAATGGGTCCTTTGGACATGCCTTGTTCAAATTGGTGTGGTCAATGCACAAGCGCCACACCACTACCACATTCGGATCATCCTTCTTATTTTCCAGTAGAGACGGATTAGAGAGCGTGTCAAGACCCGGATTTTTAATCCCAGATGCCCGTTATGCCATACCTCGCAATCCCAGGATTACCATTTTTGCGAGACATAACGGATTGGATATCACAGTACATCATCCATTACAAACCATACATAAGGTCTTTACACAAATAAGGATCTCATGATCTAGTCTTTAATACAACAAGCAGCGGAAAATAAAAGATAGCGTAGCGGTGGGGTCCATCTTCAGGGGCACGGGCAATGCTGACGAAGGCAGATAGTCCTAGTTATCATAGCCGCCCTGATGACCATCCTCCTGATAGTCTCCTTCATAGTCTGGCAATGAGAATAGCCAGGGACAAAAGCCATGAGTATTGTTTAAGTACTCGCAAACTACTATTAACAGGTACTATAGTTCTAAGTTAAAGTGCTAAATCTAAATTTAACTCTAAAGTTAAGTCTGAAACCTAAGCTGAGTTCAAAAGCAAAGAAAGATAAAAGAAAGTTCTAGAATCACTTAAGCTAGGAAGCTATTATCAAAAACACAACCCTGTTGTGGTCAAGTCAAAGTTCATCATTCATTTCAAGTTATTTAGAAAACATCTGACAACGAAACAGTATGGCCATTCCAACTGTCCATAACCGCGGACGCGGCTATTCGAATAGTTTGACACTCTGCAGAGGTGGTAAACTTTCACCACAAGATTCGATACATCTGTCAGGGATAACCCTGAATCATCATACTTAGTATGCAGATAATCAAACATAACCTTCCGTTTACACACCCTAGTACAAGCACCTCTACTATGAGCATGGCCTCCCAACCATTACCATTAGTCATCTTGGGCACTGCATAGGTGGACATCATGAGAGGTAGCCTCAGCTCAAACCTCTCCCGTCAGGGAACTAATACTAATGCATATAAATTTCCAGCTAAGCCTTACCCAATTCAGGTAGTGTGGTTGTACGGTAAATTTGGAATGGTATCGCATCCGAATCCAACCATCATTTTTATAAAAGGGTTAAGGCTCATGCCTCATCATTTTCATCATCATAAACCAGTTGTGTTTCTCAACACATGTCAAAACATCTCAATAGAATGACTCATCATTCCAAGGTTTTCACAATTCATTTTCACCACTTGTTCCCATCTAAAGAGACTCAAGTTTTTTATCTACTCTAACTACTAAGTTAAGAGTGTTTACTAAGGTGGAAGGATGGGATCAATCTCATGCCATAGAATGACATCTAAAGGTTTCTATGTAGGTCAAGTTTTATACTTTTTATGCTACCTTCAAAACAAGTAAAGAACTTTGTGTAAACTAAGGGAGGTAAAACTTGTCAATAAGACTTGAGGTACTAATAGTTAAAGGGGTGTGATCAAAGCATGCTTAAGGCATCTTTGCTAAACCATCTAGTTTGTTTCTAGTTTGCTGAGCACTAAACTTGAAAGGGTTAAACTTGGTTATTGCTAGCTTTCTAAGGGTAGCTTGCACTGTTAATGGTGGCTTGCCTTGGTTGGTGCAGTGGTTGAAGTTTTCTTCGTCTTCTTCTTCTTGGTAGAACTCCTCCTCCTCGAAAGCTTGGTCGGTACTAGCGTCTATAAATACATAGGGAGTGCACAATCACCAAAAAATACTTCACTAGGCTAAGTAGCATTCTAAGACACACAATTGATGATCTATTATCATCACAAGCATCACAAGTTTAATTCAATAGTTTCAACCTTTTTAACTTAGAAAAGTAATTTCTACTCATTGAAAAATTAGCTAAAGATTAATATTCACCACCAAAATATGGGATCATGTTGACACATGTCATCACCACATATTCTAACATGTGGGAATGAGATTTAAGTGTTGGACCAATATTACTTTGGTTTAAGTTCATTATTTAATGATTTAAAGTGACTAGAAATGCCTATATAGCATTATTTTGGTACTAGTCCAAAGTCACTACATGTAAACCTTAATATTATTACATATTTAGATATATATGATGAAATGTGATTTTTGAGAGTTGGAATCAACTCAAAATCTAACTTGGTTGATTTTATAAAAATGTTGCAAGTTGCAAATGCTTCTGTTTTGTTATTTTTATTAGGAGAGATCTATAACTCTAATTGAATTAAATCCAACGGGCTTGGATAAATTGTCTTAATACCTTTCAGATAATTGCAATTTGGATTTCTAAAACTCTCTAAATTGATTTTCAAACTAGGGGACAGAAACTAGATTCAAACTAAATAGAAAAATCCTAATTTGAACGGGTGGGCTAGCGCGGGAAAAGTAATGGGACGGCCCAGTGGCGCTCCGCGGCACGAGGCTCAGGTGACAGGGGGGTCCCACTTGTCAATGGCACTTAAAACGCGAAACAGTACGCGCGCTATGGGTCGTAGGATTAGAATAGGAATCTACGGCTGAGGGTCGTCGTCGATGACGAACAGGTCGCCGGCGATCTTGAACCCTAGTGGCTTGGTGGGGGTCTACTGGGGGCGTACCAGGGCTCCAGCGGGGTCGGCGAGGCGGGCAAATGAACTGGAAGACTATGGCGAGACGAGGCGCGGTTGCGGCGGAGCTTGGGGTGGTCGCAATCAGCGGCGCCCTTCTCCTCTAGAGGCGGCTGGTCCGGCTCCAATTCCGGCGAGCTGCTGCTCCCTTTGCTCCGGCTAGAGGTGGGTGAGGTTCAGAGAGGTGAGGGGAGTGGAGTGGTGTGGAGAGAAGAGGCTGGGGAGGGCTCCTTTTATAGGCCCGACGGTGAGACCGAGCGGGATGGGCAGGCGATGGTGGCGACATGGCTACGGCGGGGTAGAGGCATGGCTGGGGGTGGCGATCGATGGGCAGTTCCCTGGATGTGCTCTAGGAATTGAATGCGGCCGTAGGGGAAGTGGCACACGGTCTGGGCGAGGTGGCTCTCTGAGAGGCAGAGGCAGCGGTGTCCACGGCGAGCGGTGGCTGTGAGGCATTAGGCGGCCAGCGGGGGTGTCTGGGGTGTTCTCCAGGTCGAGGCGGAGCGGCGGGCGCGGGCTGCTGCCAAGGGGCGGTCTGTGCGAGCGGGGAACGAGCGCGCTCTGGGGGCGGCACTAGCATGGTGCAGTGGCACTGGGCGCGGTTTGTGCTTGGTGGTCCACTGCTGCTCTTGGCTCGGGCAAGGGACAGGGGGTGGCGGTGAGCTGCTTGCTACCTCCTAGACATGGCGAGGGAAGAGGGAATGGTCTGCTGTAGCGGGGCAAGAGTTGGCCGGCGAGGCATGGCTCGGCATGGCATGGCATGGTGACTAGGGACAAGGGAGAGGGGTGTTAGGGGTTTGGTTAGATCAAGAGGGGACAGAGGAGATAAATGAAGATCATTTGGGGGCAAAACCATGTAGTCAACAGTGAGCTAGGATTAGAGTAGAGATTATGCATGCCAAGTGTTTGATTAAATGGCCGCATGAAAGAAAGTTTTGAATTTTGGTTTCAAATTTTTTGAGTGATCTCCACTAGTGATAGGTAGTCTCTGGTTTCAAGGGTTTTGAAAGTGGAGCTCAAAGAGATGGTTTTTGAAATAGGGGTGATCTATGCATATGCACTAGAGTCAATTTTAAACTGTCACTTAAAATAGTTAATAGAATGTTTTTAGCAGATCAAAAGTGGGCCTTGGTACCTCATTAGGTGTACTAGCAAGGGGTACCAAGATCAAGAATTGTTTCTGTTAAGTTTTGAGTACTAGGAATAGCCAAAGTAGGCATGAGAGTGAAATTTGCCAAAATGACCATTCTTCCTTTTTAATTCTTCTTGATTTGATTTTCTTTAGGAAAAGTTTGGGCATGATGTAGATGATGTTTAAATCACCTAAGAAACATTTTACAAGCATTGGATCACACAATCATGGCAATTCAAACAACTCCTATTTTAAATGCACACACATATGAATGCTTTCATTTGAAATTTGGAAAAGTTTTTGTTAACCCTATTTTTGATGATTTAGATCTTGATAAGCTTGGATTAAAGTTTTGGGATGTTACAGAGCCAATCTAGATGAAGTACCTACAGAATAAACCCGACTACAAGTGTCGAGCTATCTCATCACCTATGATCTTTCTCCTATCCTTGTAGAAGTGGAGGAGAGTTTGCTTCACCGGCCTTGCATCAGGCCTGACATGAAAAGAGTGCTTAGCCAGCTCCCTCGGAACACCATGCAGATCCTATGTAAACCTCACAAAAATGTCCCGATTCTCATGGAGGAAGCTGATGAGCTCACTTTCCTATTTGTCATTCCGGCCTGCACCAATAGTGATGTTGTGCTCCAAGAATTGCTCATCAATCTGAAATTTCTTTGTGTCCTTAGTCGGCTGAAAAGACACACTCCCATATGGGTTACTCAGCACCGGCATATTCAGCTATGTCGACTGAGCCAGTGCCACTGCATCGTGAATCCTCTTCTTCTCCTATGATATCACCAATGACTCGTCCAGATTTGATCCGACCGAGGCACACTCTATTGAGCGCCTAAAGTGCCTAGCAATAGTGATGACCCCATTGGGCGTTGGTTTCTTCATCTTTAAGTAACTTATGTGTGTACTTGCCATGAACTTGGAAATTGCCGTCCTGCCAAGCAATGCAGGATAACAACTCTCGAGATCCACAACCTCAAACAACAAATTTCCTATCCTATAGTTATATCTTGTGCCGAATAGCAGATCTATCCGGACTTTCCCAATTGGCTCACACGACAAACCTGGCACAATGCCATGGAAAGTGGTCTTGGTCGCCTGTACCATGTTCTACAATATTCCCAACTTGTGCATCGTGTCCTTGTACTAGATATTGATACTGCTGCCATTGTCAATGAGTACCTTGGAGAACTTCACATTTATGTTCGACCTGATAAATGTTCGTCAAGCACTAGAGCATATGATCTAGAACTCGTCATAAGCTTGGGATGATCCATTATATTCCAGGTGATCTCCTGGTCCAACCAATACATATACTTCGGCACCGCCGGCATAACCGCGTTGACCTCCAGATGTCGCCTCTGCAGACTTTTCCTATCATTTTCCTTTGTCGTGAATACGACATAACTCTAGTGATATTCTCTATATTCATTCCAGCCACCATGGCTGGGGTATTCGTGGTTCCCCTGGTTCTGATTTCCTACTTTATGCATAGTTTCTCTTCATTCCTAGTTCTCATACCTCAGCGCTGGCAGAGGTAAAACTAGCTGCTAAGTGTTTCCCCTTGTGAGCTATGGTGGGTGAGGCGCCTGAGGCGGACCCATGTCACCCATTGCACGTTGCATCCACGCGCACTTCCGGGTCGTATGATTTGCCGATTTACTCAGATTCTGCATGTGAAACTTGCATGGCTGATAAGTGTATCTCGACCTCTCCTGCCACTGTTTCTTCTACTCTACACTCCACTGTTTCTTCCCATCAATTTTCTGTGTCCATTGCTAGCCACTATTCTTCTGTCGTTGGCTACTCCCAGCACCTGACTGATCTTGGTTCACAATAGCAACATGATTTGAACCACACAGATAATCTAGCCTCTCATATCTCCTTTTACCTCGTAAATCATACCGTCGGGATGACCCGGCCCCGTCTAGGTAGTAATACTCCTCATTCGGCTCTGCCGACATAAGCAGGGGCTGAGTCGGATTAGCCAATGCGTACGAACCTGCAATCTTGATAGTTTTAGCCAACGTATTTGGCATATCTCTCTGTAGCCTTTGCCATATCACACTTGCATGTTGGCACAGTTGTGCAAACCAAGAAATTCCTTGTGACTCTATCACTCCTTCACATGAGTTGCGCAGCATACACCGCCGAGTCAGAAACTCTCGGTCAGTCTCATTCGGCCTTTGTTTACACATTGCCAGATGTTGTGGCCTATTTGGCCTCTTGTAAGTACTTGTAAAGTTATTGATGAACATCTCCTCAAAATCTAGCCAGCAATTGATACTTCCTACTAGCAGATTATTTAGCCAAACTCTCGCTAGTCCCTCTAGCATCTAAGGGACATATCACATTACCCATCTAAGATTGCCCTGGGCGATGTGCACAACAGTGGCATAGTCAATTAACCAATCTGGCGGCTTGGTGCTACCGTCATACGTCTTTATCCTCCTAACCAGCTGAAAGTTTGGCACATGTGGCTCCCTCATAATCCGAGGTCCAATACACGTAGGACCCGGAGGTCCTTGACCCTCCATCAATTCTGACAAATAGATTCTATCCAACATCAACCTTGCATCATCTGGCTACAGGTTCTTGTTTCCCAGCCAAGATCCCATTGCATTCCCCATCATATGATGATCCGGCATGGCAAACCCAGCATTGGCCATAGCCGAATAACTATCATTGTATATGTTCTATGCTAGATGAGCATACTGGTGTTGCATAGCTGGTCCAACACTTTGGTGCTGGCTAGGTAGGTCCTGCTACTGTGGATGTGCCCCCAGCAGAATAATCACCCGGATGATTCGGGTTGTGTTGGCTGGCATTGTTGCGCCCAACATTTCCCTGACTCTCATTGCTTTAGACGAGATTCCCTTGGCCGCCATTACCTCAGCTAACACTTCCTTGACCAGCATTTACATGTACTGCTTTTCCTTTCATGGCCAACTTTGGGTCATAGGGCACCATCTGTTTGTTCCTTCTACTAGAGGTTGCACCCTCGTCTCTCCTTGGGCCTGCACCAGGTGATGACGCTGCCCCGACCAATCTTGCAGGAGCACCATCAGCAGAATAAATGGTGTGGGAGCCACCTGCTCTTGTCGGGTTAGTCCTGAGTAGTTCCTCATTTTGCTGGTTTGTGATGCGCACAAACTCTATGACTCTCTCCTGTTGCCTCTATCATGCTTTGCCGGATAAAGCAGGTATCTCTGCTGCTGCTGCATCTACAGATCTGAGGTTCTTTGTCGGGTACTATACCTCGGCCTATAGATTGTGGTTCACCTAAAACAACTGACCTAGGGACACACTCTTTATCTATCTCATTGAAGAGGTTCCTTCCTCTACTCTTTACACCATCCATATGAGTCGGACTAGTTTAATCTTATTGGCCTTATTATACTTACGCAGTGTGATGTTCAACGCATGCCGAGCCACAGCCACTTTCTTGGCTACCTCAATCACTAATTGCTGAGTCTCTTCCAGCTCGGCCTATGCCTGAGCCGGATCTACTATGGGAGCTACTAGAGTAGTTAAACTCTCTATGGCCTGCTAGAGTAAGATTTGGGGCCTCTCTAGTGGAGGGAACCTCAAACGAGTTACCTTGGGAGTTGTTTCGCCTTCCTCAGCTGGGCTCTTCCTGGTGCTAGCCCCTGGCACGGTCATCATCACCTCAACGCAGCTGGCGGTGCCGGTGATACGCGGACCGTGAGACGCACAGAGAGGAGGATCCACAACTACGATGACTCACTGTGGGAAAGTGTAGGAGACGTCGACCATGACGTAGACCTTGTGCGTGCTGAAGCTGACGAACTTGCCGTTGTGGGGGAGAGGGTGTTTGCAGAAGTTGCCCATGTTGTCGCTAAAGAAGTCCAGCAAGCCGAATTGCTGAACCAAGCCAGAGACGATGTGCTCCCTCGATGCGATAAAGTTTGCCGTCCGGATGAACACACTAGCTAGCGTCGTTGCTGGCCCCATAGTGAGCACCAACTGTCGTGGTGTTGTCATGATAGATGCCATGGGTAGGATAAAGATGGGGCCGTATGGACACTAGTGGTATCCAGGGAGGGATAGTTCTTTGAATCCGCACACGAAGAACACAGAAGCACACAATATACTCAGGTTCAAGGCACTCCTATGGAGATAATACCAATACTCCTGCTCTAGATCTTATATTACGATCTCTCGACTAGTACAAGTGCTCCTTGAGCCGTATCAAAAGGAGGAAGAAGATGAAGTGTTTCTAGCTCTCTCCCCCTCTATAGCTTACGCATACTACTAATGGAACGACCCCCTTCTTGGAGGACCTAGCTCACCTTATAAAGGGGTGGCCAGGTTACATCTAGGGCATACGTGGCCCGAAATATTCCCAGTATATGCTTGTGCCAAAATAGAAGTTCGGTTTTCTCCTTTCCTTAGTCACTAGACTCTACACGACAACTAACCAGAGCTCATGTTGTCTGCCCGCCAATGGTTAGACACTATCACGTCCATGAACCAATGCTCAGACCTCATTCCAGATGCCCTTGTCTCTAGTGCTTGTCTCCCAGGAAATCCGGGAGAGAGAGAAAAACGTTAACCTCGGGGCCGGTTCACTCCTTCCTGAGCATGCCAACCCCTGACTTGGCCCTCCCCGAATGACTCGGCCAATATAGTACCTACACACACGAAACAACGTACATGCTATGTTGACATACGATATATGTCGGACAGGTCTTGTCGGGCCAATCCGGCCTTGGGCAACTCGGATGGCCCTTATATATCTCAGACAAATTATACCTTAGATGGCTTATACCTCGGTGGACTCTGTCCTTGTACCACATCTTGACCCTACCTAGTGTAATCCCCCCAACATAAAACATTGTGCAAAATACTTAGATTGAAATCAAATATTCTTACAATGGTTGCTGAATCATAAGGATATCTCAAGTACAAGCTAATGGCTATGGCTATGGATAGGATGGAAGGGGGAGAGGATGAACTATGGTGGTGGATCTCCTTCGGTGGTGTTGTGATGCAATCTAAGAATGGCGTCCCTCTGCATTGCGGCTGGGACCTCGAAATATATAGGCGGCTTCATGAAAGTTGTAGGGTTTGATGAGATGAAGCCAATTCCACCTGGTATGGGCAGGCTATATTGGCGGTGCTTTCCCGTACCAGTGTTTGTTATGGCCTCTATCGTCTGGTTTTGCTCCAGAATTACTTGGTTGTGTGGATTTCCTCAACATCTTCATTTATGGCTCCTGATTTCGCCTTAAAGCATTATTTCCTACACAATACAATTCAAAACAATGGATTGCATACCTTTGTAATAATTAGTCATTAGTAGCAAGGATAGAGAGATTCTTGATCAATTACTTGATTAAAAACAAAGTTTAAACACAGAGAAAGATGGCTATTTTCACAGCCCCAAAGCTCAAACCTTGATCATCCTCGAGTAAGAAAATAACAACACAATAAAGAACTTAGCGTTTAAACTGAATCAAAGAGAGTATGAATTCACTTACGATTGGTATTCATAAGCATACAACACTTCTTTCATTTGAAAATATCATCAAAGTTAGAGAGATGCTAAGAATACTATACAAGCTTCGATAACTCAAGACAATCAAAGTAGTTTAATATAAGTATGAATAACTAGAAGTGTAACAATCAATCAAATTCCTCTACTTAACTCTCAGCCTTCCAATGAACATAAGGGTTTTTCATAATAGAAAAATTAAATAAGAGAGATCATGTCCTACATAGAATAATAGTGAAGTATCTCATTTTCACCCACATCAGTAAATCAAGACTATCAAAACACTAATGTTCCAATCTTTTTCATTCAAGAAAATTCATAGAGTTGTAAGGAGACCATGCCAAAGAAAAATTTGTGTGGATATTTAAATTCAAAGGTAATTCTCAACAAGGATCATTGAGTGATTATTTTAACAAATGGTTTACACAACCTTCAAGAGTACCAATACGTTTGCCCATAACGGTGACAAGCGCCACCCATGTCGTCAAATCATAGCCGAAATCAGGGGTTGTACCATTGATCATTCATAGGCTAACAGAGTTGTTGGCTTCCAAAGGTGTGCATAAAAAACATATAGACTTTTTAGATAGTATCACAGTTTGATCCAAAAGGCACTACAAGAAAAGTGTCCATCCGCAACGACTTAGCCCGACGGTCGTCGTAGAAGGAGCATCTTCCGCGACGAATTTCTTGGCTCGACCGTGGCCGATGGAAAACTTTTTTTTCCAGTTTCGCGACCCTCTACTACGACAGAACCACTAAAAACATGGAGGAAGCTCGGACAACACGTGGCAGAAGCAAGATTTGCATTTCCTCACGCGGTGTTGACTCACCGAAGTCTTTTGAGGCCTGTGGGTCCCGGACGTCGGTTCCTCTAGCTGACCATACTTTTTGGTCGCGCCTCCCTGATTTGAACTCGATAATGTTGCTCGATGCGTCTGCTATTTAGTTAGACTATTGGGTCCCACATGTCAGCCTCTCATTAGAAGAATCGTGTGTATGATGGTATTTTTTTCCTTCGCTGGCGCTACCCTTTTCCGAATTTGATAGCGTTACTTGATGCATCTACCGTTTAATCAGGCTACTAGGGCCTACGTGTCATCCTCTCATTAGAAGAAACGTGTGTATGATGGAATTTTTTCATTCGCTCGTGCTACCCTGTTCCGAACTTGATAGCGCTGCTCGATGCATCTACCGTTTAATCAACCTCCCGAGCCCCACATGTCATACTCTCATTAGAAGAAACATGTGTATGATAGATTTTTTGCCCTCGGTCACGCCTTCGTGTTCTGAACTTGATAGCATTGCTGGTTGCTTCAACAATATATAAAGGATGGTGGGCCCACATGCCAGCCTCCTCTGTGCAGGAACCATGTGCATGCTGGACTTTTTTTATTTGCTCGTGCCTCTTTGTTTGCAACTTGGCAACGTTGCTCGATACAACACCTGTATAATGTCTCCCTGCTGGGTCCACATGTCAGGCTCCTCTGTAGAGGAAACATGTGTATGTTGGACATTTTTTCAGTCGTGTCTGCCGGTTTGACCTTGGTAATGTTGCTCGATGCGGCAGTCGTGTATGGTATTGCTGTTGGGGCCCACGTGTAAGCCTCTCTAGACAAGAAGCGTGTCTATATTGGACTTCTTTTTTCTGGTCGTGACTATTGTACAAGTACTTTTTAAACCCGCACGTTAAACTTGATCTCTTGTATGGTAAGTTTGATGGGAGCTAGCTATAAGCAGGTGGGTCGGCCATTTCAGCATCTTAGCACAAAAATATTGCTAGAGAGAAACAGCATGCCTTGCCACTACACGAGAAAATTGTTATGTTTTTATAAAATGTAAAAAATATATACTAACATCGTCTATAACTTATTTATTTTTCTTCTTAAAAAATTGCTTGTCCATCTGCTACGTGTGATTGCTGGAAGCTCAACTAAAAAATGCTATACTTAAAAAACACAGATAGGCGGTGTTTTTAGGGGTGGGTGGACAATACCCAAAAGGCCGAATTGAAGAAAAATGGGCCAAGTAGGGATTGCTGGGCTATTATCCAAGGGCTATTTTTCATGGGCTCTCGTCCAAACTAATTGGAATTTTTGTCGCGTCCTAATGACCCAAAACATGGCCGAATTAGAAGGTATTGGGCTATAATGAGGCCAGATGGGCTAATTTCTTGGGCTCGATAGTTAAAATCCCAAGGTACATGCTGGGGCTCGGCCGGATTCAAAAAAAAGACATCAACTAGGAAAAAAAGGTATAAAATATGAGTACCTAGATCTCAGGCGCCTAAGAACTTGTTATGTTAAGGCACTGACGTCACCCTACTAATTGTGCTAATCCTTAGTTGCAACCTAGTAGTTGCAACTCATTAAATTCCCAGTTATAACCTAGTTGCAACAAATGTGTAACCTTCATGTTGTACGAATCGCGAGGTAAATATAATGGGGAGAGAGGTGACCGAGAACTGGCAAATCCGATAAAATATTCACAGATATTTCCATGAAAATTGTGGACAAACACCCCCCGCTTGCCAAAACTTTCCGCCGAGACCCCAAACTTTCCTAAGTGCGCCCTCAGTCGACCAACTAGCCCCCGTCTCTTCAAATTTTGAACCGTTCTTATGGGATATGCACCAGATTAGAACCAGGCTGCAAACTTCTCCATGCCTTAAACAAAAACTTCTCGAAGCCTTTCTATTAAAAGTGTCGGCCTACCACCATTGGTCGCGCCATTCTTCACGAGACGCACTGGCCAGCGGTTAGCTAGGCGATTGCCACGCTTCGATTGATAGATTCAGGCACTGGACATTCTTCTTGGCTTTGGTTTGTTCTCCACCTCTCCTAGAAATAGTTAAAGCTTGTGACCATCTAGATTTATAAGGTGCTTGCAGATTTGGGTATGCATGTTTTTTAGGTAAATCTATAGTAAAGCTCTAGACAGAAGAGTTGGAAAACATGTTAAAAAGGACTTGGCAGAGATCCTGTGCAAGCTTTTGATCTGATATGTTCCCCATCCTTCTTTGATACGATAGAGCATTTGGCTGTTGATGTACCTGACGAGGAAGTACTTAGAGGTACAGTACAGTATAGATGGATGTACCCTATAGAACATCAACTTCGCATTTCCAAGGAGCGAGAAGATATCCGTAGACAGTTTGATAAGTGAGTGTCATGCAAATATATCTTCACATATAATATAGACTGGAGAAAAGATAGATATATTCAGATGTATGACTTGGCTATGGTTTGTAGGTTCTTCACAGAAATAAAAGTACCAGCAAATTTCGATTCACCAATAAAAAGACCGGATGGACTAAGATCTAAGGATCATTTAAGACGCTCAAATTGCACATTGAATTGTTTATGAATTGTCCAGATGGGATAACCTCTTGTCTATTTTGTAACGCTAGATTTTAGAGCTTGAATTTCTAGCCCTTGTTTGTGGTCCTAATAGGAGTATAACAACAGCTTCAGCTTGCATTTACAACGGTGTCTGCCATAGCACTGATGTACCTTCAGTGAAGGCTGACGCAACTGTGGGTTGTCCTGATGAACCTGTACTAGATTGCGTTTATACTCAAAATTCTGCACTTAACATTGTCGTCCCAAGGAAAAGAAGGTTGTGGATCTGGTAATACCGCCTTCTGTAGAAGAAGATGTTGGAGGTGATGATTTTCTATTGCAATCCCTACCAGTCCATGACTTATACGAGTAGTTATCGTAACGTGTTTGAATTGCATGTCCCACTCTATCAATAAAAATGGCAAATGTTTTGCCTTGTTTCAAAAATAAATAAATATTTGCATGTCTCCTTGTGTGGAAGATGCTTTTTTCCGTTCATGTCATGTGAACAAATATGTTTGTACGTAGAGACATAAATGTGGATTGGGTGACAAAATCAGCATAAAATTGCTAGATCAATAACACAAGCATAATGGCATTACAAGAGAAGGAACATAACCATCTTTTCACTATGCTTGTGAAAAGGAGATGAGCCAAGAACCACACCTGGAAGTGGCATAGGCCAATTTTCATGCAGATCAGCTAGCATTGGTTTATCATGGATAATACTTAAGCATCCAAATATGATTACATACTAGGAGTAGTTCTAGTTTCACACTACAGTTCAATAGGCAAAAGTGTAAGAAATGCGTAAGGTAGATCCATAATAAAGGTTCCAGAGAAAATCATACAAATCATAAGAAAGATAGCTCTACATCACAGTTCACCACCTTCAGGTGCAACCGGCTCTAGAGATTGTAAACCCAATTCACCACCTCCTTCAAGTGGCACGATGATTTCGAGAGTAGGATCAGCAGCGCAAGCATAGGTAGCATGAGTCTCCACAGTAGGTGAACTATCAAGAACCACAATATCCTATGGAGGCTCTTCACTGCTAGCTCTAGATGCACAAGTCTCTGCCGATGTTAAAACCAATTCACCACCTCCATCATCTGGCACGACGATGGCAGGTGCAGGCTCATCAGTACCAGCTGCAGTTGCAGCTGCATCAGTATCCATAGATGGTAAACAATGTGGCGTCTTAGGTGTAGCAATCTGACATCCATTTTCTATTCCGTCATCAGGAAACTGAGAGTCTTATTCAAATTTGTGCTTCTATAGTTACAAGATAAACAAACATTATATTGAAAGCATCTGCACGGGAAGACAAGACCAAACGTCATTCTATTAATTTACCTTAACATCTGGGATAGCAGAAGTCATAGAATTGGAACCTATTTCATCAAGAATCCTCTTTTTCGCTCCTTCCCCTATCTCCTTCTATAGTAAGTTGTAATATTGATTATATGATGTTGATTGTCAAATATATGAAAATGTTGAAAAGTTTGTGCTGTCGAACTACCAACTTTGAATGGATCCCCACTATTCTTAGTTATGGGATCTAGCCCAGAAAACAAGCTTCCATGCAATCCTAGTCTACAAAAAAGGATGCATACCTATCGGGGGGATGACTCCCGGATACCCCAACCAGACAAGATCTACGGCATGCGGTTTGCGTCCGGCTACCTTCTAGTAGGCAGACCCGGACACTTCGTACCGGCTCCCATCTAGTAGCCGGAGCCAGGAGGAGCGGCAAGACTCAAGGCCGGCTACATCAGCATAGCCGGACGCAATCAAGGGACACAGCGACGTGTTGCACAGTGTGTAGTACTCCCTGGTACAATGACAAGACCCGCAACTACATGGGCATACCAAAGACTTTGCTCGGTGACGTGGGCACAGTGGCCAGACGCTGACGGCAGGCTCTCACGGCATTCACTGTACCCACGATGACCCCTACCGCATGTACCTCGATGGGATGTAACCGTACCGGATACTATAGATGACCAGCCGGCTAGGACCCACCTATGGGGCCCGCCAGCCGGACTGGCCAGTGAAACCGTTGCCCTTGTACCTATATAAGGAGGGGCAAGGCTCTCATAGCAAGGGTTGGTCTAAGTGCATTTAAGAAGGTAGCTAGGAGATATAGCTCAATGAGCGATTGTAGTCTGTATACTACTCATAGTCAGATCGGCAGGAGTAGGAGTTTTACCTCATCATGAGAGATCTGAACCTGGATACTTCTTGTGTCTCGCTACACTTGCTCGTATCCAATCCCGCCTATGGACGCCGTCGAGAGCTTCCCTGCTAGTCCCCACACCTCTATCTAACCTTTTTAGGTACTGCCGTTCCCAACACAACGATAGTTGGCGCCCACCGTGGGGCTGCATGGCTTCGACCAAAGTCATGTTCCGCACGGGACCCCGCACTTCAGCCAGTGAGTGTGTGGCCTCCGGCCTAGTGCTTACGCTCGGCAAGTTCGACTGCATCATCGATAACACCTCGTGTTTCGCCGGATCCACATTTCCGGCAAACAGCTCCATTCTGGTTTTCCGCAACCTCCACGTCTATGTCGCCACCGTGTTGGAGTGTTTCCCTAGGGAACATCTCTGTCCTAGAATCGCTGCTACCCAGCAGAGGCATCTCCATCGCCTCGTGCAGCGTCAAGGTCATGATGGCTGGCTCTAGCTCCCAGCCTCGCCATCCTCGGGAGCAGGGCGCGGACGAGGTCAGAACTTCCGCCCCGCCACGGTCAGAGAACCTGGTGGAGGAGGCCATCGACCGGATCCTCACACCGGTTAACCTCGAGGACAATCCGGAGGAGGCGGACGCCAACTTCACCATCGAGAGGCTACTTCTCCTACAGTATGCTATCGAGCTGGCCGTGGCCAAGAAGCAGATCGACATCACCCAGCGCGAGTACGACCGCGCCCATGGCCACACTCCGGCTACCGCGGAGCCGAGCCAGCGTGGGCAAGTGCGGCACCGGGGCGGCAAGCTAGGCGGAAGGATAGACAGGGATGGCGAGCCGGATCCGCCACCTGTTCTCGTCCGACCTTCATATAGCACGCCCATCAAGAACATGCGCGTGGCGTGAGCAGTGGCAGACGAGCTACCCAGTATGGAGGGCGAGGAGTGAGACCAGCAACAAGCCCGGGTGCAGGAGCTCCTCCGGATCGCGGACGATCAGACTGATGCCATTCGGCAGATGCACGAGGACCCTAGCTACTTCAGGGAAGCAAGCCGCCCGGCAATAGCAGGGGCGCACCTCGCGAGACCTAGCAGGCGTCCTATCCTCCGGCTAGATCCTGTTGCTGGCGCCGCAACTCTGGCAACAGGGGCCAGCCGCGCTAGGAGAAGATGGTGAACAGCAACCCACCACCTCCCCCTCCACCAACTGGAGCGCCACGACCTGCCAGTTCCCGTCTCTCGGGCCGGGTAGGAGCACCCAACCCGGACCGTCCGGATGCGCGTCATGAAAGAGGAAGACTCCAGCGGACCGGTTTGTTTTAGACCCTGCATCCGGAACGAACCGTTTCCGGATAAGTTTACCCTGCCCCGGGATACCTCCAAGTACGACAGCAGCATGAAGCCAGAGGACTGGCTGACCGACTACGCCACAGCAGTCGGCATCGCCCATGGGAACAAGCGCATAGCGGTGTGCTATGTCCCCCTCATGCTGACTGGGTCAGCAAGGACATGGCTCAATAGCCTCGTGCCCAACAGCATCAACGCCTGGCCAGATTTCGAGAAGGTGTTCGTCCGCAACTTCAATGGAGTGTACAAGCGTTCAGGACGCCCGCGGAGCCCTCGGAGCCGGCTCGCGACCGGCCGAGCAACCCGACTGGGGAAGCCGGATCCTCTAGGCGCCATGGCAAAGACAACCGGTTCCACGAGGACCGCCAAGCCGGGCAGCAGAAGCCCCGCTACCACGCGAATAGGTCAATGCTATGGAGGGCGTGCCCGACGCATGAAGGACCAAGGAAACCCGCAACGGCTACCCCCACCCCCTCCCAGTGGACCCCCCCACCGGCTAGGGGAGCCGGCAACAATGGTAACGGTGGCAACAGCGGCAACAACAACAACGGCTACCCTCAACCGCACACCGCCTACCACATCTTCGAGACCAAGCTGGACGACAAGCACAGCCGTAGACAACGCTCCAAGGAGGTCAACACCATCTTCTCCCTAGTCCCCCAGTACCTGAACTGGTCGGACACCCCATCACCTGGAGCCGGGAAGATTAGCCGGATCAGCTTCCGAATCCCGGGGGCTACGTGATGGTGCTCGACCCCCTTGTCATCTCCAATGAGTGTACCTGCCTCTTTTCGCGCGTTCTCATCGACAGGGGAAGTAGTCTCAGCCTGCTCTACCGGTCATCCCTGGAGAAGCTTGGCATCCGCGAGTGCAACCTGCGCTCTACTACAACGACATTCCATGGCGTACTGCCAGGGCCAGCTTGCGCTCCACTGGGTGAAATCCAGCTAGACATCATCTTCGGGACCAAGGAGAACTTCCGGCACGAGCCAATATGGTTCAAGGTGGTGAACCTATCGAGCTCCTACCACGCCCTCCTCGGGTGCCTCGCCCTCGCCAAGTTCATGGTTGTCCCCCATTACGCATACCTCAAGACGAAAATGTCAGGGCCAAACGGCGTGATCATCGTCGTCGGCTGCATCAGGCGGTCGATGGAGTGCGCCTCAGCCGGCTCCAAGCTGGCCGAAGTCCTCATCATAGCCGAAGAGAAGCACGAGATCATGCGTAATGTGGTTGTGGCCTAGCACGAGATGCAGGCTAGCAGGAAGCTGGTTGGAGATGCGGCTTTCCAGCCGGTCAAGGAGACGAAGAGGATCCTGCTCGACCCCTCCGACCCGACCAAGTTTGTCACCATTGGTGCCAACTTGGACAGCAAATAGGAAGGCGCGCTCGTCGACTTCCTCCGTGAGAATCGGGACATCTTCGCGTGGTCACCCAAGGACATGCCAGGTGTGCCGAGGGAGTTCGTCGAGCACTCACTTCATGTACGGCCGGATGCCAAGACGGTCAAGCAGCCCCTACTCCGATTCACAGAAGAGAAAAGGAAGATCATTGGTGATGAGATCACCCGGCTCCTTGCAGCCGGGTACATCATGGAAGTGTACCATCCGTACTGGCTGGCCAACCCAGTCCTGGTGTTGAAGAAAAACAAGACTTGGTGTATGTGTATTGACTACACCAGCCTGAATAAGGCATGCCCGAAAGACCCCTTCGCTTTGCCCCATATCGATCAGGTTATCCGTTCCACGGCCGGCTATGCCTTGTTCCCCTTTTTGGACTGTTATTGTAGCTATAATAAGATCTGGCTAAACCCGGCTGACCAGATAAAGACATCGTTCATCACCCCATGTGGGGCTTTCTGCTATGCAACCATGCCTTTTGGTCTGAAGAATGCAGGCGCTACCTATCAGCGTTGTATACAGAAATGCTTACACTTGCGGATCGGCCGAAATGTGCATGCCTACGTGGACGACGTCGTCATCAAGACAAAGAAGAAGCGCACCCTCCTAGAGGACTTGGGAGAAACGTTCGGCAACCTCCACCGGTACCAGATGAAGCTGAACCCGGAGAAGTGCGTCTTCAGCTCCCATCCGGCCAGCTACTCGGTTTCCTCGTTTCACAACGAGGGATCGAGGCAAACTCGGAGAAGATCGCGGCTATCGAGAGAATGCAGCCACCCAAGAGCTTTCTTGGAGTCCAGAAGTTCACCGGATGCCTAGCTTCCCTCAGCCGTTTCGTCAGCCGGCTGGGGGAGAAGGCACTTCCGTTGTACCAGCTGATGAAGAAGACGGATAAGTTCTCCTGGACCTCGCAGGCTGACGCCGCCTTTCATGACCTCAAGTGCATGCTATCCACAGCACCGGTTCTAGCCACGCCGGCTAGCAAGGAGCCGATGTTGCTCTATATAGCAGCCATCAGCCGGGTCGTTAGCGTCGTCCTGGTGGTGGAGCGCCCCGAGGAAGGCAAGGCTCAGCTGGTTCAGCGACCCGTCTACTACCTCATCGAGGTCCACTCCCTCTCCAAACAGAACTACACCCACTACCAGAAGATGTGCTACGACATGTACCTAGCGTGCAAGAAGCTCAAGCACTACTTCCAGGAGCATCCGATTAAGGTCGTGTGCACCGCACCCCTTTCGGCAATCATCGGCAACAACGACGCCACTAACTGAGTCACCAAGTGGGCCATCGAGCTCGCCGCCTACTCCATCCAGTATGAGCCAAGGCTCACGATCAAGTCGCAGGCTCTGGCGGACTTCCTTGTCGACTGGGAAGAAACCTAATACCTCTCCCGGTTCCCGATTCGGACCACTGGAGGATGCACTTCGCTGGCTCGAAGATGCTCGGGGGCTTGGGAGCTGGCATCGTCCTCACCTCGCCCATGGGAGACAGGCTAGAGTATGTTCTCCAGATCCACTTCAAGGCCTCCAACAACATCGCCGAGTATGAGGCGCTGGTGCATGGCCTCCGGCTGGCCAGGGAGATTGGCGTCAACCGGATCCTTTGCTTCGGCGACTCAGATCTGGTGGTGCAGCAGGTATCCGGAGAATGGGACGCCCGAGATGCAAACATGGCCCTCTACTGGCTCCATGTGCAGAATCTCAGTGCCTGCTTCGACGGATGTGAGTTCCATCACGTCCCTCGCGTCAACAACGAGGCAGCCGATCGCTCGCCTGAATCGGATCCACCAGGCAGGCGATCCAGCTAGAGGTCTCCTTGGAGCATCTAAGCAAGCCCTCCATCAATCTGTCTCCCGAGTCGGGTTCCATTATCTGGGCGGGAAGTGCTCGGGCTGATGGCCCGGCAGACGCAGAAGCGATAGAACCTGCAAAGAAAAAGGCACGCACCGACTCCGGCACGTCCGCACCTTCCGACTCGAAAGACCCAGGGGCTGCCGACTCATCAAGTGGCCCGAGGGCTGCCGTTCTAGGTACTTCATCCGGATGACCCCCTAACATCCCTCAGTCGGAGAATGAGAGCATCCTCACCATCCGGCAGATACCATCCTGGGCACGACCCTTCATGAACTACATCGCCAATGGATAACTTCCGGATGACGAAGTGGAGGCCAGGCAAATCCGGTGACGCGCGGACACGTACACCATCATCAACAAGGAGTTGTACAAACGCAGCGTATCCGGCATCTTCTAGCGATGTGTCAACGTGGACACGGGCTACCGGCTACTCAAGGACATCCACCAGGGGAAGTGCGGGCATCACTCTTCATCTTGGGCAATAGTCGCCAAGGCATTCTGCCACGGCTTCTACTGGCCCACCGTCCTCGAGGACGCCGAGCAGCTGGTCCGCGCGTGCAATGGATGCCAATGCTTCAGCCAACTCAGGCACATGCTGGCTGTGGTGCTCAAGACCATACCGCTTACCTGGCCCTTCACCGTCTGGGGCCTCAACATGGTCGGTCCCTTCAAGCGAGCACGCGCGGGCATGACCCACCTACTGGTGGCGGTGGACAAGTTCACAAAGTGGATAGAGGCGAAGCCTATCCAGAATCTGGATGGAGCGATAGTCGTCACCTTCTTCACGGACATCATCAACCGGTTCGGCTACCCCAACAGCATCATCACTAATAATGGCACGAACTTCGCCAAGGAGGCCTTCGCCTGGTTCTGTAGCAACAAGGGAATCCGGCTAGACCTCGCATCCGTCATGCACCCGCGGTCCAATGGGCAAGTCAAAAGGGAAAATGGCCTAGTGCTAGCCGACATCAAGTCGCGCCTCATTGAGCCCTTGGAACAACCACCCAGATGCTTGATCGAGGAACTTTTGGCTGTGTTGTGGAGCCTCCGCATCATGCCAAATAGGTCAACCGGCTTCACCATGTTCTTCCTTGTCTACGGCTCGGAAGCCGTCCTCTCCGCGGACATCGAGTTCGACTCACCGTGCAAGCTCGTCTACGACAAAAAGGCCAACCAGGAGGTGCGGGAGGATGGTGTGGACCTCCTCGAGAAGACCCGCGAGCTAGCGCTGTCCAGATCGGCCTTGTACCAGCAGCGCCTATGCCACTACCATTCAAGCCGGATCTGGCCCGTCGCGTTCCGTGAGGGCAATCTGGTTCTCCGGCTGGTGCAGGACATGAAGGGCATGCATAAGCTATCACCGTCTTGGGAGGGCCCCTTCATCATCAGTCGGGCGCTGCACAACAATTCCTACTACCTCATCGACGCGTAGTAGCCGCGCAGGAACATGATGGACAAGTCGGACGAGGAGACAGAACGCCCCTGGAACGCGGCCGTGCTCCACTCGTTTTACACCTAGTCGTCGGACAGTGTATGTATCCCACGAACTCTATGAATGAAAAATGTGGAACCCTGAGAGATACTTGGGGGATCCTTGACAGAAATTTGTATGTGTTCTTTTTTCCGGTTCAGTTTTTCCAGCTCCGGCAACCCCCACCCGGGGGCTCGTCGGCTGGCCCGACCTGCTAAATCGACAAACCGGCTGAGTAGTGTGCAATGATGTTAGAGGCCCACTCTTCTTCTCATCTATAGACCGCAAGCTGGCTGTCCGGATAGCAAGAGCAAAATCTCGAGGCATCCCACATGAAAAAGGGGAGGAGATGCGATGGATCAGGCGGTCCGGCCTTCCGCCTAGTTTGAGACGATCCGACTACTAAGCCCCTAGTACCGTGCGTGATGTATTGTCAGCTCCCTTCGATTCCGGCCACAGACCGCAACCTGGCTGCCTGGCAAGGATGCAGCGTAAACAGTAGAGCGCACGGGAAAGTGACTAAGTGTCCAGAGAGGCACAAGCTAGTTTTCGAAAACTAAAACTGTCCTCCAGTTAATAAGCACTACCTTAACCGACTAACCTATTAACAAATGATCCTACAAGTGTGTTTATTTTGTATAACTACATCGAGTCGGACTTCAAAAGGAAAGAAGATTCGAAGTCCTTGCCTCATCAAGCGCTCTGAATCTCGAGGGATACACCCACTAGGTGTGCTCGCACGCCCCTAGTGGAATCATGTAGTTCCCACCGGTTAAAGGCGTTTAGCTAGATATTTGGAGCCCAGGTGAGGGAAAGGGCGGGAAAAGGGGGAAGATTCGCAGCACCTGGCTTCACTAGCTAGTCTGAATCTCGGGGGCTACACCCAGTGGGTGCGCTGGCGCGCCCCCACTACCGGCTGTAGTAGTCGTCTGGTCCGGGAAAGGTCAGGGTTAGCCGGCTAGAGGTGTCTAGCCAGACGAAGTTAAAGGTTTGAAGAAAAGAAATAAGAAGATTCGAAGCACCTGGGTTCGCCAGCTACTCCGAATCTCGGGGGCTACACCTAGTGGATGCGCTGGCGTGCCCCCACTGGAGTTGAAGTTCCCCCATCCAAAGGCGTTCGGCCGGGTGAAGGTAGCCGGATAAGCGTAACCGGCAAAAGATAAAAACTTCAAAGCATGCAAAACTCACAAGGAAAATAGAAGCAAGCAAAAAGTATGATTGGATAAAAAGGGAGTCGAATCTCCCATAGGTTCACCCGGCGTCAGAGACAGCCGGCACAGGCAACAGAGTTCAGCAAGACAAAATAATTACAAATTCACCCAGCATCTCGGGGATCTTGTCTAAGCGGCGGGGCCCTTGCCCTGAGCGGGGTCCTGGACAGAGGCGGTTTCGGGAGGTGGAGGAGGCGCACTGGCAGTTCCGGCTCCAACGTCTCTGCCAGTCGGCTGCGACGAGGCTTCGGCTCCCGCATCCGGTGTCCCGGTGGACTCCGAGTCGGTGATGACCTCGCTGATGTCAGCGTAGTTGGCAATCTTGATAGTGGAGGCGTGTAGCTCCGGATGAGCTCGGCGGATGGCGGCGAGGTCGGTGCCAGCACGGAAGCCTTTGTCGATCTTCTTGACGCGGGTGTCCTTGTACCAGGAGAGCATCAAGGCCAAAGCCATCTCTGCTCCGGCTCGCGCCGCCAAGTCCCTTAGCCGATCAAAGGTAGCCAGCACCTTCGTCACCTTGGCCGCCAGCTGGGCGATCTTCTCCGAAGCCGCTGCGTCCGGCATAGGAACTTGAAGACCGCATAGGCTGCCTTGCGCAGTGTAGCGTCCTCCTCGCCGAGAAGGGTGACCATTTCCTGGGCGGTGGGCTGCTCCCCCGGCCAATTCTCCTGCAGCCGGTTGTACGCAAGCAGGTCTACGCCGGGATAAAAGGCTATCAGAAAAACAAAGGTTAGGTCCAGCTACCAGATACGGACAAGGAAAGCTAGTCGGAAAGTACTTACCCTTGGCGGTGCGTCCAACCTACATCAGCTCCTCGAGCAGTGCCTTCTCCCGATCTGCCAGTCGTTTGATCTCCTTCTCTTGTTCCTTGTTTTGGGCGTCAAGAAGATCAAAGGCATGGGCCCAGCTGGCGAGGGCGGAGTCGCGCTCCTTGAGGGTGGCCTCCAGCGCATCCGCCTTGGAGTGCTAGTCCTTATTCTGCAGCTGGAGGGTGGAGTTGGACTTGGATAGCTGGTCGTTCGCCTTCTTCAGGCGATCGATCTCCCGCTGGGCACACACCAGGATGGCTGCGAGAAACCTGCTATCATCAAAAAAAGGAGAGACGACCAAGAAGGAAGTATTCGTCCACGGGAGCCGAGTAGGAGGACTTACTCTGCGAGGTGCCATTGGCGGCAGCTAGCTTCTGTACCAGGGTCTGGTTGCCGCAGCCATGGCTTCGAGCAGCCGGATCTCCTTCACCGCTAGCTTAGGGGTGGTAGCCAGATCCGCGAGCAAGGCAACAGAAGAAGCATCGTTGTCAACAGCAATGATGGTCAGCGACTCCTTCGCCTCCAAGATCGCCGTCCGCCACTACTGCCCCGTCTTGTCATCGGAATTGTCGTCGGCGATGACCACGAGCTCCTTACCGGTTGCGGCCCTCCTCGCCCCCACGGGAGAACTACCTCCACTTTGTGGGGTCACCGCAGCCGTTTCCGGAAGCACCACCATGGTCGGCGGGGCGCCCCCCGCTCCGCCTATGATAGCCGGATCAGCACGAGGCGGGGGAGGAGGCGAGGCCCTAGGCGAAGGAGCGGGGGCAGCAACAGCTGAAGGTGGCCTGGCATCCGGCGCGTGGGGCGGCGAACCAGTGGGCACCCGCGCTGGGCTCCTGGCATTGAAGGAGACCAGCGAGCTGAAAAACAGAAGATAAGAGAAAGAAGAAAGCAAGTAAGGTGAAAGACAGAAAAAGTTGTCTAAGAGTAAAAAGAGGAAAAACGTAAAGACAGAGGATAACCCACCCCTGCACCACCGGAGGCGGCGCCTTTTTGTGGCCAAGCCGGCTAGGGGGTAGGATGTCAGTCCGGCTCCTCTTGGGGACCAGCTCCTCCATGATGGGCCAGGATGACCCGCTCCCCCCGCCAGACCGACTGGACCCGCTCCCACCAGCACCAGACCGGCTGGAGCTACTTCCCCTAGCAACCGAGCGACTGGAGTTGCCATCCGCCGCGAGATGCCAAGCCGGTTCGGGAGCCGGCGTGGCCTCCTCCTCCTCAATGACCTCTACGTGGGGATTGTGCGCCGGCTCGTCGTTCCAGCTGGGGAAGACGTCGCCATCCCCGTCCGACTCCTCGCCGGACCGGCGCACACGTGGATCAGGAAGGTCAGGTGTGCAGTTCTGGAGGGGGGACTCGCCCTCCTCCTGGATGATGTAGGGGAACGTCTGTCAATAAGAAAGAAGACAGAGTTAGCCGGATAGCAAGACGCACCAAAAAACACAAGAAACTGGCTGACCAGAAACTTATCCAGGGCACGTGGTTATCATGGCTGTAGGGGACCAGCCCGAACTTCTAGTTCTCCGGCAGCCACTCCTTGGTGATCGTCCACACCCACTCCTTAAGGTTGTGGTAGCGGGGATCACGGTGGGATAGCCGGGTCAGGTCCAGCCGGCCGGTGTAATAGCACATCTTGTCTGCGTGTTGCTGGAGCGGCATTATCAGCCGGGACATCCAACTAAGGGTGATGTCCAGGCTGGTCAAGCCGGCGGTGATGACGGAGAGCATCCGCTGCAGCATCCGCCTTATCCCCGTGAATCTTTAGGTCCCAGTTCTGCCGGCTAGATTCCACGTCCTGGAAAGCCGGTAGATTGATACCATCGACGACAGTAACGTTGCTGACGTCGAAGTACGACTGCTACCATAGTCGCACCGTGTCCTGCAACTGGAACAGCCGGCAGAACAACTCGAGATCCGGCTGGATCCTGAGGAAGCACTCACAAAACGCAGCGAAGTGCGCCAGCGTGCCGATTGCGTTGGCGCCGAGGTGGTGGAGGTGCAAGTCGAAGAAGGCAAGGAAGGTGAGGAAGAACAGGTGCACCGGCAGCACGAAACCGCGGGTGAGGTGGGAGAGGAAGATGACCCGTTCCTCCTCTGTCGGGTGCGGCGATTCCTCCCCCGGCGGCGCCAATCGCACCTTCACCTCCGTTTCTAGCGGCAAGACGCGGGTGGTGCGGTACTTCGTGATATGCTCCTCCATGATGGAGGAGCCGCACCAGGCACCTCGCTCTGAATCCATCACGGGCTTGCTAGCCGTCGTGATGGGAGCGGAGTGGCGGTGGCCCGTGTCTCCGGCAGCACTGAAGGAGTGGCACAGCAAAGTCCGGCGGCAAGGGCTCTCAGAGCGGAGGCGAGAAGGCAAGGTCGCAGGGTGGTGAATGAGGAAGTAGTGAGCCCCCGGGCTACCTTTTAAGGGCCGGGGAGGGCAACCGTCCGGGGCGCCACGCGACACCCATCGGGTCGCGCCCCACCCCCACTACCGCCTCAGATCCCGTGTGCAGGCGCCGAGTGCGCAAAAGATCCAGGAGCGGGAACCGAAGCGCCAAATGCTAGTTGCCGAGGGGACGCGTAACAGGACGTTATGTTGCGCGCTGCAGTGCAATGATGGCACATGCGCGCGTGGCCGGTGTCAGTGCTGACGTCACGGGTAGCGCAACCGCCAGGTGTAGCCGGTGACAAATTTCAAATTCAGGAGGGAGCACGCACACATCTCACTTATGGGCGAAATCTACACGCGCTCGGGGGCTAGTGTCGGGGGATAACTCCCGGATACCCCAACCAGACAAGATGTACGACAAGTGGTTTGCGTCCGGCTACCTTCCAGTAGCCATACCCGGACACTTCGTACCGACTACCATCCAGTAGCCGGAACTAGGAGGAGCGGCAAGACTCAAGGCCAGCTACATTAGCGTAGCTGGATGCAATCAAGAGGACACAGCGACATGCTGCACAGTGCGTAGTACTCCCTGGTACAATGACAAGACCCGCAACTACATGGCCATACCGAAGACTTTGCTGGGTGACGCGGGCATAGTGGCCAGACGCTGACGACAGGCTCGCACGACGTTCACTGTACCCACGATGACCCCTACTGCATGTACCTCGATGGGATGTAACCGTACCGGATACTGTAGATGACCAGCTAGCCAGGACCCACCTATGGGGCCCGCCAGCCGGACTGGCCAGTGAAACCGTTGCCCCTCTACCTATATAAGGAGGGGCAAGGCTCTCATAGCAAGGGTTGGTCTGAGTGCATTTAAGAAGGTAGCTAGGAGATACAACTCAAGGAGCAATTGTAGTTTGTATACTACTCATAGTCAGATCGGCAGGAGTAGGAGGTTTACCTCATCACGAGGGCTCCGAACCTGGGTACTTCTTGTGTCTTGCTACACTTTCTCATATCCAATCCCACATGCGGATGCCGTCGAGAGCTTCCCTGCTAGTCCCCACACCTCTATCTAACCTTTTTAGGTATTGTCGTTCCCAACACAATGGCAATACCCGAGATAAGAACTACTCTACACATGACAATGTTGCGCAATCGATAATAAAACTTTAACCGCATCATCAACTCTATCATGTAAGTTCAGAGTGAATCTAGATACACTCATTTCATATAAGATAAAAAATCTTATATTATGAAACAAAGGGAATAGGTATGAGTGTTCTAGTGTTTCACAAACGGCCATTAATGCCGCGGGACAGGGATGACGGATGCGCCATTGCCCCATAGAATGTTGCCACGCCGATCTCACCGCCACCTGTAGAGAACAGAGCCGAGGAGCTGTTCGGTAGTAATATGGAGCGAGAGGCTAGGGGGCCGTAGTGGATGGGAAGAAGGTACTGAGTAAAAGAGGTTGTGTGTCTGTGGGGGTAGGCCGGTGAGGGAGTAAAATCCATCTTCTCTCAGAAGGAACGCGCTGCCACGTGCACCGGCGTGTGCAAAACTCCCTCCCTCTCTCTCTCTTCTACGACAGCTACTGACAGTAGTACTCTAGCTAGCTTCATCGAGTTCTCTAGTACTAGTAGACCTTTACTACTACTACTAGGTAGACTAGCGGTACTTGTTCAAAAGAAGAAGAAAACTAGACTAGCACACCGCTATATAGTATTGCCTTGTCAAATCACTGGTGATGCCACGACAAGCAAAATGTTTTTACTAGTAAACCTGGAAACATCATGTTCCTTCCACCGCATGCAGTTTCTGAGCGAAGTACCAACACATCCAACTTACCTACAGTAGCTTTTTATAGGACCCAAACTGCATTGAAAAGAAACAAAACTACGGACCTGCTAGGATTAATACTAATAGTACTACTAGTATACAACATTCTGGAAGAAATTACTATGTAGTAGTAGTAGAGTACAATTGTACTCCTAATAAGGTTCTTTTACGAGCTTGGTGAAACATACATACTGGAAAAACTACCAAGTGTACAAAAGGGGTTTGGTCATACAGAGTATTTTATAAGCTGGACTGGGTGCGAAACTAAATGTTGAGTACTCGTACATCAGCTAAATCAGCCAAAAGAAAGAGTTCAACAGAAGGCCGAGACGAAATGAGCTATCCTTGAATAGGCTTGTTCCACTCGAAGGTATTTCAGAAGCTTTGGATGAACCAAAACGGAGTCTCTAACCATATCCAACGAGTGTTGTTGTGGAAACCAACATCTACGTCACTATTCAGACTAAAGCGGCACATTTTAGGACGAGACCTACACTCGTAGCCAAATTTTTGATGTGATGTGCAAACACAGTTCCTTCACGTCAGATGTCCTGGCGGATCATTTGCATCGCCTACTGCAATGTTAATCGAATAATTCACACCAATGAAAAGAGAATATGACCCAAGGTCAGTAATCCTTTTCCATTGGTTAGCCGCGGTTAACGGGCTTGTGTCCATCAAGAACGCCATGCACTCAAACCCAGAAGGAGGTGCGAACAGTGTGACCATGGTGAACAACACTAGTATCATCAGCAATTGCATTGCCTGAGACACCATATGTATAGACCAGAAGAAGTCTTGAACCATGGGCAGATCTTGCTAACCACCACCTACCAGGATCATTCTCCTCATCATCCTCAACAAACTCATGTGTCAGGTAAAGCACATCGCATGGTGATAGGATAAGGAAAGGACCTTCAAAGGGAAAGGAAATGCAACATGGAAATAATACTGATATTGATCTAAGATTATAGAAGTTGATATACAGTACTATTTTCAAAAATCTTGATTATACTTAAGATATTTGATTGCATTAAAAAAGCCTACCTACGGAGGTGCTATGGAAATTCTCCTTCTTTTAGAAATGGGGATATGCTATGGAAATTCTCCTACAGACATGGTTTGGTTCATAGGATCAAATAAAATAGGAAATAATACTATAGGATCTTGCAATATAAAGTTTATATGAAAAAAGCCATCTTCGATCCTACAAGATTTTGGTGTGTTATATACCAAAGGAAAACCAACAAGCATTATTTCTAGGTAGTTTATTATCTTATCCTATCTTATCTTACCACTATATAGTGTACGAATAACTTTGAATATTGACTGTTGGATTAGGAGTTGCGAATCCCAATAGTGCTAGTCGTTGGTTCTTCTTTTCCATTCTAGCATCTATTTTAAGATTCTATTGATAGTCTTTAGCATAATGAATGCTATTCACAGTCCACAAAACACACTTCTCCATCATTCTAGAATCTCCTCCTTCATTTCTCAAGACCATGCTAACAAAATTTACAAGTACTAGTACCTAATAAACGTTGACTTCTACATGATACAAAATACAAGAACTAATTATGCACCCATAATTTGAAGATGTTGATCAAATTTCTAATCTTTTGAGCTTTACCTAGTATTATAATTCTATATAGTGATGACATGTCATATGTCTAGTATCTGAGTATCACGTAAGTACTACTAGTAGATACCATATTTTCCATGGATGTACTAGTACTAGTAGACAAGGCAATACTATCAGCAGAACTCAATCCTATGAATCAAATTACTTATATGTAAGAAACCATAGTAAGGATTGCAGTCCTCTCAAATTCCTATGAATCAAAGAGGCTAAAATTCCTACTAACCAACGAAAGTTCAGAAAAAATAGCTTACATCGATTCAGGAATAATATCTGAGTCTCACATAAGTAATCCTAATAGATACCATATTTTCCATGGGATATACTAGGAGATGAAGCAATACTATCAGCAGAACTCAATCATATGAAACAAACTACTTCTTGTAAGAAAATTTCCTAGAGATTGCATTCCTCTAAAATTCCTAGGGAATTCCTTCGAATCAAAGAAGCTAAATTTTTTATGGAAATCCTACTAACCAATGAAAGTTTAGAAAAATTAGCTTGCATCGATTCAGGAATAAAGCTAATAAAATGCACAGGGAGGAGAATTTACCAAGTTCTAGAGGCTTCCATGCACAAACACAGCCGTTCTCGCTCACGGCGAACACACGATCGTGCTGGATAATAGCATCACAGTATCTGAAGTAGCCCTAGAACTCGTTCACACAAACTGACCATCCACGACTATCATTCCCCTTAAGGATAACAATCTTGAATTCGAAAATAGCAACAAGAGAGAAATCTTTGTATCCCCCAGCAGCTGTCGGAACTTGGAAAATGACTATATTCTTTAGTTTGGTATGTTGACCTTCATCAGCATCATCCTGGAATGTAAGTATAGAACCTTCGGTCGGTTCAAACCCCGACACTTGCAGAATAACAATCTTGTGACGAGTGTACATGTTGACAAGGTCCCACCTGAAATAGGGCCCAACTGTGATGATCTAGTCTCCATTGTCGCATACTCGTTGCTCATCAAAACATTTTGGCATCACAGCATCGGAATATAACTTGTCCAGTTGTGTCAGCTTACACGAGCTGCCCGCCACTTTGAAGAAGTCTTTTGGTTCCCACGTCTCACCGTCGGGTGAGAATGAAGAACACATGGGAGGCCAAACAGATGGGAAGAATGCGTAGTTCTGCTCTCTTTTACTGAATTAAGAACATGCTTAGACGAGTCGATGATGCTCGCAACTGTGGTGGCGTCACAATGGTTGATGAGTACTTGAATGGGGCCTTCGGTGAACACCTTATGAAACTGCTTAGAATCTTTACTGACCTTGCTCGATCTCACCATGGAAGGAGGCTGCGGATGGTGTTTTGGGGGCTTTATTTGGTGTGGGGTGGGGGAGGTAAGATCGTTGGTGGGAGCTGGCGGACAGGGTGAGATGGAGAAGACAAAGGCTAATGGTGTGTAGTACTACTAGTACTTCAGAACATGGGAGAGTGGGGGTGGGGCTCCAATTAAGTCTAGTCGCATAAACCTCCAACAATTAGAGCCGTAGTTGCAAGGATCTCTAACTATTGAGCCTCGGGTATTTCAGAAATATTGTTAAGAGGGCTAATCGAAAATTTTGCGCTATGTGCAAAATTTGAACCCAAAAGTAATTGTAGTAGTTTCTTCCAACTATACTATCCCGATTATCTGGAGTTCCCTGCAATTTCGAATTGAATTGTTGGAGGTTTGTGCAATTTCCTCCCTCCTCGTATTTCGAGAAAGCTCTATGACGCTATGTTCAAACAAAAAATGACCAAAGACAAAAAAAGAGGAAGACCATCTCTTATGCCTCGTTTGATTTGCAGGATTCTCAAAACATAGAAATATGAAACTACAGGAATTTGGATCAAGTATGTGTTAGAATCACAGGAAAAGCAAATCAATTCTACCATAAAGTTGGAGTGGATAGAAATTTTCCTAAAAAATTGAGGGCGAAGAAATACTTTGAAGAAATCTCAATTCCCGTGTTTTTCCTATTCCTGTATTTTTCCTATCTTGCGTTCCAAACGGAACATAATTCCTATATATTGGAATCCCTAGAATTTTCTTTGAATCAAAGAAGGAATAAAAATAGGTTTCCTTTGTGAGAAAAAAAGGAACTCCACCTCTTGGAGAAAAAAATAACTCCACCTCCTAGACAATTCAGTGTGACAAGAGTAGCTACTAGAGCCTATGTCTAGTATTAGTTGTAGGGTCCAATCATAGCACGTTATTACTAGTACTAGTACGTATCAGTCTTTGTAGGTGTCTCGAAGGAAACAAAATAATGCTATACAGGTAATAGATGACCATGGCAATTTTCCAGATACACAATCTTTTGCTTGTTTATTTTGGTCTGGGCGACAGCCGGAGGATAGAGAAATACTATCTGCTTTGTGGCTTGAGCCATCGAGCTAGAGTAAAAATATGGATATCTAAACCTGAATTGTCCTGTCAAACCAATGCTCGTTACATGCAGCTTGACCAAACAGACTTACTGCACAACTTTACTGCAAAACGAAAAACTATGGAGTATAGTAGTACTACTACCATGTAGTACGTACTATAAGTAGTACTAGTATAGTAATGTTACATAGAGAGTTCCACATTCATCTTGTAGCGCCAAAAGCAAAAATTGTACCAATAGTACTGTCATAGTCACGTCCAGGTTGCCTTACAGGAAAAAACTAGTATGATAGGTAACAAGATCTATCTATTTATGTACTCCTATTTGCATATACTAGTAGTACGTACTACTCAGGAACGACACAATCGTGTGCTCCACTACTAGTACGGAGTAGATTGACACTGCATGACCGCGTGATTATTATGCATTGGGTCATGACCTAGTCGTGGGCACGTGCCGTAGAAGTGAACAATTTGTGAAAAATCGAATACTCATAAATAATAACTCTCTCCATCCTAAAATAGTAATAACTGACTTGAATTTGTCTAGATACGCATGTATCTCGACGCATTTTAGTACTTAGATACTCCCTCATTTTCAAATTAGAAAGCATACTAGGTTATGTAAAAATCAATATTTATAAAGTTTGACCAACTATCTAGGCTAATATAAAAAGACACAGAGGTGGCTTATCCAAATAAGGTTAGCCGCATGATTTGCATCATCTAATGATTCATATTTGTCCAGTGATATATCAGGCATAAGTCGTACTCCGACCTCGTTACCGTCCATCGCCTAAATCCAACAACCAGGATTGGCCCAATGATGAACTCAATTCCCACGCCCGCAGTCCCGCCCCCTGAAAAGACCAACGCCTCGACCCTTAGAGCATCTCCACTCGTTGGACATTCCCAGGCCAAAATTCAGCGTTATTTTGTGCCGGACGGATGCAATTTTCGGCCTGGGAACGGCCTTTTTCCCACTCGCATTCCCAGGCCGAGTCCCCACGTTTGGACGAAATTCGATCAAACACGGCGAAGTTTGGACGAATATAGGCGATTTTAATTAAACACGGCGAGTTCGTACAATACTTGGCCAAATTCGGACATATACCCGAATTTTGGCTAAATTAGGATAAGTGAAACCTAAAAACAGTAAAAAAACAGCGATGCCGATGCCGATGCCGACGTCGCCTCCTCACATGCCGAAGTGGCAGTAGAAGTTGGTGTACTCGGGATCGGTCGTGCCGTCGTCGCTGCCATCGTCGTCGCCGTCATCGTCCAGAGTCTGTGGTGGCCGCGAGCTGCCCTAGACTGGATCACCGTACCTCCACGGCGGGTAGGAAGGGGCAGCGTCGTCGTTGTCATCGAGGATGACGAGGGGCGTGCGGAGGTAGGCTGGCGCGGGGTAGGATCGCGACGCCCTTTGGTGCGACGCTCGTCCTGCTCATGCAGGCGTTGCACGCGCAGTGCCTCCTCCTCCTCCCAGTCCGCCCTGGACCAGCTACCGGATCTCCAGTAACCGGGTGTACGTGCTTCCACTTTATAAATTGTGGTTGTGCCATTTTCATGTGGCACAATCCACGTAGATTACGTTTAAATAAACCACCAGTATCAGAATACACTAGTAGAAAAGGTGTCTTTGGTCCACGGTTACGTTCCCAATTCGGGATAGAGATCTAAATCGAGGCAGAAATTGATCTAAATCACAAATTCTTCCACAAATTAATGCGGGGTCAGAGCAATTTTTTTCCTCCCTGGAATCTGGGACCAATAGTTCAGACCGCTAGGTCAACAAGTACAAATATTACAACTTAAAAAGGCACGGAGATTAAGCTAAATAGAACTAGTTATCACACATCTCCTTGATCTTCCTAATCTTGGCCCGATGCGCATCTTCCTGCGAGAGCAAGGATCGAATTGTCTGCTCCTTCCTTTTAGCATCTTCCTTGCACAGCTTCAATTATTTCTCTGCATTTTTCCTCATGCACTTGTCAATACTCGTAGTTGTGTACTGCAGGACTTTGGCCTGGTGGAGATCATTCCTTGCTTGAGTCAGTTCTTGCTCTGCTTTAGCCTTCAGGGCCAACGCTGTGTCCCTCTCCTTCTCGACTTTGATAACCTTGTCTTGCACCCACCTGAGATCTCGCTTATGCTTGGTCGTGTCAACTGGTTCCCATAGCTTCATCTCAACACTATCAAGAAGTGAGCTGAATACGGATTCTTTCAACTCGGCAGTCATTTCCCATAGTTTGTCCAGCGTTTTCTACATAGATTTGGGCTACTCTGGATCTACCCATTTGACAACATCGCAACTTCCGCCTTGCATCATTGCATGATGTACTTGACACCGTAGAAACCTCATGCCTGCATTTCGTCCTTCGAAGGCTACAAATTTAGCAGGCACATATCCATGTTTACATATCTGAGGACTGTCTTTATCCTCTAAACCGTGATAGTCGGAGTCATACATCGTCTGGTTGGCCTAACACATCATACGCGCATGAGTAAACAGATTAGATCTAGCTCAAAAAATAGATAACTGGCCACAGATGATAGAAATAGAGATGAGACGACTCACATCGAAATCACCGTCCCTGTCATCACGACACGTTTCCTCGTTGTCTCCCCTTGAACCCATGGCGAGAGGGGTGGGGGTGGCTGCCAGAGAGGGGAATTGGATGGAGGCGCCGACGGCTTGCGGCTACGGTAGGATGGGAGTGAAGTGTGGAAAGTGGATTCGAGGGTAAGGAAGAGAAGTACGGGGAGGAAGAGAAGTAATAGGGACGTGACACTGGGATGTGGCCCACTGAACTCGTGAGACGTGACACTCGCAATAGGGGAGTGCCCGGTGTTGCCAGTTTGTCCAAAGCAAGCGTGGCCAATCATGCTGTAGAACAGCCTACTCGCGGATTGCTCTCACGAAGACCATCCCAATCGTCCAAGCGCCCCAATCGAACGGTATGTAAGAATCGTCAAGCAGAACAACTGTGTTAGGGCGTGCCTTCTAGAAGACTCGGTCTAACGGCTACCCATGCCATGACACTGGGTGTGGTTCATGAAAAGAACAGACATGCAATGAAACTGGGTGTGGTTCATGAAAAGAACATATAGGCAATGAAACTGGCAGATCCTTATGTGGTTTGTTTAGAAGAACACGCATGCAATGACACTGCGTGTGGTTCATGAAAAGAACAGACACGCAATGACACTAGTGGATCCTTATGTGGTTTATGGAAGGAACAAACATGCAATCACACTGGTATATCCTTATGTGGTTCATGAAAATAATAGACATGCAATGACACTGGTGGATCCTTATGTGGTTTGTTTAGAGGGACAAACATGCAATGACTCTAGCCGTGGTTCATGAAAACAACAGACATGCAATGACACCGGGTGTGGTTCATGAAAAGAACAGACATGCAATGACTTATGTGGTTTGTTTAGAAGAAAACACATGCACTGACACTGGGTGTGGTTCATGAAAAGAACAGATAGGAAATGACACTGGTGGATCCTTATGTGGTCTGTTTAGAAGAACACGCATGCAATGACACTTAGTGTGGTTCATTAAAAGAACAGACACGCAATGACACTGGTGGATCCTTATGTGGTTTGTTTAGAGGAACTGACATGCAATCACACTAGGTGGATCCATATGTTGTTTATGGAAGTAAAAGACATGCAATGACTCTAGCTGTGATTCATGAAAAGAATATACATGCAATGACACTGGTGGATCCTTATGTGGTTCATGAAAAGAACAGACAGGCAATGACACTGGTGGATCCTTATGTGGTTTATGGAAGGAACAAACATGCAATCACACTAGGTGGATCCATATGTGGTTTATGGAAGTAACACACATGCAATGACACTGGGTGTGGTTCATGAAAAGAACAGACATGCAATGACACTGGTAGATACTTATGTGGTTCATGAAAAGAACAGACATGCAATGACACTGGTGGATTCTTATGTAGTTTGTTTAGAGGAACAGACATGCAATGACTCTAGCCGCGGTTCATGAAAAGAACAGACATGCAATGACACCGGGTGTGGTTCATGAAAAGAACAGACATGCAATGACTTATGTGGTTTGTTTAGAAGAACACACATGCAATGACGATGGGTGTGGTTCATGAAAAGAACAGATAGGCAATGACACTGGTGGATCCTTATGTGGTTTGTTTAGAAGAACACGCATGCAATGACACTAGGTGTGGTTCATGAAAAGAACAGACACGCAATGACACTGGTGGATCCTTATGTGGTTTGTTTAGAGGAACAAACATGCAATCACACTAGGTGGATCCATATGTGGTTTATGGAAGTAAAAGACATGCAATGACTCTAGCTGTGATTCATGAAATGAACAGACATGCAATGACACTGGTGGATCCTTATGTGGTTCATGAAAAGAACTGACAGGCAATGACACTGGTGGATCCTTATGTGGTTTGTTTAGAAGAACACACATGCAATGACACTGGGTGTGGTTCATCAGAAGAACACACATCCAATGACACTGGTGGATCCTTATGTGGTTTGTTTAGAGGAACAGACATGCAATCACACTAGGTGGATCCATATGTGGTTTATGGAAGTAAAAGACATGCAATGACTCTGGTAGATCCTTATGTGGTTCATGAAAAGAACAGACATCTAGTGAAACTAGGTGTGGTTCATGAAAAGAACAGACATGCACTGATACTGGGTGTGGTTCATGAAAAGAACAGACCTGCAATCACACTGGTGGATCCTTATGTGGTTTATGGAAGGAACAAACATGCAATCACACTAGGTGGATCCATATCTGGTTTATGGAAGTAACACACATGCAATGACACTGGGTGTGGTTCATGAAAAGAACTGACATGCAATGACACTGGTAGATCCTTGTGTGGTTCATGAAAAGAACAGACATGCAATGACACTGGTGGATCCTTATGTGGTTTGTTTAGAGGAACATACATGCAATGACTCTAGCCATGGTTCATGAAAAGAACAGACATGCAATGACACCGGGTGTGCTCCATGAAAAGAACAGACATGCAATAACTTATGTGGTTTGTTTAGAAGAACACACATGCAATGACACTGGGTGTGGTTAATGAAAAGAACAGATAGGCAATGACACTGGTGGATCCTTATGTCGTTTGTTTAGAAGAACACGCATGCAATGACACTGGGTGTGGTTCATGAAAAGAACAGACACGCAATGACACTAGCGGATCCTTATGTGGTTTGTTTAGAGGAACAGACATGCAATCACACTAGGTGGATCCATATGTGGTTTATGGAAGTAAAAGACATGCAATGACTCTAGATGTGATTCTTGAAAAGAACAGACATGCAATGACACTGGTGGATCCTTATGTGGTTCATGAAAAGAACAGACAGGCAATGACACTGGTGGATCCTTATGTGGTTTGTTTAGAAGAACAGACATGCAATGACACCGGTGGATCCACGTGTGGTTCATGAGAAGAACACACATCCAATGACTCTGGTAGATCCTTATGTGGTTCATGAAAAGAACTGACATGCAGTGACACTGGGTGTGGTTCATGAAAAGAATAGCCATGCACTAACACTAGGATTGGTTCATGAGAAGAACAGACAGGCAATGACACTGGTGGATCCTTATGGGGTTTATGGAAGGAACAAACATGCAATCACACTAGGTGGATCCATATGTGGTTCATGGAAGTAACACACATGCAATGACACTAGGTGTGGTTCATGAAAAAAACAGACATGCAATGACACTAGTAGATCCTTATGTGGTTCATGAAAAGAGCAGACATGCAATAGCACTGGTGGATCCTTATGTGGTTTGTTTAGAGGAACAGACATGCAATGACTCTAGCCGTGGTTCATGAAAAGAACGGACATGCAATGACACAGGGTGTGGTTCATGAAAAGAATAGACATGCAATGACTTATGTGGTTTGTTTAGAAGAACACACATGCAATGACACTGGGTGTGGTTCATGAAAAGAACATATAGGCAATGAAACTGGTGGATCCTTATGTGGTTTGTTTAGAAGAACACTCATGAAATGACACTGCGTGTGGTTCATGAAAAGAACAGATACGCAATTACACTGGTGGATCCTTATGTGGTTTGTTTAGAGGAACAGACATGCAATCACACTACGTGGATCCATATGTGGTTTATGGAAGTAAAAGACATGCAATGACTCTAGTTGTGATTCATGAAAAGAACAGACATGCAATGACACTGGTGGATCCTTATGTGGTTCATGAAAAGAGCAGACAGGCAATGACACTGGTGGACCCTTATGTGGTTTGTTTAGAAGAACACAGATGCAATGACACTGGGTGTGGTTCATGAGAAGAACACACATCCAATGACACTGGTGGATCCTTATGTGGTTTGTTTAGAGGAACAGACATGCAATCACACTAGGTGGATCCATATGTGGTTTATGGAAGTAAAAGACATGCAATGACTCTGGTAGATCCTTATGTGGTTCATGAAAAGAACAGACATGCAGTGAAACTGGGTGTGGTTCATGAAAAGAACAGACATGCAATCACAATGGTGGATCCTTATGTGGTTTATGGAAGGAACAAACATGCAATCACACTAGGTGGATCCATATGTGGTTATGGAAGTAACACACATGCAATGACACTGGTGTGGTTCATGAAAAGAACAGACATGCAATGACACTGGAAGATACTTATGTGGTTCATGAAAAGAACAGACATGCAATGACACTGGTGGATTCTTATGTGGTTTGTTTAGAGGATCAGACATGCAATGACTCTAGCCGTGGTTCATGAAAAGAACAGACATGCAATGACACCGGGTGTGGTTCATGAAAAGAACAGACATGCAATGACTTATGTGGTTTGTTTAGAAGAACACACATGCAATGACACTGGGTGTGGTTCATGAAAAGAACAGATAGGCAATGACACTAGTGGATCCTTATGTGGTTTGTTTAGAAGAACACACATGCAATGACAATGGGTGTGGTTCATGAAAAGAACAGCCACGCAATGACACTGGTGGATCCTTATGTGGTTTGTTTAGAGGAACAAACATGCAATCACACTAGGTGGATCCATATGTGGTTTATGGAAGTAAAAGACATGCAATGACTCTAGCTGTGATTCATGAAATGAACAGACATGCAATGACACTGGTGGATCCTTATGTGGTTCATGAAAAGAACAGACAGGCAATGACACTGGTGGATCCTTATGTGGTTTGTTTAGAAGAACACACATGCAATGACACTGGGTGTGGTTCATCAGAAGAACACACATCCAATGACACTGGTGGATCCTTATGTGGTTTGTTTAGAGGAACAGACATGCAATCACACTAGGTGGATCCATATGTGGTTTATGGAAGTAAAAGACATGCAATGACTCTGGTAGATCCTTATGTGGTTCATGAAAAGAACAAACATGTAGTGAAACTAGGTGTGGTTCATGAAAAGAACAGACATGCACTGATACTGGGTGTGGTTCATGAAAAGAACAGACCTGTAATCACACTGGTGGATCCTTATGTGGTTTATGGAAGGAACAAACATGCAATCACACTAGGTGGATCCATATCTGGTTTATGGAAGTAACACACATGCAATGACACTAGGTGTGGTTCATGAAAAGAACTGACATGCAATGACACTGGTAGATCCTTATGTGGTTCATGAAAAGAACAGACATGCAATGACACTGGTGGATCCTTATGTGGTTTGTTTAGAGGACCATACATGCAATGACTCTAGCCATGGTTCATGAAAAGAACAGACATGCAATGACACCGGGTGTGCTCCATGAAAAGAACAGACATGCAATAACTTATGTGGTTTGTTTAGAAGAACACACATGCAATGACACTGGGTGTGGTTAATGAAAAGAACAGATAGGCAATGACACTGGTGGATCCTTATGTCGTTTGTTTAGAAGAACACGCATGCAATGACACTGGGTGTGGTTCATGAAAAGAACAGACACGCAATGACACTAGCGGATCCTTATGTGGTTTGTTTAGAGGAACAGACATGCAATCACACTAGGTGGATCCATATGTGGTTTATGGAAGTAAAAGACATGCAATGACTCTAGATGTGATTCATGAAAAGAACAGACATGCAATGACACTGGTGGATCCTTATGTGGTTCATGAAAAGAACAGACAGGCAATGACACTGGTGGATCCTTATGTGGTTTGTTTAGAAGAACAGACATGCAATGACACCGGTGGATCCACGTGTGGTTCATGAGAATAACACACATCCAATGACTCTGGTAGATCCTTATGTGGTTCATGAAAAGAACTGACATGCAGTGACACTGGGTGTGGTTCATGAAAAGAATAGCCATGCACTAACACTAGGATTGGTTCATGAGAAGAACAGACAGGCAATGACACTGGTGGATCCTTATGGGGTTTATGGAAGGAACAAACATGCAATCACACTAGGTGGATCCATATGTGGTTCATGGAAGTAACACACATGCAATGACACTAGGTGTGGTTCATGAAAAAAATAGACATGCAATGACACTAGTAGATCCTTATGTGGTTCATGAAAAGAGCAGATATGCAATAGCACTGGTGGATCCTTATGTGGTTTGTTTAGAGGAACAGACATGCAATGACTCTAGCCGTGGTTCATGAAAAGAACGGACATGCAATGACACAGGGTGTGGTTTATGAAAAGAATAGACATGTAATGACTTATGTGGTTTGTTTAGAAGAACACACATGCAATGACGCTGGGTGTGGTTCATGAAAAGAACATATAGGCAATGAAACTGGTGGATCCTTATGTGGTTTGTTTAGAAGAACACGCATGCAATGACACTGCGTGTGGTTCATGAAAAGAACAGATACGCAATGACACTGGTGGATCCTTATGTGGTTTGTTTAGAGGAACAGACATGCAATCACACTACGTGGATCCATATGTGGTTTATGGAAGTAAAAGACATGCAATGACTCTAGTTGTGATTCATGAAAAGAACAGACATGCAATGACACTGGTGGATCCTTATGTGGTTCATGAAAAGAGCAGACAGGCAATGACACTGGTGGACCCTTATGTGGTTTGTTTAGAAGAACACACATGCAATGACACTGGTGTGGTTCATGAGAAGAACACACATCCAATGACACTGGTGGATCCTTATGTGGTTTGTTTAGAGGAACAGACATGCAATCACACTAGGTGGATCCATATGTGGTTTATGGAAGTAAAAGACATGCAATGACTCTGGTAGATCCTTATGTGGTTCATGAAAAGAACAGACATGCAGTGAAACTGGGTGTGGTTCATGAAAAGAACAGACATGCAATCACAATGGTGGATCCTTATGTGGTTTATGGAAGGAACAAACATGCAATCACACTAGGTGGATCCATATGTGGTTTATGGAAGTAACACACATGCAATGACACTGGTGTGGTTCATGAAAAGAACAGACATGCAATGACACTGGTAGATACTTATGTGGTTCATGAAAAGAATAGACATGCAATGACACTGGTGGATTCTTATGTGGTTTGTTTAGAGGAACAGACATGCAATGACTCTAGCCGTGGTTCATGAAAAGAACATACATGCAATGACACCGGGTGTGGTTCATGAAAAGAACAGACATGCAATGACTTATGTGGTTTGTTTAGAAGAACACACATGCAATGACACTGGGTGTGGTTCATGAAAAGAACAGATAGGCAATGACACTAGTGGATCCTTATGTGGTTTGTTTAGAAGAACACACATGCAATGACAATGGGTGTGGTTCATGAAAAGAACAGCCACGCAATGACACTGGTGGATCCTTATGTGGTTCGTTTAGAGGAATAGACATGCAATTACACTAGGTGGATCCATATGTGGTTTTTGGAAGTAAAAGAAATGCAATGACTCTAGTTGTGATTCATGAAAAAAACGGACATGCAATGACACTAGTGGATCCTTATGTGGTTCATGAAAAGAACAGACAGGCAATGACACTTGTGGATCCTTATGTGGTTTGTTTAGAATAACACACATGCAAGGACACTGGGTGTGGTTCATGAGAAGAACACACATCCAATGACACTGGTAGATCCTTATGTGGTTTGTTTAGAGGAACAGACATGCAATCACAATACGTGGATCCATATGTGGTTTATGGAAGTAAAAGACATGCAATGACTCTAGATGTGATTCATGAAAAGAACATACATGTAGTGAAACTGGGTGTGGTTAATGAAAAGAACATACATGTAGTGAAACTGGGTGTGGTTAATGAAAAGAACAGACACGCAATGACACTGGTGGATCCTTATGTGGTTTGTTTAGCGGAACATACATGCAATCATACTAGGTGGATCCATATGTGGTTTATGGAAGTAAAAGACATGCAATGACTCTAGCTGTGTGTCGTGGTGGTGTCACGGCAGATGCCATGGATAGGCTAAAGGTGGGGACTAATAAACGCTAGGGGAATCCAGGGAGGGATAGTGAAGTGATTCTCCACGCAGAAGTTTATATTTGCTTTGCTTCCAAGGATACAAGTGCTTCTAGAGCTGTATTGGCGAGAGGAGGAAGAAGGAGCTCTCTTACTCTCACTCACAGATCACACTTAATACCCTGGCCAAATCAGAAAAATCGGACGCTCCTCTACAGAAGCCCTAGCCCTCCTTATATAGGGGGGCTAGGTCTCCACTTAGGGCATACGTGGAGGCATATTCCTAAGAATATGCCATCTCCCAAAGTAGTAAGCCGACCGGGTTACTTTTGCCTCGCGTCACACATATAGAGGCTACGTGAGCCTCTGCGGCGCCCGCGTCAGCCGACATGGGCATCGTCACCCTTGTCGGCCACGCCTCGGTGGTCCTGCCCTTCTCTGCTTCGCTTAGGCAGTGCGTACCGGGGCTTCTTTTGACCAGCGAGATTCCTTCCTTCTCCTAGAAGCTAGATGTGACCCGGATCATAGTTGATCCGGCCACACCTGTTCCTGCATACAAGTTAAACATGCATTTTTGACTTACTGCTTAAGTCGGTTGAGACTTAGTTAGGCGAACGCCCCCTGGTCCGGGTTACCCCGTGATTCGGCCTGCCTTGAGGTGACCCGGCCAGCATCCGCTTTGGCCTTGCCGAACCTCGGCTAACTCGGCCTTTATACCCCGGCGTGACCCTACCCGGGGGTATCCCCCCAATATTAGTCCCCGAAGCTGGTGCGGTCTTAGCTGCCTTAGCCGCTAAGGCCACAGCAGGTTCAATTCCACCGAGGTTTGTACTCCTTCTCCGGGTTCCCTCCTTGTCTCGGATTCTCTGGATTTACTTTCCCTTGGCACGTTCCAAGCTCTCACTTGCTGGCCGGGTTACCACCCTAACTCGGACCTCATGGTTTTACTTTCCCTTGGCACATTCCAAGTTTTCACTTGCTGGCCGGGTTACCATGGTCCTACCCGGGTCTTGCTTCCTTCTCTCGTACGCCAACCCACGTGGAGGCTAATCATTATGCTGTCTCATTTTAAGGGCCAGAACAGTAACCGCCGCAGTAATTGTCAGTCATCACTGTGCGCGGGTCACGTCACGCCTGCCTCCTCGTTTACCGCATCAACCCGTCACGTCATGGGACCAACTCCACTCTGTGGCCTTCCGTGTGGCTCCTTGCTGATTGGTCGATGCGGATGGTACACGGCCACTGCGTGTGGCGTGCCCGCAGGACACGATCCCACTTTCTCCTCGTGGGAGAGGTTAAATAGGGGAGGGGCGCATCACTTAGGCTTTTGCCCCTTACTGCGCCCCTCTGCCCTTTGCTCTTCTTCTTAGTCTTTCTCGCGACCGCGCCGCCGCCACATCTTTTTCCCCACATTTCTACGTCGTCGCCACCGCTACGCGCCTCCTCCACCACGGGTTGCTGCCAATCTAGGCCTTTGCCCCCTGCCGCCGCTAGCGCCATCGAGGGCAGCGATCATCAGATGACGAAGGAGGAGCTCGTCGTTGCTGAGCAAGAGATGGAGGAGGACACCGCTACTGTGGACCGTGGTGCATGGGCCGGGTCCTGGGTCTGCCAAGATGACTTGGACTGGCTCTACCGGACCAGACGCATCCCCGCCGGCGTCATCGCGCGCCTTGCCTCCACCGAACTCGCCCCCACACCCAATCGAGGTGAGTACGTTGTGTTCTTGTCGCACTTCCAACCGGGGTTCGGTTTGCCGGTCAGCGATTTCTTCCATGACTGGTTAAGCACATACGAACTCCAGCCTCACCACCTTCCTGCCAACGCAATCACTTCTCTTTCTGCTTTTGCCTCTACGATCGAGGGCTACGCCGGATTATGGCCCATGAAGGAGCTACGGATCCGGTTTTTCGGCCTTCATCGTAATGTCATTCCGAATATTCAACTCGATCCGGAGGACAAGCAGCTCACTCAATTCGGAGATGCATCCATCTCACCCTGGAGGCTATCCGTTTTCCCTCGAGTCACCGGGCTGGACTCCTGCAAAGGATGGGCCCGGACTTTCTTTTATGTCTGGAACGAGGGCACTGAAGACTTGATCCGGCTGCTTCCCTATGCTCCGGGTCCACCTAACCCGAAGTTGTGGGACGTTGTCCCCAAGAAGCCCACAGTATTGGCCAACCAGGTCAATAAAAGGTTCAAGGAGCTGAAGCATCTCGGGTTGCGCAACGAGGATGCCATGATCACATTTGTCCGCAACCAGATCTCCCCTCTCCAGAAGCGCACTCACAAGGTGTGCCACATGAGCTGGGGTCGCGACCCCAACCGGACCTCGTCCTTTGAGCTTAGCAACACAGAAATCTACCGCCAGGTCAAGGCACTCTTCACCACCCACAAGGACTTCTCCTCTGAGTGGACATGGAGAATTGAGCATTATTCCCGTGGTAAGCTTCGTGCCACCAACTCTCTCCGGATTAGATCTTATGCCGGTTGTCGTCTTATTTTTGACTCTGTTGTCTTTTTTCTCCTTTAGCAATTCCTTTAGCAGACCATTGAGGATGGCACCGACCCTACCCTCAAATGCACGCCTGACCGGGAGAGCTCGGACGAGGAAGAACCGGACCAGGAGATGTTCCTCCCCATGTTCGACGTGACCAAGCGACCCACCTGTAAACTCTCTTCTATTAGAGATTGGCTCGACGATGAGGATTACTCGGATATTGAGGTGATGGAAGTTGTTGACGCTGTCCCCCTTTCTTATGCTTTTCCGGCATCAGCTAACCCCGGTGGGAAGATCCATGAGGACCCTCCCCTTGCCACGGGTGAACCTGTTCCGGCAGCGCTGAAGAAGAGGCATGGAGCTACATCAAGTTCCTCCTCCAGACCTTCTCATCCCTCCAAAAGGCGAAAGAAGTCCGGAGATAAAACTGCTTCCAAGCCTGCAGGCAAGGCCCCAGCACGAAGGGCTCGGAAACCCAAGGAGCCCCTGACCTCGGATGCGTAAGCCTGATTTCCCTCTGCAACTTATTCTTCCTTGCATTGTTTTAGTCTCTCTTCTGACATTGTTTGATTTGGCAGTGCCGCGGAGGATGTTCCCTAGAGTGGATCTAGCATCTCTTCACCCCTCTGACTTAGCCCTTCTCCCCCTCATGACGACGAGTCACGCCCGCTGAGCCCTATTCCAGAGGGTTCTGCGGCTGCTCCGGGTTCCAGCCCACCTCGTCAAGAGGAGGGCAACCCCGGAGCAGGGGAGACAGACCTAGCCGAGGCAGCGGCATCCACCACTTCGGCTCCACCGCAACCAGCAACTACCGAGACTACCTCTGTACCATCACCAACACCAGCACCAGCACCAACTCCGGCAGCAAGAACATCAGCAGCAGCTCCAGCAACAAGGGCACCAACGCCAAGCTCCTCCGCCTCGTCCGAGTCTTCTCAGTCTCGGCGAGGAAGTACCCAGGCAGTTCCTAAGGGGAAGTCTGCCGCAACCACTTCCTCCTCTCATCAAGCCAAAGGGCGAAAAGCCCCTGACGTCACCAGGGCAACGTCCACCGGGTCTGGACAGCGCACCCTCGCGTCCATGCTTGCCCAGAAGGCTCCAGCACCGAAGGATGCCCCTGCCGAGCCAACTAGTGCGCAGCAACTTGTTCTGCACACCAGTCCGGCCCTTGCTCAGGTTGAGAGGAGAGAGGCACATGCGAAGGGCTTGGTGGCGCCCCACATGCTCAGCAGTGAGCGATATCCTCCGAGCTTGATCGAGTTTATGAACAACTGGAACAAGGCGGAGTTCATCTATAACGATGATCTCGCGGAGAAGTTTGGTCCCGCTGAATTCGCTTCTCAGATGAACACAGCCTCTAAGGCGATTAACCTCGCGGGCCGGATGATGGAGGTACGTTACTTCACCTTTTCCTTAGCATGCACTAGCGATATAACCATTAGTCCCCGAGCCTCCGGGGGAGTAACTTGTTACTCGGCCGGATGCTCCTTAGAAAACTAACGTAGCTCCTTGACAACTTCAAATATGCACACACCTAGAGCCAGGTTAAGTTCCACTTGGCCCGGATCTTGCACACCTCGAATATGCACACACCTAGAGCCGGGTTAAGTTCCACTTGGCCCGAATCTTGTACACTTCGGATATGCACACACCTAGAGCCGGGTTAAATTCCACTTGGCCCGGATCTTGTACACTTCGAATATGCACACACCTAGAGCCGGGTTAAATTCCACTTGGCCCGGATCTTGTACACTTCGAACATGCACACACCTAGAGCCGGGTTAAGTTCCACTTGGCACGGATCTTGTAAACTTCGAATATGCACACACCTAGAGCCGGGTTAAGTTCCACTTGGCCCGGATCTTGTACACTTCGAATATGCACCCACCTAGAGCCAGGTTAAGTTCAACTTGGCCTGGATCTTGTACACTTCAAATATGCACACATCTAGAGCCGGGTTAAGTTCCACTTGGCCCGAATCTTGTACACTTCAAATATGCACAAGGCTTAAGCCAAATATTTGTATTCTTTTCAGGTGACCACCAACCGCCGGAGTGCTAAGTTCCAGCGTCTTCTGGATACCCACAAGATGTTGCTCGCAAAGCACAATGCACATCTCGCTGAGCATGAGAAAAGGGGTAAGTTTCTCCCTTGGCGCTTCTCCGTTTTCCTTCATTTTCCTCTGCCGAACTAATCTCATTATTTGGTTTCCACAGCTGGGGTGGAGGCTGAGAACAAGATTATGCGAAAGAACCTGGAGCAGATCAAGGGTAAGTCCTTTTTGTCCGACCCTGCTTTGCTTTCCATCATCTTTTCTTCTTGGCTCGGCAAACATTCATACCTCAGCTCTGCCGGGTCAACACGCTATTTCAGCATATCTTGAAGATAGTGTGCCCGTGCCTGACATGATGCTGCATTTTCTCGAACAAGCAGGGCAGCATCAGGCCGAGCTCAAAAAGAAAGACGATGAGCTTGCCCTCCTCTGAACCAAGAACGACGAGATTGCCAAGTTAGAGGCAGAAATGAAGAAGATGAAGGCATAGCAACAAACCGAGCTTGAAAAGGCTGGCCAGGACTACACCGAAGAGCGCGAGCGCCTCAACCTCCAAATTGCTAAGGACCGCGAACTTCTCCAGGAGGTCGACGTCAAACTCGAGTCGGCGAACGCTGAACTGGTGCAGCTCCTCCAAAGACGTGATAATTGCATCAATGAATTGACCCGGATCCACAGCCACATTTTACGTAAGTTCCTTTTCCTTATCCGGCATATTTCTTCGGGTTATCTCACATGTCTTTTCATTACTTGCTTCTCTTATCCCATTTTTAGGCAAATTTCCAGAGGGTACTCCCATTGCGAGCGCTGTTGTTGCCAATTTCCGTCGAGAGAGGGTACTCCTATCGCTCCTGACGGTGAGAACATTCCCTTTGACATGGAGGACCCCTTGGTCAGCCTCTCATCTCGCGTGGAAATCATCAAGAACTACGGCAAGGATCTCCTTGACATTTCAGTTCGAGTCTTCAACACGTTCTGGCCTGGCGAGGATGCTCCGAAGAGAATCGCAATTCTCGCTGAAAAGCTGACGGAGATCGAGACTCATCTCGACCTTTGGAGGGAGTCCACTGGACGTGTTGCAGCTGAGACCGTTCTTCACCACATACTCACGTGGTATGAGAAGATCGATCTCAGCCTCCTGATGCGCCTGCGCACCGGATCCAAGTGGACCAATGACCCGGAATGGGTAGCTCAGCACCAGGCTTGCGCCCATAGCCTCATTGAATATGCTCCCATTCATGAATGGACTGAGGGTCCAAGCTTTCTGGAAGCCGCTGGCGACGAAGAGGTCGAGAATGTTGAAGATGGTTCAGACGAGGATGGAGAGGACGATGCCTCGGATATCAAAGAAGGCGAAGATGACGCCGAACTTCCTCCTCCTGCTGCTCCTTAAGTAAAAACACTTGAAAACATATCAGATCCCCGGTATGCCGGGTGGAATTGTATCCCATACTTATGTGATATTTTGCTACTAAGTTTGAATGCCGGATTAACTTGGGCGTAGTCCCCGAGTTTCATTTTCTTGTTCGTCCAATCTTCTGGCTCGGTCCGTGTCTACCTTGATTCGGTTTTACGACTTACGAATCCGAGCTTCAAAAATTGTTTTAACAATACTTAGAAACTTTTAGGCTTTAGCTCAAAATAATTTAGCATAATAGTTTGAAAGTAAATACAAGGTTAGTCCGAAAAACAAATGTCGGCTCGATTAAGTTCTTTTCCTCATTCGTTTTTCATGTGCTACGCAATTCTAAACTTGTTCTCTTGCTTGCCATGAAGCCAATTCTTGTTGGACAGCAGCAAGTCGAAGAGTTGGGTTTTTGGTGCTCACACATTACTAATCCGAGTTAAGTAGAACAACTTATTCCAGCTGACGTATAAATAATAAAAGACAACAAATATTATTAAGGCAGTCCCCGAGTTACTGCCCGAGGTGCCAACATTTCATTGATAAGCTCATTGCCGGCATACATACCGACATATGAGAAGACTCAGATACATACACTTCTCTGCTAAGTGTAGAAAGGACGAAGTAAAGCTACATTCCATGGGCGCTTAGATTCGTCGCCGGACCTGTCCGCCTTGTTCTTTTCCTGTGGCTTTGCATCTATAAGATAATAAGAGTCATTGTGCAATGCTTTGCTCACGATGAAGAGGCCCTTCCCATGGGGGGATAATTTATGCATGCCGGCAGTACGTTGTACCAACCGGAGCACCAGATCGCCTTCCCGGAAGACCCGGGAGCTTACTTTCCGGCTATGATAGCGTCGGAGATTTTGCTGATATATGGCGGATCTAGACAATGCCAGTTCTCTCGCTTCTTCTAGCAGATCAACATCATTTTGCCGGGCTTCTTGCACTTCGGCTTCTGTGTATTGGGTGACCCTAGGCGAATCATGCTCTATGTCGGCTGGTAATACAGCTTCTGCCCCATATACCAGAAAAAACAACGTATAGCCTGTTGATCGATTCGGAGTTGTTCTTAAACTCCATAGTACCACTGGTAGTTCTTCTATCCAACACCCCACTGATCTTTGCAGCGGCTCAATGAGCCGGGGTTTTATCCCGGATAATACTAATCCGTTGGATCTTTCCACTTGTCCGGTCGAGTCGGATCTTCTTATCCCGGCAGAAACGCGCAAATGCTCCTTCCGCAAAATTTGTAAAATTATCAGTTATGATACTATGTGGGTAACCGTACCTCAAGATTATATCCTTGAGAAATGTTACGGCCGTAGCCCCATCACATTTCCTTATAGGCTTTACTTTGATCCACTTCATAAACTTGTCCACCATGACCAAAATGTGAGTCATATTTCCCCCTGCTGGTTTAAACGGGCCAACCATATCTAAGCACCATACGGCAAATGGCCATGTAATTGGTATGGTCTTGAGTTCCGACATTGGCATATGCGTCTTGGTAGCATACCTCTGACAACCATTGCATTTTCTCACCAGATCTTCTGCTTGTTCTAAGGCACTTGGCCAGTAGAATCCATGCCGCAACGCTTTTGCCACCAAGGCTCGGGATGAGGCATGATGCCCACACTCTCCTTGATGTATATCTCGGAGGATGTCAAGCCCTTCTTCCGGGTCAACGCATCGCTGGAGGACATTGGTCACACTCCGTTTGTATAGCTCGAAATTGATAACTGTGTATGCCTTTGCTCTCCTCTGAGTTTGCCTGGATAACACCTCCTCAGTGGGTAACGTTCCATCTTTCAGGAATTGAAATATAGGCAGTGCCCAAGCTGGTATTGCTCGTACAGGGAACACATCCTCATCAATTTCCATCTAATCCACCGGCATAACTTCAACCGGATCACGCTGAGCAGTCCCCGGGTCCTGTGAGGCAGTCCCCGGGTTCGCTGAGGCAGTCCTCGGGTTTGCTGATGCAGTCCCCGAGTTTCGCGCACCACCTCCCATGTCAATGTCCATGGGCTCAGCTCCAGATTGTGTATCTTCCGGGACATAGATTGAGTCGGTTCCTGGGGACGGCCTGATAGATGGTTTTCTGAGGTGTTCCAATGCCACACCCGGTGGAATTGCTTGTCGGGTTGATCCGAGCTTCGACAGCATGTCGGCAACCTCATTTTCCACCCGGGGTACATGATGAAATTCACACCCCTCAAAGTAACCAGATATCTTCTGCACATGAAATCTGTATAGAGCCATGTTTGGATCCAGGGCGTCCCACAACCCCGACACTTGCTGTATTACCAAATCCGAGTCGCCAAAGCATAGTATCCGACGTATCCCAATCTCTTTTGCCACTTTGAGCCCATGCACAAGTGCTTCATACTCAACGACATTGTTCGATGCCGCGAAATGGATTTGCAACACATATTTCAGCTGGTCCTTCTTTGGCGAGGTAAGCACAACTCCGGCGCCTAGCCCGGTTTTTGTTTTTGACCCGTCAAAGTGCATCCTCCAGTAGTTCGGATCTGGTGGCGGTGGTTCGTATTGTACCTCGGCCCAATCCACAAAAAAGTCCGCAACAGCCTGAGACTTGATTGCTTCTCTTCTGTCATATTGTGGCGCATAAGGAGCTAGTTCGATTGCCCATTTTGCGATTCGACCACTTGCATCCTTGTTACCCATTATCTCGGATATGGGAGCTTCACATATTACTTTGATGGGGTGCTCCTCAAAGTAATGCTTTAACTTCTTTGCTGCCATATAGACACCATATGCCACCTTTTGAAAGTGTGGGTAGTTCTTCTTTGAGGCAGATAATACCTCGCTCAGGTAATACACTGGCCTCTGCACCGACTTACCCTCTTCGTCGCGCTCCACCACTATCACTTCACTTACAACTCGGTTGGTTGCGTCTATATAGAGCAACATTGGCTCCTTCGATAGTGGAGAGGCTAACACTGGTGTAGTGGCTAACATCTTGTTTAAGTGGGCAAAGGCTTCATCGGCCTGTGGCGTCCAAACGAACTTATCCGACTTTTTCATAAGTTGGTAGAGAGGCAATGCCTTTTCTCCCAACCGACATACAAACCGACTTAACGATGCTAGGCACCCAGTGAACCTATGGACATTGTTAAGACACTTCGGCAGCTCCATTCGTTCAATAGCCCGGATCTTAGTTGGATTAACTTCGATACCTCGGCTGGAGACGAGGAATCCGAGTAATTTTCCAGCCAGGACACCGAAGGTACATTTTTCCGGGTTAAGCTTCATTCGGAACCTTCTTAAGTTCGCGAATGTCTGCCTGATTTCATCAAGGAGCGTTTTGCTTTCCTTGGTCTTGATAACCACATCATTCACATACACTTGTACATTTTGACCTATTTGGTCATGCAAACATTTTTGCATACATCTTTGGTACGTTGCACCTACATTACATAAACCAAACGGCATGGTGCGATAGCAATAAGCCCCATACGGGGTGATAAATGCGGTCTTTATTTGATCATCCGGATTCAGAGGTATCTGGTGGAAACCAGAATACGCATCAATGAATGACAACAGTTCACATCCCGCGGTTGAGTCTATGACCTTATCTATCCTCGGCAGTGGAAATGGATCTTTTGGACACCCCTTGTTCAGGTTCGTGTAGTCGATACACATACGCCAAACCACTGCCACGTTCGGGTCATCCTTCTTCTTCTCCACCAGCACCGGATTAGAGAGCCAATCCGGATAGAGTACTTCCATGATAAATCCTGCTGCTAGCAACTAAGCTATCTCGTCTCCAATGACTTTTCTCCTATCCTCGACAAAGCGGTGGAGAGGTTGCTTCACCGGCCTCGCTCCGGGTCTCACGTTCAAAGAGTGCTCGGCCAACTCCCTCGGAACACCTTGCAAGTCCTGTGTAGACCAAGCAAAAATATCACGATTCTCATGGAGGAAGTTGACGAGCTCGCTTTCCTATTTATCATTCAACCCAGCTCCAATTGTTAAGGTGCGCTCTGGGAACATATCATCAACAGGCACTTTCTTAGTATCCTTTGCGGCTTGGAACGAAACGCTACCATGCGGGTTACTCAACACCGACATATACTGCTGCGCGGACTAAGCTAATGCCGCCACCTCTTGGATTTTTCTTTTCTCTTGCGCAATCACGAGTGACTCGGCTAGGTTAGACCCGGCTGAGGCACACTCAATGGAACGTCGGAAATCTCCAGCAATGGTAATCACTCCATTTGGCCCGGGCAACTTCATCTTTAGATAACTGATGTGGCAACTTGCCATGAACTTGTTCAATGCTGGTCTTCCGAGTAATGCGTGATACGCACTTTCCAAGTTCACCACCTCAAACTCCAGATTCTCAGTTCGGCAATTATCTCTCGTGCCGAATAACACGTCAACCCGGACTTTGCCTATGGGCTCACAAGTAATGCCTGGTACAATACCATGGAAAGTTGTCCTTGTAGCCTAGAGTATGTTCTCCGAGATACTCAACTTGCGCATTGTATCCGCATACATGATGTTAATGCTACTGCCATTGTCAATTGGTACCTTGGAGAACCTCACATTGATGTTAGGCCCAATGAATGTCGGGTCCAGCACTAACGCATACGAACCAGGACTCGGCATAAGCTTGGGGTGATCTTTGATGTTCCAGGTGATTTCCTGGTCCGACCAAGGCATGTACCTCATCACCGCTGGCATCACCGCATTGACCTCCATATGTCGGTGCTGCAAGCTCTTCCTATCTGTTTCCTCGGTGGTAAATACACAGTAACTCTGATGATGCTCCCTGTACTCATTCCTCCCCTCATTTCTGGGGTACCTTTGATCCGGCTGATGCTGGTTTTCTACTTGATGCACTGCATCCCTTCTCTCATGGTTATCATACCTCGGCGGAGGGGGAGGCAACATTAGCTGTTGCGTGTTCGCTCCGGAGAGCAATTGCTGTCGGGGTAACTCCTGCCGAGGTTGATCATTCCGGGGTGCCTGAGCATTCCCCGAACCACCTTGTTCTATCTTACGCATCCACTCACATTGCCTCGTTGTATGACCCGCTGGGTTACTCGGATTTGGCGTGTGAAATTTACATGGTTGATCCAACATCGACTCATAAGTGTACCTTGGACGTTCCCTCTTTTCATGCCACTGTTTCTTATGTTCTGGCGTCCAAGTTTTCTTGCCATCATTCCTTGGTGTCCATTGTTGCCCTCCAGTTTTCTGACGTTGATTGCTCCCTGTTCCGGGCTGATCTTGATTCACACCCGCAACTTGTTGCGAACTGTACCAGTGATCCAGTCTATCATCTCTCCCTTTTCCTCTGTAATCATTCCTCCGGGATGATCCGGCTCCATCTCTCCGGTAGTACTCCTCATTCGACTCGTTGGACACGAGCCTAGGTTGAGTCGGATCTCCCAGAGCATACGAATCAGCAATCCGGATCTTCTCTGCCAACGTAGTTGGCATTTTCCTTTGAAACTTTTGCCACAGTTTGCTTGCATATCTGCATCCTTGCGCAAACCACGCTATGGCCTGTGACTCTATCACGCCCTCACACGAGTTTCTCATGGTACACCACCGGGTCAAAAACTCCCGGTCAGTCTCATTCGGTCTTTGCTTGCACATAGCTAGGATCTGTGGCCTATTTGGCCTCTGATACGTACTCGAGAAATTGCTGATGAACATTTCCTCAAAATCGATCCAGCAGTTAATACTCCTGGGCGGCAAATTGTTCAACCATACCCTTGCTGGCCCCTCCAACATCTGTGGTACGTATCTCATAGCCCATCGCAAGTTACATGTAGCAATTTTCACAGCCGTAGCATAATTTATCAACCAATCCTCCGGCTTAGTGCTGTCGTCATACGTCTTTGTGCCTCTGGGTAACTGGAAGTTAGGTACCGGTGGCTCTTTCATGATCCGGGGTCCAAAACACGCAGGACCCGGAGGGCCTTGACTTTCAATCTGCTCTGACCTATACAGTCGATCCAGTTTCAACCTGGCATCATCTGACATCAAATCCCTGCTTCCCAATCTCGACCCTATCACATCATAGTATGGCCTTGGGTATCCTGCATTTACCATTTCCGAATCTCCGTCGTTGTACCGGTCTTGCTCTCGTGGCGCTTCTCTCTGTTGCATACCTCCGCCGGCACTTTGCTCTTGCCTTGGTATATTCCGCTGATGCGGTTGTCCTGTAGAGTTGTGCTGTTCGGCATTGCCGTTAATAGCGTTTCCTTGACCGGCATTGCCTTGGTCACGGTTACCTCGGCCAGCTTCACCTCGGCTTACACTCTGTCGATCGTCGTTTCTTTGTACCTCTTTTGCCTTTCCTGCACTTGTCGGGTCATACGGAATAATCTGCTTGTTTCTCCTGGCCGAGGTTACTACCTCCTCTCTCCTTGGACCACCATGAGGGGAAGATGCGGCTCCAGCGGATTTCTCCGGGTTACCCACCGCCGAATGAACAATCTTGGAGGCCCCAGCTCTCTCCGGGTTTGCCCTGAGCAGTTCCTCATTTTGCCTGTTCGCGATCCGAACCAACTCATTGACTCGATTTTGTTGTCTCTGACGGGCTTCACCCGTCAGACCCTCTAGCTCGGATGCAGCTGCATCCGCTGCTCTGAGGTTTTTCGCCGGGGTACTCTACTTCGGCAACCCCACGGACAAACAGTTTTCTGACTCCTCTATCCAAGTATCACCTTCTTTGTTCATTTCACTCATGAGATTTCTCCCCTTCACTTTTGGAGCATCTACTTTATTTGCCTTTGCGTACTCACGCAGCGTCATGTTCAACGACTGCTGAGCCGCAGCAATCTTCTTCGCTCCCTCTAGAATTTTCTGCCTAGTTTCCTCTAGCTCGGCCTGTGCCTGAGCCGGATCTACCACTGCTGCTACCGGGTTTGCCAAGCTATCCATAGCTTCTCTCAGTACATTCTCAGGCCTCTCTAGTGGAGGTCCTCTACCTTTCCTCGGTGCCTTAGGTGTTACCTCTGGATCTGGTGCCGGATCCTTGCTTGCGCCTGCACCCGGCGCAGTCATCATTACTTCAGCACGGTCCGGGGAGCGAGTGGTACGCGCCCCGTGAACCACGCTAAGGGGTGGCTCCCCTGCCTCGACGATGTGCCGTGGATGAACGCATGATACGTCCACAGCAACGTAGACCTTGTGTGCACCCAACTTGATGAAGAGGCCGTTGCGCGGAAGTGGGTGCGTGCCGAAGCAGCCAGCGTTGTCGCTGACGAAGTCCAGCGCTCCAAAGCCCTGAATGAGCTCGGATACGATGCGTTCGCCGGTGCCGATGAGGTTTCCCGTCCGGATCTTCACCCCTGCTAGAGCCGCTAGCCCCACGGTGGGCGCCAACTGTCGTGGTGGTGTCACGGCAGATGCCATGGATAGGCTAAAGGTGGGGACTAATACACGCTAGGGGAATCCAATGAGGGATAGTGAAGTGATTCTCCATGCAGAAGTTTATATTTGCTTTGCCTCCAATGATACAAGTGCTCCTAGAGCTGTATTGGCGAGAGGAGGAAGAAGGATCTCTCTTACTCTCACTCACAGATCACACTTAAAACCCTAGACAAATCAGAAAAATCGGACCCTCCTCTACAGAAGCCCTAGCCCTCCTTATATAGGGGGGGCTAGGTCTCCACTAAGGGCATACGTGGAGGCATATTCCTAAGAATATGCCATCTCCCAAAGTAGTAAGCCGACCGGGTTACTTTTCCCTCGCGTCACACATGCAGAGGCTACGTGAGCCTCCGCGGCGCCCGCGTCAGCTGACATGGGCATCGTCACCCTTGTCGGCCACGCCTCGGTGGTCCTGCCCTTGTCTGCTTCGCTCAGGCAGTGCGTACCGGGGCTTCTTTTGACCAGCGAGATTCCTTCCTTCTCCTAGAAGCTAGATGTGACCCGGATCATAGTTGATCCGACCACACCCGTTCCTGCATACAAGTTAAACATGCATTTCCGACTTACTACTTAAGTCGGTTGAGACTTAGTTAGGCGAACGCCCCCTGGTCTGGGTTACCCCGTGATTCGGCCTGCCTTGAGGTGACCCGCCAGCATCCGCTTTGGCCTTGCCGAACCTCGGCTAACTCGGCCTTTATACCCTGGTGTGACCCTACCCGGGGTATCCTCCCAACAGTGTGATTCATGAAAAGAACAGACATGCAATGACACTGGTGGATCCTTATGTGGTTCATGAAAAGAACAAACAGGCAATGACACTGGTGGATCCTTATGTGGTTTGTTTAGAAGAACACACATGCAATGACACTGGGTGTGGTTCATGAGAAGAACACACATCCAATGACACTGGTGGATCCTTATGTGGTTTGTTTAGAGGAACACACATGCAATCACACTAGGTTGATCCATATGTGGTTTATGGAAGTAAAAGACATGCAATGACTCTGGTAGATCCTTATGTGGTTCATGAAAAGAACAGACATGCAGTGAAACTGGGTGTGGTTCATGAAAAGACCAGACATGCAATCACACTGGTGGATCCTTATGTGGTTTAGGGAAGGAACAAACATGCAATCACACTAGGTGGATCCATATGTGGTTTATGGAAGTAACACACATGCAATGACACTGGGTGTGGTTCATGAAAAGAACAGACATGCAATGACACTTGTAGATCCTTATGTGGTTCATGAAAAGAACAGACATGCAATGACACTGGTGGATCCTTATGTGGTTTGTTTAGAGGAACAAACATGCAATGACTCTAGCCATGGTTCATGAAAAGAACAGACATGCAATGACACCGGTGTGGTTCATGAAAAGAACAGACATACAATGACTTATGTGGTTTGTTTATAAGAACACACATGCAATGACACTGGGTGTGGTTCATGAAAAGAACAGATAGGCAATGACACTGGTGGATCCTTATGTGGTTTGTTTAGAAGAACATGCATGCAATGACACTGGGTGTGGTTCATGAAAAGAACAGACACGCAATGACACTGGTGGATCCTTATGTGGTTTGTTTAGAGGAACAGACATGCAATCACACTAGGTGTATCCATATGTGGTTTATGGAAGTAAAAGACATGCAATGACTCTAGCTATGATTCATGAAAAGAACAGACATGCAATGACACTAGTGGATCCTTATGTGGTTCATGAAAAGAACAGACAGGCAATGACACTAGTGGATCCTTATGTGGTTTGTTTAGAAGAACACACATGCAATGACACTGGGTGTGGTTCATGAGAAGAACACACATCCAAAGACACTGGTAGATCCTTATGTGGTTTGTTTAGAGGAACAGACATGCAATCACACTAGGTGGATCCATATGTGGTTTATGGAAGTAAAAGACATGCAATGACTCTGGTAGATCCTTATGTGGTTCATGAAAAGAACAGACATGCAGTGAAACTGGGTGTGGTTAATGAAAAGAACAGACACGCAATGACACTGGTGGATCCTTATATGGTTTGTTTAGAGGAACAAATATGCAATCACACTAGGTGGATCCATATGTGGTTTATGGAAGTAAAAGACATGCAATGACTCTAGCTATGATTCATGAAAAGAACAGACATGCAATGACACTAGTGGATCCTTATGTGGTTCATGAAAAGAACAGACAGGCAATGACACTGGTGGATCCTTATGTGATTTGTTTAGAAGAACACACATGCAATGACACTGGGTGTAGTTCATGAGAAGAACACACATTTCATGAGAAGAACACACATTCAATGACACTGGTGGATCCTTATGTGGTTTGTTTAGAGGAACACACATGCAATCACACTAGGTTGATCCATATGTGGTTTATGGAAGTAAAATACATGCAATGACTCTGGTAGATCCTTATGTGGTTCATGAAAAAACAGACATGCAGTGAAACTGGGTGTGGTTCATGAAAAGACCAGACATGCAATCACACTGGTGGATCCTTATGTGGTTTAGGGAAGGAACAAACATGCAATCACACTAGGTGGATCCATATGTGGTTTATGGAAGTAACACACATGCAATGACACTGGGTGTGGTTCATGAAAAGAACAGACATGCAATGACACTTGTAGATCCTTATGTGGTTCATGAAAAGAACAGACATGCAATGACACAGGTGGATCCTTATGTGGTTTGTTTAGAGGAACAAACATGCAATGACTCTAGCCATGGTTCATGAAAAGAACAAACATGCAATGACACCGGGTGTGGTTCATGAAAAGAACAGACATACAATGACTTATGTGGTTTGTTTATAAGAACACACATGCAATGACACTGGGTGTGGTTCATGAAAAGAACAGATAGGCAATGACACTGGTGGATCCTTATGTGGTTTGTTTAGAAGAACATGCATGCAATGACACTGGGTGTGGTTCATGAAAAGAACAGACACGCAATGACACTGGTGGATCCTTATGTGGTTTGTTTAGAGGAACAGACATGCAATCACACTAGGTGTATCCATATGTGGTTTATGGAAGTAAAAGACATGCAATGACTCTAGCTATGATTCATGAAAAGAACAGACATGCAATGACACTAGTGGATCCTTATGTGGTTCATGAAAAGAACAGACAGGCAATGACACTAGTGGATCCTTATGTGGTTTGTTTAGAAGAACACACATGCAATGACACTGGGTGTGGTTCATGAGAAGAACACACATCCAAAGACACTGGTAGATCCTTATGTGGTTTGTTTAGAGGAACAGACATGCAATCACACTAGGTGGATCCATATGTGGTTTATGGAAGTAAAAGACATGCAATGACTCTGGTAGATCCTTATGTGGTTCATGAAAAGAACAGACATGCAGTGAAACTGGGTGTGGTTAATGAAAAGAACAGACACGCAATGACACTGGTGGATCCTTATATGGTTTGTTTAGAGGAACAAATATGCAATCACACTAGGTGGATCCATATGTGGTTTATGGAAGTAAAAGACATGCAATGACTCTAGCTATGATTCATGAAAAGAACAGACATGCAATGACACTAGTGGATCCTTATGTGGTTCATGAAAAGAACAGACAGGCAATGACTCTGGTGGATCCTTATGTGATTTGTTTAGAAGAACACACATGCAATGACACTGGGTGTAGTTCATGAGAAGAACACACATTTCATGAGAAGAACACACATTCAATGACACTGGTGGATCCTTATGTGGTTTGTTTAGAGGAACATACATGCAATCACACTACGTGGATCCATATGTGGTTTATGGAAGTAAAATACATGCAATGACTCTGGTAGATCCTTATGTGGTTCGTGAAAAGAACAGACATGCAGTGAAACTGGGTGTGGTTCTTGAAAAGAATAGACATGCAATCACAGTGGTGGATCCTTATGTGGTTTATGGAAGGAACAAGCATGCAATCACACTAGGTGGATCCATATGTGGTTTATGGAAGTAACACACATGCAATGACACTAGGTGTGGTTCATGAAAAGAACAGACATGCAATGACACTGGTACATCCTTATGTGGTTCATGAAAAGAACAGACATGCAATGACACTGGTGGATTCTTATGTGGTTTGTTTAGAGGAACAAACATGCAATGACTCTAGCCATGGTTCATGAAAAGAACAGACATGCAATGACACCGGGTGTGGTTCATGAAAAGAACAGACATGCAATGACTTATGTGGTTTGTTTAGAAGAACACACATGCAATGACACTGGGTGTGGTTCATGAAAAGAACAGATAGGCAATGACACTGGTGGATCCTTATGTGGTTTGTTTAGAAGAACACACATGCAATGACATTGGGTGTGGTTCATTAAAAGAACAGACACGCAATGACACTGGTGGATCCTTATGTGGTTTGTTTAGAGGAACAGACATGCAATCACACTAGGTGGATCCATATGTGGTTTATGGAAGTAAAAGACATGGAATGACTCTAGCTGTGATTCATGAAAAGAACGGACATGCAATGACAATAGTGGATCCTTATGTGGTTCATGAAAAGAACAGACATGCAATGACACTAGTGGATCCTTATGTGGTTTGTTTAGAAGAACACACATGCAATGACACTGGGTGTGGTTCATGAGAAGAACACACATCCAATGACACTGGTAGATCTTTATGTGGTTTGTTTAGAGGAACATATATGCAATCACACTAGGTGGATCCATATGTGGTTTATGGAAGTAAAAGACATGCAATGACTCTGGTAGATCCTTATGTGGTTCATGAAAAGAACAGACATGCAGTGAAACTGGGTGTGGTTAATGAAAATAACAGACACGCAATGACACTCGTGGATCCTTATGTGGTTTGTTTAGAGGAACAGATATCCAATCACACTAGGTGGATCCATATGTGGTTTATGGAAGTAAAAGACATGCAATGACTCTAGCTATGATTCATGAAAAGAACAGACATGTAATGACACTAGTGGATCCTGATGTGGTTCATGAAAAGAACAGACAGGCAATGACACTGGTGGATCCTTATGTGGTTTGTTTAGAAGAACACACATGCAATGACACTGGGTGTGGTTCATGAGAAGAACACACATTTCATGAGAAGAACACACATCCAATGACACTGGTGGATCCTTATGTGGTTTGTTTAGAGGAACATACATGCAATCACACTACGTGGATCCATATGTGGTTTATGGAAGTAAAATACATGCAATGACTCTGGTAGATCCTTATGTGGTTCGTGAAAAGAACAGACATGCAGTGAAACTGGGTGTGGTTCATGAAAAGAACAGACATGCAATCACAGTGGTGGATCCTTATGTGGTTTATGGAAGGAACAAACATGCAATCACACTAGGTGGATCCATATGTGGTTTATGGAAGTAACACACATGCAATGACACTGGGTGTGGTTCATGAAAAGAACAGACATGCAATGACACTGGTAGATCCTTATGTGGTTCATGAAAAGAACACACAGGCAATGACACTGGTGGATCCTTATGTGGTTTGTTTAGAGGAACAAACATGCAATGACTCTAGCCATGGTTCATGAAAAGAACAGACATGCAATGACACCGGGTGTGGTTCATGAAAAGAACAGACATGCAATGACTTATGTGGTTTGTTGAGAAGAACACACATGCAATGACATTGGGTGTGGTTCATGAAAAGAACAGATAGGCAATGACACTGGTGGATCCTTATGTGGTTTGTTTAGAAGAACACGCATGCAATGACATTGGGTGTGGTTCATTAAAAGAACAGACACGCAATGACACTGGTGGATCCTTATGTGGTTTGTTTAGAGGAACAGACATGCAATCACACTAGGTGGATCCATATGTGGTTTATGGAAGTAAAAGACATGGAATGACTCTAGTTGTGATTCATGAAAAGAACGGACATGCAATGAGAATAGTGGATCCTTATGTGGTTCGTGAAAACAACAGACAGGCAATGACACTAGTGGATCCTTATGTGGTTTGTTTAGAAGAACACACATGCAATGACACTGGGTGTAGTTCATGAGAAGAACACACATTTCATGAGAAGAACACACATTCAATGACACTGGTGGATCCTTATGTGGTTTGTTTAGAGGAACATACATGCAATCACACTACGTGGATCCATATGTGGTTTATGGAAGTAAAATACATGCAATGACTCTGGTAGATCCTTATGTGGTTCGTGAAAAGAACAGACATGCAGTGAAACTGGGTGTGGTTCTTGAAAAGAATAGACATGCAATCACAGTGGTGGATCCTTATGTGGTTTATGGAAGGAACAAGCATGCAATCACACTAGGTGGATCCATATGTGGTTTATGGAAGTAACACACATGCAATGACACTAGGTGTGGTTCATGAAAAGAACAGACATGCAATGACACTGGTACATCCTTATGTGGTTCATGAAAAAAACAGACATGCAATGACACTGGTGGATTCTTATGTGGTTTGTTTAGAGGAACAAACATGCAATGACTCTAGCCATGGTTCATGAAAAGAACAGACATGCAATGACACCGGGTGTGGTTCATGAAAAGAACAGACATGCAATGACTTATGTGGTTTGTTTAGAAGAACACACATGCAATGACACTGGGTGTGGTTCATGAAAAGAACAGATAGGCAATGACACTGGTGGATCCTTATGTGGTTTGTTTAGAAGAACACACATGCAATGACATTGGGTGTGGTTCATTAAAAGAACAGACACGCAATGACACTGGTGGATCCTTATGTGGTTTGTTTAGAGGAACAGACATGCAATCACACTAGGTGGATCCATATGTGGTTTATGGAAGTAAAAGACATGGAATGACTCTAGCTGTGATTCATGAAAAGAACGGACATGCAATGACAATAGTGGATCCTTATGTGGTTCATGAAAAGAACAGACATGCAATGACACTAGTGGATCCTTATGTGGTTTGTTTAGAAGAACACACATGCAATGACACTGGGTGTGGTTCATGAGAAGAACACACATCCAATGACACTGGTAGATCTTTATGTGGTTTGTTTAGAGGAACATATATGCAATCACACTAGGTGGATCCATATGTGGTTTATGGAAGTAAAAGACATGCAATGACTCTGGTAGATCCTTATGTGGTTCATGAAAAGAACAGACATGCAGTGAAACTGGGTGTGGTTAATGAAAATAACAGACACGCAATGACACTCGTGGATCCTTATGTGGTTTGTTTAGAGGAACAGATATCCAATCACACTAGGTGGATCCATATGTGGTTTATGGAAGTAAAAGACATGCAATGACTCTAGCTATGATTCATGAAAAGAACAGACATGTAATGACACTAGTGGATCCTGATGTGGTTCATGAAAAGAACAGACAGGCAATGACACTGGTGGATCCTTATGTGGTTTGTTTAGAAGAACACACATGCAATGACACTGGGTGTGGTTCATGAGAAGAACACACATTTCATGAGAAGAACACACATCCAATGACACTGGTGGATCCTTATGTGGTTTGTTTAGAGGAACATACATGCAATCACACTACGTGGATCCATATGTGGTTTATGGAAGTAAAATACATGCAATGACTCTGGTAGATCCTTATGTGGTTCGTGAAAAGAACAGACATGCAGTGAAACTGGGTGTGGTTCATGAAAAGAACAGACATGCAATCACAGTGGTGGATCCTTATGTGGTTTATGGAAGGAACAAACATGCAATCACACTAGGTGGATCCATATGTGGTTTATGGAAGTAACACACATGCAATGACACTGGGTGTGGTTCATGAAAAGAACAGACATGCAATGACACTGGTAGATCCTTATGTGGTTCATGAAAAGAACACACAGGCAATGACACTGGTGGATCCTTATGTGGTTTGTTTAGAGGAACAAACATGCAATGACTCTAGCCATGGTTCATGAAAAGAACAGACATGCAATGACACCGGGTGTGGTTCATGAAAAGAACAGACATGCAATGACTTATGTGGTTTGTTTAGAAGAACACACATGCAATGACATTGGGTGTGGTTCATGAAAAGAACAGATAGGCAATGACACTGGTGGATCCTTATGTGGTTTGTTTAGAAGAACACGCATGCAATGACATTGGGTGTGGTTCATTAAAAGAACAGACACGCAATGACATTGGTGGATCCTTATGTGGTTTGTTTAGAGGAACAGACATGCAATCACACTAGGTGGATCCATATGTGGTTTATGGAAGTAAAAGACATGGAATGACTCTAGTTGTGATTCATGAAAAGAACGGACATGCAATGACAATAGTGGATCCTTATGTGGTTCGTGAAAACAACAGACAGGCAATGACACTAGTGGATCCTTATGTGGTTTGTTTAGAAGAACATGCATGCAATGACACTGGGTGTGGTTCATGAGAAGAACACACATCCAATGACACTGGTAGATCCTTATGTGGTTTGTTTAGAGGAACATATATGCAATCACACTAGGTGGATCCATATGTGGTTTATGGAAGTAAAAGACATGCAATGACTCTGGTAGATCCTTATGGGTTCCTGAAAAGAACAGACATGAAGTGAAACTGGGTGTGGTTAATGAAAACAACAGACACGCAATGACACTGGTGGATTCTTATGTGGTTTGTTTAGAGGAACAGACATGCAATCACACTAGGTGGATCCATATGTGGTTTATGGAAGTAAAAGACATGCAATGACTCTAGCTATGATTCATGAAAAGAACAGACATGCAATGACACTGGTGGATCCTTATGTGGTTCATGAAAAGAACAGACAGGCAATGACACTGGTGGATCCTTATGTGGTTTGTTTAGAAGAACACACATGCAATGACACTAGGTGTGGTTCATGATAAGAACATACATTTCATGAGAAGAACACACATCCAATGACACTGGTGGATCCTTATGTGGTTTGTTTAGAGGAACATACATGCAATCACACTAGGTGGGTCCATATGTGGTTTATGGAAGTAAAAGACATTCAATGACTCTAGTAGATCCTTATGTGGTTCATGAAAAGAACAGACATGCAGTGAAACTGGGTGTGGTTCATGAAAAGAACAGACATGCAATCACACTGGTGGATCCTTATGTGGTTTATGGAAGGAACAAACATGCAATCACACTAGGTGGATCCATATGTGGTTTATGGAAGTATCACACATGCAATGACACTAGGTGTGGTTCATGAAAAGAATAGACATGCAATGAAACTAGTAGATCCTTATGTGGTTCATGAAAAGAACAGACATGCAATGACACCGGGTGTGGTTCATGAAAAGAACAGACATGCAATGACTTATGTGGTTTGTTTAGAAGAACACACATGCAATGACACTGGGTGTGGTTCATGAAAAGAACAGATAGGCAATGACACTAGTGGATACTTATGTAGTTTGTTTAGAAGAACACGCATGCAATGACACTAGGTGTGGTTCATGAAAAGAACAGACACGCAAAGACACTGGTGGATCCTTATGTGGTTTGTTTAGAGGAACATACATGCAATCACACTAGGTGGATCCATATGTGGTTTATGGAAGTAAAATACATGCAATGACTCTAGCTGTGATTCATGAAAAGAACAGACACGCAATGACACTGGTGGATCCTTATGTGGTTCATGAAAAGAACAGACAAGCAACGACACTGGTGGATCCTTATGTGGTTTGTTTAGAAGAACACACATGCAATGACACTGGGTGTGGTTCATGAGAAGAACACACATCCAATGACACTGGTGGATCCTTATGTCGTTTGTTTAGAGGAACAGACATGCAATCACACTAGGTGGATCCATATGTGGTTTATGGAAGTAAAAGACATGCAATGACTCTGGTAGATCCTTATGTTGTTCATGAAAAGAACAGACATGCAGTGAAACTAGTTGTGGTTCATGAATAGAATAGACATGCACTGACACTGGGTGTGGTTCATGAAAAGAACAGACATGCAATGACACTGCTGGGCCCATCCTTATGTGGTTCATGAAAAGAACAGACATGTAATGACACTGGTGGATCCTTATGTGGTTTGTTTAGAAGAACAAACATGCAATGACACTGGGTGTGTTTCATGAAAAGAACACACACGCAATGACACTAGTGGATCCTTATGTGGTTTGTTTAGAGGAACAGACATGCAATGACACCGGTGGATCCACGTGTGGTTCATGAGAAGAACACACATCCAATGACTCTGGTGGATCCTTATGTGGTTCATGAAAAGAACTGACATGCAGTGACACTGGGTGTGGTTCATGAAAAGAACGGACATGCACTGACGGTAGGAGTGGTTCATGAAAAGAACAGACATGCAATGACACTAGAGGATCCTTATGTGGTTTATGGAAGGAACAAACATGCAATCACACTAGGTGAATCCATATGTGGTTTATGGAAGTAACACACATGCAATGACACTGGGTGTGGTTCATGAAAAGAACAGACATGCAATGACACTTATAGATCCTTATGTGGTTCATGAAAAGAACAAACATGCAATGACACTGGTGGATCCTTATGTGGTTTGTTTAGAGGAACAGACATGCTATGACTCTAGCCGTGGTTCATGAAAATAACAGACATGCAATGACACCGGGTGTGGTTCATGAAAAGAACAGACATGCAATGACTTATGTGGTTTGTTTAGAAGAACACACATGCAATGACACTAGGTGTGGTTCATGAAATGAACAGATAGGCAATGACACTGGCCGATCCTTATGTGGTTTGTTTAGAAGAACACGCATGTAATAACACTAGGTGTGGTTCATGAAAAGAACAGACATGCAATGACACTGGAGGATCCTTATGTGGTTTATGGAAGGAACAAACATGCAATCACACTAGGTGGATCCATATGTGGTTTATGGAAGTAACACACATGCAATGACACTGGGTGTGGTTCATGAAAAGAACAGACATGCAATGACACTGGTAGATCCTTATGTGGTTCATGAAAAGAACAGACATGCAATGACACTGGTGGATCCTTATGTGGTTTGTTTAGAGGAACAGACATGCAATGACTCTAGCTGTGGTTCATGAAAAGAATAGACATGCAATGACACCGGGTGTGGTTCATGAAAAGAACATACATGCAATGACTTATGTGGTTTGTTTAGAAGAACACACATGCAATGACACTGGGTGTGGTTCATGAAAAGAACAGATAGGCAATGACACTGGTGGATCCTTATGTGGTTTGTTTAGAAGAACACGCATGCAATGACACTGGGTGTGGTTCATGAAAAGAAGAGACACGCAATGACACTGTTTGATCCTTATGTGGTTTGTTTAGAGGAACAGACATGCAATGACTCTAGCCGTGGTTCATGAAAAGAATAGAGATGCAATGACACTGGAGTGTCCTTATGTGATTTATGGAAGGAACAAACATGCAATCACACTAGGTGGATCCATATGTGGTTTATGGAAGTAACACACATGTAATGACACTGGGTGTGGTTCATGAAAAGAACAGACATGCAATGACACTGGTAGATCCTTATGTGGTTCATGAAAAGAATAGACATGCAATGACACTGGTGGATCCTTATGTGGTTTGTTTTGAGGAATAGACATGCAATGACTATAGCCATGGTTCATGAAAGGAACAGACATGCAATGACACCGGGTGTGGTTCATGAAAAGAACAGACATGCAATGACTTATGTGGTTTGTTTAAAATAACACACATGCAATGACACTGGGTGTGGTTCATGAAAAGAACAGATAGGCAATGAGACTGGTGGATCCTTATGTGGTTTGTTTAGAAGAACACGCATGCAATGACACTGGGTGTGGTTCATGAAAATAAGAGACACACAATGACACAGGTGGATCCTTATGTGGTTTGTTTAGAGGAACAGACATGCAATGACTCTAGCCGTGGTTCATGAAAAGAACAGACATGCAATAACACCGGGTGTGGTTCATGAAAAGAATAGACATGCAATGACTTATGTGGTTTGTTTAGAAGAACACACATGCAATGACACTGGGTGTGGTTCATGAAAAGAATAGATAGGCAATGACACTAGTGGATCCTTATGTGGTTTATTTAGAAGAACACGCATGCAATGACACTGGGTGTGGTTCATGAAAAGAACAGACACGCAATGACACTAGTGGATCCTTATGTGGTTTGTTTAGAGGAACATACATGCAATCACACTAGGTGGATCCATATGTGGTTTATGGAAGTAAAAGACATGCAATGACTCTAGCTGTGATTCATTAAAAGAACGTACATGCAATGACACTAGTGGATCCTTATGTGGTTCATGAAAAGAATAGACAGGCAATGACACTGGTGGATCCTTATGTGGTTTGTTTAGAAGAACACACATGCAATGACACTGGGTGTGGTTCATGAGAAGAACACACATCCAATGACACTGGTGGATCCTTATGTGGTTTGTTTAGAGGAACAGACATGCAATCACACTAGGTGGATCCATATGTGGTTTATGGAAGTGAAAGACATGCAATGACCCTGGTAGATCCTTATGTGGTTCATGAAAAGAACAAACATGCAATGAAACTGGGTGTGGTTCATGAAAAGAACAGACACGCAATGACACTAGTGGATCCTTGTGTGGTTTGTTTAGAGGAACAGACATGCAATCACACTAGGTGGATCCATATGTGGTTTATGGAAGTAAAATACATACAATGACTCTAACTATGATTCATGAAAAGAACAGACATGCAATGACACTGGTGGATCCTTACGTGGTTAATGAAAAGAACAGACAGGCAATGACACTTGTGGATCCTTATGTGCTTTGTTTAGAAGAACACACATGCAATGACACTAGGTGTGGTTCATGAGAAGAACACACATCCAATGACACTGTTGGATCCATATGTGGTTTATGGAAGTAAAAGATATTCAATGACTCTAGTAGATCCTTATGTGGTTCATGAAAAGAACAGACATGCAGTGAAACTAGGTGTGGTTCATGAAAAGAACAGACATGCAATCACACTTGTGGATCCTTATGTGGTTTATGGAAGGAACAAACATGCAATCACACTAGGTGGATCCATATGTGGTTTATGGAAGTAAGCCACATGCAATGAGACTGGGTGTGGTTCATGAAAAGAACAGACATGCAATGACACTGGTAGATCCTTATGTGGTTCATGAAAAGAACAGACATGCAATGACACTGGTGGATCCTTATGTGGTTTGTTTAGAGGAACAGACATGCAATGACTCTAGCCGTGGTTCATGAAAAGAACAGACATGCAATGACAGTGGGTGTGGTTCATGAAAAGAACAAACAAGCAATGACTTATGTGGTTTGTTTAGAAGAACACACATGCAATGTCACTAAGTCTGGTTCATGAAAAGAACAGATAGGCAATGGCACTGGTGGATCCTTATGTCGTTTGTTTAGAAGAACACGCATGCATTGACACTGGGTGTGGTTCATGAAAAGAACAGACACGCAATGACAGTGGTGGATCCTTATGTGGTTTGTTTAGAGGAACAAACATGCAATCACACTAGGTGGATCCATATGTGGTTTATGGAATTAAAGGCATGCAATGACTCTAGCTGTGATTCATGAAAAGAGCAGACATGCATTGACACTGGTGGATCCTTATGTGGTTCATGAAAAGAACAGACAGGCAATGACACTGGTGGATCCTTATGTGGTTTGTTTATAAGAACACACATGCAATGACACTGGGTGTGGTTCATGAGAAAAACACACATGCAATGACACTGGTGGATCCTTATGTGGTTTGTTTAGAGGAACAGGCATGCAATCACACTAGGTGGATCCATATGTGGTTTATGGAAGTAAAAGACATGCAATGACTCTGGTAGATCCTTATGTGGTTCGTGCAAAGAACAGACATGTAGTGAAACTGGGTGTGGTTCATGAAAAGAACAGACGTGCAATGACACTGGTGGATCCTTATGTGGTTCATGAAAAGAACAGACAGGCAATGACACTGGTGGATCCTTATGTGGTTTGTTTAGAACAACACACATGCAATGAGACTGGGTGTGGTTCATGAGAAGAACACACATCCAATGACACTGGTGGATCCTTATGTGGTTTGTTTAGAGGAACAGACATGCAATCACACTAGGTGGATCCATATGTGGTTTATGGAAGTAAAAGACATGCAATGACTCTGGTAGATCCTTATGTGGTTCATGAAAAGAACAGACATGTAGTGAAACTGGGTGTGTTTCATGAAAAGAACAGACGTGCAATGACACTGGTGGATCCTTATGTGGTTCATGAAAAGAACAGACAGGCAATGACACTAGTGGATCCTTATGTGGTTTGTTTAGAACAACACACATGCAATGACACTGGGTGTGGTTCATGAGAAGAACACACATCCAATGACACTGGTGGATCCTTATGTGGTTTGTTTAGAGGAACATACATGCAATCACACTAGGTGGATCCATATGTGGTTTATGGAAGTAACAGACATGCAATGACAGTGGTAGTTCCTTATGTGGTTCATGAAAAGAGCAGACATGCGGTGAAACTGGGTGTGGTTCATGAATAGAACAGACATGCACTGACACTGGGTGTGGTTCATGAAAAGAACAGACATGCAATGACACTGGTGGGCCTATCCTTATGTGTTGTTCATGAAAAGAACAGACATGCAATGACACTGGTGGATCCTTATGTGGTTTGTTTAGAAGAACACACATGGAGTGCCACTAGTGGATCCATGTGTGGTTTATGAGAAGAACACACATCCAATGAACTCTAGTGCCCTTCACAGTATAGCGTGAGACAGCACGGACGTCTCCCTCCACGAGACTTCTACAGGAAGGAACACGATGCCGTCCATTGAAAAAGTCGTCGAGCGGTCATGTCAAGTTTAATCAAGTCTGAAAAGCCTACTACTGCTACTACAACTCATGCACAGGGCAACGGGGTCATCGAGTGCACAGTTGTCGATGGGACGCTGCAATTTATTGCCACTTATACGCAGCGCTCTCAATCTCACTTCCAGCTGGGCCCTACCGCTAGTAAATTCCATGAGTCAAGGGCCCCCCTCGAGTAGATCTAACGTTGCTAGAAATTAGTTCCACGCCACTTGCAATGAGTGGAATCGAGGTCTGCCATGAGCGTGTTTTCAATGCAGCTCTAAAGTGGAGGACTATGAACGGTCCGGTGTTTATAACCCCCCTCGACCTTTTTCTTCCATGAGCTCGTGTCATTTCCCCCAGTCTGTCTAGTCCCAAGACCCCAATCTACACCTGCCGCGCGCGTCGAATCTCCCTCGTTTGCACTACCTCCTTCCCTTGGTGCGCCATGAAGCGTACGCGTGGAGAAGATCCGGAGGTGAAGCCAGTTGAAGGCGAAGCAGCAGATGGCTCGGTCATCGCCAAGCAGACGGAGGCGTCTTCTCCGGGCACGAACGTCGCTCGTCGCCGCACCATCGAGGGTGCGAACTCATCTGTCTAGCCAGTAGCCGTCACCGCCGAGCAGCAGGTGGTAGCCGTCGCCGCCGAGCAGTAGTTGGTAGCCATCGCCACCGAGCAGCAGGTGGTAGCCATCGCCGCCGAGCAGCCGGTAGTAGCCGTCGCCACCCAGCAGCAGGTGGCCGACAACGTCGTGGTGCCAGTGGCAGATATGGATGGGGGGCAGGCGGCAGGCGGAGGCAATCCGGTGATCTACATCGACGATCCCATCACCGTTCAAGAAATCTTCGACGCAATCGCGGAGAATGATGAGTTTGAGGAGGAGGTCCCTGATGAGGAGTCCGAGGTACTACATTGCTAGCTTCTCTAGTCGCAGCCGCAGTTTTCACTGTTCGTACATAGGATTTGCTAAATCGTGTATAGATTCTTTTGCTCTTGAAGTAGGGTAGTATATATATGATTCGGTCGGTTGATTGATGCATCTGCCATCTAGTCACAAAACCCCAATCCGTCTAGTCACAAAACCCCAATCTGCTCATCTGCCATCTAGTTGAGTTTGCTAGTTGAGTGTTGATTTTGATATACAGCAGGCCTATAACATTACGTTTCTATTCCTTACTGAGCCCAATGATTCAATTTTGCCCCAAAATAGTGCAAGGGCATCTGATGGTCTCGTTTTCTTAGGGATGGTTAGTAGCCCTAAGGTAGCAATGCACATAAACAATATAGGTTGTGTTGTTGGTATTTTGGTTCTCCGACTCCATCGCTAAAAAAATGAGGCCCTAATTTTTTCTCTCATATGGAACCTAAATATATAATATTTGTATTGTTTCTGATCTATGAATGCGTTGTATGATGCATCTGTATATCCTTGAATATTGTTTGGTACGATTACATTTCAATTTCTTATTGTGGCCAATGATTCAAATTTTCTCCAAAGAGAGGCAGCCACATTGGTGTCAAATTTTTACAGGGATGAGTGAGCGAACCTAGGGCCATGTACAAGATCAATATAAGCTGTGCAATTGTTACTTGGTTTGCTTACGCCATCTCTGTAGAAACTTATGAGGCTGCAATCTTTATTCTACATTCATAGAACTATGATATTTGAATTATATATTCCATGGATTCATAGTGTATAAGAATTACATTTTAGTTTGTCACCGAGGCCGATGATTGAAATTTGCCCCAAAAGAGTTCAAGGGGAGACACGTATGACGGTGTCGTGTTTTAGGTATGGGTTGGTGAACCTGAGGCACTAATGCACACAAACAATATAGGTTGTGATGTTGGTACTTTGGTTCGCCTACTCCATCTCTGAAACAAATTATGAGGCCCTAGATTTATTCTCATATGGAACTACATATATGATCCTTGAATTGTTTCTGATCTTTTAATGATTGGTATGATGCATATGTATATGAATGGTTTTGATCATAAGTATTTTTAACATGCACCTGAAGATTAATTGTTTGGTTTTTTATTTATAATTACAATATTTATGCTTGTTTTTGTATCTGACTATGTATATCCCTGAATAATGTTTTGTACGATTACATTTCAATTTCTTATTGTGGCCAATGATTCAAATTTTCCCCAAAAGAGAGGCAGACACATTGGTGTCAGATTTTTTTAGGGACGAGTGAGCGAACCTGGGGCGATGTACAACAACAATATAGGCTGTGCAATTGTTACTTGGTTCACTCACGCCGTCCCTGAATAAACTTATGAGGCCACAATCTTTATTCTACATTTATAGAACTATGATATTCGAATTATCTATTCCATGCATTCATAGTGTATAAGAATTATATTTTAGTTTTTCACCGAGGCCGATGATTGAAATTTTCCCCAAAAGAGTTCAAGGGGAGACACGTATGACAGTGTCGTGTTTTAGGGATGGGTTGGTGAACCTGAGGCGGCAATGCACACAAACAATATAGGTTGTGCTATTGGTAGTTTGGTTCGCCTACTCCATCTCTGAAACAAATTATGAGGCCCTAGATTTATTCTCATATGGAACTACATATATGATCCTTGAATTGTTTCTGATCTTTTAATGATTGGTATGATGCATATGTATATGAATAGTTTTGATCATAAGTATTTTTAACATGCACCTGAAGATTAATTGTTTGGTCTTTTATTTATAATTACAATATTTAGGCTTGTTTTTGTACCTGACTATGTATATCCCTGAATAATGTTTTTTACGATTATATTTTAATTTCTTATTATGGCCAATGATTCAAATTTCCCCCAAAAGAGAGGCAGACACATTGGTATCATATTTTTTCAGGGACGAGTTAGTGAACCTGGGGCGATGTACAACAATAATATAGGCTGTGTAATTGTTACTTGGTTCACTCACGCCGTCCCTGAATAAACTTATGAGGCCGTAATCTTTATTCTACATTCATAGAACTATGATATTCGAATTATCTATTCCATGCATTCATAGTGTATAAGAATTACATTTTAGTTTGTCACCTAGGCCGATGATTGAAATTTGCCCTAAAAGAGTTCAAGGGGAGACACGTATAATGGTGTCATGTTTTAGGGATTGGTTGGTGAACCCGAGGCAGCAATGCACACAAACAATATAGGTTGTGCTGTTGGTACTTTGGTTCGCCTACTCCATTTCTAAAACAAATTATGAGGCCCTAGATTTATTCTCATGTGGAACTACATATATGATCCTTGAATTGTTTCTGATCTTTTAATGATTGGTATGATGCATATGTATATGAATGGTTTTGATCATTAGTATTTTTAACATGCAACTGAAGATTAATTGTTTGGTTTTTTATTTATAATTACAATATTTAGGCTTGTTTTTGTACCTGACTATGTATATCCCTGAATAATGTTTTGTACGATTACATTTCAGTTTCTTATTGTGGCCAATAATTCAAATTTGTCCTAAAAGAGAGGCAGACACATTGGTGTCATATTTTTTTAGGGACGAGTTAGTGAAACTAGGGCGATGTACAACAACAATACAGGTTGTGCAATTGTTACTTGGTTCACTCACACCGTTCCTGAATAAACTTATGAGGCCGCAATCTGATGCAATTATTTGTCATTGTGTTGAGATGAAATAATATATGAACCGATCAAACTATTGCTGAGATGCTTTATCTTTGATATCCACGGATATATTGTCTTACATATACATGTTGTCAATTCTTGAGTTATAATACAATTCAATCATATGTACGAGTTCTAAGTTATGTTCTTAAAAATCAACAGGAGGATGATGATGAAGTGGACGATAGCAAGGAATCCAGGAACAACAAGAGCCGCTACGTGTTGAGGTGGTTACGGTGTGGGCTAATCCATTTCCACCGTAGGGGGAGACTGTTTTGCCCATTCCTTGGCAGAGCAATTAACGTGGACCTCAACAGCATAATCCAGCACGCGGAGGGCGTTGGCAGAGGCAGATGCAGAAGCCATAGGCCGATTACATTGGCGCGGCACGCAGCCTACGGCAAATTCCTCTGGAAGTATGTCAGGACTGGCCTGTATCCCATCGACTAGGCTGTCGTTGCCTCCTGCTGATAAACCCCTGCCCTGCTAGGCGTCTCCGTGTCCCGGCCTCCTGCTGCAGCCCCTGCTTTTACTTTGTTCTAGTTAATTATTACCTGTGTGTGGCATGTAAGACAATATATCTGTGGTGTCTCTGGTGAACCTTATATATTAATCTACTCCTTTATATGGAGTGCCTTAAAGTTTCTAGTGTTCAATTATATTTATTGATCATGCTCATGCACAATACGAAATATTTCTAGTGCTCGATTATATTATAATTGTCAAGAAATACATCAACAAGTTAAATTGGTCGAAATTTTGTATTGAAGTAACTAAATGTATCACACACATAATAAACTAGAAACTAAAATCTAGTTCAAACACATAATGTATCACCACCACCTGTTGTCGTCCTTGACTTGCTTCCCCTTCAGCCGCTTGATGTCGCCACCGTCCCAAGATCCCTGCTCGTCCTAAAACCGCTTTCTGTCCTCCTCGCGCTTCTTCTCCTGGGCTAGCTTGCAACCAGGGCATAGCTCTCTCGTGAAAAACACCGCCTTAACCATCTCATCTTTCTTGGTAATGAGCTTACTGTACAACTCGTACGCCATGTAGGCGTCTCTGGCTGCATACTCGAGGCGCACCTAGCTCATCGGCTTCCACTCCTAGTAGTCATGATCGAGTCGCTTCAATTTCTTCAGTTTTTCGTAGGATTTATCTATGATTTTCGCTGCCAGATCACCCATGACATCCTTCGCTGGGTATGATTTGATCTTGTACAGATTTTGGATGTCGATGTGGTGCCTCTCTGGGATTTTTATCAACGCACGAGAAAGCATAATTGTGTCATTTGTGATATCCACGCTAGTGAAAGTTATCCCTTTCCTACACAAGAACTCAACCAGAGCCGTACAACGCATCTCAGTTGGTTTACTCCTACACTTAGATGGTTCTAGGGATGTAAGGGAACAAGGGATGCAGAAGTGGTGATCTCAAATTTAAATTTCACATACCTGGAGAAGTGGTAAACGAGGACCTCCTCATGTATGGCGATTTGCACGACAGCGATCTCTTGTGGAGGATTCTTTCGCTTACTTGCACGGGTGTACTCCAAGTCTAGCCACACAAACTTGTGCTTCTCTTTCTCAAGCAATTGCTCAAACCTGGCGAGAGTTGTCTCCACAGTCGCTTCATCATTTGTGTACACCACTGTCAAAGTCATGGTGCCATGGGCAGGGACCAAGTGGGTCTCTGTTGTGTGTTTCCCATCGTCCATGTCTGCAAGGAAACGTGTGAAAGAAACTGCCTGCAAGGAACTGCCTTAGAGAGGAAGAAGAAGATGAACCGACGGTTCCAGAACAGAGGAAGAAGAAGCGCCCAGGAAAAACTGCAGAGGAATGACTGAGGAAGAGGAATGACTGCAGAAGAAACGTGGTAACTGCAACTTTTAGTTCGAGAATTCACCGTGGTTACATGGAGATCGTGGCAGTGCCGCCGGTTCAACAAGTGCGGCCAGTTCCTGCAAGAATATGAAATTAGCTGTGCATTTTTCTATGCGAGAAATTGAGAGAAGTCATTTATATTTTGTCTTTCATAATTAAACACAATGAAGTTGGTACAGCCCAAGAGATTTGAACAAAAGAGATTTGCTAGTTTAACATACAACAACACTTACAGGCCCAACATGGCAGAACTTGGAGAGCCCCAGAACTTGAGCTACCACAGAGACCTCGGCAGAGGTGGCAGAATTGGTGCGGGTGCAACCACGGCGACGGCGAGCTCGGATTCCAGAGGAGGAAAACATAACTGAGCATGGTCGACAAGGTGATAGATCTCACCGGGAACCAATTCTCGTCCCCGATAGTGCCATGGGTGCGTCCACGGTGAGGGCGAGCTTCGACTCGGGATGGGGAGGAGAGCGGGGCCGAGCAGCTTCGTCACTTCCCAGCTCTGCGCCATGGCCGCGACCATAGATTGCCGCTCCAGGGAAGAAGATGAGTAATGGAGGCGCCAACGCTGCAAGCCTACAAGGATGAGAGCTGGGCCGAGCAGGTTCGTCCACGTCCCAGCTCCGCGCCATGGCTGCGACGCCCCACAGATTGCCGCTCCGGGGAAGAAGAAGACGCGTAATGGATACAGGCGCCAACGCTGCAAGCCTAATTGACACCTAAGCGACAGGAGCGACATAACAGCGAGAACTGACAGGGGGCCCAACTTGACAGCCGTTAGCCTGATTTTTTGTATTGAAACATAAAGTTGAATTCGTGCCGAAAAAGATCCTCTGAGTATTTGGCACGTCAACTATAGTCATCGCGGATGATATCAGAAAAATCGGGTACCGCGTTGCCTGGACACCCCAACTTTCGGGCCGCAAAATGATATTCTCCGAGCGAGGGCGGCGAAAGCGGGAGGGGTGTAGCGGCGATGGCGGAAAAAAGGGGAAGCAGCGAGAACTTAATGCCCGTCGGTCCGTCGCGGGAGCCGAGGCGATGGTGGCGCACCATTACGGCGACACGTGGCCGACGAGACCGATGGTTAATGCCCGGCAGACCATCGCGGCGTCCCGATGCGGGAGGATGAGGATGACTGGGCTTCTACCGCTGATTGGGCGGGTCCACTCGCTGAACGGCTCTTTTCCCGCCGAAATCGCTTCGTCCGGCGTTCCCAGCGCGTTCCCGTCGCCCCGGGAACGGCCTGGGAAGCCCGGACGTATTTTGAGCCAAATCCGGATGAAACCGGGATTCTAGAAACACGACTGGGCCGACGTTCGGACAAAAAAAACACGCTGGGAACGATGTGCTGGGAGTGGAGATTCTCTTATCCCGCCCACCACGCCTCACAACGGTTCACTCGTTCGCCGCGGGATAGAGCCAGTTCGCCGCCAATCATGCTGACCCAATCCCGCGCGTACACCACTGACTGGAAGCCTCCAAAGCATCAGATGGATGGCAACGCCACATCCATTTCCCGTTGCCGCCTCCAGGCACCACAACAGCAGCTCGACGGCGACGCTACAACGTTCCCCGTCACTGCCGCCGGGCACCTCCCTGCCGGTGGCGTACCGACTGATTTATTTAGTGAAAAGGACACACCATTGTATTTTGATTATTACATAAAATATGGATATTATTTTGGTGCAAAGTTTGTTCTGCATGTTTAGTAAAACACATAGGATCTTGTAGGAAAATAAATGTTGGCCTTTCTAGATAATTTCCATTTTATTAGGCATTTGTTTCTTCAAGGTATCTATCAGATCTGAAAATAAACTTAATAAAAAAGAAGGAGAAAAGTGCCCTGCGGGCCGGATCTGAGGGAACTAGGCCGCACATGGGCAGGCCGTCCCAATTGGCCCCAAGGCACGCGTGGGAGCTGTTGGTTTGAAGCTGACAAGCGGGGCCCGCATGTCGGTGTAAGCGGGGGACGAAGGGGTATGCGCAGCCGCGTCGGATTAAGGCGCAACGTACGGCTCTGCTGCGTCGTCCACCTCTCGACATAGGACAAACTGGGAAACCCTAGAGGGATTGGGGGCTTTGCGGGGAGCATACCTAGGAGGCGGAGAGGCGATGACGAGGAGCCTGGGTGACGCGGTGCATCGAGTCGAGTCTGGTGAGGGGCGGGAAGGATGGGTTGTGCACTGGGAGGTGTCGCACGCGCACACGTCGATGATGACCGTCTCAGATGCTCGACGGAGGCGACTCCAGGAGAAGTCCTAGACGAAAAGGAGAGCGAGGTTAGGTAGATCTAGACAGGGGAAAGACATGCATGCAAGGAGAGGGACAGGGTAAAATCGGAGATGGGGAAGAACTTGCCCGAGAGCCTGCAGCACCTTGGTAGTTTCTTCCTTCTCCCGGGCAGCAGTGTGGGAGAGAGTTCCTAGGAGTTTGCGGGAAGGAAGTATCAAGGTACGGTAGTGTTCTGGCAGTGGTGGAGGGGCTCAAAGTGGTTGGAAACGAGCATGAGCTGGAGAGCTCGGAAATGGCCAAAGTGAGGTTGCTCTTACTCTATATGGATAAGGAGGCAGAGAGAGCAAGCAGGGGTTGGTGAGGTGGTGTCCTGGATACTAGGGAGAGGAATGAGGGGGCAGGTAGAGCTGGTGTGGCCTCTTGCATTTATTTGGAGGTGAGGAGGTCTATGGCGGACTTTGTCCATGGGCAAGCTTAGGAGGGGTGCTGACCAGTGATAGGGCAACAAGGGCGGTGTGGTGGGTCAAGCTGGTGTACTCTAGTCATGCAACGGGACAGAGGGGAGTAGGGTTGCTACTATGGTTGAATTTATTGCAAGCTTGGATATATTATTTTATCTCCCCTAGCTGCAAGTATAAGAGACAAAGGAGAGGGTGTGGGTACTATGGATCTATAGTGCCATGACCAGAGGGTGATGGTGGTTGCTGTGGAGAAATGTGGGACAGGTTTGATGGGGTTTGGATGGTTTAGTCCATGGTTTTATTAAAGTTTCAAAATGGGTCATATTGATGATTATCAAGGAAAGTCTCAAATCTTGAAGTTGGCAAAAAGGGATGAAGATGCTGGTGGGTATATGTGGTCAAAGTACACCTCAAGGAATTAATTGGGATTTATTTTAGGATTTTTGATCCACTTTGTATCAATTATTCAAATAGTGCTAAAACTGTTTATTTGAATTCTTTTAAAAGTTTTGACTTGGTCAAGGTGTTTTTTTGGTTTGGGATGATCCCAAATATGAGTCCGCACATTAGAGAATTTCCCCAAGATTTATTTAAGAGTAAAAGTATTTAAAATATTTATGTTCTTATTTTTTCCATTTAAGTAACTAGGCAAAAAAGAAATATTAAATCTCTTCAAAAATATTTACTTTTGAAGTGGGAAGATAGGGTATGATAATTATGCCTCAGTTGTGCTTAAAGATGGAGATGTGATTTGGAGAAAAACCAACTTGCCTTTATAGAGAGAGATTTGGGGTTTTTGTTAGATAAAAGAATTAATTAGTTTTAAGGTCAAGTAATTATGGAAATACTTTGATAAATTTATATATCCATGGTATATGATGTCCACCATATGTGTCCATCATCTGCAACCTTGGGTTTTGATGATCATTCTTTATTTTGGAGAAAAACAAGGAATGAAGGAACTAGGGCAATGTTAATTTTATACCTTCAAAACTTGGTTGGATCTTGGAGCTCAGAGCTTCCCTTGGGTCATGTGGTATATGGATGGAAATACCAAGTGATGTAGATCACCATGGGGCAAAGATTTGAGTTTGATCCTGATGGAGCACTCCAAGAGTTTATGCTTAGAATTGAATAAAATAAGGGTGCCAAAACAGATTATCAAATAGCCTTCTAAACCATGTGGATTTTAGAAGCACAAGGAACCAATTGGAACAAGTGAAGTGTGGATTTATATAACTTCATGATTAGAGCACAATTATATCAAGGGTTTGTCAAGAGGAGATATTATGAAGGTGTGAGCTTCTATTGAAGTAGGCATGTTGATAAGATTTGCAGGAATTGTTATTTTCTTGCCTATAAAACCATCAAGAACAAGTAGGTTAAAAGATGATATATCCAAGGGAAAGAGTGGGCCTTATTAGTCCTTAGGATGGTTTACAATATAGTTTAAGTACATTTCCAAAAATGCACAAGGGTTGAGAAGGAGGGAGTCCCAAAGATGAGACATTGCTAAAAGTTTTCAGACTTTGCCATGTTTTGGCAGAGTTAGGGTTTTTTACTAGAATGTAAGAGAGGAGGGTTTTGGGATGATGCAATGCTCCAAGTCATCGTCAGGTGGATAAGGATGAAGTGTGGATTGAGTAGGATATATCTATGTTTGGTATTGGTCTTCATTGACTTGGAAGCTTCTAGAAGGGAAACTTTAGAAGAGATTTGGTTAGTGGTTTTAGATGATCATCAAGTGGTTATAGGTCAGATCTAGCTTGATTAAACTGCTTTGGGTTGACACCCTTGGATTAGCTAGATGCTAGATGATGAGCTCCTAGGGTAGCTCATACTACTCCTAAGCAAACAGGTCAAGCAGCAGATCAAGGAAATTCATCTTAGCAAGCAACTCAATCTACTACTAGAATTATCATCAAGCCTAGCTTGATGTAAGCATGGGTATTTTGAAAAGGGTTGTAATTTGAAGTAGATGACAGTCCTTGGTAGTTTTACCAAGAGTAGAATTCAAAATCTTTATAAAAGGTTTTAGAAACCTAGAGATAAGAGTAGTTGAAGTTCTATCTTGAAAACATAAGGAGATTATATTATATAGCTCTCTCTAATTTGGTCAGTAGAGGATACTAAAATAGTTTGTGTTGCAAAGGCATCTGGGCTCAGGTTTTGAAATACCAGAACATCTGAGAATATGTAAGAAAGAGCTAAGACAGATTTGTTAAATAGCTTTTGTCAAGTGAGGGTGAGGTAAGGAGTATATCATCTGTTTCACATTCAGACACATAAGCATAAACAAACAACAAGCTAACACTGCATCATTAAACAAGAATAAGTTTTTTGTTCCCCCTGATTTTTGCATTCTAGACAACTAATCAGGATTGCTGAAATTGGGATGTTACAGACCTTTCCCCATTAAAAGAATCTCGTCCAGAGATTCGGGAGAGTAACATTAGGGGACCTTGAGTCGGGGTTAGCAATATGTCTCATGCGTACTAGCTTATGGGCTTTGTCTTCGAACAGGGTCATTACCTCAAAGAGATTTAACTTCAATCGCCTTGGATGCACGGAGTGTTGAGCAGGTTCTAGTCCTAATTGCGAGGGAGGAGCTTCTTTTTCTTTCAGACTCGATGTCTCGAGGGCCTAGGCTGGGCGAACTACCCCTAGTTGGAAAATTTGCGAAGAACCCTCCTGAGAGTAGAGTTTATAACTTGATGTCTTTTTCTGTAAGGGTCCACTATTTTTCCTTAGAGGCTTTTCGTATCATATCTAACAAATTAGGGAACAGACTCCTAGGGTAGTTTCTAGCGGATGGTTATACGAATGATGCAGTATTTCCCCCTTAGGGTTAAACTAGGGTAGCGGGGAGATAACGCATTCCTTCCTTCTTGGAGTCGTCGGATGATGTTTGGTGGATATCGCAATCTTTTGCCCGGAGTTGAAATCTTCACATGAATTCCACGAAGTGGGTCTTATGAGACTTATATACTACTTTTTATTCGCACTTATCCTATCAGGGCAGTTAAATTTGCGGATCTTACAAACGGTTTAGAAGTGAGGGTGTTAGCAAATCGGTGGATCTTTAGCTGCAGTAGTAGAGTGGCTTCAAGAATCTTCAGTTAGTTTCTCATCTAATAATTCACGAGTTGATGCTTGGCGAGAAGATGACGGATCTAGAAATCTTTTTGGTGTCTCTCATGGTAGACAGTCTTCGGGATTTGAGTAGGGACGCAGTCTTTCCACCTTAGAGCTTCACTAAGGTCCTTTGAGAGTGGTGTAGATCTTCCGCCTTGAAGTGCTAGCATGGTGCTAACGAAAACTATATCTCATATGGTCTTGAGTCAAGGTCCTCGAGTGTCGTTCTATTGTGGGAACCTTGTCGGGGTGGTTTCCTAATGAAGCCTTAAGGAGCTAGCTTAGGGCAAGTTAGCGGTTAACGACTCTTCTTGCTAGTCTTTAGTCAGGGTTAGAGGCATCCAGCTTCAGATAATTTGTCTTCACTTAAACTTTTGACGTTGCTTCTGCACGATGGTGGAGTAGACTCGTTGTCTTCAAGCAGTCATGTCTTCAGGATTTTGGAGTATCCTGGCCTTCTGGTGAGGAACTTCTCGTCATTTGGGCAGGGTCAACTAGAATAGTTAGTCTCTTGAGGGAGTCAGAAGCTCTAATATACCGAAGGTTGGTGGAGTTAGCTCTTTACTTCCTGTCTTGGTTAGAAAATCTCGTGGTTTCTCGTTGAGCGTGTGGATCCTTCGGTGGTAGGCTTCTGACTTGAATGAAATTCTGGCTATTGTCGGCGGGTGAATGATGGTGCGAAGTGTCGATGACGAGTCTTGAGAAGTGAGTTTGACGAAGTGTGCCATCCTACTGAGGAGAAGTATTCATGGGTTTTCTAACTTGACAAGTCAAACTAGGGGTTATAGCGATGCTTTTCCTCTCATATCTCCCGAGGTTAGTATGGGTTCTAGTTAGCGCAACCAACTAGGGGGGTGCCTAAGTTACTAGGTGGGGTATCGCTCCTCGAGTCACATTTTACTTGGGTCAGACCAACCAATAAACACATATATGGTACACAGAGTGACGGGGTCGCAATCTTCTCCTCAAACAACATTTACATCAAGAAACACAATATGCACTTAGGCAAGCAAACACGTCCGACTATAGGGACCAAGGAGTTAACTACTCGCGATATAGGGGAATCCTACCTTGGGACTATTGATACTAGGTATCGAAGCGATCGATAGTCTTGGTCATTTTATTGAAAATGAATCCTTTGTTGTGGTGGTGGACGATTCTCTGTAGTGTAGCACTTGATTTCTTTGGATTATGAGGATTCCGCTGGTAGGGCGATCTTGTAGTCTCCTTGTGTTTGCTGGTAGTTGCTTCTCTTTATCTTGTTATTATCGTCTTCACCTGGTTCAAGTACCTATTTGTTTGAAACCCATATGTTTGAAATTTAGATGAGAGATAGAGGAAGTCATTTTCAAAATTATTTAAACTAGAATTAGATAAGAAGTAGAACCTTTCGAAATGTTTTGAGGAATTAGTTTTTGAATGCCGGTGTTTCCAAAATATTTTTTCTGTCTAACGACCATGCTAACTAAGGTTCTCCTACAGTCAGGATGTCTCTGATACCAAGTCTATGCCCCCCGGATTAATCCTCCGAGAATCCCTGTTATGCACACCACCATGATCCCATGATTAGTTAGTCGTGACACATAACCAACAAGTATCAAAGTAAACATCCAATACTTAAACGGATTCAAGTCATACCTTAATGCCATTATGGCTACATAAATCAGCATCAATGGAACTTCATCGAGCGTAGAACCTGAGCCATGCCTTAACCTACAAGCAACTGATTGGGAGAACGTCCTAGCTCGCGTAGTCATCAACATCACCTTCATCTTCACCTTACTTCTCAAATCTGACCAAGTTAATAGCGAGGGACAATGCCAATGAGTACTTTGAATATACTCGCAAACCACCTTAAGAGAATAATAAAACAAGAGGAATGCAATATGGATGTGGTAGGAGGAGGGCCCAAAAAGATGCTCTTTTCTCAAATAGTTTCTCTTGTAGATATAGCATCTACATATCTTTGTTTAAAACTTTTGTAAAACCTTTTTGCAAAACTTTTTGAATTTTTTTGGAAAACACTAGGATTTAGTCACCCATTTGTTTCTCCCTTCCTGTCATCTCATGACCAAAATCCTTTCCTTCCTTTCCTACCATCCCATGGTCAAATCATTTCCATAGCCTTTGCTTTTCTGAAGTAATTTTTGATCAAAACCAGCACCGCTCTACAGCAATCTTCCCAACCGTCCATGACCGTGGACATGGCTATTTAAATAGATTTACACTCTGCAGAGGTTGTACACTTTACCCACACCATCCGGGTAACCTGCCCTGATCACCAACGGATCGTGGGTCGAGTAACCGATCAAGACTCTCTAGATACCACTATAGTATAGGCCCTACCCTATGAGTTGTTCCTCTCAACAATGGGACATCCGGGCCAAGGACCAACTGGAGCGCATTCCGACTCCTCGAGAGTGGGCACTTTCAATGAGAGGCTCATAGTATCGGCCGGTCGCTCACATGGGTGATCCTAATTCCTCTAGGTGACTGTCTAACAGTTGACCCTTTCTATAAAGGAAGCACAGAATTATAGGGAGATGATCCCTTAGAAGCAGTTATGAGAATTCCCACACAAGAGTAGCAAACTTCAAGTCCAGCGCTGTCCCATTCCAGAGTAATGTGGTTGCACGGGTTAATTGTTCTGGCAAAACTGCAAAAAAACGGGTGCGTTTTCGTAAACCTTTTTCCTTCATATTTTCTTCAACATTTTGTAAAACAAACCTTTTTTCCTTTCTCAAACCTCTCTCGGTAGGTCAAACCTCACCAAGGTTTTATCATAAAACATTTTGTAAACTTTTTTGGGGTCTTCCCATCCTATAGTTTTACTTCGACTAATACGGGTTCTCCAATGGGGTATGGTGGTATACACCATCTTCCATACTAGGGACAAATAGGTGTCGTAAAGGGGATTGTACATAGTAGTACAATTGTGTAATGGTTTGGAGGAGCCAAGCCACTACCAGATATATATCATCATATAATAAAACAATAAAGTTTTCATAAATAGTAGGTAAAACATGCATAAGTAAAACAGTAGGACACGGCTTATGAGCAAGAAGGTGGTTTGCCTGAAGATCAACAATATGGGAATCTGTCCCAGGACTTCTTCTCAGAAATCCATAATATCCAATAATAACAATCTTCTTTGGGCCTTCGATATAATCGCAACTATCGTCGTCAAAGAGGATATATGCAAGCAAAGAGAGCCACAATCAGCACATGCCATACAAACACCATTACAATACAGCAAGCAAACATTCAACACAACACTAAACTCAGTAGGTTTTGATAGTTTGAGATCATGGCATTGGAAATACTTTAATTGTCTTTATGGATTTGATTTTGTGATTTATTTGGCAAATACCATTTGAATAAGGGGTTTAAGGCCAAGGATTGGTTCTATTATCTAAAGGCTTAAGGCTGAGAGGCTACGAGCGCTGTGAGCGATCGAGGAGCGCCTTGTGCTGTCCGTTCCTGTAGGTCGACCCTTGCAGCGCTAAGTGTGGTCAGTTTCTAGTGTTCCAAGGGCTCTGCGGAACGCTCGCCCATCCCGTGCGTCTGCATGTGGGCGTGACCCGTGGCCCTGGCCTGGAAGATGCTCGCACACGCGGTAAACGCGGTTTCCCAAAGCCTCACGTAATTTATACCCTTCTATCACTATCCCATCTCCTCCAAAGCGCCCCTGACAGCAACGCGTGCTCTGGATGCAACCTCCGTGTCGATCGGTTGGCCGCATCGGGCCGGAATTGAGCGCAGCCGGCGGGATTTGGAAGTGGCCGGCGCGGCGTCGGCGCCGAAACGAACTCACCGGGGTATGTGGCTTTTTCTTCTGGGTGATAGAAGCCGGCCACGGGCGGCCTAAATCGGGCGGCGACGGCGGGGTCGGAAGTGGCCGGCGCGGCAGCGTCGTCAGCTCGCCGGGTATGCAGCCTCTTCTTCCGCCAGACAACGCCTCCAACAAGCGAGTTGTTGCTCTTATCTCCTCCCTTCATGGTACCTCTCTCCTCAGATCTATCATAGGAATACCAGATTGATTTTTGATCTGCCGGTGCCATGCCGCAAACAGTTCCTTATCATCGCAATTTGAGTTTTGATTTCTCGAAAGCCTAACGCTTCTATTCCCTTCTATCAGCCTCTCTATGATATAATATCGTTTAGTATAGTATAAAATTGATGGGCATGTGTGAAATCAAGAACTGTACATGATGTTGACACTTCCTGCTGTTTCAGGGAGAAACTTAAGCATGATCGACCAAGCTCCTCTGGATAAAACATAAGAAAGACGAGCCTTGGGATGCCACATCATGTGCACGTGCGGGTTTGGAACACTACAACAGCATGAATAAGGTACTGATCCACTTAAATTTGTACAAAGTGCATTAGTGGCCTAGTGTGTCACCGAGTGGATGAGTAGTCTGAGTAGTCATTCAGCATTTATCTCAGTAAATCTGGAGTCTGGACAAAGCTTCTAAGATCTAGTAGTACACCTGCGAGCCGAAGTGAATATCCGTTTCACTCGGTGCTTCAAAAGTTACGGAGTCATTGTCAGGTGCTGGAATAAGTCACACATCAAAGACTATGCATGTATTTCTCCTCTTAACCTTCTCATTTATTATTATGTTCTCTCTTTGTTGATTTTCTTTGTGACATTATCGTATAACTTATTTCACGTATACGTGGGTATTTCATCGCATGTCTGTGCACATGTTCTGAAACTTCAGACAGATGGCACTTTAAAATGCTATTTTAATTGTGAGAACAACAGACAAAGACCGCACTGAAATTGTATCATGATAATATCATCTAATAGGGCCGTCTTTAGTCTTTACAGTGGGTGATATTGTTGTTACTAGGACCAAGATGCAAGTTCCCAGCCAAGCTCGTGTTAGATTTAGGCTTATTTGTTGAAAAAATAACATGGGAGAGAGCTCATTTGATTTCAAAAAGTATGATGGGCATGCAAGCAGATCTACCATCATAAGCCAATAAATACATAGTGGATCTTGTACGGACTAAATTTGATGGTTCATAATAAAATTCCAAGTTTCTGACTCATATCCTGCATATTAATTCATATATGCATCTATCGACCACCTGCTTAAGTTAGTTAGTTTTGTATTATCTAAAAGTGTAAGCGCCTTCAGATAGATGGCACTTTAAAATGATATTTTAGTTATGAGAACAACAGACAAAGACTGCACTTAAATTATATCATGATAATATCATCTAATAGGGCCGTCTTTAGTCTTTATAGTGGGTGATATTGTTATTACTAGGACCAAGATGCAAGTTCCCAGCCAAGGTCGTGTTAGATTTAGGCTTATTTGTTGAAAAAATAACATGGGACAGAGCTCATTTGATTTCAAAAGGTATGATGGGCATGCAAGCAGATCTACCATCATAAGACAATAAATACATAGTGGAACTCCTATGGACTAAATTTGATGGTTCATAATAAAATTCCAAGTTCCTGACTCATATCCTGCATATTAATTCATATATAGATCTATCGACCGTCTGCTTATGTTAGTTAGTTTTGTATACCAAAAAGTGTAAGCGCGGTGAAATGTGAGCGTTTTCAGAGCACTTGTCGCGCCTTCGTTGTGCCGTGTAACCGTCGTGTTGGACTGGACCAGGGTATTCTGCGTCATGGTCAAACGTGCGTGCCCGGGTATTGTGCGGTATGTACTGGTGCAACCATACGTCGATGGTTTGGGTGGCCAAGTGCGGGCTAGTTGTGAGGCATTTTGTGGCCATCTAAAATTCCCCAATCCTTTTTATTTCCTAATAGGAGCGGTTGTCCTTCTCGGCAACCTCAAGGAAGCCGACAACGACGTGGCTCGATGTCGGCTGATAAACAGCATGGCCCGAGCAAAACAGCGGCCTTCCTAGCGATCTCCGTGAAGGCGTCCATCTCCATGTGCCAGCGCGCAACGTCGGCGAGGATGTCCCATGTGGTGCACAAGCTCCAGGGCATCGAGCCTAGCCAGGGGAGGTGAAGCAGGCGACAAAGAGGTGGCCAGATGCCCCCATGGTGCCGAGACACATGTCGCCATAGAGGATGGAGATGGTGCAGACCCTGTACCACACGGGCACCACGTTGGGGTTTGTTGCTGGGCGGTGAGGGTGAGTCCGATCTCCATCGTTTCCATGGTCCGGAAGTGGAAGGTGGAGAGGTTGATGGAGATGAGCTTCGAAGGTCGGGTCGCTTGGCTAGCACACCGCCACCGGAGGCAGCACTGGCCAGAGCCGAGCCTCAGCTGCAGCCACGGTGAATTCTTGCCATATCGCCTGTCATTGGCTAGATAGTACTCTATTTGCCCCAATTTATTTCTCCTGATGCAAACTGCAGCTAAGCAGTTCCTATGTTCACTAAGCGCGGGCAGATTCGGTATGAAGATCACTTCTATGCGAATCTTCGTGCTCTAGCATGGCAACGACGCCATCATGATTCATGAACTCCACCGACTTGTAACTAAGTATGGATCTCGTGCTCCATCTCTTCTGTCAGCAGCCATGGAGTGTACATTTGTTTGATTGAAGGTTTTCTCATGTTTGTGTCATTGTGTCTGATCTCAGGAGGACTGTTGAGGCATTGAGTCTCCAGCTGGATCGATTTTCTTCTTGAGTGAGCGGTGAACGATATGTTTAGAGCATGGAAGGTGGAAGCTATTTCGGACCTAGATTTATTTTCCAAGGTTCTACTTTCTTCTTCAAACTCCGTCAGCACACAATCCTCTTTATATGTTTTTCCATCGTGATCTATTAATTATAGAGATGCCGTAATCTAGGGAGTCTTGTGCTTAGTACACTGTGTTATTGAACAACTGTGGTATAGATTTAACAACCATACTGAAATTCTTATCTTTGCAGGCTCTTCTTTGCTTCTTAAACAACGGTTTAGTTAATCCATCCTTGTAAAAACTGCATCTAAATTTGGTCTACGACTACGATTCAGTAGATGTGATTTCAGAATATAGACTTTACAGTTTAGCTTCATTTAGTGTTCATCATCGTTATGTGTATATTTGCATAAGACTAAAGTGTCCTTATATTCAGTGAGCACTGTAATTTATTTAATGTTCACTGAGTTGCTCCTATTGGTTTGTACACGACATGCGTGAATACTTGTTGGGCCTGTCAAATTAATTTTTTATCCTTTTGATAGTACCTTGTTTCCCAAAATCTATTCCTCTATCATGTTTTTTGCTGCATTTCTCTTTGTATATTGATCTGTGACAAAAACACTACTTGTAGGTGCGATGAGATGTTTCAGTTGCTATGAGTGCATAGTATCATCTGACGTATTTTTGGCATGTTACCAAGTTGTTCGAAGAAATTTCAATCAGTATGCATATGTGAATTTGAAGGTATCATCAACTAAGATGCACATTATGCATTTCCCTTTTCATTTTTAATATGATTTGCTCTGTATGTACATACAACATGAAATGCCTTCGAACTTGGTCTTACTATTGTTAGAACCGTGCTTGTCGCTTGCTTTTTCTGTTTCGGGTTGCCCACACGCGAGACCTCGCAATACGGCTCCTTTGCTTTTGCCCTTTGTGCAACCATTCTTGTGTTAGAATGTCCTCGTGGGACATGATCTGTCACTTATTTATTTCTTTTGTGCATCTTATTGTTGTTTTCTTTGGATTTGTCTGTTGTTGTAGGCAATGAATTTTGTACTTATTTCTCCATCGCAATGTTACGTGAAAACCATAGGAGGAGGAGGCCTCATATTTTTGGTTATGTGTTCATTTTTCTGTCTTTCTTCCTCGGCGTGCAAGATCCATCTAGAGCATGGTTTTTAAGGCGTTAAGGCGACCTAAGGCGATCCAGGGATGCTCTGACGCATAGGCGGGCGCTTTGGACGCCTAGGCGTCTAAAGCGGCCATTTTTTCAAAGCGGTGGAGGGGCGCCTGTACGCCTAAGTGTCGCCTAGGCAGCGCCTTTAAAACCATGATCTAGAGGTTCTATTAGGTTTATAATTGATATTATGTTATCACCAAATGCAGTGCTCACAAGAGGAAGACACAGAAATGGTATTTTAACTTCTTTATTTGGTGTCAGAGTTCCTAAAGCTATGGTCATTGCCTCATTGGAGTGGTTGCTTTGCCGGTTTTGGGGCCCAAGGGTCTAGCAGAGGTAAACCTTGCTCAGCCAGGGATCTGTCTCCATTTTAGTGTGATTGTTGTTCACTAAATTCTCAGTAAAGACATCAATCTTTGAGGGATTATAATTTCTTGAATTCTTAGATGCAGTGTCTTGATCAGATAATCATGCTACCTGTTATACAGATGATTTGGTGGCACATTTGCACTTGTAGCTTTAATGCTTTATTCAAGACAAAATATGTAGCCATAACTCTTTCAGCAAAATAGGCTTTTATGAGAGCAATTATTTCTATTTGCAACCAGTGGGAATCATAGTTGTCCAATCAGAAAAAATTGGAAGTATGTCCAGTATGTCACTCTTGGATGTTTGTAGGTGGCCAGGAATTTGGGAGAGACTTTGCATGCATTCCAACCAACCATTAAAGAGCTACCGTTGGTTCAAGATTTAAGAGCTGCAGTGTGATTGAGTATACTTTTATGTAATGCAGTCTATTTCTCTACACTTAGGATGTGTCAAGGGATTTCAGAAGCACTCTTGCATGTGAAATTAGACTTGTTGAGGACCCGGCATCGAACAACTTATAACAGCCAACAATCTTTTGTCAACCCATGTTAGTTCTTCTAATCCTTCCTAAAGCCCGAAATGATGCCCAATTTGTTTGAAGCAATCTTCTTGGAACCTATACATATCAAATCATGATTGTTAGTCAAGCAACATAAATACCATCTATACATTGTTCTAATCCAGTAACCCTTTGCAGTTTTGGATGGTGCGTTATGTTTTTCATTCATTGCCATCTTTTTTGGCATGTACAAGAGAATATGGCTCCAAGATTGTTATGACTCCAACATTGCAGCTCCCATGTATGAGATAAGATCCGCAATCCTTTGTTTAGGTAGTTTTTCATTTGAATTGGGGAGACATTTTTAGCTTGGTCCTTAAGTCAGTGAAAGATAGCATCTACGATTTGTTACTTAGTTTGCATAATCTCTGCACGAAAGAGACATCTAAGAAATATATCAAGCTATAACAATTCTTTTGTCTTGCCCCTGGGCCAGAGTTCTTCCCCTGCTCCTCCCTAACATTAAAACACAACAATTTTAGTGATAATTCTTCTCTTGGGGCATATGGAGTAACAAATAGCTAGAAGCTAATATTTAACCAAGTGTATAGCATTCTCCTTGCTCTTGATGCCATGATTAAATCTTACTGCTCATGCTTTTTAAAAGATTGCAGTATTTTTCCCTCAAATCTCTTACTCAGCTCAAAAGATGAATTGCCACTAGCTTACTGAAGTCAATTTGATTTTATGATGCTGTGACACTGCCCTATTGCTTCTGTTTTTAGATGTCAATCCTGAAACAACTATTTCTTACACTAGTAAGGATCTCATGGAACTAACCGAAGAACAGTTGGATGCATCCGCACTTGTTGCTTGGAATGCGTAGGAGCCTCCCTCATCTAAACACAAGGGACTAGTTTGATTTTGTAGTTTATTGAACTATTTACATATTTTATTATTATATAAAAGGTAAATTATCATAAATCCAGAAATGTTTGTGATTTATAATATTTTTCAAACTATGAGAAATTTTAAGTGCATTTGGACAGGTAATAATGAACTTATGATGAATACGGTTGTTCAAAGAGATTTTCATACTAACCTTATTATGCTATGTCATAACATTTCAGAAGCAGCAACAGTACCTCCACATAGTAGCAACACACCATCATCAGGAGGTGTTGATGGTGATGGTGATGGGGATGGCATTGGTGCTGTGACAATTGAGTCCAACTCAAGCAATACCGAGAACCTGAAACCAAGAAGATACATAGCACTAACAAAAATATACAATGTATCGAACGCATAGTAGAACAGGGCAAAAGCTTTAGTTTCAATCACTATGAAAAAAGTATGGAAAAGTTTTTGTGGTTTCCACTTGGTGAGCTGGGTTGGCTAGGTAATGAGTTGATTCTGAGACTTGGAGTAGTAGCGACTTGTTCATTTTTTACTGTGTTTCTGTGTTGCGGATAGAGACGTGATGCAAAATTGATCCGCGTATATCCTGCTCCTCCTAAGTTCATGTTTTTTCATGACTGTTGCTATTATTACCTATATGTACCATAATTGTCATTGTGTACTGTAGACACATAGATTTTTAGAGAGATGTTAATCTTTTTCATTTTCCATTATGATATGTGTGTTGCATGTTTCGACCCCTAGATTTATAATCTCGTAGATGGGATACTGTGTGTGCTCTCGACCCACATCGACTCTTGCAAATCCCCATACAAATTGCGTTGCCTACCGTTTTGTAACTAATTGCTCTGCCAAACCAAGACGCTAACGCAGCACCAAAACCTGTCCATACCGCTGACACAATGCGTTAAAGTAGCCACCTCGTGCGACAACGTTGGGTAGGCGGCGCGGCAAAGTGCGCTTGTCCGTCTAGTATGATATTAATGTACAAAAATAATACCATCAAATAGGTATTGAAATAACAAGGCTAACAAATGTGGTTTCATGATTTTATCAATTTTCCTTGATTTACTATGTAATTTCTATTGATAAAAACTTTAGTTTTAGGAATTAATTCACAAGGAAAGTTCTTTCGTTCCAAAAATTATTTCCTCTTATGATTTACTAGGAATTCATGGACTGATTCAATGGGAGTTGGAATCACTTCAAAACAATTAACAGAGTGCCCTCAGGAACTGCCCAAAGTTAGTTCTGGAGGGTATTTGTCTTTTTCACTAGATTTAATCTATAGGTTCTTTTGATATGACTCCAAAGTTACATGCTAGGTATTTCCAATACCTTTATGTAGAAATTGGAATAACTAATTTTGGAGTTTCGAAGCTTCTGAAATGATTTATCTAGTGATAAAACGACATATAGAAATATTTAATTCATTAAAATTCAACATAGGCTCAATAAATAGTTAGCTCCTAGTTTTTGATAGGTATTGAAATACCCCAAAACTGAGAGTTGAAATTAGGTCCAGACATATCATGGTTTGGTCTAGAGAAATTTCTAAAGTCCTAATTTAATTGTTTTTGTTATTTTGGTTAAGAGAAAACCGAAGCTCAACTTGGCATGATACTAATTTCAAGAGATGGGCAACTACAAAAACTACCGGAGGGAGGTGGATTCACTCCACTTGGGTGTACCAATTTTCTATAAGGATTTATTTAGTGAAAAGGACACATCATTGTATTTTGATTATTATAGAAACTATGGATATTATTTTGGTGCAAACATTGTTCTGCATGTTGAATAAAACACATAGGGTCCTGTAGGAAAATAGATCATGGCCTTTCTAGATAATTTCCATTTTATTAGGCATTTGTTTCTTGAAGGTATCTATCAGATCTAAAAAGAAACTTAATAAAAAGAAGAAGGAGAAAAGCGCCGTACGGGCCGGATCTGAGGAAACCAGGCCGCATAGGGGCAGGCCGGCCTAATTGGACCCAAGGCACACGCGGGAGATGCTGGTTTGAAGCTAACAGACGGGGCCCGCATGTTGGTGTAAGCGGGGGACGAAGGGGTATGCGCAGCCGCGTCGGATTAAGGCGCGGCGAACGGCTCTGCCGCGTCGTCCACCTCCCGATGCGGGACGAACCTAGAAACCCTAGTGGGATTGGGGGCTTCGCGGGGAGCATACCTAGGAGACGGACAGGCGACGACGAGGAACCTGGGTGAAGCAGTGCATCGAGCCGAGTCCGACGAGGGGCGGGAAGGATGGGTTGTGCAATGGGAGGTGTCGCGCGCACACACAGCGATGACGACCATCTCGGATGCTCGTCGGAGGCGGCTCTAGGATCAGTCCTAGACGAAAAGGAGAGTGAAGTTAGGTAGATCTAGACAGGGAAAAGACATGCATGCAAGGAGAGGGACAGGGGAAAATCGGAGATTGGGAAGAACATGCCCGAGAGCCTGCAACACCATGACAGTTTGTTCCTTCTCCTAGGTAGTAGTAGGGGTGAGAGTTCCTAGGAGTTTGGGGGAAGGGAGTAGTAAGGTATGGTAAGGTTCTCGTAGTGGTGGAGGGGATTGAGGTGGTTGGTAATGAGCATGAGCTTGAGATCACGAAAATGGTGGAAGTGAGGTTGCTCTTACTCTCTATGGAGAAGGAGGCAGAGAAAGCGAGCAGGGGTGGATGAGGTGGTGTTATGGAGACCAGGGAGAGGAACGAGGGGGCAGGTGAGAGCTGGTGTGGCCTCTGGACATTTATTTGGAAGTGAGGAGGTCTATGGTGGACTTTGTCCATGGGCAAGCTTAGGAGGGGTGTTGGCTAGGGATAGGGCAACAAGGGCAGTGGGGTGGGTCAAGCTGGTGTATTCTAGTCGTGCAGCAGGACAGAGGGGAGTAGGGTTGCTACTGTGGTTTAATTTATGGCAAGCTTGGATATTTTCTTTTGTCTACCCTAGATCCAAGTATAAGAGATAAAGGAGAGGGTGTGGGTGCTATGGATCTACAGTGCCACGACCAGAGGGTGATGGTGGTTGTTGTGGAGAAATGTGGGACAAGGTTTGGATGGTTTATTCCATAGTTTTATTAAAGTTTCAAAACGGGTCACATTGATGATCATTAAGGAAAGTCTCAAGTCTTGATGTTGGCAAAAAGGGATGAAGATGGTGGTGGGTATATGTGGTCAAAGTACACCTACAGGAATTAATTGGGATTTATTTGAGGATTTTTTATTCACTTTGTATCAATTATTCAAATAGTGCTAAAACTGTTTAATTGAATTCTTTTGAAAGTTTTCAATTGGGAAAGGTGAGTTTTTGGTTTGGAATGATCCCAAATATGAGTCCACACATTGGAGAATTTTCCCAAGATTTATTGAAGAGGAAAAGTATTTAAAATATTTATGTTCTTGTTTCTGCCATTTAAGTAACTAGGAAAAAAGAAATATTAAATTTCTTCAAAAATATTTATTTTTTAAGTGGGAAGATATGGGATGATAATTAGGCCTCATTTGTGCTTAAATATGGATATGTGATTTGGAGAAAAACCAACTTGCCTTTATAGAGAGAGATTTGGGGTTTTTGTCAGATAAAAGAATTAATTAGTTTTCAAGTTAAGTAATTATGGAAATCCTTTGATAAATTTATATATCCATGGTATATGATGTCCACCATATGTGTCCATCATCCGCAACCTTGGGTTTTGATGATCATTCTTTATTTTGGAGGAAAACGAGGAATGAAGGAACTAGGGCAATGTTAATTTTATACCTTCAAAACCTGGTTGGTTCTTGGAGATCAGAGCTCCCCTTGGGTCATGGGGTATATGGACGGATAGACCAAGTGATGTAGATCACCATGCATAAAATAGTTGAGGTTGATCCTGATTGAGCTCTTGAAGAGTTTATGCTTAGAATTAAATAAAATAAGGGTACCAAAACAGATTATCAAATATCCTTCTAAACCATGTGCGTTCTAGAAGCATAAGGATCCAATTGGAACATGTGAAGTAGGGATTGGAATAACTTCATGAGTTGAGTATAACCATACCAAGGTTTTGTCAAGAGGAGATAATATGAAGTATGCATGTTGATAAGATTTGCAGGAATTGTTATTTTCTTGCCTGTAAAACCATCAAGAACATGTGGGTTAAAAGATGATATATCCAAGGGAAAGAGTGGGCCTTGGTAGTCCTTAGGATGGTTTAAAATATGGTTTAAATGCATTTCCAAAAATGCACAAGGGTTGAGAAGGATAGAGAACCAAAGAAAAGACATTGCTAACAATTTTCCAAACTTGGCCATATTTTGGCAGAGTTAGGGTTTTGACTAGAATGTAAGAGAGCAGAGATTTGGGATGATGCAATGGTCCAACTCATCCTCGGGTGGATAAATATGAAGTGTGGATTGAGTAGGATATATCCATGATTGGTATTGCTCTTCATTGACTTGGAAGCTTCTAGAAGGAAAACTTCAGAAGAGATCTGGTTAGTGGTTTTAGATGATCACCAAGTGGTTATAGGTCAGATCTAGCTTGATTAAACTGCTTTGGGTTGACACCCTTGGATTAGCTAGATGCTAGATGATGAGCTCCTAGGGTAGCTCATACTACTCCTAAGCAAACAAGTCAAGCAACTCATCTTAGCAAGCAACTCAATCTACTACTAGGATTATCATTAAGCCTAGCTTGATATAAGCATGGATATTTTGAAAAGGGTTATAATTTAAAGTAGATGAGAGTCCTTGGTAGTTTTACCCAGAGTAGAATTCAATAGCTTCATAAAAGGTTTTGGAAACCTAAAGATAAGAGTAGTTGAAGTTATGTCTTGAAAACATAAGGATATTATATTATATTATATAGCTCTCTCTAATTTGGTCATTAGATGCTACTAAAATATTTTGGGTTGCAAAGGCATGTTGGCTCAGGTTTTGAAATGCTAGCACATTTGAGAATATGTAAGAAAGAGCCAAGATAGATTTGTTAAATAGCTTTTGTCAACTGAGGGTGAGGTAAGGAGTATATCATCTGTTACACATTCATATGCATAATAATAAACAAACAACAAGCAAACATTGTGTCATTATACACGAAAAGGTTTTTTTCCCTGATTTTTGCATTCTGGACAACTAATCAGGATTGCTGAAATTGGGATGTTACACTGTTGTTAACGGCCGGTTACCACTGTTAACGGCCGGTTACCGCCGTTAATGGTCACATAAACCGTGGCAGAAGCTAGATCCAGCCAAGACCTGCTAAATATTAAGTGGGCCGGCCCATGAGGAGAGCCTAATAAGAAGAAGGCTCGTTACTATTTTTTCCTGCACTATTTAAAATGGGCCCATTAGTGTAGCCATCCGTGGCCCGTGAACTTTTAGGCTCGACATTGTTTCAGCCTACAGAAGGCCCATCTTGGGCCAATACTGTGCGGGCCATTCCCCACCTAGGCCATGTCTGTCTGTTACTGTTAAGGCATGGGGTCGGCCTGTCACTTTCGCACCCATCGTGGGCCCTTATGGCCATCTACCATTATGGCCTTCTAATGTTCTAGACTTTCACTGTTCCGGCTGTCTACTATTCAGTCCCATAAACGGGCTGCTAAGTTTTTGGCCTGCTAAAGTTTTGGCCTCCTACTGTTCTGGCCTTTTACTGTTTCCGTCCTATTACTGTTCTGGCGTCCTACCGTTTTCCTATACCGGCCTTTTACTTTTCTGGCCTTTCACTGTTCTGGACATTTACTATTTTGGCCATTTACTGTTTCGGCCTTTTACTGTTCTGGCCTTTTATGGTCAAATTCTATAGTATAATGATCTCAGTGTAGGACCATCACTATTGATTGGCGGCCCATCAAGGATTGCTACAACCGTTGTGGTCCTGCTACTGTTTAATCCTATCAAACTTAGATCCATTGCCAGGTCATAAAAGTGGATAAACAAAGAACACAGGTTCTCTAGAATGCTAAATAAATTCCGGAAATGTGGAAAAACTCATAACTAGAAAAATAGTAAATTATTATAGTCCTGAAAATTTTTGTAGCTTGTAAAGCATCATCGGAGTACAACACAGCTGATAAACAATATAATCTCAGTTTAAAAAATGTTCCTTTTAGGGAACTCGCACCGCCTCATATGTAACGATGGGATTACCACGAGACTTGTTGAGGATATTATTAAGTACATTCTCCGTCAAGGCTTTCATGATTTTCAACTCAGATAACTCTTTCCTTGCTATGGAGACTACTGCATATGTTCTGTTGGCTTCCTGTCCAACTGCATCAAGTGCATCTTGGAGTGCAGCACCACAAATTCTTTCTGCTGGAATGTATGGAGCAGTCGAGATCGTATACCTACGTGAGCAATACGCACTATCACTACTGCTTTGTCCAAAGAGATCTACACATGAGGTAGTTGTTTTCTGTTTTACCTTCATATTTATGTTTGCAACCTAAAACAAAAAAGAAACATCATATAACATCATTACCAAGGAAAACAAAAACCAACGAATTTCAAAATTAGTGTTTTTGCTAAAAGGAAGAAAGCAATTAGTAACAGCAGGGCATCATACATCTCTTTCTTCTAGAATAATTGGAATAGTAGACTTCATTGAGGGATGGGATCTTGTGGAACTATCACTTCTATGCTGTGAAATGACTACTCTACTTGATGGAGGCTGAAACTAAGAAAAAAATAGTTACAACATCATACAAAGGAACAAAACTACCATGTTCATTCTCAAAGATTTTCAAAGGATTATTTGGTCTGTTATAGCAATGTAAGCACTCAACATAAGGACCTCATGCAGACTGATCAAAGCAGAATGCGCGAATTATAAATGTAATGAATCCAACAACTGAGAGCATAACTAGGAAGGCATAGGACAACGGAAATCTAGAAAATGCAGTCAAAAATAAGTGCATGCCCTGCTTAAATCTCCTTAAACTGATAGACAAGCATTTACCAAAAGAAATCATTTAAACAGTGTAGATGATATTAACAAGTATACTCAATGTGCAGTTGGATCAGAAATATAGGTCGGTGGTATTATTGTAATCATCAACAAACTATTATAGTGCCTCAGTCAAATTATAAATATATGTGTTCCTCTAATAGACTAGCCAAATCATTTTAGAGAAATGGTCAAACAATCTATTAAACTGTCAGATTGTTTATATTTTTTGATTGTCTGCCCAAAGACAAAGTGTAGTATCATGTGCCTCGTATTAAAATAGTCATACACGTGGCAGATACCAGAGTGACATTTGAAGTGCGCACTTGCCTATGATCCTTCCGTTTCTGTTATATTTGATTCTGTTGCATGTCTGGCCTTGTTATAATCACCCTAGTGCCTCCGATAAAAATAACAACTCAAATGTAGTAAATGGCATGACACCAGGGGACTTAAACCATAAAGAAGGGGGGCGTTCTTACAGTAGCTCTAGGTAGAGTCTCAGGGTTGTTGATCTGGTTACAGGTATGTTCGTCGACGATGTTAATTGCATCAAGTAATTGGACTGGTGGTGTCCATACTTCAGTGTTGGGCCTCTACATAATGGTGCAGCGAATAGTAAACACAAAAACATTCCAGTCTCACAGATGTTAGCTGATACATTGCAAATGTATCTATAATTTTTGATGTTCCATGCTTGGTTTTATCCACTTTCTTGTGTTTTGTCCACACTTTGGAGTACTTTTCATATGATTTCTTAGACTAACCTATTAACAAGAGCTATAGTGCCAGCTGTCTGTTTTCTGCTGTTTTTGGTTCTAGGAAAGTCAGAAAATGAATATTCTCGGAATTGGACGGGACAAAAGCCAAAGTGCCTAATTTTCCAGAAGACTCCAGGAGCCAGAATACGAGACGGAGGAGGGCCAGGGGCTGGCCACCCCCCAGGCGCGGGCTGGGCCTGGCCACGCCAGGGCATGGTGTGGTGGCCCCAGGCACCCCCTCGGTCTCCCTCTTCGCCTATAAGAAGCCTTCTGACCTAAAAACTCCAGGGGTTCGACTTTTTCCAGAAGGAGTTCCGCTCCGCCGCCACCACTAGATTCCATGAAACAGCACCAGAAACTCCGTTCTGGCACCCTGTCGGGACGGGGAATTGGAGGAGATCATCGCCATCATCATCACCATCGCTTCTCCATCGACCATCCATATTTCCCCCATCTATGAGTGAGTAATCCCCCGCTGTAGGCTATGGGGATGGTAGGGATTGGATGAGATCGTTCATGTAATGACATCAGATTGTTAGGGCATGGTGCCTAGTATCTTTTATTAGTGCTTTATGACTTTGTTGCGACTTGTTGTGCTTAATGCTTGTCACTAGGGCCCAAGTGCCATGATTTCAGATCTGAACATTTTATTGATTCATTATGATAGTATTGTTCTTAGTCTTATCTACAAGTTTTATACACACGTTGTTGTCCGGAACCTATGGCCCCGAAGTGACAGAAATCGGGATAACCGGAGGGAATGGCTTTGATGTGAGGATCACATGCGTTCATGGAGTGTTAATGTTTTGCTCCGGTGCTCTATTAAAAGGAGCACCTTAATTTCCAGTAGTTCCCTAGAGGCCCCGCTACAAACGGGCTGGCAGGACAAAAGATGTTGTGCAAGTTCTCATTGCGAGCACGTATGACTATATATGGAACACATGCCTAGGATTGTCTAGTACTTGGATGCTTTATCTTATTTATCTGCAATTGCCCTATGTTCTGATTGCTATGTGAATTGTCTTGTCCATGCAACGCCCGTCCATCCATCCCTATTCCTACCACACTCGAATCCCACTGTTTACTACTTTTGTTACTACTGTCTTTGTTTTACTACTGCTGCTACTTTACTATTACTACTACAAATGTGTTGCTACTGATAAACTGTTGTGAGCAAGATTGTTTCTAGGTGCAGCTGAATTGACAACTCAGTTATTAAGGCTGATAAATATTGTTTGGCTCCCCTTGTGTCGAATCAATAAATTGGGTTTCACTTCCCTCGAAAATACTGTGATACACCCCCTATACTTGTGGGTCATCAAGACTATTTTATGGAGCCGTTGGCGGGGAGCATAGCTTTATTTATCAAGTCCACTTGGATTCTCTATTGTTTGCTGCTATCCATCCATCATGAGTAAGTCTCGTGATGGCAAGGTTCCTATTTTACCATCCACTACAAGAAGAGGTACGGTTCTGAACACCTCTGTTGCTCTTGATTCACCGTCTATTCTGAGTAAGTTCCTTACACCACCACATACACATGCTACACACACAACTACTACTGCTGAATCTGAAACTTCTGATGCTGCTTATGATGCTGCTTCTACTATGCTCGATAAGAGTGGTTCATTAGGTTCTTTCCTAGATGGTACGATTGCTAGAACTATAGCCGGAAATACCGAAACTCCTAATGAAGACACTACCACACCTGTTAGCTCACCTGAGTCTAGTGAGAGTTATGATATTGAATATGGTTATGTTGAGATGACCGATGAGTTTATTAAAGAATGTAAGAACACCCATGATAGGAGCGCTGCTAAGAGTCTCCTTGAGAGGCGTACTATTAGACCAAAATTATATCTTGATGCTAAGTTTGCTGCTTCTCCCATAAACATTATAGATGAAGATTATGATTTCTCTCTCGATCTATCTTACATAGCTATTGTCGAGAAAGAACCTTTTTGTGGGACTAAGAATGAAAGTGCGGTAGCACATATGAATGAACTTTCTACCATGAGTGGCTTGTTTTCTAATGATATTAAGATACGTACTTACTTTGTTGCTAAGATTTTCCCCTTTTCACTGAAAGGAGAAGCTAAAACTTGGTTTAGTAATTTACCTCCTGGATCTATTGATAGCCCTTAGTGCTTGATTAGTACTTTCCTGCAGAAATATTTTCCTCCTAGTGCTAGACATGCTATTTTGCAGGAACTTTTTGATTTTAAACAGGGAGAAAAAGAGGTATTGCCCGAATCTTGGGCAAGGTTTTGTGCTTTGATTCATGCACAGGCTAGAAGTCCATTACCTAAGAATGAGCTTCTTGATATATTTTATAATGCACTAACAGAGGAATCTAGGACATACCTAGATAGTTGTGCTGATTGTGTTTTCAAGAATAGGAATCCTAAGGAAGCTGAGGAATTAATGGCTAAAATAAGCAAAAAATATGAAGATTGGACTCCTCCTAAACAAGCTATGCCTGAAGTAATTGTACCTGAACCATCTATTCCCGTGCCTATTCCAACATCAAAGAAGAGGGGAGTTATTGAATTAAATGATGAAGTGATGAAGGAAGCTAAGAAATGTCTTAAGGAGAAGGGAATTAAAGCTACAGATGTCAAGAATTTACCTCCTATAGAAGAATTATGTAAGCCTATTCCCTACTCACCCACTATTGAGGTACACTCTCTCCAACACTTTGATGAAGGTGATATCCCTTACTCTAAACCTCCTAATCAATGCTTAGAAGAATTTGATATCTTTATTTTTAAGCAAGATAACTTTAATAAAAGGGTGCAAAATCATCTAATGGAAAACACTAGAGCTATTGTTGAGTTGAAAGATATTGTGGAAAGAACCTCTAATGATGTTCAAATGATTGTTAAACACTTTCAAATGGTTCAAACTCAAATAGATCAACTCGTTAAAGTGCAAAATGACTTGCTAGTTAATGCCGCTAAAGAAAAACATGCTTATCAAATTAGAACTAGAAGTGGCGCTGCTACCCAGGATCCTCTATATCCTGAGGGACATCCCAAAAGAATTGAGCAGGATTCTCAACAAGCTGAAAATAGTGGTTCTACTTGTAAGAAAAGGAAAAAGAAACATAAAACTGTTGTAGAACCCTCTGAACCTACTATAGATCCTAATAGTATATCTATCTCTGATGCTGAAACTGAAAGTGGTAATGAAGAAAATGTTGTTCCTAATGAAGAAAAAGTTGAAGAAGAACCTGAAAACCGCACTAAGAATACTAAATACACCAAAGAATATTTTATTGCTAAGAAACATGGTAGTGAAAGAGAACCTTGGGTCCAAAAACCTATGCCTTTCCCTGATAAGAAACACATGTCAAAGGAAGATGAACACTATAATGAGTTTTGTGAATGGATGAAGCCTTTATTCTTGCAAATTCCTTTGACTGATGCTATTAAATTGCCTCCTTACTCAAAGTATATGAAGGACATTGTCTCGAATAAAAGGAAGATCCCTAATGAAGAAATTTCTACTTTGCTTGCTAATTATTCCTTCAATGGTAAGGTTCCTAAGAAACTTGGAGACCCAGGGATTCCAACTATCCCTTCCTCTATTAAGAATATTTATGTTAGAACTGCTTTGTGTGATTTGGGAGCTGGAGTTAGTGTTATGCCTTTCTCTCTCTATAAGAGGCTTCAACTTGAGAAATTAATACTAACTGATATATCTTTGCAAATGGCTGATAAATCTACCACTATTCCTGTGGGTATATGTGAGGATGTACCTGTTCAGGTGGCTCACAATTGCTTGATATTAACTGATTTTGTTGTGCTTGAAATGCCCGAAGATGATAATATGTCGATTATTCTTGGGAGACCTTTTCTTAATACTGCAGGAGCTGTTATTAATTGTAATCAAGGAAAGGTGACCTTCAATGTTAATGACAAGGAACATACTGTCTATTTCCCCAAGAAGATTGAAAGGACTTATGGTTTGAATTCCATTGAACATGTTGAAGGCATTCAAGTTGGAGAAATATATTGTCCCATACCAAGAGAAAATTTTGAAACTATTATGATTGGGACCATTGCTATCAAGGTTGAGGTAACATAATCATTAGTGGAATACAAAGTTTTGTCTCATATGCAATTGTTTTGGTAGCAAGACTTGATCAACCTTGTTAATAAAAGGATTTCATTGAACAAAACAATGTTTTCACCATGATTATCTCCGCTTAATTCTATTCTATCCATTTTAGTTTTGCTTATGCCTAACTTAAAGGCGTTAAAGAAAAGTACTTATTGGGAGATAACCCAAAAGTTTTAGATGAGTCTTGGCAGTTATTACCTCTGTAATAACCGCTCCTTATCCTTTTTATTTGCTTTTTGTGCCAAGAGTAACCTCTAATGAGAGAGAAGTAATGATTGGGAAAGTTGCTGTCCCTAAACAGATTTCTGTGCTTCACCGTAAAAATTCGTGTAAAATCTCTGAACGTCTTTTTCAGGCGTGCATTTTTGTGCTTCTGACCCAGGTTGTTATCTAACTTTAGTTAGTTCAACACTTTTTGATTTGAGCAACAGAAGGTCTTCGAAAAAATTCGTCTTTACCTTCTGGTCTGTTTTGACAGATTTCTGCCATTTTCTGCATTTGCTTCTTGTTGGTTCCTTTTTGAGTTCTTTTGGGGAATTGAGATTTTTGAGGGAAGTGCTACAGTAGCTAGTGTTTTAATGGAAGTTTTTTTGGTGTTAGAACTGAACCTTAAGACCTATTATCTTGAGTGCACTAATGTTGCTAATAAAGATTGTGTGAAGTTTTGTATGAAGGAAAAATTTCAGGTGTATGGAAGGAATGAGTAATGAGATGAAGGATGGACTAAAGCTCAAGCTTGGGGATGCCGCGCGTGTCACCCCAAGAAATATCCAAGAAGTACAAGCGTCAAAGCTTGGGTATGCCCAAGACATCCCCTTCTTCATCAATAAAAATCCCAGGTTTCTTCCAAACACTTCATTTTTATTGTTTCATGCACAGTTGTGTTGTTCTTGGAGCATCTTCTTTTTCGTTTTCATTTTGGTTTTTCGTTTGCTTTGTTTCCTTATCTTGCTGAATAAATTGGTTGGACCTCCTCTTTCATGCATTGGTGTTCAAATAGTTTGGTTTGGTTTGGTTTGGAAAAGAGTAGGAGAGCTCATGCTTAAGTGGTAAAGAGAGCTTGTTTTTGACTGTGGCCTATGCTTTGTCATGCCATGCTTGATATTGTTTTGGCTTTATGCTTAGTATTCTTTGCTATATCATGACTTGTTATAAACAATTGAGATTGCTTAATGTGCTTTGGATGAATCATGCGTTGTTTTAGCATATTAAAGCATAGTATAGTGGTATTCTCCTTAGATGCTTTATTTGGGTTGACTTGGCGCATGCTCACACCATGTTATGACTATCCCAAGTCACCATAAGCCTTTATGATCCTTTAGTTTTCAACTTGTAGTATCACTTTATGCTTTGATCAATGATGTTTTGTCGCTCTGCATGATTATGGCCATTATTGCTCTCTCGTTTGTCGCTCCCTTACTATTGCTAGCCTTCACTTTCACTGAGTATGTTTTACTCATGTTTCCAACTCCATAAAACCAAATATTGCCAAAGTGTCCACCATACCTACCTATTAGCAAGATTTGCTACTTCCGTGCATATTCAATATGCCTTGTTTTCTTCCGAATAAAATGTTTGCTTGTTTTGAGAAAGTTAGTTAGTAAAGCTCTCACGAAATTGATGGCACACTTTATTTTCTTGCACTTAATAAACCTGAACCATTGCGTCCTTCTTTGTTGTGTATATGCTTGCGCTTTATAAGTTGAAGTTAGCAGAACCATGTATCATGGGGAATGATTTCAACATTGCATTTGTACTTAGTACCTTGTTGATATCATGTTCTTTTGCTTATGGATCCCGGCGGTGTGAAATAAAACTGGAACTTGTAAGATCATGGAGTTTGTATGTATGTTAGAGAAATGCCTAGGTCTCTAGCCTAAGCCATGCCTAATCATGATGGAAACTTATAGCACAACCATAATGAGCATTCTATGAAGCATCCTCAATAAAAATCTATGCACATAGTAAATAAAAAGATCGATGAGATGCTCATTGTCTGCTTGCCTTGTCATTTTGATTATGGGATAACTCTTGTATCATGTGCAAGGGGTACCCCGTTGGCGGTTCTCTATGATACGTATATACTTACAATGACAAGAGCTTACTCGTGACTGAAGTTGAGTAGCACGAGGATCGGTCTTCGTAAGTAAGGGGCATGAGACTTCGATTTATAACTTGTCAAGCATATCCTCTTAGTTGTGTCACTTTAACCCTAACCATTTAAAGATGCTTATGATAGTGGCAATGAGAGCTCAAAGCTAATGAGTACCATACTTTCAGCATTTGGAAGCCTTTCAAACTTTTCAAAACTTGTTCATTTCCTTGTTGAGTCTCCACACATTCTATGAGCACTTTCTTGAGAGCATAGTGGCCATTCTTAGTTCTATGTGCATTGTCCCAAGAATTGTTAATTGATGCATACCTTGATATTGCTTGTTTTAAACTATTTGTATCTAGTCACCCTTGTAAACTTTGAAGGTGTCCTATGCATTTATGTTTGCTACTCTACGAGGGACAAGCTGAATGCCAATATGCTTTTTTTGTTTATGTGAAACAAACAAATGTCTTGCAAAGCATTGTTATTTATGAATCTTTTGTTTGTGCCTTTTCATGTTGCATCATAGTTTCCTTGCTTATTGCTAGAACCTTGTCTTTCATGTTATGATTGAAGTACTATGATCCTAGCTTTGAATGTTTTACAAATACTTTGATCAAGTCTTTGATGGTGCATGTCACCTCAAAAATTATTCTTTCTTTTTATCACTTACCTACTCGAGGACGAGCAGGAGTTAAGCTTAGGGATGTTGATACATTGCAAATGTATCTATAATTTTTGATGTTCCATGCTTGGTTTTATCCACTTTCTTGTGTTTTGTCCACACTTTAGAGTACTTTTCATATGATTTCTTGGACTAACCTATTAACAAGAGCCACAGTGCCAGTTTCCTGTTTTCTGCTGTTTTTGGTTCCAGGAAAGTCAGAAAATGAATATTCTCGGATTTGGACGGGACAAAAGCCAAAGTGCCTATTTTTCCAGAAGACTCCAGGAGCCAGAATACGAGACGGAGGAGGGCCAGGGGCCGGCCACACCCCCCAGGCGCGGGCTGGGCCTGGCCGCGCCAGGGCATGGTGTGGTGGCCCCAGACACCACCTCGGTCTCCCTCTTCGCCTATAAGAAGCCTTCTGACCTAAAAACTCCAGGGTTTCGACGTTTTTCCAGAAGGAGTTCCGCTCCGTCGCCACCACCAGATTCCACGAAACAGCACCAGAAACTCCGTTCTGGCACCCTGCCGGGACGGGAAATTGGAGGAGATCATCGCCATCATCATCACCATCGCTTCTCCATCGACAATCCATGTTTCCCCCATCTATGGGTGAGTAATCCCCCGCTGTAGGCTATGGGGATGGTAGGGATTGGATGAGATCGTTCTTGTAATGGCATCAGATTGTTAGGGCATGGTGCCTAGTATCTTTTATTAGTGCTTTATGACTTTGTTGCGACTTGTTGTGCTTAATGCATGTCACTAGGGCCCGAGTGCCATGATTTCAGATATGAACATGTTATTGATTCATTATGATAGTATTGTTCTTGGTATTATCTGCAAGTTGTATACACACGTTGTTGTCCGGAACCTATGGCCCCGAAGTGATAGAAATCAGGATAACCGGAGGGAATGGCTTTGATGTGAGGATCACATGTGTTCATAGAGTGTTAATGCTTTGCTTCGGTGCTCTATTAAAAGGAGCACCTTAATTGCCAGTAGTTCCCTAGAGGCCCCGCTGCAAACGGGCTGGCAGGAGAAAAGATGTTGTGCAAGTTCTCATTGCGAGCACGTATGACTATATATGGAACACATGCCTAGGATTGTCTAGTACTTGGATGCTTTATCTTATTTATCTGCAATTTCCCTATGTTCTGATTGCTATGTGAATTGTCTTGTCCATGCAACGCCCATCCATCCATCCCTATGCCTACCGCACTCGAATCCCACTGTTTACTTCTTTTGTTACTACTATCTTTGTTTTACTACTTCTGCTACTTTACTATTCCTACTACAAAACTGTTGCTACTGATAAACTGCTGTGAGCAAGATTGTTTCCAGGTGCAGCTGAATTGACAACTCAGTTGTTAAGGCTGATAAATATTCTTTGGCTCCCCTTGTGTCGAATCAATAAATTGGGTTTCACTTCCCTCGAAAATACTGCGATACACCGCCTATACTTGTGGGTCATCATTAGCATAAAGTGATATAAAAGCAATAGATACTTACAAGATTATAGGGGCCATTCATTCTATGATTTCTAGTGTAAACTAAACTTGTTCATTGTGTAACAACAACAAACTGTTAGGAATCATGGGGTAAGCAGAAACAAATAAAACAGATATGTAAGTGGAAGCAGTATAACGAAGGTATGTACTTCATAGATAGGAAAACAACATCAACCAGGAAATAAGAGTTAGTGCCATAGGCTACGCCAGGCCAGAGAGAAATTATAACTATATCACATATGGGCACTTAATAAAGTAGATAATGGAAACAAATGTGTTAACCATTGGCCGACTCATATTTCGCCATGACATACAAAATTGTAGTTGAATGCCTTACGGTTAAACCTGACTACAAATAATTTATTTAGGAAGATACGGGTAAGTATAGTACTTGTAAGTTACTACAAAAGTAGCACCAATACAAAATATAGTTAACTGCAACATATTTATCTTACCAAACTCCATGGAGATATGGTTACCTTGGTCAGGACGACATTTAGGCATCCTACGAATCCTAGATGGTGACGTAGAGGTTGTCGAGGGTGCTGCAGTTGTGGTGCTTTTGGGCGACGGTGAAGCAGAACAGGGTTCCTCCGAGTGCTAGATGACAGCGACGAAGAAGCAGATTTCTGATGGTGGGAATGTGTTCGGCGTGAAGGTGAAGCTGATCTGGTGCAGTGCACGGCAACAACGGTGAACTAGATCTAAGGTGGTGAAGGTTAATCTAGGGTTTTCCGCTGGGCTTGCATAGTTGGGGGCGAGGATTTTGTGTGTGTGGGTGGAGGTGGGGGTCGGTGGTAGGGGCAGGGCTATAGAGGTACTGAACAAGGAAATTATGATTGAAGCCCCAACGAACCTACTTCACTAGGGGTCGAAGGGGGATTCCAAGATGTTTGAAACATTGGATACCGCAGATTTTTCCGCTCGACTAAATTCAGATTTATGTATAGTCCAAGTAGTAGTAAATTGGTAAGCCATACTCCCTAGAACCAGAGGCCGACAGGCACATCGGTGATCATCCATGGCCCGTACTGCCTCAATTCAGAAATTAATGCCCCATTTGGCATCTAAATATTCATCATCCATGGCCTAGATTGGCTCGGTTCAGATATTAAGGCCCAGTTTGGCATCAAAGTATTTTTAAATTATTTAGAAAAATATTTTGATTTCTGAATAAACTGAACTATTAAATACCTTTCAGTGTTTGGTTCCAATAAATAATAAGGGTTTAAACTGAAGTATTCTCCAAAACTATGCTTTTTAAAATAATTAAGAAAGATGTCAGACCCCTTTTTGAAGAAACTGAGAAGAGAGAAAACTAAAGTATTTCTTTGGTAGGCACTAAAATACTATCGCATTGATATATTTCCATATTATATCAATTCATCAACAATGATGCGTATGAAGATATTGTCACCAAAATAGGTAGTGAGACCAAAAATTACGATTAAAGCCCCAACCAACTCGACTGAATTTGAATTTATTCATAGTCCAAGTAATAATAGTAGAATGGTAGGTCGGTGGGATGGGGAATCGAGTGTAATAATAAAGCACCCTGAGCTTTAAAAAACATAAAGCACCCTTTATCGATAAATTTTAAATCACTATGGTTGGGAGTGTTTATGTAACATCCCAAAACATTAGTCCAAGCTTATCAAGATCCAAATCATCAAAATTAGGGTTAACAAAAACTTTTCCAAATTAAAAATGAAAGCATTCATGTGTATGTGCATTTAAAATAGGAATTGATTTTGAATTGCCATGGTTCTGTGATTCTTTGGTTGTAAAATGTTTCTTAGGTGATTTAAACATCATATACATCATTCCCAAACTTTTTCCAAAGAAAATCAAATAAAAAACAATTAAAAAGGAGGAATGGTCATTTTGGCCATTTTAATCAACTACACTACTTTGAGTGTTCCTAGCATTCATTTCTCAACAGAAATAATTCTAGATCTTTACACCCCTTGCTAGTACACATAATGAGGTACCAAGGCCCACCTTTTTATCTGCTAAAAACATTCAAATACTTATTTTAAATGGCATGTAAAAATTGAATTCAATGCATATGCCTAGATCACCCCTTTTCAAAAACCATCAAATTGAGCTCCACTTTCAAAACCTTTGCAACCAGAGACTACCTAGTACCAGTGGAGAACACTCAAAAATTTTGAAACCAAAATTCAAACTTTGGTCTCTTGCGGCCATTTCATCAAATAGGTGGCAGACACAAATTTGGCGAAATTCAAAACACTATAGTGTGCAGTGATTTTGGTCACCATTTGGGCCTAACTCGGTCCACTTGTCCCCCCCCCCCCAGCTAAAACCCCGGCCCTAGCTCTCTCTCCCTCTCCCCTAGCTGCTCCAGTGCCAAGCCGCCCGACGCCATGCGCCAGGTCGACCATGGACGGCTCGCCCCAGCCCGTCCTGCGCTCTCCTTCGCCCGCTGGTAGATAGGCGCCATCACACTGCACCGCCTCGACCAGCCCCCGACCAAAATCGAGTGGAGGACAAGCCCTAGTTGCTCGTGCCCATGCCTCTGTCCGCCATGCCGATCACTTCGGAGCGCCGCGCCCGCCAGAGCAGCACCGGCCTCGCCTAGCCCTAGCCTTGTGTGGCAGCACCCGCAGCAGGCCTAGCAACCGCCCAGACATCCTCGGTCGCTGCCTCGCGACCAGCAGCCCGGAGGAATCGCGTCGAGCACCGTCGCCCATGCTCAGTTCACCGCACGCTCCCAACCCGTAGAGCCCTCGCCTTGCCGCGCCATTAATCCCCAGAGGACCGCCAGGGGATAGAGAACCCATCGCCGCCCTCGCCCAGGCCGAGAGCGCTCCGCATCATCGTCACCGATGACCTCACCGGAGCCCGCTCTGCCCTCTCGTCGACCCTATATAAAGAGACTACCCCAGCACCATTTCTCCACACTCACTCACTCCCACCTCTCACTGAACCTCACCCACCTCTTGTCGATGCCACTCGAGCTCTGCCACACCAGAATTGGAGCCGAAGCCGCCGTAGCAGGAGGAGAAGGGCGCCTGCGATTTAGGGCACACCAAGCTCCTCCGCAACCGCGCCTCGCCTCGCCATCGACCACCAGTCAATTTGCCCACCTCGCCGACCTTGCTAGAGCCCTGGTACGCCCCCAATCGACCCCCACTGCCGCGTCTAGGTCAGACTCTCGCCGGAGTAATCCGTTGTCGATGATGACTCTCCACCGTTAGATCCCCTTTTAATCGTGCGGCCTAGGATGCTGATACCATTTTGGTATTTTTGTGCCGCTGACTGGTGGAGCCTGCATGTCAGGCAGCCCGTTGCGCACACTGTGCGTAGCTGGGCCGGCCCAGTGAGTTCCCGCGCGAGTTAGAAATTCAAATCTAGTTTTTTCTATTTAGAGTTAATCTAGTTTCTGTCCACTAGTTTAAAAATCAATTCTGGGAGTTTGACAAATCCAAACTGCATGAAACCAATTTTGCCTGAAAGGTATTGAAATGATCTATCCAAGTGTAAGATCTCACCATAATAAGGTAAGATCCCTGTGATTGCAGTGCTAGTCCCTGGATCAAAAATGCTAGCACCCACAGTTTAAGATGAAGTACACAGAAATAAAGGTCATTATTACATTGCATATCCAGGAATATAATGGTTCTTACAACTCACTTAGCCCGAGGCTAAGACACTTAAAGTTCACATTACATAGCATAATAATAATAGAGTCTTTAGTCTTCATGCGCCACAGGCAAGCATGTCGAGTGTAGACCCGCAACCCTACTCATCATCAGAGTATCCTGCAACATAATAGGTTACAACCACAAGGGTCAATACATTTGGAATTGTATTGGTAAGTGATACCATAGATAAATAGTATAATCCAACAACTACATGAATATATGGCTAAGTGGGGTTATGGCTGGCTTTGCTAAAAACTAGTTTAACTTATAGTTTTTGAAGAGTAAGTTTTCTCATTCAAACACTAAGGTACCAATGATAGACATCACTGAACCTCTACCCATGTTCACCCACAAGTTTTAACTTAGAGAAATTTGGATGATGAGATTATTGAACTACTTCACTGTCTTGAGCCTCAGGAATTGTCCATAACCGGGGACACGGCTAAGTACTTAGTTTTACCCTCTCGAGAGGTGGTGCACTTTCCCCACAAGACTCGACATGCATCGAGACAAGACCTTTCATAAGCAGTCCCTCAGACCACCACGGTCGCGTTCCATCCTATCACAACTACCACCTTCTGTCCGTCTGGCTGAGTTTTTGCAACTTAGTTGGTCAAGGCAGAGCCCATATGCCATGCGGCTGCACTGAAAGCTTCATGACAAGAATGTCTCCAATCTCTTGGTTCCTGGGTGGCCATCCACAAGTGTGATACACCAGCTGACCATATACATGGCCCCTGAGTAACCACTCAACATAATCCAAGCAAGTCCCATTCCACCCAGGTGTTTCATTAACATTAGTTGTTTTCTTAGTCAAACAAAATAATACCTTTCCATACTATCTTATGTGTATTTTCCACCCATGAATTCTAATAGCATGGCTAAGCACTCTAGCATACGAAGTCTTTCAAGTAGGATATGCTACCAACATATAATCTATAGGGTAGCATAGCATAATATAGTAACATGTAAATAATCCTATCATGCTAAGATCTACCAAAATAACACTAGTGCAATAGTGAAAATAATAGGACATGAGATGAAGTATCACTTGCCTTGGTAGCTAGGGGAATAGGTACAATCCTCACAGCAACAAACTTCACAATCCACACAATCTACACAAAGAACAATACAACAACAATAATTCAATCAATAAAGCATTACAAAAATATGAATGCATGCAAAATGCAATGATATGATCACAACTCTATAATTTACAGAGTCTACAGTACAGAGGGTAAAATGCCTCATCTAAATGCATAAGAAATACCCCAAAACAATTTATAGAACAATTTTTATGAGCAAAATACTCCTAACAAGGTTCTGCCTATAATTCCAATTTTTCAGAGCCAAAAGTGTGAAACAAGGCCTCTATAATAATGGTCTTATTTTTCTGAATCCATAGACACCAAATTTGCATTTTTCTGAATTGTGGAACAAAAGTTATGGATTTTCTAAGTTTAATACAAAATCTGTCTAATTTCTATTTAAACAGATTATCCTGGGCGACGTGGCACAATCTAATTGGCCCGTACCGGTTCGGTCGGATCGACCGCTATGGGCCGTTGGATCTTAAGTGGTGACATACGGATCAGATTAGCCCGTACCGGTTCGTCCAGGATCTAATCCTAGCCGCAGACAAACTATCTAACGGTTCCAGATGGCCTGACCAGAGATGGGCGGCGCTGACCGGCTGTGTGCGGCGGCGGAGCATCGGATGACGGTGGTCCGACGATTCTACAGGGTCAGGGAGACCATGGACACGTACCAGAGGTCGAGGGGGTCGTGGCGGTCTCGTCGGAGGTCACTTCAGCGCGGGGGGTGCTCTGGCTTGGCCTTGATCCCTCGCCGGAGTTGAGCAGGCGGCGGAGCTCGCGGCTCGGTGTCGGAGACGGCGACCTGGGGCTCGAGCCAGATAGCAAAGGGGTCAGCGAGATGCGCAAGGATCTGCACAACCTAGCAAAGACCAAAAGGGGGCGGCGGGAACCTTATCCTGACTGGAAAAAACAATGGACGGCGGTGGCAGAGAGGGTTCACCGGAGTTGGGCCGCGTCGTCGACCTGGTGCAAAAGAAAGCATGGAGCCGGGGTTAAAACATGCGCTAGGTCACCGCAAGCATTACAGAGTAGAGAGGAGGACACGGCGCAGCCGGGGCTCACCGGAATTCTCGCCGGAGATGCTTCGGTCTACGGCGGTGTGAGGTGGAAATTGGGGAGCCTAGGGGCTCTCCAGGGGCTGTGTCTGGGGGGAAACGGTCGGGGAGAAGGAGGGGATTAAGAAGGGGCCGAAGTGGTGGCAAATTACTCGCGGAAACGCTCGCAATCAATCGGTGATGGAAACGACAGAGGAGGAGAGGGGGCGTCGGTCGTTCACGTGGAAGATGCTGAGGTGGCGTCGACATGGCGTGGGGCCCGGTGGTAAGTGAGTGGGGTTTAGCTGAGGAGGGTGCGAAAAGGAAGAGAAGGGAGAGGGAGGTCGGGTGGGCTAGCTGGGCCGGTTGGGCCAAAAGGCCAGAACTGCTGCTACGGTTTGAAAATCTTTCCCTCCTTTTTCTTTTTCTTTTTGAATTTCTTTTCTAGTTTTCTTTGAATTTAGCATAAGTGCTCCAAAAAGCCTCTAAACTTCACCAAATTTTTGGAGGACAATTCTAATGCAAAGTAGTACATGCCATGATGATATGATCAAGATTTTTAGGAAAAAATTTGGGATGTTACAAATCTAAGCCCCTTAAGATGAATCTCGCCCTCGAGATTCGGGTTAGCTAGCAAATAGGTGAGGGTGATCTCTCCGAAGTTCATCCTCTCGCTCCCATGTTGCTTCTGATTCAGTGTGATGGTTCCACTGCACTTTGTAGAATTTAATGGTCTTGGTACGGGTAATTCTTTCTGTTGTCTCCAGAATCGTAATAGGTTTCTCTTCATAAGTGAGATCATTCTCTAGCTGAACTTCCTCTAATGGTATAGTGTCTTTCAACGAAGTTTCTTCCATCTCTGGGTGACACTTTTTCAGCTGACTGACATGGAATACATTATGAACTGCTGACAGAGATTCTGGTAATTCTATCTCATATGTCACTTCTCCTTTGCGGCTCAAAATCTTGAAAGGTCCTACATAGCGTGGTGCTAATTTTCCTTTGATTCCAAATCTCTTCACACCACAAAGTGGTGATACCCTGAGATAAACTCTATCACCAACCTCATAGGTAACCTCTCTACGTTTTGGATCGGCATAGCTCTTTTGCCGAGATTGGGCTACCTTTAGCCTATCCCTTACCATCTTGACTTTCTCTTCAGCCTCCTTGATTAGGTCTGGCCCGAACAAATTTCTTTCTCCTACTCCATTCCACATCAATGGTGTAGTACACTTCCTTCCATAAAGAATTCAAATGGAGCCATTTCTATGCTTGATTGATAGCTATTATTGTAGGAAAACTCTGCGCATGGTAGACTTTCATCCCAACTGGATCCATAATCTAACGCACATGCTCTTAGCATATCTTCTAATATTTGATTGGTCCTTTCTAAATGTCCATCAGTTTGTGGATGAAATGCAGTGCTGAATTCCAGTCGAGTTCCCAATGACTCGTGAAGTTGTCGCCAAAAGTGTGAAGTGAATTGAGTTCCTCTGTCAGAGACAATACTTTTAGGTACCCCATGCAAACATACAATTCTATTCATGTATATCTTGGCTAGCTTTGCACTTGTATAAGTGGTCTTCACTGGTATGAAATGGGCCACTTTTGTCAAGCGGTCAACGATAACCCATATAGAATCGTATCCAGATTTAGTCCTGGGCAGTCCGGTGATAAAGTCCATACCAATTTTATCCCATTTCCAATCAGGTATTGGTAGTGGTTGTAAGAATCCTGCCGGTTTCTGATGTTCCGCCTTTACACGACTGCACACGTCGCACAAGGCAATGTGCTCTTCTATGTCCTTCTTTAAATTATTCCACCAAAACCTCTCCTTAACATCCATATACATCTTGGTGTTGCCAGGATGAATTGAATATGGTGAGTTGTGCGTTTCTTGTAAGATCAACTTCTTAAGCTCAAGATCCTGCGGAACATAGATACGTTTTTCGTACCATAAGATTCCTTGTTCATCTACATGGAATCCTTTTGCCTTGCCTTCACTAACCTTACTTTTGATTTCTTCTATTTCTTTGTCTAACTTTTGGGCTTCTTGGATTCTGTCCATTAGTGTGGGTTGCACTTCCAAGGATGCAAGGTACCCTTAAGGCACTATCTCAAGTCTCAGCTCTCTAAATTGGGCACATAACTCCTCCGACAATTCTCCTTTATTGAGGCCATTTACATAAACCTTGCGGCTTAATGCATCGGCTACGATGTTTTCCTTTCTAGGGTGGTATTGCAAACTTAGGTCGTAATCTTTGATAAGTTCTAGCCATCTTCTTTGTCTCATGTTGAGTTCCTTCTGTGTAAAAATGTATTTCATACTCTTGTGATCAGTGAACATTTCACAACGTTTTCCCATAAGATAATGCCTCCATGTTTTTAAGGCATGCACAACTGATGCCAACTCTAGATCATGAGTAGGGTAGTTCACTTCATGATTTTTGAGTTGCCTTGATGCATAAGCTACAACTCTACCTTCCTGCATCAATACACCTCCTAATTCTTGGTGAGATGCATCACAGTATACTTGAAAGTCTTTCTCGAGGTCTGGCAGACATAACACTGGTGCTGACACTAGTCTCTTCTTCAATTCTTGAAAGCTGGTTTCACAAGCTTCTGTCCAATTAGACTTCTTCTCCTTCTTTAGCAGATCAGTCATGGGCTTTGCTATCTTAGAGAAATTTTCAATGAACCTCCGGTAGTACCCTGCTAGGCCAAGGAAACTACAGATTTCTTTAATTGATTTAGGAGGCTCCCATTCTGTCACAGCTGCCACTTTTTCTGGATCAACAACTATACCATTTCCAGATATTATGTGCCCAAGAAAACCCACTTCATTCAGCCAAAATTCACATTTGCTGAACTTGGCATAAAGTTTGTGTTCCCTGAGTTTCTCTAGAATCAGTCGTAGATGTTCTTCATGTTCTTTGTTGCTCTTGGAATATACCAATATGTCATCGATGAATACCACTATGAACTTGTCATGGAATTCCATGAATACCTTATTCATCATGTTCATGAAATAGGCTGGTGCATTAGTCAATCCAAACGGCATCACTGTATATTCATACAATCCATATCTAGTGGTGAATGCGGTCTTGGGTAAGTCATGTTCTCTAATATTTAGTTGGAAGTATCCTGATCGAAGATCAATTTTTGAGAACACACATGCTCCCTCTAGTTGATCGAAGAGATCATTTATTCTAGGCGGGGGATATTTATTCTTTATGGTCACTTCATTAAGTGAACGATAATCTATGCATAGCCTTTGACTTCGGTCTTTCTTCTCAACAAACAAGACTGGTGCTCCCCAAGACGACGAACTTGGTTGGATAAATCCCTTTTTCAACTGTTCTCCCAGTTGTTTCTTGAGTTCTTTTAACTCGTCCACCGACATTTTATAAGGTCTCTTTGCTATAGGCCCCGTTCCTAGCAGTAGGTCTATCATAAACTCCACATCCATATCTAGTGGCATGCCAGGTAATTCTTCGGGGAACACATCTGGGTACTCTTTCACTATTGGCACACTGTCTAGGCTAACCCCTTTAAGAGAATTAACCTTGCTCCCTTTGGGTTCAAAGTTAGACTTGAACCTGATCCTTTTCTTTTCTGGGGTGGTGAGCATAACAGTTTGCTTGGCACAATCAATCACCCCTTGATAACGGGTCAACCAGTCCATCCCTAATATTACATCTAATCCTTGGGACTCTAGGATTATTAAACTAACCGGAAACTTGTTCTTTCCAATTTCTAGGATTATCTGTCGGCACCCAGAATTTACTATCATTTCTCCACCCAGGGAGCTTACTTTAATGGGACATCCAATGGTTTCAGTGGAGAGTCCGTTTTTGATTACAAATTCTCTTGAAATGAATGAATGCGATGCGCCAGTATCGAAAAGGATAAGTGCAGGAAAGGAATTAATCTTGAACTTACCGATCACGGCATCAGATCCTTCTTGAATTTCCTCCACATTGATGTGATTCACATGAACTTTTTGGAATGGGTTCGGCTTAGCCCCATCAGTCTTCTTTTCTGGGCATTCATTAGCATAGTGTCTGGTCTTCTTGCACTTGAAACATTCCACCTGACCGATGTCTTTCTTTGCTGGCTGACTGTGACGGTTCTAACCATTTTGGTTCCCATGGCCATGATTATTGTGGTTGTTCCTGAATCCACTTTTGATATTTCGATGATGATTGTTTCCATCATGGTGATGGTTGTTGTTACGATGGTTATTATGATTCCCATTCTTGTGGAATCCTAAGCTCCCACTTCCTTCACCATGAGAGCGCTTGTGAGGAGATCTCGATCCAAACTTATCAAAATGGTGCTTCCTCTTTCTACCCTCCACTTGCTTCATCTTGTTTTCCAGGATGGTAGCTTTATCACACAAGGATTGATAAGTTGGAACATATACAACAGATAGTTGCATAGAAATTTCATCATTCAGCCCATCTAGGAACTTCTCCTTTCTCTTTGCATCAGTGTCAACATCATCGGGTGGATAACGTGACAAATTATTGAACTCTTCGATGTATTCAGAAATACTGCGGTGGCATTGTTTGAGGTTATGAAACTCCTTTTTCTTCAACCCCATTATTCCAGAAGAGATGTCAGTGGTGCGAAACCCATCCTCAAACATCGCCCAAGTCACTTCCTCAATAGGGTGAGTAATTTGGAAATTGTCCCACCAAGCAGCTGCATGACCTTCCAATAAGTGTGCTGCGAATCTGACCTTTTCTGCATCCGTGCACCCAACCGTGACTAGGTCCTTATTCACATAACGTAGCCAATCATTTGCTACCATGGGGTCAGTGGTACCCGAGAACTTAGCAGGTCTCAGCCTTAGAAATCTGGTCAGCATATCTAGAGGTGGTGGATTGTTCTGGTTGTTGTTATTGTTATTATTGTTGTTCTGATTCTGGTTTGCCATAAATTGAGTCATCATTTGCATCAATTGGGTCTGTGCAGCCATCATCTGCTGCATTCCATTGCCATTGCCATTGTTATCCTCGTTGTTGCGTTGGGGAGGCATCTATGGGTTTAATAAGGGTAAGTAATGATAGATAACCCAAATAAAAACAACATTCAAACAAACAAGCACATGCAGGTTCAACATCACAACAATAACAGAGTTTGCAAAAAAAATAACATACTAGCATAGTCACCCACAAGTCGGTATGACCTATGCAACTGGATAATAATGAAACGATAGGTAGATGGAATAGTATCACTACTCCTCCATGTCAACTTCCTCCTCCACTAGTGCAAGTCCTGCTGCTGTGAATCCTGCCTTGTATTCCTCCAAGCTTGTAGTCAAAGCATCTATCTTTGTCTGTAACTCTCTCTTCTATGTGCGTAGCCTCTCTATCACCTCGTGATCCGCTTCCAGCTCAATGTTCTCAAGCTCTAACTCGGTCTCCAAGTCTCTAATCTTCTTGTTCTTCTCCTGAACTCTCTTCTCTTGGCTCTTGAATTTCTTCTCTTGGTCTTCAAACTTCTTCTCCATTTCCTTGATTCGATTTTCCTGTTCCAGGAAGGCCTTGTCCTTCTCCTTAAGTTGGACTCGTAGTTCATCATTGCTAAGCATCACATTAGTCCTATCAGTATCAAGGTGTCTGATAAGGCTCTCTAAGTCCTGGAGGTAGTGACGCACGGGCTTGATAGACTCCTTAGTGTCCTCGTCCAACACAATAGGCTCTCCATCCTCGTCGCGCCTCCCAAAGAAGTGGAAGTAGTGGCTCCTGATCTCAGAAGAGTGACGTCCACATAGGCGTCCCAACAGCTCCTGCATAGCAACGTCGAGGCCCCTCTCCATGTCATCATGGAGGATCTTGAAGGTAATCTCCCCAGTTTGGGGCTCTGTCTCATGTCCTGGCTGGGTAACTCTGAATCCCCACAAGTCCTTCCTCTGAAACTTCCTCAGCTGAAGTCCCTGAATGGTAGGGATTGGAAGAGCGAGCACTTGGACTAGCTCCAACATACGAGTCCCAAAGCGAGTCCCCTTGAAATCCTCGGCCGTTCTGTAGACAAAATTTGGCATCTTTTGCATAGTATGGAGAAAAATTAGTAACACACAATAGAGAAAGAAAACACAAGTCACAAAATAAAAATCAACCAACAAGACATTTCAAGTAGCAATACATTATTCAACTCAAGCAGTCAAAGTTCCAGACATAACTTATTTTTGCCATACCACATAGGTTGGTATGATCAAAATACTAACGTGATAAAACGCCAAAGGTGGTTGTCCAACTAGTATCTCACTCCTTATTAACCAAGGTAGCTATCTGGGCATCCTTGGCAGCAATCTGCTTGTCTTGGTCGCATAACTCCAAAGCTAGGCCTATGATATCCTTACTTAGGCGTTTCACAGTGGCCTTTGAGTCTTGGACAAGACGTTTCTCCTCCTTGAGATCCTCCTGAGTATTGAGCATTCTATACTTGAGTCTTTCCCCAAGTTCCTCAATAGCTTTCCATGCAGCATTCCTTGCAGAGTCAAAGAATGACGTGTGCACTTCAGAGTTGGTGAACATGCAGAATCCCGTACTCTTGGGATCATCTTCCTTGTTCTTGTACAAATGGAGTTGCACCCACCAATACTCTTGTCCTTCATCTATCACAGGAAATCCCTTGTACAAGGCTTCACCATTCATTCCCAAGCCGAGCATGAGGTTCTTGAGTGCATTGGGAAATTTTGTCTCACACTCCAGGGTCATAGTCATCAGTGGTCCCTTCTTGACAGATTCATTGATGGTGGACATCTACAAAAATAGATGAGAAGGATGATTAGGGAAAGCTTTACGAGATGAAAAGACAAGTGTAAAGTTGGAATATAGAGTTATTTTTCCTAAGGGTTTTCCTTAGTCTAATTCATTCTAGGGTCACGAACCTACAGGCAACACAATGCTCTGATACCATCTGTAAGATCTCACCATAATAAGGTAAGATCCCTGTGATTGCAGTGCTAGTCCCTGGATCGAAAATGCTAGCACCCACCATTTAAGATGAAGTACACAGAAACAAAGGTCATTATTACATCGCATATCCAGGAATATAATGGTTCTTACAACTCACTTAGCCCAAGGCTAAGACACTTAAAGTTCACATTACATAGCATAATAATAGAGTCTTTAGTCTTCATGCGCCATAGGCAAGCATGTCGAGTGTAGACCCGCAACCCTACTCATCATCAGAGTATCCTACAACATAATAGGTTTACCATCTCGAGAGGTGGTGCACTTTCCCCACAAGACTCGACATGCATCGAGACAAGACCTTTCAGAAGAAGTCCCTCAGACCACCATGGTCGCGTTCCATCCTATCACAACTACCACCTTCTGTCCGTCTGGCTGAGTTTTTGCAACTTAGTTGGTCAAGGCAGAGCCCATATGCCATGCGGCTGCACTGAAAGCTTCATGACAAGAATGTCTCCAATCTCTTTGTTCCTGGGTGGCCATCCACAAGTGTGATACACCAGCTGACCATATACATGGCCCCTGAGTAACCACTCAACATAATCCAAGCAAGTCCCATTCCACCCAGGTGTTTCATTAACATTAGTTGTTTTCTTAGTCAAACAAAATAATACCTTTCCATACTATCTTATGTGTATTTTCCACCCATGAATTCTAATAGCATGGCTAAGCACTCTAGCATACGAAGTCTTTCAAGTAGGAGATGCTACCAACATATAATCTATAGGGTAGCATAGCATAATATAGTAACATGTAAATAATCCTATCATGCTAAGATCTACCAAAATAACACTAGTGCAATAGTGAAAATAATAGGACATGAGATGAAGTATCACTTGCCTTGGTAGCTAGGGGAATAGGTACAATCCTCACAGCAACAAACTTCACAATCCACACAATCTACACAAAGAACAATACAACAACAATAATTCAATCAATAAAGCATTACAAAAATATGAATGCATGCAAAATGCAATGATATGATCACAACTCTATAATTTACAGAGTCTACAGTACAGAGGGTAAAATGCCTCATCTAAATGCATAAGAAATACCCCAAAACAATCTATAGAACAATTTTTATGAGCAAAATACTCCTAAAAGGTTCTGCCTATAATTCCAATTTTTTAGAGGCAAAAGTGTGAAACAAGGCCTCTATAATAAAGTTCTTATTTTTCTGAATCCATGGACACTAAATTTTCATTTTTCTGATTTGTGGAACAAAAGTTATGGATTTTCTAAATTTAATACAAAATCTGTCTAATTTCTATTTAAACAGATTATCCTGGGCGACGTGGCGCAATCTAATTGGCCCGTACCGGTTCAGTCGGATCGACCGCTGTGGGCCGTTGGATCTTAAGTGGTGACAGACGGATCAGATTACCCCGTACCAGTTCGTCCACGATCTAACCCTAGCCGCAGACAAACTATCTAACGCTTCCAGATGGCCTGACCGAAGACGGGCGGCGCTGACCGGCTGTGCGCGGCGGTGGAGCGTCGGCCGACGGTGGTCCGGTGATTCTACAGGGGCAGGGAAACCGTGGACACATACCAGAGGTCGAGGAGGTCGTGGCGGTCTCTTCGGAGGTCACTGCGGCGTGGGGGGTGCTCTGGCTTGGCCTTGATCCCTCGCCGGAGTTGAGCAGGCGGCGGAGCTCGCGGCTCGGTGTCGGAGACGGTGACCTGGGCCTCGAACCAAACAGCAAAGGGGTCAGCGAGATGCGCAAGGATCTGCACGACCTAGCAAAGACCAAAAGGGGGCGACGGGAACCTTAACCTGACCGGAAAAAGCAATGGATGGCGGCAGAGAGGGTTCGCCAGAGTTGGGCCGCGTCGTCGACCTGGTGCAAAAGAAAGGACGCGGCCGGGGTTAAAACATGCACTAGGTCACCGCAAGCATTACATAGCAGAGAGGAGGGCACGGCGCGACCGGGGATCACCAGAATTCTCGCCGGAGATGCTTCGGTCTAGGGGGGTGTGAGGTGGAAATTGGGGAGCCTGGGGGCTCTCCAGGGGCTGTGTATGGGGGGGAAATGGTCGGGGAGAAGGAGGGGATTAAGAAGGGGCCGAAGCGGTGGCGAATTACTTGCGGAAACACTCGCAATCAATCTGCAATGGAAACGACAGAGGAGGAGAGGGGGCGCCGGCCGTTCACGTGGAAGATGCTGAGGTGGCGTCGACGTGGCGTGGGGCCCGGTGGTATGTGAGTGGGGGTTAGCTGAGGGGGGGTGCGAAAAGACAGAGAAGGGAGAGGGAGGCCGGGTGGGCTAGCTGGGCCGGTTGGGCCAAAAGGACAGAACTGCTGCTGCGGTTTGAAAATCCTTTCCCTCCTTTTTCTTTTTCTTTTTGAATTTCTTTTCTAGTTTTCTTTGAATTTAGCATAAGTGCTCCAAAAAGCCTCTAAACTTCACCAAAATTTTGGAGGACAAATCTAATGCAAAGTAGTACATGCCATGATGATATGAATGCTATGATGAAGATTTTTAGGAATTTTTTTGGGACGTTACACCAAGCCCGTTGGATTTAATTCAATTAGAGTTATTGATCTCTCCTAGTAAAAATAACAAAATAGAAGCTTTTGCATATGGCAACATTTTTATAAAATCAACTAAGATAGATTTTGAGTTGATTCCAACTCTCAAAAATCACATTTCATGATATCTATCTAAATATGTAATAATATTAAGGTTTACATGCACTGACTTTGGACTAGTACCAAAATAATGCTATATAGGAATTTCTAGTCACTTTAAATCATTATATAATGAACTTAAACCAAAGTAATTATGATCCAACCTTTAAATCTCATACCCACATGTTAGAATATGTGGTGATGACATGTGCCAACATGATCCCATATTTTAAGTGGTGAATATTAAATCTTAGTTAATTTTTCAATGAGTAGAAATTACTTTTCTAATTTAAAAAGAATGAAACTAGTGAACTAAACTTGTGATGCTTGTGATGATAATAGATCATCAAATGTGTGTTTTAGAATGCTAATTAGATTAGTTAAGTACTGTTTGGTGATTGTGTACTCCGTATGTATTTATAGAAGATAGTACCGACCAAGCTTACGAGGAGGAGGAGTGCTACCAAGAAGAAGAAAACTTCAACCATTGCACCAACCAAGGCAAGCTAGCCCTATCCAAGTTAACCCTTGCAAGTTGTACTTGCAAGCCACCATTAGCAATACAAGTTAACACTTGCAAGTATAATGCTTAACAAGCTAGGATTAAACTAGATAGCTTACCAAGATGCTATATGCATGCTTTGGTCACACCACCTTGACTATTACTACCCCAAGTATTACCTTACAAGATTTAATTCCTTTAGTTTACAAAAAGTCCCTTACTTTTTTAAAGGTAGCATAAAAAGTATAAAACTTGACCTATTTAGCTAAGCTTTAGATGTCATTCTATGGCATGATATTGAACCCATCATCTTTCCACCTTAGTGAACACTCTTAACTTAGTAGTTTAGAGTATATCAAAACTTGAGTCACTTAGATGGGAACAGTTGGTGAAAATGAATTGTGAAAACCTTGGAATGATGAGTCATTCTATTGAGATGTTTTGACATGTGTTGAGAAACACAAATGGTTTATGATTAAGAAAATGTTGAGGCATGAGCCTTAGCCCTTTTATAAAACTGATGGTTGGATTCGGATGCGATACCATTCCAAATTTACCGTACAACCACACTACCTGAATTGGGTAAGGCTTAGCTGGAAATTTATATACATTAGTATTAGTTCCCTCGAGGGAGAGGTTTGAGTTGAGGCTACCTCTCATGATGTCCACCTATGAAGTGCCCAAGATGACTGATGGTCATGGTTGGGAGGCCATGCTCATAGGAGAGGTGCTTATACTAGGGTGTGTAAAGGAAAGGTTATGTTTGATTATCTGCATACTAAGTATGATGATTCAGGGTTATCCTTGACAGATGTATCGAATCTCGTGGTGAAAGTGTACCACCTTTGTAGAGTGTCAAACTATTCGAATACCCGTGACCACAGTTAAGGACAGTTGGAATGGCCATACTGTTTCGTTGTTAGATGTTTTCAAAACAACTTATGAAATGAATGATGAATCTTGACTTGACCATAACAGGGTTGAATTTATGATACTATCTTCCCAACTTAAGTGATTCTAGATCTTTATTTTATCTTTCTTTGCTTCAGGACTCAGCTTAGGTTTCAAACTTAACCTTATAATTAAACATAGAGTTTAACACTTGACTTAGAACTATATTACTTGTTAGTGGTAGTTTGCGAGTACTTAAAGAGTACTCATGTCTTTTGTCCCTGGATATTCTCATGGCTAGACTATGAAGGATACTATCAAGATGATGGCCAACAGGACGGCTATGATAACTAGGACTATCTGCCTTCGTCAGCATTGCCTGTGCCCCTGAAGATGGACCCCACCGCTACGCTTATCTTTTATTTCCGTTGCTTGTTGTATTAAGACTGGATCATGAGATCCTTATTTGTGTAAGACCTTATGTATGGTTTGTAATGGATGATGTACTATGATATCCAATCCGTTATGTCTCGCAAAAATGGTAATCCTGGGATTGCGAGGTATGGCATAACGGGCATCTGGGATTAAAAATCCGGGTGTTGACAAGTTGGTATCAGAGCCATCCTGACCATAGGAGACCCTAGTTAGAATGGACGTCTGAACAAAAACTTAGTTTGAAAACCAAAGTGAGTATTTACGGAAAACTATCTCCTCTCTTATCCTTGGGTATTCTTTCTTTCTCAAAAAAATTCATGTTCCTCAAAATTCTTACATTACTACTTGAAAATTTGACACACTTGATCACTTCACTAATTTCCTCATCCTTAATTCTTGTAGATGGAGACTCAGTTCAGCAAGTTTTACCAGTTGGGAAATGGAGGTCAGCTGATCTTCAAGAGGGATCTTGATTCACTGTCGGAGTTCTTGGGACGCCCACATCCGGAGTTTCTTGGAGGTCAACTTCCAGGACCCCTAGGAGGAGACCTACATTGGCTAGTCACCGCAGATCTTAGAGGAAGCACTGAAGCACCAACTTCTGGGAGAATTTAGTTCTCTATGAGAGAGAACAACTGGCTAGATGGATTAGCCAGGGCAATGCATGAAGCTCTCGCACGTATATGTGCCCTTAGTGTCAACAAGATCCAAGGATCCCGTTTTGCTCACTATGCAAGACGTGACTTCATGGGAATGCCTATGGAGAGTTGAGGCGTCAAGTGGAGAATCTTGACAGCCGGAACTGGACAATGCCAGAGAGTTAGCCAACCAAAACCATGCCATTGCCGACCAGAAGGCCCAGACTTTCGCACTGCTCGTCCAGGATCGCCAGTCTCTTCGCCGCCAGCGCGCAAAGAAGGATCGCACCATTGCCCGTCTTCGCAAGAAGGTGGCCGACCTCGAGAAGACTGTCAAGGAGCAGGAAGCTCAGCTTGCTGCCAAGGAAGAAGAAGATGAGGGTGAAGACATCCAGGGAGACATGGACTCTTACCTCAGCAACGATGATGACTTTCTGGAGGAGGATGTCGTGGACTTCTAGACTGACGATGAGGACTCCGACTTCATCGACGATGAGTAGATGCACTAGAGTACTGTCGTAGCATGAGTTGTATCAGTCCCACTGTATCGTAGCTTGCAGAATGGTTCTTCAAACCATCTGTTTTCCTTTGTTTGTTGTGGTGTGTGTTGTATCGTGTGTTTGTCTGCATGAAGGAAATGGAGTTAGTTGAAAAACCTGAGTCTAACACAAAGTTTTATCTTTGAAAATCCCAAAACCATGAACCTTAGAATTTCCCTCTTACCCCTATCTCTATCTCAATCTTCAGATGACTCGTGGAAACCAAGGAGGGAGCAGCTCGTCGCAAGACCCAATGCTGCAGATCTTGCAGAATCTCATCGCCGACCATGAAGCAAGTAGGGCAGAACGTCAAGCCAACTTAGCAACACTACATCGGATCACCCAGATGGCTCTCAACAACCAAGGGCATGGAAATCAGGATCACCATGGATCCAAACTCAAAAAAATTCAGAATACCAATCCCCCAATCTTCAACCAATCTGAAAACCCATTAGATGCTGATGACTGGTTGCAGACGATGGAAAACAACCTAGAAGTTGCAGGAGTTGATGAAAACGAGAAAGTTCTCTTCGCCACCCACTATCTGGCGGGAGATGCAAGAGCTTGGTGGAATAGCATCCGCAATATGAACCATGGTCAAGTGATGACCTGGGAAGCATTCAAAGTCAAGTTCAGCCGCACCCACGTGCCGCAAGGTCTCGTCAACAGGATGAGAGATGAATTCCGCGAATTCAAGCAAGGAAGAATGACTATGGTAGAATACCTTGACAGATTCATGTCACTTGCCAGATATGCACCTGATGAAATCAACACGGAGGCCAAGAAGAAGGAGAGATTCTTGAACGGACTGCATGATGAGATGCAGACTGTCCTCGTCAACATCCGTTTTCAGGATCTCGAAGAGCTAGTCGACTCTGCCATTCAGATGGAAGGGAAGATTAATCAGGCAAACGACAATCGCAAACGTCATATGATGCAGCAATCAGGATCCAGTAGTCACCAGAAGTACCGTCCCCACCCCTCACCAGGATATGCACCCAGGAACAACCGACCCCCAATGTCTCGCCCAAGCTACCCCAACCATAGCGGAGGCAATGTGAAGTCCAGAGGAAACCATCCCAACTCCGGCAACGCCAACAACTTCACCCGTGCCCCTCCCAAGAGCAACAACAACAACAACAACAACACTGCACCCAGAACTGGCAGCAATGCTCTGCCTATCGCAGTCAAGGACAAGTCCCAGATCACTTGTTTCGAGTGTGGAGTGAAGGGTCACTACTCCAATGAGTGTCCTAAGAAGACTACCGCCAATGCCAATGTGAATGCCCTAGCTCAGCAGCAGCATCGTGTTCAACCAGGAAGAAGATTTTCCCCAGGGAACCCTCACAACCGCAATGGTCGTCTCTTCCACATGAACACAGAAGAAGCCCAGGAAGCGCCAGATGTAGTGCTAGGTATGTTTTCTGTCAACTCAGTTTTAGCAAGAGTATTGTTTGATTCGGGAGCATCTCATTCATTTGTCACCGAAGAATTTTCATGCACTAGTAAGATTCACCCAACCAACCTGAAGCATGTCATGATAGTTCAAATCCCCGGTTCAACTACAAAAGCTAGAAAAATTTGCAAAGCTGTGCCTCTCAGAATACATGGGATAGATTTTTATGCCAACCTAATTGTACTTGGAACCAAAGGATTGGAAGTAGTACTAGGTATGGAATGGATGTCAAGCCATAAAGGACTGATAGACTGTGCTAAGAAAGCCATCACCATGACCAGTAGTTTTGGAGTAACAGTAGAACATATCTCTGAAACCTTACCCCGTCAATTCAAGTGCAACAAGAGTCTAGCCCTACCCACCATAGACCAAGCAGAGTAGTCTGTGAATACCCCGACGTATTCCTAGATGAATTGCCAGGTATGCCCCCTGATAGGGATATTGAGTTCATCATCTAACTAATCCCCGGAACCGGACCCATAGCCCAGAGACCATATAGTATGAACCCCTCAGAGTTAGTGGAACTGAAGAAGCAGTTAGATGCCATGTTAGCAACAGGCTTGATTCAACCAAGTGCATCGCCATGGAGATCACCAGTGTTATTCGTCAACAAGAAAGATGGAGGCAATCGTCTGTGTATAGATTACAGAAAGTTGAATGACGTCACCATCAAGAACAAGTACCCCTTGCCAAAGATAGAGGATCTATTTGATCAATTGACTGGAGCCCAGGTATTCTCAAAATTGATCTTAGGACTGGTTATCACCAACTTAAGATTCGTGCAACGGATATTCCGAAGACCGCCTTTACTACTCGCTATGGTTTATACGAGTATACGGTTATGTCTTTTGGATTAACCAATGCCCCTGCTTATTTCATGGATCTCATGAATAAGATCTTTATGAATTTCCTAGATAAGTTTGTAGTTGTGTTTATCGACGATATCCTTATCTACTCCAAGTCAGAAGAAGAGCAGGAGCAACATCTGAGAATCATCCTAGAAACCCTGAGAGAGCATCAGTTATATGCCAAGTTCAGCAAGTGTGAGTTTTGGCTGAAAGAAGTAGGATTTCTAGGACATATTGTGTCTGCCGGAGGAGTCTCTGTTGATCCCACCAAGATCAAAGATGTCAAAGAATGGGAAGCCCCAACCACGCAAACCCAAGTTCACGCATTTCTCGGATTAGCGGGATACTACCGCAAGTTCTTAGAAGGATTCTCGAGTATCGCCTGACCCATGACCCAATTATTGAAGAAGGACAAGAAGTTTGAATGGACTGACAAATGTGAAGCCAATTTTCAGGAGCTGAAGAAGAGATTGATATCAGCCCCAATTTTGATCATGCCAGACATCAAGAAGCCATTTGATGTATATTGTGACGCATCCAAGATCGGTCTAGGATGTGTATTGATGCAAGAAGGAGAAGTCATCGCGTATCTGAAGCATCATGAACAGAACTATCCGACCCATGATCTTGAGTTAGCAGCCGTAGTGCTGGCATTAAAGACATGGTGTCATTATTTGATGGGAAATCGCTGTGAGATTAACTCAAATCACAAGAGCTTAAAGTATATTTTCACTCAGAAGGAGCTGAATATGAGGCAAAGGAGATGGATAGAGTTAATCAAGGATTATGACCTTGACATTCACTATCACCCCGGCAAAGCCAATGTGCTAGAGGATGCTCTTAGCAGATTGCCGTGTAGGCTAAATACCATGATCAAGGAGAAGTAACCAAGTTTGTATGAGGAGTTGGAGCAGTTTAGGACTGAATTAGTTAGCAAAGGATTCTTAGCTAGCATTGAACTTCAACCCACTTTGATTAGCCAAATCAAGGAAGCCCAGAAGGGGAATGAAAGTATCGATAGAATCAAACATCGTATTGGTACAGGAAAGGTACTTGGATTCACTGAAGACGAAGAAGGAGTACTGTGGTACAAAGGACGTATCTGTGTGCCAGCAGATTCGGAGCTAAAGGAAATTATCATGAAGGAAGCTCATGATACTCTTTATTCTATCCACCCCGAAGGAACGAAGATGTATCAAGATTTGAAAGAGAAATTTTGGTGGCACAAGATGAAGAGAGAAATCGGAAGCTACATCGCCAAATGTAACATCGGTCAAAGAGTAAAAGCAGAGCATTAGAGAATTGCAGGATTGTTGCAACCATTGAAGATTCTGGAATGGAAATGGGATTCCGTCGGAATGGACTTTATCACCGGTTTACCTACTTCCAGTAGGGGAAGTGACTCAATCTGGGTCATAGTTGATAGACTGTCCAAGGTAGCCCACTTCATACCTGTCAAGACAACCTACCAGAGTGCAAAGTTAGCAGAATTGTACAGTGCTAGGACTGTTAGTCTGCATGGGACCCCCAAGACCATCGTATCAGATCGAGGAACCCAGTTTACCTCGAGATTTTTGGCAGAAAGTTCAGGAAGGAATAGGAACCAAGTTGAACTTCAGTACCGCTTATCACCCGCAAACTGATGGACAGACTGAGAGAGTCAACCAGATCCTAGAGGATATGCTTAGAGCTTGTGTGTTGGAATACGGATCAAAATGGGAAGACTGCCTGCCTTTCGCAGAATTCTCATATAACAACAGTTATCAAGCTAGTTTGCAGATGGCACCATTTGAATTCCTATATGGAAGAAAGTGTCGTACCCCTTTGAATTGGTCGCAAGTATGAGAGGGTCAGATTTTTGGACCCGACATTCTCCGAGAAGCCGAAGAGAAGGTTCACAAAGTCCGTGAGCACCTCAAGACCGCTCAATCCAGACAGAAGAGTTATGCTGATAAGAGAAGGAGAGACCTGACTTTCAATGTCCGAGATTTTGTATATCTCAAGGTTTCACCATTGAAGGGAACTCAACGCTTTAGTCTGAAGGGAAAGTTAGCCCCCAGATATATCGGACCTTTCAAGATTCTGAACCGTCGAGGAGAAGTATCGTATCAACTGGAACTGCCTGAAGAAATGTCAGCCATCCACAAGGTGTTCCATATCTCATTACTTCGCAAATGCTTGGAAGTGCCGGAGAAGACTGAAGTTTTCAAGAACATCGATCACAGAGCTGTAGAAATCAACAATGACCTGACCTATCGGGAAGTGCCCATCCGTATCTTAGAAGAAGCCTACAGAACCACCAGGACCAGGAGTATCAAATTTCTCAAGATTCAGTGGAGCAACCATACCGAGGAGGAAGCCACTTGGGAGCGCTGAGATTTTGTTTAAGGGGGGAAGGTTTGTAACATCCCAAAACTTTAATCCAAGCTTATCAAGATCCAAATCATCAAAATTAGGGTTAACAAAAACTTATCCAAATTAAAAATGAAAGCATTCATGTGTATGTGCATTTAAAATAGGAATTGATTTTGAATTGCCATGGTTCTGTGATTCTTTGGTTGTAAAATGTTACTTAGGTGATTTAAACATCATCTACATCATTCCCAAACTTTTCCCAAAGAAAATCAAATCAAAAACAATTAAAAAGGAGGAATGGTCATTTTGGCCATTTTAATCAACTACACTACTTTGAGTGTTCCTAGCACTCATTTCTCAACAGAAATAAATCTAGATCTTTACACCCCTTGCTAGTACACATAATGAGGTACCAAGGCCCACATTTTTATCTGCTAAAAACATTCAAATACTTATTTTAAATGGCATGTGAAAATTGAATTCAATGCATATGCCTAGATCACGCCTTTTTCAAAAACCATCAAATTGAGCTCCACTTTCAAAACCGTTGCAACCAGAGACTACCTAGTACCAGTGGAGAACACTCAAAAATTTTGAAACCAAAATTCAAACTTTGGTCTCTTGTGGCCATTTCATCAAACAGGTGGCAGGCACAAATCTAGCCAAATTCAAAACACTATAGTGTGCAGTGATTTTGGTCACCATTTGGGCCTAACTCGGTCCCCTTGTCCCCCCAGCTAAAACCCCGGCCCTAGCTCTCTCTCCCTCTCCCCTAGCTGCTCCAGTGCCAAGCCGCACGACGCCATGCGCCAGGTCGACCATGGACGTCTCACCCCAGCCCGTCTCGCGCTCTCCTTCGCCCGCTGGCAGACAGGCTCCATCACACCGCACCACCTCGACCAGCCCCCGACCAAAATCGAGCGGAGGACAAGCCCCAGTTGCTCGTGCCCATGCCTCTGTCCGCCATGCCGATCACCTCAGAGCGCCGCGCCCGCCAGAGCAGCACTGGCCTCGCCTAGCCCTAGCCTTGCGTGGCAGCACCCGTAGCAGGACCAGCAACTGCCCAGACATCCTCGTTCGCCGCCTCGCGACCAACAGCCCGGAGGAACCGCGTCGAGCACCGCCGCCCGCACTCAGTTCGCCGCAAGCTCCCGACCCATAGAGCCCTCGCCTTGCCATGCCATTAAGCCCAGAGGACCGCCCTCGCCTAGGCTGAGTTGCACATCGTCGTCTCCGATGACCTCACCGGAGCCCGCTCTGCCCTCTCGTCGACCCTATATAAAGAGACCACCCCAGCACCATTTCTCCACACTCACTCACTTCCCACCTCTCACTGAACCTCACCCACCTCTCGCCGATGCTGCTTTAGCTCTGCCTCGCCGGAATTGGAGCCGAAGCCGCCGCAGCAGGAGGAGAAGGGCGCCTGTGATTTAGGGCACCCCAAGCTCTGCCGCAACCGCCCCTCACCTCGCCATCGACCACTAGTCCGTTTGCCCGCCTCGCCGACCTTTCTAGAGCCCTGGTACGCCCCCAATCGACCCCCACCGCCGCGTCTAGGTCAGACTCTCGCCGGAGTAATCCGTCGTCGACGATGACTCTCTACCGTTAGATCCCCTTTTAATCGTGCGGCCTAGGATGCTAGATACCGTTTCAGCATTTTTGTGCCGCTGACTGGTGGAGACCGCATGTCAGGCAGCCCGTTGCACGCACTGTGCATAGATGGGGCGGCCTAGTGAGTTCCTGCGGGAGTTAGAAATTCAAATCTAGTTTTTTCTATTTAGAGTTAATCTAGTTTCTGTCCACTAGTTTAAAAATCAATTCTGGGAGTTTGACAAATCCAAACTGCATGAAACCAATTTTTCCTGAAAGGTATTGAAATGATCTATCCAAGCCCATTGGATTTAATTCAATTAGAGTTACATATCTCTCCTAGTAAAAATAACAAAACAGAAGCTTTTGCATATGGCAACATTTTTATAAAATCAACTAAGATAGGATTTGAGTTGATTCTAACTCTCAAAAATCACATTCCATCATATATATCTAAATATGTAATAATATTAAGGTTTACATGCGGTGACTGTGGACTAGTACCAAAATAATGCTATATAGGCATTTCTAGTCACTTTAAATCATTAAATAATGAACTTAAACCAAAGTAATTATGATCCAACCTTTAAATCTCATTCCCACATGTTAGAATATGTGGTGATGACATGTGTCAACATGATCCCATATTTGAAGTGGTGAATATTAAATCTTAGTTAATTTTTCAATGAGTAGAAATTACTTTTCTAATTTAAAAAGAATGAAACTAGTGAATTAAACTTGTGATGCTTGTGATGATAATAGATCATCAAATGTGTGTCTTAGAATGCTAATTAGATTAGTTAAGTATTGTTTGGTGATTGTGTACTCCGTATGTATTTATAGAAGATAGTAGCGACCAAGCTTACGAGAAGGAGGAGTGCTACCAAGAAGAAGAAGAAGAAGAAAACTTCAACCATTGCACCAACCAAGGCAAGCTAGCACTATCCAAGTTAACCCTTGCAAGTTGTACTTGCAATCCACCATTAGCAATACAAGCTAACACTTGCAAGTATAATGCTTAGCAAGCTAGGATTAAACTAGATAGCTTAGCAAGATGCTATAGGCATGCTTTGGTCACACCACCTTGACTATTACTACCCCAAGTATTACCTTACAAGATTTAATTCCTTTAGTTTACAAAAAGTCCCTTACTTTTTTGAAGGTAGCATAAAAAGTATAAAACTTTACCTATTTAGCTAAGCTTTAGATGTCATTCTATGGCATGATATTGAACCCATCATCTTTCCACCTTAGTGAACACTCTTAACTTAGTATTTTAGAGTAGATCAAAACTTGAGTCACTTAGATGGGAACAATTGGTGAAAATGAATTGTGAAAACCTTGGAATGATGAGTCATTTTATTGAGATGTTTTGACATGTGTTGAGAAACACAAATGGTTTATGATGATGAAAATGTTGAGGCATGAGCCTTAGCCCTTTTATAAAACTGATGGTTGGATTCGGATGCGATACCATTCCAAATTTACCGTACAACGACACTACTTGAATTGGGTAAGGCTTAGCTGGAAATTTATATGCATTAGTATTAGTTCCCTCGCGGGAGAGGTTTGAGATGAGGCTACATCTCATGATGTCCACCTATGCAGTGCCCAAGATGACTGATGGTCATGGTTGGGAGGCCATGCTCATAGGAGAGGTGCTTATACTAGGGTGTGTAAAGGAAAGGTTATGTTTGATTATCTGCATACTAAGTATGATGATTCAGGGTTATCCCTAACAGATGTATCAAATCTTGTGGTAAAAGTGTGCCACCTCTGTAGAGTGTCAAACTATTCGAATAGCCGCGTCCGCGGTTAAGGACAGTTGGAATGGCCATACTGTTTCGTTGTCAGATGTTTTCAAAACAACTTATGAAATGAATGATGAATCTTGACTTGACCACAACAAGGTTGTGTTTATGATACTAGCTTCCCAACTTAAGTGATTCTAGAACTTCATTTTATCTTTCTTTGCTTCAGAACTCAGCTTAGGTTTCAAACTTAACCTTATAGTTAAACATAGAGTTTAACACTTGACTTAGAACTATATTACTTGTTAGTGGTAGTTTGCGAGTACTTAAAGAGTACTCATGGCTTTTGTCCTTGGCTATTCTCATGGCCAGACTATGAAGGAGACTATCAAGATGATGGACAACAGGACGTCTAGGATAACTAGGACTAACTGCCTTCGTCAGCATTGCCTGTGCCCCTGAAGATGGACCCCACCACTACCCTTATCTTTTATTTTCGCTGCTTGTTGTATTAAGACTGGATCATGATATCCTTATTTGTGTAAGAACTTATGTATGGTCTGTAATGGATGATGTACTGTGATATCCAATCCGTTATGTCTCCCAAAAATGGTAATCCTAGGATTGCGAGGTATGGCATAACGGGCATCTGGGATTAAAAATCCGGGTGTTGACAGTTTAGAATTCTATGCTAAACAAAAATTTGGGAACACACTATTCGCTAAGGTGAATAATCTAGCGCCTGCGCGAAGATATCAAACCACTCAAACGGTAAGTAGCGACAGTGTTTTCATCAAAAAATGTGAAAGTTGCTAGGCCCCACAAGTACTTTTTTCTCACAACTCTTATTGTCTCTTCGTGCTAAGGATGGAAATTTTACCCATGAGTGCCCGCAGGTACCATACCCGCGTTGGTAGGGTATGGGCACACTTTTATATCCATGGGTAATACCTATAACCTAACCCGTTATGTGATGGGTATGGGCACAGGTAGGTATACCCATACCCTACCCATTTATACTAACATAGTAGTAAAACTTACCTGTAGAGTTTTAACCTATGGGGCTGAGCAACCGAGGGAAGAGTATGATACTGTGACTTCTAAACATCAATAATTTTCATGTACTTGTCTACCTAATATTGAGTAGAGATATTTTTTTTCAAGTATTGAGTAGAGATAATAATATAGAGTAATGAATAACTTGTGTACTACTGGATCAACCCGCCGGGAACCTACCCAATGCGTAGGGTACCCTTCGCGTATGTGCATGGGTAAAGTTTTATACCCGGGAGTATGGGTATATATGGGTAAAATTTTCTACCCATTGGCTAAACGGGAGTGGGTATGATATTGCTCTACCCTACCCATTGTCATCCTTACTTTGCGCTCATTAATTAATGCGGCCATGTTTTCCTTCAGGTTTTTTGAAAGTTGTTCGGTCATGCACACATAGCATATTCTATGAAGCACATTAGTAAAACATACGTAGACCACAATTAATTAGTCGAGCTAATCACTATTGTTCTTATTTAAAAAGAAAAAATTATTGGGTTTTAGAGCATGTCCAACAAACTTTTTCTATTGAATTGCTAAAATCTAACTATAGGAAGAGGAGTGCAAAGGTTTATCAATAAAACATAATTTCCAATTTCCTAGCCTTCCTATAAGCATTTATTAGTGTTTTCCATTCCTAGCAAAAATTATGTATACATGACAATGACATGTGGAGTCAACCACTCGGCCACCCAATAAATAAATCGCCCTTTATCGATAAATTTTGAATCACTATGGCTGGGAGTGTTCAACCTTATGTTTAAAAGAAAATTTTGGGAACCCACTATTCCGCTAACGTGAATAATCTAGTGCGCCCGAGCAACGAAATCAAGACCACCCATAAGGTAAGCTCATTAATAAACAAGAAAAAAATGTGGAGTTTCTGGGCCCCACAAGTAATCTGTCCTCACAACTCTTATTGTCCATTCATGCTCATTGATACATGCGGCCTTGGTTTTCCTTGATATTATCCGAAAGTTGTTCGGTCATGCACATATAGCATCATTGCCAATATTTTTGAATTATCTCTACTACTATAATGGAGCACTTTTGAATTGGATCCATAACACCAATCCTGACCGTTGGGCTGTTAGATCCAATGGTTCAGAGCAGCTAGATTTGTGTTGAACAGTACCTAGAGAAAACTCCACCATGTTGTAGAACCATCATGTCACCCCCCCCGCCCCTCGCAAAAAAGCCATAGCACAGTAGGTTGTATTCTTAATATGTATAGATAGTTATTATTAATATACTTAATGTATGCCTTTTTTTCTGTAACAAGACTATTGGTTAATAACAACTTAATGTTCATTAAATCACATTTCATATAGTATATATGAGTGTGGCACGTGCCTTTTACTAGTAGGAATTAGCGTGTGACTTCTTGCAAATCTTACAACTATATAATGTACGAGTAACTTTGAACAATGAAAATTGAATCAAGACTGGCAAATCCTAACAATGTTAATTCTTGGATTTTTTTTTATTCTAGCATGTAGAAGATTCTATCGATAGTCCTTAGCACAATGAACGCTATACACAAACCACAAAGATTGTAATGATATGTTATACATTTAATTATCTTAGCATACCCAATATATACTATACGAATAACTTTGAACTTTAACCGTTGGATCAAGACTAGAAATCCCAAAATTGCTAACCGATGTATTTTCCTTCCACTCTAACATTTAGAAGATTCTATTGATATATCCTTTAGCAAAATAAGTGCTATGCATAAACCTCAAAACACACATTCCATCATTATAGAATCTATATATCATTTCGCTACAGCATGTCAGGTATTAGGTACCTACTAATAGGTTGATTTCGAAATGATACAACTTACAAGAACCAAAAATACACTAGATACTTTATGGTGTGGCTCAAAATTATAATTATCTTTTTGATCTTTACATTTTATTAATTTATATAAAAACGATAAGTTAGTACTATATTATCTAATTAACTATGAAATGTTTCCCATAAAAAAACTAAGAAACATTCAATGACTGGTTATGTATTATGTGCAACGATTATAGAAAATGTTTGTATTTTGCACAGAAAAGGTCTATGGTTGTTGTTATGTGCAAAAACCTCCCCAACATGTGGTGATACTTGCAATATCCTCACTGCTGATGCTCTTGGGGCGAAGGAGTACCAACCATTCGATCTTGTTTCAACGATGGAAGGGAAGTCTTGTAAATAAATGATGGAAGGGAACTCTTGTAAAAAAATGATGGAAGGGAACTACCAGGCTGCTCCTACGGCACGTGGCACCTCCTGCATGCCCTGAGCAAGCCTTTTTAAGTAGCCATCAACAACAACCACCTCTCCCATCCAGGCACGACGCACACAGTGAAGAACTCTCTCTATCTCTCCCTGTCCCTTTAGGCCGGCGAAGGCACCACACACACAAAAATGCTGCGCAACTACTCCAATCAGTACACCTCCATTGACGAGTCCAACACACGGGCGAACGCGGATATCAGTCCCTACCAGGGTGATAGCAGGGAGTCTGTTGATGGGCCATACTATCTGACACACCGGATGGTAATTTTTCCGATGAGGACCCTAGTTACCATCATCTGATGGAGGGGACGCCTCCAGCAGAGAGCAAAGAGGAGGAGGATGGAGAGGAGGAGGAGGAGGGGAATGAGGATTCTTGGTATTTCCTCTATGAAGGAGATGTCGTCTTCAAGAAGAGTTCACTCGATCCATCCTCAATCGGAAAGAAGAAGAGGGAGTAGGAGGATGAGGGGTCGGAAGATTTATTGCCATTTCTCCAGGTACGAGACTTTGTCTCCAAGAAGAGTGCACTCGATCCCACCTTCATTGTCAATGAGAAGAAGAAGGAGAAGGAGGCGGGATGCTTGAAGAAGAAGAAGACAAGAGCTGGGGGATGCCACAGGAAGCGGAAGGACGCCGCCAATACGAAGGTGACAGCGGAAAGATCCATGTCCAAGAAGAAGAAGTCTTAGGATTAATTTTATTTAATTTCACCTCTACTTCTTTTCTGTAATAATGTTTGGAGATTGAATATTATTATCAAGTGCAAATTGGAACGATGGTTGTAATCTACTATCATAAGTACTCCGTTTGTCATCTAATCTCCCACTATGACGCAATAAAACCTCTTATATTATCGAGGAAGGTGAAATTACTTCCTCCCCTTAATTTCTGCATGCGTTCGAGGAAAGAAGGGTGCCAATACAGAGAAACCCATGTTAATTACTCACCTAAATTTAGATAATTAATACTAAAAAGAAGAAGCCTGAGAAACCGCATGTATTCTTAGTGCTCCTTTAATTACTAATATCAATCATTATAAGTGAAATACGGAGTAGTAGTATATCAAAGTCCATGGATAAAAAACAACCTCTGTACAGTGCACGTAAATCATCTCCTTGCATGGAATTGATTTGAAATTATTTAATGTCACATTGATTTGAAAACTCAACTGGGCCCAATGTGCCACGTGCTCTCCCCTATCCCATGGTCGTCACTACGACACATCAAAAAGGCTGCGTCGCCTACAAAATCAAGAAAGCACGAAACATCCGTCTATATGCCAGAATAATCTAGCAGACATGCAAACATCATAATCATAGCCCTAACTAGCCTCGGTCCCTTCGATGCTCGCCCGCGAGGCACTTGCGATTACATCAGCATTAAGGTGCACCTCAATCTTGTGGGTTGCCCACAAGAAATAGAAAATTAATGTTCCCTCTCTCCTCTCTCTTCTATTTTCTATGTTCATGTCGATTTTCATGGGAAACGTCCTCCATTTGCACTACAAGTGTCGCATAGTTTTGCTCATGTTTTTAAACATCGGTAGCTCCACAATATGTTGTTTAATCAAATTTTCCGAAAAATGATTCACGAAACACCTTTTTGGGTGCCCAAAGTGTTCTTCTATGTGTCATAGGATCGGGTCCGGATTGGTCGAGACCTACCTCACACGAATCGTGACCACCCACTTTAGGATCCTCTATGATCCAACGATCTGGATATCTCCATGGTATCACTCTTTTTGTTCAAATTTGGCACCAGAGCACTAGTATGACACTAAAGCCATAAAAAAATTATTCAAAAAACCCTAGGCTTTTTTCCGATGATGTTTTTTATAATTTGAAATTTGTGAGGCTTTTTAGGAATCTATCCCTTTGTAATTTGAAATTTGTGAGGCTTTTTATGATGCTTTTTATAATTTTAAATATGTGAGGCTTTTTGTGATCCTTTTTATAAGCTAAGATTTATGAGATGTTTACAAATATAGGATTCCTTTTATAATTTTAATTTTATGATCGAGGCTAATTTGAAATTTGTGAGGCTGTTTATGAATCTGTGTTGCTTTCTAGAATTGGAAACTTATGAGGCTATTTCAAAATTTATGATGCTTTTTATAATTTGAAATATGTGGGGCGTTTTGTTAGACTATTTACAACTATGCGGTGCTTTTATAATTTGAAATTTGTTAGACTTTTTACAAAATTTAGGATGCTCTTTATAATTTTAAATATGTGAGGCTTGAGTGGATCAAAATCCTCTAGGATTTCTATGGGAATAATCTTTTGAATCAAAAAGATCTCTATGAAGCAAGGCATGATAGTCTGGCAAAGCTCCTTTCACCGAGCGGTTGATCTATTTGGTAAAGGAAGGAAGTGAAAATACAGAAACTGGAAAAGATGAATGTTTGAAATACTACTACTCCTTCCTATACACACCAACGCAAGTTGTGAACAAGCAAGACGGCTCGAGGCAAACACGCGGAGTCTTTTACACAAGGGAGGTCGACCCAACATGCGCATCGACCCGTTGTGGATGAGGGAGAGATGAGTCGGTCGGTGCGGGGCAGAGAATTAGAGAGGAAACCCAATTTTTTACGTGCGTATCTTATCTTAACTTACCTCTTACCACTACTAGTAAGTTACACGTGCTCTGCACGTGAGACTGAGATAATAGATGTCTCATATATCATCACTATATACAATTATAATAGGTAAACCAGAAAAATATATATTTCTTCAACATCTATAAAGTATGGGTGTATATTTCGTTCTTGTACTTTGTATACTAGTAATTTGCATGTGTCTTGCACGTGAGACTCAGATAGTATACGTATGACATATCATCACTATATAGAATTATAATTAGTAAAGCACAAAAAAATATAAATTTGATCAACATCTATAAAGTATGGGTGTATATTTGGTCCTTGTACTTTGTATCATCATGTAGAGGTCAAATATTATTAGCTACCTAACACATGAAATTTTTGATAATATGGTCTAGAGAAATGAGGAAGAAGATTCTAGTATGATGGAGAAGTTGAATCTTTGCAAACTCTCACTCGTTCCAAACTCTCACTCGTTCTCGATATGACATTGACTTTTGGGTGGGTCCATTGAAAAAAAAATTGTAAGGTGTGAAGTTAATTTCGAAACATAGCCAAAATTTCAAAATATAGATAGTCATAGTCTCTTTGATTGTTTTCAAAACATGGTCAAATTTCTAGGCATGCATATTCTTAGCAAAAAGTTGAATCTTTCCAAACTCTCACTCGTTCTCGATAAGTTGACTGCCTTGTGGGTCCACTGAACAAATTTTCGCAAGGTGTGAAGTTAATTTTGAAACACAACCAAAATTTCAAAACATGGTGAGTCATAGCCCTCTTTGTCTTCAAAACACGACCAAATTTCTAGGCATACATATTCTTACCAAGAAGTTGAATCTTGCCAAACTCTCACTCGTTCTTGGTACATTGACATCCTAGTGGGTGCAATGAACATATTATCGCAAGGTGTGAAGTTAATTTTGAAACACAGCCAACATTTCCAAACATGGTGAGTCATAGTCTCTTTGACTGTTTTCAAAACACGGTCAAATTTCTAGGCATGCATATTCTTAGCAAGAAGTTGAATCTTTTGAAACTCTCACTCGTTCTCGATACAGTGACTGCCTTATGGGTCCACTGAACAGATTTTCGCAATGTGTGAAGTTAATTTCAAAACACAGCCAAAATTTCAAAACATGGCGAGTCATAGCCTCTTTGATTATTTTCGAAACACTGTCAAATTTCTAGGCATGCATATTCTTAGAAAGAAGTTGAATCTTGTCAAACTCTCACTAGTTCTCAATACATTGACTGCCTACTGGGTCCAGTGAACTTATTTTTGCAAGGTGTGAAGTTAATTTCGAAACGTAGCCAAAATTTCAAAACACGCTGAGTCAGTCTCTATGATTGTTTATAAAACACGATCAAATTTCTCAGCATGCATATTCTTAGCTAGAAGTTTGAATCTTTCCAAACTACCACTTTTCTCGATACGTTGACTACCTAGTGGGTCCATTCAACAGATTGTCGCAAGGTGTGAAATTAATTTTGAAACACAACCAAAATTTCAAAACACTATGAGTCATAGTCTCTTTGATTGTTTTCCAAACACGGTGAGTCATAGTCTCTTTGATTGTTTTCAAAACACGTTCAAATTTCTAGGCATGGATACTCTTAGCAAGAAGTGTGAATCTTTCCAAAGTATCACTTGTTCTTGATACATTTATTGCCTAGTGGTTCCATTGAATAGATTGTTGCAAGGTGTGAAGTTAATTTTTAGACACAGCCAAAATTTTAAAACATGTTGAGTCATAGTATCTTTGATTGTTTTCAAAACACGGTCAAATTTCTAGGCATGCATATTCTTAGCGAGAAGTGTGAATCTTTCCAAACTACCACTTGTTCTCGATACATTGACTACCTTGTGGGTCCATACAACAGATTATCGCAAGTTGTGAAGTTAATTTCGAAACACAACCAAAATTTTAAAACACTGTGAGTCTTAGTCTCTTTGATTGTTTTCAAAATATGGTGAATCATATTCTCTTTGATTTTTTTCGATACACGATCAAATTTCTAGGCATGCATATTTTTAACAAGAAGTGTGAAACTTTCCAAACTATCACTCGTTCTTGATACATTGATTGCCTAGTGGGTCCATTAAAACGATTGTTGCAAAGTGTGAAGTTAATTTCTAAATACAACCAAAATTTCAAAACACTTTGAGTCATAGTCTCTTTGGTTGTTTTCAAAACACGGTCAAATTTCTAGGAATTCATATTCTAAGCAAGAAGTGTGAATCCTTCCAAACTATCACTCGCTCTCGATACATTGACTGCCTGTGGGTCCATTGAACATACTGTCGCAAGGCATGAACTTAAGTTTGAAACACAGCCAAAATTGAAAACACGGCGAGTCATAGTCTCTTTGATTGATTTCAAAACACGGTCAAATTTTCCAGGCATGTATAGTCTCAGCAAGAAGTGTGAATCTTTCCAATCTATCACTCGTTCTTGATACATTTACTACCTAGTGGGTCCATTGAATAGATTTTCGCAAGGTGTGAAGTTAATTTCAAAACACATCCAAAATTTCAAAACATGGTGAGTCATAGTCTCTTTGACAGTTTTCAATACACGCTCAAATTTCTAGGCATGTATATTTTTAGCAAGAAGTGTGAATCTTTCAAAACTACCACTCGTTCTCGATACATTGACTGCCTGGTGGGTCCATTGAACAGATAGTCGCAAGGTGTGAAGTTAATTTCGAAACAGAGCCAAAATTTCAAAAGATGGTGAGTCATAGTTTCTTTGATTGTTTTTCAAAACACAGTTATTCATAGTCTCTTTGATTATTTTCAAAACACGGTCAAATTTCTAGGCATGCATATTCTTAGCAAGAAGTTGAATCTTGCCAAACTATCATTCATTCTCGATACGTTGACTTCCTGATGGGTCCATTGAATAGATTGTTGCAACATGTGAAATTAATTTCGAAACATAGACAAAATTTGAAAACACGGTGAGTCATAGTCTCTTTGATTGTTTTCAAAACACAATCAAATTTCTAGGCATTCATATTCTTAGCAAAAGTTGAATCTTTACAAACTCTCCCTCATTCTTGATATATATTGACTGCCTGGTGGGTCCATGATGGCTCTGAAATATAGACATCTACGTCCATATTTAAACTGGATATTAATCATATTTTTGATGAAATATCTCTCTAGACCCTGCCACTAATGCTAATATTCAGAGGGGTATGCAATCCTTTGTTCTTGTATTTTTCTTGCGTAGATAATGTCGTTTAAAGGAGGGAATCACTATATTAAAGTCAAAGATATGATATTTCTTTCAACAAGGAGCCATCCAACGACCGTATAGCTCCGGTCGTATAGTTGGCGCCCCCACCGTTAGGTCAAACAGAAAAACTTTCGTGAAGGGACCCCTATATAAAGAAGCCTCAGGCGACGAGAAAACAAGAAGATGATGCGCCCCAGAAGCCATACCTCGCCAGAAAGCCACCTCCAGATCTCCAAACCCTTCTCCATCTCCATAGCCATCTTCCACCACTTGTAATAGTAGATCTCTTCTCTGATTGGCGACATTATAAGACTATTTCCATGTATCTTATGATTTTCATTACAATGTTTGTGATTGTTGATCTCGTCTCTATGTGTGAGTAATTCTCCTTGGGCTAAGGTCTTCGGCCTAGCCATGTAGCAATTGTGCATTTGATTTATCATAGATGGGATCGTGTATTAGTTTTTATGACATGATGATTATTGTATCCTCTCTTTCCCTAATCCAAGCACTTGTCAGGTACCCAAGACCCCGAGGATTGAGCCAGGTATATGGAGTATAAGTGATGACTAATCTGCAAGTTGGGAACCCCAATGACAGAAGGGTAGTACGGTTGTATGTGAGGGATTTTGTTGGGATTAATAGTCACATCACCATGCATATCATTAGTTCTCTTTCTTCTATGGATGAGACTAGTAGGTTATGGCTATAAGAGCTTGCAGAGGCAATAGAAATTATTGATGCACTGCTCACATATAATTTATCTTTCTCTAACAAGTACACGCATACTTTATTTCTATTTTTTATTTCCATCAGATGTTTTTGCACAGCTATAGGTGAAACCGAACGCCGTAGTCCCTCTCTCTCCATCATCAACAACAACAAAAAGACGCAAGCTACTAGTCTGATAAAAACACAAAAGGAATTCTAAAACTCCCAAAGGTCCATTAAAGTAACTTCACTACGTATTAGCTTCCCGTGGATTCGATAACCTAGGTCTACTAGGGAAAATGAGTTATACTACATCCGTAATCCGGATCGAAGTTATCAACCCTTTTTTGGCGCCGTTGCCGGGGAAGCAATAGCTACCCTGGTGAGGTTATTAGGAACCTTGCTAGTTTTAATTCTTATTTTTAATTTTGTTAGTTTGCTTTTAGTCTTTATTTGATAAACTAAAAAAATAGTTAGTCTTTAAATTCTTGTTTTTATTGTTATAATTTTTTATCTAAGAAAACCTAAAAACTTAGGTAGTATGGCTGAAAAGAAGGTTGCGTAGTTTTCTACTCCCAATAATGATTATTTGCGTACTCGTATCACTCAGCCAGCAATTGATGCTGATGACTATGAAATTACACCCCATTACTTAAGTTTGGTTCAACATAACTAATTTGGAGGCTCTATTGTTGAAGACGCAGGTATGCACTTAAATACTTTCACTGAAATATGTGATATGATGCGTATAAAAGACCTTGACCCTGATGCGGTCAAATTACATCTATTTCCTTTCTCTCCAAGAGAAAGAGCTAAAGAATGGTTGCTATCTATGTCTAAAAATACTATTACATCACGGGTGGGATGTACTTCTTTATTTATGACTAAAATTTTCCCACCTGCAAAGACTATGCAACTTCGATCTAATATTACTGGTTTTAGACAGGAAGAGCGTGAGCCACTAGCGCTTGCATGGGAGAGGATGAAAGAATGCCTACGAAACTGTCCTAGTAATGGGATGGAAGTTTGGTTAATCCTCCATTTATTTTACAATGCTCTTAATCCTGTGTCTAAGTCTATGCTTGATACTGCAGCAAAGTAGCTGCTAGACAATATACAAGACAACCATGCCCAATGGAATGTTGAAAGATCAAACACGATGAAGGTGAACTCTGTCTCACCACAATAGAACAAAGATCTCAATGCTAAGTTGGATGAGATCATACTAGCCGTAAAAGGTAAGGAAACTCAGGTAAGAGCCACAGCCGAAACAAATATAGAAGAAATAGACTTCATAGCTCGTAATAATTATAATCCTGCTTGGAAGAAGAGTTACAATCCTAATTTTCAGAAACATTTTTCTAGTCCTACAAATAACTCTAATAATAATATGGGAACTAGTAGTGGTAGTCTCCAAGAAACGCTTAAGTATTTCAAAGACTTGCAAAATGAACAAAATAATATTCTAGTCAAAATCACGGAGAACCATGAGGCTATGCTTGGTAAATTATCTAACCAAGTTGTTAGTTTGAGAAATGATTTGTAGGCCCTTCACAAAAGGACAAGGATCGTTGAGGCACAACTAGGTAAGATAACCAAGAGTCAAACTCTCATTCTAGCTAAATTTGTAGGTAAAGCTGAGCCTAATCCTATTGAAGAACTCAAAATGATGAGAATCCAAAGGGAGGAGCCTGAAGAACTTGATTATAGTAATGCAACTTCACCAAGCTACACCATCAAAGATCTCGTAAAAAGTATCAACGTCAAAATTCCGGTAAGTGAAGGTAATGATGAAGGCATGTACCAACACTTTGTTGATCAAGTAGAAATTAAGGTACGCGAGCTTGAAGAGGAATACAAGAAAATCGCTGAAAAGTTACCTATTAAACTAGATGACATATTTGATCCTACTATTAAGATAAAGATTGGAACTAATGAGATAGCTGCACTTTGTGATCTAGGTGCAAGCATCTCAACAATTCCAAAGAGTATTTTTAACAAGTAAAATCTTGGCTCCTTTGAAATTACTGAATTAAAATTACATCTAGCAGATTCTACCTACAAACAAGCTATAGGGATTAAGGAGAACACTTTAGTTTACATCAAAGGTTGTCCTTATCTCATTGATTTCGTTATTGTTGACATGCCTGGAGATATTGTTGCTCCTATAATACTAGGTCGTACTTTCTTAAGAACTATAAAAGCTTTAATTAACCTTCATGAAGGGAACGTGAAGCTGCAATTGCCTTCACGAGATCCTTTTGTTATTCATTTCCCCAGGAAGAAGAAAGTCAAACATGATGAGAAGGAGGCCATCACTTTGAAGGCCAATTACTTTGGAGTGGGTGTTCCACTCATCTGGCCCAGGTGAGTATCATCAAGGTCAAGCTATTGACCGTAAAAGAGCGCTCCATGGGAGGCAACCCATGTTAAATTAAGGTTTGAGTTAAGTTTTTAGTTTTAGTTTAAAGTTCATGTTTAATAAAGAGTGCTAGAAAACTCCATTTTAGGAGAAGAAATCCAGTAGTACTTAAAATTCTACATTATCGATGCTATTGTTGGTCAATAATATTTTCTATCAATTTTCTGTCAAAAACAAGATATATCGCTAAGTTACAGGAAAAGAAATAGTATACGAAGAAACATAATTTTTTTGATGCATACAGACGGTTTAACGACCAGCTATATGGCAGGAATAAAAATTCCGGGCATATTGTCCCGGTCGTATAGTTATCTTTGCCATCGAAATTTTTCCTGCAATATATACTGACAATTTAACGACGAACTTTATGGCGGGAATAAAAATTTCAGCCGTATAGTTACGGTTGTATAGATAACAATGCCTCCGTATGATTTCTTTTCATATGTACTGAGATTTTAACGACCAATTATATGGCAGGAATAAAAAATTCCAGATGTATAGTTACGACCGTATAGATATCAATGCCTCCGTATGGTTTCTTTTCATATGTGCTGGGAGTTTAACGACCAACTATACGGCAGGAATAAAAAAATTCGGCCATATAGTTCCGGTCGTACAGATATCAAGGCCTTTTACAAATTTTCTTTTGCAGGGACAGACAGTTTAACGACCAACTATACGGCCGGAACATTTTGTTCCGTCCGTATAGTTACGGTTGAATAACTGTGCCGCCAGGAGGAAGACCTAATATTTTGATAGAAAACCAACTATACGGCCGGAACGCATGTTCCGCCTATATAGTTGCGTCCGACCACAAATCGCACGGGAAGGTACTCCCAACTCCAAAACTTCAACCTTTTTTCTTTCTTCTACCTCCAAACTCTCTCAAAACCTCAAGGGATCTTCATCTCTACTCAATTTCGTTCGATTTGCTCGCACATAAGTGATTTACAGTATGTTTCTCCTCTGATCCTCCAATTACATTTTGCAAATTCATCTTCAATTTATTGCCATTATCTATCCAGGGTGAGACCTACTATGAACTAATTGCCATGATTTTCTTACCTAGATTATTATCTTGATGAGATTCTTTAGTGTGCTTAGATGAGGAACATATTATACTTACTGTTGTTGGATCAAAAAGTTTTGTTTTTGCCTTTCTTCAATGTTTTAGAAGATAAACACAAGGAGCCAAACTCGTGCTCGTGCCACCGCTAGCGCTTCTCGGGCGATCGCCTAGGAACGCATGGCGATACGGTTCAGGGATCTGGCTCATCGCTAACACTTCGACAAGATCAAGAACCACCCGAAGTGAAGGCCACCAAGTGGGCTTGCCCCATTATATTGAACCAACTCGGTATTTCTAATGAATTCAATTTACTTTGCAATAGAGCTGGCCTGTAAAACTTTGTGTACAATGATGTACCTACTTATCACCGCTTAACCATTGAATTCCTAAGTTCATTGCAAAGCATTGTTAAATTATGGGAAGGAGATGATACTATTTCTTTTCGTCTGATGAACAACAACTACACCTTAACGTTAGATGAATGGTGTGCATGCTTTAATTTGCCAAACAATGATGTTCATGCTCTACGCGCATACTTTACTGGCTTAATTCCTTCCCCCAATCAATACTATAATGGAATGAGCTTCACTAGTAGAGTGAATAAGGGGAAGAATATTCAACATCCAGCAATTCTCTTTTTGTTCTATGTTATTGCTAACACCTTGCGGGCATGTAATGAGTTCACGAGACTCAGCAAGAAGGACATCCTAGTCCTCCCAAAACCAAGGGCCAATCACAGGAGGAGGCGTCATCACCGTGCTTACCACTGCCCTAGACATCGATATAGGTGAGTTGCAACCCGTACTAGATGAAACACGTGTTGGTTTCTCCACCCTGAGGTTCTATGGAATTCTCACTAGGAGAGGTGGTGTTTATTATCATCATATTGCTGGAGCTAGGCGTATCTACCCCGCTCATTTTCCTAATGGTCTTTTCTCTATCGAGGAAGGATGTTTGCTATATGATGTGCAGGTTGAGCATCAGCAATCCGAGGAGGAGTGCAAGGTGTGAAGTTAATTTCTAAACACAACCAAAATTTCAATACACGTTGAGTCATAGTCTCTTTGGTTGTTTTCAAAACACGGTCAAATTTCTAGGAATTCATATCCTAAGCAAGAAGTGTGAATCCTTCCAAACTATCACTCGTTCTCGATACATTGACTATCTGGTGGGTCCATTGAACATATTGTCGCAAGGTGTGAAATTAATTTTGAAACACAACCAAAATTCAAAACATGGCGAGTCATAGTCTCTTTGATTGTTTTCAAAACACAGTCAAATTTCCAAGCATGTATATTCTCAGCAAGAAGTGTGAATCTTTCCAAACTATCACTCGTTCTCAATACATTTACTACCTAGTGGGTCCATTGAACAGATTGTCGCAAGGTGTGAAGTTAATTTCAAAACACAACCAAAATTTCAAAACATGGTGAGTCATAGTCTCTTTGACTGTTTTGAAAACACGCTCAGATTTCTAGGCATGCATATTCTTAGCAAGAAGTGTGAATCTTTCAAAACTACCACTCGTTCTCGATACATTGACTGCCTGGTGGGTCCATTGAACATATAGTCGCAAGGTGTGAAGGTAATTCCGAAACACAGCCTAAATTTCAAAACATGGTGAGTCATAGTTTCTTTGATTATTTTCAAAACACTGTTATTCACAGTCTCTTTGATTGTTTTCAAAACACAGTTATTCATAGTCTCTTTGATTATTGTCAAAACACGGTCAAATTTCTAGGCATGCATATTCTTAGCAAGAAGTTGAATAATTCCAAACTATCACTCGTTCTCGATACGTTGACTTCCTGATGGGTCCATTGAACAGATTGTTGCAACATGTGAAATTAATTTCGAAACATAGACAAAATTTCAAAACACGGTGAGTCATAGTCTCTTTGATTGTTTCAAAACACAGTCAAATTTCTAGGCATGCATATTCTTAGCAAGAAGTTGAATCTTTACAAACTCTCACTCATTCTTGATATATATTGACTGCCTGGTGGGTCCATGATGGCTCTGAAATATAGCCATCTATGTCAACATTTAAACTGGATATTAATCATATTTTTGGCATGCTCTCAATTACTTAAAAACTGAAATTCTTGAAGGACAATGAATAGAAAAGTAGTGCTTGCAAAGTCTTGCTTCATTGATGTGGGAGAATTGAGATACTCTAGTATATATGCTTTTCATGACAACTCTCACACCCTTAATTTACATGATTATACTTTATTGTTCAAAGGCAAGCCTATGAGTTGATTACTTGACATGGAATAAAATTTACTCATTTGAATAATCCATGTTTACAATAATTTTTATGCGCTATAAGGATGCATGAAACCCGTATAATATGCTTGCCATTACTCTATCTATGTGAAGTTTTTTTAGATTTATGAAGTGGAGGAAACATGAGACTATTAATCATGAGTAAGATCATCATCTCGTTATTTCAGTTTAAATGATGAGTTCCTTTTTTATTTTGATTTTCTTGCTCGGGACATTCAAGTTTAAGCTTGGGGAGGTTGATGGCTCTGAAATATAGCCATCTACGTCCACATTTAAATTAGATATTAATCATATTTTGATGAAATATCTCTGTAAACCCTGCCCCTAATGCTAATATTCAGAGGGGTATGCAATCCTTTGTTCTTGTATTTTTCCTGCGCAGATAATGTCGTTTAAAGGAGGGAATCACCACATTAAAGTCAAAGATACGATATTTCCTTCAACAAGAAGAAACCAGGAGCCGTCCAACGAAGGCAGATGCCATAACGACCAACTATACGGCCGGAGCAAAAATTCCGACCGTATAGCTCCGGTCGTATAGTTGGCGTCGCCACCGTTAGGTCAAACAGAACAACTTTTGTGAAGGGACCCATATATAAAGATGCCTCAGGCAACGAGAAAACAAGAAGACGCTGTGCCCCAGAAGCCATACCTCGCTAGAAAGCCGCCTCCAGATCTCCAAACCCTTCTCCATCTCCATAGCCATCTTCCTCCACTTGTAATAGTAGATCTCTTCTCCGATTGGTGACACTGTAAGACTATTACTATAAATCTTATGATTTTCATTACAATGTTTGTGATTGTTGATCTCATCTCTATGTGTGAGTATTTCTCCTTGGGATAAGGGCTTTGGCCTAGCCATGTAGCAATTGTGCATGTGATTTATCATAGATGGGATCGTGTATTAGTTTGTATGACATGATGATTATTGTATCCTATCTTGCCGCAATCCAAGGACTTGTCAGGTACCCAAGACCCGAGGTATGAGCTAGGTATAGGAAGTATGAGTGATGACTGATCTGCTGGTTGGGAACCCCAGTGACAGAAAGGGTAGTACGGTTGTATGTGAGGGATTTGCTTGGGATTAACGGTGACATCACTATGCATATCATTAGTTCTCTTTATTTTATGGATGGGACTAGTAGGTTATTGCTATAAGCGGTTGCGAAGGCAATAGCAATTATGGATGCACTGCCCACATATAATTTATCTTTCTCTAACAAGTACATGCATAATTTATTTCTATCTTTTATTTCCATCAGATATTTTTGCACAGCTACAGGTGAAACCGAACGCCCAAGGCCCTCTCTCTACATTATCGACAACAACAAATATAAGCAAGCTACTAGTCCGCTAAAAACACAAAAGGAATTCTAAAACTCCTGAAGGTCCGTTAAAGTAACTTCACTATGCATCACTTCCCGTGGATTCGATAACCTAGGTCTACTAGGGAAAAACAGCTATACTACATCCGTAATCTGGATCGAAGGTATCAATCCACTGAACAAATTATCGCAAGGTGTGAAGTTAATTTTGAAACACAACCAAAATTTCAAAACACGGTGCGTCATAGCCTCTTTGATTGTTTTCAAAATACGGTCAAATTTCTAGGCCTGCATATTCTTAGCAAGAAGTTGAATCTTTCCAAACACTCACTCGTTCATGATACATTGACTGCCTGGTGGGTCCATTGAACAGATTTTCGCAAGGTGTGAAGTTAATTTTGGAACACAGAAAATTTCAAAACATGGTGAGTCATAGCCTATTTGGTTGTTTTCAAAACACGGTCAAATTTCTAGGCATGCACATTATTAGCAAGAAGTTGAATCTTTCCAAACTCTCAATCGTTCTCGATATATTGACTGCCTGGTGGGTCCACTGAACAGATTATCGCAAGGTGTGAAGCTAATTTAGAAACACAGCCAAAATTTCAAAACATGGTGAGTCATAGCCTCTTTGATTGTTTTCAAAACACGATAAAATTTCTAGGCATGCATATAAGTAGCAATAAATTGAATCTTTCCAAACTCTCACTCCTTCTCGATACATTGACTGCCTGGTGGGTCCATTGAATAGATTTTCACAAGGTGTGAAGTTAATTTCGAAACATAGCCAAAATTTCAAAACAGGGCGAGTCATAGCCTCTTTGATTGTTTTCAAAACACAGCCAAATTTCTAGGCATGCATATTCTTAGCAAGAAGTTGAATCTTGCCAAACTCTCACTCATTCTCGATACATTGACTTCCTGGTGGGTCCATTGAGCAGATAGTCGCAAGGTGTGAAGTTAATTTCGAAACACATCCTAAATTTCAAAAAGGTGAGTCATAGTCTCTTTGATTGTTTTCAAAACATGGTCAAATTTATAGGCATGCATATTCTTAGCAAGAAGTTGAATCTTTCCAAACTCTCACTTGTTCTTGATACACTGACTGCAAGGTGGTTCAACTGAACAGATTTTCGCAAGGTGTGAAGTTAATTTCGAAACACATCCAAAATTTCAAAACACAGTGAGTCATAGCCTCTTTGATTGTTTTCAAAAGACGGTCAAATTTTTGGGCATGCATATTCTTAACAAGAAGTTGAATCTTTCCAAACTCTCACTCATTCTCGATACATTGACTTCCTGGTGGGTCCGCTGAATAGATTATCATAAGGTGTGAAGTTAATTTAACCTAGCCAAAATTTCAAAACACGGTGAGTCCTAGTCTCTTCGGTTGTTTCCAAAATACGGTCAAATTTCTAGGCATGCATATTCTTAGAAAGAAGTTGAATATTTCGAAACTCTCACTCGTTCTTGATACATTTACCACCAGGTGGGTCCACTGAACATATTTTCGCAAGGTGTGAAGCTAATTTCCAAACACATAGAAAATTTCAAAACACGGTGAGTCAAGGCCTCTTTGATTGTTTTCAAAAACATGGTCAAATTTCTAGGCATGCATATTCTTAACAAGAAGTTGAATCTTTCCAAACTCTCACTCGTTCTCGATACATTGACTGCCTGGTGGGTCCACTGAACGGATTATCACAAGGTGTGAAGTTAATTTCGAAGCACAGCCAAAATTTCAAAACACAGTGAGTCATAGCCTCTTTGAATGTTTCCAAAACACGGTCAAATTTCTAGGCATGCATATTCTTAGAAAGAATTTGAATCTTGCCAAACTCTTACTCGATCTTGATATATTGACTGCCTTGTGGGTCCACTGAACAGATTTTCGCAAGGTGTGAAGTTAATTTCGAAATACAACCAAAATTTCCAAACATGGTGAGTCATAGCCTCTTTGATTGTTTTCAAAACATGGTCAAATTTCTAGGCATGCATATCCTTTGCACGAAGTTGAATATTTCCAAACTCTCACTCGTTCTCGATACATTGACTTCTTGGTGGGTCCATTGAACAGATAATCGCAAGGTGTGAAGTTAATTTTGAAACACAGCCAAAATTTCCAAACACGGTGACTCATAGTCTCTTTTATTGTTTTCAAAACACGACAAAATTTCTAGGCATGCATATTCTTCGCAAGAAGTTGAATCTTTCCAAACTCTCACTCGTTCTCGATAGATTGACTGACTGGTGGGTCCACTGAATAGATTATCGCAAGGTGTGAAGTTAATTTTGAAACATAGCCAAAATTTCAAAACACGGTGAGTCATAGCCTCTTTGATTGTTTTCAAAACACGGTCAAATTTCTAGGCACACATATTCTTAGCAAGAAGTTGAATCTTTCCAAACTCTCACTCATTATTTTTATAAATTCACTGCCTGGTGGGCCCACGAAACAGATTATCGCAAGGCGTGAAGTTAATTTTGAAACACAGCCAAAATTTCAAAACACGGTGAGTCATAGCCTCTTTGATTATTTTCAAAACACGGTCAAATTTCGAGGCATTCATATTCTTAGCAAGAAGTTGAATCTTTCCAAACTCTCACTCGTTCTCGATACATTGACTGCCTGGTGGGTCCACTGAACGGATTATCACAAGGTGTGAAGTTAATTTCGAAACACAGCCAAAATTTCAAAACACGGTGAGTCATAGCCTCTTTGAATGTTTCCAAAACACGATCAAATTTCTAGGCATGCATATTCTTAGAAAGAATTTGAATCTTGCCAAACTCTTACTCGATCTCGATACATTGACTGCCTTGTGGGTCCACTTAACATATTTTTGCAATGTGTGAAGTTAATTTCAAAACACAAACAAAATTTCAAAACATGGTGAGTCATAGCCTCTTTGATTGTTTTCAAAACATGGTCAAATTTCTAGGCATGCATATTCTTTGTAAGAAGTTGAATACTTCCAAACTCTCACTCGTTCTCGATACATTGACTTCTTGGTTGGTCCATTGAACAGATAAATGCACGGTGTGAAGTTAATTTCGAAACACAGCCAAAATTTCCAAACACGGTGACTCATAGTCTCTTTTATTGTTTTCAAAACACGGCAAAATTTCTAGGCATGCATATTCTTCACAAGAATTTGAATCTTGCCAAACTCTCACTCGTTCTCGATACGTTGACTACCTGGTGGGTCCGTTGAACAGATTTTCACAAGGTGTGAAGTTAATTTCGGAACACAGCCAAAATTTCAAAACATGGTGAGTCATAGCCTCTTTAATTGTTTTCAAAACACGGCCAAATTTCTAGGCATGCATATTATTAGCAAGAAGCTGAATCTTGCCAAACTCTCACTCATCCTCGATACATTGACTGGCTGGTGGGTCCATTTAACAGATTATCGCGAGGTTTGAAGTTAATTTCGAAACTCAGCCAAAATTTCAAACCACGGCGAGTCATAGTCCCCTTGATTTTTTCAAAACACGGTCAAATTTCAAGACATGCATATTCTTAGCAAGAAGTTGAATCTTTCCAAACTCTCACTCATTCTTGATACATTGACTGTCAGGTCGGTCCACTGAATAGATTTTTTCAAGGTGTCAAGTTAATTCTGAAACACATCCAAACTTTCAAAACACGGTGAGTCATGGCCTCTTTAATTGTTTTCAAAAACAAGGTCAAATTTCTAGGCATGCATATTCTTAGCAAGAAGTTGAATCTTGACAAACACTCACTCGTTCTCGATACATTGACTACCTGGTGGGTCCACTGAATGGATTATCACAAGGTGTGAAGTTAATTTCGAAACACAACCAAAATTTCAAAACATGGTGAGTCATAGCCTCTTTTAATGTTTTCAAAACACGTTCAAATTTCTAGGCATGCATATTCTTAGCAAGAAGTTGAATCTTGCCAAACTCTCACTTGTTCTCGATACATTGACTGCCTGGTTATTCGAGTGAACATATTATCGCAAGGTGTGAAGTTAATTTCGAAACGCGACCAAAATATCAAAACACGGTGAGTCCTGGTCTGTTTGATTGTTCTCAAAATAAGGTCAAATTTCTAGGCATGCATATTCTCAGCAAGAAGTTGAATCTTTCCAAACTCTCACTCGTTGTCGATACATTGACTGCCTGGTGGGTCCACTGAATAGATTTTCGCAAGGTGTGAAGTTAATTTCGAAACATAGCCAAAATTTCACAAGTGAGTCATAGTCTCTTTGATTGTTTTCAAAACACGGTCAAATTTCTAGGCATGCATTCTCTTAGCAAGAAGTTGAATCATTCCAAACTCTCACCCGTTCTTGATAAATTTACTGCCTGGTAGGTCCACTGAACAGATTTCACAAGGTGTGAAGTTAATTTCGAAACACAGCCAAAATTTCAAAACACAGTGAGTAATAGCCTCTTTGATTGGGTACATGACATAGTCAAATTTCTAGGCTTGCACATTCTTAGCAAGAAGTTGAATCTTTCCAAACTCTCATTTGTTCTCGATATATTGACTGCCTGGTGGGTCCACTGAATAGATCGATTATCGCAAGGTGTGAAGTTAATTTTGAAACACAGCCAAAATTTCAAAACACGGTGAGTCATAGCCTCTTTGATTGTTCTCAAAACACAGTCAAATTTCTAGGCACGCATATTCTTAGCAAGATGTTGAATCTTTCCAAACTCTCACTCGTTCTCGATACATTGGCTGCCTGATGGGTCCGTTGAACAGATTTTCGCAAGGTGTGAAGTTAATTTCGAAACACAGCCAAAATTTCAAAACACGGTGAGTCATAGCCTCTTTTAATATTTTCAAAACACGTTCAAATTTCTAGGCATGCATATTCTTAGCAAGAAGTTGAATCTTGCCAAACTCTCACTTGTTCTCGATACATTGACTGCCTGGTGGGTCGAGTGAACATATTCTCACAAGGTGTGAAGTTAATTTCGAAACGCGGCCAAAATATCAAAACACGGTGAGTCCTAATCTCTTTGATTATTCTCAAAATACGGTCAAATTTCTAGGCATGCATATTCTCAGCAAGAAGTTGAATCTTTCCAAACTCTCACTCGTTATCGATACATTGACTTCCTGGTGGGTCCGCTGAACAGATTTTCGCAAGGTGTGAAGTTAATTTCGAAACATAGCCAAAATTTCACACAATGAGTCATAGTCTCTTTGATTGTTTTCAAAACACGGTCAAATTTCTAGGCATGCATACTCTTAGCAAGAAGTTGAATCATTCCAAACTCTCACTCGTTCTTGATAAATTTACTGCCTGGTGGGTCCACTGAACAGATTTTCACAAGGTGTGAAGTTAATTTTGAAACACAGCCAAAATTTCAAAACACAGTGAGTAATAGCCTCTTTGATTGGTTACAAGACACAGTCAAATTTCTAGGCATGCATATTCTTAGCAAGAAGTTGAATCTTTCCAAACTCTCACTCGTTCTCGATATATTGACTGCCTGGTGGGTCCACTGAATAGATCGATTATCGCAAGGTGTGAAGTTAATTTTGAAACATAGCCAAAATTTCAAAACACGGTGAGTCATAGCCTCTTTGATTGTTTTCAAAACACGGTCAAATTTCTAGGCACACATATTCTTAGCAAGAAGTTGAATCTTTCCAAACTCTCACTCGTTCTCGATACATTGACTGCCTGGTGGGTCCGTTGAACAGATTTTCGCAAGGTGTGAAGTTAATTTCGAAACACAGCCAAAATTTCAAAACACGGTGAGTCATAGCCTCTTTGATTATTTTCAAAACACGGTCAAATTTCTAGGCATGCATATTATTAACAAGAAGTTGAATCTTTCCAAACTCTCACTCGTTCTCGATACATTGACTGCCTAGTGGGTCCACTGAACAAATTTTTGCAAGGTGTGAACTTAATTTCAAAACACAACTAAAATTTCAAAACACGGTGAGTCATAGCCCCTTTGATTGTTTTCAAAACACGGTTAAATTTCTAGGTGTGCATATTCTTAGCAAGAAAATGAATCTTGCTAAACTCTCACTCGCTGTGGCCACCCACCATTGGATTCAGGACTGATATCCCCGTGCTCTCTCCCTAGTTTTTTGTGGGGTTGCTCTGTCTCTTAGTTTGTTCATGTTTGGCGACCGAGCACCGATTTTCCACAGAGGCCAACAAAAAATTATTCCTACTAGTTTGCCACCATGATCTTAAAAAAAACTAGCCTTTTATGTGTTATTTTTAGAATTTGAAATTTGTGAGGCTTTTCGTGATGCTGTCCCTCTATAATTTTACGTTTTGAGGCTTTCATGGTTCTTTTTATAATCAGGAGGCTGCGCGCCATGCCAAGAAATGAAGGCGAGCAGAGACGAGTAGAGAGAAGAAAATCACCTAGAAATAGTAGAGAGTAGCGAAATGAAGTGCCTAGGCTGTGTGGTCAGGCAGCAAGGCTTTATCCAATCGCTAAGCATCGGGCCCCACCTACGATGTCAATTTGAGCACCTGTGTCTCTAGCGTCTCCCTATGAACCATGTGATGATAGCTGCATCTGAGTAGTACATGACTATAGTACACTACGGAAGTCTTGCTTCATGAATCAGTGAGCAGGAGTACTCGAGTACTACTCCGTACTACTAGAACCCTACTGCCACTGCTGCCCGCCACCCGCCGCCCTAGGAGTAGTAAAAAGCCACAAATAGCCACCGCCTCCTGCCACGCGCCGCCCGCCACGCGCCGCCCGCAGATGCCTATCTACTAGAGTATGGTAAAAAGAAGACATATGTATTACTATTGGAGTACTAGTAGTACTACTCGAGTATAAAAATATATATACTCCGTATTACTGGAGTACTAGTTCAATTGTACTACTACTACTTTGTATCTGGACAAACTTTAACCACAAGAAAGAAATGGAGAAGAGAAACGAGTTTGCCATGCTGAGAAACGAAAGAGCTAGAAGAGACAAGCAGATAGAATAAAATGCAGATGGTGTTGAAGACATGCATGCAATCCTTGTTCTCTCCCCTATAGCATTGTACACTTTGCGCTAGACCCCAGGTTTCTCTGTCTCTCTCTAGGTGTAGACCTTCTCCATTTCCAAAAAAAGGCGTAGACCTTCTTACCACTCATGCGGGTAGGATCTGTTTGTCTAGTACTGTAATGTACAGGGTAATATGTACCTAGTTTACTCTCACCTATCAACTTTCTCAGCCTTTGTTAAAAAATACCGTCAATGCTGCATAAAAATTCTGGACTGCGGGGACTACATCAGCGAGCCGAGCTTCTAGGGAACCACTCCAACGCTGGACGCGTTAGCGGATTCCACCAAGAGCTAGCTGGCGAGGGACAAAGACGAGCTAGCATCGATAACTGTTCTATGCCCCCACGACGGCTGCCTCACTATGGTTTTGTACCACGAGCTCAACAACCACAAGACCGCATGCCCGTACAGCCTATGTTGCTGCACGGAGGTTAGCTGCATGTTCACCGCCTCGCCAGTCTCGCTCCTTTTGCACCTCAACGGTGTCCACAAGGTACAAGTGCATAGGATATCGTACGACCAGCCCATGGAGTGTATTGTAATGATGTCGTTACCATCCTTTCTATGATCCATGGTCATCATCTACAATGATGACACTACTAGGTTCAGCCTCATCATCGGCGAGCTCGGCTAGGCCGCTGCCATTTCCTCGGTGTGCGTCGAGGCGGCTGCGTGCTCATGGCCCCGGTATAGGGTGAAGATGTGCGTGACTGGACCACAATCGCTAGCGGAATTCTCGGTGGACACCCTTAATAGGGTCATTGATACGACAAGCTACGCATCTCCCATCAGTGTCGGCCTGAAGATCTGACGTTCCTCACGGTACCACCGTGGTACATTAACGCGGCTGATGGACAATACCAGATGATCAAGGTATTGTCTTTCTGCTTTTGCATCAACAGGATGAATTGATCTTAATCTTTGGCTAAGTGATCCTAAGTGATGGTAATGATGTATTACTAGTTAATTTAGATGTAGATGAGTACCACTTGTTTACTAGTTAATGTAGTAGTAGTCGGAGGCACGGTCTCTTATGGCACTAGGAAGGGTGTATTTTGGCTATAAACTGACTTTGATGCTAATGTTTATACTTTGGATTTGAAGTGTTTTAAATTGTTCAACTACTACCCCACGTGCCCACTTCTAGGGCATGGCTGCGATCTAGTATACGTGTGGAGATGGTCTTGCTTTTCCTATAAATGGTCTTATATTTTGTACTTATCTAGTAGTTCTTCTACCGCTATAGTAGTACTTCCTCATCACAATTACCTCACGTCCTGGATTTTTTTAAGTCGAACTTTGTAAACTTTGACTATATATGTGAGAAAAATACTAATAACATATACAGTATAATGTAAAGTCCACTGCATTTGAATTGTCATGAACTATATTTTCAAAGTTAATATTCAACGGTCAATATTCATCGCTGGCCATATTGGGAGTCGCGAGTCTTGATCCAACGGTCAATATTCAAAGTCACTATATAGTGTACGATACGTTACGAAGATCTTCTTTGTTGTTTCTCTAAACCATTGTAACATCCCAGTTTCTTCAACCTTCCATAGTTGTATAGAATACAAAAATCATGGGGAACAAAAACTTTTTCTTGCTTGTTGATTCAGTGCTCTCTTGCTTGCTTGTACTTATGCATCCGCTGGTGTAATAGTAGTTGTACTCCTTACCTCAACCTTAGTGGACAAAAACTATTTAACAAACAAAGTGTCTTGGTTTAATTTTCATTTTCTCAATTGTTCTGGCATTTCAAAAACAAGAGCCAAGATTCCTTTGATACAATAAGTATTTTAGTAGCCTCTACCAGCAAAACTATGGAGAGCTATTTGATATAATATCCTTATGTTTTCAAGACATAACTTTCAACTATTCTTATCCCTAAGCTTTTCCAAAACCTTTCATAAATTTTTATACTCCACTTTTGGTAGAAATACCAAAAAACTCTCATCTACTTCAAACTACAACCTCTTCAAAATATCCATCCCTACCCCTGAGCTAGGCTTGGAGGTATCCATGGTAGTAGAGTTGTCTTGCTTGTAAGATGAGTTGCCTTGATCTATTGTTTGACTTGTTTGCTTAGGAGTAGTATGAGCTACCCTAGGAGCTCATCATATAGCATCTAGCTAATCCAAAATCCAATAGTATCAACCCTAACAAGTTAACATAGTTGGATCTGATCTATAGCCGATAAGTGATCCTCTAAAACCCTTAACCAGTTCTTTTTAGCACTAACCCTTTCTAGAAGTTTCCAAGTAATTGAAGACCAAATACAAGAATGGATCCTTTATACTCAATATACACTTCAACATCGTCCACTTTATGATACTTTGGTAACTTGCAACCAATCAAAAACATCCCCTCTTATATTCTAGTCAAAAACCCTAAATCTACCAAAATATGACTAAGTCTGGAAATGTTCTCAAGATGCCATCTTTGAGTCTCCCTCATTCCCAACCCTTGTGCATTTTTGACAATACACTTGAACCATCTTGTAGACATTCTTAAGGACTATGAAGCACCACTCTTTCCCTTGGATAGATCATCCTTTAACCCACTCATCCTTGATGGTTTTGTAGGAAATAAATCATCTGCTCCTAACAATCTTAGCAACATGCCAACTTGGCAGAAGCTCACATCCTCATGTCACCTTATTTTGGCCAACCCTTGACATGGTTGAGATCTTATAAACAAAGTATATCCACACCTACTTCCCTTGTTTCAAATCGATCCTTGTGATCCTAGAATCCAACAAGATTTTGAAGGCATAAAGTTACCCTAGATTCTTTATTCCTTGTATTCTCCCAAAACCCAGGTTGCTTAGATTCTAGTGTTGGTCGATTGTTTAGAATTCACTAATCTCTAGACATACTTAACTATAGAAGTGATCCTTGCTTTTCACCAAAGCCAACAACTAGAGAAAGACCATTTTTGGGTAAGTCAAAAATGCACCAAAGAGTGTCAAGTTAGAAGCTATGGTTTAATCAAACCCTAGACCACCTATGCCATGCAAACCCATGTGAAGGTACCCTGCCATGAGTTCCTTAAAACCCACTTCTACCTTGGCCTAAACAAGAACCCCTGTACTAATACCAAGAAGGCTTGCAACCCAAGTAAATTAAAGGAAATGTCACCCTTAGTTTCATCAAATTTTGGAGGGACATAACTAGAGTTTGAATGAGAACCAGGAAGCCTGCCTGTTATGGACTTTCTCACCTACAATCCCTCAAGGAAACCTAACCATCACCATGGCCAGAAGTGGCTCGAGCTGCCTGGCGTCGTCGAGCAAAGTTGCAGCTTAGCTAAGCCCACCATAGATGACCACACAAGTGTATCGTGCCAAAATCTATGGTTGTGGTCGTGTTCACTGCCGAGCACGAGTCCAAACTTGTCCCTACCATACACCACATCCCCAACTCGACTAGAACCAGCCCCAAGCTTGCCACTTGTTTACTAGTTAATATAGTAGTAGTCGGAGGCACGGTCTCTTATGGCACTAGGAAGGGTGTATTTTGGCTATAAACTGACTTTGCTGCTAATGTTTATACTTTGGATTTGAAGTGTTTTAAATTGTTCAACTACTACCCCACGTGCCCACTTCTAGGGCATGGCTGCGATCTAGTATACGTGTGGAGATGGTCTTGCTTTTCCTATAAATGGTCTTATATTTTGTACTTATCTAGTAGTTCTTCTACCGCTATAAGTAGTACTTCCTCATCACAATTACCTCACGTCCTGGTTTTTTTTAAGTCGAACTTTGTAAACTTTGACTATATATGTGAGAAAAATACTAGTAACATATACAGTATAATGTAAAGTCCAGTGCATTTGGATTGTCATGAACTATATTTTCAAAGTTAATATTCAACGGTCAATATTCATCGCTGGCCATATTGGGAGTCGCGAGTCTTGATCCAACGGTCAATATTCAAAGTCACTATATAGTGTACGATACGTTACGAAGATCTTCTTTGTTGTTTCTCTAAACCATTGTAACATCCCAGTTTCTTCAACCTTCCTTAGTTGTATAGAATACAAAAATCATGGGGAACAAAAACTTTTTCTTGCTTGTTGATTCAGTGCTCTCTTGCTTGCTTATACTTATGCATCCGCTAGTGTAATAGTAGTTGTACTCCTTACCTCAACCTTAGTGGACAAAAACTATTTAACAAACAAAGTGTCTTGGTTTAATTTTCATTTTCTCAGTTGTTCTGGCATTTCAAAAACAAGAGCCAAGATTCCTTTGATACAATAAGTATTTTAGTAGCCTCTACCAGCAAAACTATGGAGAGCTATTTGATATAATATCCTTATGTTTTCAAGACATAACTTTCAACTATTCTTATCCATAAGCTTTTCCAAAACCTTTCATAAATTTTTATACTCCACTTTTGGTAGAAATACCAAAAAACTCTCATCTACTTCAAACTACAACCTCTTCAAAATATCCATCCCTACCCCTGAGCTAGGCTTGGAGGTATCCATGGTAGTAGAGTTGTCTTGCTTGTAAGATGAGTTGCCTTGATCTATTGTTTGACTTGTTTGCTTAGGAGTAGTATGAGCTACCCTAGGAGCTCATCATATAGCATCTAGCTAATCCAAAATCCAATAGTATCAACCCTAACAAGTTAACATAGTTGGATCTGATCTATAGCCGATAAGTGATCCTCTAAAACCCTTAACCAGTTCTTTTTAGCACTAACCCTTTCTAGAAGTTTCCAAGTAATTGAAGACCAAATACAAGAATGGATCCTTTATACTCAATATACACTTCAACATCGTCCACTTTATGATACTTTGGTAACTTGCAACCAATCAAAAACATCCCCTCTTATATTCTAGTCAAAAACCCTAAATCTACCAAAATATGACTAAGTCTGGAAATGTTCTCAAGATGCCATCTTTGAGTCTCCCTCATTCCCAACCCTTGTGCATTTTTGACAATACACTTGAACCATCTTGTAGACATTCTTAAGGACTATGAAGCACCACTCTTTCCCTTGGATAGATCATCCTTTAACCCACTCATCCTTGATGGTTTTGTAGGAAATAAATCATCTGCTCCTAACAATCTTAGCAACATGCCAACTTGGCAGAAGCTCACATCCTCATGTCACCTTATTTTGGCCAACCCTTGACATGGTTGAGATCTTATAAACAAAGTATATCCACACCTACTTCCCTTGTTTCAAATCGATCCTTGTGATCCTAGAATCCAACAAGATTTTGAAGGCATAAAGTTACCCTAGATTCTTTATTCCTTGTATTCTCCCAAAACCCAGGTTGCTTAGATTCTAGTGTTGGTCGATTGTTTAGAATTCACTAATCTCTAGACATACTTAACTATAGAAGTGATCCTTGCTTTTCACCAAAGCCAACAACTAGAGAAAGACCATTTTTGGGTAAGTCAAAAATGCACCAAAGAGTGTCAAGTTAGAAGCTATGGTTTAATCAAACCCTAGACCACCTATGCCATGCAAACCCATGTGAAGGTACCCTGCCATGAGTTCCTTAAAACCCACTTCTACCTTGGCCTAAACAAGAACCCCTGTACTAATACCAAGAAGGCTTGCAACCCAAGTAAATTAAAGGAAATGTCACCCTTAGTTTCATCAAATTTTGGAGAGACATAACTAGAGTTTGAATGAGAACCAGGAAGCCTACCTGTTATGGACTTTCTCACCTACAATCCCTCAAGGAAACCTAACCATCACCATGGCCAGAAGTGGCTCGAGCTGCCTGGCATCGTCGAGCAAAGTTGCAACTTAGCTAAGCCCACCATAGATGACCAGACAAGTGTATCGTGCCAAAATCTATGGTTGTGGTCATGTTCACTGCCGAGCACGAGTCCAAAATTGTCCCTACCATACACCACATCCCCAACTCGACTAGAACCAGCCCCAAGCTTGCCCATTAAGGTGAGCCATAGAAAATTAGGCAAATATTGCCATTAACATACAGTAGCAGCCCTGTCTCGTCATCCTTCCCTCTGGTCCTAGCTCTGTGGGTTACAACTCCCCAGGCACGCCCTCGACCTCCATCCCCCTCACCCTCGGACCCCACTAACCCCAACAGGCACCGTCCACATCGAACAGAACCACACTGCCCACGCTTGCCTCACCATCCCCGTGGTGCAAAACAACCACGAGCTCGCGTGGGAGACTACTCCTAACCCTCCTCATCACCCTACGGCTAGCCTCACCCCTCACGCGTGCCTACCTGGGCCTTAGACCTCCATCGAATAGCATACATGTAGACATAAAGTCACACCTCCATCGGTCACTCCCGAGGCCACGGTCCTCTAAGTCGCGGAGACCACGACCCCACAACTCCACCACCAGCCACCGCCCCGCCCATCCAACCTAGTGCACCCATGCACCCTCCCACTCTGTTATGCTCTCGATGCACCATGGACACGCCCATCGCGGTAAATAGAACACCGGCCTCGCATGCGAGTGCCAATAACCCCATTCCACTCCCAGATCTCCCCAACACCACCCCAGAGCAGAGGCTGAGCCTGCCACTCTCTGATGCACGATGTCGTCACTGCACCGCAATAGTATCTATGAGAAGATGAGGAGGTTATGTCCGCTGCATGTCCTCTCTCCCTCGACCACTTTTGCAGTCATGCAGGTCCTTCTCTCACCTACCTAAACCCCGCTCTTTTCTTCTAGAAGCGCCCTGCAATAGCGACACGGTGGATGCCCGAACCTTCCGTCGCCACTTTCGTACTCGCGACCAGTTCTAGAGGAGACATCAAGGTTTCCGCCCACTACCAGACTCACCGTCAATCCCTGCATCTGTCCCGACCATCCTCGAGCTTCCTCGAATCCTAGGTGAGCTTCTCGAACAGCCGCCGCTGCCGTTAGGGTTCCTTCCCTCCACGCCTATCGCGAGGTAGGAGAAAGGAGCACATTCGTCGATCCCCTTTTGATCTAACGGCCAGCAGCCCCAATACCGCTTCGGCGCCCTCCGCCATTGCCACGTTGGCCCGACCTATCGGGTTTAAAAACTGTGTTGCGTGTGTCCCTGCCGATGACTTGGGCTGACCCGCCCTAGATCTATCTCATGCAGGGACATCCGGCCCACCAGGTCTTTCCCTATTTTCCTTTTCTTTTTTGTTCAGATCTAACTATAAACTGCTTGGTTTAAATAATTTCAAAATTGCAAACCACCACCAAATGTCTAGATCAAAATTTCCTAGTGTTCTTGAATTTTTTATATACCATGCAATACAAAAATCTATCCAGTTAAGTATTGGTATATTTCTTGTAAAATAAAACACAAGGATATGTCTATTATACTAAATAGATCTTCTAGAGAGTTTCATAACCCTAAATGAATTGAAATATTTTGGTATTGGAAGGTATCCTTGATGCCTTGCATGCCCCTCTGGCCCTGCCCCAAAAAGTCCTTTGGTGTGGTAGTGCTAAAAATAACAAAACCAATCATATTTAGTCTATATGATTTTCCCTAGGCGAAACCCAAAATGGTTTTGACCTAATTCCAACTCCCTGAACAGGTACATTATCATACCTAACAAACCCTAGGAGCCCAATATTTACTAAGCCATGGTTGAATTTAAATGAATAAAAGTATTCAAGCTATAATTATTTCACAAATAAAATCACCTCAAAAGTTATGTAACTCCAAAAAGGATGATTCCAATTTCTACAGAAAGATAATTCAAATACCTATCATGTGCATTTGGATTCATCTCAAAATCCCCTGTAAAACAACCCTAGTGAAAGTAACAAAAACCATCCAAAATGGATTTGGGATTTTCCTAAAGGCATTCTAGTAATTGTTTGCACGTCAAAACAACTCCCACTGTACCATTCCATCAAACCTCACCTAAACCTAAGAGGAAATAATTTTTGGACATACAGATCTTTTCTTGTGAATTATTTCCTAAAACTAGAGCTTTTATCAACAGAAAAATCTTAATTAATCAAAGAAAATTGATAAAATAGTGAAACCCCTTTTTGTTGGTTTTGTTTAATTAATACCTATCCGATGATATCATTATTTCATATTGATATCATACAAGACCAAGTCTTAGTTAAAATCCCCTTATTGAGGTAGTTTTGGACTATTAAACAAAGAGAACTTTCCACAAATCCAATTAATGAAATCCCACTTGCTTTGAACTCAAACTAATCAAACCTACTGAAGTTAATGATAAATTTTAGGATTGTTTGATGTACAGAATTGGTGATTTACTGCCTTGTGTTGATGGTGGTATTCCTTGTTTGCATGTGTGCTCCATGGAGGCGATAGTTGCGATTGTGTGACACTGAGAACAAGGACATCTCTTATTATTATTATTAGTATTAGTATTCTTGGTTATGTAAAGAAAAGTCCAAGGACATACTACTGATCACTGGCAAGCCACCCTTCCTGAATTCTGCATGCCTTTCTTTATAAACACTACGCTAATAACTTGGCTCCTTCAAGTTATGACTTGGTGTTCCATCTCACACCCACCCTGATGTATAACTATTATTTGTCCCTTTAGACCGAGAGTACGATGGTTACCATCCTACCTCATTGGAAACTTCGGATTTGATAAACCAAACTGTTTTAGTGATTTACCTAACCACAAGTGATTGAAAATGTTTTGGAAAAACCCTTAGGAAGAGGCATCGCTTCCAAGTGGATGTTTAAAGAAATAAAAGTGATAAGGAAGAATGAGAATGAGGAACTTGATGATGAGAAGGGATGTTCTACGCCTTTACCAGAACAACTTATCCATGAAACCACATTACCCCAGGAGCTGGAGAATAGCTTGTAGTTTGTTTTCCTTATCATTGGTAGCCCCTGCACGTGCTATAGGGGAGAAATCATCTGAACTTCGGGCTCTCCCCTATAAAGGTCTGTGAATCTGGGGTTAGTGGATGTCTCTAAAAAGGGCCGGTGCAATGATTGGGTCTCCCCCCGGACGGTATGACTTAGGTAGTACGAAAGGAAGTGGAGTCACCAAATTAAGGTATTTCCCAACCTGCGGCTCGGGTATACGCGTCTACCGGAGGAAGGACTATGGTGCCGGAAGCCACATACTCATTGCCGGTGGGGAACAAACCCAAAAGGGAGTGGTGTCTTTGCTAGGGTGGACAAATGAAAGGTTATGTTTGATAATCCGAACCCCTATTTACCATGTGTAGCGGGCCGTGGTTGAAACCCGGTGGATGTATTGATTCTCATGGGTAAAGTGCACAAACTCTGCAGAATATAATATATTTGAATATTCATGTCCACGGTCATGGACGGCTGGAAAGGTGATTGTTAGGAGTACCCAGATGGTGGTCTATGAAAGATAGATGAAAGTATGGAGGTCCTGAGAGGACCTGCGGTTAAGGCTTTGTTATGACCAGAGTTGGTCGAAGATGTTTAAAAGGGGTTTTTCTCTAAAAATGTTTTCAAAAAGGTTTTTAACATGCATATGGAGATATCCAGATTTTAAAACGGAGACATGTTTTCAAAACTCTTTTTTTAACAAAGATATAGAGATTACATATCTACAAGAGAAATCTAGGCTTTTCAAAAACAACACTAGATAGAGCTATCTCGCCACAGTCAAACTGCACTATTTTTTTTAACCTATCTTGATGATTTGCGAGCACATTCAAAGTAATCACTTGTATTGTCCCTGGCTATTTATTTGGCCAGACTTTAGAAGCTAGAAGATGGAAGTATAAGGTGACGTCTATGCAAGCTAGGCCATCTTCCCCGTTAGTTGCCTGTAGGTTGAGGCATGGTTGGGCTCTGTGTTTGATGAAGATCCACTGCTGGAGATTATGTAGCCATAATGGCATTTATGTAAGTCTTGCATTCATTAAGTTTTGCGATGTTGTAATGATACTTGTCAGTAATTTTCCACGGCTCACTGATCATGGGAATGTGGATATGTGCATAACAGGAATTTCTCGGATGATAAATCCTGGGGACCCCACAGAGTTGGTATCAGAGCCATCCTAACTATAGGAGACCTTAGTTAGCATGGACGTTAGACCGGAAGTGAAAAACCTATATTCTAAACACAAGGGAAAAGTGATGCCTATTTGTAGAAGTGCTTACATCTCTATCTCCTCTATTTTGAAAACTACTTGCACTAAGATGAATTTCCAATCTTAAAAATTGTGCACACTTGTCACTAACCCAACCCTACCTTTAAAATTTGTTGTAGATGGCCTCTTTCCATTCGGAGCGCATCATCGTTGGAGACAGCTTATGGCCCTTTGAAGAGAAACTTCATGATCTACTGAAGATAGTCAATAGGCCCTCACCAAAGATTGAAGGAACTGAACTTCCTCGTAGCAACATCAATGTGATGCAATGGGTCATCAAGGCCGTAATCCCCTCTCGTGAAGCCAACACCGAGCCTACTGTATTCACCTTCCTCGACCGTAACTGGGTTGATGGTGTGGTGCGATCCATTCAGGAGATCATGGCGCGCCTTTGCAAGATCCATGAAGATGAGTTGAAGGAAACCCCTTATCACCTGTTTGGAAAACGCGATAAGGATGGACTTCCCATAGAGTCTTTCCTAACCTGCTACATTGAGAATCAGCTAGAGAACATGGAGTACCTACGTCAACTTCACCAGGAAGACCTTGACAAGACCTGTCGCGAGAATCTGCTCCTAAAGTTGGATCTCACCATACTCCGTACCCCAGAGAGAAGTCTCCGAGCTACAAATGCTTGCTTGGAAAATAAAGTGGCAATTGAGGTGCCCTCAACCCATGAAGCTGAAAGCCCGGGACTGAAGACAAGCCCCTGTCCCTCCATGAGTACCACCCCATCATTCAGTCACCAACGCAAGATGAACCAACTATCAACCCTGCCCCTTGGGAAGGTACCACCCTCACCTTCACTGAAGACGAGCTAAACATTCCACCCACCCTAGAGGATATGCAGTAGTTGGATCCCCACTGCTCCCCTAGAAATCAGGAACAACCCTGAAGATGCATCTTCTAAGTAATCCCTCGCACTACCGTACTCGCTCGTCCAACATAGGGTAGAGTCATGTATCGTCCCTGAACGCATTTTGTAATGTTAAGTACTATTGACAGCTCCGGGTGTAGACTGGCTTGTTCTGTAATAACTTCCTTGGATTTCTTTGCTTGTTTGATGTTCTCTCTTGCGTGTTTTACCAAAGATATTGCATCAAACCCAACTCGGGACGACCATGTTCTGAATGATCCCTTATCATGACGTCTAGCTTTGATGCTGAAAGGTAGATGGCTGGAGGTACCCCGCTAACTACACCCTGTGAGACCTAGATCCTCGATATGACATGTTTGTTGCTACCTTCTATCCTCATACCCCAATACCCTCGCCGAGACCTGGATTGAAGGCTAACCTACCCACCTAAACCCCCATATGGGAGTAGACTCACTCAAGGTGGACACTAAGACCGGAAGTCCTCACCAAAAGGCCAAAACTACCCCAAAATCATCAAGGAAAGGATGCTCGAAGACCACAAGACTACTCTTCCAATGAGTGAAAGCAACGCCAAGAATCCACATATAGACATCTTCCTTGAAGATGAACGCTCTTACCCGAATTAGAGACTAACAAGAAGTATCCTTACTCGCTAACCTGCCCAACGTTAACTTTTTAAGGTTTCATTAAGAGACCACCCACGACAAGGTTTTCACAATAAGGCATCACTCCAAGAACCTTAGTTTAACACTAAGGGGGAAAGACTGCGTCTATCCCACTATACTAGAATACCCTCGAGATCGAAGACCCCTCCGAAACCTCAACTCATCAAGATAACCTAGCTCTAGAAGGAAGGATAAAGAAGAACATCAACCTTCGCCAAGAAGAAAAAGAGCCTATCCCCTCAAGATACACCAAGGAAACCACCAGCATCTCCGAAGATCAAGAAGAAACAACCCGAGTGTTTCCTCTAGGACCCCCCCCTAAACTAGACTCTCAACCACTCAAGGAGCAGACATAACCTAGCACCGAACCGGTACTGACATAGTAATCTTACGGTAAACCTAGTATCACCAAGTCACCATCGGCATAGTACAACCCCTCTCCACAATTCCCCCAACTCTATCTCTCCTGAATCTCAGGACGAGATTATTTTAAGGCGGAAAGGTCCATAACATCCCAGTTTCTTCAACCTTGCTTAGTTGTCCATAATGCAAAAATCAGGGGGAACAAAAACTTTTTCTTGCTTGTTGATCTAGTGCTCTCTTGATTGCTTGTACTTATGCATCTGGCGGTGTAATAGTAGTTGTACTACTTACCTCAACCTCAGTCGACAAAAACTATTTAACAAAAGAAGTGTCTTGGTTTAATTTTCACTTTCTCAATTGTTCTGGCATTTCAAAAACAAGAGCCAAGATGCCTTTGATACAACAAGTATTTTAGTAGCCTCTACCTACAAGACAGAACTTTCAACTATGATATAATCTCCTTATGTTTTCAAGACAGAACTTTCAACTATTCTTATCCCTAAGTTTTTCCAAAACCTTTCATAAACTTTTGAACTCCACTTTTGGTAGAAATACCAAAAATCTCTCATCTACTTCAAACTACAACTTCTTCAAAATACCCATCCTATCCCAGAGCTAAGCTTGGAGGTATTCATGGTAGTAGAGTTGTCTTGCTTGTAAGATGAGTTGCCTTGATCCACTGTTTGATTTGTTTTCTTAGGAGTAGTATGAGATACCCTAGGAGCTCATCATATAGCATATAGATAATACAAAATCAAAGATTATAAATCCTAATAAGTTAACAAATATGGATCTGATCTATAGCCAATAAGTGATCATCTAAAACCCTTAATCAGATCTTTTCAACACTAACCCTTTCTAGAAGTTTCCAAGTCATTGAAGACCAAATACAAGCATGGATTCTTTCTACTCAATCTACACTTAAACATCATACACTTGATGATACTTTGGTAAGTTGCAACCAATCAAAAACATCCCCTCTTATATTCTAGTCAAAAAACCTAAATCTGCCAAAATATGTCTAAGTCTGGAAATGTTCTCAAGATGTCATCTTTGAGTCTCCCTAATTCCCAACCCTTGTGCAGTTTTTACAATGCACTTGAACCTTCTTGTAGACCTTCCTAAGGACTACCAAGGACCACTCTTTCCCTTGGTTAGATCATCCTTTAACCCACTCATCCTTGATGGTTTTGTAGGAAATAAAACATCTTATGCTGCCAATCTGGACAACATGCCAACTTCGGCAGAAGCTCACATCCTTATGTCACCTTATTTTGGGCAACCCTTGGCATGGTTGAGATCTTATAAACAAAGTATATCCATACCTAGTACCCTTGTTTCAAGTGGAGCCTTGTGATCCTAGAATCCAACAAGATTTTGAAGGCATAAAGTTAATATTTCCCTAGATCCTTTATTCCTTCTATTCTCCCAAAACCCAGGTTGCTTAGATTCTAGTGTTGGTTGAGGGTTTAGAATTTCCTAATCTCTAGACATAATTAAGTATATAAGTGATCCTTGCTTTTCACCAAAGCCAACAACTAGAGAAAGACCATTTTTGGGTAAGTCAAAAATGCACCAAAGAGTGTCAAGTTAGAAGCAATGGTTTAATCAAACCCTAAACCACCTATGCCATGCAAACCCATGTGAAGGTACCTTGCCATGAATACCTGAAAACCCACTTCTACATTGCCCTAATCAAGAACCCTAGCACTAATCCCAATAAGGTTTGCAACCCAAGTAAATTAAAGAAATATCACCCTTAATTTCATCAAATTTTGGAGAGGCATAACTAGAGTTCAAGTGAGAACCAGAAAGCCTACCTGTTATGGACTTTCTCACCTACACGCCCTCATGGTAATCCAACCATCACCATGGCCAGAAGTGGCTAGAGCTGCCTACAATCGTCGAGCAAAGTTGCTACTCGGCTAAGCCCACCATAGATGACCACACAAGTGTATCATGCCAAAATCTATGGTTGTGGTCGTGTTCACTGCCGAACACGAGTCCAAACTTGTCCCTTCCATACACCACAACCCCAAATCGACCAGAACCAGCCCTAAGCTCACCCATTAAGGCAAGCCATAGAAAATTAGGCAAATCTTTCCATTAATGTACATCAGCAGCCCCATCTTGTCATCCTCCCCCTGAGCCTAGCTCTACGGGCTAGAACTCCCCAGGCACGCCCTCGACCTCCCTCCCCCTCACTGTCGCACCCCACTAACCTCCAACCGGCGCTATCCACGTCGGACAGAACCACACCGCCCATGCTCGCCTCACCATCCCCGTGGTGTAAAACGACAATGAGCTCACGTGGGAGACTACTCCTAACCCTCCTCATCACCCTACGGCTAGCCTCACCCCTCATGCGTGCCTACCCGAGCCTTAGACCTACCGAGCCATTCCATCGAATAGCATACCGCAGACATAAAGATACACCTCCCTCGCTCACTCCCGAGGCCACGGTCCTCTTTGTCGTGGAGACCACGTCCCTGCGACTCTGCCACCAGCAACCGCCCCGCCCAGGCAAGGTTTCTGCCCACTACTAGTCTCGCCATCAACCCTTGCATCCTCCCCAACCATCCTCGAGCTTCCCCGAACCATAGGTGAGCTTCCCGAGCTGCCACCACTGCCGTTAGGATTCCTACCCACTGTGCCTATCACGACGTAGGAGAAAGGAGCGCAGCCGTCGATATCCTTTTGATCTAGCAGTCAGCAGCCCCCAATACCTCTTAGGTGCCCTCCGCTACTACCATGTGGGCCCGACCTATCGGGTTTAAAAACAATGTTGCACCCATCCCTGGCGATGAGTTGGGCCGGCCCGCCCTGGATCTATCTCGCATGGGGAAATCCGTCCCACTAGCCCTTTCCCTGTTTTCCTTTTCTTTTTTGTTCAGACCTGACTATAAACTGCTTGGTTTAAATAATTTCAAAATGGAAAACCACCACCAAATGTCTAGATCAAAATTTCCTAGTGTTCCTGAATGTTTTATATACCATGCAATCAAAAATTTATCTAGTTAAATATTGGTATATTTCCTGTAAAATAAAATACAAGGATATGTCTATTAGACTAAATAAATCTTCTAGAGAGTTTCATAACCCTAAATGAATTGAAATATTTTGGAATTTCAAGGTAACCTTGATGCCTTCCACACTCCTCTGGCCCTGCCCCAAAAAACCATTTGGTGTGCGAGTGCTAAAAAATAACAAAACCAATCATATTCTGTCTATAGGATTTTCCCTAGGCCAAAACTAAAATGGTATCGACCTAATTCGAACTCCCTGAACTCCTACATTATCATACCTAACAAAATGTAGGAGGCCAATATTTACTATGCCATGGTTGAATTTGAATGAATAAAACTATTCTGGCTATAGTTGTTTCACCAATAAAATCACCTTAGAAGTTCTGTAACTCCAAAAAGGGTGATTCCAATTTCTATTGAAAGGTAATTCAAATACCTATCATGTGCATTTGGATTCATAGCAAAATCCCCTGTAAAACATGCCTAGTGAAAATAACAAAAACCATCCAGAATGAAATTTGGGATTTTCCTAAGGGCATTATGGAAATTGTTTCAAGGTGAAACCACTCTCACCATACTATTCGATCAAGACATACCTAAAGCTAAGAGGAAATAATTTTTGGACATACTGATCTTTTCTTGTGAATTATTTCCTAAAACTAAAGCTTTTATCACTAGAATTTTTTTAGTTAATCAAAGAAAATCTATTATATATTAAAAGTACATTACGGGCAACCAGAAATTAGAGAAATGAACTAGAAAATCACACAAAAATCAGAGAGATCCGACCGTTGATCTATTAAGCTTGATAATTATGTCCGTCAGATTTTGGAAAAAAGAAATTAGCACTAAAAGTAAAAAAGAATTACCCACCGATACCATCACTTAAGATACATCCCCGTTAAACCTAAACTTACTTAACCAAATCTAATCTAACTTTTCAACAAACGATATGGCAGCCGCCATGACGGTCTTCACGCATCTACCGCGGCCGCCGTATTTGATCTAGCCTCTTCAGCTCTGCCGAGGTATTCCGATTCTATCACCGCTGACTGCCGACGTATCCCGATCCTGATGTGGCTCAAGCCTGTTGATTAACTTTGTTAGGTTTCAATCATCGCCTCATGTATATTGTAAATAACATGCAGCAAGCAACCAAGGTTGAATCGATGGATGAAACTGGACTTGCCTCATGCACCCGCCGTACAACACAAACACAGGTAATGCAACGTGTGGGACCTTTTATTTTCCTGATACATTTTTATTTATTATTAGTATAAAACTTAGATCTTGCAGATCAATTTGTTTCCGGATTACTTGGCAGCCGCCGAGCAACATATCTATGCATCAAGCTCTCCTCCACCTGTGCTACATCGGTGCCTTTGCAGTTTAACATCACATCTACAATGCTCACGTCTCTGAACCGATCGAGTAATCAAGTGGTCATGCTAAATCTCTAGGTACACGGACTTTTATTTTCATCTACTCGGCCATCTTGCTTTGCCCATGTCTAGGTCGATCCACCATTGCTAAACGAAAAAGAAACGCAAGCAAAAGAGAGGCCAGCAGGCAGGATTGTCACATGTACCTCAGGAATCCGCATGATGATCAAATGATCGATTGGGCCTATACAAGAACATGTACGGTAAGTGGTCAATCAAACTGCTGCCTCAAGACTCAGGGAATCCACATGATGGTCAAAAGATCGACCAGACCTATACAAGAACATGCACAGTAAGTGGTCGATCAACTTACTTTTACCAATATGTATCCATGAGTTGAACCAATAATTGAGGATATTTCCTTCAAAAAAACTGAGGATATTGGCTAGCACGAGACTAAAACCTGCGGTGTGGATAAGATAAAAAAGTACCAGCTGCAAAACCATCACATTCAAGTGCAAGATCGGTGATTAGTTATTTTCCTTTTCAATGTTTACACATGTAGGATGATGCTGTTTAGTTCAACGCTTACGAGTTCTTTGCCGTTAGCTCCTGGTAAGCAATTTCCTCTTGGCTTGGAAGCTCTCCAGCTGATGAATCAAACAAAAAAATAATGGTATGGTGCCTACAGTAACCCCGTCCTTTTCAGTTTAGTTAGCACATCATCATTATATTTGTTTGGATTTTTCTTTGAACAATCTAATATAGAGATTTGATTTGTTAATAAATGAAATATAAATTAGGAATTGAATTGAAGGAAAATTGATCAATGAAAACCTAGCAGATTTCAACCTTCTTGCCGGATGATCTCTAGAGAGCTGGGATGTGCCTGATGATTCTGAATTTTTGGTGTTGCACGCATAGCGATGGATGATGGTGGAGAGAAGGTGCGGTCATGTGGGTCGACCTAACATGGATGATCTTCATATTTTTTAATCTCTGTATAGCTTTTGTTTTTCATTTTCCACTGACGCGATGCATGCAAGGGCACTGATCCAATTTGGGATGCCCTAGCCACATAAAAGATTCCATGACGGTGCAGGACTTCAGTCCGGTCTAGGTGGAGTTCAGCCAAACATTCATTCGAGCATGACCGTGGAAAGAGTCCATACATGATGCCGCAAGGATGCTGCACTTCTGGAAGAGGGTGTTAGTCGCTGGCCAGCCATAGTTGAACTCAAGAAGGGTAGAACTTTTGACCGGGAAGGTTTGACAATTCTGATATGTTATGACCACGTGCACACAAATCAATTTACAAAAAATCGGCATTATTTTAATTAAGTTCACCGGACCATCTAGGAGTCATTTTCTTTGCATATAACATGCAATGTACTGATCTTCAAAAGTATACATACCCATTAGATGGTTATATTTTTCTAGAAATCTATGGTTATAGGACTTATTTTTGACCAATTTTATATCACGTTGAAAGCTTTTCATAGTGGAGACACTAGGATAGGGGCTAACAGCAATGATATTTGTGGGAACTCATGTGGAAAGTCGGTGGGAATCATCTTCAGATTTTTTTTCTGTGTGTTTATAGAGGTGATTAGTTTAAAGAAATTGCAGTCAGCACGTTGGAGTTATTTACAGCAGAGTTGTTGAGAGTACAATAATGATATCTCGGGAAACTCATTCTATAAGCCAATAAAAACTCTTAGTACCTGCTTTTAACGTTGGATAAGGCTTAATATTCTTAGCTAATCCACATTGACTCCTTTTTTGTTGCAAAGTTATATGATACAATTTTATTGGTTCTTTTAAAATTATTTAGTTTTTTTGGGGAGATACACTATTACAACATGATGATGTTCAAAATAATAATAGTAGTTACCAAAGCGAGAAATAATAATTATATTGCAACGTCAGTATAGAAATAAAAAACCAAATCATAAAAATAATAAAATGATGATTAAGATATTTCCCACATTATAAAGTGTTCAGTAATTCCTTAATAACACAATCATATAAAAAGCAATGGGCAAAGTAGCACTTCTAGAAATGTATCCATGTCCAAAATATTGCTTATTTTACAACTTATAAAGTAAGTATGAGCCATGTATATCTGCATAAGAAAACCATAAGTATTTAATATTTTCGAATCACTAAAGATGATGCCATCGCAAGTGCGAGGGCCACTGTGCTAGTTGATAAAATAGCGAAACCACTTTTATTATTTTTGTTTAATCAGTACTTATCTGATGATATCATTCTTGCATATTGATATCATACAAGACCAAGTCTTAGTTAAAAGCCCCTTATTGAGGTAGTTTTGTACTATTAAACAAAGATAACTTTCCACAAATCCAATTAGTGAAATCCCACTTCCTTTGAACTCAAACTAATCAAACCTGCTGAAGTTAATGATAAATTTTAGCTTTGTTTGATGTATTGCATTGGTGATTGACTGCCTTGTGTTGATGGTGGTATTGCTTGTTTGCATGTATGCTCCATGGCGGTGATAGTTGTGATTGTGTGATGCTAAGAACAACGACGCCTCTTATTATTATTAGTATTCTTGGTTATCTAAAGAGAAGTCCAGGGACATACTGTCGATCATAGGCAAGCCAACCTTCCTGAATTCTGCATGCCTTGCTTTATAAACACTGTGCTAATAACTTGGCTCCTTCAAGTTATGACTTGGTGTTCCATCTAACACCCACCCTGATGTATACCTATTATTTATCCCTTTAGAACAAGAGTACGAAGGTTAGCATCCTACCTCATTGGAAACCTGGGATTTGATAAACCAAAGTGTTTTGGGATTTACCCGACCAAAAATGATTGAAAATGTTTTGGAAAAATCCTTGGGAAGAGGCATCGCTTCCAAGTGGATGTTTTAAAGAAAGGAAAGTGATAAGGAAGAATGAGAATGAGGAACTTGATGTTAAGAAGGGATGTTCTACGCATTTACTAGAAAAACTTATCCAGGCAACCATATTACCCTAGGAACTGGGCCATAGCTTGTAGTTTGTTTTCCTTAGCATTAGCATCCCCTACACGTGCTATAGGGGAGAAATCCTCTGAACTCCGGGCTCTCCCCTGTAAAGGTCTACAGATTCGGGGTTAGCGGATGTCTCTGATAAGGGCTAGTGCAACGATTGGGTCTCCCGCGGACGGTATGACTTAGGTAGTAAGGAAGGATCTGGAGTCACCAAATTAAGGTATTTCCCAAGCTGCGGCTTGGGTATACGCGTCTACGGGAGGAAGGACTGTGGTGCCGGGAGCCACATACTCGTTGCTGGGGAGAACAAACCCAAAAGGGAGTGGTGCCTTTGCTAGGGTCAACAAATGAAAGGTTATGTTTGATTATCCTAACCCCTGTTTACCGTGTGTAGCGGGCCGTGGTTGAATCCTGGTGGTTGTATTGATTCTTGTGGGTAAAGTGAACAAACTCTATAGAGTATAATGTATTCGAATAGCCATGTCCACGGTCATGGATGGTTGGAAAGGTGATTGCTAGGAGTATCCAGATGGTGATCTTGGAAAGATGGATGAAAGTATGGAGGTCCTGAGAGGACCTGCGGTTAAGGCTTTGTTTTGACCAGAGTTGGTCGAAGATGTTTAATTGGGGTTTTTCTCTAAAAATGTTTTCAAAAAGGTTTTTAACAGGGATATGGAGATATCCAGATTTTAAAATGGAGACATGTTTTCAAAACTCTTTTTTTAATAAAGATATAGAGATGCCATATCTACAAGAGAAACCTAGGCTTTTCAAAAACAACCCTAGATAGAGCTATCTCACCACAATCAAACTGCATTATCTTGTTTAACTTATCTTGGTGGTTTGCGAGTATATTCAAAGTAATCATTGGCACTGTCCCTGGCTATTTACTTGCCTAGACTTTCAGAATCTAGAAGATGGAAGGATAAGGTGATGTCTATGCGAGCTAGGACATCTTCCCAGTCAGTTGTCTGTAGGTTGAGGCATGGTTGGGCTATGTGTTTGATGAAGATCCGCTGCTAGCGATTATGTAGCCATAATGTCATTTATGTAAGTCTTGTATTGGATGTTGTAATGATACTTGTCGGTTATGTTACACGGCTCATTGATCATGGGAACGTGGATATGTACATAATAAGGATTTTTCAGATGATAAATCCGGGGGACCCCACAACCATTGTATGAGAATTTTCAAGTATTAGGTAGCTAACAAACGTTTATCTCTACATGATACATGTTACACAAGAACCAAATGTATACCCATACTTTATAGATGTGGATCAAAATTATAATTATTTCGAGATTTACCTATTCTAATTTCACATAGTGATGATATGTCATACTTCTATATATTACGTGAGTCTTACATGCAAAGACACGTGCAACTTACTCGTCCTACTAGGAAGAGTATGGCTCATCTCAACGGTGGAGAAGGAGGAGGACCCGACTACTTTTATTTCCTTGCTAGATTTCAGGGTCCTTTGTGCTAAATGTATGGATTGGATGTATTTTTATCTTTTTTGAGGTCCTTGGTGTAACATATATGTACACATCCACTGACCGTGTTAATTGAAGAATCTCGCTCCCTCAGGACATACCCTAGTACAGTACTATGATCAGTGGCGGATAGCAGGGCCAACTTATGAATGAATGTTCTGGATCAGTCCACCGTTGTCGGGAAACAGTACGAATAGAGTGGTAAATCCAAATTAAAAATGGTTGTACTGTATATAGTGGTATAGAGGTATATATAGATGTTGATAAATTTGTAAATTCCTATGCTTTACCTATTATAATTTTATATAGTGATGATATGTCATACACGTTTATTATCTGAGTCTCACATGCAGGACATGTGAAACATATTAGTAGTGGTAAGATAAGATGAGAAATATTATCAATAGTATCTTCAAGATTCTAGAATGGAAAATAGGATCCAACGGCTATCAATGTTGGGATTCATGAATCTTGATCGATCCAACGGTCAACATTCAAAGTTATTCATAAACTATATAGTGCTATGATAAGGTAAGAAAGACTAATGATAGATGCTAGAATGGAAAAGAAGATCCAATGGCTGGCAATGTTGGGATTCGCGAGTCTTGATCTAACGGTCAATATTCAAAGTTATTTGTACATTATATAGTGGTTTGTAATGAAGACTATCAATAGAATCTTCAAGGTGCTAGAATGGAAAAGATCATGTAGAAGTCAACGATTATTAGCTACTAGTAAGTTGCACATGTGACTTGGATAGTAGACGTATGACATATCATCATTATATAAAATTACAATTTGTAAAGCACAAAAACTTATAAATTTGATCAACATCTATAAAGTATGGGTGTATATTTGGTCCTTGTACTTTGTATCATCATGTGTAGAAGTCAAAGATTATTAGCTCCCTATCACATGAAATTTTTGGTCACATGGTCTAGAGAAACAAGGGAGAAGATTCTAGTATGATGGAGAAGTGTGTTTTGAGGTTTGTGCATAACATTCATTATACCGAAGACTATCAATAGAGTCTTCTAGATGCTAGAATGGAAAAGAAGATCCAACACCTAGAAATGCTAGGATTCGCAAGTCTTGATCCAACGGTCAACATTCAAAGTTATTCATACACTATATAGTGGTTTGTAATGAAGACTATCAATAGAATCTTCAAGATGCTAGAATGGAAAAGAAGAGCCAACAACTGGAAATGTTGGGATTCGCGACACTTGATCTAACGGTCAATATTCAGTAAGTTGTCTATACACTATATAGTAGTAAAGTTAATGATTATTAGCTACTAGTAAGTTGCACAGGAGACTCGGATAGTAGATGTATGCCATATCATCACTAGATAAAATTTTATAATTGGTAAAGCACAAAAAATTATAAATTTGATCAACATATATAAAGTATGGGTGTATATTTGATCCTTGTACTTTGTATCATCATGTAGAAGTCCAATATTATTAGCTACCTAGCACATGAAATTTTTGATAACATGGTCTAGAGAAACAAGGGAGAAGATTATAGTATGATGGAGAAGTGTGTTTTGAAGTTTGTGCATAACATTTATTATGCTGAAGACTATCAATAGAATCTTCTAGATGCTATAATGGAAAAAAAGATCCAACAGCTAGAAATACAGGGATTCGTGAGTCTTGATCCAACGGTTAACATTCAAAGTTATTCGTACACTATATAGTGGTTTGTAATGAAGACTATCAATAGAATCTTCAAGATGCTAGAATGGAAAAGAAGATCCAACAACTGGAAATGTTCGGATTCGCGAGTCTTGATCCAACAGTCAGTATTCAAAGTTGTTTGTACACTATATAGTGGAAAGATCATGTAGAAGTCAACGATTATTAGCTACTAGTAAGTTGAACGTGAGACTTAGATAGTAGACGTATGACATATCATCACTATATACAATTGTAATTGGTAAAGCACAAAAAATTATAAATTTGATCAACATCTATAAAGTATGGGTGTACATTTGGTCCTTGTACTTTGTATCATCATGTAGAAGTCAAAGATTATTACCTACCTAACATATGATTTTTTTTATAACATGGTCTAGAGAAACAAGGGAGAAACTTCTAGTATGACGGAGAAGTGTGTTTTTAGGTTTGTGCATAGCATTTCTTATGTCAAAGACTATCAATAGAATCTTCTATATGCTAGAATGGAAAAGAAGATCCAACGACTAGAAATTCAGGGATTCGCGAGTCTTGATCCAACGGTCAACATTCAAAGTTATTCGTACACTATATAGTGGTAAGATAAGATAAGATACTAGTAGGTTGCACGTGCCCTGCACGTGAGGCTCAGATAATAGACGCTTGGCATATCATCACTATATAAAATTATAACAGGTAAAGTGGAAAAAATATAAATTTGATCAACATCTATAAAGTATGGGTGTATATTTGGACCTTGTACTTTGTATCATCATGTGTAAAAGTCAAAGATTATTAGCTACCTAACACTTGAAATTTTTGGTATAATGGTCTAGAGAAACGTGGGAGAAGATTCGAGTATGATGGAGAAGTGTGTTTTGAGAGGTTTATGCATAGTGCATTCATTGTGTTCAAGACTATCAATAGAATCTTCTAGATGCTAGAATGGAAAAGAAGATCCAACGGCTAGAAGTGCTAGGATTCGCGAGTCTTGATCCAATGGTCAACATTCAAAGTTATCCGTACACTATATAGTGGTAAGGTAAGATAAGATAAGATAAGATCATGTAGAAGTCAACGATTATTATCTACGAGGGAGAATATTATAGTATGATGGAGAACTGTCTTTTGAGGTTTGTGCATAGTATTCATTATGCTGAAGACTATCAATAGAATCTTCTAGATGCTATAATGGAAAAGAAGATCCAACGGCTAGAAATGCAGGGATTCGAGAGTCTTGATCCAACGGTTAGCATTCAAAGTTATTCGTACACTATATAGTGGTTTGTAATGAAGACTATCAATAGAATCTTCAAGATGCTAGAATGGAAAAGAAGATCCAACAACTGGAAATGTTGGGATTCGCGAGTCTTGATCCAACCGTCAATATTCAAAGTTGTTTGTACACTATATAGTGGAAAGATCATGTAGAAGTCAACGATTATTAGCTACTAGTAAGTTGCACGTGAGACTCAGATAGTAGACGTATGACATATCATCACTATATACAATTATAATTGGTAAAGCACAAAAAATTATAAATTTTATCAACATCTATAAAGTATGGGTGTACATTTGGTCCTTGTACTTTGTATCATCATGTAGAAGTCAAAGATTATTACCTACCTAACATATGATTTTTTTATAACATGGTCTAGAGAAACAAAGGAGAAGCTTCTAGTATGACGGAGAAGTGTGTTTTGAGGTTTGTGCATAGCATTCATTATGTCGAAGACTATAAATAGAATCTTCTATATGCTAGAATGGAAAAGAAGATCCAACGGCTAGAAATTCAGGGATTCGCGAGTCTTGATCCAACGGTCAACATTCAAAGTTATTCATACACTATATAGTGGTAAGATAAGATAAGATAATAGTAAGTTGCACATGTCCTGCACGTGAGGCTCAGATAATAGACGTCTGGCATATCATCACTATATAAAATTATAATACGTAAAGTGGAAAAAATATAAATTTGATCAACATCTATAAAGTTTGGGTGTATATTTGGTTCTTCTACATTGTATCATCATGTGTAGAAGTCAAAGATTATTAGTTACCTAGCACTTGAAATTTTTGGTAACATGGTCTAGAGAAACGAGGGAGAAGATTCTAGTATGATGGAGATGTGTGTTTTGAGAGGTTTATGCATAGTGCATTCAATGTGTTCAAGACTATCAATAGAATCTTCTAGATGCTAGAATTGAAAAGAAGATCCAATGGCTGGAAATGTTCGGATTTACGAGTCTCGATCCAACGGTCAATATTCAAAGTTATTCGTACACTATATAGTGGTAAGATAAGATGTCTAGAAACATGGCTTGTGGCATTCAGATCCATGCTCTTCAGACTATCTTTATAGAAAGGAACAATCTCGTCATCACTCGGAAAATTAAGAATGATATTTCCTGATATTTGGAAACTCACATCGACGACATTGTTTACTACAAGAAGATGCACCCGTCTACCTCCAAAAAGACAATTAATTCAAGAGAAATCTATCGCGTTTACTTGTAGCTCAAGTTTGATCTAATTTCATTAAATTATCAAGATGCAAAATCTTAGCAAGAAGTTGAACTTGTTGTAAAAAATATCGATGGTGGTTTGTGATATATTAAATCATCCCCCAATGGTTACCTCCAAAAAATGTAAAACTTTCAATGCAACCTACAATTTACTTGTAGTTTAAAATTGAACTAATTTCAATAAATCGATATAAAATCAATTTCAAGTGGGCAAAGTTAGCTATAGGAATAAGTTTGAAAACTCATAAAACACGGGAATCATAAGTACAACATGACGGTCCACTATATATGTCTAAAAGCTTGGCTTGTGGCGTTCAGGTCCATACCCTTCGGACTTTGTTTACGAAAACAAATTATAATCTCATCAACACTCGGAAAATTGAGAATGTTCTTTCCTGATAGTTGGAAACTCACACTAGCGGCACTGATTACTACAAGAAAATGCATCCATCTACATCAAAAGAAACATTTAATTAAAGAAAAATCTATCACGCTTACTTGTAGCTCAAGTTTGAGCTAATTTTATGTTAAATTGTCAAGATACAAAATCTTAATTAGAAAGGAGTTAAAAACCTATTGTCAAAACTCTCAGTTGTTTTCTGATATATTAACTGAGCCCCCAATGGTTACACCTCCAAAAGTTTTTTGTAATTCTTTAGAATCAACCTACAATAATTTAGTCGTTGTAGTTCAAGTTTGACCAACTTTCGATAAATATAGGCATGAAGTCATTCAAGTGGGGCAAAGCTAATTAGCTATATAGGGAGTTTGAAAACTCATAAAACATGGGAATCATAAGTAAAACACGTTGGCCCACTTACTATGTCTAAAAGCTTGGCTTATGGCATTGAGATCCATATTCTTCAGACTTTCTTTTCATAAAAGAACCATCTCGTCATCACTCGGAAAACTGAGGATTTTCTTTCCTCGTAGTTAGAAACTCACACCAACGATATTGTTTACTAGAATAAGATGCATCCATCTACCTACGAAAATATATTTAATTCAAGAGCAATCTATCGTGCTTACTTGTAGCTCAAGTTTGATATAATTTGGTTAAATCGACAAGAATTCACTAAAGTGTGCAAAGTTTGCTAGGAAGCTTGAAAAATCCTAGTACTGAAAACTTGGGCACTACGTATAAGAAACCATTGGTCCAGTTTGTGTGATAATTGGGGTGGTTGCATTTTATTTTAACTATGGTAGGTCTCGTAGGAGAGAGGTACTTGACACATAACACGATCGATGGAAGTACAACTTACATCAAGGACGTCATAAAAAATGAAAATTGCATCCAAGACCATCCATTTAACACAATGACCCTAAAACTGAATAATGAAGTGTGTGTGTTTTGTGGTTTGCGCGTACCAGCGTTCATCGTGCTAAATACTATCAATAGAATATTTCTCGATGCTAAGGGAAAATAGAAGATCTAACGGTTAGCAATGTTTGGATTTGACAGTCTTGATCCAGCGGTCAATGTTCAAAGTTAATTCGTACACTATACAATGGTGGTATGGTATTGTAAGAGATAAGACAAGATAAAGATAAGATAAGAAGTACCACGAATGTCCGATCTAATGGTTGGTCTCGTAGGAGCGAGGTGCTTGAGAGTTAAGACAGTCAGTGGAGTACAAGTTGCATCAAGGACCTCATAAAAAATAAAAATTGCATCTAAGTCCATGCATGCATTTAGCACAAGGACCCTGAAACTAAGCAATGAAGTGTGTGTTTTGAGGTTTGCGCATACTAGCGTCCATTGTGCTAAAGACTATCGGTAGAATCTTTCTAGATGCTAATAATGGAAAAGAAGATCCAACGGTTAGCAAAGTTTGGATTTGCCAGTATTGATCCAACAGTCAAGGTTCAAAGTTTGGATTTGCCAGTCTTGATCCAATGGTCATTTCAAAATGGGTTCAAAATTTCCTTCTCTCCCGATGTTTGGGAAGCAAGTGAAAATTTCGAATACCGAAAAGTTTGAATTTTTGTGCCGCCAAGGACCAAAGTGGTTTCCTTCCTATGTACTCCTCATCCCTACTCCACACCAACGCGTGGCTGCCGAACACGCCAGAGGCACAGAGTCGCCGTACCAAGGCACACATGCGCAATGCCACACTATGGACGAGGGGAGAGAGATCAGCCGGACTGGTGCGCGAGGGTAAAGGGGAGGAGAGATGGAGCATAGGGAAGGAGAGAGAAAACACACGATTTGTTTTGCGTGCATAGGTCTTGAAATTTACTACTAGTAGAGTGTACACAATAAGGCCACAGGAGTACCTCGTGTCAGAAACCCATCATAACTTTTCTCTGACATCGAACCGCCTTCAACTTCTCTTTGCTGCTGCCCTCTTCCCCTGCCAACGTTTTATTCTCTCAACATGTACATCACGTGGACAGAGGTGACCATATGTCTAAGCAAATAAATATACTACTCCCATATTATGTAAAAAAGCACACCTTAATAAGGCTCAGACAGTAAACTTATGACATATCATCACTATATAAAATTATAATTGGTAAAGCATAAAAAATTATAAATTTGAACAACATATATAAAGTATGGGTGTATATTTGGTCCTTGTACTTTGTATCATCATGTGTAGAAGTCAAAGGTTATTAGATAGTGCATTCATTGTGTTCAATACTATCAATAGAATCTTCTAGATGCTAGAATGGAAAAGAATATCCAACGACTAGAAAAGCGGCGATTCGCGAGTCTTGATCTAACGGTCAACATTCAAAGTTATTCGTACACTATATAGTGGTAAGATAAGATACTAGTAAGTTGCACGTGTCCTGCACGTGAGGCTCAGATAATAGACGTCTAGCATATCATCACTATATAAAATTATAATAGGTAAAGTGGAAAAAATATAAATTTGATCAACATCTATAAAGTCTGGGTGTATATTTGGTTCTTCTACTTTGTATCATCATGTGTAGAAGTCAAAGATTATTAGCTACCTAACACTTGAATTTTTTGGTAACATGGTCTAGAGAAACGAGGGAGAAGATTCTAGTATGATGGAGAAGTGTATTTTGAGAGGTTTATGTACAGTGCATTCATTGTGTTCAATACTATCAATAGAATCTTCTAGATTCTAGAATGGAAAAGAAGATCCAATGGATAGAAATGCTGGGATTCGCGAGTCTTGATCCAACGGTCAACATTCAAAGTTATCTGTAGAATATATAGTGGTAAGATAAGATATGATCATCTAGAAGTCAACGATTATTAGCTATGAGGGAGAAGATTCTAGTATGATTGAGAAGTATGTTTTGAGGTTTGTGCATAGCATTCATTATGCTGGAGACTATCAATAGAATCTTCTAGATGCTAGAATGGAAAAGAAGATCCAACGGCTAGAAATGTTGGGATTCACGAGTCTTGATCCAACGGTCAATATTCAAAGTTATTTGTACGTTATAAAGTGGTAAGATAAGATAAGATAAGGTATCTCTATCTCTACTACTACAGTGGAGTAGTTTTGAATTGGATCCATATCACCAATCCTGACCGTTGGGCTGTTGGATCCAATGGTTCAGAGAAGCTGGATTCATGTTGAATAGTACCTAGAGAAGACTCCACCATGCATGTTCTGGAACCATCATGTCACCACCCCCAAAATTTCATAGCACGGTAGACTATATTCTCTCTACTTACTACTATAGTGGAGCAGTATTGAATTGGATCCATAGCACTAATCATGACCGTTGGGCTGTTAGATCCAATGGTTCAGAGCAACTAGATTTGTGTTGAATAGTACTCCCTCCGCCAAAACATAAGGCGCCTAAGGATTAGTCAAAAGTCAACATTTTTTAAGTTTGACCATGATTATACACAAAAATATAAAAATTTAGAATACCAAATTAATATCAATAGATTCACCATAAAGTATATTTTCTTAATATGTCCATTCAATATTGTAGATGTAGATATTTTTTTCTAAATATTTGGTCAAAGTTAGTAAGGTTTGACTTTTGACCAATCCTTAGGCGCCTTATATTTTGGGACGGAGCGAGGGAGTACAGACCTAGATGCTAGAATGGAAAAGAAGATCCAGCGGTTAGCAATGTTTGGATTTGCCAGTCTTGATCCAACTGTTAATGTTCAAAGTTAATCTCTACACTATATGTAGTGGTATGGTATTGTAAGAGATAAGAGACAAGATAAAGATAAGTTAAAAGTATTGTGAATGGCCGATCTAATGGTAGGTCTCGTAAGAGTGAGGTGCTTGAGAGTTAACACGGTCGGTGGAAGTACAAGTTACATTAAGGACCTCACAAAAAATGAAAATTGCATCAAACAAGTTCATGCATTTAGCACAAGGACCCTTAAACCGAGTAATGAAGTACTATGTGTTTTGAGGTTTGCGCATACTAGTGTTCATCGTGCTAAAGTCTATCAGTAGAATATTTCTAGATGCTAAGAATGGAAAAGAAGATCCAACGGTTAGCAATGTTTGGATTTGCCAGTGTTGATCCAACGGTCAATGTTCAAAAAAGTTAATACCTGCACTATTTAGTGGTGGTATATGCATGGTATTGTAAGAGATAAGAGACAAGATAAAGGTAAGATAAGAAGTACTGCGAATGGCTGATCTAATGGTAGGTCTCGTAGGAGTGAGGTGCTTTGAGAGTTAACACGGTGGGTAGAATTACAATTTACATTAAGGGCCTCATAAAAAATTAAATTGCATCCAAGTCTATAAATTTAGCACAAGGACGACCTTGAAACTAAACAATGAAGTGTGTGTTTTGAGCTAGAGGTTTACGTATACTAGCGGTCATCGTGCTAAAGACTATTAGTATAATCTTTCTAGATGCTAAGAATGGAAAAGAAGATCCAATGGTTAGCAATGATTGGATTTACCAGTCTTGATCCAACGGTCAATGTTCAAAGTTAATTCGTACACTATATGTAGTGCGTAGTATGGAACGGTATTGTAAGAGATAAGACAAGATAAAAATAAGATAATAAGAAGTACTACAAATGGCCGATCTAATGGTTGGTATAGTAGGTGCGATGTGCTGGAGAGTGAACACGGTCGGTGGAAGTACAAGTTACATATCAAGGACCTCATAAAAATGAAAATTGCATCCAAGTCCATGCATTTAGCAAAAGGACCGTAAAACTGAGCAATGAAGTGTGTGTTTTGAGGTTTGCGCATACAAGCATTCATCGTTCTCATCAAGACTATTAGTAGAATCTTTTTAGATGGTAGGAATGGAAAAGAAGATCCAACTGTTAGCAAAATGTTTGGATTTGCGAGTCTTGATCCAACTTGTCGTCAAAACTCTCGTTGGATGCTTTCTCATATATTAATTGTGACCCCCTATGGGTACCTCCAAAAGCTTTTCCGTAGAACTTTCAAAGTAACCTAAAATTTAATTATACTAGTTCAAATCTGACCTATTTTCGATAAATCGACATAAAGTCATTCAAGTGGGTGGTGTTAGGTAGGAAGTTTTGAATTGGATCCATAGCACCAATCATGACTGCTGGGCTGTTAGATCCATAGTAGTTGGATTTGTGTTGAACAGTATCTAGAGAAAACTCCACCATGTTCGAGATAGTTATTATTAATATACTTAATGTATGCATTTTTCTCTAAGAAGACTATTGGTTAATAACAACTTAATGTTCGTTAAATCACATTTCATACAGTATATACGAGTGTGGCACGTGCCTGTGTGTGTGTGCGTGTGTGCGTGTGAAAACTTTGGCTTGTGGCCTTTATTTAGATCAATATTCTTCGGACTTCCTTTACGAGAGAATGATCATGACATCACTCGGAAAATTCAGAATGTCCTTTCCTGGTAGTGGAAACTCACACCGACGACATTGTTTACTACAAGAAAATGCACCCATCTACCCCTGAAAAGACATTTAATTCAAGAGCAGTCTATCATGCTTACTTGTAGCTCAAGTCTAACTTAATTTCATTAAATTGATGCAAAATTTTAGCAAGAAGTTGAACCATACCTATATATCATCAAAACTCTTGGTGGTTTCCCATATATTAATTGACCCCTCCCCCCGATATATATGGGTACCTCCAAGAGAGATCTTTCGTCAAACTTTCAAAGCAACCTATAATTTGCTTGTGGCAGTTCAATTTCTACCTAATAATTTTGATAAATCGGCATAAAATCAATCAAGTGGGCGAAGTTAGCTAGGAAGTTTGAGAACTCATAAAACATGGGAAATCGTAAGTACAACATGTTGGTCCATAATATATGTCTAAAAACTTGCCTCGTGTGTCATTCAGATCCATATTCTTTAGACTTGCTTTACGGGAAAGATCAATCTCGTCATCACACTCGGAAAATTGAGAATGTTCTTTCCTGAGATAGTAGGAAACTCATAGTGATGGAATTGTTTAGTACAACAAGATGCACCTATAGACCTCCAAAAATACATTTAATTCAAGAGCAATCTATATCGCGCTTACTTGTAGCTCAAGTTTGATCTAATTTCATTAAATTGTCAAGATGCAAAATCTATCTTAGCAAGAAGTTTGATATATTAATTGACCCCTCGATGGGTACCTCCAAAAGGTTTTTTGAAAAACTTTCAAAGCAACCTACAATTTTCTTAGACACGAGGCTAGTAAATTTCTAAGCCACGTATAGTAAAGGCATGTGCAGTGTCTAGAAGTAGCTATGAAAACTACTTTTGGTCCAGCGTTTAGAACTGAAGTGGGTCCACACAACCATGCTAATAAGAAAAACAGATTGTTATCCACTGAATAGTGGGCCCTCCCAATTGATTCTCTTAGACATTAGTCTAGCACTAGAATCACCTTGAAGAATCTTTTTGTTAGCACTACCCACTCCACCATTAAGATATATGTTTATACTTGACACCGTGCTTGCTTTGATGTCTGGGGCCAATGGCCTCACTACTGTGGGGCCCCATTGTTATTAGTGGTCTAGTTATATCCTATAACAGCCAACGAATGTTAGCTCTGACTCCTCTAGCTCTTCCTTCTCGATGAAGCCTCGACGCTCGGCTTTGAAGGATGGTTACAAGGGCAGTAGGTGCCTATGGTGACTTCATCAAGCTCAAGCCCCCCACCGAACAGTCTCAAGACACAATCTTTTGGACGTGCTCATAGGGGTAGGATGTGCGTTTATGCGTTCATAGGGGTGAGTGTGTGTATGCATTTGTGAGCGTGTGCGTTTTGTAGTGGATTTTTGCAAAAATGAGAGAGATGGGCCTTCCGTTTGTATTAAGTTTTGCTCGGTTTTCCCAAAGTAATTGTAATGGTCACTAGTGTCTGGGGTCTATGGGCTCACTACCAGGGGCCACATTATTAGTGCTTCAATTACATCCCATAGCAGCCAACGAATATGAGCTCCAACCCCCTAGCACTTCCTTTGCCATGAAGCCTCGGTGCTCGACTTTGAAGGATGGTTATGAGGGTAGTGAGAGGCAACGTTCCCGTCAATATATAGCGAGGTGCCTATGGTGACTTCATCAAGCTCAAGCCCCGCGGGATTAGTCTCAAGATCCAGTCTTTCTGAAGTGCTCATATGTGTAGGGTGTGCGTACCTGCATTCATAGGGGTGAGTGTGTGTACGTATTTTTGAGCGTCTCTGTTTTGTAATGGGTTTTCGCAAAAAGAGAGGGGGGCCTTTGGTCTATTTATTGAGTTTTGATACGTTTTGCAAAAGTACTCCATGTAATGCAAGTCAAACTAGGTGAGTGATGTTTGGGGGCCCACGGGCTCTCTAGCGTGGGCCCCAGTTATTAGTGGGTGGGTGAAATCTAATACGGAGTAGTAGCTAGCGAATGTGAGGACCGGCTCCCCTACCTCTTCCTTCTCCATGAAGCCTCTATGCTAGGCTTTGAAGGCGCACTCTTTTTTTGAGCAATGTCGGCGGATTCAGTCATGTCGGTCCGGTGAACAATGGGGGATCTTGATGCGCAAGGCAGTTGGTTTAGGTTAAGTATGCCAGAGTTCATGGTCTCAGTTTATTTTCTCGAATTCAGCTTATGGGTTCTCTCATTTGGGGTTTTTCTCTATTCTTCCCGTTTTGATCGATGATGTTTTCTGGGTTCAAATACCCACACGGATGGTAGACGCAGAGTGGTACGGCATCATTAACGATGTAGATCTCTGACTCTGGTGCGACTGTGCCTTGGCGCCTCGTCGCCGCGTCGCGTTCGAGGGAACAAACTTCGGTCGTAGGTTCTTGGGTTACAACTACGAATGTGAGCATTGCACGTTCGTCCACTGGGTAGATCTACTGCACTCACTTTCGTTGAAGCGCGTGATGATGTCGCTGTGGTTACAGCTTGAGATCCGCGATGACCTCGAAGAGGAGGAGCAGGAGAGCCATTAAATGCATGCCGAGGAGATGGCTGCAAAGTTAACGGATGTTTCCAACTCACTTCACTCAGCCGTAAATAAGATAGATGCTCTTAGATTTTTCTAATTAGAGCTGGACATTAGGTTCTTAACCAAGTATGATCTACAATCTAGATATTTAGCATGCTCATGGTGCTTTTGTTGGCTGGCTGTAGATTCCACTAATAATTAAGTAATCCCCTTTTGTTTACTAGTACTCACCATCTCATAGTACTACCACGTTAAATTACACTAGGTTAATTAATATGGGAGTAGTTGATAGTCAGCTTATAGCCCTTCTGGAGTTTGTGGTTACTACTAATTGATCTGGTTTATATGTTACTGCTATCTCTATCTATATACGAGTATCGCTGCATTTTTTGCACATTTGTGCACCTCCCTCGTCGCGCACCTTCTTTACCCAGCAGCGTCCACCTTTCCATCGCATCAGTGCAATCTCCGGTGAGTCCGCAACCATCTGGATAGTTGTTTAGGTGATTTCTATTTGAAATAGTAGATCTATATGCCACATTAGGAAGCTGGGATCACCATGGATGTAGCCATGGAATTAGTTATAAGGTCCACTGAAAATAGGTAAGTATATGCTGCCAAGAAGAGTCTTTTGAGGATGGGAAGCTTGCCCCTGGCTTTATTTCACAGAACGGTCCTTTGCTGAATAATGCAGATGTAATTTGCTGCATATCGTTCATAAACAGATTGTTGTTTGTTGAGGTCCTGCATTGCTAAGTTCTTTAAATTATATTGTTCGTTAAAGGGAAACACGCCCAATCCTTGGCATCAAATTAATGCACGTATCCTTCTTCGCATTGCGAAGTTGATGTGTCCTTTCCTAAAATTTACTGGTTTTGCTGCATTTCATTTAGCATCATGCACATGTCCCACCCGTGGAGGAGGCATTATCGAGTGACAAGTGCTTTTATGTATCCAGCTACTTTGCTGGAATTTCAGTAACCTATGCTTTGTCCCCGAAAACATTTTTTTTGATAAAGAGCGCTCTATTACTTAAAATGTCCCCTAAAATATACTGATCATTTTTGTTGCATCATGATTTGCAGAAACGAAGTCATACTGATCTGTTGCCACTTATTACTAAGGCCAAGATTACTCATGTTCTAGCTAAGAAGGTAAACCCTAAAGTACAGCCCTTTTCATGTCGGTTCTGTTTCCCATGTTTGGGAAATATGCCTCTATGGTTCTTTGCCATTTGCGGTACCACTGTGGAGCTTGCACAATGTGTGCAGCTGAATTTGGTTTTTTTTTTGAAATGAGAATCTGGTTTAGTTTTGGATTTGTTATCTGTAGTTTCCACCTTACTCATATTGCTCATGGCGTAATGGTGTTGGTCACTACAAGGATTTGACAATTGCCCGTCTCCGGGAGAAATACGAAGCTCATAGACACATGATTTCGTGTCTTCAAGAGAAAGTGAAACACGAGGACGAACAGATTAGAAGCCTGAAGGAAGAAGTGTCCACATCCACTAAGTAGATAGCTGACTTGACTGCAGGATGGAATACATCAATTTCAGTTGCTCATGATGCTGCTGTTGATTTTCAAAAGTTCGTGGCTAACAACTTAGTTCCCGAGTTGCCTGATGTGGATGGCGACGAGCTGATTGGCCAGGTGTACGACCGGATCATGGAACAGGTGGGAATGCAAGCTGAGAATCTTTTCAATTCGGCTCTAGAAGCAGATGAGACCTTGACAGAAATTCGAGATTCTCCACGCCCATACCGCCCTGATCATGCAAAAGATGAGGAAATCGGTAAACCATATTGACCCCTCTACTTTCATTTTAGAAGGGTTTGGGTCTCTTGTGAGGATGAATCTATATATTTGATGTACTATTATGACATATATATTAGACCTGGCTTTATGTGACTATATTTGGCAACAATAGTCATCTTATTTGAACTTGCGGTGGTTTTTTATCTTTCAGTTTTTTCCTTTCGAGATCTGTTAATGATGATGTTAATGCCAGCTACGAGTGATTTGTTAGCATGTTTCTGGTAGTAAACCAAAACTTATAGTTGTAGATTATGGAATTTCAGGTCGATGTTTGAACTCTAGATCTTGATGTCATAGAAAGGGCAGGCTTCTACCACCTAGAATGTTTTACCCAGCAATTGATTGTATCACACGAATAAGTGCACAAAATTGATGTCTGTAGGCGGGAAACTGAGCAACGCAAGTGCACAAACTTGTATCAGTCGTGTGGTTGCTACTATTAATACAGCCGGGGTTTCCCCTAAAAAAGCAGGGTTCACAAAAAAATAAAAAAATAGTGGGGTGAACGTTAGTTTTGAGTTCGAGGTACCTCAGTCGTGTGCCCCTCGACCCCATCATCATCTTCTCCGCCTGGCCGCCCTCCCTCGACCGGACCATCCCCGCCGCTCCACCATTGAACACCACCGCACCGCCGTTCGCTGGTATGTACATCCCCAACCTCCAGGCATTACGGGCTTTCTGAAGGATAGACTGCATTTATTTTTGGGCATTGCGAGCTAAATAAGGTCGTGGCGTTTACATGAAATGGAATCGGCATTGGCGGATGCATTTGCTGCGTCGGCGGATGCTTATAAAGCAGAGGTGGATGCTGACCAGCGGATACATGTGAAGCAGATGCGGAGGCCGATGCTTGTACCGCATCGGAGTCTTGGGCATTATTGAGTGATGCTTGGAAAGCGGTGGAGGCACTATCGAAATCCTCGTCGGCTGCTGCTAGCATAAATTCGGCTATGTTGGCTGCCGCTGCCAATGCGACGGTTGCATGGGATGCTAGGAATGCGACAGCTCGTGGTTGTGCTTCTTCAGCGTCAACGATTATGGCTTGTCATTCGTCAGCGGCGCCTGCTCCATCTGCTCAGAACTCATCGACCCCATTGTATGTTCTGTGTTGGATTTTGTCTTCCTGACTTCCTCCCTCTTTTGTGTATTCTGTTCCGGGGTTTTTCTGGATGGAGTGGATATTAGTTTAAACTAGTAGTACTAGGAACATAAAAATCTATTTAATCACAAACTAGTGATCCAAATGGGATGAAAATTCCACAGGATTCAAACCTAAGCACCGATGATTTACTGATTTTTTTTGTCAATTTTTTCGAATAGTTTTACTTTTTAGTTCAAATTCTGAGCTATTGTCATACGTTTGATCTAAGATGGAAGGTGGATCCTAGGTAAAGTCACCATGAGACTTGGGTTCACCAAGTCACCGATGATGCATCCATTTTTTCTCCTCTTCTTTAAGATAAAACCAGAAAATTTAGGTGGGGGCCTTTCCGTCCTCCCCGATGACCTAAAAAAAAGTTTTTCATTCCCTTTGCCAAGTTCCGACATGCTGAAGTATTTTGCGGTGCTTTGGTACTACTCTGATTGATTCCTTGTGCTGTTTCGGTTATTTTGTTGATAGCCTCTGCTTTTTAGGTAGTTGTTTAGATGGGTGCAGTTTAGGAAATTTCGATGATAAATTTTCCTGTCAAATTGTATGATGCATTGTGGTGTTTACTTAATTATTTTTTAGGGTTGTGCATTGTGTATTGTGCTGTTTACTTAATTCTGATGATGCACTTGTGCTATTTGCATCATCCTACCAGCTTCGGTGGAAGAACATATGCAACAATCAATGACTTGCTAGGCGATGTATGTGGTCAGATTCTTGTCAGGCTTCCTCCACACCCATCCTGCATACTGAGGGCATCAGTCGCCCAAAAATGTTGGATGGACTTCATCGGAAGCAACGATTTCAAAAGTCTAACCCTATCACACAACAGAGGAATGCCGTTACTTGGGTTTTTCACCAACAGCTCCGAGGACGCTCGATTCTTAATAGATCATAATCTTGACCAATCCATCTTCCAGAAGCTGAACAGGCTGGTGGAAGTACATAAAGCCTACAAACCATGTGTACTCGGATGTCGCAATGGTAGAGTGCTACTTCATTATCAGCAAGGGTCTAACATGATAAAGTCCTGGGATCCAATCAGTGGAAGTGAAATAGTGATACCAGAACCACCAATTTGGCGGAGACGTGAGTATGATAGCGGCACAATTCTCTGTTTGAGAAATCATGGGCAATTGTCTTCACATTGTTGCAATGGGAGGACTGGATTGAACTTGCTGAGATGCTGGCTAAGATTGATCGCAGGCCGTCAACTCTCATAGGGGACATTTTGTATTGGCCAACAATGAACTCTAGATATATAATTGCCTTCGATAACATGACAACAAAACTGTGTTATATTGAGTTCCCCCATGAGACACATGATATTTCCAGACGCAATTTTGTCATTGCTAAGGGGCATAATGGAGATGTTGCCCTTGCGGTTATAAGATAATTCAGTCTAAGCACGTGGTCTAGTGCAAGATCGTCAACAGGCAAATGGGAAGCTTGGGTGCCTCATATAAAGGTTGAGTTGGATACTCTCCTTGGCCTTGAGAAACAATGGGCATATAGTGGGAAAGATGCAGTAAGGTTACTCTGCGCATTTGAGGATAGAGAAATGGTGGTTATATGGGCGAAGGAGGGAGTATTCGAATTAGATCCTAGTAGCATGAAGTCTAAGAAGTTCAGATCTCATAAACGTTGGTGTACTTTATGTCCCTACATTATGCCACCTGGTTAGTGCAGTCATTCATGTGCAACCCTTGCATTTTTGTACACCAGTGGTTTTACTGATCATTGTGTTCATTTCCTTCAGCAACCGACATGATTCAGAGTGCTAAATCAAAGAAACGAAAAGGAAGTCCTGTCAGCAACACAGCTGATTCAGAATGTAACATCAAGGAGATGAAAATAACACTCGGATGAACAAGCAAGGCTTATTTGGGCAAGCATGTGTTTGCCCAGGTTGTGTTATTTGGAGCTGTGGTCTGATATTTGTTTGTTTTGGTAGCTGATGGAATTGTGGCGGCACCTTTGTTTGTGTGGCAGTCACAGCGGCAGGGGCTGGAGTATTAGAGTTGTCTGTTTGTTTTGGGGGCCTATGTGTGTCTGATCAAACATTGTTTTATATGATGAAATGGTGTTCTCTATATAGTAGTGTATGCGTGATGAAAACTTGTTTTATTTGTTCTACATATACTTTAGTTAGTCTTTGTGTTTTGATAGTATGTTGTAGTAGGAGTATTTGATTCGTAGCAGGCTTTTTATTTGATCTGAATTAGTACTACCATTTAGTTAGTGCTTCTTGTAGAAGAGTCTATGCCTAAACCTAAATAATTAGAAGACCTTGGTTCCACACCATTTTCACATGCTTGAATCAGAGATACTTCAAACATTTGTTTGTTGTTATGTTAAACAAACATTCTTGTATCGGAGATCTGCATTTTCATACACGTGGTAGATAATCACTCTCCCTGACTTGGATCCCTGAAATAGAGGGAGAACAGCCTATTTTTTAATTATTCATTGGACAATCTCTAAATTCAAAATCACTGTCAACCGCCAAAACCTACCGCCTACCCGTTTGAATCGGAGGCATCAGTTGATGTGAGTCTCACCTTAAATTCCTGACCAGATGGTGTTCGAACTACACAACCTTTTTTCTAGTAATAAAAACTTGGCTGGCAGCCAAATTCAAAATTGTAATCGACCGGGAAAATAACCAACCGACCCCGAAGCATTTTGCACCCCCTCTGTTTCAAACATTTTCAGGAAAAATCACCGACCGAGGTAGTACCATATATTATTACATGGACCCTAGCCAAATTTAAAATCTGAGTCAAGCGACAAAATTTACCCGCCTATGCTGTGTGAATGGAAGGTATCCAAGTTTCTGTGCAAAAAAATGTTTATGGATGATCAGTTGATGTGACTCTCGGGCTTGAATTCCTGGACAAATAGTGTACGGTCTACTACCTTTTTTCTATTAGTAGATGGAGGTTAGCCAAATTTAAAATCTCAATCGAGTGGCAAAATCACCCACCTACCAAGCATTTCCCTCCCCACCGTTTCAAAAACTTTGAGCCGAAATATCCCACCGACCGGGGGAGTACCATTTTTTCTTATTATTATTAGATGGGCGCAAGCCAAATTCAAATTCTCAATCGAGCGGCAAAACCACACACTGACCTTGAAGCATTTCGCGCCCTTCTGTTTCAAAAACTTTAGAATTTCAAATTCCAAATCTAGCCATTATTCAGATGACAAATGGGCATGCTAAAGTCGGTAGCTCGGGGGCATGATCATAATTATTTTTTCTGCTCACCTCTATGGTCCCAATTTCCCTAGTTTTTCCCGCCGACCCTCCCAAAAATCCCAAACTCCTCTGTCCCCTCCATGACCACTGCATGCACCGGCTTGAGTTGCGGTCTCGTGCACCACCGCGGAGCCGCTTCACCGACGCTCACCCACCAAATCTAGGAGCTGCGGTGTCATTCACCATGTCGATGGTGTCATCGACCGCCCAAGCTCTGCTTCCTCACCGCCAAAAGCTACCCAACCGTACCGGATCCGCTTCACCGGTGTCCATCAGGCGTGATCTAGTTCAATGAGCTCCATGTACACCAATCCATACCATCTGCATGGCCATCGCTGTTCACTGCACCGGATCTTCCTTAGCGACGTTCTCGTCCACCACTTTCAAGCCGACATTGACCGCCCAAGATCTTCTTCCCCGACGTCAACAGCCATCGCAACCGTAGCACCCTCGATGACCTGGACGTCACTCGCACGGTACCGATGATGCTTAGACGCCTCTCCGACCAAGGTAAACCAAATCTCCAACCCGTTTTTGTTTTGTCAGCGATATAGCAGGTTCAAGCATGTCACAGTGAACTGTATTTTTGTAATCGTGCTAGTACATAGAAGTCACTGGGCGGCATGTTTTTCGTGATAGTACATGCAAGGTCATTAGATATGTTGGTTTGCATTCGCTACTCTACAAATTTCAAGTGATGCACATGTCTATTATTTTGTCATGCACATGTTCTTAGCTACTCCATAAACCAGTAATTGCCTGCTACCATGTAATTCTTGCAAAATCTGTAGTCAGTGGAAAATATTAGTGTGGATTCCCTGCTCTACATTTGCTGAATCTATCTGGTTCGTCCTGAGATCAGTTCCTGCTATTATTTCCTCCTTGGCATCATTCTGCTCTCTTGTAGTAGACGTTTAAACTCTTCGTACTAAATCGATTATAATTTTGTTGTTGCCATAATGCCATCTGGTTCTTCAAAAGCTGCATGACTAGCTATTTCCTTTTTCTTACATAGAGCTCAAAATGAAACAATGAACATGTTGGTTTCCATAGCCTATTCTATAGGTTCACAAGGGATGCCATTACTTCCTTATCTGGTGCTAGTTCGTCCTACGCAACAGCATAACTGTACTCTACTATGTAGTTCACTCGTGGTATGCATTCCTTCTCTAGAATTTCTCTTATGATGCCATTATAATTTCTATCTGGTTGATTTTTAGCTATGACATTAACTACATGCCATTTTGTAGCTCACCGCAAATTTTGAGTCACCCAACAACTCTATGCATTACAGGAGATGCCACTGCTTCCATATATATTTGCTGAAATTCTAAGAAACACTTTGTTTGATTGCTCATTTCATTCTACGCACACTTGTCTAATGCTTGTTTATCCTGTTCTACAGGTTCACAAGCGACGCCATTATATCTTGCATCTGGTTCTGGGTCTGGTTCGTCCTAAGTCACGACATAACTATCCTCTACAATATATAATTCATTCGTGGTTTGCATACCTGCTCTATAGGTTCTCTTATGATGCAGTTATAATTTCTATCTAGTTCATTCTTCGCTATGATAGTAATTGCATGCCATTTTATGGCTCACCGCAAATTTCGAGTCACCCAACATCTCCTGCATTTTAGGGTATAGAACCGCTTCCATATATATTTGTTCAAAATGACCTAGCTAGTTTATATCTACTGAAATTCTAAGCCACATACACAAATTTTTTGATTGCTTGTTTCACTGTAGTCACACTTGTTTAATGCGTGCTTGCTTGTCATATTTGTTTGATGTGTTGGTCAATAATTTAACCATTGACCAGTTATAAACTCCAGTTCATAGCTCCTATCATATTAGTCAAATGAGTAGGTTGTCTTGTTTGATGTATTAACTTGTTATTACTTAGTTTCAGAATGCAATTATTGCTAGCCCCACCAAAGAGGGGGTTGCAAGATCATGTCTCCTCCAATGTTGCTGTCACACTCAATGGAAGATGCAGGTGATCGATTGAGAAAGCAAATTGAGGACTCTGCTATCAACTTGATTGTTAAATGAAATGCCGATTTTTTTTCCCCTGAGTTGATAATATGTAATAATTTTAAGAAGTTTGTAGCTGATGTAATATCTAGATAAATCGCGTAGGCCATGTAGGCATTTAGTTGACACCGTCCACACATTGCGGTAGTCATTACAGTAACTACGCCAGCTAGGTCGATTAGAGAACAGTACCGTGCTATATTCGGCTGATGACGAACAGTAAAAAATGCTGGATTATTATACAAGTTTTATGATAAGAAATGGCGAAACTGTAAAAGGTCATAAACCTAAAAAGCCAATGCGCATGTGGTAACAGGCTATAACAGTAACAGCCTATAAATGTAACAGGCCTAACGGGCCGTAACAATAACAGGCCGTAACAAAAACAGGCTGTAACTAAAGCAGGTCGTAACCGTAACATGCCGTAACAGTAGCAGGCCAGAACGGAACTATCCCTTTACAGTAACAGGCAAGAAACTGTAAAAATCACAGAACAATAACAAGCCAAAACAGTAGCGGGCCAAAACAGTAGCGAGCCAAAATAGTAAAAGGCCAGAACAGTGACAAGCCTGAATAGTACATGCCGAGAAGTTTCCAGACGAGGGTAGTTATAGGCCGAGAAATTACCGGACAAGGATAGTTATAGGCCGAGAAATTTACCAGGCTAGAACAGTAAAGGGCCTTTTGTGGGCCTGAACAGTTAAAGAATAGAAAAGTAAAAGGCCAGAACAATAATATACCAGAACAGTAACTGACCATCTCAGAGAAGGGCCATCAGTAGGCTCGACGATGGGCTGCGATAACAGTAATGGGCTAACCGCAGGCCTTATGTTTACAGGAGCAACTTGGCGTAGGCTGCTAATGGGTCGCACAGTGTTGGACCAACATGGGCCTTCTGTAGGTAGAAACTGAATCAGGCTTGAAAGTTCGCGGGCCGCTGTTGGCTGCATTTATGGGCCCATTTCAAATAGTGCAGGACAAAACAGTAACGGGCCATCTTCTTATTGGGCTCCTCTTATGGGCTGGCCCAGTTAGTATTTAGCAGGCCTTGGCTTCTGCCACGGTTTCTATGGCTGTTAACGGCGGTAACCGGACGCTAATGGCGGCTGCCACCTAGCAGTTCGCATGACGTCAGTAGTCAGCGCGGCTGGCGAACAGATCTACGACGGAACAAGTTTTTGTGGCTGAAGAGTGCGATCCGCCACGGTCGGAAAAAACAGTGGTTAATTCATTTGTGACAGGCTTTTACCACGATGGCCATCCGTCGCGGAAGACTCTTTGGCCACGAAAAACAGGCCTTCAACCACGAAAATCATCCGTTGTAAAAGTCAACTTTTCTTATAGTGCCTCGTTTCTATAGACCATGTTACCAAAGTTTTCAAGTGTTAGATTTTAGGGTCCTTTGGGCTAAATGTATGGACTTGGATGTAATTTTTATTTTTTGAGGTCCTTGGTGTAACATGTACACATCCAGATTTAGCGTGTTACTTAATTGAAGAATCTTGCTCCCTCGGGACAGACCCTAGTCAAAAAAGGTACCACCGCACGGTTTTTAGAAAAAGTGGGAACCATATGGTTTCTTACAATTCCCTAGTATTAGCACATTTCAAGATTCCCTAGCGAACCGCGCCCACTTAAATAACTTTATGTCGATTTAAAGAAATTAGGTCAAATTTGAACTACTAGTAAGCACAGTAGATTCCTCTTGAATTTTCCAAACATCGTGTGAAGGGACCCATGATGTCTATATAAAAAGCCTTAAGTTCCGGGACGGAGTACTAAATAGTAGTAGCTCTGTCCAAGGCTTAAGGCCTAGTATTTTTTTGAAAAGTGAAACTATGCAAAGTTTGACCAAGTTTGTAGAAAAATATATTAATATTTACAATATGAAATACATACCCTTTGATACATCATGAAACACTAGTAAGTTGCACGTGTCGTGCACGTCAGCCTCAAATAATAGACGTCTGACATATCATCACTATATAAAATTATAATAGGTAAAGCAGAAAAAATTATAAATTTGATCAACATCTATAAAGTATGGGTGTATATTTGGTGGTTGTACTTTGTATATTGCCAACACCAGGGTTTTTAATCCCAGATGCCTGTTATGTCATACATCGCAATCCCAGGATTACCATTTTTGCGAGACATAACAAATTGGATATCACAGTACATCATCCATTACAAACCATAAATAAGGTCTTACACAAATAAGGATCTCATGATCCAGTCTTAATACAACAAGCAGCGGAATAAATAATAAGCGTAGCAGTGGGGTCCATCTTGAGGGGCACAGGCAATGCTGACGAAGGCAGATAGTCCTAGATATCATAGCCGTCCTGCTAGCCGTCATCTTGGTAGTCTCCTTCATAGACTGGCCATAGGAATAGCCAGGGACAAAAGCCATGAGTACTCTTTAAGTATTCGCAAACTACCACTAACAAGTAGGATAGTTCTAATGTAACGTGCTAACTCTAAGTTTAACTATAAAGTTAAGTTTGAAACCTAAGTTGAGTTCAGAAACAAAGAAAGATAGAATAAAGTTCTAAAACCACTTAAGTTGGGAAGCTAGTTTCATTGTCACAACTCTGTTGTGGTCAAGTTAAGATTGATCATTCATTTCATAAGTTATTTTGAAAACATTTGACAATGAAACAGTATGGCCATCCCAACTGTCCATAACCACGGACGCGGCTATTCGAATAGTTTGACACTCTGCAGAGGTGGTACACTTTCACCACAAGATTCGATACATCAGTCAGGGATAACCCTGAATCATCATACTTAGTATGCAGATAATCAAACATAACCTTTTTTACACACCCTAGTATAAGCACCTCTCCTATGATCATGGCCTCCCAACCATGACCTTCTGTCATCTTGGGCACTGCATAGGTGGACAACATTGAGAGGTAGCCTCAGCTCAAACCTCTCCTGTGAGGGAACTAATACTAATGCATATAAACTTCTGGCTAAGCCTTACCCAATTTAGGTATTGTGGTTGTACGGTAAATTTGGAACGGTATCGCATCTGAATCCAACCATCAGTTTTTTAAAAGGGTTAAGGCTCATGGCTCAATATTTTCATCATCATAAACCATTTGTGTTTCGCAACACATGTCAAAACATCTCAATAGAATGACTCATCATTCCAAGGTTTTCATAATTCCTTTTCACCAAGTGTTCCCATCTAAAGTGACTCAAGTTTTGATCTAGCTCTAAGCTACTAAGTTAATAGTGTTCACTAATGTGGGGTGCTAAGATCAATCTCATGCCATAGAATGACATCTAAGGTTATCTAGATAGGTCAAGATTTATACTTTTTATGATACCTTCAAAACAAGTAAGGGACTTTGGTAAAGTAAAGAAAGTAAAGCTTGGAAAATAAGACTTGAGGTAGGTAAATAGTCAAAGTGGTATAACGAAAGCATGCCTAGTGCATCTTGATCAGATTATCTAGCTTAATCCTAGCTTGCTAAGAATTATACTTGCAAGTGTTAGCTTGCCAATAATATCTTGCCTTGGTTGGTGTAGTGGTTGAAGTTTTCTTCCTCCTCTTCTTGGTAGAACTCCTCCTCCTCGAAAACTTGGTCGGTACTATCGTCTATAAATACATACGGAGTACACAATCACCAAACAATACTTAACTAGGCTACTTAGCATTCTAAGGCACACATTTGATGATCTATTATCATCACAAGCATCACAAGGTTTTATTAACTAGTTTCATTCTTTTTATTTAAGAAAAGTAATTTCTACTCATTGAAAATATCTAAGATTTAATATTCTCCACTTAGAATATGGGATCATATGGACACATGTCATCACCACATATTCTAACATAAGGGAATGTGATTTAAGGATTGGATCACATTTACTTAAGTTTAAGTTTATCATTTAGTGATTTAAAGTGACTAGAAATGCCTATATAGCATTATTTTGGTACTAGTCCAAAGTCACTGCATGTAAACCTTAATATTATTACATATTCAGATAGGTATGGTTAAATGTGATTTTTGGGAGTTGGAATCAACTCAAAATCTATCATGGTTGATTTTATAAAAATGTTTGAATGTGCAAAAGCTTCTGTCTTGTTATTTTTACTAGGAGAGATATCTAACACTAAATGAATTAAATCCAACTGGCTTGGATAGATCTTTTCAGTATCTTTCAAACACAATTTGAATCACTCAATTTGGTTCAGTAAATCTTCCTAGATTGATTTTTGAACTAAGGGACAAAAGTGAATTCAAACTAAAATAGAAAAACCTAAATTTGAATTCACGGGCTAGCGCGGGAAAGGAAATGGGCCGGCCCAGTGGCGCTACGCGGCGCAGAGAACAACTAACAGGGGGGGTCCACATGTCAGCAGCTCTTTAAACGCGAAGAGGTACGGGGCGATGTGGACCGTGCGATTAAAAGGAAGATCTACGGCTGAGGATCGTCGTCCCTAGCGAACAGGTCGCCGGCGAGGGCTAACCCTAGCGGCTCGGTGGGGGTGCAATGGGGGTATACCAGGGCTCCAGCTACTGCACTGAGGCGGGCAAACAAACTGGTGGACAACGACGAGCTCAGGCGAGGTCGCGGCAGCTCCTGGGGTGGACGAAATCGATGGCGCCTTCTCCTCCTCTACAGCGGGATCCTCCGGCTAAATTCCGGTGAACAATGGCTCGAGTGGCTCCGACGAGAGGTGGGGAAGGATCAGTGAGGAGAGGGGAGTGGAGTGGTGTGAGTCATTGGTGCTGGGGAGGGCTCCTTTTATAGGGAGACGAGGGGACCGAGCGGTACGATGGTGAGCTCGTCGGTGACGTGGATACAGGCGGCTAGAGGCATGGGCGGCGTAGGCGGACGGTGGCCTGCCTCCTGGCGATGCTCTACGGTGTTAATGCGCGCCTAGGGGCGGTGGCGTTTGGTCGGGAGCGTCCCGAGCTTTGGGAGACAGAGGCAGTGCTCGACACGGCGCACGGCCATGTCTGGCGGGGTGTTGGGGTTGAGGCAGAGCAGTGTGCGGGATTTTATGTCAAGTGGCGGTCTGCTGCGTGCTGGCGACGATCGTGCTCTAGCGCGCGCTGAGCACGGCGCAGAGAGAATGGGCAGCGACAATGGGGTGTGGTCCAGGGCCTGGGGGTGATCGAGGGGTGGACAGGAGGCTGCGGTAGCGTTAGGCGGAGCTAGTGGTGGCGCTGGAATGGTGCCGCGTGGTCTATGGCGCTCTGTCCATGATCGACCGGCGGCGACCATAAAGTGCCGGTGCTCCACTGCTGCTGCAGCTTAGGGGTAGGCCGGTGACCACTTGGTTGGACTCAGGGGGGACAAGAGAGTGCATAGGGGGTCAAATGGGGGACAATGGCTTAAGTCCAAACAATAATAGTTAGGCAGTTTATTTTCTGCATGCCACCTATTCGACACAATGGCCGCATGAGAAAAGTTTTTGAATTTTTGGTTGAATTTTGGTGGAGTTGTTGATCAGATGCTTGAGCATCTGTGGTTGCTTGGGATTTGAAAATGGAGCTCATTTGAGTGGTTTTTGGATAAGTGGGATCTTCCCATATGAACTACATTCAATTTTCAAATGTCATTTAAAATTAGTGTTTGAAAGTTTTTGGCAGATCACAAAGTGGGCCTTGGTACATCATTACATGTACTAGCAAGGGGTGCAAAGATCCATATTTGTTTCTGTTAAGAATTGAGTCCTAGGAATAGCCAAAGTAGGCATGTTGATTAAAATGGCACAAATGACCATTTGGTTATTTTATTCATTTTGATTTGTTTTTCTTTGGGATTTGTTTGGGAATGATCTACATGATGTTTATTTCACCTAAGAATCATTTTACAAGAAATGGATCACTTAATCAAGGCAATTCAATTCAACTCCTATTTAAATGCACACACATATGAATGCTTTAATATTTTTAAATGGAAAAGTTTTTGTTAACTCTAAATTTGATGATTTGGATCTTGATCACTTGGATTAAAGTTTTGGGATGTTACAAACCTTACCCCCTTAAACTAGGAACTAAAGAGATCTGGGAACTCTGTCCTCATGTAATCTTCTCGCTCCCAAGTGGCTTCCTCTTCGGTATTGTTGCTCCATTGAATCTTGAGAAACTTGATACTCCTGGTTCTGGTGGTTCTGTAAGCTTCTTCCAAGATACAGATGGGCACTTCCAAGATACTCCTTGAGAAACTTGCTCCATTGACATCTCTTCTGGCAGTTCTAGTTGATACGATACTTCTCCTCAACGGTTCAGTATCTTGAAGGGCCCGATATATCTAGGGGCTAACTTTCCTTTCAGACTAAAGCATTGGGTTCCTTTCAATGGCGAAACCTTGAGATATACAAAATCTCCGACATTGAAAGTCTGGTCTCTCCTTCTCTTGTCAGCATAACTCTTTTGTCTAGACTGGGCAGTCTTGAGGTGCTCATGGACTTTGTGAACCTTCTCTTCATCTTCTCGTAGAATGTCGGGTCCAAAGATCTGACTCTCTCCTACTTGCGACCAATTCAAAGGGGTGCGACACTTCCTTCTGTATAGGAACTCAAATGGTGCCATCTGCAAACTAGCCTGATAACTATTGTTATATGAGAATTCTACGAAAGGCAGGCAGTCTTCCCATTTTGATCCGTACTCTAGCACACAAGCTTTGAACATATCCTCTAAGATTTGGTTGACTCTCTTAGTCTGTCCATCAGTTTGCGGGTTATACGTGGTGCTGAAGTTCAACTTGGTTCCTAATCCTTCCTGGACTTTCTGCCAAAATCTCGAGGTAAACTGGGTTCCTCGATCTAATACTATGGTCTTGGGGGTTCCATGCAGACTAACAATCCTAGCAATATACAGCTCTACTAGCTTCGAACTCTGGTAGGTTGTCTTGACAGGTATAAAGTGAGCTACCTTGGACAGTCTATCAACGATGACCCAGATTGAGTCATTTCCCCTACTAGAAGTAGGAAAACCGGTGATAAATTCCATTCCGACGGAATCCCATTTCCATTCTGGAATCTGCAAAGGTTGCAATAGTCCTACGGGTCTCTGATGCTCTGCTTTGACTCTTTGACCAATGTCACACTTAGCGATGTAGCTTCCAATTTCTCTCTTCATCTTGTGCCACCAAAATTGCTCTTTCAAATCTTCATACATCTTTGTTCCTCTAGGGTGGATAGAATAAAGAGTATCATGGGCTTCCTGCATGATAACTTGATTTAGTTCCGAATCTGCTGGCACACAGATACGGCCTTTGTACCACAGAACTCCTTCTTCGTCTTCAGTGAATCCAGGTACCTTTCATGTACCAATACGACGTTTGATTCCATCGATACTTTCATTTCCCTTCTGGGCTTCCTTGATTTGGCTAATCAATGTGGGTTGAACTTCAATGCTAGCTAAGAATCCTTTGCTAACTAGCTCAGTCCTAAACTTCTCCAACTCCTCATACAAACTTGGTTGCTTCTCTTTGATCATGGTATTTAGCCTACACGGCAATCTGCTAAGAGCATCTGCTACCACATTGGCTTTGCCGGGGTGATAGTGAATGTCTAGGTCATAATCCTTGGTTAACTCTATCCATCTCCTTTGCCTCATATTCAGTTCTTTCTGAGTGAAAATATACTTCAAGCTTTTGTGATCTGAGTAAATCTCACAGCGATTACCCATCAGATAGCGACGCCATGTCTTCAATGCCAACACTACGGCTGCTAATTCAAGATCATGGGTCGAATAGTTCTGCTCATGTTGCTTCAGTTGTCGAGACAAATAGGAGATAACTTTGCCTTCTTGCATCAGTACACATCCGAGACCAATCTTGGATGCATCACAATAAACATCAAACAGCTTCTTGATATCTGGCATGATCAGTATTGGGGCTGATATCAATCTCTTCTTCAGCTCTAGGAAACTGGCTTCACACTTGTCAGTCCATTCAAACTTCTTGTCCTTCTTCAGTAATTGGGTCATGCGTCTGGCGATGCTCGAGAATCCTTCGACAAACTTGCGGTAATATCCTGCTAATCCGAGAAATGCATGGACTTGGGTTTGAGTGGTTGGGGCTTCCCATTCTTAGACATCTTTGATCTTGGCGGGATCAACAGAGACTCCTCCGATAGACACAATATGTCCTAGGAATCCTACTTCTTTCAGACAAAACTCACATTTGCTGAACTTGTCATACAACCAATGCTCTCTCAGGGTTTCTTGGATGATCCTCAGATGTTGCTCATGCTCTTCTTCCGACTTGGAGTAGATAAGGATATCATCGATAAACACAACTATAAACTTATCTAGGAAATTCATAAAGATCTTATTCATGAGATTCATGAAATAAGCAGGGGCATTGGTTAATCCAAAAGACATAATCGTATACTCGTATAAAACCATAGCGAGTAGTAAAGGCGGTCTTCGGAATATCCGTTGCATGAATCTTAAGTTGGTGATAACCAGTCCTCAGATCAATCTTTGAGAATACCTGGGCTCCAGTCAACTGATCAAATAGATCTTCTATCTTTGGCAAAGGGTACTTGTTTTTTATGGTGACATCATTCAACTTCCTGTAATCTGTGCACAAACGGTTGCCTCCATCTTTCTTGTCGACGAATAACACTGGTGATCTCCATGGCGATGCGCTTGGTTGAATCAAGCCTGCCGCCAACATAGCATCCAACTGCTTCTTCAACTCTACTAACTCTAAGGGGTTCATGCTATAGGGTCTCTAGGCTATGGGTCCGGTTCCAGGGATTAGTTCGATAATGAACTCAATATCCCTATCCGGGGGCATACCTGGCAATTCATCTGGGAATATGTCGGGGCATTCACAGTCTACTCGGACTTGGTCAATGGTGGGTAGGGCTAGACTCTTGTTGCACTTGAATTGACAGGGTAAGGTTTCAAATATATGCTCTACTGTGACTCCAGAGCTACTGGTCATGGTGATGGCTTTCTTAGCACAGTCTATCAGTCCTTTATGCCTTGACATCCAGTCCATACCTAGTACTACTTCCAATCCTTTGGTTCCGAGTACTATTAGGTTGGCATAAGAATCTATCCCATGTATTCTGATAGGCACAGCTTTGCAAATTTTTCTAGCTTCTGTAGTTGAACCGGGGATTTAAACTTTCATGACATGCTTCAAGTTGGTTGGGTGAATCTTACTAGTGCATGCAAATTCTTCGGTGACAAATGAATGCGATGCTCCTGAATCAAACAATACTCTTGCTAAAACTGAGTTGACAGAAAACATACCCAGCACTACGTCTGGCGCTTCTTGGGCTTCCTCGGCGTTCATGTGGAAGAGACGACCGTTGCAGTTGTGAGGGTTCCCTGGGGCAAATCTTCTCCTTGGTTGAACACGACGCTGCTGTTGAGCTGGGGCATTCACATTGGCAGTGGCGGCAATCTTCTTGGGACACTCATTGGAATAGTGGCCCTTTACTCCACACTCGAAACAAGTGATCTGAGACTTGTCTTTAGCTGCGACGGGCACAGCATTGCTGCCAGTTCTGGGTGCAGTGTTGTTGTTGTTGTTTCTCTTGGGAGGGGCACGGTTGAAATTGTTGGTGTTGCCGAAGTTATGGTTGTTTCCTCCGGACTTCACATTGCCTCCGTTATGGTTGGGGTAGCATGGGCGAGACATTGGGGGTCGGTTGTTCCTTGGTGCATACCCTGGTGAGGGGATGGGACGGTACTTCTGGTGACTGCTGGATCCAGATTGCTGCATCATACGTCGTTTGCGGTTGTCGTTTGCCTGGTTAATCTTTCCTTCCATCTGAATTGCGGAGTCGACTAGTTCTTTGAGATCCTCGAAGCAGATGTTGACGAGGACAGTCTGCATCTCATCATGCAGTCTGTTCAGGAATCTCTCCTTCTTCTTGGCCTTCGTGTTGTTCTCATCAGGGGCGTACCTTGCAAGGGATAGGAATATGTCACGATACTCTACCATAGTCATTCTGCCTTGCTTCAACTCTCTGAATTCATCCCTCATTCTGGTGACTAAGCCCTGCGGCACGTGGGTGCGGCTAAACTTGATTTTGAAGGCTTCCCATGTCATCACTTGACCATGGTTCATCAGGCAGATGTTGTTCCACCATGCTCTTGCATCTCCTGCCAAGTAGTGGGTGGCAAAGAGAACTTTCTCTTTCTCATCAACTCTGGCTACTTCTAGATTGTTCTCCATTGTCTCCAACCAGTCATCTGCATCTAATGGGTTCTCTGAAGTGCTAAAGATTGGGGGATTGGTATTCTGGAAGTTCTTCAGCTTGGATCCTTGATGATCCTGATTTCCATGCCCTTGGTTATTGAGAGCCATCTGGGCGATCTGTTGCAGTGTTGCTAGATTAGCTTGGCGCTCTGCCCTGCTCGCTTCTCTGTCTGTGATGCGATTCTGCAAGATCTGCAGCATTGGGTCTTGCGACGAGCTGCTTCCTCCTTGGTTTCCACGAGTCATCTGAAAAATGAGGTAGATAAAGGGGTAAGAGGGAAAGTTCTAAGGTTCAGGGTTTTGATTTCAAAGCTAAAACTTTGAGTTTGACTCGGGTTTTGCAACTAACTTCATTTCATTCATTCAAACAAGCACACGATACAAACACACACCACAACAACAAAGGAGAACAGATAGTTTGAAGAACCATTCTGCAAGCTACGATACAGTGGGACCGATACATCTCAGGCTACGACAGTGCTCTAGTGCATCTACTCATCGTCAATGAAGTCGGAGTCCTCATCGCTAGTGTAGAAGTCCACGACATCCTCCTCCAGAAAGTCATCATCATTGTTGAGGTAAGAATCCATATCTCCCTGGATTTCTTCACCCTCCTCTTCTTCCTCCTTTGCTGCAAGCTGAGCTTCTTGCTCCTTGACGGTCTTCTCGAGGTCGGCCACCTTCTTGCAAAGACGGGCGATGGTGTGATCCTTCTTCTCGTGCTGGAGACAAAGAGACTGATGGTCCTTGACAAGCAGTGAGAAAGTCTAGGCCTTCTGGGCGGCAATGGCACGGTTGTGGTTGGCGAACTCCCTAGCATTGTCCAATTCCTTCTGGCGATCGTACAGCAGGAAGTCAAGGTTCTCCACTTGACGCTTCAGCTCCGGGTGACTGGGCATCTCCATCGGCATTCCCATGAAGTCACGTCTTGCATAGTGAGCAAAACGGATTCCTTGGATTTGGATGACACTGAGGGCACACAGTCGTGCAAGAGCTTCATGCATTGCCTTGGCTAATCCATCTAGCCAGTTGGTGCTTCTATGCTTCCTCGAAGATCAGAGGTGATGAGACACTGTAAATCTCCTCCTATGGGTCCTGGAAGTTGAGCTCCAAGAAACTCCGGATGCGGGCGTCCTAGTAACTTAGACAATGAATCTAGATCCCTCTCGAAGATCAGTTGGCCTCCATTTCCCAACTGGTAGAACATGCTGAACTGAGTCTCCATCTACAAGAATTTAGGATGAGGAAGTTAGTGAAGTGATCAAGTGTGTCAAATTTTAGGTAGTAATGTAAGAATTGGAGGAACATGAATTTTTGAGAAAGAAGGAATTCCCAAGGATAAGAGAGGAAATAGTTTTCGATAAATACTCACTTTGGTTTTGAAATTAAAATTTTGTTCGGATGTCCATTCTAACTAGGGTCTCCTACGGTCAGGAAGGCTCTGATACCAACTTGTCAACACCTGGATGTTTAATCCCAGATGCCTGTTATGTCATACATCGCAATCCCAGGATTACCATTTTTGCGAGACATAACAGATTAGATATCACAGTACATCATCCATTACAAACCATAAATAAGGTCTTACACAAATAAGGATCTCATGATCTAGTCTTAATACAACAAGCAGCGGAATAAATAATAAGCGTAGCGGTGGGGTCCATCTTCATGGGCACAGGCAATGCTGACGAAGGAAGATAGTCCTAGTTATCATAGCCGTCCTGCTAGCCGTCATCTTGGTAGTCTCCTTCATAGACTGGCCATAGGAATAGTCAGGGAGAAAAGCCATGAGTACTCTTTAAGTACTCGCAAACTACCACTAACAAGTAGGATAGTTCTAATGTAATGTGCTAACTCTAAGTTTAACTATAAAGTTAAGTTTGAAACCTAAGCTGAGTTCAGAAACAAAGAAAGATAGAATAAAGTTTAAAAATCACATAGTTGGGAAGCTAGTGTCATTGTCACAACTCTGTTTTGGTCAAGTCAAGATTCATCATTCATTTCATAAGTTATTTTGAAAACATCTGACAATGAAACAGTATGGCCATCCCAACTGTCCATAACTGCGGATGCGGCTATTCGAATAGTTGGACACTCTGCAGAGGTGGTACACTTTCACCACAAGATTCGATAATCTGTCAGGGATAACCCTGAATCATCATACTTAGTATACAGATAATCAAACATAACCTTTCCTTTACACACCCTAGTATAAGCACCTCTCCTATGAGCATGGCCTCCCAACCATGACCATCTGTCATCTTGGGCACTGCATAGGTGGACAACATTGAGAGGTAGCCTCAGCTCAAACCTCTCCCGCGAGGGAACTAATACTAATGCATATAAACTTCCGGCTAAGTTCAGGTATTGTGGTTGTACGGTAATTTTGGAATGGTATCGCATCCGAATCCAACCATCAGTTTTGTAAAAGGGTTAAGGATCATGCCACAATATTTTCATCATCATAAACCATTTGTGTTTCTCAACACATGTCAAAACATCTCAATAGAATGACTCATCATTCCAAGGTTTTCATAATTCCTTTTCACCAAGTGTTCCCATCTAAAGTGACTCAAGTTTTGATCTAGCTCTAAGCTACTGAGTTAAGAGTGTTCACTAATGTGGGGTTCTAAGATCAATCTCATGCCATAGAATAACATCTAAGGTTATCTAGATAGGTCAAGTTTTATACTTTTTATGCTACCTTGAAAACAAGTAAGGGACTTTGGTAAAGTAAAGAAAGTAAAGCTTGGAAAATAAGACTTGAGGTAGGTAAATAGTCAAAGTGGTATAACCAAAGCATGCCTAGTGCATCTTGCTCAGATTATCTAGCTTAATCCTAGCTTGCTAAGCATTATACTTGCAAGTGTTAGCTTGCCAATAATAGGTTTCCTTGGTTGGTGCAGTGGTTGAAGTTTTCTTCCTCCTCTTCTTGGTAGAACTCCTCCTCCTCGAAAACTTGGTCGGTACTATCGTCTATAAATACATACGGAGTACACAATCACCAAACAATACTTAACTATGCTACTTAGCATTCTAAGGCACACATTTGATGATCTATTATCATCACAAGCATCACAAGGTTTTATTAACTAGTTTCATTCTTTTTATTTAAGAAAAGTAATTTCTACTCATTGAAAATATCTAAGATTTAATATTCTCCACTTAGAATATGGGATCATATGGACACATGTCATCACCACATATTCTAACATAAGGGAATGTGATTTAAGGATTGGATCACATTTACTTAAGTTTAAGTTTATCATTTAGTGATTTAAAGTGACTAGAAATGCCTATATAGCATTATTTTGGTACTAGTCCAAAGTCACTGCATGTAAACCTTAATATTATTACATATTCAGATAGGTATGGTTAAATGTGATTTTTGGGAGTTGGAATCAACTCAAAATCTATCATGGTTGATTTTATAAAAATGTTTGAATGTGCAAAAGCTTCTGTCTTGTTATTTTTACTAGGAGAGATATCTAACACTAAATGAATTAAATCCAACTGGCTTGGATAGATCTTTTCAGTATCTTTCAAACACAATTTGAATCACTCAATTTGGTTCAGTAAATCTTCCTAGATTGATTTTTGAACTAAGGGACAAAAGTGAATTCAAACTAAAATAGAAAAACCTAAATTTGAATTCACGGGCTAGCGCGGGAAAGGAAATGGGCCGGCCCAGTGGCGCTACGCGGCGCAGAGAACAACTGACAGGGGGGGTCCACATGTCAGCAGCTCTTTAAACGCGAAGCGGTACGGGGCGATGTGGACCGTGCGATTAAAAGAAAGATCTACGGCTGAGGATCGTCGTCCCTAGCGAACAGGTCGCCGGCGAGGGCTAACCCTAGCGGCTCGGTGGGGGTGCAATGGGGGTATACCAGGGCTCCAGCTACTGCAGTGAGGCGGGCAAACAAACTGGTGGACAACGACGAGCTCAGGCGAGGTCGCGGCAGCTCCTGGGGTGGACGAAATCGATGGCGCCTTCTCCTCCTCTACAACGGGATCCTCCGGCTAAATTCCGGTGAACAATGGCTCGAGTGGCTCTGGCGAGAGGTGGGGAAGGATCAGTGAGGAGAGGGGAGTGGAGTGGTGTGAGTCATTGGTGCTGGGGAGGGCTCCTTTTATAGGGAGACGAGGGGACCGAGCGGTACGATGGTGAGCTCGTCGGTGACGTGGATACAGGCGGCTAGAGGCATGGGCGGCGTAGGCGGACGGTGGCCTGCCTCCTGGCGATGCTCTACGGTGTTAATGCGCGCCTAGGGGCGGTGGCGTTTGGTCGGGAGCGTCCCGAGCTTTGGGAGACAGAGGCGGTGCTCGACACGGCGCACGGCCATGTCTGGCGGGGTGTTGGGGTTGAGGCAGAGCAGTGTGCGGGATTTTATGTCAAGTGGCGGTCTGTTGCGTGCTGGCGACGATCGTGCTCTAGCGTGCGCTGAGCACAGCGCGGAGAGAATGGGCAGCGACAATGGGGTGTGGTCCAGGGCCTGGGGGTGATCGAGGGGTGGACAGGAGGCTGCGGTAGCGTTAGGCGGAGCTAGTGGTGGCGCTGGAATGGTGCCGCGTGGTCTATGGCGCTCTGTCCATGATCGGCCGGCGGCGACCATAAAGTGCCGGTGCTCCACTGCTGCTGCAGCTTAGGGGTAGGCCGGTGACCACTTGGTTGGACTCAGGGGGGACAAGAGAGTGCATAGGGGGTCAAATGGGGGACAATGGCTTAAGTCCAAACAGTAATAGTTAGGCAGTTTATTTTCTGCATGCCACCTATTCGACACAATGGCCGCATGAGAAAAGTTTTTGAATTTTTGGTTGAATTTTGGTGGAGTTGTTGATCAGATGCTTGAGCATCTGTGGTTGCTTGGGATTTGAAAATGGAGCTCATTTGAGTGGTTTTTGGATAAGTGGGATCTTCCCATATGAACTACATTCAATTTTCAAATGTCATTTAAAATTAGTGTTTGAAAGTTTTTGGCAGATCACAAAGTGGGCCTTGGTACATCATTACATGTACTAGCAAGGGGTGCAAAGATCCATATTTTTTTCTGTTAAGAATTGAGTCCTAGGAATAGCCAAAGTAGGCATGTTGATTAAAATGGCACAAATGACCATTTGGTTATTTTATTCATTTTGATTTGTTTTTCTTTGGGATTTGTTTGGGAATGATCTAGATGATGTTTATTTCAGATAAGAATCATTTTGCAAGCAATGGATCACTTAATCAAGGCAATTCAAATCAACTCCTATTTAAATGCACACACATATGAATGCTTTAATATTTTTAAATGGAAAAGTTTTTGTTAACTCTAAATTTGATGATTTGGATCTTGATCACTCTGATTAATGTTTTCGGATGTTACATATATTATGTAGAATAAAACGATTATTAGCTATCTAAAACTGGAAAATTTTGGTAACATGGTCTAGAGAAACGAGGGAGAAGATTCTAGAATGATGGAGACGTGTGTTTTGAGGTTTGTGCATAGCATTCATTGTGATGAAGACTATCAATAGAATCTTCTAGATGCTAGAATGGAAAAGAAAATCCAACGGCTGGAAAGTTTTGGATTTGCGAGTCTTGGTCCAATGTTTAATATTCAAAGTTATTCATACACTATATCTTACCACTTTGTATATTGACCGTTGGATAAGATATAGTTTACGAATAACTTTGAATATTAACCGTTGTATCAAGACTCGCGAATCCAAACATTTCCAGTCATTGGATCTTCTTTTCCATTCTAGCATCTACTCCCTCCATTTAGAAATATAAGATGTCTTATGTTTGTGAATCGAATGTATCTAGACGTCTTTTAGTGTATAGGTTCGTAGAGGTTTGAAGTGAATCTATAGACTAAAAAGTGTCTAGATACATTCATTTCACAAAACTAAAATGTCTTATATTTCTGAACGGAGGGAGTAGAAGATTCTATTGACAGTCTTCATCACAATGAATTCTATGCACAAACCTCAAAGCACACTTCTCCATCATTCTAGAATCTTCTCCCTTGTTTCTCTAGACCATGTTACCAAAATTTTCAACTTTTAGATAGCTAATAATCATTGACTTCTACATGATATACAAAGTACAAGAACCAAATATACTCCCATACTTTATAGATGTTGATCAAATTTATATATTTTTTTGCTTTACCAATTATAATTTTATATAGTGATGTTATATGAGTCTCACGTGCAGGGCACATGCAACTTACTAGTAGTGGTAAGATATATTCACATGGTATATACTAATATCATACAATATTTCTTGATACTTTTTTCTCGAAGTTTGGTTAAACTTTTCGTAGCTTGACTTATCAAAAAAAGCCTTAAGATCTGGGATGGATGTACTACTGAGAATAAAAGGGAGGCAGGGCGGGAGGATAGCACAATAGGGCAGATGAAGGCGATGCGATGTCATACGAGAATTATGATGGGTTCTTGACATGAGGTACTACATCCTTTATAGCATACATGTCATCGGATTGATGACAAGTACGCCATGAGGGGGTCCTCGGGGCGTGTGGAAGAGAGGGGTGTGAGACGTACGGTGTTCCGAGATGGTGAGCACACAAGTTTACCCAGGTTCGAATCCACCGGCTTTGGAGGGATCCTACTCCTGCTAGTAATCTAGTAATACGGCAGAGCCGAAATATGGGTTACAAGGGTTCTCCTGTGCGAGTTGAGATTGTAGACTATTGAGGGTACCCTAAAGGCTCTCCCTAGGACGGCTTATATAGATATCCGGCCTAGGGTTTACAGGAGAGGTCTATCCGGCTACGACTGAGAGTCGGTTACAGAGTACATCGTGAACTACAAGTAACACTATGGGCCTAAGTCGGTAAGTCTTCTGGGCCTTCCTGTAGCCGGACTAGACTCCGTTTCTTCTCCCTGACTGGGCCGCCCGTGAAGCAAAGCTCTAACCCGAAGTGGGCCACCCTGGTCAGTGAGGACTGTGAGGATACCCGAAAAGTATATCCCCAATAGCAGCCCCCGGAAGTCTCCAAGATCCAAAGTCGGATTCATCATCGTCTAGCTTGATCTTCGGCTTGTAGAATCTTGAAGGGTTCCTGAAACTTCAAAACAAAAAATACGATCCAGGTCTCAAAATAAGTCGGACCTATTAACATATTACTCGGATTTTCTAGCTTGATTTTCAAACTAAGCCGGAACTTGGTCTCTGACATCATCTGACACTCGTCATGGTCAAGTCACGTCATCTGACAAACATCCTGTCATCACGACCGTTGGTGGGTCCACCGTTCGCGGAACCGAGGCGTCGTTTCATTGCGTACGCGGAGATCGAGGCGACGTAATCATCGCGTGGGTCCTTCCCAGCTCCTTCCACGATGCGTGGCATTTACACAGTGCTATTTGCACGAATCTTGGCGCAGGTAGGTGGTTATAAGGGGTGAGGATCCTCTCTCCCCATCTTGATCTGTTCCCTCTTCTCCACATCTCCCTAGCGCACAGAGCACTCTCGCCTCCCAGATTTCCTAGCGCCTCCCATCCAAGGTCACCGGCGCATCAGAGAAATGGCTTCCTATTCCTCATCCAGCTTGGCAGCTGCAGTGGCGGCAGCGGCGACGGCTGCGACAGAGAAGGAGAGCAACCGGGGGGTTTGGATCCCGTGCCTGCTCGACGACGAGAAACTCCAAGGCATGGAGAATGAAGGTCTCCTCCGCGCTGGCGACTGGCGGAGCGGTTTCGGCGAAACCATCCCCCACCCACACACTGGCGAGCGGGTCCAATTCGGCACCCACCTCGATAGAGGTTTGTCTTTCCCTCCCTCGAAATTCTTTTCCGAGGTGATTGATCATTACGGTGTTCAACTCCACCAGCTTCCTCCGAACTCCATCTTAGAGATGAGTTCTTACGCATCTTTGTGCGAGGGGTATCTCGGCATTAGGCCGAGTCTCACTTTGTTTCGTTTCTACTTCCATGTTCGTAGAAACTCCATCACTGCCGGTAATCCTTACATTACCGGCACTATTAGCCTTTCTGTTAGACGCGAGCGTAGCTATCCTCGTATTTCTGCCAGTGAGTCGGTCAAACAATGGCTAGCCACTTTCTTTTATCATAGGGATATTCCTTGTCCGGCTTTCATCGTTGGATCTGCCACGGCCCAACCGTCTTGGGACGAGGCCCCTGCGCCTCTCAGTGACGATCTGATCCTTGCTAAGAGGCGGATCGAATATCTGAGAAAACACAAAGGCTTGAAAGTATCCGACCTGGTCCAATGTTGGGTCGCACGCCGGATTCAGCCTCTCCAATACCACGGCGACTGTCTGATGCACTCCATCACGGTGTCGAAGAATGATTCTCTCCGCATCATTCCTAAGGCTTTAAAGCCACAGGATTACATAAGCCAGATCAAATGGCTGGTCAAGGAGCGGATTGAAAGAAGATTCTGGACATGTCTCTGGATATGCATACAGCAGAAGACCCTGTAGTTCCGGTAAGCTTCAATAATAAACCCTTTTATGTGCTTCACCTTTTAAGTTATTTCGCAATACTGAGATATTTTCTTCTTTTCAGCTTGTCGACCTTTCCGAGTCGGAATTTTCTCCACTCGAGGGATATCCTCCAGAGTTTTCTCAGGAGGCGGAACAGGTCCCACTGCCGGACATTGTGCCCAGGAAGCGTAAAGCTCCAAGAGTGGCCGTTGGCACAAAGGAGGTGCCAGTCGTGAAGAGGTAACTTTCAACACAACTTCCGCCTTTGTTCCTTACTCGAATTTTGCCTCCGAGATGAAATGTTTTTTATTCTATTACATTCGCAAAGCTAAGCAGCTCATCAAGGGTAAGGGGAAGGGAACTTCTTCGAAGCCCTTGAGGCAGACGAAGATGACCATAGCTTCTCCTGCCGTGGCTCCTCCGACTCCTGCCCCATAACCCTCTGCAACGTCGGTGATTACTCCATCGCCGGTTGTCACAAAAGATCCGGCTCCTTCAACGGGGCCAGCGATCCTTGAATCGCAAACTGACGCCACCACGGGTGGCTCAGGTTTAGATAAGGGTGAACCCTCTTCGGGTAATGATCCCTCGGCAGAGACCTTTGCCGAAAACATCCTGAATAATCCGGGACTTGCCAAGTTCGGCTTGTCTCGGAAATCTGTAGAAGAAATCTAGCTTCTGGCCTGGCAATGCCTAGAGAGCCGAAATCTCTCTGCCAAAGAAGAAGCACAAGAGGCGGAGGATATCAATTACTCGGACCTTCTTGAACAAGTTCGCCTTCGCGACGAGGGACTTAGAGCTGGTGTGCTTCCACCACCTCCGATTATTCCACTCACCCTCGCCGAGAAGGTTACCACCGAGGTGAACATGTTTCTGAGCAAGCTCACACATGAACATCATGTAAGTCGGAATTCCAACTCACGATTTTCTTTGTTGTACTTTATATCATATCCTCTAGCCCCCAAGCATGAAGTAGGATATACAATCCGGGTTTATGCTTCCTTAGGATGCCAAAGAATGAACTAGTGTAGCCCCCAAGTCTCGTGCTGATATTAGTAACAATATTAGCCCGAGTCTTCAGTAGACTTCTGAATCTGGGTATTCTGACTTACAGAAAGTTAATTCATATAACAAGGATTTGTTGAAGAACATCTACAACAAGCGGAGAGAGATCAAAGCTCTCCGACTTGAAAATGCTGACCTGAAGGTCTCCAAGGATGAGGCCGAAGGTAAACATTCCGAGACTCAAACCTTGTCTTGTGTTTTCATAGTCGAATATTTTGTTGAACTGTTGTTCCTTTTGACTTATAGCACTGGTAAAACAGTCCTACACTATGATTGAAGAGGCCGAGAACCTCAAAACCTTGGTGCTGCAGAATAAAGAACTTCGCCAAGAGATGGATAAGCTTAAGGCAGATCATGAGAAGAGCATCGCTCAAGTTCTCGAATCCTCCTCCATGGCTACTGATGAGCGTGATCGTAAGATTGCGGCACAAGGTCAGAGAATCTCGGATCTCAACAACGAGCTATGCAGAGAGAAGGACCTTTCCGAGGCGCTCTGGGCTGAACTCCGGAGTCTTCGAGAAGAGAATACCAAAGTTGACGATGTCATCTTCGGTATGTTTCCATCTTTCTGACTTGTCTGTATTCTTTGACTCTTTCGATGTCGGATTTTTTCTTAACCATTTTTGTGTTATATATACAGGTCCTCTTAACTTGACGTACTCTACTTCCACCGATCCTCGCACCCACCGACTTATGCAAGTCGGTGATTTACTTCATGACTTCCGCTAATCCATCGAGGACATTGGTGAAGCTCTCAGGGTTCCGGACATGCACAGCATGTCGGACTTTCAGGTGTGAGACAAGGCGAAGGAGATGTCGCAGCTCGTCCGGGACTGAAAATGTCCTACGCGCGATCCGCGGCGCAGAATGCTCTCACCATGGTCATGAGCCACCATGGAAACATGGAGATATGGCAAGTGACCAGAGGGTACTGCAAGGTGGATGAAGACGGCCAGGAGCAAGATATTAATGCCATTATGGACTCCTACACCGGATATGGATGTCGTGTGGCTGACTTAACCATCTACGACACTCCCTTCTTCACTCGCATGGATACACCGCCCCCGCCTCCGGAAGAAGCAGTTGAACTCTCCAACGACGAACGGACCGTATCGGATCTGAACATCTCAGATCGTTATCAAACCGAGGTCGATGCATCCAGCGAGCCGGCAGCACCTACCTCTTCTCCTGCATCATAGATCATCAGAAAACAAATGTGTTATTCTGAAAAACATTATGGATATGTAAATATGCACTACTATAATTTTGCTAGTGCTAAGCTTTTAATCTATTCAGCACTTTTGGCTTTAAAATTTTGTGTGCCTGAAATGTTTACATAAGCACTTATACTTTTTCGTCTATACTTATCGTTTATCTGGCTTTCCGCCTCATCCCTTTCGTGAGCCGGCTAAACCTTCTGCTCGGAAACTTTGCCGAGCAACGGAGCTGAATTGCTAAACCAGTTTAAACTCGGAAAAAAAGCCGGCGTCCAGTACCAACAATTCACTACTCGGAAAATACCTGCATCTGGCAATCAGATAAATAACCAAAGTATAGACTAGAAACTTTAGAGTTAACCCGAAGGTAATATTTTTTAGAATCGGAAATCTAAACCAGAACAAACATGAGCATAAAGTACTTTCAAGTATTCTGGGATTTTCGTCTATGACATGATCATTCGGAAATAAGATGGTAAAAACTTCTCAGAAAAAACTTGAGGCAACCAAAACTTTTATTTCTCACGGAGCATGTATATGTATATGATTATAAAGAATGATAAACTAAGAATAAAAGGGACGTAGCTGAGCATATTCCATGGTCTGTCTAACTCATCCGGATTTGTACTGCCTCCATCTCTCTTTCTCTTCTTGGTAGCAGGTCTTTCTTTGACTGGCCTCATATCAGTTAAGTAGTATGAACCATTGTGCAATACTCGACTAACCAAAAAGGGCCCCTCCCATACTGGGGAAAGTTTGTGCTTTCTTTGTTGCACAAGCCGGAGAACCAATTCACCTTTATTGAAAGATCTATTTCTGACTCTCTGGCTAAGATACTTGCGTAACTTCTGTTGATAGGCTGTTGATCTCATTTCAGCAACGACGCGAACTTCTTTGACTAAGTCGAGATCATTTTGTCGAGAAATCTCGGCATCCTCTTAGATATACGCGGCCACTCTAGGATAAGTGTGAATCAAATCACTAGGAAGAACTTCTTCTGTGCCATAGACCAAGAAGAAAGGTGTGTATCCGGTTGACCTTTCGGAGTTGTTCGTAAACTCCATATTATAGAGGGTAATTCTTCTGCCCAAGCTCCCGCAACACGTCGTAGTGGTGCTTCGAGTCTCGGTTTTAGGCCCTGTAGGATTAAACCATTTTCCCTTTCGACTTGTCCGTTAGCCTGTGGATGTGCGACTGACGCAATGTCAAGCCGGATATTTTGTTCATTGCAGAATTCGGCCAATTCTCCCATAGAGAAATTACTCCCGTTGTCCGTGATAATACTATGCAGATAACCATACCGGATTATAACATCCTCGACAAATCTTCTGGCTGTTGCTCCTTCACAACTAGTGATGGGTTTAGCCTCAATCCATTTTGTGAATTTATCCACCATCACTAAAAGGTGAGTAAATCCACTTGGAGCACGTCTAAATGGTCCTACCATATCAAGCCCCCAAACCTCAAAAGGCCATGTTATAGTTATTGTTCGCAACTTATCAGCTGAAACGTGAGCTTGTTTGGCGTACTTTTGGTAGCCTTTGCACATCTTGACTAGCCGTTCGGCATCTGTCTAAGCTATAAGCCAGAAAAAAACCGTGTCTGGAAGCTTTTAGCACTAAAGATTTGGCTGTAGCGTGGTGACCACACTCGCCTTCATGGATTTCCCTTAAGATTTCCATTCCTTCTTCCGGAGATACGTAGCGCTGAAAAACCCCAGACACACTCCGCTTATAGAGCTCACCTTTAACTATAGTGTAGGCTTTCGCTCGTCGGACAATCTGCTAGCTCAGAACCTCGTCGTCAGGTAATTTGCCATCTACCAGATAATCAAGGTAGGGTTGAGTCCAACTAGGAATCACAGCCATAACTGCTATTAGAGGTTAGTCGGATTTGGTTGGATATTCCTCATCCACTCCCTTTATTGAGGGAACTTTGAGGTGCTCTAAAAAAGCACCATCCGGGACCTCTTTCCATGCAGATCCTATCCGAGATAGTGCATCTGCTTCCTCATTTTCTGCTCGAGGGATGTGTTAAACCTCAAACCCTTCAAACGATTTAGATAAATCATCCATGATAGCTTTATATGCTGCCATGTATTTATTTGCATTACAAATATCTGAAACTTGCTGAGCAACAAGATCCGAATCTCCATAACACATCAAACGTTGGATGCCAATATCCTTAGTAATCTAGATTCCGTGTAGCAGTGCTTCATACTCGGCAATATTGTTTGTCACTGTGAAGTGGATCTGCAACATGTATAGAAGTTTATCTCCTTGGGGTGATTTGAGCACCATGCCAGCCCCCAAGCCCCCATGAGCCTTAGACCCATCAAAGTATAGGGTCCAATATTCTGACTCAGGGAGGGTCATATTCTCCTTCATCTCTGTCCAATCAGCAACAAAGTCGGCAAGGATTTGGGATTTGATTGCTGTCCGGGGTTTATACTCAATATCGAAAGCGGAAAGCTCTATGCCCCATTTGGCGACGTGTCTTGTGGCGTCACTGTTGTTAATTATATCTCTCATGGGAGCTGTGCTCACCATGGTAATTGGGTGCTCCTGAAAAATAATGTCGTACCTTACGAGATGCTAGGAAAACACCGTAAGCCAGTTTTTGATAGTGCAGATAGCGCTATTTTGATTCTGTCAAGACCTCGCTGACAAAGTAAGTCGGACGCTGCACCAAGTATTCTTGATTTTTTCCTCCGGTCTCTCTACCACCATGACGATACTAACGACTTTGTATGTCGCAGCAAGATAAAGCAACATCGGTTCCTGTGGTTCCAGTGCAGCAAGGATAGGAGCAAATGAGAGTATTTTCTTCAGGTCTTGTAGTGCAGCTTCAGCTTTGTCAGTCCACACAAAATCCTTGGTCTTTTTCAAGAGTTTGCATAATGGTGCGGCTCTTTCACCGAGGCGGCTGACAAACCGACTGACTGCAGGGATGCAACCAGTTAGTCTTTGTATGTCCTTCAGGCGAGTTGGCCTGGAAATATTGAGTATAGCCTTGATTTTGTCTTGGTTCACCTCTATGCCTCTTTGAGACACGATGAAACCTAACAATTTTCCGGCTGGGATTCCAAAGAAGCATTTCTTTAGATTAAGCATGATGTTATATTTTCGTAGATTTGCGAACGTTTCCTCCAAGTCGGAAATCAGTGTTTCCTTCTTTTTGGACATCACCGCAATATCATCCACGTATGCATGTACATTGCATCCGAGTTGGTCGTGGAGACAACGCTGCATCGTGCGCTGGTAGGTAGCTCCTGTGTTCTTTAGCCCAAAAGGCATCATAACAAAACAGAAGGTTCCGAAGGGTGTTATGAATGAAGTTTTGACTTTGTCAGATTACTTCATCCAGATTTGGTGATAACCGGAATATGCATCGAGAAAACAGAGGAGTTTCGAGCTTGCCGTAGAATCGATAACTTGATCAATCCTAGGCAAAGCGAAGGGATTTTTTGGACAAGCCTTGTTCAAGGCAGTATAATCAACACACATCCTTAAATCAGTGGTGTCTTTTTTAGGGACCATTACAGGAGTGGTCGACCACTCAGTGTGGATGACCTCTTCTATGAATCCGTCTAACTCGAGCCATGCTAGTTCTTTAGCTATTGCCTTACGCTTTTCATCACCGAAACGTCGTAAGGACTATTTGACGGGTTTAGCGTTCGGATTTACATTTAAAGAGTGCTCGGCAAGTTCCCTAGGTACTCCGGTCATGTCAGATGGCTGCCATGCAAAGATATCTTGATTTGCTTTGAGGACTTGACGAGCGTGCTTTCCTATGTGCTATCTAGGCCTACGCTTATCTGGGTCACCTTGGAGGGGTCATCATCCTTCAACGGTGTCTTCTTCGTCTCTTCTGATGCCTTGAACTCCGGATTCGGCTTTGTCACCTCCTTCTTTGTTGCGGGCATCTCGGACGGATCTATGCTCTTCTTGATTTCCTGGTACTCCTGGGTGTGCAGCATGGCTTCAGCAAAGGCGGCATTTCCATCCTCGCACTCTCGCGCTTTCTTTGGGTCTCCCCTGATGGTGATCACGCTGTTGGGACCTGGAATTTTCATCATATTATAAATGTAACACGGACGAGCCATAAAAGCCCAGTAAGCCGGACGTCCGAATATAGCGTGGTACGCGCTCTTGAACGGGACCACTTCAAAGGAAAGTGCCTCCATCCGATAGTTCTTTGGAGTTCTAAAGGTAACATCCAAAGTGATTTCTCCCAGGGAATTAGCTTTTCTTCCTGGGACAACCCTGTGAAAAATCATAGAGTTGTGGTTCAGCTGGGTCTCCGAGATCTTCATCCGGCGTAGCGTTTCGACATACAGAATATTGATACTGCTGCCACCGTCCATGAGAGTCTTGCAGAAACCATAACCGTCAATAAGTGGGTTGAAGATTAAGGCGTATTTTCCTCGCCTATGCAACTTAGGCAGATGATCAGCGCGGTCAAATGTGATTACCACTTCCGAACTGTTCCATTGAGCTCATGTAGAACTTCTTTCTTGACCTTTGTTGGTTGAGATCCGAGGAAGGTGACATAAGTGTCTTTCTTGGTCGGAAATTTTTTCTTGCCTTCTGGCTTGGGATTTGAAGCATCGGCATCCTCTATGTCGGAATCTTCCTTGGTCTCTTTGTCTTTTTCGGGATTCTTCTTTCCCTTCTTCCGCTTAGCTTTGTAGCCAGCGGTGTCATCTCTTTTAATGTCGTCATTGAAACGACACTCGGCGTTGGTGTGGGACGAGCCCCCATTGGCGTCTAGATGATGCACACATTGGTTATTGGCAATGTCGGCCCAAGTGTAGGTTTTGCCTGGTTGCTGGTCTCCTCTACCTTGAACTCTCAAAGTCCCACGGCCACGCCCGTGGCCTCCACCGCGTCCTCCTCGTCCTCCAGACCTGAAAGTAGCAGTGACCACTGCCGTTTCCGTGTTAGGTTTCCCTTCCGAGGTATTTTTGCGCTTCTGAGCTTGTTGCTTTGGTTGTTTTGCCGGCTGTGGCACATCTAGGGCATTGAGTAATCCCTCTGTGTCATCGTCAGCATCTGCATACTTGCTCGCTGTTTCTATCATCTCTCCCAAGTCAGTAACTTTGTCACACATCAAGCGATGACGTAGTAAACCAATTGGGAGGCCTGCAATGAAAGCTTCAATCGCAGTTTGATCATTTACTCCTTCACAAAAGTTCTTAGTGTCGATCCATCGTCCGAGGTAATCCCGGCAAGTTTCTCCGGCTTTCTGGGTGCAACGCTGTAGGTCTCCGACCGTACAGGGCCTCCGGTATGTGCCTTCAAAATTCCGAAAGAACGCACTTTGCATGTCATACCAGTTATGGATGGTGTTCTCCAGAAGTTCATTGATCCATGATCTTGTCGTCTTCCGCAACATGAGCGGGAGATATCGGGTCGTGACCAGGATGTTTCCGCCTTTGGCAATGCAACAAGCTTGGAAGAAATCCTGTAGCCAGGTATCTGGCCGAGCAATGTTGTCGTAGGCTTGGATATGTCAAGAGATAGCAAATCCTTCCGGGAATCTTGTAGCTCTGATGTGTGGTCCGAAGCACTTTGGGCCCATGTAGATATCATCATTTTCGTAGCGCCGCGCCTCTATATTGGAGTTGATCATGTGCCTTGCGTCATTCAGGGATAGAGATCGTCCCGAGCGTCGGCTATGGCTGCGGTGCCTTGGAGCCGGACTTCGGCTTCTGCCACCACCTCCTCCACCACGACGCCCTCCCTAGCCTCCTTGAGAGCCGTTGTGATAGCTATTTGGTGGAGAGGGTGGAGCAGCTGGGTTATTTTCGGCTGATCGCCAGCCTCCGTCCATAGCGTCATTATTCTGGTTCCGGGGAGGGTCTTCATTGTGACGAGCCCCCTACCGGCTTGTCTCAGCACGGTATCCGTCGTTCCTTCGTCTGTCATCCAGACGGCTTGCATGTCTAGGAGGTGGCATTCTTTGCCGGTCCTCCTCCCGGCGTTTCTCCTTATCATCGTCTCTATGGTCCTTCAACTCACGCTAGGGCGGGTTCCTCGGATTCACGTTACGCCAGTCACGGGCAGCTTTGTGGTGCTGCCCCGAAGATCCGATTCTTGAGTGATTGTCCTCCCGGCGATCAGAACGATGATGCTGTTCCGGAACGCGCTGGGGTCTTACGTCAGCCCATGCCGGATCTGTGCGACACTAGTCGTAATCAGAGACCAGCTTTTGACTTCCGGACATGGCGACCTTTTACTGCTCCAGTCCCTTGTTGAGTAGTTTGATTCCCAACTGGATCTCCTCTGGTCCTCGATTAGCCGATAGAATTTCTCGGGCCGCCATGGTGTTCTATACTGGGGTTGGATATACCCAATCCCCTTTGCTATCTTTCCGAGGCTTCCCCATCTCTTCTCTAAAAAGGACGGCGTGAATCTGCTGGAATTGGTTGTCATTGGTATGACGCTTCCTGGTCTTCTAGTATTGTCTGGAGTTGTACTTTTCCGTGGATCCCACATATCCGTGGTATTGGTAGAGCCGGATCCGGATCCCACATATCCGACAAAGTGCGACGCATGCTTCCTGAGGTACCTGCGGCTCTCGCGATCGGCTTTGTCGAAACTTTTGATGGTCTCTAGAATTGCATCTACGCCTGAGTTTTGCATTATCATATGTCGCAGGGTGTACCTCAGGAAAGGCCTGTCTGTCCCGGCGTCATCAGAGCCGGAATCAGTGTCATTGATATGCTCCTCCTGGATTTCGACCTCAGCGGGTGGGTCGATCTGGGATTCGGTCTCTCCAAGGAGATCCACTCCAGATTTGATATGGACCGCTAGGTCTGCTTCAGGCTCGGATTTCTCCACTATCTCCGCAACTGGTGCGGGTTGGGTGGGATTAGGGTTTTTTGAGATCCGGAACTCTGCCGCCTCCGCGGACAAAGGGGATCAAGAAATTTCCTCTGCCTCTATCATCACCGCTAGGGTGGGGGGGATAGATTTAGCAAAACCGGTGTAAACATCGATCTCACCAAAAGACATGATGGTGTAGGTAGTCATAGCCTCCCTAGCCGGAATCCAGGTCTCGTCGAGAACGATGAGAGGGACATCGCTGGCGTAGAGGATGCGACCGACGGCGAGAGTCTCGCCGATTCCGATTCATGCATCTTCTTCAACAAGATCCGTTGAATGTGAGCAGTGCCATATTTTCTTTTGTTAAGCAGGTGCTAGTCTTACCATCACCTTTGTATAGTGTGTATGGATAACATTGAATATTGACCCTTGGTCGGATCAAGACTCGCAAATCCCTACATTTCCAATTGTAGGATCTTCTTTTCCATTCCAGCATCTACAAGATTCTATTGATAGTCTTTAGATCAATTAATGATATATATAAAGAAACCTCAAAACACACTTATCTATCATTCTAGAATCTTCTATATCATGTCTCTAGACCACGATACGAGAATTTTCAAGAATTAGGAAGCTAATAAACATTTATTTCGACATATCTACCACTAAAATGGAGATATTTTGAGTAGGATCCATAGCACCAATCCTGACCGTTGGGATGTTAGATCCAATGGTTCAGAACAGCTAGATTCATGTTCAATAGTACCTAGAGAAAACTCCACCATGTTCCAGAACCATCATGTCACCACCCCCAAAATTTCATAGCATAGTAGGTTGTATTCTCAATACGAGTAGATAGTTATTAATAATAGACTTAATGTGTGCATTTTTCCTCTAACAAGAAGATTGAATCAATGTTTGTTAAATCATATTTCATACAGGATATACATGTGTGGCATGTGCCTTTTACTAGTGATGATATAATATACAAGAACCAAATATACACCATATAGACATGGGACGGTTTTATAATTATTTCGAGCTTTACCTGTTATAATTTTATATAGTGATGATATGTCATACTTTTGTATATTACATGAGTCTCACATGCAAGGCACGTGTAACTTAGTGTGTGGTACTACTAGGAAGAACATGGCTTATTAGCTCCATGGTGGAGAAGGAGCAGAACAATAATACTTCTCATTGCTTGATTTTAGGGTCCATTGTGCTAAATGTATGGACTTGAATGTAATCTTCATTTTTTGAGGTCCTTGATGTAACATGTACATATCCACTTACCGTGTTAATTAATAGAAGAGAATCTCGCTCCCTCTGGACATACCCTAGTAAAAGAAAGTGCCACCACTCGCCAATTTTCAGAAAAAGTGGGGACCATGTCTACTTATAATTCTCTAGTCTTAGCACGTTTCAAGATTCCCTAGATAACTGTGCCCACTTAAATGACTTTATGTTGATTTAAAGAAATTAGGTCAAATTTGAACTACAAGTAAGCACGGTAGCTTCCTCTTGAATTTTCCAAACATCGTCTGAAGGGACCCACAATGTCTATATATCAAGCACCACAGAGATTTTTAAAAAATGCAACTAACTTCGTGCTAAGAATTGGCATGCCAATGAATTTGACCCCATTTTGCAAACCTTCAAATAAAACAAAGAAAAAATAAAATACTTTTCTGTTACGTCCTCTTATGTGTAGTACTTGCCTTGAAAAATGAGAAGCATGTACTAGTCTTACCATTACTACTATATAGTGTATGAGTTACTTTGAATATTGCCCGTTCGATCAAGACTCACAAATCCCAACATTGCCAACCGTTGGATATTCTTTTCCATTCTAGCACCTACAAGATTATGTTGATAGTCTTTAGCACAATGAATGCTATATATGTAGAAAAACCTCAAAACACACTTATCCATCATTGTCGAATCTTCTCGGTCGCTTCTCTAGACCATGGTTCTATAATTTTCAAAATAGGTAGCTAATAAACTTTTATTTCTCTATGATATAAAGTGCAAGAACCAAATATACACTCATACTTTAGAAATGTGGCTCAAATTCATAAATGTTTCGAGCTTTACCTATTATAATGTTATATAGTGATGACATATCATGCTTCTATATATTATGTGAGTTTCACGTGCAAGGCATGTGCATCATACTGGTATTACTATTGCGAAGAGCATGGCTTAGCTCTGCGGTGGAGGAGCAGGACCCGACTACTAATTTGCATTGCTTGATTGTAGGGTCATTTGCGTTAAATATATGGACTTGGATGTAATTTTCACTTTTTAAGGTCCTTGGTGTAACTTGTACAGATCCAATAACTGTGTTAACTATTGAAGCATCTCACTCCTTTGGGACATACCCCAGTCAAAAATAAAGTGCCACCACCCGGTTTTCAGAAAAAGCAGACCATGTTTTGTTACAATTTCCTAGTCTTAGCACATTTCAAGCTTCCCTATATATTAGCTAACTACACCCATGCACTTAAATAACTTTATGTAGATTTAAGAAAAGTAGGTAAAATTTGAACTACAAGTAAGTACGATAGATTCTTTCTTGAATTTGCAAGAGATCCCAACAATCAGCAATATTTGAATCTGTCAATCTATATCGAACGATTGATGTTCAATTTTTTTCGTATTATATATCTTACTAGTAAGTTGCACATGTCTTGCACGCGAGAATCAGATAGTACAAGTCTATGCCATTTCATTTTTTATACAAAAATTATAATAGGCGAAGCTCAAAAAATAATGATAATTTCGAGCTACGTCCATAAAGTACCAGGTGTGTAGTTGGTTCTTGTACTTTGTATCATGTACAAATCAACCTACTATTAGTTACCTAATACCCGACATGCTCGAGAGAAATGACGAAGATGAATCTAGTACTACCGAGAAGTGTGATTCTAAGTTTGTACATAGCGATCATTACGCTAAAGAGCATCAATAGAATCTTCTAGATGCTAGAATAGATAGAAGATCCAACTTGATTTTAGCAGTATAGGGATTCGCCAGTCTTGATCCAATTAATGGTCAAAGTTCAAAATAATCCGTACACTCTGTATAGTGGTAAGATAAGATTATATAATAGGTTAAGCTCAAAAAGGTTTTAATTTGATGGGGATCTATAAAGTATGAGTGTATATTTGGTTCTTGTACTTTGTATCATGTATTTGTACTACTATAATAGAGTAGTTCTGAATAGGATCCATTGCACCAATACTAACCGTTGGGCTGTTAGATCCAATGGTTGAGAGCAGTTGGATTCGTGTTGAATAATACCTAGCGCAAACTCCACCATGTTCTAGAACCATCATGTCACCACCCCCAAAATTTGATAGCACAATAGGTTGTATTCTCAACATGTAGATAGTTATTATTAATAGACTTAATGTATGCATTTTTTCTCTAACAAGACTATTGACTTAATTTTTATTAAATCACATTTCATAAAGTATATGCGTGTGTGGCACGTGCCTTTTCTTTACTACAACTGTATGGAGCAGTTTTGAATAGGATCCATCGCACCAATCCTGACTATTGGGCTGTTAGATCCAATGGTTGAGAGCAGTTGGATTCATGTTGAATAGTACCTAGAGCAAACTGCACCGTGTTCTAGAACCATCATGTCACCCCCCCCCCCCAAATTTCATAGCACTGTTGGTTGTATTCTCTCTACTAGTAGTAGTAAAAGGCACGTGCCATACAAGTATATACTGTATGAAATATGATTTAACAAACATTAAGTTGTTATTAACCAACAGTCTTGTTAGAGAAAAAAGGCATACATTAAGTCTATTAATAATAACTATCTACACATATTGAGAACATAGCCTATAGTTCTATGGATTTTTTTTGAGAGGATTGTGACATGATGGTTCTAGAACATTGTGGAGTTTCCTCTAGATACTGTTCAACATGAATCTAGATTCTTTGAACCATTGGATCTTATAGCCCAACGATCAGGATTGATGCTATGTACCCAATTCAAAACTGCTCCATTATAATCGTAGAGATAATGTAGCAGTTTTGAATTGGATTCAAAGTACCAATCCTGACCGTTGGGCTGTTAGATCCAATGGTTCAGAGCATCTAGATTCGTGTTGAATAGTACCTAGAGAAAAGTCTACCATGTTCTAGAACCATCATGTCACGACGCCCAAAATTTCATAGCATAGTAGGATGTATTCTTAATATGTGTAGATAGTTATTATTAACCGACTTAATATATGTGTTTTTTTCTCTAACAAGACTATTGGTTAATAACAACTTAATGTTTGTTCACATTTCATACAGTATATACGTGTGTGAAACGTGCCTTTTACTAGTACTAGTAGAAGTCAATGTAGAAGTAAATGTTTGTTAGCTATATCTAATACTTGAATATTTTGGTAACATGGTCTAGGGAAATGTCTAAGAAGATTATAGAATAATGATGGAGAAGTGCTTTGAGGCTTGTGCGCATAACATTCATTGTGCTAAAGACTATCAATAAAATCTTCTAGATGCTAGAATTGATAGAAGATCCAATAGTTTGCAATGTTGGGATTTGCCAGTCTTGATCCAACAATCAATGTTCAAAGTTATATGTACAATATATAGTTGTAATATAATATAATAGGTAAATATCAAAAAATTATAAATTTCCTCGACATCTATAAAGTATGGGTGTATATTTGATTCTAGTACTTTGGAAGTGTTTTTTGCCATAGTTTGACTTGCCACACTTTATTAAACATATGGTCCTTCGGTCATAGAGTGAATTTATTGCCAAGTTTTGCCACGCTTTGTGGCTTTGATTTTCTAAGCCACACTTTTGTGGCTGCCACAATTGTCAAAGTTAGGCTTGGAAAAGTTTGTCCATGTAGAAGTCAATGTTTATTAGCTTTGAATATTGCCCGTTCGATCTTATTTTCCATTCTAGCATCTAGAAGATAAGTACTATTGATAGTCTCTAGCACACTAAATGATATGCACAAACCTCAAAACACACTTCTCCATCATTCTAGAATCTTTCAGTCGTTTTGCTAGACCAGGTTACCAAAATTTACAAGTATTAGGTATAGCTAATAAATGCTGACTTCTACATGATACAAAGTACAACAATCAAATATACACCCACACTTTATTGATTTATAATTTTATGAGCTTTACCTATTATATAATCTTAGCACTATATAGTGTACGAATAACTTTGAACTTTAATCGTTGGATCAAGACTGGCAAATCTCAACACTGCTAACCATTGGATCTTAATTCTATCCATTCTAGCATCTAGAAGATACTATTCATAGTCTTTATCACACTAAACTATATGCACAAACCTCAAAACACACTTCTCAATAATTCTAGAATGTTCTTCGTCATTTCTCTAGAGAATGGCGAGTACTATTAGGTAACTAATAGGTTGATTACTACTACATGATATAAAGTACAAGAACCAAATATACAACATATATTCTTTAGACGTGGCTTAAAGTTATAATTATTTTTTTAGTTTCACCTATTATAGTTTTATAGTACTCCTGTTAATCAGAGTTGGGCGAGCTGGCTTGAGGATTGACATCCTTTTATTTCGGCATGTGGGTTTAAATACTTCACGTGCGAGAAATGTGATTCTATCGTGCAAGCTATCTAGCGAGGGAAAAATGTGGGTTCACATCCTTTCCTGTAACATAGTCTACGTGATGAGACGATACAATACTGAGCTAGGACGTGATAACTTGCTAGTCTAGCACTCTAGCTATAACTCCAGCAGGCGTCCTCGATCCAGTTACGCACTACAGAAGACCGACGAGGGAACACGCAAAATTAACACCCCTCGTTCAAAGAGCCTCCCATGTTCCCTATCTCCGCCGATCTCCATTCGCCAACGTTGGCTAGCCACATTTTGGATCCTCTCGAGCGCGCACTTCCTAAATTTTCCTAGCCATTTCTCGCTAGCTGCATCGGTTCTTGCAGGCCTCCATCACTCTCCTCCAAGAAACCCCAGCAATCATATTTGAATCCGCCCTCGACCCCAGTCCATCCGGGCGCAATGGCGGATTTGATGCACAACATTCGGTACAGTGGCTTGAGAAAGTTCGGCGATGACGCCTCCAGAGAAATCACTATGCGTATGGACACTACCAGCACCGTCCGGCTGGCCGCATGCTCCAAGGAGTTGCACCGCCAAGTTGCCAGCAAAAAAGGTAGCAGATGCCCCAACGACGAATGTGGGACATTGGTCGCCTTCCACGACTTCCTCCACCATAAGATGGCATGCCTACACGTCCCGTGCAACTGCACTGAGCCTGGCTCCAAGTTCGCTGCCCCGCCCACAATGCTCCTCGCTCGCGTCGAAAAATCCCAATCGATGGGTGTGTAGAGTTTCCACTACAACGAGGAACAAGGTACATCTCTCAACCTTTGCTGGCACCTGGCTCATGGAGAGTATAGATCGTGGTATACGGGGATGATGGTACATTGTTTGCCGTGCAATTTGACATGCTCGATTATGCCTCGCCGTATCCGTCCAGTGCATCAGGTCAGCGCCGTCCTTGTTTCCGCAGTACGTGGTGGAGTTGCACTTTTATAAACCTTCAATGATGGGACAGGACCTGGAGGAGTTCACCGAAGATACCCTGTTTTCCGAGCCTAAGAGCAGCACGCTGCCAGCCATGGTTAGGTTTACTGAAGATTTCCGAAATTTCCTAATTAAGAAACATGATAGGTTCACAATGGATTACTCATTTTGCATCCACAGTGTGGGAGATGGCAACTATGACCATCTTGATCCTGATGATAATCTACCATTCAAGTTTGTTTAGATCAACCGCCGGAGATGATCTAGCATTTCCTTTGAAACATGGTTCTGTATTTTTTTTCTTACTAGCTGTTCAACATGAATCCAACTACTCTAAACCATTAGATCTAATATCCCAATAGTCGGGATTGGTGCTATGGATCCAATTCAAAACTTCTCCATTATAGTAGTAGATGTTATGATATTTAACATGCCAATTTAGTCCGTCGATTCTTACTTTCTTTAGAAATCCCAGGTACATCTCTCAGCCGCTGTCGGCACCGTGCTCATCACGACTAGAGAACATCGGATCTGGGGATGATGGTACTGTGTTCGATGTGCTATTTGAGATGCTCGAGTGGGGCGACATCATCATATCCGTCGTGTGCGTCATGCCGGATAGGTGCTCCTCGCCCTTGTACAATGTGCAGTTCACCGTCTATCACCCGTCAATAGAGGCTAGGTTTTGAGACGGTGCAATGCACAATTCCTTCACTCCTGAGAGTAGGGCGGTGCCTGGCATCATGCAGAAGGAAAAGCATTCCATGGTGGTGTACCATCAAATGTCTCAGATTACTAATTAGGGCCTACATTACTCAATATGCATCCATCGCAAGGGAGAATTCCCAATTGACCATTCTACTACCTCAGATTTTTTTATCCCACTTTCACTACATACGATGGACACACGTGTATTGGAGGTTGGGTTTTGGAAGCAGAGTAGTAATAGTATAGTACTAGTTCTTGTACTTCAGAGTACTTTGTACTACTATATATTGGTAGTACTTGTTTAGGTCAAGGACAAGAGATGGTCTTGCTTTGCCCTTATATCCTGTCATTGCTATTACTAAAGTATTTTGTTGAACTAATAGTGATATACTATTACTTGTTTAGATCAAGTACAGCAGTTTGTCTTGCTTTTATTTTCAAAGTTAGCATTATCACAATTATCTAGATGAGTCTTCCGAATTTTGGGTTCCATATGGGGGGTCACACAGGCATTGACGTTAGGAGGCGGTATTCACATAGAAGCAGACTTGATCGTCAGTTTTGCTTGCTCCAATGATCTAGTCTATTTTTTGAGCTGGAACAAAAACTGATTCTCTTTATACTGCTATTGAATTTCATGTAGAAAAGCTACTGAATCTATCAAATATTCTATTGTTGCTATTATTAAAACATTTTGTGGAAATGTGTAATACCTCGGACATTATGCTCTAAGTTCAAGCCTGGACGAACCAAAAGTGAATAAGTGATTCTACAGCGGAGGCCCAAGGCCAACCACGTGTATGCCCGTCGAAGCGGAGCAGGGAACGATACCGGCCTACCATCTTATCCACTTTCAAGAACATCGGGACAAGAGCGAGCGGCGTAAGCGACAGGTAACACGACCACGACATACACAAATGAGTATGTATCTCTACGACTTACAATAGACATCAGAGTCACATCATCTGGAAACAATAGAAACAGAAATATTCAACAACATACGGCAAGATCCAAAAGTCCTAGATAGATATAATAGTTTAGGATATCTCCTCATGCATCATACAGCAGAGTATCAAGCTGAAGCAGAATACAAGATCCCAGTACGGATAAGAAGCAAATCAGCTTAAGATGCCACAGAACGAAGCACATCCCGCCCACAGATCTCACGGATCTCCATCCCCGAAATCTCTACACCTGATGTTCATTGCCACCATCATCGGTCTCTTTGACCCGGTAGTCTTCCTGAGAGTATACCTGTCCACCTAAACCAAATATTTATCGTGTGAGACCCTAGGGGTACTCAGTAAGTCTAATGCAGCTAAAGGGAACAACTTGGGGTTAACACAGTTGCAGCGAAAGATAATATCTACAAGGAGCTATAGAGACTCACTACATATCCGCCCAACCAGAGATGGACGGACGCCCATTATTTAATAGCATCAGTTATATAAGCAACATAATTAACCTTGCTCGTCGTCCTGCTCGCTTACCGATGAGAAGGCAGAAGAACAACCCATCCATTGGCAATTTTATTAACCATTCCATGAGTGTTGCACTAATTACTAGTCATGTCTTAGTCAAATTAAAGGCGATACTTTAGTTATGCTTGTCTATGATCGAGAAATTGTGCTCCAAGTCGTTCGCGGACATGGCTTTTGGAAAGATTTACCCTGCAGGGGTGCACAAATAGCAACACACGCACGATCAACCTCGGAAAGAACCAAATAAAACGCAACGAGGCCTCACGACAAAGCATTCACATGATTCATAAATCATTTTCGGGGGCCACCCCACTAAGCTACCCGCAACAAAGTTGGCTGTCTCCGAGACGGACCTAGGGTTCGTGTCAATGGCTGTAAACGACTGGGAACCTAAAAGTGTGATTGGCTTTGTCGATACCGCGAAAATATTTCACGTTCCAAAACAGTACAGGTGCTCCACGCACAATCATAAACAAAGCAGTAAAGCATGGCATAAGTACAGGATAATAATAAAGCCCCAAACTACTTTGTGGCCCCAAGAAATAAAGTGCAAATCAAGCTCAGACAAAGGGGATTCATGGTCCCACATGCGGATAGTGCGATAGTCAAGGAACATGAATCAAGTACTCGGGGTCCTACGGGACACAAGTGAGCTTAAAGTACCAAATAGCAGATAATGGTCACCGATGCCTCTTTCATTAGTTATCTACTCATGTTAAGTTGTTTAGATACCTCGTTATCCCAAGACTCACACAAACCCTACACATGCAATTCTACGACTTGCATGGCTCAAACAACTCATGAAGTAATGGCTCATGGGATTGAGGTACAAGCTTCGGTGGGGTTTAAAAGTAAAGTCTATGCAATACTTAAGATTCAATTTAATGCAATCGCGACTCAATGATGCAAGAGTAAGATGAAAGCATAGGTACTATATGTATGCAAGCATGGGGAATTGCTTGCCTGGAAGCTCAGCTGCAGGATAGGAAAGATCCGGGTAATACTCCTGAGGCTCCTGGTATTCTTCTTGCTCAGTGTCTATCCGGATAAAAACCAAACACACAAAGGGCGAAAATAAATATATTGCACAATCATTTAAATAATATGCAACAAGCAAACAAGTATGGCATGATGGAATGATGCACAATTTACATGGCATAACATAGCATGGCGTGGGTGAGGTGTGGGGTACAAGAACAAAGCATTTTATTAAGTGTTTAGTCATGTTTTGCTCCCATAAACATTGATGTATACTTAATATTTATATGATGCATGCTTCACTTCATATTATGGAATACATAGTTAGAATGGGATCGTCGCGCTGATCGATTTAGACATATTATTTGTTAAATTTGGAATTATGGAATAGAAGATATTAATTATTTCATTTTTAAAAGAAAAAGGCAAAATATTAATTGTTTATGTATTTAGAATAGTAAAATTCGAAATTAAAAATTTATATTTGAATTCATCAAATAATTCTAAAAAAATTCATTTTGAAATTATTTTGATTTGAATTTATTTTAATATCAAAAATTATCAGGGTTTTCGAAACAGCAGGGGATTTGATAAGTGTCACACGTTGCCAAGGGGTCTTTGCGTATTAAACATTACGAATCCAGGCTCTAGCTTGTAGAAGTGGCATGTTTACTGAATGTTGTACTCTGAACTTAACTGCATAGCAACACTTGTGTTTACAGTTAAAAAAAAACACTTGTGTTTAGGTTGAGAACATGGACTAGGGCAGAGATAAAAAAAGGACTAAAAGGAAAAAATAAATACGCCACCGGTGGATTTAATCTCTAGACCTCCAGGTTATCATTTCAAGGATCAAGCCACTATGCTACGCACAGGTTGATGATTAGAAGCTGCGAGGTTTTCTTTTGAAGCGGCATCGCTGGCCTGACGAAACTGAAGAGAAACTGTATCGTGTGCAGCTAGCTGGAGCAAATTTTGCTCGACGATGGAGAGCAATCCGTTGAGTATTTCGCATCGCCGCAAAAACAAAAGTAGAAGAGGGAATCAATATCTACAACTTCCATTTATAAGGATACGCCGGAGGAGGTCTAGGATGGCTGGGATCTTGCGATGAACAGGGGGTCTTCAGGCGCTGCTGCTGCTGTTTTTCTGACGAACGAACGGTGCCGAAACTGAATATCCGACAAAGAAAAACCGGCACAGCGGCGCAACTTGCGGGGAAGATTGTGGGCGACATAGTGGGTCAAAAGGATCGGGTAGCGGTTCGTTTTGAAGAGGAGGCTTCCTGCTACAACTCTAGTTCACGTGTCGTTCGGAGACGTGCGGCACAGGGGTGACTACATCGTGATGAACATGTACCGGCATTGGATTGCAGTCGCTGTTGTGTGTATGCTGGGCGCGCGGCTGTTGCTGCACAGCGTGCGCGTGCTGGTGCACGGCAGGCCGAGCGCGTCCAGATACCAGAGGGTACTGCGGGGCTTCTCCAGGCACGCTTGGGCGCACGCGGGGAGCACGGCGGTGTCAGGATCTGCAAGTGATTGCGACTAGCGATGGCAAGCGCGCAGGGTACTCGATGGTGGTCGGCGGGGATGCAGGGCACAAGGGAAGGAAGGGCATGTCTAGGTGGTGGGTTTTCTCACCAGAGGCGCAGGTGCGCGGCGCTGAAGCTAGAGGTGGAGAGGACCGGGACGGAGACAGAGTGATATGGACACGAAGGAGGAGATGAAGCCTAATTTCAGGACTTCACCAAGCTATGTGATGCGTGGTGCATCCTATTGATGATTGGCACGCCAGGACGACCTACGATATGTAATGATAAGTCTAAGGTGCTGTCAAATATTATTGCTATGTTATTGAGTCCGAGTCTAGGTTAGGTTCGAGTCCGTTGTGTGTTTGGTTTGGGTCTGTTGCAGGGCTCCTATATAAAGGAGCCAGCCGCCTAGAGTTTAGGGGAGTTCAGTTGTTTACTCTAAAAACTATATTGTGCTCCACCGTGTATCATCCCTCCGGAGACGACGATACCATTTATCATATTATTGCTGCGGAGGTTCTTGTGTTCATCAAGCATTGTCGTGCTTAGATTTGAGGCGTGTTGATCTTCATCACGTTACTTGATGGATTCATTCCTCTTCTTCAGGTGACGTTCATCGCGTTATTGGGAGATCATCTATCTGGTTGACTCGCTGTGAAAGATTGGGACAAAACTAAGGATCATCGGCTTGATCCGTATCAGGTGGTATCAGAGCGCTAGGTTGATCACGGCGAGAGTTTTCTGTTGACTACTGATCTGCGGATTGTTCTTCTTCGAGCAGTTTTCATATCGGTTCTGTTTTTTAGTGAAGTTTCGATTTGGGTGGTGATTGATCTGCTAATTTTTGATCAGTGTGGCGACGAGAGATTTTTCAGAGCCAGGAGGATCCGTTCGTGCGAAGAGAAGCAGCCTCCAAGTTGTGATCGGTTGATTGATCTACAATTGATTTTTCTTCAGCCGAGCAGTCTCAAATAATCGTTCTGGGCTATTGTCGAGTTGGTGCCGTTGGTTCAATCTCGGCGAGATCTGTTCAACATCGCGTGCGCTAGATCACATAGAAGTTGTGCATCAATACGGGACATTGGCGTACTTGAGAAGTGCAGCGATTTGGTTCCGATTTTTGCGCCGACTTGGAGGATCTCACGCGTCAAAAGAAGGGAAAAAAAAGAAAAGTCCCTTTTTCCTTGATCCGTTCCCTAGAGTCCAGCTAGCAAACGAAAAAGAATAAAAACAGATTTTTGGCATTACGTGTACGTGCGAAAAGGGAAGAGTCAAGGAGTCTGTATTTGGTACGTGCCCTTCCATACAGATCGATCAGTTTGGCGTGAGCAGTGCAGATATTGATTGATTTTGTTCCGTGAGAAAAGGAAAGAAGCAAGCAAACCGGTTTGACTTAAATTGGGCAGATTTTTGTTCCGTTTTGTCTGCGGTGAAGGCACGTCCCGTGCTAGGGAGTTATCGTGTGCCCGTATTAAAAAAAATTGACGGATCGCTATTTGTCGCTAGAGCGCAAAGGTGTCTGCCCTTTTACGTGAACCAGTCTAGCGCTGTTTGCGCTGTTGTGGACAGTTTTTTTTCTCTGCTGCGGACAGTTTTAGCTGATTTTTCTGTTGTGTTCCGTTTTTCTAGAAACAAGACAATATGGTAATAGCAAAGGAAGTTCGTAAGATAGACGGAGCGGATGATGTGTTTTGACTACACTACTATTGGTGTGGGATCGTCACTTAATTCTGTAGATATAAAATGGAAGTTGTATAGTTCTGCCACATATGCAGAGTTTAGATCTTGGAGGTCTGACATGGATGATGGTTTCACCAAATATCGTTCGATCGATTCTAAGTTTGGTGGTCGCACTGAATTTGTTCTTCCACATCGGCGTGTGGATGAGACTGTGGCTAGTTGGTGGAAGGAAGAGAGGACCACAAAGGGCATAACAACACCTAGTTGGGAAGATTTGAAGCAATTTATGCGCACTAGATTTTGGGAGAAGTCCGAGGAGCTGGACAAGGTGGTTCGTTCTGAGGATGTTGTACCATTGAGTGGGCTGAATTTGCAACTCAACAAGGTACAATGCGATGCTTGCATGACAGTTGACAAGGGCCGGTGTTCGAATTTATTTCAGGCGCAGTGTATGATCAAAGGCAAAGCATGCAAGTTGATTATTGATGGAGGAAGCTGTACTAATGGCATTAGGAAGGCAATTGTGGCAGCGTTGGGTTGTCCACAATGCGTATTCCTGAACCTAAGCATCTACAGTGGTTCAATAGCTGCGGTATGGTGAAGGTAACTCATAAGGTGCGTGTACCATTTATAGTTGGTGATTATATTGATGAGATTGAGTGCGATGTATTTCCATTGGAGGTATGTGCGCTATTACTTGGTTGTCCATGGCAGTATGATCGCAATGTTACACATGCTGGCAGAGCAAATACATATTCTTTTGTGCATGGTGGCAAACAGCAGACTTTGAAGCCTATGCAGGATGATCACATAAAGTCTGATGTAGAGCTGGTGGTACATAAGGAGAAGGTGCGCAAGGCTAAGCCAAAATATGGGCTAGCTAAGGTGCATGATGGAGAGCATGATGCACAGTGCGACAATGTTGATATTGCTTCAGCTATGTCTGTAGATGACAAGCCAGTGGAACTTGTTAGTGATAAGCTAGTTAAAGTGCATCCTCTTATTGCTGAGAGGCAGGATGTTGAAGCATGTGTTCCGAAGGTTGTATGTATTGACACAGGTGTTCATACAGATGATATTTGTGCTCCTGATTTTCCAGTGCACGTGGTGCAGCGGGATAACAAGAGTAGTTTTGTTAGCACACCTGTGAGGCGTTTTATTGGGACAGTTGTGTATATGCATAGAGGAAAGGATGGACATGTTCGTCAGTTGTGTGGTCCAGGAATTACTCATCTTATGTCAAGTCGTGCAAAGAAGGTCCATGTTCAGCAACCACGGGTTCCAACAAGAGTTGAGAAGAAGAAGACGGTGGCGCCTTGGTCCAAGCTCGTATGGAGACGCAAGGAGGTGCAGGCGCCGAGGGCTGTATCAAGTCGAGCAGGCCGAGAGGGAGGATGTCGTAAGGAAGGCAAGCAAGACTTGAAGATGGCGAAGACGTGTGAAGCGATTGTTCATATCACGCCACCTTTCCGACCCGACCAGCAAGCGTTGGGGACAACGCTTCTTGAAGGGGGGATGATGATATGGGCATGAAGGAGGAGGTGAAGCCTAATTTCAGGACTCCACCAAGCTAGGTGATGCAGGATGCATCCCATTGATGATTGGCACGCCAGGACGGCCTACGATATGTAATGATATGTCTAAGGTGGTGTCAAATATTATTGCTATGTTATTGAAGTAGGTGGTTAGGTTTTTGGGGTGGTGGTGCTTGAGAAGAAAAGAGGGGCATGAGGATGGGATCTCGATCTGGATGTGGGGAAGGAGTGGTTGAGGGGGGAGGTCAGCTCTACTGCTGCTGCTTTTGCGGACAAGAAGAAAAGGCAGAAGGGTAAGGCAATGCACGCAATAGGCAGGGTCATCACGTTTTCGGGGTGGAGAAGATAAACAGGGATAGGGAGGTAGCGTTTCCATCTAGCTAGGTGTGGATCGGACCAGGTAGAAGCCAAGAGGGGAGTTTGGTTTGGTTCAGCTAGTTGGGCTGATCGGTGGTGCACTGGTGTGGGCTTGATTCAGAGGAGCAGCTGGGGTTGAGCGATCTGATAGCTAGGCACATGCATATGGGATTGTAGGGGATAAAACAATAGAAAAAATAGAAGATGGTATTACTGATATGGATTCCACATAAATACCATTGGGCATGATTTAAATCACAAGGAAAAATAAGAAGAGCCCATTAGTAATGTATGTGGCAGATTTAGAATAGGATGAACATATGGCAAGATTAAAGGATGGATCCACATAATATCATATGGACATGATTTAAACTCAAAAATAAAATAGGAGCCCATAAGTACTATGTAGTAGAAATAGAGAAATATTAGAAGACCCATGTAGAATGGATGTTAGTGATGGATGGAATCAAAATATATGCCCCAACTCAATTTGGGCATCAAGCAATGTATCAAGAACCAACTACAATTTACCAACCGGCAAATACAAATAATAAGACAAATGCATATGAGAAAAGAACCAAATGAAAAGGGGTTTTATATGATGCTCAAATGCAATGTGGCATGGTGACATGAGCATGACATAATGCAATGCAATTAATGACAAGTAGAAAGTAGCAATATATAGACTAGCCAAGTAGCAATTGTTAGATAATTGGGATGCTGCAAACTGATACTCCGGTACTAATACTAAATCAAGGGCAGTAGATAGTCTTGCTTTTCATTTGAAACATGGCCTTGTTGTAATCTAGATCAAACATGGGCATTTTGGATGGCGTGAGCGAACCAAGTAACAATTGCACAACCTATATTGTTCTTGTACATCGCCCCAGGTTCGCTAACTCATCCCTGAAAAAATCTGACACCAATGTGTCGGCCTCTCTTTTGGGGCAAATTTGAATCATTGGCCACAATAAGAAATTCAAATGTAATCCTACAAAACAATATTCAGGGATATACATAGTTAGGTACAAAAACAATCCTAAATATTGTAATTATGAATAAAAAACCAAACAATTAGTCTTTTGGTACATGTTAAAAATACTTATGATCAAAACCATGCATATACATATGCATCATACCAATCATTCAAAGATCAGAAACAATTCAAGGATCATATATGTAGTTCCATATGAGAATAAATCAAGGGCCTCATAATTTTTTTCAGAGATGGAGTTAGAGAACCAAAGTACCAATAACACAACCTATATAGTTTGTGTGCATTGCAGCCTCAGGTTTACCAACCCATCCCTAAAACACGGCACCATCATATGTGTCTCCCCTTGAACTCTTTTGGGGCAAATTTCAATCATCGGCCTCGGTGACAAACTGAAATATAATTCTTATACACTACGAATCCAAGCAATACATAATTCAAATGTCATAGTTCTATGAATGTAGAATAAAGATTGCAGCCTCATAAGTTCAGGGATGGCATAAGGGAACCAAGTAACAATTGAACAACCTATATTGTTCTTGTACATCACCCCAGGTTTGCTAACTCATCCCTGAAAAAATCTGACACCAATGTGTTTGCCTCTCTTTTGGGGCAAATTTGAATCATTGGCCACAATAAGAAATTGAAATGTAATAGTACAATACAATATTTAGGGATATATATATGCATCATACGACTCATTCAAAGATCAGAAACAATACAAAGATTATATATATAGGTTCCATATGAGAATAAATAAAGGGCCTCATTATTTTTTTCAGAGATGGAGTTGGAGAACCAAGATACTAATAGCACAACCTATATTGTTTATGTACATTGGTGACTCAAGTTCACTAACCATCCCTAAGAAAATGACACCATCAGATGTGTCTCCCTTGAACTATTTTGGGGTAAAATTGAATCATTGGGCTCAATAAGGAATAGAAATGTAATGTTATAGGCATGCTGTGTATCGAAATCAACACTCAACTAGCAAACCCTAAAACCCCTAAATAAAATTTTAATCGATTAAATTTACAGCACAAGAAGAAATGTATGAACAACAACGAGTTAAGCAAATGTAAATTTACTAGATGGCAGATGAGCAGATTAGGGTTTTGTGACTAGACGGATTGGGGTTTTGTGACTAGATGGAAGATGCATCAATCGACCGTTCGAACCATATATATACGACCCTACTTCAAGACCAAAAGAATCTATACACGATTGGGAAAATCCTATGTATGAATAGTGAAATCTGTGGTTGTGACTAGAGAAGCTAGCAATGTAGTACCTCGGACTCCTCATCAGGGACCTCCTCCTCAAACTCGTCATTCTCTCCGATTGCGTTGAAGATTTCTTGGACGGTGATGGGGTCATTGATGTACAACACCAGATTGCCTCCGCCTGCCCCCCATCCAGATCTGGCGCTGGCACCATGACATTGTCAGGCACCTGTTGCTCGACGGCAAAGGCTATTGGCTGGACAGATGAGCTCAAACCCTCGATGGTGCAACAACGGACGACGTGCGTGCCCGAAGAAGACACATCCGCCTGCTTGGCAACGACCGAGCCATCTGCTGCTGCGCCTTCAACTGGCTTCACCTCTAGCTCGTCTCCACGCGTACGCTTCATGGCGCACCTAGGGAAGGAGGTGGTGCAAGAGAAGGAGCTTCGGCGCGTGCGGTATGTGCAAATTGGGGTTTTAGGACTAGAAAAATTGGGGAAAATGATACGAGCTCATGGAAGAAGAAGGCCGAGCGGGTTTATAAACACTAGACCATTCGTAGTCCTTGAGTGGACATGTGTGGTGGGCGGGGTTACCACGATCTCCACTTTTTTTGGGTTCCCTTTTTTTGAAACAACCACGATCTCCACTTTAGAACTGCATTGAAAACATGCTCATGGTAGACCTCAATTCCACTGCATGCAAGTGGCGCAAAACCAATTTCTAGCAACATTAGGTCTACTCGAGGGGCCCCTTGACGCATGGAAGTTACTTGCGGTAGGGACCCAGTTGGAAGTGAGATTGAGAGCGTTGCGTAAAAATGGGATATGTCTTATTAAAATCAAGTGGCAATAAATTGTAGCGTCCTATCGACAACCGTGAACTCAATGACCCTGTTGCCCTGTGCATGTGTTGTAGTAGCAGTAGTAGGCTTTTTCAGACGTGATTAAACATGACATGACCACTCGATGGCTTTTTCCATGCATGGCTTCGTGTTCCTTCCTGTAGAAGTCTCACTGAGGGAGACATCCGTGTTGTGTCACGTTGTACTGTGAAGGGCACGACGTGTGTAACGATCCTCCTTGGATCACATAGGATCAACGGTAGGTGCGCATGATCCGCGTGACAACTATGGAAACCAATCAGGGCGTAGAAGACAGAGTGAGCACAGGTTTGGCCTTCTACGAAAGAGAGAGAGGGCGAAACTGAGTAGTATAAAATGGAAAGTGAGTGTCTTGTACAACGAAATATAATGAATGTGTGTTCTTTTCATAGACCACATATAGATCCACCAGTGTCATAGCATGTGTGTTCTTTTCATAAACCACATATGGATCCACTAGTATCATTGCATGTGTGTTCTTTTCATAAACCACAGCTAGAGTCATTGGATGTGTGTTATTGTCATAAACCACATGGATCCACTAGAGTTCATTGCATGTGGGTTCTTCTCATAAACCACATGGGTCAACCAGAGCCATTGCATGTGTGTTCTTTTCATTAACCATAGCTAGAGTCATTGGATGTGTGTTCTTTTCATAAACCACAACTAGAGTCATTGCATGTGTGTTATTTTCACAAACCACATATGGATCCACCAGTGTCATTGCATGTGTGTTCTTTTGATAGACCACATATGGATCCATGATAGGTTTCCAACGTATCCATAATTTTTGATGTTCCATGCTTGGTTTTTATCTACTTTCTTATGTTTTTTCCACACTTTCGAGTATTTTTATAAACTTTTTGGACTAACCTATTAACAAGATGCCACAGTGCCAGCAGCCTGTTTTCTGCTATTTTTGGTTCCAGGAAAGTCAGAAAATGAATATTCTTGGAATTGGATGGGACAAAAGCCAAAGTCAGTTTTTCACCGAGGGGGACACGGAGCCAGAATATGAGACGGAGAGGGGCCAGAGGGCCGCCACACCACCTGGCCGCGCGACCAGGCCTGGCCCGTGCCAGGGGGTGGTGTGGCCGCCTAGGGCACCCCCTCGACCTCCCCTTTCGCCTATAAGATGCCTCCGATACAGAAACGCTAAGTACCCAATCAAAATTCCACGAAAGAGTCTATAGCCACCGCCATCTCCATCCCTAGATTGGGAGAGATCTGAAGCTCTTCCTGGTACCCTGCCGGAGGGGAGAATTCACCCTGGAGGCCTTCTTCATCACCATGCAAGCCTTTGGTGTGATGCGTGAGTAGTTCATCCTTGGACTACGGGTCCATGTAGTAGCTAGATGGTTGGTTCTTCTCCTTTGTGCTACCATGTTTAGATCTTGTGAGCTCCGTTCTTGATCAGATCATCTATTTGTAATTCTACATGTTGTGTTTGCGGGCATCCGATGGATATTGAGATGCTATTTCAGATTTATTATTGATTCTATCATGTCTTTGTTATTTGTGATCTTGCATGCTTTCCGTTGTTAGTAGCTATTGGCCAAGTAGATGCTAGCAACTCCAAGAGTTAGTATTTATGCTTGATAGTGGGTTCATGCCTCTAGTAATCTGGGGAAGTGACAGAAATCTCTAAGGTACTAGATGTGTTGTTGCTACTAGGGAGAAGACAACAATCCTTTGATCATAGAACAATCATATTGTTTACTTTACACGCAATGCGTAATGCAATTATTTGTTGCTTGCAACTTAATATTGGAGGGGGTTCGGATGATAAGCTAAAGGTGGATTATTAGTCATAGATGCAGTTGGATTACGGTCTATGTATAATGTTGTAATGCCCAATCAAATCTCAAAGGAGTCAAGATGATTAGTATATGCATGTATGCTTTCTCGATGTTTGTCAATTGCCCCGCTGTAATTTGTTCACCCAACATGTCATCTATCTTAAGGAGAACCACCACCAGTGAACTATGGACCCCGGTCCTTTCTTTTACCATCAATCTACAACTGTTTACTACTTTTTGTTTACTTTCTGAAGCTTTTACTATCTTCCACACAATACGTTTAATCCTTTGTTTTCAGCAAAACCGGTGAGATTGACAACCTCACTGTAAGTTGGGGGCAAAGTTCTGTGGTTGTGTTGTGCAGGATTCCAAGTTGGCAACAACACCTTGGAGGTGTTTCCTTGCTCCTACTTGTTCGATAACCTTGGTTTCATAACTGAGGGAAACTTACTACTATGCTCATCATACCTTCCTCTTGGGGTTCCCCAACGAGCTCGATATCAACCACGAGCCAGCAAGTATTTTTCTGGCGCCGTTGCCGAGATTCAAGGACATTTTCACAAGGGGAGTCCCTCATAACCAATCTCTTTACTTTGTTGTTTTTGTTTTGCTTAGTTTATTTTTGCTTTGATTGCTTGTTTCTTTATCAAAAACACACAAAAATTAGTTGTACTAGTTTTTTTTCTTTATTAAAAACACAAAAAAATGACTACTCTTGAAAACACTAAGTTGTGTGACTTCACTAGCACCAACAACAATGATTTAATGTGCACACCTATTGCTCCACCTTTTCCTGAAGCTAATTTGTTTGAAATTAAATCTGCTTTACTCAATCTTGTTATGAGAGAACAATTTTCTAGTATTGGTAATGAAGATGCTGCTGCTCATCTAAATAACTTTGTTGAACTTTGTGAGATGCAAAAGCATAGGGATATAGATGTAGATATTATTAAGCTTCAATTGTGTCCTTTCTCTTTGAGAGGAAAAGCTAAAGAATGGTTGCAATCCCTAACTAGAAATAGTATTGATTCTTGGACTAAATGCAAAGATGCTTTCATTGGAAAATACTATCCTCTTGCTAAGATTATATCTATGAGAAGTGAAATAATGAAGTTTAAACAATCTGATAATGAATATGTTGCTCAAGCTTGGGAAAGAATGAAATCTTTGGTAAATAATTGTCCCACTCATGGACTGACTGCTTGGATGATTATCCAAACCTTTTATGCAGGATTAAACTATTCTTCAAAAATCTATTGGATTCTGCTGCTGGAGGAACCTTTATGACCATTACTTTGGGCGCAGCAACAAAGCTTCTGGATAATATGATGGTTAACTATTCTGAATGGCACACTGAAAGAGCTCCACAAGGTAAGAAGTTAAATTTTGTTGAAGAAACTTCCTCCTTGAGTGATAAAATTGATGTTATTATGTCTATGCTTGTTAATGGGAAAGCTCATATTGATCCAAATCATGTTCCCTTAGCCTCTTTGGTTGCTCAAGAAGAGCAAGTTGATGTGAACTTCATAAGAAATAACAATTTTAGCAACAATGCCTACAGGAATAATTTTGGTAACAATAATAATAGGCCATATACTCCCAACAATGGTAATGCTTATGGAAATTCCTACAGCAATAATAGGAATGCACTCTCTGAACTTGAAGTTATGCTTAAAGATTTTATTGGCAAACAAACTTCTTTCAATAAAACTATTGAGGAAAAACTCTCTAATGCTGAAAGAAATATAGCATCATTGGCTGAAGCACAATCTTCTTTGAATAAAGTGGCTGCTAAACCTGAAACTATTGAAATCCCTTTGCTGCTACCAATGCCACACAAGTTAGAATTGATGAAAATGTTAGACTATTAGCTGAATTGCATGCTAAGTGGGAAAGAGAAGATGAAATTTCTAGAAACATTAGTGTTTATACTATCACTACCACTAGTGCTAAAGCTAGTAACAACTCAACTACTTTAGATGATAATTATGATTTTGATCTTGATGGTTGCAATATCTCTGAAGTTATTAAGTTCCTACAAAAGCTTGCTAAAAGTCCTAATTCTAGTGCTATGAATATGGCCTTTACAAAACACATTACTGATGCTCTCATAAAAATTAAAGAAGAAAAGATGAAACATAAAGCTTCTATTCCTATGAAACAAGAAGATGGTTGGGAACCCATCATTAATATGAAAGTGAATGATTTTGATTTCAATGCTTTATGTGATCTTGATAGTAGTGTTCCTATTATGCCTAGAAGGATTTATGATATGCTTGATTTGCCACCATTGGAAGATTGTTATTTGAATGTCCCACTTGATGATAATGATAAAAAGAAACTCATGGGGAGTATTAATGATGTTCTTATTATGGTTAACAATGCCTATGTCCCCATTGATTTCTATGTTTTGGATGTTGAATGCAATGCTTCTTGTCCTATTACTTTGGGAAGACCTTTTCTTAGAAATGTTGGTGCCATTATTGATATGAAACAAGGCACCATTAAATATCAACTCCCACCCAAGAAAGGTATAGAACACTTCCCTAAGAAGAGAGAGAAGATTTCTTTTGCCTATCCTATGAAAACAAAATTTGCTCTTAATGCTTCTTCATTTGAGAACACTTGATTCCTTTTCTTGCTTCTTATGCCTAACTTAAAGGCGCTAAAGAAAAGTACTTATTGGGAGATAAGCCAAAAGTTTTAGACGAGTCTTGAAAGTTATTGCTTCAGTAATAACCGCTCCTTATCCTTTTTATTTGCTTTTTGTGCCAAGAGTTACCTCTAATGAGAGAGAAGTAATGATTGGGAAAGTTGCTGTCCCGAAACAGATTTTTGTGCTTCACCGTAAAAATTCATGTAAAATCTCTGTATGCTGTTTTGAGGCGTGAATTTTTGTGCTTCTGCCCCAGGTTGTTATCTAACTTTCGTTAGTTCAATACTTTTTGATTTGAGCAACAGAATGTCGTCGAAAAAATTGGTTTTTACCTGCTGGTATGTTTTGACAGATTTCTGCCATTATTTGCATTTGCTTCTTGTTGGATCCTTTTTGAGTTCTCTTTAGGGAATTGAGCTTTTTGAGGGAAGTGCTACAGTAGCTTGTGTTCTAATGGAACTTTTATTGGTGTTGAAACTGAACCTAAGACTTATTATCTTGAGTTCACTAATGTTGCTAATAAAGATTGTGTGAAGTTTTGTATGAAGGAAAAATTGCAGGTGTATGGAGAGAATGATGTAATGAGATGAAGAATGGACTAAAGCTCAAGCTTGGGGATGCCACCCCGTGTCACCCCAAGAATTATCCAAGAAGTAGAAGCGTCAAAGCTTGGGGATGCCCAAGGCATGCCCTTCTTCATCAATAAAAATCCTAGGTTTCTTCCAAATACTTCAATTTTATTGTTTCATGCACAATTGTGTTGTTCTTGTAGCATCTTTGTTTTTGTTTTTGGTTTTCGTTTTCTTGTTTTTCTTAGTTTTCTTGAATAAATTGGTTGGACCCCCTCTTTCATGCATTGGTTTTCAAATAGTCTGGTTTGGATTGGAAAAAGAGTAGGAAAGTTCATGCTTAAGTGGTAAAGAGAGCTTGTTTTTAACTGTGGCCCATGCTTTTTCATGCCATGCTTGATATTGTTTTGGATTTATGCTTACTGATCCTTGCTGTAGCATGTCTTGTTATAAACAATTGAGATTGCTTAATGTGCCTTGGAAGAATCATGCGTTGTTTTAGCATATTAAAGCATAGTATTGTGGTATTCTCCTTTGATGCTTTATTTGGGTTGACTTGGCACATTCTCACACCATGTTATGACTATCCCAAGTCACTATAGCCTTTATGATCCTTCGACTTGTAGTATCACTTTATGCTTTGATTAATGATGTTTTGTCGCTCTGCATAATTATGACCATTATTGCTCTCTTAATCAGTCGCTCCTAGTCTTTTGCTAGCCTCCATAACCAAGTATGAGTTCCACTCATGCATCCAACTCCTAAAACCAAGTTATTCCAAAGAGTCCACCATACCTACCTATTAGCATTTTCTATTCCAAGTATATTCATGTTTTTATCTACCTTCCGAATTAAACTTGTTATGAGAAAACTAGTGATTAAAGCTCTTATGAACTTGATGGCGCACTTTACTTTTCTTGGCCTTAATAAACTTGAACCATTGTGTCGTCTATGTTGTATATGCTTGCACTTATATGTTGGGGATTAGCAGAACCATGTTGTCATGGGGAACGGTTTCAACATTGCACTTGTACTTTGTACCTAGTTGATATCATGCTCTTTTGTCTATGGATGTTGTCGGTGTGAAATGAAAGGGGAGCTTGTAAGTCCATGGGGTTATGTATGTGTGTTAGAGAAACACCTGGGCCACCGGTCTAATCCATGCTGTCATGGTGGAAACCTGCAGCGTAACCATAATGAGCTGTCTATGAAGCATTCTTCTTATAAAAAAAGTCAGATATTGAGAAAAAGAGAAAAAGAAAAAAAAAGATATGAGAAAAGAGGAAATAGAGAAAAAAGCACCATTTCCCATGGTAAATAAGAAGATTGCTAAGATGCTCGTTGTCTGCTTGCCTTGTCATTTTGATATGGGGATTCTTCCGTATCATCGGGCAAGGGGTACCCCATTGGCGGTTCTCTATGATACACATGTACTTACTATGACAAGAACTTACCGATAACTAAACTTGAGTAGCATGAGGAGCGTCCTCATATTCAAGGGACATGAGATTTCCAACTTATACTTTGTCAAGCATATACTCCATAGTTTGTTCAGTTTAACCTTAATCACTTCAAGATTCTTATGATAGGGGTAATGAGAGATAAAAGCTAATAAGTACCATAATTTTTGGAAGCTCTTTATGAAACTTGAATCCCTGCTTCCTTCTATGAAGGCCTTTCTTTTACTTTTATGTTGAGTCTCCACCTTCTATCTTTATGCACCTATTTTGAGAGCATAGTGGCCATTCTTAGTTCTATGTGCATTGTCCCAAGACTTGTTGATTAATGCATAACTTTGATATTGCTTGTTCTTAAACTATTTGTATCTAGTCACTCTTATGAACTTTGAAGGTGTCCTATGCAATTATGATTTGCTACATTATGAGGGACAAGCTTAATACTACTATGCTATGTTGTCTTTATGTGAAACAAACAAACATCTTGCAAAGCATTGTTATTCATGAATCTTTTGTTTGTGCCTTTTCATGTTGCAACATAGTTGCTATGTCTTATTGTTAGAACTTTATCTTTCATGCTATGTTGAAGTACTATGATCCAAGCTATCAATGTTTTACAAATACTTTGATCAAGTTTATGATGGTGCATGTCACCTAAAAAATTATTCTTTCTTTTTATCACTTACCTACTCGAGGACGAGCAGGAGTTAAGCTTGGGGATGTTGATACGTTGCTAACGTATCCATAATTTTTGATGTTCCATGCTTGGTTTTTATCTACTTTCTTATGTTTTGCCCACACTTTTGAGTATTTTTATACACTTTCTTGGACTAACCTATTAACAAGATGCCACAGTGCCAACTGCCTGTGTTCTGCTATTTTTGGTTCCAGGAAAGTCAGAAAATGAATATTCTTGGAATTGGACGGGACAAAAGCCAAAGTCAGTTTTTCACCGAGGGGGACATGGAGCCAGAATACGAGCCGGAGAGGGGCCAGAGGGCCGCCACACCACCTGGCCGCGCGGCCAGGCCAGGCCAGGCCCGCGCTAGGGGGTGGTGTGGCCGCCTAGGGCACCCCCTCGACCTCCCCTTTCGCCTATAATATGCCTCCAATATAGAAACCCTAAGTACCCGATCAAAATTCCACGAAAGAGTTTGTAGCCACCGTCATCTCCATCCCTTGATCGGGAGGGATCTGAAACTCTTCCTGGCACCCTGCCGGAGGGGAGAATTCACCCTGGAGGCCTTCTTCATCACCATGCAAGCCTCCGGTGTGATGCGTGAGTAGTTCATCCTTGGACTACGGGTCCATGTAGTAGCTAGATGGTTGGTTCTTCTCCTTTTTGCTACCATGTTTAGATCTTGTGAGCTCCGTTCATGATCAAGATCATCTATTTGTAATTCTACATGTTGTATTTGCGGGGATCTGATGGATATTCTGCAGGCTTTTACTATCTTCCACACAATATGTTTAATCCTTTGTTTTCAGCAAAACCGGTGAGATTGACAACCTCATTGTAAGTTGGGGGCGAAGTTCTGTGGTTGTGTTGTGCAGGATTCCAAGTTGGCAACAACACCTTGGAGGTGTTTCCTTGCTCCTACTGGTTCGATAACCTTGGTTTCATAACTAAGGGAAACTTACTACTTGCTCATCATACCTTCCTCTTGGTGTTCCCCAACAAGCTCGATATCAACCACGAGCCAGCAATCCACCAGTGTCATTGCATGTGTGTTATTTTCATAGACCACATATAGATCCCCTAGTGTTATTGCATATGGGTTCTTTTCATAAACCACATATGGATCCACAACTAGAGACATTGCATGTGTGTTCTTTTCATAAACCACATATGGAACCACCAGAGTCATTGCATCTGTGTTCTCTTTGCAAACCACACGTGGATCCACAACTAGAGTCATTGGATGTGTGTTCTTTTCAAGAACCATGGCTATAGTCATTGCATGTGTGTTCTTTTCACAAACCACATATGGATCCACCAGCGCCATTGCATGTGTGTTCTTTTCCACAACTAGAGTCATTGCATGTGTGTTCCTTTCACAAACCACATATGGATCCACTAGAGTCATTGCATGTGTGTTCTTTTCAGAAACCACACCTAGAGTCATTGGATGTGTGTTCTTTTCATAAACCACAGCTAGAGTCATTGCATGTGTGTTCTTTTCACAAAACACATATGGATCCACCAGAGTCATTGCATGTGTGTTCTTTTCCTAAAACACATATGGATCCACCAGAGTCATTGCATATCTGTTCTTTTCATAAACCACGTGGATCCACTAGAGTCATTTGCATGTGTGTTCTTTTCACAAACCACATATGGATCCCCTAGTGTCATTGAAATATGCGTTCTTTTCATAAACCACAACTAGAGTCATTGCATGTCTGATCTTTTCATAAAACACATATGGATCCAACAGAGTCATTGCATGTGTTTTCTTTTCCTAAAACACATATGGATCCACCAGAGTCATTGCATGTCCGTTCTTCTCACAAACCACACATGGATCCACCAGTGTCATTGCATGTCTGTTCTGTTCACAAACCACATCTAGAGTCATTGCATGTGTGTTCTTTTCACAAACCACATATGGATCCACCAGTGTCATTGCATGTTCGTTCTTTTCATAGACCACATATGGATCCACCAGTGTCATTGCATGTGTGTTCTTTTCGCAAACCACACGTGGATCCATGACTAGAGTCATTGGATGTGTGTTCTTTTCATGAACCATAGCTAGAGTCATTGCATGTGTGTACTTTTCACAAACCACATATGGATCCACTAGTGCCATTACATGTGTGTTCTTTTCCGCAACTAGAGTCATTGCATGTGTGTTCTTTTCACAAACCACATATGGATCCACCAGAGTCATTGCATGTGTGTTCTTTTCACAAACCACACCTATATTCATTGGATATGTGTTCTTTTCATAAACCACAGCTAGAGTCATTGCATGTGTGTTCTTTTCAAAAACCACATAGGGATACACTAGAGTCACTGTATGTGTGTTCTTTTCCTAAAACACATATGGATCCACCAGAGTCATTGCAAGTATGTTCTTTTCATAAACCACATGGATCCACTAGAGTAATTTGCATGTATGTTCTTTTCACAAACCACATATGAATCCCCTAGTGTCATTGAAATGTGAGTTTTTTCATAAACCACAGCTAGAGTCATTGCATGTTTGTTCGCTTCATAAAATACATATGGATCCACCAGAGTCATTGCATGTGTTTTATTTTCCTAAAACACATATGGATCCATCAGAGTCATTGCATGTGTGTTCTTTTCACAAACCACATATAGATCCCCTAGTGTCATTGCATGTGTGTTCTTTTCACAAACCACGTGTAGTGTCATGGAATGTGTGTTCTTTTCACAAACCACATATGGATCCAATAGTGTCATTTCATGTGTGTTATTTTCATACACCACATATGGATCCCCTAGTGTCATTGCGTGTTTTTTTTCCTAAAACACTTATGGATCCACCAGAGTCATTGCATGTGTGTTCTTTTCACAAACCACATATGGATCCACCAGTGTCATTGCATGTCTGTTCATTTCATTAACCACATATGGATCCCCTAGTGTCATTGGATGTGTGTTCTTTTCATTAACCACAACTAAAGTCATTGCATGTGTGTTCTTTTCACAAACCACATATGGATCCACCAGTGTCATTGCATGTGTGTTCTTTTCGCAAACCACATATGGATCCACCAGTGTCATTGCATGTTTTTTTTCATAGACCACATATGGATTCACCGGTGTAATTGCATGTGTGTTCTTTTCACAAACCAGATATGGATCCACCAGCGTCATTGCATGTGTGTTCTTTCCGAAACCAGAACTAGAGTCATTGCATGTCTATTCTTTTCACAAACCACATATGGATCCACCTGAGCCAATGCATGTCTGTTCTTTTCACAAACCACATATGGATCAACTATATTCATTGCATGTGTGTTCTTTTCACAACCACATATAGATCCACCAGAGTCATTGCATGTGTGCTCTTTTCATAAACCACAGCTAGAATCATTTGATGTGTGTTCTTTTCATAAACCACAACTAGATTCATTTTATGTGTGTTCTTTTCATAAACCACAACTACAGTCATTAGATGTGTGTTCTTTTCACAAACCACATATGGATCTACCAGAGTCATTGCATGTGTGTTCTTTTCCTAAAACACATATAGATCCACCCGAGTCATTGCATGTTTGTTCTTTTCATAAACCACATGGATCCACTACAGTCATTTGCATGTGTGTTCTTTTCACAAACCACATATGGATCCCCTAGTGTCATTGCATGTGTGTTCTTTTCATTAACCACAGCTAGAGTCATTGCATGTGTGTTCTTTTCACAAACCACATATGGATCCACCAGTGTCATTGCATGTGCGTTCTTTTCATAGTCCACATATGGATCCACCAGTGTCATTGCATGTGTGTTCTTTTCGCAAACCACACGTGGATCCATGACTAGAGTCATTGGATGTGTGTTCTTTTCATGAACCACAGCTAGAGTCATTGCATGTGTGTTCTTTTCACAAACCACATATGGATCCACTAGTGCCATTGCATGTGTGTTCTTTTCCGCAACTACAGTCATTGCATGTGTGTTCTTTTCACAAACCACATATGGATCCACCAGAGTCATTTTATGTGTGTTCTTTTCACAAACCACACCTATAGTCATTGGATATGTTTTCTTTTCATAAACCACAGCTAGAGTCATTGCATGTGTGTCCTTTTCAAAAACCACATAGGGATACAACAGAGTCATTGCATGTGTGTTCTTTTCCTAAAACACATATGGATCCACCAGAGTCATTTCATATCTGTTCTTTTCGTAAACCACGTGGATCCACTAGAGTCATTTGCATGTGTGTTCTTTTCACAAACCACATCTGGATCCCCTAGTGCCATTGAAATGTGTGTTCTTTTCATAAACCACAACTAAAATCATTGCATGTCTGTTCTTTTCATAAAATACATATGGATCCACTAGAGTCATTGCATGTGTCTTCTTTTCCTAAAACACATATGGATCCACCAGAGTCATTGCATGTGTGTTCTTTTCACAAACCACATATGGATCCCCTAGTGTCATTGCATGTGTGTTCTTTTCATTATCCACATCTAGAGTCATTGCATGTGTGTTCTTTTCACAAACCACATATGGATCCACTAGTGTCATTGCATGTGTGTTCTTTTCATAGACCACATATGGATCCACTAGTGTCATTGCATGTTTGTTCTTTTCATAGACAACATATGGATCCCCTAGTGTCATTGCATGTGTGTTCTTTTCCTTAACCACATATGGATCCACAACTAGAGTCATTGCATGTGTTTTGTTTTCATAAACCATATATGCATCCACCAGAGTCATTGCATGTGTCTTCATTTCAGAAACCACACATGGATGTAGAAGTATAGTCATTGGATGTGTGTTCTTTTCATAAACCACAGCTAGAGTCATTGCATGTGTGTTCTTTTCACAAAACACATATGGCTGCACCAGAGTCATTAGATGTGTGTTCTTTTCCTAAAACACATATGGATCCACTAGAGTCATGGCATGTCTGTTCTTTTCATAAACCACATGGATCCACTAGAGCCATTTGCATGTGTGTTCTTTTGACAAACCTCATATGGATCCCCTAGTGTCATTAAAATCTATGTTCTTTTCATAAACCACAGCTAGAGTCATTGGATGTGTGTTCTTTTCATAAACCATAGCTAGAGTCATTGCATGTGTGTTATTTTCACAAACCACATATGGATCCACTAGTGTCATTGCATGTGTGTTCTTTTGCTAAACCACAGCAAGAGGCATTGTATGTCTGTTCTGTTCACAAACCACATATGGATCCAATAGTGTTATTGAATCTGAGTTCTTTTCAAAAACCACATATGGATCCACCAGAGTCATTGCATGTGTGTTCTTTTCCTAAAACACATATGGATCCACCAGAGTCATTGCAAGTATGTTCTTTTCATAAACCACATGGATCCACTAGAGTCATTTGCATGTATGTTCTTTTCACAAACCACATATGAATCCCCTAGTGTCATTGAAATGTGAGTTTTTTCATAAACCACAGCTAGAGTCATTGCATGTCTGTTCGCTTCATAAAATACATATGGATCCACCAGAGTCATTGCATGTGATTTCTTTTCCTAAAACACATATGGATCCACCAGAGTCATTGCATGTGTGTTCTTTTTGCAAACCACATATAGATCCCCTAGTGTCATTGCATGTGTGTTCTTTTCACAAACCACAGGTAGTGTCATTGAATGTGTGTTCTTTTCACAAACCACATATGGATCCAATAGTGTCATTTCATGTGTGTTATTTCATAGACCACATATGGATCCCCTAGTGTCATTGCGTGTGTGTTTTTTTCCTAAAACACATATGGATCCACCAAAGTCATTGCATGTGTGTTCTTTTCACAAACCACATATGGATCCACCAGTGTCATTGCATCTCTGTTCATTTCATTAACCACATATGGATCCCCTAGTGTCATTGGATGTGTGTTCTTTTCATTAACCACAACTAAAGTCATTGCATGTGTGTTCTTTTCACAAACCACATATGGATCCACATTGTCATTGCATGTGTGTTCTTTTCGCAAACCACATATGGATCCAGCAGTGTCATTGCATGTTTTTTTTTCATAGACCACATATGGGTCCACCAGTGTAATTGCATGTGTGTTCTTTTCACAAACCAGATATGGATCCACCAGCGTCATTGCATGTGTGTTCTTTTCGAAACTAGAACTAGAGTCATTGCATGTCTGTTCTTTTCACAAACCACATATGGATCCACCTGAGTCAATGCATGTCTGTTCTTTTCACAAACCACATATGGATCCACTAGATTCATTGCATGTGTGTTCTTTTCACAACCACATATAGATCCACCAGAGTCATTGCATGTGTGTTGTTTTCATAAACCACAGCTAGAATCATTTGATGTGTGTTCTTTTCATAAACCACAACCACAGTCATTAGATGTGTGTTCTTTTCACAAACCACATATGGATCCACCAGAGTCATTGCATGTGTGTTCTTTTCCTAAAACACATATGGATCCACCTGAGTCATTGCATGTCTGTTCTTTTCATAAACCACATGGATCCACTACAGTCATTTGCATGTGTGTTCTTTTCACAAACCACATATGGATCACCTAGTGTCATTGAAATGTGTGTTGTTTTCATAAACCACAACTAGAGTTATTGAAATGTGTGTTCTTTTCATAAACCACAGCTAGAGTCATTGCATATGTGTTCTCCTCACAAAGCACATATGGATCCACCAGTGTCATTGCATTGTGTTCTTCTCCTAAAACACATCTGGATCCACCAGAGTCATTGCAAGCGTGTTCTTTTCCTAAAACACATATGGATCCACCAGAGTCATTGCATGTCCGTTCTTTTCACAAACCACATATGGATCCACTAGAGTCATTGCATCTGTGTTCTTTTAACAAACCACAACTAGTTTCATTGAATGCATGTTCTTTTCACAAACCACATATGGATCCAACAGTGTCATTGCATGTGTGTTCTTTTCCTAAAACACATATGGATCCACCAGAGTCATTGCATGTCTGTTCTTTTCATAAACCACATGGATCCACTAGAGTCATTTGCATGTGTGTTCTTTTCACAAACCACACCTATATTCATTGGATATGTGTTCTTTTCATAAACCACAGCTAGAGTCATTGCATGTGTGTTCTTTTCAAAAACCACATATGGATCCACTAGAGTCATTTCATGTGTGTTCTTCTCACAAACCACATATGGATCCACTAGAGTCATTTCATATGTGTTCTTTTCACAAACCACACATGGATCCAATAGAGTCATTGCATGTGTGCTCTTTTCACAAACCACATATGGATCCACTAGATTCATTTCATGTGTGTTATTTTCACAAACCACATATGGATCCACTAGGGTCATTTGCATGTGTGTTGTTTTCACAAACCACATATCGATCCCATACTGTCATTGAAATGTGTGTTCTTTTCATAAACCACAACTAGAGTCATTGAAATGTGTGTTCTTTTCATAAACCACAGCTAGAGTCGTTGCATGTGTGTTCTTTTCACAAACCACATATGGATCCACCAGTGTCATTGCATTGTATTATTCTCCTAAAACACATATGGATCTGCCAGAGTCATTGCAAGTGTGTTCTTTTCTTAAACACATATGGATCCACCAGAGTCATTGCATGTCTATTATTTTCACAAACCACATATGGATCCACTAGAGTCATTGCATGTGTGTTCTTTTCACAAACCACAACTAGTTTCATTGAATGCGTGTTCTTTTCACAAATCACATATGTATCCAACAGTGTCATTGCATGTGTATTCTTTTCATTAACCACATATGGATCCCCTAGTGTCATTGCATGTGTATTCTTATCCTCAAACAGATATGGATCCACCAGAGTCATTGCATGTGTTTTCTTTTCACAAACCACATATGGATCCACCAGTGTCATGGCATATATGTTATTTCCATTAACCACATATGGATCCCCTAGTGTCATTGCATGTGTGTTCTTTACATTAACCATAGCTAGAGTCATTGCATGTGTGTTCTTTTCACAAACCACATATGGATCCACTAGAGTCATTTCATGTGTTTTCTTTTGACAAACCACCCATGGATCCACCAGAGTCATTGCATGTGTTCTCTTTTCACAAACCACATTTGGATCCACTAGTCATTTCATGTGTCTTCTTTTCACAAACCACATATGGATCCACCAGGGTCATTTGCATGTGTGTTCTTTTCACAAACCACATATGGATCCCCTAGTGTCATTGAAATGTGTGTTCTTGTCATAGACCACAGCTAGACTCATTCAAATGCATGTTCTTTTCATAAACCACAACTAGACTCATTGCATGTGTGTTCTTTTCACAAACCACATATGGATCCACCAGTGTCATTGCATGTGTATTCTTTTCATAAAACACATATGGATCCACCAGAGTCATTGCATGTGTGTTCTTTTCCTAAAACACATATGGATCCACCAGAGTCATTGCATGTCTATGCTTTTCAAAAACCACATATGGATCCACTAGAGTCATTGCATGTGTGTTCTTTTCACAAACCACATCTAGTGTCATTGAATGTGTGTTCTTTTTATAAACCACATATGGATCCAATAGTGTCATTACATGTGTGTTCTTTTCATTAACCACATATGGATCCCCTAGTTTCATTGCAAGTGTGTTCTTTTCCTAAAACACATATGGATTAACCAGAGTCATTTCATGTGTGTTCTTTTCACAAACCACATATGGATCTACCAGTGTCATTGCATGTGTTCTTTTAATTAACCACATATGGATCCCCTAGTGTCATTGCATGTGTGTTCTATTCTTTAACCACAACTAGAGTAATTGCATGTGTGTTCTTTTCACAAACCACATATCGATCCAATAGAGTCATTTCATGTGTGTTCTTTTCACAAACCACATACAGATCCAACAGTGTCATTGCATGTGTGTTCTTTTCATTAACGACATATGGATCCCCTAGTGTCATTGCATGTGTGTTCTTTTCCTAAAACACATATGGATCCACCATATTCATTGCACGTGTGTCCTTTTCACAGACCACATATGGATCCACAAGTGAAATTGCATGTGTTCTTTTCATTAACCACATATGGATCCCCTTGTGTCATTGCATGTGTGTTCTTTTCATTAACCACAACTAGAGTCATTGCATGTGTGTTCTTTTCACAAACCTCATATGGATCCACTAGAGTCATTTCATGTGTGTTGTTTCACAAACCACACATGGATCCACCAGAGTCATTGCATGTGTGCTCTTTTCACAGACCACATATCGATCCACTAGAGTCATTTCATGTGTGTTCTTTTAACAAACCACATATGGATCCACTAGAGTCATTGCATGTTTGTTCCTTTCATAATCCACATTGATCCACCAGAGTCCTTGCATGTGTGTTCTTTTCATAAACCACAGCTAGAGCCATTGACATGTGTGTTCTTTTCATAAACCACAACTAGAGTCATTGCATGTGTTCTGTTCATAAACCACATATGGATCCACCAGTTTCATTGCATGTGTGTTCTTTTCCTAAAACACATATGGATCCACCAGAATCATTGCATGTTTGTTCTTTTCACAAACCACATATGGATCCACTAGAGTCATTGCATGTCTGTTCTTTTCACAAACCACATCTAGTGTCATTGAATATGTGTTCTTGTCACAAACCACATATTGATCCAATAGTATCATTGCATGTGGTATCTTTTCATTAACCACATATGGATCCCCTAGTGTCATTGCATGTGTGTTATTTTCCTCAAACACATATGGATCCACCAGAGTCATTGCATGTGTGTTATTTTCCTAAAACACATATGGATCCACCAGAGTCATTGCGTGTCTGTTCTTTTCACAAACCACATATAGATCCACTAGAGTCATTGCATGTGTGTTCTTTTCACAAACCACAGCTAATGTCATTTAATGTGTGTTCTTTTCACAAACCACATATGGATCCAACAGTGTCATTGCATGTGCGTTCTTTTCCTAAAACACATATGGATGCACCAGAGTCATTGCATGTGTGTTCTTTTCACAAACCACATATGGATCCAGCAGTGTCATTGCATGTGTGTTATTTTCTTTAACCACATATGGATCCCCTAGTGTCATTGCAAGTGTGTTCTTTTCATTAACCACTTCTAGAGTCATTTCATGTGTGTTCTTCTCACAAACCACATATGGATCCACTAGAGTCATTTCATATGTGTTCTTTTCACAAACCACACATGGATCCAATAGAGTCATTGCATGTGTGCTCTTTTCACAAACCACATATGGATCCACTAGATTAATTTCATGTGTGTTATTTTCACAAACCACATATGGATCCACTAGGGTCATTTGCATGTGTGTTGTTTTCACAAACCACATATCGATCCCATAGTGTCATTGAAATGTGTGTTCTTTTCATAAACCACAACTAGAGTCATTGAAATATGTGTTCTTTTCCTAAACCACAGCTAGAGTCATTGCATGTGTGTTCTTTTCACAAATCACATATGGATCCACCAGTGTCATTGCATGTGTGTTCTTTTCCTAAAACACATATGGATCCACTAGAGTCATTGCATTTGTGTTCTTTTCCTAAAACACATATGGATCCACCAAAGGCATTGCATGTCTGTTCTTTTCACAAACCACATATGGATCCACTAGAGTCATTGCATGTGTGTTCTTTTCACAAACCACAACTAGTGTCATTGAATGTGTGTTCTTTTCACAAACCACATATGGATCTACCAGTGTCATTGCATGTGTTCTTTTAATTAACCACATATGGATCCCCTAGTGTCATTGCATGTGTGTTCTATTCTTTAACCACAACTAGAGTAATTGCATGTGTGTTCTTTTCACAAACCACATATCGATCCAATAGAGTCATTTCATGTGTGTTCTTTTCACAAACCACATACAGATCCAACAGTGTCATTGCATGTGTGTTCTTTTCATTAACGACATATGGATCCCCTAGTGTCATTGCATGTGTGTTCTTTTCCTAAAACACATATGGATCCACCATATTCATTGCACGTGTGTCCTTTTCACAGACCACATATGGATCCACAAGTGAAATTGCATGTGTTCTTTTCATTAACCACATATGGATCCCCTTGTGTCATTGCATGTGTGTTCTTTTCATTAACCACAACTAGAGTCATTGCATGTGTGTTCTTTTCACAAACCTCATATGGATCCACTAGAGTCATTTCATGTGTGTTGTTTCACAAACCACACATGGATCCACCAGAGTCATTGCATGTGTGCTCTTTTCACAGACCACATATCGATCCACTAGAGTCATTTCATGTGTGTTCTTTTAACAAACCACATATGGATCCACTAGAGTCATTGCATGTTTGTTCCTTTCATAATCCACATTGATCCACCAGAGTCCTTGCATGTGTGTTCTTTTCATAAACCACAGCTAGAGCCATTGACATGTGTGTTCTTTTCATAAACCACAACTAGAGTCATTGCATGTGTTCTGTTCATAAACCACATATGGATCCACCAGTTTCATTGCATGTGTGTTCTTTTCCTAAAACACATATGGATCCACCAGAATCATTGCATGTTTGTTCTTTTCACAAACCACATATGGATCCACTAGAGTCATTGCATGTCTGTTCTTTTCACAAACCACATCTAGTGTCATTGAATATGTGTTCTTGTCACAAACCACATATTGATCCAATAGTATCATTGCATGTGGTATCTTTTCATTAACCACATATGGATCCCCTAGTGTCATTGCATGTGTGTTATTTTCCTCAAACACATATGGATCCACCAGAGTCATTGCATGTGTGTTATTTTCCTAAAACACATATGGATCCACCAGAGTCATTGCGTGTCTGTTCTTTTCACAAACCACATATAGATCCACTAGAGTCATTGCATGTGTGTTCTTTTCACAAACCACAGCTAATGTCATTTAATGTGTGTTCTTTTCACAAACCACATATGGATCCAACAGTGTCATTGCATGTGCGTTCTTTTCCTAAAACACATATGGATGCACCAGAGTCATTGCATGTGTGTTCTTTTCACAAACCACATATGGATCCAGCAGTGTCATTGCATGTGTGTTATTTTCTTTAACCACATATGGATCCCCTAGTGTCATTGCAAGTGTGTTCTTTTCATTAACCACTTCTAGAGTCATTTCATGTGTGTTCTTCTCACAAACCACATATGGATCCACTAGAGTCATTTCATATGTGTTCTTTTCACAAACCACACATGGATCCAATAGAGTCATTGCATGTGTGCTCTTTTCACAAACCACATATGGATCCACTAGATTAATTTCATGTGTGTTATTTTCACAAACCACATATGGATCCACTAGGGTCATTTGCATGTGTGTTGTTTTCACAAACCACATATCGATCCCATAGTGTCATTGAAATGTGTGTTCTTTTCATAAACCACAACTAGAGTCATTGAAATATGTGTTCTTTTCCTAAACCACAGCTAGAGTCATTGCATGTGTGTTCTTTTCACAAATCACATATGGATCCACCAGTGTCATTGCATGTGTGTTCTTTTCCTAAAACACATATGGATCCACTAGAGTCATTGCATTTGTGTTCTTTTCCTAAAACACATATGGATCCACCAAAGGCATTGCATGTCTGTTCTTTTCACAAACCACATATGGATCCACTAGAGTCATTGCATGTGTGTTCTTTTCACAAACCACAACTAGTGTCATTGAATGTGTGTTCTTTTCACAAACCACATATGGATCCAACATTGTCATTACATGTGTTTCATTAACCACTGATGACCCACAAGTATAGGGGGTGTATCGCAGTATTTTTGATAAGTAAGAGTGCCGAACCCAACGAGGAGCAGAAGGTGCTGGCTTGTGGTATGGATCAGGAATTCTCTGCAAATACTTAGCAAACAGATTTTTAGGGGATTTAGATAAAGCGAGTAAACAAAGTATGAGTAATCAAAAGACAGTAAGAATGAATGAAGCAAGTGGCCCAATCCTTTATGCAGCAAAGGACAAGCCGGTTGTATTTCTATAGATGACCAAACGTTCACGAGGACACATGGGAAGACTGTCAAGTGCTTTCGCTTCATATAGTCGATTAATCTTCTCTAGCTTGCTAAGTGTTGTGTGGGTGAACCTGTGCTAATGTACCGTCCCATCCAAATCTTAATACATACTTGTGATTAAACCCCCTTGCAAACATCCATAAGTACAAGAAAGTAATTAAGGTAAAACCTAACCACAACTTTAAACTCTAAGACCCTTACGTCCCTTGTTCAATGGTTTCCTAACGGGGGTTCAGGTTTCTGTCTCTCCGGCAACCCCTACGATTAGTAGCCAAGTAAACAATGCATTCCCCTACGCCCATATAGGTGAAGTGTCATGTAGTTGATGTTCACATGACACCACTAGAAGAATTACACCACAACTTAAATAACAATCTATTGAATCTTTCTCAACACAACTCCACTACTAACAACAAGACTTCTCCCATGTCCTTAAGAACAAAGCGAACTACTCACAAGACATCATATGGATCATGATCAGAGATGGAATAATGATGTATAACAATCTGAACATAAACAATAATTCAATGGTTCACTCAATAGCATCAACTACAAAGAGTAATCAACACCGGGAAAGTTTCCCCTATGAACTATAGCAAGATTCAACCAATTATTACAGCAATATGGAGATGGTGATGAGGGTGCTGATGGTGATGATGGTGGTGATGATGATGATGATGATCCCGATGAAGTCCGGCTTGATGGTGGTGTTGATGGCGATGATCTCCCCTCTCCGGGAAGGAATTCCCCCGGCAGAATCTGTCTGCCGGAGAGATCTTTCTCTCTTAGTGTTTTCCGCCCCGCAGAGGCGGCAGAATCTTTCTGTGGTCGCTCCCCGAGTCTTAGGGTTTCGGGAGGAAGATATACGCTAGAGGGGAGAGGCTGGAGGGGGCCAGGGTGGCCACACCACTCCCTGGCGCGGCCTGGGCTTGCCCGCACCATGGGGTGGTGTGGGCCCCCTATGGCCCACCTCCACTCCATCTTCTGGCATCTTGAGTATTCTGGAAAAAATAGAATTTTCCTTATATTTTCCCGGATTTTCTGATCTTCGCGAATTTTGCCTCCAAACAGCACCTTTTCTATCAGAATCCTGACTACAGCGGTCCATGCTCCAAAATTCATCAACCATGCAAAAACAGATGAAATAACATAAGTATTACCTCTCAATACAAAATATATCAATGAATAATAGTGAATTAAGACATACAATAGTGATGCAAAATGGACGTATCAACCACATATGGATCCCCTAGTGTCATTGCATGTGTGTTCTTTTCCCAAAACACATATGGATCCACCAGAGTCATTGGTAATGGCAAACTTAGCTCTTGGTCGAAGAATAGTTGATAATTTGCTGGAGTTCACAAATAGCTGGTTTTTTTAATGAAAGCTTTCAAAGTAGTAAACTTCAAGATAAGAGCAGTGTGCAAAACAAGGAACATAAGAAACATGATTGAATAAATCATCATATGAATGAATGAAACACATCAACTCAAAATACTTGCTGAGATAGAAGGGAGTAGGTTTACTGACTCAACTACAAAGTAAAAGAAAGGGACCTTCAAAGAGGGAAGCAGGGATTGCAAGTCTCATAAAGAGCTCCCAAAAATTATGATACTTACTAGCTTTCAGCTCTCATTGCCCCTATCATAGGCATCTTTAGGTGATTAAGGTTAAAGTGACGTCCAATCTGAGTTATATGCTTGACAGACTATAAATTGAAGATCCCAAGTCCCTTGAGTACGAGGGCCGATCCTCATGCTACTCAACTTTAGTTACCGGTAAGTTCTTGTCATCGTAAGTATGTGCGTATCATTAAGAACCGCCAACGGGGTACCCCTTGCCCGATGATACGGAAGAACCCCATATCAAAATGACAAGGCAAGCAGACAATGAGATCTCAGCAATCTTCTTATTTACCATGGGAAAATGGTGGTTTTTTCTCTCTTTCCTCTTTTCATAGTATCTCTTTTTTCTTTTCTTTTTCTCAATAGATATCTCTCTCTTTTTTATAAGAAGAATGCTTCATAGATATCATTATGGTTATGCTGCAGGTTTCCACCATGTCAGCATGGATTAGACCAGCGACCCAGGCGTTTCTCTAACACACATACATAACTCCATGGACTTACAAGCTCCCCTTTTATTTCACACTGACGACATCCGCAAATAAAAGAGCAAGGTATCAACTGGGTATATATTTACAAGTGTTGAAAGCGTTCCCCGTGACAGCACGGTTCTGCTAATCCCCAACCTATAATTTGCAAGCATATAACTTTCATGGAGAGTTCACAATGGTTCAGGTTTATTAAGTGCGGAAAATAAAGTGTGCCATCAAGTTCGTGAGAGCTTTAATCACTAACTTTCTCATAACAAGTTTAATTTGGGAGGTAGATAAAACAGGAATTTACTTGGAATAGCGATAATGCTACTAGGTAGGTATGGTGGACACAAATGGCAAAGGTTTTGGTTTAAAGGAGGTGGATGCACGAGAAGAATTCCCTCTCAGTACAGGTTTTTGGCTAGCAAGGCTGGGTAGCAAGTACAAGAGTTGAAGGAAACAAACAAACATACAAATGATAAAGACAAACATGCAATCTTCCTTGGAAGCACAAAAGATCTTAACTAGAGAATACTAGACTTATGAGCAAATCAAGAAAGAAAGATGATGGAATTATTTTTTTCTCGAGTACTTCTATCTTTTTCTTTTCAACTCTCAAAAAGGGTGTTGCTACTGACCGAGCCAGGTTTTCCAAAACCAACTAAATTAACTCAAAGATCCCAAAGTGCTACCAATACTAACAACAAGATCAATCATATAACCACGAATTGAAAACTAATATAAGCTATGCAAAAGAGTAAATGATAGAACTTCTCATTAGTACTCCATAATGGAAACTCACACCAAGGGATACAAATCTAACGAGAGAGGGGACACTTCCATAATGGAAACCATACTACATAATAACTCGTCTATTCATGATATGAATCTACTAATAAAGTAAAAAGATAGAAGATAGTGATGTGATACCGCGGCACTCCCCCAAGCTTGGAACAAACCAAGGGGATGCCAAACCTGATGACGAATTACTCCTTTGGTGGTGGTGGTGGTATCCTATCGATGAGCTCTCTAATCAGTTTCCCAAAGTCCTCAATCTCAAAGGTGAGATTGCGAATCAACTGTGAATTTTGCTCAATGCGGCTCATGATCATGTCGTGTTGAGAATTCCAGCTCTTGCTATTCTTTCCCCACTCTTCCTCCTTGAAGTCTTCTTTTCCTGCATGGCTAGAACGAGGAAAATCCCAATTGGAGGGTAATTTCTCCTTTGGCATATTCTGGTATTGATGCTCATGGATAAGAGTGTGGAAAGGATTCTTGGTGCGTGGAAGAAGTGACCAGGGATCTGAACGGTGATGAGGAGGCTTCCCTCCAATGGCTGGATTTGCCACCACTCCGATGCTTGCAACTGTAGTGCCGATGTGTTTTGCCTCCTCTTCACCTTCACTCTTGATCTCTTTCTCCTTCCCGGGGTCTTGGAGGTCCTCCTCCATGGGCTCCTTCCCTTTATCCTTGGCGAACACCATTGTGCTTCTAAGCTCTCAAAGAGTATGTCCTGACAGAAACAGATCGAAACAAAAATACGACGAAAACACGATATACGAACCTCGAGAGATCCGGGGGGGGGGGGGGGTTATATATTACGAAGCTTCATATCAAAAGGAAGGTGCTGGAAGAAAACGAGTCAGAGGCGGAGTCCGGAGTGGCCTCACCACCTGGTGGCGCGGCCAGGGGTGGACCCACGCCATGGGATGGTGTGGGCCACCCTGGCTCCGTTTCTGTCCCTTTTTCGCTTCGTATCTTTCCTTATTGACTGAAAACTGCAAAAATATAGTTGGATTGTATTTTCGCGGAACTTTCCTTACCAGAAATGTTACCTATTTGAATACGGACTCTGCAGGTCTCTGAATTTGGTATAGTAGATCCTTCTGGAGTCATCACTTGAATATCATCGATATCTTCATCTTCATATACTTATTACTTGAGTCATAAAACCTTTCTCTTCCTTATTACACCATTATCTCCACTTTCCTGGAAATTTCTTTCACACAAAACTTCACACAATTCTTATTAGCAACATTAGTATAAGTGAAGTGATAAAACCTTTTGAGTCCAACTTCAACTGAAAACCATCAAAACAAAATCTACTGCAGCAACTCCTTCTGAAAACCCAAAAAGAATTCAAAAAGGAAATTGAATAAAGAAGCAAATGCAAGATTGGCAAAATCTGTCAAAACAAACCAGCAGGTAAAGATCAATTTTTTAGAAAATCTTCTGTTGCTCAAATCAAAAAGTGCAAAACTAATGAAAGTTAAATAACAACCTGGGGCAGAAGCACAAGAAATTACAGCTCAATCCGTCATACAGAGATCTCTCACGAATTTTTACGGCGAAGCACAAAAAATCTGTTTCGGGACAGCAACTTCCCCAAATATTACTTCTCTCTCATTAGAGGTTGATCTTGACACAAAAACCAAACAAAACGGATAAGGAGTGGTTATTACCGAAGTAATAACTTCCAAGACTCAAAGAAACAAAAACAAACTGAAAGCATAAACAAATTGGGTTGTCTCTCATAAAGCTCTTTCTTTATAGCCATTAAGATATGCATGATAATTTTGAAGAAGCTCTCATAGGGATATGATTTGAAGTGAAAGAGAGCATTAAGAAGAAAAAACACCCACACATTTAAGTCTAAACCACTTTCTATGCAAGGGGATTTTGTAAACAAACAAGTTATTGAAACCAAAGGCAACTTGCATAAGAAGGCAAAAGAAGTGCAACATAAAAACTTTCAGCATAAAACGGGGAAACTTGATATTATTGAGATGCATAAGAACACTTTTCCCTCTCTCATAATAACTTTCAGTATCATGCATAAACTTAAAAATATAGCTATCACAAGGACTATCATAGCAATGATCAATTATTCTAACAGAAAACACGGGAATACTAGCTCTCATAACACTACTTTGTGAAACAATATTAGAGGTATCCTTACAAAGGATAGTGTGTCCCTCTTTTTCATATTTAGAAACAAAGTCTTTCACATTTGCTATTATAGGTTCATCAACCATTTGTTTATCAGGTTCAACAGCTTTACTAGTACTTTCATTAACCATACTAGCTATCATAGAATGTTCCTTTACCTTAACTGGAAAAGGCATTTTCTCAATATAAGGTTCAGGTAAAACATGATTAGTAGTATAAACTTCAGTATTTATTGAAGGAACACTCTTAGCAAAATCTTTATAAGGCTCATGATACTTATTCCACTTCTTTTTAGGCACTTCAATATAGGAAGCAAAAGCCTTAAAATAAGAAGCAATAGCTTGAGAGTCTAGACCATAAGCATTTTTAATATTTTGAAAGTCGTTAGTTACCATAAAAGATTCAATGCATTCATAATCATGATTTATACCTGACTTTCTATCTTTGTCATTCTCCCAAGCTTCAGCATTGTCTTGAATACGATTTAGAAGGTCCCATTTAACTTCTTCTTCCATACGAGTGAATGATCCAGCACAAGAAGCATCTAATAAATCCTTGTCATGTAGAGGGAGCCTTGCATAAAAGTTATTAATAATGATATTATTGGGGAGCTCATGAATGGAACATTGGAGCATTATTAACTTCAACCTCCCCCAATCTTGAGCTGTACTCTCTCCATCAAGAGGCCAAAAGTTGTATATTTGATTCCGATCTTTATGAATCTCACTAGGAGGATAAAACTTTGAGTAAAAGAGAGGCACTGTTTCCTCCCATTCCAGAGCTTGACCATTCTTCAACAGCTTATACCATTCCTCAGCTCTTCCTTTTAGTGATAATGAGAATAACTTCTTCTTAACTTGATCTGTAGTAATACCTGCACACTTGAACAACCCGCATAATTCGTGTATAAAGAGTAAATGATCACCGGGATGGACAGTTCCATCCCCAACATAGTAGTTATCCATAACACGATCAATAATTCTTGTAGGTATTTTGAAAACATCTTTCTCAACAGGTGGTGGCTTATCTACTACCTTAGCAGTGGTAGTAGCATTACCAAATAAGAAACTCAGTGAATTATCCATAACGAAAATAAAGCAAATAGCAGAAGTAAACAATACTCACAGTAGAAGTTTGCTTTACCAGTTCCACTCTCCATTAGCGCTTCACTCCCCGGCAACGGCGCCAGAAAATAGTCTTGATGACCCACAAGTATAGGGGGTGTATCGCAGTATTTTCGATAAGTAAGAGTGTCGAACCCAACGAGGAGCAGAAGGTGCTAGCTAGTGGTATGGATCCGGAATTCTCTGCAAATACTTAGCAAATGGATTTTTAGGGGTTTTCGATAAAGCAAGTAAACAAAGTACGAGTAAACAAAAGACAGTAAGAATGAATGCAGCAAGTGGCCCAATCCTTTATGCAGCAAAGGACAAGCCGGTTGTATTTCTATAGATGACCAAACATTCTCGAGGACACATGGGAAGACTGCCAAGTGCTTTCGCTTCATATAGTCGATTAATCTTCTCTAGCTTGCTAAGTGTTGTGTGGGTGAACCTGTGCTAATGTACCGTCCCATCCAAGACTTAATACATACTTGTGATTAAACCCCCATGCAAACATCCGTAATTACAAGAAAGTAATTAAGGTAAAACCTAACCACAGCTTTAAACTCTAAGACCCTTACGTCCCTTGTGCAATGGTTTCCTAATGGGGGTTCAGGTTTCTGTCACTCCGGCAACCCCTACGATTTGTGGCCAAATACACAATGCATTCCCCTAGGCCCATATAGGTGAAGTGTCATGTAGTCGACGTTCACATGACACAACTAGAATAAGTACTCTATTGAATCTTTCTCAACACAATTCCACTACTAACAACAAGACTTCTCCCATGTCCTCAAGAACAAAGCGAACTACTCACAAGACATCATATGGATCATGATCAGAGATGGAATAATGATGTATAACAATCTGAACATAAACAATAATTCAATGGTTCACTCAATAGCATCAACTACAAAGAGTAATCAACACCGGGAAAGTTTCCCCTATGAACTATGGCAAGATTCAACCAATTGTTACAGCAATATGGAGATGGTGATGAGGGTGCTCATGGTGATGATTGTGATGATGATGATGATCCCGATGAAGTCCAACTTGATGGTGGTGTTGATGGTGACGATCTCCCCTCTCCGGGAAGGAATTCCCCCGGCAGAAATCTGTCTGCCGGAGAGATCTTTCTCTCTCGGTGTTTTTCGCCCCGTAGAGGCGGTGGAATCTTTCCGTGGTCGTTCCCCGAGTCTTAGGGTTTTGGGAGGAAGATATACGCTAGAGGGGAGAGGCTGGAGTGGGCCACGGTGGCCACACCACTCCCTGGCGCGCCCTGGGCTTGCCCGCGCCATGGGGTGGTGTGGGCCCCCTGTGGCCCACCTCCACTCCATCTTCTGGCATCTTGAGTCTTCTAGAAAAACAGAATTTTCCGTATATTTTCCCGGATTTTCTGATCTTCACGAATTTTGCCTCCAAACATCACCTTTTCCATCAAAATCCTGACTGCAGCGGTCCATGCTCCAAAATTCATCAACCATGCAAAAACAGATGAAATAACATAAGTATCACCTCTCAATACGAAAAATATCAATGAATAATAGTGAATTAAGACATAGAATAGTGATGCAAAATGGACGTATCAACCACATATGGATCCCCTAGTGTCATTGCATGTGTGTTCTTTTCCCAAAACACATATGGATCCACCAGAGTCATTGAACGTGTGTTCTTTTCACAAACCACATATGGATCCACAAGTGTCATTACATGTGTTCTTTTCATTAACCATATATGGATCCCCTAGTGTCATTGCATGTGGGTTCTTTTCATTAACCACAGCTAGAGTCATTGCATGTGTGTTCTTTTCCTAAAACACATATGGATCCACTAGAGTCATTTCATGTGTGTTCTTTTCAGAAACCACATATGGATCCACCAGTGTCATTGCATGTGTTCTTTTCATTAACCATATATGGATCCCCAAGTGTCATTGCATGTGTGTCCTTTTCATTAACCACAACTAGAGTCATTGCATGTGTGTTATTTTCACAAACCACATATGGATCCACTAGAGTCATTTCATGTGTGTTCTTTTCACAAACCACATATGGATCCACCAGAGTCATTGCATGTCTGTTCTTTTCATAAACCACATGGATCCACCAGAGTCATTGCATGTGTGTTCTTTTCATAAACCACATCTAGAGTCAATGAAATGTGTGTTCTTTCCATAAACCATAACTAGAGTCATTACATGTGTGTTATTTTCACAAACCACATATGGATCCACTAGTGTCATTGCATGTGTGTTCTTTTCCTAAAACACATATGGATCCACCAGAGTCATTGCATGCGTGTTCTTTTCCTAAAACATATATGGATCCACCAGAGTCATTGCATGTCTGTTCTTTTCACAAACCACATATGGATCCACTAGAGTCATTTCATGTGTGCTCTTTTCACAAACCATAGCTAGTTTCATAGAATGTGTGTTCTTTTCACAAACCACATATGGCTCCAACAGTGTCATTGCATGTGTGTTCTTTTCATTAACCACATATGGATCCCCTAGTATCATTGCATGTGTGTTCCTTTCCTAAAACACATATGGATCCACAAGAGTCATTGCATGTGCGGTCTTTTCACAAACTACATATGGATCCACCAGTGTCATTGAATGTGTGATATTTTCATTAACCACATATGGATCTCCTAGTGTCACTGCATGTGTGTTATTTTCATTAAACACATCTAGAGTCATTGCATGTGTGTTCTTCTCACAAACCACATATGGATCCACTAGTGTAATTTCATGTGTGTTCTTTTAACAGACCACACATGGATCCACCAGACTCATTGCATGTGTGCCCTTTTCACAAACCATATATGGATCCACTAGAGTCATTTCATGTGTGCTCTTTTCACAAACCACATATGGATCCACTAGGGTCAATTGCATGTGTGTTCTTTTCACAAAACACATATGGATCCCTAGTGTCATTGAAATGTGTGTTCTTTTCATAAACCACAGCTAGAGTCATTGAAATGTGTGTTGTTTTCATAAACCATAGCTAGAGTCATTGCATGTGTGTTGTTTTCAAAAACCACATATGGATCCACAAGTGTCATTGCATGTGTGTTCTTTTCCTAAAACACATATGGATCCACCAGAGTCATTACATGTGTGTTCTTTTCCTAAAACACATATGGATCCACCAGAATCATTGCATGTTTGTTCTTTTCACAAACCACATATGGATCCACTAGAGTCATTGCATGTGTGTTCTTTTCACAAACCACATCTAGTGTCATTGAATATGTGTTCTTTTCACAAACCACATATTGATCCAATAGTATCATTGCATGTGGTATCTTTTCATGAACCACATATGGATCCCCTAGTGTCATTGCATGTGTGTTATTTTCCTCAAACACATATGGATCCACTAGAGTCATTGCATGTGTGATCTTTTCGCAAACCACATATGGATCCAGTAGTGTCATTGCATGTGTTCTTTTCATTAACCACATATGGATCCCCTAGTGTCATTGCATGTGTGTTCTTTTCATTAACAATAGCTAGAGTCATTGCATGTGTGTTCTTTTCACAAACCACATATAGATCCACCAGAGTCATTACATCTGTGTTCTTTTCACAAACCACACATGGATCCACCAGAGTCATTACATGTGTGTTCTTTTCACAAACCACACATGGATCCACCAGAGTCATTTCATGTGTGTTCTTTTCACAAACCACATATGGATCCACTAGAATCATTGTATGTGTGTTATTTTCATAAACCACAGCTAGAGTCATTTCATGTGGTTTCTTTTCATAATCCACAACTAGAGTCATTGCATGTGTATTCTTTTCACAAACCACATATGGCTCCACTAGTGTCATTGCATGTGTGTTCTTTTCCTAATACACATATGGATCCACCAAAGTCATTGCACGTGTGTTCGTCTCACAAACCACATATGGATCCACCAGAGTCATTTCATGTGTGGTCTTTTCACAAACCGCACATGCATCCCCTAGTGTCATTGAAATGTGTGTTCTTTTCATAAACCACAGCTAGAGTCATTAAAATGTGTGTTGTTTTCATAAACATAGCTAGAGTCATTGCATGTGTGCTCTTTGCACAAACCACATATGGATCCACCAGTGTCATTGCATGTGTGTTCTTTTCCTAAAACACATATGGATCCACCAGAGTCATTACATGCGTCTTCTTTTCCTAAAACAACATATGGATCCACCAGAGTCATTGCATGTCTGTTGTTTTCACAAACCACATATGGATCCACTAGAGTCATTGCATGCGTGTTCTTTTCACAAACCAGAGCTAGTGTCATTGAATGTGTGTTCTTTTCACAAACCACATATGGATCCAACAGTGTCATTACATGTGTGTTCTTTTCATTAACCACATATGGATCCCCTAGTGTCGTTGCATGTGTGTTCTTTTCCTAAAACACATATGGATCCACCAGAGTCATTGCATCTATGTTCTTTTCGCAAACCACATATGGATTCACCAGTGTCATTGCATATGTTCTTTTCATTAACCATATATGGATCCCCTAGTGTCATTGCATGTGTGTTCTTTTCATTAACCACAGCTAAAGTCATTGCATGTGTGTTCTTTTCACAAAGAACATATGGATCCACTAGAGTCATTTCATGTGTGTTCTTTTCACAAACTACTTATGGATCCAACAGTGTCATTACATGTGTGTCCTTTTCATTAACCACATATGGATCCACTATTGTCATTGCATGTGTGTTCTTTTCCTAAAACACATATGGATCCACCAGAGTCATTGCATGTGTGTTCTTTTCAGAAACAACATATGGATCCACACGTGTCATTGCATGTGTTCTTTCCCTTAACCACATATGGATCCCCTAGTGTCATTGCATGTGTGTTCTTTTCATTAACCACAGCTAGAGTCATAGCATGTGTGTTATTTGCACAAACCACATATGGATCCACTAGAGTCATGTCATGTGTGTTCTTTTCACAAACCACATATGGATCCACCAGAGTCATTGCATGTCTGTTCTTTTCATAAACCACATACATCCACCAGAGTCATTGCATGTGGGTTCTTTTCATAAACCACATCTAGAGTCATTGAAATGTGTGTTCTTTTCATAAACCAGAACTAGAGTCATTACATGTGTGTTCTTTTCACAACCCACATATGGATCCACTAGTGTCATTTCATGTGTGGTCTTTTCACAAACCACACATGCATCCCCTTTTGTCATTTAAATGTGTGTTCTTTTCATAAACCACAGCTAGAGTCATTGAAATGTGTGTTCTTTTCATAAACATAGCTAGAGTCATTGAATGTGTGCTCTTTTCACAAACCACATATGGATCCACCAGTGTCATTGCATCTGTGTTCTTTTCCTAAAACACATATGGATCCACCAGAGTCATTACATGTGTGTTCTTTTCCTAAAACAACATATGGATCCACCAAAGTCATTGCATGTCTGTTCTTTTCACAAACCACATATGGATCCACTAGAGTCATTGCATGCGTGTTCTTTTCACAAACCAGAGCTAGTGTCATTGAATGTGTGTTCTTTTCACAAACCACATCTGGATCCAACAATGTCATTACATGTGTGTTCTTTTCATTAACCACATATCGATCCCCTAGTGTCGTTGCATATGTGTTCTTTTCCTAAAACACAAATGGATCCACCAGAGTCATTTCATGTGTGTTCTTTTCACAAACCACATATGGATCCACCAGTGTCATTGCATGTGTTCTTTTCATTAACCATATATGGATCCCCTAGTGTCATTGCATGTGTGTTCTTTTCATTAACCACAGCTAGAGTCATTGCATGTGTGTTCTTTTCACAAAGCACATATGGATCCACTAGTGTCATTTCATGTGTGTTCTTTTCACAAACTACATATGGATCCAACAGTGTCATTGCATGTGTGTCCTTTTCATTAGTCACATATGGATCCACTATTGTCATTGCATGTGTGTTCTTTTCCTAAAACACATATGGATCCACCAGAGTCATTGCATGTGTGTTATTTTCACAAACCACATATGGATCCACAGGTGTCATTGCATGTGTTCTTTTCATTAACCACATATGGATCCCCTAGTGTCATTGCATGTGTGTTCCTTTCATTAACCACAGCTAGAGTCATAGCATGTGTGTTATTTTCACAAACCACATATGGATCCACTAGAGTCATTTCATGTGTGTTCTTTTCAGAAACCACATATGGATCCACCAGAGTCATTGCATGTCTGTTCTTTTCATAAAACACATATGGATCGACTAGAGTCATTGCAGGTGTGTTCTTTTCGAAAACCAGATATGGATCCACTAGTGTCATTGCATGTGTTCTTTTTATTAACCACATATGGATCCTTTCGTGGTGGTGTCACGGTAGATGCCATGGATAGGCTGAAGGTGGGGACTAATATGAGCTAGGGGAATCCAGGGAGGGATAGTACAGTGATTCTCTACACAGAAGCTTCGTATTGATGTTCTATCTCTCAGATTACAAGTGATCCTTTAGCTGTATTGACAAGAGGAGGAAGAAGAAACTCTCTTACTCTTGCCTACCAACTAGCCCCGAGAACCCTAGATCCACTAGTGCTCAACCCCCTTACCAGAACCCCAACCCCCCCTTATATAGGGGTGGTTCGGTCCTGGCCTAGGGCATACGTGGAGGCATATTCCTAAGAATATGCCTCCTCCCAAATTAGTAACCCGACAGGGGTGCTTTTCCCCCGCGTCACCCTTGCTTTAGCTACGTAGCCTCTGCGGCCCCCGCGTCAGCCGACGTGAGCGTCGTCACCCTTGTCGGCCACGATCCGGTGGTCCTGCCCTTGCTTTATTCGCTCATCCAGTACGCACCGGACCTTCTTTTTTGACCACAGAGATTCCTTCCTTCTCCTAGAAGCCAAGCGAGGATCCGGATCACAGTTGATCTGGCCACACCTGTTCCTGCATATAAGTTAGACGAGCATTTCCGACTTACTCCTTAAGTCGGACGAGAAATGTTAGGCGACCCCCTGGTCCGGGTTACTCCATGATCCGGCCTGCCTTGAGGTGACCCGGCCAGCATCCGCTCTGACCTTGCCGAACCTCGGATAACTCGGCCCTTATACCCCGGAGTTACCCTACCCGGGGTTATCCCCCCAACATTAGTCCCCGAAGCTGGTGCGGCCTTAGCGGCCTTGGTCGCTAACGCCACATCAGGTTCATTCGTATCCAAGCTTCAGATGTTTATTTCCGGGTTAACTTTTTGTCTCGGATTATATGGATTTACGTTCCCTTCGCACGCTCCAAGTTTTCACTTGCCGGCCGGGTCACCACTTTGGCTCGGATCGTTTGGTTTTAATTTCCCTCCGCACGGTTCAAGTTTTCACTTGCCGGCCTGGTTACCACCGTGGCTCGGATCCGGGCCTTGCTTCCTTCTCTCGTACGCCAACCCACGTAACGGTTAATCATTACGTTGCCTTATTTTAAGGGCCTGTGCAGTAACCGCCGCAGTAAATGTCAGTGATTACTGTGCGGGGGTTACGTCACGTCTGTCTCCTCGTTTACCGCAACTGCACGTCGTGAAATTGGATCACATTTACTTTGCGCCCCCCGGTGGGGCTCCTCTCTGATTGGTCGATGCTGGTGATACACGGCCACATAGTGTGGTTTTCCTGCGCAGCACGATCCCACTCGTTGATGACTGGGGGCGGTTAAATAGGGGAGGGGCACGCTCCTTAGAAATTTTCCATCTCTGCGCCCCCTCACCCGTTCCTCGCAACCGCGCCGCCGCCAGTGCCCGTTGCAGCAGCGCCGCCGCCGCACCTTCTCCGTTCCTCCGCACCGCAGTCACCGCTGCGCCTCTGTTTAGCCACGGGTCCTCGTCAGTCTAAACCACAGAGCCCCGCCGCCGCCAGCTCCAGCGAGGACAGCGGAATCGAGATGACGGAGGAGGAGCTCACCATCGTTGAGCAGGAGATGGAGGAGGACGCCGGCGCGGCGGACCGTGGCGCGTGGGCCGGCTCTTGGGTCTGCGAGGACGACATCGCCTGGCTCTACCGGACCCGGCGCATTCCCGTCGGCGTCGCCGCTCGTCTCCCCTCCTCGGAGTTGGCCCCCTCACCCAATCCGGGTGAGTTCGTCGTTTTCCTATCCCATTTCCAACAGGGATTTGGGCTTCCAGTGAGTGATTTCTTCCGGGACTGGATCCGGACCTATCACATGCAACCACATCATCCCCCGGCGAACGCCATCACCTCTCTGTCCGCTTTCGTTTCTTTGATCAAGGGCTACACCGGGCTATGGCCTACGAAGGAGTTGTGGATCCGGTTCTTCGGCCTCCGCCGCAACGTCGTCCCCAACATCCATGTCGAGTCGGAGGACAAGCAGCTAACTCAGTTCGGAGCTGCCTCGATCTCGCCCCGGAGGTATTCAATCTTTCCCCGGGTCACCGGGCTTGACTCCTGCAAAGGATGGGCCCGGACCTTCTTCTACGTCCGGAACGAAGGCACGGAAGATTTGATCCGGTTGCTGCCCTACGCTCCGGGTCCCCCTAACACGGATTTCTAGGAGGATGTTGCCAAGAAACCTACGGCTCTGGCCAACCAAGTGAACAAAAGGTTTGTAGAGCTGAAGAAGCTCGGATTGCGCAACGAGGATGCCATGATCACATTCGTGCGCAACCGAATCTCTCCCCTTCAGTGGCGCACTCACAAGTTGTGCCATATGAGCTTCAGTCGCGACCCCAACTGAACCTCCTCGTTCGAGTTGAGCAATACAGAGATCTTCCGCCGGGTCAAGGCTCTTTTCACCACCCATAAGGACTTCTCCGCCGAATGGACGTGGGGAATCGAGCATTACTGCCGTGACAGGCTCCCTCCCGCGGTAAGCTTCACGGGGTAAACTTATTTCAGATCAATTTCATGTTGGTTCTTATCATATTTCTGACTTTTCTCCTTATGCTTTTTTCTCAGCTGTTTCTCCAGCAAACCCTCGAGGATGGCCCGGATCCGACCCTTAAGTGGGCCTCGGACCGAGAAATTCCGGATGAGGAGGAGCCGGACCAGGAGATGTTCCTCCCCACACCCGATGCCACCAAACGACCCAGCGGTAAATTCTCTTCTCTTAGAGATTGGCCCGACGATGAGGATGACTCGGATATCGATGTGATTGAACCTGTTGAGGCTGTCCCTCTTTCTTTTGCCTTCCCGACATCAGCTAACTCCGGTGGGCACATCCACGAGGATTCTCCACTTGCCACGGGCGAGCCTGTTCCGGTGGTGTCAAAGAAGAAGCGTGGATCCTCGTCGAGTTCTTCTTCCGAACCTTGTCAGCCTTCCAAAAGGCAAAAGAAGGCCGGAGACAAGACTGCCTCCAAACGGGCAGGCAAAGCCCTGGCACGGAGGGCCCGGAAACCTAAGGAGGCCGAGACCTCGGATGCGTAAGTTCTTTTTTCACTACACAACACACTTCTCCCTGCTTCGGGGTAATTTCACTCTTGACATTATGTTCTCTTGCAGGGCTCCTGTGGAGGTCCCTCAGAGCGGATCGAGCATCTCCTCTCCTCTTCGGTCCAGTCCTTCCCCTCCCCGCGACGACGAGTCACGCCCGCTGAGCCCTATTCCGGAGGGCTCTGCGGCCGCTCCGGGTTCCGTAGTACCTCCTTCAGAGGGACGCGAGCTCGGATCGGGAGGGGTCGGATCGGCCGAGGCAACGGTGTCCGGCACTTCGGCATTGCCGCAACCAGCAACTACCAAGTCTACCGCAACTTCAGCACCAGCATCAGCTCCAGCACCAGCCACCGAACCAGCGCCTGTCCCGGCTCCGAAGAAACCAATAGCAGCTCCAGCGCCAGCCACCAAAGCTCCCGTGCCAAGTTCATCTGCCTCGTCCGAGTCATCTCAAGCTCGGCGAGGACCCACTCCAGCGGCTTCCAAGGGCAAATCCACTGTGGTCACTTCCTCCCAGCAGGCCAAAGGCAAGTCCACCTCCGTCGAGGCTGGGCAGCGAACCTTGTCGTCGATGCTTCCAAAGAAGTCATCAGCAGCGATGGATCCTCCCGCCGAGCCAGCTGATTCGCAGCAGATGGTTCTTCACACTAGCCCGGCTCTTGCCCTGATTGAAAGGAAAGAAGCTCACGCCAAGGGCTTGGTGGCACCTCACATGCCCACTGGCGAACAGTACCCTCCGAGCCTCATCGAGTTTGTCATGAACTGGAATAAGGCGGAGTTCGTCTACAACGACGATCTCCCAGAAAAGTTTGGCCCAGCTGAATTTTCCGCTCAAATGAATACCGCCACCAAGGCCATTAACCTCGCTGGGCGTATGATGGAGGTACGTTGTTTCTTCTTTACATGCTGTAGATAATAACCATTAGTCCCCGAGCCTCCGGTGGAGTAACTTGTTACTCGGCCGGATGCTCCTTAGAAGATCAACGTAGCTGCATGTAAACTTCGAATATGCACGCACCTAGAGCCGGGTTAAGTTCCGCTTGGCCCGGATCTTGTACATTTCGAATATGCACACACCTAGAGCCGGGTTAAGTTCCGCTTGGCCCGGATCTTGTACACTTCGAATATGCACACACCTAGAACCGGGTTAAGTTCCGCTTGGCCCGGATCTTGTACACTTCAAATATGCACACATCTAGAGCCGGGTTAAGTTCCACTTGGACCGAATTTTGTACACTTCGAATATGCACACACCTAGAGCCGGGTTAAGTTCCGCTTGGCCCGGATCTTGTACACTTCGAATATGCACCGAACTAACTGTACACGCCTGTGCCTTTGTCAGGTAACTACCAACCGTGGAAGCGCCGAGTTTCAGCGCTTGCTTGATACCCATAAGACCTTGCGCGCAAAACACGTTGCACTTGGCGCGACGCATGAAAAGAGGGGTAATTTCCTCTCTTAACACCTCATCGCTTCGTTTGTTTCTGCCGGATTAACCTCCTTATTCGGTTTTTTGCAGCTGGGGTGGAGGCTGAAAACAAGATTATGCGGAAAAACTTGGAGGAAATCCGAGGTATGTCCCCTTTCGGCCAACGTCCCTGTGTTTTCCATTCTTTCTTTTTCTTGGCTCGGCAAACATTCACTCCTCGGCTTTGCCGGGTCAACACACTATTTCAGCATCGCTTGAGGATAGTGTGCCCGTGCCTGATATGATGCTGCATTTTCTCGAACAAGCAGGACAACATCAAGCCGAGCTGAAGAAGAAGGATGATGAGCTTGCCCTCCTCCGGACCAAGGACGGTGAGATAGCCAAACTCAAGGCCGAGATGGAGAAGATGAAGGCCCAACACAAAACCGAGCTCCAGAAAGTTGGCCAGAACTTCACCAAAGAGCGTGAGCGCTTTACCCTTCAGATCTCCAAGGACCAGGATCTGCTCAAGGAATCCGAAGTCTGGCTTGGGTCGGCGCTTGCCGAGCTTGAACAACTTCGGCAGATACGCGATAGTTGTATCAAGGAGTTGACCCGGATCCATCGCCATATCTCACGTAAGTTTCTTCGCCTTGCCCGACCTAGTTTTCCGGGTTAACTCATATGCCTTTGCTTCAGCATCCTCCCTTTCCTTATTTTCAGATAACTTTCCGGAGGGTACTGCCATCGCCAGTGCTGCCGTTGCCAAATTCCGCCAAGAGAGGGGTACTCCCATCGCTCCTGATGGTGAGAGCATCCCCTTGGACATGGAGGACTTGTTGGTTAGCGTGTCAGCTCGGGTGGAAACTATCAAGAACTATGGAAAAGATATCCTCGACGTTGCGGTCCGGATCTTCAACACATTCTAGACAAGCGAGGACGCTCCGGAAAGGATCACGCTCCTTGCGGAAAACTGATGGAGATTGAGACTCAACTTGACCTCTGGAGGGAATCCGCTGGGCGTGCCGCGGCAGATACCCTTCTCCATCATATCCTTTCATGGTACGAGAAAATCGATCTGAGCCTCCTCACCCGTCGGCGCACCGGATCCAAATGGACCGATGATCCGGAGTGGGTAGCTCGGCGCCAGGCTTGTGCCTACAGCCTCATCAAATATTCTCCAGTCCATGACTGGGTTGAGGGGCCGAGCTTTCTGGACTCCGGCGAGGAGGAGCAGATGGAGAACGTGGAGGATGGGTCGGGCGATGATGGAGAAGATGCTGCTTCAGATATTGAAGACAGTGATGATGACGCCGAACTTCCTCCTCCTGCCGCTCCTTAGTTGAAAAAACTTGAAAATTTATCAGATCCCCGGTATGCCGGGTGCAATTGTATGTTGAATACCTAATATTTTGCTACTATGCTTGTATGCTGGATTAACTTGGGCGTAGTCCCCGAGTTTCATTTTCTTGTTCGTCCAATTCTCCGGCTCGATCCGTGTCTACCTTGATTCGGTTTTACGACTTACGAACCCGAGCTTCAAGAATCGTTTTAACAATACTGAGAAACTTTGAGGCTTGGCTCAAAATAATTCAACATAATAGCTTGAAAGTAAATACGGGGTTAGTCGAAAAAAACAAACGTTAGCTGGAATAGGATCGTTTCCTTAGTAGTTTTTCATGTGCTACGCAATTCCAAACTTGTTCCCTTGCTCGCCATGAAGCCAATTCTTGTTGGACAGCAGCGAGTCGAAGGGTTGGGTTTTTGGTGCTCACACATTACTAATCCAGGTTAAGCGAAACGAGTCATTCCAGCTAACGCATAAAAAGTAACAACAATCATTTATTAAGGCAGTCCTCGAGTTACTGCTCGAGGCTCCGCTATTTCATTGATAGGCTCATTGCCGACATACATACTGACATATGAGGATGACTCGGGTACATACACTCTTTAGCTAAGTGTAGAAGGGACGAAGTAGTGCTACATTCCACGGTCGCTTGGATTCCTCTCCGGACCTGTCCGCCTTGTTCTTTTCCTGTGGCTTTGCATCTATGAGATAGTAAGAGTCATTGTGCAATGCTTTGCCACAATAAATGGTCCTTCCCATGGGGGGATAATATATGCATGCCAGTGGTACGCTGTACCAACCGGAGCACCAGATCGCCTTCCCGGAAGACTCGGGGGCACACTTTCCGGCTATGATAGCGTCGGAGATTTTGCTGATATATGGCGGATCTGGACAGTGCCAGTTCTCTCGCTTCTTCCAGCAGATCAACATCATTTTGCCGGGCTTCTTGCACTTCGGCTTCTGTGTATTGGGTGACTCTAGGTGAATCATGCTCTATGTCGGCTGGTAATACAGCTTCTGCCCCATATACCAGAAAGAACGGCGTGTAGCCTGTTGATCGATTCGGAGTGGTTCTTAAACTCCACAATACCACTGGTAGTTCTTCTATCCAGCACCCCGCTGATCTTTGCAGCGGCTCAATGAGCCGGGATTTTATCCCGGATAGCACTAATCCGTTGGATCTTTCCACTTGTCTGTTCGATGCGGGGTGGGCTACCGAGGCTATGTCGAGTCGGATTTTCTTATCTCGGCAGAATCGTGCAAATGCTCCTTCAGCAAAATTGGTGCCGTTATCGGTTATGATGCTATGAGGATAACCGTATCTCAAGATGATGTCTTTGAGAAATGTCATAGCCGTAGCTCCATCACATTTTCTTATAGGATTCACTTCGATCCATTTTGTAAACTTGTCCACCATGACCAGAATGTGCGTCATGTTCCCTTTTGCTGGTTTGAACGGGCCAACCATATCCAAGCACCACACAGCAAATGGCCATGTAATTGGTATGGTTTTGAGTTCCGACATAGGCATATGTGTCTTGGTGGCGTATCTTTGGCAACCATTGCATTTTCTCACCAGATCTTTGGCCTGCTCCAAGGCGCTTGGCCAGTAAAATCCATGTCGGAATGCCTTTGCCACTAAGGCCCGGGACGAGGCGTGATGCCCGCATTCTCCTTGGTGTATATCTCGGAGGATGTCAAGTCCTTCTTCCGGACCAACACACCACTGGAGGACACTGGTTACACTCCGCTTGTACAGCTCGGAATTGATGATTGTGTAAGCTTTGGCCCTTCTCTGAGTTTTCCTGGCTAGCACTTCCTCAGTGGGTAACGTTTCATCTTTCAAGAACTTGTATATAGGCAGTGCCCAAGCTGGTACTGCTCGCGCAAGGAACATCTCCTCATCAATTTCCATCCGATCCACCGGCATAACTTCAACCGGGTATTGTTGAATAGTCCCTGGGTCTAGCGAGGTAGTCCCCGAGTTTGCCGAGGTAGTCCCCGGGTTTGCCGAGGCAATCCCCGGGTTCGACGCACTACCTTCCATGTCAATGTCCATGGGTTCAGCTCTGGATTCCGCGTTTTCCGGAACATAAATTGAGTCGGTTCCTGGGGACGGCCTGATAGATGGCTTTCTGAGGTGCTCCAATGCAACGCCCGGTGGAATTGCCTGTCGGGTCGAACCGAGCTTCGATAGCATGTCGGCAGCTTCGTTTTCCATGCGAGGTACATGATGAAATTCACATCCCTCAAAGTAACCCGAGATTTTCTGCACATGAAATCTGTATAGTGCCATGTTTGGATCCAGGGCATCCCACACTCCGGACACTTGCTGTATTACTAGATCCTAGTCGCCAAAGCAGATTATCCGTCTTATGCCAATTTCCTTTGCCACTTTGAGACCATGCACAAGAGCCTCGTATTCAGCGACATTGTTCGATGCCGCGAAATGGATCTGCAATACGTACTTGAGCTGATCCTTTTTTGGCGAGGTAAGCACAACCCCGGCGCCTAATCCGGTTTTGGTCTTCGATCCGTCAAAATGCATCCTCCAATATTTTGGATCCGATGGCGGTGGTTCGTATTGTACCTCGGCCCAATCCACGAAAAAGTCCGCTATAGCCCTGGACTTGATCGCTTCTCTTCTGTCGTACTGGGGCGCATATGGTGCCAGCTCAATTGCCCATTTCGCAATTCTGCCGTTCGCATCTTTGTTACCCATTATCTCGGATATGGGGGCTTCGCATATCACTTTGATGGGATGCTCCTCAAAGTAGTGCTTCAACTTCTTTGCTGCCATATAAACTTCGTATGCCACCTTTTGAAAATGCGGGTAGTTCTGTTTTGAGGCAGACAATACCTCGCTCAAGTAATACACTGGTCTCTCCACCGACTTACCCTCTTCATCTCGTTCCACTACAATCACTGCACTTACAACTCGGTTGGTTGCGGCTATGTAGAGCAACATTGGCTCCTTCGACAGTGGAGAAGCTAACACTGGTGCAGTGGCCAACATCTTTTTTAAGTGGGCAAAAGCTTCATCGGCCTGCGGCGTCCAAACGAATTTATTTGATTTTTTCATGAGTTGGTAGAGAGGCAGTGCCTTTTCCCCTAGCCGACATACAAACCGACTCAACGACGCCAGGCATCCAGTGAACTTCTGGACGTCATTGAGACACTTCGGCAGCTCCATTCGTTCGATGGCTCGGATCTTAGTTGGATTGACCTTGATACCTCGGCTGGAGACGAGAAATCCTAGTAATTTCCCAGCCGGGACACCGAAGGTACATTTCTCCGGGTTAAGCTTCATTCGGAATCTCCTCAAGTTCGCGAATGTTTGCCTTATGTCGTCAAGGAGCGTTGCGCTTTCCTTGGTCTTGATAACCACATCGTCCATGTAAACTTGCACATTTTGACCTATTTGATCATGCAAACATTTTTGCATACATCTTTGGTACGTTGCTCCTGCATTTCGTAAACCAAACGGCATAGTGCGATAGAAATAAGCCCCGTACGGGGTAATAAAGGCAGTTTTTATTTGATCATCCAGGTTCAGGGGTATCTGGTGGAAACCAGAATAGGCGTCAATAAATGACAACAGTTCACATCCCGCGGTAGAGTCGATGACCTGATCTATCCTCGGCAGCAGAAATGGATCTTTCGGACATGCCTTGTTCAGGTTCGTGTAATCGATACACATACGCCAAACCACTGCCACGTTCGGATCATCCTTCTTCTTTTCTACCAGTACCGGATTAGAGAGCCAATCCAGATATAGCACTTCCATGATAAATCCTGCTGCTAGCAACCGAGCTATCTCGTCACCAATGACCTTTCTCCTATCCTCGGCGAAGCGTCGGAGAGGCTGCTTCACCGGCCTTGCTCCGGGTCTTACATTCAAAGAGTGCTCGGCCAACTCCCTCGGAACACCTTGCAAGTCCTGTGTGGACCAAGCAAAAATATCCCGATTTTCACGGAGGAAGTTGACGAGCTCGCTTTCCTATTTGTCAGTTAGCCCGGCCCCAATCATCATGGTACGCTCCGGAAACATGTTATCCACCGGGATCTTCTTGGTGTCCTTCGTGGCTTGAAATGAAATGCTTCCATGCGGGTTGCTTAACGCCGGCATATACTGCTGCGCGGACTGAGCTAATGCCACCACCTCTTGGATTTTTCTTTTCTCTTGGGCAATTACGAGTGACTCGGCTAGGTTAGACCCGGCTGAGGCGCACTCAATGGAACGTCGGAAATCCGCAGCGATAGTAATTGCCCCACTTGGCCCGGGCAGCTTCATCTTCAGATAACCAACGTGGCAACTTGCCATGAATTTGCCCAGCGCTGGTCTCCCGAGTAATGCATGATAGGCGCTCTCCAAGTTTACCACTTCGAACTCCAGATTTTCGGTTCGGCAGTTATCCCTCGTACCGAATAGCACGTCGACCCGGACTTTGCCTATGGGTTCGCAGGATATGCCGGGCACGATACCGTGAAAAGTTGTTCTCGTAGCCTGGAGCATGTTCTCCGAGATGCCCAACTTGCGCATCGTATCCGCATACATGATGTTAATGCTACTGCCATTGTCGATCAGTACCTTGGAGAATCTCACATTAATATTTGGTCCAATGAACGTCGGATCTAACACCAGTGCATACGAGCCCGGACTTGGCATAAGCTTGGGATGATCTTTAACACTCCAGGTAATTTCCTAGTCCGACCAAGACATATACCTCGTCACTGCAGGCATAACCGCGTTAACCTCCATATGTCGGCGCTGCAAGCTTTTCCTATCCGTTTCCTCTGTTGTGAACACACAATAGCTCTGGTGATGTTCCCTGTACTCATTTCTTCCCTCGTTTTCGGAGTACCTCTGATCCGGTTGTTGCTGGTTTTCTATCTGATGCACTGCATCCCTTCTCTCACTGTTGTCATACCTCGGCGGAGGGGGAGGCAACATCAGTTGCTGCGTGTTTGCTCCGGAGAGCAATTGCTGCCGGGGTAACTCCTGCCGAGGTTGATCATTCCGGGGTGCTTGAGCATTCCCCGGACCACCTTGCTCTATCTTGCGCATCCACTCACATTGTCTCGTCGTGTGACCCGCGGGGCTGTTCGGATTTGGCGTGTGAAACTTGCACGGCTGGTCCAACATTGACTCATAGGTATACCTCGGACGATCTTTCTTCTCTTGCCATTGCTTCCTCTGCTCCGGAGTCCACATTTTCTTGCCATCGTTTCGAGGAGTCCATTGCCCTCCCATTCTCTGGCGTTGATTGCTCCCTGCCCCGGGCTGATCTTGATTCACGGCCGCAACTTGTTGCGAACCATACCTATGGTCCGGTCTATCGTCTCTCCTTTTTCCCCTGTAATCGTTCCTCCGGGATGACCTGGATCCGTCCCTCGGATAGTACTCCTCATTTGACTCATTGGACGCGATCCTAGGTTGAGTTGGATCACCCAAAGCATAAGAATCCGCGATCCAGATCATCTCTGCCAATGTGACTGGCATTTTCCTTTGCAATTTCATCCACAACTCGCTGCCATATCTACATCCTTGTGTGAACCATGCTATAGCCTGTGACTCTATGACTCCCTCACACGAGTTTCTCACGGTACACCACTGGGTCAAGAATCCACGGTTCGTTTCGTTAGATCTCTGCTTGCACATCGCCAGGGTCTGCGGTCTATTCGGTCTCTGATACGTACTTGAGAAGTTGCTGATGAACATTTCTTCAAAATCTATCCAGCAATTGATGCTTCCGGGTGGCAAATTATTTAGCCAAACCCTAGCTGGACCTTCCAACATTTGGGGTACATATCGTACAGCCCACCTCAAGTTGCCAGTTGCAATTTTCACAGCTGTTGCGTAGTTTATTAGCCAATCCTCCGGCTTTGTACTGCCGTCATACGTCTTCGTGCCCCTGGGTAATTGGAAATTGGGTACTGGCGGTTCCTTCATGATCCGAGGTCCGAAGCACGCTGGACCCGCAGGACCTTGACATTCGATCTGTTCCGACCTATACAGGCGATCCAGTTTTAGCCTAGCATCATCCGGCATCAAATCTCTGCTTTCCAATCTCGACCCTATCACATGATAGTCCGGTCTTGCGTATCCCGCATTCATCATCTCCAAGTATCCATCATTGTATCGGTCTTGCTCTCGTTGTGCTCCTCTCTATTGCATACCACGGCTGGCTCTTTGCTCTTGCCTTGGTGCATTCCGCTACTGCGGTTGACCCGCTCCTGCCGAGTTTCGCTGTCCGGCATTGCCGTTGGCAGCATTCCCTTGACCGGCATTTCCTTGGTCGTGGTTACCTCGGCTCACACTTCATCGATCGTCGTTTTTCCGTATCTCTTTTTCCTTTCCCGCACGCGTTGGGTCGTACGGAACGATCTGCTTGTTCCGTCTGGCCGAGGTTACTACCTCTTCTCTTCTAGGGCCACCATGAGGCGATGATGCGGCTCCAGCGGATTTCTCCGGGTTACCCATCACCGAATGGACGATTTTAGAAGCTCCAACTCTCTCCGGGTTACCTCTCAACAGCTCCTCATTCTGCCTGTTCGCGATCCGAACCAGCTCGTTAACCTGGTCTTGCTGTCTTTGGCGGGCTTCACCCGTCAGACCCTCTAGCTCGGATGCCGCGGCATCTGCTGCTCTGAGGTTCTTCGCCGGGGTACTATACTTCGGCAACCCCACAGACAGATAGTTTTCCGACCCTTCTGGTCCATCATCACCTTCTCTGTTCATCTCGCTTATGAGGTTTCTCCCTTTTACCCTCATTGCATCAACCTTGTTCGCTTTCGCGTTCTCACGCAGCGTCATGTTCAATGACTGCTGAGCCGCTGCTATTTTCTTTGCGCCCTCCAGTATCTTTCGTCGGGTCTCCTCTAGCTTGGCCTGTGCCTGAGCCGGATCTACCACTGCTGCCACCGGGTTAGCCAAGCTATCCATAGCTTCCCTCAGCACGTTCTCGGGCCTCTCTAGCGGAGGACCCCTAGCTTTCCTTGGTGCCTTGGGTGTTGCCTCCGGGTCTGGCGCCGTATCCTTGCTCGCGCCCGCGCCTGGCGCAGTCATCATCACCTCTGCATGGTCCGGGGAGCGAGCGATACGCGCCCCGCGAGCCACAGTGAGGAGTGGTTCCCCCGCATCGACAACGCGACGCAGATGAACGCAAGACACGTCCACGGCAACATAGACCTTGTGCACGCCGAGCTTGACGAAGACGCCGTTGCGCGGAAGGGGGCGCGTGCCGAAGCAGCCAACGTTGTCGCTGACGTAGTCCAGCGCACCGAAGCGCTGAACGAGCCCGGAGACGATGCGTTCACCGGTGCCGATGAAATTTCCCGTCCGGATCTTCACCCCTGCTAGCGCCGCTAGCCCCACGGTGGGCGCCAACTGTCGTGGTGGTGTCACGGCAGATGCCATGGATAGGCTGAAGGTGGGGACTAATATGCGCTAGGGGAATCCAGGGAGGGATAGTAGAGTGATTCTCTACACAGAAGCTTCGTATTGATGTTCTATCTCTCAGATTACAAGTGCTCCTTGAGCTGTATTGACAAGAGGAGGAAGAAGAAACTCTCTTACTCTTGCCTACCAACTAGCCCCGAGAACCCTAGATCCACTAGTGCTCAACCCCCTTACCAGAACCCCAACCCCCCCTTATATAGGGGTGGTTCGGTCCTGGCCTAGGAATATGCCTCCTCCCAAATTAGTAACCCGACAAGGGTGCTTTTCCCCCGCGTCACCCTTGCTTTAGCTACGTAGCCTCTGCGGCCCCCGCGTCAGCCGACGTGAGCGTCGTCACCCTTGTCGGCCACGATCCGGTGGTCCTGCCCTTGCTTTATTCGCTCATCCAGTACGCACCGGACCTTGTTTTTTGACCACAGAGATTCCTTCCTTCTCCTAGAAGCCAAGCGAGGATCCAGATCACAGTTGATCTGGCCACACCTGTTCCTGCATATAAGTTAGACGAGTATTTCCAACTTACTCCTTAAGTCGGACGAGACAATGTTAGGCGACCCCCTGGTCCGGGTTACTCCGTGATCCGGCCTGCCTTGAGGTGACCCGGCCAGCATCCGCTCTGACCTTGTCAAACCTCGGCTAACTCGGCCCTTATACCCCGGAGTGACCCTACCCGGGGTTATCCCCCCAACAGATCCCCTAGTGTCATTACATGTGTGTTCTTTTCATTAACCACAGCTAGAGTCATTGCATGCGTGTTCTTTTCACAAACCACAGATGGATCCACCAGAGTCATTGCATGTGTGTTCTTTTCACAAACCACACATGGATCCACCAGAGTCATTGCATGTGTGTTCTTTTCACAAACCACATATGGATCCACCAGAGTCATTTCATGTGTGTTCTTTTCACAAACCACATATGGATCCACCAGAGTCATTGTATGTGTGTTATTTTCATAAACCACAGCTAGAGTCATTTCATGTGTGTTCTTTTCATAAACCACAACTAGAGTCATTGCATGTGTATTCTTTTCACAAACCACATATGGATCCACCAGTGGCATTGCATTTGTGTTCGTTTCCTAATACACATATGGATCCACCAGAGTCATCGCATGTGTGTTCATCTCACAAACCACATATGGATCCACCAAAGTCATTTCATGTGTGTTATTTTCACAAACCACACATGCATCCCCTGGTGTCATTGAAATGTGTGTTGTTTTCATAAACCACAGCTAGAGTCATTGAAATGTGTGTTCTTTTCATAAACATAGCTAGAGTCATTGCATGTGTGCCCTTTTCACAAACCACATATGGATCCACCAGTGTCATTGTATGTGTGTTCTTTTCACAAACCACATATGGATCCACCAGTGTCATTGCTGTTCTTTTCACAAACCACATCTAGTGTAATTGAATGTGTGTTCTTTTCACAAACCACATATGGATGCAATAGTGTCATTGCATGTGTGTTCTTTTCATTAACCACATATGGATCCCCTATTGTCATTGCATATGTTTTGTTTTCCTAAAACACATATGCATCCACAAGAGTCATTTTATGTGTGTTATTTTCACAAACCACATATGGATCCACCAGTGTCATTGCATGTGTGATCTTATCATTAACCACATATGGATCCCCTAGTGTCATTACATGTGTGTTCTTTTCATTAACCACATCTAGAGTGATTGCATGTGTGTTCTTCTCACAAACCACATATGGATCCAGTGGTGTCATTTCATGTGTGTTCTTTTCACAAACCACACATGGATCCACCAGACTCATTGCATGTGTGCTCTTTTCACAAACCAGATATGGATCCACTAGAGTCATTTCATGGTTGTTCTTTTCACAAACCACATATGGATCCACTAGGGTCAATTGCATGTTTGTTCTTTTCACAAACCACATATGAATCCCCTAGTGTCATTGAAATGTGTGTTCTTTTCATAAACCACAGCTAGAGTCATTGAAATGTGTGTTCTTTTCATAAACCACAGCTAGAATTATTGCATGTGTGCTCTTTTCACAAACCACATATCGATCCACTAGAGTCATTTCATGTGTTTTCTTTTCACAAACCACATATGGATCCACCAGAGTCATTGCATGTCTATTCTTTTCATAAACCACATGGATCCAACAAAGTCATTGCATGTGTGTTCTTTTCATAAACCACATCTAGAGTCATTGAAATGTGTGTTCTCTTCGTAAACCACAACTAGAGTCATTACATGTGTGTTCTTTTGACAAACCACATATGGATCTACTAGTGTCATTGCATGTGTGTTCTTTTCCTAAAACACATATGGATCCACCAGAGTCATTGCATGTGTGTTCTTTTCCTAAAACATATATGGATGCACCAGAGTCATTGCATGTCTATTCTTTTCACAAACCACATATGGATCCACTAGAGTCATTGCATGTGTGTTCTTTTCACAAACCACAGCTAGTTTCATAGAATGTGTGTTCTTTTCACAAACCACATATGCCTCCAACAGTTTCATTGCATGTGTGTTCTTTTCATTAACCACATATGGATCCCCTAGTGTCATTGCATGTGTGTTCCTTTCCTAAAACACATATGTATCCACAAGAGTCATTGCATGTGCGTTTTTGCACAAACTACATATGGATGCACCAGTGTCATTGCATGTGTGATCTTTTCATTAACCACATATGGATCTCCTAGTGTCACTGCATGTGTGTTCTTTTCATTAACCATATCTAGAGTCATTGCATGTGTGTTCTTCTCACAAACCACATATGGATCCACTAGTGTCATTTCATGTGTATTCTTTTAACAAACCACACATGGATCCACCAGAGTCATTGCATGTGTGCTCTTTTCACAAACCACATATGGATCCACTAGAGTCATTTCATGTGTGCTCTTTTCACAAACCACATATGGATCCACTAGGGGTAATTGCATGTGCGTTCTTTTCACAAACCACATATGGATCCCCTAGTGTCATTGAAATGTGTTTTTTCATAAACCATAGCTAGAGTCATTGAAATGTGTGTTCTTTTCAAAAACCATAGCTAGAGTCATTGCATGTGTGTTGTTTTCACAAACCACATATGGATCCACCAGTGTCATTGCATGTGTGTTCTTTTCCTAAAACACATATGGATCCACCAGAGTCATTACATGTGTGTTCTTTTCCTAAAACACATATGGATCCACCAGAATCATTGCATGTTTGTTCTTTTATCAAACCACATATGGATCCACTAGAGTCATTGCATGTGTGTCCTTTTCACAAACCACATCTAGTGTCATTGAATATGTGTTCTTTTCACAAACCACATATGGATCCACTAGTGTCATTGCTTGTGGTATCTTTTCATTAACCACATATGGATCCCCTAGTGTCATTGCATGTGTGTTCTTTTCCTAAAACACATATGGATCCACTAGTGTCATTGCAGGTGTGTTCTTTTCGCAAACCACATATGGATCCACTAGTGTCATTGCATGTGTTCTTTTCATTAACCACATATGGATCCCCTAGTGTCTTGCATCTGTGTTCTTTTCATTAACCACAGCTAGAGTCATTGCTTGTGTGTTCTTTTCACAAACCACATATGGATCCACCAGAGTCATTGCATGTG